>JAUCBN010000004.1:13402500-16175000 GCA_035048815.1 Abelmoschus esculentus | reverse complement strand
GAAACAAGGGAAGAACAATCTGATATATAAAAAGAAAGATTATGCATCTAGACATAAAAAAAGGAAACAAAAAGTCAAAAACTTGATGAGAGCAATAAAAAGTAATTTTGCATAAATGAGTAATTGAATCAAAGCTATAATTGAATAAATGTTCTTTTGCCACAGGATGCACAATGGGCAATATGAAAGTTGATTTGTGAAATCAAATAATTGTTCACAAGTTGGAACTTGGAACAACACATAAAAATAGCAACATCCATTAAACACCATCCAAATATGGGACTAGATTCGGTCATTTCCTAGACATTAAATTATAAATTTAAATCAATCACCCTAAAAAAGAAGCATAGTGAAAATTCAAGATATAAATCCAAATACTTTAGTCAAATGCATGCAAGGATTTCATTTACACATGTTGTCAGCAAATCCTACCTCAAAGGAAGATTTCTTTTAGTAACAATGGTTATTGCTTTTAATTGATGAATTACTTAACAACGAAAATGGTCATTGGCTCAAAAGAAAATGGTAATGCGTTATTCACTTTCAAAAGCACATCATCTACGAGATTCCAGAAGGGATATATAACATTTAATTCCTTGTTCTATGGATACTTGATTTTATTTCAATATCCAAGGAAAGCAGAGCGCTAATGCTTACAAAGTTTACCAGATTTTCATATTTCACTACACAAGAGAAATTGAATTCACAAAAGAATATCTACCACAATACGTATCAAATATAGACATATAATTACAGTATATATTAGACTGACCATTTTTCTTCTGACAGTAGAATAAAATCTAATTGTGTGATGCATGTCTGAATCGGTGAAACTGATTTTTATACAATTGATACAAAACACTAAAAGGAAACAGAATAAGTGCATACCGAAAGAAGAACAGCAGTCTCTGCTCCCTGTGGTTCCTTGAAAGTAACATATGCAACTTGTGATCGCTCATTATTGCTGAAAAGGGATAAAAATGAAAGCAGTGAGAAATTTAGACCAGATAATGTTAGCAGAATTTCAGAACATCACCTTACTGATACATCTACTTGACTAGAAGACAGAAATAGTAATTTCAACAGTTATCATAACTTTTCTTTGTACCATGCAGTTCAGAAGAGCCTGCAAATCAAAATATAAAAAGTAAAATTTAAGCTTAACTATCTAATGGTAATAACTAACCTATGCATTTCGACATGTTCAATGTCACCGGAGAACGAGAAGAACTCCTTAATATCTTGCTCAGATGCACCCAAGGAAACGTTGATTACTTTCACGGATTGAATCTGTCAAAGAAAACAAGTCATACAGCTCGAAATAGACAAAGCATCTTCAATCCAATACTAGGTTTCATCATCATAGAAAACCGGCATCTTATATTAATAATCACACAATCGCGTGTCCAAACATACAGATTATCCAACATTAGCAGTTAAATTCTGCACTTCTTTTCTCTAAAGTAAGCATGACTCGAGCAATATTTTACATAAGAAATTCCTAATTAGCACACAGAATGATTATACAGAACGAAATGGAATCAACCTGATCCACAAGTAGAGTTGCGGACAAATCTAGAGAAGGTATAACCAAAACAATAAGTCTCTTACATTTCCATATGAAATTGAACAGGAAAATATGAAAAATTACTAACTAAATCACAGATATTTATGTTAGAACACAGAATAAGGGTAAGTTAGATCTTAAGGTGAAATTGAATTGTAAAAATACAAAATCTTGTTCATAATTTGACATAAATTTTCTTACAAACCAAACAAGAATTAAAAAAAATAACTAACCGCCATTCAGTCCCGTTTCTAGCGAAAGAAATGTTCTTTTTCTTTTTCTTTTCCTTCTGCTTTGTTTTCAACGAAATTTGAAGGAGACGGAAAATTTCACGCGAAGACTAAGGCGGTGGATGATAAATATCCTCAGCGGACATCCTTATTTTCTTATTATGGATCTGTTACTTTGATGCCAGTAGTGATAGTACTTTGTCGTTTCCAAATGGCAGTGTCGAGAGTCTGATTGGAACATTCGTGTATGTTTTTAAGGTGTATATAGATCCGGGTGCAGATGATTTTAAGCGGTGGGGGTGTTGACGTGTAAGGGGGCGTGGTCATGAAGTTTTCATTTTCGATGTTCTGTCAATCTTGTTTTTTTCGAGGTTAAATCTATATCGTAGTGGTTAAGTAATTACAACAAAGATGAGTTTTATCATACGCGTCGTCGAACTAATTGAATATTAACATTCAATATTATTAAATATTATTAAATTAATTAATAAAAAAATAAATATTAAATATATAATTAATAATTATTTAAAATAAAATTTTAATTTATTTATTTTTATAGAAAAACTGAGCCATTTACTATTTAAATCATTAAACTTACCTTCTACTTTCGTATAGGTCACAAACCTTTGATTTAATCAGATTAAATCATTAAACTTTTATTATTAACAAATTAAATCATTCACATTAACACCGTTAAATATTTTAATGAAAAAGTTAACTCAATAATGCTATTGGACGTATTTTTCATTTCAGCAAGTTAATATTAATTAAAATTAAAAAAATATTTATTTTTTTACATTAAATTATTAAAAAAATTATGGTTCAATGCAATTTTTTAATAATTTAACGTAAAAAAAGATTTTAAATATTTTTTCTTTAATTTTAATTAATATTAATTTGTTGACATGAAAAAATATATCTAGTAGGATTATTGAGTCAGTTTTTCCGTTAAAATAATTAACGGTGTTAATGTGAATGATTTAAATGATTTAATCTAATTAAATCAAAGGTTTGTGACCTATACGAAAGTAAAAGGTAAGTTCAATGGTTTAAATTGTAAATGATTCAGAAAAAACTAGGCAAGTGATCACTCAAGTATCTCTATTTTTGGAGAGATTATACGGTGAACCCTGTTCACCACGTCATCCATGGTCCAAGCAATCAGGACCGTTGATCTTTAAATAACCACCCATCCACTAAGTCCATGTAGGAAAGAGGTGATGATTCACTTGGAAAAAAATTAAGATCAACGGTCCTGATTGCTTGGGACCATGGATAACGTGGTGAACAGGGTTCATTGTATAATTTTTCCTATTTTTGTGTTAGTTACCAATTAAATTTTTAATAATAATCGTCATTAATATTTTATTTAATTATCATTTTGAACACCATCCATTAAATATTTAACTAAAATTATGACATAACATGATTTAATAATAATTTTTAGTCTCTAAAATTGTTACACTATATCAATTTAATCCTAATAAAAATTAAATTGTCAAATATTTGAATTAAACCCTAAATTTTTTATCCTTTTTCTTCTTATTTTGTAACACTACTCTAAAAATTAATTTTTTAACTATTTTTTATTTCTCTTTCGTCTATGAGCAACTTATTAAGTTTTAAATTATAAAAGACCACTTTAATTTTATGATTTGTTTTTTTGAAATCTAATTTAACTTCTTTGATTCCTCAAACTACTCGAATACACCATTTTATATTCAATTTTTTAACATTTCACATATAAATATTAAAACTAAAAATGTGAGGTGAAACAACGTTAGGTGTGAAATTGTTCATGCAACTTATTAAGTTTTAAATTATAAAAGATCACTTTAATTTTATGATTTGTTCTTTTGAAATCGAATTTAACTTCTTTGATTCCTCAAACTACTCGAATACACCATTTTTATTCAATTTTTTAACAGTGTTCGACACCCATTGTAGAATTTTCTTTTCAATAAAAAATTATTAAGGACGTGTTTAACAATATAGTGTAAATATATCAAAAGGTTAATTAATATTTTCACTTTCTTATTTTTTTATCACACGTTGATTTTCTTTAAATTTTAGAAAATAAAAAATTTATATAAGATGTGTGATATAAATTAATAAAATTATTTAAATGATAATTAATTTTGTATCGTTTAAGTATGTTTCTGAGTTTAAAACTTTTTGTATGTGAAAAACTCTACTAAGAGACTTATTTACCAAAATTTTGAGAAATTTGGAAGGAAAAAAATGTGATATAAAAAAATAATAATAAATACACCTTTGTTATAAATATCTTTATTTATGGAGATATTTATATATTAAATAAGACTTTGTAATTTATTATTAGGGTTCAACACCCATTGAAATTAGGGTTTACATCTTATGATTATAAATATAGAATTTTGGAGATATCATTGTACACAACCATACTTTGAGAATAAATACAAGTCTCTCAATTTTTGTCTCTTATCTTTGTTCATTTATTTTGTTCTTGTTCTTTACTTTATTCACAATACGTTATCAGCAAGAGTTTGCTCAGAAGATTTTAATTCTAAGTTTCTTCAAAGATTTACCCGGTATGTTCTTTTTCAAATGAAGGCGTTTGTCGTTCGAATCTTAAAGGAGTTATTAAAAAGAATTTGTTACTAACATGAATCAAAGATAAGTTATTCTACCTCTATTGTATTTTAATTATCGATTATTTTTAATTTTTGAAAAATTATTGGTTATTTAGTGTTTGTGTAGCGATAGAGTGGCTCAATTACCGTGGTTATTGTCGACAATTCCCGAAAAAGATTTTAACAAGATATTATTGGTGACTAAATCTACCATATATTCAACTTAGCTTGGAAAGTCCGGTATATTTTACTTTTTTATCTTGATATAGTGGATAAATAATTATTCTCAAATTAAGTGATGGTTGTTCAAAGCGTAAAATTATCATGTATTTAAAATAAAATGACATATATGGATAGTGTTTTGCATCTATTTAATTTGAGATTTTTTTGTCATGAGCAATATTTGATTATTTTGATGATGAAAGTTTGTGTTTTTAATTATATTTTAATTATTACATGATATTGAAATAAATATTGAACCTTTAATTAATTAATATGTTCTCTGTTATGTTAGTTTAATACGAGTATATTGGTTGGATATCCTGTTCTGTGAGGCTACTAGTCTCAAATGAGGGTTTTTTAAAGAACCTTGTGGACTGGTTTAACAATGTCACGTATGATGATTAATTTTTTGTTCTTTGTATGTATTGTATATATTTTGGTTGATCAATTACTATTTAATAGTATGAATATTATAAAGTATATATTTGCTTGAAAGCAATATTTTTTGTCTAAAAACTCGACTATAGACTTCTCTCAAGTTCAAGTTACGAAAATCATCTTGATCTAAGAATTTTTATGGGATACATTCCATGAAGTGAATGCATGCATGATGCTTATTCCATGCGATTATTGGATTTATGTCATTCTCTGAAATGAATGCAAGCATGATGTTTATTCTATGCGATTATTGGATTTGTTCCATTCCTTGAAGTGAATGCAAACATGATAATTCACTACATGATTAGTGAATAAAACTCAGTTATATGATAGAGTATCACTGATGAGGATATTTTAGAAAAATACACTACAATTTTCACACATTAATGTTGTCCTGTAGACACAATATCGTGAAAAAAAATTTGAATACCTATTAGTCTCCACTCTATTCCCTAAAGTGAATATGATATTTTATAGTGGAAAGAATAAATGTCACATTAGCAATTATGGTCGCGATTTAGCCCATAAAAAATAGACATGGATAAGATGATCCTTTTGAGAATGTTTATATCCACTAGAAGTGAGATTATAAGAATGATAGAGATCATACCAAAATCTTTATGTTATCAATGCAATGGTACAAGCTATTGGTCTCGTACTTATCAAACATCGAAGTATTATGAACTTTATCCATAATCATGAACGATAAATGAAAAAAATATAAACATATTTTCTTTGTGTCGAAAATAATTACGGCGTTGTTGATCCAACTCAATTGGATATTGTTAATTTTCACATAACCTTTGAAGGGAATAATTTGTCATTTATTTTACTTCCCTATAACCTCTAAAGGGAAAAAATAATCTTTTATTTATTTTGTTTTATGTTAATTTATTTTTATTTATTATTTATTTATGTTAATTTACTTTACATATTATTTATTTACGCTTTATAATTTATCCTTTGAAGAATATAATTACTTTCGAAATAAAATAAAGCATATATTAAAAGGTACATAATTATGTATATTTCCCATTTTAAATACAAGGAAATAATGTAAGTAATATACCTGAAAGTATTAATATCACATAAGGCTCCGATTGAGCAAATATGTTATTGTCAAATGGAACTTTATTCCATATTTATAGTACATTATATTCTTCAAAGTCGCAAAGAGACTTATTGAGTTTTAAAGATATTTGCAAAAATATATTGAGAATATTAGTCAAATGGATGTTGACCATCTCAATATTACGAGTATAACTCAAGACAATAAGAAAATTTTGACAAAATTACATGCACTGTCATCCATATTGTACTACAGTAGAATTAGTACAAATTGAAGCTCATGTTATTGTAAACTAGATGTTTATTGATAATTTTATTTGGCATGACCGTTTAGGCCATCCCGGTTCAATTATAATGTGAAAATTTGTTGACACTTTCATGTGGTTATTTATTGAAGAATTAAAATTTTCTTTAAATTAATTTTATTATGTGATACTTGCTATCAAAACAATCTGATTATTCAATCATCATGAACTAAGATATAATGTAAATCTATTAATTTTCTAGAATGGAGATATATAAGGGTCCATACAACTTTCTTACGATCCATCTAGATATTTTATGATTTTAATCAATGCATCGACTAAATGATCATATGTATCCTTGTTATTAACCCGCAACTTGGTGTTTGCGAGGCTACTTGCTCAGTTGATGAAATTACTAGTACATTTACTAGATTATCTTATAAATACAATCGATCTTGATAATATTGATGACATTTCATTTTGCATGTAGTATCAATAATTCGCATTAAGCCAATAAATGATCATAAGTTCTCCCCCATTACAAATGGTTTTTGGGGAGGAACCAAATATTTCTCATCTTAGATTTTTTGGATGTGCGGTATATGTTCTAATTGTTCCATCACAACGCACAAAGATGAGTTCTGTTTGGAATATATGTTAGATTTAAATTCCCCTTGATAATTAAATATCTTGAGCTTCTAATAGGGAATTTATTTATAACTTGATTTATTGACTATCATTTCGATGGGTCAGTTTACCCAACATTAGGGGTAATTCATTTAGATAGAAAAAGAAATAAGTTGGAATGAATTATCATTTTCTTAGTTTGATCCACATATTCAACAATGTAAACTATAAGTTTAAAGGATAATTCATTTAGCAAATCAATTACCAGATGATTTTGCTGACCCTAAAAGAGTGATCCTAAAAGAGTGACAAACTGTAGTTGTTAATGAGTCTAACTTACGCTTGAAGAGTGGTAGACAAGTAGGTTCCAAAGATAAAAATCCTCAAAAAAGCTATATTTTATGATATTCTGATTAAGGAATCAACGTATTATGAAAATCTTTAAATGAGATTAAAAGGTCTCTAATAGAGATATTGACATGTCTCAAGTACCTGATAATAAAGAGATCCCAATAGATTATGTCATGTCTGATAATAAGTAGAACTGAAATTAAATCGACATCTATAATATATTTGCATGCAATATAGCACTAGAGATTATAGTTGATAACGTGGATCATGAATCATTGTCAATTGGACAATGTAAACAAAGAAATGATTGGCCAACATGGAAAGATACAATTGAGGTGAAACTAAAATCTCTTTCGAAAAGAGAAATACTTGGGCCTATAGCCCATACATTAAAATGTATAAAGCTCGTGGATATAAATGAGTCTTTGTGAGAAAGAGAAATCAAAAGGGGAAATTACGAGATATAAATTCATTTTGTTGCACAAGGATACTCACAAAGACATCGATTATGATGAAAATATATTAGTGGTGGATGCAACACAACTACTTTTAGATAGTCTGGCAATAAATGAAATAACTTAGTTTCTTATAATGGATGTTGTTATATCCTATTTGTATAAGCCTCTTGATAACAACATTTACATGAAGCTTCTAGAAGAATTTAGACTGCCAAAAGTAGTTAATTCAATTTCTCGAGAATATTATTCCATTATATTGAATATATATTTTATGGATTAAAACATTTTGGGCACATTTGGTATAATCGCCCTATTGTATATTTATTAGCGGAAGACTATAAGAATGATTCAATTTTCCCGAGCATTTTTAAGTTTAGATCTAGGCTTGTCTTTGTTTTTGTTGATGATGATTTGTGTAATCACTAATTTTATTTGGGGTTCAAACTCGGGTTTTAATTTTTATTTCAATTTAAATAACAGGCTTGTAATTATCACTAAAAATGCAAAAAATATTACTATGTCATATATTGTTTTTGAAAGAAGAAAAATCCAAAAATATTATTTATTATATTTATTATCAATTAAAAAAATCTAAAGTTTTATTACATTAATATATTGTTTATTTGAGAAAAATCCAAAAACATTATTATATTATATTTTTATTTATTTATTTATTTTACTTTAATTTCGTTTTATTACGACTATTAATTATTATCCTTTTTATTTTATATTATTAATCAAAAAACAAAAAAATATTATATAATATATTTAATTAATGTTCTCAATAACTTTGTTTTTGTTTAAAAGTTTTATTCTTTTTCCTTTTTCGTTATTTATTATTATTATTATTATTATTATTATATATAAATCAGAATATAAGTAAAAATTGTTATAAATAAAATAATGAAGAACTAAAACAAGAATAAAGAACAAGAATGAAAGAATATATAAAGAGAGATATTTGTATTATTGTCAATCTTGACTTGTGTACAATGCCTTCACAAACTCATCTATTTATAGGCATAAGAAGTACATAATATGTTAAACTCTAATTAATGAAGATAATATTTCTAATGATAGAGTTCTTATTATGATAGACATCCACATAGATAAATATTATTCATAACACTCCCACTTGGATGTCTATGAAGATAATGTGCCTCGTTAAAACCTTACTAAGATAAAACCCCTGTGGGAAAAAAAATTCTTAGTGAAGGAAAAAGAGTACACACATCTTTGATACGCATAACATGTTGCCTCATTAAAAACCTTACCAGGAAAACCCAATGGGACAAAACCTCGGTTAAGGGAAAAAGAGTGCAACGCATATTTACTCCCCCTCATAAAAATATCATATAAGATCTTTGAATCTTCATAATTCAATATTGAATACAATCTTCAAATGTTGAGGTAGATTATGCACTAGTGGATAAATCTTCCAAATTATTGCTTGAAAAGAATCGTAGATACTATTCTTATGAAGATCATGAGGGACGAAACTTGAAAAAAATATGTTTCGTTTTATCACATTTATATATCCACCTTGAGATATAAATTTTTGCATTATCTCTACACAAGATAGCTTGCATCTTATCTTGTGAAAGCAATTCACATATCTTCAGGATATGTTTAGCCAAACACATATTTCGGCTTTGCCTCATGCATAACAATTATTTAAAGGTAATGATCTCGTAGCACTTAAATAATATTTCTGGACCAGCTAAGATACAATGCTTCCAGATCAAATAATGTATATACTGTGCTTTAGACCAAGAATATCATTACCCTTTTCGTGAGGTGAAAAAAATCTTTGTTTACATTAAGAGACCTGACACTAATAAGGTTGATCAATGAATAAGCGTTATGCATGTAAAGTCTCTTTCAACATTTTTCTGTATATCGATTGATGCACAAGGATTTGAGGAGATCTTTTCAAGAGTCTCAACGATATTCAAATCATCGACATATATAACAATAAAAATTCAGAGCTAAACCTCTTAATAAAATGCTTGGGGAAATTAAACAATTCATATAGCATTATGCTAATAAGTATTCAATGAAGCGATTATACCATATACGCCTAAATTGTTTCAAGTCATAAAAAGATATATTCAATATCATTGAATAATGTTCTTGAGAACTTGAATTAATTGCTTCTAGTAGTCTAAATCCTTTTAGAAGCTTCATGTAAATATTGTTATCAAGAGGCTCACACAAATAAGATGTAACAACATCCATTAGACGAAACTAAGTCATTTCATTTATTGCCAGAATATCTAAAAGTAATTGCATCCACCACCGAGGAATATATTTTCCTCATTCAATTTCATGTCTTTGTGAGAATCCTTGTGCAACCAAATGAGCTTATATCTCATGATTTCCCCTTTTGATTTCTCTTTCTCACAAAGGCTCGTTTATATCCACGAGCTTTACACATTTCAATGTACGAGTTATAGGCCCAAATACTTCTCTTTTCGAAAGAGATTTTAGTTTCGCCTTAATTGTCTCTTTCTATGTTGTCTAATCATTTCTTTGTTTATATTGTCCAATTGACAATGATTCATGATCCACATCATCAAATAAAATCTCTAGTGCTATATTGCATGCAAATATATAAACGACGTCGATTTAATTTCAGTTCCACTTATAACAGACATGACATAATATATTGAGATCTCTTTATTATCAGGTACCTAAGTCATGTCAATGTCTCTGTTTGGAGACCTTGTAATCTCTTCTTGAGATTTTTATAATTCATTGATTCCTCGATCAGACCATCATAAAATATAGCTCATTTTCTTTTTTGAGGATTTCTTTGGAACTTACTTGTCTACTACTCTTCAAGCGTAAGTTAGACTCATTAGCAACTAGAGTTTATCCTTCCATGATATCAAATTTATTCGGAGCATTCATAGTTGGTATACGTGACTTAGTCACTATTTTAGGGTCAACAAAATCATCTGACAATTGATTTGCTAAATGAATTATCATTTGAACTTATAGTTCACATTGTCTAGTACGTGGATCAAAATGAGAAAATGATAATTCATTCCATCTTATTTATTTCCCCAGCTTTTTATTTCCTCCCCCTAGTGTTGGGTAAACTGACTCATTAAAATGATAGTCAGTAAATCGGGTTGTATATAAATCCCCTATCAGAAGCTCTTATATATATTCCCAACAAAACTCATCTATGTGCATTATGGTGGAGCAATTAGAACATATCTCGCACACCCAAAAAATTAAGATGAGAAATATTTGGTTCATGGCCAAAAATATCATTTGTAATGGGGAGAACTTATAATCATTTGTTGGCTTGATGAGAATTGGTGATACTATATGTAAAATGACATGTCATCAACATTATCAAGACCGTTTATCTTTATAAGATAATCTGGAAAATATGCTCATAATTTTATCAACTGAGCAAGTAGCCTCGCAAACACCAAGTTGCTGGTTAATAACAAGGATATATATAACCATCTAGTCGATGCATCGATTAAAATCGTAAAATATCTAGATGAATTGTAAGAAAGGTGTATGGGCCCATATATACCACCTTGTATCCGTTCCAGAAAATTAATAGATTTACACTCTATATTAACTGTTGATGATTGAATAATCAAATTGCTTTCATAGCAAGTATCACATGAAAATTTCCTTGAAAAAAATCTTAGTTCTTCAATAAGTGATCACATAAAAGTGTCAACAAATTTTCACATCATAATTGAACCGGGATGGCCTAACCGGTCATGCCAAATAAAATTATCAGTAAATATTTGGTTTACAATAGCATGAGCTTCAATTTGTATTAATTCTTATATAGTACAATATGGATGACAATGCATGTAATTTTGTCAAAATTTTCTTATTGCCTTGAGTTATACTCGTAATATTGAGATAGTCAACATCCCTTTGACTGATATTCTCAATATATTTCTATAAATATCTTTAAAACTCAATAAGTTTCTTTGCGACTTTAACGAGTATAATGCACTGTAAATATGGAATGAAGTTCCATTTGGCAATAACATATTTGCTCAGTCGGAGCCTTCTATGATATTAGTACTTCCGGATATAGTACTCACATTATTCCCTTGAATTTAAAATGGGAAAATATGCATAATTATGCACCTTTAATATGTGCTTATTTCACTCACTTCGGGGAATGAAAAATATGTGCTTGTACCATTCACTTCGGGGAATGACAAAATATTAAATATAGCACATTATATCAAATCAGTTATCTATAAAAGATAAACTCTCAAAACATCTTCCGAAGCATTGATATTTCAGTACTTTGAGATATAGTACTCATATTTTCCCTTGTATTTAAATGGGAAAATATTTCTTATGCTTAAGTATTGTATGAGTACTTGCACTGTCTGCTAAGCATAAATCGCCATAAATTATTGTATATTTTATTCCGGAAGTAAACATATTCTTTTAAAGGAAAAATTAACATAAAAGATAAATAAATAATATATAAAGTAAGTTAACATAAATAAATAATAAATAAATGTAAATTAACATAAATAAATAAATTAACATTAAACAAAATAAATTAAAGATCAATTATTCCTTTTAGAATTTATAAAGGAAATAAATGGCGAATTATTTCCTTCAAGGGTTATGAGAAAAATTATTAATATCCAATTGAGTTTGATTAATAACGCCATTATTTTCGCCACAAAGAAAATATGTTTATATTTTCTTTAATTTATCATTCATGATTATGGATAAAGTCCATAATACTTTGGCGTTTGACAAGTACGAGATCAATGGTTTGTACCATCGTATTGATAACATAAAGATTTTGATATGATCTTTATCATTCTTGTCATCTTTATAATTCTACTTCTTGTGGATATAAGCATTCTCAAAATAATCATCTTATCCATGTCTATTTTATGATCTCAATCATGACCACAATTACTAATGTGTCATTTATTCTTTCCGCTATAAAATATCACATTCACTTCAGGGAATAGAGCGGAGACTGATAGGTATTTAAAACCTTTGTATGATATTGTGTCTGTAAGACAATATTAATGTGTGAAAAGTGGAGTATGTTTTTCTAACATACCCTCATCAATGATACTCTGGAACATAATTGAGTTTTATTCACTAATCATATAGTAAATTATCACGTTTGCATTCACTTCAAGGAATGAAACAAATTCAATAATCACATGGAATAAACATCATGCTTGCATTCACTTTAGGGAATGATATAAATTCAATAATCGCATGGAATAAATATCATGCTTGCATTCACTTCAGGGAATGCTTCCCATAAAAATTCTTGGATCAAGATGATTTTCGTAACTTGAACTTGGGAGAATTCTATAGTCGAGTTTTTCGACATAAAAATAATATTGCTTTCAAGCAAATATAGACTTTATAACATTTATACTATTAAATAATAATTGATCAACCAATATATATACAATACATACAAGGAACAAAAATTTAATCCTCATACGCGGCGTTGTTAAACCAGTCCACAAGGTCCTTTAAAAAGAACCTGCTTTGAGACCAGTAGCCTCGCAGAACAGGATGTCCAGCCAATATAATCGGATTAAACCAACATAACAAAGAGTATATTAATTAATTAATTAAAGGTTTAATATTTGTTCTAATATCATGTAATACTTAGAACATGATTAAAGCATAAACTTTTATTATAATAATAAAATAAACAAATATTGGTTATAAATAAGAGAAAATGAATTTCAGTAGCCTGGCAATTGATTTCAACGAATTATCCATTGATTTGCTAAATGAATATTGGTTAAATGAATTATCCATTGAACTATCTTGAGCTATCTTGAACATAATTACTACAGATTAAAGGTTATAAATATCAATGCTTCGAAAGAGCTAGGGTTTGCTTGATTATCAGATTAAATTTTAACTTAATATATGAATATCCACCATGAATAAATATATTCATAACACTCCCCCTTGGATATCCATGAAGCTAATGTGCCTCGTTAAAACCTTACTAAGATAAAAACCTTGTGAAAAAAGAAAATTCTTAGTGAAGGAAAAAGAGTACACACATCTTTGATACGCATAACATGTTGCCTCATTAAAAACCTTACTAGGAAAACCCATTGGGACAAAACCTTGGTTAAGGGAAAAAGAATGCAACGCGTATTTACTCCCCCTTATGAAAATATCACATAAGATCTTTGAATCTTCATAGTTCAATATTGAATACAATCTTCAAATGTTGAAGTAGATCATGCACTAGTGGATAAATCTTCCAAATCATTGCTTGAAATGATTTATTGAATACTATTCATCTGAAAATCATGAGGGACGAAACTTGAAGAAATATGTTTCGTTTTATCATATTTAATGTATCCACCTTGAGATATAAATTTTGTATTATCTCTACACAAGATAGCTTGCATCTTATCTTGTGAAAAACATTCACATATATTCAGGATATGTTTAGCCAAACACATATTTCGGCTTTGCCTCATGCATAACAATTATTTAAAGGTAATGATCTCGTAGCACTTAAATAATATTTCTGGACCAGCTAAGATACAATGCTTCCAGATCAAATAATGTGTATATTTTGCTTGTAACACCCCAAATTTGGGCCTAGAAGTTTAGAGGTCTAGTGGACCGGTTTTGTCGGTTTAGCCTAGTTTGGGAGTAAATACTTAAAAATTGATTTTTAATCGAAATAAAATGAGGAAAAATATTCTAAAATCCTTAAATAATATATATTAGACTTTGGTAAAATCAATTTTGAAAATCGACCCTTGAAACTCTATGATTTTGAAATTAGTGATCGTTTTATAAAAATTGAAAATTTAGGGACAATTTTAGGAAACAAGCCAAAACTTTGAATTTTTAAGGGGATTTGATCCAATTATAATCCTAGCTGGTCTAGGCTTTCCAAATATTAATTAATTAAGCCCAAAATCTATTTTAAATTAAATAACTTAATTAAACCCAATTTAAAACTCTTAAAACCCTTTTTAATTAACCTAAACATCACATATTTTTCTAATTTTCGTTTTCCCTCTTTGGAGGCATCCTTTCATCAAGTTTTTAAGGTAAAAACTCATTCTTTTCCACTAAAAATCGTTTACAATAACTATCTTAACTTTTCTCCTTCAAATTTTCTTGTTTTCTCATCGTTTTCTCGTTTTAAAACCCGGAAAGCAATTGGATCTGTTTTGGAGGTGATATTTTTTCAATCCTCTAGAACAATAAAGTTCTTTACTGAAATTCCCAAGTTCTTGGGTTGGAGAAATTGTTTTAATCCTTTAATTTCATAAAAATCAGTTTTTTCGGCTAAAAATCTCAATTTTCGTTCAAGGGTTTTTGATGCCTAAATACATGAATCTTGAAGTGTTTAAATGTAAGTAAGATGAGTTTTAAGTATCTAATCCCGGACCTAAGGTTTAGGTGGTGTTTGGAGAGGTTTTCGGCGAGTTTCGGTTAAGTTTTATGTTGATTTTAGGGGCTGCCATGTATTGGTCCGACTTGAGGGATGTTTGGGTGTGTTATAATGTACTAAACCCTCTGGTTTTGATGCTTTAATTATGTCAAGAGATAGAGGAACATGTTTGAGGGAGATCGGAAAGCCGAATCGCGTTTTCGAGTGACTTGTCGAGCAAGTTTCGGTAAATAGGTGAGTGGATTATGAGGATTGCCAATTTGGCATGGTTTTAAATGTGTTTTCAAAGGTTTGAGGGTGTAGGGAAGGTGTGAAAAACCTACCTATACTCGGAATTAAGTTTAAAGTATTGCTTTCTTAAAGGTTCCCATATTATGCCTTGTTTTTACAACGTTATTTGTCATGCTCTTATTGTGTTGTGCATATATAATTATGCATGTATATAAATGCTCATGAGACTGATTTTAAAGAGATTTTATATGCATTTGATGTTCCCACAGCTTTGTTTTGAAAAATAAGATAAAAGTGGTTTTATCGTTTTTTACAATTGATGCATGAAAAGTGGGATACATGTGATTTGAATTCTGTTTTGAATTAAGTTTAAGCATTTGTTTTTGGATAATATATTGGTTAGTAAGTGATGAACCTTATGGAATAAGTTGATCGATCAATAGGGTCTAGAGTGCACTATAAACATTCAAAAGTCGTAGGTGTATAAATTCCTTGTGTGTTGCATTTTGGCCTATATTCTAATGCTATGTGATGGGAGTAGTACTGTCACATACGGGTTGATCGGAGTAGTACTGTCACCGGACACCAAGGTGAGATAATTCATGTTGAGAGTAGTATCAACATGCGCATGCTCTGGGAGTAGTACTAACATGCGGTTGCCCGTTTATCCTAACGATTTGGAGTAGCACAAATCGGATCACTAGCATCAATATATGTTTTTACTTTTTAAAGGTAAGTGTCATGGTTTTTACTTGATTGCATATGGTATTATGCATGCGAGGTTTTATGCATTGGTATGCATGTGATGTGAGCATTGCTATGTTGTTAGCATGTAAGACTTGGGTTTTGTGCATTGATATGCATGTGATTATAGCATTGCTATGTTGTTAGCATGGAAGACTTGAGCTTTGTGCATTGAGATGCACGTGTAAGCATTGCTATGTGAGTAGCATGTAAGACTTGTGTTTTAGCTTTTAAAGCATGTGATTACAAAATGGTTTTTACTAAAATTTAATGATGGCATTGTTAGCCATGGTTTGATGACACTTACTGAGTTTTAAAAGTGGCGTTGTTAGCCATGTGTGTTTTGTTTTATAAAGAGCATGACATGATTTTAAATTGATGAAATTGCTTTAATATGGGCTGTATTGCAAGGTGTTTTTATACTTGTTTTTAAACACTCACTAAGCTTATGCTTACCCTCTCATTTACCTTGCAATACAGAGTAAATAAAGTTGAGGCAGCAAAGGGAAACAAGGATCCAGGTAACCGTCAAGTGAAAGCTCAAGTATGTCTTTATAACATTAGTAGTAGTGAGAGAGCAATGAGGATGGGTTATCATATTGTGAAAAATGTCTATGCTTTTGAGACTTGAAATGGTTATATGTTTATACATGTTTGATGAATATCAAAGTTGATGTTAGCTCGTGTCTTTGAATTGAATTGCTCATTGATATTCCTTTAGTAATAATATAATTATTTTGAAGTTTGATTCTTGATATCCCTATGTGTGAATTTTTGTGTTGTTGATAATGAAGCATGGAATATACTTAATTAAATATTGATAACCATAATTTCACAACCAGGGCATAAAATTCTGGAAATTATGATTAGGTCCCTAAAACTTGTTTGATTAATTTATGACTCGTTTCTTTTTTGTTTTCGCTGCAATTGAACTCGGTCCTTGCATGAACATGTAGGATCTAATTAAAGCATCTAGAAAAGATAAAATTTTAAATTCTAGGGTTGTTTATCGAGGCGAGTCTCCGGATTAGTCTCGGTATTCCCCGTGTAGCTCGTTCGAGTCGGGTGGCGTCTAGACCGGGTCGAGGGGGTTACAGTGCTTTAGACCAAAAATATCATTACCCTTTTCGTGAGGTGAAAAAAATCTTTGTTTACAGTAAGAGACCTAGCAACAATCATAAGGGTGATCAATAGATATACGTTATGCATGTGAAGTCTCTTTCAATATTTTTCTGTATGTCGATAGATGCACAAGGATTTGAGGAGATCTCTTCATGAGTCTCAATGATATTCAAATCATCGACATACACAATAATAAAAATTCAGAGCTAAACCTCTTAATAAAAATGCTCGAGGAAATAATTCATATAGCATTATGCTAATAATTATTCAATGAGGCGATCATACCAAATACGCCTAAATTGTTTCAAGCCATAAAAAGATATATTCAATATGATTGAATAATGTTCTCGAGAACTTGAATGAACTGCTTATGGCAATCTAAATATTTCCGGAAGTTTCATGTAAATATTACTGTCAAGAGGCCCATTCAAATATGATGTAACAACATCCATTAGGCAGAAACCGAGTAATTTTATTTATTGTCAGACTAATCAAAATCTAAAAGTAGTTGCATCCACCACCGAGGAATATGTTTTCCTCATAATCAATTTCATGTCTTTGTGAGAATCCTTGTGCAACCAAATGAGCTTATATCTCATGATTTCCCCTTTTGATTTCTCTTTCTCACAAAGGCTCGTCTATATCCATGAGCTTTACACATTTCAATGTACGGGCTATAGGCCCAAATACTTCTCTTTTCAAAAGAGATTCTAGTTTCGTCTCAATTGCCTCTTTCATGTTGGTCAATCATTTCTTTTTCCAATTGAAAATGATTCATGATCTACATTATCAAATAAAATCTCTAGTGCTATATTGCATGCAAATATATTAACAACGTCAATTTAATTTCAGTTCCACTTATAACAGACATGACATAATCTATTGAAATCTCTTTATTATCAGGTACCTGAGTCATGTCAATATCTCTGTTGGAGACCTTTTAATCTCTTTTTGAGATTTTCATAATTCATTGATTCCTCGATAAGACCATCATAAAATATAGCTCCTTTTCTTTTTTCCAGGATTTCTTTATCTTTGGAACTTACTTGTCTACTACGCTTCAAGCGTAAGTTAGACTCATTAGCAACTAGAGTTTGTCCTCTCAGGATATCAAATTTAATTGGAGCATTCATAGCTGATATACGTGACTTAGTCACTCTTTTAAGGTCAGCAAAATCATCTATACTCCACTTTTCACACATTAATGTTTTCTTACAGACACAATATCATACAAGGGTTAAAATACCTATCCGTCTCCGCTCCATTCCCTGAAGTGAATGCAAATGTGATATTTTATAGCGGAAAGAATAAATGCCACATTAGTAATTGTGGTCGTGATTGAGATCATAAAATAGACATGGATAAGATGATTGTTTTGAGAATGCTTATATCCACAAGAAGTGGAATTATAAAGATGACAAGAATGATAGAGATCATATCAAAATCTTTATGTTATCAATGCGATGGTACAAACCATTGATCTCGTACTTGTCAAACGCCGAAGTATTATAGACTTTATCCATAATCATGAATGATAAATTAAAGAAAATATAAACATATTTTCTTTGTGGTGAAAATAATGGTGTTATGGATCCAACTCAATTGGATATTGATAATTTTTCTCATAACCCTTGAAGGGAATAATTCGCCATTTATTTCTTTTATAAATTCTGAAAGGAATAATTGATCTTTAATTTATTTTGTTTAATGTTTATTTATTTATTTATATTAATTTATTTATTTATTATTTATTTATGTTAACTTACTTTATATATTATTTATTTATCTTTTATGTTAATTTTTCCTTTAAAAGAATATGATTACTTCCGGAATAAAATATGCAATAATTTATGGCGATTTATGCTTAGCAGACAGTGCAAGTACTCATACAATACTTAAGCATAAGAAATATTTTTCCATTTAAATACAAGAGAAATATAAGTACTATATCTCAAAGTACTAAAATATCAGTGTTTCGGAAGAGCTCTTGAGAGCTTATCTTTGATCCGATTTGATATGATGTGCTATTTTTTTAAATATTTTTCCATTCCCCGAAGTGAATGGTACAAAGCACATATTTTTCATTTCCCGAAGTGAATGAAATAATGCACGTATTAAAAGGTACATAATTATGCATATTTTCCCATTTTAAATGCAAGGGAATAATGTGAGTACTATATCCGGAAGTACTAATATCACAGAAAGCTCCGACTGAGCAAATATGTTATTGCCAAATGGAACTTTATTCCATATTTACAGTGCATTATACTCGTCAAAGTCGCAAAGAGACTTATTGAGTTGTAAAGATATTTATAGAAATATATTGAGAATATCAATCAAAGGGATGTTGATTATCTCAATATTACGAGTATAACTCAAGGCAATAAGAAAATTTTGACAAAATTACATGCATTGTCATCCATATTGTACTATATAAGAATTAGTACAAATTGAAGCTCATGCTATTGTAAACCAAATATTTACTGATAATTTTATTTGGCATGACCGGTTAGGCCATCCCGGTTCAATTATGATGCGAAAATTTGTTGACACTTTTATGTGGTCACTTATTGAAGAACTAAGATTTTCTTCAAGGTAATTTTCATGTGATACTTGCTATGAAAGCAATTTGATTATTCAATCATCAACAATTAATATAGAGTGTAAATCTATTAATTTTCTGGAACGGATACAAGGTGGTATATATAGGCCCATACACCTTTCTTATAGTCCATCTAGATATTTTACGATTTTAATCGATGCATCGACTAGATGGTTATATGTATCCTTGTTATTAACCCGCAACTTGGTGTTTGCGAGGCTACTTGCTCATCTTTGGGTTTAAATTGGTGAATGTGATATTTTATAAGTTCTCTCCATTACAAATGGTTTTTGGTCAGGAACCAAATATTTCTCATCTTAGATTTTTTGGTTGTGCGATATATGTTCTAATTGCTCTACCACACGCACAAAGATGAGTTTTGTTGGGAATATATATCAGATTTAAATATCTTGAGCTTCTGATAAGGGAATTTATTTACAGCTCAATTTACTGACTATCATTTTAATGAGTCATTTTACCCGACATTAAGGGGAGAAAATAAAATAGCTGGAAAAGGAAAATATTTGGAATGAATTATCATTTTTTTGTTTGATCCACAATTCAACAATGTGAACTATAAGTTCAAAGGATAATTCATTTAGTATAAATAATCTAACCTAATTGCCATTTCTAAGTTTATTTCACCTTGCAGGGTACAAAACAATAAAAAAGCTTAACTGGATTATAGAATCTTTAAGACTATAACTGCAATTAATCTTTGGAAGGAATAAATAAGGTTGTTTTTTTAAGAAATTTGGATTATATATGATTAAATGTATAATTATATAAATTATTATTATTTGAGTAGTTAAAATAAAATTAAACTAATAGTTTAGAGACTATTTAGGTAATTTATTATTCTTTTTATTGTTTACATGATTCTATTATCGCGTCCGTAGAACTCAGCTATTCGGGGCGTACGGCCTTAGACGCGTTTCTTTCAATAAACCGCCTAAGTCAGCTTAAACCGTTTAAAGCTAAAATGCTAAGAACCTTGTGAAAACTAAAAAACAACTAAAAGAAAGGAAATGACAAAGGCTATAAAGATTTTAAGTGAATGCTCTTGTATTCCTCAATAAAGAAGTGAGTGACAAATGAAGTGGACAAGTCTTCTATTTATACTTAAAGCCCCTTACATTTAACGGATACAAATGATTTACATCAAGGGTTCAGATTCGTTCTTATCTCTTTATCCCTTATCCTAAGCTAGTTACCGAAATTACAAAGATATGAGATAAGGATAAGATGTTTATGGAAGACTTGCCAAATCTGATTTGGATGAGTCTTCAACCCAAGTGTTGGGTCAATTCGAATTTGGACTCCTAAAGGTGCTTGAGTTGGTGTTGATATTCCTAGAAGGTCATGGAGTGTTTTTGTGGTAGCCTGGTTTGTGCTAGTTGTAACAACCCTTTTTTAAAATTGAGTTTGGAAATAGAATGTCGCTAGTGGAAAAACTAGGTTAAAATTAGAAAATTAGGGATTAAATTGAAATATTGGTTGGAAAAGAAAATTTTGATTTGAAAAGGAGAAATTTGAAAATTAGGTTAAAATTGGGGTTTTAAAGGATTGGGGATTTTAGTTAAAAAGAAAACTTAAAAAATTGGGGAAATCGAGAATTAAAATTGAAAATAGAGATTTGAAATTTGGGGAAGGAAATTTTAAAAAGAAATTAGGGTCTAGAAAAGATTGAATTAAAAATTGGGAATTTTGGGGATTTAAGGATAATTAGAAAAATAATTGGAAAGATTTAAAAAAAGAATTTGACATGGTTAAAAACAAATTAGAAGTGTTGGGGAATAATTTGAAAATTAATTAAAAACTATTTAAAAACAAAGGGAATCACCACCGGTCACTTTGGTAGACCGGACACCGTAAAATCAGAGATTCAAAAAGACAAGGGTTCAGGAGTCGGTTACGGTTAAAAACGGGACTAGCATTTTCAAACCGTCCAAAATTGGTACCTTAAAAATATTTACCGCTTATTTAATATTAAAATTTTCTAAATTAAAGTGGCAATTAAGTTGGCATTTAATTATAAATTCAGGTTTATTTTAAACGCCTCTTTACTCGAAGATAGACGCATAAACCGCTATCACTACGCTTGGTGTCGGGCCCACTACGATCGAGTAAAGTATTAATTAATTCATTAATTATTAAGGGATTGATTGTGAGTTCGATTCATACGATAATAAAACGCGTAATAAAAATAAAATAAATACAATAAAGAGAAATATACATGGTACACAAAAATAAATAAGTAAACAAATAACTAAGCAAGATAAAGTGCAAATAATTTAAATGTCTAAAAGTAAATATGCATGCAATAAGGCAAAATTAAATAAAGACTCATGGACCTAAACATTACCGAAATACAACAATAGGTGATAAATGTCACAATAAAATCCAACCTAACATAACACTAACCAACTAAATAAATAATGAAAACGTGCATCCATGCAAATACATACATACGAGACAAAATATATATACAATATGTAATGAAACATGAAAGAAATAACGAGTACAAATTTATTGTACGATTACAAATCATGCAATGTATCACAAATATTACATATAATATGGGTATGTAGCTATAATAATGCAAAATTAATCCTGACTAAAATCCAACTACCAATGAGGCAGGCAGGAACAAACAGTAAACAAGAAGGAAAAAAACATACATTAAATGAACATGAACATGAACATGAACATAACACATTTATTTGCATAAGATCATGCATAGGTCCATCATGCAAATATGGGCGAAATAAAAAATAAACAACATGTGTCAAGGCATTTTAATGGTAAATAAATGATGTACATAATAAATAAAAAGCTAACAAAGATGAATACATAAATATATACGAGTGTACCAAAAACAAATGAATGTAAAGACATGTATAAATATGGAACAAAATAAACAAACATACATGCTATGTACAAAAATAGATACCAAAATAGATACATGTACAATAACATATAATACATAAATGTAAAAACATGTATGATACAATATAGAAGAGATGAAACACATAATAAATAAATAAATGTAAAGCAAGAAATATAATAAAACAAGAGTCAAATAAAAGAAATAGTGGCTAGATTAAATAGAAAAAAAATAAAGACACTAAAATAAAGGAAAAGGTTACTGGAAAGGACCCGATTGAAAGGTTGTGAAAACATTTGAGTCCTCAAGATGTTATTTCGAAATGAGGAATGGCTTCAAAATATATATCAAAGCACGGAGGGTCTTGAAATGAAATAAACCATTTAAAAGTAACCGAATTCGTCCAAGACATGACCAAATTGAAATGTTTCGAAAAGCTAAAAGGGTTGCGAGAATGATTAAATAGCGGCGGAGGGATTTAATGAATTTATTTAACCATTTTTAAAAGGCCCCTTGAGTATAAAAGACAAAAATCCGATTTATCTTAAACCTTTCCCCATTTCTCCTTTAAACCGAAATAAGCCACCCCTTTATACTCTCTGGAATCGGATGAACACCACCATGGTGTTCATCACTTACCCAGAAAACCACCATGAAATGCAGATTTCGGCCACCGTGACCCAAAAATCCTTCCATTTCTCTTCCTTTTTAAACCGATTTAAAAACCCCGTTCAAAGCTCTTTCGAATGTAATACCAAAACACAAAAAAAACTCGTTTATAAACATAGAACCAAAATCCAGAAAGCTTTGTTTGAAATCCGAAACGAAAAAAAAACGTTTTTGATTCGGGAGGAGCGAAATAAGCGAAAGCCTCTCTTCCTATTTGCTTGGCTCACCACTGTTGATCCGAAGACCGGGTGTTTGTTGCTGGCGAACGAGCAAAAAGAGAGGAGGTCGTCGGCTCCGAGAAAGGTAAAAAAAAACTAATCTATTTTGTTTTCGTGTGTTAAAGAAAAAAGGCAGAGAGATTACCACTAGAATTTCTTTTTTTTATTGATTCAAAATGGTTCCCGAATAGGATTACAACGTTAGGGCTATTCTTTTTTTTATAGCCTTCTCTCTAATTACATGGATTAGAAACTAAAAATGCTTATCCCTAATCTGTTATCTTTGATTCATATGATTTGGCTTGATTCGAATTAGCCTATGAAGTTGTTTACTCGTCTCTGATTTTGTTGTACCATTTGGCCGAATTTTTTGCAATTTCTGAGCGTGTTGGTGTATGCTCTGAAATTCTGATGATTTTGGTCTGAAATTTGTTGTTTTTCCTTTGTAATTTTCGTACGATCTGACACGTTTTTTGGTTGCATGTGAAGGGTCGTCCACCGGAGTACCGGAGCACTTGCCGGCAATCGGGAAAACTGAAGGGTCGTCGGACATTCGAAGAGGCGTCTAGAATTCGAATGGTCTAGCGCGTGTAACGCACGCGCGCGTGGGAGCGTGCACCGTTCCAGAATTTTCCTTCAGCTTCATCTGGACTGTTGGATCCAGATTGGATCCAACGGTGGGGAGGCGGCTGCGCATAAAGCATAAGGGGAGTTAGGGTTTTACTTATGTCTAAGGAACTTGGGCTCGAAATGGGCTTTATATAATATTAACAAATATGGGTTGTTGTTATATTATTATTGGGTTGTATATTTTTGGGTTTTAAAATGTATATGGATTATTTAATTTAATGGGCTACTTATTTATGGATTGGATTATTTAATTAATTATCTGTTTTGGGTTTTGAATATTTACATTAGGTTTTATTTAATCTGATTTATATATATATTAAGTAATAACAATAATAAAAATAATAATATAAAATATGAGACCAAAACTGGAAAGCAAATGAAATAATATTTAATGTTATAGTATGTTTAGAATTTTAATATGTAATAATAGTTAATTATAATAATATTAAATATAAATACTAACAATTGAACAAAAAAGGAATAAAGGGGTCTCTATATAAAAAATGAAAATAATGGCATAAATGGTAATAAAAAGATGATAAATCGAAAGAAAACAATAATAACTAATAGTGTTTTTTTTATTTTTTCTCTTTTAGAATATGTAACGATAAATAAGAGTAATCAAAACTAAAATAAAATATATAAAGATAATACTCTATAATATTTTGGTGGGATTTTTAAATTAAATATATTTATAATCTTTTGATTTTTTTTAAAATAAAGCCCATTATTATAATTTTACTTTTTTATTTTTGTTATAAATGCTAAAATTACCTAAAGCCCATTATTTAAGACAAAAATAAAATGAAAAATAAAACGGGTTTACCCCGGATAAAATTAGTGATTACAGTTTCCCCTCTTTGCTTATTGTTGTAAAACAATGATGAAGCAAAGACTACAAGCACTAATTTTATCCGACTTCCCTGTTCGGAGATGCTCTGATTTCTGATCATTTCAGCATCTGACGGTCCCTCGCTTTGAGCGTATACCGTGTTAGGCGACCCCTCTCTTCGAGCGTATGTCGCGATGTATGACCCCCTCTTCGGGTGTATACCATAGTGAACGGTCCCTCTCTTCGAGCGTATACCGTGGCGGGCGACCCCTCTCTTCGAGCGTATGTCGCGATATATGACCCCCTTATTCAGGCGTATGTCATAATGAACAGTCCCTCTGTTCGAGCGTATACCGTGGTGGGCGACCCCTCTCTTCGAGTGTATATCGCGATGTATGACCCCCCCTCTTCGGGCGTATGCCATAATAAACGGTCTCTCTCATCGAGCGTATACCGTGGTGGGCGACCCCTCTCTTCGAGCGTATGTCGAGATAAATGACCCCCTTCTTCAGGCGTATGTCATAATGAACGGTTCCTCTCTTCGAGCGTATACCGTGATGGGTGACCCCCCTCTTCGGGCATATGTCATAATGAACGGTCCCTCTCTTCGAGCGTATACCGTGGTGGGCGACCCCTTTCTTCGAGCGTATGTCGCGATATACGACCCCCTTCTTCAGGCGTATATCATAGTTAACGGTCCCTCTCTTCGACCGTATACCGTGGTGGGCGACCCTTCTCTTCGGGTGTTTGTCGCATAGTATGACCCCTCTCTTCGAGCATATACCATAATGTATGACCCCCCTCTTCGGGCGTATGTTATAATGAACAGTCCCTCTCTTCTAGCGTATACCATGGTGGGCGACCCCTCTCTTCGAGCGTATGTCGCAAAGCATGACCCCCCTCTTCAAACGTATGTCATAGTGAACGGTCCATCTCTTCGAGCGTATATCGTGGTGGGCGACCCCTCTCTTCGAGCGTATATCGTGATATATGACCCCCTTATTCAGGCGTATGTCATAGTGAATGGTCCTTTTCTTCGAGCGTATACCGTTCTGGTAGTAAAGAAATCCTTTGTTGGTATCTACAAATTCTCAATTTTTCATCTTCTTCTTCTTCTTCTCTTATTATTTTTTTCTTTTCTTTTCTTTTTCTCTTATTATTTTTCTTTTCTTTTTTTTTCCTCTCTTTTTTCTTTACTTTTTTCCTCTTCTTCTTCTTCTTCTTCTTCTTCTTCTTCTTCTTCTTCTTCTTCTTTTCTTTATTTTCTTTTCGTTCTTTTTCTCTTCTTTTTCTTCTTCTTTTTTTCGAACAAGGTATCTCAGCCTCATATCGTCCATCATCGAATAAAATCGAGGACTCGTGATTCTTTCGAGATTTGTTTCTTCTCTAGTGAGTTGTATATCCAATTTCCACTCAATCTTTAGAATTCCTGTTTAAAATGCTCAAAATGCAATGATGGAATGAAATGAGAATGCTAATGATGCATGGATATCTAACCTAAATGATGTATGAATATTTAGCCTAAATGCTGCATGAATTATTTGACCTAAATGATGCATGAATATTTAACCTAAACGATGCATGAATATTTAACCTAAATGATGCATGAATGTTATTTTCCTTTTCTTTTCTTTTTCTTCTTTTCTTAGAGGATAGATTCTCGGGCTTCCATCTCTGCTAGATCTTCATTCTCTATTTTATCTTGAAAAGGGGGTCATTTTTATTGTGCAGGTCAGAACCAGATCTCTCATTTTGTGATCCAATTATCTTCTTTTGGTATAGGTTCAACATTCACCTAGGGGCCTTTTTTCTCTCTCTTTTTCTTCTTCTCTTTTTTCTTTTTTTTTCTTTCTCATTTTCTTTTTTCTTTTTTCTTCCTTATTTTTTCTTTTTCTTTCTTAAGAACTAGGGTGGACATATGCCCCAAACTTCCCAGGGTTCAATCTTGGACAAAAGATCATTCATATCCTCGTTGTTCTTTTTCTTTTATTCAACTTTTGGAGAGGCCAAAACTAATTTGCGTTGATAGGTCAAAACCTTCTGCCTTATTTCTTTCAGCTTTGTCTCAAGCATAGTTTTTCAATGCGTTTTTGCGATAAGTCTTAGATTGCAATGTTAGGGAGAACATGTGTCCCCAACTTCCCGGGTCTACTTTTCTTCAATTAAGACTCGATCCGTATTTCCGAAACTATTCAAAACATTATGGTAGGAGACTAGCTAGTATCTGAAATTTGGCATTTATTATTCTTCCCTTCTCAAATAAACACGGTTATTCTTTTATTCTTGATTCGCTATAGAATTCTGAAGTATCGATCTCGGAACATTTTTTCAACTTGTGGTAGTAGCTCTTAATTCTCAGGCTTAAGTCATTTGAGGTTCATTTTCAACATGCTTATATATTTGAGATTTTTCTTTTGGATTCTACCTTGACTTTTGTCTCTAGGCCTTTCGATTGACCCTCTTTATTACCCCAATATACTTTTGCCCCAAAGTTTGATATCTATCTCTGCTCAAACTATAACCCCAATAGGCTCAGGTAATCTTTGCTTATTCATGCTGACCTAAATTCTCAAAATGTTTCATCTTACAATCAGAGATTGCCCCTTCTTCTCGGGTCATGTCAAAGATGTTTGTTTGCATTAATGGTCTTGATCACAAATCTTTTGGGACAAAAATATTTTATTTTAAAACATTTTGATAATTGTAAATAGGACAAAATTTACATAGGTGCAAACACAAAAATTAGAAAGGAATAAAAGCGGTTCCTTGGATATTAAGTGCTTTAGACTCAACCCTCGAAGTTCAATTCTTAACCTTTGGAAGCTGTGGCGATATTTGAAGATTTTGAATTCCTTTTAGATTGCTCGGTTCATCCTCATGATTATCGTATTTTCTTGATCTATTCGAAAACTACTCCTTCTAGTTCTCAATACTTTCTCCTTTTATATATTCAAGCTTTTCCTACTTGCCCCGCTAGCATAGTATAAGAGTATTCGATGTGCTTCAGATTGTATCTAACTATAGAAATATTTTTTTCTTTTCTGTATTTCTTTTTCTTTTTCTCTCTACCTCTCTTTTGTTATTTTCTCTCATCACAGTCCTTTGTCTCGAAGATCATGATGGAGCATACAATCGAACTCCGACTTACTCGGCATAGTCATGAGTTTGAAAATATTACCATCACTCATGAAGCAAAAGATTCAACATGTGCATTATTATTTTAGTAGGCCTATTACTTCAGCGGAGTGCCCCGAAACTTCCCCACTCTTGTTCGAATGCTTCTATTACCAGGTTTCGAATATTGGAGTGCTTTTTGTTTAGTATTTGCTCTCTCTTTTTTCTTTTTTTCTTTTTTTCTTTTTTTTCTTTTTTCTTTTCTCTTTCCTTCTTTTTCTTCTTTTTCTTTTTTTTCTTTTTTTCTTTTCATCTCTTTCTTTTTTTCTAGATGCAATCTTTATGCTCTTAGGGGAATTCTCAAGATTGCCTAATTTTATCGGATCTTTTTCTAGGAGATTTTCTTATCATTGAACACCACTGAAGAAGTAGTAATCTCATTTCTCGTGCGTTGCTGACCAAAGCTACTGATTGAGGAATTATACTTCATCATAATCACAACATTCCAACAATTTCGTAATTGAGTCATAAGCACGTGACATCCAAGGAATTTTAAAGATAAAGGGATATATACAAAATAATTTGACAAAAGACATCTCTTGATTGAAATTAAAAACATGTGGCCTTACATAAAGTCATTGCTACTTTTAGGCCAATAGTAACAAGGTTGATTTAAACATGAAAGAAAAACAACAAATGCAAAACTATTAATGCAAGCTATCATCAAAGACATGAAAAGCAAATTAAGATGTGCCTAATACTTCTTTTGGCTTGGGCATTACTCCTGAACCACCCTAATCATCCCATCTCTTCAGCGTTCACCATATTTAGGTGAGGAGCTGGATGCCATACTCGATGACTCAAGTTTCAGAACCCCGGTGTTGATCAAGTTTTGCACTGTCTTATTGAACACTATGCAATGCTCTATCGAGTGTCTCGTTATGCCATCGTGGTATTTACAATGGGCATTGACATCATACCAATCAGGATATGATGGTTTGAAGGGAGTGACAAAAGTAGGTAGTACCAGATTCGCCTCATACAAAAGTGAGTACATCTCTTTGTAGGAAAATGGCAGAGGTGTAAATGTTTTCTTTGCCTTCTCTTTACTAGGAAACTGGGTCGTACTTCTTGTATGCGGTGGGAAACTCCTGAAGGTCTCAGGATTTGGGTGGGTAATTCCATAGTTCATCTGACGTTCTTGCCCCTTAAAACACTCTTCGAGACTCTCATCCACCGAAGATGACAAAATCTTCCTAAGAGCGACTTCGATTTTATCTAATGCTAATTCAGTTGGACAAACAGAGGCATTACAAGCTACCTCATATTGGAGAATGATAGCTTGGTCTTCTTCAGATAGAGTCATTTCCTTACAACCTTGACTCTCACTTTCTTGCATGAAAGAGCCTTCTAGCGAACTTTTTCCCTTGATCGTGACAGCCATCATGCCCCTTAACTCACTGAATTGTGCCCTGAATTCATCTTGAAAACTCTTCATGCTTAACAGTATATCATCCTGATTCTTGATCAGTAACTCATGAAGTCCTTTAAATTTGCTCACTCTTGCCATAAGATAGTTCATGTTCTTGAAATCGTACTGCTCTAAAGTTATCCCCTTGTTCTCCCTAGTTTCAAACATAAATGCCCCCCTTGGGACCACACCACGTCTAGCAAAATTCTTATCCATTTGACCGGCGTAATCCTTGAAAAGCTGCCACATGGTACCCATGATTAATCCTCTTGTGTTATTAATTAATGCAAGTTATATGCTTGAAAATGCATGAATAAATGCATAAGATGAAAAATGCATGAATGCAATTAAAGGCATTGATCACATTAGTGATCGCCCTTTGAGCAACTTTCACCGACTAAAAGATTTCTTTCTATTTTTTTTTACTCTTCTTTTTTTCATCTTCTTTCTTTTTTTCTTTTTCCTATTTTCTTTTTTCTTTCTTTTTCTTTTTCTATTTCATTCTTTTCCTTTTTCTTGTTTTCTTTTCTTTTTTTTTATCTCTTTTCCTTATATTCTTTTTCTTTTTATTCTCTCTATTTTTTCATTTTTCGTCTCTTCCTTTTTTTTCATTGTTTTTTTTATTCGTATTTCCTTGTTTTTTCTTTTTATATTTATTTTTCTTATTTTCTTTTCTACTTCCATTTTTTAAAAATTCTCTCAACTTTTTCTTTTTTCTGAGTTTTATTCTTGTTTTTCCTTCTCTTCTTTTTCCTTCTCTCTTTTTTCTTTCTATTTTATTTTTAACCCTTTAACTATGATGAAAGCCTCTAATTGGACAAACAACTTAGATCAACACCTTTAAACATGAAATGCCTATGCAAATAAAAGAACACACGACAAGGTTAGTGCAAAAACAATAAATGAGACAATAATACAAAAGACAAAGAAATCCTATTTATTCATTCTAAAACCCTAGGTTATTCACATAGTTCTAAAGGGTGGGTTTTCTATGTTCTCTACATGCAATCTTGGTACTAAACGGTACCCGAATTGTCCTTGCTGTCCTCTTCTAAAAGTAGCAAGGCCCCCGATCATCACCCATTATAGGCTCATTTCAATCGGGTTCAATTTGGGAGGACTCTTTCGCTATGTCCATACGGGAAAACAATATTCCCACAAAAACATAGGGTAGTCGAGCCCCGAAGGTACTTTGCTAGGCCCATACGAAGGAACAATATCCTTACGAAAGCACTAGCGTTTCGCCCCCACTTAAAAGAACGGGTTAAAATGTCCGGTTAAAATAAACTCGCCTTCATAAATAAATATAAACTTACTTGTCACTTTAATTTACAACTTTTAATATTAATTAAGCGGTAAAAAAGGGTTGACTCTCTAAAAAAACGTCCCCAGTGGAGTCGCCAATTGTAGTGACACTTTTTTAAAATCGAGTTTGGAAATAGAATGTCACTAGTGGAAAAACTAGGTTAAAATTAGAAAATTAGGGATTAAATTTAAATATTGGTTGGAAAAGAAAATTTTGATTTGAAAATGAGAAATTTGAAAATTAGGTTAAAATTAGGGTTTTAAAGGATTAGGGATTTTAGTTAAAAAGGAAACTTAAAAAATTGGGGAAATCGGGAATTAAAATTGAATATAAGGATTTGAAATTTGGGGAAGGAAATTTTAAAAAGAAATTAGGGTCTAGAAAAGATTGAATTAAAAATTGGGAATTTTGGGGATTTAGGGATAATTAGAAAAATAATTGGAAAAATTTAAAAAAAGGGTTTGACATGGTTAAAAATAAATTAGATGTAACCTCTAAATTTAACCTAATTACTTAGATTACAAGTTAGGGTTCACGTTATGAAAACGTCCTTGACAAGTTAGGTTTTAATAAAATAATATTTAAATTCTGTTAAATTATTTAATAAATTAATAACTTAAAAACACTGATAAACATAACATTTAAAATAACAGAGTTCAACCCACAAATAATAATCTATAAAAATCCGAGGTAAACCAAAGTTTAAAGTTTATTACAAAAAGATAATAAAATATCCGGAATTAAACATGATATTTGAGAACATACGTAGCAGATCTGAAAATATTCCTCAAAGTACCGAAGTCGAGACCTAAGGATCTGAAATAGAAACTGAGAGGGTGTAAGCTAGAGAGCCTAGTGTGTCTCTAGTGTGCAGATAATCAGGACCAGATAATATGATAGAGCAGATGAAACCATGTATGCATGAATGCACCCAACACCGAACGCCAACAGAAGAGTAGGTCCCCCCCTGAACCACTCTAACTCCATCACGCCAACAGAAGTGGAAACTCGACCCGTAAGTGGAGCCACTGATCAGAAGTGGTATCTCGACCCGTAGGTGGAGCCACTGAACAGAAGTGATAAATTACTAACTTCCTCGTACACATATATTCTACCAGATGTAATGTTCTATGCATAAACAAAATCAGAATGCATGCCTTAATATCAAACAGGAGGCATACATGATAAATATCAGGATCAGGGATGTAATGGCAGGATGATACATGATCATACGGTTTAACAGAAACTGAACACAGAATAACAGAATTAACAAAAGAGAACACACCTGAAGCAGAAGACTCAACGTCGATACTGACGTCTACTGGACTCGGCTCTACCACTAGAATGAGCCGGTGCAGATCCTACAAGTAACAGTAATCTTTAGACACACTACTATGCCACAATACAAGAAGGTACACTAACAGAAGTGGATAGAATACTCACGAGCGTGTCCTGGAGACTGCTGAACAGGAGGGCGTCCAGGAGGAGGAGAAGGCAGTTGCTCGGGGTCGGAATCCACGTCACCTGAATCAAACAGAAACTGATTCAGAACCCAAAATAGATAACTTCCAAATAACCAATCGAACTTAAAAGCCCTAAAAACGACACTTCGGGTTCGAATTTCGAAAAACGAACAGCGCCATCGGACTCAGGACGTCGAAAAACATAAAGTGGGACAAGGTTGGAAAAAGTCAACGCTGACGTCAACATGGTCAACGCTGACGTCAGCAGGTCAACGCTGACGTCAGCATGATGTCAGCGAGTCACGGGTCGGGTCGGACGGGTCGGGTTTCGGGTCGGGTCGGGTCGATCACGGTTCCAGAACTTTCCCGGGTGCCAAACATGGTTTTTCAAACATTTAACCCCCTATTCAACTCGATTTACACTCCCTTTTCGATCCAATTCGATTCTAAAACTCACATAAACAACCTCTGATTCAAATCTAAACACCAAATCAAACACAACACTCTTAAATCCTTAAATCCGAAACTAACAAAACCACTTAGAACACCCCTCTCTTTCATCTTAAAACTATAATCAAACACAACCAAAACCACCTTTCCTAATCCGAAAATAAAACTTATAACACAACAAAACCAACCAACAACCAACAACAACCGAACCCTTAAACAACATTGAACAGAACCAAATATAAAAGGATCAAGAACTTACCGAAACACTTAACAAAAACAGATCGGGGAAGAGAGGACGAGTATTTGGACAAGGTACACAATTGAAAGGGAGGAAAAACAATCACACCATCAATTTGATTGTCCGAAATAGAAACAAAATAAAGGAAAATTAATCCAAAACCGAAACTGAAACGGAAAATCAGGGAAGAGAGGTTACCAATTTGAAAACTGGTAAAATCACCCTATAAGGGTTTAAAGTTTAAAAACCTTTCATCAGAACCCCTAGATATACAGAAATTGCAATTGGGTCACTGAAATTAAAATCAGAAATCCCCAATTTTCTAGGGTTTCGAATTAGGGATTTAGGTTCAGAATTAGGGGAAAAACAGGGTGTTACAACTCTCCCCCCCTACAGAAATTTCGTCCTCGAAATTTACCTGGATCAAAGAGATGCGGATACTGAGCTTTGATAACAGATTTGGGCTCCCATGTAGCCTCATCATAACCTCGGTTACGCTAGAGAACCTTAACCATTTTAATGGTTTTCCTCCGAAAAACTTTTTGGTCCTGAGCGATAATCTCAACAGGTTCCTCCTCATAACACAAATCTAGACGGATCTCAAAATCCTCAACTAACAGAACATGAGACGGATCAGCTCGATAGCGTCTTAGTACAGAAATATGGAAGACATCATGGATACGCTTGAGCTCTGGTGGTAACTCAAGCTGATAAGCTACAGGTCCAACTCATCTGATAATACGGTAAGGTCCAATATAACGGGGACTGAGTTTACCCTTACGACCAAAACGGAGTACCTTTCTCCACGGAGAGACTTTCAGAAAAACCTCGTCACCCACCTCAAACTCGAGATCCTTACGCCTCAAATCCGCGTAGGATTTCTGTCTATCAAAAGCAGCCTTAAGTCTATCCCGAATCAACCTGACAGTCTCCTCAGCCTCATGCATAAGATCTGGACCCAATAACCGGTGCTCACTAAGCTCAGTCCATCCAATAGGGGTGCGACACTTACGCCCATACAGAGCCTCATAAGGTGCCATCTTAATACTGGCCTGATAGCTGTTATTGTATGCGAACTCTGCCAACGGTAAGAAATCCTCTCAACTACCTCTGAAATCCAGAATACATCCTCTCAACATATCCTCGAGAATCTGAATCACACGCTCAGACTGACCATCTGTCTGAGGGTGATAGGCAGTGCTGAAGTTTAACCGAGTACCTAGAGCAGAATGTAGAGAACCTCAGAACTTAGACGTAAACCTCAGATCTCGATCAGATATAATAGACAGAGGCACCCCATGTAACCGAACAATCTTAGAGATATACAACTTGGCTAACTTACTTAGAGGGTAAGTAATCCTAACAGGAATGAAGTGCGCAGACTTGGTCAACCGATCAACGATGACCCAAACAGAATCCTTCTTTGACGGTGTCAAAGGTAAACCACTGACAAAATCCATAGTTACACGCTCCCATTTCCAATGAGGAATCTCAATATGCTGAAGAAGTCCAGACGGGCGCTGATGTTCTACTTTAACTTTCTGGCAAGTCAAGCACTTGGACACAAAACTGACAATGTCTCTCTTGAGACCTCTCCACCAATACTTCTCCCGGAGATTCTTATACATCTTATCCCCACCAGGATGCATAGAATACGGACTATCATGAGCTTCCCGTAGAATAACTTGTTTCAGTTCAGAGTTCTTTGGAACACAGAGTCGACCCCGAAAACACAAAACTCCATCCTGATTCAGAGAAAAGTCTTGCGCAGTTCCCTCCTTAACTTCCGCAATACGGTGAGCCAAGTACGGATCATTAGGCTATTCAGCCTGAATATCAGATAATAGAGTAGGAATCACCCGAAGCTCTGCTAACAAGCTACCATCTTCAAACAAACTCAACCGAGCAAACATAGCTCTCAAATCAGAAATGGCGTTGCGACTCAAAGCATCCGCAACGACATTAGCTTTACCAGGATGGTAATCAATCTCATAGTCATAATCTTTCAGAAGCTCTAACCAACGTCGTTGCCTCAGATTGAGCTCTTTCTGGGTAAGAAGGTATTTCAGACTCTTATGATCTGTGAAGATGTAACACTTCTCTCCAAAGAGATAGTGTCTCCAGATTTTTAGAGCAAATATCACTGCCGCTAACTCCAGATCGTGGGTAGGGTAGTTACACTCGTGCGGTTTCAACTGTCGGGATACATAAGCTACTACCTTCCCATCTTGCATCAAAACACAACCCAAACCAGTATATGAGGCATCACTGTAAACCGTATAAGGTTTCCCCGACTCTGGCTTTGTCAGAACCGGTGCTTGCGTCAGAACTGACTTGAGTTTCTCAAAACTCTCCTGCTGAGCCTCAGACCAGATAAACGGAATATCTTTCCTCAGAAGCTTAGTTAACGGAGCAGCTATAGAAGAAAAACCCTCTATAAACCTCCGATAATAACCAGCTAATCCTAGAAAACTACGGACCTCTACTACATTCTTAGGCTGTTTTCAATCCATGATAGCCTTAATCTTCTTTGGATCCACTTGGATACCCTTAGCTGAAACAACATGACCCAGAAAAACAACCTCAGAAAGCCAGAACTCACACTTGCTGAATTTTGCATAAAGCTGTTTCTCCCTCAGAGTCTGCAATACAATACGGAGATGTTTCTCATGCTCCTCCTCAGACTTAGAATAAACCAGGATATCGTCTATGAAGACCACAACAAACTGATCCAAATAGGGTCGAAACACCGTATTCATCATATCCATGAATGTTGTAGGGGCATTCGTAAGACCAAAGGGCATAACCAGAAACTCGTAGTGACTATAACGAGTACGGAAAGCTGTTTTGAACACATCAGAATCCTTAACCTTGAGTTGGTAATAACCAGATCTCAGGTCTATCTTAGAAAACACTGAAGCTCCTCGGAACTGGTCAAACAGATCGTCGATGCGGGGAAGGGGGTACTTGTTCTTGATGGTCAACTTGTTCAACTTCCGATAGTCAATGCACAGACGCAGAGACCTATCTTTCTTTTTAACAAACAGAACAGGAGCTCCCCATGGTGAAACACTGGGTCATATAAAACCTCTATCCAGAAGTTCTTGTAGCTGAACCTTGAGCTCCTTAAGCTCCTTCGGAGCCATCCGATATGGTGCCATCGATACTGGAGTAGTCCTCGGATACAACTCAATACCAAACTCCACCTCCTCCCGCTTAGGGGATACTCTTGGTAACTCTTCAGGAAAAACATCAGGAAATTCACACACAACTCTGATCTTATCCATCCCTGAATCAGATTACCTCGGGTCTAGGATGTAGTCAAGGTAAGCCACAGATCCTTTCCTGATCATCTTCTCAGCCTTCAGAGCAGAAATAAGATTAGACAGATAACCTCTACGCTCACCGATGAGGGTTACCTCTCAGTCATCAGAAGTTCTTAGAGTTGCCCTCTTACGCTCACAGTCTAGAGTAACTCGGTGAGCAGACAACCAATCCATTCCCAGAATCATTTCAAACTCCCCAAATGGAAACTCTATCAGATTAGCCGGAAAAGTTTCCCCTTGAACTTCAAGAGGACAATCCTTAAAAACTTTGGTAACCTCCACAGGGTTACCTACAGGACTATATACTGAGACAAAACTAACAGTATCCTCTACAGGAATTTCCAGATACCCTGATACAGAACTAGACACATACGAATGTGTCGACCCATTATCCAACAATGCAAAGAAAGAAATAGCATGAACAGAAAAAGTACCAGCAATGACGTCTGGCTCATCCCGGTCCTCCTATCTCCTCGTAGCATATACTAAGCCGGGCTGAGATCCCCCTGATCGAGCAGATCCTCTAAACTGGTTGGGTCTGCCTCTACTGCCGGTACCAAATGCTGTAGGTCTACTCTGTCCTCTTCCCCCAGCTGGGGTCTGAACTGATGCCTGTGATTGCACCGGAGCATAACCAGACTGTGGTGTTACAGGACAGTCTCTGAGACAGTGATCAAGAGAACCGCATCAAAAACAGGCTCCACTCCGCATACAACACTCTCCTAAGTGCCAATTCTTACAAAAAGAACACTGAGGCAACGCTCGAGTACTAGTGGATCCAGCTCCACTAGCAGCAGGAACAACTTACGCTGTTGGTCTAGATCGTGCTGAACACTGAGGCTCAAACTCATCACGGCCTCTCTTCCTGGACTGAAAACTCTGATTGTGCTGAGCAGGCACCGCAGGCTGTCGTCTACCTCTATCCTGGCCTTGGGATTCTAGCTGAACCCTCAAAATCTCGTTACGCTCGACCGTTCTGGCACGTCGAGTGATCATCTTGTATTCCGTATCATGATGAGTGGCAACTGCAATCTTTAATGGTACCCTGAGTCCCTTCAGAAAGTGATCACACTTTTGTTTCTCAGTCGACACAATACCGGGAGCATACTGAAGCAAACGGAGGAACTCAATCTCATAATCATTAACAGTCATATCATTCTGCTAAAGATTCAGGAAGTCCTCTCGGCACTTGGCTAGATACTCGGGTCCAACATACCGATCCTCAAAACTCTGCTTGAAAAATTCCCAGTTGATCTTCTCCGAAGCAATAACCTTCTCTTCTGCCTCCCACCAGTTCAGGGCCTCTCCCTGAAGCAATGATACAGCAGCCCTCAATTTCCTATATGAGGGGTAATTCATCTCAACGAACAGTCGCTGAAGCTTCTTCAGCCAATACTCTGCATCGGCTGGGTCAGTACCGGTCTTGCCATCAAACATGGTCATCACAGTAGCTAGAAACTCGGTAGATATGGGTTTCCTAGAACCCTCATTCTGTCGTAAATATCTGAGCAGCTCCCTCTGCATAGTCACGGAGTCCAAACCGATAGTCTCACTGTCCCCAGATACATAAGGTCCCTCACTCTAGACCGGCTGATCAACCTCGGCTTGTTGAGCCTCGGTCTGAATCTCAAGCTGCTCCTCCCCTCCTAAATCTTGGGCCAAACTCTGATCCTGTAGCGCCACAGGAGGCAGAACGTCACTAGTAGAACCAGCAGAACGACCTCGGCCACGACCTCTACCAATCGCTAAACGTGTACTTCGACGCGGTGGCACAGTAGCATATCTACAGAGTATAAACAGAATCCTATATTAGAATCGGTACTTGGAGTAACATTAAAAATATTTTAGAAAATTTAAAATACGAGTCAAAACAGGAATCCGGATTTTTAGATAAAAATTTACAAAATAATTTTCAGATTCAAAATTATTTTGGACCTCACAGTCCGAGGGTTGAACCGGGCTCTGATACCATTAAATGTAACCTCTAAATTTAACCTAATTACTTAGATTAGAAGTTAGGGTTCACGTTATGAAAACGTCCTTGACAAGTTAGGTTTTAATAAAATAATATTTAAATTCTGTTAAATTATTTAATAAATTAATAACTTATAAACACTGATAAACATAACATTTAAATAACAGAGTTCAACCCACAAATAATAATCTATAAAAATCCGAGGTAAACCAAAGTTTAAAGTTTATTACAAAAAGGTAATAAAATATCCGGAATTAAACATGATATTTGAGTACATACGTAGCAGATCTAAAAATATTCCTCCAAGTACCGAAGTCAAGACCTAAGGATCTGAAATAGAAACTGAGAGGGTGTAAGCTAGGGAGCCTAGTGTGTATCTAGTGTGCAGATAATCAGGATCAGATAATATGACAGAGCAGATGAAACCATGTATGCATGAATGCACCCAACACCGAACACCAATAGAAGAGTAGGTCCCTCCCTGAACCACTCTAACTCCATCACGCCAACAGAAGTGGAAACTCGACCCGTAGGTGGAGCCACTGATCAGAAGTGGTATCTCGACCCATAGGTGGAGCCACTGAACAGAAGTGATAAATCACTAACTTCCCCGTACACATATATTCTACCAGATGTAATGTTCTATGCATAAACAAAATCAGAATGCATGCCTTAATATCAAACAGGAGGCATACATGATAAATATCAGGATCAGAGAAGTAATGGCAGGATGATGCGTGATCATACGGTTTAACAGAAACTGAACACAGAATAACAGAATTAACAAAAGAGAACACACCTGAAGCAGAAGACTCAACGTCGATACTGACGTCTACTGGACTCGGCTCTATCAGTAGAATAAGCCGGTACAGATCCTACAAGTAACAGTAATCTTTAGACACACTACTATGCCACAATACAAGAAGGTACACTAACAGAAGTGGATCGAATACTCACGAGCGTGTCCTGGAGACTGCTGAACAGGAGGGCGTCCAGGAGGAGGAGGAGGCAGTTGCTCGAGGTCGGAATCCACGTCACCTGAATCAAACAGAAACTGATTCAGAACCCAAAACAGATAACTTCCAAATAACCAATCGAACTTAAAAGCCCTAAAAACAACACTTCGGGTTCGAATTTAGAAAAACGGACAGCGCCATCGGACTCAGGATGTCGAAAAACATAAAATGGGACCAGGTTGGAAAAAGTCAACCGCTGACGTCAACATGGTCAACGCTGATGTCAGCAGGTCAACGCTGACGTCAGCAGATGACGTCAGCGGGTCACGGGTTTCGGGTCGGACGGGTCGGGTCGAGTCGATCACGGTTCCAGAATTTTCCCGAGAAAATCTAGAAAATTTCCAGAACTTTCTCGGGTGCCAAACACGGTTTTTCAAACATTTAACCCCCTATTCAACTCGATTTACACTCCCTTTTCGATCCAATTCGATTCTAAAACTCACATAAACAACCTCTGATTCAAATCTAAACACCAAATCAAACACAACACTCTTAAATCCTTAAATCCGAAACTAACAAAACCACTTAGAACACCCCTCTCTTTCATCTTAAAACTATAATCAAACACCACCAAAACCACCTTTCCTAATCCGAAAATAAAACATAACACAACAAAACCAGCCAACAACCAACAACAACCGAACCCTTAAACAACACTGAACAGAACCAAATATAAAAGGATCAAGAACTTACCGAAACACTTAACAAAAACAGATCGGGGAAGAGAGGACGAGTATTTGGACAAGGTACACAATTGAAAGGGAGGAAAAACAATCACACCATCAATTTGATTGTCCGAAATAGAAACAAAATAAAGGAAAATTAATCCAAAACCGAAACTGAAACGGAAAATCAGGGAAGAGAGGTTACCAATTTGAAAACTGGTAAAATCACCCTATAAGGGTCTAAAGTTTAAAAACCTTTCATCAGAACCCCTAAATATACAGAAATTGCAATTGGGTCACTGAAATTAAAATCAGAAATCCCAAATTTTCTAGGGTTTCGAATTAGGGATTTAGGTTCAGAATTAGGGGAAAAACAGGGTGTTACATTAGAAGTGTTGGGGAATAATTTGAAAATTAATTAAAAACTATTTAAAAACATAGGGTGTCACCATCGGTCACTTTGGTAGACCGGACATCGTAAGATCAGAGATTCAAAAAGACAAGGGTTCAAGAGTCGGTTACGGTTAAAAACGGGACTAGCATTTTCAAACCGCCCAAAATTGGTACCTTAAAAATATTTACCGCTTATTTAATATTAAACTTTTCTAAATTAAAGTGGCAATTAAGTTGGCATTTAATTATAAATTCGGGTTTATTTTAAACGCCTCTTTACTCGAAGATAGACGCATAAACCGCCACCACTACGCTTGGTGTCGGGCCCGCTACGACCGAGTAAAGTATTAATTAATTCATTAATTATTAAGGGATTGATTGTGAGTTCGATTCGTACGATAATAAAACACGTAATAAAAATAAAATAAATACAATAAAGAGAAATATACATGGTACACAAAATTAAATAAGTAAACAAATAACTAAGCAAGATAAAGTGCAAATAATTTAAATGTGTAAAAGTAAATATGCATGCAATAAGGCAAAATTAAATAAAGACTCATGGACCTAAACATTACCGAAATACAACAACAGGTGATAAATGTCACAATAAAATCCAACCTAACATAACACTAACCAACTAAATAAATAATGAAAACGTGTATCCATGCAAATACATACATACGAGACAAAATATATATACAATATGTAATGAAACATGAAAGAAATAACGAGTACAAATTTATTGTACGATTACAAATCATGCAATGTATCACAAATATTACATATAATATGGGTATGTAGCTATAATAATGCAAAATTAATCCTGACTAAAATCTTGTAACCCCTAAAATTAACCTAATTGCTTATATTAAAAGTTAGGGTTTACGTTACTAAAAACTTGTTTCACAAGTTAGGGTTTTTATAAATTAAAATAATATTCGGGTAAATTATTAAATAAATAATAATTTAAATACTAAAAAGTTAACATTTAAATAACTGAGTTCAACACATTATTAATAAACATTAACTGTTACTAAATCCAATATAAAATCCGAAGTTCAAAGTTCAAAGTCCATTACAACAGAAAATATCAACCAAAATAATTTAACAAATCCGGAGTTTAAATCTGTAACATACGTAAAATGATCTAATTCAGAAACCTCCAAGTACCGTACGAAGTCTAGGTTAGAGATCTGAAACAGGAAACTGAGAGGGTGTAAGCTGGAGAGCCTGGTGTGTCTCTAGTGTACAGATAAATAGGATAATAGAATAGAGTAATGCAAATGATATAATGAATGCATGAAATGCACCCAACACTGAACACCATCAGAAGAGTAGGTTCTCCCCCTAACCACTCTACACTATCACACCAACAGAAGTGAAAACTCGACCCGTAGGTGGGTCCACTAAACAAAAGTGGTATCTCAACTCGTAGGTGGAGCCGCTGAACAGAAGTGAATATATCACTAACTTTCCCGTACATATAATCCAACCAGATGCAATGTGTGCAGATACAGAATCAGAATGCATGTCTTAATATCTTAAATTATTTTTGAAATCTTTCAATACAATATAATAAAATTATAATATATCATATATTAATAATATCTAAAAAATCTGTAAAAACTGAATGATTAAAAAAATTAATAAAATATGTAAGAGTAAACTACTCCAGGACCCATTACTCGATCTAAGGCAAAATATTTCAGGGAAGCACTTTTCTTTACTTGTGCTTCAATTCCGAATTTAATTGATAATATTTATGCCTTAGAACATAGGATTTATAATGTGTTGCATACTGATATGTGACATATTATTTTATATATATTTAAATATATATATCTTATTTGTTATATTCGAGTGAGATATTAGATTATACTATTTATTAGGTTTGTTTACGTATATATATATATATATATATATATATATATATATTATTTTGTATGTTCCCATTATGTTTTATGTGTGTTTGTGTGATTATCATAAATTACTTATTATATGTTTAATATATATCTAACTTATTTATTTTATTTGAATACATAGGAGAACACCATTCGATTGTTGAACTTGATTCGGTTGATGACGTTTGCTTCACACATGTCCACTGCATGTTCCAACGTCCATTGCACATGTGTTTGCCGAATCTGTGCAATTCAAAGTGCTAAACTTATCCAATTGTTGAATGTCATCCATGTGCACATTTAACATGTGCCTTTTAATTTGATTCCAACCGTTCTCTCCTATTTGTGGATGAAATTGCCGGTTGAGAAGTTAATATTTGAGTTTCAAATTATTTTACTTATTTATCATCCATGTATTTCAATCGGTAGTTTCCGTTGTTTCCTATATATATGTAAATAAACTATGTAAAAAAGGTTACACATTTTGATTATTAAAATTTTATTCGAGAGTTCTTTCTCTTTTCGGTTCTTTTTAGAACTATTCGACACTCAATTCGTTGATTGTCTTTTGATACTTCGGGTTCCTAAATTGATATTTAGCGGGTCCAAGTCCTACGACGTTAAACTGATTCGATTCGGGTTCGTTCAACATATTGTTCGAGTTCTTTCGAGTTTAGCGTTTTCACCATCGGCCGTTTTCGAAGTCTTCACCGTCGTCGTCGTTGAAGTCCTTTCCGAAACGCCAAAATTATTACCTATATCTATATATTCTTTTTATGTCTTTTTTGTTTATTTTTAAATTTATTACTAATAATTATGTCGTATAATTTTTGTTATCTTTTTTTGTCGTTTTTATTGCAGGAACGTGCCTACAACACTCCTAGATCCGTAACAAACGAGGAAAGTCCGTTTCGACGAACTCCGCGTTATATTATGTGGTAATCAGAGCATAGGTTGTTGGATTCGTTGTAAGTTTCTGCACGTCTAGTCTTATAAGTTTGTATCGAATATATATATATATATTTTTTCTTTTTTTTCTTTTTCAGTTTCGAATATTAAAAAAAACAGATTCAAAAAAAAACAGATTCGAATAAAAAAAATAGATTCGAATATAAAAAAAAATTCAAAAAAAAACAGATTCGAAAAAAAACAGATTCGAATAAAAAAACAGATTCGAATAAAAAAACAGATTCGAATAAAAAAAATAGTTTAAAAAAAAACAGATTCGAATTTAAAAAAAAATCAGATTCGAAAGAATTTTTTTTCTTTTTCTTTTCTATCTATATGTGTTTATTTTATATCTATATATGTATTTAGTATTGTGTCTTTGTATAATTAGAAACTTTGTATGAACTCTGAATTGCAACTTCAATGTACTCGGAAATCGCCGGAGCGTACTTACCTGTTTGTTCGGTGATAGGGACGTTGTAAGCTCGTCTTTGCAGTAAGACTTTTCTACCTTTTTCATTTTGATATTTTGTTCGTTTTAGTGTCATCTTCCTTATTTTTATTATTTTTCTTTCTTTTATTTTATTTTTCATCTTACTTGTCTTTCTTTTGTTTCGTGTCATCTTGTTGTCATCTTTGTTCTTGTTATTTGTTGTCCATTTAGCCACACCATTATCACGAGTTTCGAGACGTTGAATTAGTTTTTTCAAGAACTGATTTTCGAGAAAGTGTAAGGGAAAAAGGCATTGAGCGTGTGAGATCAGAAGGGGAGACAAAAAGAGCCATTCAAGTATTCTCCCGAGTGAAACACGAGCGTTGAGTGCTAAATTTTGAGTGCACTATTCTTGGAGTGACCATTGCGAGATTTTTGTTGAGTGTGCTGTAAGGACCTTTTATTTATTTTACACTAACCTTTAATTTGTTGTGTGTTTTTTGTGTGTGTTTTTGTGTTTTTTTTTTTTGTTATTTTAAACATGACAGGTTCGAATGAAAATACCGTTGATCAAAATCTACCATTTCCGCAGATGCAAGCCTTAGAAAGAATGATGCAACGAGTAATGGCTTCTGCCATAGAGCCATTGCAATCTAGGATGGATAGGCTTGATGGAGGTTCCAACTCTGTTCATGAAATGTTGAACGAAAACGAAGTCAATCCGTCACCGAGACAACATACTCCTAGACAAGGACGTGTGCAACAGGTAGACGATAATTTGACTAACATTAAGATTTCTATCCCTTCTTTTCAGGGACGTTCAGATCCTGGTGCATACTTGGCTTGGGAAAGCAAAGTTGAGCATATTTTCGAGTGTTATAATTACTTGAAACAGAAGAAGGTTCGATTAGCAGCAACAGAGTTTGTTGATTATGCCCTGATATGGTGGGACCAGTTATTGCTTAGCCGAAGGCGTTCTGATGAAGGCCCCGTTACGACGTGGAACGAGATAAAGCGAATAATGCGAAAGAGGTTTGTTCCTAATCATTATCATCGTGATTTGTTTCAAAAATTGCAAAATTTGAAACAAGGAAATAGGAGCGTTGAGGATTATTTTAAGGATATGGAGATGGCTATGATGCGTGCAAATATCGAGGAGGATCGAGAAGCGACCATGGCACGTTTCCTAACAGGGTTGAACACCGAGATTGCCAACGCTGTTGAGTTGCAGCATTATGTCGAGGTTGATGATATGGTGCAAATGGCGATAAAAGTGGAACGACAGCAGCGAAGGAAGTCTTCAAATCGAGGTACTACTCCATTTAAATCTTATTCTAAACCTTTGTACACTCTTAACACTACCAGGAAGCAAGCACCACAACCGCCACTTCGGATTCGCGAACAAGGCGAAACCAGCAAGCCCAAGGCCCCTGTTGCTGAAAATGGGCGTGGTAAGCAACCAGTGGTGTCACAAGAGCGAACACGAGATATCCAGTGTTTCAAGTGTCTAGGACGAGGACATGTCGCCAGTCAGTGTCCAAACCGCAGGACCATGTTAATGATGGAAAATGGCGAGATCGAGTCTGAGTCTGAGGATGACGATCAGATTCCACCTCCAGTAGGTGATGAAGAGGATGATGACAATGTGCAGACTTTTGCCACCGGAGAAGCACTTGTTGTCAAGAGAAGCTTGAACACTCAACCAATTCAGGATGAACAGCAGCGAGAGAACATCTTTCATACAAGGTGCCTCATGAATGAAAAGGTACGTGTTGTGATTATCGATAGTGGTAGTTGCACTAATGTTGCTAGTTCTATTATGGTTGACAAGCTAGGTTTGAAAACGACAAAACACCCAAATCCTTATAAGTTACAGTGGTTGAATGACGGAGGAGAGATTAGAGTGACCAAGCAGGTTGTAGTTCCGTTTTCCATTGGAAAATACAAGGATGAAGTACTTTGCGATGTCGTTTCGATGGACGCGAGCCATTTGTTGTTAGGACGTCCGTGGCAGTTCGATAAGAGGTCTATGCACGATTGCTTCACAAATAGGTATTCTTTTGTACATGCAGGTAAGAAGATCACCTTGGCACCATTGACTCTGAGTCAAGTGCAAGAAGACCAAGTGAGGTTGCGAAAGAATATCGAAGAATCACGAGGGAAAAAGAAGATGAATGTGTACGCGAGCAGCAAAGAAATCAGGAAATGTTTTTCCTTTCAGCTTTCTGTACTTGTTTTATTATTTAAGGATAATTTTTTATTGGCTGAGATTCCCAGTGATTTGCCTGCTTCGATTTCATCTCTTTTGCAGGATTTTGAGGATGTGTTTCCGGATGAAACACATAAACGATTGCCCCCTATTCGTGGCATTGAGCACCAGATTGATTTTATTCCAGGTGCCACGATTCCGAATAGACCAGCATACCGAAGTAACCCCAAAGAGACGAAGGAGCTTCAACGACAGATTTCTGAGTTGTTGGACAAAGGTTACATTCGAGAGAGTCTGAGTCCGTGTGCTGTACCAGTGTTGTTGGTACCAAAGAAAGACGGAACGTGGAGGATGTATGTTGATTGTCGAGCAGTGAACCAGATTACAATCAAGTACCGACATCCTATTCCTCGACTCTATGACGTGCTGGATGAGTTGTGTGGAGCGACTATCTTCTCTAAAATTGACCTGAAGAGTGGATATCATCAGATCCGCATGCGAGAAGGTGACGAGTGGAAGACCGCCTTCAAAACCAAGCTAGGTTTGTATGAATGGTTAGTGATTCCTTTTGGTTTAACGAATGCACCTAGTACTTTTATACGATTGATGAATCATGTTCTGCGATCTTTTATTGGTAAGTTTTGTGTTGTATATTTTGATGATATCCTGATTTATAGCAAGACTTTACCTGATCATGTAGAACATTTGCGAGCTGTTTTGTAGACCTTGCGAGAAGAGAAGTTGTTTGGTAACATTGAGAAATGTGTGTTTTGTACTGACAAGCTTACATTTCTTGGTTACATTGTTAGTTCTCAGGGAGTTGAAGTTGATCCTGAGAAGATCAAGGCGATTCAGGAGTGGCCACAACCGACTTCAGTTAGTCAGGTTAGATCATTTCATGGTTTAGCTAGTTTTTACCGTCGGTTTGTTCCCCATTTCAGTTCTATTACCGCTCCCTTAACCGAGATTATAAAGAAGAATTCAATCTTCTCTTGGGGTAAAGAACAGGAAGACGCCTTTCTGAAAATAAAAGATTGTTTGACAAAAGCGCCTGTTTTAGCATTACCTGACTTTGATAAGATGTTTGAAATTGAATGTGATGCTTCTGGAGTTGGTATAGGTGCTGTTTTATCACAGGAAAAGAGGCCCGTTGCGTATTTCAGTGAGAAGCTTAGTGGAGCGACGTTGAATTATCCTGTTTATGACAAGGAGATGTATGCACTGATTCGAGCTTTGGAGACTTGGCAGCATTATTTGTTGCCTAAGGAGTTTGTGATCCACACTGACCATGAGGCCTTGAGATACATTACAGGTCAGCATAAATTAAACAAACGACATGCTAAATGGGTTGAATTTTTAGAGTCTTTTCCTTATGTTATTCGTTACAAAAAGGGTAAAGACAATGTCGTAGCTGATGCTTTATCACGTAGATATACATTGTTGAGTTATCTTGATTCACATTTGATTGGATTTGCATATATTCGTGAGTTGTACTCTGATGATCCTGATTTTCGAGATAATTATAATGCTTGTGAGAAAGGTGTTGTTGGAAAGTTTTTCAGGCATGATGGTTATCTTTTCAAGGAAAATAGGATATGCATTCCACAGGGTTCTATACGTGATATTTTGATTCGTGAAGCGCACGAAGGTGGATTGATGGGTCACTTTGGAGTCACCAAGACGTTACAAACATTGAAGGAGCATCTATTTTGGCCTAAGATGCGCAGAGACGTTGAAAGGTATTGTGAACATTGTGTGACTTGTAAGAAAGCAAAATCGAAGGTTTCACCACATGGTATGTACTTACCTTTACCTATTCCTGATTCCCCTTGAACTGATATTTCTATGGATTTTGTATTGGGATTACCTAAAACTAGGACAAGTGGAGATAGTATTTTTGTTGTTGTTGATAGGTTCTCTAAGATGGCACATTTTATTGCATGCCATAAGACTGATGATGCTGTTAATGTGGCTAACTTATTCTTTAGAGATGTTGTACGATTACATGGTATTCCTAGGTCAATTATTTCTGACAGGGATGTGAAATTTTTGAGTCACTTCTGTAGGACTCTTTGGAGTAAACTAGGTACGAAACTTATGTTTTCTACTACTTGTCATCCCCAGACTGATGGACAAACTGAGGTTGTTAATAGAGTTTTATCTACTTTACTTTGTTCCATCATTAAAAAGAATATTAAGACTTAGGAAGATTGTTTGCCACATGTTGAATTTGCTTATAATCATGTTGTATATTCTGCTACTAAGATGTCACCATTTGAGGTTGTTTATGGTTTTAATCCTATTACTCCTCTAGATATGTTGCCTTTGCCACAGGAACAGGTGATGAACAGAGACGGTAAAGCGAAAGCAGAATATGTGAAGAAATTACATCAACAGGTAAAGGAGAACTTAGAACGAAGGACTCAACAATATGAAAAGCAAGCAAACAAAGGAAGAAAGCGAGTCACCTTCGATGTTGGTGATTGGGTTTGGGTTCATTTCCGAAAGGAACGTTTTCCAGCCCAACGACGATCCAAGTTGTTACCACGAGGAGATGGTCCTTTTCAGGTGTTGGCGAAAGTGAATGACAATGCCTACAAGATAGACTTACCGGGCGAGTATAATGTAAGTGCTACATTTAATGTTTCTGATTTAACTCATTATGATAGTTCTACAGATTTGAGGACAAATCCTTTTCAAGAAGAGGGGGATGATGTGAGCACATCTTCACCATCATTTGACACTGATCCGGAGGTCTTGCCTTTAGGACCCATTACTCGATCTAAGGCAAAATATTTCAGGGAAGCATTTTTCTTTACTTGTGTTTCAATTCCGAATTTAATTGATAATATTTATGCCTTAGAACATAGAATTTATAATGTGTTGCATACTGATATGTGACATATTATTTTATATATATTTAAATATATATATATATTATTTGTTATATTCGAGTGAGATATTAGATTATACTATTTATTAGGTTTGTTTACGTATATATATATATTATTTCGTATGTTCCCATTATGTTTTATGTGTGTTTGTGTGATTATCATAAATTACTTATTAAATGTTTAATATATATCTAACTTATTTATTTTATTTGAATACATAGGAGAACACCATTCGATTGTTGAACTTGATTCGGTTGATGACGTTTGCTTCACACGTGTCCACTGCATGTTCCAACGTCCATTGCACATGTGTTTGCCGAATCTGTGCAATTCAAATTGCTAAACTTATCCAATTGTTGAATGTCATCCATGTGCACATTTAACATATGCCTTTTAATTTGATTCCAACCGTTCTCTCCTATTTGTGGATGGAATTGCCGGTTGAGAAGTTAATATTTGAGTTTCAAATTATTTTACTTATTTATCATCCATGTATTTCAAACGGTAGTTTCCGTTGTTTCCTATATATATGTAAATAAACTATGTAAAAAAGGTTACACATTTTGATTATTAAAATTTTATTCGAGAGTTCTTTCTCTTTTCGGTTCTTTTTAGAACTATTCGACACTCAATTCGTTGATTGTCTTTTGATACTTCGGGTTCCTAAATTGATATTTAACGGGTCCAAGTCCTACGATGTTAAACTGATTCGATTCGGGTTCGTTCAACATATTGTTCGAGTTCTTTCGAGTTTAGCGTTTTCACCACCGGCCGTTTTCGAAGTCTTCACCGTCGTCGTCGTTGAAGTCCTTTCCAAAACGCCAAAATTATTACCTATATCTATATATTCTTTTTATGTCTTTTTTGTTCATTTTTAAATTTATTACTAATAATTATGTCGTATAATTTTTGTTATCTTTTTTTATCGTTTTTATTACAGGAACGTGCCTACAACACTCCTAGATCCGTAACAAACGAGGAAAGTCCGTTTCGACGAACTCCGCGTTATATTAAAAGGTATGTACACAAATACTTACACCTTCTCACCATGAGCTAAAGGAGGCCATCCAAGGGTAAGGATTTGTGTACATACCTTTTTTCTTACAATTTTCGTAAGCATTTGTGTACACTTTATATGGAATTGTGTACATACACAAATCATTACATTCCCTGTACCAATTCATGTATTATCGTAGTAAATTGGTCAACGAATGTTAAATTTGATGTAAAATAATTTGCTTCGAATCAAATTCAAATATTTTAACTATTATACGAATTTCGTATATTAAACACTCATATATTAAATATTCATATATTAAAAATCTAATTTATGAATAAATATTTAAATAAAAATATTCGAATAAAAAATATACGAATAAAAATATTCGTATAATAAAAATTTGAATAAAAATATTCATATAATAAATATTCGAATAAAAATATTCCAAAAAAAATATAGGAATAAAAATATTCGAACAATAAATATTGGAATAAAAATATTCATATAATAAATATTAAAATAAAAATATTTTTATTCGAATATTGTTATTCATATATTTTTTATTCTAATATTTTTATTCGTATATTTTTTATTCTAATATTTTTATTGGAATATTTTTTATTCAAATATTTTTATTGGAATATTTATTCATAAATTAGATATTTAATATAAGAATATTTAATATATTTGAATAAAAATATTCATATAAAAAACATACGAATAAAAATATTTGAATAAAAAATATACGAATAATAATATTCGAATAAAAAATATACAAATAATAATATTCGAATAAAAATATTTTTATTCTAATATTTATTATATGAATATTTTTATTCCAATATTTATTATTCGAATATTCATTATACGAATATTTTTATTTGTATATTTTTATTAGAATATTTTTATTTGAATATTTATTATATGAATATTTATACAAAATCATGTTATTTTATAATATACACTATTTTTTATGAAAAATAATAGATTTATAATTTTTTATTAATATAAGATATAATTAGCATATATTGTCAATTTGACTATAAAATTAAAATATTCAAAAAGTTTGAGATTAATTTAGAATGAGGGTTATAATTTACGGATGAAATGAAGGTTATATTTTAGGGATGAAATGAAAAATATATTATTAAATTTATTTTTTGTGTCTAGACTATCGGCGTGGATTTAGGGTACATAACATTATATTTTAATAATGAGAACTGTATTTACTCAAATAATCTATCACGTCTCATTTAAAGCTCGAGATATAAAGTTTTTCGTAATCATAACAAACTCATCACTTTTCTCGTCATTAAACAAGATAAAAACAAAAAATCAATGGCAAAAATCCAACATTCTTAAATAATGCAATCCATTCATACTAAATGAACAATTCAATTAGCTGAACTTTATTTCAGCATCTCTAAGAAACCTAAACTAAAAAGAGCTTGAAAACAAATCAACAAACTGAGTACAAACAGAAGGACAATGAATTTTAGTAGGTGTAAGGCTAACAGTCATAATACTAAAAGCAATGTCATCCGATTTAGCCCCACTTTCTAAGATCTTCCTAAAGACCTCATCACGTCTATTCGTCCTAATCAAAGACACCACGAGAGTACTCTAGCAATCAACACCGAAAACATCATGTCCAACAACTTTATTAACCAACCTATATGCTTCTTGAACATTTCCCTTAGCAAAAAGTCTCTCGATCAAAAGTAACAACAATTACACAATTAGGAGCACATCTACGAGCTCCCATTCTATCTAGAATTCTCAATGCCTCCATTGTCCGACCTTTCTCACGAAAGCTTGTAATCAAAGATGTATATATCATGACATTCGAACTTCTACTCCCTCCCAAAAATTTTATTGCCTTCTTTGTACTCCCATACTTACAAATACACTCAAGAAGCACCGAATACGCCATGGCATTCGGAGAAAACCTTTGCCCCTTCATTGCCTGAAACAACATTACAAAATCCTTTGATCATCAAAAAATATGTAATCATATTGAGATAAAGATCAATCAAATAAATTTCTTTCATTAATTTTTCAATCATATTCATATCCCCTTTCTCGCAAAACATCCTGATAACCAAATTGTAAGCAGTAGTATCCTGGCGTAAATTAAATTCAGCCATTTTCCTCAGAACCAACAAAGCTTCATTAACAATCCTAGCTTCTTTACACAAATTCAAAACAACCTTAAACAAAAGAATCCTTAATTTCAAACCCTAAATCCACCGTTCTAACTCAAATAAAAAAGCCAACCATTACAAAACTTTCACCTTTAAAACCATAAAAACACACACGTATAATTTTCTCAGATTTTGAACCTAAAATAACATGTAACTGGGTTCGTTTGTTTCAATGAAAACTGTTTTTAGAAAATAAATTCTGGAAAATGAATTATATTTTTTAGTAAACTGATTACAGAAATCATTTTCATGTGTTTGGATGAAACTGTGTAAATCATCTTTCTTTGTTCAATAAATTTTATTAAAAATGATTTTAAAAACCTGTTTTTTAGTAAAACAAAAAAAAATACTTTAAAAATTGAAAAATCGTAAGAGTAAATTCTAAAAAAATTCTAAACTGACTACACAACTTTTTTTCTCTTTACAAAACTGCTCAATGAATCTGATATATTATAGTTAGATAATTACAGCAATATGATTTCATATCCCAATTCAAAGAAAATTGAGATACTTAAAATTCGATAGGTAATTAAATTAATATAAATGCATAATCCAATCATACTTAAAATTTTATAAGCAATGACACCTTTAATTTCTAATGGAGCAATAGTTAATTGTTTCTTCAACTATCACAAAATACCCAAAAACCGATTTATCCCTAAAACAATTCAATTAGAAATTAATAAATCTTGTACGAGCCCTCTAGCCCAAGTGGTTAAAGGAACGATTGATGTTCTTAGAGGTTACGGGTTCGAACACCAACAATGTCAGTAGAGTGATTGAGCGATCAATGTCAAATATTCTCACCCAAACACTGAAAAAGGTAGACAGTGTTTTCCTGAAAATAAATTCCTTCAAACAAACAGACCCTCACCTCAAAACCTTTTTTCCTTGCTCACGATCGAAAATATAGATTTTTGCGTGAATTTTCTTCTTCTAACAAAACTAGGGTTCTATTTCCCGCTCAGATATTTAGGGTTATAATCCATAATTTTCCCTCTTTTACCTAGACAACCGGTTACCTTTAATTGTTTTTTTTAATCCAATGGTTCACATTAATTTAATTTCATCCAACGATCAATCATTTTAGGTCTCTTTTTAGCCGTCATTTAAGTGGACGGCTTTTAGAATCACCCAGTTCTTACCTATTAAAAACATAAACCCTAATTCGCAGACACAAGCATAATTGGTTTTTATATCTTTTATTGACGAAGCCTTTCAAACTTTGAAATCAAGAATCTGCTTTCCTAAAAATGGGAAAGAGAGGAAACAGCTCCAAGAAAGACAAGAGAAACCCTAAGAGAAGACACCGAGGCGACGACGGCCACGACCCGGAGAACGTCGATGACGAAATTGATATTTGTAAGTTCACTGATATTTATACTCGTTTTGTTTTCTTTAATCTTTGTTTAAATCATTTATTTAATTTCTTTTTTGCAGTTCATATGCAAAGGGATGTTGTTCCATTGGATATAAATGGGGATGCTGGACATTCAGATGATGATGATGGTGAACATCCCGTTTTGGATCTTCAGGTTTTTATTTTCCTTTGTTTCCATGGTCAAACTTTGAGTGTTGAAACCTTCTATTTTAACTAAAACTTAGTTTGAATGTTAAAGCATTTTATTTTAACTAAAAAATAGCTTTAGGTATATGTTGTTAGTGTATATTTAATAAATTGAAGCTGGATTTTTAATAATTTTAATGACTTGTATATTTTGAAGAAATCTTATGAATGACATTAGCATCATTGAATTGAACTAATAATTAGTAAGAGAGATAGATTTTAATGGTAATAGAACTGCTATTGGCAATAGTATCAAGACTGTTGGTAGTACAACCCTTTTGTATTACATATTTATCATTTTATTGTGTTTTTGTCTCTCCACCTGTAGGATATTGATGATGATGAGGGAGATGATGATGATGATGATGATGATGATATTGTCGATGCCCAAGTTTCTAAGTTTGCAGCAAGAAGTAAGAGAGTTCTGATTATGTTAACTGTTTGTTGCATTTCTTTAACAATATTATAATGAATGTTTGGCATAAAACTTCAATTACAAGAATGCAAAATGATTTGCCGATTTTTGTTCTGAAACTTATACTTCTTTTTAGAAGATACTGGTTAATTATAGTCCCCTCAAAAAATTTTCTTTTTCTCCGTTCCCTGTGATTTTGAAGGTGATAATTTAGGTAGATGTATCTACTTGTTTTATGATGCATCCTTTTCAAGTATTTCTAGCTATTCTGTGTTTGCTTATTGTTGTGTTTATATCAAGTATTTATTGCTTGTGATTTGCAGTTGTCAGGCAACAAAAACAGACGAGAGCGAAGTTTGGAGGAGTTGAGGATGAAATGCACGATGAAGAAGATGAGAACGAGGGGGAAAAAGAAGAAAGGGCTCCGTGGGGCGATATAAAGAGTAGATACTATGGTGGTGATAATCGTGATTTTGAGGTGAGAATTTGAACTGCAAGTCTCTTTCTGGTTTCTTCTAGATTGTTTACTTGACTGCATAGTTAGCAACCACCTAATTTTGAAGGACGGCCGTTTGTGAATGACATTCCTGTGAAGGTGCTTTCATGTATTCTTTTGAAATAGATGAAAGATTTTTATTTAGTTTTTGATGTACTTTTGAAGTTGCACTCAAGTGATGATGAGGCTCCTAGGGAAGAGGAGGAAGAGGTGAAAGAAATGCAAAAGGAAAGAGCAAAAAATTTATCAATTGAAGACTTTGGCCTTGAAGATTCTAGTGAAGATGAGACTAATAGAGAGTTAACCTTAGAGGTGAGGTTTGCTTGCTACCCTGTTATTTTAACATCAAAACCTTTGTTTGCCGAAGAAGGGATATGGAGTTCAAATTTACAGTCACTAAGCAAATGTGTCTGGCACAGGAAATGTCATTGAAGGGAAAAGATGAAAAATTATCCTTAGTAAGTGAAGAACCTGTAGATGACCTGGTTACATTTGAGGAAGTCAAGAAAGATTTGAATGCTTTATCAAAGGAAGAACAGATGGACGTGGTACACAGGTATGGTTTGTCTTCTGGTAGTTTTATTTTCTCTCATTTAATTTATTGTTGGTTTGTCTGTTAGTTTTTGTATGCATTATAACTGATATTTAGACACCATCCTACATCAACATCCAGAATCATCATGTTTTTAAGCATCACTGATTTTCTATACTTATCTTTGTTGTTGGATCCTTGTTCATGTTTGATGTCAATCTTTCTGGAAGTACAGCTCTTCATTCTATTAATGGTTTTTTATGAATGCATTGTCTATTTGATAACATAATTGGTTGATGAAGGCCTTTTCCTCTCTCTGCCTTGAAATGAAAATGAGTTTTTAATATCAATTATGTGAATTGTATTTGAAAATTTTGGATTCTGGACATTCTTAAAGTTTTGAATCTACTTATGTCAAACTATATGCCTTCATATTTTAATGTATTCCTTAACCAAATTACTAACTTGAAGAATTATTCTCTGTTATCTTACCACATGCATTAGATATTTACTCTCTCTTTTTTTGGATGGGTTTGAGTGTTGGTAGCCTAGTTTGTCTTAATGTTACCCCATGGCTTATAAGTTATTGTTTTTCTCCTCAGTTCTGCACCAGAATTAATTGGCTTATTGTCAGAGCTGAATGCTTCACTTGAAGAGCTTGAAAGCAATGTTAATCCACTTCTAACAAAGGTCTTCTCCTTCTTGTTTGTTATTTTTATTTTTAAATTGAAGGGTAATATCCTTGATTTGCCAACTCTGATTTGGCTGATTGATATATGCACATTGGGTCTGTCTAGGTCCTCCGCTAAAGTTCAATCACATGGTTTGAGATGATTACCTGATATTTTTTGTGGTTAATTTGAGAATTAAATTTTCAAACACCACAAAGGTTAGATGTTTGTGATATTTCCACTTAATAATCTGCTAATATGTTACTTTCCATAAATATACATTCATGGGTCTAATGTGTTTCTGGACTTGAAAAGCTCTGTCACCGGGTGTCTAGGATAATTTTCCTTAATTTTCAAAGGATGATTTCAGACGTTGTATATAACATCAGATTCCTCATATTCTTTGTGCATTTTTCTGTCTTGTTAAAGGATTTTATGTGTTTTGAAGGCTAAAGAAGGGGAGATCTTTTCGGAAGGTGGGATGCGCTATTTGGAGGTGAAACAAGTTCTATTGCTGGCCTATTGCCAACAAATAACCTTTTATCTTCTTCTTAAGTCTGAAGGACAGCCTGTTCATGATCATCCTGTCTTAGGTCGTATTGTGGAGATTCAAGGCTTACTTGATAAGGTCATTATCCTTGAAATATGAATACTGGATTTTAGATTTATGAATTTATTTCTATGCTTTACACAACAGGTATCAAGTGTGATCTGCGGGGAAGGTGGTCAATAGTGGTTGGCTATACCTCATAGGCAGTTTATGTGCAGATCACATTTCACTGCACTTAACCCACCATACATCTCAATACATCCTTTGTGCTTTATTTTAATTTCTCTTTTATTGGTATAGAATTATGGATTGTTGATGTGATAATAAGATTGCTTCTTTGCTACTAGAGTTACTGTATTCCAGCTTCTGATGCTTGTTCCATTTAACAGGTGAAACAACTTGATGGGAACATTCCTTTTGAATGGGAGGAGATTCTAAAGAATAAAGGGGATGAAATGGGACAAAACTTGGTTAAAGAGAGTGCTGAATTGGTATCTGATTCTGGTACAAAGGGTGATGGTCCATCTCCAGTAATGGATGTGCAAATGCCTGAGGTAGTCAAAATTAGCATTATTGTCGTCTTTCACTAAATTGCCATTTTGGTTCTTGTCATTTGATCTCTTATTTCATACATCAGCTTGAAGACACACCTAACTTGCCTAAAATGGAGTTTGCAAGTAACCATGATAACAAGGGGATGAAACTTCAGCGAGAGGTGAGATGCGTCTGTTACTGCTGCTAAGTTTTCACTCTTTTCTTTATATCTTTCTTTATTTTCTTATTCCTTGTACATTTCATCCTTCTTTTCTCCAAATATCTTATGTAACCGGTATCTAAATATCTTACTTGAGCTTCTCCAAATCCAATGCAGAATGACCAAGTTGCTTTACAAAGCAGGGAAATGTTAAAAGTAAGAGCAGCTCTTGAGGAAAAGTTGAAACAGAAGGGAATCTTTAGTTCCAACACCCAAAGGCCTGATAAAACCAAGAAACATAGAAAAACAGTGAATGGGTCTTGCTGCTTTTCCCCTTGTTTTGTAATTAGTTACCCTTTTTGGCAGTACTTAGTACTAATTCATTAAAGTTGGACTTAACAGACAGCTTGAAACATATGATGATTTTGCTGATGATGTTATGGATGTTGAAGGAAGTGCTTCTGGATTAAGTAATGGGAATGCAAGCTCAAAGCATTCTAATATTTCCAAACTTATTACTGCAAAACAGAACAAGTCCAAGGTATAAATCTCAACAAAATTTCCTGTTTTTATATCTTTACTTCTTTAGTAAAATATTAAGGCTATGTTTGGTAGGAGTATTATTTATTCCTCATGTTTTTAGTACAAGAGTTGGTAATAAACAAACTTCACTTGGTCATTTTAGTCAAACTCATGAATCAGATTGAAGAAAGGGAAGGAATAAATTTGCTTATTTTGAGTACGAATTATTTTTACGTGAGTTTTTTTTCCCCTCATCTTTCTATTTTCAAGTTGAGTTTTGTTCTCTTTTAACACTCATGCAATGATTAAGCTTTTCTCGTATGTACCTGATCTGAAGGTTTACCATCCCCATTGAAACCCATGAAAGGATGCAAGTGTATTTGGTAGACCCCTTTATTGGATAAGCTTACAAACTTTTAGTGCTGGTTTACTATCTATTGAAAGCAATATGTTACGTGCCTTTTTTTTGAGTTGAGAGTGTATCTGTTAGTGGTAGCAATTGGGCAGGTCAATTCTCCTTTCAGGGAATTTGAGTTTGATTCAATTTGATTTGGATTGGATTTTGAACTTTAGGTTTCTGACTTTCCAGTAAATTTGGTTGAGCTTTTGCCTTCTCTGGTCAGTATCAATCTCAAAGACCTTCATAGTTTCTCCTAGGAATAGTCTGAAAATTTAACTGTTTTAGGCGTCCTTCCTGTACTGCCTATATTGTTGGTCTTGTTAGATCTCATATGAATATATACCACTTCCCTTTCTGTTTTCCTTTGGACCAAGCAGCACAATTTTCTTTCTCTACATTTTTCTGCTTTTCTTGTCCTATTTTGGGAGACACTTTCTCGAACAACCAATGCAAATACAAAGGAATTGATGATGGATGTCGAAATCAAAAACCTTCTACCTATGCTCTGTAGATAAAAGGAAAGGAAAAACAATAGGATTGTGCGGTTTAGACTTTTTTGTGACTTTTCAATCTTTCAGTTGCAACTTGGTTTCAAAATCTGAACAGGATATCTTTTTGTAGTGTTTTCAAGTAAAAATTTTTTGCATCATGATTCATGCATAGTCTGGATTGGTATAACATTTCTCGTCCCTCCTCCCTTCTACCCTGTTGAGAAGGTTATATCCGGCGATGATGATTTGCCAAAGAGAGATGATATTGGAGAAAGGCGGAGGAAACATGAGCTCAGAGTGCTGGCAGGAGCAACAGTTAAATCTGAGGATGACCATGGAGTTGAATATGACATGCCGGAAGATGATGGAGATATATCTGGGGAGGAGAACGGTGATACAGCAGAATCTGAGGATTCCGAAGATGAATTTTACAAACAAGTGAAGCAACAAAGGGCAGCAAAACTTGCTGCAAAGGCTGAGATATATACAAGGTATGTTTCTGCGCTGCATTTAACTGGTATCTACATTTAAGGGGATGCAGGCAAATGATGTCAGTACCCCAGTTGGACTCGAGTCTACTATATTTCTAACTTTCGATTGTATTGTTAAGCTCTAAGCCATTGCCGTGCATGCTTGTCTACATTTTTTCTTCATGTGTTCCTTTTGCAGGACCTCAGCACCCCCTTCATTGCCTGAAACTGTTGATGGAAAACGGCAGATAACTCACCAGGTTCTTGCCTTATTCTCTTCCAGGCTCAGTTTTTTTTTTCACTGCATCCTATTCCTAACAAAAAACCATCATCTTTCTAATTGCACAGATAGAGAAGAATAGAGGTTTGACTCGACAACGGAATAAGAACACCAAAAACCCAAGGAAGAAATACAGGGTATGCATTTGAGTCAAAGATTTTGATTCCTTTTCATAATGATATTTAGTGAATTGTCGGTAGGAATTGTGGATTGATGTGTTTGTTTGTTTGCAGTTGCAAAGCAAGAAACGAGAGAAACAAAGGAAAGGGCAGGTGCGGGATATTAGAAAACCGGTCGGTCAGTACGGCGGAGAAACCTCGGGCATCAATGTCGGAATCAGTAGAAGCATTAGATTCAAGGGGTGAATTAAATACTACACACAACACAGAATGTTTCCAATTTTGTTTTGCAATTTACAAGTTCTGTATTACCATCAAAACCTTTTGTTTTTGCAACCGGATATGATTTTGGGTTAAATGTTTGGTTAAAATAATGTTTTAAACTAACTTTTTAATTGTAGGGAAGTAAACGATATGATTTGAAATATTACAACCGTAATCACTTTTTAGATGCGTGAGTTTATATTATAGGTCTGGTTCACTATGTCAGTCGTGGTTCCTAACCAATAAAAACCACTTAATTCATTATTCATTAATATGATTTTTAAAAATTATATTTTTTGAATCATGAAAAAATAAGTAAAAATTCATTTTTGAAAAAAAATAACTTAGAATATAGTGGTGAAGTGGATGGTTATAATTGGATGGGCTATGGCTGATGTGATAAGTTAAACCATGATATAATTTTTTGTGTGCATGAGAGTTGGATGGCTAATAATTGGGGTCATACTTAAACCAAATAAAATAAATGCCTAACAATATTTTTTGGACTTTGAGGTTTTCAAAAGTTAATTTTAATTTTTTTCTTTTTTCTTTTTTCTTTTTGCTTTTAATGTTTATTTATTTATCTATTTGAATTATGAAAAGATTTCAATTACCCGTTAGGACAATAGTTTGGCCGCGACGACAGAAAAATGACGAAGATATATGGTGTGCGGTAGAAAGAAATTAAAATAGATAAATAGGAATAAAATTAGTAAATAAAATAAAAGTCTTATATTTAATATTAAAGTTATATTTTACCTCAACTAGTACTCCTACTTTTGAGAGGTTTTGCCCTATGCTTGGCCTATATATACCGACCCTTAGGCAAAAAAGAATTCAAGGCTGACCAATCCAAACCAAACCAAAACACAAGGTGATGAGGCCCTCGTCCACACAGCATCAGGATCCTACACTATGAGTGAGGCCTGCATCCATATAACATTGGGATCCTACACTCGGGGATTGAGAGTCGCGTCCACACAGCATCGAGATCCTCCAAATCCTATGCTCGGAATATTATATCGAGCATCTTCGAATGAGACTTGCATCCACACAACATCGGATCCTCCATACGGAATAATCTTCAATTCAACACCCAAAATGTTACATCGGATTGCCTTATTTGTGTTGCAACACTATTTTGGATATCCAAATTTCTATCACACAAGGACTCAACCACACAAGATGATCCACATAGGATCTTCACACCAAACTATACCATGACCAAACCAAAGACCAAGACTTGAGCATATATCATCATATCAAGTCATTAACACCAAATTCCGACTTTTATTATTCATTTTATAGTTTAATTAACCCATAGAAACCCATAGCACAATTTATGAAACCTCAAACTCATCCCTTAAAAATTTGGGCAAATTGCTTAGGGGTTTCGATACGCCTATAAGGGGTATCAAACTCCCCCATATCGATATGCCTACACAGAGGGTATTGAAAAGCCTCCTTGGCGTATCGATATGCTAAGATGACCCCTTCGAAAAGACCAAAAAGAAACCTACCTGTTTCGATACGCCCTATATGTGGTATCAAAATGATTTGCTATTAGATTTTTTTGTTTTGAATTGCGGGCTTGACGTACCGAAACGCCTGCTAACTAAGCCCTTATTTTCTCTATAGGGTATCGAAATGCCTACCAAGGGGTATCGAAACGCTTGCACGAAAATTTAGGTCTAGACCCTCAAAACGCTTAGAACACTACCCAAATCACTTCCATTGATTTTCAAACTATTCTTACATATTATTGAAGTAGTTTAAAGTGTGTTGCTATCAGTTTTAAGCCATCAAACATCCAATTATGAAATTCACCATTAAAGATCTCTAAGCTACCAATCACACGAGCATGCATATCATAAGCAATGCAACCTAAACTCATGAGATGTTTGATGCAAAGGGGAGTTGGAGGGGTACCAACCTCGAGCAAACAAGCTGCAAACCCAGAAAAACCACTCCTCCAAGCTTTTTTCTTGCCTAGCTTCCTTGAAGGTTCCTAACTTCTTTATCTATAAGAAAGAGATTAAGACCAACTATTAGACACAACCATAGATGTTCTTATAAGCTATAACCATATATAAACTATTGAGAAAACCCAAAAAACTACTTTTTCATTCTTGATTCACCAAGCTCACCAAAACCTCATTTCACCAAACCTCAACATATTTACCTTGTTTGATAGATCTCACACAGCACAATTTCTTCTCAAAAATCTAAAGGAAAATCATAATCAAAACAACAAAGTTTGTACATTTCACTAAACTTTCTCCTTGGTGATGAGGGGAAGAATATGAGAGAAAGCTTCTCAATGATCTCACTCTCATTACTCTCTGCAGAAACCCTCTACCTTTTGTCTTTTTGTCCAAAATTATCAAATTACCAAAAACCCTCTCATAAAATCACTTTTGGCCAAAGACAACCAAGCCCAACACTCAAACCCTAGGCCTAAACGAGGCCCAAACGTCGGAGCCCAATGTTCTGAGTTAACCCGACACTCAAATCCAAAATTTGGGTCATTACAGAACATAAATTCTAACTATTAACATTAAATCCCTAAATTAAATTCATAAACCCTAAAATTAAGATGTGTGTGAAAAATATCACAGACAAATATCAATTTAATATATTTATATTGTTTTTTTGTTAATTGATTTAATTTTAAAAAAATAAATAATAAAAGAAATTTATTTAAAACTAAAATAAAATTTTCTAAAAAGTTTAAAATTAAACATGTAATTAAACTTTAAATAAAAATAGCAGTTATACGAAAGTGTTAGGCTTTGAGTGGCTCGATGCACAACCGATTAACTTTCCAATTTGATGGAGAAAGAACACTTTGGGTGATTTGTTGTGGAAGCAAAAATAACACGATGATTTTAGTGTGGTTCGGCCTTCGAACAAGCACCTACATCCACTACCTTAGCTTCCCACTAAGGATTTCCCAAATTCACTAAGAATTCAACCTTTTGAGGCCAAAGGGATAACCTTACAATCCTAGACTCAAACCCGAATCTAGCATCCAAAGTTTACAACCGAACCTTGGGAATTTACTCAAACAAGAGGAAACTTAGCAAACTTGTTTAATCCTTCTAATAAGGCTAATGTTTGCAATCTAAGCACTCACCCAATCCTAATACACTTGAGCATACATAAACATTTAGCTCACAAGTGTTGTCTACCCAAAATGATGAGAATTATGCTCTAAGACAAATCTTTAATCATAATGTTGTTACAAGTGAAGCATTAGTCTACTCTTGATGCTTGAGGCTTCCTTTTATCATCCCAAATGAGCTTCTAGCCGTTGGTGACCGTTGGGATTGGTTTGGAACCGTTTGGAGCTGATTACAAGGCTTGTTTCCTCTTCTAGTATAGGCGGTATCGAAACACGTGAAGGCTGTTTCGAAACAGCTGCTTTGGGAAATAGCCGTTGACCTGCATTTATGAACATGTATCGATATTGGTATCGATACCGCTCCTAGCCGTTGGGGTTTTTATAAAATCATTTATGACCGTTGGAGGTGTTTAGAAACCGGTATCGAAACAGGTATAGATACCGGTATAGAAACAGGTGGTATAGATACCGGTATAGAAACCAAACATCACAGTGGTGAAAGGGTATCGATACCAGTATCGATACCACTGTGATTTTGCCTTTGAAAACATGGCATTGATGAACAGGTATCGAAACACCTTGAAGGTGTATCGAAACACCTAGGTTAAAAACATTTATTTGATCTCTTTAAATCATTTAAAACATATTTAAAATCTCTCAAAAACATCTTAAATATATTTTCAAGTAGTTTGGACATAAGAACCATTTTTGAAATCTTTTCAAATTAGTCCAAAACTATTTTTCAATTATTATATCAAAACATTAGTTCTACAGAAAGAGATACGATGATGGTATATTGTACATGTAAATTAATTGAACGAAAAATATAATATATATAAAAATTATAAATATATCATTCGATCAAAATAATATTATAAATAAATTATTCATTATTGAATGTTAAATGAAAATTATTGTATTATTGTTAAACGCTTCCAAAAAAATTATTGTGACTCTCCACCACATCAAAATGGATAAATCATCAAGATTCATTTTCGCATCATAAATGTAACGACCCCCCTAAAAACACAAGGGTATAAAGTGTGTAGGGGTCGTTAGAAAAAACTTTGTTTATTGTTGAAATTAAGAATATTTAAAGAATCGAGTGTTTAGGATAAAATTAAGGGTTATTTGAAAAAAATAGGAATTTTGAGTTGGATTTAAATATTGGGGTTTCAAAATTGGTGAGCTTTGAAAAAATTAGGAAATTGAGAATTTGTTAAAAATTTGGGTTTAATTTAGAAAATTTAGGGTTTTGAAAGTGAAATTAGGAATTGTTTTAGAAAAAAAGGGAATTTATTTTGAAAAAGACTGGAGTCGCTACCGGTCACTTTGGTAGACCGGACACCGTTGAAACCAGAGATTTTTTAAATGGGTTCGGGAGTCGGTTACGGATGGGATATAAAATACCCCACACCGCCTAAAAATTGGTACCTAATCGAATATAATTGCCTTAATTGGAAATTTGCAATATCATATTTTTTTTAATTTATTATCCGTTTAAGAATGCGAACAAATTTTAAAGACCTCGATATTCAAAGGTAAACGCATAAATCGCCACCATTACGCTTGATGTCGGGCTCGTTACGATCGAATATTGAGATACCGCATTTTTATTAATTAAATTGATTAAGTGTATTTAAAACTAAAAAGAAAACAAAAATGACGAAAATAAAACAAAACAAAACGTTCAAAGGACTAGAAGCGTCATTTTCTACATACTGAAGTCAAAAAGGCTATGAAAATGAAGGACCAAAGTCACAATTAGCCCACCACTTCAAAACAACGCGGATCCTTCCCTGGATCCGGGTCACCGCGCGGGTAGGGGATGTAAAACGACGTCGTTTTGCTGTTAATATATATAAGAAAATGAAAGACCAAAAATGGTCTTGAACCTTCATTTGTTTCCTTCTCAGTTTCAAAAACCAGAGACGATCTTAGAGCTTTGAAAGCTCTGAAGAACATGAGCCTCTGCCAAGAATTCGGCCGCCGTCATGGCCGTCAATAGCGGCGGTCGGTGAGCCAAAAACTTATTATTTTCTTTGTTGAAAATAGATTTGAAAACCCTTTTTCGATGAATCATTTTTATTCAAAAACAAAACCAAAAGCCTTTATTTTCCTTCTTTTAAAAACCGATTGAAATCCCAAAATCTATTGTTCGAAGAAAAGAGGAAACGATTCAGAGAAATCGGAAGAGAACGAAGGTGACAAAGCCGGCAACGGGAAACCAACCCCCGATTCGAAGGTAAAACCCTAACCCTAATTTCTATCCGAAGTAAAAAAAACGAAATGCTTTGAAAATTCTTTGTTTTTATTTCTTTGGAAAAATCCCGTCTAGGGTTTACATGGATTCGTTGTGGCCTTTATAGCCGATTTTACATGATATTGAAATGAAAATAAAAATGAATATCTACTGATTGTTCTTTGTATTTGTCTGTATCTGTGTGTTGGCATGTACGATCGAGGGAGGGGGACCATTGTCCTTGCCTCTGTTTTGGCTTGATTCGAAGGAGAAAATCGACGTGGTGTAGATCCGATGTGGCGCTGATGTGGTGCTGGTTGGCCGATCATGGTGTTGCGGTGGCGTCGTCGTGGCGCCAATGTGGCTCAGATGTGGAGAGAAACCGAACGGTTGCTGAAAGTCAAAAGGACCACTTCCAGATCCTTCTAGGATGATGAACGATTGTTTGAGAAGCTGGAAAGGTCACGGGTTAAGTCCGGGTCGCGGGTTATCAGGGTATGGGACTATTGGGTATTCGGGTAGGATATTGGGTTGTGGTAATTATAATGGGTTAAGGGATTGTATGGGTCAATGTAATGGGTTTAAGGTTAACGGGCTTTGGGTGAAATGGGCTACCAAATTTGTATGGATTAAATTATTGTGTAAATGGACTTGGACTTTAATTGTTTGGTTTGTAATATATTTAATAATATAATAATATTTTTAAATTTTTTATTTATGATATATTTATATATTTAATATTAAGATTTAGGATTTCAGTTTAAAGTTTGTTCGATCCGCAGGCAAAAATGGTGATTATGTTCAAATCTTTCTCTCCGAACGTATTTTATATCTTTGGACCCATCAATTCTCGAAAACCTTCTACCCTCGATCAATGCGCCATGAAGAAACATCTATCACAGTAGACTTAGCATGAAGTCTAACAATAGAGTTACAACTTGTCAGCTCATTAGTAGTTATTGTTAGGCTTGACGTCTCGTCAGCCATCACTCGATCTACATTATTAAAAGGATATTTCAGGTCGGTTTTATTTCTAATCGAGTTAATTTGGATAATTTAATTCATATTAATTTTAAGTTAGGTACAAATAATTGATAGACTTTGGGTTGGATAATTTTGAGTGAATTATTTAACATCTTTCACGAATACGAATTACATTTAAAATAAATATTATAGATTAGAGTGAACAAAAATATCATTATATTTAAAATTTTAGACTAAATTACAAAAAAATAAAAATAAATTAGGGTCAATTTAGCTAAAAATAAAATATTAAAGATTAGAATATAATGAATAAAATATCACATATTAAAAATATTGGATTAAATTATAAAAATATAAAATAAATAAGGGTAGATTTTGTTAAAAACAAAATTTTAGGACTAAATAAAATTATAAAAATATCACCATATTAAGAATATTATATTAAATTTTAAAAAATGAATCGAGGTCAATTTTGACTAGAAATTAAATTTTAGATATTAGAATAAACAAAAATATTATTGTATTAAATTACCAAAAATATAAATAAATATGGGCAATTTTAACTAAAATAAATAATACTAGACCAAATTACAAGCCTAATCCCTTAATCCTCTAATCACATAACGTCAAACATTCAACTTGAATTATATACTTTAAACCCCCAAACTTCACCCCAAAATTTTATAATCACTAATAATTATATTACAACTATAATCCCCTAATCCCTAAACTAAACCCAACCCTAAACATTCAACTTGAAACATATACACCTAACTCCAAGCCTCAAAATCTAAATCTTATGAATATTAATAATTAAAAATGCAAGTCTAATCCCCTAAATCCCGACCCCCTAACCTAAATTCATAGGCCATAACACCAAACATGTAACTTCAACACATATTCCATTAACCCTAAATCTTAAATCCTAAATCCTACAAATACTAATTATTAAAGTGCAAGCCTAATCCCCTAAAACTTAAATCCCTAACCTAAATTCATAGAATATAACCCCAAACATTCAACTTGAAACTTGTATATCTAACCTCAACTTTTAAATCTTACAAATAATAATTAAAGTACGAGCTTAATCCCTAAACTATTCCTACAATCCCAAACATTTAACTTGAAATATATATTTTAAGCCCAGATTTTAACCCCTTAAATCTTATAAACGCTAATAATTAAAGTATAAGCCTAATGCCATATCCCTAAACTAATCCAATAACTTCAAATATTCAACTTAAAACATATAGCTTTAATATCAATCCCTAAATCTTATAAACGTTAAAAATTAAAGTGTAAACCTAATCCCCTAATCATTAAACTAATTCAATAACTCTAATTATAAACATTAATTAATTAATTAATTATTAAACTAAATATACCTAAAAATCTAAATCCAAAATTCATAAACTAATCTTATAAGTCATAAACCAAATAATAAATTTTATTTTTAATTAAATATATTATAATTAAAATTATAATAATTTAAAAAATAAATTGAATATTAATTTAAATAATTAAATTTGGATAGAAAGCTTCCGCATTTTTTTAACTCTTTTTCTTCATTTGATACATATACGATTTGGGAGGTTATTTTTTTAATTTAGGGGTTAATCGTTTAGGTTCTTTTAGATTTAAGTGCTTAGGATTTAGGTTTTCTAGTCTTGATTTTAGTTTAGCTCGATTACATTTTAGCTTTTGGATTTAAGTGCCTTTTGATTAGATTCTCATCTATAAATTTATTTAATAATTAAAAATTTTAATTTACTTTAAATTTAATTTGATAATCAATTAGCTTTAATAATTTAATTAATTTGTGAATTAGTTTCTGATTAAAATTATTTCAGTATAATTAGGTGAATAATTTGGATTTAGCTAATAAATTAATTTTAATTTATTTTTTTATTTTGAATTTGTTGCATTTGATTTATTTTGAATTAGTTACGTGTTGTGAATAAAATAAAGAACAAGAATAAAATAGGAGAACAAAGATGAGAGACAAAAGAGAGAGATTTGTATTATATTCTCAAAGTAAGGTTGTCTACAATGTTTTCTCCAAAAATCGATATTTATAGGCATAAGATGAAAACCTTAATTCTAATGGGTATTAAACTCTAATAATAAAGTCCATTAAAGTTTAATTTAATATATAGATATCCACCATAAATAAAGATATTCATAACACTCCCCTTGGATATCCATGAAGATAATGTGTCTCGTTAAAACCTTACTAAGATAAAAACCCTGTGGGAAAAAAAATCTTAGTGAAGGAAAAAGAGTACACACATCTTTGATACGCATAACATGTTCCCTCATTAAAAACCTTACCAGTAAAACCCATTGGGACAAAACCTCGGTTAAGGGGAAAAGAGTACAATGCATATTTACTCCCATCATGAAAATATCACATAAGATCTTTGAATCTTCATAATTCAGTATTGAATACAATCTTCAAATGTTGAAGTAGATTATGTACTAGTGGATAAATCTTTCAAATTATTGCTTGAAATGATTCATCGAAGAGTATTCTTTTAAAGATTATGAGGGACGAAACTTTAAAGAAATATGTTTTGTTTTATCACATTTGATGTATCCACTTAGAGATATAAATTTTGCAGTATCTCTAACAAGATAACTTGCATCTTATCTTGTGAAAGCAATTCACAGATCTTATAAATATATTTAGCCAAACAAATATTTCGGCTTTGACTCAAGTATAACAATTATTTCAAGTAATGATCTTGTAGCACTTAAATAGTATTTCTGGATCAACTAAGATATGATGCTTCAGATCAATTAATGTATATATGGTGCTTTTAGACCAAAAATATCATTACCCTTTTCTTGAGGGTGAAATAGATCGTTTACATTAAGAGACCAAACAACCAAATGATGATCAACGAATATGCATTATGCATGTAAAGTTTCTTTAAACATTTTTTTGTATGTCGATTGATGCACAAGGATTTGAGGAGATATCTTCACGAGTCTCAACGACGTAGACAATAATAACAAATTCATATTTAAATCTCTTAATAAAAATGCTCGGAAAAATTAAATAATTCATATAGCATTATGCTAATAAGTATTCAATGAGGCTACTATACCAAATACGCCTAAATGTTTCAAGCCATAAAAAGATATATTCAATATGTTTGAATAATGTTCTCGAGAACTTGAATTAACTGCTTATGGCAATCTAAATCTTTCCGGAAGTTTCATGTAAATATTACTATCAAGAGGCCATTCAAATAGGATGTAATAACATCCATTAGACAAAAACTGAGTAATTTTATTTTGTTAGACTGATCAAAATCTAAAAGTAGTTTCATCCACCACCAATGAATATATTTTCCTCATAATCAATTTCATGTCTTTGTGAGAATCCTTGTGCAACCAAATGAGCTTATATATTATGATTTTCTCTTTTAATTTCTCTTTCTCACAAATGCTCATTTATATCCATGAGCTTTACATATTTCAATATATGGGCTATAGGCCCAAATACTTCTATTTTCGAAAGAGATTTTAGTTTTGCCTCAATTGCCTCTTTCATGTTGGCCAATCATTTCTTTGTTTACATTGTCCAATTGACAATGGTTCATGATCCACATAATCAAATAAAATCTCTAATGCTATATTGCATGCAAATATATTATCGATGTCGATTTAATTTTAGTTCCACTTATTACCAGACATGACATAATCTATTAAGATCTCTTTATTATCAGGTACCTGATTCATGATAATATGTCTATTGGAGAACTTTTAATCTCTTCTTGAAATTTTCATAATTCATTGATTCCTCGATCAGACCATCATAAAATATAACTCCTTTTCTTTTTTGAGGATTTTTTATCTTTAGAACTTACTTGTCTACTACGCTTCAAGCGTAAGTTAGACTCATTAGCAACTAAAGTTTGTCTTACCAGGATATCAAATTTAATCGGAGCATTCATAGCTGGTATACGTGACTTAGTCACTCTTTTAGGGTCAATAAAATCATCTGATAATTGATTTGCTACATGGATTATCCTTTGAACTTATAATTCACATTGTTGAATATGTGGATCAAACTATGAAAATGATAATTCATTCTAATTTATTTCTTTTTCCAGCTATTTTAATCCCTCCTCCTAATATTTGGTAAACTGACTCACTAAAATGATAGTCAGTAAATCGAGCTATAAATAAATTCCCTATCAGAAGCTCAAGAGATTTAATTATCAAGGGGAATTTAAATCTGACATATATTCCCAACAAAACTCAACTTTGTGCGTTGTGGTGGAGCAATTAGAACATATACCGCACACCCAAAAAATCTAAGATGGGAAATATTTGGTTCCTTACTAAAAACCATTTATAATGGGGAGAACTTATGATCATTTATTGGCTTGATGCAAATTAGTGATATTACATGTAAAATGACATGTCATCAACATTATCAAGATCGATAGTCTTTATAAAATAATCTAGAAAATATGCTCATAATTTTATCAACTGAGCAAGTAGCCTCACAAACACCAAGTTGCGGGTTAATAACAAAGATACATATGACCATCTAGTCGATGCATCAATTAAAATCGTAAAATATCTAGATGGACTATAAGAAAGGTCTAATGGCCCTACATATATCACATTGTATCCATTTCAGAAAATTAATAGATTTACACTCTATCTTAACTGTTGATGATTGAATAATCAAATTGCTTTCATAGCAAGTATCACATAAAAGATTACCTTGAAGAAAAATTTAGTTCTTCAATAAGTGACAACATGAAAATGTCAACAATTTTTTGCATCATAATTGAACCGTGATGGCCTAACCGGTCATGCTAAATAAAATTATCAATAAACATCTAGTTTACAGTAGCATGAGCTTCAATTTGTACTAATTCTTATGTAGTACAATATAGATAACAGTGCATGTAATTTTGTCAAGATTTTCTTATTGCCTTGAGTTATACTGGTAATATTGAGATAGTCAGCATCCCCTTGACTAATATTCTCAATATATTTCTATAAATATCTTTAAAATTCAATAATTCTCTTTGCGACTTTGACGAGTATAATGCACTGTAAATATGAAATAAAGTTCCATTTGACAATAACATATTTGCTCAGTCGGAGCCTTCTGTGATATTAGTACTTCCGGATGTAGTACTCATATTATTCCCTTGCATTTAAAATGGGAAAATATACATAATTGTGCACTTTTTAATATGTGTTTTATTTCATTCACTTCGGGAAATAAAAATATTTTCTTTGTACCATTCACTTCAGGGAATAGAAAAATATTAAATATAACACATCATATCAAATTGATTATCTATCAAAGATAAACTCTCAATAGCTCTTCCGAAGCATTGATATTTTAGTACTTTGAGATATAGTACTCTTATTTTCCCATTTCTCTCTTGTATTTAAAAGAGAAAATATTTCTTATGCTTAAGTACAATATGAGTATTTGCATTGTTTGCTTGGCATAAATAGCCACAATTCATTGTATATTTTATTTCGAAAGTAATAATATTCTTCAAAAGATAAATTAACATAAAGCGTAAATAAATAATATGTAAAGTAAATTAACATAAATAAATATTAAATAAAGTAACATAAAATAAAATAAATAAAAGATTAATTATTCCCTTGAGAGGTTATAATGAAAATAAAATAAATGGCGGATTATTCTCTTCAAGGATTATGAGAAAATTAACAATATCCAATTGAGTTGGATCAACAACGCCATAATTATTTTCGGCATAAAGAAAAATCTGTTTATATTTTCTTTCATTTATCATTCATGATTATGGATAAAGTCCATAATACTTCGGCGTTTGACAAGTACGAGATCAATGGTTTGTATCATCGCATTGATAACATAAAGATTTTGATATGATCTCTATCATTCTTGTCATCTTTATAATTCCACTTCTTGTGGATATAAACATTCTCAAAATAATCATTTTATCCATGCCTATTTTATGATCTCAATCATAACCACAATTACTAATGTGGCATTTATTCTTTCCGCTATAAAATATCACATTCACCTCAGGGAATGAAACAAAGACTAATAGGTAATTAAAATATTTTCATGATATTATGTCTACAGGACAACATTAATGTGTAGAAAATAGAGTATATTTTTTTAACATATCCTCTTCAATGATACTCTGGCACATAACTGAGTTTTTATTCACTAACCATATAGTGAATTATCATGTTTGCATTCACTTCAAGGAATGAAACAAATCAATAATCACATGGAATAAACATCATGCTTGCATTCATTTTAGGGAATGACATTAATCAAATAATCGTATGAAATAAACATCATGCTTCCATTCACTTCAAGGAATAACATAAATCCAATAATTTCATGGAATAAGCATCATGCAAGCATTCACTTCAGGGAATGCCTCCCATAAAAATTCTTGGATCAAGATGATTTTCGTAACTTGAACTTGGGAGAAGTCTATAGTCGATTTTTTCGATATAAAAATAATATTATTTTCAAGAAAATATAAACTTTATAACATTCATATTATTAAATATTAATTGATCAACCTATATATATACAATACATACAAGAAACAAAAATTTAATCCTCATACGCAGCGTTGTTAAACCAATTCACAAGGTTCTTTAAAAAGAACATCCTTTGAGATCATTAGCCTCGCAGAACAGGATGTCCAGCCAATATACTCGGATTAAACCAACATAACAAAAAACATATTAATTAATTATAGTTTCAATATTTGTTCCAATATCATGTAATACTTAAAAATATAATTAAAAACAAAAAACTTTCATCATCAAAATAAACAAATATTGATCATAACTAAATACAAAAAAAAATCTCAACTTAAATAAGTAAAACATACGAAACTTTCCACTAATTTGAATATATGGTAGATTTAGTTACCAATATCTTGTTAAAATCATTTTCAGGAATTGTCGACAAGAACCATGGTAATTGAGCCACTTTATCGCTACACAAACACCAAACATCCAAAGATTTTTTAAAAATTAAAAATCAATTCAAAAATCAAGAAAGAAAGATAAATCGATAATTAGAATATAATTGAGGGAGAAGAACTTGTCTTTGATTCATGCTAGTAACAAATTCTTTTCAATAACTCCTTTAAGATTTGAACGACAAATACCTCCGTTGGTTAGAGTCTCGTACTGATAACGTGTTGTGAATAAAGTAAAGAATAAGAATAAAATAGGATAACAAAGATGAGAGACAAAAGAGAGAGATTTATATTATATTCTCAAAGTAGGGTTGTGTACAATGTTTTGTCCAAAAGTCTATATTTATAGGCATAAGATAAAAACTTTAATTCTAATGAGTATTAAACTCTAATAATAAAGCCTATTAAAGTTTAATTTAATACATGGCTATCCACCATAAATAAAGATATTCATAACATTACGTATTTTTTTAACATATAGTATCTTTTTTTCATATATTTAGTAACATAATTACTTTTTCAGTAGTGTTATTTACCTTCTTCTAAGGTTTTTTAGACAACCAAAACTCTTAGCTACTAATATTTGGGCATAGTGAAAGTGTTACAATCTTCCTCAATAATCGATTGAGGAACCCGACAATGATCTCAGTGTTGACGTACTAGTTTTATATGTTTTTAGTTGTATTCAACCTAAAATAACAGATGACGACTCAAAATGATTGAAAGACTTTTGAAGGCTCAATTTATTTTAACTTGAACAAAAAATAATATCGACATATAACTTTGAATCTTATGTTTAAGAAGTGGCTTTAGCAATATGATTTTGTTAAAAATATAAATATAATTTTTTTGTTTTTTTATATATTTTATTCAAGGTAAATTTACTCTTTTTTTTAAGAAAAGATAAATTTACTTAGTTGTTTAAAATAAAGACATAAATATAATTTATATTTATCAACACTTTATATTGATTATATATATTATATAATTTAATAATCAATCAATAAGTTATTTAACAAAAAGATTTTAAATACAAAAATTAAAAATTTAAATGATAAAAAATTAATTTATTATATTATAATATAATAAATTTATCATATCATCAAATCATAGATTTCCTCAATTACATGTCAGATATATATTAAACCAGATTAATATCAATTTAGGTCAACAACATGTCAGGTTTAACACAAGTTGAATCAATTAACATATTGAATTCAAGGTAGATCGTGTAAAATCGGATCTCATGTCAAATTGGTTGGGCAATATCAATTATCTATTAGCAGGGACATATCTACCATAGGTCCTGGTAGGTCACTTGACCTATCATAAAAATGGATAAATTATATTATAGGCCACTTAATCATTTATAAAGTTACGATTGGGTCATTTAATTATTAAAAGTTATAATTAGGTCACTAAATTAAAGATTTAGTTACTATTGGATCATTCCCTGACATCTAACAAAATTTGGTTTAATGACAATTTTAATTATTTAAAAGACGCAACCTTGAATATTTAAAAAGAGACCAGTTTAATTATTTTTTTCTTAAATCACATGTATATCATTGTTAATACTAGAATATTTTATTTAAAATTATTAGTTATTCTAATGCATAAATTTATATTATAAATATATTTATAATTATTTTTCAATTTTAGATCTATATTTAATATCTATAATTATTAAAATCTTTAAAATTCTTTTTAAAAACCTTCAAATTTAATTATTACTATCTTGTAATTTTTTACGAAAGAAATTTTTCGTATTATTATACAGTTTTTTTTAATAATTTCATTATTTTTCATGTTAAAAAAAATCATGTTAAAAAATCTTTCTCAACACGTTTTTTTCATATCAATTATGAACATCTTAAATATTTTTTAATAATTTATTCAATTTATTTTTATTTTATATACGATTTTATTTATTATCTGAGGGTAAACTAGTAAACTACCAAGCTTAAATTCTTAGATTTGCCCATGTCTATCAGGTTAGTCTCAGATTCTGGTTCATATCAGTCGAATGCAAGTCAGGTTCTGATTCCACAATAATAGGGTCAGTTTGGGTTCAAGTTGTTCTTGATCGAATGTAGATCGGATTCGATTACTATAGTAACAAATTCAACTCAGCTTCAGGTCAACAACGGTCGATTGTATCGATTTTGAGTCATTGCTTCCTCGAATCAAACTAAATTCTAACTCAAATAAATTTTAATCAAGTCGGATCAATTTTTTACGTCCATAATTACGATGAACTATTATATAATTTCTTTAAATCTTTACCACACATGTAGGAGTGAATAAACTCTACTCAACTAAAAAAATCGAATAACTTGACTCGTCTTGACTCGACTCGAAATTTAATAAACTCGATACGAAAAAATTTCAAATAAAGTTTGTGTTATAAAATATAAATTCAAATAACTTGAATAACTCAAAAATTTTAATAATTAGATAATTTATTTTTAAGTTCGAGATGAATTTCTCAATTTTTTATGATATATTGATATATAAAAATATAAAGAAATATTATCACATATAAAAAATATAAAGAAATATATACATATATTATATGATTAGAGAAAGTCATTTAAACTATAATAAACAATTACAATTAATTTTTTATAGGAACTCAAAAACTCGACCTGAATCAAAAAAATTTAAATAAAATTTGAGTTGTAAAATCTATCTCGTCAACTCGAATAACTCAATTTTTTTAACCCAACTCAACTTAACTCGATCGAATACTCACCCCTATACACACTTAATTACAAATAATAATACCCGAATATAATTACTAGGTGAATTTCCTAATTTATCCATTGATAAAAAAATTCCCTAATGTATCCTAAACGTTCAGATTATTTTATAATTACATACATATACCTGAATGATTAATTCAAGTTTATTTCTAAAATCTAATAATTAACCATATAAAATAAAATATTAATACAACGATGTGAAATTTAATTATTGTATAATATTGTTACTGTTGGAATCCAAATTGAACTGGGCGGAGTCCCATAGAAACTTCCAGGGTGTCTTAGTTTGACTTGAACAACCGCTACACCTAACAAGTTTATTCTTTATTTCCTTCTCTTTTTAATATAAAAAAAGGATTGGACGCTGTTTCCCACAGTATTTGGCCTTTTCGGTTCCTTCAACGCTCCTCTGTTTCTTCCCTTCACAAATCCTTCTCAGTTAAGGAAAAAAACATAAGACATGAGTTTCCAGGATCTTGAAGCGGGTCTCGTTAGGCCACAGAGACACAATTACTTCAATTCTTCTCAGCAAAGGACGATGCAAGATACAGCAGATGCTTCGGCCTCGGCTTCGCAGTCGGTGGCGGCTGGGATTTTCAAAACAAGAACTGCTATTTTGGCATTTGATCGACTTGTTAATTCCCTCGGAACCCCTAAAGACACCCTCGAATTACGCGACAAGTTGTGAGTTCTCCTCCCCACCCCCAAATGGACATTTTTCTTTATTTTGATTGTTTTTTCAATTGGGAATTTTAAATTGGTTTACTTTTTACGGTGTATTATTTTTGGATGTTAGAACTTAAATTCGACCGTATATATTCTGGGCTATGAATGAATTTGACTTTTTGATTTTAATTGGAGCTTAGTTTTCGAAATTGAATCAAAAGAATATAAATTTGGGTCGTCGTTCTGGATTTCTTGAACTTCTATTATCTACCCGTTAATTTTCTCTACAAATCCCCCCTTTTTCGGTAAATTGGAGATGGGTTTTCTATTTTTTATTGGGTGAATTTAACTTGAGTTTTTCTTCTTAGTGTTCTATTTTGTCATAAAAACTTAAAATTGACCATACAGTTATGCATTTGGCTCTTGGTTTTATTTTAAGCTTGAATTAAAGAACATAAATTTAGACCTTCGTTTTGAGTCTTTGAACTTCTGTTATCTAATAGGGTAATTTTTTAGCCATATACAACTAACAAATAATGGAATGAATCCGTGCGTGATTGATCTATTTTACCCTTCATGTTGCTGCGGTTAGAACCTGGGACACTACATAGATATCTATCTTGGACATGAATCTTTGAATAGAGGTGATGGAATTTATGGAATTAATGCAACCAATGATATTGCTCTTCATTGGTCCTTACATCCTTTTCTTCTCATTGACAGGCATAAGACAAGGCAACATATTGGGCAGCTGGTCAAAGAGACTTCAGCTAAACTAAGGGAAGCAAGTGAAGCCGATCAAGATGCAGAGGTTAGTGCAAGTTAGTCTGCTTTTTGTTAAATATGTTAGTGAAAAAGTTATGGTATGTGGATGTTAGCCAGTCTTTGGGGGGTATTCTAAGTCACTTCATTTGTGTTTTAGCTTCTCATGAGCACTTCATTTCACCCTTTGATGACACAGGTTTACTTGTTGGTTTCCCCTTCTTTCTCATCTTTTGACAAGATTGGTGTTTGGAAAATTTTCACTTCGTCCTATATTCTTTTACCCGTCATTTTATTGTTTGTGTTAGAATGAAGGTGGTGGTTTAGATTTCTCACCCCGATTTTTTTTTGAACTGCAGCCCTTAAAGAAAATTGCTGATGCTAAGCTTGCGAAAGATTTTCAAGCAGCTCTTAAAGACTTTCAGAAGGCTCAAAGGCTTGCAGCTGAAAGGGAGACAGCATATACTCCTGTTGCCAAAGAAGTTCTTCCTTCCAGGTACTATCTCCGAAATTGCTCTTATGTGCATACAGCTGCATAAATGCACATTTCCTACAGCTTGTAAAGGTCATGCATTTTTGAATCTGTCAATACTTGATATACACATGCATATGTGCAATGTGATTGGCGATTAGTTGTGCCCGTCCCTGGGTACAAACTACAAATATCTTGTCTTCTTTTATGGAGTGAAAAGTTAATAAACCTTTTTATGGGTTTTCAAATTTCATTTTGAACACATGGTAACAATAAGATGTTAAGATTCAAGCATATTACTTTGAAGAGTACTGAAAAATGACTTAGAATTGTTTCTAGTAACTTCTTTATAGTCTTTCAATTGGAATGACTTAGAATGTAATATAGTTAATAAACCTTTTTATGGGTTTTCAAAATTAATTATTGCCTGAGCTGTCATTATTTCTACAAGACTGATGTTTTTACATCTTTTATTGAACATATGCAGTTACGATGCCTATGAGGTGGAGAAAAATTCGTCTAAGAGACTAGAACAGCAACAACTTCTGGTTACAAAAAGGTGAACTGTTTTTTATTCACATAGTATGGTCGGATGCTATAACCTACTTTTATGACACTGTTACTTTTGTGCAATACCTTTCTGGGTTTTACTTAAGGTTTTTCTATGGGTGTGGTTGAGAAGCTCGAGTATTGTGATGGCATAACCTTATTATGTTCAGCTTCTCGAGAAATCCTCTAATTCATGGTTTCTAATTCCATAATCGTTTAGATAGACATTTACTTCTTTTCTTGTTTCCAGAAGCTAAACTGTCACTTCCGAACTGCTTAGCCTTATTTTGTTTATGGAAGTTGCTATTATGTGAGACTCACTTTAATGGTTTCTTGAGCAACGTGGGCAAAACAATTGCACTGGATTTCTCCAGTAGGCATTCTTGGAGGCTTTAGATGATGGAGCCTGGCTTAAAATAATTTAGTTTTAATTCATGTGATTTGCATACATGGTTGTTTTATCAAACATTCAAGGGGAAAAGCTATTTTCTAATGTCGTCTCTTTTTAACTTCAATTTTTCTTCAATTGACTTTCTTGAGTTTCCATATTGAGAATAATATATAGATCTTGATTTTCCTGATAGTGCTTATAACTGTCTTTTTTTTTCTCCTGTTAACAGACAAGAAGTTGTACTGTTGGAAAATGAAACCACATTTAATGAAGCTATTATTGAAGAACGAGAACAAGGGATCAAAGAAGTTCAGCAACAGATCAGTGAAGTGAATGAGATTTTCAAAGATCTAGCAGTTTTGGTCCATGAGCAAGGAGCCATGATTGGTAAAACTTGTGTCCTTAATAGTTCTCTTTCTTGCTCAATATTCTCCAAGCTTAGCCTCTAACCTTCCAAGCTGTTGTAATTTTATCCCTCGTAGATGACATTGGTTCAAACATTGAGAATTCCCATGCAGCAACTGATCAAGCTACTTCACATCTTAAAAAGGCATCCAAGATCCAGCGAGCAAATTCATCAACAGTAAGTTTGATATATGCTAGTTATTTTCCCCACAACTCTCTTCCGATATTGATAAGTTGTTTGCATGTTTTAAGCAAATCCATGACATTAAAAAAGACATGCTTATACCGTAAACTTTTTCATGCAGAGGTGTTTGCTGGTGTTAATCTTCGGGATCATTCTCCTTATTTTCATTGTAGTTGTTGTGGCTTAAACTACATATTCGGGCTCTCGAGCTTAAAAGTTGTCTGAAACAGTGTAATGAGCACATTGGGGTGGTGTACAGCCACATGTTATCTTTATTACTATTTTTTTAATGCTGTAGGTAAGGTACTCCTCCATGGAGGTTCTTAGTGTTGCAGCAACTCATGTAAAATGGATTGCTCCCTTTGCTTGATTATTTGTATATTCCAATGTTTGGTTCAGGTTGTGACTGTGTAATAACATTTTTTCAATGGATTCAAAGCATCTACTACAGAGTGTGTATGCCCCACATTTCATGGTGTAAGATTGGCTCAAGCATCTACACTGATTATATGGATGTTGAGTGGCGGATAAGTTGTGTTGTTACAGTTTATGATAGTTAATGGCCTGCTTTTGCCACGGGTGATTCTAGGAGAAGCTCCTAAAAGAAGTCTAAAAAAGACCTAACCGATTTATTCAGTCATTTTTTACATAATTAATTACGAACTATATACACATTTTCTTACAGAAACGGTAAGAAAAACAGTATATACATAAATTGTTACAAACGTAAGGATTTATGTATATATATAAATCTTTACGAATATTGTAAGAAAACAGTATATACATAAAATGTTACAACATAAAGATTTATGTACATACATAATTGGCTACATTTATACACAAATTGGTACAAATATTGTAAGGATTTGTGTATGTACACAAATCCCTACAAAGTATACACAAATACTTACAAAAAACGTAAAGAAAACGGTATGTACACAAATCCTTACAACTTCTCACCATGAGGTAAAGGGGGTCATACAAGGGTAAGGATTTGTGTACATACACAATTTACTACGAGAATACATAATATGACACAAAAATGGTAAGGATTTGTGTATGTACACAATTCCTTACAAAATATACACAATGGCTTACGAAAACCGTAAGAAAAAAGGTATATACACAAATCCTTACGACTTCAAAACCATGAGCTAAAGGAGGCCATCCAAGGGTTAGGATTTGTGTACATACACAATTGGCTATGAGTATACAAAATATGGCACAAAAATGTCAAGGATTTGTGTATGTACATAATTCTTTACAAACTATACACAACGACTTACGAAAATCGTAAGGAAAAAGGTATGTACACAAATTCTTACGACTTCAAAACCATGAGCTAAAAGAGGTCATCCAAGGGTAAGAATTTGTGTACATACACAATTAGCTACGAGTATACATAATATGGCACAAAAATGGTAAGAATTTGTGTACGTACACAATTTCTTACAAAGTATACACAATGGCTTACGAAAATCGAAAGAAAAAAGGTATGTACATAAATCCTTACAACTTCTCCCATGAGCTAAAGGAGCCCATCCAAGGGTAAGGATTTGTGTACATACACAATTTGCTACGAGTATACATAATATGACACAAAAATGGTAAAGATTTGTGTATGTACACAATTCCTTACAAAGTATACACAATGGCTTACGAAAACCGTAAAGAAAAAGGTATGTACACAAATCCTTACGACTTCGAAACCATGAGCTAAATGAGGCATCAAAGGGTAATGATTTGTGTACATACATAATTAGCTATGAGTATACATAATATGGCACAAAAATGGTAAGGATTTCTGTACGTACACAATTTCTTACAAAGTATACACAATGGCTTACGAAAACCGTAGGGGAAAATGCATGTACACAAATCCTTACGACTTTGAAACCATGAGCTAAAGGAGGTCATCCAAGGGTAAGGATTTGTGTACATACACAATTGGCTACGAGTATACATAATATGACACAAAAATGATAAAGATTTGTGTATGTACACAATTTCTTACAAAGTATACACAATGGCTTACGAAAACCGTAAGGAAAAAGGTATGTACACAAATCCTTACGACTTCGAAACCATGAGCTAAAGGAGGCATCAAAGAGTAATGATTTGTGTACATACACAATTGGCTACGAGTATACATAACATGTCACAAAAATGGTAAGGATTTGTGTACGTACACAATTCCTTACAAAGTATACACAATGACTTACGAAAACCGTAGGGGAAAAGGTATGTACACAAATCCTTACGACTTCGAAACCATGAGCTAAAGGAGGCCATCCAAGGGTAAGGATTTGTGTACATACATAATTCGCTACGAGTATACATAATATGGCACAAAAATAATAAGGATTTGTGTATGTACACAATTCCTTACAAAGTATACACAACGACTTACGTAAACCGTAAGGAAAAAATGTATGTACACAAATCCTTACAACTTCTCCCCATGAGCTAAAGGAGGTCATCCAAGGGTAAGGATTTGTGTACATACACAATTGGCTACGAGTATACATAATATGACACAAAAATGGTAAGGATTTGTGTATGTATACAATTCCTTACAAAGTATACACAATGGCTTACGAAAAACGTAAGGAAAAAGGTATGTACACAAATCCTTACACTTAAATGGGCTCCTTTAGCTCATGGTGAGAAGTTGTAAGGATTTGTGTACATACCTTTTTCCTTAAGGTTTTCATAACCATTTGTGTATACGTTGTAGGGATTTATTTATTATATGAATATTTTTATTCGAATATTTATTATACGGATATTTTCATTCATATATATTTTATTCGAAAATTTTTATAAGAATATTTACTATATTAATATTTTTATTTGAATATTTATTATACAAATATTTTTATTCGTATATTTTTTATTTGAATATTTTTTTTTCAAATATTTATTATATGAATATTGTTATACGAATATTTATTATATGAAAATTTTTATTTGTATATATTTTATTCGAATATTTTTATTCGAATATTTATTATACGAATATTTTTATTCATATATATTTTATTCGAATATTTTTATTCGAATATTTATTATATGAATATTTTTATTTAAATATTTATTATACGAATATTTTTATTTATATATTTTTTTATTCTAATATTTATTATACAAATATTTTTATTCATATATTTTTTATTCTAATATTTTTATTCAAATATTTATTATACGAATAATTTTATTAGTATAATTCGAATATTTATTATAGGAATATTTTTATTCAAATATTTATTATACCAATATTTTTAATATTCGAATATTTATTATACGAATATTTTATTTGAATATTTATTATACGAATATTTTATTCGAATATTTATTATATGAATATTTTATTTGAATATTTATTATACGAATATTTTATTCAAATATTTATTATACGAATATTTTATTTTAATATTTATTATACGAATATTTTTATTCGAATATTTATTATATGAATATTTTTATTCAAATATTTATTATACCAATATTTTTATTTGTATATATTTTATTCGAATATTTATTATATGAATATTTTATTCAAATATTTATTATACGATTATTTTTATTCAAATATTTTTATTCGAATATTTATTATATGAATATTTTTATTCGAATATTTATTATACGAATATTTTTATTAGTATAGTTTTTATTCGAATATTTATTATATGAATATTTTTATTCAAATTTTTATTATACGAATATTTTTATTCAAATATTTTTATTCTAATATTTATTATACGAATATTTTTATTCGTATATATTTTATTTGAATATTTTTATTCGAATATTTATTATATGAATATTTTTATTCAAATTTTTATTATATTAATTTAAAATTGGGTGACCTAATTGACGATTTTTTTAGTTGGGTGACCAAAATAGATATTCTCGATTAGTTGGATGGTCACTAGTGTAATTTACTATTTTTAATAAACAATTGGGTAACCGGTTAAAGAACATTGGAATCGGTTACCAATTTAAATGTCAGGCTAATCAGACGGTTGAGATGGATACAAAGCAATCCAACAGCTGTGTATTAAGGTGCTTTTTTTAGGCTTTTTTTAGACACTCCCCTTTTGTCACCTTATAATTGTTTTCTTATCGAACTTCAATAATTGAGAATGATGTTATTCAAGTTTACGTATATATCTTTTAAAAAGATTATATTTATTATTTTTAATTAATATTTATTATTAATAAAAAATTGAAAAATAAATTCTAAAAGTTTGAAGTTAAATAGTTAAAATAATTATAAATAAAGTTCAGAAAAAGTCAGTAAAAAGCAACTTGAATGTAATGGGTTACTTTAACGAGTTAGTTTCAGTTAAATTATTTGTTTATTCAAATAAGTAGTAACCATTATTTTTATTCTTTAAACAAAACATACGCTATTTATAAGTAAAATTTAAATTGATTATTGTTTTTTAATGATTTTACTATAATTATAAGATACGGTATCTATTAATGCATATTCTTAATCATTTAGTAAAGCACGTACAATGTTAATTTGAATGATTAGAGAGCAACCCTAATATTTTTTTTCTCTGTAAACAGTGATGTAATTGAACCGAAGGTTTAGTGAACTGTTCGTGAACCAGTCGATGGAAAGTTTGTTTATATTCGTTTATTTATTAAATGAACGAATATAAATAAGATATTTTATTCGCTAATTAAATGAACGAATATGAACAAAGGGCTTATTCGTTCATTTATGTTCGTGAACGTTTGGTAATTCGTTCGTTTATATTCGTTTGTTTATATTCATCGAAATTTATTCACTTATATCTAGGGGTGTTCATTATTCGGTTAAACCGAACTAACCGGCTAAACTAAAACAAAATTGGTTAATCTATTGAATAATTTTAGGTTTTGACGAAAGATAAGAGTTTTTTTTTCTTTCAAATTTTAATTATCAATTAATTCGGTTTAAAATCGGTTAATTAATAAATATGTTTGTTTATGTTCATTTGTGTTCGTTTATCATGTTAACGAACGAACAAGTTACATTCCTTAATGAACGAACACAACCAAATTTTATTTTATATTTGTTCATTTATTCGGTTAAAGTTAAACGAACGAACATAAATACACATTCATTCATGTTCGTTCGATTCGTTTACGGTCCTATCTACTGATTAGAGAGCGCCACAATCCTTTTTGCTTTTATCTCCTTAGTTGGTGGTTGACTACCAATTTTAGTACCGGTTGTAGATCAAATTTAATATTTTTTAGCTTTTTTTTGTTTATAATATGAATTTTTGCCTTTTGTGATACACTTTTCTTTGTTTTTAAGTTTGTTTTATACGTCGTTTTAGCGTGATTTTAACATATCTTAGCGATCGTTTGGTGTTCGCACAAAGACTTTAACGACGCTAGTTTTTTATTATGATTTTATTGGTAGTCATAGAAAGTTAGATTCTTAGTTTGATGATGATTGTTTGTCGATATAATTAGTCTTGAATAGCGAAACATTTTATCTAATAGTTTGGATCGTTCAGTATTCCTCTCCACCTCGTTATGTGTCTCAATTGGATAGAGACAAAAAGATTCATAAGAGTTTCTAAATTTTGATGATATGCTATTTTCTACGGAAGTATTCACTTTCCTTTGATTTTTGGTTTTATAAGAGATTTTAGTGGATTAACTGATTATTCTCCTTCCTATATGTATTGTATTTGTGATATATTTTTATAGTTTTTAATAAGAATTTAGTTACCGTTATAAAAAAATAATACACACTCCTTGTAAATAAAATAATTTAAATTTAAATATTTTGAGACTATTTGTTGAGTTTAAAAATAAAAATACTTATTGTATATAGCAAGACCAAATACAATAAATAAGCCATTATTGAACCGACGTGCATGGTATGGGAATTTGGTACCCCTGCCCATCACCTTTTCTTCTTTCCTCGTATAATTTCATGTCTCACGTGGAATTCACGGATCCAACCACACCAAAGTGTACCTTACTTTCCACTCCAGTTCTATTACCCACCTTTCTTTCCTGCACTTCCCTTTCATTTATAAATATAGTTTTACAAATTAAATAATTATCACCTATTCATTAACAAATATAAATTTAAATGAATAAATCTCTAAAATGATAAGAAGACATTGTTAAAACAATGTTTCATTTTTCTCAGTTCTTGCAGGTTTTGCATGGAAAAAGGCAAAATACCCAAATATTATTCCATGATCTGCATTTCAGATGAATCTTCATTCATCTATTCCATAAAATAACCTTCTTAGCAGGTAATATATTCGTTTCGATAAAAAAATATGTATATATTTGTAGTTGTACTCTTATGTATGTTTCTTTGGATAACATCCATTTGGAATGATGCATATTGCTATGCTATTAGTACAATAACCTCCTTTTTTCTTGCCAGCTTCACAGATCATCGTCATCAGCCCTGCAAAAATGATTTGTTTCTCTCAAAGTTGTGCTGATAGCAACTTCAAAATTACAACAAATATCCACAACCTAGAAATAAAAATAAATAAACTCAGTTCGTAGCTACTAGCTATATATGGTGGATAGTTTGTTAGAAGATTTACCTCGAAACAGCAAGAAAACACAGACGCAAGGTCTAGGACATCAACCTCTCTGGCAATTTGATGTACCTAAGATGATTTATACATTGAATTCCATCCCCTAACAGTGATTCATACCATGCATTTTTGGGAGAACTCGAGTTAATTTCATCTGTGTCCCCACTAGAGGGGCTTGTTTTAAGAAACTGTTCCCAGAAAACATCACTAATTGTTGGAAGCTTAGGGGTTCCATCCAGCATGATGTCCATCTCATGATCAGTAGAAAAATCACCCGTTTCTATAGATTTTTCACCAGTCAAAATGTCTGTGCTCCCTCTCTCAGACCCTCTGTATGTGTGCATGTTGATATTAATATTATTATTTTATTAGTATTATTGTGTTTGATATTATTTTGTTTATGAATATTATAATACAGGTTGAAAACAATAAATAGAAAAATGATTAAAAATTCAAATGATATTAAAAGCATCAAAGTCCAGTAATTACAATCCATAATTAAATTATATATTTCCTGACTGTTCGTCTTCTACCCATACGCAAAATCGTTTACTTTCTTCGTATCGTGCCTCCATATCATGCTCTAGGGACCATCTCAATCGTCCATCTTTGAGTGATCTTAGTCGTTTGATCATATTTGATCCAACAGTTGAGATTAAACGTGATCGATCAAAGACTCTACCATGTTCCTTCATCACCGACCACCATCTTGACGACTCTCCAACAACCATGCATAGGCATCAACAACAAAGAAATAATTAAAAGAGGGGAAAACGTCAACCACAGTGATTGCATTAAAGCATGCTTGTAAACAAAGAAATTGGAGGCAAAAAATCAGTATGTATATATATATAAAGAATAAATTTTTGATCTTTTTCTTTTTCCTTTGCATGTAGAGAGGATCAACCAGTGATATTATTTTGTTTATCAAATAAATTAAAAGGGGATAAGGAGAGAGGTTTTCTTTGCATGTAGATTTTAAAACGGATTTTTAAGGGTCGATGATGGAAGACGGTGGTTGGAGTGGTCAACCATCTGAAAAATAAAGTGAGCTTTGGGTTTTGAGGACTATTTTCTGAAGGAGGAGAGAAGGTTTGTTTAAGAATAGAGGAAACTGGAAAGGGGTTTCTAAACAAGGATTAAAGATTTGAAAAAATAGGGTTTTGTTTTTCAAAAGTAGGAAATGGGTTTGTTTTTATTTGATAATTTTATTGAGTTGCATACTAACATATAAACTAGGGGTGTATTCGGTTCGGTTTTTTAATAAAATATGAACCGAACCGTAGTCTGTGGTTTTTTAAAAATAAAACCGAAACCGAATAGTTAAAAAACCGAAATATCCGAAACCGAAATTTACGGTTCGGTTCGGTTAAAAACCGCGGTTTTTAATATTATAAAATATCAGTTCAATTAATATCCACAAAATATTAATATATCGCTTGATTAAAGACAATCAAATATTCAACATTATAAAATATCTCCTAAATAATAAAAATTATAAAATAAATCACAATTTAAAACACAATACTCCAAAAACTATCTTCAAAATATACTAAGCCAAACATCAAAAAGATTCATCATCAATATAATCGAAGTCAAACAAAATATTCTTCATCATTCCTCAATCAGCAGTAGCATTGTTCATATGCACCTACAAATAAATAAAAAAAATCAATTTAAAATAAATTATATTCATTTAAAGATTAAAATATAAATAAAATAATTAATTCTTTAATAAAAATATAGTTATATAATGTTATAAAATTGCTATTCAATAATCAACAGCCTACAAAATTCTAATTCTTTCTCAAGAGTTAAATTTTTCAAGTTCAAATTTACCTTATAAGAGTTTTAGTTCAATCAATCTTCAACAGTCATCATTGTTTCATTCAACCTCAAATCTTCAAAACCTATTAAAAGCCAAGAACACACATAAAATTACGTACAGAAAACATAATTTACAGAAAATATAATTTATTTATCACTTACCACTTTCAATGTCTTCCATTTCCTCAATTTGTTCCTCCTTTTGGACTTGTAGCGACCCTTTTTTTTTAAAATCGATAAGTTTGGAAACAAAAACGGTCACTATTTTGAAAAGGTGAAAATGAGAAATTAGGTTATGAAAATGAGAATCAGAATTTGACCTAAAATTTAGGGGTTTTGAAATTTGGGGAAAAAGAATTTTAAAATTAGGGTTTAAAAAAAAGGTGGAGTCGCCACCGGTCACTTTTGGTAGACCGGACACCGTAAAAACCAGAGATCTGAAACGATTTGGGTTCGAGAGTCGGTTACGATTTAAAACGGTATTAGCGTTGAAAATCGCCCAAAAATTGGCACCTCTATCAAAATAACCGCTTAATTAATTTTGGATTTTCCAGATTAAAGTGGCATTTAATTTGGTATTTGTTTAAGGTTCGAATTCAAATTTTATTTTTACCGTGTCCTTACTCGAAGGTAAACGCATACACCGCCACCAATACGTTGGAAGACGGGCCCGTTACGACCGAATAAAGACGTAATTATTAGGTTCATTAATTAAAGGTGTGATGTGAACAAAAATAAAAATATGTGAGAAATTAAATTGCGGAAAAATAAAATGCAAGGAAATAAATATGATAATATAAATATAATATATAATTTATATACATAAAATGATACGAGTATGGAACATGTATATCACATAATAAAGTAATAATATATGTAAATATAATATATATAACATATACATTACGTTAATTTAAAATATATATATATATGTAAAGAAAAAGAGAAAAGGCAACAATTTGACATTAAAAATAAAATATTACAAAGTGCATAGATATGTAAGATATATATATTCATATATGGAAAATGAATAAAAAAAAGGAAACAAAATTTAAAAATTAAGACAGTCACGGCATTAACGAAATTATGGAAATTGCGTATGACTTTCCAAAATTAATTGGTTTTAATAACATTAAAAAAGGGAAACAAAGCTTTTAACTATAACAAAAACGAAAACACATGAATTTAAGGAGAAATATACGATAAATGTTATATACGATAAACAACACGAAAAACCTGCAATAAGCAAATATAAATAAACAAAAAAAACCAATAAAAGTATTCACATTTTCATTGAACCATAAGAATGGATTACATAATATATTAAAAGAAAAAGAAACATACCCAAATATACTCGATCAATTAATAATCGTATATGGTAATTAGGAAGCTCGGATAAGGGTTTGGTTATGGAACCTTGCTGCCGTGAGAATGAATATTGTGATTTTGAATTTGAAATTGGATTTTCAAATCAAAATCAGTGAAATTGATTTTTAGCCTTGCAACGAATCGACAGACTTGGGAAAGGGGTATGCGGCTGTGTAATCGACAGGGTAAAAATATGGTTATGGGTATTGCGGCTAGGGTATGAAAATATGGTTTTTGGTGGAGTGCGGCTAGGGTAAAAAATATGGTCTTCTTTTTATTTTTAGGGTAAATGTTATATATATAGTTAGGGTGAAGGGTAATATATGGGAATAAAATAGGATTTAGGTTATAATATATAAGGTATCTATAATTTGATGAAGGGTGTTTTAGGTTTATCCCTTTAGAAATGAGAACCAATTAAAAACAAGACCTTGGGCACCAAGTAGGGATTTTTATTATATTTTTAATTATAAAATCATATATAATAGGTCAAATTTATTTATGGTTTGGGCTTATAAAAGTGGGCTCTAATAAAAGGCTTTTATTTATATCATATACTTATATATATATATTGGATTTTTGGTTTTAATTAAGAGATAATAAGGATAATAATTATAATAAAGTTAGTGATAAAATTAGGGTAGGTTAAGGTGGATTGGGTATTAAGAAAGATGTGGATTGATTTATTTCGAGCATAAACCCGGATAAAATTAGTGATTACAGTTGCCCCTCTTTGTTTGTCGTTGTGAAACAATGATAAAGCAAAGACCATAAGCACTAATTTTATCAAACTCCTATTTTCAGAGATGCCTTGATTTCTGATCACTACAGCATCGGACGACCCCTCTCTTCGAGCGTATGTCGTATCGAACGGTCCCTCTCTTCGAGCGTATACCGTGATGGGCGACCCCTCTCTTCGAGCGTATGTCTTGGAGTATGACCTCCTTCTACAGGCGTATGTCATATCGAACGGTCCCTCTCTTCGAGCGTATACCGTGATGGGCGACCCCTCTCTTCGAGCGTATATCGTATCGAACGGTCCCTCTCTTCGAGCGTATACCGCGATGGGCGACCCCTCTCTTCGAGCGTATATCGCAAAGTATGACCCCCTTCTTCAGGCATATGTCATTTTGAACGGTCCCTCTCTTCGAGCGTATACCGTGATGGGCGACCCCTCTCTTCGAGCGTATATCGCATCGAACGGTCCCTCTCTTCGAGCGTATACCGCGATGGGCGACCCCTCTCTTCGAGCGTATATCGCAAAGTATGACCCCCTTCTTCAGGCATATGTCATTTTGAACGGTCCCTCTCTTCGAGCGTATACCGTGATGGGCGACCCCTCTCTTCGAGCGTATATCGCAAAGTATGACCCCCTTCTTCAGGCATATGTCATTTTGAACGGTCCCTCTCTTCGAGCGTATACCGTGATGGGCGACCCCTCTCTTCGAGCGTAAATCGCAAAGTATGACCCCCTTCTTCAGGCGTATGTCATTTTGAACGGTCCCTCTCTTCGAGCGTATACCGTGATGGGCGACCCCTCTCTTCGAGCGTATATCGCAAAGTATGACCCCCTTCTTCAGGCATATGTCATTTTGAACGGTCCCTCTCTTCGAGCGTATACCGTGATGGGCGACCCCTCTCTTCGAGCGTATATCGCAAAGTATGACCCCCTTCTTTAGGCGTATGTCATTTTGAACGGTCCCTCTCTTCGAGCGTATACCGCGATGGGCAACCCCTCTCTTCGAGCGTATGTCGCCTGGTTGTTCTTGGAAATGTTTCTTATCTTCTTTCCTGTAAAGATGCATATGACGCAAAAGATATGGGTTAGCATGCCCCTATTCTATATGATGCATGTTTGGATTACTGACGGAGGCTGTTTGGGTGCTCCTCATCCAATCTCTTTGGTTCCGACTTTTCTTTGTGAATCATCCCTACGTTAGGACTCAAACTATCTGTGTTGACGTTAAACGGTGCTTCTGAATTTGCTAATTTCAAAGCGCCCATCTACGGGTTTTCACTTTGACAGTCCTTTCCTTTCTTCTTTTTTCATCATCTCTTCTTTTTTTTCTTTCTTTTTTCTCTTCTTTTTTCTCTTTTTTCTTTCTTTTTTTTTTCTTTTTCTTTTTTTCAGGCGCCCCTTTGGTTTTCACCTTGTGAAATTCTGCTCTCTGCTATCTCTACTGGTTTCGATGAGCTTGTCTGGATTCCGCTTCTCATTAACCTGTAGCTGATTGGATTAATCCTAGCAATGTTTGAAAATTCTTTGCTTATCGATGTTCCCTGTTAATTCACTTATGAATATGCAGAAAATATAATACACCAAGAATATTTAATATAGCTATTTTATTATTTCAAAAAGTCATGGCAAACGTGAAACTTGTAAAAGAGGAAAAAAGATTAAACTCGAGACAGAGCTGGCGATATCGAAGGTATGAATGATATTGTAACTCATCGACCGCAGAGAAAACCTTGTTACCCGTCTTGACATAGTAGCCTCTGAAAAAGTTGACGGGACGTCAAACCTCACAACTATTTGAGTCGTCCTCTCGGGTTTTCAACTCAAAGTCTCCTTTGATTCTAAGGCGCCCTTTTTGGGGTTTTCACCTTAAATCCTCCTATGATCCTAAGGTGCCCTTTTCGGGTTTTCACCTTGAACCCTCCGTTTTTCTTTTTCTTTCTTTTTTCTTTTTTTCTTTTTTTTCCTTTTTCTTCTTCTTTTCTCTTTTTTTCTTTTTCTTTTTTCTTTCTTTTTCTTTTTCTTTTTTCCTTCTCACCAAACTCAAGCATAATATTTCTTGATTGAGTCAGAGTTCACGGGATTGCTCATCTCATTCCCGTCCATTTCTGTTAGGATGACAGCCCCCCCTGAAAAGACCTTTTTTACAACATACGGTCCTTCCCAATTAGGCATCCACTTTCCTCGAAAATCCTTCTGAACAGGCAGGATCTTTCTAAGCACCATGTCTCCCTCTTGAAATTCCCGGGGCCTAACCTTCTTATTGTAGGCTCGCATCATTCTCTTCTGATACATTTGGCCACGACAAATGGCACTCAATCTTTTTTCTTCTATCAGATTTAATTGATCGAACCTAGCTTGTACCCATTCAGCATCTTTCAATCTTGTTTCGCTTAGTATCCGAAGAGAAGGTATCTCAACTTCTAGAGGTAAAACTGCTTCCATCCCGTAAACCAACGAATACGGGGTTGCCCCGGTCGAGGTTCTTATCGAAGTTCGGTAGGCAAACAGTGCGAATGGCAGTTTCTCATGCCAGTCTTTGAAGGTATCTGTGGTCTTGGCTATGATCTTTTTGATGTTCTTATTAGCGGCCTCTACTGCCCCATTCATCTTAGGGCGATAGGCGGTAGAATTGTGATGTGTGATTTTGAACTGCTCACACACTTCTGAAATCATCTTGTTGTTCAGATTTGTGGCATTATCAGTGACAATCCTTTCTGGTAGACCATAACGACAAATGATCTCCCTTTTCAGAAATTTGCAGACCGTGGTTCGCGTAATATTGGCATAGGAAGCCGCTTCTACCCATTTGGTAAAGTAATCAATTGCCACTAAAATGAAGCGGTGCCCATTAGATGCTCTTGGATGAATTTGCCCGATAACATCTATCCCCCAAGCAGCAAAAGGCCAAGGCGAGTTCATGGTGTGTAATGGTAATGGCGGTGAGTGTATTTTGTCGGCATAGATCTGACATTTGTGACATTTCTTAGCATGATTAATACAATCTCCTTCCATAGTGGACCAATAATAACCGCATCTCATGATTTTTCTTGCCATTGCAAAGCCATTGGCATGAGTCCCACATAAACCTTCATGTATTTCTGTCAATATTGCTTGAGCTTTTCTAGCGTCGACACACCTTAACAATACCTGGTCACTGCCCCTTTTGTAAAGTATATCTCCGTCAAGCACGTACCCAGATGCCATTCTCCTTATGGTTCTTTTATCAACCTCAGTAGCTCCTTCAGGGTAAGCTTGGAGTTTGACATATCGGAGAATATCGTAATACCAAGGGTTCCCATCCTTCTCTTCTTCCACATTATAACAGTGAACTGGTAGTTCCGTACTTTGCATATCTAGCGATCTCATTTCAGCCGTTGTACTAGTCTTGAAAGCAGCAGCCAAAGTGGCCAAGGCATCGGCCATTTGGTTATCTTCTCTCGGTAAATATTCGAAACTGATTTCTTCGAAATTTTGAATCAACTCTTGTACCAGATTGTAATACTTGATCAACTTGGGGTCCTTGGTCTCCCATTCTTGTCGTAGTTGATAAATAACTAGCGAAGAATCGCCGAACACCTGTAGGGTACGTACTTTCCGCTCGATGGCTGCGTGAAGGCCCATCACACACGCTTCATATTCGGCCATATTGTTAGTGCAGAAGAAATTCAGCCTGGTTGTGAATGGATAGTAAACTTCCTCGGGAGAGATTAACATAGCCCCTATGCCATGGCCTAGGGCATTAGAAGCTCCATCAAAGTATAGTCTCCACGGTATCTCAGTTTCTGTCGTTCTCCCTTCAATTGCTGCGGATATCAACCCTTCGTCTGGGAAGTCAAAGTTCAGGGGTTCATCAAGTTCATCCAATAATCCTTTTTTTTATCTTTGTTACATAATTTCACAATGACTATATATTCTCATTTTGGGATGATAAAATTGATCCACTCCCATTAACATTTTCAGTCTCACTATTACTTTGAGATATCATATTTAAACTAAATTGATTTGTTTATATTAAACAAAAAAAATCAATTGAATTAAAAAGATCATGCATCAATCGAATAAAATTAAAAAAATCTATAAAATTTTAGTTCAACGATAAAACTCGAACATTCAACTTAATAACAATATCATATATCTCAATTCAAAGATGAAATCTAACCTTTACTCGAATATTCAATTCAAAATTAAAATATAGAGAAAGTTGAGAAAAAGAAACAATTTTCAATTCTTGGTTACTTTAAATGATATTTTTAACCAAACTATGACTAAAGACAGATATGAAGAAAGTAGATTTTGTGTTTCGAAAGAACAACTCCAACAGAGATTCCATGACATCAAACTATCACTAATTTTTTTTTTATAAAACCTTCGTGAAGATAAATTGATGATCTTTGTTCTGGACAATAATATTGTTTTATAAAATTTTAACTTATACTATGTATTCTAGTCATTTAGTGTTCTGACTAGCTCGATACATGTATACTGACACGAAATAATTAATCCTACTCACATTGACTGTTATTTCAGGACCAAAATTTGATTGTAATTGAAGTAAAATGAGACACAATAATTGGTGTTCCAATGCCCTCTAACTCATACCTCTAATGATGTGAATCAAAATTAAAATGAAATTGATGAAAATGAAAATCTGCATATTTAATGTTTGAAATCTGTAGTTTTTGTCTCCACTGTACTTTAAAACAAAATGAAAATGATGAGAAAGAATGAAGAAAAAACATACCTAATCGTCGATTTGTCAGAGCAAGCCTTTCACCGGTGTCAAGCTTTATCTTTAGTTGCGTTGGTGACAAACAAGTCTGTCTCTTTCTCTCGTTAAAATGAAAAAATATACTAAAATTAAGTCTATTTTTATTTAAATTTTTTTACATCAAAAGGTTAAACATAACCATGAGAACGACATGTAAAAGTCACATGCATCCCCGAAATATCCTAGAAAGTTCTCAAATATCTTCGACGAATTTCAACTATACCCCTTAGTTGTTGGTCATCCCCGGTATTGGGTACTTGAAACGTAGATTCTTTGTTGTCTCATGCTTCATAGTTTTAAAGTAATGAAATATATATTTTTAATTTATTCGATCATTCACACAAGTTTATATGAATTCAAATTAACTATGTTCGAACTATAACAAGAAGTCTCTCCGTCCCACTTATAGTGTCCATTATTGACATTTCATGTAGTTTAAAAAAAAGTTTGTGTAAGAAATATGATGTAAAATAATTGAAAGGACAATTTTATCCTTGAAAGGTTAAATATTGGTTTACTAGAAAACTAAAGAAAGGGTAAAAAAAGAAATGTACATTGTAAAAATTGTTGATTTTTTCGATTAAACATTCTAAGTAGGATAGTTTTAAAACACAAAAGAGGTATCTTATATGGGATAAAAGAAACATATACTTTAACCAAATAGAAGGATTGAGTAGGCCAACATAGAAAATTAAATCTATAATTTTCGCATAGTAGAAGGACTAAATTCGACATTAGACCTTACATTTGCAGTTCAAATCACGCTCATCTCACGTACCCGCGCGCGGTTTCGGAAAATTTTCGAAATCCAAAATCACAAACGAATATAGAAAACCTTTCTTTGTTCAGTTTTCTCACGCGCCCAAAGGATTCAGATTCTCAGAACAAACGGATCGATACTCTAAGCCGTCCGATTAGAACTATTATCCAACGGCTACAAAGCAGTCTTCCTCCCTCTATAAATGAACCAAGGCTCCCTCATCTCAAAACAATTGGATTCATCATCCTGATTTGATATAGAAGAAGAAAGATGTCAGGCCGTGGAAAGGGAGGCAAAGGACTGGGAAAGGGAGGAGCCAAGAGGCACAGGAAGGTGCTGAGAGACAACATTCAAGGTATCACGAAGCCGGCCATTCGAAGGTTGGCTCGAAGAGGTGGAGTGAAGAGGATCAGCGGTCTCATTTACGAAGAAACGCGTGGCGTTCTCAAGATTTTTCTGGAAAATGTGATCCGTGACGCGGTTACTTATACCGAGCACGCTAGGAGGAAGACAGTTACTGCAATGGATGTGGTTTATGCGTTGAAAAGACAGGGCCGAACTCTTTACGGCTTTGGGGGCTAACTTTGTTTCTTTCTTACCTAAATCTGTGTTTGGACTTCGTTTTTGTTTTTATTTGAATGAAGCAACAGAAGTTGAATTTCAGTAGAGTAGAATTTGTGTTTGTACTATTTATTTCCTTGTTTGGTTCCTAAGAAAATATGGGCAAAAAGTTTTGCATGAAACTGTTTCTCCCATTTTACAGCAGAATTTTCAGCTTAAAATGTTCTAGTTTATAATATTGCAGTTTAGTTACGTAATTTCTGGTTTTGGTCTTCAGTGTTATTCCAGTTGTGAATAATTTCCCAGCACAAATGCTTTAATTGTTATATTAAATTTAAGTTTAATGGTGATGCCTCTTTCACTGGAAATGTTGCAATTATGGATTCAAATTTTGATGCAATGGTTAAAAGTAGGGATGTACATTTCACACCTACTTAATAGGTTCTTAATTTTATTTGACTGGACTTTTATTAGAAATAATTAATCTGGCTTAATTTGTAAATAATAGTGTAATTTTTCTTTGTTTTGTGATTAATAGTATAGTTTTTTGTGTGTTTTTAGGGATATTTAATTGTGTCCTTATTCTATACTTTTTATAGCCAAGTCCTTGAAATTCAATATTTATTTATAATTTATTCTTTAAAATTAAAATGATTTTACATTGAGGCCTTTAAATTATTTTTTTATAATTAAATTTTTAAAATTGATTTTTTTTAGGTTGGCTTAGGTTTAAGTTTGGAGTATTTGTTTTTGAATTGAAATTTTTTGGAGGATAGTTTGTTAGGTTTGGCTCGGTCAAAAATGTGATCTATGCCTTTCCCTTGTTGCCACTTGCAATGCTGTTATTAAAAATATTAAAAGAAATTCTTGGTACAATAGAATGATATGTTATATTTTTAAAATAAGATTATATGTTTGAATTTTATTGTTATAGATAAAAAATTAAATCAAAATAATTGTATTGTATTAGAATTTGAATTGAATTAATTAATAAAAAATTAAATGTTTTAAATAAAAACTATTAAGAGAAATAAATTATCTTCAGTAACTAGGAGCATTGTGTTATATATATATATATATATATATATGGGGTTGTTTGGGATTTGTTGGTTTTATCTCTTTGTTTAAGTAAAACGAAGAAATATTTGGGTTGTATATTGGTTGCCAAAAAGACCTAGTCAAGGAGAGATTATATCATAGGGTTCGGTTCGTCATATCATCTATAATCCCTAATCAATAAAAATCATCTATTCTATCATTAATTATTTATGTAATTAATTTAATTTTAAAAAAATATATTTTTTAAATGATATAAAAAAATAAATATAGATTTATTGATTGAATTTTTTTTAAAAGATAATAACAAAGTGAGTGATTATGATTGAATGAGACAATAGATGACGTGTTAAACAAAGATATAATTTCTCGTGGCCAACGCCTATGTTCAACCCTTTGATTTTCAAATCCTGCATCTGAGTTTCGTGCGTTACTGCAACTGTTATAATATATTATTTATTTTCAGGAAAAATATAATTTTATTAAATGAAAATAAAATCATACGGACTCTAAACCTAATCGTAAGCCTCGTTAATTTTTTTAATCTTAATTTTTTTTAAACCAACTAAATAAAAATAAAATCAAAGTAAAACCATCTATGAAAACCAAAATAAATATTATTCGTACAATAACGCATGTGACCAAACTAATCCAAGAATGCCTATAAATTGAACCCAACTGCAACCACCCATCCTGGGCAATCTATAAATCAATCCCGACAGACTCCACATTCAACAGCCAAATAAAAATACTACTACCATGCTTTGAACAATTGTCTATGTAACCCTCCCCCTCGCCAAATGGTCCGCTGTATTATTGTATTTTGACTCGAGGATATAATGATCCAATCTGAAAACTTGATTGAAACTTATTCGAGTTAGAACCTGATTTGACTTGAGGGTGTAATGATCCGAATTTAATTTATATCTGACTGTTGTTGATCAGAAATCGATTTGGACTTGTTATTGTTGTAACCGAACTCGACCTGCATCCGACCAAGAATGACCTGAATCCAATTTGAACCTGTTACTGTGAACCCGAGACCTGATTGAGTAGACCCGAGACCTGATTTTACCCGACCTATATGCATCCTACTAAAACGAATCTGAACCCGAGTCTGACCTGACAGATAACCGATATTACCCGATTGAGTAGACCCGAGACCTGATTTTGCCCGATCTGTTTTGAACCCGACCTGTTATTAATATGAACTAATATTTAAAAGACTTGATATTTACATGTAATTAAGGATATCTATAATTTGACGAATTTAAAATATTGATTAATATAATTAGGCTTAAAAAATTAAAATTGAGCATGAACTTAGAGAATTAATTTAGGGATTAATATTTAAATTAATTAATTTATTTATTATTTTATTTAGTTTTAGTGTAAATTTTAATTATAATTTTAAATTAATATTTCATTAAAAATTATAATTTTTAAATTTAAATTCTGAAAGACTTGATGCGCAAGCTCAAATCGATCATCGATTACTGTCAATAAGGGTTGTTTTTTGTGTTTGGTTGAATTTGCTAAAACCGAAATATTTGGACAAATGACACTATGATTTTAGAGTGAATCGGCCACGTATACATCCACTACCTTAATACACCATTAAGGATTTCAACATGTAGCGACGCTCTCGCTGATTAAAAAAAAATGAGTGTATAATAAAAAAGTTGCTATTTTGAAAAAGTTAAAATTAAAAGATAGGTTTTGAAATTGGAAGAAGGAATTTAAAATTAAGAAAATTTAAAAGAGGGAAATTAGAATGATTAGTGTAGGAAAAGTCTTGGAATTTTGAAAATTTGGAAATTAAAGTTTAAATTGAAAAATTGATTTGAAAAGAGAATTTTGAAATTAGGGTTAGGGAGTGGAAACTGAAAAAAGGAAATTAGGGAATTGAAAAAATATGGAATTTTATTAAAATTGGGAAAATTAAAAGAAATTTTAAAAATTGATTGGAGTCGCCACCGGTCACTTTGGTAGACCGGATACCATAAAATCAGAGATTCAAAATAAATTGGGTTCAAGAGTCAGTTACGATTAAAAACGGCGTTAGCGTTTAAAATCGCTCCAAAATCGACACCTTTACAAAAATACCGCTTAATTAATTTTGGAATTTCCGATTTGAAGTGACATTAAATTAATATTTGTTTAAAAATTCAAATATATTTTAAACGTCACGATATTCGAAAGTAAACGTAAACACCACCACCACTACGTTTGGTACCGACCCCATTATGACCGAATATCGAAACATCACATTGGTTTAATTAATTAGTGTAACTTTAAAGATATTAATCAACAATAACAAACACATACAAGTGAATACAACAACATGAATAACACAAAATTAAAAGTAAACATGAGCATGAATGAATAAACAAAATAATGCATAAATGAATGAATAAAAAATGTATGAACATGGATTAAATTAAATAAAACAAAAACATAGAGGACAAAAAAGGGTTACCGGAAAGGACTGAATTGAAAAGAAACAAAAATTATTGTGTATTTTTTCCTTGTATGAGTCAAGGCCGAAGAAGGTCATCTGACGGCGACCGACTACGATGATGGCGAGGGAGGAGCAGAAAGGGCTGATGGGTATTCGAAGAGGCACGCGTGCGTTGCACGTGCACGTGAAAGACTCAAACAGCCGGTGCTTGTGGAGCTTGAGATTCCAGAAGGCTCTTCTTTGTTTAATCTGGACCATTGAATCTAGATTAGATCCAACGGTCACCAAGTAGCTGCGCATAACCAAAAAGAGGGAGAGTTAGGGGTTTCTTAGATATCAGATTAGGGATACCAGGCTTATGGGCTCATTGTAATAAAGCTTTTGGGGGGTTAATATTTATAAATGGACTGTAAATTAATGAAATGAGTTACTTATTCAGAATTTAATTTTATAATACGGGTTTAGTATAATAAAATAGGCCTGTTAATTTATTTATGTGGGTTTACAATTAAAATTATTTGGGTTTAATTATTTATTTAGCCTATTTATTATTAATAATAATAATAATAAAACCAAAATAAATATGATAGTAAAATTAGTTTTTAGATTTTAGATTTTTCTTAATATTAGAAAAAATATATTAATAAATTAACAAACTTATGTTTTATAACAAATAATATTTTTTGATTTTTGACATACCATATATACATAGAATGCTAATAAAAACAACAAAAATACCGAAATAAGTATACTAATATAAGAAAAATTGGTTTATGATTTTTTAGTTGATAAAGTAAAGTCCCTTATTTAATTGAAACAAAAATTAAAAAAACGGGTTTTGCCCCCGAATAAAATTAGTGATTACACAACCAATTAACTAATGAATTCAACATTTTTATCAGTTCAAGGGATAACCATTACAACTCTATCTTTTGGACTTAACTAAGATAAAACCAACTCTAGTTTTTATTTAAGGCTAAACATGAACCTCTTTAACAAGGGATTTGTTTGGTAAACTAACAACCTCAGAAAGGTGGGTGTTTACACAATTTAAGCTCAAAAAGAACAAAAGATTTACAAGAAAATCACTCTCTTAAGACTATGTACAAGAGAAAAGGAAAATAGAGATTTGAACTCAATTTCTCTTTACCATGTTTCTTGGATGTAGTCTCTAACCATCTTCAAGTGTCTCAAGCTTGCTTTTATAGTTTAGAATCATATTCTAGCCGTTTATAGTCATTGTAGATATTTTAGAGTAATTGGGAAGTCATAAAGTTGAATATTAAATTTTCACTTTCATAAAGGTAAAGGTTTCGAAACATTGCAAAAATATAGCCGTTACAGGACCACGGTTTCGAAACCTTTGCTAAGGTTTTAAGAAAAAGACCATTCTACCTGAGAGGTTTCGAAATCTTAAGGGAAGGTTTCGAAACTTTCATTTTAAAACACAAGTTTGACTATTTAAAAATGTTTCAAACACTTTTAAAACCTCTCAAAAACTTTTCAAACTAATTTTCAAGTTTTTTGAACATAATAACCATTTTTGAATTATTTTCAAATTAGTACAAAACATTTTTCAATTATTATATCAAAATCAATATCTCAACAATCTTTTCCTTTTTGATATAATAAAACCAACTTGAAAAGTTGTTTTTGGGATTATTCCCACTTAATAAAACAAATTTTGAATAAGAGAATTAAAGATTCAAAAACATTAATTCTCCCCCTTATTCATTTGAAAAGCCAATTTTTCAAAATATTCTCCCCTTTTTGTTATATCAAAAATGGTTCAAACAAAGTTTAAAAAATTCAAAGTTAATAAAATAGGAAAATTATAAAACAATAAAATAAGTTTTGTTTAAAATAACTCCCCTTACTCAAAGCATTCAAAAAAAAGGCTAAAAAACTTAAAACTTAAAAAGATATTAAATTTCAATGTTAGATTAAATTAAATCAATTTAAGAACACAAAGAAATTCAATTTATCCAAAACTTTAAATCTTTATGCAAAAACAAGAATAATACAATGTGAATCATATGCATTTAAAAAAGATAGGTAAGTAATGATACATGCACATTTATCAACAAAATAGGCAACCGAATAACATATAATCAAAGATATTAAGTTTAGAGGTTACACATCTTCTTCACTTGTGTGACTAGAGCATTTTTATGTTCTTTGTGTTTTTTTCCATTTCTCCAACACACCTACAAGAGATATTTATTTTGATTTTGGTATCCAAATTGCTTTGTATTCATTTACATTTATTTCAATGTATCTAGTTCTCTTAGGAACCCATACTTGTCTAATCCTATAAGATTTTCTCTTCTTTATAGGACAAGTAAGCAAAAAATGACCATGATAATGGCAATGTGATCATTTTGCCATTATGGGACAAGATGAATTATTTAAAATGACTTTCTTTTATTTTGTTAAGGTTTAAAGCTTAACCTTTAAATAAAGATTTTCTTTTTCTAAAACACTATTGCTTGTTTTTGAAATCTCTAAATTATTTTTCAAAATTCCATTTTGGTATTCAAAACCATTAACCGCACCTGTTTTATGCCAAATAATAGATAAATTCATGAATTAAGTATTGAGATGATGAAATATGAAAAATACATAGAATTATCCATTATTGCCTTTAAATTTATCCATTACGAGTAATAATTGAGTGTGAATATGATACAAAAATTAAGACTTTTTATGCACTTATCAAATACTCCCAAACTCGAACTATTGCTTACCCTCAAGCAATACAAATAATTATTTTAAGTAAAGAACTGGACTATGAGTCTTAGTGGGTGTGTGCGTAGCTGTGTCAAAGATGATTTTCTAAGTTCTAATCCTTTTTCTAGTTCAAGACTCCCGACTTAGATTTTTCTTCAATTTCTTTTCTTTCTCCATAATTTGTATATAAATATATATTGCTATATACTTATACCGCTTGAGCCATTTTCGGGCACCTCAAGTGTTTAATTACTCTTACTAGAGCCAATTTCGGGCACCTCTAGTAAGTAGAAAATGACTAAGTCCTAGAGCCAATGATGGACACCTCTTTGGACTATACTAGAGCCAGTGATGACACCTTTAGTTAAAATCTAAAGTCTATGTCCTTATTGCTTTTCAAAGAAAAAAAACTTTTAAAATCAACTAAGACTAGTAGTGTTTATGTAATTTCAGGCTCATAGTCTAATCCTAAGTACTATTCCTAAGATACCTTTCTAAATTCAATTTTGGTGAATGGTGCAAACTGCTGCTGCGGCTAGATAATATATTGTTGCCGAGGCAGACTCAATGAAATTCAACAAAATTAAAAAAATTGCATCAACTTGTAAATGTTGTAAAGATAAAATTTAAGGCAACATTAGGATAATCCAAATATTTCCATACATGGTAGATAATTACAATTACAAAATAGGATAAATACTCCCCCAAACTCGAGGGATGCATTATCCTCAATGCATGTATAAAAAAATAGATAAGAGAAACAAAATATTTAAGCCGATATATTAAAAACAAAAGAAGAGAAAAATTAGAAGTGACTACCACTTTTAAAATGTAGAGGATCGAAAGGAGTCCTCCGAATCACTATTGATGAGGAGTTTTCGGAGGGTCTTGGGTGACTGTGCTACTGCCTTCAGCGGGCTTATCGTCTACTTTTTGGCATATCAGCGGGAGAGGTGGTTGTAAAGAGTCTAAAGCTTTCCTCTTCTTGTTAGTTTATATCGGGGCATGGTAGTCCTTCACTGCTTGCATGAGGGACTCCATATCGTTCGAGGAACTACTCCAATCTAATGGATTAGAGTTCTCTATTGTGACGGCCTTGTGTGTGGAGTCTGTCCTCATAAATACGATTACAGAACCGTCAGAGAATGGTTCAGTTGCAGCAGCAGCAATGGTGGCGGCAGGAGAGAGTGAAACTATGGCAGAGGCAGTTTCTGACTTGGTAGGGGTAGTTGGAGGCGAGGAGATATCGACTTTGAAGTTTGGGAAGACAGTCGAGCAGTCCGGGAACTTTACTTGGATAGTTGCAGCAACAACGCTGTTAAACTCCCAGACGTAGGTTATGAACGCCAATTGCCTTCGCTCCATACATTATAGTATGGTTAAGACTCCTTCTGTTGTAGCTGCCTCAACATTATTTTCTGGTTGTGCTGCCTCGGTAGAGTCTGTTGCAGTAGTTGGGGGAATCTATGATTGGGGAACTGCATTTGCAACTTGCATTCGCTTCATATATACCTCCCTGGTCCAGCCCTTCCTTGATGGTGTGAATATGTCGGAGGGTAACCTTAGTACCCATTCCAAATGGCCGAGGGATGTAATTAAATAGGGAAAATATAGCATACATCTTTCCTTTGCGACGCCCTCAAAGATATGTTCGTTAATGATTCGGTCGACATCGATTCGACGATTGTGAATGATCGAGTGAATGAGCGCCAATCATGGCTGATCTACTGTCTGATTGTTTGATGTCGGCATCAAGTTCCTTTTTATGAAGGTATTTTAGAGTTTGGCCTTCGTTCGTAGATCTCGGTGGCTGACGGAGCCGCAATGTTTTCCCATGTTCCACACTGCTCCAGGCATACAGAGTTCTGCCTTCATCATTTCGAAATTATTGATGGTCAAGGTAGCGACGAACTCAACATGTTCATCATTCTCGATGTGGAGGCCGAAGTGGGCATTAATGGTGATGTCTGCCACAAGGATTGCCCTTCCTCGGAGATGTATGTATGGGTTATTGGGAATAGGTCTGTACGCGTAGAACTCTCTCACCTATTCGATGTTCGTCGGATTCGGTTGTTTGGCAAACTTCTTCCATCGCTGGAAGGTGATCTTTGACAGAATAAATCCTTCAATGTCGAAATCATCGAAATCGGTGTAGTGGAATCCTTGCTCTTGCCATACTTTTCTGCCCTTGAAGTTTCGTTGATACTCATGCTCTACCTCTGGTGTCGTGAATCTTCTGTATGTGGGTGTGGCCGCTTCGGTAGTGTTTCGTCTTGGATTTGCTATGATTTTGTGTTTGGAGAAGGAGATGAAGAAATTTATGAAAATGAAAATAAAGAAGAAGATTGAAAGAGAGTCATCATTACCCGTGTATTTAAAGGCGAGGATCGACGCAACATTTAAGGGAGCGGTATGATTACTGCCCTTTGGCGTGTACGCAACGTAACCTAGCTGGCAGGCGTTAGTAGCGGAATCGACGCCACTTTTGAATTCCTGCGGCATAATTCCCCCCCCCCCTAATTTTTTTCTACCGCGTAGGATGGGCCGATAATTTATTTGGGTTGGTTAACATTTTTTATTCTTCCTTATTTGACCTAAATAACAGAAAATAAAATTAAGAAAAGCTGTGAAAAAATCGAAAATCGCAAAAACTTAAATCTAATTCCTAAAACATGAAAAATATAAATCTAATTCCTAAAACATAAAAATAAAATATGAAAATAAAATTAGGTTACTGGTGGAGTGCAATTGAATGCATCTCTAGAAGTAACCATCTCCCCCTTTTTTGATGGAGGAGAAGCTGATGATCCAGTTGTTGTCTCCTCGTTAGGTGGTTTCTTTATTGTATGCTTCTAGTTAGGGGGACACCACCGCGACAGCAGTTACCTTGGCGGGTATTATCTAGGTAGTCCATTTCTGTATCGAAGTTGAATTTAGATTTCATCTCGATTTGTTGACATTCATCAGGTTCCTCTGGATGCCTTAGAGCTTTGAATACATTAATCTTCACTTGTTGGTCATTGACTCATATGACTAATTCTCCTTTTTTGCAATCGATCAATATTCTTCTTGTGGTTAAGAACGACCTTCTCAATATGATCAGAGCATTTTTTATATGTTTCACAATCTAAAATTAAGAAGTTAATAGGAAATATAAATTTATCAACTCTTATGAAAATATCTTCTATTTTTCCTTCCGATTGCACATAAGAGCGATCTGCCAGTTGCAGCATCACCGTGGTTGGTTTTGCCTACCTGATGCCTAGCTTTTGGAATACTAACTTAGGCATTAAATTGATGCTGACACCTAAGTCACATAATGTCTTACACACATATTTATCTCCGATAGATCATGGTATGATGCCTAACTTTTGTTGTGGCCTTGTTATGCAACATTGCTACACACCCTTTTGTTGTGGCAATAGTTTTAAATTCCCCGATTTTTGTCCTCTTGGATATGATATCCTTAAGAAACTTCACATAGTTTGGTATTTGCTTTATTGCCTCAACTAAAGGTATATTAATGTGTACCTGTTTAAGGATGTCTAAGAATTTTTTAAACTAATACTTATACTTTTTTTGTTTCAACCTTTGTGGGAATAGTGGTGGTAGGCGCTGCTCTTCAATCTTTTCAGAACATTTGATTCTTATCTACGGTGCTGCTATGACATTGTCTACTGCGACATCATCATTGTTAGCTTCTGCTGGTTCCTTTGTCTCAGGTTTTTCTTTAGTAACCTCCTCAGGGGTTACTGCCTCAGAATTTTTACCTACTGCCCTAGGAGTTAGCTCAGGGTCCTTCAATTGCAGTCCACTTTGGGTGGATATAGCCTTAAACTGTTCATATGGACCAATTCTAGAGACTTTAGTATCGTTGGGTAGACCTCCTATAGGTCAATTGTTCATATGTTGTGCTATCTGTCATATTGTGATTTCTAGTGTTTTTAGAGCAGCTTTATTATTTTGCATTCTCATCTCTGCTCTGTGAATGTATTGACTCTTTGAATGAATTTATTTGTGTTTGCAATATAATCGCCAGTCTGAGCCATAAAGGTGTTTAGCGTATTTTCTAATGTCTGGATATCAATTGGCTGCTGCTGCAGCAAAGTCTGCTACGGCAGTTGCTGATTAACAGTTCTATTGTTTTGCTTGAATCTAGTAGATTGCACAGTATGATGTTGCGGGTTTAACGCTTTATTTGGATTACTCCATGAGAAATTCGAGTGCTTTCTCCATGCTGGGTTATAATTATTGGACATATTATTCATGTTAAAGTTTCTAACATAAAAAGTTGATTATGGATTTTATGGTATTCGTTTGAATCATGATTGTCACTAAAGGTTTCAAAAAAAAAAAACAGTGTTTGCCTTTATTTCTCGAACGTGATTCGACTTTTGCAAATCCTTTATCATGTTTGTAAGTGCTGACAATTGAGCTAATATAGAATCTGAAGAGTCTAAATTTGTCATACCTCGCCTTGTTGTTCCTTTTATAGTGGTCGAGTGTTGGTAGTTATTCTTTGCTAACCTATCCAGAATCTCTAAACTCTCATGAGGTGGACGGTCTAGTAGTGTGCCATTAAAGAAGGCATCAAGCATCATTCTCGTAGGTGTATTCACTACATTGTAGAATATTGATACATGTGTCCACTCGGGCAATCCATACATGGGGCATTTTCTGTACAACTCTCTATATCTTTCCCATGCCTTATACATGGATTCATCGTCTTTCTACTTGAAGGACATGATGTCGTTTATTAACTTATCAATCATATTTGTATAGTTGAAACGAGCCAGGAAACTGCGACATAGTTCCGTCCATGAATTTAACAATCCAGGTTAGAGATTATTGAACTAGGATTTTGCCCTATCCCTCAGTGAATAGGGGAAAGTTTTAACTTAAGTACATTGGCAGAAACTCCTAGCAGCTTAGATGAATTACAAATTTCTAAAAATAATTTTAGATGCTGTCGAGCATCTTCATTAGCCGACCCTTCAAATTGACCGAGAGTATTGATCATGTTGAACATAACCAGTTTTAATTCAAAATGTTCTGCTTCAATGTCTGGCATGACGATAGCAGGCGTCAATCCATCCAAATCTTCCTCTAGAAAATCACGAACAGTACGAATACGTTCATGTCGAGGAAGGTTGTCTAGATCGACAACTGCAAATGTGACCTAGTTAACTTCCTCAGCAGCATTCATGCCAGCGTTGTTCCCCTGCTGGCCAGGTACTAGATTCATCTTTCGCGTAACCTTTATCGAAGGTTCCTTGTGATTCTCACGATTTCAGGATCAAAAGGATAATTATCTGCAGATAGATTAGACCTAGTCATGCAACAGGAAAACCCCGATTATATAAAAAAATAAAAATAAAAACAAAAACAAAAACAAAAATAAAAGGGTATAGAAATAAATTGCAATTAGGTTGAACGCCAGTCCCCGACAACGGCGCCAAATTTGACGTGAGCTTTGGAGTCCTATGCTTATATTCAAAGCTTTCCGTCTCTTTTGTCAAATTGTAATACTTTAGATATCGATCTCATAGAGACTGGATCACCCTTGTCTACACGTTAACTCTGCACTTGGAAAATTAAGGACACAAGTAATTTGGATTGCGAATAATAAAGATAAAGAAAATAAATTAAATAAGTAAACTAAAAGAATAAAGGGAATCTTAATGATAGAAGTAAGGTCAGGCTGATTACTTTGTAGAGGGGAATCCAGTTGCACTTATTAATGCATTGGGTTGACTTGCTGCCGTGGCGGGTCGCACTAAGGGTCACCTTGGCTGCCTAGGCGTGGTTATGCCTTGTCGATAACTCAACTTTTCATAGTTCGACAGAGCATCCTTGTATGTCTCCTCCTTATCCCTAATTCGGAGAACTATTGAAATCCATGTTTTGATAATACCTCCTAGTGTGTATCAAGGATGAACAACAACCGATGATATGCGTCCTTTTAGTCGCTGAAACCCTTGCGGATTAGTCGATGCCCTTGAGCAAAGGCCGTACTCTCTCGTTTCGTGAGCCTAACTCTCCCGATATTAGACAAATAAGTTTCTCTTCACATACTTATCTCTCGAGCTCATATGCAAAGAAGAGTAAATGCCAAGAGAGAATAAACTATGAAAATAAGGTTTGCATTAATAAATCTCAAATAAGATACAACTTTCTTCCTCAACTACTCCACAAGTAACCTAAGCCTCGATGGGAGTTTAGAACATGATGAACTTGTCGGCGACTTAGGGTTTAACTATAAGAACCCGACTTGTTATTCTCAACCCTAGGGGTTTTCTTTATATAGGCCAAGCCTAGGTTAAAGTATTTCCATAAAAGTAAGAGTTCTAAAAGAAAAAGAATACATGTCCATATTAAATTACAACTCTTTATTCTATTTCTTAATTTAACTCCTTTGAACTTTCTTTAATTTCGCATTGACTTTGACCATGACTTGACACTATTTCTTCACTTTTGTTTCTTCTCGCAATATGTCCATCAGAATCGACATATTTTTCTCCATCTATCGCGCACCAGTTATCATCTTTCATCTACTGTCGTGGCCTCCAAAGTGCTACCGTGGCGGGTGCTTATCTGCATTCCAGCTTTGGTTTCCAGCATCCGTCCTTCTACCTGGCATTACTTGTATGGTTGTTTCCTGTTTAAGAGAAAAAACCATTAACCACACCTGTTTTATGTCAAATAATAGATAAATTCATGAATTAAGTATTGGGATGTTGAAATATGAAAAATACATAGAATTATCCATTATTACATTTAAATTTGTCCATTACGAGCAATAATTGAGTGAGAATATGATACAAAAATTAGGACTTTTATGCACTTATCAAATACATTATCATCCAATATTTTCAATTAACTTTTTAGTTTACTATTCACTATACTTTTTAGACTATTATTAAATTTTTTGAATTTTTTTATCTATTTTTCAGTCAAATAATACACATACACACACTGCACGAGATTAAATATAATACTATACAAGACACAACAATACACTACACAAGAGTAAATAAACACAACACTGCACGAGACATAACAATACACTACACTAGATTGAACACAACACTGTACGAGACACGACAACACACTGCATGAGATTAAACACAACAATTACGAGACATGATAACACACAACACGAGATTGAACACAACACTGCACGAGACATGACAACACAATGCACAAGATTAAAAATAAATAATACCATATTCTCGAAAAATAATACAACACACTATCATCTACAAATTTCCATCAACTTTTTAGTTTACTATTCACTATATTTTTTAGACTATTATTAAAGTTTTTAGATTTTTTATTCATTTTTAGGCAAATAATACACATGCACACACACTATACGAGATTAAACAATACACTACTCGAGACTTAAAATCACTTGATTCCTCAATTTTTAGGTCGGATTGTAATCAATAGGATCCTATGTTTTCAATTTTTTAATATTTGGATCATGAGGTCGGATAGAAAGCAAGAAGCTTTTAAAACATTATATTTAATCTTTTATACCATGAGGTCGGAAGGAAATCAATCCGATTTCATTTTTTTATTTTTTTAATATTTGAAATATGAGGTCGGATGAAAAGCAAGAAACTTTAAAAATATATATTTAATCGTTTATTTTATGAGGTCAAAAGGAAATCAATCTGATTTTGTTTTTTCATTTTTTTTAATATTTGGACCATGAGGTCGGATGAAAAGAAAAAAACTTAAAGAATTATATTTAATCGTTTATTACATGATGTCAGAAGGAAATCAATTCGATTTTAAACTTTTTTATTCCATGTGATCGAAATGAAATCAATATGATTTCAAATTTTTTATTATTTTTTTTAAATGAGGTTGGATAGAAAGTATTTTGACCTTAAGATTCAAATTATCACAGATTTTGAAAAAATTTACTCAGTTCAATACTTTTTAAAATAAAACATCAGAAGCAATATTCTACCAATTTCTCCCAAGTAAATCCTTTAGCTAAAATCTATCAATGCTGTAAGAATTCAGAATTTTTGATGGTATCTATTCTGGCAAACATATATACTGTATAGTTCAAGGCGTCATTGTGGGAAGCAAATGGGGGTGTGCATGACAAGTATCCCAAACATTAATTAAAAAAGAAAATATAAATAAAGGATTAAAACACACATCACTCCTTGAACTTGTCAAGTTTTGTCCCATTGTCCCTTAAACTTCATGTTCAGTTTATATATATATTAAATAAAAGCTTTATCGTAAAATTTACAAAGATTTAACATAGTTTAGTGGTAAGGCTTAGGGTAGTCAGGCGGGTTGGGGGTTTGAATCTCTTCCCACCACTCATGCTTCTTCTATTTTCTTTAATTTTACTTGATCAATTAGTTACATAAAATAATTCAAAATAACACATGTGAGGTTGATAATAAAAAAAAATAACATAAAAAATAAAAGGCATAAAGATAATTTATACCTTTAATGTTTATATTTTTTTATCATTTTAGCCCTCATTCTATTTTTGGGATAAATTTAGCTCTTGACCTATGTCTTTTTTGACAAATATCTCATTTTTTAACTACCATGATAACTGAACCGTTAAAAATTAAATAATGATGACATATATGATAATATATTTTAAATGACATAGAATCTAACCTATTAAATATATACATATATATAGAATATAATTTTATTTCAATATAAATATAAAACAATTAAAATTCAAATGAAATATTAAAAAAAAATTCTTTTACTCATTAAAAATTAATTAAATCTAAAACAAAAAGTCACTAAACATTCTCAACCCTAACTATGGTAAAATCAAAATTTTATCTAAAAAAATATGAACATAATCTGAAAATGAAAATTTTGTAGAATTTATTATCGGTTAATCAAAGATAAAGCATTTTGATACTAATCAATTGAGTTTTTATTATTTTAGTTTAGGATTTAGGTATTTTAGTGTTTAATCTAAATTGGAGGTTTAGGGTTTTTATAAAGATCTTTTAGTTTAGTTAGGGTTGAGAATATTTAATAGCCTTTTGTTTTGGATTTAATTAAATTTTAATATTTTATTTAAATTAATTGTTTTATATTAGAATAAAATTATATTTTATATATATGTATATATTTAATAGGTTAGATTCTATGTCATTTAAAATATGTTATCACATATATATAACATGTCATCATTATTAAATTTTTAACGGTTCGGTTATCATGTTAATTAAAAAATGAGATATTTATCAAAAAAAATAAGTCAAGGATTAAATTTATCCTAAAAATAAAATAAAAACTAAAATAATAAAAATTATAAACGTTAAAGTAAAATTATCTTTATACCAAAATAAAAATATCTCAATATCAATGTTAAAAATTAACGGTCAGAAGTTAAAATAATAATAAAACATAATGGTAATAACGATTTTATAAAAAAATAGCTCACTGACTAATGGTGCAGTTTCCCACTAGTAAATGTGCAAAACCTAATTGCAAAGTGGGCTTAAAAAGCCTAAACGAAAAGGGGATATTTTCCTTGAGTCTTTTGGTGTCAGTCGGAGCTAAAAAAAGAAGAAAGGTTGTAGGAGTGGAGAAGAAAGAGGAGGAAGCGAAGATGGGGGAAACGAGGCCAGTACCAAGGAGAGAAAGCCCATGGGGATTGCCTGAAGGAGAGCATCGCCAACCTAAGGCTCACCGTTGCAATGATCGAGCGGAAGATGTTATCCAAGTAATTCTATTTCTCTCCTTTTTCTTCTTATCCCTTTATTAAAATGGAAAATTCCATCGCTCTAACATTCAGATATCTGGGGAAAATGGGAAATTTTCTCATAATTCATATGTATACTGTTTGGGCCTTGGGGACTGATTCTGAAGATAAAACTCTGATCTGATTTAGGGGGTTGGGGAGAGATATTTCACCAACTTTTGGGTCAATTTTTAAAGACAAATAACTGTTAATTTTTCTATCAATTTTGATATGATTTACTGCCCATTTATCAATGATATTGTATAAATATATTGGTTCTGCTCCTGCATAAGGTCTAGGACTTGAACAAGTTAATTTCATGGGAAAATATTAAATGTTTGTTAACTTTTTAATTTCGTGAATTGATTCAAAATCTATTAAATACAACATCATTTTGCTTTACTCATGTGCTTTATCAATAATTCAAACTAATCTTTTACTTTTCCCTTGAAAAATATTAAATGTTTGTTAACATTTTAATTTCTTGAGGTCATGTGCGGTCAGTACGAATCTAAGATTTGGGTTTTGGGGTAAATTTATAAATAAACTATTTTTAAAAAAAATTTAAATAAGGGACAAAAGTGAAAAAAATTCTTTTGGGTGGGGAGATTGCTCCTCTCGACCCCATGTAGATCTGTCCCTGTGCAATCATTCTTATTGTTCATGCGGAGAACCATTCTTGATTCTAGGTAACTCTTGACCCTGTGCGGTCCCCCTGAGCTTTGTTTATGAACGTTCTTCTATAATTTGCTTGTTTGGTTCAGGCTTGTTTTGAGGGGAACCCATTTAAGACTGTCCCCGGACCTTTTAAGCTCTTTTGGCAGTGCATGCGCTCTAAACCTGGGTAAGTTTGATTATTTGTTTATAACAGAATGAGTTTACCTAGGTATATGATTGGTGATTAAAGTTGTAGCCTTGTAGGTTAGCTTTTCTTTTCCAAGATCCATATTACTTGGACTCTTTATTTTCCCTAAAGTATCATTGTCACACGTATATTCGGACCTCTGAAAGTATGTGATACTCCAAATATATGAAGAACTTTGATAAATTGAGCATACACTTGAGTCTGAGCAACTTAGTTGCAAATACTAGTGATGTAACTGAGTGAGTGAAAGTTCTCTTGTTACAATTTCCTATTGATCTCTGGATGTTGGAAACTGGACCCTGTTTAGTTACACCTTGCAATCTCATTTATTTGACCCTATATAGTTATTTCTCACTTATATTTGAAGGAATGTTGTTCTTCCATTTTGAAAATTTATGCTTGGTTGCTGTGAAGGGAGGAACCGACGGAACCATACACCTATTTGCAGCTTGATCCCCCGAAGAGAGAGGTGAACCTTGAATGAAATGCCCTTTATTTTTAAGATTTGGATCATTGCTGAAAGTTACAAATGCCACTGCTATAAAGCTTTCTGAGAACAAACATTTCTGAAGTCTTGTTGTGACTCTAGAATCTCTTTTATATATTCAAATTCTGGTTTCTATCATGCGCAAACACATATCTCTATTCTTTGTTGAATGATTTTCTGCGAATTCCACGTACCCAAAGTGAGTTGGTTATGAATGGATTCTGCGAATCAACCTTTAAAGAGGCAAGTGATACATAATATTTGATGTGGCTGGCAATATAAACAACTGCTCTCTGATTATCATAATCTACACCTGCGTTTAGACCATATTTAGTAAAGTTCCAAATACTGTAATATATTTGCTTGTGTTCTCCTATGTCAACTTTATTGTTCATGAGAGATCATGATAGTGGGAAGATAGCCTTGGAAGTGGTGATGTTTGAGTGTCTTGTTCATTAATTGATCTATATCAAATCTTATTTTGTTTGTCTTGCAACTTGTATAACTGTCAATTCCATTGATTCACATTGTTTCCGAGCATACATGTCATTGGGAGTGAGCAATCAACTCGAAAAAATAGAATTTCGACTTTGACTTGTAATTTCAATCCGATTCGAAAAAAAAATTTAAATGAAATTTGGGTTGTGAAATGAGACTTTTAATAACTTGATTTTTTGTAATTTATGGATTGATTTTTGAGTTTTAGTTGAGTTTCAATTGTGCTTGATATAAGTATTTCCTGTATGAAAATTTATGAAAAATATACATGTATATAATCATTTAAATTGAAATCAATTAATATCATAATAATATAAATATTTATGACTAAATTTGAAAAAAATCAAACAACTTGATTTGAATTTTGTAAATTTAGCGTGGCTCAAATTTTTATTTTTTTTAAATAAAGTTTAAATTATAAATTAAATTAATCCAATTAAATCAAAATATTTAATTCAATTCAATCGAATATTTATTTCTATGTGTCACCGTCTTAGTATTGAAAAGCACGCCTGAGACGCCGTGAGGCGTTGAGAAAAAAGCATCCGGAGGTCGGGGTGGAGCGATGTACAAGAGACGCGCGCTTTCGATCGCTTTTACCGGAGGCATACAGCGCGCGAGGCGATGCCTCTTACAAGTGAGGCGTGTTAAGAAAAGCATGAAGAAAAAGAATTGGGAAAGAAGAAAAAACAGAGAAGCAACAACAACGTGGGGAAGAAAAAGAAATGGGAAAGAAGAAACGACATGTGGGAGAAGATAGATATTTTGGATATATTTTTATATTTGGCAGAAATTTACATTGAGAATTGTATTTTAAAATTTATTGAAGGACAAAAATATCCCTCGTCTAATCAGATTATTTCAATAAGAATAAATATTTAACAGAAAGATAAAATAATAGTTTTGTTTAAGATAAATTAAGATTATTTTTTACTAAAATTTTATTATTTTTAAATAAATATAATAATTGTTATTAATTTTTTATTTAAATACTTATCCTAGATCAAAAAGTTAATATTTAAATAAAAATTAATATAATAAAATATAATTTATTAATATTTTAATATATTTATTTTTAATAATTTTTGTTATCTAAATATTTATTATAGATTAGGAAGTTATGTTAATATCGATTTTAACATAAATCAATATAATAAAATAAGATTTTTAAAATATATATTTATTTAAATAAAATATTTAAGTAATGTAATTTATTAATATTTTAATATATTTATTTTTAACAATTTTAAAATCTATATACAATTAAAATATTTTAATATTTTATCATCTATAATATAATTATCTTATTTTTAAATATAAAGTATATTATAAAATTAATTTATAAATTTTAAAAATACAAGACGCCTCACCTACGAAAGGCGAACGCCTTCGCCTAGCGCCTCACGCCTCGGCTCTAGAGATCTTAGCGCTTCGGAGCGCCTCGCGCCTTTTAATACCAATGTCACCGTTCATTATTTGTGGTTTTATGGTCAGTGATGAAGCTAGGTGAGGATGGGGTGTGGCAACCGCTCCTCTCATCCTCTATTTTTTAAATCTTTGTCCTTATATTTAAATCTTTTAAAAATCAATTTATTAATAAATTTATTTCTTATTTTTAAATATTTATGTTTTACTCTCTAACTTTAAATCTTAATTTCATCCTTATATATACTATAGCGGAAAATTGTCTAGGACTAAAATAAAAATAAGCACTTCTCAATGAATTTATGTTGAAAAGAGCTCAATTTGAAATTTCACTTCGCTTTAACTAAAACCATTTAAACAAGTCGTGATAAATATGGAGAATTTACAATTTTTATAATCTTTTTAAGCTCAAAACACGATTTTATTGGGAATTCAAATAATAGGTAAAAAATAAATATAATTACATGGCATATGTATATAAAATTAAATAAATAATTATAAAAAGTAAAGGGTTTAAATAAAGTATAAAATTAAGAAAAAAAAATGTATAGAAGTACAAAAGTAAATAAAATACCAATACACTATATGTATTAATGATTCAAAAGTATACTATATGTATATTTACTTCACATATACACATACACGTACAAATGTAAACTACTTTAATTGACATGTATGCACTACGTATACATTGAAAGTTTACATAAATTAGATATTATATTAAAAAAGGAAAAGAGAAAATATCTATATATACATATATTAGATATAGACGTATTGCGTGTGTTTATATATAAATATAATTTAATACTACTAATAAAAATAATAGTAAATAAAAATCAATGATAAATAATAAAAAAAACAGAAACCAAAATTATAAGAAAATAAATGCTAAAAATGAAAAAATTAAATATAAATTAAAAGTGAAGGACCAAAATTCTGAATTTTCTATTTCATTCAAAGCTCGTGGATCTCTTTCTGAGTTGGGTCAACTTGCGAATTATACAAATATCAAAACAATATCGTTTAAAGAGACCTATAAAAGAAATTCATTTTATATTTGAAAATTAAAAAATAAAAACTTCGAAAGCTCTCAAATTTCTATAAAATTTAGCCCTCTCTTGTGAGGAGCAGTTCTGAACTAGTCGTTGGAGTCTCTTAACGATTTTTTAATTGTTTTTTAATTATGTTTAATTTCTGTCGTTTGCCTGTTGGTTAATGAAACAGTGCGTTTGTAGGGAAGGGTTAATTGTTTGATACGTTGCGTTTTGGCAACAGGGAGAGGTTATTTCTTTCTCTGGAAACCCTATGCTATGGTTATGGAATATCATATGAGAGTTATCTTGTCTTTCCCCTTTCTCTGAACTTTCTTGGTCTTTCTTTGCTCTCGTTCTTCTGTTTTTCTTTTGCTTGTTCGATTGCAGTGCTTACAAGGGTATCAGAGCTCCAGCGACAGGATCCATGGTGGATGATGTAGTGACCAGAAGTGCAGCAGCTCTGGCTGCTCAAGCCCAAGCTCAAGCTGCTAACGCTGCAACTTAGGCTCCGAATCTGGAGGTGCAGGCACCTCTAGTTGTTGTCCCTGAATGGAAAAGAGAAATTGATCGGTTACGGGCGGATTTTGATGGGAAGATTGTTGATCTTCGAGTGACTTTGGTGGCGGATTTACACAGGCTTCTCGAGGTGGCTTTGGGTAAAACGATTCCCCTAGAACCAGTACGCACCCAGAGTGCACCAGGGGTAATGGGACCAACCCCTACAACACAGATTGGTAGCCAGATACCTTTTTCATCTACAGCTTTCAACCAAACAGTTGGTGTGCCGGTGATTGTGGAAGATGATTCCCCTCGAGCTGCGGTAGGTGGGTAAGGTTCTCATGGTTTGAATATGGCTTACAAGTTGATGTGTCCAAGGTTTGAAGGGGTAGATTTCAGGGGATGGTTATCAAAATTAGAACAATTTTTTGAGGCTGAAGTTATACCTGAGGAATCCAAGATCAAACTTGTGATGTTACATTTGGAGGGTAAGGCTCTTCAGTGGCATCAGTTCTTGCTTAAACATCATCCTGATTTGAACCAGTGAAGCTGGACTCAGTATTTGGAGAAGTTGAGGGAGCGGTTTGCTCTAGAGGGATTCGAGGACCCGTTTGCTGAGCTGCTTGCGTTGAGACAAACCGAGTCAGTCAAGCAATACTATGAGGAGTTCATTGGCTTGGTTAATCAGGTATAGCTCTCGGACCAATATGTCTTAAGTGTTTTCAAGAATCACATGCGGTTAAAAATTTGTCAATACTTAAAGCTATTGGAACCTAGGACTTTAATAGAAGCTTACCATATGGCAAAGAGGTTGAAAGCTATTTTCTTCCCAACTCAGAAGCGTTCAGGATCAATATCCATCAGATCTGCACTTCTGCCATCCTTGCATATACCTGTGCATTCTAGTGGGAACCCTCAAGAGTGTATTTTCAGCTAGTAATGTTTCTAGTCCTAACTTCATTCCAAAACAACCTGTAGTTCCTAGTTCTACTCAGAGTTCAGGGGCTAGCAGACCTTCAGTGGGCAGTGGCCCTAAGGGAGGAGGAAAGATGTTGTCAGCGTCTGAAATTGAAGAAAGGAGAAGGAAGGGTTTATGTTTCTGGTGTGCAGCAAAGTACACACCAGGCCATAAGTGCCCGAGAACCCAACTTTTTCAGATTTTAGTGGAAGGGGCTGAGGAAGATAAGGACACTGAAGAATTCCTGGATTGCGAGGAAGTGATAAAAGGGAATATACAAGAAATTCAGAGGGAAGATAATCCAGTCCTATCCTTGCAGGCAATATGGGGTGCTGATAGTGTGGAAACTATGAAGTTACAGGTGCTGATCGGAGGGAAGATATATATAGCTCTAACTGACTCAGGAAGCACACATAATTTTCTGAGTCTATGAGTGGTGAAGAGAAATGGGTTGCAGCTGAATCAGAAACAACACCTGAAAGTCATGGTGGCCAATGGTCATAAACTAGAGACATTAGGAGAATGTACAGAGATTTGTTGGAAGGCTCAGTGGCATCAATTCATTACAAATTTTCTGGTGTTGCCCCTCAAAAGCTGTGACATAGTGCTGGGAGTTCTATGGTTATCCACATTGGGTGCAATCCAATGGGATTTTGCATCTTTGGAGATGAGTTTCTACAAAGATAATAAGTTGATTTTGCTAAAGGGATGCAGTCCTCAACTAATGACTATTGTGGGGTCGAAAATCTGTGAAAAAGAGTTAAGGGAGAGTCAAAATGCTTACAGCACCTCCTTGATGTTGTTGAATGCTCAGATGAATATGAAAGAGGATTTCAGTGTGCTGCCAATACAATGCCAAGAATTATTGAAGCAATTTACAGACATTTTTTGTGAGCCTAAGCAACTACCACCTAGGAGAGGTCATGATCACAGAATTAACCTCAGTGATGAAAATGTTGTGGTGAAGATGAGACCTTACAGGTACCCCATGTCTAAAAAAATGAGATAAAGAAAATGGTTAGGGAAATGCTGGAGGCAGGGATCATCAGAGATAGCAACAGTGCCTTTTCTTCTCTCATAGTGATGGTGAAGAAAAAAGATGGCTCCTGACGAATGTGCATTGATTACAGAAAATTAAACCAGATGACAGTTAAGGATAGTTTCCCTATGCCTATCATAGAAGAGCTGTTAGATGAGTTGGGAAAGGCCAGAATTTTCTCCAAGTTAGACCTTCGATCTGGCTATCATCAAATTCGAATGTGGACACCAGATATTCATAAGACTACCTTTAAAACACATGAAGGCCACTATAAATTTCTAGTCATGCCTTTCGGCTTGACCAATGCCCCAACTACCTTCTAAGACCTCATGAATAAGGTGTTCAAGCAATTTTTCGGGGGTCAGTTTTGGTTTTCTTTGATGACATCCTCATTTATTCAGGGGATTGGGATACTCATCTACAACATCTCAGAGAAGTGCTCCAGGTTCTGCGAGATCATCAACTCTTTGCAAAATTAAGTAAGTGTTGTTTTGGGGCTCAACAAGTCGACTACCTTGGATATATAATCTCAACTGGACAAATATCCATGGATCAAAGTAAGGTCAGAAGCATTATGGACTGGCCATCCCCAAAGAATGTTAAAGAGCTGAAAGGATTCTTAAGACTATCTGGGTATTACAGGAGGTTCATTCAACACTATAGAGTGATAGCTAGGCCCTTGACAAACCTGTTAAAGAAGGGAGGGTGGAAATTGACTGAGGAGGAAGAGCTAACTTTTAGCAAGCAATCTGTTCAGCTCCAATAATGATGCTGCCAGATTTTTCAGAGGAATTTGTCATTGAAGCAAATGCCTCTGAGTTGGGAGTAGGGGAAGTCTTAATCCAGAAGGGAAAACCCCTAGCTTTTTTCAGTAGGGGACTGAGAATAAAACATCAAAGCTTATCGGTCTATGAGAAAGAGATGCTAGTTGTTTTACTAGCTGTGAAGAAGTGGGCTGCTTACCTAGTGGGGAGACATTTTAAAATTCGAACAGACCACCAGAGCTTGAGGTTTCTCACTGAAAATTAAGCCATCACACCAGCACAATAGAAATGGGTCATGAAAATAATGGGCTATGATTTTGAAGTTAATTACAAGAAAGGCATCAACAATAAAGTAGCATATAGTTTGTCTAAAAGGCTTCAGCAGTCTCAATGTTTCACTCTAGTAGTGAGCAGTAGCTCCTTAGACAAAATGAAAAAGATATCAGATTCTTGGCAGCAAGATGGCAGGTTAAGGAGGATTATAAGAAATTTGGAGAGGGGTACTGGAAGACACTCCAAGTATAATTAGGATGGATAGACACTGACTAAAAAAGGGAAAATTATGGTGGGAAACAATCTAGAATTGAGAAAGGAGCTCCTGGATTTTTATCACAACAATGCTTTTGGGGGGGCATTCTGGTTCCCATGCCATTACTAAAAGAATTTCAGAGACTTTTTACTAGAAAGGTCTTAAGAAAGACGTGAGGAGAGTAATTAGAGAGTGCCCTACATGCCAGAAAAATAAGGATGATTTAATTCACCCCAGGGGTCTGCTGCAACCATTACCCATTCCAGGTAGTGTTTGGTCCTCGATTGGGATGGATTTCATAGAAGGGCTGCCCACCTCGAGGAAAAGTGATACCATTTTAGTGGTGGTGGATCGATTGACCAAATATAGTCATTTTATTCCTTTAAGCCACCCTTTCACAGCTAAGGATGTAGCTCAAATCTTCTTGGAGAATGTATTCAAACTGCATGGGCTTTCTAGCAACATTGTATGTGATAGGGATCGCATATTCATGAGCTCTTTTTGGCAAGCATTGTTTAAAGGTTTGAGGGTGAGTATCAATCCGTCTACTGCATACCATCCAGCTACCGATGGTCAAACAAAAAGGCTAAATAAGTGCTTGGAGACTTATTTACGTTGCATGACTGGTGAAAGGCCTAAGGATTGGGCAAGCTGGCTACACCTTGCTGAGTGGTGGTACAACACCTCATTCCACTATGCAATTTAGTCCACACCTTTTGAAGCCTTGTATGGGCATGCTCCTCCTACCCATACCCCTTATATTGCTAGAGATTCGAGGGTTGATTCAGTGGATAAGAGTCTTCAGAGAAGGGATGCTGCTTTAGAAATGGTCAGATTCCACCTTAGGATGGCACAAGATAGAATGAAGGCTCATACAGATAAACTAAGGACAGAATGCGAGTTCCCGATGGGGGAATGGGTCTATTTAAAACTGTAGCCCTACAGACAACAGTCAGTCAAGAGGAGAGTATGTCAAAAGTTGGCCCCTCAATGGTTTTGTCCCTTCAAGATCAAGGATAGAGTTGGACAAGTTGCTTACAAGATGGAGTTACCTTCTGAGTCTAAAGTTCACCTGATTTTCCATATCTCTCAACTGAAGAAGCATATTGGAAATGCTCCTGTTCAGCAGGACTTGCCCATTATTGGTCCGGATGGTGGGATCAACAAGGAACCAGTTAAGGTGCTGGAGAGGAGAATTATCAAGAAAGGGAATAGGGCCATCACTGAGGTCCTGGTTGAATGGGCAAATTCGTTCCCTGAGGATGCGACCTGGGAGTCCTTGTTTCATTTGCAGAATCAATTTCCACACTTCAATCCTTGAGGACAAGGATTTTCTGAAGAGGAAGGCATTGTGAGAAGCAGTTCTGAACTAGTAGTTGGAGTCTCTTAACGGTTTTTTAATTATGTTTAATTTCTATCTTTGCCCGTTGGTTAATGAAATGGTGCGTTTGTAGGGAAGGGTTAATTGTTTGATACGCTGCGTTTTGGCAGCAGGGAGAGGTTATTTCTTTCTCTGGAAACCCTATGCTATGGTTATAGAATATCATATGGCCGTTATCTTGTCTTTCCCCTTTCTCTAAACTTTCTTGGTCTCCCTTTGCTCTCGTTCTTTTGTTTTTCTTTTGCTTGTTCGATTGCAGTGCTTACATCTTGTCTAGAAGCTGATCTTCCTTGTTCGTCGTGAGATGTCGCAATCTATTATTTATCGATGGCGGAAACTACTACCTATGGTGACTGGAAAACATGCAAGCGCACCGATCAATTCGGGTAAGTCTCCTAAACTGGATTTCTTATTTTATTCTCAATAAAAATTTCTTTATTTGTTTAAATCTAAATTGAAATTAAAAGTCTTTAAATATTTTTACATTCTTTTATTTTTTTTTGTTTTTTTTCTATTTTGAATCTCTTATATATTTTTAGAAAAAGCTAAAGAGTTAAAATTTTTTTTAAGGAAATGTAATTGTAACACCCGAATTTCCCCTAAATTTAAACCCTAATTTCTGTTAAAATCCCTAATTCGAAATCCTAGAATTTAAGGATTTTTAGTGACTAATTTATAATTTTTGAAAGTTGAAGGATTATTTTGAAATATTGAATAAGCTCAGACCCTAATTTGGTAATTTAACTAATTTTTTGCTCTGAAATCAATTTATCCCTTTCTTCCCGCTTTAGTTTTGAAATTAAGGAGTAATTTTCTCCTTTGTTTATCTGTTTAATTTCAATCGAATAACCTTGTTCATTTTGTTTTCTCTGTTGTACAATTCGATTAAGACTTCCCCGTTCATTTTGCTTTTCGTTTGAATCACTCTTGGTGTTTGTGCTAAGTCTCTTTTCCTTCTTTCGTTTTTGTTTTCAGTGATTTGGGAGGGAATATATGTTTCAGTTTTATTTAAAATTAGTTTTATTTCGGGTGTTTTTAATTGTTGAATTATTTTTTTTGAATCGAATAGGGGGAAATATTGAAAATCTGGAAACTATGATATTGAAGGAAAATCTGGGAATTTCCAGATTTTTTCGAAAAATCTGAGAAAATCTCCTAGATTTTCTCGGGAAAGTTTGGAAAATCGACCCAACCAGTTGATCGACCCGACCCGACCTGCTGACTTCATCTATTGACGTCATCTGCTGATGTCACCTGTTGACATCAATGTTGACATGTTGACGTCAACAATGGCTAGTGCTGACATCAGCGTTGACCAGTGCTGACGTCAGTATTGAGTTTTTTCAACTCGGTCTTACTTTATGTTTTTTGACATCCTGAGTTCGATGATACTATCCGTTTTTCGAAATTTGAACCAGAATTGTGGTTTTTGAGGTTTTTTAGTTCGAATGTTCAATCGAAAGTTGTCTTTATCAGAATTTGAAATTAGTTTATTGTGTGGTTTAGGTGACGTGAATTCGGACAACCTCCTGTTCCTGGACGACCTCTTGTTCCTCAGAATTTGGGACACACACGTGAGTTATCTGGTTATTCCATTTCGTGTATTTTTATTGTATAGTGGCATAGTAATGTATCTTACATTATTGTTACTCATAGGTTCTACACCCTTTCGATCTAGTGTTAGGGCTCAGTCCAGTAGACGTCACTATCGACGTTAAGTAATCTGTTTAAGGTGTGTCTCTCCCGATACTTTACGTTACTTATGTGTACAGTTTCTGTTATCTCTGTGTATTTATATTGATTGCATTATTTATGTGATCTCTGTAATAATTGTATAATGCCATGCTCTGTGTCATTTAAATGCATATCTGATTCAGAAATTATCATGCATGCCTCATGTTAGTTTTAAGGCAAGCATTCAGACTTTGTTATTTGTTCATGTCATTATATTTGGTTGGATAATATGTATGGGGAAGTTCAGTGATATCACCTTCTGGTGAGTATCACTTCTGATTAGTGGCTCTACCTTCGGATCGAGTTTCCACTTCTGATTACTGGTTCCACCTTCTGGTCGAGTTTCTACTTCTGATGGTGTGATGGAGTTAGAGTGGTTCAGGGGAACCTACTCTTATGATGGTGTTTGGTGTTGGGTGCATGTCATTCATACATTACATCATATGTTCTGTTCTGTTTTGTGTTATGACATTCAGTACTTTGTTTATGCTATATCTGCACACTAAAGACACATTAAGCTCCATAGCTTACACCCCTATAATTTATGTTTCAGATTCTCAAACCTAGTCTAGGGTACTTGGAGGATTCTTGTTTCAGAACAACTATGTATGTTTTACAATTTCAGATTTAATAGATTATATTTCGTTTATTATTTATTATTGTAATGGACTTTAGACACTTATTTGGGTTTTCAGATTTTAATATGATTTGTGACATTGGGTTGAACCTACAAATATTTTAATTGATAAATTTTAGTATTTCTGGTTTTGAGAATTTAATTGAAATTGTATTTTATTCATTTAAAACCTAACTTGCGAGTTAAATTTTCTTAGCGTGATCCCTATGTTTTAATATAAGTAATTAGTTTAAATTTAGGGGTTACAGTAAGAGGAAATAAAAGAGATTAAAAAATAATTGAGAAGAAAAAATGGTAAAAAGACAAAAGAAAAAAATGAGCGTCTTTGTAAGGGGAGAAGCAATAAGAGGAGAAATTATATCATGGGTAAGTCCCACCACGTCATCCATGAGATCAAACATTAAAAATTACCCATATCATTACTTTTCATGTCATATATTTTTTAAAGTGAATCTTCACTCATATTTATTGTTAATTCATTTTAAAAACAGTTTTTTCAAGTGAAAATTCACTTTAAAAAATATATGACATGAAAAAAATGATGATATGGATGAATTTTAGTGATTGGTCCCATGGACACGTAGTGGGACTTACCCATGATATAATTTCTCCAATAAGAGAGTGTTTATTCGAAAAAAGAAAATCTATTTTTTGCGCCTTTTTGCAAGGAATCTTTTATTACACTAATAGTCTTAAATTCAGATTGTCTTTCTCTATTGTTGATTTGTTGCAGGAGTTTGATGATTTATTTTTTGAAAAGGTTCCAAGAGATTGCCTCATATTTGCGGAATCGATCACCGAATTGATTTAAATCTTGGTGCGAACATCCCTAACCGACCATCGTATCATATCAACCCCGAGAAATCTAAGGACCTAGGCTTAGTTTGACATTCTTATAAAAAAATACAATTGAAAAAGTGATTTTAAAAGTGTAGTAGAAAAAATAATTTTAGAAAGTTAGGTAGTGTTTGTCACATGATGTTGTAAGATATTAGTAAACTTAAATTATAATAAAAATTTTAAATTTTTGTTAATGTTATGATTATTAAATAAATCAACTTAAATTATAATAAAAATTTAAATTTTTGTAAAATTTAATTTAAAAATATAAATTATATTTTAGATTATATACAAACATAACAATTACAAACTAATAAAAACATTTAAAGTGCTTTTGGTTGCTTATAATCAACCAAAAACAGACCCTTACAATGACGAGTTTTCGAGCGGACATAAACTTTGTCCATCATCAACCAAAAACGTGATAAATGTGCATTGATTACCGAGCGGTAAACAAAATTATAGTAAAGTATAGACAACCTATTTCACATTTAGATGACATCTTGGATAAACTTAGTGAGTCTAGAATTTTCACTAAAATTAACTTTAAAAGTGATTATCATCAATTAAGGGGTGATTGAAAAACTAAGTTCGAGATCAAACAAGGTTTGTATGAGTGATTAGTTATGCCTTTCAGACTAATTAATGCATTCAACATCTTTGTGCAATTAATGAATTATATCCTTTGACCATTCATTAGTAAGTTTTGCATAGTTTAATTTACAATATTCTTATATATATCAAAACCTTGGACGACCGTATACAATATCTCAAGTCAGTTTTGATTGTTTTAAGAAAGGAGAAACCATATATTAACCTAGAAAAATATAATTTTTCACTGATTGAGTATTTTTCTAGGGTTTATTTGAAGTATTAGGAATAAACCAAGAGAAGATAAGAGAAATTTGTGAATGTCCCACACCTATGAACATAACTCAAGTAAGGAGCTTTGATAGGCTCACGAGTTTTTATAGAAGATTTGTTTCTGAATATAGCATCATTATAACTTATTGACTGGTATAATTAAAAAGAATTTTAATTTTTATTGGGGGAAAGAAAGAAGAAAAATCTTTTAATACTTTTAAGGATTACTTAACATCGACACATTCTATGATTTTACTAAAATTTGATAAAACTTTTGAAATTAAATATAATGCTCAGGTTTAAGAATTAGAGTAGTCTTAATTCAAAACGGACGACCTATAATATACTTCAGTAAAAAGCTCAACAGTGTGACACTCAATTATTCCACATGAAAAGAAGTTGCATGCACTTATTTGTGTCATAAAAAATTTGGCAACATTAATTATGATCAAGAAAGTTCGTAATTCATAGAGGTGTTTAAAATTACCCCATTCGACTGATCCGACTTGAGGATCTGATGACCTAAAATAAAATTATCAAGTAATTTTTGTAAAAAAAATACTCGATCGAGTCGAGTATTCGACCCGAAAATTGTTGGACTGAGCTTGGACCGATTTTTTTTTAATTCTTGGGTATTCTACCCGACTAATTTTAATATATATTTTTATTTTAGATTTCTTAATATTTATACCTAAAATTAAATTTAAATCTCTAAATTACTTCTATGTTTGTACTATATACTTTTAAGTTTTAAGTTTTAAATTTTAAATATATTTTTATTAATTTATTAATATCAAAATAAAAAAATGAGATTAATATTTTTAATATTATTTTAGTGATAAAATTTAACAAATACATATATCCAAATATTCTAAAATTAGATTTAAATCATTCATTTTTCTGTTTGATCATGGATTATAAAATTTTAAAATTTATGTGATTAATATGTGAATTTTTCTAATTTTAAAATAAAAAATAAAAAATATGAATCAAATACCCGATACCTGATTAGCCGGGTACCTGAGTTTTACGGGTACTCGATTACAGGTACCCAATTTAAATAGACTATGACATAGATCAAATTTTTACTACCTGAAGGGACCGGATACTCAATAATTAGTACCCCTAGTAATTCATGCATATCATTAGACCTTGAAACACCTTAAAGGGCAACATAAGTTGAAAAAACGACACACCATGTAGATTAAGTTTATAGAATCATTTCCATATGTCATCAAGCATAAGATAAGGAAAATGTTATTGTAGATGCATTTTTCCGAAGGTTTACACTATTAGTTACTTTAGATTCTAAGTTGTTAGGATTTTCTTTAATTAAAGAGATATATCTTAATGATTATAATATTGAACAAATTTATAAATCTTATGAAAAATGAGTCTTTGACAGATCTTATAGGCAAGATGACTTCCTATTCCACAAATGAAAACTTTGTATTCGACAAGGTTTTGTTCGCAAAATTCTTGTGAGGGGAGCACACAATGGATGTGTAACACTAAAATTTTGAGCCTAAGAGTTAGAAAAGTTTAGACGGTAGAACAATCTAATTTACTGAATTCGATTTGATTCAACATAAAATTAAAAAAATATTTAAAAAATAAATTCATGAAAAAATATGTAACAATCCTTAATTATATTATATTTAATTTTGACGAAAATAATTTTTGAAAATGAATTTTAGAAGGTGGACATTTCAGATTTGGTGACCAAAATATAAATTTTTAAAACTATTTTTACTAGTAAATATTTTGTACAGGGGTCAAATCTTATAATGTTTAAGCAACTACTCTCCCAAAATCTAATATCATATTTTTTTTCCTCTTAATTAATTATTTTTAAAGGATTTTAATATATTATAGATAATTTTAATTAATTTAGTGATTAACCACCAATTTAAAAATCATATAACTACTTTTCTTATTAAACATTTTAATCAAGTTATCATCAACCAAATAAAAAATATTCATAAAATATTTTAAGTATTTTCAAGGATTCTTAAATCCCTTGTTTTCAAAAGGTTCTTTGATGATTTTATATTCAAACCTTGTTATTTTTTTATGTTTTCTCTTAGAGAAACTATCCAATTAAGAGAAAAACTCTAATTAGATGTGACTTCGTCATTTATCTCTAATTAAATGTTTTTTCTTTTAAAATCTTCAAGTATTCAACCATTTGATAATGATTTCTAACTTGATTTTAACATTAAAATCCCTTATCACTAAGAATCTTTAAGTTCATATGTTGATAGTTGTGAGTTTTGTAATATTTAAGTTATAGTGTGAAAGATGATGATTAAAATTTAATGTTAGGATATTTTAAGATATGTTATGATGTTAATTAAGGGTTAAAAGTCGTAGATAATGGTTAGGCAATGATGTAAGTTGCTTAGACATTGAAAATAATTGTTGAGGAGGGGTTAATTGATGTTTAATGCAACTATTATTGTTCTTATGATTTAGAATGCATAATGATGCATTAAAGGCTTTATTTTGTGTCTAAAAATAAGGGAGATTGAACTTCAAGCTTGAGAAGTAGTTTCATAGGCATATGAGTAATATCATGTATCATCAACGAGCAATGTTTCGCGCTTTAGTGAGTGAGAAGATGATTTCAGCTATAGAATGATTTTTAATTTTATTTGAAAAGGTTAATGAAATTTTAATTTAAGCTAGAAAAGCTTAATTAAACTTGTAAGTAAAAGTGTTTAAATACCTTATTTCTAGAGTGTGATAATGACTTATACATTAGTTTTGATGAAATAAACACACTATTTATGCATGTTTCAAAGTATGATTTAATGTTGGAAATTGATTATAAATGATGATGTTGCATTAGAAAGAAATGCTTGGTTTGAAAAGAAAAAAAAGAAAGTATGTTCATTGTATGTTTTAATAAAATTTATAAATGATAAAATAAATGATTTAATGGATTTGTTTCATGATTTTAATTGATGTATATAAAACAGTGAGTTGTGGATGTTGTAATTAATTATATTGGTAAGTGATGAAATGAAAATTGTTATCAGATATAGTTGGCTGACCATAGGAATTAAAGTGTACTATAATAAATCAGTTGTGGTTATAAAAGTGATATAAAAGGTGTTTACTGTGATCACGTGAACCTTAATAATGTAGAGAGAATACTTCAATGGTGTTTTAACTCTATCTATGTTCGTTGAGGTGATGCATTGTGGATATCGGCTCCAATTTAAAAGATTAACCTTTTTAGTGTTGAGGTTGTACATGTGTTGTATTACTCAATGCCATTGAATTATTAAGTGATTGAGATATCTACTAGAAAATGTGTGTATCCAATGTAGTTTTAGAAATAAAATAAGAAACGAAAATGATCACTTTCAAGTCAATATAATGTTTGATTTACCATGTTCATGGATGCTTTGCATGATATGATTTAATCATGTGAATGCTCACTAAATTTTTCATTTGGTAGTTATACATGAGAAGGTTTAGATTAGGGGATCTATGTATGGAATTATGTTGTTGAATCCATTCTTATGTGCATATGGTTTAATGTATTTATTTGTAAATAAGAATGAGTAATTTGAAATGCATAATATTAATGTTTTGAATATTGTTTAAGTGATTGAAAATCGATTTTGAAATGCATTGATGATGTGTTATTTGCAAGCTTTCACCAATAAGCTTAGGATACTTATGCTCTTTCTTTTCATCATTATAGAGAAATAAGGACATAAGGTAACAAGCAAGCAAGATAAGGGATTCTAAGACTTGATATTTATGAAGTATGGTTTAAAAGCTAATAATAGTAAATAAGGCAATATGTTATATTTGTTGGGAGGGATGTTTGAATGACTCCTTATATTAGAGTCAATTTTTGTTGATATTATGACTTGAATAAGTGTTTAAGCTTGTTAGAGTAAGCCAAAGTATCATATGATTGACCTATAGGTCATTATAGGTTCAGGTTTATCAATATAGGCCTTTAGAGATTGGTACATAGGGTCTATTGTAGGCTTAAAACCTTAAAATTAAGCTTTAGGTATCGATACACAAGTTTGCATACCGATATGCCCCTTTGTATTTTAGGGTCAATATCGATACATGAAAAACTGTAATGATAAAAAAATTTGTTACTAAAATCTGGATTATGAAATTTGTATAAGGTGTATCGATACGATTTTGGTTAACACACCATACCTATATGAGGTAAGTGTGTATCAGTATTGAAAGTAGTTTAATCTATTGATCCATTCGATACTATCAAGTTTGTATCGATATATATTATGATTTATGTGTACTCTTGGCTGCTTAAGTTTGCAAGTGTTTTAATTTGGTTATTAGATGTTTTCCTATGTTGATGGATACAATAAAATTGTTTTAAATTAAATTAAATTAAATCTAAAAGCATGAAATCACTCTAATATTGGATTGGTAATTTGACATTAGGTTTTTACCTTAGTAATCGGTATAATTACAAAATAATCTCTAGAATCTTATAACGTGTCATTGAATCCCATTTTCAGACGATATCATATACTCTTGTTTTCGTTGTTGTATAATCATTATAGGATCTAATGGTTGCATCTAGATAAGATAAAAAATTAGCTTTTCATCATCGTAATCTTTTCGGTTTGTCTCGACAAATCCAATGTGATTTTCTTGATTCATTTTCTTCTAAATCTAACTTAGGTGGTTACAAAAGGTATTATTGATCACTTTAGAATGACCAAAACATTTGACATGCTACGCGAGCATCTCTGTTGGGCAAAGATAAGAAGAGATGTTGAGCTAATACATGAACAATGTATCACATGTAGAAGGATTAAATCTAAATTTAAATCCCATGGGTTGTATTGATCAATACATGTTCTAATAATTTATTGAAAGGACAATTCTATGGGCTTTGTGTTAGACCTTCTGTGAACCAAGAAAAATAAGAATTTTATTTTTTTTGTTTATGATATTTTTTAAGATGATATTTTATACTACATAACAAGATCAATAGTGTTTTTAATGTTGTCAACCTATTTTTCAGAGACATTATTCGATTGTATAAGATTCTAAGGATCATTATCTCAGATAGGATGCAAATTTTTTTGATTCTTTTTAGAGGACACTTTAGGGAAAAATCAAAACGAAGTAGCTATTTTCATTGATGTCTCACCCTAGACCGATAGCTAAACTGAAGTTATTAATAGTATTCTTTCAACATTATTGAGAGCCTTTATTCATAAGAATCTGAAAGCATGGGAAGAGTATATATCCCATGTTGAGTTTGTGTACAAACAAGTTATGTACTCCATAACTAAACATTTTTTTCTGAATTCGTATATAGATTCAATCCATTGACATTGGTTAATATCCTACCTCCACCTTTAGATCAAATTGTACAAAAATTTGATAAGAAAAAGGTCAACTACATACGAAGGCTTTACCATCAGGTCTGAGATAATATTGAGAGGAGAACCAAGCAATATGCGAACTAGAACAATAAAGGACACAAAAACGTAATTTTTGAGCACAATGACGAAGTATGGTTATATATCCACAAAGTAAGATTTCTAGTTCAACAAAAGTTAACGTTAATTATTCGTAAAACAAGTAATTTAAAGTGATTAAAAAGATCAATGAAAATGCTTATAATTTAGTTCTCCATGATGAGTTTAATATTAACGCAACATTTAATATACTTTACTTGCCTTCTTTTAATGCAAATGATAATTTAAGGGATAGAAGATGCATATATTTGAAGTATTTTAATTAATTTTTTAAACTTTTGGAAAGCCTATAAATAGATATTGGATCCTCATTTATAAAGAATTATACTTGGAACTGAAAAAAATTAAGATTCAATCTCTTTTTTTTAAGAACTTATTGATTTTTTATGAGTTTTATGTGAAATCTTGTATTCTATATATTTATATGGTAAGCTCCTAGTTGTTCTATAACTAGAAGGTATAGATCCATCTTATATCCCATTTTTTTATATTGTAGGTTCCAAGTTGTTATGTAATTGTCAGGTCTCGATCCATATTTTTCATTTTTTATATCGTAGGTTCCTATTTGTTTTATAACTAGCGGATTTCGACCCATCTTCTTTTAGAATTCATTATTAAAACGGGTTAACACTCCTATAGTTTTGGTTTATTTCTCGAACTTAATCGTTCTATCAATCCTATCTCTTTATCTATTTTAACCCATCACCAACCATCAGAAAACTCTTCCTTAATTTCACGAAAATACATAACCATCTGCAACATCAACAACTTCAACACCTTCCTTGTAACATCATTTTCATCCATTGAAGGAATGTACATGATTTAAAGTCGAGAAAAACATATATGGTTTGTCTACTTACATACCCCTATTTGTATCATGCATAATTAGAGTTTCATCTTTTGATGTTATGGATGTTGATGAGACTTTATCATGGAAAGGATTAATCACATTAACAGTAAATCATGTTTAGATGAAATAAAAAGGTTACATGAGAGGTTTAGTGAAGTTTTGGTTAATAAATATAGTAGGAGTGATGAGTGTTCAAAATTATTATTTTTGTTACCCTTTTTACTTATATTATTGTTAGATTTAAGCACAATATTATTTATATTATTAGTCATTCATGCATATTTACATAATTCCTTTAAATGTTATATTTAATTCGTATTTTGATTAATTTTGTGAAAAAAGATATTGTGGTTGTGTGTTTCCTTATTTGTAGGATTTAACCCTTGAAGATAAGATGTCAATTTAGAAGGAATCTCAAGTAAATAAAGTTGACTTCAAAAAGACATAGAAAGATTCTAGAAGATTGGATTTGATAGGGCAAATAAAGATTTGAATTAAGTTTAATTAGGAAATTTTTAAAGGGATAATTATCTATTTAATATTTATTTCCTAATCAAACTATTTTTTATCTACAAGAGTTGACATAGCCTTCTCATATAAAAAGGAAGCCATGCGTCAAGCACAACATGAGTCGAATTTGGGAGTCAATTTCTAGAGTCGATTTGGAGAGAATCAATTTGGGTTTATTCTTTGTATATCTTTAGGACCCAACCATGAATTGATGAAATTGGTTTGGGTTATTTTGTTTATGGTTGTGAGATACGATTTGAATTTTATCTAAGTATTTAAGTTGTTTTTAATTAAAGTTTGCTTATTCTTGGTGTTTAATTGGTTTGCGAGAGAATTGAGAAAGGACCTCGATAAAAAATCCATTTATCTAGATTTGAGAGAATTAGATTCACGAAACGAATAAGCATGGTTCGATCCAGGTGCGCGAGAACTAATCCGGCTTAGGGATAAGTGCAGGATTTTAATGGCTAACAGAAGCGCAAGATAGTTGTTGTACAACTTTGATTAACGCAAAGATATATTATCAAAGATTGTATGATTAAAAGAGTCTCAGGTTAGGGATAATAGGGACCACTGAAGAACGCTTTTATGAACTTTGAGGATAGTCACCCAAATTGTCCGAGCAATTCTCATATCGTAATTGCCCAAGCATTCAAAGAACTGACTAGGCAATCCGACTGAGCTCAATTGCCGGAACGAATTGAGCTGTACGAGCACTCGTTTACAAAGAAGAATTCAATTCGGACATCACTCCACAACTCAGGATAATCCAAACTTTTCTCTCACCTATTCGATTTCATCTATCTTTTCTTTTATTGTTTATTTTTGTTTATTTAAATTCTTAGCATCATTACTTGTGTTTTTAATTTACAATGCGATAACTTAAGCAAAGTGACCCAAACCAATCCCTGTGGAGACAATATCTAATCTATACTATTAATTGCGATGTGTACACTTGCACCGTTTGCATTGTACTAAAATCACGCAACAATGAGGAACCCTTTTGTTCAAGTATTGCAGAATACTGTAAAATTAGAAGTCTCACATCTTTTTACATCCTGACATTTGTGTTGTTTTCACTTTTATTTTAGGTGATTGAAAGCAAAGTGTTTCTCAAGCAAAGTGTCGCGACCATTTTAAAATCGAGTATGTGAAAAATAGCCTGGCGATTGAATTTTGGAAAATCGAGTTTTTTACCATTTTTAATTATTAATTTTGAAAATCGGGGTCGTGTTAAAAACATATATTATTTCAATTACAAAATAAATTAGAGTCGTCACCGGCCACTTAGGTAGGTCAGACACCATAAAACAAACCAGAGATTTATTTTTAAAACATTTGGGTTCGGGAGTCGGTTACGCGTAAGGACGACCCTTACGAGCGCCCGAGATCGGTACCTTATTAGTTACACGTGACATTTTGAATAATAATATAAATTTAATTCGTCATTGTTAAATGAATATCGTTCGAATGAGGATATCCTTTTGGATAAGAAATTATATTTCTTTTAAATACGAGCTTGAATAAGACGTCCTATAATAGAAAACCTTAACTCGTATTTTGAAGAAATGTAAATTCTGCTCCAAAAGGTTTGAATGCATGACCGGTTATTATCTTGTAAATTTTAAGTTGTAACCTATAAGACACCATTAATTAAATATTAAAAACCCTATTAAATTATTAATTTACCAAGTGTATTATGATAACATCCGAACGATCGGACACTACCATCTAGACACTTAATAAAATTAATAATACTATTGGTGTTTCTAATCATTTACCTAATCAATTTTATTTAATTCTAACCTTAAATTATTTATCATTTTATAGGTTTCGATGGCACGTCTAATGCGATACCAAAGTCCACTCTCTTGGTTAACATAATGTTACGTCAAAACACTGACCACTTAGTATATTCGAGGTATATGATTAAAATGTCATCGTTACTATAATTAACTCTCTATTTAAAATTAATTATTTAATTAAAGTGACTAATCCTAAAAAGACTCTAATTTAATTACAGTGACTAACCCTAAAAAAGCTTTAATTTAATTAACTACGTGTAAATTAGGTGTTGTCCTAAACATATATACTATATGGATTTAAAACATGTATACAAATAATTTAAATAAATAATTAAATAAAACAACTAATTAAAAAAACAAAGGCCAAGCATATTTTGGATCAAACAACATGAATTTTAGATGCAGAGTTTTCAATCTTAAAGTTCACTTAAACCTACGGCAATAATAAAGTGATACTATTGTGGACAGATATAAACATCAAAAATGGATAAACAAAGTTCCATTCAACTTTCTAAGTACACTGATCATGCCTTTGGCCTAATAGCATTCAACTATTTAAAATAAATAAACATCACCTTAAACAAGACTTACAAGTTTTCCATTGGAACTGTCGAATAAGTATGAATGTCTATTGCTTTCGCACGTCTTTGCTTTATGGAGTCGGGAACAAAAGCTTTGCTTTTTGGAGTGATCAAATGCACAAGGTCGTCTACAACAAAATGGTCGAATCCAAGACCAAGAACCCCATGGGCAGAAAAAAATGCTGAACCAAAACTAAAGACCCCCCCGAGAATTAACTCCCCATATTTTTAATAACTCCCCTCAACTCTTAATAACCGACCCCTTTATTATTATTATTTTATTATTTATTTGTTATATTTATATTTAAATTTATCTTGACCTTATTTTATATTCGGAGACCCGGGTACTACACAAAGAGGAGCAGACGCATGTACTTCCCACCTGATTCTTTTGATGCATTAGGCTATAAAATAATTACTCTAAACCATATTGAGATGTCACCTACCCATTTTGTGGAGTGTGATTCTTATTCTTTTCCTAATCACATAATTGAAGATTAGTCGATTTATGAAAGACGTTGAATCTGGTTCTTTTGAATCAACTTTTTATGAATTTGAGTCAAAATCTAATTTATTTGTGATTGAACCAGATATGAATGATGATATAACTTCACACTCAAGTTAATTGGACTTATAATTTTATTATCATGTTTTATGTTGGGGTGATTATCTTGCACCCAAGAAAAAATTTATTTCTCTTTTAGGATTTAGCATCTCCTGTAGATAGCAATTTTTTTTTTGTTGTTGTTACTTGACTTGATAACCTTATGTTCACATATTATTATTTTTCGTTATCCATGTTACTCAAACTTGGATGCAGGTGTTGTGTGTCGGTATGTGCAAAAGTGTTTAATTCATCAAGTGTCTTAAATCGAATACTCATGGTACAACTAAAATGGATTTAAAACTAAGATATAGGTGTGAAACTCATTACAAATTCAATATGATTGTCTCTGTTATTCAATTTTGATGTGCATTTTATTATTGAATCATAAATGGGTTTTCAAATAGTATTATGCATTTCAGTTTTTTAAAATGGCTTCTGACTTTAAAACCTTTAGAAAGCTTTCTGAGCTCGAATACTCTAGTTAACCTTGTTATCCATAAGAGTAGATAAATTGAAGCCTAAAACTTGCAACACCAAAAAATTAAAAACCAAATAGTTAGAAGAAAACATGTATGACGGTGGAAGAAACAAGATAAAAGGTACTCACGTGATTGACTTAGACTTTCAAACTCTTAAATGTCGTTTCAAAGTCTATAATTTTAATTATTTTCTCTTTTTTTATGTGATTTCAATGCTTCTTCAATCTTTCTTATGTTATTTTTATTCTCTTCCTTTGCCATCACCCTAGAGAATCCAATCCTTATTGATACAAGTACCCTATCTAAAATTATTCGGGTAAGTGGTGTTTCTCCTATGTGTGGTACATAATCTTTTGAATTTGATCTAATTTACAAGATCAAAATGTGGGAATTCGAGAACTCTTAGTGCCATGTCCCCTTAATCCTTATGGTCTCGATTTTCAGTCATTGTTGCCCTTTTGATTACCTTACGTATTTGGTGTTTAGTCAAGAATGTATCATGGCTTCACTAACTTTTTGTGAAATTTATCTATATTTTTTGGACTCGACATATTAGATCGCATTGACAGAACATAACACAGATATGAATGTGGGTATAGAATATGGGTTTGAATTGGATTCTCCCGACTTTTTTGGGAAGATGATTGAAGTAGAATAAAGGGAACGGGAGAAGAATAGAGAAACATCAAAATGCACATGAGACAGAGGAGCGAAAATAATAACTATTTTGGGGCTTAGAAAGCGAAAGTCTAGGCTCAAGCACATGACTACTTTTTATCTTGTTTTTTTTCTGTTAACTTCATTTTCAGCCATTTGGTTCATTTCACTTGGATATTGCATTCTTTGGGTCATTTAGGATATTTACACTTCGGTTATCTATTTTTGTGGGTCAACAAATAGGTTAAAAGTATGTTTTAAATTCAAATCTGATTTTTACAAATAGGTTAGGTGCCTTTCAAAGTCCAAGCAAGCTATCAGAAATAGCATGTACCTATTGTTTCATTGATAACCAAGTTGGATGGACAGTCATTATTGGGTATCTCATTCGAATTGAAGCTCTAAAAGAAAATTTAACTAAAACCTTCTCCCACTAATGGTTATTTTTGGAATGTATTAAATAACCCTGATGAAATTACTTTATTTTCGCCTGCATAGGGGACTATCAAGAAAACTAATTTTAGGGTCTCACGGCCTAACTTGTCATTTGCATAGAACATAATCTTAATTTAAAATTTATACACGATAGTAAGATCCATCAAATAGATGGAATAATCAAACCAAAATCTTCTAGACCTACAACAGTGGCTTGTAGTAGGGGTTCTGGATAGGCGCAATAAGAGCGATTGCACAGGGCCCCCTAGAAAGAAGGGACCCAAAATTTTGATAAATTATGTTCATTAGTTATGTTAATCTTGAAATTCATTATAAAAATTTTAAAAATGTTCTTAAGAAATATGAGTTATAATTGTTAAAACGTTATAATTATTTTTTAAATATGATAATTGATTATAGAATCTTATTGATTATTCCTATTATTATTTCTGTAGAACTAGTGAAATTCTGGACAAACACAGTAGTAGCGATCACACATGGGCCCTAAAAGAAATAATTGTCTCTAAGGGCTAAATTTTTAAAACTAATAGAGATTATGGACAATTGATCATATTTTAATAAATTATATAAGGCCCTTAAAATCTTTGAACCACCCCGATAGTTTGCATACTTGTCAAACTAGTATTCAGTTGGTTACTAAAAAAATCAATAGATCACCGTAAAAACAACTAGTAAAGTGATTTCTCCGCTAGTAATTTAGTAAGAAATCCACCATAGATCATATTGTACATTGATATGATGAAACATTATATACTGTTAGCAAAATAAGTATTGCTAATTTTCTTTTTAAACAAAGGCGTTCCCTCCAACAATATATTGTCAACATAGGAAGTTGAGTTGTTTTCTGAACTGTTTTTCATAGGAGTGAATAACGAAATTGAGAAAACCAAAAAATTTATTCAAATCGAATTATGTTGTTCGGTTCGAGTTTACATGTCGCTCGGTTTAAAATTCAAATTTTGTAGTTTGGTTCAATTTAGGGTTTTTCATATAAAAACGTTTATTTTATATCAACTCGAATTAAAAAAATATTATGATTTATATCTAATATATTTTAAAGATAGTCTCTTGAAATATTTGGATTTATTTTTTAAATTGGTCTCTTGAAATATTTAGATATAATTTTATAATATTAAATTGATTAGATATTGTGTTTCAAATTCTAATGTTTTTATAATATTTACTTTACAGTTATTTTATGACCTAGAACATTTGAGTTTGTCCTTAAGCAAACAATATATTAGGCTAGATATATATGTTTAGGTTGGTGATATAGAATCATTGAGTGTATATTAATTAAAAAATATTTTTTATGATTTATTTTTTAAGTATATTGTTTGCTTTGTAATCATTGTTATTTTTTTAATTCTTATTTGAAATATTAGATTTCTCAAGGGCTCAAGACATATGTATTCATATTCTTAATGACAAAATAAATTGATATTAAATTGTCTAATAAATATTTTATTTGTTTTATTTACCTTTTTAATGGTTAAAACCGCCGATTTTAACCAAATAGAATCGTAAAATTCAACTTTCGGTTTTTATAACATTCGGTTTCAAATTTTTTTTAAAAATCGCAAACTAGGTTTAGTTGATAAAAGAAAACGAATACACCCCTATTTTTCCTTACGTATTCTGAAACTTTTGAAGTGGGATGAGGTTTATAAAATAAAAGCCCAAACTTTTGCAAATAGGGTGATTTCAATAATATATAAATAAATAGAAAAAAGGTGAGGTTTTGGTTTGAAAGATAGAGTGGATGAATGATTTAACCATTACGGTAGTATGGAAATTTTCCATCAAAACTCCGTACATAGTACAATATATCTACAACAATATATTCATGATTATAGAAAGTACATACAAATTTAGCTTCGTACAAATCTTCACGAAAAAACTTGGGACTGTTTTGCTTAGAGTTTGTTCTCTGGTTAACTATATAAAGAATCATTATCCAAAACAAGTTTATATTGGGAGTTCAGTAAATTTTGCTACAAAATAAGTTATGCATGCAGATAAAACAATGTCCCATACATTTCTCGACTGTTTCATATCATTTTTTTCTGATCAAGTGAACTGCCGCCTGTTATAGGTATCTTCGTGTACGAAGACAGGATCTTGAGAGGTCTGGTGAGGTGGGAACTGAGGTTGTCCCATGGCTATGCCACCTTGATTCGGAATAGCTGCATTACCCCAAGGACCATTCGTGTCCTTTGCAGTGTTTAATGTGAGATAATAGAAGATCCCGAAAATGATGCTTGCAACGGCTAGGACAGCTCCCCCGGCAAAGACTCCGGGTTTCACGACATAGCAGTAGTAGGTGCCAAAGTACATGCTCTCTTCACCATGTTGATCATTAAGTGCAGAACCAGTTAGCAAGAGAAGGAAAGCTATAACGAATGTGAACCTACAGGAACATGGAGTAAGCATTTGGTTATTTACTCGAAAAGAAAAGGTTGGCACACTGCAAGCAACAAGATAAAAGCAATCTCTACATCGCTATCGGGCATAAAACATGGAAGCCGAAAGAAAAACCCGAAACATCGACAAAAGTATTTCCTACTGTTTTGACTATTAAGCCTACGCTGGACCACTGGCATCACATGGTATGATCAAGTAAAATGACTACTTTCTTTAAAGTTCACATGAACAAGCAAAAGCCCTTTCCTCTCATGTTATTCACTAGCAAAACAAGCAGAAGCTTTTGTTACAAATTATTTTAGACACTCTTTGGAGTTTGTTTAAATGGGTTTCTTAGGTTGAAGTTGCCAGAAATAAATAGATGAAACGTGCAGACTACAAAAAAAGAATAAAAAAATAACAAATACCCAGCCACCAGGCTTTGATATTGAGCTAAGCAACTAAAAAGCAGATTGTCAAAAAAAGAAGCCAGAATCGAGTATAAGATCACAATGGACTCCTAGCTGAACTATTGCGATAGCACCACTTGATACGGTGTTCAGACATATATGCATTTATAGCCATCGTGACATTCTGTTTCCAGTCTTCTTGGAATGAGGTAAAGACAAACTGATATAGCCTGATCAAACAACTGCAAATGCCTAGCATTTTATTAAATAACTTCTTCCAAATGTTTCATCAAGATGAAAATACCTATTACCTAGTAGATGTTGCCTAAATTAGATGGACTTGGGTATATGCATCAAAGAAAAATGTGTCTAGATGTTTAAGTCACGGTTTACTCAAAGTTGGAACTCATAAATTCAAATAAAATATGACCAAAAGGAACACGCGTATTTGGGTGCATGATGAACCACAGGAAATATGAATTCACTGTAAAATTCAACTAAAATAAGACCAAAAGGAACACGCGTATTTGGATGTATGTGCATAAGCAATTGCATGTTTGCATCAAGCATGTGAAAACCAGGATAACTTTGGGGACTGATAAAAGAAATCATTTTGATGTTTAGAAGGGAAATGAAGAAACCATAAATAACTTCACAAGGGGATACAAGAAAAATAACCTTCAGTTCAGAACAACATGACATCCTTCTCTGAAAGAAAACCCCACGGCATCCACAATCGAACATATTAAGCAGTCTTTCATTTCACAAATTTAAAAGATATATCACACATATTAACAAATCAAACTGAACGTACAGGCCATTAAACTACCACAGTTAAAGGCTACTTATCCTATGAAGAAAGCATAAGATCCAGGTTCCAAATTTTTGTCCCTAGTCCGTACCATAATACCAAGGAAACAAAAAACATATATGTAAAAAAGTAATAATATTGAAAAAAAATATTCTATCAAGAAGTTTTGTTCGAAGAATCACCAAGAAACAACATAGAATATAAGCGCTTTTGTCCAGTTAGAGTTCCAATTTTGACTGGTTCTTTTGCAGCAAATACACCCTGTCGTAACATTAATAATTATATGAGCTACCAGAAGTGCTGCTGAAGCAGTTAAGCCAAGATCGAGTGCAGGACTCCGGGGATAAGAACACTGTGTATTTGAGACAAACTTAACGTCCGAAGCCTATAAGAGAGAAAAATAACAGCTGGGCATCGTAAGAATTTCAGAAAGCCGATATCCGAGTAAACTTACTTAATGCATGGAACAGTAGTAGCATATCATTCAGATTCTCAGTTTCACAAGCTCCAATTTGAAATCGATAAAGAAAGTTCTTTCCAGCAAGTATTTCATATAAAATACATGAACCAAATATCGTCTTTAGAAGCATAATGTTGTCAACAACATTTACTCCGAGCTTGACAAATTAACTAAGGCTTTCAAAAAGTAGCATGGAATCCTGAGTCTAAGCATTGGACAAATAAAATGATATCAAGGTGCAAAACAGACTGAAGTCAACTAATCAAATGAACACTTGTTGCAACCCAAAATTGAAATCAAAGTCGTACACAAAGAAAAGCGCATGCGAGTATAATATGAAAATGGTTTAACCAATACTCAGTCTATATGCCCAGACACTTAATCTCAAGGGAATATGCTTACTAGTGTTATCTTCTTCTTCTGGGATGGAGAACAAAGTTAAAGAATTTGTTATAAGAAATTACAAGTAAAATTCAGAATTTAAGCTCTAGTCTTCTACTGATCATACCCTCTAAAACCATGCTTTCTTAAGTAAAGGTTCATTTTCGTCCCTAGTATATACATAAACATAAATAGGGGAAAAACCAGAGCCTGTTTTTGGAAGTATCAGTTTGTATTCTTTGGCACAGTTTTTAATCACCAAACACCAACAGGAGTCAATCAAGGTAATAAACTGATGAAAAAGAAGCAAAAGACATGAATTTTGAAGAAACCCGTCACAGAAGATCTGATTAAAACCCCATATATAATATAGTTTACCTTAATCCTTGTCGCTTCAGCAGCAAAACCAGTAACGGCTGATAAAACCCCTAGAAAGGCCACAACACTGCAAATAACTAAGCCCTTCCTTTCCATCTCTCTGTCTCGTCTTTTTGTAGATGAAAACTGGAGAGTTTCTCTTCGTCTGAAACAGACAGATACAACTTACTTGGAAACAAGGAAATGTTTCGTCTGAAAGGGGAAAAGAAAACACACACACAAAAAAGTTGGAATTCGGACCTAAGCTTGTTTAGTCATGAAGATATTTTATACTCTTTCTTGAATAAAATAATGATTATATTTTGTACATGTTGGTGATGTGTTTACATGGATACTCCACAAGGCTGTGAATAAAATAATGATTATATTTTGTACATGTTGGTGATGTGTTTACATGGATACTCCACAAGGCTGTGTTTAATATTATGTTCTAAATTAGTTTTTAACTTAAAAGTTGATTTAAAAGATGGAGACAATATTAAATAATTAATTTTGAAGAAAAAATTATATTTAAAAAGTGTTTTTCAACCCAAAATACAAAAGTTAAAACTTTTAGCTTTATCGTTAGAAAAATAATTTTAGGAGTTAGATTATAATTTTAACTTTTATTTGTTATGTTTTATTTTAAAATTTAATTTTTATAAATACATAATTATATTTAACATAAATTATTTTTTAATTTAAAATTTATATATATTCACGTCAAATTTAAAAAAAACATTTTTAAAAAACACATTTTAAAAATAATTTATGTATTCATTTATTGATATTTTTATATTTTATCATAATTTAAGTTAATATTATAATACGAAAAAATTTGATTATCATTTAAATATATATTTTTAACTTATAACATCATGTTTAAAATAGTCATTTATTTTCTTAAAAGTACTTTTTGACAGTAATACTAAACACATATTTCAAATCAAAAATTCCAAAATAACTTTTTTAATATACTTTTTTACTATACTTTTTCACCTCGCTTTTTAAAAGTAAAATTAAACTGGCCTAAACTAATAAATTTATAATACATTTCAATAAAATACTTTGCTGATCTGTAATTGATGAAAATAATAATTAAATTAAAATCAATTTTCAATGAAATTTGGTACCAATTCGATACTTTTTAACTTTTGCTTTTTCTCATTTATTCTCTATTTTTCATTCACTTTAAAATATTTTTGATATTTTAAAGAAGAAATGAAAATCCATAACATAAATTTTAAAGCGATTCTTGAAATATAGTTCGATTTTTATTTATATATATATTTTTTTGTTTACAAGTGATACTTAAAAAGTTTTAAGTGATTTAACATTTTGACCCAAAATTTGTTCCTATTAGAAAAGACAGTAAAGAGGGAGAAAGTTTTAGAAAATGGTAGCGTTAAAAATGGTTAAAAGATGGTTGCATCAAAATTTTTATAAAAATTATAATAATTTTAATATAAATTTTTTGATATAATCAATTTTTTTAAAAAAATGTAAAGATTTAAGTACATATTAAATTTTTATAAAATATAAAAATTTTAATATATACCCAAAAAAATTATAACAAATTTTTTATAATTTGTATAAAAAATCAATACAAACTGATTTTTTTTTTTAATTTTTGGTTATTTAGAAAAAAAATGAGAAGAAGTGGCATTTCAACCGATGACAATATGATAAACGGTTAAAATAATAGCACATCATTGATGACTTGCCATCTATGTCTTTATTTGATTTTTTAAAAATATATTTTAATTAAATTAAAATATTAAATAAGAATGCTGTCATTTTTAAATAGTCTTTATTAATTAATAAATCCTCTTGTTCTCATTTCGAGGTGAAGAAGTTTCGTGGAAGTTTAAAGTTGAATCAGTCGGTTAATGTTGATCCGAACCTTACATTTGGTCTTTAGAACCATTTTATGTTTTTTTTTAATTAAAAGTGATAGTAATTAAAAAAATATAACATAGATATTATATCCAGATCTAAAAGGATTACAATAGAATAGAAGGAGTATCAAAGATAAAAATATTATAGTCAGGTAAATTATCAAGTTTCGCCATCATATCTGCAGTTTTATTATCTTCACGAAGAATCCATTTGAAATCAAGTACCCATCCCAATTTACTAAAATTAACAATAACACGTATGAACGAGTTTAAATCAGAATATACATTCAAGTTATTTATTCTTTTGATCATTTCTTTACTGTCTGTTTGAATTTAAAGACTTTAAAATCATTTTGCCAAATTATTCGAAGACCAACTAAAATTTGTCCATTTTGTCTTTTTGGTTCAACAAACTGCGACTTTTATGAAACTGAAAGGACACTTTGTTGATTGTGAGAAGGGCTTCCAACCCTATGAATTTTCTTTGTTTGAACGTGTAGTAGAGGAGAGACAAAGCAATCTTCATACAGTGGCGGAGATGTTCGTACAGTGTGGGTCGGAATGAATTATAATAAGTTTTGTTAATAAACTAAATGAGGATTTTTAATAAAAAATTTAACCTTATATACTTTGTAATGGGTTTGAGAAAATTTTAGTATATTTCCCATGTATAAAGTTTGTAATGGGTTTGAGAAAATTTTAGTATATTTCCCACGTATATACTTTGTAAGGGGTTTGAGAAAATTTTAGTATATTTCCCGGGGTTAGATTTAAGCAGTTTTTCTTTGACTCCGAAATCTGGTTTTGTTTCGAACTTGGAGTGTGTGAATTTTTATTAATTCAAATTCAGATAAGTTGTTATATTTGTCAACTGGATGGAGACAGATTCAGGAGGGAAGAGGGTGTTCCTATGTTTTTTAATAGTTTTAAGCAGCTAATCCATTGTACGTGTGTGCATTCGGTTAATTTGATCTTCAACCGAATTAGTAATAACTGAATTAATCGAAAATTTTAAGCGTTAATGAAACTAATTTTTTATAATCAAATTAACCGAATCAAAATTATTTCGGTTAATTCGGTCGATTTTTGAATTAACCAAAATTTGTTATAAATTTTGGTAAAATTACACAATAAATCACTAAATTATCCTAAAATAATCTTTTTAGTCATTGAACTTTCATTTTCTACTAATTTGATAAAAATTTAATGACCATTTTATAATATATCAAAAAAATTAATAATTATTTATAATTTTTAAAAGTTAAATGTCTAAAAATAAATATATATAATATATATTATATATAATAATTTTAGTTAATTAAATTAATTAATCGATTCCAACCGAATTAACCGTTAATTGAATTTTTCAAAAAAAAAGCATTAATCAAATTTATCTAAAATTAACCGATCAAATTAACTAAAATAATTTTGGTTCAGTCGGTTAAAACCGAATAATACACATCCCTACTTCATTGTGTTTTACTTGATGCAGGGTTTAGGGGTTTAAAAAATTAGATATTTAATCTTTCGGATCAATAAAATTATGATCAATATTTGATTAAAAAATTAAATATCTGATCTTTTTATTAATAAAATAATTATTAATATTCAATTTTAAAAAATAGATATCCTATATTTTGAATATCAAATTTTAGATAAATATCTAGATTTTTAAATTACCAATAGTAAATTTTTAAAATATAGTAATAAAAATAACTGATAAAATAATCGTAATAGTAATATATAGTAACGAAAATAATGTAAATGATAATAATTTAAAATATTCTAATAAATATAATAAAATAGATTATATATATTATAAAAATAAAAATAATGATAATGATAATAATATAATATAATATATCATAAAAACAATAATATACCAATTAAAAAACGGTATAAAGATAATTTTAACTCCAACGTTTAAAATTTTTATAATTTTAACTCTTATTCTTTTTTTGAATAAATTTAACCCTTAACCTATATTTTTTTTGACAAATGTCTCATTTTTTAACTAACATGATGATTAAACTGTTAAAAATTTAACAATGGTAATATATGATATTATATTTTAAATGACATGACATCTAAGTTATCAAATACATACACGTGAAATAAAATTTTATTCTAATATAAGATATAAAATAATTAAAATTTAAATAAAATATTAAAAATCAATTAAATCTAAAACAAAAGGATATTAAAAATATTCAACCATAACTACAACAGAATAAAAATTCTATCTAAAAAATATAAGCACGGTCTGAAAAGGAAGATTTTGTAAAAATTGCTATTAATAAATCAAATGTAAGAGATTTTAATATTAATCAATTGGGTTTTTGTTAATTTAATTTAAAATTTAATTATTTCATTGTTTAATCTAAAAGAAACTAAAATTAAAAAAATACAAATTTATAAATTTATTTAAGATTTAATATCCAAATTATTTTAGATTTGATTAAATTTTAATATTTTATTTGAATTTGAATTATTTTATATTTTATATTAAAATAAAATTATATTCCATATATATGTATTTGGTATGTTAGATGTCATATCATTTAAAATATATTATCACATGTTTACTATATGTTATTATCATTAAATGATATTAAGAAGATTTTAGGATATTTGATTCTAACATATTAGTTAAAAATATGATAACAATATAAAAAAATATTAAATCTATTTTTATATATTTTAAAAATAATTTTAATTATAATTTAAGTTTTTGAAATTTTAAATCTTTATTTAAAAAATTAATAATAGTAATGTTTAACGGTGTATTGTATTAATAATGTACGACGTCTGTTGTAGACTCATCCAAATAATAGTATTAATAACAATAATAGTATGGATAAACTATATAAAGTCCATAAAATTTCAAGATACTTATCTTTTAGCTATCAAATTTTTAAAATTAATACAATCAATGCTGCTCAAGCCTTTTGATATAATTTCAGAGAACAGGGAATGCAAAGGAAAATTGCGTGGCCTAAGAATAATTGCAACGAGAGGAAATTCATATGCTGCTGTTGAGCTGAAGAAAGACTAAGAAGGCTACCTACAAAGTGCAAAACCCACGTGATGCTTATACAGAGGTCGTTGTTATAACCTCTCGATCCAATTTGAAGTATTATATATGAATCACTTAAAATTTAACTTAATAAACTTTTATTTAAAAATAATAAATTTAATCATCATTTAAAATCATTAAACTATACGTAACTAAATTAATAATGTAAATTAGTTTACAAAATAAGGGTTTTAAGTTTAAAATCTCATATCAAAAAATTTTAAATAGAGTTATAGACATAACGTTTGTAAGGTCCTATAAATACATAAGCTCAAGAATAAATACTAAGTACTATTAGGGGTGTTCAAAAATATCCGATCCGAATAACCCGATTACCTGAACACAAAAAATAGGGTATTTTCCCGATTTTTTATGTTCGGGTCGAGTACCCGGCCCATCATTTTCCGGGTCGGGCCCGGGTCAAAAGATTATAAATTTTCGGGTACTCGATTACTTTCGGGTACCCGGCTCTTAATTTTTTTTATTTTTTTTTACTTTAAATATAATTATTATTTACACAAAATACACTTATATTCACTATATTCTCAAATTAAACAACCTAATTTCTAAATCTCAATCCCTCAAACTTTATTTTTTAAAAAGAATTAGAGACTCATTGTAAAAATGAAAATTAAGATTCATTATAAAATTATAAATTTAGTTTTTCAAGTAGGCAAAATTCGAACTTTATTCGTTTAGCTATACATTATTTTTGTATGTGCATTAACCAATACGAAAATCAATTCAAAATTCTTTACTATTTAAATCATTACTTTTTATATATTATATTAAATTAAACTAATTAAAAAACTTTAAAGCTTAATGTTTTGTTTCGAACTAGATTATATAATTTAGGTCTTAAAATTTATGTTTAGATTATAACCAAGGTTTTAAAATTTTATATTTCGATGTTGTATTATGTAATTCAAACTTTTAAATTTATATATATATATTTAAGATTTATAAAAAAATTAAAAATCCGAGTACCCGATTACCCGAATTTTCGGGTATCCGAAAAATCCGGGTCGGGAAACGGACCAAATTTTTAACTACCCGAAGGTCCGGGTATCCGAAAAATCCGGGTCAAGATACGGGCCGAGTTTTTAACTACCCGAAGGTCTGGGTACCCGATACTTCGGGTACCCGAATACAACACCCCTAAGTACTATACTTTGAAACGATACGATGCTAAGAAATTCCTCCATAATGTGCTCCTCGAATTTCATCATGATCACCTACTAACATGTGAATGAAAATAATAATTATATTTAGCTTATAAAATTTAGTGATATATTTTTATTCTATCATAATTTTTAATTATCATAAAATAAGTAAATAAGATAAATATAATCTAGAGAGCATCGACAAGGCTTCGTTATCTATGAGTCAACACTTAACCTACATAAGTTAAAGTTCTTAAATCACTCATCTCAAGACATCATTAAATTTATAAGAGGTTACTCAACTTACTGAGAATTTTATATCCATGAGTTATCATCTATAGCATCCATAACGACATTCATAATTTAAATTCATACATCATGTATATTGACCAATGAAGTCGTACTTTATTTGGGCTCACACAATCGTCGGGTTATCCATACTTACATAGTTATCGGATCGAATGGATTATATTGGGACACAATAACCACGAATATACCCTGAATGTACTTGGGTCATAATAACCCCAAGTAGTTCCTACCTGAGGTCACCAATCCATTAACATTACTCGAGTTCAGATAGCTATGGAGTCACCCTTGCTCACATAGTATTGGTTAAATACCGTTTTTAATCACTATAGCCACGAATAGTTTTCTTACTATACCCAGATCACTAGGGGTGTTCATTACCGGGTACCCAGTTTCTTTGGATCATAAAAAAAACTCATATCCTGGTCCATTTAAATCAAGTATTCTTTATCGGCTATCCATAAAACTCGGATACCCGACTATTCGGGTAACGAGTACCCGGTTAATCGGGTAACGGATACCCGATTCATAATTATTATTTTTTATATTGTTATTTTAAAATTTTAAAAATTACATATTAAAAATATAAATTTTAAAAATTTTATAATACATAACCAAACATAAAAATGAGTGATTTAAAGTTAATTTTAGAATATTTGGATTTATATATACATTTATATTTATTAAATTTTATCACTAAATGACGTTAAAGGTATTAATCCCGTTTTTTTCTGTCAGTATTATTAAATTAATAAAAATATATTTAAAATCTTAAAAACTTAAAAGTATAACGTAAAACTAATTTATAGATTTAAATTTAATTTAGATATAAATATTCAAAAAATCTAAAATAAAAATATAATTTAAAACTACAAAAAATATATAATAAAACTAATTGAATCGAGTACCCGAAAATTGAAATTTTTTTGCCCAAGCCCGGTCCAATAATTCTCGGGTCGGGTATCCGGATCGGTCAAGTAATTATTTTTCTAAAATTACCTGGTATTTTTATTTCGGATCGTCAGGTCGAGTCAATCAAATCGGATAATTTTGAACACCCTTATAGATCACACAATTGTTGAGTGCGCATTTCTTATCATATGTAATTGTTAATATAGTCCTTGGTACGCATCCTATATATAATTATACTCATATCACATAGTCTTTGAGTGCGTCGAATGTGCTTGTTCACATAACTCTAAGTATACATTTCTCTATAAAATTACCGCAATACTCTAGAAAAAGCAAATTCATCTATAAAATAACATAAGATGAGAAATGATCCTCGAGCATTAATACACCATTTCACGAGGTAAATGTAATGCCTTAATTTTTGGCCTACAAGATTATAAGTCAGATTAGATTGTTCAGAAAAACCATGTTCTAATTCAATTAGTTCATAAAAAAATTAAAATAAATGATATTTTGAAAAAATAATAATAAAAAATAATTTAAAATTTTAATTAGTATATTAAGCATATTTTAGTTATCAATTTTATTAAATAAATTTGATTGATTTATAAGACATTTTGTGTTGGTTTTAAATATGTAATTTTTTAGAACGATTTTGGTGATTAAATTGAAAAAAGTCAAAGCATATAATCTTTAGAAAACTTGTATTCCATTGTTTTTAATATGACTTCTCCATTAATATTGATTATTTTAAAACAATATTTAATGGATAATTAAAAGAATATAAAGATTTTAATTAAAATTATTTTATTTTTCTCTCGTAACTAACATTTTTCTCATTTCTTTTCTCTTATTTTATCTTCAATCAAACTAAAATTTATTTCAAAGATTTTAAAAAACATGTCGACTTTTATTCTCTTTTGATTTCCTTTATTTATTTAATCTCTCTCTCAAATCCCTTCCAATTTCTTGAAGATTTTCAACCTAAACAAACAAATCAAGTGAAGAAGTCAATTTTAAAGGTGGTTTTCGTTCCTCACATCTAATTAAGATTTTAATAAAATTACAAAGTGTTTAACTCTTTTGCTATGATTGTCTAACGTGTTTTTTTGAGTCATTCAAGATTAATGGATTCAATTGAGTTTAAATAGGTAAAAGTTTGTTAAGTATTGGATTAATGAAGTTATGATTGATTTATATCATATTAATAGTATGATTTAATGTTATGAAAAGAGATTTACAACATAAATCCCAAAATTATTTTATTAGTTACATTTTTATGTTTTTTAAGATTTTTGATTGATCCAAGGGATGGGATCTAAGGTTGTTGGAGGTATAAAGATCTGTTGAATGTGTTTCTTGGTATTAATTGATGATATTAAGATTAAAATGTTAGGTTATAATTGGGCTTTCGTTCAGAAGTAATTAAATTTTGATAGTATTTGATTAAAACTTGTTAAAGGTAAAAAAATAATTACTTGCTGATGTTTTAAATACATCATAATACATTTATCCTTTTGTTTTGTGTAGCTAAAACATCTGAGAGTCCTCTTCACTGCTTGACTCCGACCTCACCATTCCTCCCTTGCAAAACTTAATTCCACGACAAATGCTGTTCCTTAGTAGCTCCACACATTAACGCCCAGGTAACAAAGTCTCATTCCCATTCCAAAACATTTTCGGGACAAGAACGGGTACGGGTACGGGTACGGGTACGGGACAAGAAGGATGCCTCACGTACTAGAAACATCTTCGGGATGGGTACAATATGGGTATGATCGAGATATGTCTCGGAGACATTTAACATATATGAGGGACGTTAGAAAATTACAGAAGACGTTTCAAAGACGGAAATTAAAAATTCACGCACTTATTCAATTATTTTGGAATAATGACGTATCGTTATTCTCTATTCTTTTATTTACAGAAAAAATTATGGATGAACGATAAAAAAAATAAGAACTTCCTTGACTCTAAAATTAAAAAAACAAACTAGGGGAAATACAAAAGAAGAAGAGGAAGAGTGAAAGACCGGCGGGTTGTGTAATTTTCAAAGGAATATGTTTATATTATTGGATAAATTACATAATAAGATTTGAATCGTTTAGGGTTCCTAAAAATGCTATAAAATTTATTTTACATTCAATTTGGTATTTAAATACTTCAATTGAACCTTAATTTATCAATTTAACTCAATTTAGTCCTCAAATTTTATCTACAAAACTTTTAAATTTATTAAATTTAATGAATACTTCATATTTTAATTTTTTTACTTATGACTAGTTTAGTAATATTCTTACAAAATTTGTAAATAAATATAAAATTAATTAAATTTTCTAATCTATCGAGGATTTTAATGATTTTTTTATGATTATATATATAAATTTATTAAAATTTATTTTATATTTGTCATATCACTGTCGTACTACTATCTTATAATTTTAAAAAATTATCATTTTCAATCTTTAATTTTATTTTCGTATTTATTCCTATATTCGTATCGGTGCAACATAAGTATATCGATCTATTTGGATTCAGTTTCACTTTTTAAACAGACCAAAGTTTGTTGTATATGATTACACGCTTAGTTTAAACCATGAATTCATATTTTTTTCTTTAATAGATAGTATTAATTTTTTTATTTTTTCACAGTACGAAGATAACCTGACAGTGATAATTTTGCCACCGCAATCCGCAGAGGGCAGCGGTGGATTTTAAGGTTTAAGGACCTGATTTCTGTCTATTTGTTGTTTTTATATATTAAATAAAAATAAAAATATATATCTTTAAATAGTTATTTTTTTTAATTTGTATCAATAAATTTTTTTAAAATATATATATTTTAGTTCTTTTATAGTAAAGTTTTAATTCCGTCTCACACAAAGGGTTCTCGTGATTCAGGGCGGTGGCCGTTTATGAAAGAAATCTTTAAGTATTAACTATAGTCTATATATAATTTCTTTGAGAAGATGAGACAACAACTTTGTGTATCGGATACTCAATGATCTCTTCTTTATAGAGACATGTAAAATTTTATGTTAGGAAAATGAACTATAAAATTTTATGAGACAGGCCGTTAACATTAAGGTTTAGGGTAAATCATTTTTCTTTATTATACTTTTATTGGTGTCCCACTTTATAATAGTGGGTTTAAGGTTTAGAGTTTAGAACTCAAGGTTAAGGGTTATAGTTAGAATTTAGGGAATTAGAGGTAAGGCGTATTTTTTAGTGTATAGAGTTTAGGGATTATAACATAAAAATTAATGTTAGGGTTTAGAATTTAACTTTTTAATAATTTTTCGTGTAAGGCATAGTAAGAGACCTGATTAGCGGACAAATGATTATTACTCAACAAAAATAATTTTTTTAATAAAAAACATCTAAAAAATGTTAGGTACAACCCCCTCCAAACCAAAGTTATGTTAGGAAGTTGAATCCTTTTGTAAGTGCTTTTCATCTTAAGTTATGTTTTCAATTTATAACAATAAAGATGAGAAACAAAAAGAGAGACTTCTCAAAGTAGGTTTATATACAATGCTTTCTCCAAACTCTATATTTATAGGTATAAGGTAAAACCCCTAATTTCAATGGGTATTAAACCCTAATAATAAAGCTCATTAAAGTTTTATTTAATATATGGATATCTACCATAAATAAAGATATTAATAACACTCCCCTTGAATATTCATGAAGATAATTTGCCTCGTTAAAACCTTATTAAGATAAAAACCTCGCGGGAAAAAAATTCTTAGTGAAAGAAAAAGAGTAAACACATCTTTGATACGCATAACATGTTGCCTCATTAAAAATCTTACCGGGAAAATCTATTTGGACAAAACCTTGGTTAAGGGAAAAAGATTGCAACACATATTTACTCCCCTTCATGAAAATATCACATAATATCTTTGAATCTTCATAATTCAATATTGAATACAATCTTCAAATATTGAAGTAGATTATGCACTAGTGGATAAATCTTCGAAATTATTGCTGGACATGATTCATCGAATACTATTCTTCTGAAGATCATGAGGGACGAAACATTAAAGAAATATGTTTTGTTTTATCACATTTGATGTATCCACCTTGAGATATATATTTTGTATTATCTCAACAGAAGATAACTTACATCTTAACTTGTGAAAGCAATTAACATATCTTCTAGATATGTTTAGCCAAACACATATTTCGTGTAACACCCCAATTTTAGTCTAATTTTAAAAACCTAAATTCAGTTAAAAACCATAATTCGAAACCCTAGAATTTGGGAATTTAAAGTGACTAATTTGCAATTTCAAAAAGTTTAAGGGTTCAGTTGAAAAGTTCTAGAAGTTCAGACCCTTGTAAGGTAATAAAACCCTTTTTAATTTGAAATTATACCACCCCTGATTTTCCATTTCGATTTTATTATTTTGATCTTAATTTCTCCTTTATTAATCGTTTATTTTATTTCCTTCCTCATCTGTGTCAACAAACCGAGAATCATTCTCTACTTTGTTCTCCCATCTTCTTCGTTTCTGTTGTAGTATGGAAAGGTATGTTATTTCGTTTCCATCTTTTTTGTTTTGTATGCTTTTGGTGTGGAAGGGGAGTGTTTCTTTTTCTGTGTTAATCGAATTAGGAGTGGGGAAGGAGTTATGCTTGTAAGTTTTGTGTTTCAAACATTGTGTTTGAGGGTTTAGATTAAGGGATTCGGTAGAGAAGTTTCTTTTATTTGAAATTATTTTCTCGGGATGTTTGGAATTCAAAAAGAGGTTGACTTTGATTTTGGGTTAAGTGTTCTGTGTTAGAAATATGATTCGAGATTGGGTTTTTAATCGAAAATCTGGAAGAATAAAAAATCTGGGAAAACCAGAATTTTGGGAATTTTCTAGAATTTCCAAATTTTCCCAGAAAAATTTTGGGAGTTGTCCGTACCCGACACTGTTGGGCTTGGAGTGGCTCGATGCACAACCGATTAATTTGCCAAGTGATGGAGAATTGGCTAATTTGGGTGAATATGTGTGGAAGCAAAAATATAGACAAAGACACAAGGATTTATAGTGGTTCGGCCACGCCTACATCCACTACCTTAGCTTCCCACTAAGGATTTCCCAAATTCACTAAGAATTCCAACCTTTTGAGGTCAAAGGGATAACCTTACAATCCTAGACTCAAACCCGAATCTAGCATCCAAAGTTCACAACCCGAACTTTGGGAATTCACTCACAAAGAGAAATCTTAAGCAAACTTGTTTAATCCTTCTAATAAGGCTAATGTTTGCAATCTAAGCACTCACCCAATTCCTAATTACACTTGAGCATATATTGACAATTAAGCTCACAAGTGTTTGTCTACCCAAAATGATGAGAATTAAACACTAAGACAAATCTTTGATCATAATGTTGTTTCTAGTGAAGCATTGGTCCTCTCTTGATGCTTGAAGGTTCCTTTTATCATCCCAAATGAGCTTCTAGCCGTTTATGACCGTTGGGGATGTTTTGGAGCCGTTTGGAGCAGATTACGAGGCTTATTTCCCTTTCTGGTGTAGGCGGTATCGAAACACCTGAAGGCTGTTTCGAAACACCCTTCTTGGGAAATAGCCGTTGGCCTGCATTTATGAACAGGTATCGATACCGCTCCTAGCCGTTGGGGTTTTCCAAAAAAGTCGTTTTGACCGTTGGGGGTGTTTCGAACTATGGTTCGAAACAGGTGTTCACAGTGGGAAAAGGTATCGATACCTGGTTCGATACCACTGTGAATTTTTGCCTTTGAAACCATTTTATGAAGAACAGGTATCGAAACACCTAAGGGTGGTTCGAAACACCTGGGTTAAAAAGGCTTCTTTAAACCATTTAAAACACTTCAAACTTTCTCAAAAACATCTTAAATATAATTTCAAGTAGTTTGGACATAAGAACCATTTTTGAAATCTTTTCAAATTAGTCCAAAACTATTTTTCAATTATTATATCAAAACATTAGTTCTACAATCTCCCCCTTTTTGATATAATAAAACTAACTTGAAAAATTGTTTTTGAGATTGCTCCCCCTTTGTCAAATAAATTTTGAATAAGAGAATTAAAAAGTCAAATCATTTAAAGTTCCCTCTTATCGTTTTGAAAGTTTTTGAAAAGCAATTTTTCATAACATTCTCCCCCTTTTTGTTATATCAAAAATGGTTCAAACCAAGTTTGAAAAACTTTAAAGCTCATAACATAGGAGAATTTTAAAAATACCAATTGTTGGAAAAATTAAATATCAAAACATTGGTTATGAAAACAAAATAAAAACTCCCCCTTACTCAAGGCATCAATAAGTGTTAGTCCAACAATTATGATAATCTAGTTTAAACAAAAGATAAACAAAATTAAAGGTAAACTAGATTTTACCACACTTGAACTCAAGGTAGGATGTGAAGCCTTCCTTCTTCAAGTGTCCAACTTGTGTGTATGGAGCTCCCCCTTAATCTTGCACTTTGATGCTCATACCTCCATCACACCTAAAATGAAACAATCAAGAAACTTTTGGTATCCAAATTGCTTTGGATCCTTTAACGTTAGTAGCACAAATTTTATTCCCCTTAGGAATCAATTTTTCTATTTCATTCCTATTAGTTGAAGTGATTAGTCCTTTTGGGACCCAAACACTTCTAAAACATTTTCCATTCATAAATCTAGGGGCACTAGATTGTTTCAGATAAAAGTTTGATTTTCCTAAATCATTTTTCTTCTCAAGCTCTTTGAAAATCAAATCTTTTTCCTTTTTAAGATCATCTAAAGCAATTTGATGATCTTTTTCCATCGTTTGAAGCAAATTTTGTAAATCAAAAACTTTAAGTTCAAAATCTTTCATTTTTGCTTCAAACTCTAAATTGGTTTTCAAAAGTAAATCATTTTCAATTTTCAACTTTGAAATCAACTTCTTTTTCTTTGAAAATGTAATTTTGAAATCAAAAACCAATTTATCATAAGCTTCTTGCAACTCATCAAATGAATAAGAATTTAAAGTTTGAGAGTTAGAAGCTACCTCCCCCTCATTGAGGGCCATCAAGCATAGGTTGGCTTCTTTATTTTCGGTGGAGTCCTCATCACTCCATGTAGCCACATATGCTTGCTTCTTTGAAGATGATCCCCTTTTGATTGACTTGTGGGAGTCCTTCATCTTCTTCTTGGATTCGTGATTTGAGGATTTCTTCATTTTGTTCCTCACAAATCGATCGAAGTCAATGAAGAGTTGGGCAAGCTCTTCATCTTCTTCACTATCCTCCTCACTTGAATCTTCAAGGTGGATGCACTTGGAGGATTTTAGAGCAATGGTGTTGACATTTACACCAAGCTCTTGGACCTTCTTCTTCCCCATCGCTCTAATCTCTTCCTTCTTCTTCTCCTCTTGTCTTCCTTTCATCATAATTTGATGTGTGAGGAGGGACCCCATGAGTTCATCAAGCTTTAGAGTTTTCAAATTCTTTGCTTCGATGATGGCGGTCCTTTTCGAGTCCCATGACTCGGGAAGGGAATAGATGAGCTTACGAACAAGCTTCTCCTCCGGAATGATCTCTCCATATCCTCTAAGTCCATTGGTGATGGTGGAGAATCGATCAAACATCTTTGCTATGTCCTCTTCCGGATTCATCTTGAAGTTCTCATACTCTTGGTTGAGGAGTCCAATCTTGGTCTCCTTTACTTCGTTTGTACCCTCGTATGTGACTTCTAGCTTGTCCCAAACTTCCTTGGCACTTTCACAAGAAGAGATTTTCTCATAGATGCTTGGATGGAATGCACACACGAGAATGTGCAAGGCTTTGTGATTTAGCACCATCTTCTTGCGATCTTCCACGCTCTATTCCGCCTTTGTTCCTTTTGGCACGAACGGTCCGTCTTCCACTATATCCCATAGCTTGTAGTCTCTAGAGTTGATGAAATACTTCATCCTTATCTTCCATTGGGAGTAGTTGGACCCGTCAAAGAAAGGTGGCTTGTCAATGGATTGAGCCATGGAATGTCGGTTGATTGTAAATTGGTCGAGCTCACCGGATCTTCTCAATAGGATGTTAATCCTCCTCGATTGAGCCTCGCTCTGATACCAATTGTTGGGCTTGGAGTGGCTCGATGCACAACCGATTAATTTGCCAAGTGATGGAGAATTGGCTAATTTGGGTGAATATGTGTGGAAGCAAAAATATAGACAAAGACACAAGGATTTATAGTGGTTCGGCCACGCCTACATCCACTACCTTAGCTTCCCACTAAGGATTTCCCAAATTCACTAAGAATTCCAACCTTTTGAGGTCAAAGGGATAACCTTACAATCCTAGACTCAAACCCGAATCTAGCATCCAAAGTTCACAACCCGAACTTTGGGAATTCACTCACAAAGAGAAATCTTAAGCAAACTTGTTTAATCCTTCTAATAAGGCTAATGTTTGCAATCTAAGCACTCACCCAATTCCTAATTACACTTGAGCATATATTGACAATTAAGCTCACAAGTGTTTGTCTACCCAAAATGATGAGAATTAAGCACTAAGACAAATCTTTGATCATAATGTTGTTTCTAGTGAAGCATTGGTCTTCTCTTGATGCTTGAAGATTCCTTTTATCATCCCAAATGAGCTTCTAGCCGTTTATGACCGTTGGGGATGTTTTGGAGCCGTTTGGAGCTGATTACGAGGCTTATTTACCTTTCTGGTGTAGGCGGTATCGAAACACCTGAAGGCTGTTTCGAAACACCTTTCTTGGGAAATAGCCGTTGGCCTGCATTTATGAACAGGTATCGATACTGGTATCGATACCGCTCCTAGCTGTTGGGGTTTTTCAAAAAAGTCGTTTTGACCGTTGGGGGTGTTTCGAACTATGGTTCGAAACAGGTGTTCACAGTGGGAAAAGGTATCGATACCTGGTTCGATACCACTGTGAATTTTTGCCTTTGAAACCATTTTATGAAGAACAGGTATCGAAACACCTAAGGGTGGTTCGAAACACCTGGGTTAAAAAGGCTTCTTTAAACCATTTAAAACACTTCAAACTTTCTCAAAAACATCTTAAATATAATTTCAAGTAGTTTGGACATAAGAACCATTTTTGAAATCTTTTCAAATTAGTCCAAAACTATTTTTCAATTATTATATCAAAACATTAGTTCTACAATCTCCCCCTTTTTGATATAATAAAACTAACTTGAAAAATTGTTTTTGAGATTGCTCCCCCTTTGTCAAATAAATTTTGAATAAGAGAATTAAAAAGTCAAATCATTTAAAGTTCCCTCTTATCGTTTTGAAAGTTTTTGAAAAGCAATTTTTCATAACATTCTCCCCCTTTTTGTTATATCAAAAATGGTTCAAACCAAGTTTGAAAAACTTTAAAGCTCATAACATAGGAGAATTTTAAAAATACCAATTGTTGGAAAAATTAACTATCAAAACATTGGTTATGAAAACAAAATAAAAACTCCCCCTTACTCAAGGCATCAATAAGTGTTAGTCCAACAATTATGATAATCTAGTTTAAACAAAAGATAAACAAAATTAAAGGTAAACTAGATTTTACCACACTTGAACTCAAGGTAGGATGTGAAGCCTTCCTTCTTCAAGTGTCCAACTTGTGTGTATGGAGCTCCCCCTTAATCTTGCACTTTGATGCTCATACCTCCATCACACCTAAAATGAAACAATCAAGAAACTTTTGGTATCCAAATTGCTTTGGATCCTTTAACGTTAGTAGCACAAATTTTATTCCCCTTAGGAATCAATTTTTCTATTTCATTCCTATTAGTTGAAGTGATTAGTCCTTTTGGGACCCAAACACTTCTAAAACATTTTCCATTCATAAATCTAGGGGCACTAGATTGTTTCAGATAAAAGTTTGATTTTCCTAAATCATTTTTCTTCTCAAGCTCTTTGAAAATCAAATCTTTTTCCTTTTTAAGATCATCTAAAGCAATTTGATGATCTTTTTCCATCGTTTGAAGCAAATTTTGTAAATCAAAAACTTTAAGTTCAAAATCTTTCATTTTTGCTTCAAACTCCAAATTGGTTTTCAAAAGTAAATCATTTTCAATTTTCAACTTTGAAATCAACTTCTTTTTCTTTGAAAATGTAATTTTGAAATCAAAAACCAATTTATCATAAGCTTCTTGCAACTCATCAAATGAATAAGAATTTAAAGTTTGAGAGTTAGAAGCTACCTCCCCCTCATTGAGGGCCATCAAGCATAGGTTGGCTTCTTTATTTTCGGTGGAGTCCTCATCACTCCATGTAGCCACATATGCTTGCTTCTTTGAAGATGATCCCCTTTTGATTGACTTGTGGGAGTCCTTCATCTTCTTCTTGGATTCGTGATTTGAGGATTTCTTCATTTTGTTCCTCACGAATCGATCGAAGTCAATGAAGAGTTGGGCAAGCTCTTCATCTTCTTCACTATCCTCCTCACTTGAATCTTCAAGGTGGATGCACTTGGAGGATTTTAGAGCAATGGTGTTGACATTTACACCAAGCTCTTGGACCTTCTTCTTCCCCATCGCTCTAATCTCTTCCTTCTTCTTCTCCTCTTGTCTTCCTTTCATCATAATTTGATGTGTGAGGAGGGACCCCATGAGTTCATCAAGCTTTAGAGTTTTCAAATTCTTTGCTTCGATGATGGCGGTCCTTTTCGAGTCCCATGACTCGGGAAGGGAATAGATGAGCTTACGAACAAGCTTCTCCTCCGGAATGATCTCTCCATATCCTCTAAGTCCATTGGTGATGGTGGAGAATCGATCAAACATCTTTGCTATGTCCTCTTCCGGATTCATCTTGAAGTTCTCATACTCTTGGTTGAGGAGTCCAATCTTGGTCTCCTTTACTTCATTTGTACCCTCGTATGTGACTTCTAGCTTGTCCCAAACTTCCTTGGCACTTTCACAAGAAGAGATTTTCTCATAGATGCTTGGATGGAATGCACACACGAGAATGTGCAAGGCTTTGTGATTTAGCACCATCTTCTTGCGATCTTCCACGCTCTATTCCGCCTTTGTTCCTTTTGGCACGAACGGTCCGTCTTCCACTATATCCCATAGCTTGTAGTCTCTAGAGTTGATGAAATACTTCATCCTTATCTTCCATTGGGAGTAGTTGGACCCGTCAAAGAAAGGTGGCTTGTCAATGGATTGAGCCATGGAATGTCGGTTGATTGTAAATTGGTCGAGCTCACCGGATCTTCTCAATAGGATGTTAATCCTCCTCGATTGAGCCTCGCTCTGATACCAATTGTTGGGCTTGGAGTGGCTCGATGCACAACCGATTAATTTGCCAAGTGATGGAGAATTGGCTAATTTGGGTGAATATGTGTGGAAGCAAAAATATAGACAAAGACACAAGGATTTATAGTGGTTCGGCCACGCCTACATCCACTACCTTAGCTTCCCACTAAGGATTTCCCAAATTCACTAAGAATTCCAACCTTTTGAGGTCAAAGGGATAACCTTACAATCCTAGACTCAAACCCGAATCTAGCATCCAAAGTTCACAACCCGAACTTTGGGAATTCACTCACAAAGAGAAATCTTAAGCAAACTTGTTTAATCCTTCTAATAAGGCTAATGTTTGCAATCTAAGCACTCACCCAATTCCTAATTACACTTGAGCATATATTGACAATTAAGCTCACAAGTGTTTGTCTACCCAAAATGATGAGAATTAAGCACTAAGACAAATCTTTGATCATAATGTTGTTTCTAGTGAAGCATTGGTCTTCTCTTGATGCTTGAAGATTCCTTTTATCATCCCAAATGAGCTTCTAGCCGTTTATGACCGTTGGGGATGTTTTGGAGCCGTTTGGAGCTGATTACGAGGCTTATTTACCTTTCTGGTGTAGGCGGTATCGAAACACCTGAAGGCTGTTTCGAAACACCTTTCTTGGGAAATAGCCGTTGGCCTGCATTTATGAACAGGTATCGATACTGGTATCGATACCGCTCCTAGCTGTTGGGGTTTTTCAAAAAAGTCGTTTTGACCGTTGGGGGTGTTTCGAACTATGGTTCGAAACAGGTGTTCACAGTGGGAAAAGGTATCGATACCTGGTTCGATACCACTGTGAATTTTTGCCTTTGAAACCATTTTATGAAGAACAGGTATCGAAACACCTAAGGGTGGTTCGAAACACCTGGGTTAAAAAGGCTTCTTTAAACCATTTAAAACACTTCAAACTTTCTCAAAAACATCTTAAATATAATTTCAAGTAGTTTGGACATAAGAACCATTTTTGAAATCTTTTCAAATTAGTCCAAAACTATTTTTCAATTATTATATCAAAACATTAGTTCTACAATCTCCCCCTTTTTGATATAATAAAACTAACTTGAAAAATTGTTTTTGAGATTGCTCCCCCTTTGTCAAATAAATTTTGAATAAGAGAATTAAAAAGTCAAATCATTTAAAGTTCCCTCTTATCGTTTTGAAAGTTTTTGAAAAGCAATTTTTCATAACATTCTCCCCCTTTTTGTTATATCAAAAATGGTTCAAACCAAGTTTGAAAAACTTTAAAGCTCATAACATAGGAGAATTTTAAAAATACCAATTGTTGGAAAAATTAAATATCAAAACATTGGTTATGAAAACAAAATAAAAACTCCCCCTTACTCAAGGCATCAATAAGTGTTAGTCCAACAATTATGATAATCTAGTTTAAACAAAAGATAAACAAAATTAAAGGTAAACTAGATTTTACCACACTTGAACTCAAGGTAGGATGTGAAGCCTTCCTTCTTCAAGTGTCCAACTTGTGTGTATGGAGCTCCCCCTTAATCTTGCACTTTGATGCTCATACCTCCATCACACCTAAAATGAAACAATCAAGAAACTTTTGGTATCCAAATTGCTTTGGATCCTTTAACGTTAGTAGCACAAATTTTATTCCCCTTAGGAATCAATTTTTCTATTTCATTCCTATTAGTTGAAGTGATTAGTCCTTTTGGGACCCAAACACTTCTAAAACATTTTCCATTCATAAATCTAGGGGCACTAGATTGTTTCAGATAAAAGTTTGATTTTCCTAAATCATTTTTCTTCTCAAGCTCTTTGAAAATCAAATCTTTTTCCTTTTTAAGATCATCTAAAGCAATTTGATGATCTTTTTCCATCGTTTGAAGCAAATTTTGTAAATCAAAAACTTTAAGTTCAAAATCTTTCATTTTTGCTTCAAACTCCAAATTGGTTTTCAAAAGTAAATCATTTTCAATTTTCAACTTTGAAATCAACTTCTTTTTCTTTGAAAATGTAATTTTGAAATCAAAAACCAATTTATCATAAGCTTCTTGCAACTCATCAAATGAATAAGAATTTAAAGTTTGAGAGTTAGAAGCTACCTCCCCCTCATTGAGGGCCATCAAGCATAGGTTGGCTTCTTTATTTTCGGTGGAGTCCTCATCACTCCATGTAGCCACATATGCTTGCTTCTTTGAAGATGATCCCCTTTTGATTGACTTGTGGGAGTCCTTCATCTTCTTCTTGGATTCGTGATTTGAGGATTTCTTCATTTTGTTCCTCACGAATCGATCGAAGTCAATGAAGAGTTGGGCAAGCTCTTCATCTTCTTCACTATCCTCCTCACTTGAATCTTCAAGGTGGATGCACTTGGAGGATTTTAGAGCAATGGTGTTGACATTTACACCAAGCTCTTGGACCTTCTTCTTCCCCATCGCTCTAATCTCTTCCTTCTTCTTCTCCTCTTGTCTTCCTTTCATCATAATTTGATGTGTGAGGAGGGACCCCATGAGTTCATCAAGCTTTAGAGTTTTCAAATTCTTTGCTTCGATGATGGCGGTCCTTTTCGAGTCCCATGACTCGGGAAGGGAATAGATGAGCTTACGAACAAGCTTCTCCTCCGGAATGATCTCTCCATATCCTCTAAGTCCATTGGTGATGGTGGAGAATCGATCAAACATCTTTGCTATGTCCTCTTCCGGATTCATCTTGAAGTTCTCATACTCTTGGTTGAGGAGTCCAATCTTGGTCTCCTTTACTTCGTTTGTACCCTCGTATGTGACTTCTAGCTTGTCCCAAACTTCCTTGGCACTTTCACAAGAAGAGATTTTCTCATAGATGCTTGGATGGAATGCACACACGAGAATGTGCAAGGCTTTGTGATTTAGCACCATCTTCTTGCGATCTTCCACGCTCTATTCCGCCTTTGTTCCTTTTGGCACGAACGGTCCGTCTTCCACTATATCCCATAGCTTGTAGTCTCTAGAGTTGATGAAATACTTCATCCTTATCTTCCATTGGGAGTAGTTGGACCCGTCAAAGAAAGGTGGCTTGTCAATGGATTGAGCCATGGAATGTCGGTTGATTGTAAATTGGTCGAGCTCACCGGATCTTCTCAATAGGATGTTAATCCTCCTCGATTGAGCCTCGCTCTGATACCAATTGTTGGGCTTGGAGTGGCTCGATGCACAACCGATTAATTTGCCAAGTGATGGAGAATTGGCTAATTTGGGTGAATATGTGTGGAAGCAAAAATATAGACAAAGACACAAGGATTTATAGTGGTTCGGCCACGCCTACATCCACTACCTTAGCTTCCCACTAAGGATTTCCCAAATTCACTAAGAATTCCAACCTTTTGAGGTCAAAGGGATAACCTTACAATCCTAGACTCAAACCCGAATCTAGCATCCAAAGTTCACAACCCGAACTTTGGGAATTCACTCACAAAGAGAAATCTTAAGCAAACTTGTTTAATCCTTCTAATAAGGCTAATGTTTGCAATCTAAGCACTCACCCAATTCCTAATTACACTTGAGCATATATTGACAATTAAGCTCACAAGTGTTTGTCTACCCAAAATGATGAGAATTAAGCACTAAGACAAATCTTTGATCATAATGTTGTTTCTAGTGAAGCATTGGTCTTCTCTTGATGCTTGAAGATTCCTTTTATCATCCCAAATGAGCTTCTAGCCGTTTATGACCGTTGGGGATGTTTTGGAGCCGTTTGGAGCTGATTACGAGGCTTATTTACCTTTCTGGTGTAGGCGGTATCGAAACACCTGAAGGCTGTTTCGAAACACCTTTCTTGGGAAATAGCCGTTGGCCTGCATTTATGAACAGGTATCGATACTGGTATCGATACCGCTCCTAGCTGTTGGGGTTTTTCAAAAAAGTCGTTTTGACCGTTGGGGGTGTTTCGAACTATGGTTCGAAACAGGTGTTCACAGTGGGAAAAGGTATCGATACCTGGTTCGATACCACTGTGAATTTTTGCCTTTGAAACCATTTTATGAAGAACAGGTATCGAAACACCTAAGGGTGGTTCGAAACACCTGGGTTAAAAAGGCTTCTTTAAACCATTTAAAACACTTCAAACTTTCTCAAAAACATCTTAAATATAATTTCAAGTAGTTTGGACATAAGAACCATTTTTGAAATCTTTTCAAATTAGTCCAAAACTATTTTTCAATTATTATATCAAAACATTAGTTCTACAGACACAACTAGAGACCCGACCTGACCCATGACCCAACTCGATCCGTGACCCGACCCGATCTGCTGATGTCACTACTGATGTCATCTCCTAACGTCAGCATTGACCAATGCTGACGTCAGCGTTGACTTTTCTGACCCGGTATTACTTTATATTTTTCGACGTCTTGAGTTTAATGACACTGTCCGTTTTTCGAAATTCGAACCCAAAGTACAATTTTTTTGGCTTCTTAGTTTGTATGCTTTATTGGAAATTATCTTTATCAGAATCTGAATTAGTTACTGTTTGGTTCAGTTAACGTGGATTCGGACCCCGAGTTTCTTCCTCTTCCTCCTTCTGGTCGACCTCTTGCTCCTCAGACTTCGGGACACGTATGCAAGTTATCTGGTCATTTCCGTTTCGTGTATTTTTCCTGTATAATGACATAGTAGTGTGTCTTACGTAATTATTACTATTAGGTTCTACATCCGCTCGACCTAGTACAAGAGCTGAGTCCAGTAGACGTCATTCTCTACGTTAAGCTGTCTGCTTAATGGTGTGTCTCTCCTGATACTTTACGTTACTTCTGTGTGCAGATTCTGTTATCTCTGTGTATTTATACTATTTGCTTTGTTTTTGTGATTTCTGAATTAATTGTATAATGCCATGATCTGTGTCATTTAAATGTATATATGATTCTAAAACTATCATGCATGCCTCCTGATAGCTTTAACGCAAGCATTTAGACTCTGTTATCTGTTCATGTCACTGTATTTGGTTGGATAATATGTACGGGGAAGTTCAGTGATATCACCTTTCGGTGAGTATCGCTTCGAATCAGTGGCTCCACCTTCAGGTCGAGTTTCCACTTTTGCTTAGTGTCTCCACCTTCTGGTCGAGTTTCAACTTCTGATGGTGTGATGGAGTTAGAGTGGTTCAAGGGAACCTACTCTTCTGATGGTGTTCGGTGTTGGGTGCATATCATTCATACATTACATCATATGTTCTGTTATGTTATGTGTTATGCTATTCTGTACTTGATTATATTGCATCTGCACACTAGAGACACACTAAACTCCCTATCTTACACCCCTACAATTTTTGTTTTAGATAGGTTACGGTACTTGGAGGACTGTTGATTCTGAACTACAGTTCATCTGTATGTTTATAAAGTTTTAGATTTATTTTAATTTCTGTTAATAATTTCTTTATTAGACTTTAAACATTTATCCGATTTTTTGAACTATTAATGTTTATTATGGATTTGGGTTGAACTTTTAAAATATGTTTTATGTATTATTAAGTATTTCAGTTGCCTTTGATTTAACCGATTTATCAGATTTTAGTAATTTTATTATTGAAAACCTTACATGAAATACAAGTTTCTTTAACGTGATTCCTAAGTTTTAATCTAAAAAATTAGGTTAAATTTAGTGGTATCAGAGCCAGGTACAACCCTCGGACTGTGATGTCCAAAATAATTTGACACGCATCGTGTAGTGTCAAAAATAAATTCTTTATTCTCAAATAAATAATATGAAATTAAATATAGTAAAGGAGAAGTAAGGGTCGATCCCACAAGGACTAGAAATTACCTGATTATGCTCTGTTTGATTGGTGACTCGAGAGGGTTGATTGAATAATGATTGTTTAAAAGGGGGGTTGTTGAATAAAATAGAACTAAGTGATTAAAGAGAATAAAATAAAGAGTGATTTAATTATAATAAAAACTAGCCTTAGGGTTTCGCTTTAACTTGATCATAACGAATCATCGAAAAAATATTTTCACTTCAGGATTTTACGTCGGTATTTAGCTTTCAAGGTTTAATCCTTGAAGCAAATCTTTCAAACTCAATACCCAAATGCTATTTTTGATATTAGTTTCATGGATTAATCCACCAACTCTATGTTTGTAGATAAAATCATTTAAATCTCAAGACCGACTTGGATTATGTTATTTCAATAACAACTTGATCCAATCCTAGTTTTCTTCTTAGCAATCAATTTGCTAATGCGTTCCCAGGAATTCGAATTGCTTCAATAGCCGATACTTCCTCCCACATAAATAATCAAATCAAAGTCTTGACATAAGTCAATCTTTAGTTTTGAAATCAATTTGATTTTAAAAAAAGTTCAAAAGAAAACTTAAAGAAATAAAAAGACGAAGTTATTGATATGTTTTTTTCAATCCTCACGTTTGGATCGAGTCATTGCTTAAGCCCTTGGCTAATAAAAACTTAGCCGGACATAATTATGGAAGGAATTATGCTCGACATAATAAAAATAAAATAAGAAAATAAGAATAAGAAAAATAAATAAAGAAAACTTTTATAAAACTTAAAAACCTAGAACAAATAGATGGAATATGAGAGATGATGTTCTAGGCTTACCCAAGATGGGTATTTATAGCCTTCTACAAACCCTAAAATAAAGAGATAAATCTAAGATAATATTAAAAATATTTAAAATTCAAATTACAAAAGATAAATCCTAATTTAAAATTCAAAACACGGCTGATAAGCTATCTGGAACGCGGATAAGCTATCACGCGCTTGCTGATGTCATCTTCTAGAAGCTGCTGACAAAGTGCCACGTCAGATTTTCATACCCAAGGTCGTGCCCACCAATCCAGACTCGATCAAGAAAATAAAAAAAACTTCAGAAATCAACCATTTAAGCGCATTTTCCAGATTCAGAGTCTTGCACAAAAAGACACAAAAAACAACAAGATCAGTAACATATTCACCAAACCAAGGAGTAATTAAATATAAAATATTAACTATTTTAAGCACTCATCAATGTTCAAAATAATTTTTGACCCGAAAATGATTTTCTAAACCTATTTGATAATCTAGATTCTTATTTTTACTCAAATTTAAAATTTTCTAAAATATTTCGAATAGTACTCCAAGTGTCGATTCTAATGTAGGATTTTGTTTATCCTTCTGTAGATATAGTACTATACCACACCATAGGAGTACACGTCTTACAACCGAAAAAGGTCGTGGCCGTGTTCGTACTAGGGGTGTGCAAAACCGGGTTCGGTTAACCTTTATTAGATTATTTCGGTTAACAGATAATTTTGGGTTATCAAATTCTCGACCCTAAACCGTATCCACTCAACCGATTAACCGTTTGGTCGGTTAACCAAAAAAATCGGTTCGGTTCGGTTTGGTTCGGGTAACGGTTTTTTTTACTTTGTTCATAAATTTAAACATGTTAAAAATTACATACTTTTAAAAATAACACTATGGGTAATATTTTAAACACTTCACAGTTTACAATAAAACATCATTCAAGAAAATATTATAAACAATACTAATGAATAATCTTTTAAAAGTTGAAACATGCCAGAATTATGAAAGCATATTGTATATGTGTATTGTGTAATGTTTGCACTTTATAATTTGCAGTTACTAGTGTTGTAGTTTACAAATGCTAGAGATAATTAAATATCTAATATTATAATTTATACATAAACATCATTCAATAAAATCAAAAGTCCATAATCATAATCCTAATAAAATAAACATTGTCATCCATTATAAAATATAACCGTAATAAAACATAAAGTTATCCAATTATAACTTATAAACCTAACAAATATTCAAGAGAGAATTAAATGTATAATACCAGTGGTAGCAAAACACAGTCATAACAAAATGATGATCAAGACTAGAGAAAGAATTAAACGATCGAAACTAAAATCCAATATTTGAAGAAAATCACAACAAGAAGCTTAATCATCGTACATGTTGAGAATTTCTATATCTTTTAAGATTGCAGCATCTACTAGATCTAAAAAAATTAAAAAAAAATTATCAGTTAAGTAAAATATAATAGAAAGAAAACAGATGAAGAAAAGAAAAAGTAAAGTATATTTTACCCGATTCAAGCTTTTCAAGATCTTCAAGTGTTTCCTCTACAAAAAGTGGAGAATGTGAAGTCCTCAACCAATCTTGAACACAAATTAATGACTCTACTGTTCTAGGACTCAATGAACTCCTAAATGGATCAAGAACTCGACCACCGGCGCTAAATGTCGATTCAGATGCAACTGTAGAGATAGGCATAGCTAACACATCCTTAGCCATTCGAGAAACAATTGAAAATCTCGCAGCATGCTTTCTCCACCAGTCTAATATATCAAAACTTTTACCATAAATTTTCTCACAATCTTCGGCTAGATACTTATCTAACTCTATTTTCTTTTCCAAACCACCATAACCAATTTCTACCTCAAATTGATGCTCTAACATGGTTTGAACATCATCCATATCATTAATATCAATAGCATTCACCTCTGAATTTATGGGAGTAACACTAGAATCTAACCCCTTATCATTTGCATCAAACATAATAACATATGAAACAAACATAGAAGATAAAGCATGACTAATTCTTTCACGTAATTCCGCTACAATATCCTCTTCAAATAATTTCTCAATCACCCAATTAACATATTTCCATTTACGCCTTGGATCAAGAAGCACATCAATAAATAACATCATATTGATGTTATTAATGTTCCCCCAATATTTTTCTTGCTTCTTCTTCATGCTTAATGCCATTTTCTAAGTTTAGGATCTGATGCACTATCACATTTCATTGAAATCAAAATTCCAATTCCAAAAATTTCTTGCAAATACATATTTCCAGTGACATAAAGCGAATCGGACAACCTTATTGTAGCTTCATAAAAAATCTTTAGAAAAAAATTAAGTTCCGAATGCAATCCCAATCATCATCAGTAGGCACCCCATCATACTTGGCTAACTCAGCACGATATCTACCGTCATTCTTAGACAATAAATTAAAAGCTTTTTGAAATTTTAAAACACTTTCTAGCATTAAAAATGTAGAGTTCCATCTAGTTTCCACATCCAAGCACACAAGACTCTTGTTATCAATCTTCTCTTGTTGTACACAAGCCTTAAACCTTTATAATCTAGCTGGAGAAGAACGAACATATCTAACAGCAACACGCATCTTAAAAACAGAACGCTCACATTCCTTCAAACCATCTTTAACAATTAAATTTAAGATATGAGAAGCACATCTCATATGCAAAAATTCACCATTTAAAACACATCAATCCCAACTATTAAGTCTTTCTCTCAAATGAGCAATCCCCACATCATTAGAACTAGCATTGTCTACTGTTATTATAAATACATTTTCAATTCCCCAATCAAGCAAGCATCCTTCTACAGCTTTTCCAATTGCTTCCCCAGAATGACTAGAAATTGGACAAAAATTCAAAATCTTTTTGTGCAAATTCCAATTTTTATCAATGAAATGGGCAATCAAACACATGTAACTAAGATTTTGGCAAGAAGTCCATGTATCAGTTGTCAAGCAAACTCTAGGCTTAGTATGCTTAAAAAAATGTTTCAGCTTATTCTTCTCCTCCCCATATATACCAAAACAATCCCTAGTTATAGTCCAACATGAAGGAACAGTAAACTTCGGTTGCATCACTTGACAAAATTCAAGAAAACCCTCACGTTCTACAAACTTAAAATCTAATTCATCAACAATCACCATTTTTGCTAATGCTTTCCTACAAGAATCATGATCAAATTTCCAATTTTCAAGTCTAGGGGGTTGTATTGTACCATCAAGACGCACACAACCAGACTGAAAAGATAAAATTTTCTGAGACTTATCAACATTAGGTGGATACTTTTTACACCTTGATAGATGATTAGACAAAGAACTAGTTCCATTATAAGATGCACAAGCAATTTGTTTGTCACAGTACGAGCATATAGCTATATTTTCACCAAGAGATTCAGATTTAGTGAAATGATCCCATACCCAAGATCTTTTTTTGTTGCCAACTCCTTTTTTGGCCTTTTTTGAGGGCGGAGGCATTGGACATTGAGTTTCATTTGTTGTTGAATGAGTCTGATTTTGTGGCTGATTGGAGCCTGAAAAATCAGGATTACTGCCATCAGTTTCTATTGGAACACTTTGATGTTCAGGGATAGAAGACATCTGCAAAATAAAATAATGAAATATTTCAGTTCACAAATAACAATATACCACTGCAAAATTATTATAAACCACTAAAGAATAAATTGCTACCAAAATTTTAAACTGAACATAAGCGATTAAAAATATTTTAAACAAAGTAGAAAGTGATGAGACATGAAAGGATCTCTGGTTTTTATTTGGTTTTTATGGGAAACAATTTAACCAAATAAAAATATAGTTCTCCTCACGTAATCGGAGTTTTTAACCCAAAATAAAAATTAAAAAAATTAACCCTTAGAAATTAAAAATATCAACACGTAGAACAAAATTTAAAATAAAATTAAAAATATATAAAACAAAGTAAAAGCTAATGATATTTACCCGTAGAACAGTTTCTTCACGCAAATAGTGTTGATCGTTGAAGATTAATAGTGATGTTGAGTGGTTGAGTTACTTGAGTAGTAAATTGATGGATGCTGCGAAATTGTGAGAAATTGAATCAGAGAAAATTAGAAACTAGAAAGTGAGGAGAAGAGAAAGAGTCGACTAGAAAGTGAGAAGAAGAGAAAGAGTCAAATCGGTATTCGGTAGATTATTGACAGAGGCTAGGGTTTTTACTTTTATTTTTGGAAATAAATGCATATATTAAATGGTAATATAATATAAATATATAAATATATAATATTATCGGTCGGTTTGGTTACCCAAAATTTTATAAAACTGAAAACCGTAACCGAACCGGTATTCTATAATTAAAAAAAATCCAAAACCGAAACTGGTTTATTCGATTCGGTTAACCAAAATTTTGGTTCGGGTTTTCAGTTTTTGGGTTCGGGTTTGGTTTTTTGGTTTTCTTGCACACCCCTAGTTCGTACTGCTATTTCTACGAGTTATGTTCCGCCTCCTGTGGATCTGTCATAGGATCATAGTTTAGCAAAAGATTTAGGAAAAGAAGAACAACCTGGAATACAGACTACGGCTCAGCAAGACGAAGTTAATCAACTAGTTCAGAGTGAGGGACTGTACGTTTTTGGAGATAGTGAGACTGTGGCTTAGATTCTGTCAATATTAGGAGAGAGCTACTCCGATATCTACGACAATCTGAGGGTGTTAGGAAACCCATTTCTACTGTGTTTTTAGCTGCCAACATGACGATGTTTGATGGAAAGACCGGTACAGATCCAGCAGACGCAAAATATTGGCTAAAGAAACTTTAGTGGCTGTTTGTTGAGATGGAGTATCCGTTAGATAAAAAAATTGAGGGCAACTATATCATTACTTTAGGGGAAAACCCTTAACTGGTGGGAGGATGAAGAAAAAGTTACTACTATTGAGCAGATCACTTGGAAGTTTTTCCGGTAAGCTTTTGAGGATCGTTATGTGGGGCTTGAGTATCTTGCAAAGTTCCGTGATGACTTTTTGAATTTACAGCAGACTGACATGATAGTCAATGACTACGAGATAAAGTTTCTATGACTACTTCATTATGCTTCGGGTCTTGTTACCATCAAGAAACAAAAATGTAAACATTTTTTAAAAGGACTCTGGGTGCCGATTAAGATTGGAGTAGCTTTGCATCATGACATAGAATACAAGTTGATCACCCGACGAGCTAGAACAACAGAACATAATGAGAATTCAAGGATTCAGTAGGAATCCCAGGGTTTAGAGCAAGGTAGACGACAACCTACGACATCAGTTCAGTACAGTCAAGGAAACTAGTCTAGGAAGAGGGACAGAGATGAGTTTAAGTATCAGAGTTCTTCTTAGGCTAGACCAATAGCTTCCGTTATTCTGACTGCTAGTGGTGCTGGTTCCACTAGTACTCGTACTTTGCCATAATGTTCTTTAGCAAGAAGTGACATTCTAGAGAGTGTAGGATAAAGAGTGGAGCTTGTTTCCATTATGGGTCTTATGAGCATCGTCTTAGAGATTGTCTAGTTTCACCACAGTTAGCTTATGCTCCAGGCCAGTCTCAGGCTTCAATAGAGACCCTTGCTGGGGGAAAGGTCAGGGTAGATCTTCTGCTTCGGGTGTTAGTGGTAGAGGTAGAGTTAATCAGTTCAGAGGATCAGCCAGATCAGGGGCATCTCAGCCAGGATTGGTATATGCTACTAGGAGGCATGAGGATCGAGATGAGCCAGATGTTATCACTGGTACATTTTCTATTCATGCTATTTTCTTTTTCTCACTTCTGGATAATGGGTCTACCCACTCTTATGTTTCTAGCTTAGTATCTGGTTATCTAGAAATCCCTATAGAAGATACTAGTAGCTAAGTTTCAGTATATAGTCTTGTAGGTAATCCTGTTGAGGTTACAAAAGTGTACAAAGATTATCCTCTTGAGGTTCAAGGGGAGATCTTTCTGACTAATTTGATAGAGTTACCATTTGGGGAGTTCGATCTGATACTCGGTATGGATTGGCTGTCAGCTCACCGAGTTAATCTGGACTGTGAACGTAAAAGCGCAACTTTGAGGACCTCTAAAGACCATGAGGTGATTCGAAACTGTGAGCGTAGAGGATTTCTATCTAATATTGTTTCTGCTCTGAAAGCTGAAAAGATGATCAGAAAAGGGTTAGTAGCCTATCTTGCTTATATCCTTGACCCGAAGTAGTCTGACCCTGGAATGGATAAAATCCGAGTGATGAGAGAGTTTACATATGTGTTTTTAGAAGAGTTATCTGGTGTACCCCTAAGCGTGAAAAGGTGGAGTTCGGTATCGAGTTATATCTAGGAACTACTTCTGTGTTTGTGGCACCCTATCAAATGGCTTCGATGGAGCTAAAAGTTCAGTTGCAAGAACTTCTAGATAGAGGTTTCATTGACCTAGTGTTTCTCCGTAGGGAGCCCATATTTTGTTTGTTGAAAAGAAAGATGGATCGTTTCGTCTGTGTATTGACTACCGAAAGCTGAATAAGTTAACAATCAAGAATAAATACCCTCTTCCCTGTATTGATGACCTTTTTGACCAGTTCCTAAGAGCTTATGTGTTTTCTAAGATAGACCTGAGATCTGGTTATTACCAACTCAAGGTTAAGGATTCTAACGTGTTTAAAACAACTTTTCAGACACGATATGGACACTAAGAGTTTCTGGTTATGCCTTTCGGACGTACTAATGCCCCTGTAGCTTTCATGGATATGATGAATAGGGTGTTTCGAAATTATCTGGATCAATTTATTGTAGTCTTTATTGATGATATCCTGGTTTATTCTAAATCTGAGACTGAGCAGACTGTTAGATTAATTCAGGATCGGCTCAAAGCCGCTTTTGATAGACAGAAATCATATGCTGATTTTAGGCGTAAGGATCTTGAGTTTGAGATAGAGGAAGTATCTCCTTGGAGGAAGGTACTACGTTTCGGCCGTAAGGCCAAACTCAGTCCTCGTTACATCGGACCTTATCGGATTATCTGACGAGTCGGACCAGTAGCTTACCAGCTTGAGTTACCGACAACGCTTAAGCGTATTCATGATGTCTTTCATATTTCTATACTGAGATGCTATCGGGCTGATCCGTCTAGATTTATGCTATGAGGAGGAACCGGTTGAGATCATTGCTCAGGACCAAAAAGTCCTTCGAAGAAAAAACATTAAAATGGTTAAGGTTCTTTGGCATAATCGAGGTTATGGTAACTCTACATGGGAGCCCAAATATGTTATCAAAGCTCAGTATCCGCATCTCTTTGGTCCAGGTAAATTTCGAGGATGAAATTTCTGTAAGAAGGAGAGAGTTTTAACACCCCAATTTTAGCCCAATTTTAAAAACCTAAATTCAGTTAAAATCCCTAATTAGATACCTTAGAATTTGGGGATTTTAAGTGACTAATTTGCAATTTTAGAAAGTTTAAGGGTTCGGTTGAAAAGTTCTAGAAGTTCAGACCCTTGTTGGGTAATAAGACCCTTTTTATTTTAAAATCAGACCACCCCTGATTTTATGTTTCGGTTTTCTTATTTTGATCTTAATTTATCCTTTATTACTCGTTTATTTTATTTCTGTTGTCGTGTGGAAAGGTATGTTATTTCTTTTCATTCCTTTTTGTTTCCAATGTTTTTGGTGTGTAAGAGGAGTGTTTCTTTTTCTGTGTTAATCGAATTAGGAGTGGGGAAGGAGTTATGCTTATATGTTTTGTGTTTCAATCGTTGTGTTTGATGGTTCAGATTAAGGGATTCGGTAGAGAAGTTTCTTTTGTTTGAAATGAGTTTCTCGGGATGTTTGGATTTTAAAAAGTGGTTGACTTCGATTTTGGGTTAAGTGTTTTGTGTTAGGAAAATGATTCGGGATTGGGTGCTTTGAATCGTGTTTGAAACGAATATAGGGGGTTTTAATTGAAAATTTAGAAGAATTGAAAATCTGGGAAAAACCAGAATTCTAGAAATTTTCTAGAATTTCTAGATTTTCCCTGGAAAATCCAAGGAGCTGTTCTTACCCAACTCAACTTGATACCTGACCCGACCCGAGACTTGACCTGACTCATGACCCAATCCGATCTATTGATGTCATTGCTGATGTCACTACTGACGTGATGACATCAACATTGACCAATGTTGACGTCAGCGTTGACCAGTGCTGATGTCAGCGTTGAATTTTTCTGACCCAGTCACACTTTATGTTATTCGACGTACTGAGTTCGATGACGTTGTTCGTTTTTCAAAAATCAAACCTGAAGTGTAGTTTTTAAGGCTTTTTAGTTCGAATACTTTATTGGAAATTGTATTTATCAGAATATGAATTAGTTACTGTTTGGTTTAGGTCAAGTGGATTCAGACAACGATTTTCTTCCTCCTTCTCCTAGACGACCTCCTGATCCTCAGACTTCGGGACACACACGTGAGTTATCTGGTCATTTCCGTTTCGTGTATTTTTCCTGTATAATGACATAGTAGTGTATCTTACGTAATTGTTACTATTAGGTTCTACATCCGCTCGACCTAGTACAAGAGCTGAGTCCAGTAGACGTCATTCTCTACGTTAAGCTGTCTGCTTAATGGTGTGTCTCTCTTGATACTTTACGTTACTTCTGTGTGCAGATTCTGTTATCTCTGTGTATTTATACTGTTTGCTTTATTTTTGTGATTTCTGAAATAATTGTATAATGCCATGATCTGTATCATTTAAATGTATATATGATTCTAAAACTATCATGCATGCCTCCTGATAGCTTTAAGGCAAGCATTCAGACTCTGTTATCTGTTCATGTCACTGTATTTGGTTGGATAATATGTACGGGGAAGTTCAGTGATATCACCTTTCGGTGAGTATCACTTCGAATCAGTGGCTCCACCTTTGGGTCGAGTTTCCACTTTTGCTTAGTGTTTCCACCTTCTGGTTGAGTTTCAACTTCTGATGGTGTGATGGAGTTAGAGTGGTTCAAGGGATTTTAATCTCTTTATTATTAGGTACCTGAGTCATGTCAATATCTCTATTGGAGACCTTTTAATATCTTTTATATATTTTCATAATACGTTGATTCCTCGATCAGACCATCATAAAATATAGCTTCTTTTGTTTTTCAAGGATTTTTTTATCTTTAGAACCTACTTATCTACCGCACTACAGGTATAAGTTAGACTCATTAGCAACTGGAGTTTATCCTTCCGGGACATCAAATTTAATTGGATCATTCATAGCTTGTATATGTGACTTAGTCACTATTTTAGGGTCAACAAAATTGTTGCATATTTTAAGTGCTTCGCAATACGTGCAAGTGTACAGGTTTCAAGTTATAGTACAAATAATTATCGTCTCCACAGGGATTGGTGCTTCTTCCAGAATCTAATTTCTTGCACTGAATTAAACACACAAATGATTTATAGAATTGATTTTTAAAGAAATAAAATTATAAAACAAGCAAATAAAATAAATTAGAGTAACCAATAAGAGAGATGAGGTTGGGTTATCCTGAATTATGGTATGAATGATGAATGGATTCTTCCTTGCAAGTGGGTGCTCGCACCACTAAATTGTTCTGGCAATTTGGCTTAATCAGATTGCCTAGTCAGTTCATCGAATGCTTGGGCAATTGCAACTAAGGGAATTACTCGGAAAATTTGAGCGACTATCCTCAAGGTTTGGTAAAGCGTTCTTCAGTGGTCCCTGTTGTCTCTAAACCGAGGCTCTGTTAATTGCACAACCTTTGATGATATATCCATGCGTTAATCAAAGGTATACAACAACTATTTTGCGCTTCTATTAGCCGTTGAAATCCGGCACTTATCCCTAAGCTGGATTAGTTCTCACACACTTGGATTGAACCATGCCTATTCTTTTCGTGAATCTAATTCTCCCAGATCTAGATAAATGAATTGTTTATCGAGGTCCTTTTCCAATTCTCTCACAAACTAAATAAGCACCTAGAATAGGCAAACCTTAATTAAGAACACACCAAATGCTTAAATAGAATTCAAACTAAATCAAAAAATAAAACAAAATATCCCAAATCAACTTTAAATTAGTTCATGGCTGGGCAAAATATCCAAAGAGTAAATTCTCTCATCACTTGAAATAACAAGTAAAAATACAAAGGAAATCGGCAACCCCTTCTTCACTCTTTCTCTCTCTCGATTACCTGTCTTTAGTTGGATGACATGTTCCTTTCAAATGGATTTAATTTGTTGACTTAGATGATAGGATAATATTGAATAGGAAATAATCATAAAAAAATATTTTTATTTCTCATTTTATTCCTATCACATATTTCCTTCTGTGTCAATCTCCAAATCTTTTCACGTCTTCTTCCATTGACCTTATCTTCAATAATTTCCTTCCAATTCGATAGCTCTTCATCAGGGAATGAATCCTGCAAACATGGAAATTCACCAAGGCAGTATCTTTTTCCACACAATTCAACCAACACAAGAAATAAATATGATAACCAAGGAAATCTAATAAAAATTCATGAAATTAGTGACATGCAACTAATTATATCCTTAAGTCTAACAATAACAATGAGTAAAAAAAGTAATAAAATAGAACAATTAAACACCTAACACATCCCCAAACTCGAATTATTGCTTGATCTCAAGCAATGCAAACCTAACAAACAATTAATTACCAAGACATTCATTCTTTAAAGAAATGCTTCAAAATTTAACTTCCAACCTCAAAACTGGGACACAAAGTATGATCACCTTTAAATTTTTCAGATAACAAAGAAATTACCTGGAATTAAACTATAATGCTCGTGACCAAGTGTGTGCGTAGTTGAGTAAGAGTTAATTTTCAAGAATCTATTTGAACAATTGGTTTAACACATTAATTGCCAGAGCATTAATATTTAATTCTACTAGAGCCAGTTTCGGGTACCTCTAGCAATTAAGCAATCTCTTTTATTATAATTTTGTCAACTAGATCCAGTGTCGGGCACCTCTAGCGATTCGTCAATGCACACAAACTAGAGCCAATTTCGGGCACCTCTAGCAATACATTGTTTTTTCAATCTTTTTTATTTACCCAAAATTTTAGCAACCTAAGTTCACCAAGTCTCTATCAATTAATGAGTCACAACTGTGTAAAAAATTCAGCATCATAGTAAAATTCTTGGTTCTTCCAATACAATCCTAACATCAAAGGCTATTTCAATTAAGTGCAATAGAAAAAGTTTCATCATTGGGTATCCATAAAATTCAAAACAATTAAATCAAATTGAATACTTGATAAATAATTTATGCAACCTACATGCAACAACTAATAATGAATGTAACTATCATAAAATTAACTAAAGGTAATTACCCCCCAAACTCGAGAGAAGCATTATCCCCAATGCATGCAAAAATAAAAAATGCAAATGAGTTAGAAAGGTCGTCACCTTGAGTTAGTAGTTTCCTACTTGCCATGGGTTTAGCTTTTGGTTCTCGTCATGGTTGTTGTGCTGGTGAATTATGTTCCTCCATCGATGCTTTTCTTTTATCTTGAGTAACAGTTGCTTGGGCATGTGAAATTTTGTTGTAATGAGCAGAGTAAATTGATCCAGATTGTATAACATAATTACAGGTCCACTTGCCCATGAGATGTTTCCTGATTAGAGGATCTTGGACATGATGGTTGTGGTTCTTTATTGGAAAAACTAAATAAACAAGAAAGGAAAAATTTAAGAGGATAAATATCAAAATAAAATAAAAGATAAAACTATAAAAAAAACTTATGGAGGTTCATTTCCGATATTTCTTATAGTCCATCCGCACCCTCTATCGAGTGACAATTCTTCCCAAAAAGATATGGGCCAATGTGGGTACAACTATCCCCTTTGCGTTTTAATGGTGGAGGTGTGTTTCTTTCGTGTTCCATTATAGTCTATGTATACTCTCGACCTTGATATTGTTTCAGAAGGCATAAATAAATTATTAGAAAAAATTATATCAACATCCAACCATTTAATTACCTCATTCTCGTTGACTTTCATCATAGTTGGATATAGCCCTCGTTGTTGCGAAAATTGTTGTGATAGCCAATTGTCGTGGCAATCATCTGTCAAAATTTTATATATGTCAAGTGAAGAACCATTTTTCTCGACGTCTTCAAGAATCAACCCAATATGTTCTTTATGCTTATCAAATATCTCCATTAGTAGAGAATTTGGTTTGGAACTAATATTGGATGGAATCATCATAGATAGATTTTCATTTTCACAACAATCATACCTTACTTTTGATGGCTTCAAATCTTGTAGCGTTGGTTCCTCAAGAGATACCTGTAATGGAAAAGGTGATTTTTGAAAGGTTCAATCATTACCTTCTCGTATTCCTTTAACAAGGTATCGCCATCTTGTTGATCGAGCATGTCGTCATACAATTGCCGTGGCATTTGTGGGTGAGAGTAATCCACAGATTCCTGCTTCAACATCAGTGTTGTTATAACATCTTGAGAATCAGACTCCTCATAATTTATTGTAGCAATACTCTCCTTGGTCTCGTTAAATGTTGTCGTGATATTGCTTTGTTCAGGCTTCTCAATTGTCGTGACAATTATTTGTTTAGACTCATCCAACGTTGGGTAGTCTTTCTCATCAACATGCTCTCAATTTAGAGGTTCCAAACGTTCCTCCTTGTCCTCCAATGTTGGGATTTCAGTATCCCTAAGATTTGATTGTCAGGGCTTGTTATCCATGGCATATATGGAACTCCTCAATTGATCTTCTGAATCCCCCAAGGCTGCATCCAACTCGGTTATCCTCGCATCCATTGACTTTGATATCTCTTTAATCTCATATATTGATATGTCAAGTCTAGCCAATGATGCTTTAAGTTTTTCCTCCAAAGAATTCGAATATTCTTGAAAAGGATTATATTGCCATAGCATGTTTACAACATCAACAAAATTGTAATGGTAAAAAATTTTTGAGCGTTTTGATCATACCATAAAGGATTTTGCTGTTGGTTCCATCTATGATCCTCCATGTGGCAATATGTTCCAGTATTGTATGGGCAATTGTTAAACGAATGATTTTCTCCACAATAAGAACAAAAAATTGCCATGTCATGACCTTGTTGGGCTGCTCTTGGTTGACATAGGTAATCATCATTTAATCTAAGAAATTCTTGATTGGCTCGATTACTATCTCCCAACATAAACTACCGAATAAATTTCTTTCTATCGTTCTGCATCTCAAAGTTCCTTCAACTTGAAACACACTTATATATTTTTTTTGATTTTTTTTTTAAAAATAAAAATAAGTTGGTAAAAATAATAATAAAAATGCAATAACAAAAAAACTAACACCAATTGCCACTCCCCGACAACAACGCGAAAAATTTGTTGCGTGTTTTAAGTGCTTCGCAATACATGCAAGTGTACATGTTTCAAGTTATAGTATAAATAGTTATCGTCTCCACAGAGATTGTTGTTTCTTCCGGAATCTAATTTCCTATACTGAAATTAAAGACACAAATGGTTTATAGAATTGATTTTTAAAGAAATAAAATAATAAAACAAGCAAATAAAAAAATTGAAGTAATCAATAAGAGACATGAGGCTGGGTTATCCTGAATTATAAAATGAATGATGAATGAATTTTTCCTTGCAAGTGGGTGCTCACACCACTCAATTGTTCCGGCAATTGGGCTTAATCAGATTGTCTAGTCAGTTCATCGAATGCTTGGGCAATTGCAACTAAGGGAATTGCTCGGACAATTTGAGCGACTATCCTCAAGGTTCGACAAAGCGTTCTTCAGTGGTCCATGTTATCCCTAACTCGAGACTCTATTAATTGCACAACCTTTGATGATACATCCATGCATTAATCAAAGGTGTACAGCAAATATCTTGCTCTTCTATTAGTCGTTGAAATCTTGCACTTATCCCTAAGCCAGATTAGTTCTCATGCACTTGGATTGAACCATGCCTATTCGTTCATGAATCTAATTCTCCCGAATCTAGATAAATGAATTGTTTATCGAGGTCTTATCCCAATTCTCTCGCAAACCAAATAAGCATTAAGAATATGCAAACCTTAATTAAGAACACATGAAATGCTTAGATAGAATTCAAACTAAATCAAACCATAAAACAAAATAACCCCAGCCAACTTTAAAGTAGTTCATGGTTGGGCAAAATATCGAAAGAGTAAATCCTCTCATCACTCGAAATACCAAGAAAAAATATAAAGGAAATCGGCAGCCCCTTCTTTACTCTTTCTTTCTCTCTCTCGATCACCCATTTTCTAGTTGGAATACATTTTCCTTTTAAATTTCTTTGCTTGGTTGACTTAGATGATAGAATATTATTGAATAGAAAATAATAATAAAAGAATATTTTCATTTCTCATTTTATTCCTATCACATCTATCCTTCTTTGTTTCAATCTTCAAATCTTTCCATGTCTTCGTCCATTGACCTTATCTTCAATAATTTCCTTCCAATTCGGTAGCTCCTCATCAAGGAATGAATCCTGCAAACATGGAAATACACCAAGGCAGTATCTTTTTCCATATAATTAAACCAACACAAGAAATAATTATGATAACTAAGGAATTCAAATGAAAATGCATGAAATTAGTGAAATGCAACTATTTTTGCGCTTAAGTCTAACAATAACAATGAGTAAAAAGGTAATAAAATAGAACAATTAAACACCTAACAGAAATCATCTGATAATTGATTTGCTAAATGAATTATCCTTTGAAATTATACTTCAGATTATTGAATACATGGATCAAACTATGAAAATGATAATTCATTCAAACTTATTTCTTTTTCCAACTATTTTATTTTCTCCCCTTAATGTTGGGTAAACTGACTCATTAAAATGATAGTTAGTATTGAGCTGTAAATAAAATCATTATTAGAATCTGAAGATATTTAATTATCACGGGGAATTTAAACCTGACATATATTCCCAACATAACTGATCTTTGTGCATTGTGGTGGAGCAATTAGAACATATACTACACACCAAAAAAATCTAAGATTAGAAATATTTGGTTTCTTACCAAAAACCATTTTAATTGGGAAAACTTATGATCATTTGTTGGCTTGATGCGAATTAGTGATATTACATGTAAAATGACATGTCATCAACATTATCAAGACCGATTGTCTTTATAAGATAATCTAAATAATGTGCTCGTAATTTTATCAACTGAGCAAGTAGCCTCGCAAAAACCAAGTTATGGGTTAATAACAAGGATATATAGGACTATCTAGTCGATGCATCGATTAAAATCGTAAAATATCTAGATGGACTGTAAGAAAGGTATATGGGTCCACATATATCACCTTGTATCCGTTCTAGAAAATTAATATATTTACACTTTATCTTAGCTGATGATGATTGGATAATCAGATTCCTTTGATAATAAGTATCATATGAAAAAAATACCTTGAAGAAAATTTTAATTCTTCAATAAATGACCACATGAAAGTTTCAAAAAAAATTGCATCATAATTGAATCGGGATGACCTAACCGATCATACTAAATAAAATTATCAGTAAACATCTGGTTTACAATAGCATGAGCTTCAATTTGTATCAATTCTTCTGTAGTTCAATATGGATGACAGTGCATGTATTTTTTTCAAGATTTTCTTATCGTAATATTAAAATAGTCAGCATCCCTTGATTATTATGCTCGATATATTTTTACAAATATCTTTAAAACTCAATAAGTTTCTTTGAGACTTTGACAAGTATAATGCACTGTAAATATAAAATAAAGTTTTATTTTGAAATAATATATTTGCTCAATCGGGGCTTTTTGTGATATTAGTACTTCCAGATATAGTACTCACATTACTTTCTTGCATTTAAAATAGGAAAATATGCATAATTATGCATATTTTAAAATGTGCATTATTTCTTTCACTTCGGGGATGAAAAATATATGCTTTGTACCATTCACTTCAGGGAATAGAAAAATATTAAATATAACGCATCATATCAAATCGGTTATATATCAAAGATAATCTCTCAAGAGCTCTTCTGAATCATTAATATTTTACTACTTTGAGAAATAGTACTCATATTTTCCCTTGTATTTAAATGAGAAAATATTTCTTATGCTTAAGTATAATATGAGTACTTGCACTGTTTGCGAATCATAAATCGTCATAATTTATTGCATATTTTATTCCTGATGTAATCATATTCTTCAAAGAATAAATTAACGTAAATAAATAATATGTAAAATAAATTAACATAAATAAATAATAAATTAACATGAAAAAATAAATAAAAGATCAATTATTCATTTTAAAGATTATAAGAGAAATAAAACAAACGGAGAATTATTCCCTTTAAGGGTTATGAGAAAATTAACAATATCCAATTGAGTTGGACCAACAATATCATCATTATTTTCGCCACTGTAATAACCCTTTCCATATAAAAAGACCAAACCAAAAAATAAATAAAACTCATTTTATTAAAATTGTTAACCTAATATACAAGAACCAATGGCCCATCAGTAGCCCATAACAACCCATTACTCAGATCCAATTAATCAAACCCTAACCCTCTAACTAAACCCTAACCGGTAATTACCCAACCACACCAATCGACCGCCTCTGTTTATTGTGCATGCCAAATGTCCGCGCACGACTATTTGAATAGCGCGTGGTTGCCACGCGCTCGCTCATTGGTCTTCTCGAACGACCATCGCCCCACTGCCTTCGCCATTTGACGTCGCGCTGCTCCACCGCCCTTATCTAGTCGAATCTGCAAAGGAAATGGGATTATTAGACCTATAACCACATACCTAATTAGACTAAAAGTAATAGAATATCGTTGTAAAATGGTATAAAACCAAGAATCGAACAATGTAATGTCTTACGCATGGATCAATCGAAAAAAAACAAGATATTCAAAGCAAAAAAAAACACCAACTCTAGCAAGATTCAAAACAAAATAAGAACAAAAAAAGAGAGTGAGATCGAAAGCAAAACAAAGAAGAAAAAAGGTAAAAAGGATACAAATACTTATCTTTTTTTTAGATATAATGTCATACACTATCTTTTTCAAAAAACCGAGGCCGGATTCGCATTCAGGGCGTCGAGACGCTTTGGAAAGGGTTTATCTTTCCCTCATCGGATCACCAAATGCGGCGCCGGCCACCGCTGACCAACCAAAATGGAAAGTTGCTCCTCGCCGGAGAAAAAAAAAACAAAGAACTTATCTTAAAGCTTGGTTCATTTTTTTGTGAAGAAGAGTGAACAAATGAAAATTTATGAAAATAGGGGCATTTATTTCGAACTAAAAACGGTGTCGTTTCGTTGCTGATTCATAAAAACCAAAAACGATGTCGTTTTAAGTTCTTGACCCATGGATCAACCCACGTAGCAGACCCGACCCGCGTTTAACCCGAAAAAGAGGGAAAATTGCACCCTTGGTCCTCGCACTCTCAACATGTTCATGATTTGGCCTTCAGTTTGCATTCTCTTCGATTTTGGTTATTTTTTTATGATTTAACCTTATAATTTCACGTTTTGTTCAATTTCCCCCTAATTTCTGTTATTTTGACCCTGATAATTTATTTTTTGTAGATTTGCTCCCTATTTCCATTATTATTATCATTATCATTATATTATTTTCGTTAACTAAAGTTTTTTTTTTGTAGATTATGTTTAAAAATTAATGGGATCAAATTATTAAAATTAAATTCAGATTCATATTTTCTATCATATAAAATATTTTGTAACCGATAGGTGCTAATTTTGGGAGTTGTGGGGGTGCTCACCCTTCCCTACGCGTAAGAAACTCCCGGATCCAACTCTGATTTCGCAGATCCATTTTTGTGTTCCAATTGCACCGCAAAAAAAGATTGATTGCGACTCCCGAGACCATTTTTGGTGATTATAGTTGTCGACTCCGATGTGGATAATTTTTTGAGAGTCGAGCCTCAATTCGGTTATACTTTATTTAATGAATCAAAAATATAAATTCAATTTATTTTTAATTTTGTGATCTCTTTTATTTTATTTTATTTATTTTAAAATATTTTCTAATATGCTTTCTTGTTTTTTTCAGGACCCCTATTTCATGAGCTCTAAACTCGGGCTCCGTCCAATTAAGTGGGAGCATGAAACCACTCATTTGTGAGGTTCCGCCTCCCTGTAGGATGGTGAAAAATACTTTCAGGATATTTTTCCCTCTGTCTTCGTGAGACCTACGTCTCCGCAAAGACTTAGAGAAACGTATCCCCCTGAATCATGCTTACTATCCTTAGTAGGATAGTATATACCGTTTGGGTACCTTCTAGAACTACACCACATGTAGTGAAACAGAGAAGCTTACCCTAGAGCTTCATGTCGGACATCTGCCCGTCTAGAAAGTCACCTTGTAGGGGCATTTTTGAAAGAGAGCGAGTGGGTGTTACCTTTATTTGTGCCTTTTATTTCTTGTTATTTATTTCCGCAATTTATTTTCTATGTTTATATTTACGCAACATAAAACTTGCTCATTTATTATTATCTAATTCGGTACTAATACTTTTCCTATTTGGGCTACCTTTTTTTTGTTTTTTGTATTCGCAATTCATTTTTAATTTTAAAAAGGGTGTTGATACAAGTACAACCGTTAGAAAGGATCAACCGTAAAGAATTGTTTTCTCGATAAAGTAAGGGAAACCGGATGTGCTCCACTGAGAGTATCAAGATAGCATAGTTCGAGATAGTTCGTTCTAGCAATAATGGAAGGCTCACCTTGACTAGACTTGGGTTTAGGTCAGAGATAGAGATCGTACCATGATCAAAGCCCTAAACCTGAGAAGCATTTGAAAATGTATTGGCATTGGCAATGTGTAACCAATAACCCTTTTTAACCATCATCACTCAAAGTACAACCATCAAGCATAAATATCCAACAAATTAACAACATAACAAGTTCAATCATACACTTTAGCAAACCTAGCTCTGATACCACCAAATGTAACCCCTTTAGCCCGGCCTAGACGAAAATCGGCTCTAATGGGTTACACGGGGAATATCGAACCAAACCCGCGAAGGTTCGATTCGATAAACAACCCTGAAAAACCAATATGTTTTTTTTCTTTTTATCTAGATGCGTAGTTACATTCCTATGTGTGTCGGTTTCATACAAAACAAGATCGGAGGAAAACAATCCATATTCAAGCATATGACAAGCACATGTGCAACTTAAAGATTAAACGAGTCTACTTCGACTACGTACAGTAGACCGAGAATTTACATAATCAAGAATTCAATTAATCATGCATAAACTACTTGTAACAAAAGTCAATTCAATCAAAGCAATTCAACCTCGTCAACTTCGTACCTCATTGAACAAAGTCTAGATGCAAGGTACCTAATTCTTTTATAACAATGTCCGATTTAAATTAACCAATCACTAATTAAGTGGATTACATGCATTATAGGGTTAATTCGATTCTAAGTGACAATCGTGTCAATCATTCACAAGTACAAGAAAGTACACGAGTCAAGCATGAAATCCGAGCCCCAAATCTCATTTTCAACATTGTGGTATCGAAACAAGGAAACATGGTTTCGATACCATAGCGTGGCATCAACCGTTTTAACGGCCAACAGCCAGAGGTACCGATACTGCCACAAGGCGGTTTCGATGCTCGGACTTTTAGTAGCCACCAAAGAGCAGGGGTATCGATACCAGCCTTGGGCGGTATCGATGCCCGGGTTACTAAAGAGGCCAAATAAGCCTGGGGTACCGATACCAGCTTTGGGTGTTTCGATACCGCTGGGACGAAAACACTTCATTAGGCATTTTAAGGCATTCTAATCTATCCTAAACATAATCAATACTTGCCAAACTCTAGATGCATAATTCCCTAAATATAATAATTAATTTAAACACATAATTACCACCATCTAAGGCACCAAAATCACCTATAGGCATGCTTCCTATATTTTGTTCAAAATCAAGAGACATTCATGCATGAACATGCTTCAAACAAACCAAAGCAATATAACAATCCTTCAAGCAACAACCAAAGCCAATTTTAGAGGTTTTATTACAAGTCTTTAGCTAAACAAAATACACACTCTCTTATGGGATTGGTTTACACAATGTCAAGCCCATTTTATTGGCCAAATCATACCAAAAATATGTAGACTTTCCCCTTGGTCCTCTTGCTCCAAATGCATCCCCAATTGTCTCTAATTTTCTGCAAAGATGAAAAGAGATCTTAAGCACAACATGCTTAGTGAGGAAGCTCTAAACAAGATCATCAATGCAATATTAAAATTATTTAAAATCCATGCTTGCACTCTTGTGCTTGATCAAGTATACAAAACTAGTTCATGCTCATCATCATAATCAAATTATTTCATATGTAATGCACATAATTCCAAATCATTCCATGTATTCATATTGGCTTTCTAGTGATCACTTGTTGTGAACCTTAAGTTCACCGAATACACGGATCCATTGTTTTAGAGACCCTTAGTCTCGTCATGACACTAAGTCACCATTGACATGACACAAAGTCACCCTTGACATGACACGTAGTCACCCTTATCAAGCTCTACCACGCACGGTTGGACACAAAGTCACCCTTGTTGCATGTAGGCGGCTCTACCACGCACGGTTAGACACCAAGTCACCCTCGTTACGTGTAGGCATTTTCTTTATTTTCATAATCTTTATAGTGCACTCAATCCTATTGACATGTCATTTGTATTCGTATCTAAAGTTTGTGTCACTAAGCCAATATCAATTCCAATCATGCATGTTAACTTGCTGCTCATAATGCATTCATAATATGTTCATCATGTGAACCACAAATCATGTTCAATGACGTTATAAAATGTAGGGCAAATAACCTCATATTATTCCATTTCATTTTCATGCTTCCATAAGCCATGAATGTATTTATAAACCATGCATTTCCAGCAATTAACACATGCATGCATCATTTCAAAATCAAAGTTACGCATTTTCAAAATCTCATTGAATCATCTTTCTAAATGCCATTACCGAAAATAGCCGAAACTTACGATAATGCATCAAAATCATTTAATTCACTTAATTTTGAACTATGGAAAGTTTTCACACTATTCCATATTCCCCAAAACAAAACCGAACCTTTGCGAATCACTTGAAACCCAAAATCACTCACCGATAAGCGAAACGAGCCCTCGCCGATGTTTCGACTGCAACGCCAACACACCAGCCACTTATGAACCTTCTTGCACTACCTCTACAACATTAAAAACAGAGCATATGCACATCAAAACATGCTCAACACAGCATCCATATCGAACCTCCACAAATCTATCGAAAACCTATCCGAAAAGGCCGAAAACTAAGCCAAAACGCATCTGAAACAACACCAGCCCTAAACCTAATGAATCTAACATCTAATCCACCTCAATTATGAACTAAAAACACTTTCAAACAATCCTTATACCTCCAGTAAAAGCAGAGCACCTAAAACAACCCACCCATAAAACAACTGAAAATCACCTTAATTCAACACCGATTCAATTATTTCGGGATTAATTTGATGTTAAATTATTACAAGACTCAATCAATCATTTAATTAACATAATATCATTAAGAAATCATCCTAATTACAACATTAATTGAGATCTAAAAAGATCTCACAAAAACCTCCATAAAACTCAAAGATCTTGAATTAAAATACAAAATTAAGTTTCAATTATTGATTAGCAAGCCAAATACTTGGGAATATCAATAAAGAACCTTAGAAAAAGAAGAGAAATCAAAAATTACCTTTGAGATTAACTCCACCAAAAAGATGAGAATTATTCTCTTGATTTCCTTAAAAATGGATGTTGATTTTGCAAAATTGATGAATAGGTTTTGTAGAGAATGAACTGATGAGTAAAATGAGATAAATCTTGTTGAAAATTGAGAAGATTTCAACAAGTAATTGAAGAAATTAAGGAGAGAAAATAGAGAGAAAATGGAGAGAAAGTTTGGGAGAAAAGATGAGAAAATGGGAAGTTAGAAAAGAAAATGAAAATAACTTCTTAATTAAAACTAATTAAAAACAAATTTTGGTGGATAATCTTTAATTAAAAATAATTTGGGTTAATGGCTCTCTAAGGATTCTAAGCTTTGGCTTACTTTCCAATTTAGTCACTAAAAATATCAATTTTTCGAAAATTCAATTTAAACCCCTAACTTTTCCAAAATTTACAATTTAGTCACCAATATAATAATTAGGCTTAATTAAATCCAATTAAAACTCAAATAATATTCCTTTAATTCAAAGATACCATTTTAACATTTTTAAAACATTTCCACACATTTATTATTTATCCGATTAAACTATTATCATTTTAAATTTCCCGAAATTAATGAACCGAAGAATCTGATTCAACCCGAATCGAATCCCCCAAACCAACACTCAAACTACTAACCCCAAAACCGGGATGTTACAACTCTCCCCCCTCTTAAGAAAATTTCATCCTCGAAATTATTACCTAAAGCAAACAAGTGAGGAAACTGCTTTTCCATACTTTTCCTTGTCTCCCAAGTTGCCTCTTCAACACCTTGGTGTCTCCAAAGCACTTTAACCAAATCTATGGTCTTTCCCCGAAGAACCTTTGTATCCACATCCAAAATTCTCACCGGTTCTTCCTCATAACTCATATCCGCTCTTAACTCGATCTCCTCAACTAGAACAACATTAGAGGGATCTGACCTATGCTTACGAAGCATCGATACATGAAAAACATCATGCATCCTACTCAACTCCACCGGCAACCTCAAACGATAAGCAACAGGACCAACACGCTCTAACACCTCATACGGCCCAATGAAACGAGGACTCAACTTACCCTTACGTCCAAACCTCATCACTTTCTTCCATGGCGAAACCTTTAGAAACACCTTATCTCCGACAACATACTCCACCTCTCTACGCTTCAAATCGGCATAGGACTTTTGCCTATCTGAAGCCTCCTTAAGCTTAGCACAAATAAGCTTAACCTTCTCATCCGTATCTTTCAACACTTGAGGTAAAGAAACATACTTCTGTCCAACCTCCTTCCAACACAAAGGCGTACAACACCTACGCCCATATAAAGCCTCAAACTGTGCCATCTGTATACTTGCCTGAAAACTATTATTATAAGCAAACTCCACCAAAGGCAACTGTTTCTCCCAAGAACCTTGAAACTCAATGATGCAACATCTCAACATATCCTCCAAAGTCTGAATAACACGTTCAGACTGACCATCCGTCTGCGGATGATAAGCTGTACTAAAGCTAAGCCTCGTACCCAAAGCAACTTGCAAACTCTTCCAAAACTTAGAGGTAAAATGCGAATCTCTATCCGATACGATCGACTTAGGCACACCATGCAACTTTACCACCTCAAAAACATACAACTCCCTTAACTTATCCATAGAATAAGTCGTATGCACAGCAAGAAAATGTGCACACTTCGTAAACCTATCAACAATCACCCATATAGAATCCTTTTTGGACGGCGTTAATGGTAACCCCGTCACAAAATCCATAGTCACCCTCTCCCACTTCCATTCCGGAACTTGAACCGATTATAACAAACCCGCAGGAAACTGATGTTCAGCTTTCACCCGCTGACACAGCATACACCGCGACACAAACTCCGTCACATCCTTCTTCAACCCAAAAGTACACACTTTTAAGATCCCTATACATCTTCACATTACCCGGATGCATAGCAAACGGACTAGTATGAGCTTCTGCCAAGATAGCTTGTCTCAACTCAACATCATCCGATACCACAATCCGACCTCTAAAACACAAAACCTCATCATCATCAAAATAATATTCGGTCGGTCTACCTTCAGCGATATCTTCCACAAAAGGCACCAAAGCCTCATCCTCCAACTGTTTCACCTTTATCATCTCAACCAAAACAGGTTTTACTTGCAACTCCGCCACTAAACCATCTTCCCTTGAAATACTCAACTTAGCAAACATCGCCCTTAACTCCACCGCTGTCTTACGGCTCAAAGCATCAGCCACCACATTAGCTTTCCCCGGATGATACTCAATAGACAAATCATAATCCTTAAGCAACTCCATCCATCTTCGTTGCCTAAGGTTTAGATCCTTTTGCGACATGAGATACTTCAAACTCTTGTGATCCGTGTATATAGTGCACTTCTCACCATACAAATAATGTCTCCATATCTTCAAAGCAAACACTACCGTCGCAAGCTCCAAATCATGCGTCAGATAGTTCTTTTCATGAACTCTTAACTGTCTAGGGGCATATGCCACAACCTTACCTTCTTGCATCAAAACACATCCAAGACCAACATAAGATGCATCACTATAAACCACAAAATCCTTACCGGACTCGGGTTGAACCAACACCGGAGCACTAGTCAACACCTCTTTAACTTCTCAAAACTCTTTTGTTGGCTTTCTTTCCACTCAAAAGGAACCTTCTTTTGCAAAAGCTTGGTCATAGGAGCAGCAATGCTCGAAAACCCCTCAACAAACCTACGATAATAACCCGCCAAACCTAGAAAACTCCGAACCTCCAACACCGACTTTGGTTGCTTCCAACCCATAACAACCTCTATCTTTTTCGGATCAACACTAATACCCTTTCTGACACTACATGACCAAGAAACACCACTTCCTTTAACCAAAACTCACACTTACTTAGCTTAGCATACAACTGGTTAACCTTCAACGCTTGCAACATTATCCGCAAATGCCGATCATGATCTTCCTCGGTACGCGAATACACAAGGATATCATCTATGAATACCACCACAAACTAGTCCAAGTATTCATGAAACACTCGGTTCATCATATCCATAAAAGCAGCAGGGGCGTTTGTCAACCCAAACGACACCACCAAAAATTCATAATGGCCATACCTTTTCCAAAAAGCTGTTTTCAACACATCCTCCTCTTTCACCTTCAACTGGTAATACCCCGATCTCAAATCAATCTTCGAGAACACACTTGCTCCTCGAAATTGATCAAACAGATCGTTAATCCTTGGCAAAGGATACTTATTCTTCACGGTCAACTTATTCAGTTGCCGGTAATCAATGCACATCCTCATAGTGCCATCCTTCTTCTTCACAAACAACACTGGCGCACCCCAAGGTGATACGCTCGGTCGAATAAAACCTCGGTCAAGCAACTCTTGCAACTGCATCTTTAACTCCTTCAACTCTTTAGGTTCCATGCGATAAGGAGCAATGGACACCGGGTTAGTACCAGCATAAGTCTCAATACTAAACTCCACATCGTGATCGGGAGGTAATCCTGGCAACTCTTCAGGAAATACTTCTGGGAAATCGCGTACAGTTTGAATGTCCTGCACCCGAACACCTCCTACTCCCGGATTCATCACATAAGCTAGATAAGCCATACCACCATGTTGCAACATCTTCTCCGCTTGAAAAGCCGAAACCACATTGGACAAAAATCCAGTATACTCACTCTTCACCACAACCTCACTACCATCCAACAACCTCAAGGTAACCCTCTTCTTTTCAAAATCCACCACCGCTCGGTGCTCCGTCAACTAGTCAACACCCAAGATAAGATCAAAACTGTGGAACGACAACTCCATCAAGTCAACCTCAAGGACATGTCCTTGAACCTCCAACGGACACCTTTTATACAACCTCCTTACTGTAACCATTTCACCCAAAGAACTGGTAACCACCACACCTACGTCTAAAACCTCAACCGGGATATCCAACAAATATGCATGCTCACTCAAAACATAAGAATGCGTAGATCCCGAATCTATCAAAGAAAACAACGATACATTTTGCAAAGAAAAGGTACTTGCAACCACATCTGTGGCATTACAAGTTCCACGCTGAGCATAAACCTTACGCCCATCTCCCTGCCTCTGGAAATCAACCACGTCCACGTCCTCTACCAGGCGTCACAGCTACCTCAGCTCGACCACCAGCCTCACCAACAAACCTCGAACAATCACGCTTCTTGTGATCCATCGACCCACAACCTATACATGCATCAGTGGCCCACCAACACTCTCCTGGATGGCGCCTAGAACATAGATTGCAAATTGTGGTATCACCACCACCTCTACCAAACTGTTGAGCACGACCGCCGCGTTTAAAATCACCTCGGCGTCGGTCAGCTCTATATCGGTTATCCCGAAACCTCTTACCCTGCTTACTCTGAGCATTGGCCTCAGCAGGCCTCTTTCCAACATCAAAAGACTCCTCAACATCCTTGGCCCTATTAACCAGCACATCAAACTCGGTATACTCGGCAGCCAACAGGTATGTCTTAATCTCGGGATCCAATCCGTAACGGAACCTATCACATCTCTTACGGTCTGTAGGGACCAACTCAGGAGCATAGTGGCTCATCCTAATGAACTGTATCTCATACTCAGCCACTGTCATAGCACCTTGCACCAAAGACATAAACTCTCTCTTCCTTGTATCCTCATATTGTGGCCCCAAAAACTTCCGCAAAAAAGCGGTCCGGAAATACTCCCAAGTCAAGTTAGCAGCAGCTACACCAACTTTTGTGGTAGTCCACCAACGATAAGCATCTCCCTAGAGCAAAGAGACCACACAACCCAACCTCCTAGTATCTTGACAATCCATATGATCCAAAATCCTCTCTGTGCTAGCCAATCACTCCTTCGCTGAGCTCGGGTCCGAACCACGGAACTCAACACCGCCCAAGCTACGTAGTCGCTCTAAGGGTAGCCCAGGTGTAACCACAACAATAGGAACAGGATCCGGAATATGCACTCCAGCAATAGTAGCCTAAAACGCACCCGTCATAGCCTGTATGAACGGTGCAAACTCCCTAAACTGACCTCCCTGAGGAACTGGAGGCATACCCACGGGTGGAGGAGGAGGAAGCGACTCTTCCCTAGCAGTCGCCTCACCCTCAGTGATCATACTAGCATTAGCTCGAGTCTCACATCTCGGAGGCATATTCCAAAAACTTCAAACATGCAATATAAAACATAATATCAAAACATATTAGACTTACATCCGGGCAAGATCCAAGGGAAACCTGAGAAGCATTTGAAAATGTATTGGCATTGGCAATGTGTAACCGATAACCTTTTTTAACCATCATCACTCAAAGTACAACCATCAAGCATAAATATCCAACAAATTAGCAACATAACAAGTTCAATCACACACTTTAGCAAACCTGACTCTGATACCATCAAATGTAACCTCCTTAGCCCGGCCTGGATGAAAACCGACTCTAATGGGTTACACGGGGAATATCGAACCAAACCCGCGAAGGTTCGATTCGATAAACAACCCTGAAAAACTAATATGTTTTTTTTTCTTTTTATCTAGATGCGTAGTTACATTCCTATGTTTGTCGATTTCATGCAAAACAAGATCGAAGGAGAACAATCCACATTCAAGCATATGACAAGCACATGTGCAACTTAAAGATTAAACGAGACTACTTCCACTATGTACAGCAGACCGAGAATTTACATCAACAAGAATTCAATTAATCATGCATAAACTACTTGTAACAAAAGTCAATTCAATCAGAGTAATTCAACCTCGGCAACTTCGTACCTTATTGAACAAAGTCTAGATGCAAGGTACCTAATTCTTTTATAACAATGTCTGATTTAAATTAACCAATCACTAATTAAGTGGATTACATGCATTATAGGGTTAATTCGATTCTAAGTGACAATCATGTCAACCATTCATAGGTACAAGAAAGTACACGAGTCAAGCATGAAATCCGAGCCCCAAATCTCATTTTCAACACTGTGGTATCGAAACAAGGAAACATTGTTTCGATACCATAGCATGGCATCAACCGTTTTAACGGCCAACAACCAAAGGTATCGATACTGCCCCAAGGTGGTATCGATGCTCGGGCTTCCAAAAGCCACCAAAGAGCAGGGGCATCGATACCAGCCTTGGGCGGTATCGATGCTTGGGCTACTAAAGAGGCCAAATAAGCCTTGGGTATCGATACCAGCCTTGGGTGTTTCGATACCGCTTGGACGAAAACACTTAATTAGGCATTTTAATGCATTCTAATCAATCCTAAACATAACCAATACTTGCCAACCTCTAGATGCATAATTCCCTAAACATAATAATCAATTTAAACACATAATTACCATCATCTAAAGCACCAAAATCACCTATAGGCATGCTTCCTATATTTTGTTCAAAATCAAGAGACATTCATGCATGAACATGCTTCAAACAAACCAAAGCAATATAACAATCCGTCAAGCAACAACCAAAACCAATTGTAGAGGTTTTATTACAAGTCTTAGCTAAACAAAACACATACTCTCTTATAGGATTGATTTACACATTGCCAAGCCTTTTTATTTGCCAAATCATACCAAAAATATGTAGACTTTTCCCTTGGTCCTCTTGCTCCAAATGCATCCCCAATTGTCTCTAATTTTCTGCAAAGATGAAAAGAGAGCTTAAGCACAACATGCTTAGTGAGGAAGCTCTAAACAAGATCATCAATGCAATATTAAAATTATTTAAAAGCCATGCTTGCACTCTTGTGCTTGATCAAGTATACAAAACAAGTTCATGCTCATCATCATAATCAAATCATTTCATATGTAATGCACATAGTTCCAAATCATTCCATGTATGCATATTGGCTTTCTAGTGATCACTTGTTGTGAACCTTAAGTTCACCGAATACGCGGATCCATTGTTTTAGAGACCCTTAGTCTCGTCATGACACTAAGTCACCATTGACATGACACAAAGTCACCCTTGACATGACACGAAGTCACCCTTATCAAGCTCTACCACGCACGGTTGGACACAAAGTCACCCTTGTTACGTGTAGGCGGCTCTACCATGCACGGTTAGACACCAAGTCACCCTCATTACGTGTAGGCATTTTCTTTATTTTCATAATCTTTATAGTGCACTCAATCCTAATGACATGTCATTTATATTCGTATCTAAAGTTCGTGTCACTAAGCCAATATCAATTCCAATCATGCATGTTAACTTGCTGCTCATAATGCATTCATAATATGTTCATCATGTGAACCATAAATCATGCTCAACGGTGTTATAAAATGTAGGGCAAATAACCTCATATTATTCCATTTCATTTTCATGCTTCCAAAAGCCATGAATGTCTTTATAAACCATGCATTTCCAGCAATTAACACATGCATGCATCATTTCAAAATCAAAGTTATGCATTTCCAAAATATCATTGAATCATCTTTCTAAATGCCATTACCAAAAATAGTCGAAACTTACGATAATGCATCAAAATCATTTAATTCACTTACTCTTGAACTATGGAAAGTTTTCACACTATTCCATAGTCCCCAAAACAAAACTGAACCTTTGCGAATCACTTGAAACCCAAAATCACTCACCGACAAGCGAAACGAGCCCTCGCCGATGCTCCGACGGCAACACCAACGCACCAGTCACTTATGAACCTTCTTGCACTACCTCTACAACATTAAAAACAGAGCATATGCACATGATGCGTGTTTAAAGAGCGCAATAAAGTGCAAGTGAACACATCGTCAAGTAATAAAATGATAAGTATATCAAGTATCAATCTCCACAGGGATTGATATACTTAATATGCCTTCTTGTCCTCTCCTTGCTCCTGTAAAGAAAGTAAAGAACACAGATTATGGGATTATCAGGTTTAAACTAATAACTAAAATAAAGTAAACTAAATATAAAGGAGTTGAGAACGAAGAGAGAGAGTGGGCAGGATCCAGTTGCGTTGTATTGTGGATTCGATTGTCATGTTTCTGTCCAATGCTGTCACATAACATTGTCTCGGCAGTGCTGCAGACTACTGCCTCGGTAGCGATATGCGTGTCTGCCGCGATAATCCCTTGCTCTTGGGCAGACCTCACTAAGATTCGGCAAAGTGTCCTTATATGGTTCCGCTTATCCCTAAGTCGAAACACTGTTGATGAATAGTCCTTGATGATACCTCCCGGCGTTAATCAATTATAATTATCAACCAATCACACACTTCTTTTAGCCACTGAAACCCTAAACCTATCCTTAGGCCGAGTTAGTATCCTCCAATCAAGTCGAATACCGTACTTAACTCCTTTCGTGAATCTAACTCTCCCGAGTCTAGATAAATGGATTACTCATAAACTTCCCTCCCGGGCTTGGATGCAAGAACAAGGAATAACAAAGAGTAAGCAAATCTTAATGTTTTATTGCATTGAATCAAAGAACAAGATACAATCTCTTCTCACGAATACTTCAACAACCTTCACCTAACCCTAAGAAAGCTTAGAACATAGTAGGAAGAAGAAGAATAAGTCTTAGGGTTAAGCTCTCTCTAATTCGGCTCTCCCTTGTACATTGGACGACTAATATATTTATAGTCTAGACCTATGGTAACTTTTCCTAAGTAGAATATAACTTGGAGTAGGGAACAAGTCATAAAAATATAATATTTCGAAGTTTGATTCTATCTAGAAGACTATTCCCATGTGGCCTTTGACTTGTCTTTTTCTCGTACTCTTCTAGTCCGATCCAAACGCTTGTTGTCCAGAAATTCTCAGGTTATTTTTCGCTTTCAATCGCTCAGCATCAGTACTGGAGCTTCTGCTGCCGCGACATTGGTTCTGCCTTCGGCACTGTTGCTGCCTCGGCAGTGGTTCTGCCCTCAGCAAGGCTTCTGCTCTCGGCATTACTGCTGCCTCGGCAGGTATTTCCTGTAACTGCGCAAAAAGGTGCTGAAAAGCCTGTTTTTCTCACAGATTTCATCTTTGTAAGCTATTGCAGTAAAATATCAGTTATTGAGAAATAAGTATATGCATCAGCTCGAATTAGTAGATAATGAGTGTATAATGTCTATGAAAAGAGTAATAAATAATAGCCTTTTTGGGCACTTATCACACCCCCAAACTCGAACTATTGCTTCTCCTCAAGCAATGCAAAACATCAAATTGCCGAACCTTATTCTCTCTTGGTCTTACTTTTCCATCTATTCTCCCCACCATAGCCAAGTCTATCCCTTAGTTTTAGCCTTTAGTTTACTCAAGGATTTTACTCGGAAACAAGCTATAAGGTTACGTGAGTGTGTGGGTTTTTGTGGACAAGGTTGATTAAAGGCTTTCTTAGATAAACTCTAAGTTCAAGACAAGTAGATTTGGAATGGTTATTTCTCTTCTAAAAACATCAATCACTTGAGCCTGTTTCGGGCACCTCAAGAGTTGTGCTTCCTTTTATGATCAATTCTGTTTTTTTCTCTTATTTTCTTTCCTTAGGCATACTAAAGCCGGTTTTGGGCACCTCTAGCATGAAGAAGAGTATTACTAGAGCCAGTGATAGACACCTCTAGTCACTTTTCCAAAGATTCTAAGTCTTTATCACCTAAGTTCATTAAAAGAATTCCTAAATCAAACAAGTCCCAAAAGTGTTTATTTTGGTTTTAACCCTATAGCAAGCTTCTAAGTTTATTCCTTAAGTATTCTAAGGTTATCCCTTCAAGACAGAACCTAGCCATGGTAAGGAGAAAGATTTCTATAGCCTTAGAAGAATAAACTAAGGCAAAGCTGATGTAAGGCAGTGCAAAAGTAAAGACAAAAAATTTAAGTAAAGGCAGGTATATAGCAAAAAATTTTCAAATAAGGCATAAAATTTACTTCCTTTTCTGGTAATGTCGCGGCAGTGGGTTGCCTCGGCAGTGCACTCATCTCCCCCAAACTCAAGCTGAGCATTGTCCTCAATGCTCATAACATACAGCAATGGAAAATTTTGAATAAATAAAGTAAGAGCAAGGAATTAATCAGATTCTGAAGAGCTGATGGAAACAGCTGCTCTTCTAGGTTTTCCTGCTGATGCTTTAAGTCTGGACCCTTGTCCAGGTGATTGCTGTATTTTTGCTTGTCGGGGTGGCTGCCTTCATGTTGGTGTTGGCTTCTGCTTTGGGGCAGTGACTTCTTCTCCTTCTTCTTCGTCACTAATTGCTTCTGTTTACATGACTTCTGTTCCTCCTCCTTCCTCGGCATATGGGGCTCCTTGCTGGGCATGTGATGAACTTTGATAATCATCGATCTCCCTAGAGAGACTATCCCTAGTGAGACTGCCCATAGGGATGGGGCCTTATTAACGCTCTAAAAAGCGTATATTTTAGACCCTTTTACTTAAGGTTTTGTTTGGTTTCAAGTTCATTTGCATTGCATCTCATTGCATTTAGTTGCATTTCATGTGCATTTGCATTTAGATTAGGTTTTTATTTTAATTTCTCTTTTATTTTAAAAGATGCTGCTTTGAAGGGTATTTTCTTGGTTTTGATGTGCAGATTGCTGGAGCAAAATGGAATGATCGGAAGAGATGCTGTAGCATATTTCCATGGTGTTGGATCGAAATTCAACGATGCTACAACATTGTGGGCGGACAAAACAGAACGGAAGAAAGGACACACCTATAGCCCACTGTCCTCACGCGTTTTCTAGGCCAACTGCACCTCTACAGACCTGCAGACGTCGCACCGCGCCTGCACCCTGCCACAATTTTCTGCAGACGTTTCACCTCCTCTGCAGACCTGCAACTGTCTCCTGCAGACCCTGCATTTCTACCATCTGCTGCAGAAAATGTCAAAGCATATTCCCTTGGCATCTTTAGGGCACCAAACCCTAGAAGCCTCCTATAAATACAAGTCCAAGCCTCCTTCAGCATGGAGGTTCGGAGCAAGAAAAAAAAGAAAACTCAGTAGCTAAGGAGCCATAAAGGAGCGAGCTTTAAGGAAAGCTTGAGGGAGAAGAAAGAAGAGATGAGGCTACTTTCGGTTATCTTCAACCTCTAGCCAAGCCACTATTGTTGGAGAGCTTCAAGCAATGGATTTGTGCGACTTCGGGAGGAGCAACAAGCTAGGAAAAGTGTCACGGCACAAGCGTTTGAGACTTCCTTCCTCTTCACTTTGTTTACCTCTTTTCTAAGTAGTTGAATATGTATTTCAAAGGACGAAAGTTGAATAGTTTTTCTTACCTAGCCATGAACTAAACTAGTATGGCTAAGGCTTGTTTTGGATGATTTTATCTTGTTTTAATGGATGTTTACTGTTTCCAGTGTTTAACTTTGTGCTTTGTTCAAGAATGCTAACACATTTTCACTCTAAACCTTGGTTTGTAAGAGTATCGGGAGGTAGCCATAGCTCAAGGGGTTCGGGAAGCTTAGATCTAGGGATAGGCAAAGCTAGACCAACTTGAACAATGGGGTTACCGCGGGAGCGGAATCCTAACTTGCCTTAGGGATAAGGTAGAGTTTCAACGACTAAAAGGGGTAGCACTTTATCAACATTAGGAGTGTTAGGGTTGAGACCGGGAGGTAATGCCTTAGCATTTTCGAGTGTTAGGCCTTCTGACTAGGGATAGTGGAGGCATTTTTAGTAAACTCTGTTGAGCACTAGTAAACCAGTAGAACAATAGCATTCAGGAGAACAGTGAGATCATACCATTGCAAGCCTAGCCTGTCTTAAGCTTGAATATCTTCTCTGTGTTGTGTTTGTGCAGCTTTATTTATTTCTCCAATATCTGTTGAATTGCTACTGCATTTTCGTGACAATATTTGTTTTGCTCCAGCACCATTAGTGACATTTTTATTTTGCTAAAGCATTTTTGGTGACACTTGCAGAATTGCTTTAGCATATGTCCATACAAAGGATTATTTTATCTTTTGTGTATGCTAACTATTTTTGAATTAACCTACCCAATCCTCATGGGAACGATCTCAATCACACACTTTATTACTTGTTCGATGTGTATACTTGCACATTATTGCGCGCAAACCACAATCATATTTTAATCACCCGTGCACGCAACAAGTTTTTGGCGCCGCTGCCGGGGATTGAGGCTATAGGCTATTTCAATCATAATTTTCATACTTTTTATCTTTTTATTTTGTGTTTTGAGTCTTTGTTTTTGATTTAATCTGTGTTTTCTTTGTTTATATTTTCAGGTTTTTGGTTAGTGGATGCCCCGAGTTAATCGTAGGGAAGGCCTCGAACCATTTATTCCGGAAATCGAAAGGTATTTTAGACAAAGGAGGCGAGAGCAAAGAACAAGAGCCATGTATCAGGATCCACAGAATCAAAATGCTAGAGCAATACCTGTAGCAAATCCAAATGCTGCAGCAAATCTAGAGATAGTAGCAAGACCAAGGGCAATTCGAGATCACTTGACACCGATCTTGGATGACCTGAATTCTGGGATAGTGACACCTGAGATACAAGAAGCACACTTCGAGCTCAAACCTGTGATGTTTAATATGCTCAATTCGATCGGACAGTTTGGAGGATCTCCTCACGAGGATGCTCGACAACACATCCGTTCTTTCTTGGAGGTTTGCGATTCGTTCCGCCAACAAGGAGTGCACGAGGATGTGTTGAAGCTAAAGCTATTTCCATACTCTTTGGGAGACCGAGAATGGTTGAATGGTATTCCAGCCGGTTCGATGGAGTCATGGACAGCTTTGTGCAAAAGCTTTTTGGCAAGATACAACCCACCCAACATGAACACTCAATTGCGAAATGAGATAGCATCCTTCAGACAAGGGGATGACGAGTCGATGTACGAGTGTTGGGATCGGTACAAAAGCTTGCTGAGAAGGTGTATCAATCACGGTTTTCAAGATTGGACTCAAATCGTGATGTTTTACAATGGAGTCAACGTATCCACAAGAATGATGTTAGATGCTTCAGCAAATGGGACACTGCTGGACAAGTCGCCAGAAGAAGTATTTGATATTTTGGACAAAATAGCCAACAATGATTATCAGTTTCCAACTACTAGGCTTGGGATAGGATGACGAACTCAAGGAAAGCTGGAGCTCGACGCCATTGATTCTGTCTCAGCACAACTTTCTACTATCACAAATATGTTGAAGAACCTTCAACAGCCCAGTGAAGTACGAGATGCTAAGGCATTAAGCTGTGTGCACTATAGTGGAAACCATTTTGATAAAGACTGCCCAACTCATCTAGAGTCTGCTTATTATGTTGGAAACTTCAACAAAAATTCCAACAACCCTTACTCCAACACGTACAACCCAGGGTGGAGACAACATCCTAATTTTTCGTGGGGTAATCAAGGACCGAATCAAGCTAGCAGCTCAAATAGGCAGCAACCCATGGCATCAAACCAAGGAGTCCAAGGTTTTCAAGGAAATATGCCATGGCAAAATGAACACAAGGGAACAGTTCATCATCAAAGTCACAACAATTCTTTGGAAGCTTCACTGCAAGAATTCATGGCTTCGACCAAGGAGTTCATGACATCAACGAAAGCATTAATGCAGGAGCATTCCACCACCATCTCTAATCAAGGCAATCTGTTGCAGACCCAAGGCGCACTGCTGCAAAGTCACAGCTCTTCGTTGAGAACGCTGGAGACTCAAGTGGGTCAAATTGCTCAAGCATTACAAGCAAGACCAAGAGGCAATTTGCCTAATGATACTGAAGTCACTAAAAATCATGGCAAGGAGCAATGCAGCGCACTTACCTTGAGGAGTGGAAGACAAATCAACACGGGGGAACAACTCAAAAGAAAGGAGAAAGAAGAAACCCCCATTCAGGAGCAAAAAAAAGCTGAACAACAAGAAGAAAAATCTGCTCAAGAAGAAACTGGAGAAAACTTAAATACTGAGGCATTTGGTGAGAAGCTTGCAAATGCTGCAGCAAAAGAAGCATCATCAACGCAACCTTTGAAGGATGTAAGACCACCACCACCATTCCCTCAGCGATTGAAGCAACACAAAGAGGATCTCCAATTTCAAAAATTTGTAAGTATGCTGGACCAATTTCATATAAATATTTCATTTTTAGATGCTATTGATCAAATGCCCTCATATGCAAAGTTTTTGAAAGACATTGTTACAAAGAAAAGAAAAGCTGAGAATTTTGAAACAGTTGCTATAGCATCTGAGTTCTATTCTGGGAAGATTGAGCTTCCCATGAAGAGGCAAGATCCTGGCAGCTTCATCATCCCATGCTCGATAGGAGACAATTTTGTGGGCAGAGCATTATGCGACCTAGGGTCGAGTGTCAATCTGATGCCTAAAGCAATATTCAAGAAGCTTGGTATAGGGAGTACGCGACCTACCACTGTCATCTTGCAACTGGCGGACCACTCTCATGTTCTACCAGAAGGCAAAGTGGAAGATGTCATAGTAAAAGTGGACAAGTTTGTGTTCCCTATGGATTTTCTGATTTTGGATTGTGAAGTGGACTACAAAGCACCCATCATCTTAGGACGACCATTCCTTGCAACCGGTCGAATTCTCATTGACTGTGAGAAGGGAGACTTCACAATGCGAGTAGCAGACCAATCCATGACCATCAATGTCTTCAACACTCTAAAGTACATGGATGATAATGAAGAATGTCACTGTATAGCTGGGATAAATGCTACAGCAAATGAAGAGGATGCAGATTTTTGCTGTGACAATTCTCCGCAAATGAAGGACTTTGCAAAAATACTGGAGGAGCATGATCAGGATGAAGAAGAAGCTCATTAGGAGCTACAGCAAATTGGCTATTTCAAGCCAAGACCAGGTACGAAATTTGAATCAATTGATTTCTCCGAATTTATTCCTCCTAAACCATCACTTTTACATGCACCATCTCTAGATTTAAAACCACTGCCGCCGTATTTAAAGTATGTTTATTTGGGATCTCACAATACTTTGCCAGTGATTATTTCTTCTAGCTTAGATCCTAACCAAGAGCTGAGTCTTGTGAATTTGCTATCGCAATATAAGAAAGCTCTAGGGTGGACTATGGCCGATTTGAAGGGCATCAGTCCCACGATCTGCATGCACAAGATCCTGCTGGAAGAATGCCACAACAATTCTGTTGAGCCCCAAAGAAGACTGAACCCAGCAATGAAGAAGGTAGTGATGACGGAGATTATCAAGTGGTTGGATGCAGGGATCATATACCCAATTTCTAACAGTTCATGGGTTAGTCTTGTACATTGTGTTCCTAAGAAGGGAGGCACGACAGTGATCACAAATGAGGACAACGAGTTGCTCCCAACAAGGACAGTCACAGGCTGGCGCATTTGTGTGGACTATAGGAAGCTGAACAAGGCAACAAAGAAGGACCATTTCCCCCTTCCTTTTATCGATCAAATGCTGGATCGATTGGCGGGAAAGGCTTACTATTGCTTCCTCGATGGCTATTCTGGGTACAACCAAATTGCTATAGCACTAGAGGACCAGGAGAAGACAACATTCGCTTGCCCTTATGGAACTTATGCTTTTCGAAGAATGCCATTTGGGTTATGTAATGCTCCAGCAACTATTCAACGTTGCATGTTGGCAATTTTTTCAGACATGGTTGAAGAATTCTTGGAGGTATTTATGGACGATTTTTCTGTGTTCGGAGAAACTTTTGAAAAATGCCTCGGCAACCTGGCCAAAGTACTGAAACGATGTGAAGAAGCCGACCTTGTACGCAATTGGGAAAAATGCAATTTCATGGTGACCAAAGGTAAGGTTTTGGGGCACAAAATTTCGAGCAAAGGAATTGAAGTTGACAAAGCAAAAGTAGAGTTGATAGAGAAGCTACCACCCCCACCACTGTGAATGGAATTAGAAGCTTTCTTGGACATGCTGGCTTCTACAGGAGGTTTATCAAAGACTTCTCGAAAATCTCTAAGCCACTCTGTAATTTGCTGTAGCAAAATCAACCCTTTGTCTTCGATGAAAAATGCTACAGCGCTTTCACTGAACTGAAGAAGAAGCTTACCTCAACTCTAATAGTTATACCACCCGATTAGACTGAGTCATTCGAGTTGATGTGTGACGCAAGTGACTACGCAGTTGGCGCAACACTAGGTCAAAGGCGAGGTAAACTCCTCCATGTTATTTACTATGCAAGTAGAACTCTTAATGATGCTCAAATTAATTACACCACTACTGAGAGAGAGTTAATTGCTGTAGTATTTGCCTTTGATAAGTTTAGGGCGTATCTTATAGGAACTAGAGTGATAGTGCACACTCATCATTCTGCCATCAAATACCTAGTGACTAAAAAAGATGCTAAGCCGAGACTTATTAGGTGGATACTTTTGCTACAAGAATTTGATATTGAAATAAAGGATAGAAAAGGAACTGAAAATCAAGTTACAGACCACCTATCTAGGCTAGAAAATCCAGAAAATTTAGGAGAGGATTTTGAAATCGAAGAAAATTTCCCTGATGAGAAAATTTTATATGCTACAACATTACCTTGGTATGCCGACATTGTTAATTTTCTTGTTAGTGGTATTTTGCCTCCTGATTTATCTAGCCAGGGTCGCAAGAAGTTCAAACATGATGCAAAATTTTTCTATTGGGATGAGCCATATTTGTTCAAGCAATGTGCTGACCAATTGCTTCGGCGATGTGTACCGGAAGAGGAACAAAAGGATATCCTATTCCATTATCATGCAGCATCGTGTGGTGGGCATTTTGGTGGATCAAGGACTGCTGCAAAGGTCCTTCAATCTGGATTCTACTGGCCTTCACTCTTCAAAGATGCTCAAGCATTTTACAAGGGATGCGATAGATGTCAAAAAACCGGTAACATCTCGAGGAGGAATGAAATGCCGTTGCAAAATATTCTAGAAATCAAGCTTTTCGATGTTTGGGGAATTGATTTCATGGGACCATTTCCATCATCCTATGGTGATTTGTATATCTTGTTAGCAGTAGACTACGTGAGCAAATGGGTTAAAGCGGTGGCAACACCCCGCAATGATTCAAAGATAGTGCTGAAGTTTCTGCACAAGAATATTTTCACAAGGTTTGGAGTCCCCAGAGCTATAATCAGTGATGAAGGAACCCACTTCGACAACAAGCTCATTCCTAAGGCATTACAACGCTATGGAGTCAGACACAAAATTGCTACAGCATATCACCCGCAGACGAATGGCCAAGCTGAAATCTCCAATAGAGAAATCAAACAAATTCTAGAGAAGACAGTCAACACAAAGAGAAAAGACTGGTCTCCAAAGCTGGATGAAGCTTTGTGGGCATATAGGACAGCTTACAAGACTCCTTTAGGGATGTCCCCATTCAAGCTGGTTTATGGGAAAGCCTGTCATTTGCCCGTGGAGCTTGAGCACAAAGCTTATTGGGCCATCAAAAAGCTCAATATGGATTTTAAGGCAGCTGGAGAAAATAGACTTTTGGAGCTTAATGAGATGGACGAGTTTCGATCCCATGCCTATGAGAATGCTAGGATCTACAAAGAAAAGACAAAGAGGTGGCATAACAAACATCTTTTGCCACAACATTTCTCAGAGGGACAACAAGTGTTACTTTACAACTCAAGCCTTAAACTTTTTCCTGGAAAGTTAAAGTCCCGATGGTCTGGATCATTCATTATACATAGGGTTTATCCTTATGGAGCTGTGGAGATCAAAACACTCAATGGAGATCGAATATTCAAGGTCAATGGTCAAAGGCTGAAGACTTACAATGGAGCTCCTATTGTGCGTGACAAGGACGACCCTAGTCTGCAAAATGCCTGAGCATTTCTATCCCTATCTTTTATTTTGCTTTAGCATTTAAATTTCAGTTTGAATAAATACTTCTTTATTTAGGGTTTCTTTTTAAAATGCTTTTATCTATTTTGTCCATATTCAACTATTAATGTTTGAAGGTACAAGCTCAGACCACAAGAGGCTCACAAGGAGCTGCAGAACACCAGATGCGTGCTGCATACAGGAAGGACAGTGCGCAGTGCACAGTCTGTGCAAAGGAGGCCTGGGAGCAAGGAAGGACTGTACGACTGCCAGCATTGGAGGAAAAAGTTTTGGAATTATTTGATTTAGGCTACCAAGGAGGGAGTTGAGAAGCCCATGAAATTGAAATCGGTTGGTTTTTAAGGGGAAGAGAAGGAGTTTAGTTAAAATTCAACCCCTCTTTATACCCTATTTACCTTTTCATTAATTACACAACCCTTTCTCTCTCCAACTCACCATCAAATTAAACCCCCATCAAACCTTTTTACCTTTCCAAGAACCCTAGCCGTCCAAAAATTACACAACATTTGTTACCTTCTCTTTCCTCTCCCCTTCTCAAGCAAGTAACCGTTCATCTTCCTCAACCCAACCCTCTATCTACACTTCATCTTCTTCTCCAAAGTAACCAACCATTATTCTCTCAAAACTTCCTCCTCCTTCAAGAAAACTGAAAGCACATAAACTTCTCTGTCACAATGGTTTGCTGCAAGCATACCGAGGAATCCTCAAGGGCTGCTGCTCAAGCACGGCCGATTGAAATTCACAAGTTCAAAGATGCTGCTGCGAGGGATCGTTTCCAAAAGCTCAAAGCAAGAACGGTTCACTAAGAGAAAGGTTTCCTCTACAATTCTGCAACTTTCCAGAAGTTGCCAGAGCAAGTTGCCCTCACCATAAAACACCACAAGTGGGAGGACTTTGCTCGGCACTTCGCAGCAAAGCCGGATGGCAAGCCCCTCAACATCTCGCTCGTCAAAGAATTCTACGCTCACTACACAAGACCGGGATAGCTAACAGTGTATGTCCGAGGAGATGTTGTGCCATTCACCGCACAAGACATCAACAAGTTTTATGGACTGGATGAAGATGACCAGCACTCAATTTTTGTCGCCTCACTGTTGGGGCAAGACCAAGACTTTCTACTTCAAGAACTCTACATCCAAGGAACCATTTGGGATGAAGCGAACACAACCGTGGACCGTACTTCTTTGAACCCAGAAGGAAAAATTTGGATGCACTTCATCAAGCAAAACTTAATGCCAACCACTCATACGGCCACTGTCAACTTAGGCAGACTACAATTGCTACACTCAATGCTGAGAACGAGGAAGATCAATGTAGGGAAGATCATCCTCGAAAAAGCTTATGCTGCGCTCAAGAGGAAGCAAACACCCATTCCGTTCCCTTACCTCATCACAGCACTCTGTAGAAAATAGAAAGTGTTCGAGAACGATGAGGACTTCAAGGTGAAGGGTCGACAAGGCATAGCTTTGAAGAAGATCCTTAAGTTGATGGGATTAGAGGAAAATGCCCCAGCATCTGCTGAGCGATCAGCCAAGCCGAAAACTGCCATAGCAAATTTCAATGCATTACCTACAACTGTTCAAGGAATGCAACTACAACTGCAAGACCTTCAAAGCAAATTCATGTCATACATGAGTTATGTCCAAAAAATGGACCTAATCCTTCAGCTGAACTTTCGAGAATTGCTGCAAGATAGTGGCTACACTTTTCCCAACTTCCCAACCCACATCTTCGGCCCAGTTGAGCCCGAGCAAGCACCAAAGGAACAAGCCCCACCACAGCAACAACACAACCAGACTACTCCACAAAGGAATGTATAAGACACCGCCCTCCAACAGGATGAGCCACCATCAACTGCACCAGCAACTGAACCATCTCTTGCTGCTTCTGCTACAACATCATACCAGGTCCCTGCCGGTCCATCAGAACCATCACCACAGGACAAAGGAAAGGAACCTACCATGGAATCACCAACCTCTGCACAACGAACAGTTGAAATCAGCAGTGATGATTTCGATCTCAACTCATCACCACATGAAGAGGTGCCTCCTACAGATCAATTAGTCACATCCGTCCCACGCCGTAAGATTAAGCATACGGCTGGACGACACGCTTCTTATAGGAGGGAGGAGGACATGATGCCCATTGCAACAGCAGAAACAAAACAACCATCACCAATGGACAGGCCGTGGAAACGCATCAAGATGGCCGTCCACAAGACGAAACCCACCGAAACGTAAGCATCTTCCCCTTTTGTTTTTATTTTGCATATAGTTTTATTTCTCATAGCGTTGAGGACAATGCTAACCTCAAGTTTGGGGGTAGCAAAGTCTTCGCCTTAGCATTTTCATTTCATTCTGCATATATATAAATTTGCTATAGCATTAGATTCAATTCAAGACAGCTTTTAGGATTAGAATAAATGATATCCGATGATGAGAATTTTGATGCTTTTGATCTGAATTAAAAAAATATTGAGAATAAATTGAACTGAATTAGGACTTGATACTTTGGAATTTTATTTGACACGATTGTATGTTTCCTATGCTTGAATGGTAGGAACTTTTTAGAGAACTTAGAATCTATGCCTTAGTTAGTTTGAAAAGAAAGAAAAACTCTTTTCTGCTTCGGTGTTTAAAAAAAATATGAATAAATGCTTTAGCATAAAACTGTAGAAGGACGCTCCTCTATGCAAGGTTAGCTTATGCTCTGAACATAAATAATGCTACAACATATGAGCGAATGAAAGTTGTCACGGGATGACTCTACCTACTGGCTCGGGGATGTGATGTTTGCTCCATACTCATCTAGAGTTAAGGATGGTAGTTGTGATGAGCTGACACCCTTCAAAGCAGTTTAAAAAAAAAAACTAAGCATGGGAGTAATTTTTAGGAACTAGGGTATAGTGAATAAGGAAAACTAGAATTTTTCTAACACTTAAGCATAGGTTAGATACAATCCAGCACACACAAGCAAGGTATCTTGTCCGTGTTAAAGTTCTAGTCATTCTCAATATCATGTAAATTGTTATAGCATTTATATTCTGAGGATTGATATTTTGCCTAAACTGCTGTCAAGGATTGAAAGTAATGGCATAGCATTTTTATATGTCATTGCTTGAGGACAAGCAATATCTTAAGTTTGGGGGTGTGTTAACGCTCTAAAAGCGTATATTTTATACCCTTTTACTTAAGGTTTTGTTTGGTTTCAAGTTCATTTGCATTGCATTTAGTTGCATTTCATGTGCATTTGCATTTAGATTAGGTTTTTATTTTAATTTCTCTTTTATTTTAAAATATGCTGCTTTGAAGGGTATTTTCTTGGTTTTGATATGCAGATTGCTGGAGCAAAGTGGAATGATCGGAAGAGATGTTGTAGCATATTTCCATGGTGTTGGATCGAACTTCAACGATGCTACAGCATTGTGGGCGGACAAAACAGAACGAAAGAAAGGATACACCTACAGCCTACTGTCCTCACGCGTTTTCCAGGTCAGTTGCACCTCTGCAGACCTGCAGACGTCGCACCGCACCTGCACCCTACCACAATTTTCTGTAGACGTTACACCTCCTCTGCAGACCTGCAACTGTCTCCTGCAGACCCTGCATTTCTACCATCTGCTGCAGAAAATGTCAAAGCATATTCCCTTGGCATCTTTAGGGCACCAAACCCTAGAAGCCTCCTCCAACATGGAGGTTCGGAGCAAGAAAAAGAGAAAAATTAGTAGCTAAGGAGCCATAAAGGAGCGAGCTTTAAGGAAAGCACGAGGGAGAAGAAAGAAGAAAGGAGGCCACTTTCGGTTATCTTCAACCTCTAGCCAAGCCACCATTGTTGGAGAGCTTCAAGCAAGGGATTTGCACGACTTCGGGAGGAGCGGTAAGCTAGGAAAAGTGTCACGGCACAAGCGTTTGAGACTTCCTTCCTCTTCACTTTGTTTACCTCTTTTCTAAGTAGTTGAATACGTATTTCAAAGGACGAAAGTTGAATAGTTTTTCTTACCTAGCCATGAACTAAACTAGTATGGCTAAGGCTTGTTTTGGATGATTTTATCTTGTTTTAATGGATGTTTACTGTTTCCAGTGTTTAACTTTTTGCTTTGTTCAAGAATGCTAACACATTTTCACTCTAAACCTTGGTTTGTAAGAGCACTGGGAGGTAGCCATAGCTTAAGGGGTTCGGGAAGCTTAGATCTAGGGATAGACAAAGCTAGACCAACTTGAACAATGGAGTTACCGCGGGAGCGGAATCCTAACTTGCCTTAGGGATAAGGTAGAGTTTCAACGACTAAAAGGGGTAGCACTTTATCAATATTAGGAGTGTTAGGGTTGAGACCGGGAGGTAATACCTTAGCATTTTCGAGTGTTAGGCCTTCTGACTAGGGATAGTGGAGGCATTTTTAGTAAACTCTGTCGAGCACTAGTAAACCAGTGGAACAGTAGCATTCAAGAGAACTGTGAGATCATACCATTGCAAGCCTAGCCTGTCTTAAGCTTGAATATCTTCTCTGTGTTGTGTTTGTGCAGCTTTATTTATTTCTCCAATATCTGTTGAATTGCTACTGCATTTTCGTGACAATCTTTGTTTTTCTCCAGCATCATTAGTGAAATTTTTATTTTGCTAAATCATTTTTGGTGACACTTGCAGAATTTCTTTAGCATATGTCCATACAAAGGATTATTTTATCTTTTGTGTATGCTAACTATTTTTGAATTAACCTACCCAATCCTTGTGGGAACGATCTCACTCACACACTTTATTACTTGTTCGATGTGTATACTTGCACATTATTGCGAGCAAACCACAATCATATTTTAATCACCCGTGCATGCAACATGCCTTTTGGTGGAGAACTGAAGATAGCTCTCCTTTTAGATGGCCTCTTGCTGGTAGATGATGCTGCGGCAGTGTCTGCGGGCCTGGATGGTCCGTCAGCATTGAACTATTGTTGTGGCCTTGAAGTGAAAAAGGGTCTCGGCCCTGGGTTAGGGGTAGTTTCTGTATAGGGTGCGGCAGTGACAAATATGTTTGCTGGAAATTCTAGAAACTGCATTCCTTCAATGGGGAAGTTCTGGATCATCATGTTGGCAAGGGTATTGTTGAAATCTCTCTGATATTCTATGTATCTTTGTTGTCGAAGGTCCATGTTTGTCATCCTTTGTAAAAGCTCCTGGTATGGATCTGCTGCGGCTGCGGCTTGGTTACTGCCTAGTGCTTCTACCGTGTATTGCCCTCCGACAGTAAAGTCGGTAGTGAACTGTTGGGGTATTGCTTGCACTGGGTCTGCTTTGGTTATCTGCATCACTTTGTGGCAGAATTATCTTGTTCAGCCTTGCCTTTGGGTGTATGTTCATTTGTTTCTTCTATGGGGACACCTGCAGCAATACATAGGGCAGAGATTAAACTAGGGAAATACAAAGGAACTCGTTCTTTCTTACCGCAATCATAAATTTCTTGAAGGATAATCTCTCCAACATCTATGGTTCGCTTGTTGATGATTGATTGGATGAGCACCAATCTTTTTCTGTCTACCGTGGTGTTGTGGGTTGTTGGGAGGAGGCGTCTCTTGAAAAATGTGCACCAAAGTTTTGCTTCGGGTTTAAGGCTTAATCTTGTGACAGATACCCTATGGTCACCGGTTTCCCAAGGAGTTTCGCTGTCGCAAAGATCATCCTTGATCAATTCGAAGTCTACATTAGTGGCCTCTTCGTAGAATGCACTATGAGCGTCATTAATTGGAACGAGGCCATAGTGCTGGTTGATTGCCTCGGCAGTAAGGACGACTGGCTTTCCTCGGCAGTGAACATATAGGTTGCCCTCGCTCGGCATATGTGCGTAAAATTCACGCACAATTGTTGCATTGGCTGGGGGAAGCTGTAGGCAGAAGATTTCCCAATCTTGATATTGTATCTTGTTAAACAAGAATTGCTCAATGCCATAGTTGTGTTCATTCGAATGTTGGAATCCTTGCTCCTCCCATAACTGCCGTGCAACAAAAGATCTGTTGAATCTTTCAGCAACATTGGCGGGATAGAAACGGTTATATGCGGCCATTGATGATTCAAGGAGAATTGGAATGTTGGTGAGAGAATCTTGGAAGTAATTTGAAAGTGGCAAGATGGCGGGTAAGTATGCAGAGAATATTGAGAGCAAGATTTATTAAGAGAGAAGAGAGATAGCAAGATTGTAAGAGTGAATAGTTTAAAACAAGAAGGTTGTTTATATAGGCTTCAGCCTTGTGACCATTTGAATCAACTAGACGTTTTATAGCCATTAGCCTTTACTGCCGTTGCAAACAGTTACTGCCGCGGCGGAAATCTCGGCAGATAGCCGTTACACTGTTTCTGCTCGTTGGGACTACTGCGGCTCTGACACTGTATACTGCCACGGCAGCAGACTTCCTGTTGTGGACTATTTCTCTTTGTTATTCTTGCTTTGTAATTCCTAAAGAAAAAATAGAAATAAAGTAAAAATAAAATATAAAATCATAAAAGATAAAATAAATAACCTAAAAAATTTCATAACTAAAAAAAATCCTAATATAATAATAAAATAAGAGAAGGGAAAGGGTTTAAGTTACTGAGGGAGTGCATGCAAATGCATCTCCCAATTTGTCCATCTCTTTATGGCCAGAATGATGTTTCAGTAAGTATTGGCCATCTTTATTTTCTGCCTCCACTTTGGGCTTGATCTTCTTGCCGAACATTCTGCCGAGCATACTGCCAAGGCAGGATTTTTTTGTGGCATGTGTTGTGTGGAGGGCTTTGCACTCTTCTGGATCATCATATTTCTTTAGATTGTGGAATGTATTGAATTTGACTTGTTGGTCATTTACCCTCATAGTCAACTTTCCATTTTCCACATCAATTAAGGTGCGTCCAGTGGCAAGGAAAGGTCTTCCCAAGATGATCGGTGCTTTATTATCTGTTTCACAATCAAGGATAAGGAAGTCAGATGGAAAAATAAATTTATCGACTCTTACCAGTATATCCTCGATTTTTCCTTCGGAGTGCACGTATGATTTATCCGTAAGTTAGAGCTGCACTGTTGTAGGTTTTGCCCTTCCTATTCCAAGCTTTTGGAAGACGGATTTGGGCATCAAGTTGATGCTGGCTCCTAGGTCACATAGTGCCTTTCCTTCATAGTTGTTCCCAATCACACAAGGTATGGTAAAACAGCCAGGATCCTTCAGTTCGGGTGGCATGCGATTATGCAGCATTGCCATGCATCCTTCAGTAGCTGCCACTGTTTCAAACTCACCAAGCCTCCTTCTCTTAGACACAATGTCTTTCAAGAATTTAGCATAGTTGGGCATTTGTTCAATAGCCTCAACTAATGGCAAGTTAATGTGAACTTGCTTAAGGATGTCCAAGAACTTCTTAAACTGATGGTCTTGTTTCTGTTGTTTCAACCTTTGTGGGAAAGGTGGTGGTGGTCTCATCTCTTCCAGGGTCTTATTGGTTTGAAATTGAATACTTGGAATTATCTGTTCTTTTGCTGCCTCGGCAGGTGCTTTAGGTGTTGTTGGTTCTTCTGCAGGGGCAGTGCTTTCTTCAGGATCAACATCCAAGTCATCTTTGTCTGATTCTGCTTGTATTGCTGGTTGGACTGTTGGTCTTTTTAATTGTTTCTTCAATTGTAGGCCGCTTCTGGTTGTGATTGCTTTGCATTGTTCCTGGCCTATTACTTTAGCAATTTCAGTATTACTAGGTAATCCTCCATGTGGTCTAGTGTTTTGTCTTTGAGCAAATTGACCAACTTGGGTTTCTAGAGATTTTATGGCAGCCTCCTGGTTCTGCAGCCTCATCTCAGTTCTGTTCATGAAGTCATCAATCCTCTTCATGAAACTGCTATTCTCTATCATGTATGATTCTGTTTTTATCATGAAAGCTTTGAGAGAATTTTCCAGTGAATTTATGGGCTGCTGCTGCTGTATCTGCTGCTGTGGCATTGACTGTTGTCCTTGCTGCTGCGGCAGATGTTGCATTTGCTGCTGAAAACTAGGAGCTTGATTTATTGGATTCAAGGCATTGTTAGGGTTGCTCTATGAAAAATTTGGGTGCCTTTTCCAGGATGGGTTATAAGTGTTGGACATCATATTATTATTCCTATTGTAGTTTCCAACATATAGGCTAGATTTTTCATCTTGTATACAATTGGGTGAATCTATAGCCTTATCCTCATGTGTGTTTTGTTGTACTTGCATATTCTAAACCATCTTGGTTAAAGATGCCAATTGAGCTGCCACTGAGTTGGATGTTTCAATTTCATTGACTGTGGCATGGCGTCTTACTCCTCCTCGCCTGGATGTGGGAAATTGGAAATCGTTCCTTGCCAGATTGTTTAGAATTTCAATGGCTTCTGCAGGGGCTCTATCCAATAATGTTCCATTGGCAGAAGCATCTAACATCATCCTTGTGGAGGCATTAGTGGCATTGTAGAACATTGACACTTGTGTCCACAAGGGAAAACCATATAGGGGGCATCGGTTTAATAATTCTCTGTAGTGCTCCCATGCCTCGTACATTGGCTCATCATCATCCTGCCGAAAAGATGTGATTTCATTACGGATCCGATCATATAGATTTGTAGGATTAAACCGCGTAATGAATTCTCGGCAGAGTTCATCCCAAGTTCCTATAGATCCTGCTGGGATGCCATTCAACCATGTCTTCATGGACTCCTTGAATTTTGAATGAATTGCACACTTCCATGAAAGACTTAAGATGCTGCCTGGCATCTTCAGTTGCTGACCCACTAAACTGTTCAATAGTGTTCAACATGTTGAACATGACCGGTTTAAGTTCAAAGTGGGTTGCTTCTATTTCTGATGTAACTACTCCAGGGTTTAGTCCATTCAGATCTTCCACCAGAAAATCTCTAGCGGTTCTCTGCCGCGGCAGTAATTGCTGTGGCAGCGGCTGCTGCGGCGATGGTGGCTGTTGGAATCCTCCATGGCCTGCAGGTAAATTCTGGGCTGCTGGTGGATCTACCATAGCTTCTTGAATCCTTCTTTTCAGCCTTAAGTATGTACGTTCGATCTCTAGATTGAGTTCGTATAAGGGACTACCTGGGTTGGCTCTGGTCATACACCAAAAACAGATCTAAATTAAAAATAACCTAATAAAAATAAAGATAAATAAAAATCAAGAAAATTTAAAGAAGACAAAATTTAGTTACCAATCCCCGGCAACGGCGCCAAAAACTTGATGCGTGTTTAAAGAGCGCAATAAAGTGCAAGTGAACACATAGTCAAGTAATAAAATGATAAGTATATCAAGTATCGATCTCCACAGGGATTGGTATACTTAATATGCCTTCTTGTCCTCTCCTTGCTCCTGTAAAGAAAGTAAAGAACACAGATTATGAGATTATCAGGTTTTAAACTAATAACTAAAATAAAGTAAGATAAATATAAAGGAGTTGAGAACGAAGAGAGAGAGTGGGCAGGATCCAGTTGCGTTGTATTATGGATTCGATTGTCTTGTTTCTGTCCAATGCTGTCACATAACACTGTCTCGGCAGTGCTGCAGACTACTGCCTCGGCAGTGATATGCGTGTCTGCCGCGGCAATCCCTTGCTCTTGGGCAGACCTCACTAAGATTCGGCAAAGTGTCCTTATATGGTTCCGCTTATCCCTAAGTCGAAACACTGTTGATGAATAGTCCTTGATGATACCTCCCGGCGTTAATCAATTATAATTATCAACCAATCACACACTTCTTTTAGCCGCTGAAACTCTAAACCTATCCCTAGGCCGAGTTAGTATCCTCCAATCACACAAAGATTTCATCTTTCTAAGCTGTGGCAGCAAAATATCAGTTATTGAGCAATAAGTATATGCATCAGCTCGAATTAGTGGATAATGAGTGTATAATGTCTATGAAAAGAGTAGTAAATAATAGCCTTTTTGGGCACTTATCACACCCCCAAACTCGAACTATTGCTTGTCCTCAAGCAATGCAAAACATCAAATTACCGAACCTTATTCTCTCTTGGTCTTACTTTTCCATCTATTCTCCTCACCATAGCCAAGTCTATCCCTTAGTCTTAGCCTTTAGTTTACTCAAGGATTTTACTCGGAAACAAGCTATAAGGTTACGTGAGTGTGTGGGTTTTTGTGGACAAGGTTGATTAAAGGCTTTCTTAGATAAACTCTAAGTTCAAGACAAGTAGATTTGGAATAGTTATTTCTCTTCTAAAAAATCAATCACTTGAGCCTGTTTCGGGCATCTCAAGAGTTGTGCTTCCTTTTATGATCAATTCTACTTTTTTCTCTTATTTTCTTTCCTTAGGCATACTAGAGCCAGTTTTGGGCACCTCTAGCATGAAGAAGAGTATTACTAGAGCCAGTGATAGGCACCTCTAGTCACTTTTCCAAAGATTCTAAGTCTTTATCACCTAAGTTCATTAAAAGAATTCCTAAATCAAACAAGTCCCAAAAGTGTTTATTTTGGTTTTAACCCTAGAGCAAGCTTCTAAGTTTATTCTTTAAGTATTCTATGGTTATCCCTTCAAAACAGAACCTAGCCATGGTAAGGAGAAAGATTTCTATAGCCTTAGAAGAATAAACTAAGGCAAAGCTGATGTAAGGCAGTGCAAAAGTAAAGACAAAAAATTCAAGTAAAGGCAGGTATATAGCAAAATATTTTCAAATAAGGCGTAAAATTTACTTCCTTTTCTGGTAATGTCGCGGCAGTGGGTTGCCTCGGCAGTGCACTCATCTCCCCCAAACTCAAGTTGAGCATTGTCCTCAATGCTCATAACATACAACAATGGAAAATTTTGAATAAATAAAGTAAGAGCAAGGAATTAATCAGATTCTGAAGAGCTGATGGAAACAGCTGCTCTTCTAGGTTTTCCTGTTGATGCTTTAAGTCTGGACCCTTGTCCAGGTGATTGCTGTATTTTTGCTTGCCGGGGTGACTGCCTTCGTGTTGGTGTTGGCTTCTGCTTTGGGGCAGTGACTTCTTCTCCTTCTTCTTCGTCACTAATTGCTTCTATTTGCATGACTTCTGTTCCTCCTCCTGCCTCGGCATATGGGGCTCCTTGCTGGGCATGTGATGAACTTTGATAATCATCGATCTCCCTAGTGAGACTGCCCATAGGGATGGGGCCTTGTTAACGCTCTAAAAAGCGTATATTTTAGACCCTTTTACTTAAGGTTTTGTTTGGTTTCAAGTTCATTTGCATTGCATCTCATTGCATTTAGTTGCATTTCATGTGCATTTGCATTTAGATTAGGTTTTTATTTTAATTTCTCTTTTATTTTAAAAGATGCTGCTTTGAAGGGTATTTTCTTGGTTTTGATGTGCAGATTGCTGGAGCAAAGTGGAATGATCGGAAGAGATGCTGTAGCATATTTCCATGGTGTTGGATCGAACTTCAACGATGCTACAACATTGTGGGCGGACAAAACAAAACGGAAGAAAGGACGCACCTACAGCCCATTGTCCTCACGTGTTTTCCAGGCCAGCTGCACCTCTGCAGACCTGCAGACGTCGCACCGCACCTGCACCCTGCCACAATTTTTTGCAGACGCTGTACCTCCTCTGCAGACATGCAACTGTCTCCTGCAGACCCTGCATTTCTGTCATCTGCTGCAGAAAATGTCAGAGCATATTCCCTTGGCATCTTTAGGGCACCAAACCCTAGAAGCCTCCTATAAATACAAGGCCAAGCCTCCTTCAACATGGAGGTTCGGAGCAAGAAAAAGAGAAAAATCAGTAGCTAAGGAGCCATAAAGGAGCGAGCTTTAAGGAAAGCACGAGGGAGAAGAAAGAAGAAAGGAGGCCACTTTCGGTTATCTTCAACCTCTAGCCAAGCCACCATTGTTGGAGAGCTTCAAGTAATGGATTTGCGCGACTTCGGGAGGAGCAGCAAGCTAGGAAAAGTGTTACGGCACAAGCGTTTGAGACTTCCTTCCTCTTCACTTTGTTTACCTCTTTTCTAAGTAGTTGAATATGTATTTCAAAGGACGAAAGTTGAATAGTTTTTCTTACCTAGCCATGAACTAAACTAGTATGGCTAAGGCTTGTTTTGGATGATTTTATCTTGTTTTAATGGATGTTTACTGTTTCCAGTGTTTAACTTTGTGCTTTGTTCAAGAATGCAAACACATTTTCACTCTAAACCTTGGTTTGTAAGAGCACCGGGAGGTAGCCATAGCTCAAGGGGTTCGGGAAGCTTAGATCTAGGGATAGGCAAAGCTAGACCAACTTGAACAATGGGGTTACCGCGGGAGAGGAATCCTAACTTGCCTTAGGGATAAGGTAGAGTTTCAACGACTAAAAGGGGTAGCACATTATCAATACTAGGAGTGTTAGGGTTGAGACCGGGAGGTAATGCCTTAGCATTTTCGAGTGTTAGGCCTTCTTACTAGGGATAGTGGAGGCATTTTTAATAAACTCTGTCGAGCACTAGTAAACCAGTAGAACAGTAGCATTCAGGAGAACAGTGAGATCATACCATTGCAAGCCTAGCCTGTCTTAAGCTTGAATATCTTCTCTGTGTTGTGTTTGTGCAGCTTTATTTATTTCTCCAATATATGTTGAATTGCTACTGCATTTTTGTGACAATCTTTGTTTTGCTTCAGCATCATTAGTGACATTTTTATTTTGCTAAAGCATTTTTGGTGACACTTGCAGAATTGCTTTAGCATATGTCCATACAAAGGATTATTTTATCTTTTGTGTATGCTAACTATTTTTGAATTAACCTACCCAATCCTCATGGGAACGATCTCAATCACACACTTTATTACTTGTTCGATGTGTATACTTGCACATTATTGCGCGCAAACCACAATCATATTTTAATCACCCGTGCACGCAACAAGTTTTTGGCGCCGCTGCCGGGGATTGAGGCTATAGGCTATTTCAATCATAGTTTTCATACTTTTTATCTTTTTATTTTATGTTTAGAGTCTTTTGTTTTTGATTTAATCTGTGTTTTCTTTGTTTATATTTTCAGGTTTTTGGTTAGTGGATGCCCCGAGTGAATCGTAAGGAAGGCCTCGAACCATTTATTCCGGAAATCGAAAGGTATTTTAGACAAAGGAGGCGAGAGCAAAGAACAAGAGCCATGCATCAGGATCCACAGAATCAAAATGCTAGAGCAATACCTGTAGCAAATCCAAATGCTGCAGCAAATCCGGAGATAGTAGCAAGACCAAGGGCAATTCGAGATCACTTGACACCGATCTTGGATTACCTGAATTCTGGGATAGTGACACCTGAGATACAAGCAGCACACTTCGAGCTCAAACCTGTGATGTTTAATATGCTCAATTCGATCGGACAGTTTGGAGGATCTCCTCACGAGGATGCTCGACAACACATCCGCTCTTTCTTGGAGGTTTGAGATTCGTTCCGCCAACAAGGAGTGCACGAGGATGTGTTGAAGCTAAAGTTATTTCCATACTCTTTGAGAGGCCGAGCACGAGAATGCTTGAATGGTATTACAGCCGGTTCGATGGAGTCATGGACAGCTTTGTGCAAAAGCTTTTTGGCAAGATACAACCCACCCAACATGAACACTCAATTGCGAAATGAGATAACATCCTTCAGACAAGGGGATGACGAATCGATGTACGAGTGTTGGGATCGGTACAAAAGCTTACTGAGAAGGTGTATCAATCACGGTTTTCAAGATTGGACTCAAATCGTGATGTTTTACAATGGAGTCAACGCATCCACAAGGATGATATTAGATGCTTCAGCAAATGGGACACTGTTGGACAAGTCGCCAGAAGAAGCATTTGATATTTTGGACAAAATAACCAACAATGATTATCAGTTTCCAACTACTAGGCTTGGGACAGGACGACGAACTCAAGGAAAGCTGGAGCTCAACGCCAATGATTCTGTCTCAGCACAACTTTCTGCTATCACAAATATGTTGAAGAACCTTCAACAGCCCAGTGAAGTACGAGATGCTAAGGCATTAAGCTGTGTGCACTGTAGTGGAAACCGTTTTGATAAAGACTGCCCAACTCATCTAGAGTCTGCTCATTATGTTGGAAACTTCAACAAAAATTCCAACAACCCCTACTCCAACACGTATAACCCAGGGTGGAGACAACATCCTAATTTTTCGTGGGGTAATCAAGGACCGAATCAAGCTAGCAGCTCAAATAGGCAGCAACCTATGGCATCAAACCAAGGAGTCCAAGGTTTTCAAGGAAATATGCCATGGCAAAATGAACACAAGGGAACAGTTCATCATCAAAGTCACAACAATTCTTTGGAAGCTTCACTGCAAGAATTCATGGCTTCGACCAAGGAGTTCATGACATCAACGAAAGCATTAATGCAGGAGCATTCCACCACCATCTCTAATCAAGGCAATCTGTTGCAGACCCAAGACGCACTGCTGCAAAGTCACAGCTCTTCGTTGAGAACGCTGGAGACTCAAGTGGGTCAAATTGCTCAAGCATTACAAGCAAGACCAAGAGGCAATTTGCCTAGTGATACTGAAGTCACTAAAAATCATGGCAAGGAGCAATGCAGCGCACTTACCTTGAGGAGTGGAAGACAAATCAACACGGGGCAACAACTCAAAAGAAAGGAGAAAGAAGAAACCCCCATTCAGGAGCAAAAAGAAGCTGAACAACAAGAAGAAAAATCTGCTCAAGAAGAAACTGGAGAAAACTTTAATACTGAGGCATTTGGTGAGAAGCTTGCAAATGCTGCAGCAAAAGAAGCAGCATCAACGCAACCTTTGAAGGACGTAAGACCACCACCACCATTCCCTCAGCGATTGAAGCAACACAAAGAGGATCTCCAATTTCAAAAATTTGTAAGTATGCTGGACCAATTTCATATAAATATTTCATTTTTAGATGCTATTGATCAAATGCCCTCATATGCATAGTTTTTGAAAGACATTGTTACAAAGAAAAGAAAAGCTGAGAATTTTGAAACAGTTGCTATAGCATCTGAGTTCTATTCTGGGAAGATTGAGCTTCCCATGAAGAGGCAAGATCCTGACAGCTTCATCATCCCATGCTCGATAGGAGACAATTTTGTGGGCAGAGCATTATGCGACCTAGGGTCGAGTGTCAATCTGATGCCTAAAGCAATATTCAAGAAGCTTGGTATAGGGAGTACGCTACCTACCACTGTCATCTTACAACTGGCGGACCACTCTCATGTTCGACCAGAAGGCAAAGTGGAAGATGTCATAGTAAAAGTGGACAAGTTTATGTTCCCAGTGGATTTTTTGATTTTTGATTGTGAAGTGGACTACAAAGCACCCATCATCTTGGGACGACCATTCCTTGCAACCGGTCGAATTCTCATTGACTGTGAGAAGGGAGACTTCACAATGCGAGTAGCAGACCAATCCATGACCATCAATGTCTTCAACACTCTAAAGTACATGGATGATAATGAAGAATGTCACTGTATAGCTGGGATAAATGCTGCAGCAAATGAAGAGGATGCAGATTTTTGCTGTGACAATTCTCCGCAAATGAAGGACTTTGCAAAAATACTGGAGGAGCATGATCAGGATGAAGAAGAAGCTCATCAGGAGCTACAGCAAATTGGCTATTTCAAGCCAAGACCAGGTACGAAATTTGAATCAATTGATTTCTCCGAATTTATTCCTCCTAAACCATCACTTTTACATGCACCATCTCTAGATTTAAAACCACTACCGCCGTATTTAAAGTATGTTTATTTGGGATCTCACAATACTTTGCCAGTGATTATTTCTTCTAGCTTAGATCCTAACCAAGAGCTGAGTCTTGTGAATTTGCTATCGCAATATAAGAAAGCTCTAGGGTGGACTATGGCCGATTTGAAGGGCATCAGTCCCACGATCTGCATGCACAAGATCCTGCTGGAAGAATGCCACAACAATTCTGTTGAGCCCCAAAGAAGACTGAACCCAGCAATGAAGAAGGTAGTGATGACGGAGATTATCAAGTGGTTGGATGTAGGGATCATATACCCAATTTCTGATAGTTCATGGGTTAGTCTTGTACATTGTGTTCCTAAGAAGGGAGGCACTGTTGGGACCGCCGGCACACCCCATGGCGCAGCGGAACAAAATTACGACGGTCTTTCCAGTAATCCATGTACGTTTAATCCGAAATCGGGAGGAAGAGTTACGATAACTTACATTGGGTTCCTTGATAAGCAGCAAAAAAAAAAGCAACTGGATTTGCTACAAACACAATCGTTTAACGCTCTAAAAGCGTATATTTTTTACCCTTTTACTTAAGGTTTTGTTTGGTTTCAAGTTCATTTGCATTGCATCTCATTGCATTTAGTTGCATTTCATGTGCATTTGCATTTAGATTAGGTTTTTATTTTAATTTCTCTTTTATTTTAAAAGATGCTGCTTTAAAGGGTATTTTCTTGGTTTTGATGTGCAGATTGCTGGAGCAAAGTGGAATAATCGGAAGAGATGTTGTAGCATATTTCCATGGTGTTGGATCGAACTTCAACGATGCTACAGCATTATGGGCGGACAAAACAGAACGAAAGAAAGGACACACCTACAGCCTACTGTCCTCACGCGTTTTCCAGGCAAGTTGCACCTCTGCAGACCTGCAGACGTCGCACCGCACCTGCACCCTACCACAATTTTCTGCAGACGTTGCACCTCCTCTGCAGACCTGCAACTGTCTCCTGCAGACCCTGTATTTCTGCCATCTGCTGCAGAAAATGTCAGAGCATATTCCCTTGGCATCTTTAGGGCACCAAACCCTAGAAGCCTCCTATAAATACAAGGCTAAGCCTCCTCCAACATGGAGGTTCGGAGCAAGAAAAAGAGAAAAATTAGTAGCTAAGGAGCCATAAAGGAGCGAGCTTTAAGGAAAGCACGAGGGAGAAGAAAGAAGAAAGGAGGTCACTTTCGGTTATCTTCAACCTCTAGCCAAGCCACCATTGTTGGAGAGCTTTAAGCAATGGATTTGTGCGACTTCGTGAGGAGCGGCAAGCTAGGAAAAGTGTCACGGCACAAGCGTTTGAGACTTCCTTCCTCTTCACTTTGTTTACCTCTTTTCTAAGTAGTTGAATATGTATTTCAAAGGACGAAAGTTGAATAGTTTTTCTTACCTAGCCATGAACTAAGCTAGTATGGCTAAGGCTTGTTTTGGATGATTTTATCTTGTTTTAATGGATGTTTACTATTTCCAGTGTTTAACTTTGTGCTTTGTTCAAGAATGCTAACACATTTTTACTCTAAACCTTGGTTTGTAAGAGCACTGGGAGGTAGCCATAGCTCAAGGGGTTCGGGAAGCTTAGATCTAGGGATAGGCAAAGCTAGACCAACTTGAACAATGGGGTTACCGTGGGAGCGAAATCCTAACTTGCCTTAGGGATAAGGTAGAGTTTCAACGACTAAAAGAGGTAGCACTTTATCAACATTAGGAGTGTTAGGGTTGAGACCGGGAGGTAATGCCTTAGCATTTTCGAGTGTTAGGCCTTCTAACTAGGGATAGTGGAGGCATTTTTAGTAAACTCTGTCGAGCACTAGTAAACCAGTGGAACAGTAGCATTCAAGAGAACAGTGAGATCATACCATTGCAAGCCTAGCCTGTCTTAAGCTTGAATATCTTCTCTGTGTTGTGTTTGTGCAGCTTTATTTATTTCTCCAGTATCTGTTGAATTGCTACTGCATTTTCGTGACAATCTTTGTTTTGCTCCAGCATCATTAGTGACATTTTTATTTTGCTAAAGCATTTTTGGTGACATTTACAGAATTTCTTTAGCATATGTCTATACAAAAGATTATTTTATCTTTTGTGTATGCTAACTATTTTTGAATTAACCTACCCAATCTTTGTGGGAACGATCTCAGTCACACACTTTATTACTTATTCGATGTGTATACTTGCACATTATTGTGAGCAAACCACAATCATATTTTAATCACCCGTGCACGCAAAAGGATTTTGTTGGAGAACTGAAGACAGCTCTCCTCTTGGATGGCCTCCTGCTGGTAGATGATGCTGCGGTAGTGTCTGCGGGCCTGGATGGTCCAGCAGCGTTGAACTGTTGTTGTGGCCTTGAAGTGAAAAAGGGTCTCGGCCCTGGGTCAGGGGTAGTTTCTGTGTAGGGTGCGGCAGTGACAAATATGTTTGCTGGAAATTCTGGAAACTGCATTCCTTCAGTGGGGAAGTTCTGGATCATCATGTGGGCAAGGGTGTTGTTGAAATCTCTCTGATGTTCTATGTATCTTTGTTGTCGAAGGTCCATGTTTGTCATCCTCTGTAGAAGCTCCTGGTATGGATCTGATGCGGCAGCGGCTTGGGCAGTGCCTGGTATGGATCTTCTGTCGTGTACTGCCCTCCGGCAGTAAAGTCGGCAGTGAACTATTGGGGTGTTGCTTGCACTGGGTCTGCTTGGGTTATCTGCATCACTTTGTGGCAGAATTATCTTGTCCAACCTTGCCTTTGGGTGTATGTTCATTTGTTTCTTCTATGGGGACACCTGCAGCAATACATAGGGCAGAGATTAAACTAGGGAAATATAAAGGATCTCGTTCTTTCTTACCGCAATCATAAATTTCTTGAAGGATAATCTCTCCAATATCTATGGTTCGCTTGTTGATGATTGATTGGATGAGCACCAATCTTTTTCTGTCTACCGTGGTGTTGTGGGTTGTTGGGAGGAGGCGTCTCTTGACAAATGTGCACCAAAGTTTTGCTTCGGGTTTAAGGCTTAATCTTGTGACAGATCCCCTATGGGCACCGGTTTCCCAAGGAGTTTCGCTGTCGCAAAGATCATCCTTGATCAATTCGAAGTCTAAATTAGTGGCCTCTTCGTAGAATGCACTATGAGCGTCATTAATTGGGACGAGGCTATAGTGCTGGTTGATTGCCTCGGCAGTGAACATATAGGTTTCCCTCGCTCGGCATATGTGCGTAAAATTCACGCACAATTGTTGCATTGGCTGGGGGAGGCTGTAGGTAGAAGATTTCCCAATCTTGATATTGTGTCTTGTTAAACAAGAATTGCTCAATGCCAAAGTTGTGTTCATTCGAATGTTGGAGTCCTTGCTCCTCCCATAACTGCCGTGCAACAAAAGATCTGTTGAATCTTTCAGTAACATTGGCGGGATAAAAACGGTTATATGCGGCCATTGATGATTCGAGAAGAATTGGAATGTTGGTGAGAGAATCTTGGAAGTAATTTAAAAGTGGCAAGAATGCGGGTAAGTATGCAGAGAATATTGAGAGCAAGATTTATTAAGAGAGAAGAGAGATAGCAAGATTGTAAGAGTGAATAGTTTAAAACAAGAAGGCTGTTTATATAGGCTTCAGCCTTGTGACCTTTTGAATCAACTAGACGTTTTATAGCCGTTAGCCTTTACTGCCGTTGCAAACAGTTACTGCCGCGGCAAAAATCTCGGTAGATAGCCGTTACACTGTTTCTGCCCGTTGGGACTACTGCGGCTCTAACACTGTATACTGCCACGGTAGCAGACTTCCTGCTGTGGACTATTTCTCTTTGTTATTCTTGCTTTGTAATTCCTAAAGAAAAAATAGAAATAAAGTAAAAATAAAATATAAAATCATAAAAGATAAAATAAATAACCTAAAAAATTTCATAACTAAAAAAAAAATCCTAATATAATAATAAAATAAGAGAAGGGAAAGGGTTTAAGTTACTGGGGGAGTGCATGCAAATGCATCTCCCAATTTGTCCCTCTCTTTATGGTCAGAATGATGTTTCAGTAAGTATTGGCCATCTTTGTTTTATGCCTCCACTTTGGGCTTGATCCTCTTGCCGAACATTCTGCCGAGCATACTGCCAAGGAAGGATTTTTTTGTGGCATGTGTTGTGTGGAGGGCTTTGCACTCTTCTGGATCATCATATTTCTTTAGATTGTGGAATGTATTGAATTTGACTTGTTGGTCATTCACCCTCATAGTCAACTCTCCATTTTCCACATTAATTAAGGTGCGTCCAGTGGCAAGGAAAGGTCTTCCCAGGATGATCGGTGCTTTATCATCTGCTTCACAATCAAGGATAAGAAAGTCAGACGAAAAAATAAATTTATCGACTCTTATCAGTATATCCTCGATTTTTCCTTCGGGGTGCACGTATGATTTATCCGCAAGTTAGAGCTGCACTGTTGTAGGTTTTGCCCTTCCTATTCCAAGCTTTCGGAAGACAGATTTGGGCATCAAGTTGATGTTGGCTCCTAGGTCACATAGTGCCTTTCCTTCATAGTTGTTCCCAATCACACAAGGTATGGTAAAACAACCAGGATCCTTCAGTTTGGGTGGCATGCGATTATGCAGCATTGCCATGCATCCTTCAGTAGCTGCCACTGTTTCAAACTCACCAAGCCTCCTTCTCTTAGACACAATGTCTTTCAAGAATTTAGCATAGTTGGGCATTTGTTCAATAGCCTCAACTAATGCCAAGTTAATGTGAACTTGCTTAAGGATGTCCAAGAACTTCTTAAACTGATGGTCCTGTTTCTGTTGTTTCAACCTTTGTGGGAAAGGTGGTGGTGGTCTCATCTCTTCCAGGGTCTTATTGGTTTGAAATTGAATACCTGGAATTATCTGTTCTTTTGCTGCCTCGGCAAGTGCTTTAGGTGCTGTTGGTTCTTCTACCGGGGCAATGCTTTCTTCAGGATCAACATCCAAGTCATATTTGTCTGATTCTGCTTGTATTGCAGGTTGGACTGCTGGTCTTTTTAATTGTTCCTTCAGTTGTAGGTCGCTTCTGGTTGTGATTGCTTTGCATTGTTCCTGGCCTATTACTTTAGCAATTTCAGTACTGCTAGGTAATCCTCCCTGTGGTCTAGAATTTTGTCTTTGAGCAAATTGACCAACTTGGGTTTCTAGAGATTTTATAGCAGCCTCCTGGTTCTGCAGCCTCATCTCAGTTCTGTTCATGAAGTCATCAGTCCTCTTCATGAAACTATTATTCTCTATCATGTATGATTCTGTTTTTATCATGAAAGCTTTGAGAGAATTTTCCAGTGAATTTATGGGTTGCTGCTGCTGTATCTGCTGCTGTGGCATTGACTACTGTCCTTGCTGCTGCGGCAGATGTTGCATTTGCTGCTGAAAACCAGGAGCTTGATTTACTGGATTCAAGGCATTGTTAGGGTTGTTGCTCTATGAAAAATTTGGGTGCCTTTTCCAGGATGGGTTATAAGTGTTGGACATCATATTATTATTCCTATTGTAGTTTCCAACATATAGGCTAGATTCTTCATCTTGTATACAATTGGGTGAATCTATAGCCTTAACCTCATGTGTGTTTTGTTGTGCTTGTATATTCTGAACCATCTTGGTTAAAGATGCCAATTGAGCTACCACTGAGTTGGATGTTTCAATTTCATTGACTGTGGCATGGCGTCTTACTCCTCCTCGCCTGGATGTGGGAAATTGGAAATCGTTCCTTGCGAGTTTGTTCAGAATTTCAATGGCTTCTGCAGGGGCTCTATCCAATCATGTTCCATTGGCAAAAGCATCTAACATCATCCTTGTGGAGGCATTAGTGGCATTGTAGAACATTGACACTTGTGTCCACAAGGGAAAACCATGTAGGGGGCATCGGTTTAATAATTCTCTGTAGTGCTCCCATGCCTCGTACATTGGCTCATCATCATCCTGCCGAAAAGATGTGATTTCATTACGGATCCGATCATATAGATTTGTAGGATTAAACCGCGTAATGAATTCTCAGCAGAGTTCATCCCAAGTTCCTATAGATCCTGTTGGGATGCCATTCAACCATGTCTTCATGGACTCCTTGAATTTTGAATGAATTGCACACTTCCATGAAAGACTTAAGATGCTGCCTGGCATCTTTAGTTGCTGACCCACTAAACTGTCCAATAGTGTTCAACATGTTGAACATGACCGGTTTAAGTTCAAAGTGGGTTGCTTCTATTTCTGGTGTAACTACTCCAGGGTTTAGTCCATTCAGATCTTCCACCAGAAAATCTCTGACGGTTCTCTGCCGCGGCAGTAATTGCTGTGGCAGCGGCTGCTGCGGCAATGGTGTCTGTTGGAATCCTCCATCGCCTGCAGGTAAATTCTAGGCTGCTGGTGGATCTGCCATAGCTGCTTGAATTCTTCTTCTCAGCCTTAAGTATGTACGTTCGATCTCTAGATTGAGTTTGTATAAGGGACTACCTGGGTTGGCTCTGGTCATACACCAAAAACAGATCTCAATTAAAAATAACCTAATAAAAATAAAGATAAATAAAAAGCAAGAAAATTTAAAGAAGACAAAATTTAGTTGTCAATCCCCGGCAATGGCGCCAAAAACTTGATGCGTGTTTAAAGAGCGCAATAAAGTGCAAGTGAACACATCGTCAAGTAATAAAATGATAAGTATATCAAGTATCGATCTCCATAGGGATTGGTATACTTAATATGCCTTCTTGTCCTCTCCTTGCTCCTGTAAAGAAAGTAAAGAACACAGATTATGGGATTATCAGGTTTAAACTAATAACTAAAATAAAGTAAAATAAATATAAAGGAGTTGAGAACGAAGAGAGAGAGTGGGCAGGATCCAGTTGCTTTGTATTATGGATTCGATTGTCTTGTTTCTGTCCAATGCTGTCACATAACACTGTCTCGGCAGTGCTGCAGACTACTGCCTCGGCAGCGATATGCGTGTCTGCCGCGGCAATCCCTTGCTCTTGGGCAGACCTCACTAAGATTCGGCAAAGTGTCCTTATATGGTTCCGCTTATCCCTAAGTCGAAACACTGTTGATGAAGAGTCCTTGATGATACCTCCCAGCGTTAATCAATTATAATTATCAACCAATCACACACTTCTTTTAGCCGCTGAAACTCTAAACCTATCCCTAGGCCGAGTTAGTATCCTCCAATCAAGTCGAATACCGTACTTAACTCCTTTCGTGAATCTAACTCTCCCGAGTCTAGATAAATGGATTACTCATAAACTTCCCTCCCGGGCTTGGATGCAAGAACAAGGAATAACAAAGAGTAAGCAAATCTTAATGTTTTATTGCATTGAATCAAAGAACAAGATACAATCTCTTCTCACGAATACTTCAACAACCTTCACCTAACCCTAAGAAAGCTTACAACATAGTGGGAAGAAGAAGAATAAATCTTAGGGTTAAGCTCTCTCAAATTCGGCTCTCCCTTGTACATTGGACGACTAATAAATTTATAGTCTAGACCTAGGGTAACTTTTCCTATGTAGAATATAACTTGGAGTAGGGAACAAGTCATAAAAATATAATATTTCCAAGTTTGTTATCTAGAAGACTATTCCCACGTAGCCTTTGACTTGTCTTTTTCTCGTACTCTTCTAGTCCGATCCAAACGTTTATTGTCCAAAAATTCTCAGATTATTTTTCTCTTTCAATCGCCCAGCATCAGTACTGGAGCTTCTGCTGCGGCATTGGTTCTGCCTTCGGCACTGCTGCTGCCTCGGTAGTGGTTCTACCCTCGGCAAGGCTTCTGCTCTCGGCAGGTATTTCCTGCAACTACGCAAAAAGGTGCTGAAAAGCCTGTTTTTCTCACAGATTTCATCTTTGTAAGCTGCGACAGCAAAATATCAGTTATTGAGCAATAAGTATATGCATCAGCTCGAATTAGTGGATAATGAGTGTATAATGTCTATGAAAAGAGTAGTAAATAATAGCCTTTTTGGGCACTTATCACACCCCCAAACTCGAACTATTGCTTCTCCTCAAGCAATGCAAAACATCAAATTGCCGAACCTTATTCTCTCTTGGTCTTACTTTTCCATCTATTCTCCCCACCATAGCCAAGTCTATCCCTTAGTTTTAGCCTTTAGTTTACTCAAGGATTTTACTCGGAAACAAGCTATAAGGTTACGTGAGTGTGTGGGTTTTTGTGGACAAGGTTGATTAAAGGCTTTCTTAGATAAACTCTAAGTTCAAGACAAGTAGATTTGGAATGGTTATTTCTCTTCTAAAAACATCAATCACTTGAGCCTGTTTCGGGCACCTCAAGAGTTGTGCTTCCTTTTATGATCAATTCTGTTTTTTTCTCTTATTTTCTTTCCTTAGGCATACTAGAGCCGGTTTTGGGCACCTCTAGCATGAAGAAGAGTATTACTAGAGCCAGTGATAGGCACCTCTAGTCACTTTTCCAAAGATTCTAAGTCTTTATCACCTAAGTTCATTAAAAGAATTCCTAAATCAAACAAGTCCCAAAAGTGTTTATTTTGGTTTTAACCCTATAGCAAGCTTTTAAGTTTATTCCTTAAGTATTCTATGGTTATCCCTTCAAAACAGAACCTAGCCATGGTAAGGAGAAAGATTTCTATAGCCTTAGAAGAATAAACTAAGGCAAAGCTGATGTAAGGCAGTGCAAAAGTAAAGACAAAAAATTCAAGTAAAGGCAGGTATATAGCAAAAAAATTTCAAATAAGGCGTAAAATTTACTTCATTTTCTGGTAATGTAGCGCTGGTGGGTTGCCTCGGCAGTGCACTCATCTCCCCCAAACTCAAGCTGAGCATTGTCCTCAATGCTCATAATATACAGCAATGGAAAATTTTGAATAAATAAAGTAAGAGCAAGGAATTAATCAGATTCTGAAGAGCTGATGGAAACAGCTGCTCTTCTAGGTTTTCTTGCTGATGCTTTAAGTCTGGACCCTTGTCTAGGTGATTGTTGTATTTTTGCTTGCCGGGGTGACTGCCTTCGTGTTGGTGTTGGCTTCTGCTTTGGGGCAGTGACTTCTTCTCCTTCTTCTTCGTCACTAATTGCTTCTATTTGTATGTCTTCTATTCCTCCTCCTGCCTCGGCATATGGGGCTCCTTGCTGGGCATGTGATGAACTTTGATAATCATCGATCTCCCTAGAGAGACTATCCCTAGTGAGACTGCCCATAGGGATGGGGCCTTGTTAACGCTCTAAAAAGCGTATATTTTAGACCCTTTTACTTAAGGTTTTGTTTGGTTTCAAGTTCATTTGCATTGCATCTCATTGCATTTAGTTGCATTTCATGTGCATTTGCATTGAGATTAGGTTTTTATTTTAATTTCTCTTTTATTTTAAAAGATGCTGCTTTGAAGGGTATTTTCTTGGTTTTGATGTGCAGATTGCTGGAGCAAAGTGGAATTATCGGAAGAGATTGTTAGAGTATGCCCAGAGACTAATCATATGATGATTGTATGGATACTTTTATTTACCAATTTTATTGAATAAAGGCATTGCCATTGTTGTTTTCAGATATATGTGTCACACAAACTGAGAAACAATAAGGTCCATATAATAATATATGTATTATTATTAAAAGATCCTTAGTCAAGTATTATTATGGGTATGGACAATAATAATACGCTTAAGACTAACATGTGATTAATTGATGACAATGAGTTGTCATTGACATAGAGATGTCAGAATTAATACATGAATATATTAGTAGAGAATAATATATTGGATTGACCCACTATGAGCATATATCTTGGATTATTATGTGACGGTCACGATATTGCTCATAGTGACAACTATATGTATTATCCTTAGACTTGAGATTATTACTATCTCAACATATATTGTTTTATGTTTTGATGCAGTTAAATGTGTTTCGTAATTAGTTACACTATAAAAAACTGACATTGGACATATTACAATATATGTAGTGAGATGTGAATAATCAAGATAGGATTTGTCCTTCCCACATAATAGGAAAATATATCAAAGGCCACTTGATTGAGTGAGACTAGAAATGCATGGCCATGCTTGAATATGTTGATATGAGATATCACAAATTATTCATTAAAAGTAGTCCACTCTAGATATCAAGAAACATTAAAATAGGCTATACAAGTGTGATTGTTCCAAGACTTGTGCCTATTAAAGATATAAAAGGACAAAAGGATATAATACATTAAAAGAGTTGGTCACAGACATGATACATCGAATCATGATCTCTTGTAACTTAGATGACAATGATATATTGCTAGATGTCACTCATTGTTTTTTAATATTAGAATTGTTCTAATATTATTACTAACATTACAATGAGCCTACAGGGTCACACCCAATGGTTGAAACGGAGCAAATATATATATAAGTATAAGTAGATTATATTTATTCCCGAATTTTAAATAAAGGATATAATTAAAGTAATTATATCCCTTTTAAATTCGAATTAAATATAGATTCTGAAATTTAAGGAAATAATTAAAGTAATTATTTCTTATAAACCAATTCAGAATCAAACTCTTTAAATTCGAATTAAATATAGATTCTGAAATTTAAGGAAATAATTAAAGTAATTATTTCCTATAAACCAATTCAGAATCAAACTCTTATACCTAGGGTTACACCTATATAAAGTATCAATTGGTCTAGCAGCCACAATAGAGAGAATTCTGAATTTCAAACCCTAGAATCACGAAAAACAGTTTTTCGAGATTTGCTCTCTCAACCGGGTGAATTGAGTAGAGGTCGAGACGATATTCGTGGAGGCTAAAGATTCGAATTGTCGAACGATTGTGATTACCGCAAATCCAGTTGCTGTTTTTGCTGTTTATCAAGGAACCCAATGTAAGTTATCGTAACTCTTCCTCTTGATTCCGGATTAAACGTACATGGATCACTGGAAAGACAGTCGTAATTTTGTTCCGTTGCGCCATGGGGTGTGCCGGCGGTCCCAACAGAGATGTTGTAGCATATTTCCATGGTGTTGGATCGAACTTCAACGATGCTACAGCATTTATGGGCAGACAAAACAGAACGGAAGAAAGGACACACCTACAGCCCACTGTCCTCACGCGTTTTCCAGGCCAGCTGCACCTCTGCAGACCTGCAGAGGTCGCACCGCACCTGCACCCTGCCACAATTTTCTGCAGACGTTGCACCTCCTCTGTAGACCTGCAACTATCTCCTGCAGACCCTACATTTCTGCCATCTGCTGCAGAAAATGTTAGAGCATATTCCCTTGGCATCTTTAGGGCACCAAACCCTAGAAGCCTCCTATAAATACAAGGCCAAGCCTAAACCCTAAACCTAAACCCTAAACCCTAAACCCTAAACCTAATGAATCTAAAATCTAATACACCTCAATTATGAACAAAAAAAACTTTCAAACCATCCTTATACCTCCAGCAAAAGCAGAGCACCTAAAACAGCCCATAAAACAGCCGAAAACCACCTTAATTCAACACCGATTCAATTATTTCGGGATTAATTTGATGTTAAATTATTACAAGACTCAATCAATCATTTAATTGACATAATAGCATTAAGAAATCATCCTAATTACAACATTAATTGAGATCTAAAAAGATTTCACAAAAACCTCCATAAAACTCAAAGATCTTGAATTAAAATACAAAATTAAGTTTCAATTATTGATTAGAAAGCCAAATACTTGGGAATATCAATAAAGAACCTTAGAAAAAGAAGAGAAATCAGAAATTACCTTTGAGATTAACTCCACCAAAAAGATGAGAATTATTCTCTTGATTTCCTTGAAAATGGATGTTGATTTTGCAAAATTGATGAGTACGTTTTGTAGAGAATGAACTGATGAGTAAAATGAGATAAATCTTGTTGAAAATTGAGAAGAATTCAGCAAGTAATTGAAGAAATTAAGGAGAGAAAATAGAGAGAAAATGGAGAGAAAGTTTGGGAGAAAAGATGAGAAAATGGGAAGTTAGAAAAGAAAATAAAAATAACTTCTTAATTAAAACTAATTAAAAACAAATTTTGGTGGATAATCTTAATTAAAAATAATTTGGGTTAATGGCCCTCTAAGGATTCTAAGCTTTGGCTTACTTTCCAATTTAGTCACTAAAAATATCAATTTTTCGAAAATTCAATTTAAACCCCTAACTTGTCCAAAATTTACAATTTAGTCACCAATATAATAATTAGGCTTAATTAAATCCAATTAAAACTCAAATAATATTCCTTTAATTCAAAGATATCATTTTAACATTTTTAAAACATTTCCACACATTTATTATTTATCCGATTAAATTATTATCATTTTAAATTTCCCGAAATTAATGAACCGAAGAATCTGATTCAACCCGAATCGAATCCCCCAAACCAACACTCAAACTACTAACCCCAAAACCGGGATGTTACAACTCTCCCCCCTCTTAAGAAAATTTCATCCTCGAAATTATTACCTTAAGAAAATTTCATCCTCGAAATTATTACCTAACCCCAAAACCGGGATGTTACATGGGGCACGAAGCTAGCATTGATCCTCCAGAAAATCCAGATTATGAAGGTGAATGCCAAAACGCACACGCAAAAAGGGTCCACCTTATGTAGAGAAAGCTTCGTTCTAACGCGAGCTTCCATTTCAAAGTTGTAATGAGTCAAAACCTTTTTGTAAAATATTCTGTAATATTAATAATATAGTGTGTCTTCAGTTCGAATTGGAAAATGCTAAAATTCAACTTTTTCATTCCGCCAAATGCAAAACCAAAGGAATGGAGAAAAAATTGGAAGATCGAGCAAGGACATGAAGACATCTCGAGAGTAAGTTGAAAAAAAAAACTAGATACTCACACGTATATTTCACGGTCACAAGACGACCTACTAGAGAAAATAACAAAAGTGCTGACCGGAAAAAGTCCAAAAAGAAAAAAACACAAGAGTAGTCATCAACCCTAATACATTGATGGAAGACTCTAGTAATCCTCTTAACAAGACCCGTGTATCGTTCGAAACTCCTATAGAAAAATTGTCAAAATGACCAAGCCAAATCCTCGTTTCGTGGAGGACTAGTAATTCATGTTGATCCTGACAAAACTAACAAGCTGAAAGTCGAGCTACCCAAAACGATTGAAAAATGATACAAATCATTGTAAAAGATTGAAAGCTATGAAAAGAATAGACCAGCTCCCAATGATGGATGCAAGGAAGTTAAGCCTGATTCCAGACCTCGTGCTGCTCCCGAAATTCAAAATGCCTAAATCTAAATTACATGTCTCGAGATTCATATCACGATGTGATGATAACCGAGATTTTGAACCACTCTACTGGGGTAGCCTCTTTTTCCCTAATCTAGGAGATAAACACTATATTACTCGTAGAAGTTAAAAATCTTTCCCTAATCATTGAAGGGACATGAGAAGCCATTATGCGCTTTATATCAATCTTAACTTCCACTAGGGCAGCCTCTTTTTCCATAATCTAGGGGGTAAACTATATATTACCCGTAGAAGTCGAAAATTCTTCCATAATCATGGAGGGGACATGAGAAGTCGTCATGCGCTTTATATCAATCTAAACTTCTACTAGGGCAATCTCTTTTTCCCTAGTTTATGGGTTAAACGTTATATTACCGATAAAAGTCAAAAATCTATCCTTATGGGTTTCACCAAGATCAAAAAAGATGAAACAAAGCTCCGTGATACAAGGAGAATTTTCACTTAAATCCTCCAAGACAAAAAAGTTGTCGTTAAATAGATCCCGCAGAGCTTGTTAACAAGATATTTGGGGGCATAATATTTTGCCAGTTTGTATGATTAGCTATCAATGTTTGTTTCCTGAACTTTGTCTATATTGCTCCTAAAACATTCATAAAAGTACAGGGACTAAGAGCAATCTTTCAAGAAAACACCCCAAAAGGAACACAGATACTCCACAAACAAAGAGGGGTCAGATATTTTGCTCGATGAAGGAGGCACAACCATCAAAGTTTCAACGGTCAACCAGGCCAACTGATTAAGACAATCTTCAGACAAAAACATTGTCATATGCATTTTGCATTTCATTCTAGGATCATGCATGCATGTATCAGACATGTTCGGATTAGAATCATGCAGTGCATGCTAACCCTAACATTTTGAATCTGTCTGTGAAAGTGTTACCGATCTTATCCTTTCAGCAAGCAATGAAGTAGACGAACATAACAACGTCATTGAGGCATTTCGAAAAGGTAATGTAGATCTACTGATGCGTGTTAAAAAGCGCAATAAAGTGCAAGTGAACACATCGTCAAGTAATAAAATGATAAGTATATCAAGTATCGATCTCCACAGGGATTGGTGTACTTAATATGCCTTCTTATCCTCTTCGTGCTTCTGTAAAAGAAAGTAAAAACACAATTGATGAGAATTGGATTAAACTAATAACTAAAGATAAAGTAAAGGAGGTCGAATATTAAGAAAGAGGGAAGGATCCAGTTGTGTCGTATAGCAGAGTTGACTGATCTGCTTTTGTCCAATATAATGTCACCACACTGCCTCGGCAGTACTGCAGTTTACTGCCCTCGGCAGCGATAGTGTTCTCTGTCGTGGCAATATCTTGCTCTTGGGCAGAGTCTACCAAAGTTCGGCAAAGTATCCTTTGATGCCTTCGCTTATATCTAAGTCGAAGTACTGTTGTAGATCAGTCCTTGATAATACCCATCGGCGTGAATCAATTTGTAATCGACAACCAATCCTACACTTCTTTTAGCCGCTGAAACGTCTTAACCTATCCCTAGGTTAGAGTTAGTGTCACCTAACACCGTTCTTATTCCTTTCGTGAATCTAACTCTCTCGATATTATATAAATGAATAGCTTACAAACTTCTCCATCGAGCTTGAATGCAAGTTTGGATAACAAAGAATAAGAAAACTTCGATACTTTTATTATATTGAACAAGAAACAAGATACAATCTTCTCATACTATAGTCGACAACTTTCACCTAACCCTAAGATAGTTTAGAACATAATGAACGAAGAAACACAAAGGTTCTTAGGGTTAAGCTCTCTCAATTTCGACTCTCCCTTTACATTGGACGACTCATCTATTTATAGTCTTAGACTTAGGGTAACTTTTCTTAAGTAGAATCTAACTTGGAGTAGGGAACAAGTCATAAAAAATATAATAATTCCAAGTTTGATTCTAATTAAAAGACTATTCCCATGTGGCCTTTGACTTATCTTTTTCTTGAGCTCTTCTAGTCTGATCCAAACGCTTGTTATCCAGAAATCTTCAGCTTATTTTTCTCTTTTAATCGCCCAGCATCAGTACTGGAACTTCTGCTGCCGCGGCATTGGTTTTGCCTTCGGCAATGCTGCTGCCTCGGCAGTGGTTCTATCCTCGGCAGGGCTTCTGCTCTCGGCATTACTGCTGTCTCGGCATGTGTTTCCTGCAACTGCGCAAAAAGGTGCTAAAAAGCCTATTTTTCACACAGATTTCTTCTTTGTAAGCTGTGGCAGCAAAATATCAGTTATTGAGCAATAAGTATATGCATCAGCTCGAATTAGTGGATAATGAATACATAATATCTATGAAAAGAGTAGTAAATAATAGCCTTTTTAGGTACTTATCATCTACCTCTGATTATGACCCTTTTTCGGGGTGTGCAGGTAAGAGTCATCCTCTTTATATCTTGTGTCTTTACTCAGTAGATACGTCATTTGGTGAAAAAGTAAAACCAATGAGTGATAAGGACTATTCGAATGTCCATTAAAATCCATTGGGTAACAACCCCTTTGAATATATCCAATCTCACGATTGGTACCAACTGATTGTACCCAGGATAATGGTAGAACTAGCCCAGAGCAAACGACCAAGGTAAAGGCAAGTCAAATCCGTTGATCCCTGTGCATTTGAGAAAAATGTATTAAGGAGGACTATTCGAATATCTATTAAAATCCATTTTCACGAATGGTTGAAGAAAATCAAATCCTTTGGAAAAATTCAATCTCACGATGGGTACCAACTGATTGTACCTAGAGGAATCGTACAACTAGCCTAGGGCAAAAGACCACCGGTAAAGGTGTGTGAAATCAGTTGACCCTTGTGCATTTGGGAAAAATGCATTAAAGAGGACTACTTAAAGGTCCTTTAAAATCCATTTTCGCAAATGGTTAAAGGAAAAACAAACCTTTTAGAAAAATCTAATTTCACGATTGGTACCAACTGATTATACTAAGGAAACCGTACAATCAGTTGGTACCTAGAGGAATGGTACAATTAGCCTGGGGCAAACAACCACCGATAAAGGCGAGTCAAATCAGTTGACCCTTGTGCATTTGGGAAAATGCATTAAAGAGGACTATTCAAAGGTCCTTTAAAATCCATTTTCGTGAATGGTCAAAGGAAAAACAAACCCTTTAGAAAAATCCAATTTCACGATTGGTACCAACTAATTGTACCAAGGGAAATAGTACAATCATTCCGAAGCAAATTGCCATCGTTAAAGATCACACTTCTTCTTTAGTGTAGCAACTAGATACAATATCAGAACTCTACATCAGATCGCTCTTCTTTGTTAGTGTAGCAGTTAGATCAGGTAGATCGTGTTTCTTCGTTAGTGTTGCAGCTAAATCGAGCGTTAGAAGTCATCAGATCTCACTTCTTTGATAGTGCAGCAGTTAGATCAGACATCAGATCTTATCGTCAGATCGTGTCTCTCCGACAGTGTTGCGGCTAGATCAGACATCAAAGCTTTTAGCATTCGATCTTGCTTCTCCGAAAGTGTTATAAGTAGATTAAATGTTGTACCCCAACTCATCGGTAGTGTAGTAGAAGGATCAACATGTGCAGACCTTGCTTCTTCGTCAGTGTAGCAGTTAGATTAGACATCAGGGCTCGTTGTAAGATCATGTCTCTTCGGTAGTGTTGTGGCTAGATCAGACATCAGATCTTTCAATATTCGATCTTGTTTTTTCGACAGTGTTGTAAGTAGATCAAAGGTTGTGCCCCATCTTATCGACAATATTGTAGATGGATAAACATATGCAGACCTTGCTACTTCGTCAGTGTAGTAGTTAGATCAGACATCAGGGCTCATCGTCAGATCGTGTGTCTTCGATAGTGTTGCGACTAGATCAGACATAAAGCATTTTGCATTCAATCTTGCTTATCCGATAGTGTTGTAAGTAGATCAAATGTTATAACCCATCTCATCGGTAGTGTAGCAGATGGATCAAGATGTACAGAACTTGCTTCTTCGTTAATGTAGTTGTTGCGTGTAAAAAGAGCGCAATTCTGTGCAGTGTACACATCGCAAGTAATAAAGTGATCAGTATAATCGTGTATCGTCTCCACAGGGATTTGTGTACTTAATATGCCTCCTTTTGTATTCTTGCTCTGCTAAGATAAATAAAATAAAAACACAGGTAAATAGGATTTGGATAAACTAAATAATTTGAATAAAGAAAACTAAATAAAAAGAATGAGATCTGATTAATAGAGAGGGCAGGATCCAGTTGTGTTGTATAGTGGATTCGATTGACTTGTTTCTGCCCAATGCAATTACACAACACTGCCTCGGCAATACTGCAGATTACTGCCTTGGCAGCAATAGTGTTTATCCGCCACGGCAATCCCTTGCTCTTGGGCAGATTTTACCAAAGTTTGGCAAAGTGTCCTTTGATGGCTCTGCTTATCCTTAAGTTGAAACACTGTTGATGACTAGTCCTTGATGATACCTCCCGGCGTTAATCAATTATAACCAACAACCAATCCCACACTTCTTTTAGCCGCTGAAATTCCAACCTATCCCTAGGCCGAATTAGTATTTCCCAATCAAGTCAAATACCGTACTTACTCCTTTCGTGAATCTAACTCTCCCGAGTCTAGATAAATAGATTACTCACAAACTTCTCTCCCGAGCTTGAATGTAAGAACAAAGAATGGCAAAGAGTAAGCAAACTTTGATATTTTATTGTATTGAAACTAGAAACAAAATACAATCTCTTCTCACCAATACTCAACAACCTTCACCTAAACCCTAAGAAGGGTTAGAACATAATGGGAGAAGGAAAACGATAATTTCTAAGGTGAATTCCCTCCTAATCGGCTCTCCTTAAACAATGGTCGGCTATGGTATATATAGTCTAGGTCTAGGGCAAACCTTTTCTAAGTAGGAATACAACTTGGAGTAGGATACAATTAAATTCCATAAATAAAATATTTCCAAGTTTGTTCCAACTAAGATGCTTTTCCCTTGTGGCCTTTGACTTGGGCTTTCCATGCGCTAACCAGCTCTGATCCATGTGTTGCATGTCCAGAAACGTCCAGCTTATTTTTCTCTTCCAATCGCCTACAACATTGATGCTGGAACTTCAGTTGCTGTCGCGGTCCTGGTTCTGCCACGGCCTTAGTGTTGCCTCGGTAATAGTTATTCCTGCAGTTACAGAAGATGTCGTAAATTCTGCATTTTCTATAAATATTAGCTTTATAAGTTACAATAGCAGAATATTCAAATATTGCACATTAAGTACATGCATCAGTCCAAGTAGGTGTGAGATAAGTGCTTATTGCCCATGAAAGGTGTATAAAATAATAGTCTTTTGAGCACTTATCAGTAGTAGTTAGATCAGACATCAGGACTCGTCGTCAAATTGTGTCTCTCCGATAGTGTTGCGGCTAGATCAGACATCAGAGCTTTCAGCATTTGATCTTGCTTCTCCGGAAGTGTTGTAAGTAAATCAAATCTTGTGCCCCATCTCATCGACAATGTTGTAGATGGATAAAGATGTGCAGATCATACTTCTTCGTCAGTGTAATAGTTAGATCAGACATCAGGGCTCATCGTCAGATCGTGTCTCTCCGGCAGTGTTGCGGCTAGATCAGACATTAGAGCTTTCATCATTCGGTCATGCTTCTCCGGCAGTGTTGTAAATAGATCAAATTTTATGCCCCATCTCATCGGTAGTGTTGTAGATGGATCCAGATTTGTAGACCTTGCTTTTTCGTCAGTGTCGCAGCTAGGTCAAGCCTTCAGCAGAAATAGTAGCGTCATCAACATCATCACAACTAAAGTTTTGTGTCATCTTCTCCAATGGATCATCAATTTTGAAAATTTTTTTGCCAAGAGAGGTAGAGTAAATCAAGTCAAAGCTCTAGAAGAAGAAGCGGTGGCGAAAAAGAACCCCAACCTTACAAAAAAACCTCTACCTTACAAAAAAGAATCCCTACCTTACCAAAGAAGAACCCGAAACCATACTAGATGAAATGGATAATTCTTTATCTTTGTTTTATTGTCGTTATACAACAATAAGCAAAAAGGGGCAGCTGTAATAACCCATTCAACATAAAAAGATCAAACCAAAAATGTTAACACAATACACAAGACCCAATGGCCCATCTGTAACCCACCCTAACCACACCAACAGGTCACCTCTTTTTATTGTGCATGATATTTGTCCGCACGTGGACACAACGATCGGCTATTCGAATCGTGCATGTTTGCAACACGCTCGCTCATTATTCATGTAACCCTCTCGACCCAGTCTAGACGCCACCCAACTCGAATGAGTTACACGGGGAATACCGAAGCTAATTCGGAGACTCGCCTCGATAAATGACCCTATTTTTTCTTTTATCCTATCTAAATGCTTTAATTATATCCTACATATTCATGCAAGGATTGAGTTCATTTGCAGCAGAAAAAGATGTGAAACATGTCCTAATTTTATCGTACAAGTTTTAGGGACCTAATTGTAATTTTCTAGAAATTTGTACTCTAATTGTGAAATTAAGGTTATTAGTATTTAATTAAGTACATTACATTCTTGGGTCTCAAATTTCAGCTTTAAACGAGGTCTACAAGTCACTTAATTGATTACTAGATGTTTAGTGACTAAAATGTAAAGATTTCAAGTTATCCTTCAATCTATAACGACTTTAACTACTAGGGTTTTTGAAACACCCTGTACAAGTATCGATACCTATGAAACGAAAAAGGTGGTATCAAAATGGGACTTAAATTTTTCGATACACCTTCAAAGGCTCACTTGATTTCCTGCGCGATAAGCCCGTGTTTTGATACAACTATGACCCTATATCGATACCATTTGAAACTTTAAAGACCGGTATCGATATCAAGATCAATTTTATCGAAACACCTATTTTTTTCAACATACTGTTTCTAAACTAATTCATGTGGTTTCGATACCCAGGCTAATTTTTTCAGAAGACTATCGTATTTTTTCCTAGGTATCGATACCCTGATTTTTGGTTTCGATACTCATGCCTCCTAGTTGTGACACCCCCGGACCCCAGGGAGCGACACAGGGGGCGAAACTAGGCAAGACAAAACAAAAACAAGCTAAAACGGTCATAAAATTTTTTTTTTCGACGAGACTAGGGAAAACTGACCTGCGGGGCCCACAAAAACTTTTTAACACTTAATTTACAAACTTATAACATATATTAAAACATTCCAAAAATTAGATTTCAATTTCGATATCATTATCTAAGTTTTCCCTGAACTAGATGGTCCCGAGACTTTTAAAAATTTCGACATGACATGTTCGTTTAATTAACTAAACCATCTACGTCTTCAAACTGCATAAGCATTTATAACAATGGCAACCCAATTTATATCCTATAGAACAGACCCATCACAGTACATATTTATCAAGATCATTTTATCCAAGACCATTTAATATGTAACATATGTATTCATTTACCAAATAATTATACATATCAAGTTTTCGATATAACAAATGTACAACATATACAACAAAATGTCAGCGGAAGCTAAACCTATCAACTGAACCTATGCCACCACATCAAGGAGTACAAAATATATCAAAGTATACCATACATGATATCCTCGTTGTGTAGGCCTCGGATAAAAGAAAATGCCCTTGAGGTCAACTCCGCAAAAATCAGGGACCTGAAATGTTTATGGGAAGGAGGAGTAAGTACTGGTTAAGTACTTAGTGAGCTAGCCCCCCTAAAACTAGTCCATTTAAAATATGTACAAGTAACAATCATCATGATCAAGTACAAGAATATACAAAGCATGTACAAGTTATGCTTCCTATCTAGTCTTGATTAAAGGACAAATAGACCTGATTTGAATCAGGTAAATCTGACTCTTTTACCCTTACTCATTTTATTAAAAGCATATCTTGGCATACAAGAAACAATCAAGTTCACATCATGTAAACATCAATGTAATCAAGTCATATATTATGCATATCAAGCATAACAACATCAAAAGACGAGATTAACAAGATAACAAGCATCAAGAATGCACCAATATCATAACAAATCATTTGTAGCATTTTCCATGCTTTTATCTCCTGAGGGTGCCAAGACAAGTCTTATTGATTATATTTCGATATACATTAGTCCTTTGGCATTAGATTTAATATATAGGTAATCAGGTCCAATAATGGATAAATAATTATATCCAACAAGATGATACATAACGTATCCAAAAATGGTGTCATACACCACAAGATGCACTCCATTGTGCCAATCAAGAGGATACCCTAGGTACCTGACAAGATGGATACACTAATATCCCAAACAAAGAATGGATCCATATGAGTGACCTTCATCACCCATAAAATAAGATGGCTTACCACCTTATTTAGGGAAAGTGACCTTCGTCATTCCCAACAATACAATATGATATATAAAGGATCCATGAGTGTGCAAAGCACTAAAAGTACAACTTAATGTACCACTAATGGATACTTCAAATATCGCTGAACAATATGAGCTCGGTGACCCTAAGGCATGCCGTTCTACCTAATATAAACCATTTACCAAGGACTTAAGGTCATTTTACAAATTCAAAGGCATGCATTGATAATTCATGCATGTAACAAAACAAAGTATCTCATGTTATCGAAACAATAGCATGTTTTCATGCTTTCAAAGTATATCAATATCATGTCAATAATGTAGCATGCTTTCATGCTTCAAGAACTTACAAGTTCAAGATCAAGATTGTAGCAAGTTATCAAATCACGAGATTCAAAACATTTCAAGAACATATCAATGTCTTAGCATACTTTTATGCTTCAATACATTTCAAGATCATATCAAGATAATGACATGCTAATCAATTCAAGAGATGCAAGACAATTCAAGCATCAAAGTCAAACAATATCAAGTATTCAACAAGATGATAGCATGGCATCAATCATACAAGCATGAACAATCAAGTTGTCCATTTTTAATCCTGCTTCCCACTTTTACCGAATAGGCATTTAATCAATTTACATGGCATATGGACAGGTTATATGTGGTTGAGAACTATCCCCAACCCTATAGTTGGCTACACTCACAAAATAACCGAAGTAGGTCCTCCTAGTCTCGTATACTGATGCCCTTTTCACGGCCTCGGGAGGATTCCACCCGTTGTTCCTCCAATCTCGAGTCCTCAACACGATCTACAAATCATACAAAAATACATTTGGATGTTGATTAGACTCAATTCAATGATTCATAAGCTTTTACGATTGAATTATAATTTAAGAATAAAAACAGTTTCTGTTTTCCTTTCCTTTCGAGTATGCTTCACTAAAACGACGACATCTCCTAATCCGTATGTTGGAATTTCGAGTTCTTTATATCGTTGGAAAGATAACGAAATTATCTAGAATACTATATTGGCCTTACATTTTTCCTTATGTCCAATTAATACAGTTTATTAACTGAAGTTACACTTTCCAGAATCTCGTAGCCCTTAACCTATGCTCAGGAAACAGCCAATATCTTTTAGCTCGGTGATCCGATTGATGCATCGTCTTTTCGTAATTGAACTAGACACATAAAGGAGTGTCCATGCCAATTTTCAACTCAAGACTTAATTCCTACACGATTGGAGAGCCATTCAAACTTACTGTCCCTGCACAGGGGATGCAGGCAGCAAGCCTTCCTTTGCTTTCCAAGGCCTATTTCGATATCTAGGAACTCAATTTACATGATTCCAAGCTTCATAATTTAAGTTAATACATCAAGGAACAATTTTCCTTTACAGAACTTCTTATAGTTCGAACTAGAACCAGCTCAATTTCAGTGATGAAGACAACACTCGAAATTGAACAATCCTGGCAGTTTGTACCACTTCACTTCTAGAGCCCTAATTCGACTTCTAGGATAGCAAATTGAGTGATTCAAAAGGCTAAATTTCATTTAAACAACCTAATGAACATTTTTCATGAAGGAACTTTTCTTCTAATTTTGACCCTAAGGTCCCCGAAATCAGTCTGGAAGTTGGTGCTCGAAAATAACACCTCAACTAGACTGTTTGTGTTCTATTGACCAATTGGTCAACCAAACCTACTCCAAATGACTCCAAATTTCACCAGCATGAAACTAAGACATATATAAGTGATTAGGAAGCAAGAAACCTCCAAGATTCAACCAACAAATTGAAGAGACAAGCTGATAAACTCACCTCCAATCTGAAACTGATTTTTCAAGCTTCTTTCTTGCTCAACAAGCTCCTATGGCTTCCAAAAGACTAAAATAAGCTAATTTCTTTTGATAAACCACTTGATTTCTCCCTAAAGAAGATGAAAAGAAACTGCACAAAGCTTGAGCTCTCTCAACATGGGGTTTTCGGTAGGTTGAAGAAGAAAGAAAAGATGAAGCTTTATCACAAAATCAATTTGTTTTTGCTTTAATTAATGTTTTTGTCCCATTATCATAAATTCCCCTTTTATTTTGTCTCCCAAACTTTGACTTGCTGGCACACTAAGGGATTTATCCCATTTTTTTATTATTTTTTTTTATATAATAATTAATTTAAATCACAAAAATTCAATCGGTTCAAAAATTCGATTTCTCGAACTTTAAGCTAGTTTATTTCATTTTCAAGATATTTTATCACCCTAAATAATTTCATTTACTTAATTATTAATTTAATTCGAGTCTAATTACTCTCTATCAAGTTTTCTAAAAATCCAATTGGCCTCTAATCGAGTCGAAATCGAAACTACGAGGCTCAATTTCAAGAATTTCCTTTAAAGGGACTTAATTGAAATCTTTTAAACTTTCAATTGCTTAACTCAATTCTAAATTATTTAATCGTATTCTCGAGTTTCTAACTAGGCCGGTTTGAGGATATTACACTAGTAGCATATACTAAGACACGTTGAGATGCAGAAAGTCTACCCTGACCTCTTCCCTCAGCAGGGGTCTGTACTGAAGCCTAAGATTGGCTCGGAGCATAAGCTGACTGAGGTGTAACCGGACAATCTCTGAGACGACGCTCATAAGACCCGCAGCGGAAACAAGCTCTACTCCTCGTCCTACACTCTCCTAAATACCACTTTTTGCAGAACGAACACTGTGACAAAGCACGAGTACTAGTGAATCCAACTCCACTAGTAGCCAAAACTACGATTACTACCATTCTAGCCCGTGAAGAACTCTGAGGCTCAAACTTATCTTTGTCCTTCTTCCTGGACTAGTATCCCTAACTGTGTTGTATTAGTGTCGCCGGCTATCGACTAGATCGATCTTGCCCTTAGATTCTTGCTGAATCCTCAAATTCTCATTACGCTCGGCTGTTCTAGATTGCCGAGTGATCATCTTGTACTCAATGTCATGATGGGTGGCTACTGCAATCTTGATCGGCACCCAGAGTCCTTTCAAAAAGTACTCACATTTATGTTTCTCAATCATAACAAGTCCATAAGCATATTCAAGCAGATGTAGAAACTCGATCTCATAGTCGTTTATAGACATGTCATTCTGTTGTAAGTTTAGAAAATTATCCCAACACTTAGCAAGATATTCAGGTCCACATAACGATCCTCAAAAGCTTGCCGAAAAACTCATAGGTAATCTGATCGGTAGTAGTAACTCTCTCCTCAGCCTCCCACCAGTTAAGAGCTTCCCCCTGAAGTAATGATATAGCTGCTCTCAATTTCTTATCCGATGGATATTCTATCTCAACAAAACAACCGCTGAAACTTCTTTAGCCAATATTCAGCCTCTACTGGATCAGTTCCAGTCTTACCATCAAACATTGTCATGCTAGCGGCCAAAAACTCAGTGGATATAGGTTTTCTAACACCCTCAAACTGACAAAGATATCAATGTAACTCTCTCGGCAAAAAGGAAGATTCTAGGCCTACAGACTCACTATCTCCAGAAACATACGGTCTCTCATTCTGAGATGGTTGATTAACTTCGGCTCGCTGAGCCTCAGTTTGAATACCAGGTTGTTCCTCCCCTCCTATTTCTTGTGCTAAACTCTGATCATGTGGCAGATCAATAGGAGGTGGGACATCACCCGTAGAAAAAGCGGAACGACCTCAGCCACGACCTTTCTCGATCGCTAAAGGTGTACTCCTATGGGGTGGCATAGTAGTATATCTACAAAAGGATAGACAAAGTCCTATATTAGAACCGATACTTGGAGTACTATTCAAAATATTCCAGAAAATTTTAAATACTAGTCAAAACGAGATTTCGGATTATCAAATAAGATTTTAAAATTTATTTTTTGATCAAAATCATTTTGGACCTTGCAGTCCGTGGGTTGAACCTGGCTCTGATACCACTAAATGTAACCCCTAATTTTAACCTAATTTCTTAGATTAAAACTTAGGGTTTAAGCTAGTAAAACTGTTTCCGCAAGTTAGGATTTAAATGATTAAAATATAATTTACAGTTAATTTCTCAAAATAAAAAAATAAAAGAAATACTGAAATTTAACTATTAAAATTATCTTAATGTTCAACCCAAGTTTATAATAAATTTTAATAGTACTTAAAACCAAAAAATATCCAAAGTCTAAAGTTCCTTACAGAAAAAATTAAATATCCGAAATAGAAGTTATTATACTAAAGTCTATAAAACATACGAAGAAGTTCTGAAAACAGGATCCTCCAAATACCGAAGCCTAGGTCTAAGTATCTGAAACAAAAACTGTGGGGGTGTAAACTTGGGAACCTATTATGTCTCTAGTGTGCAAATAAGCATGGTCACTTTACAGAATAGCATAACACGAAACAAAATAGCATATTATAGAACAGGTTAGCATATCACAAAACAGAACAGGACATATGATGTAATGTATAAATGATATGCACCCAACACCGAACACCATCAGAAGTGGAACTCGACCCGAAGGTGGAGCCACTGATCAGAAGTGATACTCACCAATAGGTGATATCACTGAACTTTCCCGTACATATTATCCTACCGATGCAATGACATGAACAAATAACATATCTGAATGCTTGCCTGAGAACTAACATGAGGCATGCATGATAGTTTCAGGAATAACAGAATCAGAGTTTTCATAATTTCCAAATCAGATATCAAACAGAGCATAACATTATTAAATTCAAAAATCACAGAAACAATTCAATCAATATATGTACACAGAGATCACAGAATATATACACAAAAGTAATGTAAAGTATCGGGAGAGACACACCTGAAGCAGATCACTTAAAATCGATTGTGATGTTTACTAGGCTCGGTCCTAGTACTAGGTCTAGCAGACGTAGAACGTGCGTGTCCCAAAGTCTGAGGAGCAGAAGGTTGTCCAAGAGGAAGAGGAAGATGCTCGGGGTCCGAATCCACGTCACCTGAATCAAACGGTAAACCAATTTAAGATTCCGATCAAGACAACTTCTAACTAAGAATTCAAACTAAAAAGCCTTAAAAAAGAAACTCGGGTTCGAATTTTGAAAAACGGACCGCGCCATCGAACTCAATACGTCAAAAAAAATAAAGTAGGACCAGGTCAGAAAAAGTCAACGCTGACGTCAGCAAATGATGTTAGTAGATGACGTTAGCGAGGTTTGGGTCGGGTCACGGGTCGAGATGGATCGGGCGGTCGGATCAGGTCGCGAATCGAATCAGTCGAGCGGTCGGGTCATGGACAGATTCCCAAGATTTTCCTGAGAAAATCTGGAAAATCCAGAAAAATTCTCAAAAATTCATGGTTTCCAGATTTTCAAACACTTCCCCTTTGCTTTAATCCAAAACGATACAAAACAAAGATCAAAACCACTCGAAAAACTCATATTTCAACGTAATTTCAATCCAAAATAGAGACATTTCCCCCTTATTTACCATACGCGAAAACAGAGAAAAACTAGAAGAAAACAGAATAAAAGATTAGAACACTTACCACAAACACCACACTGAAACAAAAGGTGAACGGAGTAGGGAGAAGGCACAACATTTTGGAATTGGAAACCAAGATTGAATGTAGAGATTTACACGAAAGGAATAAAGAAGGAGTTCAAGATAGAATCGGGATTTTAGGGAGAGAACAGTTACCATAAATAAAATGGTCAAACTACTTATCAAGGGTCTGAAATTTTAGGATTTTACAAAAGAGCCCTAACTTTCAAAAATTTACAGAAAAACCACTGAATTCAGAAACAGAAATCCATAATTTTTTAGGGTTCAAATTAGGGATTTAAGGTTTAAAATTAGGGAAAAGTTGGGGTGTTACAAGTCATCTTTGAACGGCCACCGCCCCATTGCCCTTATCTAGTCAAATCTGCAACTAAAAGGGATTATTAGACCTATAACCACAGATCTAAGTAGACTAAAAACAATAGAATATTGTTGTAATCTAGGTATAAACCTAGAATCAAACGTTGTAAAGTTTTAGGCACGAATCAATCGAAGAAAACAAGAGATTCGAAGCAAAAAAAACACCATCTCCCGTAAGATTCAAAACAAAATAAGAACAAAAAAAAGAGTGAGATCGAAATCAAAATAAAAAACAGACGAAAAAAGAGGTAAAAAGGATACGAATACTTATCTTTTTTCAGATCTAGTCTCATACACTATCGTTTTCAAAAAACCGAGGTCAGATTCATATTCAGGGCATCGAGACGCTTTGGAAAGGGTCCACCTTTCCCTCATCAGGCCACCACACGCGACGACTGTCGCCGCTGACCAATCATAACGGACGATGGCTCCACAACGAAGAAGAAAGGAAAAAAAAGAGCTTATCTCAAATCTCGATTCTTTTGTTTGTGAAGAAGAGTGAACAAATGAAAAATTATGAGAATAGTTCTGAACTAAAAACAACGCCATTTTGGTGCTGGTTCATAAGACTTAAAACGATGTCGTTTTAAGCTCTTAACCCATGGATCAACCCGCGTAGTAGACCCGACCCATGTTTAACCCAAAAAATAAGGTAAATTGTACCCTTGGTCCTCGCACTCTTACTGTGTTCATGATTTGGCTTTCCAGTTTGCATCCTCTTCAATTTTGGTTACTTTTTCTAATTTCACATTTTGTTCAATTTCCCCCTAATTTCCACTATTTTGACCCTGATAATTTCTTTTTTGAAGATTTGGTCTCTATTTCCATTATTATTATTATTATTTATTTTCATTATATTATTTTCGTTAAAAAATGTTTTTGTATTTTTGCAAATTATGTTTAAAAATTAACGAGATCACATTATTAAAATTAAAAACGGATTCATATTTTTTATCATATAAAATGATTTTAACCGATAGGTGCCAATTTGGGGTGTTGTAGAGGTGCTCGCCCTTCCCCACGCGTAACAGAATCTCGGATTCAACTCTGATTTCGCAGACTCATTTTGGTGTTTGAATCACATCGCAAAAAAAAGATTTGTGGCGACTCCCCGGATCATTTTCGATGATTACAGTCACAAAGAAAATTTGTTTATATTTTATTTCATTTATCATTCATGATTATGTGTAAAGTCCATAATACTTCGGTGTTTAACAAGTACGAGACCAATAGTTTTTACCATTGCATTGATAATATAAAGATTTTTATATGATCTATATCATTCTTGCCATCTTTATAATCCCACTTTTAGTAGATATAAACATTTTCAAAAGGATTATCTTATCCATGTCTATTTTTTATAGGCTCAATCACGACCACAATTGTGACTGCGGCAATTATTCTTTCTGCTATAAAATATCACATTCGCTTCAGGGAATGGAGCGAAGACTAATAGGTATTTAAAACTTTTTCACGATATTGTGTCTACAGGACAACATTAATGTGTGAAAAGTGAAGTATGTTTTTCTAACATATACTCATCAATGATACTCTAGCACATAACTGAGTTTTATTCAATAAACATATTGTGAATTATCGTGTTTGCATTCACTTCAAGGAATGAAACAAATTCAATAATAGCATGAAATAAACATCATGTTTGCATTCACTTCAGGGAATGACATAAATCCAATAATCACATGGAATAAGCATCATGCATGCAATCACTTCAGGGAATGCCTACCATAAAAATTCTTGGATCAAAATGATTTTCGTAACTTGAACTTGTGAGAAGTCTATAGTCGAGTTTTTCGATACAAAAAAATATTACTTTCAAGCAAATATAGACTTTATAACATTCATACTATTAAATAGTAATATCAACCAATATATATATACAATACATACAAAGAACAAAAATTTAATCCTCATACGCGGCATTGTTAAACCAATCCACAAGGTCTTTTAAAAGTAACCTCCTTTGAGACCTGTAGCCTCACAGAATGGGATGTTCAACCAATATACTCGGATTAAACTAACATAACAGAAAACATATTAATTAATTAAAAGTTTAATATTTGTGCCAATATCATTTAATACTTAAAACATAATTAAAAACACAAACTTTCATCATCAAAATAAATAAATATTGGTCATAATTAAAGTAAAAAAAATCTCAAATTAAATAGATGCAAAACACTACCCGTATATGTCGTTGTATTTTAAATACATGATAATTCCACACTTTGAACAATCATCTCTTAATTTGATAATAATTAATTATCTACTATATCGAGATAAATAAGTAAAACATACCGAACTTTGTAAGCTAAGTTGAATATATGATAGATTTAGTCACCAATATCTTGTTAAATATTTTTCAGGAATTATCGATAAGAACCACGGTAATTGAGCCACTCTATCGCTACACAAATACCAAATAACCAATGATTTTTCAAAAATTAAAAATCAAGTTAAAGATCAAGAGAGAAAAATAATCGATAATTAAAATACTATAGAGCGATAAGAACTTATCTTTGATTTATGCTAGTAACAAATTCTTTTCAATAACTCCTTTAAGATTCAAACAACAAACACCTCCGTTGGTTAGAGTTTCGTGATGATAACGTGTTGTGAATAAAGTAATGAATAAGAACAAAATAGATGAACAAAGATGAGAGAAAAAAGCGAGACTTGTATTATATTCTCAAAGTATGGTTGTGTACAATACTTTCTCCAAACTCTATATTTTTAGGCATAAGGTAGAAACCATAATTCCAATGGGTATTAAACTCTAATAATAAAGCTTATTAAAGTTTTATTTAATATATGGATATTTACCATAAATAAAGATATTTATAACAGTTTATTATAATTTTTTAGTAATAATTTTGATAAGTATTTTTATGTGTTAATAATGGATTGAAACTGTGATTGAAATTTTTAAAAAATCTTTAGAGTTTAAGAAAGACTATTTCGGCAAACAAATTTTTTTGGACTATTTATGTACTTCACCATAATGATATTAAGGGGTTGAGAATTGAACCCAAGACCCCTCCTTTGCCCATTGCTTAAACCCTAACCAAATTATAAATATGAGATTTCGTTTTCAAAAATAATACTCCTTTCGTCCTATTTATAGTGTTTATTGTTAATTTTTTACGTAGTTTTAAAAAAAAATCTTATAAGAAGTATGATATAAAATAATTGAAACGATAATTTTATCCTTAAAAATTGAAGTTTTTTTTGTTGGAAATATATCTTGTAACAATTATTGTAAAAAAGACATCAAGAATAGTTCATTTATCTGCTCGACTATTTTTTGTCATCTAAAGCACTTTTTTTTTTATTTTCCCACAGTTTTTTTAACATTGGAGGGGTATTAATATTTTTTTTAATTAGGTAAGTCATTATTAAACTTTATTCTTGAATTAATTTCGGTTATTAAATTTTTAAAACGTTTAATTTACTTACCAAAGTTTAGACATTTAATTATTTGATCACTCATCCGTTAATTTTTTGATGGCGTCCATATACCGATGAACAAATGAACTTTTCTATGATCTGAATGATTAAAAATTTTATTGGTACGAAAAAAACAAACATATTGAGGAACAGTCTTCATTCGACGATAGAAGAGTGAAATCGACAAGAGAGAAACTAAAAGATTTTTGACCGATTCGTGAACTTTTGAGCATTTTTCAGCAAATAGAGGCTGAATTCAGACTCGATGCATTGAGATAAAGTGACTGATGAAATTTGGAATTAAATGATTACTATCTTCGACCATTTGGGGGTTTAAGAGTAAAAAACATTCAATGTCTAAATATTAGTGACAAAAATGTTAAATGTCTAAATTTTAGTGAGCAAATTGAAATTTTTAAAATTTTAATGACCGAATTAAATTTAAAAGTAAAGTTCAATGATGATTTACGTAATTTTCCATTTTAAAAATGTCACCTTAAATCAGAAGAAAAACCTTTTATCTTTTTTGGTGTTCCAACATTAAAAGTATAAATTTTAAACTATTATGCTCTAAGTTTTAAATTGTAAACTCTAAATTCTAAACCCTAACAATATATTATGATTCTAATTTCTTAAACTCTAACTATAAAATCTAAATAATAAAATTAAACATTTTTTTCATCAAATCATTGTTACCCAATTAACTAACGTTAACAACCAAGTGATCGTTTAGTTACTTTTCGATAATGTCGGTGACCTTTTTAAAACTTTTCAAACTTCAATGGTACAAATATTTACTCAAATTTTCGTGATCATTGTAGTTTAACCTAAATGTTTTGACATTTAAGCCATTTGATTGTTGTGTGTTTCCTTTGTTAAGACCTTACAGTTGTCACAAATTTTCATTCCGGTCTATTAAATGTGTTGAGTCAGAGTTAGGCAAGAGTCCACTGATTCTGAATACAAGTGCTTAGTTATCAACACGGGCGAATTTATCTGGCTAGACAAACTCCATTTGAGGAACAACAAAAGATATCCATGTGGGTGGTAGACACGCCATCTCCTCCTAAAACGGCAGTCACTCCTTGGTTGCCAGTCAGGCCTCCCATGATTCCAGCCAGCATCAGATTTGGACAAGCCATATCCATATATCTCAAGGACGGACACAAGACTTTATATAAAATGATACAAACTATCAAAAAAATAATAGAGATACAAGGTGTATAATTAAATGTAATACAAAATTAAATTATCAATAAAATCTAAAAAAATAAAAAAAAAACTTTAAATTTTTAAGAATACAACTGCACTTCAAACCTCAATACATCCTAAATCCATCTCTATTTATCTAATTGCACCTCAACCCACCCTAAATCTATCCTAGTTTATCTCTGCTTAGTACTTAATATTATCTCTACTTATTGTTCCTAGGTCTAAATTTGGTTCCAAATCTTCTTCTTTAATTTATCCTTATCTCCTCATTCCCATCATGCCACCTCACCTTGATATCATACACATGGCTTATCCTTATCACCGTTCTCCGTCCCATCTGAATTCTCAATCACCAATTACCTTATCCATGAAAACTTCAACTATCTTATCGATAAGTTTAATCTAAATAGATTAAACTAATAAATAGTTTGATATCGTTTAACTAGATTTTAAATTTAAAATATTATATAAATAGAAATTATTAAAAATTTTATTTTATTAAAATCATATATACAATATAGGTCAATCCAGATTAATCAAATCGATCCTAAAATTAGAATTGCAAAAAAAGAAAGCGTCAATATTGTACTAGTTGTCGACCTTAGCAATTATGAAATTGAACGAAAGTTACCGAAAAAACCCGCACACATCCCATGCAATGGAGAGATTATACGGTGAATTCTGTTCACTACGTCATTCATGGTCCAAGCAATCAGGATCGTTGATCTTTAAATAATCACCTAATAACCATCCATTCACTAAATTCATATAGAAAAGAGGTGATAATTCACTTGAAAAAATTAAGATCAACAGTCCTGATTGCTTGAGATTATAGATGACGTGATAAATAGGGTTTATTGTATAATTTTTCCATGCAATGACGTCCTAGGCTACAACTTTAAATGGGAAACAAGCCGACAATGCCCAACATCTTCTAATAGTTAGTAAATTTTAACTGTGGAACATAAAACGGTTACTCAAACAACAAACACGCGACACGATTTTGTATATGGTGTATGAACTCTTACGAAATTATATTAGAATTTCAAGATTATAAAATTATAAGATTTTAAAGTTATAAAATTAAAATTTCAAGATTACAAAATTGTACGGATCAAAATAATTCATTTTCAAGATTTTATATATGGTGTATGAACTCTTAAGATTTTTTATTTTTGGTTTTTCATTTTTTGGAAAAGATGATGAAAATCAAAATAACTCATTGTTTTTTTTTCAAATATCGTAGCAATCAAAAGGAGGGAAAAGTCTCAGCTAAGTTGTACGGATACAGATAGCGGTATAGGTATAAGTACGGATATAAAAAACGATAATTTTTAAAATTATAAGATACGAGTACGGTAAAATATGACAAATATAAAATATATATAATCATTAAAATTTATAATATAATAAAGATTAAAATTTTAATTATATTAAATAATAATTATAATTGTAGTAATTTAAATTTATTTATAATTATTTTTTAACACTTAGATTAAAAAATTATTAAAATTAAATGATTAAACTGAATGAAAATTTAAAATTATTTTTTAAGTCATATTTTATGATTTAAATCTTATTTTAAATAATTTTAAATCGAGTTTATAAAATTCGAGTCAAAATTTTGAGTTTTTGTACAAATTTAATTATATATATATATTTTTATATGTATATGTTTAGGGCAAAACGGTGCACATATTGATCGTAATTTTAATAACTTTCTATATGCATATATGAGATACATATATATTTTTTATAGTTTCATATGTGATATATATAATATCATGCAGAGTTGACAAACTCAACTCGAATATGAAAATTGATAAACTAATTATTAAAAATTCTGAGTCATTCAAATTTTTATTCTATAACTCAAACTTTATTTTTTAAGTTTTAATTAAATTTGAGCTTTAATTTAGTTTGATTCAAAGAATAATGAGATTTTATTTTTTATTTTTTTAAGTAAATTTAGTTGAGCACGGCCTAATAAACATTTATCATCTTTATTAAAATTTTACCGGTCTACAATAAAGTTAAACCATACTCAAAACGTCTTCACGCCGTTTCTGTCTCAAAAACGTATCAGGTACGGGAACAACCTTGAGAAGGAGTCCCCGTGCTTCATAGTCTCAGAATTCATTAAATTTTTCAGCTTCGTTTAAGACCAAAACCGAAGACAATTATAAGAGCGAAAAAAATGATAATAACCAAAGAAATAACAACCGTTTAAAACATAGAAAACTGATGAAAAATCCCCAAAGTAATTTGCAGGTCTTGGAAGAAATGGTGAAGAAGAAGAACGAAGCTGAGTGGGGATTTCTATTTAAGAATTTGCAGAGAAAAAGGAAGAGATTTGGGAAAGAAGATTGGGATATTTTGGTAAATAACTAATATTTTAATATATTTATTTATTTTATTTTAAAATTTGAAATAATAAAAAAGGTGATTTGGCGTTTTTGATTGATCAAAAAAATTATTTTTTAACAAATTTAAGCTCTGGTCGATATAGATGACGTAAAATTTAGCGGATACAACAGGTTAAAAATAATTTAGGGACAAATTGAGAAAATATATAATTTAGGAGAAAAATATTCATTAAGCCTTTATTTTAGAGATGAATACGGATCGGGTTGGGTCGGATTTTTTGTTTACCCGAACTCGACCTGAATACAAAAACCTCTAAATCCGACTCCGACCCGAATATTTTTTTAAAAAATTCTGATCTGATTCGATCCGAAAATAAATACCTTAAACTCAATTTTGACCCGACTCGATCTATAGAAAAAAATAAATTTAAGAACTAAATTATAAAAAATTAATTTTTGGTCACTTAATTATATAAAAATATAATTTTAAAGACTAAATTATAAATAAAAAATTAATTTTAAGGACCTAATTATAAAAATATATCGATAGAGGACTATTATAAAAATATATAGATAGAGACCTAATTATACATTTTTATTCTCGGGTAAGGTCGGATAATTTACACCCTAAACCAGAACCCGACCCGATGCCATCTTTAAAAATCACCCGCCCCGACCCGATTCGAACCCGATTTTTTCATTAAAAAATCTGACTTGATCGAGTCGGGTCGGGTCAAAACCCGATGGGACGGGTAAAATACCCATCCCTACTTCTTCTGAAGATCATGAGGGACGAAACTTTAAAGAAATATGTTTTGTTTTATTATATTTGAATATTTGATGTATCCACCTTGAGATATAAATTTTGCATTATCTCTACAGAAGATAGCTTGCATTTTATCTTGTGAAAGCAATTCACATATCTTCTTGATATGTTTAGTCAAACATATATTTCGGCTTTGCATCAAGCATAGTAATTGTTTAAAGGTAATGATCTCGTAGCACTTAAATAGTATTTATGGACTAGCTAATATATGATGTTTCCAGATCAATTAATGTATATATATGGTGCTTTTAGACCAAGAATATCATTACTCTTTTCTTGAGGCGGAATAGATCTTTGTTTACATTAAGAGACCTAGCAACCATAAGGGTGATAAATGAATATGCATTATGCATGTAAAGTCTCTTTAAACATTTTTCTGTGTATGTCGATTGATACACAATGATTCCATTGTTAAGGAGATCTATCCATGAGTCTCAATAATATTCAAATCATCAATATACACAACAATAATTTAGAGTTAAACATCTTAATAAAAATGCTCGGGAAAATTAAATAATTCATATAGCATTCTGCTAATAAGTATTAAAGTGATTATACCAAATACGCCTAAATTGTTTCAAGCCAAAAAAAATATATTAAATATGATTGAATAATGTTCTCGAGAACTTGAATTAACTGCTTCTAGCAATCTAAATCTTTCCAAAAGTTTCATGTAAATATTACTATCAAGAGGGTCATACAAATAGAATTTAACAACATCCATTAGACAGAAACTGAGTAATTTTATTTATTGTCAGACTGATCAAAATCTAAAAGTAGTTGCATCCACCACCGAGGAATATATTTTCCTCATAATCAATTTCATGTCTTTGTGAGAATCCTTGTGCAACGAAATGAGCTTATATCTCATGATTTTCCCTTTTGATTTCTCTTTCTCACAATAGCTCATTTATATCCACGAGCTTTACACATTTCAGTATACGGGTTATAGGCCCAAATACTTCTCTTTTCGAAAGATATTTTAGTTTCACCTCAATTGTCTCTTTCCATGTTGGCCAATCATTTCTTTGTTTATATTACCCAATTGACAATGATTCATGATCCAAATCATCAAATAAAATCTCTAGTCCTATATTGCATACAAATATATTATTAACATCGATTTAATTTTAGTTTCACTTATTATTAGACATGACATAATATATTGAAATCTCTTTATTATCAGGTACTTGAGTCATGTCAATATCTCTATTGGAGATCTTTTAATATGTTTTAGATATTTTCATAATACTTTGATTCCTTGATCAGACCATCATAAAATATAACTCATTTTTTTCGAGGATTTTTTATATTTAGATCCTACTTGTCTACCATGCTTCAAGCGTAAGTTAGACTCATTAGCAACTAGAGTTTGTCCTTCTAAGACATCAAATTTAATCATAGCATTCATAGTTGATATACGATACTTAATCACTCTTTTAGGCTCAGCAAAATCATCTAGGAATTGATTTGCTAAATGAATTATCCTTTGAACTTATAGTTCACATTGTTGAATACGTGGATCAAACTAACAAAATGATAATTCATTCAAACTTATTTCTTTTTTCAGCTATTTTATTTTCTCCCCCTAATGTTGGGTAAATTGACTAATTAAAATAATATTTAGTAAATCGAATTGTAAATAAATTCCCTATCAAAAGATCAAGATATTTAAATTTGACATATATTCCCAACAGAACTCGTCTTTGTGCATTATGGTGGAGCAATTAGATCATATGTCGCCCACCAAAAAAATCTAAGATGAGAAATATTTGGTTTCTAACCAAAAAACATTTGTAATGGGGAGAACTTATGATCATTTGTTGGCTTGATGTGAATTAGTGATACTACATGTAAAATGACATATCATCAACATTATCAAGACTGATTGTCTTTATAAAATAATCTGGAAAATGTGCTCGTAATTTTATCAACTGAGCAAGTAGCCTCGCAAAAACCAAGTTACAGGTTAATAACAAGGATACATATGACTATCTAATTGATCCATCGATTAAAATTGTAAAATATCTAGATGGACTATAAGAAAGGTGTATGGGTTCACATATATCACTTTGTATCCGTTCCAGAAAATTAATAGATTTACACTCTATATTAGCTGATGATGATTGAATAATTAGCTTGCTTTGATAATAAGTATCACATAATAACAAGTATCACATGAAGAAAATTTTAGTTCTTTAATAAATGACCACACGAAAGTGTCAAAAAATTTCACATCATAATTGAATTGGGATGACCTAACCGATCATACGAAATAAAATTATCAATAAACATATAGTTTACAATAGCATGAGCTTCAATTTGTACCAATTCTTTTGTAGTATAATATGAGTGACAATACATGTAATTTTGTCAAGATTTTCTTATTGCCTTGAGTTATACTCGTAATATTGATATAGTGAGCATCTCCTTGACTAATATTCTCAATATATTTTTACAAATATCGTTAAAACTCAATAAGTTTCTTTGCGACTTTGACGAGTATAATACATTATAAATATGAAATAAAATTTCATTTGACAATAACATATATGCTCAGTCGGAGACTTATGTGATATTAATACTTCCGAATATAACACTCACATTATTCCTTTGCATTTAAAATGGGAAAATATGCATAATTATGCATCTTTTAATATGTGTTTTATTTCCTTCACTTCGGGGAATGAAAAGATATTAAATATAGTACATCATATCAAATTGGTTATCTATCAAAGATAAACTCTTAAGAGCTCTTCCGAAGCATTGATATTTCAGTAATTTGAGATATAGTACTCACATTTTCCCATTTTTCTCTTGCATTTAAAAGGAAAAAAAATTCTTATACTTAAGTACAGTATGAATACTTGCATTGTCTGCTAGGGGTGCATTCGGTTCGGTTTCGGTTTAATTCGATAAACTATTTTAGTAACCGTCAGTTTTTGGTTCGGTTATCTCGATTTTCGGTTTTTCCATATTAACGTTAATTTTTAAATATTTGTATTTTATCTTGAAAAAATAGCTTTATTTTATGACTTTTAAACATTAAAAAGTAAAAAATTTGAGATATTTTTCATAAATATTTATTAAAAACTTATTTTTAAGTAAAAAAATAAAAAATAAAAATACATCTATAGTATTTTAAATATAAAATATATATTTTTACCTTATAAAAATAATTAAAAATTAATTAAAACATCAAATTTGATTTAATTCGATTAACCGCGGGTAACCACGATTCGTAAATTTATGAACCATGATACCTCGGTTCGGTTCGGTTTTGCAGTTTACCATTCTCAACCCTATTTTTTGCTTGGTATAAATAGTCACAATTTATTGTATATTTTATTCCATAAGTAATAATGTTCTTCAAATGAAAATTTAACATAAAACGTAAATAAATAATATGTAAAGTAAATTAACATAAATAAATAATAAATAAAGATAAATTATCATAAAACAAAATAAATAAAAGATTAACTATTTCCTTTAGACGTTATAAGGGAAATAAAATAAATAGCGAATTATTCTTTTCAAGGGTTATGAGAAAATTGACAATATCCAATTGAGTTGGACCAACAACGCCATAATTATTTTCGCCGCAAGAAAAATCTTTTTATATTTTCTTTCATTTATCATTCATGATTATGGATAATGTAACACCCCTTTCCCGGCCTGGTAGAGAACCGGGTTGGAGAATGCTACGATCGGTGATTTCGGTGGTCCAGTGACATTTTCGATAATTCAATTCGATTTAATTATCATTATTGATGTTACGAATCTCTTTTGCTTATTAGGAGAAATATAATTATGATGGTAACCTGTGATAACTGAGAGATAACTAATTACCTACAGGGTTAACAAGAGTTACTAAGGGAACAATAATTACCTATAGAGGTAACTAGTGGTCCTAACAGAAAAGTGATTACCTATATAGGTAACTAGGTTTGACCAAAATAGGTGTATCGAAACTCTTAGGATCTATTTCGGTACTGAGATTCAAGACCGGTAATTCCATTAAGCCTGTTTCAATACCCTTATTAATGGTTTCGATGCACGAAGACCGATCAAGAGTCCTAAGGGTTTGACTTGACCAGACGTTTCGATACACTTTGGGTTAGTACCGGAATGAAACATTCCTGTGGCAAAGATGTATCGAAACACTCCCTAGTTGTTTCGATACCAATATCAAATTTCCCAGACTATAAGCAGGCAAATCGGAACAGATGAAACCTGTTTCGAAACTCCTGACCTGTAATGTCATATTTTAGCTGATTTTTGTTCGGTTTGACTTAGTAAGTGATTTCCATTTTCAATGAAATTTTACTAGCAACTCATAATCAACTTAAACTACCCTTTTTACTCAAGTATGCATATTTAGCCATTTATGCTATTTACCTTAGGGTCCTTTTGCCTCATTAGAGTTTAGGCATAACATACATATTATCAATACACCAAAATACATAAATAGGACTCAACACGACACTTTACCACCCTTATAGGAGTATATTCATAATAGGCTTACTTTACAACTATATGTGACTTGCCAAGGCCTTGTAGAAAGGATCCATCTCTTCTCCAATGACTATAACCTGAAAGTGCATGAAAATGAATGCATTAGGCATACATTGCCTAGTGATGTAGTCAATGATAATATCAATGTATAGAATACATACAATAACATGCTCTTATGCCATAACTTAAATTAGGTCAATGTTCAATGGTTCTTGATAATAGTTCAATGTTCAATGTCAATGCATCAATGATTCATATGCCATAACAATGAAATCAATGTCATTATAAACCTTTGGATTGATAAAGATAGTGGATACACGGATTTCCTATGCCTCGCCAATACAATGAATGATTTAATCCCTTCGCCTTGCCAAAATGACCAATACACAATCATCCCCCGCGTCGTCAAATATAGGTCGTAGCCCAAGGACCGTAGTCCACCCGTACCAATGAGCTCATAAATCCTATGGCATGCCAATTGTATCTAATTTTCACTTGTATCTAAGGTCCAATACATTTAGGCCAATAGACAATTCCAATGACATTATACATAGTTCCAATAAATCAACAACAATGATTTTGACCCTTAGGTCCATGTCAATGAGTCCAATGATCCAAAACAAAAGCTTGGCCATTTCAATATAATCAATGATCCTTATCAGTATCAATAGCAATGATAACATTATCAATGTTTCAATGTCATGCTCAATGATCAATATTTTAATAATTCAGTGCATCAATAATTCAAATTCATGGTCAATGATCTAATGAATATCAATACATTAAAGGAAGCTTGCCATAGCTTATCACAATACCCTTCATGGGTCTAAGGCCATATCCTTGCTATGGTCATGATTCATGTAAGCAATGAATGATATAATGAAATGAGAAAAACATCTAGCTTTTTCCCATGATACAACTACACTCACCTTGACATAAAGAGCCTTCACTGTTCTTGAATGATAACTCTTTTGCCCTTAGCTTCAATGGGAATTGATGATGAATCCTTATTGTAAACCGAAAGAAAACAAATTTCTTATTCGTATAGTATACTGAAAGCAATCATTTATACTCATATAAGCTTTAGGTAACCCATACAGATAACTGAATACTTGAATTATTTACTTATATAGGTAACTGAATACTTGAATTGTTTACCTATACAGGTAATTACACGTAACACACGAACTGAATACTTGAACTATTTAGTCACCAAACATATTTTAATCTTTCCAAATCAGTTCTTAAGCCAAAATTAAACTCAATTGGAGTTCCATTTCATATCAATTGAGTACAAAAGGTTTCGATATTACATTTTCGATTTTCTAGTACAAATTTCGATCATCGAAACATAATTCTGACTAGACCGATTTTTGGGGTGTTACAACTCTCCCCCTTTAGAAAAATTCGTCCTCGAATTTTAATCTGAACCGAAGAGATGTAGGTACTGAACTTTCATCGTCTCTTCCAGTTCTCAAGTGGTTTCCTCCACTGAATGGCTCCTCCAAAGGACCTTAACTAATGATATAGTTTTGTTGCAAAGTCTTTTAACTTCCCTTGCAAGAATCTGCACTAGTTCTTCCTCATATGTCAAATCTTCATGAATTTACACAGATTCTAGTTCAACAACATGGGATAGATCGGATCGATACTTTTTTAGCATGGAGACATGGAATACATCATGAATCCTGCTCAGTTCTGAAGGTAAAGCCAAACGATATGCCACAGGTCCAACCTTTTTCGTCACCTCGAAAGGTCCGATGAAACGGGGACTTAATTTCCCTTTCTTACAAAACTTCAGAATCTTTTTCTATGGTGACACTTTAAGGAAGGCTTTCTCACCAACCTCATAAGTGATGTCCCTCCTTTTAGATTAACATAGGCTTTTTGTCGATCAAAGGCAGCTTTCAAACGATCATGGATGATAGTGACTCGTTCCTCAATTTCCCAGAGCAAGTTAGGACCTAAAATCTTACCTTCACCAAGTTTAGACCAACATAGAGGTGTCCTGCAACGTATGCCATATAATGCCTCAAACAGTGTCATCTGTATAGGGGCCTGATAACTATTATTATAGGCAAACTCGATAAGAGGTAGGGATTTCTCCCAAGATCCACCAAAATCGATGATACATGCAATCTTCAAGAATCTGACAAAAAGGGATTTTAGAGAAGACACTCGATTTTCAATAATTCACGGAATTAAGAATCCAATGATTACCTGAATTACCCTTTCTGACTGCCCGTCAGACTGAGGGTGGAAAGTTGTACTAAGATTGACTTTAGTGCCTAAAACACCTTATAAAGATTTCCAGATTCGAGATGCGAATTGTGGATCCCGATCTGAAATAATAGAGTGTGGAACACCATGAAGTCTTATTATTTCCTTGATGTATAAGTCAGTTAGTTTCGGTAGCCCGAAATCCATTCTTACAGGTAAAAAATGTGTTGACTTTGTAAAACGATCCACAATGACCCAAATGGCATCATGCTTAGCAGGGGTTAGTGGTAAGCCACAAACAAAGTCCATAGTGATCTTCTCCCACTTCCACTGAGGTATATCGATGGGCTGTAACAAACCGGTAGGAACACGGTGCTCAACTTTGATCCGCTGGCACGTGAGACATCTTAACATGAAGTCAACTATAGCTTGTTTCATGCCTGGCCACCAATAAAGTTCACGGAAATCTTGATACATCTTTACAGAACTCGGGTGTATAGAGAAAGAGCTAGAATGAGATTCCTTAAGGATGTCGGTACGGAGAGTCTCATCATCAGGTACACATACCCGATCTCGATAGCATAAGAGTCCTTCAGAGTTGATTTTGAAATCAAACTCTTCACTTTCTTGTAACTTGGAAGCAATAGATTGTAGCTGAGGGTCTTGATCCTGAAGAGCTTTGATTCTCGATATAATGGTAGACTGAACTTGAAGTTCAGCTATTAGAAAATGATGTTTCCGAAGACGGAAATATGCATTAATAGCACAAGAGGCAGGCTGAGGTTTGTTGTTGAGTGCATCAACGACAACATACTGGCCTTGCCTGAATGATAATCAGTGACTAGATCATAGTCTTTCTAAGTTAGAAGGTATTTTAAACTTTTATGATCTGTGAAATGATAAAATTTTTCTCCGTAGAGATAATGCCTCCAAATTTTCAAAGCGAAGACAACCGCAACCAATTCTAGATCATGAGTAAGATAGTTTAACTCATGGGGCTTAAGTTGTCAAGAAGCATAGGCAATCACCTTGCCTTCTTGCATCAGAATACATCCTAACCCGAGATGTGAGGCGTCACTATAGACAGTATAGTCTTTACCAAACTAGGGTTGAGTCAAGACAGGTGCATGAGTCAAAACCTGTTTTAACTGATCAAACTCCTTTGTTGAGCCTCGGTCCACATAAAGGGTGTCTCTTTACTCAAGAGTTTAGTCAACGGAGCAATTATTATAGAAAATCCTTTTACGAATCTTCGATAATAGCCTGCAAGATCAAGAAAACTTCGAATCTCACCAATGTTCTTTGGTGGATTGCAGTCTATGATGGATTGGATTATTTTTGGATCCACTTGGATTCCCGAAGCCGATACAACAGGCTTGAGAAAAGTAACCTCGATGAGCCAAAATTCACATTTAGAAAATTTGGCATACAACTGCTTCTCTCTCAAGGTTTGAAACACGATCCTCAGATGATCACTATGTTCAAAAGTATTCTTGCAGTACATAAGAATATCATCAATGAATACCACTACGAACTTATCCAGATAAGATCTAAAAACCCGATTCATTAAGTCCATAAAAGTAGACGGTGCATTGGTTAGCCCAAATGGCATAACCAAGAATTCGTAGTGTCCATAACGTGTCCTAAAAGCTGTCTTAGGCATATCACACTCCTTAACTTTCATTTGATAAAATCCTGACCGAAGGTCAATCTTGGAAAACACAGTGACATCTTTAAGTTGGTCAAAAAGGTTATCGATTCTCGGTAAGGGATACTTATTCTTGATGATGACTTTATTCAATTATCGGTAGTCAATACACAACCTTATAGATCATAAGGCCATAAAGTTGGGCGAAAAAGGAATCCCTTAAATCATCAAAGGACAATTCTTGCATATTAAGCTAATGGTAACATTATCACCAAGGGGGGTTGTCACAGAAATTCTCGATGCAATAGGTTCACATGTCGTTTTATGGTTCTTTATCAACTAATAAAAAAATGTGTAGAGTCAGGATCAACCAGAGCATAGATAGGATGAGAGTATAACTTAATGGTTCCTGCTATGACATTAGGGTCCTCCTCATCCTTACGGCTCCTCACATGGTACACTTGAGCAGAGGCTTTTGATTCTTGTTTGTTCGGGGTCTTAGATGGACCACTCTATCTCCTGGAAACTCCATACGAACCTTGTTTTTGTCCTTTGCCCTTATTGTTTGGTTTTCGATGTCGGGAATCATCATATTGCCTTTTCCCGAAGCCTTCAAACCTCTGAGCCTTTTGTGCTACCTCGGTAGCCTTTACTCTATTGATTAGCTCCTGAAAATCGGTAATAACCAAGGCTGTGAACATGGGTCGGGGCTCATCACATAAACAGACAATGAACATCCTACACTTTTCTTCCTTCTTCTTGATGTATTCAGCTCTATACTTGCAATATTTGCAGAAGTCATGGATATACTGCTCAATAGGTTTTCCACCTTCCTTAAGGTGGAGAAAGATGCTTCGCCTTTCGGCCAGATAATACTCACTGATGTATTTCTTATAGAATTCCTTCAGAAAAATTCCCAAGTAACAGATTCCTTCGGTGTCGTGAGTATAGTGGTCTCCCACACTATAGGGCCTCATAAGCTAACAAAGCAATGGCACACTCCAACTTGTGCTCATCACTACACTGTAACTGCTTAGTTAGGATCCTCCTAGTGTTATCTAACTAGTACTGAGCAATCTCGGGATCCTCATTATCTCGTACGGTAAAAGAATAGGCCCGATACTGAGACAGCTTATCAATGGGGGCTGGCGGTGGTGCAGAAACCACAGAAATCTGAGCCACGTGCTCTTTATTCATTGAGGCCATAAACATCTTGAACATATCAACCATGTTCCTATAGCATTCGGCCTATGTATTTTGCATCCCTACCTCAGCCTCGGGTGCAGGTGGATTCTGATCTGGTTAGGGATCTCTTCCCCGTCTATCCTTTTCGTTGGTCGAGGATTCCATCTCATGTTCATGAATATGACCCTCTTGTGAACCAGACATATATAAAAGAAGAGATTGGATCAATGACAAGTCACAATACACAATTTATACTCCTAGGTGACAAAATATGAACAATGCAATAATGATCAATGCAATATCAGTAATATCAACAGTAGTTTTCTTATTTCTTAGTAGTCTAGTCCTAGAATCGACTAAACTCTAGCTCTGATACCACAAATGATCAATATTTAAATAATTCAGTGCATCAATAATTCAAATTCATGCTCAATGATCTAATGAATATCAATACATTAAAGGAAGCTTACCAATAGCTTACCAGAATACCCTTCATGGGTCTAAGGCCATATCCTTGCATTGGTCATGATTCATGTAAGCAATGAATGATATAATGAAATGGGGAAAACATCTAGCTTTTTCCCATGACACAACTACACTCACCTCGACACAAAGAGCCTTCACGGTTCTTAAATGATAACTCTTTTGCCCTTAGCTTGAATGGGAATTGATGATGAATCCTTATTGTAAACTGAAAGAAAACGAGTTTCTTATTCGTATAGTATACCGAAAGCAATCATTTATACTCATATAATTTTTAGGTAACCCATACTGATAATTGAATACTTGAACTGTTTACCTATATAGGTAACTGAATACTTGAACTGTTTACCTATATAGGTAACTAAATACTTGAACTGTTTACCTATACAGGTAATTACACGTAACACACGAACTGAATATTTGAATTGTTCACCTATATAGGTAATTACACATAACAGTCATCTTCGACTTTAACTAGACAAAACCATAGAAATTGCTACTAACAATTCCAACAATGAAATATGCATTTTTGAGTTTACATAAGCTTATAATCAATAATAGTTCCATGGTGTAACCTTAAAACCTATGGGTCTTAACAACAATCCTTCAAAAATTCTTCTTGAAATTAAACATAAACTAAACATGAAATTCAACAATAGGAAGAAGGGTTTTACTCACCAACTCCTTAGCTTTGATTTGGTGCCTTGAAACCAATCAAATAACCAAGATGAGATTGAGGTGCGTGGTGAGCTCAATCTTGAAGACAACAATGGAGGTGCTTGCTTCCAAAGCTTTAAGAAAACTTGATAGAAAGATGACAACTCTTGTCTCGATTTGCTTCCTAGCCTAACTTCATCTTTTTATTACCATTTAATAAGTTTGCCGAGACTTTAGGAGAGCCATGCGGTTGCCTTTCTTTAAACCAATCACAAGGTTTCCTCCAAGCTAAGGAAATCAATATTATAATTTCCTTTAACTTGTCTTTTCTTCCTTTCTTTTCTTTACTTTGCCAACCCACGTGAATTCAGCCACCCAAGTAGGTGACTAACACCTCAAAAAAGAGTTAATTACGAGGGTGGTCCCTCAACTTTTCAAAGTTCACACTTTTGTCCTTAAACTTCCAATTTTTTACAATTTAGTCACCAAACATATTTTAATCTTTCCAAATCAGTCCTTAAGCCAAAATTAAACTCAATTGGAGTTTCATTTCATAACAATTGAGTACAAAATGTTTCGATGTTAAATTTTCGATTTTCTAGTACAAAATTCCGATCATCGGAACATAATTCTGACTAGACTAGTTTTCGGGGTGTTACAGATAAAGTTCATAATACTTCGACTTTTGACAAGTATAAACCAATGATTTATACCATCACATTGATAATATAAAGATTTTGATATGATCTCTATCATTTTTGTCATCCTTATAATCCCACTTTAGGTGGATATAAGCATGTTAAAAAGAATCATCTTATCTATATCTATTTTATGACCTCAATCGCGATCACAATTATCAATGTGACATTTATTCTTTCTGCTATAAAATATCACATTCAATTTAGGAAATGAAACTAAGACTAATAGGTATTTAAATCCTTTTCACGATATTATGTCTATAGGACAACAATAATGTATGAAAAATAGAGTATGTTTTTTTAACATATCCTCATCAGTGATACTCTGACACATAACTGAGTTTTTATTCACTAACCATATAGTGAATTATCATGTTTGCATTCACTTTAAGGAATAAAACAAATCCAATAATCGCATGGAATAAACATCATGCTTGCGTTCACTTTAAAGAATGACATAAATCTAATAATTGCATGAAATAAGCATCATACATGCATTCACTTCAGAGAATGTCTCCTATAAAAATTTTTGGATCAAGACGATTTTCGTAACATAAACTTGGGAGAAGTCTATAGTCGAGTTGTTCAACACAAAAAATATTGGTTTCAAGCAAATATAGACTTTATAACATTCATACTATTAAATAGTAATTAATCAACCAATATATATACAATATATATAAAAAAATTTAATCCTCATACGCGGTATTGTTAAACTAGTCCACAAGGTCAATTAAAAAGAACCTCCTTTGAGACCAATAGCCTTGTTGAACGGGATGTCCAACCAATATACTCGGATTAAACCAACATAACAGAGAACATATTAATTAATTAAGGTGCAATATTTGTTCCAATATCATGTAATACATAAAATAATTAAAAACATAAACTTTCATCATCAAAATAAATAAATATTGGTCATAACTAAAGAAAAAAAATCAAATTAAATAGATGCAAAACACTACTCGTGTATGTCATTGTATTTTAAATACATGATAATTTCACGCTTTGAACAATCATTTCTTAATTTGAGAATAATTAATTACCTACTATATCGAGATAAATAAGTAAAACATATCGGACTTTCCAAGATAAGTTGAATATATGGTAGGTTTAGTCATCAATATCTTGTTAAAATCTTTTTCGAGAATTGTCGACAAGAACCATGGTAATTAAGACACTCTATCGCTACACAAACACCAAATAACCAAATAATTTTTCAAAAATTAAAAATCTAGTTAAAGATTAAGAGAGAAAAATAATTGATAATTAAAATACAACAGAGGGAGAAGATTTTATATTTGATTCATGCTATTAATAAATTATTTTCAATAAGTCCTTTAAGATCCGAATGACAAACACCTCCGTTGGTTAGAGTCTTGTGCTGATAACGTATTGTGAATAAAGTAAGAATAAGAACAAAATAGATGAACAAAGATGAGAGACTTGTATTATATTCTCAAAGTAGGGTTGTACAATATTTTCTCTAAAAAATTATATTTTTAGGCATAAAATAAAAGTCTTAATTCTAATGAGAATTACACTTTAATAATAAAGTACATTAAAAATATTATTTAATAAATAAATATCTACCGTAAATCAAGATATTCATAACATATATTACGAAACATATGTAAACTAACTGATCTATCCGTCAAGTTTAACTTATCCCTAATTAGTTAACAGATATATCATGACAAAAATATTTGTTCTCGTTTTTTTGTTATTACGGACAAACCATACTTTATTCCAGAAACAAAGCATTAATCATACATTGTTCCATAAATATCATTTATTTTCTGATTCTGTTGACAGTTCGTATAGTTATTCCTTCACTTTGTATAATTGTGCTGTAAACTCTTGTTTATAGAACACAAGAGATACAGGAATACTCAGATCAGTGGGATCCTGGACAGACACAATAAGAACGATTGCACAGGGTCACTGAAAAATAAGGGCCCCAAAATTTTGATACTACATTCACTAATGTTAATCTCGAAATTCATTATAAAAATTTTGAAAATACTCTTAAAAAAGAGTTATAATTGTTTTCTAAATGTGAAAATTGATTATAAAATCTTATTGATTATTTTTATTAATATTGCTTTGTAAAATCAAAGAGGTTTTAAATAATCGCAATAGAAATGATTACACAGGGGCTCCTAAAAAGAACAATTGCTTTTAAGGACCATATTTTTAGAACTAGTGAGGGTTATGAACAATTACTTTTAAGGGTCGCATTTTAATAAGTTGCACAAAATCCTCAAAATCTTTGAACCGCCCTACTCAAATAATTTCTCTTTTTTATATTATTTACAGACAGCATCATATAAGAATAATTAAAGTTATAAATATTTTCTAATTAAATTAGTGGACACAATCAGATACATTATACTAATATAGATTGTAATTACAATCGAATGTAATCCTACCCAGTCATTACTCCCTGGCTTTGAAGCTGCCCCAGGGTTGAAGGCTTGAAACATGGCTTGGCCGACCATATCATATTTTAATAGTGAAAAGGAGAAAGGCTTGAAACATGCATAAACAATTCCTATCATAGTTTATAACAGACACAGAGTTATAGAATGGAAAGTAGAATAATATTAATAAATATATTTATTAATTCAGATATTAAATACATAGTTAAGCTTTAATAATATGATTTTAAACTCAACTCATTGTTAACGAAAAAAAATTAATCTCCGTGATTTTTTATTTGGGATTAATTTATTTGTGGGGAAAGATATTTTACGAGAAATTGTGTTTTTTTACATGCAAAAATCAAGAATTTAATTTTATTATTTTGGGATTATAGGTTAAAAGGTTGAACCGTCTTAAATATTATTTTTTAATTTATCATGATGCAGTCTACCTATGATTCAAGACTCGTCATAGTTGGATTCATAATAGTTGTTTTCTAGAGAATTTGTTGTGGATTATATCTATGGGATTTAAGGCGTACTTATCTTGGTGGGTTAATACTCGGTGGAGAATTTCAAATTAATCAAGTGTGTGTTGCAATGAAATGTTAATCTAGATGAAAAGTTATTGTATTAAAAATTATAATTAAATTTAAGATAAAATACAAAAATTATCACTCAACCTTTTTTTCTCTTCTTTCGGTCACCCAGCTTTAAATTTTTTTAATTTAATAATTGAACTTTTCAAATCGTTTCTGTTTCAAATTTTTATATGTTCGTTTTTTTCACTTTTGAACATATTTTTATAGACTTTGATAAAATAAAAGTTATATTCAGATTTAATGATAGACAAAATGATTAGTGAAATTTAGGATCAGACAACCATCGTCTATAATCGTTACCAGTGACATCCAACGTCGGTAAATAATTAGGTTTATTTTTATTAATTATTTTTATATTAAATAATAAAATATATCATGCCATACTAAAATAATTTAGAGCGACTAAAACAAAAGCAATCCGAAAGTTCAATTATTAAATAAAAAAATTTAAAAATTGAATGATCAAAATAGGTGAGAGATGTTTTTTTTATTTTACCTTAAAATTTTCTAAGTACATTCAGATCTGTGTATTACAAGTATATAACAATAAGTACTTATATAAATAATTTTTAAAAAAAATTGTTATCATTCCATTCATATTAAATTTTAATTTAGTTACTATCATTATTTCTCTCTCAATTTATAATTATAAGTTTAAATACACTGGTCAGTAATTCCGAGTCCAAAGATTATAAATAGTTTGAAAAAGTTGAAGTGAGATAAAATTGAGTGGACAACCGTGTCACTAATAATGCCATCTGGGCCTCTAAAAAAAGGAGGAAATAGGAATACCGTACCTGCTAAGGTACAAAATTTGTAATCAAGGACAAAACAGTCAGATCATTAAACGGCGTCTCTTTTAACCGACGGCTAACACCGTCAACAAATAAAAATACTGTTGAACAGAATATTCCTTCTTAAATCCGCATCGATTCTTTTTAATGCTTTCCATCAATTGAGTTCTCAAAAATTACGAGTGGGAATAGAAAATAAACACTAATAATTTTGTTTTCATAGACGGAACAATCTATGAAAACAAAATTGAAACATATGAATGGTTTATTAAATAAAAAATTTATTTTTTTTGAAATAGTTTTAAATAAAAGTTTAATTTTTTAGATCTTGATAATAATTGAAAAGTTATTAAAAATTTAATAATGATTAGATTAATGATAAATATTTCAAATATTATTAAAAAAAATCAGTAATATTTATCAAAATAATTTAAAGTTTTATCAGATAACATTTAAAAATTATCAAATAAATTTATTTATTTTTCAAAGTCTAAAATTAATATAAAAATCATTAGATACAGTACTGACCAATTCGATACCTAATATGATCTAACATAGTATAGACCTAAATTAAATTCGAATCAATCTTATCCGACCCGAATAAAAATCAATTTAATCGAAAATGATATGATTTGAAATCAATCAGAACGACCGGATTTTTACTTCTACAAGTTTACAACGGTGTTTGACTTAAAAAAATATTTGATATATTGTTAATAAAAAATTACTTTATAAGTGGTGTTAAGATGATTTCAGCTATCTCATTATTTATTTTTAAATTTTTTAAGTATATATAAAAATATATTTGGTATCATCTGAATATATTTTTTTAATTTTTTATTAACGGTGTGTCAAATAATAAGTCTTACATCTATTATACTAAGATTCAATCGATCATTTAATCAAAAATTTAAATATAAAATAACACTAAAATACACAAAAATAAATTATCTATATTTATTATATTTAATCTTGGTTAATACATGCTGACTCAACTTTTAGGTGCTTTAACATTTTGGTTAAAGAGTCATTTCAATTTAGTCACTCGACATTTAAGATGTTAATATTTTAATCACTTAAGCTTTAAGCCCTTAATAGTAGTTAACGTTTGGTTGCCCAAATTTTGGGCGCTAAGATTTTGATATCCAAATATATTTATATTTAAAACTAATTTATCAATTATAGTTTAGTAATGCATTTCTATTAATTTCATTATTTTTTGACAACATTTTCTTCTTTAAATTTAAAACAAATAATAATTTTATTGACTAAAAAATACTTAACATAAATATTATATTTCAATAATAATAGGATTATTATAGAGAACAAATTATAAAATAAAAAAAATGATTTCATAAGATTATAATAGTATTTCATTTTTACTGGTATATTAATAATATCAAATTAAATTATTTTTAAAATAGTTACTTTAAATAAATTTTACATTGATAAAATACTATTGTTTATTAATATCAAAAAATATTTGAGTGCCCAAAACGTTAGCACCTAAATATTGAGTGACCAAAATGTTAATCGACATCAGGGGTTTAACACTTAGGTGACCAAAATGTTAGTACCTTAAAAGTTATGATCTAAATTAAAAGAATTATATATTTAGAAGATAAAAACTTAACGCCTAAAAAGTTGAGTTCATACTAATATTAATTAAGGGTAAACTACTCCATGGTCACTTTCGTTTATAAGTGTATATTTTAATCATTGAATTTAAAAAAGTAAGACTTTGGTCACTAATATTAATTACTAGATACTATCGGTTCACAATCTTTTATACAAAAAAATTCACTTCACTTCTTTTTTACCTCTTAAACTAGAATCTGATGTTTATCTCGTTGAAAATTATTTCGAACTCTACAAATTTAACTTAGAACCTGACTTCCTTTAAAATTAAAGAATAATAAATTTATTATTATAATTCTAAAAAAAATAACAAAAATCTAAACCTATATCATCATCAAATCTATAAGTATTATGTTTATAACATTATTACGGTATAATATCTTGTTGTTTATAATTATAATTTTGTATAGGTAAATTACTTACGTTTAGTAAGTGTACTTTTTCATCACCGATTTTTAAAAAAATATATGTTATGATCACTTATGTGTTTTTATTATATAAATTTATGATTATTCGAATGTTTTCTATCATTAAACGTTAACCAAAAATCTATATGAAAAGGGTAATTTGCTTAAGGATTTAATTGTAGGAGATTTAAATTTTAGATTTTAAAGTTAAAATTTATGATTTAAAGGTTATTTAAAAAAAAAATAGTTAAATTTTAGATTTTAACCTGACCCTTAAAATATTAACTACAAATTTTAATCATACTCTTTGGATTCAAAATTGGTGGACAAAAATATTAAATCCCAAATAAAATTATTAACCTTTAAAATTAAAGCGTTGTTGAAAAATCGTTTACGCATAGATACCTTATCCTAGGTAACTACTAAAGTTCCGTCATAACGGTTTAGAGAAAGTAAACGGTCTGTTGGTGTAGGTGGTGTTAGCGGTTAGGTGATGGGAGCATGTAAGTGAGACTGGACATCAACATCATCCCTCCACTCAACTTTATATAGACGCATACTCCTTCATAAACTCACCAAAGATCTCTCCTCAAACCTAGCCTTGTGTTTATTCCTCTTACAGATTCTGTTTCTGTTTTATTTTCTCACTTGTATGGCAGCCAATTTAAAGAGTGGAGGAGGGATCGCCAACCTGGGGAAGCGAATTCTTAACCGCACAGCCACTCGCACCGCCACGCACACTCCTTCTCCTGCCGCCGTCAGGTTCTTTCTTGCTTGCCCTTATTTTTCTCTTAATTTTTATCTGATGCGCGCTGAATTTCGTAGTACTATCATGTTTTAGGATTCATTTCTTCACAGAAATTGACGATTTATGTAGGTTTTGTAAATCAATTATGATCAAGGATTTTTTTAGGAATTCCTTGATAGAAAGATAACCCCTTTCTTGCCTTTTTCTGATTTTGATAATTTTCCCCATTTAACATTCAACTGGACTTTATTAAATTAAACATCATTTTTAAATTTTACATATAAAAATGAAATATTTATGGTATCATATGCTTTAAAATAAAATAAGAGGGGTGGAAGCGTTTGTTGGTAGAATCGAGAGGAACTGCCGTCTGCCGTCTGCCGTACTCGGTGGAGGGAAAGAAAGGCTAAGCGGATAAGGACGCATCTTCCCTCTTGTCTCATATTGGACACCTGTCTCCCAAATATCGTTTTCTCCTATTGGACGCATCTCCCCCCTTTAATTCCTCTCTTTGTAGTACCTGTACCACACGTTGAAACAGATTCGAATTCATAATCTTTTGAATGGATTTATGACTAAAAATAAGAAAAGTATTACTAATAAATTTTGTTCAAGGTAATAAAACAACAAAAATTAATAATTCTAGTTGGCGTGCAATTTACGTTAGATGGATCTGTTATAAAAATTAAATAGTTGAGCCGATATTAACATAAAAATTTATTATTTTTGTATTGAATTTATATTGAAATTTGGTCAATTCACTAAAAAACTTGATTTCTTAATTTTTTTATTACAGAACAAATCGGCTTAATTGAATTTATTTTTGTATGTCCGATGCTGATCACGTGTTTTAACAGTCCCTTGTTTCCCTCAATATTTTGACCCACACTTTTGATGCTTCCACCTGCCCTGCTTCACCCACTACCTAAGATTTGCACACCTACCCTTGCTCTCTTTTCTAATCTAATTTACTATATTTGTTAGTATTAAGTACTCTATTTAAATAGTTCGCGTAGTGGTTCCGGTGATAAAAAAATGATATATTTCATTCAATTGATCTGGATTTGAGTATCATAATGCACGGCATGTGCGAGTTATTAAAGGGTTAAAAAATTTGAATAGATACTATCTTGTAATTACACTAATATATTAAAAAAATACTCTATTTAAAACCTTTTAATTAAATTAAAAGAGGGAATTTGATATTTTCTTATTTCAATATTCATCAATTTAAGTGGTACAGAAACATTGAATACTATAAGTGATATAGATAAAAAGCTTTGTTTGGAAGATTGAAAGGAAACTTGATCCTGGGAGTGTTCATTATTGTTTATATTAGTAATTTATTGTATATGCAGGGCTGTTCACTCAACAGCATATGACAAGAACCTAGATGATCAGGTCCATGCAGCTGTGGTTCCTGATGATGTGATCCAGCCTCAATCAGACAAGTACTGGGCTCCGAACCCGCAGACCGGGGTGTTTGGCCCTGCAGCGGAGCAGCTTAAGGCATCTGCTGGTAGGGAGCAAGGAATCTCTTCCGGTGGCGAAAACTCCGTCCTCGAGGAAAAGGCCTGGTTCCGCCCTACGAGTATCGAGGACCTGGAGAAGCCACACCATCAGTGAAGTCAGTTGTTGAGCCTACTATTATATGGTCTATATAGATCAACAAAGAGGATAGGTGTGGTTTTAAAGTCTTTGGTTGGATCAAATAAGCTTGAACTTGGAACTATATAGTTGTGGTCTTTAATTTCTACCTAGTTGTTTACATGGGACTTTGCAAATCTAGTGACTTTGAACTCTGTACCAAACCAACTTATGTTTGTGATGCTTACAATAAAAATGTTGGGTATGCTATCATTGCTATGGTTTTCTAGCTGTTGTTGAATTTGGCAATGGAATGCTGGCCTGGTTGAATAATGTAGTATGCAAATTGATGGGTGGGAACAATGCCAACATATTATTCCTAGTTCCTACCATGTCTGACTTCAGTGGTGCCCAAATTCGCCTGGACCGGTGGTGGTGGTGCTAGGGACATCGTCGGTGAAAGAGTTGTGATAATGTGTTGCTTTGGGTGGGGTTTCCTTTGTCGGTAATTTATATTTGCTGTATGTTTTGACTTTTAGGCTTCGTTTGATGCTCCTATCATCATTAGGAGTTGAAACGAGGCGTCTTGTTCGACTTGTCTAGAAATTAGATAGAATGTTAACCTCCATCATATCTCCAACAGGCAAGCAAACTTGTTCCAACCATTGTTGTTCACTTTATCTTCTTCCGATAATAGCTAGCTATATGTAGTCATGACCAATGTGTTGAATCAAATATCGAACTTCTTTTCTTTTCTATTTTTGGGCAAAGACTTGATATCTGGTTAAAGTATTGAAGTCAACATTTATAATTTTTTCGTTCTTTCTGCCAATCTCAAATCTTGAATTTTCCTTGTCAAGATAAGAAAATCATTCAATGTAACATTATACCTTAGCCATCAAAAAGGAATTCTACTTTGTATAGATATGATTACAAATATGATTTGATTAATAAAAAAAGAAAACAAGATCCGAGTGTGTAGTTTATTTTAATTGGGTAGTCAAACTTTCTAGATAAGGGATATTATATTCAGCCATTTGAACATTTTCTTGAGGTTTAAAAAGAGAAGGAAATATTTAAATTGTTTTAAGTTTGTAAAATAAGAGAAATTATATCATGTGTCCGGTTCATCACGTCAGTCGTGGTCCCATCCAATGATAACCACCCACTTTACTATTAATCTCTAAATCATTTTTTTAACCAATGAATTTCACTCATATTTTTCATGTCATTTTAAAAATATAATTTCTAAAAATTATATTAATTATATGGTTGATTAGTAGTGAAATGGATAATTTTAATTGATTAGGGACCATGGCTGATGTGATAAGCCGAGCCTATGATATAATCTCTCGTAAAATAGGAAGAGCAATGTATAATGCTAAAATTGTGTTCAAGCCATCAACTAAGAGGATGATGACTCTTTTAGCCTACATCTCAGCTGACCTTGTTAAGTTTAGTAGGTTCATAGAGAGGATTCTTGTGAGTAGAGGGATGCCGATGGCTTTACAGTGCTTATTTTGTTTTTATATTTTTTTAATCAACTATAGTGCTTATTTTGTATTTGATATTTATGAGTATAGTTGTAAAAAATTCTGTTTAGATTTTTTTTATAATCTTTTTATGTGAATCTACTAAGTTTCGGAAAATTCTTATTTTAAAAAATAGAATAGAACTTACTACTTTATTATCGAATATATGGTTAATTTTATTTTTCCAATCATATATTCATCACCCATAAAAATATCCAAATTTTAAAGCATTAAAACAAATATCTAATACCCTCTATAAATAATAAATTTAATTTTTTTTAACAATAAACAAACAATTTTGAATTTATAATAATAACTTAATAACAAATATATATATATATATATATCGGGAGTGTATATATAAATGAGAGGTAAATATTATTTTCAAAAATATTATAAAATATTTGAGGATCACTATAAATATTTATATGTGTACAGTTCTTAAGAGCTCATAGTATGGATATAACAATCTCATCTTCAATCTCATTTAAGATTCATAGATACAAAAACTTTAATTCTCGGATCCATAGATAAAGAATTAGGTTATTTTCATCTTCATCGGTTTAAATTCACACTTTTTTTCTACTCAATTATCACCTTTATTTGTCAATCATATTAAAAAAATTATTAAAATTTTTATTTAATATTTTCTGAAGTCGTGAATTTAAGATTCATTAAAAAATAAATATTTATTTTTCTTTTTTTTCTTTGAACAAAATATATTCAAAAATAATTATCACCTCTATTTGTGAGGGTGATATTGACATTCATTTAGCTTTATTTTTTAGGTTCTGATGGGTTGATTTTATTAAGCATACATTCCGTTTTTTATTTGTATTTTCTTTGGGTTCTATCTGTCAGCTTTATCATTAAGCAAATATATGATTTTAGGTCAGCATAAAATATCAATCATGCTACTGATAGTGATACGCAAAAACCGAAATCAGAGGATAAATTATAACTAACTATAAAATTAAAGAGAAAAAAATTAAAAAATATTATATAAAAATAGAAATTAATACATTGTATGATTAAAAGGAATGTTCTTTAAAATAGTTTAAGACTTAATGGGTGATTAAATACAATTGAAAAATTATATCATAGTTTTTATCTATCACTAGAATATGGGTTTAACTAATATTAATAAGACACGTCATTTAATTTTTACGCATTATATTTTACATATTAGCATTTTTCAAATTATATTTAATTTTAACTCTAAATATTAAACATAAAAAGTTAAAAATAATTTCAGCTTCCCATACCCTCCCCTGCTCCTCGCCGGATCTAACCACATGCTTCTGATTTAGATCTTTCTGACGCATGTTGCCTTGCCTCCCTCCCCTTAGAATGCTATTGTTTATCTGTGCACACCAGCTCTATCTTTTTTCTTTCATTTTTTTTGCTGTTAATGCTACTTTACTTTCAGTCTCATTAATTTGTTTTTGGTTAATTTCTTTTTTTTTTAAGATTCGAAAAGAGTCAATCTGAATGGGTTCTTAAAATTAGAGAGTTATAATATGTTAAAAGATGGAAGTCAACGAAATCAATAGATTGTCGTATGGTGAAGTTTTTGAAGAAACACCGCTATAGACATGTATTTTAGTGGTGTTCGTTAGATAAAGATCGTTATATACAATGACGGATTTAGAAAAATATTTGAGAATAGACATAAATATGTAACACTCCGAAACGAAGAAAAAGAATTAAAATGAAGGAAGAGATAGCAGAGCAAAGTTGAGACAACAGAAGAAGAAATTGGGGAAGAGACGAGACAATTTCATTCATTCCTTAAGCTAAAATCTACATAATTGGGGGTTTTAAACCCTTATACAAAACGACAACGTACAATGCAAACAAAGAAATCATATAACAAATGAGTAAAACGTTGTCGTTTCACTCTATTAAAACTAGAGTGTTACAATACTCTCCGGTTGAATAATCCTTTTCCTCAAGGATACGAATATTAGGGGTGAGCAAGACCGGGTACCCGGCCAATTTGAATAATATTGGTCCCGGTCCCGGTAACCACCGGTTCCTAAAAATTAGAACCGGTCCCGGTCATACCGGGTCCTAAATTTTAAGAACCGGTCCCGTTACTGGTGGGTACCGGTTCCAATACCGGGTACCCGGTCAATTAATTTATTCTTAAAAAAATTTGAGTAATTGGAGTAAAAAAAAATTCAACCATCAATAATAATATTAAATAATAAAATTAGAATATTGTAGACTTAAAATTAAAGTTTTAAAACTAGTCATACTCATAATATTCATACATAAAGAGAGTTTAATAAGAAAAATAAATAAAAGAAAACCAATACCCGATATTTGGTATTGGTCTCGGTACTACTGGGTACCCACCGGGTACCGGGTCCAAAAAATCAAGATCCAGTCCCGGTTATGACCGGGACTTAAATTTTGGATCCAGTCCCAGTCCCACTGGAACCAATACCATATAAAAATCCACCGGATCTTATCGGGTCCGGGTAATCGGGTATTTTGCTCACCCCTAACGAATATAATCTTTTTCGATGATTAAGCCAAACATGTCCCCATTCTCTCTTAGCCTTAATCGAAAAAGAAGTATGAATCAATAACATTTTTTCCATGTCGACATTGATTGAAAAACCAAATATAAACCAACAACATGGCTCCCATGTCAATGCAGACAAACTTTTTACCTACATTTGTGTTTTGCTGTCAAAAACAACGCACCCCCATTTTATAACCAAATAATTGAAATCTTCTTTCTTCATCAACTCCAAGATCCTATTGATCCTGCTGGAATGCTATTTAGCCAGGTTTTTGCCCTATCCCTCAGTGAATAGGGGAACAACTTCAATCTTAAGACATCTTCATGGATTCCTTGAATCTTGAATGAGTTGCAAACTTCCATGAATGACTTAAGTTGTTGTCTGGCATCTTCTGTCATTGACCCACCAAATTGTCCAATAGTGTTTAGCATATTGAACATGACTGGTTTTAGCTCAAAGTGGGTTGCTTCTATTTCTGGTGTAACGACTCCAGGATTCAATCCATTTAAATCTTCCTCCAGGAAATCTCTGACAGTGAGCTACCGCGGCAGTGGTGGCGGCGGAAGGCCTCCATTGCCAGCGGGTAAGTTTTGTTCTGCCATAGTTGCTCGGATTTGTCTTCTCAACCTTTGACGCGTACGTTCAATCTCTGGATCAATCTCATTCAAAGGGTTGCTTGGGTTTGCCCTGATCATACACCAATAGAAACCGAAGTAAAATAAAAATAGAAATAACTGCCATGGCCTCCATTGCCGGCAGGTAAGTTTTGATTTCCTTGATTTACTGTCATGGCTCCTTGGATCTGTCTCCTCAACCCTTGATAGGTACGTTCGATTTCTGGATCTAATGCGTACAAAGGATTTGTAGAGTTGACTCTGGTCATACACCAAAAATAAACCAAAGTAAAATAACAATAAAAATAAAATAAGCAAGAAAATAAAGAAAACAAAATTTAGTTGCCAACCCCTGGCAACGGCGCCAAAAACTTGATGCATGCTAGATATGCGCAATTTTAGTGCAAGTGAACACGTCGTCAAGTAATAAAGTGATAAGTATCAAGTATCGTCTCCTCAGGGATTGGTATACTTAATATGCTGCTTCCTTTGATCTTCTTGCTCTGTAAAGAAAATAGAAACACAAGTGAATTGGGGTGTGATTGAACTAAATAAAGGTAAAAGAATAAGATAAAGAAGATGGCCAGGATCCAGTTGTGTTGTATAGTGGATTTGATCAACTTGTTCTTGTCCAATGCAATTGTACAACAATGCCTCGGTAGGACTGCAGATTTCTGCCTCGACAGTGGTGTCACTCGTCTGCCGCGACAATCTCTTGCTCTTGGGTAGACTTTACCAAAGTTCGGCAAAGTGTCCTTTAATGATTCCGCTTATCTCTAAGTCGAAATACTGTTGATGACCAGTCCTTGATGATACCTCTCAATGTGAATCAATTATAATCACCAACCAATCCCACACTTCTCTTAGCCGCTGAAACTCTTAACCTATCTCTAGGCCGAGTTAGTGTTTCTCGATTAAAACATCGTACTTATCCCTTTCGTGAATCTAACTCTCTCGATATTAGATAAATGGATCACTCACAAACTTCTCTCTCGAGCTTGAATGCAAGAACAAGGAATGACAAAGAATAAGCAAACTTCGATATTTTATTGTATTAGGAACAAGAAACAAAGTTTGACTTCCTCACACTAATACTTTACAACCTTCACCTAAGCCTAAACAAAATTAGAACATAATGTAGAAAAGAAAACTAAAACTAATTCTATATTCTAAGCTATAAATCTAATGTGTGTCATATACCCTTGGACGGCTATGCCTTATATAGGCTTAGCCTAGGGCAAACCTTTCCTAAGTAGAATACAACTTGGAGTAGGGAACAAGTCATGTACATAGGTCAAATATTTCCAAGTTTATTTCTTCTAGAAGGCTTTCCCGCGTGGCATTGTCTTTGGGCTTTCCTTGTGCTATCCAGCTCCGATCCTTGGGCTTCTTGTCCAGCAACGTTCTCCTCATTTTTCTTCTCAGCTTGCCCAAAATATTGCTACTTGTCCTCTGCTGCCTCGGCACCAGTTCTTGCCTCGGCCATAGTTTGCTGCCACGACAATGCTTCTTCCTGCACAGATACAAAAATACAGTAAAGCTTGCCTTTTCTGTAAATATTATCTTTAACAGCATAACCTTAAATATATCATATTAAGTATATGCATTGGTTCAAATAGGTGTAGAATTGATGATTAATGCCCATGAAAAGTGTAGAAAGTGATAGTGAGTTGAGCACTTATCACTAGCCGTTACGCTTCTCTGCCCGTTGGTAACTGCTGCGGCCCTGACACTGTGCACTGCCACAGATCTTTTGTTTATGGATGGTTTCACCTTCATTCTTGATTCCTGTCCTTAAACAAAATAAACACCAACAAGAAAAGATTAAAAAAAAGAATAATAATAATCTAAACTAAAACTAATCCTAATAGTACAATAAAACAAAGATAAGATAAGGAAATTAAGTCACGATAGGAGTGCATGCAAGTGCATCTCCTAAAGTGATGGTCTCCATAGTCCTCATATCATGGAGGTCAGAGTAGTGCTTCAAACGTTGGCCATTCACTTTGAACTCATGCCCATCCCTTTGTGATTTGATCGTTACTGCACCATGTGGGTAAGCCTGAACAACTTCAAATGGTCCTGACCATCTGGACCTGAGTTTGCCTAGAAATAGTTTGAGCCTGGAATTGAAAAGGAGGACTTGCTGCCCCGGCAGAAACTACCTCGGTAGGAGCTTACGGTCATGCCATCTTTTTGTCTTTTCTTTGTATATCTTGGCATTTTCATAGGCTGCTGCTCGAAATTCTTCTATCTCATTGAGGTCTAACAGTCTTTTCTGGCTAGCTTTCTCCCATTCCATGTTCAAATTTTTTACTGCCCAATAGGCTTTGTGCTCAATTTCCACATGCAAATGGCATTCTTTTCCAAATACAAGCCTGTATGGAGATGTTCCCAATGGGGTCTTGTATGCTGTCCTATATGCCCACAGGGCATCGTCAAGACGATGAGACCAATCCTTTCGAGATGGGTTTACCACCTTTTCAAGGATTTGCTTTAATTCCCTGTTTGATATTTTAGCCTGCCCATTTGTCTGTGGGTGATAGGCCATAGCAATTCTGTGTGTGACGCCTAATTTCTTCAGGGCTGCGGTAATGAGTCTATTGTCGAAGCGTTTACCCTAATCACTAATTATCGCTCTAGGCACTCCAAATCTGGTGAAGATATTTTTCTTAAGAAATTTCTGAACAGTCTTGGAATCATTGTGTGGTGTGGTAATTGCTTCGACCCATTTTGATACGTAATCCACTGCTACTAGGATGTAGAGATTGCTTTGAGATGATGGGAATGGTCCCATGAAGTTTATGCCCCAAACATCAAACAGTTCTACTTCCAATATGGGCTGCAATGGCATCTCATTACGTCTAGAGATATTGCCCGTGCGTTGGCATCGGTCACATTGCTTGTAATAAAGTTGGGCATCTTTGAAGAGTGTGGGCCAATAAAGGCCTGATTGAATTACTTTGGCTGTTGTTCTGTTCCCTCCAAAATGTCCTCCACAAGGTGAATCGTGGCAGTGCTAAAGCACTTCTTTTTGCTCGTCCTCTGGAACACATCTTCTTATAACCTGATCTGCACATTGCTTGAACAAAAGAGGGTCGTCCCAGAAATAATGCTTTGCATTATGCTGAAACCTCTTTTTTTCGTTATGGTTAAGGTTATAAGGCAGAACACCACTAGCTAATGTAACCCCCTTAGCCCGGCCTAGACGGAACCAGCACTAATGGGTCACACGGGGAATACCGAACCGAACCCGCAAGGGTTCGACTCGATAAACAACCCTAAAAGCCGACGTATATATATTTTTTTCCTCTAGATGCATAATTAAATTCCTATGTGAAACATGTTTATACAATTCGATTATAAACATTCGGCCACAACCAGTCATTCAATTAAGTGTATACATAATTAGGGACCAAAACGTAAATAGATTAATTTCAACCTTAAACCGAAAATTCAATCCACTATAATACAATTAAGCATGCTTAACGTACCTACAACAAAATTCAGATCAATCGGTGCATCATATCATTATCAATTTCATTTTCTAATAATTAGAGACTTAATTGCAAGCAAGTAACACTTAGATACTTCATTCCACTTAATATTATTTGTTGTGTAATCAAGTTAAAAACATACATCATAGTGTCCCTACAACTCATAAAATACTCATGAGCCTTCCATATTCGATTACTGAGTTCAAATCCGCCTATCATGCGATTAAAAACCACAATTTATCCTTTTTAGGGCAGTGGTATCGATACCATGAGTCCTGGTATCGAACCATGGCTTTATTTGATTTAAATAAATCCTTTCGAAGCAAAGTGGTTTCGAACCACCTTGGGTGGTATCGAAACACACGCGGACAGTGGCAAACGGCATCGGACCATGGTTCGATGCCACCCTCCATTTTTGCCTTGGGGTATCGATACCACCACAGGGTGGTTCGATACCCCCTGTATCCGAGACCAAAAATGAAGCTTTAAGCTAGGTTAATCCTACCCAAACACAAACATTAATCACCCAAGGCTATATGCAACATTCCTAGGTTTTATTAGCAACATGTATCATACCATAAATCACCTCAAGAACCATAAGAATTCTATAGGCATGCTTCCTAATGTTTAATTAGTAATATGTGTGTTTATGCTTGTGCAAGTGTGCACGCTTCCCATGTTTACCTAAGGCAAAGATTTATCACGCATGGACACTTTCTAAGCATACCAAGTAAACCACCTAGTTCATCGTTCAAAACCAAACCTTATAATGTCATATTACAAAACATCAATTAAACCAAAAACACTCTCATGTGGGGTTCAAATTACACATTGCCTTGCCCCATTTTATTTGCCAAAATCATACCAAAGTTTTCTTGCTCTTCTTCCTTGATTCCCTTGCTCCAAATGTAGCTCCAAGTGTCCTTAATTTTCTGCAAAGATGAGAAGAGAGCTTAAGCACAACATGCTTAGTGAGGTAGCTCTAAATAAATCATCAATGCATCAATTCCAAAACATTTAATAGCCATGTATGCATCCTTCAACCTTATTTAAAATAAGTAAAACCAAACCATGTTTATTAAAACCCTTAAACCATCTCATGCATCACAAGTATGGGTTCCAAAACATTTCATGCATCATGTATAGGATTTCCAATTATTACATATATACATATTGACTTTCTAGTGAACACTTAATGTGAACTTTTTAGTTCACCTAATACACGGATCTTTTCCATATTTGGAGACTCTTGGTCTCAACATGCATCGGTTGGACACAAAGTCACCCTTGTATACATGTTTCCCCCACTACACACGGTTGGACACAAAGTCACCCTTGTTTACGTATGGGTCAACTATATGCACGGTCGGACACAAAGTTACCCTTGTTTACATATAGGTAAGCACTACAACGCACGGTCGGACACAAAGTCACCCTTGTTTACGTGTAGGCATCATCATCAATCTCAATATATTTATAGTGCACTCAATCCTAATGACATGTCATTCGTATTCGAATCTATAGTTAGTGTCACTAAGCCAATATTAATTCAAATCATGCATGTTAACTTGCTGCTCATAACGCATTCATATAATGTTCATCATGTGAACCATAAATTATGCTCAACGGCTTTAATAACATAGGGTAAATAACCTCAACATATCCCAATCTTTTTCATGCTTTCATAAGCTATGAATGTCTTTATAAACCATGCATTTTCCAGCAAATAACACATGCATGCATCATGTCAAAACCATGAGTATACTATTCCAAAATCTTATCAAAACATTGCTCACATATGTCATTACCGATATAGCCGAAAATTCGAGGTAATGCATCAACATTATTTAAAACACTTACTCTTGAACTATGAAAAGATACACTATTTCATAGTCCCCAAAACAGAACCGAACCAAAACGATTCGCTTTTTAACCGAAACCACTCACCGACAAGCGAAACGAGCCCTCGCCGATGCTCCGATGATTACACCAATGCACCAGCCACCTAAGCACCTTCTTGCACTACCTCTACAACATTAAAAACAGAGCATATTCTCATCACAACATGCTCAAACCAGCAGCCACATCCGATCACCACAAAACTATCGAAAACTAAGCCGAAAAGACCGAAAATCTAGCCGAAACGTATCCGAAACATCATCAGCCCAAAACCTAATGATTCTAACATCTAATCCACATCAAATATGAACCAAAAACTCACCTAAACCATCCTTATACCTCCAGCAACATTAAAACACCTAAAATAGCCCCTAAAACAACCGAAAACTACCTTAAAACAACACCGATTGCATTATTCCGGGATTAAATTAATGTGTCATCAATTCAATGCTCATCTAATCATTTAATTGACAAAATAACACAATTAAATCAACCTAATTCCAGCATTAAATGAGATCCAAAAAGATTTCACAAAAATAATTATAAAATCACTAGATCTAGAATTAAAAACATGAAATCAAGTTTCAATTGATAATTAAAAAGCTATTACTTGGGAATTTCAATAAAGAACCTTAGAAAAATAATGAAAATTCAGTAAATTACCTTTAAGATCTTATCCACCAAAAGATGAGAATTTCTCTTCTTGATTCCTTGCAAATTATTGTTGATTTAGTAAAATAGATGATTAGGCTTTGTAAAGGATGAAGAGATGATTAAAATGAAGTAATTTTTGTTGAAAAAGGTGGAAAAATCAGCAAGGAATTGAAGAATTTAGGTGAAGGAAAATGGAGAGAAAATGAGAGAAAAAGATGAGAGAAAATAAGTGGTTATGGAAGAAAATAAAAGAAATGAATTATCATCTTTTAAAACTATTTTTAGAAAATAATTTTAGTGGATAAATCATTAATAAAAAATTAAATTGGGTTTATGGCCCTCTAAGGATTCTAAGTATAGCTTGTTTTCCAATTTAGTCACTAAAACACTAATTTTCGAAAATAGCCAATTAAATCCTCCATTCCTTTCTAAAATTTACAATTCGATCATTAATATATAATTATGCACAATTAAAAATCAATTTAAAGTTCGAATTACATTTCCTTAATTTTAAAACATCTTTTTAATATTTTTTTTAAACCACAATCCAAAATTATTATCTTCCTAGTTAAAATATTTTTATTTTATATTTTTTCGGAACAACGAACCGGAGAACCCGATTCAACCCGAATCGAATTCCTTTACTAACATCCCAAACTAATATCCCCATAATTGGGATGTTACAACTCTCCCCCTCTTAAGAAAATTTCGTCCTCGAAATTCTTACCTGAAGCAAACAAGTGAGGAAACTTCTCCTCCATGCTTTTCCTTGTCTCCCAATTCGCTTCTTCAACACCTCGGTGTTTCCAAAGCACTTTAACCAAATCTATGGTCTTTCCTCGATGAACCTTTGTATCCTCATCCAAAATCCTCACCGGTTCTTCCTCATAACTCATATCCGCTCTCAACTCAATCTCTTCCACTGGAACAACATGAGAAGGGTCTGATCTATATCTACGAAGCATCGATACATGAAAAACATCATGCATCCTACTCAACTTCTCTGGCAACCTCAACCTATAAGCAACAGGACCAACACGCTCCAACACCTCATATGGTCCAATAAAACGAGGACTCAACTTACCCTTACGTCCAAACCTCATCACCTTCTTCCACGGAGAAACCTTAAGAAAAACTTTGTCCCCAACAGTATACTCTATCTCTCTACGCTTCAAATCAGCATAAGACTTCTGCCTATCTGAAGCTTCCTTGAGCTTAGCACAAATAAGCTTAACCTTCTCATCTGTATCCTTTAAAACTTGAGGCAAAGAAACATACTTTTGCCCAACTTCCTTCCAACACAAAGGTGTACGACACCTACGCCCATACAATGCCTCAAACGGTGCCATCTGTATACTAGCTTGAAAGCTATTGTTATATGCAAACTCTACCAGAGGCAATTGTTTCTCCCAAGAACCTTGAAACTCAATGATACAACACCTCAACATATCCTCCAAAGTCTGAACAACACGTTCAGACTGGCCATCCGTCTGCGGATGGTAAGCTGTACTAAAGCTAAGCCTGGTACCCAAAGCAGCTTGTAAACTCCTCCAAAACTTAGATGTAAACCGCGGATCTCTATCCGATATGATCGACTTAGGTACCCCATGCAACTTTACCACCTCAGAAACATACAACTCCGCCAACTTATCCATGGAATACGTCGTATGCACGGCAAGAAAATGTGCACACTTCGTAAACCTATCAACAATCACCCATATAGAATCCTTTTTGGACGGTGTCAGAGGCAACCCCGTCACAAAATCCATGGTAACTCTCTCCCACTTCCATTCTGGAATCTGAACCGGTTGCAACAAACCTGCAGGAAACTGATGTTCAGTTTTCACTCGCTGACACACCATACACCGAGACACAAACTCCGTCACATCTCTCTTTAAACCAACCCAAAAGTAAACACTTTTGAGATCTCTATACATCTTCACACCACCCGGATGCATAGCAAACGGACTAGTATGAGCTTCTACCAAGATAACTTGCCTCAACTCCTGATCATCCGGCACCACAATCCGACCTCTAAAACATAACACCTCATCATCATCAAAATGATACTCGGTCGGTTTACCCTCAGCAATATCCTCCACAAAAGATACCAAAGACTCATCTTCTAACTGTTTCACCTTGATCATCTCAACCAAAATAGGTTTAACTTGCAACTCCGCTACCAAACCACCTTCCCTAGATATACTCAACTTAGCAAACATCACCCGCATCTCAACTGCCGCCTTACGGCTCAAAGCATCAGCCACTACATTAGCTTTCCCCGGGTGATACTCAATAGACAAATCATAATCCTTAAGCAACTCCATCCATCTACGTTGCCTAAGATTCAAATCCTTTTGCGACATGAGATACTTCAAGCTCTTATGATCTGTGTATATAGTACACTTCTCCCCATACAAATAATGTCTCCATATCTTCAAAGCAAACACTACTGCTGCAAGCTCCAAATCATGCGTCGGATAATTCTTCTCATGCACCCTTAACTGTCTAGAAGCAAAAGCTACAACCTTCCTTTCTTGCATCAAAACACACCCGAGACCAACATAGGATGCATCACTATAGACCACAAAATCCTTACCGGACTCGGGCTGAACCAACACCGGAGCACTAGTCAAAACCTCCTTCAACTTCTCAAAACTCCTTTGTTGCCTTTCTTTCCACTCAAAAGGGACCTTCTTTTGCAAAAGCTTGGTCATAGGAGCAGCAATGCTCGAAAACCCCTCAACAAACCTACGATAATACACAGCCAAGCCTAGAAAACTCCGAACCTCAGACACCGACCTCGGTTGCTTCCAACCCATAATAGCCTCAATCTTCTTTGGATCAACACTAATACCCTTTTCCGACACCACATGACCAAGGAATACCACTTCCTTTAACCAAAACTCACACTTACTCAGCTTAGCATACAATCGGTTCTTCTTCAACCTTTGCAACACAATCGGCAAATGCTGATCATGATCTTCCTCGGTACGTGAATACACGAGGATATCATCTATGAACACCATCACAAACTGATCCAAGTATTTATGAAACACTTGCCTCACATGATCCTTCGATCCACATCCCATGCATGCACCATTGACCCACCAGTACTCGCCCGGATGGCGCCTAGAACACAGGTTACAGACCGGGGCATCACCACCATGTCTACCATACTGCTGAGCACGTCCGCTGCGCCCAAAATCACCACGACGTCGGTCAGCTCTTTATCGGTTATCCCGAAACCTCTTACTCTTACCACCTTGGGTACTAGCCTCAACAGGCCTCTTACCAACATCGGAAGACTTCCTAGCCTCCCTTAAAGACTCCTCAACATCTTTGGCCCGGTTTACTAACACATCAAACTCCGTATACTCAGCAGCCAAAAGATATGTCTTAATCTCTGGATCCAATCCATATCAGAATCTGTCACACCTCTTACGCTCCGTAGGAACCAACTCAGGAACATAATGGCTCAATATGATGAACTGTATCTCATAGTCGGCCACAGACATAACACCTTGCACCAGAGACATGAACTCCCTCTTCTTAGCATCCTCAAACTGTGGCCCCAAAAACTTCCGCACAAAGACGGTCCTGAAATACTCCCATGTCAGGTTAGCAGCAGCTACACCCGCTTTCGTGGTCGTCCACCACCTATATGCATCACCCTGGAGCAGAGAAACTACACAACCCATCCTACGGGTATCCTGGCAATCCATCTGATCAAGAATCCTCTCCGTGCTAGCCAACCATTCCTCAGCTGAGCTCGGGTCAGAACCACGAAACTCGACACCGCCCAAGCTACACAAATGCTCCAATGGTAGCCCAGGGGTAACCACTACGGCAGGAACAGGAGCCGGAACGTGCACCCCAGCCATAGCAGCCTGAAACGCACCCGTCATCGCCTGGATGAACGGGGCAAACTCTCTAAACTGTCCCCCTAAAGGGACCGGAGGAACACCAACAGGTGGAGGAGGTGGAAGCGGTTCACCTCTAGCAGTCGCCTCACCTTCTGCCTGACCATTAGTGATCAAGCTCGCACTAGCGCGAGTCTCACGTCTCGGAGGCATATTTCAAGAACTTCAAACATGCAATTTAAAACATAATATTAAAACAAAGTAAACTTACATTCGGGCAAGATCCAAGGAAACTGAAGAGCATCTGAAAATATGTTGGCACTGGCAATGTGTAACCGGTAACCCCAATATAACCATTATCACTCAAAACACAATCACCATGATCAACCACAAACATTTAACAAAAAGACCAAACACATTACCAATCTATATACACTTTTATCAACCATTGCACGTTTTAGCGAACCTGGCTCTGATACCACCAAATGTAACCCCCTTAGCCCAGCCTAGACGGAACCGACACTAATGGGTCACAAGGGGAATACCGAAACGAACCTGCAAGGGTTCGACTCGATAAACAACCCTAAAAGCCGACGTATATATTTTTTTTTCCTCTAGATGCATAATTAAATTCCTATGTGAAACATGTTTATACAATTCGATTATAAACATTCGGCCACAACCAGTCATTCAATTAAGTGTATACATAATTAGGGACCAAAACGTAAATAGATTAATTTCAACCTTAAACCGAAAATTCAATCCACTATAATACAATTAAGCATGCTTAACGTACCTACAACAAAATTCAGATCAATCGGTGCATCATATCATTATCAATTTCATTTTCTAATAATTAGAGACTTAATTGCAAGCAAGTAACACTTAGATACTTCGTTCCACTTAATATTATTTATTGTGTAATCAAGTTAAAAACATACATCATAGTGTCCCTACAACTCATAAAATACTCACGAGCCTTCCATATTCGATTACTGAGTTCAAATCCGCCTATCATGCGATTAAAAACCACAATTTATCCTTTTTAGGCCAGTGGTATCGATACCATGAGTCCTGGTATCGAACCATGGCTTTATTTGATTTAAATAAATCCTTTCGAAGCAAAGTGGTTTCGAACCACCTTAGGTGGTATCGAAACACACGCGGACAGTGGCAAACGGCATCGGACCATGGTTCGATGCCACCCTCCATTTTTGCCTTGGGGTATCGATACCACCACAGGGTGGTTCGATACCCCCTGTATCCGAGACCAAAAATGAAGCTTTTAAGCTAGGTTAATCCTACCCAAACACAAACATTAATCACCCAAGGCTATATGCAACATTCCTAGGTTTTATTAGCAACATGTATCATACCATAAATCACCTCAAGAACCATAAGAATTCTATAGGCATGCTTCCTAATGTTTAATTAGTAATATGTGTGTTTATGCTTGTGCAAGTGTGCACACTTCCCATGTTTAACTAAGGCAAAGATTTATCACGCATGGACACTTTCTACGCATACCAAGTAAACCACCTAGTTCATCGTTTAAAACCAAACCTTATAATGTCATATTATAAAACATCAATTAAACCAAAAACACTCTCATGTGGGGTTCAAATTACACATTGTCTTGCCCTATTTTATTTGCCAAAATCATACCAAAGTTTTCTTGCTCTTCTTCCTTGATTCCCTTGCTCCAAATGTAGCTCCAAGTGTCCTTAATTTTCTGCAAAGATGAGAAGAGAGTTTAAGCACAACATGCTTAGTGAGGTAGCTCTAAATAAATCATCAATACATCAATTCCAAAACATTTAATAGCCATGTATGCATCCTTCAACCTTATTTAAAATAAGTAAAACTAAACCATGTTTATTAAAACCCTTAAACCATCTCATGCATCACAAGTATGGGTTCCAAAACATTTCATGCATCATGTACAGGATTTCCAATTGTTACATATATACATATTGGCTTTCTAGTGAACACTTAATGTGAACTTTTTAGTTCACCGAATACACGGATCTTTTCCATATTTGGAGACTCTTGGTCTCAACATGCATCGGTTGGACACAAAGTCACCCTTGTATACATGTTTCCCCCACTACGCACGGTTGGACACAAAGTCACCCTTGTTTACGTATGGGTCAACTATATGCACGGTCGGACACAAAGTCACCCTTGTTTACATATAGGTAAGCACTACAACGCACGGTCGGACACAAAGTCACCCTTGTTTACGTGTAGGCATCATCATCATTCTCAATATATTTATAGTGCACTCAATCCTAATGACATGTCATTCGTATTCGAATCTATAGTTAGTTTCACTAAGCCAATATTAATTCAAATCATGCATGTTAACTTGCTGCTCATAACGCATTCATATAATGTTCATCATGTGAACCATAAATCATGCTCAACGGCTTTAATAACATAGGGCAAATAACCTCAACATATCCCAATCTTTTTCATGCTTTCATAAGCTATGAATGTCTTTATAAACCATGCATTTTTCAGCAAATAACACATGCATGCATCATGTCAAAACCATGAGTATACTATTCCGAAATCTTATCAAAACATTGCTTACATATGTCATTACCGATATAGCCGAAAATTCGAGGTAATGCATCAACATTATTTAAAACACTTACTCTTGAACTATGAAAAGATACACTATTTCATAGTCCCCAAAACAGAACCGAACCAAAACGATTCGCTTTTTAACCGAAACCACTCACCGACAAGCGAAACGAGCCCTCGCCGATGCTCCGATGATTACGCTAATGCACCAGCCACCTAAGCACCTTCTTGCACTACCTCTACAACATTAAAAACAGAGCATATTCTCATCACAACATGCTCAAACCAGCAGCCACATCCGATCACCACAAAACTATCGAAAACTAAGCCGAAAAGACCGAAAATCTAGCCGAAACGTATCCGAAACATCATCAGCCCAAAACCTAATGATTCTAACATCTAATCCACATCAAATATGAACCAAAAACTCACCTAAACCATCCTTATACCTCCAGCAACATTAAAACACCTAAAACAACCCCTAAAACAACCGAAAACTGCCTTAAAACAACACCGATTGCATTATTCCGGGATTAAATTAATGTATCATCAATTCAATGCTCATCTAATCATTTAATTGACAAAATAACACAATTAAATCAACCTAATTCCAGCATTAAATGAGATCCAAAAAGATTTCACAAAAATAATTATAAAATCACTAGATCTAGAATTAAAAACATGAAATCAAGTTTCAATTGATAATTAAAAAGCTATTACTTGGGAATTTCAATAAAGAACCTTAGAAAAATAATGAAAATTCAGTAAATTACCTTTAAGATCTTATCCACCAAAAGATGAGAATTTCTCTTCTTGATTCCTTGCAAATTGTTGTTGATTTAGTAAAATAGATGATTAGGCTTTGTAAAGGATGAAGAAATGATTAAAATGAAGTAATTTTTGTTGAAAAAGGTGGGAAAATCAGCAAGGAATTGAAGAATTTGGTGAAGGAAAATGGAGAGAAAATGAGAGAAAAAGATGAGAGAAAATAAGTGGTTATGGAAGAAAATAAAAGAAATGAATTATCATCTTTTAAAACTATTTTTAGAAAATAATTTTAGTGGATAAATCATGAATAAAAAATTAAATTGGGTTTATGTCCCTCTAAGGATTCTAAGTAAAGCTTGTTTTCCAATTTAGTCACTAAAACACTAATTTTCGAAAATAGCCAATTAAATCCTCCATTCCTTTCCAAAATTTACAATTCGATCATTAATATATAATTAGGCATAATTAAAAATCAATTTAAAGTTCGAATTACATTTCCTTAATTTTAAAACATCTTTTTAATATTTTTTTTAAACCATAATCCAAAATTATTATCTTCCTAGTTAATATATTTTTATTTTATATTTTCCCGGAACAACGAACCGGAGAACCTGATTCAACCTGAATCGAATTCCCTTACTAACATCCTAAACTAATAACCCCACAATTGGGATGTTACAACCAGGTAAGTAATTGACAAGATCAGCATACGAGGGAGTGGCGGTGACTGAGGCAAGGTCTTCTATCAATGTTGCCGAAATGTACTTAGTCACTGTCGTGGAAGCACAGTTGTATACTGCCGCGATCTCTGCTGCGGCGGGTTTTTCTGCTACTGCCGAGATGTACAGGATGTGTTCGTCTGGGAATGCATCTTGTATTTCGTCTAGTGGGTTGTTTTTCTCCCCAGCTTCTAATATGGAAAGATGATCGGCTACTTGGTTTTCTGTACCTCTTCTGTCCTTAATTTCTACGTCAAATTCTTGCAAAAGAAGGATCCATCTAATCAGTCTGGGCTTGGCATCCTTCTTTGAGAATAGGTACTTAATTTTCGAATGGTCAGTGTGGACAGTTACTTTTGTTCCGATAAGGTAGGATCGAAACTTGTCAAAGGCAAAGACCACTGCTAGTAATTCCTTCTCCGTGGTGGTGTAATTGATCTAGGCATCATTAAGGGTTTTACTAGCATAGTAGATAACATGGAATAGGTTGTTCCTTCTCTGCCCAAGTGCTGCCCCGACAGCATGATCACTTGCATCACACATTATTTCAAATGGCAGGGCCCAATCTGGTGGGACTACAATTGGTGCGGTGATCAGCTTCTCTTTGAGAGCTTCGAATGCTTTAGTACATTCCTTGCTAAATTCAAATTTCTTGTCCTGTTCAAGCAAGTTACACAGTGGTTTAGAAATTTTTGAAAAATTAGAAATAAACCTCATGTAAAAACCTGCATGACCCAAGAAACTTCGGACTCCTTTAACTGAAATTGGTGGGGGCAATTTCTTTATCACATCTATCTTGGCCTTGTCAACTTCGATTCCTTGTGATGAAATTTTGTGGCCCAAAACTATGCCTTCATTCATCATAAACTGGCATTTCTCCCAATTGAGAACTAAATTGGATTCTTCACATCTTTGCAGCACCTTTTTTAAATTGCCGAGGCAATGAGTGAAGTCGTCTCCAAAGACTGAAAAATCATCCATGAATATCTCCAGGAAATCTTCTATCATGTCGGAAAAAATTGCCATCATGCATCTTTGAAAAGTTGCCGGGGCATTACAGAGGTCGAACGACATTCTTTTAAATGCATATATTCCATACGGGCAGGTGAAGATGGTTTTTGCCTGGTCTTCTGGGTCTATGGCAATCTGATTATAACCTGAGTAACCATCAAGAAAACAGTAAAAAGGTTTAACAGCAAGTCTATCAAGCATTTTGTCAATGAAGGGCAACAAAAAATGATCCTTCTTTGTTGCCTTATTTAATTTACGGTAATCCATACAAACCCTCCAACCGGTCATAGTCCTGGTTGGGATCAGTTCATTGTTTTCGTTGGTTATTACGGTCATGCCACCTTTCTTGGGTACACATTATACCGGCTTACCCATGCACTATCAGAGATAGGGTAGATTATTCCGGCATCAAGCTATTTGATTATTTCCTTACATACTACCTCCTTCATGACATGGTTAAGTCTCCTCTGGGCCTCAACAGTGGGCTTATGATCTTCCTCTAAAAGGATTTTGTGCATGCAAACGGCTGGGCTTATTCCCTTCAAGTCATCAATTGACCACCCAATTGCTTTCTTGTGCTGCCGTAACATCTCTATCAAGCTTTGTTCCTGTTCGGGCTGTAACTTAGAAGAAATAATTACGGGCATTGTGTGGTTGGTTCCCAAATAAACATACTTTAATTTGTCAGGTAAAGGTTTCAATTCGATAACTAATGGTTCCTCACTTGAAGGTTTTTCATCCTTACCTGGGTAATTTAGTGGTTCGAAATACTTACCTGGAAGGTATGCTATCCAGTTGACCTCCTCAATCTCTTGTGTCTCAACTTCATCAGCTTTGGGCAAACTGTCCAAAACTCTGCTGTAGCAGTCATCAACTGTACTGCCGAGGCAGCGCTGTGATATATTGCCGAAGCTGCTGCTAAGGCAGTGGTTGCTGAGATAGGGTATTGTGCTGTCTGCATCTGTGGTGTAAATCACCTGGCATTCTTCGGGATCATCATGTATTTTCAGAATTTGGAAAACATTGAGTTTGACTTGCTGGTCGTTAACCCTCATTGTCAATTCTCCTTTTTCCACATCAATAAGAGTGCGTCCAATAGCTAGAAAAGGTCTCCCTAGGATGATCGGTGCATTGTCATCTGCTTCACAATCAAGAACAAGAAAGTCAGCTGGAAAAATAAATTTATCCACCCTTACCAATATGTCCTTGACCTTTCCTTCAGGTTGTAAATACGATCTATCTGCCAATTGGAGCATCACGGTTGTAGGTTTTGCCCTTCCTATTCCAAGCTCTTGGAAGACGGATTTCGGCATCAAGTTTATACTTGCTCCAAGATCACATAGGGCCTTTTCTTCATAGTGGCTTCCTATCGCACATGGTATAGTGAAGCATCCAGGATCCTTAAATTTAGGGGGCATACAATTATGAAGCATGGTCATACATCCTTCGGTTACGACAACGGTTTCAAACTCACCAAGCCTTCTTCTTTTGACATGATGTCTTTTAAGAACTTAGCATAATTTGGCATCTGTTCTATTGCCTCAACTAATGGCAAATTAATGTGGACTTGCTTCAGGATGTCTAGGAACTTTTTAAATTAATAATCCTGCTTCTGCCTTTTCAGCCTCTATGGAAAAGGTGGGTGGGTTCACATTTCCTCAAGTGTCTCATTAATCTAGAATTTAATGCCTGGTACCACTGGTGCTTCTGCTGCCTCGGCCGCTGGGCGTGGGACTGCCGATTTCTCTGCCAAGGCAGGTTCACTTAGTTCAGCATCTAAATCCGCTCTATCTGGTTCTTCTTGTTCCACTAGTGGGACTTCGTCTTCTGAACTGCCTGATATCTCTTTAAGTTGTAGGCCACTCCTAGTAGTGATTGCCTTACATTGTTCATGGCCCATTCCCCTTGCAACTTCAGTATTGCTAGGTAATCCTCCTTGTGGTCTAGTGTTTAGATTTTGAGCAAACTGCCTAACTTGAGTTTCCAGTGATTTAATGGCTGTCTCTTGGTTTTGCAACCTCATCTCAGTTCTGTTTATGAAGGCATCGGTTCTTTTAATGAAGTTACTATTCTCAGCCATGTATGATTCCGTTTTCATCATAAAGGCCTTCAGAGAATTTTCCAATAAACTTGCAGGCTGCTGTTGAGGCATCTGCTGCTGCGGCAGTGGTTGCAGTAACGGCGGCGGCGGCGGATGTTGCATTGGCATGGGTTGCTGGAAACCTGAAGGTTAAACATTAGGATTCAGGGCATTATTAGGATTACTCCATGAGAAATTTGGGTGCCTTTTCCGTGCTGGATTATATGTATTGGACATCATGTTGTTGTTGTTCCGGTTGTAGTTTCCATCATAAAGACTAGATTCTTGATTCTGCATGCATTCAGAAGAGCTATGGTTACCTCCACATAAATTACAAGAAGATTCTATTACCTTGACCTCATGGGTATTATTTTGCATTTGCATATTCTGAACCATCTTAGTAAGAGAGTCCAATTGTGCTGCTATTGAATTGGATGTTTCTAACTCATGTACTGTGACTTGGCGTCTCACCCCTCCTCGTCTAGATGTAGGGAGTTGGAAGTCATTCTTTGCAAGTTTGTTCAGAATTTCTATTGCTTCCTCTGGTGGCTTGTCAAGAAGTGTCCCATTGGAAGAGGCGTCTAACATCATCCTTGTTGGGGCATTGGTTGCATTGTAAAACATAGTTACTTGTGTCCACAATGGAAATCCATGCAAAGGACACTTGTGTAATAGCTCCCTATATCGCTCTCATGCCTCATACATCGGTTCATCATCTGCCTACCGAAAAGAAGTAATTTCATTACGTATACGATCATATAAATTAGTAGGATTGAAACGTGTAATGAAATCACGACATAGTTCACTCCAAGATCCTATGGATCCTGCTGGAATGCTATTTAACCAGGTTTTTGCCCTATCCCTCAGTGAATAGGGAAACAGTTTCAGTCTCAAAACATCTTCATGGACTCCTTGGATTTTGAATGAATTACAGATCTCCATGAATGATTTGAGGTATTTCCTGGCATCTTTAGTTAATGACCCACCAAACTGTCCAATGGTATTGAGCATATTAAACATAACAGGTTTTAGCTCAAAGTGGGCCGCTTCGATTTCTGGTGTAACAACTCCTAGATTTAACCCATTCAAATCCTCTTCCAGGAAATCCCGAATTGTAAGCTGCCGCGGCAATGGTGGCGGCGGAAGTCCTCTATTGCCAGCAGGTACGTTCTGTTCTACCGGGTTATCTGCCATAACTACTCGGATTTGTCTTCTCAACCTTTGACGCGTGCGTTCAATTTCTGGATCTAGCTCGTATAAAGGATGGCTTGGGTTTGCCCTGGTCATACACCAATAAAACCAAAGTTTAATAAAACTAACTTAAAATGCGAGAAAATAAAGATAACAAAAATTTAGTTGCCAATCCCCGACAACAGCGCCAAAAACTTGTTGCGTGTAAAAAGGGTTGCACAATTTGTGCAAGTGTACACTTCGCAAGTAATAAAGTGATGAATATAGAGTATCGTCTCCACAGGGATTGGTGTACTTAATATGTTTCCTTTTCTCTTCTCGCTCTGCAAAAGAAATAAAATAAAAACACAGATTAATTTGATTGTTCTGAAAATAACTTGAATAATAAAAAGAGAACAGAGATTATAAATAAAATCAGATTGAGAGAATGGGCAGGATCCAGTTGTGTCGTATTGTGGATTCAATTGACTTGTTTTTGTCTAATGCAATTATGCAATACTTCCTCGGCAGAACTGCAGTTTTATTGCCTCGACAGTGAAGGGGTTCGTCCACCGCGGCAATCCCTTGTTGTTGGGTGGACTTTACCAAGGTTCGACAAAGTTTCCTCTGATGACTCCGCTTATCCCTAAGTCAAAGTATTGTTGATGACTAGTCCTTGATGATACCTCCCGGCGTGAATCAACTATAACCACCAACCAATCTCACACTTCTTTAAGCTGTTGAAACTCTAACCTATCCCTAGGCGAGTTAGTATTTTCCAGCTAGAGAAATACCGTACTTATTCCTTTCGTGAATCTAACTCTCCCGATATTAGATAAATAAATCTCTAACAAACTTCTCTCCCGAGCTTGAATGCAAGAACAATGAATGGAAAAGAATAAGCAAACCTTGATATTTTATTGCATGAAACAAGAAAACAAAGTACAATTTCCTCTCACAAATACTCGACAACTTTCACCTAAGCCCTAGAAGAATTTAGAACATGATGAAAACAAAGAAATCTCTAAGATCTATGGTGAACTCCCTCTCTCTCTTTTTCTTTCTTGAACGACACATCCTTTATATAGGCTAAAATTAGGGCAACATCAGCTTTGGAGAAGAAGTAAAGTTGGTTTGGACGTTTCCTTCCTTAAAAAGGTGAATCTCTTTAATTTGGTTCTTTCCATCTTTACACCGTCTTCTCGAACTCCACTTGCCACGAAAAGTGTCTAGAAAAATCCAACTTTTTATGCTCTTTAAATCGATCACCACTTTGACTTTTGGTATTATAAAATTCCCCCGCCTCGGCAGGTTGCAACTGCTGCCCCGACGAAGGTCTAACTCTGAGTCTGCTCAGCTTCCATCAGTAGAAACTCCCATCTGTGGCTGGTTCGATCAGGGTCTGCTTCAAAGTTCATTTCCCTTTTTTCGCTCATTATCCTTCACTGCTTTCCAGGCTTCCTTATCATACTACCATGGCCCTAGAGTTCAGTTACTGCCCCGGCCCAAGTCTACCTGCAAATGCACAAAGATGCATTAAAGCTTGCATTTTCTATAAATATCATTCTTGTAGGTCACAAAAGCAAGGCTTCCAAATATCACACATTAAGCTCATGCATTAGTCCAAGTAGGTGTAGATTAAGTATTTATTGTCCATGAAAGGTGTGAAAAATGATAGTCGTTTGAGCACTTATCATCTTGGCAAGGGATATTTGTTCTTTATTGTGAGCTTGTTCAATGACTGGAGCACCCTAGGGAGATGAGCTAGGCCTAATGAAGCCTTTATCCTGGAGCTCCTGGAGTTGCTTCTTCAATTCTTTTAACTCGATTGGTGCCATTCTATAGGAAGTAATGGACACCAGATTCGTCCTAGGCTAGACTTCTATCCTGAACTCCACTTCTCTAGTGGGAGGAAGGCCAAGGAGTTCCTCGGGAAAAACATCCACAAATTCAGATACAACAGGGATTTCAAACAAGCCAAATTCGTATTCATCTCGTAGTACCATAGCAACAAAGATGGAAGTAAGCTTCTGATCGATTAGGAGAATTGACTCCTTACCCAATCCACTTAGATATAATTTCTTGTTCCGACAATCAATCCAAGCTTCGTGTTTCGCTAACCAGTCTAACCCAGTACTAGGTCAAATTCACAAGCTGGTAGTACAAACAAATCAATTCGAAAAGGAATGTTCCGAATTGTGATCGGAGAATCATTACAAACAAGATTAATATTCATTAAGCCTCCTATGGGGTTTGATACTACAAGATTCTTAGCAACAATTTCAGGCTTCAATTTAACTTTCATCAACATAGTAGAGCATATAAAAGAGTGAGTTGATCCCGAATCAATCAAAGCATAAGCAGGACTTGAATCTAACTCAATCATACATGCTATTACATCAGGAGATTCTTAATCTTCCCTTCCTCGTACATGTTAAATCCTAGCAGGTGCCCGAGACTCCTGGTGGGTAGGAGCATTAGAATGTTGCCCTTTGCCTCTACCTTGATTCCCAGATTGAGCTTGTTTAGAGCCTCTATTTCTGTTGGACCGAGAAGAGTTTTGGTTGGTACGAGACTGAACAATAGCTTTAATAGGATTATAGGGACAATCCTTAATAAAGTGACCAACTTCACCACAAGCATAGCATAATTTGAACTGTGTACGACACTGGCCGTGATGAGGCTTCTGACAGAACTTACAAGTAGGAATCCTTTCATTTTTCTCTGTGCTTTGAACAGAAGCAACCGGAGCTGAAGATCTATCCATCAGTTGTGGTTTCCGAATATAATAACCTTTCTTAGCCGAAGTGTTAGTAGCTAAACTTTCTTGATGACACTTGGCCTTTTTATTTGATGTCCATTGATGTTTGTCATCCCACTTCTGTTTCTTATCACTTCAATTACCACTCTTTCTTTTCTCAGCTGCTTTCATTTTAGCCTCCGTTGCAATGGCTCGGTTCACCAGATGCTGGAAATCTTTAATACCTAGAGCCGTAAACATGGGGTTTAGTTCATTGATGCTTGTCATCCCACTTCTGTTTCTTATCACTTCGATTACCAGTCTTTCTTTTCTCAACTGCTTTCATTTTAGTCTCCGTTGCAATGGCTCGGTTCACCAGATGCTGGAAATCTTTAATACCTAGAGCCGTAAACATGGGGTTTAGTTCATCACTAAGACCGTCAGTGAACTTGCGACATTTATCTTCCTCAGTCTTTATGTACTCCGAACCTTACTTGTAGTACTTACAAAATTTAGCCACATACTGTTTAATAGGCTTATTGGCTTGTTTCAAGTACAAGAAGCGATTTCTACACTCGGCTAAGTACTGCTCACTGATGTATTTCTTTTTAGATTCCTCTATAAAGAATTTCCAAGTGACCGATTCGGCTGGGGCAGTTAGAGTAGTTGTTTCCCACCAGCTCAAAGCCTCATCAGCGAGGAGAGATATAGCACACTTGAGCTTGTGTTCATTTGAAAATTGTAATTGTTTTGTCAAGATCTGCGTAGTACGTTCAAGCCAATTTTCTGCCTCCTCAGGCCTTTCAACAATCTCACCAGTAAATGTATAAGCTCTAAATCGAGCAAGGTTATCAATAGGAGCTCTGCTTGGTGTAGTAGCAGGGGCAGGATGATCCTGCCTAAGATTCACAATAAGCTGATCAAACATCTCCTTCATGCTAGGGAGACATTCTTGTTGTACGTTCCGAAGAGTCAGAGCTTCTGGTTGAGGAACAAGTGGTACTGGTGGCTGTGGTAGTTGTGATGGTACTGGAGGTTGAGGTAATTGTGGTGGAAGGTTTGGTTGCATCTCTACGCTGTCTCCTTCATTCGAGGAGCCCGCAGGACTATCAACGTCCCGAGTAAATCTTGTTTCAGGCATTCTACAATTGTTAAACAATAACTAGTTTAGATAAGCAAAAACACAAGCATATATGGTATATAACTCCTCGGTGGCATAGTTTAATCTTATATGATGCATGAATGTATAAGCAGTCCTAGAATCAATGCCTAAGCTCTGATACTACAACATGTAACACCCCTATCCCAGTTTAGGAGATAGGAGTGTTACTCATACTTTTCTAACAAGACAAGAATCCTAACAAAGTGACCAACTTGGTCTTCTTGGAAGACAAGGTAACCATTTAGTTTTTCTTTAAGCACAAGCATACAAAATTTCTATTACACTTAACCAAATCTAATCATTCAACTCAAGTCAATCCTATACTTTGAGGACCTATTCTAAGCATATTTGGACATCATATAACAACCATACAAAGCCATGTTCATTAAATCAGGCAAGATCAAGATAAAACCCATGTTATCAAAGTTTATCCATGTCAACTAAGTACAAACCATAACTTAGCCTTAATGTTTACATGCCAACACTAAAACCAACATTTACAACTGAGAAATCAAAATGCATGGAATGCTAAGTACATAACTAAGCCACCAACTCTAGGAGTTACAAAATATACAAAATACCATACTCCTTGCTTGTGCTTGCCTCCTATGGTCAACCTTAGCTTAAGACTTTTGATTGAGAACCTGATGTTTTGGGAGGAATGAAACAAAAGAGTGATAAGTACTTTTTAGGTACTTAGTGAGGTAGTCCCTAGAACTAAACGGTTAAACATGTATTAAGCAAGCAACAAGGATATATTAATAATTCATACTTTAAAGTCAAGGTAAACAAAAACCAACATGCTTTCATTCAAGGCTAATAGATATAAACATGCTTCCAATTCAAAGCAAGCAAGTCAACATGTTCTCATTCAAGACCAATAACTATATACATGCTTTCACTTCATTCATATCATTATGTATTTCAAGTGAATTAACTAAATGTGCAAATACTCAAGACATGTACTTAAGTGTATGAGCAAGCAAAGTCATGTTTCAAGTCATATAAGCATAGACTTCAAGGGCAAGTGACATGTTGGTACCATGCAACATCATATACTTTAGCCTATGCTAATTCTAGCTAGTCAAGTAACATAACAAGAGAGCACTAAATGCATATTCAAGCATTATAGATTTTTACTTTTATTGATTCTTTTTTTGACTCGGTTTTTAGTTAGGACGAAGGTAATCGGGTTACAAGCAGGTACACAAAAAGTACCTAGCAAGTTGATGTATATAGCATCCAAGAAAGTGCCCATGACACTACAAGATGTACACGAGGTACAAGCACACAAAGTACTATCAAGTCGATATATGAAGTATCTAGTAAGAAGGATGACTTACCATCCAAGACAAGTAGGTGACTTACCACCACTAAATAGCTCAATACCCTAGGCATGCCTTTCTACCTAGGACCAACTAGCAACCAAGGATTTGTAATTCTTTTATTGTTATTCCTTTCATATTTCAAGTATCGAACATAACAATTCATGAAGGTAATATGCATGTATGAATAATTTACCATACGTACCTTGCAAATAGCATGTTTCACCATGCGCTAATCTTTCAAAGACATACCAATAATCATGCATTAATTCAATTCATGAAAACAAGTATAACAATATTCTTGGAATAATATTCATGGCATTAATTCAACTCCTACCTCCCATGATTTAGCCAAGTGATTAATTAGTCTGGTTTCATGGCAATACAAATATAAAAGGGGTGGTTGGGACCTAGTTCCCATCCCTAAGTTAACCACACTCACTAAGTCTCCAAGCTATCAATGATTGAGGATGGAAATTTCCTTGCCCTTCCTTTTTGTAAGATCCAATTCCTTTTCCTCCTCATGATCTCCTGCGTTTGATTCCTCAAGGCCTTTAAACTTGATTTTCTTGCCTATTTGCTTAACCATGCAAAGATATAAAGCTCTCCTCCCCAAACTCCCAGGGAAATTTTCTCTCCTCTTTTTTTTTTCTTGAAATAGGGGGAGGGGAAAGATGACATTCATCTTTTCATTAAACATGTGGAATGTCCATTCTACCCCTTGTGTTATAACTAAGTTTAATTTATTAGGAAGGGTAGTTTATGGAATCTATGTATTTACCGTACAATATCTATATTTCTTATATAATTCAATTTAGACCCTTTCTTATAATCCAAATAACATATAATTCAATTTAATTTATGAATTATTCGAATCATTCTTCTAGCCCGGTTCTAGGGTGTTACACTACCTCTAACCGTTGGGATAAATGGATACTCGCATGAAGACATAAATGTCAAGTCATGCCACGTATGGGATGTTAGAGTATGCCCAAAGACCAATCATATGATGATTGTATGGATACTTTTATTTACCAATTTTATTGAATAAAGGCATTGCCATTGTTGTTTTCAGATATATGTGTCACATAAACTGAGAAACAATAAGGTCCATATAATAATATATGTATTATTATTAAAAGATCCTTAGTCAAGTATTATTATGGGTATGGACAATAACAATACGCTTAAAACTAACATGTGATTAATTGATGACAATGAGTTGTCATTGACATAGAGATGTCAGAATTAATACATGAATATATTAGTAGAGAATAATATATTGGATTGACCCACTATGAGCATATATCTTGGATTATTATGTGACGGTCACGATATTGCTCATAGTGACAACTATATGTATTATCCTTAGACTTGAGATTATTACTATCTCAACATATGTTGTTTTATGTTTTGATGCAGTTAAATGTGTTTCGTAATTAGTTACACTATAAAAACTGACATTGGACATATTATAATATATGTAGTGAGATGTGAATAATCAAGATAGGATTTGTCCTTCCTACATAATAGGAAAATATATCAAAGGCCACTTGATTGAGTGAGGCTAGAAATGCATGGCCATGCTTGAATATGTTGATATGAGATATCACAAATTATTCATTAAAAGTAGTCCACTCTAGATATCAAGAAACATTAAAATAGGCTATACAAGTGTGACTATTCCAAGACTTATGCCTATTAAAGATATAAAAGGACAAAAGGATATAATACATTAAAAGAGTTGGTTACGGACATGATACATCGAATCATGATCTCTTGTAACTTAGATGACAATGATATATTGCTAGATGTCACTCATTTTTTTTTAATATTAGAATTGTTCTAATATTATTACTAACGTTACAATGAGCCTACAGGGTCACACCCAATGGTTGAAATGGAGCAAATATATATAAGTATAAGTAGATTATATTTAATCCCGAATTTTAAATAAAGGATATAATTAAAGTAATTATATCCCTTTTAAATTCGAATTAAATATAGATTCTAAAATTTAAGGAAATAATTAAAGTAATTATTTCTTATAAACCAATTCAGAATCAAACTCTTTAAATTCGAATTAAATATAGATTCTGAAATTTAAGGAAATAATTAAAGTAATTATTTCCTATAAACCAATTCAGAATCAAACTCTTTAAATTCGAATTAAATATAGATTCTGAAATTTAAGGAAATAATTAAAGTAATTATTTCCTATAAACCAATTCAGAATCAAACTCTTATACCTAGGGTTACACCTATATAAAGGATCAATTGGTCTAGCAGCCAGAAAAGAAAATTCTGAATTCCAAACCCTAGAATCACGAAAAATAGTTTTTCGAGATTTGCTCTCTCAACCGGGTGAACTGAGTAGAGGCCGAGACGATATTCGTGGAGGCTAAAGATTCGAATTGTCGAACGATCGTGATTACCGCAAATCCAGTTGCTGTTTTTACTGTTTATCAAGGAACCCAATGTAAGTTATCATAACTCTTCCTCTTGATTCCGGATTAAACGTACATGGATCACTGGAAAGACTGTCTTAATTTTATTCCGCTGCGCCATGGGGCCATGGGGTGTGCCGGCGGTCCCAACATGGGACTATACCGTCACAATACCACGTTTGAGGGCTCTAACACTTACTCATACCACGAACAAGTTAAACTCATGTACACGAATGGATTGAATCCAAACATGTTTCCCACCTTAGATTTCGGGATAAGCTACGCTTAAATGTAATAAAACACATATACTACAATTCAGGCATTAACTCTAATGCATCACTATGGAATTTATCCACATATATGAATTTACCCACGTATAAGAATTTTATAATTATAAAGAGTACACTAACATCCTATCGATCGATCGACTTATCCCTGTAACATCATCTAAATATCCAACACAAAACAATAAAAATGCTCAAGTTTCTTTTTAAAAATAGTAGAAGGTTCTCACTTATCCCACAATCTCATGTTTACTTAAGTAAACCGGTAAAAATCTCTTTTTAACATAATTCGAAAATAAAATGTGGAAGCCTTTAAAATAAATTAAAAAATATAACTAAAGCATTGAATCACATACATAATTACGTATGTACAAACATATAGTATGAGCATGTAAAAATATAGTAAAACAAGTATAGTATTGGAAAACGTTTCCGAGAGCAACTTAAAACATACTTCAAAGTATAGGGATGTTTATCACACCTTCCCAACACCCCTAAACCTTTGAAAATATAAGAAAATCACTGCCATAGCAGCCCACTCTCAAATCCAATCACCAAAAGACGTAACTTGATCGAAAAACCATCGATACGAACCAAAACTCCTTCAAACGAAATTTCCTACTTCTTGTATTGTTTCAAGATCAAAACCAAAGGATTTAATTCTACTAAATACACATAAACACCCCTTATTTCGGATCACAACACAACAACCCTTTAAAACCTTAATCGAAAAGTTTCTAAAAACTCCCAAACTTCTACTAAACCTATAGTCCAAGATTAGAGACTTTAAAAGCACATTATAAACATCTTAACGTGTTCAAAATCAACAATTTAATATCAAAAAACAATGAGTAAAACCCTTGAACGAAAATTATAGGTTTTGATCAAAAACCGATTTTTCTTAAACCAAAAGATTAAAAACGTTTTTACCAAGCCAATAACTTGGGAATTTTAAAAAATAACCTTTAAAATAAGAGGATTCAATATCTCATACCTCTAATTCTGGCCTAACCAATTTCTATGGTTTTTGAGAAGGAAAACGAATGAAAAATAAGGTTTTTGATGAAGGAAAAATTATAAATAATTATTAGAATGAAAATTAATGAAAAAAGTGGATTTATCTTGAAAATACGAATGTTCTCTACCTTGGAAAAAGGGAAAACAAAAATTAGAAAAAAAGGTTTAAGTTTTGATATAAAAATAAGGTTTAAAGGATTTAAATTATGTTATTTTGGTTATTAATTAAAACTTTGGGTTTGGTGTTAATTAAATAAGACCATGAAAGTTTAAATCGATTAGAATTAGGAATGAATCAAAACCCCTTAAAAATTCAATGTTTTAGCTTATTTTATAAAATTATTCTCAAGTTTTTAATTTTTACAAAATCGTCACTAATTTCAAAATCTTAGAGATTAAAGGGTTAATTTTCGAAATTGAGTAGACCAAAGTCAACTATATATTAAATAAGGATTTTAGAATATTTTTTCATAATTTATTTCGATTAAAAACAATTTTTTAAGTATTTAATCCCAAACTATGCTAAACCGGTCCACTAACTTCTAAGCACATTTTTTGGGCGTTAAATTGCTCATGTACTATGGTTGAGTTATGTGCGATTCATAATATTCTTCTTCATGCTTTGCGACTTGGTTTTTGATGGGTTGAGTTAGAAACAAGTTGCGTAGAGGTTGAAAAGATTATTAGTTCCACTTTTAGTGCCTTACCCAGAAATTTAATTATGGAAGACATTCATGATATATTAAAAAGAGAATGGAGTGTGGTCGTGCATCGTATTCCAAGGAAAGCGAATAAGGTGATTGATGCTTTGGCTACTTTTCTTAGAGGTAGACCCCCAAAGGTTATTTTATTTGATAGCGTTTCACCTTGTAACGCGCATTTGGTAATTGTTGATCAACATCGAAACGATAGTCTTGCGGTTGATATCTAACTTAATATGTTGTCTTTTGTTGTTTGATTCTTGTTGGTGTTTTTAGATTCTACCAAATGTACTTTTTTTCTCATTTAGGTTTAGTTTTTTTTAATGAGGCACTTAATTGAATTCTTCCCCTGTTATAAAAAATGACTTCAATAAGAAACATCATTAAAACTATTAAGAAAATGAAAAATTACTAAAATATTTATATTATTTTATATTTTATTTATAATAAAAACATTTTATAACGTAACAATAGATTTATTTGTCATCTTAATTATACATATCCATTATTATTTATATAAATTTTAAGTTGTACTGGTAGATTAAGATTAAGATTAACATTAAGATTTGTGTTAAAAAATATTTGTTAGTAAAAGCCTTTTACTTAATTTATATAATTTTAGTTTCTAAACAAACTAAACACAAATTTATTTAGCTGAGCCAAGTGGATATAAACTACATGACGATCATAGAAATTAAAGCTTACCCATATGAAATTAAACCCATTGAAGCTAAAGAAGATATTCTTGATGTCGTTGCTAAATTTGGTGCAGAGGCTAGCTTGAAAAAAGATTTGAGTAAGGTAAATGATATTCTAAATCACTTTAACACTCCAAACGTTTAAAATATATTTAATTTATTTATTAGTATACATTGTTTTAGCTATTATTGGAAGCTTGTAGTTCAACAACTCCAACCACAATTGTAATTTCTAAAGGTGTATATATTTTAAGTCAAGCAACACTTGAAGGTCCTTGCAAGTCTCCTATTGAACTAAAAGTTCAGGGAACTATTAAAGCTCCAGGTGATCCTAAGGCTTTCAAGGAGCCTCAATGGATTCAAGTTAGTAGAGTTGAAAATTTTAAAATATCTGGTGGAGGAGTATTCGATGGTCAAGGAACCAGAGCTTATAAGAGAGAAGGTTGCGATAAAAAAGACTTTTGCAGTGTACTCCCCATTGTAAGGTTTCATTCCTTTTGCAAGAATTTCATATTTTTAGAATTATAACTAATACATAATTTTTTTACTCCATTTTAACTTTGTACTTAAACAGAATTTAAGGTTTGATTTTTTGACCAACGCGTTGATACAAGACATAACTAGTAGAGATAGCAAACAATTCCAAGTTAATCTTTTGGGATGCAAAAATATTACTCTCGAACGTTTGAAAATACGTGCACCTAAAGATAGTCCAAACACAGATGGTATTCACATGGGAAGATCAGATGAAGTTAATATTATTAATTCAGAAATAAAAACCGGTGATGATTGTATATCGATTGGGGATGGTTCCAAAAATGTAGACATCAAGGGAGTAACTTATGGACCAGGGCATGGCATCAGTATTAGCAGTCTTGGAAAGTTTTGAAAATGAAGAACCAGTTAAAGGAATTAAAGTATCAAAATGTACCATAAGTGATACCTCGAATGGTGTTAGAATCAAGACTTGGGCGGGTGAATTTTCTGGCAGTGCATCAGATATTAATTTTGAAGGTATCATCGTGAAGAATGTCAGTTGCCCTATTATAGTTGACCAGAAATATTGCCCATCGGGTAAATGCAAAAAGAACGTATGTGAAAACTTATCAAAATCCTCATATAGTGAAAGGATTTTCTCAATCATCTAATTTTTTTTTGTTTTTACAGAAAGAATCAAATGTTAAGCTAAGCAACCTCAGCTTTAAGAACATTCGTGGAATGGCTGCGCTTCCAGAAGTTGTCCGAATCATTTGCAGTGGAACTTTTCCATGTAAAAATGTGGAGCTCGCCAATATTGATATTCAATATAAAGGATCCGATGGACCAACAGTATCCCAATGTAAAAATATAAAACCCAAAATTTCTGGTAAACAAAATCCGCCTGCATGTGCTGCCCCTGTACCAAAAGACCATACCCCTACAGTTTAAATGGCCTGCAATGATTAAAGAGAATGTAACTCTTTCACCTGTTTATTTAAAAATATCTAATTTCGTTTTTTATATTTATTTAAAAAATTTTAATTCTCGTCTTGGACTAACGATTATCTAACAAAGATGGATTATCTTTTTAATAAATTCACCTAATTCATAAAGAACGACATACATAAATTTTTCAAACATGAATCGAAGAAAAAAATGAAGAATCCCTTGAGTGCTCTAAATACAAGAAGATGAGGAACGCAAAATAAGATTGTCCTCACTTTAAAAACAAGAGATCATCGTCAAAAAAAGTATATGTGGCAACCTTGAGTGATGAAGACTCAACTGAAGATGATGAGGTAGCTCACCTATGTTTTATGGCCCTCAATGAGAGGGAGGTAACCTCTAACTCATCTAGTTTAAATTTAAAATTCTATATATTTGATGAGTTACATAAAGCCTATGACCATTTATTTTTCGAATTTAAGGTTTCATTTTTCAACAATAAATATTTTCTTGTTCTTACAAGAAAAATCAAATGTTAAAACTAAGCAACCTAAACTTTAAGAACATTCATAGCATGTATGCTTCTAGAAGTTGTCCAAATCATTTGCAGCGATACTTTTCCATATGATAATTTTGAGCTCGACGACATTGACATTAACTATAGTGAACCCACTGGAATTTTAGGATCCAAATATAAAATGTAAAACTAAACATTACTAACAAACAAAATCTGATTGTATGTGCTACCCCTGTACCGCCAAACCCTACCCTTACAATTTAGATGGTCAATAATGATAAAGAGAATGTAACTCATACACCTTTTATTTTATATAAATGCATTTTTTTATTTTATTTTTTTTCTTATTTTTCCTTGGCAAAACATATGGTTTATTGATGAGGAAATCGTACATGGTCAACACTGTTATAAGCCTAGCTAAAAACGAAACATAAACAAATACTAAGGTAATATAAATGTTTAAACAACACTCCTTGATAAATCATGTAACACCCCTTACCCGGTTTATGAGTAAACCATATCATGTAAACAAATATAACATTCGTATTCTAGTAACTTACAAACATGTAGATCAATTTTCATACTGCTATGTAAGACATATCAATATGCCATACTATTCGAATACTACATATCATATAATCATGTTTGACAATCAATTCAAGATAGATCATGTACCCCCCTCGACCCGGTCTAGACGCCACCTGACTCGAACGAGCTACACGAGGAATACTGAGGCTAATCTGGAGACTCGCCCCGATAAACAACCCTAAAAATTAAAATTTTCCTTTTATTTTTTCTAAATGCTTTAATTAGATCCTACATGTTCATGTAAGGACCGAGTTCAATTGCAGCGGAAATTAAAGAGAAACGAAACTTAATTTAATCGAACAAGTTTTAAGGACCTAATGTAATTTACAAAATTTTATGTCCTGATTGTATAATTAATGTTATAAATATTTAATTAAGTATATTTTAGGCTTACGCGTAAATTTTCAACTTAAAATAATATCTACAAAATATTTAATTGCATGCTCAAAGTTTGGGGACTATTTCCAACCTCCCAAGGTTTCATGACATTCTCTATATGTAAATTAACCTAAAAACACTTTAACCCCATATCAAGGCATATTATCTAGATGTAATTCAACCTAGTTAGCAACAATATATTCAACTCCTAAGAGTATGCTTCAACATAACCAATCTTATAAACACACGGAAGAACCACCTCAATATACTCAACATGATTTCTAGATGCATTCCCACCTAAATAACAATATCATAGATTCGACTCATAAATAGTCATGCTTCATTATCAACAATACTCAAATTCACACATAGGGATATAAAGAATCAAACTTCAAAATAACTATATTATAATTAAAGGAATATCAATGGACAATTCAAGTCAAAGTCATAAGCTAATATCAACATAGATAAACATCAAACATGTATAAGCATACGACTACTACAAGTCTCATCAATTTAACAATATTCTTAACATGATAATCCATCCACATTGTACTCTCACTACTACTAATGTTATAAAGACATACTTGAGCTTTTACTTGACGGTTACCTAGATCCTTGCTTCTCTTTGCTGTCTCCACATTAAACACTTTGCATTGCAAGGTAATTAAGAGGGTAAGCATAAGCTTATTGAGTGAATAAAAACATATTTAAAAACACCTTGCAATACAGCCCGTAAAAGCTAAAGTTTTATAAAAACATGTCATGCTCAACTCAAGAAATAGTCGCATGGCTATCAATGCCAACATCACGAAAAACAACAAGTATATCATGTCATAAGCCACAAAACCTTTCTCAAAAAACTTTGAAAACACATGCTTAATAAGCATAACTCAAGACTTACATGCCCATGGCAATGCTACATTAAAACACTATTAAATTAAGAAATTATACTTGCTCACAACATTGTATTGGTATTAGTGAACTGTTTAGATTACCACTAAATATTAGGATAAACGGAACACGCATGATTAACATGCCAGGAATGAGGCCAAATCGCCGACATGCAACGTATGAGAGCCAAATGCTACTCATACCACGTGTGAAGGCTAATCGCCTAATCACACCCATGATGGATTAACTCCAATCATGTAATCTCACCTTAGTATCCGGGATAAGCAACACTTACATGTAATACAACACATATATCACAATATAAGTATTAACTCTAATGCATCACCAAGGCATTTAATACACTTACGCATTTTAATTATAGTGCACTCACATCCTATTGATCGATCAACTTATCCACGTTTCATCATCTTTAATACCAATACTAAAAAAAACCAATGCTCAAGTTTTAAGTCAAAAACAGTGAATTAACCACATACATCCCACTAACACATGCATCAAATGCATAAACTAGTAAAAAACACTTTTCTCATATTTTCAAAGCAAAACTGTGGGAGCATCATATGTATATAAAAACCTTTGTAAAAATATCCCATGAGCATTAAAAACACATGCATATTCATATATGCACAACACAATATGAGCATGACTAAAACACATAGTAAAAACAAGACATAATATGGAAATGTTTAAGAAAGCAATACTTAAAACTTACTTCCGAGAATAGGGTGTTTTTTCACACCTTCTCTACACCCAAAACCTTTGAAAACACATTTAAAACCATGCCAAATTGGCAGCCCTCATAATCCACTCACCGATTTACCGAAATTTGCTCGATAAGTCACCCGAAAACGCGATTCAGCTTTCCAATCTCCCTCAATTTTGTTCCTCTACCTCTTGACATAATTCAAGCATCAAAACTAGAGGATTTAGTGCATTATAATACACCTAAACATCCCTCAAGTCGGACCAATACATAGCAGCCCCTAAAAACACCATAAAACTTAACCGAAACTCACCGAAAACCTCTTCGAACACCACATAAACCTTAGGTCCAGGATTAGATAATTAAAACTCATCTTAATTACATCTAAAAACTTCAATATTCATGTATTTAGGCATCAATAACAGCCATGTAAACCCTTGAACAAAAATCAAGAAAATAATGGATTTTTTATAAAGAAAATTGATTTTATTGATTCAAGACTTTAAAGATTGTTTCAATCAGCCAATAACTTAAGAATTTCGTTAAAAAACTTTAGGTTTCAGAGGTTTTAATGATTCTCAACTCCAAAATTGATCCCACCCCTTCCAAGGTTTAAAAACTAGAAAACCCTTAAAAAACAACGAGATCTTGATTAAGAAAAATACGAAGAATTCATCAAACGAATTTTTATTGAAAAGATTAGTGTTTAACATTGAAAAGATGATGGATAATATGTCTTGTTAAATAAGAAACCGAAATCTTGGAGAAGGGTTTAAAGCTTGATGCAAAAATAGAGTTTTTCAAGTAAAACCGAAGAAAAACGAAGAGAATTTGAAGAAGAAAAATATAGGAAAAATAAACCAACGAAATCTTATTAAAAAGAATGAATATTTACCTTGAAAAGATGATGAATAAGCTGCCTTGGAGAAGAAGAAACCAAAATTTAAAGAAGGGCTATTTTTAAAAAGTGAATTTTTGGGTTTTGGATCAAAATTAGGGATTTTTGATTACTTAGGTTAAAATAAGGGATTAAAGGTTGTTTATACAGACTCTTGGAAGGCCTAGATCAACTAGGATTATTATTATTATATCAAATTTCCTTAAAGATTCAAGGGTTTGGCTTAGTTTATAAAATTGTACTCAAGTTTTAAATTTTTACAAAATAGTCACTAATTTCAAAATCTTAGGGATTCAAGGGTCAATTTCCGTAATTGAGTTTACCTAATTCAAATATAAGTCAATTAAGAATTTTAGAATATTTTTCTACAATTTATTTTGATTTAAAACTAATTTTTAAGTATTTAATCCCGAACTAGGCGAAACCGACAAAACCGGTCCACTAGACCTCTAAATCAGCCACAAAACTTCTAGTCCCAATTATGGGGTGTTACAACTCTCACCCACTTAATAAATTTTGTCCTCGAAATTTTCACCATGGAAAGAGTTAAGGAAACTGCTCTTCACAATTTCCTCTCACTCCGACGTGGCTTTCTAAACACCGAGATACCACTTAAAACACTCCCACCCACACGAGGATCTTACCACAAAGGACTTTTGCTACAAAAACCAAAGTCTCAACATACATCTCATAAAGACAAGATTCAGTCTCATCCTTACACCACCCGTCATCACAACTTGCAACGATTCACAGTACAACGACACTCCTTGCACCCTCAAGCCAAAAGAAAAAACATTTTTCTTTTCACAACGGCCTAAACTCTCCTTACTCAAGGTTGACAACCAACTCTCGACAAACAATAACAAGTTCCCACTTCCACTAACTTAGCTTAACTTTCTCAACATATTCCAACATACAAGGCAACAATCAAAACTTTCCACCGAGTCTCGCTCAACACAACAACACATAACAACTTCCACCAACAGAAACCTTAAATAGTACCACTCGATCACAGAACTTCTAAAGACGGTTATAAGTAACTCTACCAACGACAACATTCTTACCAAGAACCTAAAAGATTCATGTCGCAACACCTTAACATACCTTTCCAGACCTGGATAACTCATTTATACCGATTACATGCCTATTAACGAGAGAATACCTAAAACTTAACCAGAAACCTAACTTTCGTCTCAAAAACTTAGCACATTAAAGCATACTGCTTAATAGTTCCAACCGTTCTCAAAAGAAAACACTCTCTTAATTGCGAGAACCCACGTCACAAAATTTATAGAGATTGGTTCACACACCTTTACTCTAACACCTTTTACGATAACAACATTCTCAAAGATTTTTGTCTCTCAAGCTCAACTTACCAACAAAACAACCATTCACTTTCAACTCAACCACAACCAAAGGAAGTCCAACCACTTTCAAACTTATACCACAACTTCTTACTTCCAGATGCATAGCAAAAGACTATAACAAACTTTGATCAAGATATCATTCTAACTCAACACCATACAACATAACTGGTGTGTTTCTGTGTAGTGCTTATAATTGATGTATGTAAACACACGTATATGTGCAAGTATACACAGTCATACAAGTAATAATAGGGTGAGTGAGTATCGTTCCCACGAGGATCTACGGTAAAGCATGCAGTCAAATTTGCCAAGACAAAAAGGGTTGTCACAAAAAAGAAAAAGAAAGCAAAGATAAAAATATAAACAAGGGAACATGGTTATGTACGGTGCAGGTGTAAAATGGAAATGCTATGGCAATTCTAGAATGCAAGCAACTAAAATATGCCAAGGCAATATGGGATGGATGATGATGGCAAGGTGAATGTATGGGGGTGGTGTGTGAGTGTAAAGCAGAGTGATTGCAGGATAACAAGCAAAGTAAAGTAAGTAAGTTGTAAATGCGGAGGCAAAAACAGAATGCAGGAACACGTTAAACAATATATTGAACTTCTCCTCTATTGATGAACTCTCTCGGGAATGACCGATGGTGGCTTCTATGGTTTCCTACCCCTTACCCCTACCTAACATAAAGCTACTACGGTGTATACCTACTCGATAGAGGTTTCTAAAGTGTTCCCGCTCTCTCGAGTCATAGGAACCTGATATTCTAAAATGCCATGGTATTTTCGTCTGTCACACGAATGACACCTTAGTCTATCGGTAAAGCATACTCCTTTTAGTCATTGAAGCCTTCACCTACGCCTCTCTCGAGTGCTCTAGGATCCAACTAGGCCCTATTTGCAGTTTAGAACCTATTGCTCACGTAGATCCTCCCTTAGCTCCTCTCGGATGATCTAAGGATCTATAGTTACGCCTCTCTTGAGTGCTCTAACATGTACCTAAGCACGGGACACTCTTATGTCTCTTACAATGCTTAAATAATTACCAACAATGAGCAAAGCAAATATACAAACACTTAGTAGGCAATATATTAAATAGAAACAAAAGTTAATCATCCATAAAAGCTACCACCGAAACAAGGTTACATGGTGGAGCTAAATTTTAAGAGTAATCATCCACATTAACCTTAATCATCTAACATTCATCCTCATAAAAATATAAAAAAAATAAAGCAAGGAAGGAGGACTAGAAGACACCCTCGGTGTACACCGCCGCCGGCTCTTCAACCACCATGGACGCCTTGGTGTGCTAGCCCCTCTCGGGTGTCTAGCACACCACTCACGTCGAGCTCTATCAATGGAGGTCCCCTTGGCCGGAGTTTGAGGAGAAAGGTGGAAGCTTTCTGCCGCCGCAAAGACCGCCATAAAGGTCTCCTTTTTCTGTGTTGTTCCTCTAAAAAGGCCTCCTCTTTCTTTGTGTAGGTCACCATGTCTTTTAAAGAGGGTGAAAAACCCTAAAAGATGTGTAAAAGTCCATTTCTGCCCTCATTTTGTCCTGGCATTTCTGCAGGACTGGCAGAGGTGACAGTGGTCCCCTACTGAGATGGCTCGCATACAGGCAAAGTTGCAGTGGTCCCTACTGAGGTGGCTGTAGTCAACTTTAGTGGTCCCGAACGGCTGTGGTAGCACCAGTTGACACTCTTATCAAAATATCTCTTTGTCGTCTAGCTCAGCCCAGGAGTTCTCTAGCTTTGCCATGGCAATTCCTTTTGCTAACCTTCTGCAAATGCCATGACAAATTGCCTGAACTTCCGTTTTTGCTTCACCTGCACATCATCATAGAAAAGAACTACCTTTCTCGTGAAATAACACCTATTACCATATAAAATTGTCATGGCATAACTAAAAGACTATATGCAATGTTATTAACCTAAATGCAACTAAATGATCCTATATGAGCCTAAGGGTACTCAATAACTTAAGTAAAAAGGCCTAAAATATAGCCTTTTTGCGGAGTTATCACCCCCCAAACTTAAGCTCTTTCTCGGTGGTAGTATAGTTAAGTTGTGCTTCATTTAAAGTACGACTAGCATAATAAACAACATGAAAAATTTTACCTCGACGCTGCCCCAAGACTGCTCCTACGGTGTAGTCGCTCGCGTCGCACATCAGCTCGAACGGTAGTGTCCAATCTGGGGGAACAACTATTGGTGCAGTGATCAGGCTTTGCTTCAGCTCTGTGAAAGCGCCATGACATTTTTGATCGAACACAAAAGGCTGGTTCTGCTGCAACAACGTGCACAAGGGCTTGGAGATCTTGGAGAAATCCTTGATGAATCTCCGGTAGAATCCCGCGTGTCCAAGAAAACTTCTTATGCCCTTGATATTTGTCGGTGGTGATAGCTTCTCGATCACCACGATCTTAGCTCTGTCTACCTCAATGCCTTTGTGTGAGATCTTATGGCCTAACACAATACCTTCCGTCACCATGAAGTGACATTTCTCCCAATTCATCACAAGGTCAGCCTCTTCACATCGCTTCAGGACCTTTGCTAAACTGCGAAGACATTTCTGGAAACTGTCTCCAGAAACGGAAAAGTCATCCATGAAAATCTCAAGAGAGTCTTCAACCATATCTGAGAAGATTGCTTTCATGCAGCGCTGGAAAGTTGTCGGGGCATTACACAATCCAAAGGGCATCCTTCGAAAAGCATAAGTGCCATAAGGACAAGTGAAAGTGGTATTCTCTTGGTCCTTCGGTGCTATAGCTATTTGATTATAACCCGAATATCCATCCAACAAAGAATAATAAGCTTTGCCCGCCAAGCGATCTAACATTTGGTCGATGAAGGGTAGAGGAAAATGGTCCTTCTTCGTAGCTTTGTTGAGCTTACGATAGTCCATGCAAATCCTCCATCCGGTCACTACTCGCGTCGGCAATAACTCATTGTCCTCATTGGTCACCACGGTCGTGCCTCCTTTCTTTGGCATACACTGAACCGGGCTTACCCATGAACTGTCCGATATTGGGTAAATAACTCCAGCATCAAGCCATTTAAGAATCTCCTTCATAATAACTTGCTTCATGATGAGGTTGAGTCTACGCTGTGGCTCAACGGATTTGCCATGGCATTCTTGCAGAAGTATCTTATGCATACAGATAGTAGGACTAATCCCCTTTAAGTCTGCCATGGTCCATCCTATTGCTCGTTTAGGTTGTGATAAAACAACAAGTAGACTTCTCTCTTGATCAGAATTTAAGTTAGTAGAAATAATAACAGGCAGGGTCTCATTTTTACCCAAATAAGCATATTTCAAATGCTGTGGCAAAATTTTTAGCTCCAGCTTCGGTGCATCGAGTAATGAAGGCTTAGGAGGACTGAATTCCTCGAAATCAAGAGGTTCAAAGCTTGAATTGTTTCTAGCTATCAGCAGACTAGATTGATGTTCCTCCAATGAAGGTTCACTAGCTTCTTCCTCTTCTTCATTCGTGAGCTCTTCATACTCATCCAGTTGCACGAAATTGTTGTGGCAAAATTGATCAACTGCTGTAGATTGCTCATAATCTGCTTCCAAAATGTTTCGGCATTATTCAGAGTCATCCATGTACTTGAGAGAATTGTTGATGTTCACGATAAATCTTTGATTTGCTACTCGCATTGTAAGCTCACCCTTCTCACAATCAATGAGAATGCGACCGGTTGCTACGAAAGGCCTCCTTAAGATGATGGGTGTATTAGCATCAGCCTCACAATCAAGTATGAGGAAGTCGGCTGGAAAAACGAACTTGTCCACCCTCACTATGACATCTTCGATCTTCCCCTCGGGTCTCACATAGTGCTTTCCCAAAAAACTTTTCTCCAATGGCACAAGGAATAATGAAGCTGCCCGGATCCTTCTTCTTTGATGGTAGGTTACTCAAAGCAGAGCAATATTCTTTTGCCGTGGCAATTGTCTCGAACTTCTCCACTTTACGCTTCTTCGTGACTATCTCCTTCAAAAATTTAGCGTAGGTGGGTATTTGGTCAATTGCCTCCAATAGCAGGACATTTATGTATAACTGATCCAACTTGTCCACAAACTTCTTAAATTGAATTTCTTCATTGTGCTTCTTGAGCCTCTAGGGAAAGGGTGGTGGGGGTCTTGTTAGTTTATGCCCAAAGACCAATCATATGATGATTATATGGATACTTTTATTTACCAATTTTATAGAATAAAGGCATTCCCATTGTTGTTTTCAGATATATATGTCATAAACTGAGAAACAATAAGGTCCATATAATAATATATGTATTATTATTAAAAGATCCTTAGTCAAGTATTATTATGGGTATGGACAATAATAATACGCTTAAGACTAACATGTGATTAATTGATGACAATGAGTTGTCATTGACATAGAGATGTCAGAATTAATACATGAATATATTAGTCGAGAATAATATATTGGATTGACCCACTATGAGCATATATCTTGGATTATTATGTTACGGTCACGATATTGCTCATAGTGACAACTATATGTATAATCCTTAGACTTGAGATTATTACTATCTCAACATATGTTATTTTATGTCTTGATGCAGTTAAACGTGTCTCGTAATTAGTTACACTATAAAAACTGACATTGGACATATTACAATGTATGCAGTGAGATGTAAATGATCAAGATAGGATTTGTCCTTCCTACATAATAGGAAAATATATCAAAGGCCACTTGATTGAGTGAGACTAGAAATGCATGGCCATGCTTGAATACGTTGATATGAGATATCACAAATTATTCATTAAAAGTAATCCACTCTAGATATCAAGAAACATTAAAATAGGCTATACAAGTGTGACTATTCCAAGACTTGTGCCTATTAAAGATATAAAAGGACAAAAGGATATAATATATTAAAAGAGTTGGTCACGGACATGATACATCGAATCATGATCTCTTGTAACTTAGATGACAATGATATATTGCTAGATGTCACTCATTGTTTCTAATATTAGAATTGTTCTAATATTATTACTAACGTTACAATGAGCCTACAGGGTCACACCCAATGGTTGAAACGGAGCAAAAATATATATAAGTATAAGTAGATTATATTTAATCCCAAATTTTAAATAAAAGATATAATTAAAGTAATTATATCCCTTTTAAATTCGAATTAAATATAGATTCTAAAATTTAAGGAAATAATTAAAGTAATTATTTCCTATAAACCAATTCAGAATCAAACTCTTTAAATTCGAATTAAATATAGATTCTGAAATTTAAGGAAATAATTAAAGTAATTATTTCTTATAAACCACTTCAGAATCAAACTCTTATACCTAGGGTTACACCTATATAAAGGATCAATTGGTCTAGCAGCCAAGAGATAGAATTCAGAATTCTCAAAAACCCTAGAATCACGAAAAACTGTTTTTCGAGATTTTGCTCTCTTAACCGTGTGAACTGAGTATAGGCCGAGACGATATTCGTGGAGGCTAAAGATTCAAATTGTCGAACGATCGTGATTGTAGCAAATCCAGTTGTTGTTTTTGCTGCTTATCAAGGAACCCAATGTAAGTCATCACTTCTCTTCCTCCCGATTTCGGATTAAACGTACATGGATCACTGGAAAGACCGTCGTAATTTTGTTCCGCTGCGCCATGGGGTGTGCCGGCGGTCCCAACAGTGGTATCAGAGCCACTTGTACGATCCGTAATCGGGTTAAATACTTGGGTGATGCGATATGTATGAGATGCATGCTTTATTTTACTGTATCTACGATATATATTGATATTGGTAGTCGATTAGGGATACGATTAATATGTTAATCTGTTAATTACAGTCGCCATGTTGCTACAAGGGTTTTACGATAATCATATGTCAATCGTTGACATAGTGATCGGCAAAAGTGCGATAGCAGATCGCATCAAAGAAAAGGAATAATTGTTATTCCGATATGGAAAAATCTAAGGGATTTTAAAAATCCCGAAAACACGATTCTGTTGATAAATCTTATCAAATTGTGATGTTTTTCCATAGAAAAATATTCGCTATTTTTCAAAAGTGCGATAGCCCCTTGAACCCTTCGTAGGCAACATAGATTGTAGGCCCATTTTGGTAATATAAACGGTGTGATAGCATATATATGATATTTTCGCTTTGCACGGTGTTTGACGTGCATGGTTATAGCCCTTGTGTTTACAAATAGTTGTAAATTTTAAAATACGACCTGCGTGTCGTGCCTTTCTTTGTCTCTATTGTACTTCTCTCATCTTTCTCCCTCGTATGTAAAACGAGTTTCTATAATTGTAATATTATTCCAAGAAGCAATCGAGACATTTGGACCAAAGGCGAGAAGATGCTTGAGACGCAATTTTAGTATAAAATTAGGGTTTTAAGGTTCTCCCATTGGCTTGGGATGGGCCACCTTAGTTCTTTATTTTGGGCTATAACCATTGCAATCCTTTTATTTTATATCTATCATGTATGTGATGCAATGTATGATATATATCTTCTACTCGCATATAATGATGAGATCAATAAGGGCCAAATTAAAAGAAATAACGATGAGATATTTAATGTTTTCCCTCAAATTAATCTAAGTTAAAATTAGCCGTCCAATATTTGCCCTCGTTAAGGCCTTGATCGATCTTATGTGGGTTTTGCCAAAGCATTGACACATAAGTCCATCTTGGTTAAACACAAGTGATATTCGTCGGTCGAAATATTGGTAATAACTTAGTTAGGTTGTTCTAATAGGATTAGAAACCTAAAGGCTAAGTATTTGGTTAAGTCATGAGATGACTGAACAAGAGTTATTCACCAAATAGAGGAGTTACATGAGATGTAATTAGTAAAGGGTTACTTACCTAAATAACCTCTATCCTAAAAGAAAAGCCAAAGTTGATTTGGGAAATTGGTGAATTATGGATCCTCGCTCACTAGAAAAATTTTCGTTGAATTTTTTCGAAATTAAAAACGAGAGGGTTTTTTAATTTTGAACAAAATAGTGGGAGTATTTTATAAATAAAGACCTATTTATGATATTTCAAATTGGTAAAATTACTTTATATATTTCTATTGTTGGCAAACAACACTATATCACTGCGATCACTCCTTGAGAAGGAGAAACTCAATGGCGTAAACTTCCTTGATAGGTTCCGGAATTTGAGAATTGTTCTCAAACAGGAAAGAAAGGAATATGTCATTGAAGAACCTGTTCTAGATGAACCGGCAACTAATGCTTCTAGAGCTGACAAAGACAAGTTTAAGAAACATATGGATGACATGTTAGATGTCGGATGTCTTATGCTTGCTACCATGACTCCTGATCTTCAAAAGCAACATGAGGACATGATGCACTGAAACCCAAAGGGGGAGTTAGCAAGGAAGGAAAATGTTCCCACTGCAATAACACCGGACATTGGAAAAGAAATTGCCCCATTTACCTTGAAGAGGTCAAGAAGGCAGAAGCAGATGGTGCATCTGCTTCAGGTATTTATGTTATCAATGTGAATCTGTCAACATTTTCTTCTTGGGTATTAGATACCGGTTGTGGTTCTCACATCTGTACTTCTGTACAGAGACTGTAAAAGAGAAGGAATCTAGCTAAGGGAGGCGTAGACCTACGAGTGGGAAATGGAGCAAGAGTTGCTGCATTAGCTATAGGAACATACGTTTTATCTTTACCTAGTGGACTTGATTTACATTTAGAAGATTGTTATTTTGTGCCTAGTTTGACTAAAAACATTATTTCTATTTCTTGTTTGGACAAGATTGGCTTTGAGATTATTATTAAGAATAATTGTTGTTCTTTTTATCTCGATAATGTTTTTTTTTATGGTTCGGCACAATTGGTTAATGGCTTATATATTTTAAATCTAGAAAATGCCATTTATAACATAAATACCAAAAGATCAAAAACAAATGACTCAAATCAAACTTATCTCTGGCATTGTCATTTATGCCATATAAGTGAGAAACGCATATCAAAACTCCATAAAGATGGATTCTTAGATTCATTTGTTTTCGAATAACTGGATGTATTTGAATCTTGTTTATTAGGAAAAATGACTAAAGCTCCTTTTAGTGGTAAAAGTGAGCGAGCAAGTGATTTATTGGGATTAATACATAGTGATGTATGTGGACCAATGAACACACAAGCTAAAGGTGGATTTCAGTACTTCATCACTTTCACTGATGACTTCAGTCGATATGGTTACGTTTATCTCATGCGCCATAAATCTGAGGCTATCGAAAAGTTTAAAGAATTCAAGAATGAAGTACAAAATCAACTAGGCAAGAGTATTAAAGCACTTCGATCAGATCAAGGTGGAGAATACTTAAGCATAGAATTTGATGAACTCCTTAAAGAATGTGGGATTGTCTCACAACTTACTCCACCAGGTACACCATAATGGAATGGAGTTTCTGAGAGGAGAAATCGAACTTTGTTAGACATGGTTCGATCAATGATGAGTCATAGTGATCTTTCGACTTCTTTTTGGGGACATGCACTAGAAACAGCCGATTTCACTTTAAATCGTGTACCGTCTAAATCTGTTCAAAAGACACCATATGAGATATGGATTGGAAAACGTCCTAGTATGTCTTTTATGAAGATTTGGGGTTGCGAAGCATATGTCAAAAATCAGATGTCTACAAAGCTCGAACCCAAATCTCATAAGTGTAACTTTGTTGGATATCCCAAAGAAACTAAGGGATATTATTTCTTTAACCCTAAAGAGAACAAAGTGTTTGTTGCTCGAATAGGAGTTTTTCTCGAAAGAGAATTTCTCAATAAGAAAGGAAAGGATAGAGACATTGAACTTGGAGAAGTTCAAGAACAACAAATCACTGAACCTGAGATTGAACATGTTCCAAAAATTGTTAAGGAACAGTCAACAGATTTAGAAACACAACCACTGCGCAGGTCCACAAGAGAACACCATGCACCTGAGAGATATGGATTTCTCATTACCACGCATGGAGATGTTGTCATTATGGATCAAGATGAGCCAAGAACTTATCAAGAGGCAGTATCGAGCCCAGATTCTGAGAAATGGCTTGAGGCCATGAAATCTGAGATGAAATCCATGTCAGTCAACCAAGTATGGACTTTGGTTGAATCACCTGAAGAGGTAAAACCTATAGGGTGTAAATGGGTTTTCAAGAAGAAAACCGACATGGATGTAAACATACAAACATACAAGGGGCGACTAGTCGCTAAAGGTTTTCGACAAGTTCATGGTATTGACTATGACGAAACTTTCTCCCCTGTAGCTATGTTTAAATCCATCCGGATCTTGCTTGCTATAGCTGCATTCCATGATTATGAAATTTGGCAAATGGACGTCAAAACTGCTTTCCTTAATGGAAAACTTGAAGAGGATGTGTATATGACACAACCAGAAGGTTTTGTCGCTCCAACAAATGCTGGAAAGGTTTATAAGCTACAAAGGTCCATTTATGGACTAAAGCAAGTTTCTCGAAGCTGGAATCTTCGTCTCAATGATGCGATCAAAGAGTTTGGTTTTATCAAGAACGAAGATGAGCCTTGTGTTTACAAGAAGACTAGTGGAAGCATTGTTTCTTTCCTAATCTTGTATGTAGATGACATACTTATCATAGGAAATGACATAGCTACCTTACAGTCGGTTAAGACTTAGTTAAATAGTTATTTTTCTATGAAAGATTTGGGTGAGGCAGCATATATCTTAGGGGTTAAGATCTATAGGGATAGATCTAGACGACTTCTAGGTCTGAGTCAAAGTACATATATAGACAAAGATCTGAAAAGATTCAGTATGGAAGAATCCAAGAAAGGATTCTTACCTATGAGACATGGTATATCTCTTTCGAAGGAAATGTATCCTTCAACTCCACAAGAAAGAGAACGAATGAGTAAGATTCCACATGCTTTGGCTATTGGTTCTATCATGTATACCATGATATGTACTCGACCAGATGTATCGTATGCCTTAAGCATGACAAGTCGATATTAGGTAAACCCTGGTGAAAGTCACTAGGTAGCAGTCAAAAACATCCTTAAGTACTTGAGAAGAACTAATGATACATTTCTTGTCTATGAAGGCAAAGAAGAGCTAAGTATAAAAGGTTATACTGATGCTTAACATTGCTGATCCCTTGACGAAGCCTCCCACGCAACAGAAGCATGATCGTCACACTGAGTTACTCGGTATTAGATATGTGAGTGATTGGTCTTAGTGCTAGTGGGAGATTGTTAGTTTATGCCCAAAGACCAATCATATGATGATTATATGGATACTTTTATTTACCAATTTTATAGAATAAAGGCATTGTCATTGTTGTTTTCAGATATATATGTCATAAACTGAGAAACAATAAGGTCCATATAATAATATATGTATTATTATTAAAAGATCCTTAGTCAAGTATTATTATGGGTATGGACAATAATAATACGCTTAAGACTAACATGTGATTAATTGATGACAATGAGTTATCATTGACATAGAGATGTCAGAATTAATACATGAATATATTAGTCGAGAATAATATATTGGATTGACCCACTATGAGCATATATCTTGGATTATTATGTTATGGTCACGATATTGCTCATAGTGACAACTATATGTATAATCCTTAGACTTGAGATTATTACTATCTCAACATATGTTATTTTATGTCTTGATGCAGTTAAACGTGTCTCGTAATTAGTTACACTATAAAAACTGACATTGGACATATTACAATGTATGTAGTGAGATGTGAATGATCAAGATAGGATTTGTCCTTCCTACATAATAGGAAAATATATCAAAGGCCACTTGATTGAGTGAGACTAGAAATGCATGGCCATGCTTGAATACGTTGATATGAGATATCACAAATTATTCATTAAAAATAGTCCACTCTAGATATCAAGAAACATAAAAATAGGCTATACAAGTGTGACTATTCCAAGACTTGTGCCTATTAAAGATATAAAAGGACAAAAGGATATAATATATTAAAAGAGTTGGTCATGGACATGATACATCGAATCATGATCACTTGTAACTTAGATGACAATGATATATTACTAGATGTCACTCATTGTTTTTAATATTAGAATTGTTCTAATATTATTACTAACGTTACAATGAGCCTACAGGGTCACACCCAATGGTTGAAACGGAGCAAAAATATATATAAGTATAAGTAGATTATATTTAATCCCAAATTTTAAATAAAGGATATAATTAAAGTAATTATATCCCTTTTAAATTCGAATTAAATATAGATTCTGAAATTTAAGGAAATAATTAAAGAAATTATTTCCTATAAACCAATTCAGAATCAAACTCTTTAAATTCGAATTAAACATAGATTCTGAAATTTAAGGAAATAATTAAAGTAATTATTTCCTATAAACCACTTCAGAATCAAACTCTTATACCTAGGGTTACACCTATATAAAGGATCAATTGGTCTAGCAGCCAAGAGATAGAATTCAGAATTCTCAAAAACCCTAGAATCACGAAAAACTGTTTTTCGAGATTTTGCTCTCTTAACCGTGTGAACTGAGTATAGGCCGAGACGATATTCGTGGAGGCTAAAGATTCGAATTGTCGAACGATCGTGATTGTAGCAAATCCAGTTGTTGTTTTTGCTGCTTATCAAGGAACCCAATGTAAGTCATCACTTCTCTTCCTCCCGATTTCGGATTAAACGTACATGGATCACTGGAAAGACCGTCGTAATTTTGTTCCGCTGCGCCATGGGGTGTGCCGGTGGTCCCAACAGGTCTAACATCTTCCATAGGTGGTGTAGGAACTATTTTTGCCGTGGCATTTTGGCTTTCTCCATCGGCAGGTTCCTTTGTCAAACCTTCCTCCTGGTCCTTTTCCTCGAGAATTTGCTCAGGCATTTCTTCTTGCACAGGTTTGGGTAGGGAATCTTCAGACTTCTTCCCCTCAAACTTATCTTGCTGATTAAGTTGAGTACCACTTCTTAGTGTGATCGTGCTACAGTGCTCTTTACCATGCGTCTTAGTGACTTTAGTATCACTCGGCAGACGTCCAGGCTGACGCTCTTGTAATGCCGTGGCAATTTGGCCAACCTGACTTTCCAGATTTCGCAATGAAGCACTGTGGCTTTGCAATAGAGTTCCTTGGTTCTTGATGGCAGTTGTATGCTCTTGAAGCATCGTCTTGGTACTTAGAATAAAATCTTGCATAGTTGCCTCCAAAGAACTGGTATTAGATGATGATGCAACAGTCTTGCTTTGATTATGCCAGGGCATATTTGATTGAAAATTCTGGGGCTCATGCTGAATTTGGTTCCGCGCTGGGGGATTAGGATTGTTGGGTCCTTGGTTTCCCCATGAAAAATTTGGATGCTGTCTTCATCCTAGATTGTAGGTGTTCGAATAGGGATTGTTGTTGCTTCGGTTGAAATTGCTCACATAGTTGGCTGTCTCATGGCTTCCTGGGCACTCACTCTCGTGATGATTGCCATGACATAATAGACATGCTGAACTGACCATCTTCACTTCCTTTACTTCATTGGACCGTTGAATGCTTTTCAACATGTTGGTGATAGCTGAGAGTTGGGCGGATAGTGATTCTTTCACATCAAGATCAAGTGTCCCTTGTGCCTTTCTCCCGGTTCCAAGTCTTGTAGAAGGAAATTGATAGTCATTGTTGGCAATTCTATCAAGAATGTCAAATGCCTCCTCGGGTGATTTGTCTAGAAAAGTTCCATTTGCCGAGGCATCTAACATCTTCCTCGTTGGTGCATTGACTCCGTTGTAAAACATCATAACTTGAGTCCAATCTTGAAATCCATGATTTGTACACTTGCGAAGCAGTCCCTTGTATCGATCCCAATATTCACACATTGACTCGTCGTCACCTTGTCGAAAAGAAGCAATGTCATTTCTAAGTTGAGTATTGAGATTCGGAGGATTATACCGTAGCAAAAAGCTCTTGCATAGATCAACCCATGACTCCATCGATCCGGATGGTACTCCACTCAACCATCCCCTTGCTCGACCACATAGAGAATAAGGAAATAACTTGAGCTTCAACACATCCTCATGAACTCCTTGTTGACGGAATGAGTCACAAACTTCTAAAAATGCCCTGATATGTTGCCTTGCATCTTCATGCGCCATTCCTCCAAATTGCCCAATCGAGTTAAGCATATTGAACATAACTGACTTAAGTTCGAAATGTGTAGCTATAATTTCTGGTGCCACGATGCCAGGATTAAGATCATCCAAGATAGGATTTGAATGATCCCTAATAGCTCTCGGTCGAGGTGCAGCAGCATGCTGATTTGCCCTAGCATTTTGAAATACTGGGTCTTGAACTGGTGGTGGGTCCATGTCTCTACGCTGATTACGCATTCTTTGACGAAACAAACGCTCAATTTCAGGCACTATAGGATAGAGAGGTCCATCTAGACATGCACTGAAAAGAAAAACAAATAAAACAAGTAAAACTGAACTAACAAAAATAAACAAAGCAAAATGAAAATGCCAAAACAAAAATGACAAACTTTACTCTAAATAGATAGATCCCCGGCAACGGCGCCAAAAACTTGGTGTGTTTCTGTGTAGTGCTTATAATTGATGTATGTAAACACACGTATATGTGCAAGTATACACAGTCATACAAGTAATAATAGGGTGAGTGAGTATCGTTCCCACGAGGATCTGCGGTAAAGCATGTAGTCAAATTTTCCAAGACAAAAAGGGTTGTCACAAAAACGAAAGAGAAAACAAAGATAAAAATATAAACAAGGGAACATGGTTATGTACGGTGCAGGTGTAAAATGGAAATGCTATGGCAATTCTAGAATGCAAGCAACTAAAATATGCCAAGGCAAAATGGGATGGATAATGATGGCAAGGTGAATGTATGGGGGTGGTGTGTGAGTGTAAAGCAGAGTGATTGCAGGATAACAAGCAAAGTAAAGTAAGTAAGTTGTAAATGCGGAGGCAAAAACAGAATGCAGGAACACGTTAAACAATATATTGAACTTCTCCTCTATTGATGAAATCTCTCGGGAATGACCGATGGTGGCTTCTATGGTTTCCTACCCCTTACCCCTACCTAACATAAAGCTACTACGGTGTATACCTACTCGATAGAGGTTTCTAAAGTGTTCCCGCTCTCTCGAGTCATAGGAACCTGATATTCTAAAATGCCATGGTATTTTCGTCTGTCACACGAATGACACCTTAGTCTATCGGTAAAGCATACTCCTTTTAGTCATTGAAGCCTTCACCTACGCCTCTCTCGAGTGCTCTAGGATCCAACTAGGCCCTATTTGCAGTTTAGAACCTATTGCTCAACAACAATGAGCAAAGCAAATATACAAACACTTAGTAGGTAATATATTAAATAGAAACAAAAGTTAATCATCCATAAAAGCTACCACCGAAACAAAGTTACATGGTGGAGCTAAATTTTAAGAGTAATCATCCACATTAATCTTAAACATCTAACATTCATCCTCATAAAAATATAAAAAAAAATAAAGCAAGGAAGGAGGACTAGAAGACACCCTCGGTGTGCACCGCCGCCGGCTCTTCAACCACCATGGACGCCTTGGTGTGCTAGGCCCTCTCGGGTGCCTAGCAAACCACTCCCTTCGAGCTCTATCAATGGAGGTCCCCTTGGCCGGAGTTTGGAGGAGAAAGGTGGAAGCTTTCCGCCGCCGCAAAGACCACCGCAAAGGTCTCCTTTTTCTGTGTTGTTCCTCTAAAAAGGCCTCCTCTTTCTTTGTGTAGGTCACCATGTCTTTTAAAGAGGGTGAAAAACCCTAAAAGATGTGTAAAAGTCCATTTCTGCCCTCATTTTGTCTTGGCATTTCTGCAGGACTGGCAGAGGTGACAGTGGTCCCCTACTGAGGTGGCTCGCATACAGGCAATGTTGCAGTGGTCCCCTAATGAGGTGGCCATAGTCAGCTGTAGTGGTCCCGAACGGCTGTGGTAGCACCAGCTGGCACTCTTATCAAAATATCTCTTTGTCGTCTAGCTCAGCCCAGGAGTTCTCTAGCTTTGCCATGGCATTTCCTTTTGCTAACCTTCTGCAAATGCCATGACAAATTGCCTCAACTTCCGTTTTTGCTTCACCTGCACATCATCACAGAAAAGAACTACCTTTCTCGTGAAATAGCACCTATTACCACATAAAAATGCCATGGCATAACTAAAAGACTATATGCAATGTTATGAACCTAAATGCAACTAAATGATCCTATATGAGCCTAAGGGCACTCAATAACTTAAGTAAAAAGGCCTAAAGTATAGCCTTTTTGCGGAGTTATCAACATCTACGTGCCTCATAAACATAAACGACAACCAACATTACAACTAAAATCACTCAACACAACTTCAACTGTGCCCCGTATACGCGACTCCACCCAACATCCGCTAGCAACTTACCTTGGAACATATCAACACAGAAAAGTCTCACCCACAACTCTTTCATTGGACCAACACTCTTCGATAAACTTAACCAAGCCAACATTGCTCTTAACTTCACAACACTTTTAAACTACTTCACTACATCTCATAATGATAAAACACGCAAGTCTTCCGAATAACCACTCACTGACGGATCCATCATACAACCCGATATTGTGATCAACCAACTCTTATCTCACTTAGATTTTTCAAAGCCCAAACTTATGCCTCTTTAACCTTTCCAAACATAATGTCACCCTTCCGTCCACTCACCTTAACATCCTCCTTAGTGTTAAGCAACAAATAAACAAGAAAGCCCAAGTGTAAATGAAAAATTCGACAAACATAAATCCTCGCAACGCCTCAACTCTTTTTTTTTTGAAATATTTGCCTTTCCTTTCCAAAAACCCAACCGGTGCTTTCGAATATAAACTCTAGATCGGTTACACCCTTAAACTAACCACTTTCTAAACCATACCAAACAAAAGATACCTAGTAGTACTTCCATCAAACATAAAGATAACACGACACCTCTTACACAACCTAACTTTCGTCAAAGAAACCTCACAAAAATCAGCTTTCCTCTTTACTAACAACCAACTTCAACCAAAATTACTCTCAAGGCACTCAATCTATGTTCAACCATCCACAACTCCAAGCCCAACTAACCAATCCTTATCTAAGATTACTTTCCAACTAGAACAATAACTCGACCTACTAGATAATAGGCTCAAAACCAGCAAGAGTATCTTTCAAGCACCTTTATAAACCTATAACTTTTCCCTAAAGAATCAACCTCAACACAACTTTCGTTTTCAAAAGGGAAACATTTGCAAATACAGACAATGTATGCATGACTCATGTATGTCACCCTAGATGCCTATGCAACTGCATGCAAATGCAATCTAATGTCATGATCAAGAATGCATGCATGTCCTAAGATGTCTAATGTATATGAATATAAGTGCTCTTATACTATGCATGATTGTTGTCCATACTCACAAACATCATCCTCAACTCCGAAAATTAAACTTTCTACCTATTCAACGTTCCAAAGCATAGAAACTTAGCACTCAAGAGTACACAACCACACCATATTCCGAACGTTTCTAACATGTTCAATTCACCTTGCACACAAAGCACTTTGAAACTCCCAAAGGCACTCCAGTGATGTAGTCTCTTACTACTCACTAGCACAATAGATTCTCAGACTAAACTGATTCAAAACCACTTTACACTCAAACACAATCGAGGACCCAGTCAACACAAAATCGAATATCACAACACCACAACACAAATCTGTTTACTCTTTCTGATCTCCGCAACTCCTCTATTACCAAGTTTTTGCTTTCTTTTTGGTCCCATATCAAGCATAAAAAAATTTAGAAAAGATAATTTTAACACGAAAAAAAAACATTTTGCAAAATTTTTGAGGCCCGCGGGAAGCAAGTTCCAAGTAGCTCAAGTACAACATAAAACAATTTCCTTGTAGTAGTTAGAGCAATGGGTACCCCAAAATAAACCCCAACAATATATACTCAACCATCAACTATAATTAGTATCAAGAACATATAACCATATAACAAATGTATTTTCCACAACATGCATTAAGCATCATATAAAATCACCTCAAAGTCTCATGCATTAACCAATGCAAATTCAAACTAGTTTCCTATACTACAGGACATATCAAAAACCATAAATTTCATGACATGTTCAACTTATAAATTATTTTAAAAATTAACTAACAACAACGCAACATTTAAACTAAGCACATTTCCTTTCTCATGCAAAAAAATCATATGTAAGACAATATTAAAACATGGTCAAAACATCTCCAATAACTAATGTCATAACGATGCAACAAGATTCTGTAATGCTTACAAACAAGAATTCATATAGCAACATCTAAACACATTAAAAATTAATCATGCTTGCAAACATCCTAACATATCATGCTTTATCAACAACTACATATGTAGCAAATCCAAGCACATTAAAATTTAATCATACTTGCACACACCGTGCTTGTCAAACAAGGACCTAACCTACTATGATGCAACACAAATCAATCATATATAGCAAACACCGTGTATCTCATACAATAACATAGAATTTTTTAAACAATCACCGTGCATAAGAAATATTTAAGCATAAATTAACATTACAACATACCAAGAAGACAAATCATCCCAAAAGGTTTTGTAAACTTAAGCTCTGATACAACCAAATGTAACCCCTCGACCTGGTCTAGACGCCACCTGACTCGAACGAGCTACACGGGGAATACCGAGTCTAATCCAAAGACTCGCCCCGATAAACAACCCTAAAAATTAAAATTTTCCTTTTATCTTTTCTAAATACTTTAATTAGATCCTACATGTTCATGTAAGGACCGAGTTCAATTGCAGCGGAAACTAAAGAGAAACGAGTCTTAATTTAATCGAACAAGTTTTAGGGACCTAATCGTAATTTCCAAAATTTATGCCCTGATTGTTAAATTAAGGTTATAAATATTTAATTAAGTATATTTCATGCTTACACGTAAATTTTCAACTTAAAATAATATCTACAAATCATTTAATTGCATGCTCAAAGTTTAGGGACTATTTCCAACCTCCCAAGGTTTCATGACATTCTCAATATGCAAATTCAACTAAAAACACTTTAAGCCCATATCAAGGCATATTAGCTAGATGTAATTCAACCTAGTTAGCAACAATATATTCAACTTCTAAGAGTATGCTTCAACATAACCAATTTTATAAACACACGGAAGAACCACCTCAATATACTCAACATGATTTCTAGATGCATTCCCACCTAAATAATAACATCATAGATTCGACTCATAAATAGTCATGTTTCATTATCAACAACACTCAAATTCACACATAGTGGTATCAAGAATCAAACTTCAAAATAACTATATTATGATTAAAGGAATATCAATGGGCAATTCAAGTCAAAGTCATAAGGTAATATCAACATAGATAAACATCAAACATGTATAAGCATACGAATACTACAAGTCTTATCAATTTAACAATATTCTTAATATGATAATCCATCATCATTGTTCTCTCACTACTACTAATGTTATAAAGACATACTTGAGCTTTTACTTGACGGTTACCTGAATCCTTGCTTCTCTTTGTTGCCTCCACATTAAATACTCTGCATTGCAAGGTAATTAAGAGGGTAAGCATAAGCTTAGAGAGTGAATAAAAACATATTTAAAAACACCTTGCAATGCAGCCCATAAAAACCAAAGTTTTACAAAAACAAGTCATGCTCAACTCAAGAAATAGTCACATGGCTATCAATGCAAACATCACGAAAATCAACAAGTATACCATGGCATAAGCCACAAAACCTTTTTCAAATAACTTTGAAAACACATGCTCAATAAGCATACATCAAGACTTACATGCCCATGGCAATGCTACATTAAAACACTATTCAATTAAGAAATTATACTTGCTCACAACATTGTATTGGTATTAGTGAACCATTTAGATTACCACTAAACGTTAGGATAAACGGAACACACATTATTAACATGCCAGGCATGAGGCCAAATCGCCGACATGCCACGTATGAGAGCCAAATGCTACTCATACCACGTGTGAAGGTTAATCGCCTAATCACACCCATGATGGATTAACTTCAATCATGTAATCTCATCTTAGTATCCGGGATAAGCAACACTTACATGTAATACAACACATATATAACAATATAAGTATTAACTCTAATGCATCACCAAGGCATTTAATACACGTACGCATTTTAATTATAATGCACTCACATCCTATTGATCGATCAACTTATCCACATTTTATCATCTTTAATATCAATACTAAAAAAAAAACCAATGCTCAATTTTTAAGTCAAAAATAGTGAATTAACCACATACATCTCACTAACACATGCATCAAATGCATAAACTGGTAAAAAACACTTTTTCATGTTTTCAAAAGAAAAACCGTGGGAGCATCATATGTGTATAAAAACATTTGTAAAAATATCCCATGAGCAGTAAAATCACATGCATATTCACATATGCACAACCCAATATGAGCATGACTAAAACACATATTAAAAACAAGGCATAATATGACAACCTTGAAGAAAGCAATACTTAAAATTTACTTACGAGTATAGGGAGGTTTTTCACACCTTCCCTACACCCTAAACATTTGAAAACACATTTAAAACCATACCAAATTGGCAGCCCTCATAATCCACTCAACGATTTATCGAAACTTGCTCGACAAGTAACCCGAAAATGCGATCCAGCTTTCCAATCTCCCTCAAACTTGTTCCTCTACCTCTTGACCTAATTCAAGAATCAAAACCAGAGGATTTAGTGCATTATAATACATCCAAACATCCCTTAAGTCGGACCAATACATGGCAGCCCCTAAAAACACCATAAAACTAAACCGAAACTCACCGAAAACCTCTTTGAACACCACCTAAACATTAGGTACGGGATTAGATACTTAAAAGTAATCTTAATTACATCTAAAAACTTCAATATTCATGTATTTAGGCATCAGAAACAGCCATATAAAACCCTTGAACGAAAATCAAGAAAACAATAGAATTTTTATCAAGAAAACCGATTTTATTGATTCAAGACTTTAAAGATTATTTCAATCAGACAAGAACTTAGGAGTTTCATTAAGAAATTTAGGTTTCATAGATTTTAATGATTATCAACTCCAAAATTGATCCCACCCCTTCCAAGGTTTAAAAACTAAACAACTAGTAGAAAAACGACGAGATTTTGATTAAGAAAAATATAAAAAATTCAACAAACGATTTTTTATTGAAAATATTGGTGTTTAACATTGAAAAGGTGATGGAGAATATGTCTTATTAAGGAAGAAACCGAAATTTTGGAGAAGGGTTTAAAGCTTCATGCAAAAATAGAGTTTTTCAAGTAAAACTAGAGAAAAACGAAGAGGATTTGAAGAAGAAAAATATAGGAAAATAAACCAATGAAAATTTATTAAAAAGAATAAATATTTACCTTAAAAATATGATGAAGAGTTTGCCTTTGAGAAGAAGAAACCGAAATTTAAAGAAGGGATATTTTTAAAAAGTGAATTTTTGGGGTTTGGATCAAAATTAGGACTTGTTGATTACTTAGGTTAAAACAAGGGATTAAAGGTTGTTTATATAGACTCTTGGAAGGCTTAGATAAACTAAGATTAGTATTATATCAAATTACCTTAAAGATTCAAAGTTTTGGCTTAGTTTAAAAAATTGTCCTCAAGCTTTCAATTTTTATAAAATAGTCACTAATTTCAAAATCTTAAGGATTCAAGGATTAATTTTCATAATTGAGTTTACCTAAGTCAAATATAAGTCAATTAAGAATTTTATAATGTTTTTCTACAATTTATTTTGATTTAAAACTAATTTTTAAGTATTTAATCCCGAACTAAGCTAAACCTACAAAACAGGTCCACTGGACCTCTAAACCGGCCACAAAACTTCTAGGCCCAATTTTGGGGTGTTACAGATCAAAAAAGTCCATATCTTCAAACATGGCTACCACTTGAATCATTCAAACATGAATAACATTTGAATTCAAATGTAAAAAAAATTCATATAAAACCATATCACCTAATATGCATTCCATTCCAATGTTACATTGTTTGAGGATTACTATTTTCATTCATTAAGCAAACTTGTATTCATGTATTAACATGTGATATTTAATTACCATTTAGGTTTTTATTAGGTTGCAAGTAAATAGTTTGGTCTTTCTTGTGATTCAAGTAAACGATATTATCAATCGTTGAGATCAAGTAAAATATTATGTAATTTTGAAAGTTAATCAATTAAGCGTGTAATGTCTTATTACCACTATCAATGCATTTCAAGCCTCTATTTGAATCTAAATTAATCTAAGTTAACATATCATGTATCATATATATAACCTTTAACGTTGAATCTAACATTAGAGAAACCTAACAATCCAATTATTATCCTTTTCATACCTATCTTATTTAAAAATCAAACAAGCATATCAACAAACCTACTTTGATATATCACATATAATAAATAACATTCCCATCAATATCAACCAAATAGTAGGAGATATCAAACTACCAAACATGTCAACTTTATTTATAAACCATGTTCATACTTATACTTTTGTATACAAACCAAATCAAATGCATGATCTACATGTAATCTATGTGCCAACATCTAGGAGTATACAAGAGTTATCTGAGTATGCCATAATCTTGGTTGTGTCTTACTTCTAGCTTATGAAATATTGTTACCGATCAATTTAGACTTGTGAGTTGGAAGAAGGAAAGTATGAGTGGTAAGTACTTAATATACTTAGTAAGAAAACACCTGGAACTAACAATTTTATCAAATTATGTGACTTACATAAAAAGAAGGAACATAAAAACAAATTAATTACATTTAATTATGCATTAATCCATTTTATTTTATTTTTATCAATTTCAAGCTCATTCAATTTCAAGTCATTTTAACCATTTAGTAAAATTGATTCTTATAACGTATTAAGGAGAGTTACTTAAGTAATTAGTGTTGATTCTCTTTATCCTATACATATCATTTTATTATTATCATATACTTTTTTAGATATTAATTCATTTAAATAATTCACTATACCATATCAAATTTTATATTTTAATCCATTATAACATATAGATCCAATACATGCTAAAACAATCCATAAATCTTATTAATTTCATATTTTAGTCATCTATAACATGTTCACACAAAAACTATTCAAAAATGTCCATAAATCTTCTTGATTTCATATTTTAATCACTTATAACATGTTCACACAAAGACTATTCAAAATAATCCATAAACCTTATTAATATCTCTTTTCAATCCATATAACATATACATATTAAGGACATACTAAAATAATCCATAAAATCATTTGATTTTAACACTCACGAAAAGGACTCGGAGAAGTACCCAAGTGGCCCTATCACACGTGCAATGGTCAAGAAGTTTCTATCAGCCATAGAATGCTTGTTCGCATCAAACTTTGAACATGGGGAAGTAGAATTAACAGGGGAGGATCACTTTATTTTCTTATACATGATTTTGTATGAGAATTTTAAGTTTTTATAAATATCAATGCATTGAATAAGTGTGTTGATCATTTAAGCATGCATAGCATTTAAGCATCTAGTTTTATTTAGGGAAGTAGTTCATCTAGTCATTTAATAAATTACTTCGTTCATGCATGTAGTTCATTAATAAAGTTAGTTCATTGATCAAATTAGTTCATTCATTAAACTAGTGCATTAATCAAACTAAATCTTAAATTGTTTTATGTATGTTTTTTTAATTAAAAGATAAATAAATTTTATATTTGTGTTCGGTGAATGAAGGGAGATAACAATCACATCAAATGTAAGAATACAATTCAGATTGTTCTCCATTTTTGAACAAGATCCAGACCGATTTGAGTCTTAAAGTCTCTTTCACGTTTATTCCTTTATATCTTAGCTTTCCAACGCCTTTTGAATCTCCTTAATCCGATATCTAAAGCTTGGGATATGATCAATTAACCAAAGATAGTGCAGGCTGGAATTTTCAATACGAGAATTTTGTGCGAGGATTATTTAGATGAGTTTGAGCTAAGAAAGAGTCTTTTAATCTTCATCCAAGAAATAAGTCATTAAAGGAATTCTTTATTCACATGTTTAAGGCAATTCAAAGCTGATTTTATTCATACAATTGAAGTCCATCATTATGCCAAATATCAAGGAATTCAACTCACTTCTTCATATTCTTTTGGATGCAAATTGTATTCTACATGAATACAAGCAATGAAGGACCTTTTAATGTATAATATTATGACATTAAATATGGTTAATAACATGAGGATTAGCATGGGATAGGAAGAGACACTCTCCTTTTTGCTTCCAAAATATCTACACACATCAAGTGTCCATTTTCATCCTCTTTTCTCCATGAAAGAGCAAGACAAGGCAGCTCAAGAGTCCTCGCTTCCTTTGGATGAAATTATGTGTATATTCAGCCTAAATTAACTCCAAATTCATCACAAATACCTTGAGCATTCATGCACTTAAAGAGACAAGAGAAAACAAGACATTTATTAGTATTGATCACCATAAAAATAGAACATTCATCTCTTCTATATGGCTTTTCATGTGGCTCCTATGAATACTATAAATAGGCATCTTTTCTTCATTTGTATCACTCTAGTTGGATATGAGAAAGCTCTTTTTGAAAGGTTACTTTCAAATTTGTTCTTTTGAGAAAACTATCGACTTCAATTTAGTATTGTAATCTTCATCCATTCAATTTTATTATTGCGTTGGTTCTTAGCTCCTTATAGCTAGTGGTTTATGTACCACACTCCTATCACATCGAATCCATCATATTATATTGTTGGTTACTAGATCCATATAGCTAGTGGGTCGCAATCCAATAATCCCATAAAGTTGCATACCGCACGCCATCACCAATACACATTCCAACCTTTCCTTCATTTAGTATATCAACTAGAACCATCACACTTCCATACACTTTAAACCTTTTCTATATCTTTTATTTCATCAATTCATTATTAATATTCACATATTATTCTTACACTTTATGTTTATGAAATTATAACATACTAATTCTTGTGAAATTTATTCTTACAAGAATCACGATCGGACAACATCACATATGATTCGGAACATAAAACCAGGATCAAATCATCATATAATTTCACTTTTCAATCCATATAACATATACATATTAAGGAAATACAAAAAAGACCACAAAATCATTCAATTTCACTTTTCAATCCATATCATATATACATATTAATGACATACTAAAATAGCCCACAAAATCATGTAATTTCACTTTTCAATACATATAACATATACATATTAAGGACATACCAAAACAATGAACAAAATCATGTAATTTCACTTTTGAATCCATATAACATGGTATGTTTAATTATATGATAAAAGAGGATTATTTTAGTATGTCCTTAATATGTATGTGTAATCATATTATGCGTTGGTATTTTTTTTTTTTGTTTGATTTTTTGTATACATTATATACAATACAAATACATTATATACAATACAAAAAAGTATGGATATGGATATTGATCCAATTCATCTCATTAATATTTGTAGTACAATCCTTCATTCAATTTCACTTCATTTAGTTCAGTTAGTAGGACAAGGTAATCGAGTCACGTGTTAAGGTGTTAAGCACCGGATCATGTTAAGGTACTAAGTACCAAATCGTGTTAAGATGTCAAGAACCAAATCATGTTAAGATATCATTTAAACCACATGTTAGAGAACAAAAAGTAATTATCATATTAAGGTGTTAGTTACATACGATTGTAAGGTACACAAAGTACAAATCATGTAACCATATCAACATTGAGCTCTAGACTTTGGGCATACCTTACTACCTAAAACCAACTAACAACCAAGAACTTATAAAGTCTTTCAATTTCATTTATTAACATATGTATAAGCATACTTAAAAAATAAACATCATGGCAATCAAAATATACCATCATATCAATTCAAGCTTATAAGCATCATATCATTATCAAACATATCATATTATCAAGCTAGCAAATTAATTTTCAAGCTTTCAAGTGATAAGCTCAATCATGAAAACAAGTTCATGTTACAAGCTTTCGAATAATCAAAATCAATCATATATATACAAGTTCATTTTCAATTTCCAAATTTATATAATCAAACATTTGATCAATTTTACAAATTCAAATTTTCAAAGTTCATTTAGCAAACGACAAAGCATCATTGCATGAGTAGAAGATGTATACATGCTTTACGTACCTTGCATTTTAACAAGTAGCGTTCCATATATATACCTTGGAATTTCCAAGCAATGCAAATATAAATATGAATATGAATTTCATCCATATCATACTACCAAGTATAGACAAGTATAGATAATATAACATATTATCAACCATTCAAGTAGTCATAGCATTAAACAAGTTATCAAGTAATTTGTTCCTTCTTCCCTTAATTATTACCAATTATACATTAGTTATATTAACTTGGTAATTCATTAAGCAAAAAGTTAGTTAGAACCTAAGTCCTAACCCTAAGGATAGTCACACTCACAATATTCCAAACTTGTTAGTCTTGAATGTTTATCCTTTACTCATTTTCCTTGCTTATTATATGTTACTCTCTTCCTCAATTTCTCCCATCCTTAGATTCTCATGTAATCCATATAAGTGTATACACATCATTAGAATCATTCTAATAAAAAACAATACATGTTTCTAAATGCATAAAATGCAAGCAATGAAATTGTCCTTACCATGCAGTTTGGATATTGTTCACATAACTATTCATTTCTTTTAATTCGTAAATTGAAATTTTGATTAATTTATATTGTTTTAAAGTAATTAATTCCTTTTTAAATCCATGTGATCTTTGCATTTTAGTTCTTGTCCAATGAATACTATTTTTAATTTCTTACTAAGGTATTTAAAATTTCCAGACAACTTGCTTAATTTTATTCCATATTCCATCCCACCCATCCAAGTTCAGTTTTGTTTTCTCTCAATGATATTATACATAGTAAGGATTAATCTATCCAAATTTCAGTCTTAAATTCTACGTATATCATTCTTGGTGAATTTTTAAAATTGTTATATGGACAAATTATTCTAACCTGTTTCTTAACTTCAATTTACCAATTCTATCAACATTTTCTAATAAAATTGTTATAGTTTCCTGTATAGGTAATCAATATAAAGTTGTTGTAGTCTTTTCTTGTTACTTGGATCCTATATATGGGTTTGTAAGTCAAGCTTAATAGAATATACAAAATATACTTTTCTCTTTTATATTATCCTAAACAACTCTTAATCCCTAAATTTGCGAAAACTCCCCAGAATCTCAATATGATATCAAAAGAAATGTCCGCTACTCAATTTGTCGATGATGGACATTCAATCATGATTATTGATTCATCAAGTGAATTTTATATTCACCCGAATGAGAATCCATATTTGGTTCTCACATCATCGTTTCTTGATGAAAGCAACTACCATAGTTGGGCGCATTCAATGCGCATGTCTCTTATCTCTAAAAATAAATTCAGTCTTTTCGATGGGTTAACTAAGGAACCCAAACAGGAAGATCATCTTTATAGTTCTTGGATAAAGTGTAAAAATTTTGTTTTGTCTTGGTTACATAGGGAATTGAACTAATAAATAGCATAAAGTGTGACACCCCCACCCCGGGCCGGTAGGAAAGGGGCGTCACCGATCCTTGAGCACTCCGATAACCCGGCCCGAACAATGGTTTACTAACTTAACTTAACCCGAAAGTACCGATTTAGAGGTAAATTAAAACTTTTTCCTATTACTAGGCCTTTAAACCACTTAGCAACTTATATTCATTACTAAACATTCCCGAAGCCTATTGTTCATTCAATAGTTCTATAATTCATTTATTCATTCCATATAACAATATCAATAGTTCGTTCCATTCCATTCCATAACATGCAATCCATTACAAATATACATACATATTAAACGTTTCGAATGTAACATCATTCTTAAGTTATACAAGTCTAAGCCCGAAGCTACCAAAATGTGGTTCACTATATACAAACCGTCTAAAGAAATCAAAATGCATGGTCTAACTAAACAAGACTAGCCACCACTAGGAGATACAAAAAGATCATACTTGGCTTGCGAAGCTTGCCGATCCGAGCGATGGAAATCCAGGACCGAGCTATTAATCGATCAACCTGAAATGTTTGGGAAGAGCGAAGGGAGCGGGGGGTAAGTACATAAGGTACTTAGTGAGGTAACGGAAAAATCAAAACAATACAAGACAATCCAAACATGTATCATATGCCATGTTAAGTTCACATATACCATAACATACCAAGTTCAAGTACACATATACCAAATTCAATCGAACATATATCAGTCCAATAAGTTTACATATACCAAGTCAAGTACACATACAAATTCAATGTATAACAATTCAATTCAAGGTTCAACATGTGACAATCCGATTACACGTATCAATTTAATGTTCACTATATGACAATCCAAATACATGTAACAATCCAATGTTCAATATATGTCAATCCGATAAGTAATATGCCAATAACAAGTGCATTTTCATAACAAATAATCATGCTTGTATTTAACCAACAATTATAGTGCAATTTAAATTCAAGTTAATTAAATCATTACAACCACCTTGGTATTTAGCTAGAAGATAATCGAATCTCCAACCAACTGTCGCCACAATATGCACCTATAGTGCTGGTCAAACCCTCCTACTGTCGCCAATGACCAAAAACGTACCCTCCGTCTGTCGCCAATAAGGGCCAATTGCCCCGGACCGAAGTCCTACCCGATACAATGAGCTCTAGATTCTAAGGCATGCCCTCCTATCTAACTAACTAGCTACCAAGGTTGTCGATTATCAATTTAAGCATATCAATCCAATATTCAATATCATTTCAATAACACGGTCCTCATAGACCAAGCCTCTTAGGCCATTGTGCCTAGGCTCATAAGAATTCATTTCATGTCATTTCATATACATTACATTAAACATGCCAAGCACAAGCAAAATCATAACTTTAATTGCATGGAACAAATGCATGTACACGTACCTTGCATCCCAAGCTTAAGAATGCCATTCATACCTCGGCATATGCAATGCATGGGTATGAACAAACCAAAACAAATACTTAACAAGCAATTCATATTCAATCAACATGCTAACAAATAACATGGCAACAAGCAAGTTTTCATAGCATTTCACTCTTCCCTTAAAGATTAGCCAAGTTTATATTAAGTCATGTTTCATACCGGTTTAATCATAAACAACAAAAATCAGAATTGGGTTAGGACCTAGTCCCAACCCCAAAGAAAGTCACACTCACAAACAATCCAAGCGAAACTCCTAGGGATTATGGATGATTGGCCCCTTGCTCCTTCTTTTGGCAAGCTCTTGCCTCAGCTCTTCCTCACTATCCAATTCTTTAGAAACCTCTAAAACACACAAAAGCACATACACATCATCAAAATACATCCGAACTACACATTTCATAATTAACAACTCCAAAACAACCAAAACAGTAAGGTTACATTCCTGGACAGATTGTACAATGCTCACTAAACTATTTTTATCTTTTGATCCACATGTCCAAAATTTGCCCACTTTATCTCGTTTTAAAGCTAACGAAACCATCTTTTGAACCATATAAAGCTTGAATTTTTCCTACGAACCCATCAATACCAGTTTTCAATTTAAAGACAAGGCAATGCTGTTTCGGGACAGTCTGGACCAATCTTTTTGTTTCTCTTATATCTCCTAATTTACAAGGGCAAACGAGGTGAGGTTTTTTTCTAATTAAAGTAGACTCATCCAAGTTCTAGAATGTTCAATTCCAGCCCTAAATTCCTTGTACATTATTCTAGGGAATTTTTTGAAGTTACTGTCCAGAACAGGGCCTATTCTGGACAGATTTCACCTACATCAATTCTAGCTCAAGATTCATCAACCTTATCACCAATTCAACTCATCCAACACTTGTAAACTTTAGTAGACTCAATTTCAAGCACATTTTACCTATGCAACCATTTTTAATTATGCAATTCAACAAAGTTATCAGCTCATTTTATGAAGCTACCGAAATGTCACTTATAAACTAGTCCAGAGCACATTACCAACCCCTATCACTTTCTTTCCTTCATCCTTTTAACCAAAGCACCTATAATTTAATTTCCACACTCTTAAAACATTATCTTATGAATTCAACATTAAATTTCCAGATTCAACAATAACAATTAAGTCCATCAATTTCTCAATTCTAGCAAAACAGTCCAAACAATACATTTAGCACTTAATTCACTACCAAACTTTCTCATGCTTCATTCCACTTCAAATCAGTCCACATAAGACCATTTTAAGCATCCTAACATCAAAATCCTTCATAAATTTAACCACAAAACAGTCCCTACAACTTTCAAATTCATGCAATTAAATTCTCAAGCTCAAGGTCTCAACCAATCACAACAATACCAATTTCCAGCAACCTCCATTCAAGTTCTAACTTAAAAATAAACTAACTAAAAGCAACACAATAAATTTTCAGCCATGGAAACCAAACTAACAACATCTAGCTTCAACTTTAACCAAGTTTTCAAGAAGAAAAATACCTTACCTTGCTTAGGAACCTTCCTAACTCAAGAATCTAGCTTCAATCCTTCAAAATCCCTCTTAAAATCTCACATGCAAGATGAGAGAATTTTTTTCTCTCTTAAAGTCTCCCATGGCCAGCCAAGGAGAAAGAAATGAGTGAAGAGGATGACACTTAGGATTTTCTCTCTCCCACTATCTCATATTTTCATCATTTTTCCCTTTTTCTTATTTTTTTAATTCAAACAAAACTATTGATTGGGGGACAAGGGGGGTGGCCGGCCAAGAGAGGTCTTGCCATGTGTGCAAGACCTCCAATTCCTTGAAAATTTACATGCAATCTCTCTTTTCTTGAATTTTTACTTTTTGGTCCTTTTTCAATTTGGCCTCTAATTTTCAATTTCATTCAATTTAGTCACTAAATTTTGAATTTTATTAAGCTCTAATTTAATTTATTTAGTCCTTAACTTCTAGGCTATGTTTAGGGTATTACATAAAGTGTTCTTTGGATCGACATGACGTATGAAATGTGGCAAGATCTGTTTGATCGAAACGATCAAGGAGACATGGTTCATTTTTCGATCTCCTTCAAAAATTTTATTCTTTACATCAAGGTAATGCCTCTGTTACAACCTATCATACTCAATTAAAAGTGTTATGGGAGAAAATCTGCAACTTCAGACCTCTTTTTGCCTGTGAATGTGCTGCTTTAGTGTATCGAAGACAAGATTTTATGCTTCATTTTCTTAGGAATTTGAATGATAATTTCTTTGTGCCTAAGTCCCAAATACTAATGATGAAACATGTGCCTTCAATTAATGAAGTTTTTGTTGTTGTTTTACAACATGAAAGGTTTATTCTCCCTGTTGTTGAGTCAAATATATTATTGAAAGATAAATTCTCTATCAAGAGTATTGAGCCTAGTGGTAAACAAGACAATAAATTCGTGGTTAATCGAAAGTTTGTTAGTAACTCTAAGAGACCAATTTGCATCTTTGGTGGCTTATATGGATATACTGTCGAAAAGTGTTACAGAAAACATGGATTTTCACTTAGGTATAAGGGTTGGAACCGTGTTAATAGGGTTAATCAAGTTGAAAATTGTGATGGAAGAAGTTCTTTTTTTATGTTTACGAAAGAACAGTACGACAATCTTCTTAGCTTGTTGCAAGAGAGGAATCTATCTTCTAATCAAAATACAAGTTAGAGTGTTCCAGACTTGAAAGTTAATGCTTTGACTTCTATCTTCCATATTACTCCGAAAGAAACCTTAGCTATGTTTTCTAATTGTTCTAATTCTCAACAATCTATTACTTTTTGGATATTAGATTCTGGTGTAACAAATCACATAGGTAGTTCTTTGAAATATTTTGATTCTTATTACCCTGTTTATGATAAGTTTGTTAAATTGCCAAATAATGAGTTTGTTCAAGTCACACATGTAGGTCGAGTAAAGTTTAGTGATTCTTTCACTCTAAACAATGTCTTTTATATTCCAAATTTTACATTCTTTCTTGTTTCAGTTTCTCAATTAACATCTAATAATTTTTTTAGTATGTCTTTGTCTTCTAATTTGTGTTCTATTCTGAAAATGAAAACCAGGAAGATGATTGGTTCAGCTAGAATGATAAATGGCTTGTATCACATTGATATTTTTCCTTAAGGAATAATGAAGTTCCTTCAACCATTTGGGTTTCAGATTTTAAGTCTGTTAAACTTTGTATGATAGGTTAGGTCATCTATCTAAACAGAGGATGTAATTCTTTTCGCAATTAAATAACACCATTCCTATTAGTTCATATTTTGACTGTAAAATTTTTCATATTGCTAAACAAAAACGTTTGCCTTTTCTTGTTAGTTCCTCTATTACTGATGCTATCTTTGATTTGATTCATATAGACATGTGGGATCCTTTTTCTATCAAAAGCTTGTATGAACGTTCTTACTTTTTAACTGTGGTAGATGATAAGAGTAGGTTTGTTTGGATTTTTCCTATGAAAATTAAATTTAAGGTCAGAGAAACAATTATACAATTTTATAAATTGATAGAAACTCAATTTTTTAAAAAGATAAAATGTATTCGATCTGATAATGCTAAGAAATTTAATATGTTATGTTTTTATAAAGATATGGGCATCATTCATCAAAATTCTTGTAATTATACCCCACAGCAGAATAGTGTAGTACAAAGAAAGCATAAACACTTACTTTATGTAGCTAGATCATTAAGATTAAAAGCTAATCTTCCCTTGATCTTTTGCATTGATTGTATCTTGCATTTTGCATATCTAATCAACTTGATCCCAACACCTGTTTTACAAAACAAAACTCCCTTTAAAATTTTGTTTGGTGATCGAGCTAAGAAGCTAGATTGGGATTGAGATCGATTGCAGGCAAGGGCATCAAGCAAGCCAAAAGTATGATATTTGTATTTTGATTAACTCCTAGTTATGGTGGCATTAGTGAGCATGTTTTGTTTAGCCTATGCATTTAGGGGCATGTCACATGATTTGTATATATATATGTGGCTTGTAAATTGACTTGGTTTGTAAGCCATAAGGCAACATCATGCATTGGCTAGCATTTGGTATGGTTGAGAATTGCTCATGGAACCTTAGTTAGGGTATTATGTGTTAATGTGCAAATGATGAGCCATGTGGTCTAACATGTAGGCCACAAGGCTAAGGTATGATTGACTAATGGCCATAGACATGGTAAGGTAGAATGGATTAGGTAATGGTATGTGCATTGAATTGGGCAATAGATGCATGGTTAGGTTGTTAGTTGAAGCCTAAACATGTTAAAATGGTCCCTTAAGGTTTAGGGATGGTTGTGACCATATAGGGGGTCTTTTGGTAGAGTCTAAATGTCTAAGAAAGGTAGAAACCTGCTCATTTCGAGCAGGGGTATCGATACCAATCCTAGGTGTATCGATACCCCTTGTAAATGGCCATCTGGTTCGATGCATGGTCCAGTACCACCCTTGGCAGTGAAGAAATTGCATCGAAGCAGGGTGTGATGCCAAGCTTCATTATGCACCCCTGGTTCGAACCAGGCTACCCAACTTTGGTCTACGAGTCAACGAAGGAGGCCCGGTTCGATACTGGGGTCTCCAGTAGCAAATTGGCATCGATACCTGGTCCGAACTAGGATGCCTTGCCTTAAAGTCAACAAGTCAACGGTCAACACCATTGATCGACATCGAACTGGGGTTCGATACCTGTTTCGATGCTTGTATCGATACCCCTAGTAAAGTTGGTTCCAAATTGAGATGATAAAAATTGGCTTGATTAATAAGATAATATTGATAGTGATTAGTTGAGTAAAAATTGGTTATAGGTTTAAATCAGGAACAAATGATATTATAATTGATAATCGAATGAAAATTGAGAATCGAAATGGTTAATTGTAAAAGTATAGAAAAAGTTTTAAATTGGCCCCAAAAATTGATAAGTGTTACATGAGTTGGCTCGTAAGTTATACAAATGAATAAAAGTTCTTACAATTGAATACAAATCCGGTTTAAATATGAGTCAAATGTCCGTTCGACGCCCCCGTCTCCTAACCCGGGGCGAGGGTGTCACATTTAGTGGTATCAGAGCTTTCGGTTACATGATTCTCGGACCGAAAGAAATGTGCATGCATCATATAGGATTGAACTATACCACCTAGGAGTTTTATACCGTACTTGCTTGTGTTCTTGCTTATTTGAATGATGATTGTTGCCCTTTTATAGAAAGGTTGATACGAGATTGGCTCAGGACGATGAAAGTCCTGTAAATCCTCGAATGAGAAGTTGAGTGAGGATGAAAAAGAATCCTCCTTGGTAAAAGCTTGAAATGTCATAAGAATCTAAGTTTAAAAGAATGATTTGTCATAAGAACGACGATAAAGAAGTAATAGATAAGCTTAAGTATAAAAGCCTGTGAGACTAGTACGCTAGGCATTGTTATAAGACTTCTTGAGCAAAAATACATTGGAGCTTAAGGCTCATGTCTGATAAAGGATTCCTCCCCTAATGTCAAGTCTTTGAGAAGTGTAAAAGTAGAAACTCTTGCTGAGATGAAAGATCTTATAATGGTAGTAAGCCTCAAGGACAATAGAGAAGCCTAAGTTATTCTTTGAATTAGACTCCTGCTCGGAAAAATAACTTTGTACTGAAACCTCGATCGGTAAATAAGTCTTCAGCCCGACCATTTTTGTTGATAGTTCGGGGAATTCTGATAAAGTTACTCGCTGTGTTAATTGTAAGTTTTGCTAAAGCCAACACTTTGGGTCAGGGCAAAACTCAATAGAACCTGTGTTGTTTATATATGAAATCATCGATCAATATGTCGGAAGTTGTTCTAAGAATCATAATAAGGAAGTCAAATGGAACTTTTGCAAATGATAGTTCTACTTCTGTTCGAAACAAAAGCTTTTGATAACCTCATCCTCAACTGAAAAGTTGAGGTTAAAGTTAGAAAGGTTAAACGAAATTTTATGGTTTTGAACCCTATAGGTGCGAATATGCTAAACGAGTTACCTTGTAAACCATGACCAATGATTGATCGAAACATACCTCTTCTCGTTGATTGGTATGTTATACTCTCATTGAATTTGATCTAGTCTCAATACTAGATTGATTAAGTAAGCATAAAATTTGGGCAGATTGCCTGATTAAGAAATCTGAATTCTAGGAGCTATGAAAGCAATTATTCCTTCTGATTGATAAAGAAACTGATCTCAGTTTTTATTGATAGGGTCCTAAAGGACGAACTTGAATTTGGTTTGACTAAGATGCCAACCCTGTTAGAATATCTTGATGATCTTCTCGAGAGCACCTTGAATTATAAGATAAAACTTAAGGATGACTTAAGCACTTCATATTCTCAAACATATTAATACCTCGAACAGGTAACTCCTGCTACCTACCTTGTATAAAACAAGGGGATCCTTAATATGAATGAAGTGGTCAGAGAAACAATAAGAAAGCCTTGGCTTATGTTCTAGCAATTATCCAACCAGTCTTGGATAACGAAATGCATCATTGATCTTAAACGGGATATACGGGTGTTTTGGTGTAAGAAGTGATATGGTAACTTATGCTATAAGGTAATTAAAACCTTATGAGATAAAGAAGAAAGACGGTACAATGAAAATTTGTATCAACTATCGATAATTGAATCAGGTTATCCTCAAAAACAATTACCCCTTTCTACCAAGAATTGAATATCTATTTGATTACCTCAAGAATACTACGGTATTCTCTCGGATTGATCTTCGATCAGGGTACTATCAGATGAGAGTAAAAGAGGGAGATGTCCCTAAGACTGCTTTTAGAACTCGATATGGACACTTTGAATTCTTGGTATGCCATTTGGGCTAACCAATGCCCCGAAAGCATTCATGGATCTAATGAATCGAATGATCAAGACTCATCTCGATAAATTTGTAGTCGTCTTTATTGATGACATTCTGGTGTATTCTCGAAATAAGGAGGAACACTCAGAACATCTTCGAATTGTCTTGCGGACTCTTCGAGAACGTTAATTGTTTGCCAAGTTCTCCAAGTGTGAGTTTTGGTTATCGGAAGTGTCATTCCTTGGCCATGTCATCTCGGCAGAAGGAATCAAAGTTGATGCTACGAAAGTGCATACTATTTTGGATTGGAGACCTCCGAGAAATGTTAGTGAGGTCAGAAGTTTCCTTGGTTTAGCCGGGTATTATAGGAGATTCGTTAAAGGATTCTCCAATGTTGCCTTGCCTTTAACTAAACTTCTAAGAAAAGATAAATTGTTTGAATGGTCAAAGGACCAGCAAATAAGCTTTGATTAGCTTAAGCAAGCTTTAACCCATGCTCCTGTCTTTATTCAACCGGAATCCGGTAAAGAATTCACTGTGTACAGTGATGCCTCACATTCGGGACTAGGATGTGTTTTGATGCAAGGAAATAATGTGGTTGCTTATGCATCAAGGCAATTGAAGCCTCATGAATTGAATTACCCTACGCATGATCTCGAGTTAGCTGCTATCGTGTTTGCTCTCAAGATTTGGAGGCACTACTTATATGGTGAGAAGTGTTACCTATACACCGATCACAAGAGTCTCAAATATCTTCTGACCCAAAAGGATTTGAATTTGAGACAAAGAAGATGGATGGAATTACTAAAAGATTACGACTTGGTCATTGATTACCACCCCGGAAAGACTAATGTGGTGGCCGATGCTCTTAGTCATAAACCGACATTGGCCCCAAATTCGATTAATGATCACCTTCGGGTATATCGAAAGCAAGGATATTTGTCTGAACTTCAGGTTCAATCTGATCTGACTACGAGAATCAAAGATCTTCAGCAATCTGATTCCGAGCTTCAAGCCATTGCATCAAAGCTTGATTCGAGAGCTAATGTCGAATTCTCCCTCAATTCGAATGGATTGCTCTACTTTAGAGATAAAGTATGCGTTCCAAACAATGAGAAATTAAAAAGAGATATCCTGCAAGAAGCACACCAAAGTTCGTTCTCAATCCATCCTGGTTCTGTTAAGATGTATAAAGACTTGAAATCCTTGTATTGGTGGCCTGGCATGAAAGCAGCCGTCACAGACTTTGTATCCCGATGCTTAACTTGTCAAAAGGTTAAGGCTGAACATCGAGCTCCTACGGGAATTGCTTCAGCCTATTGAATTGCCCGAGTGGAAATGGGATCGAGTGAAAATGGATTTTGTTATTGGCTTGCCTATTACACCGAGAAAGAATGATGTTATTTGGGTGATTGTGGATAGACTCACCAAGTCTACACATTTCATCCCAGTTCGAAAGAACATGAACTCGGAGACCTTAGCCAAGCTGTATATCCGTGAAGTGATTCGGTTACATGGTGTACCGACTTCCATAATTTTTGATAGAGATCCGAATTTCACCTCCCGATTTTGGAAGTTTTTGCAAAAGGCTCTCGGAACTAAAGTGCACCTTAGAACTGTCTTTCATCCGCAATCAGATGGCCAGTCTGAAAGAGTGATACAAATATTGGAGGATATGTTACGTGCCTGTGTTATAGACTTTGGAAGGAATTGGGAGAAGTCCCTACCTCTTGTGGAATTTGCTTACAATAATAGTTATCAGACATCAATTCAAATGGCTCCCTTTGAAGCTTTGTACGGGAGGAAATGTAGAACCCCTTTGTGTTGGTCTGAATTGGGAGAGAATAAAGTTTTGGGATCTCAGATGATTCGGGAAACTGAGGAACAAATTCGAATTATTCATGATCGATTGAAATAAGCCTTCGAAGGACAAAAGGCTTATGCGGACTTGAGACGGAGAGATATTCAGTACAATGTGGGAGACAAGGTCTGCCTAAAAGTTTCTCCTTGGAAGAAAGTCTTCAGGTTCGGGAGAAAGGGAAAATTAGCCCTCGGTTCATTGGACCTTTTGAGATCATTGAAAGAATTGGCCGGGTAGCCTATCGACTCGCTCTCCCTACTGAGTTTGACAAGATACACAATGTCTTTCATGTATCTATGTTAAGAAGGTATCAATCCGATCCTTCTCATGTTTTGGAACCGGAAGAACTAGAATTGAATCCTGATTTGTCCTACGAAGAAGAACCGGTTCAGATTCTCGATCGAGAAGTTAAAAGGCTACGAAACAAGAACGTTTTATTGGTAAAAGTCCTTTGGAGGAATCACAAGAAAGAAGAAGCTACTTGGGAACCCGAGGACACAATGAAAGCCCAATATCCGCAGTTGTTCCCTACAGGTAAATTCGAGGGCGAATTTATTTTTAAGGAGGGGAGAATTGTAACACCCTAAAAACGGGTTAGAAGAAATGTTCGAATCGTAATAAATTAAATTTAAATCACATGTTAATTGAATTAAGAAAGGGACCAAATTAATTAAATTAGAAGCTTGGGCATTGCATGATAAATAAAGAATTTCGTAGACTACCCTTTGTGATAAAGTAATTCTAGTTATGACTTAGGGGGTAAAATGGTTATTTCCCACACATTAATGAGATGAGAAATCAGCCAAACCCCCCCCCCTCTCTTTATCCCATTTCACGTCAAAACATAAAAGAAATTAGAAGGAGAAAACTCCATGGGAGCTTAAAGGGGATGAGCTTGAGTTTATGAGAGATTTGGTAAATATAAAAGCTAGAAGCCAAGAAGAATCGGGTAAGCCTTCTAAACCCCATTTAGATTGTTGATTGGCATAAGAATAAAGGTTTATAGTTGCTGAAATTTGGGGTTTTGTTGTTAGAAATTAGATTAAAATTAGCTATGGTTTGGGTGATATGTAAGAAGCATGAAAAATGGGTTGGAAGGCTTGGGTCTAGTGTTTTAGAAATGTTATGAATGTTGATTGATCCAATGATAAACATGCATGAAGATAGTGAAGAAGTGATTTAATTGAGTTTGATTACATGTTAGAAGTGCTGGAAAATATGAAAATAAATTGAGAATTAGAGATTGAACATATGGAATGGAAATTTGCCGAAAATGCCTAGAAATGCCATTTAGAGTAGTCATCTTTGAGAAATTCCCTAGGTTGGAATTTAAAGAGTTAGTTGCTGAAATTTTAAATAATGATACTCATGTATACCTAGTTTAATTGAAAATTTACGGGACCTTAAACCGAGTTCGGTAGAGAAAGATATACGCGTTTCTGTAGGGCTACCCGAGCAGTCCCGGGAATCCGGCCGGGTCTGTTTCGAATGGAATCTGGTGTTGATTGAGTAAGAATTAAAATATGGGGTTAATTTATCCTTATAGAGGATTCTTCTAGCTTTCCAACAAGGTAAAATGGACTAAAATCAGACATGGGAGCTAGGAGATATGACCGTTTCGCTAAAGGGTAACAAAACTGTCCGTAATGCACAAATGCATGTTTATAATTGTTAAGTTTAAGAACACTTGAAATAAGTGATTGAGTATGTCTTGATGAATGTCATATGTATATGGATTGTTAGATAGCCCGGGAGAAGAAATTGAAGAACAAGAAAGGCTCGAAGGGGTGAGGTACCGAAGCAAAGGGATTACGATTTACAACCCTTAATAGCTCGGAGACCTTGTGAGTGTGGCAAACCTTAGGGTTGGGACCTAGGGTCCTAACCATCCTTTTGTTTATTTAAATTGATATGTCATGTAAATGGACTAATCTATATTCGGTAAAAAGGGAAGGAGGCTTAATGTTAAATGACTTGTTTGATTGTGTAACTTGCTTGCTAGATTATTAGAACTAGCTTAGCACATATGCATTGCTTGAAAATGCCGAGGTAAGTAACGGCACGCGGCTACGAATGTCAGGTACGCAAACCCTGCATGAAGCATGAATGTAATGATATGAACATTGGTTGATAGCATGATATGCATGTTATTGCTATTATGATGTACATGTATTGGTAACATGTTATGAATACTTGGCATTGATAATATGAATTGGATTGCTTTAAATGAAATGATAGAAGCATGATAATTGCCTTTGTAGTAGCTTGTATTGGTACTTGCTCTTGGTAATATGAACTTGATTACATGAATTGAATAATGATCAAATGGATATTGAAATGTTATTGAGCCTTGGTCTATAGTTGGTCATAGGTAGTACGACATGCCTAGGGTCTTGAGCTCATTGTTTAGTGCTTATGCACTCTTGTTTAGTACTTCGGTACTCTTGTTGGTACTATGGGTACCGTGATTGGTGGTTAGTCACCATTGTTACATACCATGGGTATCACTTATTAGTACCTTTGTGGTACTCTTCTTAGTGCCTTTGTGGCACTCTTGTTAATGTCTTAGTGACACTCTTGTGACTCTCTTACCTTGTCCTACTATACCAAGGCATCACACGAAGTAAAATGAAAAGATTGAAATATAAATGAGATATTACATGTGAGCATATACATTGGCTTATGAAGCATTGGAAATTGTTTATGGTTTGTATTGATAATTGAAACGAAATTGATGCTAAGTGTAGCACTTGAATATAAAATGGCTATTGATATTGAAAATGATCAAATGTCTATAAGTAGCCCTTGAAATGAATTGCTTAATGAAAGCTTGAGAATTGAAAAATGACTATTGAGATAGGTGCATTGATTTTATGCTAGCTTGAGCATATAGACCATGACATTAATATGTATGATAGAAATGTTAAACATGAAAGCATGTTGCCTTGTTAATTGGTTATTGTTGAACTTGTGTATTGGAAGATCTATTGCCATGAATTAAATTGTTGCTTAATTGAAGCATGATATATCTTGTTATTGTATTATGTCTAATATGGTTAGACTAGGGTCGCCTCACTAAGTACTTCATAGTACTTACCACTCGTTTCCTCCTTCCCAAAACAACAGGTGATCGAGCTAAGAAGCTAGATTGGGATTGAGATCGATTGCAAGCAAGGCATCAAGCAAGCCAAAAGTATGATATTTGTATTTTGATTAACTCCTAGTTATGGTGGCATTAGTGAGCATGTTTTGTTTAGCCTATGCATTTAGGGGCATGTCCCATGATTTGTATATATATATGTGGCTTGTTAATTGACTTGGTTTGTAAGCCATAAGGCAACATCATGCATTGGCTAGCATTTGGTATGGTTGAGAATTGCTCATGGAACCTTAGTTAGGGTATTGTGTGTTAATGTGCAAATGATGAGCCATGTGGTCTAACATGTAGGCCACAAGGCTAAGGTTTGATTGACTAATGGCCATAGACATGGTAAGGTAAAATGGATAGATAATGGTATGTGCATTGAATTGGGCAATAGATGCATGGTTAGGTTGTTAGTTGAAGCCTAAACATGTTAAAATGGTCCCTTAAGGTTTTGGGATGGTTGTGACCATATAGGGGGTCTTTTGGTAGAGTCTAAATGTCTAAGAAAGGTAGAAACCTGCTCATTAAGAGAAGGGGTATCGATACCAATCCTAGGTGTATCGATACCCCTTGTAAATGGCCATCTGGTTTGATGCATGGTCCGGTACCATCCTTGGCAGTGAAGAAATTGCATCGAAGCAGGGTGCGATGCCAAGCTTCATTATGCACCCCTGGTTCGAACCAGGCTACCCAACCTTGGTCAACGAGTCAACGAAGGAGGCCCGGTTCGATACTGGGGTCTATAGTAGCTAATTGGCATCGATACCTGGTCCGAACCAGGATGCCTTGCCTTAAAGTCAACAAGTCAACGGTCAACACCGTTGATCGACATCGAACTGGGGTTCGATACCTGTTTCGATGCCTGTATCGATACCCCTAGTAAAGTTGGTTCCAAATTGAGATGATAAAAATTGGCTTGATTAATAAGGTAATATTGATAGTGATTAGTTGAGTAAAAATTGGTTATAGGTTTAAATCAAGAACAAATGATATTATAATTGATAATCGAATGAAAATTGAGAATCGAAATGGTTAATTGTAAAAGTATAGAAAAAGTTTTAAATTTGCCCCAAAAATTGATAAGTGTTACATGAGTTGGCTCGTAAAGTTATACAAATGAATAAAAGTTCTTACAATTGAATACAAATCCGATTTAAATATGAGTCAAATGTCCGTTCGACGTCCCCGTCTCCTAACCCGGGGCGAGGGTGTCACATTTAATGGTATCAGAGCTTTCGGTTACATGATTCTCGGACCGAAAGAAATGTGCATGCATCATATAGGATTGAACTATGCCACCTAGGAGTTTTATACCGTACTTGCTTGTGTTCTTGCTTATTTGAATGTTGATTGTTGCCCTTTTATAGAAAGGTTGATACGAGATTGGCTCAGGACGATGAAAGTCCTGTAAATCCTCGAATGAGAAGTTGAGTGAGGATGAAAAAGAATCCTCCTTGGTAAAAGCTTGAAATGTCATAAGAGTGTAAGTTTAAAACAATGATTTGTCATAAGAACGACGATAAAGAAGTAATAGATAAGCTTAAGTATAAAAGCCTGTGAGACTAGTACGCTAGGCATTGTTATAAGACTTCTTGAGCAACAATACATTGGAGCTTAAGGCTCATGTCTGATAAAGGATTCCTCCCCTAATGTCAAGTCTCTGAGAAGTGTAAAAGTAGAAACTCTTGGTGAGATGAAAGATCTTATAATGGTAGTAAGCCTCAAGGACAATAGAGAAGCCTAAGTTATTCTTTGAATTAGACTCCTGCTCAGAAAAATAACTTTGTACTGAAACCTCGATCGGTAAATAAGTCTTCAGCCCGACTATTTTTGTTGATAGTTCGGGGAATTCTGATAAAGTTACTCGCTGTGTTAATTGTAAGTTTTGCTAAAGCCAACACTTTGGGTCAGGGCAAAACTCAATAGAACCTGTGTTGTTTATATATGAAATCATCGATCAATATGTCGGAAGTTGTTCTCAGAATCATAATAAGGAAGTCAAATGGAACTTTTGCAAATGATAGTTCTACTTCTGTTCGAAACAAAAGCTTTTGATAAGCTCATCCTCAACTGAAAAGTTGAGGTTAAAGTTAGCAAGGTTAAACGAAATTTTATGGTTCTGAACCCTATAGGTGGGAACATGCTAAACGAGTTACCTTGTAAACCATGTCCAATGATTGATCGAAACATACGTCTTCTCGTTGATTGGTATGTTATACTCTCATTGAATTTGATCTAGTCTCAATACTAGATTGATTAAGTAAGCATAAAATTTGGGCAGATTGCCTGATTAAGAAATCTGAATTCTAGGAGCTATGAAAGCAATTATTCCTTCTGATTGATAAAGAAACTAATCTCAGTTTTTATTGATAGGGTCCTAAAGGACGAACTTGAATTTGGTTTGACTAAGATGCCAACCCTGTTAGAATATCTTGATGATCTTCTCGAGAGCACCTTGAATTAAAAGATAAAACTTAAGGATGGCTTAAGCACTTCATATTCTCAAACATATTAATACCTCGAACAGGTAACTCCTGCTACCTACCTTGTATAAAACAAGGGGATCCTTAATATGAATGAAGTGGTCAGAGAAACAATAAGAAAGCCTTGGCTTATGTTCTAGAAATTATCCAACCAGTCTTGGATAACGAAATGCATCATTGATCTTAAACGGGATATACGGGTGTTTTGGTGTAAGAAGTGATATGGTAACTTATGCTATAAGGTAATTAAAACCTTATGAGATAAAGAAGAAAGACGGTACAATGAAAATTTGTATCAACTATCGATAATTGAATCAGGTTATCCTCAAAAACAAGTACCCTTTTTTACCAAGAATTGAATATCTATTTGATTACCTCAAGAATACTACGGTATTCTCTCGGATTGATCTTCGATCAGGGTACTATCAGATGAGAGTAAAAGAGGGAGATGTCCCTTCGACTGCTTTTAGAACTCGATATAGACACTTTCAATTCTTGGTGATGCCATTTGGGCTAACCAATTCCCCGAAAGCATTCATGGATCTAATGAATAGAATGATCAAGCCTCATCTCGATAAATTTGTAGTCGTCTTTATTGATGACATTCTGGTGTATTCTCGAAATAAGGAGGAACACTCAGAACATCTTCGAATTGTCTTGCGGACTCTTCGAGAACGTCAATTGTTTGCCAAGTTCTCCAAGTGTGAGTTCTGGTTATCGAAAGTGTCATTCCTTGGCCATGTCATCTCGGCAGAAGGAATCAAAGTTGATGCTACGAAAGTGCAGACTATTTTGGATTGGAGACCTCCGAGAAATGTTAGTGAGGTCAGAAGTTTCCTTGGTTTAGCCGGGTATTATAGGAGATTCGTTAAAGGATTCTCCAATGTTGTCTTGCCTTTAACTAAACTTCTAAGAAAAGATAAATTGTTTGAATGGTCAAAGGACCAGCAAATAAGCTTTGATTAGCTTAAGCAAGCTTTGACCCATGCTCCTGTCTTTATTCAACCGGAATCCGGTAAAGAATTCACTGTGTACAGTGATGCCTCACATTCGGGACTAGGATGTGTTTTGATGCAAGGAAATAATGTGGTTGCTTATGCATCAAGGCAATTGAAGCCTCATGAATTGAATTACCCTACGCATGATCTCGAGTTAGCTGCTATCGTGTTTGCTCTCAAGATTTGGAGGCACTACTTATATGGTGAGAAGTGTTACCTATACACCGATCACAAGAGTCTCAAATATCTTCTGACCCAAAAGGATTTGAATTTGAGACAAAGAAGATGGATGGAATTACTAAAAGATTACGACTTGGTCATTGATTACCACCCCGGAAAGGCTAATGTGGTGGCCGATGCTCTTAGTCATAAACCGACATTGGCCCCAAATTCGATTAATGCTCACCTTCGGGTATATCGAAAGCAAGGATATTTGTCTGAACTTCAGGTTCAATCTGATCTGACTACGAGAATCAAAGATCTTCAGCAATCTGATTCTGAGCTTCAAGCCATTGCATCAAAGCTTGATTCGAGAGCTAATGTCGAATTCTCCCTCAATTCGAATGGATTGCTCTACTTTAGAGATAAAGTATGTGTTCCGAACAATGAGAAATTAAAAAGAGATATCCTGCAAGAAGCACACCAAAGTTCGTTCTCAATCCATCCTGGTTCTGTTAAGATGTATAAAGACTTGAAATCCTTGTATTGGTGGCCTGGCATGAAAGCAGCCGTCACAGACTTTGTATCTCGATGCTTAACTTGTCAAAAGGTTAAGGTTGAACATCGAGCTCCTACGGGAATTGCTTCAGCCTATTGAATTGCCCGAGTGGAAATGGGATCGAGTGACAATGGATTTTGTTATTGGCTTGCCTATTACACCGAGAAAGAATGATGTTATTTGGGTGATTGTGGATAGACTCACCAAGTCTACACATTTCATCCTAGTTCGAAAGAACATGAACTCGGAGACCTTAGCCAAGCTGTATATCCGTGAAGTGATTCGGTTACATGGTGTACCGACTTCCATAATTTCTGATAGAGATCCGAATTTCACTTCCCGATTTTGGATGTTTTTGCAAAAGGCTCTCGGAACTAATGTGCACCTTAGCACTGTCTTTCATCCGCAATCAGATGGCCAGTCTGAAAGAGTGATACAGATATTGGAGGATATGTTACGTGCCTGTGTTATAGACTTTGGAAGGAATTGGGAGAAGTCCCTACCTCTTGTGGAATTTGCTTACAATAATAGTTATCAGACATCAATTCAAATGGCTCCCTTTGAAGCTTTGTACGGGAGGAAATGTAGAACCCCTTTGTGTTGGTCTGAATTGGGAGAGAATAAAGTTTTGGGACCTCAGATGATTCGGGAAACTAAGGAACAAATTCGAATTATTCATGATCGATTGAAACAAGCCTTTGACAAACAAAAGGCTTATGCGGACTTGAGACGCAGAGATATTCAGTACAATGTGGGAGACAAGGTCCGCCTAAAAGTTTCTCCTTGGAAGAAAGTCTTCAGTTCGGGAGAAAGGGAAAACTTAGCCCTCGGTTCAATGGACCTTTTGAGATCCTTGAAAGAATTGGCCCGGTAGCCTATCGACTCGCTCTTCCTACTGAGTTTGACAAGATACACAATGTCTTTCATGTATCTATGTTAAGAAGGTATCGATCCGATCCTTCTCATGTTTTGGAACCGGAAGAACTAGAATTGAATCCTGATTTGTCCTACGAAGAAGAACCGGTTCAGATTCTCAATCGAGAAGTTAAAAGGTTACGAAACAAGAACGTTTCATTGGTAAAAGTCCTTTGGAGGAATCACAAGAAAGAAGAAGCTACTTGGGAACCCGAGAACACAATGAAAACCCAATATCCGCAGTTGTTCCCTACAGGTAAATTCGAGGGCGAATTTCTTTTTAAGGAAGGGAGAATTGTAACACCCTAAAAACGGGTTAGAAGAAATGTTCGAATCGTAATAAATTAAATTTAAATCACATGTTAATTGAATTAAGAAAGGGACCAAATTAATTAAATTAGAAGCTTGGGCATTGCATGATAAATAAAGAATTTCGTAGACTACCCTTTGTGATAAAGTAATTCTAGTAATGACTTAGGGGGTAAAATGGTTATTTCCCACACATTAATGAGATGAGAAATCAGCCAAACCCCCCCCCCTCTCTTTATCCCATTTCACGTCAAAACACAAAAGAAATTAGAAGGAGAAAACTGCATGGGAGCTTAAAGGGGATGAGCTTGAGTTTATGAGAGATTTGGTGAATATAAAAGCTAGAAGCCAAGAAGAATCGGGTAAGCCTTCTAAACCCCATTTAGATTGTTGATTGGCATAAGAATAAAGGTTTATAGTTGCTGAAATTTGGGGTTTTGTTGTTAGAAATTAGATTAAAGTTAGCTATGGTTTGGGTAATATGTAAGAAGCATGAAAAATGGGTTGGAAGGCTTGGGTCTAGTGTTTTGGAAATGTTATGAATGTTGATTGATCCATTGATAAACATGCATGAAGATAGTGAAGAAGTGATTTAATTGTGTTTGATTACATGTTAGAAGTGCTGGAAATTATGAAAATAAATTGTGAATTAGAGATTGAACATATGGAATGGAAATTTGCCGAAAATGCCTAGAAATGCCATTTAGAGTAGTCATCTTTGAGAAATTCCCTAGGTTGGAATTTAAAGAGTTAGGTGCTGAAATTTTAAAGCATGATACTCATGTATACCTAGTTTAATTGAAAATTTACAGGACCTTAATCCGAGTTCGGTAGAGAATGATATACGCGTTTCCGTAGGGCTACCCGAGCAGTCCCAGGAATCCGGCCGGGTCTGTTTCGAATGGAATCTGGTGTTGATTGAGTAAGAATTAAAATATGGGGTTAATTTATCCTTATAGAGGATTCTTCTAGCTTTCCAACAAGGTAAAATGGACTAAAATCATACATGGGAGCTAGGAGATATGACCGTTTCGCTAAAGGGTAGCAAAACTGTCCGTAATGCACAAATGCATATGTTTATAATTGTTAAGTTTAAGAACACTTGAAATAAGTGATTGAGTATGTCTTGATGAATGTCATATGTATATGGATTGTTAGATAGCCCGGGAGAAGAAATTGAAGAACAAGAAAGGCTCGAAGGGGCGAGGTACCGAAGCAAAGGGATTACGATTTACAACCCTTAATAGCTCCGAGACCTTGTGAGTGTGGCAAACCTTAGGGTTGGGACCTAGGGTCCTAACCATTCTTTTGTTTATTTAAATTGATTTGTCATGTAAATGGACTAATCTATATTCGGTAAAAAAGGAAGGAGGCTTAATGTTAAATGACTTGTTTGATTGTGTAACTTGCTTGCTAGATTATTAGAACTAGCTTAGCACATATGCATTGCTTGGAAATACCGAGGTAAGTAACGGCACGCGGCTACGAATGTCAGGTACGCAAACCCTGCATGAAGCATGAATGTAATGATATGAACATTGGTTGATAGCATGATATGCATGTTATTGCTATTATGATTTACATGTATTGGTAACATGTTATGAATACTTGGCATTGATAATATGAATTGGATTGCTTTAAATGAAATGATAGAAGCATGATAATTGCCTTTGTAGTAGCTTGTATTGGATACTTGCTCTTGGTAATATGAACTTGATTACATGAATTGAATAATGATCAAATGGATATTGAAATGTTATTGAGCCTTGGTCTATAGTTGGTCATAGGTAGTACGGCATGCCTAGGGTCTTGAGCTCATTGTTTAGTGCTTATGCACTCTTGTTTAGTACTTCGGTACTCTTATTGGTACTATGGGTACCGTGATTGGTGGTTAATCACTATTGTTAGATACCATGGGTATCACTTGTTAGTACCTTTGTGGTACTCTTCTTAGTGCCTTTGTGGCACTCTTGTTAGTGTCTTAGTGACACTCTTGTGACTCGCTTACCTTGTCCTACTATACCAAGGCATCACACGAAGTAAAATGAAAAGATTGAAATATAAATGAGATATTACATGTGAGCATATACATTGGCTTATGAAGCATTGGAAATTGTTTATGGTTTGTATTGATAATTGAAACGAAATTGATGCTAAGTGTAGCACTTGAATATAAAATTGCTATTGATATTGAAAATGATCAAATGGCTATAAGTAGCCCTTGAAATGAATTGCTTAATGAAAGCTTGAGAATTGAAAAATGACTATTGAGATAGGTGCATTGATTTTATGCTAGCTTGAGCATATAGACCATGACATTAATATGTATGATAGAAATGTTAAACATGAATGCATGTTGCCTTGTTAATTGGTTATTGTTGAACTTGTGTATTGGAAGATCTATTGCCATGAATTAAATTGTTGCTTAATTGAAGCATGATATATCTTGTTATTGTATTATGTCTAATATGGTTAGACTAGGGTCGCCTCACTAAGTACTTCACAGTACTTACCACTCGTTTCCTCCTTCCTAAAACAACAGGTGATCGAGCTAAGAAGCTAGATTGGGATTGAGATCGATTGCAAGCAAGGGCATCAAGCAAGCCAAAAGTATGATATTTGTATTTTGATTAACTCCTAGTTATGGTGGCATTAGTGAGCATGTTTTGTTTAGCCTATGCATTTAGGGGCATATCCCATGATTTGTATATATATATGTGGCTTGTTAATTGACTTGGTTTGTAAGCCATAAGGCAACATCATGCATTGGCTAGCATTTGGTATGGTTGAGAATTGCTCATGGAACCTTAGTTAGGGTATTATGTGTTAATGTGCAAATGATGAGCCATGTGGTCTAACATGTAGGCCACAAGGCTAAGGTATGATTGACTAATGGCCATAGACATGGTAAGGTAGAATGGATTAGATAATGGTATGTGCATTGAATTGGGCAATAGATGCATGGTTAGGTTGATAGTTGAAGCTTAAACATGTTAAAATGGTCCCTTAAGGTTTAGGGATGGTTGTGACCATATAGGGGGTCTTTTGGTAGAGTCTAAATGTCTAAGAAAGGTAGAAACCTGCTCATTTCGAGCAGGGGTATCGATATGTGACACCCCCACCCCGGGCCGGTAGGAAAGGGGCGTCACCGATCCTTGAGCACTACGATAACCCGGCCCGAACAACGGTTTACTAACTTAACTTAACCCGAAAGTACCAATTTTAGGGGTAATTTAAAACTTTTTCCTATTACTAGGCCTTTAAACCACTTAGCAACTTATATTCATTTCTAAACATTCCCGAAGCCTATTGTTCATTCAATAGTTCTATAATTCATTTATCCATTCCATATAACAATATCAATAGTTCGTTCTGTTCCATTCCATAACATGCAATCCATTACGAATATACATACATATTAAACGTATTAAATATGTCATCATTCTTAACTTATACAAAACTAAGCCCCAAGCTACCGAAATGATTTACTATATACAAACCGTCTAAAGTAATCAAAATGCATGGTGTAACTAAACAAGACTAGCCACCACTAGGAGATACAAAAAGATCATACTTGGCTTGTGAAGCATGCCGATCCGAGCGATGGAAATCCGGGACCGAGCTATTAATCGTTCAACCTGAAATGTTTGGGAAGAGCGAAGGGACCGGGGGTAAGTACATAAGGTACTTAGTGAGGTAACAAAAACAAAGAATCAAAACAATCCAAACATGTATCGAAACAATCCAATATTCAATATATATCAATCCAAATACATGTAACAATCCAATATTCAATATATACCAATCCAAATACATGTAACAATCCAAGGTTCAGTATATGACAATCCTATAAGTAATATGCCAATAACAATTGCATTTTCATAAGAAGTAATCATGCTTGCATTTAACTAATAATTATAGTGCAATTTAAATTCAAGTTAATTAAATCATTACAACCACCTTGGTATTTAGCTAGAGGATAATCGAATCTCCAACCAACTGTCGCCACAATATGCACCTATAGTGCTGGTCAAACCCTCCTACTGTCGCCAATGACCAAAAACGTACCCTCCGTCTGTCGCCAATAAGGGCCAATTGCCCCGGACCGAAGTCCTACCCGATACAATGAGCTCTAGATTCTAAGGCATGCCCTCCTATCTTACTAACTAGCTACCAAGGTTGTCGATTATCAATTTAAGCATATCAATCCAATATTCAATATCATTTTAATAACACGGTCCTCATAGACCAAGCCTCTTAGGCCATTGTGCCTAGGCTCATAAAAATTCATTTCATGTCATTTCATATACATTGCATTAAACATGCCAAGCACATTTAAAATCATAACTTTAATTACATGGAACAATGCATGTACACGTACCTTGCATCACAAGCTTAAGCATGCCATTCATACCTCGGCATATGCAATGCATGAGTATGAACAAACCAAAACAAATACTTAACAAGTAATTCATATTCAAGCAACATGCTAACAAATAACATGGCAACAAGCAAGTTTTCATAGCATTTCACTCTCCCCTTAAAGATTAGCCAAGTTTGTATTAAGTCATATTTCATACCGGTTTAATCATAAACAACCAAAAATCAGAATTGGGTTAGGACCTAGTCCCAACCCCAAAGAAAGTCACACTCACAAACAATCCAAGTAAAACTCCTAAGGATTATGGATGATTGGCCCCTTGCTCCTTCTTTTGGCAAGCTCTTGTCTCAGCTCTTCCTCACTATCCAATTCTTTAGAAACCTCTAAAACACACAAAAGCACATACACATCATCAAAATACATTCGAACTACACATTTCATAATTAACAACTCTAAAATAACCAAAACAGTAAAGTTATACTCCTGGACAGATTGTACAATGCTCACTAAACTATTTTTATCTTTTGATCCACAAGTCCAAAAATTGCCCACTTTACCTCGTTTTAAAGCTAACGAAACCATCTTTTGAACCATATAAAGCTTGAATTTTTCCTACGAACCAATCAATACCAGTTTTCAATTTAAAGACACAGCAGTGCTGTTTCGGGACAGTCTGGACCAATCATTTTGTTTCTCTTATATCTCCTAATTTACAAGGGAAAACGAGGTGAGGTTTTTTTCTAATTAAATTAGACTCATCCAAGTTATAGACTGTTCAATTCCAGCCCCAAATTCCTTGTACATTATTCTATGGAATTTTTTGAAGTTACTGTCCAGAACAGGGCCTATTCTGGACAGATTTCACCTACATCACTTCTAGCTCAAAATTCATCAACCTTATCACCAATTCAACTTATCCAATAATTGTAAACTTTAGTAGGCTCAATTTCAAGCACATTTTACCTATACAAACATTTTTAATTTTGCATTTAAATAGAGTTTTCAGCTCAATCCATGAAGCTACTAAAATATCACCTATAAGCTAGTCCAAAACACTTGACCAATTTTAACACTTCCTTTCCTTCTTCTTTTCAACCAAAACACCTACAATTTAATTTCCTTACTCTTAAAACATTATCTTATGAATTCAATATTGAATTTCCAGATTCAACAAAAATAATTAAGTCCACTAATTTCTCAATTCTTACAAAACAGTCCAAAAATCACATTTATCACTTAATTCACTACCAAACTTTCTCATGCTTCATTCTACTTCAAATCAGTCCACATAAGACCATTTTAAGCATCCTATCATCAAAATCCTTCATAAATTTAACCATAATACAGTCCCTATAATTTCCAAACCCATGCAACTTAGTCCTTAAGCTCAAAAACTCAACAATTATAACAACATGGATTTTCCAGCAACATGCATTCAACTTCTAACTTGAAAATAAGCTAACTAAGAACATTATATTAAATTTCCAGCCATGGATTTCAAGCTAACAACCTTCAACTTCATTTTTAATTAAGCTTAGAAGAAGAAAAATATCTTATCTTGCTTGTTTGACCTCCCTAATCAAAAATCTTGCTTCAAACCTTCAAAATCTTCCTTAAAATATCACATGTAAGGCAAGCAAACATTTTCTCTCTAAGTTTCTCCCATGGCCGGCCAAGAGAAGAAAATGGGGTGAAGAAGATGACAAATAGACCTTCTCTCTCCCACTATGACATATAATCATCATTTTCCCCATTTCTTATTTTTTTTTAATTCAACAAAATTTTTGGTTGGGGGACAAGGAGGTGGCCGGCCACATGGTATTTTGCCATGTGTGCAAGGCCTCCAATTACTTAAAACTTACATGCAATCTCCCCTCTTTTGAATTTTCACTTTTTGGTCCTTTTTCAAATTGGTCTCTAATTTTCCAATTTATTCAATTTGGTCACTAAATTTTGAATTTTATTAAGCTCTAATTTAATTTATTTAGTCCTTAACTTCTAGGCTATGTTTAGGATATTACACGATACCAATCCTAGGTGTATCGATACCCCTTGTAAATGGCCATCTAGTTCGATGCATGGTCCGGTACCACCCTTGGCAGTGAAGAAATTGCACCGAAGCAGGGTGCGATGCCAAGCTTCATTATGCACCCTTGGTTCGAACCAGGCTACCCAACCTTGGTCACCGAGTCAACGAAGGAGGCCCGGTTCGATACTAGGGTCTCCAGTAGCAAATTGGCATCGATACCTGGTCCGAACCAGGATGCCTTGCCTTAAAGTCAACAAGTCAACAGTCAACACCGTTGATCGACATCGAACTGGGGTTCGATACCTGTTTCGATGCCTGTATAGATACCCCTAGTAAAGTTGGTTCCAAATTGAGATGATAAAAATTGGCTTGATTAATAAGGTAATATTGATAGTGATTAGTTGAGTAAAAATTGGTTATAGGTTTAAATCAAGAACAAATGATATTATAATTGATAATCGAATGAAAATTGAGAATCGAACTGGTTAATTGTAAAAGTATAGAAAAAGTTTTAAATTGGCCCCAAAAATTGATAAGTGTTACATGAGTTGGCTCGTAAAGTTATACAAATGAATAAAAGTTCTTACAATTGAATACAAATCCGGTTTAAATATGAGTCAAATGTCCGTTCGACGCCCCCGTCTCCTAACCCGGGGCGAGGGTGTCACATTTAGTGGTATCAGAGCTTTCGGTTACATGATTCTCGGACCGAAAGAAATGTGCATGCATCATATAGGATTGAACTATGCCACCTAGGAGTTTTATACCGTACTTGCTAGTGTTCTTGCTTATTTGAATGATGATTGTTGCCCTTTTATAGAAAGGTTGATACGAGATTGGCTCAGGACGATGAAAGTCCTGTAAATCCTCGAATGAGAAGTTGAGTGAGGATGAAAAAGAATCCTCCTTGGTAAAAGCTTGAAAAGTCATAAGAGTGTAAGTTTAAAAGAATGATTTCTCATAAGAACGACGATAAAGAAGTAATAGATAAGCTTAAGTATAAAAGCCTGTGAGACTAGTACGCTAGGCATTGTTATAAGACTTCTTGAGCAACAATACATTGGAGCTTAAGGCTCATGTCTGATAAAGGATTCCTCCCCTAATGTCAAGTCTCTGAGAAGTGTAAAAGTAGAAACTCTTGGTGAGATGAAATATCTTATAATGGTAGTAAGCCTCAAGGACAATAGAGAAGCATAAGTTATTCTTTGAATTAGACTCCTGCTCGGAAAAATAACTTTGTACTGAAACCTCGATCGGTTAATAAGTCTTCAACCCGACTATTTTTGTTGATAGTTTGGGGAATTCTGATAAAGTTACTCGCTGTGTTAATTGTAAGTTTTGCTAAAGCCAACACTTTGGGTCAGGGCAAAACTCAATAGAACCTGTGTTGTTTATATATGAAATCATCGATCAATATGTCGGAAGTTGTTCTCAGAATCATAATAAGGAAGTCAAATGGAACTTTTGCAAATGATAGTTCTACTTCTGTTCGAAACAAAAGCTTTTGATAAGCTCATCCTCAACTGAAAAGTTGAGGTTAAAGTTAGCAAGGTTAAACGAAATTTTATGGTTCTGAACCCTATAGGTGGGAACATGCTAAACGAGTTACCTTGTAAACCATGACCAATGATTGATCAAAACATACCTCTTCTCGTTGATTGGTATGTTATACTCTCATTGAATTTGATCTAGTCTCAATACTAGATTGATTAAGTAAGCATAAAATTTGGGAAGATTGCCTGATTAAGAAATCTGAATTCTAGGAGCTATGAAAGCAATTATTCCTTCTGATTGATAAAGAAATTGATCTCAGTTTTTATTGATAGGGTCCTAAAGGACGAACTTGAATTTGGTTTGACTAAGATGCCAACCCTGTTAGAATATCTTGATGATCTTCTTGAGAGCACCTTGAATTATAAGATAAAACTTAAGGATGGCTTAAGCACTTCATATTCTCAAACATATTAATACCTCGAACAGGTAACTCCTGCTACCTACCTTGTATAAAACAAGGGGATCCTTAATATGAATGAAGTGGTCAGAGAAACAATAAGAAAGCCTTGGCTTATGTTCTAGCAATTATCCAACCAGTCTTGGATAACGAAATGCATCATTGATCTTAAACGGGATATACGGGTGTTTTGGTGTAAGAAGTGATATGGTAACTTATGCTATAAGGTAATTAAAACCTTATGAGATAAAGAAGAAAGACGGTACAATGAAAATTTGTATCAACTATCGATAATTGAATCAGGTTATCCTCAAAAACATGTACCCTTTTTTACCAAGAATTGAATATCTATTTGATTACCTCAAGAATACTACGGTATTCTCTCGGATTGATCTTCGATCAGGGTACTATCAGATGAGAGTAAAAGAGGGAGATGTCCCTTCGACTGCTTTTAGAACTCGATATGGACACTTTGAATTCTTGGTGATGCCATTTGGGCTAACCAATTCCCCGAAAGCATTCATGGATCTAATGAATCGAATGATCAAGCCTCATCTCGATAAATTTGTAGTCGTCTTTATTGATGACATTCTGGTGTATTCTCGAAATAAGGAGGAACACTCAGAACATCTTCGAATTGTCTTGCGGACTCTTCGAGAACGTCAATTGTTTGCCAAGTTCTCCAAGTGTGAGTTCTGGTTATCAGAAGTGTCATTCCTTGGCCATGTCATCTCGGCAGAAGGAATCAAAGTTGATGCTACGAAAGTGCAGACTATTTTGGATTGTAGACCTCCGAGAAATGTTAGTGAGGTCAGAAGTTTCCTTGGTTTAGCCGGGTATTATAGGAGATTCGTTAAAGGATTCTCCAATGTTGTCTTGCCTTTAACTAAACTTCTAAGAAAAGATAAATTGTTTGAATGGTCAAAGGACCAGCAAATAAGCTTTGATTAGCTTAAGCAAGCTTTGACCCATGCTCCTGTCTTTATTCAACCGGAATCCGGTAAATAATTCACTGTGTACAGTGATGCCTCACATTCGGGACTAGGATGTGTTTTGATGCAAGGAAATAATGTGGTTGCTTATGCATCAAGGCAATTGAAGCCTCATGAATTGAATTACCCTACGCATGATCTCGAGTTAGCTGCTATCGTGTTTGCTCTCAAGATTTGGAGGCACTACTTATATGGTGAGAAGTGTTACCTATACACCGATCACAAGAGTCTCAAATATCTTCTGACCCAAAAGGATTTGAATTTGAGACAAAGAAGATGGATGGAATTACTAAAAGATTACGACTTGGTCATTTATTACCACCCCGGAAAGGCCAATGTGGTGGCCGATGCTCTTAGTCATAAACCGACATTGGCCCCAAATTCGATTAATGCTCACCTTCGGGTATATCGAAAGCAAGGATATTTGTCTGAACTTCAGGTTCAATCTGATCTGACTACGAGAATCAAAGATCTTCAGCAATCTGATTCCGAGCTTCAAGCCATTGCATCAAAGCTTGATTCGAGAGCTAATGTCGAATTCTCCCTCAATTCGAATGGATTGCTCTACTTTAGAGATAGAGTATGTGTTCCGAACAATGAGAAATTAAAAAGAGATATCCTGCAAGAAGCACACCAAAGTTCGTTCTCAATCCATCCTGGTTCTGTTAAGATGTATGAAGACTTGAAATCCTTGTATTGGTGGCCTGGAAAGAAAGCAGCCATCACAGACTTTGTATCCCGATGCTTAACTTGTCAAAAGGTTAAGGCTGAACATCGAGCTCCTACGAGAATTGCTTCAGCCTATTGAATTGCCCGAGTGGAAATGGGATCGAGTGACAATGGATTTTGTTATTGGCTTGCCTATTACACCGAGAAAGAATGATGTTATTTGGGTGATTGTGGAAAGACTCACCAAGTCTACACATTTCATCCCAGTTCGAAAGAAGATGAACTCGGAGACCTTAGCCAAGCTGTATATCCGTGAAGTGATTCGGTTACATGGTGTACCGACTTCCATAATTTCTGATAGAGATCCGAATTTCACCACCCGATTTTGGAAGTTTTTGCAAAAGGCTCTCGGAACTAAAGTGCACCTTAGCACTATCTTTCATCCGCAGTCAGATGGCCAGTCTTAAAGAGTGATACAGATATTGGAGGAAATGTTACGTGCCTGTGTTATAGACTTTGGAAGGAATTGGGAGAAGTCCCTACCTCTTGTGGAATTTGCTTACAATAATAGTTATCAGACATCAATTCAAATGGCTCCCTTTGAAGCTTTGTACGGGAGGAAATGTAGAACCCCTTTGTGTTGGTCTGAATTGGGAGAGAATAAAGTTTTGGGACCTCAGATGATTCGGGAAACTGAGGAACAAATTCAAATTATTCATGATCGATTGAAACAAGCCTTCAACAGGCAAAAGGCTTATGCGGACTTGAGACGGAGAGATATTCAGTACATTGTGGGAGACAAGGTCTGCCTAAAAGTTTCTCCTTGGAAGAAAGTCTTCAGGTTCGGGAGAAAGGGAAAACTTAGCCCTCGGTTCATTGGACCTTTTGAGATCATTGAAAGAATTGGCCCGGTAGCCTATCGACTCGCTCTCCCTACTGAGTTTGACAAGATACACAATGTCTTTCATGTATCTATGTTAAGAAGGTATCGATCCGATCCTTCTCATGTTTTGGAACCGGAAGAACTAGAATTGAATCCTGATTTGTCCTACGAAGAAGAACTGATTCAGATTCTCGATCGAGAAGTTAAAAGGCTACGAAACAAGAACGTTTCATTGGTAAAAGTCCTTTGGAGGAATCACAAGAAAGAAGAAGCTACTTGGGAACCCGAGGACACAATGAAAGCGCAATATCCGCAGTTGCTCCCTACAGGTAAATTCGAGGGCGAATTTCTTTTTAAGGAAGGGAGAATTGTAACACCCTAAAAACGGGTTATAAGAAATGTTCGAATCGTAATAAATTAAATTTAAATCACATGTTAATTGAATTAATAAAGGGACCAAATTAATTAAATTAGAAGCTTGGGCATTGCATGATAAATAAAGAATTCCGTAGACTACCCTTTGTGATAAAGTAATTCTAGTTATGACTTAGGGGGTAAAATGGTCATTTCCCATACATTAATGAGATGAGAAATCAGCCACACACCCCCCTCTCTTTATCCCATTTCACGTCAAAACACAAAAGAAATTAGAAGGAGAAAACTCAATGGGAGCTTAAAGGGGATGAGCTTGAGTTTATGAGAGATTTGGTAAATATAAAAGCTAGAAGCCAAGAAGAATCGGGTAAGCCTTCTAAACCCCATTTAGATTGTTGATTGGCATAAGAATAAAGGTTTATAGTTGCTGAAATTTGGGGTTTTGTTGTTAGAAATTAGATTAAAGTTAGCTATGGTTTGGGTAATATGTAAGAAGCATGAAAAATGGGTTGGAAGGCTTGGGTCTAGTGTTTTGGAAATGTTATGAATGTTGATTGATCCATTGATAAACATGCATGAAGATAGTGAAGAAGTGATTTAATTGTGTTTGATTACATTTTAGAAGTGCTGGAAATTATGAAAATAAATTGAGAATTAGAGATTGAACATATGGAATGGATATTTGCCGAAAATGCCTAGAAATGCCATTTAGAGTAGTCATCTTTGAGAAATTCCCTAGGTTGGAATTTAAGGATTTAGGTGCTGAAATTTTAAATAATGATACTCATGTATACCTAGTTTAATTGAAAATTTACAGGACCTTAATCCGAGTTCGGTAGATATACGCGTTTCCGTAGGGCTACCCGAGCAGTCCCGGGAATCCGGCCGGGTCTTTTTCGAATGGAATCTGGTGTTGATTGAGTAAGAATTAAAATATGGGGTTAATTTATCCTTATAGAGGATTCTTCTAGCTTTCCAACAAGGTAAAATGGACTAAAATCAGACATGGAAGCTAGGAGATATGACCGTTTCGCTAAAGGGTAGCAAAACTGTCCGTAATGCACAAATGCATATGCTTATAATTGTTAAGTTTAAGAACACTTGAAATAAGTGATTGAGTATGTCTTGATGAATGTCATATGTATATGGATTGTTAGATAGCCCGGGAGAAGAAATTGAAGAACAAGAAAGGCTCGAAGGGGCGAGGAAACGAAGCAAAGGGATTACGATTTACAACCCTTAATAGCTCGGAGACCTTGTGAGTGTGGCAAACCTTAGGGTTGGGACCTAGGGTCCTAACCATCCTTTTGTTTATTTAAATTGATTTGTCATGTAAATGGACTAATCTATATTCGGTAAAAAGGGAAGAAGGCTTAATGTTAAATGACTTGTTTGATTGTGTAACTTGCTTGCTAGATTATTAGAACTAGCTTAGCACATATGCATTGCTTGGAAATGCCGAGGTAAGTAACGGCATGCGGCTACGAATGTCTGGTACGCAAACCCTGCATGAAGCATGAATGTAATGATATGAACATTGGTTGATAGCATGATATGCATGTTATTGCTATTATGATGTACATGTATTGGTAACATGTTATGAATACTTGGCATTGATAATATGAATTGGATTGCTTTAAATGAAATGACAGAAGCATGATAATTGCCTTTGTAGTAGCTTGTATTGGATACTTGCTCTTGGTAATATGAACTTGATTACATGAATTGAATAATGATCAAATGGATATTGAAATGTTATTGAGCCTTGGTCTATAGTTGGTCATAGGTAGTACGACATGCCTAGGGTCTTGAGCTCATTGTTTAGTGCTTATGCACTCTTGTTTAGTACTTCGGTACTCTTGTTGGTACTATGGGTACCGTGATTGGTGGTTAGTCACCATTGTTAGATACCATGGGTATCACTTGTTAGTACCTTTGTGGTACTCTTCTTAGTGCCTTTGTGACACTCTTGTTAGTGTCTTAGTGACACTTTTGTGACTCGCTTACCTTGTCCTACTATACCAAGGCATCTCACAAAGTAAAATGAAAAGATTGAAATATAAATGAGATATTACATGTGAGCATATACATTGGCTTATGAAGCATTGGAAATTATTTATGGTTTGTAATGATAATTGAAACGAAATTGATGCTAAGTGTAGCACTTGAATATAAAATGGCTATTGATATTGAAAATGATCAAATGGCTATAAGTAGCCCTTGAAATGAATTGCTTAATGAAAGCTTGAGAATTGAAAAATGACTATTGAGATAGGTGCATTGATTTTATGCTAGCTTGAGCATATAGACCATGACATTAATATGTATGATAGAAATGTTAAACATGAAAGCATGTTGCCTTGTTAATTGGTTATTGTTGAACTTGTGTATTGGAAGATCTATTGCCATGAATTAAATTGTTGCTTAATTGAAGCATGATATATCTTGTTATTGTATTATGTCGAATATGGTTAGACTAGGGTCGCCTCACTAAGTACTTCATAGTACTTACCACTCGTTTCCTCCTTCCCAAAACAACAGGTGATCTAGCTAAGAAGCTAGATTGGGATTGAGATCGATTGCAAGCAAGGGCATCAAGCAAGCCAAAAGTATGATATTTGTATTTTGATTAACTCCTAGTTATGGTGGCATTAGTGAGCATATTTTGTTTAGCCTATGCATTTAGGGGCATGTCCCAGGATTTGTATATATATATGTGGCTTGTTAATTGACTTGGTTTGTAAGCCATAAGGCAACATCATGCATTGGCTAGCATTTGGTATGGTTGAGAATTGCTCATGGAACCTTAGTTAGGGTATTGTGTGTTAATGTGCAAATGATGAGCCATGTGGTCTAACATGTAGGCCACAAGGCTAAGGTTTGATTGACTAATGGCCATAGACATGGTAAGGTAGAATGGATTAGATAATGGTATGTGCATTGAATTGGGCAATAGATGCATGGTTAGGTTGTTAGTTGAAGCCTAAACATGTTAAAATGGTCCCTTAAGGTTTAGGGATGGTTGTGACCATATAGGGGGTCTTTTGGTAGAGTGTAAATGTCTAAGAAAGGTAGAAACCTGCTCATTTCGAGCAGGGGTATCGATACCAATCCTAGGTGTATCGATACCCCTTGTAAATGGCCATCTGGTTCGATGCATGGTCCGGTACCACCCTTGGCAGTGAAGAAATTGCATCGAAGCAGGGTGCGATGCCAAGCTTCATTATGCACCCCTGGTTCGAACCAGGCTACCCAACCTTGGTCAACGAGTCAACGAAGGAGGCCTGGTTCGATACTGGGGTCTCCAGTAGCAAATTGGCATCGATACCTGGTCCGAACCAGGATGCCTTGCCTTAAAGTTAACAAGTCAACGGTCAACACCGTTGATCGACATCGAACTGGGGTTCGATACCTGTTTCGATGCCTGTATCGATACCCCTAGTAAAGTTGGTTCCAAATTGAGATGATAGAAATTGGCTTGATTAATAAGGTAATATTGATAGTGATTAGTTGAGTAAAAATTGGTTATAGGTTTAAATCAAGAACAAATGATATTATAATTGATAATCGAATGAAAATTGAGAATCGAAATGGTTAGTTGTAAAAGTATATAAAAAGTTTTAAATTGGCCCCAAAAATTGATAAGTGTTACATGAGTTGGCTCGTAAAGTTATACAAATGAATAAAAGGTCTTACAATTGAATACAAATCCGGTTTAAATATGAGTCAAATGTTCGGTCGACGCCCCCGTCTCCTAACCCGAGGTGAGGGTGTCACAATATTAGTGTCCTGTCTAAACCTAAAACATATAAGGAAGATATCAAACATGATTGCTAGAGGAAGGCCATGGCTGAAGAAATTAAGGCTTTAGAAATTAATAAGATATGGGAACTAGTCCCTTTACCTCTAGATAAATAAACAATAGGAAATAAATGGGTTTATAAAATATAATTAAAATAAGATGAAACTCTTGGGAGATATAAAGCTAGGATAATGGTAAAGGGTTACACTCAACAACCTGAAGTAGACTATCTAATACTTTTAGTCCTCTTGCAAAGATAACAATTATTACAACTCTTTTAGCTATGACTGCATCAAAAGACTGGAAACTTCACCAGTTAGATATAAATAATGTCTTTTTGCATAGTTATTTAGATGATAAAGTATATATAGATCTTTCTTCTGGGTTTTTTATTGAGACACCTGGTTTAGTTTGTAAATTAACTAAGAGATTATATGGGCTTAAGCAGGCTAATAGACAATAAAATGAAAGATTAATTGTTGCTCTTCTATACAAAGGATTTAAACAATTTGTTGTTGATAAATAACTTTTTATTAAAGGTACTAAAAATATTTTTATAGCACTTTTAATGTATGTTGATGATATTATCTTATGTAATCCTAGTCTTAAAAAAATGACTGTCACTAAAACATTTTTACATGATGAGTTCAAAATAAAAGACTTAAGGACATTTAAAGTATTTCTTAGGACTTGAAATAGCTAGAACTAGAAAGGGCATTAACATGTGTCAAAGGAAATACACATTAGATTTACTATAAGAAACAAAATTCATAAATTCAAAACATGTTTGTACTCCAATTGTAAATAAACATGTTTTGTCTAGAAATGATGGTATCCCTTTAATGACATTACGTTCTATAGAAGACTAATAGAGAAACTTTTATATCTTACTAATACTATAACTTATATTTGCTTTGCTTTCCAACAATTATCTCAGTTTCTTTCTTGTCCTACTAACGTTCATATAACAGTTGCACATAGAATACTCACGTATCTTAAAAGTAGTCTTGGTCAAGCTTTGTTTTTCCATGTTCATAATAAACCAAAGATAAATGCTTTTTCAGATTCAGATTGGGCCACTAGCCCTGATTCGAGAAAATTTGTCACTGGATTTTGTGTGTTTCTTGGAACAACCTTAGTCTCTTAGAAATCTAAAAAATAACAAACTATATCTCGTTCCTCGAGTGAAGTACAATGGCTAGCCTATCTTCTATTTAATCTTAATATTAAACATCTTCCTCCTACAAATTTGTATGGTGACAATTTTTCTGCAATTAAAATTGCAGAAAATCTTGTTCAACATGAGAGGACTAAACACATCGTGATTGATTATCATTTGATACGAGAAAAGATACATCAAGGATTGTAACTCCCCGAAAATGAGCCTAGATATTTTGAAAGTCGGGTTAATGAACTAATTATACCGGATAAACGATTAAACCTAAATTCGGGATTTAAATCTTAAAAATATGTTTTTAACAGAAATAAATTTTGGAAAAATTCTCAAATTCTTAATTTAACTATATTTGAATTTGATCAAATCAATTTTGGAAAATTATATTCGGGTTCTTGACATTTTAGAAATTAGTAACTCTTTTATAAAAAATGAAAACTGGACTATTTTGGTGACTAAATTGTAATTGTGCCAAAACATAGAATCTTTAAGGGGCTTTGATCCAATCTTTTCTCATCTAATCTCACCTTTCAAGAGGCTTAAATAAATCCTTTGTTAATGCTTTAATTAATAATTTTAATCAAAATTTCTCATTTTTAACCAATTTTCTCCATTTTAAGTAACTACTCAATTTCTCTCTTTCTTCCAATTTTTTCTGCATCCAAGAAGAGGTTTCTTCATCTTTTTCAAGGTAAACATCATCTTTTTACTTAAATTCATGTTTTACTTTGATCTCCTTGCATTCTCTCTTCAATTTCTCATGGTTTTCCATTGTTTTTACATGATTTTCACTCTTGGAAACATGTTGGATGTGGTTTAGAGGTGAGAATCATTCAATCCTCTGAACTTTAAGTTCATTATTGAAATTCTCAAGTGTTTGGTTGAATACAATGGTTCTTTATGGTTTTGGTTTGTTAAAATTGACTTTTATTATAGGATTTTTATTGATTTTCGTACTCAATTGCTACCTGAAGGTTTTGGATACCTAAATCTATGATTATTTATGCATCTTTATGAAATGAGGATGACTTTTAAGTGTCTAATCTCAGATCTTGTGTTTTGGTTAAGTTTAATGGTTTAAATCATGAGTTAGTGAAGGTTTTTGTATGCTTTATTGTTGCTGGAGGTTCTTGTGCTTTAGATCATGATTTTTAGGTGTGTTTTGTTATAGAAAAGGGTTTAACCTCTTTTTTTGTTGGTTGGGTAAGGTTTGGTGTTGTTCCGAAGTAGTTTTGGTTGTATCGATAGTGAGTAAGTGGTTGTTTTGAGGGAGAACGTGTTAGGAGTTGAATTGATGCCTTCTTGGGCATTAATTCCTCTATTTTTTATTGTTTAGAAGTAGGGTTTTGTGATGAGCATAGAGTTGGAGATGTTTCAGCAAAGGCAAGAGTGTTGGTTGGCTTCAACAAGCATATTTTGGAGAAGTGGCGAGTGGGCTGCATATTCGACATGGTTTTACATGTTTTCTCAGATGTTTGGGGGTGTAGGGATAGTGTGAGAAACATTCCTACACTTGGAAGAAGTTAAATGGTTTGCTCTCTTAAAGTTTCCCATAACGTGTCATGTTTTACCATGTTTTTAATCATGCTCGTAATGTATTTTGCATATGGAATTATGCATGTGTTTTGATTCTTATAGTGAAATTTTGAAGTGGTTTTATGTTGCATATTAGACTCCCATGGTTTTGCTTTGAAAGCATGAGAAATGTGGTTTTATTGGTTTATGTAATTGATGCATAATTGATGCATGAGATGATGAGATGCATGCAAATAATTCGTTGTTTTGGGTTAAGGATTTTAGCTTTGGTTTAAGATGATATTGGCCTAAAATGTGATTGTGTGGTAGAGGGATATTGATCGATCAATAGGGTCTAGTGTACACTATAATATGAAAAAAGTTGTACGTGTTGAAAATCCTTGTGCGAAACATGTGTTTGATAATAGGAGAACTTCATGCCTATTACATCCGATTCGAGGTTCGCAAGCCAATTCGGACGCCAAGGTGTATAGACAAGATGGAGAACAGTAAGCCATCATGAGTGATGGAGAACCGCAAGTCATCACGTGTGTTGGAGAATCGCAAGCCAACACATTGTTAGAGTATGCCCAAAGACCAGTCATATGATGATTGTAGGGATACTATTATTTACCAATTTAATTGAATAAAGGCATTGTCATTGTTGTTTTCAGATATATGTATCAATGTATAACATAAACTGAGAATCAATAAGGTCCATATAATTATATATTATTATTAAAAGATCCTTAATCAAGTATTATTATGGGTATGGACAATAATAATACGCTTAAGAATAACATGTTATTATTTGATGACAATGAGTTGTCATTGACATAGAGATGTCAGAATTAATACATGAATATATTAGTAGAGAATAATATATTGGATTGACCCGTTATGAGCATATGTCTTGGATTATTATGTGATGATCACGATATTGCTCATAGTGACAACTATATGTATGATCCTTAGACTTGAGATTATTTCTATCTCAACATATGTTGTTTTATGTTTTGATGTAGTTAAAAGTGTTTCCTAATTAGTTACACAATAAAAACTGACATTTTACATATTACAATGTATGTAGTGAGATGTGAATGATCGAGATAGGATTTGTCCTTCATATATAATAGGAAAGTATATCAAAGGCCACTTGATTGAGTGAGACTAGAAATGCATGGCTATGCTTGAATATGTTGATATGAGATATCACAAATTATTCATTAACAGTAGTCTATTCTAGATATCAAGAAACATTAAATAGGCTATACAAGTGTGACTATTCCAAGACTTGTGCCTATTATAGATATAAAAGGACAAAAGGATACAATACATTAAGAGAGTTGGTCATGGACTTGGTACATCGAATCATGATCTCTTGTAACTTAGATGACAATGATATATTGCTAGATGTCACTCATTGTTTGTAATATTGGAATTGTTCTAATATTATTACTAACGTTATAATCAGCCTACAGGGTCACACCCAATGGTTGAGAAGGAGCAACAAATATATATATATAAGTAGATTATATTTATAACGCCCCAAAACTAGGCCTAGAAGTTTTTTGGCCGGTTTAGAGGTCCAATGGACTGGTTTTGTCGGTTTATTCTAGTTAGGTATTAAATACTTAAAAATTGGTTTTTAATGAAAATAAAATTATGGAAAAATATTCTAAAATTCTTAATTGACGGAAAAATCAATTTTGAAAATTAACCCATGAATCAATAAGATTTTGAAATTAGTGACTATTTTGTAAAAATTGAAAACTTGAGGACAATTTTATAAACTAAGCCAAAACTTTGAATCTTTAAGGTAATTTGATATAATCCTAATCCTAGATGATCTAGGCTTTCCAAGAGCCTATATAAACAACCTTTAATCCCTTGTTTTAACCTAAGTAATCAAAATTCTCTAATTTTGATCTAAACCCCCAAAATTTACTTTTTAAAAATATCCCTTCAATAAATTTCGGTTTCTTCTTCTCCAAGGCAGAAGTCTCTTCATCATCTTTTCAAGGTAAATATCCATTCTTTTTAATAAAATTTCGTTTGTTTATTTTCCTATATTTTTCTTTATCAAAATCTCTTCATTTTTCTACGGATTTTCTAGTTTTTAAACCTTTGAAAGGGTGGGATCAATTTTGGAGGTGAGAATCATTCAAACCTATGAAACCTAATTTCTTTAATGAAATTATTAAGTTATTGGTTGATTGAAACAATCTTTAAAGTCTTGAACCAATAAAATCGGTTTTCTTGATAAAAATTCCATTATTTTCTTGATTTTCGTTCAAGGGTTTTCCATGACTAGTTTTGATGCCTAAATACATGAATTTTGAAGTTTTTATATGTAATTAAGATGACTTTTAAGTATCTAATCCTGGACATAAAGTTTACGGGGTGTTTAGAGAGGTTTTCGGTAAGTTTTTGTTAGGTTTTATGATGTTTTTAGGGGCTGCCATGTATTGGTCCGACTTGAGGGATGTTTGGGTGTGTTTTAATGCATTAAACCCTCTGGTTTTGATGCTTGAATTATGTCAAGAGGTAGAGGAACAAGTTTGAGGGAGATCGGAAAGCCGAATCACGTTTTCGGTTACTTGTCAAACAAGTTTCGTTTATCGGTGAGTGGATTTGAGATTGGGCTGCTACAGCAGTGTTTTAACTTTGTTTTAAAAGTGTTGGGAGTGTAGGGAAGGTGTGAGAAACCTCTCTATACTCTGGAGTAAGTTTTACGTTTGCTCTCGTAAATCGGTTTTCCCATATTATGTTATTTTTCTATGTTTTAGTCATGCTCATGTTATACATGCGCATATGTGAATATGCATGTGTCTAAATGCTCATGAGATGTTTTTACAAAAGTGTTTATATATATATGATGCTCCCACGGTTTTGTTTTGATAATATGAGAAAATTGAGTTTTAACGGTTTTAAAATCGATGCATTATTGATGCATGAGATAGCGGGATGCATATGTTTAAAATATTGGTTTTAACTTAAAACTTGAGCATTATGTTTTGTTTTATGTTGGATATTAAGTTGATGGGCCTGGTTTTAAGTTGATCGATCAATATGATGTACAGTGCACTATAATTATAAAAATTCCTACGTGTGTAGATTCCTTGAGTGATGCATTAGAGGTTAGCCTAATGTTGTGTGATATAACTGTTACCTTATCACATTCGGGTATGACGAACTATCCTGGACACCAAGGTGGGATCTTTAGATTGTGATAGTCAATCTGTGTGAATTGGTGAACGATGTCATTCGCATGTGGATCTTTAGATTGTGATAGTCAATCTGTGTGAATTGGTGAACGATGTCATTCGCATGTGTCTGTTTATCCTAATGTTTGGAGGTAACTCCATTCGTGTCACTTAACCAACATGTGAAAAACGCAAGTGTAAACGTTTTATTGATTTTTGTGCAATTTGTAAATTGCATGTATTTTATAAAGGAGCTCAAAGGTTTTGGAGCATTGCTTGTTAAGCATGTAAAACTTTTTTTGTGGCGTATGCCATGTGTTAAACACTTGTTGATTTTTATACTAGTGACTTGATAGTCACAAATGGTTTTCTTGAGCATGACTTGTTTTTTTAAACTGTTTTTTCGTATAATATGGGCTGCATTACAAGTAATTAAATTGTTTTATAATTCACTCACTAAGCGTAAGCTTAACCTCTCTCTTTTCCTTGTAATGCAGATAAGAAATGAGTTAGTCATCCGTGAAAGCAAGGAAAACTCCTAGTGATTTTTAATTCATATTATAACTCAAGTATGTTGCTTTTATATTTTGAACCTTAGGTAGTTTTGGAAACAATGGTGAAGAGGAACCTTATGACATATAAGTCGGTCATTTAAATATTGAATCTTGCACATTGGTATATTTGCTTTTATGTTAATGAAGTCTTTTTTGGATTTGATTCATACATTGATTGTGCCTAAGCATGTTGAATTATGACTTTGTTGAACATTGGTTTCAATTGTATTGAGAGCATGAAACTAGTATGCCAATCATCTAGAAATCTTGTTGAATTACGTGATTTATGCCCTATAGGTTATTAATTGTATCTAGTACACTTTTAGAAAACAAATATCTGGAAAATTACAATTAGGTCCCTAAAACTTTTTCGATTAAATTAGGACTCGTTTCTCATTAATTTTTGCTGCATATAAACTCGGTCCTTGCATGAACATGTAAGATATAATCAATGCATTTAGAAAAGATAAAGGAGAATAATTTAGGGTTGTTTATCAGGGCGAGTCTTCGGATTAGCCTCGGTATTCCCTGTGTAGCTCGTTCGAGTCGGATGGCATCTAGACAGGGTCGAGGGGTTACATTTGTTGGTATCAGAGCCTAGGTTTATGAGTCTTTGGGGAGTTTTATGAAACTTTAGGATTTGATTGATAAATATTTATGCTGATATGATATGCACGGTGTTTATTTAAATGTTACTAAGTTTAAAGCATGTTATGTTTATAGTTAAACATATTGGTCATAAGGTTCCCATTGCTCCTACTACTTTAGGTTTGGATTGACTTGAGCTATTAGACACCTTGCTTCTAGATGACTCACTTGGTTTTAAATTTTGTTTTTACTTACATAAAAATACTAGTATGGAAGAAAACACTTTAAAGAGAGCAATGTAAAACTTTAGATATACTTGTAGAAAATATGAACCTTGAAGTGAGTGTTGCTAGTTCTTTCGGTAAGATCATAGTAGTCGGAATTTTTCTCGTGTTTTGGAGGAAGGTGTCATGTGTTATCTTGCTGAAAAGTTTGGGTTGTTTCCTGGTTTGTGAGAATAGGCTTGAGGTATTTATGTTGGTCAGAGTATGTTAAGAAGCATCATGGTGTTGGGAGGTCTCATGGGAGTGAAAGGAAAATGTGAAGAACAATTTCCTTACCCTTTTCAATGGTGAAAATTTCGAGGACGAAATTTCTTAAGTGGGGGAGAGTTGTAACGCCCCAAAATTGGGCCTAGAAGTTTTGTGTCCGGTTTAGAGGTCCAGTGGACTGGTTTTGTCGGTTTAGCCTAGTTCGGGACTAAATACTTAAAAATTGGTTTTTAATGAAAATAAAATTATGGAAAAATATTCTAAAATTCTTAATTGACTTATATTTAAATTAGGTAAACTCAATTTTGAAAATTGACCCATGAATCCCTAAAATTTTGAAATTAGTGACTATTTTGTAAAAATTGAAAACTTGTGGACAATTTTATAAACTAAGCCAAAACTTTGAATCTTTAAGGTAATTTGATATAATCCTAATCCTAGATGATATAAGCTTTCCATGAGCCTATAAAAACAACCTTTATTCCCTTGTTTTAACATAAGTAATCAAAATTCTCTAATTTTGATCTAAAACCCAAAAATTTACTTTTTAAAAATATCCCTTCTTTAAATTTCGGTTTCTTCTTTTCCAAGGCAGCCTTTTCATCATCTTTTCAATGTAAATATCCATTCTTTTTAATAAAATTTTGTTGGTTTATTTTCCAATATTTTTCTTCATCAGAATCTCTTCGTTTTTCTATGGATTTTCTAGTTTTTAAACCTTTGAAGGGGTGGGATCAATTTTGGAGGTGAGAATCATTCAAACCTCTGAAACCTAAATTTCTTTAATGAAATTATTGAGTTCTTGGCTGATTGAAACAATCTTTAAAGTCTTGAACCAATAAAATCGGTTTTCTTGTTAAAAATTCCATTATTTTCTTCATTTACATTCAAGAGTTTTCCATGGCTGCTTTTGATGCCTAAATACATGAATTTTGAAGTTTTTAGATGTAATTAAGATGAATTTTAAGTATTTAATCCTGGATATAAGGTTTAGGGTGTGTTTAGAGAGGTTTTCGATGAGTTTCTGTTAGGTTTTATGGTGTTTTTAAGGGCTGTAATGTATTGGTCCGACTTGAGGGATGTTTGGGTGTGTTTTAATGCATTAAACCCTCTGGTTTTGATGCTTGAATTAGGTCAGGAGGTAGAGGAACAAGTTTGAGGGAGATCGGAAAGCTGAATCACGTTTTCGGTTACTTGTCAGACAAGTTTCGGTTATCGGTTAGTGGATTTGAGAGTGGGCTGCTTCGGCAGTGTTTTAACTTTTTTTTCAAAGTATTGGAGTGTAGGGAAGGTGTGAGAAACCTCCCTATACTCTGGAGTAAGTTTTACGTTTGCTCTCGTAAATCGGATTTCCCATATTATGTTATTTTTTTATGTTTTAGTCATGCTCGTGTTATACTTGTGCATATATGAATATGCATGTGTCTAAATGCTCATGACATGTTTTTACAAAAGTTTTTATATACATATGATGCTCCCACGGTTTTATTTTGATAACATGAGAAAATTAGGTTTTAACGGGTTTTAAAATCGATGCATTATTGATGCATGAGATAGCGGGATGCATGTGTTTAAAATATTGGTTTTAACTTAAAACTTGAGCATTAAGTTTTGTTTTATGTTGGATATTAAGTTGATGGGCCTGGGATAAGTTGACTGATCAATAGGATGTACAGTGCACTATAATTATAAAAATTTATACGTGTGTAAATTCCTTGAGTGATGCATTAGAGGTTAGCCTAGTGTTGTGTGATATAACTGTTACCTTATCACATTCGGGTATGGCGAACTATCCCAGACACCAAGGTGGGATCTTTAGATTGTGATAGTCAATCTGTGTGAATTGGTGAACGATACCATTCGCATATGGATCTTTAGATTGTGATAGTCAATCTATGTGAATTGGTGAACGATGTCATTCGCATGTGGATCTTTAGATTGTGATAGTCAATCTGTGTGAATTGGTGAACGATGTCATTCGCATGTGTCCATTTATCCTAATGTTTGGAGGTAACTCCATTCGTGTCACTTAACCAACATGTGAAAAACACAAGTGTAAACGTTTTATTGATTTTTGTGCAATTTGTAAATTGCATGTGTTTTATAAAGGAGCTCAAAGGTTTTGGAGCATTGCTTGTTAAGCATGTAAAACTTTTTTTGTGGCGTATGCCATGTGTTAAACACTTGTTGATTTTTATACTAGTGACTTGATAGTCACAAATGGTTTTCTTGAGCATGACTTGTTTTTTAAACTGTTTTTCCGTATAATATGGGTTGCATCACAAACAGTTAAATTGTTTTATAATTCACTCACTAAGCGTAAGCTTAACCTCTCTGTTTTCCTTGTAATGCAGATAAGAAGTGAGTTAGTCATCCGAGAAAGCAAGGAAAACTCCTAGTGATTTTTAATTCATATTATAACTCAAGTATGTTGCTTTTATATTTTGAACCTTAGGTAGTTTTGGAAGCATTGGTGAACAGGAACCTTATGACATATAAGTCGGTTATTTAAATATTGATTCTTGCATATTGGTATATTTGCTTTTATGTTAATGAAGTCTTTTTTGGATTTGATTCATACATTGATTGTGCCTAAGCATGTTGAATTATGACTTTGTTGAACATTGGTTTCAATTTTATTGAGAGCATGAAACTAGGATGCCAATCATCTAGAAATCTTATTGAATTACGTGATTTATGCCCTATAGGTTATTAAATGCATCTAGTACACTTTTAGATAACAAATATCTAGAAAATTAAAATTAGGTCCCTAAAACTTTTTCAATTAAATTAGGACTCATTTCTCATTAATTTTCGCTGCAAATAAACTCGGTCCTTGCATGAACATGTAGGATATAATTAATGCATTTAGAAAAGATAAAGGAGAATAATTTAGGGTTGTTTATCGGGGCGAGTCTTCGGATTAGCCTCGGTATTTCCCATGTAGCTCGTTCAGGTCGGGTGGAGTCTAGGCCGGGTCGAGGGGGTTACAATATTTAATCCAAAATTTAATAAAAGGATATAATTAATGTAATTGTATTCTTTTTCAAAATCGGATTAAATATAGATTCTGAAGTTTAAGGAAATAATTAAAGTAATTATTTCCTAAAACAAATTCGGAATAAAACCCTAATACCTAGGGTAACACATATATAAGGGATGTCTTGGTCTAGCAGTCGTTTTGACGAATAACTCTTCTTTCCCGCGTTTGACTTTGACCAGGGCTTGATTCCTTAAATCGGCTCTGTCTTTCTATCGCTCTCTGTCCGTTAAGATCAACATCTTTTTCTCTCTCTGTCGAGCACCAGTTGTTATCTTTATACTGCTGCTGCGACCTCCAAAGTGCTGATGTGGCGGGTGCTTCATCTGCATTTCAGCATCTATCTTCTCATTTGGCCACCTCTTTAATATTGTTTCCTTTCTAAGAAAGAAAACTATCAAATGCATCTGCTTTATGTCAAATATTAGATAAGGTCGTGGTTTAAGTGTTTGGATGCTGAAATATAGAAAATGCACCGAAATATCCATTAATGCATCTACTTTTAGACACTTATCACTTACTCAGCCCAATTGCCGAAAAGATTGAGTGGCGTGAGCACTCATTTACAAAGAGGAATACAATTCGAATATCACTTCACAATTTAGGATAATCCAACCTCTTCTCTCTTATTCGATCTCTTCTATCCTTCCTTCAATTATTTATTTTACTTTATTTGTTCAATTAAATTCCAATTATAATTAATTGTGTTTTTATTTAAAGTGTGACAACTTAAGCAAAGTGACCCAAACCAATCCCTTTGGAGACAATATCTAATATATACTATTACTTTCGACGTGTACACTTGCATCGTTTACGTTGCACTAAAATCATGCTAAACTCTTTCAAGTTTATTCTTATGTCTCTTAGCTTTACAACGCCTTTTGAATCACCTTAATTCGATATAAAAAGTTTGAGAGATGATTAATTTACTGAAGATAGTGCATACTGAAATTTTCATTACGGGAATTTTGTGCAAGGATGATTTTGATAAGTTTGAGCTAAGGAAGTGTCTTTTCATCTTCATACAAGAGACAAGTCATTGAAGGATTTCTTTATTCACATATTCAAAACAATTCAAAGCTTATTTTATTCATACAATTGAAGGTCATCATTTGCATTCAAGTCACTTCTTTATCATCTTTTGGAGGATGATTGTATTTTACATGAAAACAAGCAAGGATGGTCCTCTTAATGCATAATATTGTAACATTTAAGAAGATTAATAACATGATGATCAACATGGAATAGGAAGAGAGACTCTACATTTTGCTGCCAAAATATCTACAAACATCAAGTGTCGATTTTCATCCTCTTTTTCTCCATGAAAAAGCAAGACAAGGCAACTCAAGAGTCGTTCCTCCCTTTGGATAAAATTAAGTATATATTCAACCTAAATTAAGTTTAAATTCATCAAAAATACCTTGTGCATTCATCCACTTAAAGAGAAAAGAGAAAACAAAATATTCATTAGCATTATCACCATAAAGGTGGAGCATTCATATCTAGTTATAAGATTTTGTGACGGGGTTGTCATTAACACCGTCTAAAAAGGATTCTATATGGGTGATTATTGACAGGTTTACGAAGTGTGCACATTTTGTTGTTGTGCATACGACGTATTCTATGGATAAGTTAGCGGAGTTGTATGTTTCGGAGGTGGTAAAGTTTCATGGTGTGCCTAAGTCAATCATATCGGATAGAGATCCGCGTTTTACCTCTAAGTTTTGGAGGAGTTTGCAGGTTGCTTTGGGTACAAGGCTTAGTTTTAGTACAGCTTATCATCCACAGACAGATGGCCAGTCTGAACGTGTTATTCAGACTTTGAAGGATACGGACGAGAAAGTTAAGCTTATTTGTGCTAAGCTTAAGGAAGCTTCGGATAGGTAGAAGTCTTATGCCGATTTGAAGCGTAGAGAGGTGGAGTATGCTGTCGGAGATAAGGTGTTTCTAAAGGTTTCACCGTGGAAGAAAGTCATGAGATTTGGACGTAAGGGTAAGTTGATTCCTTCTTTCATTGGACCGTATGAGGTGTTAGAGCGTGTTGGTCCTGTTGCTTATCGGTTGAGGTTGTCGGTAGAGTTGGGTATGATGCATGATGTTTTTCATGTATCGATGCTTCGTAGGTACAGATCAGATCCTTCTCATGTTGTTCCAGTTGAGGAGATTGAGTTAAGAGCGGATATGAGTTATGAGGAAGAACCAGTGAGGATTTTGGATGTGGATACAAAGGTTCTTCGAGGAAAGACCATAGATTTGGTTAAGGTGCTTTGGAGACACCGGGGTGTTGAAGAGGCAACTTGGGAGACAAGGAAAAATATGGAGGAGCAGTTTCCTCACTTGTTTGCTCCAGGTAAGAATTTCGAGGACAAAATTTTCTTAAGAGGGGGAGAGTTGTAACATCTCGGTTTTGGGTCTAGAAGTTAGAGTGCTAGTTGAGAAGTTCGATTCGGGTCGAATCGGATTCCTAGGGTTCATTATTCTGGGAAAAATTAAAATAATAATATTTTAATCGGACAAATGATAATTTTGTGAAATGGTCTAAAAATATTAAAATGGTGTTTTAAAGTTAGAAAAATATTATTTGAACTTTAATTTGATTTTTAATTAAGTTTAGTTAAGTACTAGTGACTAAATTGTAATTTTGGAAAATTTTGGGGATTTAATTTGTGATTTTCGAAAATGGGCATTTTTAGTGACTAAATTGGAAAGCAAGCTATACTTAGAATCCTTAGAGGGACATAAACCCAATTTATTTTTAATTAATGATTTATCCACCAAAATTGTTTTTAAATAGTTTTATTAAAGATGATAATTTCATTTTCTCTCTTAACTACCTATTTTCTCATCTTTTCTCCCATATTTTCTCTCAATTTTCTTTCCATCTTCTTCTTTAGATTTATTCAATTACTTGTTGATTTCTTCATCATTTTCAACAAGATTTATTTCATTTTACTCTTCTTTTCATTCTCTACAAAACCTACTCATCAATTTTGCAAAATCAACATCTATTTTCAAGGAAATCAAGGGAGGATTTCTCATCTTTTTGGTAGAACAAATCTCTAAGGTAATTTGCTGATTTCTAATCTTTTTATAAGGTTCTTTATTAAAATTCCCAAGTAATAGCTTGCTAATAAACAATTGAAACTTAATTTCATGTTTTTAATTCAAGATCTAGGTATTTTATGGAGGTTTTTGTGAAATCTTTTTAGATCTCAATTAATGTTGTAATTAGGTTGATTTAATTATGATATTATGTCAATTAAATGCGTGATTGAGTCTCATAATGATTTAATATCAAATTAATCCCGGAATAATGTAATCGGTGGTGTTTTAAAGTGGTTTTTGGTTGTTTTAGGGGGTGTTTTAGGTGTTCTTTTGTTGCTGGAGGTATAAGGATGGTTTGTAAGTATTTTGGGTTCATAATTGAAGTGGATTGGATGTTAGATTCATTAGGTTTTGGGCTGATGTTGTTTCGGATGCGTTTCGGCTAGGTTTTCGATAAGTTTTGTGGAGGTTTGATGTGGCTGTTGTTTTGAGCAAGTTATGATGTGAATATGCTCTGATTTTAATTTTGTAGAGGTAGTGCAAGAAGGTGCATAAGTGGCTGGTGCGTTGGCGTTGCCTTCGGAGCATCAGCGAGGGCTTGTTTCGTTTGTCGGTGAGTGATTTCGGATTAAAGGTGAATTGTATTGGTTCGGTTCTGTTTTGGGGACTATGGAATAGTGTGAAAACTTTCCATAGTTCAAGAGTAAGTAAAGCAAATGATTTTGATGCATTATCATGAGATTCGGCTATTTCGGTAATGGCATATATGTGAACAATGTTTCAATGAGATTTTGATATAGCATGTCTTTGATTTTGAAATGATGCATGCATATGTTAATTGCTGAAAATGCATGGCTTATAAAGGCATTCATGGCTTATGTAAGCATGAAAAAGAATCGGAATATGATGAGGTTATTTGCCCTATGTTGATAGAGCCGATGAGCATGATTTGTGGTTCACATGATGAACATAATATGAGTGCATTATGAGCAGCAAGTTAACATGCATGATTGACATTGATATTGGCTTAGTGACACTAACTTTAGATTCGAATACAAATGACATGTCATTAGGATTGAGTGCACTATAAAACAATGAGAATAATGATGATGCCTACACGTAAACAAGGGTGACTTTGTGTCCGACCGTGCGTGTAGGGCTTGCCTATATGTAAAAAAGGGTGACTTTGTGTCCGACCGTGCATATAGTTGACCCATACGTAAACAAGGGTGACTTTGTGTCCGACCGTGCGTAATGGGGGTAACATGTATACAAGGTTGACTATGTGTCGGACCGATGCATGTTGAGACCAAGAGTCTTCAATTATGGAAAAAGGGATCCGTGTATTCGGTGAACTAAAAGTTCACATTAAGTGATCACTAGAAAGCCAATATGCATACATGAAATGAAATGGTATTTTTGTACATGATACATGAAATGAAGTGGTATTCTTGTGCATGACACATGAAATGATTTGACAATGTTGATGAGCATGATTTGGTTTTTACATATTTCAAATAAGCATGAAGGATGCAAACATGACATTTAAAAATGATTTTGATTTATTTATTGATGACCTCATGTAGAGATTCCTCACTAAGCATGTTTTGCTTAAGCTCTCTCTTTTCATCTTTGCAGAAAAATAGAGACTTTCGGGGCTATATTCGGAGCAAGGGAACCAAGGGGAAAGATCTTCTCAACTTTGGTATGTTTTGGCAAATAAGTTGGGGGCTTGGCAATGTGTGAACCAATCCCATGTGAGAGAGTGTTTTTCTTTGGTTGATGACTTGTAATAAGACCTTATTTTGCTTTGATTGTGGTTTGATATTTTTGTGTTGTTTTGGATTGTCGAAGCATGATCATGCATGAACATTTATGATTTTAATCATATCTTAGGAAGCATGCCTATAGGTTGTTTTAGAGTTTTTGATGATGATAAATGTGTTTTATTTAGTGATAATTATGTTTAGGAATCATGCATATAGTTAAGGGTGTTTAATGGTCAAGTTTAGAGGGTTGGAACCTTTTTTTAAAATGATCGGTTTTTATGTATTGTACAGGGGGTATCGATACCCCTAGTGAGGGTATCGATACCCAAAGCTTAAATTGGGGGATGTACCGAAGCATGGTTCGATGCATTTACCCCACTGGACGCTGGGGTATCGATACCACCTATGGTGGTATCGATACCAACAGCCTTTGAAGAACATCGAGGCTTGTTTCCCCGTCAGGGTATCGATACCAAGACTAAGGGTATCGATACCACTGACCAAAGTTGATGTTTTGAGAGTTGAAATCTCGCGTAAGTTCGGACAACTTTCCGTAATTAAAAATAAGCGTTTCGAACAATAGTTTTGGTCTTTAATTTCACCGTGATGCATGAAAATAATCTAATTCCATATTGGTTGATCAATATCAGTCATAGTCCCTGGGATTTAAGTGTTTTATGACTAGGTCCCTAAATAATGAAATATGAAATTGATGATGCTACGATGCTCGGATTGATCTGAATTTCATGGTGTGTATGCTATGTATGTTTAATTGAATTATGGTAGATTGAATTACTAATTTGATATTCGAATGAAACATAATTACGTTTTGTTCCTTAATTATGTATACGCCAATCGAATGATTAATGGTGGACCGAATGCTTTCATTTCTGTTTTGTACTAACCCGTCACACATAGGAATTTAATTGTGCATCTAGAAAGGAAATAAAAAAATATATATATCGGTCTTCAAGGTTGTTTATCGCATCAAACCCTTGCGGGTTTGGTTCGATATTCCCCGTGTAACCCGTTAGTGCCGGTTCCGTCGAGGCCGGGCTAAGGGGGTTACAATGTACAATATACATTTTATAATTAAAGCCTTGTTTTAGTTCTTTTTAATCATATTATGCCTTTGCATTATTAGGACAAGGTAATCGATTCATGTTTTCAGGTGCCAAGCACCGGATCGTATTAAGGTACTAAGTACTGAATGGTTTTAAGGTTTCAAGCACTGGATCATGTTAATATGTCATTTAAACCACATGTTAGAGTACACAAAGTACTTATCATGTTAAGATGTTAGTTACATAGGAGTGTAAGATACACAAAGTACCAATCATGTATCTATATCAACATTGAAATCTAGACTCTAGGCATGTCTTACTACCTAAGACCAACTAACAATCAAAGACTTATAAAATCTTTCAATTTCTTTTATCAACATATCAATTCTTTATATACATAATTAAAAAACTCAACATCATGGCAATCAATATATCATCATATCAATTTAAGCTTATAAGTATCATATTATTCTCAAACATATCATATTATCAAGGAAGCAAATCAATTTTTAAGCTTTCAAGTGATCAAGCTCAATCATGTATATAAGTTCGTGTTACAAGCTTTGAAATGATAAAAACAATTATATATATATATATATATATATATATATATAAGTTCAGTTTTAATTTCCAAGTTTATATAATCAAACCTTTCGATCGATTTTACAAGTTCAATCTTTCAAAGTTTATTTAGCAAACGAGAAAATATCATTACATGATTAGTAGATTTATACATGATTTACGTACCTTTCATCCTAGCAAGAAGCGTGAGATATAAATATCTTTGCATTTCTAAGCAATGCGAACATGAATATGAATTCATTCATAACATGCTACCGAGTATAGACAAGTATAAAACATATTATCAACCATTCAAGTAGTCATAGCATCAAACAAGTTATATAGGACCTAAGTCATATTAAATTGGTAATTCATTAGTCATATTAAATTGGTAATTCATTAAGTAAAAAGTTAGATAGGACCTAAGTCTTAACCCTAAGGATAGCATGTTCACAATACTCTAAGCTAGATAGTCTTAAATGTTTATCCTTTACTCCTTTTCCTTGCTTGTTATATGTTCCTTTCTTCCTCAATTTCTCCTATCCTTATATTCTCACGTAAGCCATATAAGTATATACACATTATTAGAATCATTCTAATAAAAAATAATACATGTTTCTAAATGCATAAAGTGCAAACAATGAAACTGTCCTTACTAGGCAGTTTGTATAACGTTCAGGTAACTAGTCATATCTTTTAATTTGTAAATTCGAATTTCGATTAATTTATATTTTTTTAAAGCTAATGAAATCCTTTTTAAAATTCACGTAAGCATTACATTTTAGTTCTTATCCAATGAATACAGTTTTTAACTTCTTTACAGGGTATTTAAAATTTCCAAACAACTTGCACTATCTAGCTTAATTCAATTCCAGATTCTATCACACCTATCCAAGTTCAGTTTTGTTTTCAATCAATTAAATTAGACATACTAAGAATTAATCCATCCAAATTTCAGCATTAAATTTCACGTATATCATTCTTGGCGAACTTTTAAAGTTATTATCAAGAATAAGATTGATCGGGATAAATTATAATAAACTATTTCCTAACTTCATTTTACCAATTATATCACCATTTTCACTTTTTTAACACTTCCATTCATTAGTAAACTCAATTTCCTTCAAGTTTCTCCTATAGAAGTTTTCCTAAATTTACATGCTTTTCATGTTATTCATTCCTTTCCATTAAATACTTAAAACATTACCTATAATGAGAACTAACTTATATCAAGTTTTCTAGCAACTCTCGTTTAATTTCAAGCATGTATATCATTCAAGACTAATCTTTAATTCATACTTAACCTATCCCTATTTTAAAACTAAATTTCCAACAATAGTTTCATACAAAAATAGTCCTAAATTTACCATTTATTATAAAACAATTACTAATTCATGTTTTCACTCAAATCACAAGCTTATGAAATTTTTTTAGCAATATCTAACTTTCCAGCAACCAATTAATCATCATAAACTCATGTTAACATCAGGATTATAAATAAATAAAGTAAGTTACATGAATTACTAAGCTAAAATCCTTAATTTTTCTTTGAACAATTAGAATAAAATCCAAGCCTTCATTGCTGAATTTTCGGATCTCACTCTCTCATTCTTTATCCATCCTTCTCCAAGGCAAGAGGGACACAAGTAGATGAAGGTAATAATTTCACCTTGAGTGGAATTCTGAAATGTCTAATGTGACCTTGACTAGTCATTAATTAAAGGTTACTCAAGGGCATATTTAAGAATTAAAGAGTTTAGCGTGCAAACACTTTGTTATACGTAGTTTTTAATTTAGTCCTTGTAGATTTGACTATTAAATTTTAGGCATAAAGATAATTTTAACCCATAACGTTTATAATTTTTATCGTTTTGGCCCTTATTCTTTTTTTGGAATAAATTTAACCCTTAACCTATATCTTTTTGACAAATAACTTATTTTAACTACCATGATAACTGGACCGTTAAAAATCTAATAATGATGACATATCATATGCATATGATAATATATTTTAAATAATATGACATCTAACCTATAATATATATAATATAATTTTATTCTAATATAAAATATTAAAAAATTAATTAATTCTAAAAAGAAAATACTACTAAACATTCTCAACCCTACCTACGATAGAATCCAAATCTTACCTTAAAAAATTAATTAATTTCGAACTGTGTTCATATTTTTTGAAGATAGGACTTCGATTCTACCGTAGTTAGGGTTGAGAATGTTTAGTAACCTTTTATTTTAGAATTAATTAATTTTTAATATTTTATTTAAATTTTAATTATTTTATATTTTATATTAGAATAAAATTATATTTCATATATATATATATTTGATAGGTTAGATGCCATGTCATTTAAAATATATTATCATATGCATATGACATGTCATCATCGTTAAATTTTAACGGTCTAATTGTCATGGTAGTTAAAAAATAAGTTATTTGTCAAAAATATATAGGTTAAGGGCTAAATTTATCCCAAAAAAAGAATAAGGGCCAAAACGATAAAAATTATAAACCTTAAGGGTTAAAATTATCTTTATGACTAAATTTTATATTTCTTCATCTTTGATCCTTTATAATTCAATTTTTATTCCGATCGAATTTAATCACTTAATTTAGCTTGTGATTCAATTTGGTCCCTATGAAATTTGAGCTACATTATTCTTTAGTTTCAATTTGATCATCCTTATATAAAATTGTAGAATTTTTTTAAATTACTTAATTTCTCAAGAAATTCAATGTGTATAGTAATTAGGCTAATAATTTCCTTTTAGGCTGAGTTTGGGGTATTACACATCACCCCAAGACCGATCGATAAAACTATCTTAGCATCTAAAACCAAGAAGATTGATTAACACCATCCTTAGCAATTGCATCAATTAAACTATACACTTCTCGAAATATATGGTGAAAGCATACACCATGTAACCCCCTCGACTCGGTCTAGAGAAAACACGACTCAAATGAGCTACACAAGGAATATCGAGGCTAATCCGGAGACTCGCCCTCATAAGCGACCTTAGAAATTAAAAAATTATTTTTTATCTTTTTTAGATGCTTTATTTTGATCCTATGTGTTCATTCATAGATTATATTCAATTGCCGCGAAAACAAATAAGGAACGAGTCCTAAAATGAAAAAACATGCTTCAAAGTGTTCAAACATTCTCTAGATGCATTTTTTATACCTAATAGGCATTAAGCACATAACATAGAATACTTACTAGATGCATGTAACCCCCTTAGCCTGGCCTAGACGGAACCGGCACTAATGGGTCACATAGGGAATACCGAACCAAACCCGCGAGGGTCCGATCCGATAAACAACCCTGAAAACCGTTATACTTTTTTTTTCTAGATGCACAATCAATCTCCTATGTGTGACAAGTTCAAGCAGTACGGAAATGGAAACATTCGAACCACAATAATTCGTTCAATTAAACGCGTACATGATTAGGGATCAAAAGGTAAGAATCCAAATTGCATCACCGTAACCACAGTCAATCCACCGGATAACAGTTAAGCAAACTTAACACATTCACCATACAATTCAAATCAAACGAGGTGTCCTAATTAATCGATTTCATGTTCTAGCATTTAAGGACTTACCCGTAAAATATGTAATATTGGATTTTTCGTTCATCTTATATCATACGATGTGTGTTCGGGTTAAAACATACATCATGGTGTCACAACATCTCCTAAATTACTCTTTAATCATCTATATTCGATTATGGGATATAATCATACGTTGCATGCACTTAAAACTCACAATTTATCCATTCTAGGCTAGGTGTTTCGAAACCATGGGTACTGGTATCGAAACACGGGCTTAGAATACACCTTTTAGGTCCTTCTAGGCAGCCTGTTTCGAAACAGCCACTGGGTGTTTCGAAACAGCTGTGTCCTGTGTCAACTGGTATGGAACCATGGTTAGAAACACCTGTGTCCAGTGTCAACTGGTATGAGACCATGGTTCGATACCCCTGTTTCCAATGACAACTGGTATGGGACCATGGTTCGATACCCCTCTGTCCAGTGACAACTGGTATGGGACCATGGTTCGATACCCCTGTGTCCAGTGACAACTGGTATGGGACCATGGTTCGATACCCCTGTGTCCAGTGACAACTGGTATGGGACCATGATTCAATACCCCCTGTGTTCGAATAGAAATAAGTCCTTTCAAACACTCTATACATACCCAAACACAAATATTAATATCTCGAGACTATATGCAACATTCCTAGGCATCTCCATCAACATAAACACACCGTAAATCATATGAAAAGGATCGGAAGAAGATCTATAGGCATGCTTCCTAATGTTCAACTATAAGCAAGTGTATTTATACTTGTGTATGTGTACATGCTAATCATGTCAAGGCTTAACCAAAGAATGACCATCTCTATGCATGCACATAGCAATCATATGAAATCCCTCTAAAACAAAACATACCAAACGTTATAATGTCTTTTTACAAAACCACAATTAAACCATAGAGGAACACTCTCATGTGGGGTTCAAATTACACATTGCCTTGCCCTATTTTATTTGCCAAAATCATACCCAAAATGTATTATTCTTCCCCCTTGGTTTCCTTGCTCCGAATGTAGCCTCGAAATCCTCTATTTCTCTGCATAGATGAAAAAGAGAGCTTAAGCAAACATGCTTAGTGAGGTAGCTCTAAATAAGTCATCAATGCATAAATTCTAAAACGATTTAATAGCCATGTGTGCATCCCACAACTTTATTTAAAATAGGTAAAATCATCCCGTGATCATTTAAACCATTAAACCGTTTCATGCATCACAAGTATGAGTTCTAAATCATTTCATGCATCATGTATAAGATTTCCAAATCATCTCATGTATCAAATGTAAATGAATTCCAAATATCATATGTATACATATTGGCTTTTTAGTGAACACTTAGTGTGAACTTTTTAGTTCACCGAATACGCGGATCTTGAGACCATTTGTCTCGTCGTGACACAAAGTCACCTTTACATGACACAAAGTCAACTTAACATGACACAAAGTCAACTTAACATGACACACAGTCAACTCACTGGCTCTATCACGCACGGTTGGACACATAGTCACCCTTGTTACGTGTAGGCGGCTCTACCACGCACGGTTGGACACATAGTCACCCTTGTTACGTGTAGGCAATATTCCATATTTCAATAATGTTTATAGTGCACTCAATCCTAATGACATGTCATTTGTATTTGAATCTATAGTTAGTGTCACTAAGCCAATATCATAATCGAATGTGCATGATAATTTGCTGCTCATAATGCATGCATAACATGTTCATCATGTGAACCATAAATCATGCTCTACGGCATTATAAATATATGGCAATAACCACATATTATCCCCATTCATTTTCAGCTCATAATGCATCCATGATGTGTTCAACAAGTGAACCAAAAGTCATGCCCAATGGCACCATTAATTGTAGGGAAAATAACCACATCATATTCCGATTCTTTTTCATGCTTACATAAGCCATGGATGCCTTTATAAACCATGCATTTCCAGCAAATTAACTCATGCATGCACCATTTCCAAAATCATACTTATGCATTTTCAAGAATACTTTTGAATTATCAACATAAATGCCATTACCGAAAAATAACCGAATCTCATAAAGATGCATCAAAACATTTAATTCACTTACTCTTGAACTATGGAAAGTTTTCACACTATTCCATAGCCCCCAAAACAGAACCGTACCAAAACGATTCGCTTTAAACCCGAAAACCACTCACCGACAAGCGAACGAGCTTCCGCCGATGTTCCGATGGATGCACCAATGCACCAGCCTCCTAAGCACTTCTTAGAGCCTCTTCTACAACATCAAAAACAGAGCATATACACATCACAACATGCTCAAACCAGCAGCCACATCCGATCACTCTAAAACCATCGAAAACTATGCCGAAAAGACCGAAAATAACTCCGAAACACATCCGAACATCATCAGCCCAAAAACTAATGAACCTAACATCTAATCCACATCAAATGTGAACCAAAAACTCACCTAAACCTTCCTTATACCTCCAGCATCATTCTAACACTCAAAACAGCCCATAAAAACACCGAAACACACCTAAAAACAACATCGATTGCATTATTCCGGGATTAATTTATTATGCCATCAATCCAATGCTTATTAAATCATTAAATTGACAAAATAACACAATTAAAACATCCTAACTCCAGCATTGAATGAGATCTAAAAGAATCTCACAAAAACAAACACAAAATCATGAAATCTAGAATTAAAAAGATGAAATCAAGCTTCAATTAATAAATCAACAAGCTATTACTTGGGAATTTCAATAAAGAACCTTAGAATTAAAAGAAAATTCAGCAAATACCTTTTTAGATCTATCCACCAAAAGATGAAAACCTTCCTTCTTGATTCCTTGTTGATTTTGTGAAATAGATGATTAGGCTTTGTAGAAAATGAAGAGAGGATTAAAATGAGATAATTTGTGTTGAAAAAGGATGAAAAATCAGCAAGGAATTGAAGGATTTAGGTGAAGGAAAATAGAGAGAAAATGAGAGAAAAAGAAGAAGAAGATGAGAGAAAAAGATAGTTACGGGAGAAAATAAAAGAATTGAGTTGTCAACTTTTAAAAGCTATTTATAAAAATGTTTTTGGTGAATAAATCCTTTATAAAAATTAAATTGGGTTTATGGCCCTCTAAGGATTCTAAGTAAAGCTTGTTTTCCAATTTAGTCACTAAAATAGCATTTTTTCCAAAATAGCCAATTAAATCCTCCATCCTTTTCCAAAACTTACAATTTGGTCACTAACATATAATTAGACTCAATTAAAAATCAATTTAAAGTCTAAACAACATTCCTTTAATTTTAAAATATCATTTTAATATTTCTAAACCAATACCAAAATTATTACTTCTCCAATTAAAACATTATTATTTTATATTTTTTTCCCGGAATAACGAACCGAAGAACCCGATTCGACCCGAATCGAATTCCCCCAACTAATACCCAAACTTTTAACCCCAAAATCGGGATGTTACAATGCAATTCAACCTAGATAATAAAAGCATAATACCAACTTTCGACATACTCACATCAACCATATATCATAATCACATATGGTAGATACATGAATAAAACCTCAAAATAGCTTCATTATACTTAAAGTATACCAAAAAGGCAAATTCAATTCACAAAGCTAACACCAACAGTGATAATCATCATAAATATTTGCATAAACATCATTCTCATTATGATATCACATCCCATTGCTCACTCAATACTACTAATGTTATAAAGACATACTTGAGCTTTCACTTGGCGGTTACCTGGATTCTTGTTTCTCTTTGCAACCTCATTATTATGTACTCTACATTGCAAGGTAAAAGAGAGGGTAAGCATAAGCTTAGTGAGTGAATAAAAACATATTTTAAAACACCTTACAATGCAGCCCATAATATACCAAAATCAATTTTAAAACCAAGTCATGCTCTAAGTAAGAAAATGTTCATGGCTATCAATGTCACTATTGAAAAATCAACAAGTGTACCATGGCTCATAAGCCATAAAACATTTCAAAATAACTTTTTAAAATCAGATGCTTTAATAAGCAAAACTCAAACCTTACATGCAACTCCGAGCAAAGATTACAAAAAACTTTTTTACACAATTCGAAAACTCATGCAACTCACGTTACAAAGTAATAGATAAAAACACTTACTTTTCAATCATATTGATATTAGTGATGCAATTAGCCTACCGCTAATCGTTGGGTTAAACGAAATCTCGTTCGGTCCCTTAAACGAGGTTACATGGAGGTCTAGTTCCACCATGCGAAAACCCACCTTAGTATACGAGTTAGTTAGCAAACCCGAATGCGATAAAATCCCTTATACCGCGTAACATTAACTCCCCTTAATGCATCACTAAGGAATTTCACACGTACGCATTTTATATATTTAGTGCACTACCATCCTATTGATCGATCAACTTATCCTTCTTAGCCATCACATAATAAACAATACAAAACAAAACCAATGCTCAAGTTTTATGTAAAAAACAATATCTTAACCACATGCATCCTACTATCTCATGCATCAATAATGCATCAATTTTAAGAACCGGTAAAAACCACTTTTATCATGTTTTCAAAAAAAATCATGGGAGCATTAAAACCTTTATAAATCCATCTCATGAGCATTAAAACAAATGCATAATCACTTATGCAAAACACGATATGAGCATGACTAAAACACAAGGTAAAAACAAGGCATAATATGGGAACCATTACGAAAGCTATACTTTAAACTTACTTCCGAGTATAGGGAGGTTTTTCACACCTTCCCTAATTCGTCAAACCTTTGAAAACACATTTAAAACCCTATCGAATTGGCAGCCTTCATAATCGACTCACCGATTTACTAAAACTTGCTCGATAAGTCACCCAAAAACGTAATTTGGCTTTCCGATCTCCCTAAACTTGTTCCTCTACCTCTTTACCTGATTCAAGCATCAAAACCAGAGGGTTTAATGCATTAAAACGCACCCAAACATCCCTCAAGTCGGATCAATATCAAACAACCCCTAAAAACACAAAAAACTTAACCAAAACTCACCAAAAACCTCTCTAAACACCACATAAACCTTATGTCCGGAATTAGATACTTAAAAGACATCTTAATTACATCTAAGTACTTCAAGATTCATGTATTTAGGCATCAAAAACAGCTATGTAAAACTCTTGAACGAAAATCAAGAAAACAGTAGAATTTTTTTTAAGAAAACGAATTTTATTGATTCACGACTTTAAAGATTGTTGCAATCAGCCAAGAACTTAAGAATTTCATTAAAGAAATTTAGGTTTCAGAGGTTTGAATGATTCTCACCTCCAAAACTGATCCAACCACCTTTCAAGTTTTAAAATCAAGAAAACCCAAAGAAAAATGTATAGATTTAGAAGAAAAAATTATAACAAATTAAACCAACGATTTTTTATTAAAAAGAATGGATATTTACCTTGAAAATATGATGAAGAGTCTGCCTTGGAGAAGAAGAAACCGAAATTTAAAGAAGGTTTATATTTAAAAAGTAAATTTTTGGGTTTTGGATCAGAATTAGGGAATTTTGTCTACTTAAGTTAAAATAAAGGATTAAAGGTTGTTTATATAGGATATTTGAAGATTTATATCAACTAGGATTAGGTTTGGATTAAAGCCCCTTAATTATTCAAATTTTTGTCCCAATTACAATTTAGTCACTAAATTTTCAATTTTTACAAAATAATCAGTAATTTCAAAAACTCTAGGATTCAAGGGTCAATTTTAAAAATTGATTTGACCAAAGTCAAATATATATCAAATAAGGATTTTAGAATATTTTTTCAAGATTTATTTTCATAAAAAAACCTCGAACTAGGCTTAACAGACTAAACTGATTCACTAGGCTTCTAAAACGACCTCTAAACTTATAGGCCCAGTTTTGGGGCGTTACACACCATTCATTTTTATAAGTTTCGCATCAATTCGACAGAACCACTGTTAAAATCTCCATAGGCGTTTCTTATGATGTAACACGCAAGCTATAGTAACTACTGATTTAATTCTACGTTATTAAAAAAATCTTTTGCACTAAATTTTATTTTTTAAAAAAATATTCATGAATAAAAAACAAAATATATGTGATAAAATTTTATGCATTTGGACTTATTTGAATGGAAGAAGAAAGTTATATACGGCACATGTGTATATAGATATATTATGTCACCTAACATTTGTATTTCTTGTAAAAACAAGTAATGATTATTAGAGTCGAAGAGAAAACATATTTATTAAAGCAATTTACCTTCTCAACCTTTATATTGTATTGATTTTAAAATCAAAATAAAAGTTTTATATACAAAAGATGTTTTATAGTAACAATAAATCTGAGTGCAGATAGAAAAGAATAATTTTATCTAGAAAATATAACGACAGGTTTTGAAAATTAATTTTATAGAATTTTATTAGAAATCGGTTACAGTTTGATTTACTTTATATGTGTATATGGATTAAATTAAATTATATTTTTTGTATTATAAAATTTATTAACTCAAGTAATGTTTTTTTATTTAATATCAATTAAGGATGTGAATTGGGAGGTCTGTGCGAAGGTTACTCTTCTTGTATCTATCCCTGCCCTACAACCTACCGTAAATCTAAAATCTAAATTCATCCTATTATGCGAATCGCAAGATTAAAATTATTCTATTACAGCAAAACTGGTATATAGTGGCGTTCTTCGTAGCGTTTCTGAAATAAACGTCACATTGACTTGTACTTTAGTGACGTTTGTGTCTAAAACGCCGCAATAATTTATTTTTAGTGGCCCTTTAGAATAAATACCGCAATAACTCATATTTTAGTAAAGTTTATATACAAACGCCGCAATAGATTTTTTTTGTAGCGGCATTTTTTCTCAAACGCCATAATATCTCGTAATTTAGTGTCATTTATGTTACAAATGCCACAATAACACGTATATTAATGGCGTTTTAAAAGACAAACGCTATAAACCCCTCCTAGATAAACCCAATATGTCGGCAAATTTATCCCTAAATCAAAAATACCCAATTTTCCCAAATTTCCCTCGCACAGTTTTCAAACAACGTCGTCTGATCCCAGTCTCGCTCATCCACCAGCATTAACTCGTTGGAATCAATGTCGGAGTCTCGTGGGTCATCCACCTTTGCCACCACCAAAATCTATAGTTGAAGCAATTTTTCGTTGAAGCAATCTGCAGTGGGGTAACCCAATCTGTCGTTAGAATCACCATTTCCTCAATCTGTCGTTGACTCGCTAGAATCAACGTTTCTTCAATTTGTCGTTGAAGCAATCTACAGTGGGGTAACCTAATTTCTACAAATCCATCGTTGTCCGGTGTCCCTCCATCGTTGCCCCAATTTCCTCAATTTTTTTACCTGCAGGTAACCATTAATTTCTTTTACCAAAAATCCATTTCAATATTCATTTTTTCAATTTTCGTTTAAACACTGCAGGTAATAACTTGTTTACATTAATCTGTTTCCACAAATCCATTTTTTCAATTTCTTTTACCTCCAGGTAACCATTAATGTTGTCTCTTGAGTGTATCTTTATATATATTAAATCTTAATAACGGAACAGAGGCATAGAAAAAATAGTGAATCAGTGAAGCATGTAAATAGATTACATTAAAAATACTTATTTTGGAACAGAGGCATAGAATATATCCCTTTCGATTTTTTCTGTTTTGGATTTGATTACTTATTTAAACTTGAAATTTGATTCGAACATAAATGTTAAATATTAGAAGTATGTATATAAATTACTTAAACATATTTTTATATTTTGTAATGTGTATTTACCTTAAAAATACTTGTATAATAAACTTCAGATATGAGATGATTGCAATTGATTTAGGCATTATATTATTTTCTATTTAGCAAAGAATGCATTTTAAGGTGCTATTTGTCAGAACCTATTTGTTAGCGGAGATTCAGAGCTACACTGACAAGTGAAGTTAGCTTGATTTTCTTGGTTAATGCTGTGAACTAGTTTCATGATATTTGGACTATTCAAAATAATTATTAATTGTATAAAAATGTAAACGATAGATTGATATCCACAATAATATGTGGTTTAAAATAATCTTTTGTTTTAGAATAACTCAAAAGTTACGGTTCATGCTTGAGTTGTGAAATGACATTTGTTGTTATTAGGTTCGATAGATTATTTATTCATAAACTCATTATATTGTTTATATATAATCACTCATTAGATTTGAATGTATATTACAGAAATACAAAATGTATAGGAGTTGGATGAATTTGTCAAGGGTAAGCATTGACTCCTGAAATGGAGTAGAAACTTTTCTAAATATAGCTTTTGCCAATGCAAGCCAAGAGAATATGATTCTTTACCCTTGTAAGAAGTGTGTTAATATTAATTGGCATAGCCGAGAAGTTGTACAAGAACATTTAATTGTTTATGGCTTTATTCTGGGCTATAGAAAATGGGTATTCCATGGAGAGTTGAGACCCCGTACTGCTTCTTCCAGGAGTAATGTGTCTTCGCATCCTATTTTTGATCGTCCATCTGTTAGAGAAGATGACATGGAGGATATATTGCGAGATGTATTTAATATGCACGATTATCAACAATCTATTAGAGAAGAAGATTGTGATATTGGTGTAAATGATTTTACCGAGATGAGAAGAAATGAATGTGGTGAAGAGCCAAATGGAGATGCTGCAAAGTATTACAATCTAATTGATGAAATGAATGAACCACTTTACGATGGATCGAAGCATTCAAAACTTTCCTTTTGTATTCGTCTTTTCCACTTAAAATATTTGGGAGGATGGACTGGTAAATCCTTTACACAGTTATTAGAGTTTTTAAGAGAAATATTTTCGTCTGCCAAAATTTCTCAATCTGTCAAAGATATGAAGAAAATGATAAAAGATTTGGGCCTTGATATGAGAAAATACACAACTGCCCGAATGATTGTATGTTGTATTGGAGTGATAAAAAAGATCAAGATTAATGTCATGTATGTTGTAAATCTTGTTGGATGAATATGGATACGCAAGATATGATTGAAGAAGAAGCTGAAGCACGATCGAGAAAGAAGGCAGTAAAGATTTTACGGTATTTTCCTCTAATACCTAGACTTCAAAGACTTTTTATGTCTTCAAAGATTGGTGAGTCTATGAGGTGGCATTATGATGGACGAACCGATGATGGACTGTTAAAGCATCCTGCTGATTGTGAAGCTTGGAAGTCATTCGACTAAAAATTCCCAAGTTTTGCGGGAGATCCTCAAAAAGTCAGACTTGATCTTGATCTGATGGGTTTAATCCTTTTAAAATCATGAGTACTTCGTATAGTACTTGGCCCGTTCTGCTTGTTCCTTACAATTTTCCTCCATGGATTTGCATAAAACAATCATCTTTTATCTTATCCATGATAATCCCCGGTGAGAAAGGTCCTGGAATGATATTGACATCTATCTACAACCTCTAATTGTAGAGTTAAAACAATTATGGGTAGGTATCCAAACATATGATGTGTTCAAGAAGGAGAACTTTAATTTGCGTGCAGCTTTATTATTGACTATTAATGATTTCCCTACTTATACAAATTTATCTGGGTGAAGTACCAAAGGTCGTTATGCTTGTCCTTATTGTGCTACACAAACATGTTTGAAGTGGTAGTACAATGGAAAAAAATTCTCTTACATGGGACATCGATGGTGGTTAGATGAAAATCATCGTTTTAGATTTCAGAAGAATATGTTTTATGGTACTGAAGAGTTTAGAACATCTCCTGAGCAAACAATCCGGTACGATATCTTGTACATGTTGAAAGATACCAAATTCACTTATGGAAAGATGAGCCAACCACCAAACCCACAATCAAAGAGAAAGATGAAAGAGGTATACGAAGGTGATGCTGAACATCTTATTGATAATGAGTCTGATGAAGAGGATGATCAAAATGAGGCTCAATTATGGAAAAAAAGAAATATTTTCTTTGAATTGCCTTATTGGGAGTATAATCTTGATGTCATGTATATTGAGAAGAATGTTTGCGAGAATATTATTGTAACCATTCTCAATATCGATGGAAAATCTAAAGACAATTTAAAGAGTCGACTTAACTTAGCTGACCTCAAAATTCGACATGATCTTCATCCTCAGATACTTCCTAATGGAAAATTATCGTTATCGCCTTCTATTTTTGTGATGTCGAAGAGAGAAAAAGAAATATTCTGTAAGGTGTTGAAAGATATAAAGGTTCCAGATGGGTATATTTCAAATATATCTCGATGTGTCAGTATGAAAGATCGAAAACTTTATTCTCTAAAGTCACATGATTATCATATACTAATGCAAGATCTTACACTAGTTGTCTTACGTGGTTGAATGTCGAATGAGGTGATATCTTGTATAATTGAACTTTTCAATATAATTAAAGCTCTTTGTGGCAAAGTTTTGGTGGTTGAAGAACTTGAGAAACTCCAAGATCGAGTAGCATTGACTTTATGCAACTTGGAGAAGATATTTCCACCTCCATTCTTCACAATTATGATGCATTTGTTGGTTCATCTCCTTCATGAAGCTAAAGTTGGTGGACCAGTTTTCTATCGGTGGATGTATCCTATAGAGAGGAATAAGTTTTTTTTATAGTTATTTAATAATATTTAACTATTCAACTAGTTATATAATGTTGCATTTATTGCGTGTCTAGGTTCTTATGCAAGTTGAAGTCTTATTGTCGTAATAAGCGTTATCCAGAAGGATCAATTGCTGAAAGGTATTTAGCAGAGGAGTGTATGACTTTTTGCTCTATATATTTGGAAGATGTCAAAACGAGATTGAATAGACGAAATAGAAATGAAGTATTCAGTACTAATAACTTAGCTGAGACTTACTTGTTTGGAAGCTATGGTGAACCAGTCGGCAAAGTTGAAATTTTACAGTTAGATGATAAGTCTTGGGTACAAACACATCGATATGTTCTTTTCTATCATGACTTAATAGATCCCTTCCGCACGTAAGTTTCTATAATTCATATTTTATAGCTGAGACTTACTTTTTTCCATCATGACTCAATCGATATTTCACATTCTTTAACCACGTAACCTATTTTATAGTAGGTATAAAGAAGATTTACAATCTCGTGTACGCTCAAGAAGATTAAATCAACGAGAGAGTCATAAGCTATTTGTAGAAACTTTTCATGAATGGTTAGGGAAAATGGTAAGTAACTAAAGCTTTATATGATTTTTCTTGTCTTAATATATCAATATGAATGTTAACCAATTTTTTATTTTACATGTAATAGGTTTGGGATGGGAGAGAAGTTAGTGAAGAAGTTAAATGGCTTTGTTAAGGCCCGATATAATTGTTAAGAGATATAATGCCTTTCTCATTAACGGGTATAGATTCCATACGAAATCTCGAGAAAGATTAAGGAGGACGCAAAATTGTGGAGTTGTTACTTCTTCAACTACAAGTTATGTTAGTGTTAGGGAAAATCATCTTGTGGAGAGAGATGTTGAATATTATGGAATTATTACCTACATTATTGAGTTGGATTATTATGGTAAATAGAAGGTTGTGTTGTTTCGTTGTGATTCGACTAATGTCAATACTACTCGAGGAATTAAAAAAGATCAATTTGGTTTTATAATGGTGAACTTTTCTCGATTAATTCATACTGACCACAACCGATGGACGAACCATATGTATTCTCTTCTCAAGTCAAACAAGTTTTCTATTCTCATGATCCAACAAAAGATGGTTGGTATGTTGTACTCCGTAACACCCCTAGAGACTTGATTGATATCGGAGATGATAGTAGAGATGACATTGAAACAAGATCAGAAACTTTGCCTTTTGCAACACAAAACTTAGATGGAACATGTTCTACTTCTAATTCACAATTTCAATGGGTTCGAGACAACATGGATGAAGATTTTAATGAAAATTAATTGCATATTGTCACTAATGACTTTTTTAGTAGTACTATTGTCACTAATGACTTTTTTTCGTTTATTACAGTTATTATGTCGATGAGGAAATTAAATAGCTTAAATATTGTTCAAGTGCATCGAATAGAGAAAGAAACAAATGAAGATGATTTGTCTTGTTTTGGATATTCACAAGTTCCTGAAACGGTTGGAAATATAGAAATAGAAGATATTTTTTAAAACTTTATTAGAATCATACCTACTTGTTATTGTTGAAATTATTTTAATAAGTTCTGACTTGATATATTTGATATATAGGTGGAAATGGTCTAAGGCGCAAGATTAAAGGATAGACGACTTTGACAGAATTATACGATCTCTCCATTGAAGAACGTGTAAAAGTTTTAAGAAATGATACCGGCCAACCTATTGGGGCAGAAGCAGGTGTTTTGGCAAGTTATTTAGGCATTATTGCACGCAATGCTTCAATTTTGCCAATCAATTATGAGTCATAGCATCAGATGCCAAATAGTAACAACAATCAAGCTCTTGATCGTGTTAAGGTAATAATATTATTATAGTAGTTAATTCATTACATTTAAATAGTAATATTTATATTTGTTTTGATTGTGTAATTTTTAGGATAAATTTTCTTTAAGGTCTCAGACTATTATGTGAAGCATACCTTAGGAAAGAAATGGAGAGACTATAAGAGCTTCTTGAAGAAGACATATTTCAACAATGATCTGAGCCTTCAAGAGAAGTTTCAAAATGTTCCCAAAGGAATACTACGGTATTAATGGGAAGATGCAGTCAGGTTTTGGAGTTCAACAAAAGGAGAGATAACATCTACAATTTGTAAAAATTAGATTATATCATTACAATTTTAACTTTAAACGTAATAAAAATTATAAATTAAACAGGAGAGAGAGCACGTAGGAGTTGCTAGTTGACAGAAACAAAAATTTACTCATATAACAGGAACGAAGAGCTTTGCTCGCATAGCTAATGAAGAGGTATTATTTTTTTTCTTAAAGATTATTTTTAATTGTATTACATTAAAGTTAATATTCATGTTTATTATATTTTGTAGCTTATGACGACTGGTTCTAGCATTGGACGGGTAAAGCTATTCGACATTACTCACACCAAAAAGGATGACTCTCCAATGAATCCTGAAGCTGAAGAAATTTGGGTATATTCATTGCCCTTAAAATAGAATGATGTTGTAAATGAAGGAAATGATTATCAGATGAAAATGAAGGAAAAAAGACAGAGTATGAAATTACGGCTTCAACTGATGGTTATGCTAATATTGCTAATATCAAAAATCAAGTTTTTGCTGATGTTTTGGGTCCTAAAAGATATGGCCTAGTGCGCTATCAAGGATCATTCATAACATCAACTAAATATTTTGGATCAAACTCGTCTTAGTACATGCCATCACAAAGTCAGTCTTCTCAAGCGAAAATTCATCGTTTAAAACAACAATTAACTCAATTTCAAGCAGAGATGAAAGCTAGAGAAACTGAGAGAGAAATGAGAGCAGCAAGAGAAGCAGAGAGAGAAGTAGCATATCAGAATCTTCAAAAACAATTCCAAGATATGATAGCGATGTTAAAGAAGAACCAACCAAGGAATTTGTCACCTTAGTTGATTTTAGGTTCATTTGGTTTGTACTTGTTTCTGAACTGTTATTTCACTTAAACACTGAATTATATTTCACTTTATTTGATATTAGACTTCAATTTATTTTGGTGGTTAAATATTTTTATTTAGTAGATATATTATTTTTCAATTGTATTGTTGTTGGAATAATACATGAAAGATTTTGATAGTAATAATAATTTAAAATTGATTTTTTTACAATACAGTACCTATAGCGGCGTTTTGGAAAAACACCACTAAAAACCAATTAAAACTGTGATATTTATATAGAAACGCCACAAAAGTACAGGACAATTGTGGCGTTTATGAAACAAAACGCCGCTATAAAACAGGAAAATTGCATCGTTTAGGTTTTACAAATGTCGATATAGATTGTAAATTAGCAGCGTTTTACCATTCAAACGCCGCTACTTTTTGCGCCGCAGGTTTTAGCGGTGTTTCTTGCGGCGCTTTTTTTAGCGCCGCTAATAAACGCCACTATATATCTTAAAAAACGACGCTATAAACCTGTTTTGTTGTAGTGTCCCCACCTCATCACCCACGTAGTCCATGAAACCAACGTAATCCCCTATTTATCCACCTCATAACTCATTCATATAATATATTTATAAGTATATATTAAATAAACATAAATCAAATTTATTAAGAAAAAACATTATAAAATATATTTCATTCGGATTCTCAACACATATGTGACATATTCCGGTTGTCGCCATTTTAAAAATAAATAATATAAGAATTTGGATTTTGTACAACATAAAAAATTAAACTAAATTAAAATCTATTGTACATGACTAAAATATAACACAAATAACATATAAAATAAATTTTCAATTTCCATAACAAATAAACATTATAAAAAATTTAAAAGAAAATAATAAAGGAAAAACTTTAGAAAATAAAAAAAATAAAAAAAATTCTACATAACATATATTATTAGGAAAAGAAAATTAAAAGTAGAAAAATAATATACCTATGATGAGGACCAAGAGAAAAATAATCTTTGAAAGGTCCGACGGCATATAATAAAAAATAGAAAATTAATAAACCTAAATATTATTATATATACTTTTCATAATAAATATTAATTATTTTAAATTTGACTATAATGTAATAAATATTTTTAAAATATTTATATATTTAATCTAATTAATGTCAATCTTAATTATATATATTAAAATTTGCATAAATTGTTTTTATAAATTTGACAATGATACAAAAGTTACACCCAACAAGGGTTCTTTTATACCAAACTAAAATGTCTAGAACTAAAATACTTTAAAAAAAAGGAATAAAGGAAAAAATGTGTGAATGTTTGAGTTATATTACGGCATTATATCAAGTCCTTTACATTAATAACCATATCTATTTGTTTTGAGTATGGAAAAGATCGGTCAGGCTTTTACTGACCAGGTGAATAATGGGTCTTGAAAGTGTGTCCACTTAACGTGTATTGCTCCAGGTTTGTCTCACTTATTTTTCATTCATGACTTAGTTCTCCTTATTGAAGCTTCATGTGGACATGCCAATATGGTGAAGTATGTTTTTAAAAAAATTAAGCTTGATCAGGACATAGAATAAGTGTTGCAAAGACACAAAGTCACTTTTTGAAGAATTACTTTTAACTTGGTAGCATATATTGCTTTTGATTTTGGTTTAGAGATGGTTTCATATCTTTGCAGATATCTCGGAGATCCACTCCTTCATAATTGAATAAAAAACTACATACGTATATCTTCTTTATAAAATTAAGAAAAAAATCTTATGTGAGCAACTTGTTCTCTCTCTCTAGCAGAGATTCCAATGCAGTCTTGTTGGCTCCCGAAAGAATTATCTGAAAACGTTGAGAAAATTATTCGATAATTTGTTTGGGAAAAGAAGAAAGGCACCTTAAACATCTTCTACTAATTATAGTGTACTAGCTGGTTTACGGAATTTTGTGAAACAAACCAAGCATTCTTAATGAACTTAGGTCATCATCTTGTTATAGATGAGGACCGTTTGTGGGTTTGAATTTTAAGGTCTAAATGTGATTGGATGAGGATATTCTTTGCCATTTATGTACGACCTATTGTTCAAGATTATGGCGTGGTATTAGTGAGATTTGGGAGAAGGTGTACATTAGTATATGTTGAAATATACATGATGGTAAAACTACTGATTTTTTGTATGACACATGGTTAGCTAAAGATGGGCCTTTTGTGAAATACTATAGGGAAGTGATACTTCAATGTCGATTAAAATGACCTCAATGGTGAACAGATCGGGTCAGTAAGACATTGATAAATTATTTCATCTTTTACCAAAAAACATTTTACAATAGATTATAGCTATGCGTCCATCCCATGCTTATTTGGGAAAAGATATAACAACATGAAGATGATTTGAAAATCAGCTCTTTGACCCCAAACCTGCTTATGAAAAACTTTCTCGGAGTAATATTGAGTTGAAAATGAAGATTAGTCAGTTATTTGAACAAAAAATATGCCACAACGTGTTCGAACATTCCTTTTGTTAGAAAGAAGTAATCGTTTTCTTGCAAACTCAGAGAGACTTAAGAGACATATGCAGAATTTTGGTATCTGCTCAATTTGTTATTTGGTGGACGAATCATTAGAGCATGTTCTTAGGGAATGTCCTATTGTTACTACAATTTGGAGTTGGGTGGTTAGACAATCAAAATTGTAAGATTTTTATACGTTACCATTTGAAATTTTCTTTACGGTGAAATAAGAAACAAAAGCAATTTCGTTTTGGATACAAATGTTTGGGATTCATTATTCCCTATAATATGTTGGAAAGTTTGGAAACGTAAGTGTAGTGTTATCATGGATGATGAATATGTTGAGTTGTCAAACTTGTTGTATAAGTGATGAGTGCCTAAAAGTCCTCATCTTTTATAACATATTCCAACTCAATTATTGCTAATAAAGACAGAATTAAATGCAATAATAGATGTTTCTAACTATTTTCCACATCTCAGCATCCGAATACTATTTTTATGAATTTATCTATTAATTGACATAAAACATATATGTTTGATAGTTTTCTTTCTTAGACAGGAAACTAGATCACAGAAAGAGACAAAGAAGAAAATAGATGCTGAATTGCAGAAGAAGCATCCGCCAAGGCAGCGTTCTGAAGACTACCGCGGCAGCATGGAAGACGACAAGTGATGCTCAACAGGAAGAGGAAAAGATACCGAAAGAATAAAAGAAAGAAGACAAACTCAGTTAGGAGGTTGAACCCAAGTCAAACCGCGGGAAGAGACATTTTAGGAATTAAGAATTATTTAATATAATTTAATTAGGAATTAGATTTCTTTTCTATTTAGAACTCTTTCCTTGCATGAAAAGATCAACTTAGGACTTGGCCTATATAAGGCACTCATTAGGTTTAAGTTTATGGGAGTCGGTTTCCACACATAACATATCCTTAGCCGACGACCACAACATGTTCTAAACTCCATTGGAGGTTTAGGTTGTTTGTGGAGTAGATGGAGATGAAGGATTATATTGTTCTTGATATTTATTAATGCAAACCTTATTTCATAGCTTATTCTTTTTGGGTACTTAACTTTCTTTGCATATGAGCTCGAGATGATAAGTATGTGAAGAAATATTCATTTGTCTAATATCGGGAGAGTTAGGCTCATGAAACGAGAGAATACGGTCTTTGCTCAAGGGCATTGGCTAATCCGGTTATCCAGGATTTCAGCGACTAACAAGACGCAAGTGATGTTGTTATCCGCCCTTGATTAACGCCGGGAGGTATCATCAAGACAAGTGGATTTCAATAGTTCTCTTCGCTTAGGGATAAAGAAGAAGACACATAAGGATGCTCTGTCGAACTATGAAAAGTTGAATTATCGATAAGGCATAACCCCGCCTAGGCAGCTACGATGACCCTTTGTACGATCCACCGAGGCGGCAGTTCAACCCATTGCATTAATAAATGGATTGACGACATAACTGGATTCTCCTCTATAAAGCACTCAATCTAACCTCATCTTTATCATTATTATCTTTTCATAAATTAGTTTAGTTTAGTTATTTTAATTAATCCAATCAAACCCAATCATTTGTGTTCTTTTTATTTTCTTTAGTGCAGTCGTAAGAAGTAGTGAAGTCGACACAGTCCCTGTGGGTTCGACAACCTTAAATATTACAATATGACAAAGGTGGAAATTAACAGGACTTCCGAGCCTCCATCAGATTTGGCGCTGTTGCCGGGGACTGGCGCTCAATTTTACTACTAATTATTTCTGCACCTTTTCTTTATTTTATTAGATTTAATTTTAACGTATTAGGGTTGTTTTGTGTATGACGAGGTCTAATCTGACCATTAACCAGTATCCTTACGATCCAGAAATCGAAAGAACAACACAAGATCTGAAATGAAGGGCACGCCTAAGAATGAATCAAGGAACTGGCCAGCAGAACAACGCTGGTATGAATACCGCCAAGGTAGACAATCGCGGCGCACATACAGTAGCTGATCCAACAAATCTTCCAAGACAAGAAAGAGCACGAACAGTTCATGATTATTTGGAGGAAGACTTGGATGGATTAACTCCTGCCGTTGTGATGCCTAACATAGAGGCAGAGAACTTCGAATTAAAACCGGTCATGTTCAACATGATCAACACCCTAGGCCAGTTTGGGGGAGCGGCCAATGAAGATGCTCGGCAGCATCTTAAATCCTTTTTGGAAATCTATAACTCATTTAAACTGTCGGGAGTCTCAGCCAACATCTTTAAATTGAAATTATTCCCCTATTCACTAAGGGATCGGGCGAAGGCATGGTTAAAAAACCTTCAGCTGGGATCGTTGAATTCATGGACAGAATTATGCCGAAGCTTCCTTGCCAGATTCAGTTATACCAATATGACTCATAAGCTTAGAAACGATATTACATCATTCAGGCAAGATGAAGACGAATCAATGTATGAGGCATGGGAAAGATACAGAGAACTATACAGAAAATGCCCCATGCATGGTTTACCTGAGTGAACTCAAATATCCATCTTCTACAACGCAGTTAACACACCTACGAGGATGATGCTTGATGCTTCTGCCAATGGCACCCTCCTAGACCGCCGACCCCATGAGAGTATAGAAATTCTGGATAGGTTAGCAAAGAACGATTATCAACACCCAACCACCAGAAGAGGAATAAACAGACGAGGTATGACAAACTCTGATTCTGCAAATTCCATCCTAGCACAACTTTTAGCCTTATCTAACTTGGTTAAAGATCTGCATAAACCGAGTCATGTTTGTAAAGTAAAAGCAGTCGCCATTCTCTGTAAAACATGTGGTGATAACCATGACACGAACGCATGCCCGCAAAATCCAGAATCTTCCTTCTATGTTGGAAATTTTAATAGAAACAACATGTCCAACAATTATAATCCATCGTGGAGGAAGCACCCGAACTTCTCATAGAGTAACCCCAACACTGCACTTAACCCGCAACACCAATCCGTGCAATCTACTGGATTCCAGCAGAACAACAGGTTCGCTCAGCAGCAGATGCCGCAGCAGGCACCGCCGCCGCAGCAAACAACAGATGTCCAGATTTTGGAGAATACACTATAGACCTTTATGGCTCAGACTGGTGCATACATTGCCAACACCAATAAGTTCATTCAAAGAGCCGACAACTTCATGGACAGAACCGAAATGAGAATGCAGAATAATAAAGCTGCTCTCAAGACTCTAGAAACCGCAATAGGACATATGACACAACAGATGAAAAACAGACCTATCGGAGGTCTCTCTAGCGATACTGAAGTCGCTAGAACCGGTCCTCATGAACAATGCAAAGCAATATCAACCAAAAATAGAATACAACTGAAGGACCCTGAGATACCTGCTCAATCAGTAGGTAAGACCCCTAAAACAGTAGCACCGAAAGAAGCTACTGATGAAACACCTGAGGCAAAGAAACCAACAGACACTGCCGAAAAGCCCACCTAAGCAGACGATGTCATAGCCGCACCGTAGATAAGATTCCAATGTAATGAAAGAATTGAGGATCTGCGTCTACCACCACCTTTTCCATAAAGGTTAAAAGAACAAAAGCAAGAGTACCAGTTTAAGAAATTTCTAGACATACTTAAACAGGTACATATAAACATACCTTTAGTGGAGGCAATCAAGCAAATGCCCAACTACGCCAATTTCTTTAAGGATATCATATCCAAAAGGATAAAAATTGGGGAATTTGAAACAGTTGCTTGGAAAGAAGCTTGTAGTTCAAAAACTCCAACAACAATCGTAATTCCGAAGGGTATATATATTTTAAGTCAAGCAACACTTGGAGGTCCTTGCAAGGCTCCTATTGAGATAAAAGTTTAGGAACTATAAAAGCTCCAGGTGATCCTAGAGCTTTCAAGGAGCCTCAATGGATTCAATTCAGTAGAGTTAGAAATTTTAAAATGTCTGGTGGAGGAGTATTCGATGGTCAAGGAACCAGAGCTTATAAGCGAGAAGGTTGCCATAAAAAAGACTTTTGCAGCATACTCCCCATCGTAAGGTTTCTTTCTTTTTGTTAGAATTTGATATTTTTTATAATTATAACTAATATATAATTTTTTGACTCCATTTTAACTATGAACTTAAACAGAGTTTAAGGTTTGATTATTTGACCAACGCGTTGATACAAGACATAACTAGTAAAGATAGCAAATAATTTCACGTTAATCTTTTGGGATGCAAAAATATTACTCTCGAACATTTCAAAATACGTGCACCTAAAAATAGTCCAAACACAGACGATATTCATATGGGGAGATCAGATGGAGTTAATATTATTAATTCTGAAATAAAAACCGGTGATGATTGTATATCGATTGGGGATGGTTCCAAAAATGTAGACATAAAAGGAATAACTTGTGGACCGGGGTATGTCATCAGTATTGGCAGTCTTGGAAAGTTTGAAAATGAAGAACCAGTTAAAGGAATTAAAGTATCAAAATGCACTATAAGTGATACTTCGAATGGTGTTAGAATCAAGACTTGGGCAGGTGAATTTTCTGGCAGTGCATCAGATATTTATTTTGAAGGTATCCCCGTGAAGAATGTCAGTTGCCCTATTATTGTTGACCAGAAATATTGCCCATAAAATAAATGCAAAAAAAATGTATGTGAAGACTTATCAAAATCCTAATATAGTGAAAGGATTTTATCAATCATCTAAATATTTTGTGTTTTTATAGAAAGAATCAAATGTTAAACTAAGCAACCTCAGCTTTAAGAACATTCGTGGAACGACTGCGATTCCAGAAGTTGTCCGAATCATTTGCAGTGGAACTTTTCTATGTAAAAATGTGGAACTCGCCGACATTGATATTAAGTATAAGGACCCGATGGACCAGCAGTATCCCAATGTAAAAATGTAAAACCTAAAATTTCTGGCAAACAAAATCCGCCTGCATGTGCTGCCCCTTACCAAAAGAACATAGCCCTACGATTTAAATGGTCAGCAATGATTAAAGAAAATGTAAAGCTTTCGCCTTTTTATTTTTGAATAAAAGCATTTGTTTTTATTTTAATTTTATATTGTTACTTTTCTCTGCAAAACATGTAATTTATTAGTGAGGAAATCATTTGTAACATTTCATAGTAAAAAATAATAAACCTAAATTATTTATTATAACATTTCATATGAATTATTTTAATTCTAACTCTGATCCAAATTAATAATACGAAAATATTCATATTTAATTTAATTAATCTCAATATCAATTATATATTTTGAACTTTTCATAAATAACCATAATTTTGACGGTGATACAAAGTTTTCATCCAATGGAAGGCTCTTTTGTTCAAAAATAAATTATTGCAGACTAAAATACTTCAAAAACGGAATAAAGTACAAAGTGAAAAATGAGTAAAACATTACAAGCTTATTTTGGTATTATGCCGAATCCCTTTACATTATCTTCTCACCGACTTCACCAGAAAACATCATTAAAACTATTAAAAAAGGAAATATCTTTAAAAATAGTTTATATTATTATATATTGCATATATAGTGAAGATATTTTATATCGTAATTGTCGATAATATTATTCATCATTTTAATTATTGTAATACCCCGAATTTTTCCCTAATTCGGAAATTAAAATTCTGAAATCTCTAATTTCTGAAAACATTTCAGAAATTTTAGCTTTGAATTTCAGTGACTTAAATAATCTTTTCAGAAATTTCAGTGGCTATTTTGTTTATTTGGTAAAAGTTAGTGGCAGTTTGGTTTTGAAAACCTCTGCAGCCGCTGCTATCTCTCTACCTCTCTCCCTCAAACCCGATCTCACGCTCTTCTTCCCCCTCCCTTTTGATCTTCGATCACTCTCTTCCGTGGTTTGTTCGACCGTCATCGGAGTCGATAACGACCTTGGTAGAAACGTCCCTCTCCTCTCCGTTCTCTGTTATGGTGAACCCGTGAAAGATTTCTTCAGTTCTCTTGTTGTTTAGATCCGTTTGGGTAAGTTGAATGTTAATCTTATTTCAGATTTGTGTTGGTGTAACCATGTTGTTTTGGTTTTGTTTTGTTGATTGAGTTTTGGTTCTTGGAAACGAAAATATTAGGGTATTTGTCAAGGAGTTTTGTGGAGTTGACGGAGTTCGTCATCGGAGTTATCGCCAGAAAACTCTTGCCGTTGCCAGTGAGTTATCGCTGCCGCCACCGACGTCCTCTTCTTGCTGCCTTAATAGGTTGTTGGAAACCCTAGTGTTTCCTTGTGTTAAGCGTTGGTTAAGGGTTTATGTGTTGGGCTGAGTTGTTGGGTTTTGGTATAAGTGTGGTGGATGGGTGTTGTGTTTAGGTGTGATTTGAAGTTTGGGCTTGTTGGTGTTGGGCTTTGTAAGAGTGAGGTTTGAGTTGAGCTTGGGGTAATGGGCCGAGTGTTTATCTTAAGGAGAGTCTATTTCTGGAGGTTTAATTTTATGAGCCCATTCTGACCCGAACTGGATAGTGAACCAAACCTAAACTTTGACCATATTTGAGTTTGACCGTTTGACCCGAGTTTTGACTGGTTTGACTTTGTTGACCAAGCTTGACTTTGACCGGACCTTTGACCAGTTTGACCTTGGACCCTTGACTAGTTGGCCTTTGACCTTTGACCAGTCAAAGTTTGACTTTGACTTCTAAGTTGACTAGAGTTGACTTTTGACCAGTCAAGTCAAAGTTGACTTTGAAGGTTGACTTTGTCTTTGACCAGAGTTGACTTTGACCAAATGTTGACTTTTTCAGACAACCTTCTCCTTGATGTTTTTCGACGTGCTGAGTCCGATGGTGCGGTCTGTTTTTTAAAATTCGAACCCGAAGTGTCGTTTTGGGGGCCTTTTAGTTCGAATATTTTCTCAAAGGTTATCTGTATCAGTTTCTGAATTTGGTTTTCCGATTGGTTCAGGTTACTTGGATACCGACCCCGAGCATCTACCTCCTCCTCCTCCTGGACGACCTACTGTTAACCAGCATTCGGGACACGCACGTGAGTTATCCGATCTGTTCTATTTTGTGTATTTTCTGTATGGTGGCATAGTAGGATATTTTACTTGTTGTTATTCGTAGGTGCTATGCCTGCTAGACCTAGTACTAGGACTGAGGTCAGTAGACGTCAGTATCGACGTTAAGTGATCTGCTACAAGTGTGTCTCTCTCGACGATTTCCTGTATATTTCTGTGTGCAACTTTCTGTGTATATGTTAATTCCGTGAAACATGTTAATTGCATTATTTCTGTTATTTTTTGAAATTAATTGAATAATTATTATACTCTGAAAAATTAACTGAATATCTGATTCTGAACTATTATGCATGCCTCCTATTATTCTCTTAGGCGTGCATTCCGATTCTGTTATCTGTTCATACCATATTATTTGTTCATGTCATGGCATCGGTTGGATATGTGTACGGGGAAGTTCAGTGGTATCACCTATTGGTGAATATCACTTCTGATCAGTGGCTCCACCTACGGGTCGAGTGACCACTTCTGTTCAGTGGCTCCACCTACGGGTCGAGTGACTACTTCTGTTTAGTGACTCCACCTTCAGGTCGAGTTTCACTTCTGATGGTGTGTGTGGGGATAGAGTGGTTCAGGGGAACCTTCTCTTCTGATGTTGTTCGGTGTTTGAGTGCATATCATATCATACATGCATTACATCTCATGTTCTGATCTGTTTTGTGATATGTTGTTATGTTTTGAGATTATATTATTCTGCTCTGTGTTATATTTTCTGTACTGTAATATATTTATCTGCACCTTAGAGACAAACTAGGCTTCCAAGCTTACATCCCCACAGTTTTCTGTTTCAGATCTCAGTCTTAGGCTTCGATACTTGGAGGATTCTAATTTCAGATATTTTGAGTATGATTTTTCAAACTTTAATTTAATAACTTTTTTATCGGATATTTAATGTTTCTGTAATGTATTACGGACTTTGGACATTTAAACGATTTTCAGAAATGTTACATTTATTATAATTTTGCGTTGAACCTTCCGTTATTTAAATTGTTAATTTTCTGTTTTTCAGTTAATAAATTATCAGAAATTTAAACTTTGTTTTATTTAAACCTAACTTGGGAAAGAAGTTTTCTTAGCGTGAACCCTAACTTTTGATCTAAGTAATTAGATTAAAATAAGGGGTTACAATTATACACGGGTATTGTTATTTACGTAAATCTTAAATAATGTTTTTAAATTTGGAATAAGATTAAAATTAAGATGCGGGGATTATGAACATTCTATGGGCAGGAGAAGCTGATAAAACTATGGGCACAATTGAAGGACTGAATCTCTATGCTCGAAACTTGAGAATTTAAGGTCTCTTACCAATGGTGTGGCATGCTTCACGAACACTTTCAAATCATAATTGAATTTTTTTCGTGGTAGATGATGGAAACCCAATTATTAAATCATATTTACTAAAATCTGGATCTTAGGCCATTAGTGTTTAGTTAAAGGTCCAAGTTTTTGTCTTCTTCGATTTGTATTTTGTAGATATAAAATTTGTTGGCTATTTTCGTAGATAATATTATTGCTCTTGTGGTACATCTATTCCAAATGATGATATTAAAGTTAATAGAGAAGATGCAAGGACCATTTGAAATGCTACATTGCGTGGGGCTCCGACTTGTGATCAGATCAAGTATGAAAATGGGTTCCTATATGTAGCGACCCTTTTTTTTAAAATCGATAAGTTTGGAAACAAAAACGGTCACTATTTTGAAAAGGTGAAAATGAGAAATTAGGTTATGAAAATGGGAATCAGAATTTGACCTAAAATTTAGGGGTTTTGAAATTTGGGGAAAAAGAATTTTAAAATTAGGGTTTTAAAAAAAATGTGGAGTCGCCACCGGTCACTTTTGGTAGACCGGACACCGTAAAAACCAGAGATCTGAAACGATTTGGGTTCGAGAGTCGGTTACGATTTAAAACGGTATTAGCGTTGAAAATCGCCCAAAAATTGGCACCTCTATCAAAATAACCGCTTAATTAATTTTGGATTTTCCAGATTAAAGTGGCATTTAATTTGGTATTTGTTTAAGGTTCGAATTCAAATTTTATTTTTAACGTGTCCTTACTCGAAGGTAAACGCATACACCGCCACCAATACGTTGGAAGACGGGCCCGTTACGACCGAATAAAGACGTAATTATTAGGTTCATTAATTAAAGGTGTGATGTGAACAAAAATAAAAATATGTGAGAAATTAAATTGCGGAATAAAATGCAAGGAAATAAATATGATAATATAAATATAATATATAATTTATATACATAAAATGATACGAGTATGGAACATGTATATCACATAATAAAGTAATAATATATGTAATTATAATATATATAACATATACATTACGTTAATTTAAAATATATATATATATGTAAGGAAAAAGAGAAAAGGCAACAATTTGACATTAAAAATAAAATATTACAAAGTGCATAGATATGTAAGATATATATATTCATATATGGAAAATGAATAAAAAAAAGGAAACAAAATTTAAAAATTAAGACAGCCACGGCATTAACGAAATTATGGAAATTGCGTATGACTTTCTAAAATTAATTGGTTTTAATAACATTAAAAAAAAGGAAACAAAGCTTTTAACTATAACAAAAACGAAAACACATGAATTTAAGGAGAAATATACGATAAATGTTATATACGATAAACAACACGAAAAACCTGCAATAAGCAAATATAAATAAACAATAAAAAAAATACCAATAAAAGTATTCACATTTTCATTGAACCATAAGAATGGATTACATAATATATTAAGAGAAAAAGAAACATACCCAAATATACTCGATCAATTAATAATCGTATATGGTAATTAGGAAGCTCGGATAAGGGTTTGGTTATGGAACCTTGCTGCCGTGAGAATGAATATTGTGATTTTGAATTTGAAATTGGATTTTCAAATCAAAATCAGTGAAATTGATTTTTAGCCTTGCAACGAATCGACAGACTTGGGAAAGGGGTATGCGGCGGTGTAATCGACAGGGTAAAAAAATATGGTTATGGGTATTGCGGCTAGGGTATGAAAAATATGGTTTTTTGGTGGAGTGCGGCTAGGGTAAAAAATATGGTTTTTTTATTTTTAGGGTAAATGTTATATATATAGTTAGGGTGAAGGGTAATATATGGGAATAAAATAGGATTTAGGTTATAATATATAAGGTATCTATAATTTGATGAAGGGTGTTTTAGGTTTATCCCTTTAGAAATGAGAACCAATTAAAAACAAGACCTTGGGCACCAAGTAGGGATTTTTATTATATTTTTAATTATAAAATCATATATAATAGGTCAAATTTATTTATGGTTTGGGCTTATAAAAGTGGGCTCTAATAAAAGGCTTTTATTTATATCATATACTTATATATATATATTGGATTTTTGGTTTTAATTAAGAGATAATAAGGATAATAATTATAATAAAGTTAGTGATAAAATTAGGGTAGGTTAAGGTGGATTGGGTATTAAGAAAGATGTGGATTGATTTATTTCGAGCATAAACCCGGATAAAATTAGTGATTACAGTTGCCCCTCTTTGTTTGTCGTTGTGAAACAATGATAAAGCAAAGACCATAAGCACTAATTTTATCCAACTCCTATTTTCAGAGATGCCTTGATTTCTGATCACTACAGCATCGGACGACCCCTCTCTTCGAGCGTATGTCGTATCGAACGGTCCCTCTCTTCGAGCGTATACCGTGATGGGCGACCCCTCTCTTCGAGCGTATGTCTTGGAGTATGACCTCCTTCTACAGGCGTATGTCATATCGAACGGTCCCTCTCTTCGAGCGTATACCGTGATGGGCGACCCCTCTCTTCGAGCGTATATCGTATCGAACGGTCCCTCTCTTCGAGCGTATACCGCGATGGGCGACCCCTCTCTTCGAGCGTATATCGCAAAGTATGACCCCCTTCTTCAGGCATATGTCATTTTGAACGGTCCCTCTCTTCGAGCGTATACCGTGATGGGCGACCCCTCTCTTCGAGCGTATATCGCATCGAACGGTCCCTCTCTTCGAGCGTATACCACGATGGGCGACCCCTCTCTTCGAGCGTATATCGCAAAGTATGACCCCCTTCTTCAGGCATATGTCATTTTGAACGGTCCCTCTCTTCGAGCGTATACCGTGATGGGCGACCCCTCTCTTCGAGCGTATATCGCATCGAACGGTCCCTCTCTTCGAGCGTATACCGCGATGGGCGACCCCTCTCTTCGAGCGTATATCGCAAAGTATGACCCCCTTCTTCAGGCATATGTCATTTTGAACGGTCCCTCTCTTCGAGCGTATACCGTGATGGGCGACCCCTCTCTTCGAGCGTATATCGCAAAGTATGACCCCCTTCTTCAGGCATATGTCATTTTGAACGGTCCCTCTCTTCGAGCGTATACCGTGATGGGCGACCCCTCTCTTCGAGCGTATGTCGCCTGGTTGTTCTTGGAAATGTTTCTTATCTTCTTTCCTGTAAAGATGCATATGACGCAAAAGATATGGGTTAGCATGCCCCTATTCTATATGATGCATGTTTGGATTACTGACGGAGGCTGTTTGGGTGCTCCTCGTCCAATCTCTTTGGTTCCGACTTTTCTTTGTGAATCATCCCTACGTTAGGACTCAAACTATCTGTGTTGACGTTAAACGGTGCTTCTGAATTTGCTAATTTCAAAGCGTCCATCTACGGGTTTTCACTTTGACAGTCCTTTCCTTTCTTCTTTTTTCATCATCTCTTCTTTTTTTTTCTTTCTTTTTTCTCTTCTTTTTTCTCTTTTTTCTTTCTTTTTTTTTTCTTTTTTTTTTTTTCAGGCGCCCCTTTGGTTTTCACCTTGTGAAATTCTGCTCTCTGCTATCTCTACTGGTTTCGATGAGCTTGTCTGGATTCCGCTTCTCATTAACCTGTAGCTGATTGGATTAATCCTAGCAATGTTTGAAAATTCTTTGCTTATCGATGTTCCCTGTTAATTCACTTATGAATATGCAGAAAATATAATACACCAAGAATATTTAATATAGCTATTTTATTATTTCAAAAAGTCATGGCAAACGTGAAACTTGTAAAAGAGGAAAAAAGATTAAACTCGAGACAGAGCTGGCGATATCGAAGGTATGAATGATATTGTAACTCATCGACCGCAGAGAAAACCTTGTTACCCGTCTTGACATAGTAGCCTCTGAAAAAGTTGACGGGACGTCAAACCTCACAACTATTTGAGTCGTCCTCTCGGGTTTTCAACTCAAAGTCTCCTTTGATTCTAAGGCGCCCTTTTTGGGGTTTTCACCTTAAATCCTCCTATGATCCTAAGGTGCCCTTTTCGGGTTTTCACCTTGAACCCTCCGTTTTTCTTTTTCTTTCTTTTTTCTTTTTTTCTTTTTTTCCTTTTTCTTCTTCTTTTCTCTTTTTTTCTTTTTCTTTTTTCTTTCTTTTTCTTTTTCTTTTTTCCTTCTCACCAAACTCAAGCATAATATTTCTTGATTGAGTCAGAGTTCACGGGATTGCTCATCTCATTCCCGTCCATTTCTGTTAGGATGACAGCCCCCCCTGAAAAGACCTTTTTTACAATATACGGTCCTTCCCAATTAGGCATCCACTTTCCTCGAAAATCCTTCTGAACAGGCAGGATCTTTCTAAGCACCATGTCTCCCTCTTGAAATTCCCGGGGCCTAACCTTCTTATTGTAGGCTCGCATCATTCTCTTCTGATACATTTGGCCACGACAAATGGCACTCAATATTTTTTCTTCTATCAGATTTAATTGATCGAACCTAGCTTGTACCCATTCAGCATCTTTCAATCTTGTTTCGCTTAGTATCCGAAGAGAAGGTATCTCAACTTCTAGAGGTAAAACTGCTTCCATCCCGTAAACCAACGAATACGGGGTTGCCCCGGTCGAGGTTCTTATCGAAGTTCGGTAGGCAAACAGTGCGAATGGCAGTTTCTCATGCCAGTCTTTGAAGGTATCTGTGGTCTTGGCTATGATCTTTTTGATGTTCTTATTAGCGGCCTCTACTGCCCCATTCATCTTAGGGCGATAGGCGGTAGAATTGTGATGTGTGATTTTGAACTGCTCACACACTTCTGAAATCATCTTGTTGTTCAGATTTGTGGCATTATCAGTGACAATCCTTTCTGGTAGACCATAACGACAAATGATCTCCCTTTTCAGAAATTTGCAGACCGTGGTTCGCGTAATATTGGCATAGGAAGCCGCTTCTACCCATTTGGTAAAGTAATCAATTGCCACTAAAATGAAGCGGTGCCCATTAGATGCTCTTGGATGAATTTGCTCGATAACATCTATCCCCCAAGCAGCAAAAGGCCAAGGCGAGTTCATGGTGTGTAATGGTAATGGCGGTGAGTGTATTTTGTCGGCATAGATCTGACATTTGTGACATTTCTTAGCATGATTAATACAATCTCCTTCCATAGTGGACCAATAATAACTGCATCTCATGATTTTTCTTGCCATTGCAAAGCCATTGGCATGAGTCCCACATAAACCTTCATGTATTTCTGTCAATATTGCTTGAGCTTCTCTAGCGTCGACACACCTTAACAATACCTGGTCACTGCCCCTTTTGTAAAGTATATCTCCGTCAAGCACGTACCCAGATGCCATTCTCCTTATGGTTCTTTTATAAACCTCAGTAGCTCCTTCAGGGTAAGCTTGGAGTTTGACATATCGGAGAATATCGTAATACCAAGGGTTCCCATCCTTCTCTTCTTCCACACTATAACAGTGAACTGGTAGTTCCGTACTTTGCATATCTAGCGATCTCATTTCAGCCATTGTACTAGTCTTGAAAGCAGCAGCCAAAGTGGCCAAGGCATCGGCCATTTGGTTATCTTCTCTCGGTAAATATTCGAAACTGATTTCTTCGAAATTTTGAATCAACTCTTGTACCAGATTGTAATACTTGATCAACTTGGGGTCCTTGGTCTCCCATTCTTGTCGTAGTTGATAAATAACTAGCGAAGAATCGCCGAACACCTGTAGGGTACGTACTTTCCGCTCGACGGCTGCGTGAAGGCCCATCACACACGCTTCATATTCGGCCATATTGTTAGTGCAGAAGAAATTCAGCCTGGTTGTGAATGGATAGTAAACTTCCTCGGGAGAGATTAACATAGCCCCTATGCCATGGCCTAGGGCATTAGAAGCTCCATCAAAGTATAGTCTCCACGGTATCTCAGTTTCTGTCGTTCTCCCTTCAATTGCTGCGGATATCAACCCTTCGTCTGGGAAGTCAAAGTTCAGGGGTTCATAATTCTCCATAACCCGACTTGCCAAAAAATCAGCCACTGCGCTGCCTTTCACAGACTTTTGATTCACATAGACGATATCAAATTCTGACAGTAGCATTTGCCACCGGGCCATCTTTCCTGTCAACGCTGGTGCCTCCATTAAAGCCTTTAAAGGGTCAGGGGGTGTCGATTATGCAAATTTCCGGTTTCTCCTTCTCGCTTTTCACAAAGAACTCAACCTCCTTAGCATCCATTAGCGCCTGAACCCTACGCTGAAATTCCGTGCAAACTTGAATGTCATGGTCTCTCGCTTGGTGGTATTCGCAGTACTGGCTGCATCCTTTGTTTACAATTACCATCCCTTGGTCGATTAAACCCGCCATGCATAACTGTTGGTACACCCACCTTAGAGGAGATCGTACTTCCGATATCATGGTTAGGGCCTTCCTGTGAGATTCCTCTTCAATATTGTTTACTCCTTGATTCCCATGGTTGGGGAGTGGATTATTGGTGGTATTCGGCTCCCCCAACTGTAATACTCCCGTATTTAGTAGATTCTGGACAAGCTTTTTGAAAGCTATACAGTTCTCAATGCTGTGACCGGGAACACCAGCATGGTATTCACAGTGGACCTTAGGATCATACCACGCTGGGTATGGTGGATTGAAAGGAGTCACATGGAAGGGTCGTACCAAATCAGCTTTGTGTAGCTGGGCGTACAACTCCTTGTACGGGATTGGTATAGGGGTAAAGGTCTTCTTCTCAAACTCTCTTTTCGGTTTTCTATCATCTTTTCTACTGTTTCCTTGGGTGTTGTTGGTATTAGGCTGCGGATGAGATATTGTCAGATTCTGGCACGTCTCGAAGGCATTTACTTCTTGCTCTTTTCTTTTAAACTGCTTTTTGGATGGCTCACCTCCATCGATTCTGCCACTCCTAATAGCCGCTTCGATACGTTCACCGGTCATGACCATATCGGCGAAGTTGCTTATCGGGTTACTGATTAGCCGATCATATAGCACTCCCTTCAGCGTGTCCACGAACATAGGGGCAATCTCATTCTCACGAAGTGGTGGCTGCACTTGCGCGGCCAGATCCCGCCAGCGTTGAGCATACTCACGGAGGCTTTCACTTCTCTTTTGTTCCATATTTTGCAACATGAGCCGATTAGGTACCATATCACTGACATGTTTGTACTGATCGATGAACGCCTTTGCTAGGTCTTTCCATGACTTGATCTGTGCTCGAGTGAGCTGATTATACCACCTCATGGCGGATCCCACTAGACTTTCTTGGAAGCAATGGATAAGCAGTTTCTCATTGCTAGTAAACCCGGCCATCTTGCGGCAGAACATGGTTATATGCGCCGTTGGGCAGGTCGTGCCGTCGTATTTCTCAAATTCGGGGGCTCTGAACTTCGGGGGGAGTTCTAAGTCAGGGACTAAGCTAAGCTCGCCCGCATTCAAGCCATGAGAATCTTGTTCTATCTCTCTCATCCGAAGTTTCTCTTCGAGGTCTTTTCTGGTCTCCTCAAGTTGTTTAGAGAACTCTGCCTTTACCTTGGTGAGCTTCTCAAGCTCATCTAGATCGGGCACACTGACATTGTCCTCACTTTCAGCCATTCCATACAGCGGATTCTGGACCGAAGTACCGGCTTGAAAGTTAAATGCTGCTCCTCTTTGGGGGGCAGAACCAAAAAGGATAGGGGAGTAGATCGGGTCTGGTCCTGTCTGGGGTGGGTTTTCCACTATTCTTTTCCCCTGGACATTTTCCGATTGCTTGAGTCCTAACATCTGGGATATCTGATTCAGCATGTCTTGTTGGGACTTGAGTATAGATTCTCTTAGCTCAGACTGTGTCGCCTCTATCTGACTTTTCAAGTCTGCCTCTAACTTAGCAAAGTGTTCGTCCATTTTCTTTGTTTTGGAACGGGTGTGGTATTGATGCGGAATGATTGCAAATTCTCTGTTTTACAATACTTTTAAATATTAGGTTTAATGCATACATAATTAATGCATGTAAGATGCAGGATGCATGAGAATAATGGGATGCAATCAAAGGTGTTGATTCATTTAGTGATCGTCCTTGAACCAACTTTCATTTAGAATTTAAAAGGTCCTCATTACAAGATAAAGATGAACGACAACTACAGATAAGCATCAGCCCTAATTCCTAACTCCTGGATGGCCTTGAGCAGCTGAGAGAACCTAGTGGCTTCTTTCATGTCTTGCGCCACAAACGGTGCTAAGGCTTCGGCTTCCGCGGCTAGATTCTTTACATATCGAGCCACCTCCTGGACCCGTACCATTAGGGTGGTATTGTAGTCATCTCGCTCTTGGATCATGCGGGTTGCATCGCGAAGCCGACGTAGCCAATAATTATCCCCGCCTTGTGCAGCTTCTTCAAGAACCGAGAGTCGCCCCAAATAATCTTGTACTGTGGCTTTCAATTCCTCTATCCGTGCCCGAAGTGAAGTATTCTCTTGTTGACTAATCTGTAGTTCCAAAAACCCATTCCTAGCTGCATACCTTTCCAAAGAGTAGTTCAATTCCTCGACTCTACCCTCTAGCTGAGCATTTTGGTCTTGGCGTTGCTTTAAAGTTTTCGAGGTAGCAACATACAGGTCTTGCATCTCAAAGAAACGGTTCTTGTTGTCTTGAGCCTTCCTCTTCCATGCATCGGTATTTTCTCTTTCCCTTATCACAGCTTGCTTCCCTTTTTCCTTCTCCATTCTGTATTTCTCTTTCTCTTGGTCGACGGCTTTTCTAGTATTCATTTTCTTTTTGTCAACTTCGACTCTTCGGGCCTCTATCTCTCTTTCCATGGCTTGCTTGCCCCTTTTCCTTTCTTCTTCCAGGATACGAACCCCATTCATCCTTTCTTTCTCAACAGCAAGGAACCTTTTTCGGTCGGCAGTTTGTACTCGGGTATGAAGTTTGATAGTGTCTTTTCGGTACAGGGCATTCTTCTCACTCAAATCGTTATTCGCCTTCTCCAATTGCTTGATAGTCCCATCCCTTACATCAAGGTCCAAACTTATCTTATAGAGCTCTTCCGCGTGTAGGGTTTTCATTTCTTCCATTTGCTTCCTAACTTCCTCCATCTCACTCCTCAAAGTATCAGCCTCTGAGGGTACTATGCGCATGTGTTCCTCTAGTGTCATAGCAGGCTCGTGGTCGGATACTAGAATCTTATCATTGATTCTGAGTCGCCTCCAAAGATCGTAGTCTGGCGTGGTCATACCTTGAGTACTTCCTTCCACTCGGACACGGTAACAGTAATCCCATGCTCTTTTTATGGTTTGAACCTGGGCCCGATATTCATTCTTAAAAGGGAATTCTGTGCCACTTAGTCCTGTTGTGAAAGGGATAAACTGTCGGGATCCAAACTGTCTTGATACTAATAGCGGTGCACAGGCGATTCCTCCGTACAGACCAATCATCATGAGCCAATTATAATCACCGACTCTATAAAGGAAACGGGACTCGTGGCCCATCCATGGAACTCTCCACACGATATCATCATCTCGTAGATTTCTGAAGATCTCTGACCATTTTCTTTTATCTAAGTCCTCCCGCCACTCTCTAGCTAAATACTCTTGTATAGGGGAGAAGCTTCCTTGAAAAATACCTGATAGGACCTGGGTCGGCTCTTTCCAGAAGTGACTCTGAATCCAAATCTGAAGAAGCTGTGCACAACCTCTAAAACGCCCTTCCTCATGCTTCCGACAGGCGTTCAGAGAGGTAAAAGTTTCAGTCAAAATAGCCATTACTGGGTTGGCTTTCTTTTTCAAACGGTCAAACAGATCAAGAATAGCCACATCTATGTTGCCCAACACTCGGGGGAAAACGACCAATCTGTATATGGCTATAGCAAACAGATCCATCTTCATTTCTTCATCTGGATGCACTGATATTATGTCCCGAATGCTTTCCCATGTAAATGCAACACTTTCCCCCCGAACCTGAATTAAACCTTTGGCCCAAGCTTCACTCATCCCGGCTAAAGAGCTCAACTTTGACTGATAGTTTTGAAACTTAGGGGGCTTCGCATAAATCCAGTCTTTGTTAACATTCCTTCGATTGATTAGAGCAGTATATTCCTCTATGGTGGGCATTAAGTCATTTCCATTAAAAGTGAAACAGCAGAAAGCAGGATTCCAGAACTGAAAAGCGGCCCGGAGCAAAGGCTGATTGATCCTAACATACATTAACCGAGCTATATCTCCGTAATTCTCACGAAACAAGCCTTGCAGTCGGTGATCCCAACTCTCCCATATCTCCTTTAATTCATACAGATCATTCTGTTGTAGGCTGACATAAGTATATCCGGGTACTATACGCTCGCTCGGTAAGCTATCTCCGAAGGCTTTCTGATTAACTTCTGACCAATGCCGAACTGCCGAATTTAGATCTTGTGAATTAATAAGCCTTTTATCCATGATGAAAGCTCTCAATGTGGGCAAACCACTCGAATCAACACCTTTATGAAGATGCAAAAAAGATGGGAGAGAAAGAAGGAAGGAAAAAAAAACAAATGGCAGAAAAGGGAAACGTGTTAGTAAGGATAATATAAACAGTAGAAGAATAAATAAATAACATGAATAAATGGCACGAGGGACAAGCAAAATCTAGATATCATACCTAATTCACCTAGGTTATCCGCATGGCTCTAATGGGGTAGGTTAACTATGTTCTCTATATGCAGTTTTGGTTCTACGAGGTACCCAAATTGTCCTTGCTGTCCTCCTCTAAGAGTAGCAAGGCCCCTGATCATCACCAATTATAGGCTCATTTCAATCAGGTTCAATTTGAGAGGACTCTTTCGCTATGCCCATACGAAGGAACAATATCCTCACGAAAGCATAGGGTAGTCGAGCCCCGAAGGTACTTTGCTAGTCCCATACGAAGGAACAATATCCTTACGAAAGACTAGCGTTTTCCCCCCACTTAAAGAGACGGGTGGAATGTGTTGAATTAATCTCGAATTAATAAACAAATAATAATTTAATTGCCACTTTACTTCGCAACTTCCAAAATTAATTAAGCGGTTTTTGAAAACAAGGCTTGACTCGTTAGTTTAAAAAAAGTCCCCAGCGGAGTCGCCAACTGTAGCGACCCTTTTTTTTAAAATCGATAAGTTTGGAAACAAAAACGGTCACTATTTTGAAAAGGTGAAAATGAGAAATTAGGTTATGAAAATGGGAATCAGAATTTGACCTAAAATTTAGGGGTTTTGAAATTTGGGGAAAAAGAATTTTAAAATTAGGGTTTTAAAAAAAATGTGGAGTCGCCACCGGTCACTTTTGGTAGACCGGACACCGTAAAAACCAGAGATCTGAAACGATTTGGGTTCGAGAGTCGGTTACGATTTAAAACGGTATTAGCGTTGAAAATCGCCCAAAAATTGGCACCTCTATCAAAATAACCGCTTAATTAATTTTGGATTTTCCAGATTAAAGTGGCATTTAATTTGGTATTTGTTTAAGGTTCGAATTCAAATTTTATTTTTACCGTGTCCTTACTCGAAGGTAAACGCATACACCGCCACCAATACGTTGGAAGACGGGCCCGTTACGACCGAATAAATACGTAATTATTAGGTTCATTAATTAAAGGTGTGATGTGAACAAAAATAAAAATATGTGAGAAATTAAATTGCGGAAAAATAAAATGCAAGGAAATAAATATGATAATATAAATATAATATATAATTTATATACATAAAATGATACGAGTATGGAACATGTATATCACATAATAAAGTAATAATATATGTAAATATAATATATATAACATATACATTACGTTAATTTAAAATATATATATATATGTAAGGAAAAAGAGAAAAGGCAACAATTTGACATTAAAAATAAAATATTACAAAGTGCATAGATATGTAAGATATATATATTCATATATGGAAAATGAATAAAAAAAAGGAAACAAAATTTAAAAATTAAGACAGCCACGGCATTAACGAAATTATGGAAATTGCGTATGACTTTCTAAAATTAATTGGTTTTAATAACATTAAAAAAAAGGAAACAAAGCTTTTAACTATAACAAAAACGAAAACACATGAATTTAAGGAGAAATATACGATAAATGTTATATACGATAAACAACACGAAAAACCTGCAATAAGCAAATATAAATAAACAATAAAAAAAATACCAATAAAAGTATTCACATTTTCATTGAACCATAAGAATGGATTACATAATATATTAAGAGAAAAAGAAACATACCCAAATATACTCGATCAATTAATAATCGTATATGGTAATTAGGAAGCTCGGATAAGGGTTTGGTTATGGAACCTTGCTGCCGTGAGAATGAATATTGTGATTTTGAATTTGAAATTGGATTTTCAAATCAAAATCAGTGAAATTGATTTTTAGCCTTGCAACGAATCGACAGACTTGGGAAAGGGGTATGCGGCGGTGTAATCGACAGGGTAAAAAAATATGGTTATGGGTATTGCGGCTAGGGTATGAAAAATATGGTTTTTTGGTGGAGTGCGGCTAGGGTAAAAAATATGGTTTTTTTATTTTTAGGGTAAATGTTATATATATAGTTAGGGTGAAGGGTAATATATGGGAATAAAATAGGATTTAGGTTATAATATATAAGGTATCTATAATTTGATGAAGGGTGTTTTAGGTTTATCCCTTTAGAAATGAGAACCAATTAAAAACAAGACCTTGGGCACCAAGTAGGGATTTTTATTATATTTTTAATTATAAAATCATATATAATAGGTCAAATTTATTTATGGTTTGGGCTTATAAAAGTGGGCTCTAATAAAAGGCTTTTATTTATATCATATACTTATATATATATATTGGATTTTTGGTTTTAATTAAGAGATAATAAGGATAATAATTATAATAAAGTTAGTGATAAAATTAGGGTAGGTTAAGGTGGATTGGGTATTAAGAAAGATGTGGATTGATTTATTTCGAGCATAAACCCGGATAAAATTAGTGATTACACTATACTAGTTATTTGAAAGGAAGACCAGATCATCAATGATAAACTAACTCATTTGGACATGATATATTTTAGGTTTCTTACTTCATTTTCGAAAAATAAAAAAATTATTTTAAAATTTAAAATTAAAATGATTTGTTTTTAAAAAACAATTAAGAATATCAAGCAAAAATGAAAGATTTTAAACTTAAAAAAGTTTTTGATTTAGAAAATTTGTTTCAAAGTTTACAAAAATCTTAAAATACAAGTGAATGATCTTAAAATAGAAAAAAGATTTGGTTCCAATGATCTTAGAAAGAAAGTGTAACGCCCTAAAATTGCCCTAAAAGTTTAGTGAATCGCTTTTGTCGGTTTAGCCTAGTTCAGAAATAAATACTTAAAAATTAGTTTTTATTTAAAATAAATTATCGAAAAATATCCTAAAATTATTATTTGATATATATTTGACTTATTTCAACTCAATTTCAAAAATTGACCCTTGAATCCCTAGGATTTTGAAAGTAGTGACTATTTTGTAAAAATTAAAAACTTAAAGAAAATTTTATAAACTAAGCCAAAACTTTAAATATTTAAGGGGCATTGATCCAATTGTAAATCTAGTTGATCTAACCTTCTATGGACTTATTTAATTAACTCTTAACCCAAGTTTTAAAATACAAAACCCAAAATAACTTAATTTTAATTCCTAAAAAACTATTTTACACCTAAACCTAAACCTATTTTTAGAATTTTATTTTTCCTCTCCTAGTAAGCCACTTCATCATCTTTTCAAAGGTAAACAACAATCTTTTCAATAAAAATCCGTTTTTGGTTAATTCTTTATATTTTTCTTCAAAATCTCTTCATTTTTCTTTTGTTTTACTTATTTTTAAACCTTGGAAGAAGGTTGGGTCAATTTTGGAGGTCAGAATTATTCAAAACTCTGAAATCTAAAGTTATTTAATGAAATTACTAAGTTCTTGGCTTATTGCAACAATCTTCAAATTCTTGAATCAATAAAATCAATTTTCTTGATAAAAATTCCATTATTTTCTTGATTTTCGTTCAAGGGTTTTACATTTCTGTTTTTGATGCCTAAATATATGAATTTTGAATTGTTTGGATGTAATTAAGATGGCTTTTAAGTATCTAATCCCAGACCTAATGTTTAGGTGGTGTTTGGAGAGGTTTTCGGTGAGTTTTGTTTAAGATTTATGGTGTTTTTAGGGGCTGCCATGTATTTGTCCGACTTGAGAGATGTTTGTGTGTGTTATAATGCACTAAACCATCTATTTTTGATGCTTGAATTAGGTGAAGAGGTAGAGGAATAAGTTTGAGGGAGATCAGAAAGCCGAATCACGTTTTTGGATGACTTGTTGAGCAAGTTTCATTAAATTGGTTAGTGGATTATGAGGGCTGCCAATTTGATATAATTTTAAATCTATTTTCGAAGGTTTAGGGTCTAGGGAAGGTGTGAAAAACCTCCCTATACTTGTAAGTAAGTTTAAAGTATTGCTTTCTTAAATATTCCCATATTATGCCTTGATTTTACTATATGTTTTAGTTATGCACGTGTTATACTTGTATATATGTGAATATACATGTGTTTCAATGCTCATGATATATTTTTTACAAAGTTTTTATATGAATATGATGCTCCCACGTTTTTGTTTTGAAAATATGAGAAAAGTGGTTTTCATCAGTTTATGCATTTGACGTATGTGTTAGTAGGATGCATGTGCTTACATACTGTTTTAATTGGAAAACTTGAGCATTGGTTTTGGTTTTGGGTTGGATATTAAAGATGGTGATAACTTGGATAAGTTGATTGATCAATAGAATGTGAGTTCACTATAAATACAAAATTCGTATACGTGGGTAAATTCCTTAGTGATGCATTAAAGTTATTGCTTGAATTGTGGTATATGTGTTGTATTATATTCAAGCGTAGCTTATCCCGGAAGCTATGGTGGGAAACATGATTGGATTTAATCCATTTGTGTGCATGAGTTTAGCTCGTGCGTGGTATGAGTAGGTGATAGAGCCCTCATACGTGTTATGTTGACGGTATAGTCCCATACGTGGCATGACTTGGCATTTATGTCTTTATGCGAGTTTTCGTTTATCCTAAGGGTTAGAAGTGAGTCTAACTGGTTCACTAATATTCCAACATGAGAAAAACACAAGTGTAAAGTAACTACTGTTTTTAGTGCAAATTGAGTTGCATGTGTTTTGATATTGAGATTAAATGATGTATAAGTCTTGCTATGTGTAGCATGTAAGACTTGATTTTGCTTACAAAGCATGTGATTTCAAAAGGGTAATTTTGAAATGTTTTGTGACTTGTGAGCCATGGTTATTTACACTTATTGATCTTTTTTCAAATAGTTGCGTTGACGTCCAAGGACATTGTTTTTACTTAGAGCATCACTTGTTTTAAAAATTGATTTTGGTATATTATGGGCTGCGTTGCAAGGTATTTTTAAATATATTTTTATCCACTCACTAAGCTTATGCTTACCCTCTCATTTACCTTGAAATATAGAGTATTTAAAGTGGAGGCAACAAAGGGAAGCAAGGATCCAAGAAACCGCCAAGTGAAAGCTCAAGTGTGTCTTTATAACATTAGTAGTAGTGAAAGAACAATGAGGATGAGTTTATCATATAATGAATATTGTTTATGCTATTGAGATTTGAAATAGTTGCATGCTTATACATATTGATGATATTCAATGATAACGTTTCTTGAATAAAAGCTTAATGTAGGAAGGTTTTGAAAGTCATGAACCTTATGTTGAAATTAGGTTAGGATGCCTTTAGTCAGGATGAAATATTTTGACTAGTTGAGATAATGTTAGCCTTGTGACCAGGAATTGAATTGCCTATTGGTATACCATTAGTTATAATAAAGTTGCATTGAAATTTTATTCTTGTTATCCCTATGTGTGAATTTTAGTGTTGTTGATAATGAAGCAAGACTATTTATGTGTTAAATCAATTGTTGCTAACTAGGTTGCAATATATCTAGTATCCTTAGATTTATAATAAAAAAATATTTTAGAAGTGTTTGCATCAAATAGAACTAATCATTTCTACTTAGCGTGATGAAATTGAAAAATGAATTCTTAAAGGGACTAAAATTTGTGTTATTAATGTCTATAGTTTCAAAACAATTTGGATACCAAAATTTTTGTGATCATCTTATTTTGAGTGTGATGGAGCAATTAATCAATAAGTTAAAGAATTATAAAAGTTTTATGCACACAAGGATTACACTTGAAGAAGGAAGACTTCATATCCTTCCATTGATATACGTGATAAAAATTAATTAAATTTATTTGTTTTGATTTAATTTATTTTAATTCAACTAGTTGATCATATATTTATTGGACTAAAATTTCTTTGATGCTTTGAGTAAATGGGAGCTAATTTTAAACAAAACTTATTTTATCAAAATTTATTTTAAACTCTTAATTGTTATGAGACTAAAAGTTTTCAAACTAAGTTCGAACCATTTTTCCTATAACAAAAAATAAGAATGTTTTGAAAAATTAATTATTCAAATGAATAAGAGGAGCTTTATTATTGATTTTGAATTTTTAATCTTTTATTCAAAAATTATTTTACTAAGGAGGAGAATCTCAAATATAATTTTTAAGCTAGTTTTATTATATTAAAAAGGGAGAGATTGTTCAGATATTTATTTTTATACAATAATTATAAAATAGTTTTGTAAAAATTTGAAAAAAAATTAAAATTGATTTTAAGTATATAATCTTTATGGTTTCAACTATAGAATTTTTCCATAACCAAAATAATGTACTAGTATAGGCTTAGGCATTCAGATACAGAGAGAGTTATACTAATATGCAAGTACATGTATAGATACTTTATGTTTTAAACCCCACAACGGCTAATTCCATATAGGTGTACTGATCTCCGCATCTCCGCATCGATCCAGGGGAGGTATACCGATACATGAAGCCTAACGCAAGTTCAATGGCTATTTTTAAAGTAGCAGCATACTAATACGCACACCCATATACTAACATTGAAGAATCCAAAAGTAAAAATTTAGTATGAAAACTTATCCCCAACAGCTAATACCCAACTCCAAGGATCTTTAACGACTAGAAATTCAATTGGGCATAAAAGGACCCTTGTAGAACCTAAAGACTTAATATACTCAAGCCAATATTATTTTAATTCAAAAAGAGTAGTAGTGTTTTACTTTCAATTTTTTGTATAGGTTATACTTGTGAACTTTAATGCATATGTATGCTCAAATTTATTAGGATATGGGTGATTACTTAAGAGTTTAAACATCTACCTTGTAAGGTGGATTCCAGTTTGTTATTTATTTTTTCTTTTCTAAGAGAGTGTTCCCAAAGCTTAGGTTGTAAGCTTTGGATGCTAGGCTTGGTAATTAAGTTTAAGTTGTAAATGTTGTCTCTTTAACTCGTTAAAAAAAAGAAGAATTTATAGTTAATTGGAAAATCCTTAGATGGGAAACTAAGGTAGTGAACATAGGCTTTGATTAGAAAGATAAATCACTCTAAAATTTATTGTTTTCCAGTTCAAATGACCTATAAATTAATTTCTCGATCACTTGACGATCAATTCGATTGTAGATATCAGCCCAATAATACTTTAGTGTGCTTAGTGCATCACCTCTCTTTCATGGTAATATGGTTCATTATTCTTTAATGTGTTCACTTCTATAAATAAAAAAATTTGATTGAGTAAAATACCAAATTTAGTCATAGTAAATAAAATATATAATACTCTTTAAGAAAAATATGTTGAATAATATGAATAAGAATACGATAAACATTAGTGTTACTAAAAGTATGTTGTATTTATTAAATCTCTTTGAGTTCTTTTCTTAAGTAGAGGAAGAAAAAGAGACGATCTATCCCAAGAGTTTTTTTAAAATCTCTTTTAATAAAGTTGAGAAAATTTTCTATTTTTAGGAAAATTTTAAAACTCCTAATTTTAGTTTTAAAGGCTCTAGGTGCTCCGAAGCACAAAAATTCTCAGGAATTGAGACGTTAGGTGCTAGCCTTTCGTATGTGAGGCGCTATAAATTAATTTTGTAGGATATTTTGTATTTAGAATAATATGATATTAATTTTATGTATTTTTAATGAATTTTTTTAAATATTATGCATCATTACACACATGGGCGGAGCCACCCTTGCCAATGGGTGGTCAAATGACACCCAAAATTTTTAGATCAATATTTTTTATATGATTTATATATATAAATTTTTAAAAAATAATAATAAATAACATTAATTTATAAACGATTGACACCATTAAATATAATTAAAAAATGACACCTCTAAAATAATTTTCTAGCTTCGCCCTTGATTACACATAGAAAATAGATATTTTTTAAATTAAAATAGTACCTCGTTAACAACTTTCCTTGTAACCGACACTGAAATAAAGCTTAACATTGGACAATAAAAAAAGGAAAAGAGTGTCGAAATTGATATTATAAATTAATATTAAAATCATTCAAATATTACAAAATGTCATAAAAGATAAAACATATCACCCCTAACAACTAAACATGAGAGTTAAAACAAAAACATCAAACACCGAAAAGTTTACTAAAATGAGCTGCAAAATAGCTGCAAAATAGAGTGTTAATACTAACATGATAAAATAAATTAAATAAAAAAATTCAAATTGTGGCGTAGAGTGAACCATTGCCTTATAAATTAATTTGTCCCGATCGATATAATTGTTACTATAGAAAGATCGTCCCACAAGATTAGAACGTTTTCTCCAAAAAATTGTACACTCAAATTTCAGAGTAAATTTTGATGATAATAATCTTCTGTTCCAAAACTTTGAAAGAAAATGGAAATTTTATAAAAGGTATAAAGTAATATAACTCTTATGTTTTTAAATAGGAAGATAAAATAAGCTCATGAAAGCTATATTATAGGTGAAATTAAGAAAAAATCATCCAAGAAAAAAATAAGTTTAAATAAGATTTAAATATTGAATTTAAAACACTCCAAAACTGTCTCATTAATTATCTTTAACGTTATTTTAAAACTTCCATTGGAACGGTTGAATCTAGACTAAAAATAGTCTAAATTTATTTTTATATAAATTAGATAAGAATTAATCAGTATTATAGTTAGACAACAATTAAATTGTAATAATCACTCTATAATAGTTGAATAACAATTATTGAAATATCTTAAAACAACCTTTCAAATTTAATTTCAATCTGAAGCTTATACATGTCTACATTCCTGTAGACAACTAAACTAAAACTTTGAGCTCCAAATTTAAAAAAAAATTTCATAGAGTTTTATATAATTTTTTTTTTCAGATAACCTTTTGAAAATTCTTGTAAATTTTCTCCAAAAAGTAAGGACACACCTGTGCGTGTCGAAGACAGATATTAACACGAATTGAACACAAACCGAACTGAGCCAAATGGACGATGGTCCATTTATTATTAACTAAACTTAACGAGAAACTAACATCAATAAAATATATAGCTTCACAATAGATCTTAGGGTCCTAAACTATTAAGAAAGATTATACTATAGGTTCAGATAGAGTTTAAATCACTTAATTTAGTAATAAATAAAATTTTATAAAAAATATTTAAAGGTGACAATTATCTTTTATCTTTTATTTTTTTTAGGTTCTAATTCAAACTCTAGAGTATTTTTAAAGGTGTAATTGAAGAAGACACATGATTCTTTTGATTTGTTACAATACTTAATCTAGCCTACTTTAGAGGAAAATGAATCCTCACATTAACCCTAGATTTAAATTTAAGAAATCATGTAAAGAAAAACTAATATGGCATTATATGCAACATACTCTATAAAAATTAAAGCTAAACCACTTCTGCATGAAAACCTCCACACTTTCATATAATGCAAACATGTTACACAATTTGTATGAAGTATAGTCTAATTTTATGATGTATTTGGTTTAGTTCATGATTAACCAAGTGAATGACTTAAAAATTCATTATCTCTTCTTAAAATTTTATTTTTATTTTTATACAAAAAATTTTGAACAGATGTTTTATGAATTATATCATTCTTTTTACACACCTCATCAAAAAAATTAAACAAATATCTACTACCTACTAAATCTAACATGATTTATTCTCCTTTCTAGCTGATACTCGACTTATATCTTAAGAAAGAAATTCTCACTATCACTTTTAGTTTTAAGATGATAAATTTTTGTATATCTAGAACAAACATCTACAAAAATAACGTAACAATGTTTTTCTTTCTTACCCCCACAATTTCTAAGTTTAGAAAGTTTGTAAAGAAGGTTTAGTATGCTTAATTTTTATAAAAATGTAATACTCCAAACTTAGGCCTAGTAATTTATTGCGAAAAAAACTAAAATTAATTATTTGAACTTCTTTCAAATTAAAAGGAATTGATTAATAAAGTCGCCAAATTAAATGGATTAAAGGACATTACGACTAAATTGGAATAAAGAAGAATTAAATAATCAAGTTCAAGAATTAAATTAATACAAAAGAATAATAGGAGGTTTACATGTAATAAGAAAAGTATATTTGGCCATTTATTGTAATTAGATCATAGAAACAAATAGGTGTCGGCCAAAGGATAACCACTCCTTTTCTCTCTTCATTTTATTTTCTTCCTCAAAATATATCCACCTCCCACCGAATAAAAAGCAAGAAGAAAACTCCAGGGAAGCTTGATATCCAAAGCATAAATTCTTGAATGTTCATAAAGAAATTGATGATCTAGAATAAGGATTAGATTAAGCATACCTTTACTCTCTTTAATTTGATGTGAGAATGAATTATAGTTGCTGAAAATTTAGATTTAGTTGATGGAAATTTAAACTATATAAAGTTATGTTTGAATTCATGAACAAGCACAAAACTTCTTGCTAGAAAATGTAGTTGCTGAAAAAGTTGAGTTCATGTTAGGCTTGAATAAGTTCATGGTAGAATACTTGGTGTTAGGATTGAATATGTTCATGTTGGCAGGATGTTATAGATGATCTTAAGAAATAGGACTAAGATGGTTAGATAGGAAAGTTGGTGGAATAATTTAAAGTACATGTAAAATTGAAAAAAAAAATATGTAGGATAAACTTGCTGAAAATTAAATTTTCTAATGGATTAAAGTGTTGGAAAAGTGAAAATAAAGTTAAATTAGTGAAATTAATGTTCGGAATCAAACTAGTGTAATCTACCCAAAATCACCCTGGACAAAGATTTTAAAAATTCACCAAAATTAGTATAGATCTAGAGAAGAAATTTATATGGAATAATACTTATAATGTCTACTTTCATTGGAAGAAAACATAAATGAATTATGAATTCTATGCGGGAAATTATAAATAAAAATAGTTGGACAATGCAAACTGCCTAAAAACTATAAATGCCTTCTTTGAGTATTAACCTGCATTAATCTATAGAGAAGTAAAATGCAAGAATGACATTATATTGAAGACAATTGATTTAGATTTAAAATGGTTTAAATTAATTGAAATTCTGATTTATAGATTAAAAGTTATGAGCAAAATAATGAAGCTGCAAGAAAAAAACAATTTAATGATATAGGTAAAAGCATGCTTGATTGAATGAATACTTTGATGCATTGATGGTAATGATACTTTCATACTATGTAGATTGCTAAATCAAGGAATAAAGAAAATTGATGATGACAATAAGGTTGGATCATCAAAGGATAAGAAGAAAGAGATAGTCATTCAGGACTAGCTTACTTGGAGTATTGTGAGTGTGACATCCCTTAGGTTAGGACCTATGAAAGTTTAAATGAATATTTGATAATTGATAAGTGCACAATAGTCTTACAATATATGCCCCTTTTACTCCAATTATTGTTTGTATTTAATATAATTAAGTGACAATTTTGAACACTTTTGTATATTTTCTACAATTCAATATCAATGCATTTAATTATCAAATATATGTAATATTTGATAAAAAAAGGTGTTGCTTTCGTTTCTTTCTTTGGTAGATAATATGCCGCCTATGCAGCGTCTACTACAGCAGAGGAAGAAGACATTAGCAAGCCCAGATCACAAGATATTGCTGGAGATGCTAAGTTGAGGAATAAACAGATCACACTAGACTAGGACAAGACACAATTGCACCCGCTGAAGGGGATGTTATTGCCACTAAGGTAACACTTGGATGATCATATATGGAGTGCGACATGAAGAACATAAAGACCTAAATTTTCTAAGACAACCAGGGAGATGAAAAGAAGAAAGGAAAGCAAGGAAAACCATCGTCAAAGCCACGTGGAAAGAAGTCCAACAGGTATAGAGAAAATCATCGATCAATTCTTTAAATCAAGGAGTCCTCGTGGGATCGAAAACCTTTTATACTATAACTTAACGAGTGTATACTTGTACTACAACGGTATAAGACCTTCTACGCACGATAAGGTTTGGATCCATTGCTGGGGACTAACGATTCCAGCTTTCCAATTTATTCTTCTTGCACTTTTACTTTTTTTTATATTTTACAATTTTAATGCGGTTTATTTTGGTGTAAGACCAAGGCAAACACATCTGCTGAAGATTATCTATTTGATCAGAGATCAAACGTACAACATGTGAACTCCGATGAAGGATAAGAGAAACAATGAACTCGCAACTTGGACAACACGGAAACAATGTCGTCGCGGAAGGCAACACGACAATATTAACAATTATGAATTTAGGAGATCTTCCTACACCTGAAAGAGTCAAAACAATATAAAACTACTTGGAAGGGGATCTGGTTGGGCTCACTCCTGCAGTTTTTATGACTAATATAAAAGTTCGGTATTTTGAATTAAAACTAGTGATGTTTAACATGATAAACACACATGGGCAGTTTGACGGATCAACCAATTAGAATGCTTGACAAAACCTCAATTATTTCCTAGAGATATGCATAACTTTTAAATTACAAAAGTATCTACCGATATTCGGAAGCTCAAATTTTTCCCCTATTCAATAAGAGATATGGCAAAATCATGATTGAACAACCTACAACCAAGCTCCCTTCAGTCTTGGATAAATTTATGCTGTAGTTTTCTTGCCTACTTTACTTATACAAACATGACTGATAAGCTCAAGAATGATATAACATTCTTCAGACAAGAAGACAACAAATCTATATATGAGGCGTGAGAAAGATACAAAGAACTCTACTACAAGTGTCAATTGCATGGGTTGCCCGAATGAACTCAAGTATGTATCTTCTATAACTCGGTGAATACACCTACCAGGATGATGATTGATGCCTCGATAAACAGTATACTTCTGGATAGACCAATCCATGAAAGTTGAAGATTTTGGACAAACTCGCCAAGATTGATTACAAATATCCAACAACACGGAGAGGAATAAGCGGATGATGCATGGTGAATTTGGATTCTATTATTTCTGTTTTTGCATTATATTATTTTTAATTAGTATAATTTTTATTTCTATCATTTTAGGAAAGGAAAAACCAAAAAGATATATTATTGGAGCATTAATATCGGCCCAACATCTAACCTATTAATTCTACCTCAATTCACGTGTGGCAAAAATTTGGGAGGAATTTTTTAGCCTAGTTTTGAACATGCATAGTAACCCACATTAATTGCGCCACAACTAGACATATGTGTCGTACACGCCACTGCACTAATCAATACAACCTCTCCCCATTATAAATACCACACACACCACCGATTTATGCTTCTTATTTTTTCTTCCAAGTTCTATTTCCAAACTATATTCTTTTAAACTTTCTCCACATAAAAGATACTATGTCATCACAAAGAAGGCAAAGTTCTGTTGTTACTGCCTCCACAACCTATCCACAGTTTGCAACAGAAAGAATGGTGAAAGGATATTTCAATAATTTCAAGTCTCGAAAAATATGGGAAGAGCAAGGCTTCCTTATCTAACCTATTAATTCAACCTCAATTCACGTTGTGGCAAAAATTTGGGAGGAATTTTTTAGCCTAGCTTTGAACATGCATAGTAACCCACATTAATTGCGCCACAACTAGACATATGTGTCATGCACGCCACTACACTAATCAATACAACCTCTCCCCATTATAAATACCATACACACCACCGATTTATGCTTCTTATTTTTTCTTCCAAGTTCTATTTCCAAACTATATTCTTTTAAACTTTCTCCACATAAAAGATACTATGTCATCACAAAGAAGGCTAAGTTCTATTGTTACTGCCTCCACAGCCTATCCACAGTTTGCAACCGAAAGAATGGTGAAAGAATATTTCAATAATTTCAAGGCTCGAAAAATATGGGAAGAGTAAGGCTTCCTTTACACCGACAAAGAAAATCTAGGGTTTGAGCCCTTTATTCTGTCAAAGATAAGCTTTCAGCAATGGAAAAAGTTGACTAAACAGACAACGCCAAAGAACATAGATTGGGTTCGCGAGTTTTATGCACACCACCCTAACCGAAACAACCTTTATGTCTATGTTCGGGGTAGAACAATTTCGGTAGAGGCGGTTACCATCAACACTTACTTAAGGCTACTGATACATGCATGAGTGGACGAAAGTAATGCACATCGATTAGAAAGTTGAATATATTGTAAAGTCTGGAAAGTCAACTAACTTGAAAGGATTTTTCGGAATGGATCCATGTATTTCTAGGCAGAGTTGGCTTGTAACAAATTGACCACAATTCAGTTTCCTTTTCAACGCATCTTGAAATGAATCAATCGGACATCGGGAGATTAAGATATGTTCGTTTTATTGAAGATTGCGCATGCAGAAAACTGGATACGGGATTGTTATGAGATTTTGTAAAATTCAGCCCAAAAGCTAATATATAAAAGCTTTTGGATGAATTAGACATTAAATAAATTAATTCAAAGCTGGATTATAAAGCTTTGATCATTATTATTAGTATTTTATTCCTTAGGATTCCTTTTAATTAGCTATCCATAAGTTGATTTTAAGGGATTTATTCTATTAAGCTATCAATATCCTGATATTTAGGGATTTATCAGCTATCTATTAGGCAATTCTAAGGTCTCCTTTAGACTATAAAAGGGTAGACTCTTATCTTATAAAAACATGAAGAATATGAATTTTTGAGATATAAAACTCTTGGCTTTAGGCCATTTTACTTGCAAGGTTGATGGATTCGCCTTGCTATTTTTCTTATCAGAAGTCTTCTTCAACATAAGTACTTCAAGTTTTTATGAGGAAGATTATCTTCACACTCTCGCTTGCCTAATCAATCGCGTTTAGGAGGGTGAGTTAGAGCCAATTATGGTGTTTGCCTATCTCATTACGGATAGGGGGGTGCCTAGGAAAACAACATATCATCAATTCACCGGAGAGGTTCGTATCATTTGCAGGTGTTTGACTATTCAATTGCGATTAGGAGGGTGCCTAAGGTGATACATGCATGAGAGGGCTAAAGCAATGCACATTGGGCAGAAAGCTGAATCATTCTAAAAAGTCAAGAATGTCAACCAACTTGCGACGACTTTTCGGATGGGATCTGGGCATTTCTGGGCAGCGTGTTCTTCTAATAAATTGGCCGCCATTCAGTTACCTTTTCAACACATCTTGAAACACATCAATCGGACATCGGGAGCTCAAGATATGTTTGTTTTATTGAAGACTGCTCATGCAGAAAACTGAATACGGGATTCTTACGGGATTTTGTAAAATTCAACCCAAAAACTAATATATAAAGCTTTTGGTTGAATTAGATATTAAAATAAAATAATTCAAAGCAGGATTATAAAGCTTTGACCATAATTATTAGTATTTTAATTTATTGCATAGGATTCCTTTAAATAAGCATATGCTGATTTTAGGGGATTCATTTCTATTAAGTTATCAATGTGATGATTTTTACAGATTTAATAGCTATTTTTTAGGGATTTTGCTGGCTCCTTTAGGCTATAAAAGGAGGTAGCCTATTCTCTTGTAAGATGAACAACTTGAATCTTTCTTTTGGAAATATATGTTATTGAGTATATTTTTTGCAAGTATTGTTGCTTGTGAATTTTAGAAGTGTTTCAACACAATCTTGGAAATTCAAAAAGAAAAAAAAAGAAACTCAATCCCAAGGAATCATTTTGATAATAATCAGTTCAATCTGTTTTATCGAGAAGCTCAACGGTTCGAGTCTGTATAACCCTATATTTTATATTTTCTCTTTTATTAAACTTAAATATTTAGTAAATTAATAAAAAAGAAAATAATATTCTTAAAAATAAAGCAAACTAAAACAATAAAGAATATTCAAATACAACTAAAAAAAATTTAGAACCAAAATTCTATATTTCTTAAACTAACACACACCATTACAGTGAATTCGTCGTAGAAGCACAACGAATTCAAATAAAATATTTCAAGTTTTAGTGTTTTAACTTATATAATTACATAAATATTATGAATATTTTTATTTTATGGTGGATATTCATATATTAAATAATATTTTAATGTACTTTATTAGTAGAGTTTAATACCCATTGAAATTAGGACTTCTATCTTATGCCTATAAATATAGACTTTTGGAGAAAATATTGTACACAACCCTAATTTAGGAATATAATACAAGTTTCTCTTTTTGTCTCTCATCTTTGTTCATCCATTTTGTTCTTATTCTTTACTTTATTCACAACACCTTATCAACATGAAACTCTAACCAACAGAGGTGTTTGTCGTTCGAATCTTAAATGAGTTACTGAAAAGAATTTGTTACTAGCATGAATCAAAGATAAGTTCTTCTCCCTCTATTGTATTTTAATTATCGATTATTTTTCTCTCTTAATATTTAACTTGATTTTTAATTTTTGAAAAATCATTTGTTATTTGGTTTTTGTGTAGCTATGGAGTGGTTCAATTATAATGGTTCTTCTCGACAATTTCCGAAAAAGATTCAATTTAACTTGGAAAGTCCATTATGTTTTACTTATTTATCTCGATATAATGGATAATTAATTATTCTCAAATTAAGGGATGGTTGTTCAAAGCATAAAATTATCATTTATTTAAAATACAATGACATATACGGGTAGTGTTTTGTATCTATTTAATTTGAGATTTTTTGTCTTTAGTTATGACCAATATTTGATTATTTTGATGATGAAGTTTGTGTTTTTAATTATATTTTAAGTATTACATAATATTGGAATAAATATTGACCCTTTAATTAATTAATATGTTCTCTATTATGTTAGTTTAATCTGAGTATATTGGCTGGACATCCTGTTCTACAAGGCTATTGGTCTCAAAGGATGTTCTTTTTAAAAGACCTTGTGGATTGGTTTAACAATACCGCGTATGAGGATTATTTTTTTTCTTTGTATGTACTGTATATATATTGATTAATCAATTACTATTTAATAGTATGAATATTATAAAGTTTATATTTGTTTGAAAACAATATTTTTTTTGTGTCGAAAAACTCAACTATAAACTTCTCCCAAGTTCAAATTACGAAAATCGTCTTGATCCAAGAATTTTTATGGGAGACATTCCCTGAAGTGAATGCATGCATGATGCTTATTCCATGCAATTATTGAATTTATGTCATTCACTGAAGTTAATGCAACCATAATGTTTATTCTATGCGATTATTGAATTTGTTTTATTCTATGAAGTGAATGAAAATATGATAATTCATTATATGGTTAGTGAATAAAACTCAGTTATGTGCTAGAGTATCACTGATGAGGATATGTTAGGAAAACATACTCCACTTTTCACATATTAATGTTGTCTTGTAGACACAATATCGTGAAAAAGTTTTAAATACTTATTTGTCTCCGCTCCATTCCCTGAAGTGAATGTGATATTTTATAGCTGAAAGAATAAATGTCAGATTAGTAATTGTGGTCGCGATTGATGTTATAAAATAGACATGAATAAGATGATTCTTTTGAGAATGATTATATCCACCAAAAGTGAATTATAAGGATGACAAAAATGATATAGATCTTATAAAAATCTTTATGTTATCAATCCGATGGTACAAACTATATGTATCGTACTTGTCAAACGCCGAAATATTATGGAATTTATCCATAATCATAACTGATAAATGAAAGAAAATATAAACAAATTTTCTTTATGGTGAAAATAATTATGGGGTTGTTGATCCAACTTAATTGGATATTGTTAATTTTCTCATAACCTTTGAAGGAAATAATTTGTCATTTATTTTATTTCCCTTATAACCTCTAAAACGAATAATTGATCTTTTATTTATTTTTTATGTTATTTTATTTTTATTTACTATTTATTTACGTTAATTTATTTTACATATTATTTATTTACGCTTTATGTTAAATTTTCCTTTAAAGAATATGATTACTTCTAGAATAAAATATGCAATAAATTATGGCGATTTATGCTTAGTAGACAATGCACGTACTCATACTATACTTTAGTGTAACCCCCTCAACCCGGTCTAGACACCACCCAACTCGAACGAGCTACACGGAGAATATCGAGGCTAATCCGGACACTCGCCCTGATAAAAAACCCTAAAAATTAAACGATTATTTTTTTCTTTCTATTCTTATCTAGATGCTTTATTTTGATCCTACATGTCCATGTATAGATTATATTCAACTGTTGCAGAAACAAATAAGGTACGAGTCCTAAAATATACAGACATGCTTCAGGAACCAAAATGTAATTTTCCAAAAACTAAAGGACTGATTATGAAAATAGTTTTACCAATCTTTAATTAGGTTAATTACATGCTTGCATTTCAAATTTTAGTCCTAAATACACGTTATCCACATATCATATACAACTTAATAGATACGTTGCAACCTAGTTAGCAACAATATATTCAAACTCCTAAAAGCATGATTCAACTTTAACATTCTCATAAACACATATAAGAACAACACCAATATACTCAACATTATTTCTATATGCATTACAACCTAAATAACAACATCATAGATTCAACTCATAAATAGTCATGATTCATTATCAACAACACTCAAATTCACACATGGGGATATCAAGAATAAAACTTCAATATAACTTTATTATAACTAAAGGAATACCAACAAGCAATTCAAGTCAAGGTTACAAACTAACATCAACTTTGATAATCATCCTAATCATTGAAAGGATCTTTAGCATAAGCAACAATGTCAATATGTTATCCTATCCCCATTGCTCTCTCACTACTACTAATGTTATAAAGACATACTTGAGCTTTCACTTGGCGGTTACCTAGATCCTCGTTTCCCTTTGCTACCTCCACTTTAAATACTCTACATTGCAAGGTAAATGAGAGCGTAAGCATAAGCTTAGTGAGTGAATAAAAACATATTTAAAAACACCTTGTAATGTAAACCATAATATAAAAAAATTAATTTTAAAACAAGTCACGCTCTAAGTAAAACCAATGTCCATGGCCGTCAACGCCAGTATTTGAAAAACATCAACAAGTGTAAATAACCATGGCTCACAAGCCACAAAACCTTTCAAAAATATCTTTTTGAAATCACATGCTTTGTAAGCAAAACCAAGTCTTACATGCTACACATAACAAGGGTTATAAATCATTTGAGCTCAAATCAAAACACATGCAACTTAATTTGCACTAAAAACAGTAAATACTTTACACTTGTGTTTTTCTCGTGTTGGAATATTAGTGAACTAGTTAGACTACCTCTAACCGTTAGGATAAACGGAAACTCGCATGAAGACATAAATGCCAAGTTATGCCACGTATGGGACTATACCATCATCATACCACGCATGAGGGCTCTATCACCTACTCATACCACACATGAGCTAAACTCATGCACAAGAATGGATTAAATCTAATCATGTTTCTCACCTTAGCTTCCAGGATAAGCTACGCTTAAATGTAATACAACACATATATCACAATTCAAGCAATAACTCTAATGCATCACTAAGGAATTTACCCATGTATACGAATTTGGTAATATAAAGAGCAATGAACATCCTATTAATCGATCAACTTATCCACGTTACCATCATCTTTAACATCCAACACAAAACCAAAACCAATGCTCAAGTTTTCCAGTTAAAACAGTATGTAAGCACATGCATCCCACTAACACATGCATCAAATGCATAAACCGGTAAAAATCACTTTTTTCATGTTTTTAAAATAAATCTATGAGAGCATCATATGTATATAAAAACTTTTGTAAAAACATCTCATGAGAATTGAAACACATGCAGATTCACATATGCACAAGTATAACAAGAGCATGACTAAAACACATAGTAAAAACAATGCATAATATGGGAACTTTTAAGATAGCATTACTTTAAACTTACTTTCGAGTATAGGGAGGTTTTTCATACCTTTCCTACACCCTCAAACTTTTGAAAACACATTTAAAACCCTACCAAAATGGCAGCCCTCAAATCCACCACTGGTTTACCGAAACTTGCTCGACAAGTCACCCGAAAACTCGATTTAGCTTTTTAAACTTGTTCAGATACCTCTTGATCTGATTCAAGAATCAAAACCATAGGTTTTAGTTCATTATAACACAACCCAAAATAACTCAAGTCGGACCAATACATGACAACCCCTAAAAACACCATAAAACTTAATCGAAACTCACCGAAAACCTCTCCAAACACTATCTAAACCTTAGGTTCGGGATTAGATACTTAAAATCCATCTTAATTACATCTAAAAACTTCAAGATTCATGTATTTAGGCATAAAAAAAGCCATGTAAGACCCTTGAACGAAAATCAAGAAAACAATGGAATTTTTATCAGAAAAACCGATTTTATTGATTCAAGACTTTAAAGATTTTTGCGATCAGCCAAGAACATAGGAATTTCCTTAAAGAACTTTAATTTTAAGAGGTTTGAATGATTCTCACCTCGAAAATTGATCCAACCTCCTTCCAAGGTTTAAAAATAAGTAAAACCGAAGAAAAACGAAGAGATTTTGAAGAAAAGAAATATAAAGAATTAACCAAACGAATTTTTATTAAAAAAATTAGTGTTTACCTTGAAAAGATGATGGAGTGACTGCCAAGAAGAGGAGAAGTCAAAATATAAAAAATATACCTTTTTGTTTTGATGAAAATAGGTTTTTAGGATTAATATTAAGTTATTTGGGTTATTAATTAAAATTATGGCTTATGGGTTATTAAAATAGGCCCTTGGAAGGCTTAGATCAACTAGCATTAGGATTGGATAAAATCCCCTTAAAGATTCTAAGTTTTGGCTTAGGTTTATAAAATTATCCTCCAATTTTCAATTTTTATAAAATAGTGACTAATTTCAAAATCTTAAGGATTCAAGGGTCAATTTTAGAAATTGAGTTGACCAAAGTCAAACATATATTAAATAAGTATTTTAGTAAATTTTTCCATAAGTTATTTTGATTAAAAATCAATTTTTAAATATTTAATTCCGAACTAGGCTAAGCCAACGAACCGATTCTTTAAACTTCTAGGCCCAATTTGGGGCGTTACATTCAGCCTAAGACATATTTTCTATTTAAATACAAGGGAAAATTTGAGTACTATTTCTCAAAGTAGTAAAATATCATTGCTTGGGAAGAGCTCTAGAGAGTTTATCTTTGATAGATAACCGATTTAATATGATGTGCTATATTTAATATTTTTTCATTTCCCAAAGTAAATGATACAAAGCATATATTTTTTATTCCCCGAAGTGAATGGAATAAAGCACATATTAAAAGGTGCATAATTATGCATATTATCCCATTTTAAACGCTAGAGAATAATATGATTACTATATCCGGAAGTATTAATATTACAGAAGGCTCCGACTGAGCAAATATGTTATTGCCAAATCAAACTTTATTCCATATTTATATTGCATTGTACTCGTCAAAGTTGCAAAGAAACTTATTAAGTTATAAATATATTTACAAAATTATATTGAGAATATTAGTGAAAGGGATGTTGACTATCTCAATATTACGAGTATAACTCAACGCAATAAAAAATCTTGACAAAATTACATACACTATCATCCATATTGTACTACAGAAGAATTAGTACAATTTGAATCTCATGCTATTGTAAACCAGATGTTTACTAATAATTTTATTTGGCATGACCGGTTAGGCCATCCCGGTTCAATTATAATGCGAAAATTTGTTGACACTTTCACGTGGTCCATTTATTTAAGAACTAAAATTTTCTTAAAGATAATTTTTCATTTGATACTTGCTATCAAAGCAATCTGATTATTCAATCATCATCAGCTAAGATAGAGTGTAAATCTATTAATTTTCTAGAATGGATACGAGGTGATATATGTGTGCCCATACACCTTTCTTACAGTCCATCTAGATATTTTACGATTTTAATCGACGCATCGACTAGATGGTCATATGTATCCTTGTTATTAACATCTAACTTGGTGTTTGCGAGACTACTTGCTCAGTTGATAAAATTATGAGCACATTTTCCAAATTATCTTATAAAGACAATTGGTCTTGACAATATTGATGGCATGTCATTTTACATGTAGTATCACTAATTTGTATCAAGCCAGCAAATGATCATAAGTTCTCCCCAATATAAATGGATTTTTATCAGGAACCAAATATTTCTCATCTTATATATTTTGGTGTGCGATATATATTCTAATTACTCTACCACAAAGCACAAAGATGAGTTTTGTTGAGAATATATGTTAGACTTAAATTCTCTTTGGTAATTAAATATATTGAGATTCTGATAGGGAATCTATTTACATCTCAATTTAGTGACTATTTGTAACCCCCTCGACCTGGTCTAGACGCCACCCGACTCAAACGTGCTACACGGAGAATATCGAGGCTAATCTAGAGACTCGTCCCAATAAACGACCCTAAAAAAATTTCTTTTATCTTATCTAAAAGCTTTAATTAGATCCTACATGTTCATGCAAGGATTGAGTTCAATTGCAACAGAAACTAATGAGAAACGGGTCCTAATTTAACCGAATAAGTTTTTAAGGACATAATTGTAATTTTTCAGAGATTATGATCTAACAGTGCAATTATGGTTACCAATCCTTTGTTAAGTACATTTCTTGCTTTCACATAAGTTTTCAGTTTAATTTAATATCTATAAGTCAACTAATTTTGTGTTCGAAGTTTAGGGACTTCTTGTGTTCACCATAAAGTATCGAAAATATATCTTACAGTTCGATACTGATGGAGGCTCAGAACTCCTGTTAATTTCCACCTTTGTCAGATTGTAGTATTTAAGGTTGTCGAACTCACAGGGACTGTTTCGACTTCACTGCTTCTTAAAACTGCACTAAGTAAAAGTAAAAACACAAGTATTTCGATGGATTGAATTAACTAATTTAATAAAGATAAAATAATTAACGGAAAGATAATTATAAGAGAAATAAGGTTAGGTTGAGTTCTTTATAGAGGAGGATCTAATTATATTAATTATCCACTTAATAATGCAAGGGGTTGAACTGCCGCCTCGGCGGATCGCACAAAGGGTCGCCGCAGCTGCCTAGGCGGGGTTATGCCTTGTCGACAATTCAACTTTCCATAGTTCGATAGAGCATCCTTGTATGTCTTCTTCCTTATCCCTAAGCGAAGAGAGCTGTTGAAATCCACATCTTGATGATACCTCCCGGCGTGAATCAAGGGCGAACAACAACCAAACGCATGCATCTTATTAGTCGCTGAAACCCTGGGTGGTTGATCTCTCAACCGGATTAGACAATGCCCTTGAGAAAAGACCCTATTCTCTCGTTTCATGAGCCTAACTCTCCCGATATTAGACAAATAGATGTTTCTCTACATACTTATCATCTCGAGCTCATACGTAAAGAAAGTGAATGCCAAGAGAGAATAAACTATGAAATAAGTTTTGCATTAATAAATATAAAGAATAATACAATCTTCTTCTCCATCTACTCCACAAAGAACCTAAACCTCCAAGGGAGTTTAGAACATATTGTGGTCGGCGGCTAAAGATAGATGTTATGTGTAAAAACCGACTTCCTCTAAACCTAGACCTAAGGGGGTTTATATAGTCTAAACCTTAGGTTAAAGTTTTTCATGCAAGGAAAGAGTTCTTAAAATAATGGAACTGCAACTCTTAATTAAACTAATAAACTTTATTCTTATTTCCTAAAATAACTCTTCTTTCTCGCAATTTACTTTGACCAAGACTTTGATTGCTTAAACTGCTTCTTCTTTCTCTCACTTTATCTTCGTGACTTTCGGCAACTTTTTCTCTCTCTATCGAGCACCATTTGTTATCTGTAGGCTGTTGCCGCGGCTACCAAGTGCTTTCGTGGCGGGTGCTACCTTGCAATTCAACATCCATCTTTTGGCTCGTCATATGATATAATTCCTGTCTACGAAAGAAATCTATCACATGCATCTTTTTTATGCCAAATAATAAATAAATTCATTAATTCAATGTATGGATGCTAAAATATGGAAAGTAAACAGAAATGTTCATTATTGTCTTTAAATCTGTCTTTATTAACAATAGTTGAGTAGGAAAATGATGTAAATAATGAGTACTTTTGGGTACTCATCACACCCCCAAGCTCGAACTATTGCTTGTCCTCAAGCAATGCAAAGATAGAATTTTAAGTAAGGAATTTTAAAGTAATATACCGTCCTGCCTGCCGCAGCGGAAATCCTTTCTTAACTTGGCCTCCTCCAGGTTCTAGGAATTCCTCGGAACTGGACTATAAGTCTTAGTGGGTGGGTGTGTAGTTGTGTTAAAGATGATTTTCTAAGTTCTAATCCTTTTTCTAGCTCAAGACTTCCGACTAAGATTTTTCTTCCTTAATTCTTTTTTTCTTTCCTTTCTCCCAACAATGGTGTATAAATCTATTTTGCTATAGACTTATATTGCTTGAGCCAGTTTTGGGCACCTCAAGTGTTTAGCTATTCTTAATAGAGCCAGTGATAGGCACCTCTAGTAAGTGGGAGAAACCTAAGTCCTAGTGCTAGTTATGGGCACCTCTAAGGACTAAACTAGAGCCGGTGATGGGCACCTCTAGTCTAAATCTAAGTCTAAGTTCTTATTGCTTGTCAAAGAAAAGAACTTTTAAAATCAACTAAGACTAGTAGTGTTTAGGATATTTTCAAGCTCATAGTCTACTCCTAAGTATTAATCCTAGAAAACCTGTCAGAATTCAAGTCTGCTGAATGGTGCAGACTGCTGCGGCGATTGGAGAATATATTACTACCGAGGCAGTGTCAATAAAATTCAACAAACTTAATTTTTTTTTGCAGTAATTAATTAAGCAATTATGACAAGATCTAAAGCACTAATGAGATACTTCGATTACTTCTATACATTGCATTTACATATTATAAAAAATAGACAAATACTCCCCCAAACTCAAGGGATGCATTATCCTCAATGCATGGGCATCCTGGCAGAGAAAAGAAAATAAACCGAAAATAAGGAAAAGAAGAAAGAAAAAGAAAAGTCTACCGCCCCTTTAAAATTCTTCAGACCCGAAAGAGTCTTCAGAGCCGCTATCGATGAGGAGCTTGCGGTAAATTCTGGGTGTCTGCTGGGCGGTTTGCTTCGGCGGCCTCACCATTGGTTGTTTGGCCGAACGGGGTGGTTGGATGCGAGTGGGAGTTGGGTCTTCTGCTTGCTCCTCCTCCGTATCCAAGTTGATCGGAGAGGAAGAGGCTACCTTTCTCTTTTGTCCTCCTTGAGCTGCGACCATAAATTCTTTGGTAGCTTTGATTTGGCTTGTGAGATCTTCATCCGATTCGCTCCATGTGAAAATGGTTGACTGGTCCGTTATGGCTCCTCTGTTGGTGGGGTCTATCCGTTGGCCTTCGGCTACTGAGTCTGCCGAGAATGGTTTGGTGGTAGCTGCGGTTGTGGTGCCGGGAGAAACTGAGATTGTGCTGAGACAGATGGTGCCGCAGGTGTTGGCTGAGGCATGGAGAGATCAACTGTGAAGTTTGGGAATACAGTCGTACATGTAGGGAGTTCTTCTCAAATAGTGGAGATGATGGTGTTGTTGAACTCCTTGACATATGTCCTGAAGGCTAGTTGCCTTCTCTCCATCCTTTTTAGTGTTTCCAGAACACCTGCTGGTACAGTTTCAGCTTGTGAACCAGCCTCGGTGAGCGCTGCTTCGGCTGTGGGAGGAATGAAGGCTTGTGGAACTACCTCTTCCACTTGCATTCTCTTCATGTACACTTCTTTTGTCCATCCCACTCTTCTTGGTGTATAGGTGTCCAGTGGCATGTTTGGAACTCTTTCCAAATTCCCCAAGGCAGTAATTAAACAGGGGAAAACGAGAATACCTCTTTCTTTGGTGGCGCACTGGAATATTTGTTCGCTTATGATGCTGCCAACAACGATGCGCCTATTATGGATGATTGAGTGGATGAGGTCCAGACGTGGTCTGTCCACTGTTTGGTTGTGCGAAGTTGGCATTAAATTCCTTTTTATGAACATATTCCATAGCTTTGCTTCTGGTCGGAGATCACGGCGGCTAATGGAACCCCGGTGCTTACCAATATTCCATTATGTTCCTGGTAGGCAGAGTTCTGCCTTTATCTGCTCGTAGTCTCCTGCTGTCAGGGTGACGACGAATGCAGTGTGTTCGTTTATTTCGATGTAAAGGCCGAAGTAGGCGTTGATGGTGATATTGGCTATTGGAATCTCCCGTCCCCGCAGGTAGGTGTATGGATTGTTTGGTACTTGGCAGTGGGCATAGAGTTCGCGAACCCTATCCGATGTTTGCCGGATCTGATTGCCTTGCGAACTTCTTCCATCGCTGGAGTAGTACAAATCGGATCACTAGCCTCAATATAATTTATGTTTTCTATTTGAAAATGCAAGTGTTAAGTGAATTTAGGCCTTGCTAAGTGAGTAGCATATTAGCCTTGTTTTGCTTTGAAAGCATGTGACCTCTTTTGAAGGAATTTTTACCGGTACTTTATGTTGGCTTGTGAGCCATGACTTTGTTAACACTTGCTGGTTTATTAATAGCATTGATAACCATGTTTATGTTGTTTTAAAGAAGCATGACACGTTTTCACCTTGATAAATTGAGTATTTATGGGCTGCATTATAAGTGATGTTTTAAAATGTTTTATTGCCCTCACTAAGCTTAAGGCCTAATCACTCTCTTTTTCCTTACAATGTAGATAAGTAAGTGTTAGAAGCAATCGGGAAGCAAAGGAGCCAATCGTGCCTATTTAATATTTTTTTTAGCTCAAGTATGCATTTTTTTTAGTTATGAACCTAGGTAGTTGAGAGTAATGGATTAGAAGATTATTGAGTTTGGAATTCTGTTTTGGAAACTATGTTATTGAACTTATTTTGATATTTTGTTTTATGAGAATTATTAAAACTTTTGAAGTATGTGTTGTCATGTTTAATGATGTTGAAATACGCCTATGATATTTAAATGTTTTGCCTTTAGAATAGGGTGACTTTGCATCTAGAATTGACGTTTGAAGTGTGAATCTTGCCTATAGGGTCTCTTATGCATCTAGAGAACTTTAAATTTTTGGCTAAGGTAAATAACTTGTGAATTCTGCATTTTCTGGCAGAGGTTTCGATACCTGTTCATAGGGTATCGATACCTAGGCAAAAATATGATGGTTTTCTGGAAAATTACAATAGTGTTCCTAGAGCTTGTTTGGTAGAATTTGGACTTGTTACACATCTTTTTCGTTGCAAATGAACTTAGTCATTGCATGAACATTTAGGATCTAATTAAAGCATTTAGATAAGATTAAATAAAAAAATAGGGTCGTTTATCGAGGCGAGTCTCCGAATTAGCTTCGGTATTCCTCGTGTAACTCGTTCGAGTCGGGTGGCGTCTAGACCGGGTCGAGGGGGTTACATTTGTTGAAAAGATGATTTGTGTTGTCGAATTTTTCGTTTGCGGTTGGCTTTTCTTGTGTTTTTGTTGCTTAACACTAAGGAGGATGTTAAGGTGAGTGGACGGAAGAGTGGCATTAAGTTTGGAAAGGTTAAAATGGCAAAAGTTTGGGTTTAGAAAAATCTAAGTGAGATAAGAGTTGGTTGATTGCAGCATCGGGTTGTATGAAGGTTCCGCTAGTAAGTTGTTACTTAGGAAAAGTTGTGTGTTATCCCTATGGGTTATAGTGGAGTAGTTTAAGAGTGTTGTTGATGAGTGCCTAAAAGGCTATTATTTACTACTCATTTTCATAAACATTATGTACTCAACATACACCAATTCGAGCTGATGCATATACTTAATGCACAATAACTGATGTTTTGCTGCCACAACTTATAAAGACAATATCTGCAGGAAAAACAGGCTTTACAGCACCTTTTGTGCAGTTGCAGGAAATACCTGCCGAGGCAGCAGTAATGTCGCGGTAGAACCGATGCCTCGACAGAAGAAGCTCCAGTACTGATGCTGTGAGCGATTGAAAGAGAAAAAAGAGCTGAGCAATTCTGGACATCAAGCACTTGGATCAGAGTAAATTAGCACGAGAAAAGCCCAAGTCAAAGGCCACGTGGGAAAAGTCTTCTAGATAGAATAAACTTGGAAATATTATATTTTATGACTTGTTCCTTACTGCAAGTTGTATTCTACTTAGGAAAGGTTTACCCTAGGTCAAGACTATAAATATATTAGCCGTCCAATGTACTAGGAGAGCCGATTTTGAGAAAGCTTAACCCTAAGAACTCTTGTGTTTCTTTCACCGATCATGTTCTAAACTATCTTAGGGTTAGGTGAAGGTTGTCGACCATAGTAAGAGAAGATTATATCTTGCTTCTTGTTCGATATAATACAAGTATCGAAGTTTTCTTATTCTTTGATCTTTATTCTTGCATCCAAGCTAGAGAGAGAAGTTTGTAAGCAATCCATTTATCTCATATCGAGAGAGTTAGATTCACGAAAGGAATAAGAACGGTGTTAGGTAACACTAACTCTAACTTAGGGATAAGTTAAGAGTTTCAGCGGCTAATAGAAGTGTGGGATTGGTTGTTTATTACAATTGATTCACGCCGAGAGGTATCATCAAGGACTAATTTACAACAGTACTTCGACTTAGAGATAAGCGGAGGCATCAAAGGACACTTTGCCGAACTTTGATAGACTCTGCCCAAGAGCAAGAGATTGTCGCGGCAGAGAACACTAACACTGCCGAGGCAGTAAACTGCAGTGCTGCCGAGACAGTGTTGTGACATTGTATTGGACAGAAGCGGATCAGTCAAATCTCCTATACAACACAACTGGATCCTTCCCTCTTTCTCAATATTTGATCTCCCTTAATTTAGTTTTATTTATTTTACTTATTAGCTTAATTCTACAATCTCATCATTTGTGTTATTTACTTTCTTCTACAGAAGCAAGAAGACGATAGGAAGGCATATTAAGTATACCAATCCCTGCGGAGAACGATACTTGATAAATACTTATCATTTTACTACTTGACGTGTACACTTGCACAGAAATTGCGCTTTTATAACACGTATCATGTTTTTGACGCCGTTGCCGGGGATTGGCAACTAAATTTTGTCTTCTTTAAATTTTCTTGTTTTTTATTTGTTTTTATTTATTAGGTTATTTTTAATTTAGGTTTATTTTTGTTGTATGACCAGAGCCAACCCAAGCAGTCCCTTATACGAATTCAATCCAGAGATCGAATGTACATACTTAAGGCTAAGAAGAAGGATTCAAGCAGCTATGGCAAATCCACCAGCAGCCCAAAACTTACTTGCAGACCATGGAGGAATTCAACAGCCACCATTGTCGCAGCCATTACTGTCGCGGTAGAGAACTGTCAGAGATTTCCTGGTGGAAGATCTGAATGGACTGAACCCTGGAGTGGTCGCACTAGAAATAGAAGCAACCCACTTTGAACTAAAACATGTTATGTTCAACATGATTAACACTATTAGGACAGTTTAGTGGGTCTGCAACTGAAGATGCTAGGTAGCATCTTAAGTCTTTCATGGAAGTGTGCAATTCATTCAAAATTCAAGGAGTCCATAAAGACATTTTAAGGCTGAAATTGTTCCCCTATTCACTGAGGGATAGGGCCAAGACATGGTTAAATGGCATCCCAGTAGGATCTATAGGATCTTGGGATGAACTCTGCCGAGAATTCATTTCGTGCTTCAACCCTACCAATTTATATGATCGCATACGTAATGAAATTACTTCCTTTCGGCAGGATAATGATGAACCAATGTACGAGGCATGGGAGCGCTATAGAGAATTATTAAACAGATGCCCTCTACATGGTTTTCCCTTGTGGGCACAAGTATCAATGTTCTACAATGCCACTAATGCCTCCACAAGGATGATCTTAGATGCTTCTGCCAATGGAATATTACTAGACAGAGCCCCTGCAGAAGCCATTGAAATTCTGAACAAACTCGCAAGGAAAGATTTCCAATTTCCTACATCCAGGCGAGGAGGAGTAAGATGCCATGCCACAGTCAATGAAATTGAAACATCTAACTCAGTGGCAGCACAATTTGTATCTTTAACCAAAATGGTTCAAAATATGCAAGTACAACAAAACACATATGAAGTTAAGGCTATAAATTCTTCCGAATGTATACAACATGAAGAATCTAGCCTATATGTTGGAAACTATAATAGGAATAATAATATGATGTCCAACACCTACAACCCATCCTAGAAAAGACATCCAAATTTTTCATGGAGCAATCCTAACAATGCCTTAAACCCAATAAATCAAACCCCTGGTTTCCAGCAGCAAATGCAACATCTGCCGCAGCAGCAAGGTCAACAGTCAATGCCATAACAGCAGCCCATAAATTCACTGGAAAATTCTCTCAAGGCCTTCATGATGAAAACAGAATCATACATGGTAGAGAATAGCAGTTTCATGAAGAGAACTGATGACTTCATGAACAGAACTGAAATGAGGCTGCAGAACCAGGAGGCTTCCATAAAATCATTAGAAAACCAAGTTGGTCAATTTGCTCAAAGACAAAGCACTAGACCACAGGGAGGACTACCTAGCAATACTGAAATTGCTAAGGCAATGGGCCATGAAAAATGTAAAGCAATCACAACTAGAAGCGGCCTACAACTGAAGGAAAATACAGGGCAACCAGCAGAAAAAGTCCAACCAGAAAAACAAAATAAAGATGACTTGGATGCTGATCATGTTCCTGAAAAAAGCACTGCCCCGGCAGAAGAACCAACAGTACATAACCAACCTGCCGCGGCAGCAAAAGAACCAGTAATTCCAAGTATTAAATTTCAAACCAATGAGACCCTGGAAGAGATGAGACCACCACCACCCTTCCCACAAAGGTTGAAAAAATAGAAACAAGACCATCAGTTTAAGAAGTTCCTGGACATTCTTAAGCAAGTTCACATCAACTTGCCATTAGTTGAGGCAATTGAACAAATGCCTAACTATGCTAAATTCTTGAAAGACATTGTGTCTAAAAGAAGGAGGCTTGGTGAGTTTGAGACAGTGGCAGCTACTAAAGGATGCATGGCAATGCTGCACAATCGCATGCCACCTAAACTGAAGGATCCTGGATGTTTCACCATACCTTGTGCAATTAGGAACAACTATGAAGGAAATACACTATATGACCTAGGAGCAAGCATCAACTTGATGCCCAAATCCGTCTTCCAAAAGCTTGGAATAGGAAGGGCAAAACCTACAACAGTGCAGCTTCAACTTGCGGATAGATCATATGTGCACCCCGAAGGAAAAATTGAGGACATACTAGTAAGAGTCGATAAATTTATTTTTCCGACTGACTTTCTTATCCTTGATTGTGAAGCAGACGATAATGCACTGATCATCCTGGGAAGACCTTTCCTTTCCACTGGACAAACATTAATTGATGTGGAAAATAGAGAGTTGACTATGAGGGTCAATGACCAACAAGTCAAACTCAATGCATTCCATAATCTAAAGAAATATTATGATCCAGAAGAATGCAAAGCCATCCACACAATAGATGCCACAAAAACATCCTGCCTTAGCAGGATGCTCGGCAGAACATTCGGCAAGAGAATTAAGCCCAAGGTGGAGGTAGAAAACAAAGATGGCCAACACTTGCAGAAACATCCTTATGGCCACAAAGAGAGGGACAAATTGGGAGATGCATTTGCATGCACTCCCCCAGTAACTTAAACTCTTCCCTTCTCTTATTTTATTATTATATTAGGATTAATTTAGGTATGAATTTTTTTTATTATTATTTTAGGTTATTTATTTTCTTATCTTTCATGATTATATGTTTTATCGTTTTTATTGATTTTTTTAGGATTATAAAGCAAGATTAACATAGAAATAGTTCACAGCAGGAAGTCTGCTGCCACGGCAGTGCACAGTGTCAGAGCCGCAGTAGTCCCAACGGGCAGAAACAGTGTAACGGCTATCTGCCGAGATTCCTATCGCGACAGTAACTGTTTGCAACGGCAGTAAAGGCTAACGGCTACAAAATGACTAGTTGCTTAAAACGGTCACAAGGCCGAGGCCTATATAAGCAGCTTCCTTGTCTTGAACTATTCACTCGTGTAAGCTCTACTTCTTTACTAATCTTGCTCTCACTACTCTCTGCCTACTCACCAGCATTCTTGATATTTTTAGAGCCTTTCCAAAAGAAATCTCCAAATTTCTCAACATTCATACATGTCAACATACAACCATTTTTATCAGGCCACCATTGCTGAATGATTTAACATATCGTTTGTCGCTCGGTAATTATGGGAGGAGCAAGGATTCCAGCAATCCAATGAAGAGAACTATGGCATTGACCAATTCTTGATGGACAAAATCAAGCATCAAGATTGGGAGATCTTTTGCCTCCAACCACCACAAGATAATGCCACCAGACTAAAAGCATCGGCAGGAAAACCTCGGAGAGCAGCTGTTCCTAGCATCTCTTCAGAATCTGAATAACTTACTGCCTTTTCTTTTTTCTTTGTTGTATGTTTTGAGCATTGAGGACAATGCTCAGTTTGAGTTTGGGGGTATGAGTGCACTGCCGAGGCAGCGCACTGCCACATCAATACCATGAAAAAGGGAAGTAATTTGATGTCTCAATTGAAATTTTTTTGTCATATACCTGCCTTTACTTGAATTTTTTGTCTTTACTTTTGCACTGCCTTACATCAGCATTGCCTTAGTTTATTCTTCTAAGGCTATAGAAATCTTTCTCCTTACCATAGCTAGATTCTGTTTTGAAGGGATAACCTTAGAATACTTAAGGAATAAAACTTAGAAGCTTGCTATAAGGTTAAAACCAATAAAACACTTTTGGGACTTGCTTGATTTAGGAATTCTTTTAATGAACTTAGGTGATAAAGACTTAGAATCCTTGGAAAAGTGACTAGAGGTGTCTATCACCGGCTCTAGTAGTACTCTTCTTCATGCTAGAGGTGCCCGAAATTGGCTCTAGTATGCTAAAGAAATTATTATCAAAAGAAAAGAAAAAGAAGAAAAGAGAAAACACATGTTTTGAGGTGCCCAAAATTGGCTCAAGCATTGTTGTTTTAAGAAGAGAGCACTAAATCCAATTCTATTTGTCTTGAACTTAGAGTTTATCTAAGAAAGCCTTTAATCAACCTTGTTCATAAAAACCAACACACTCACATAATCTTATAGTTTGTTTCCGAGTAAAATCCTTGAGTAGACTAGAGGCTAAAACTAAGGAATAGACATAGTTATGGTGGGGAGAATAGATGGAAAAGTAAGACCAAGGGAGAATAAGGTTCGGTAATTTGATGTTTTGCATTGCTTGAGGACAAGCAATAGTTCGAGTTTGGGGGTATTTGATGAGTGCCTAAAAGGCTATTATTTACTACTCCTTTTCATAAACATTATGTACTCAACATACACCAATTCGAGCTGATGCATATACTTAATGCACAATAACTGATGTTTTGCTGCCACAGCTTATAAAGATAATATTTGTAGGAAAAATAGGCTTTACAGCACCTTTTCTATAGTTGCAGGAAATACCTGCCGAGGCAGAACCGATACCGCGGCAGAAAAAGCTCCAGTACTAATGCTGTGAGCGATTGAAAGGGAAAAAGGAGTTGGTCAATTATGGACATCAAGCACTTGGATCAGAGCAGATTAGCACGAGAAAAGCCCAAGTCAAAGGCCAAGTGGGAAAAGTCTTCAAGATAGAATAAACTTGGAAATATTATATTTTATGACTTGTTCCTTACTCCAAGTTGTATTCTACTTAGGAAAAGTTTACCCTAGGTCAAGACTATAAATATACTAGCCATCCAATGTACTAGGAGAGCCGATTTTGAGAAAACTTAACCCTAAGAACTCTTGTGTTTCTTTCGCCGATCATGTTCTAAACTATCTTAGGGTTAGGTGAAGGTTGTCGACCATAGTAAGAGAAGATTGTATATTGCTTCATGTTCAATATAATACAAGTATCGAAGTTTTCTTATTCTTTGATCTTTACTCTTGCATCCAAGATAGAGAGAGAAGTTTGTAAGCAATCCATTTATCTAATATAGAGAGAGTTAGATTCACGAAAGGAATAAGAACGGTGTTAGGTAACACTAACTCTAACTTAGGGATAAATTAAGAGTTTCAGCGGCTAATAGAAGTGTGGGATTGGTTGTTTATTACAATTGATTCACGCTGAGAGGTATCATCAAGGACTAATTTACAACAGTACTTCGACTTAGAGATAAGCGGAGGCATCAAAGGACACTTTACCGAACTTCGACTAATTGGTTGTTGGGACCGCCGGCACACCCCATGGCGCAGCGGAACAAAATTACGACGGTCTTTCCAGTGATCCATGTACGTTTAATCCGGAATCAGGAGGAAGAGTTACGATAACTTACATTGGGTTCCTTGATAAACAGCAAAAACAGCAACTGGATTTGCGGTAATCACGATCGTTCGACAATTCGAATCTTTAGCCTCCACGAATATCGTCTCGGCCTCTACTTAGTTCACCCGGTTGAGAGAGCAAATCTCGAAAAACTGTTTTTCGTGATTCTAGGGTTTGGAATTCGGAATTCTCTGATATATTTGGCTGCTAGACCAATTGATCCTTTATATAGGTGTAACCCTAGGTATAAGAGTTTGATTCTAAATAGGAAATAATTACTTTAATTATTTCCTTAAATTTCAGAATCTATATTTAATTCGAATTTAAAGAGTTTGATTCTGAATTGGTTTATAGGAAATAATTACTTTAATTATTTCCTTAAATTCAGATTCTATATTTAATTCGAATTTAAAAGAGTTTGATTCTGAATTGGTTTATAGGAAATAATTACTTTAATTATTTCCTTAAATTTTAGAATCTATATTTAATTCGAATTTAAAAGCGATATAATTACTTTAATTATATCATTTATTTAAAATTCGGGATTAAATATAATCTACTTATACTTATATATATTTTTGCTCCGTTTCAACCATTGGGTGTGACCCTGTAGGCTCATTGTAACGTTAGTAATAATATTAGAACAATTCTAATATTAAAAACAATGAGTGACATCTAGCAATATATCATTGTCATCTACGTTACAAGAGATCATGATTCGATGTATCATGTCCGTGACCAACTCTTTTAATGCATTATATCCTTTTGTCCTTTTATATCTTTAATAGGCACAAGTCTTGGAATAGTCACACTTGTATAGCCTATTTTAATGTTTCTTGATATCTAGAGTGGACTACTTTTAATGAATAATTTGTGATATCTCATATCAACGTATTCAAGCATGGCCATGCGTTTCTAGTCTCACTCAATCAAGTGGCCTTTGATATATTTTCCTATTATGTAGGAAGGACAAATCCTATCTTTATCATTCACAACTCACTACATACATTGTAATATGTCCAATGTCAGTTTTTATAGTGTAACTAATTACGAGACACGTTTAACTGCATCAAGACATAAAATAACATATGTTGAGATAGTAATAATCTCAAGTCTAAGGATTATACATATAGTTGTCACTATGAGCAATATCGTGACCGTCACATAATAATCCAAGATATATGCTCATAGTGGGTCAATCCAATATATTATTCTCTACTAATATATTCATGTATTAATTCTGACATCTCTATGCCAATGACAACTCATTGTCATCAATTAATCACATGTTAGTCTTAAACGTATTATTATTGTCCATACCCATAATAATACTTGACTAAGGATCTTTTAATAATAATATATATATTATTATATGGACCTTATTGTTTCTCAGTTTATGTGACACATATATCTGAAAACAATAATGGCAATGCCTTTATTTAATAAAATTGGTAAATAAAAGTATCCATACAATCATCATATGATTGGTCTTTGGGCATACTCTAACACACTTTACCGAACTTTGATAGACTCTGCCCAAGAGCAAGAGATTGCCGCAGCAGAGAACACTAACACTGCCGAGGCAGTAAACAGCAGTGCTACCGAGACAGTGTTGTGACATTGTATTGGACAGAAGCGAATCAGTCAACTCTGCTATACGACACAACTGGATCCTTCCCTCTTTCTCAATATTCGATCTCCCTTAATTTAGTTTTATTTATTTTAGTTATTAGCTTAATTCTACAATCTCATCATTTGGGTTATTTACTTTCTTCTACAGAAGCAAGAAGATGATAGGAAGGCATATTAAGTATACCAATCCCTGCAGAGAACGATACTTGATAAATACTTATCATTTTACTACTTGACGTTTACACTTGCACAGAAATTGCGCTTTTATAACACGCATCAGTTGTAAAGTCAAGAGCAATGTTGACTTGGTTAAGTTTATCGAAGAGTATTGGTCTAGTGAAAGAGTTGTGGGTGAGACTTTTCATGATTGAGATATTCCGAGATAAGTTTCCAGTGGATGTTTGGTGGAGCCGCATGTGCAAGGCACAGTTGAGGTTGTGTTAATGGATTTCAGTTGTAATGTTGGTTTTCGTTTATGTCTATAAGGCACGTAGTTGTGTTGTATGGCATTGAGTTAGAATGATATCTCGATCAAAGTTTGTGATAGTCTTTTGCTATGCATCTGGATGTAAGAAGTTGTGGCAGAAGTTTGAAAGAGGTGGTGGTTTGATGGACTTGTTTTGGATGAGGATGAGTTGAAAGTGAATGTTTGTTTTGTTGGTAAATTGAGCTTGAGGGACAGTATTCTTTGAGAATGTTGTTGACGTCATAAGTATTAGAGTAGAGGTGTGTGAACAAATCTCTATAAATTCCATGGCGTGGGTTCTTGGCAGTTAAAAGAGAGTGTTTTCTTTGAGAACGGTTGGAGCTGTTGAGCAGTATGCTTTAATGTGGTAAGGTTTTGAGACAAATGATGGGTTTCCAATTGAGTTTTAGGTCTTTTCTCGTTAACAAGCATGTAATCGGTATAAGTGAGTTATCTAGGTCTGGAAAGGTATGTTAAGGTGTTGCGACATGAATTCTTTGGGTACTTGGTAAGGATGTTGTTATTGGTAGAGTTGCTTATAGCCGTCTTTAGAAGTTTTGTGATCGAGTGGTACTGTTTAAGGTTTCTGTTGGTGGAAGTTGTTATGAGTTGTTGTGGTAATCGAGAGTCGATGGAAAGTTTTGATTGTTGCATTGTATGTTGGAATATGTTTGAGAAAGTTAAGCTTGATAGTGGAAGTGGGAAGTTGTTGTAGTTCGTCGAGATTTGGTTCCCAACCTTGAGTAAGGAGAGTTTAGGCCGTTGGGAAAAGAAAACTAGTTTTGGTTTTGACTTGAGGATGCAATGAGTGTTGAGACAGACTATGATGTTTTTGGTGCACCGTTTTTCTATGAATCATTGAAAGTTGTGATGACGGGTGGTGTAAGGATGAGACTCAATCTTGTCTTTATGAGATGTATGTTGAGATTTTGGTTTTGGTGGCAAAGGTCCTTTGTGGTAAGATCCTCGTGTGGGTCAGAGTGTTTTAAGTGATATCTTGGTGTTTGGAATGTCACGTGGGAGTGAGAGGAAATTGTGAAGAACAATTTCCTTACCTCTTTCCAAGGTGAAAATTTCAAGGACGAAATTTCTTAATTGGGGGAGAGTTGTAACACCCCAAATTTGGGCCTAGAAGTGTAGAGGTCTAGTGAACCGATTTTGTCGGTTTAGCCTAGTTCGGGATTAAATACATAAAAATTGATTTTTAATCAAAATAAATTATGGGAAAATATCCTAAAATCATTATTTAATATATATTTGACTTAGGTAAACTCAATTTTGAAAATTGACCCTTGAATCCCTATGATTTTGAAATTAGTGACTATTTTGTAAAAAATGAAAACTTTAGGATAATTTTATAAACTAAGAAAAAATTGATAGAATCCTAATCCTAGTTGATCTAGGTTTTCCAAGAGCCTATATAAACAACCTTTAATCCCTTGTTTTAACCTAAGAAATCAAAATTCTTTAATTTTGATCAAAAACCCAAAAATTCACTTTTTCAAAATATCACTTCTTTAAATTTCGGTTTGTTCTTCTCCAAGGCAGCCTATTTATCATCTTTTCAAGGTAAATATCCATTCTTTTTAATAAAATTTCATTGGTTTATTTTCCTATATTTTTCTTCATCAAAATCTCGTCGTTTTTCTACGGATTTTCTAGTTTTTATACCTTGGAAGGGGTGGGATTAATTTTGGAGTTGAGAATCATTAAAAACTCTAAAACCTAAAGTTATTTAATGAATTTCCTAAGTTCTTGTCTTATTGAAACAATCTTTAAAGTCTTGAATCAATAAAATCGGTTTTCTTGATAAAAATTCCATTATTTTCTTGATTTTCATTCAAGGGTCTTACATCTCTGTTTTTGATGCCTAAATACATGAATATTGAAGTGTTTATATGTAATTAAGATGGCTTTTAAGTATCTAATCCCAGACCTAAGGTATAAGGGGTGTTTGGAGATGTTTTCGGTGAGTTTCGGTTAGGTTTTATGGTGTTTTAGGGGCTTCCATGTTTTGGTCTTACTTGAGGGATGTTTGGGTGTGTTATTATGCACTAAACCCTCTGGTTTTGATGCTTGAATTAGGTCAACAGGTAGAGGAACAAGTTTGAGGGAGATCGGAAAGCCGAATCACATCTTCGGGTGACTTGTCGAGCAAGTTTCGGTAAATCGGTGAGTGGATTATGAGGGTGCCAATTTGGCATGGTTTTAAATGTTTTTCAAAGGTTTGGGGGTGTAGGAAAGGTGTGAAAAACCTCCCTATACTCGGAAGTAAGTTTAAAGTATTGCTTTCTTAAAGGTTCTCATATTATTCCTTATTTTTACAACGTTATTTGTCATGTTCTTATTGTGTTGTGCATATGTGATTATGCATGTATATAAATGCTCATGAGACTGTTTTTAAAGAGGTTTTATATGCATTCCATGTTCCCACGGTTTTGTTTTGAAAAATAAGATAAAAGTGATTTTATCGGTTTTTGCAAGTGATGCATAAAAAGTGGGATACATGTGATTGGAATTCTATTTTGAATTAAGTTTTTAGCATTGAATTTTGATAATATATTGGCTAGTTAAGTGATGAACCTATGGGATAAGTTGATCGATCAATAGGGTCTAGAGTGCACTATAAATATTCAAAAGTCGTACGTGTATAAATTCCTTGTGTGTTGCATTTTGCCCTTTATTATAATGCTATGTGATAGGAGTAGTACTGTCACATACGGGTTGATCGGAGTAGTACTGTCACCGGACACCAAGGTGAGATAATTCATGTTGAGAGTAGTATCAATATGCGCATGCTCTGGGAGTAGTACTAACATGTGGTTTCCCGTTTATCCTAATGATTTGGAGTAGCATAAATCAGATCAATAACACCAATAAATGTTTTTACTTTTCAAAGGTAAGTGTCATGGTTTTTACTTGATTGCGTATGGTATTATGCATGCGAGGTTTTATGCATTGGTATTGTTGCGTGTAATAAATGCGCAATTAGTGCAAGTGTACACGTCAAGTAATAAGTGATAAGTATTTATCGAGTATCGTATCCTCGAGGATTGGTATACTTAATATGTTTCCTTTTTGTCTTCTTGCTCTGTTAAGATAAATAAAATAAAAACACAAGTGAGAAGATTTGAATAAACTAAATAAATTGAATAAAGAAAACTAAGTAAAGAGGATGGGATTTGATTAAGAGAGAGGGAAGGATCCAGTTATGTTGTATTGTGGATTTGACTGACTTGTCTCTGTTCAATGTAATTGTACATCACTGCCTCAGCAGTACTGAAGATTACTGCCTTGGCAGCAATGATACTTGTCCGCCGCGGCAATCCCTTTCTCTTGGGTGGACTTTATCAATGTTCGGCAAAGTGTCCTTTGATGACTCCGCTTATCCCTAAGTCGAAGTACTGTTGGTGATCAATCCTTGATGATACCTCCCGGTGTGAATCAATTATAATCATCAACCAATCCCACACTTCTTTTAGCCGCTAAAACTCTTAACCTATCCCTAGGCCGAGTTAGTATTTCGCGATTGAAATACCGTACTTATCCCTTTTGTGAATCTAACTCTCCCGAGTCTAGATAAATAGATTACTTACAAACTTCTCTCCCGAGCTTGAATGCAAGAACAAAGAATGGCAAAGGATAAGCAAACCTTGATATTTTATTGCATTGAAATAAAGAACAAAGTACAATCTCCTCTCACAAGTACTCAACAACCTTCACCTACACCCTAAGAGAACTTAGAACATAATTGAGAGAAAGAAAACAATGAGTCTTAGGGTGAACTCTCTAAATCGGCTCTCTTTTTAAACTATGGTCGGCTATGATATATATATAGTCTAGGTCTAGGGCAAACCCTTCCTAAGTAGGAGTACAACTTGGAGTAGGATACAAATAAATTTTATAAATAAAATATTTCCAAGTTTATTCCAACTAAGATGCTTTTCCCTTGTGGCCTTTGACTTGGGCTTTCCATGTGCTAACCAGCTCCGATCCATGTGCTGCATGTCCAGAAACGTCCAGCTTATTTTTCTCTTCCAATCGCCTACAGCATTGGTGCTGGAGCTTCAGTTGCTGCCGCGGCCCAGGTTCTGCCTCGGCCTCAGCGCTGCCTGCAAGTACAAAAGATGTCGTAAATTCTGTATTTTCTATAGATATCATCTTTGTAAGTCATAATAGCAGAATATCTAAATATTTCACATTAAGTCCATATATCAGTCCAAGTAGGTGTGAGATAAGTGCTTAATGTCCATGAAAGGTGTATTAAATAATGGTCTTTTGAGCATTTATCAGGTATGCATGTGATTTGAGCATTGCTTTGTTGTTAGCATGTAAGACTTGAGCTTTGTGCATTGAGATACACGTGTAAGCATTGCTATGTGAGTAGCATGTAAGACTTGAGCTTTGTGCATTAAGATGCACGTGTAAGCATTGCTATGTGAGTAGCAGGTAAGACTTGTGTTTTAACTTTTAAAGGATGTGATTACAAAATGGTTTTTACTAAAATTTAATGATGGCATTGTTAGCCATGGTTTGATGACACTTACTGAGTTTTAAAAGTGTCGTTGTTAGCCATGTGCGTTTTGTTTTATAAAGAGCATGACATGTTTTTTTAAATTGATGAAATTGGTTTAATATGGGCTGCATTGCAAGGTGTTTTTATACTTGTTTTTATTCACTCACTAAGCTTATGCTTACCTTCTCATTTACCTTGCAATGCAGAGTAAATAAAGTTGAAGCAGCAAAGAGAAGCAAGGATTCTGGTAACCACCAAGTGAAAGCTCAAGTATGTCTTTATAACAGTAGTGATAGTGAGAGAGCAATGAGGATGGGTTACCATGTTAAGAATATTGTTATATTAATGATACTTTTTTAGTAGTAGTATGCTTATACATGTGTGATGTTTATCTATATTGATATTAACTTTATGAATTTGACTTGAATTGTCCATTGATATTCGTTTAGTTATAATATAGTTATTTTGAAGTTTGATTCTTTATATCCCTATGCGTGAATTTGAGTATTGTTGATAATGAAACATGAATACTTATGAGTTGAATCTATGATGTTGTTATTTAGGTTGGAATGCATCTAGAAATCATGTTGAGAATATTGAGGTGGTTCGTCCGTGTGTTTATAAGATTGTTGATGTTGAAGCATACTCTTGGGAGTTGAATATATTGTTGCTAACTAGGTTGAATTGCATCTAGTTAATATGCCATGATATGTCTTTAAAGTGTTTTTAGGTGAATTTGCATATAAAGAATGTCATGAAACCTTTGGAGGCTCGAAATAGTCCTTAATCTTTGAGCATGCAATAAAATAACTTGTAGATATTATTTTAAGCTGGAAATCTACGTGCAAGCATGAAATATACTTAATTAAATATTGATAATCTTAATTTCACAATCATAGTATAAAATTCTAGAAACTACGATTAGGTCCCTAAAATCTTGTTCGATTAAATTAGGACTCGTTTCTCTTTAGTTTCCGTTGTAATTGAACTCAGTCCTTTGATGAACATGTAGGATCTAATTAAAGCATTTAGAAAAGATAAAATTTTAATTTCTAAGGTTGTTTATCGGGGCGAGTCTCCGAATTAGACTCGGTATTCCCTGTGTAGCTCGTTCGAGTCGGGTGGCGTCTAGACCGGGTCGAGGGGGTTACATATGTGGTATGAGTTGGTGATAGAGCCCTCGTACGTGGTATGATGTCGGTATAGTCTCATACATGGTATGTCTTGGCATTTATGTCTTCATTCGAGTTTCCGTTTATCCTAAGGGTTAGAAGTGAGTCTAACTGGTTCACTAATATTCCAACACGAGAAAAACACAAGTGTAAAGTAACTATTATTTTTAGTGCAAATTGAGTTGCACGTGTTTTGATATTGAGATCAAATGATTTATAAGCCTTGCTATGTGTAGCATGTTAGACTTGTTTTTTTCTTACAAAGCATGTGATTTCAAAAAGTTTTTTTAAAGGTTTTGTGGCTTGTGAGCCATGATTATTTACACTTGTTGATCTTTTTCAAATAGTGACGTTGACTGATGCGTGTAAAAAGAGCGCAATAAAGTGCAAGTGTACACGTCAAGTAATAAAGTGATAAGTAATTATCAAGTATCGATCTCCACAGAGATTGGTGTACTTAATATGTCTTCTTATCCTCTTCGTGCTTCTGTAAAAGAAAGTAAAGAACACAGATTATTGGATTATCAGGTTTAAACTAATAACTAAAACAAAGTTAACTAAATAAAAAGGTTGAGAACGAAGAGAGAGAGTGGGCAGGATCCAGTTGTGATGTATCGTGGAATTGATTGTCTTGTTTCTGTCCCAATGTTGTCACATAACACTGCCTCGGCAGCGATATGCGTGTCTGCCGCGGCAATCCCTTGCTCTTGGGCAGACCTCACTAAGATTCGGCAAAGTGTCCTTCTATGGTTCCGCTTATCCCTAAGTCAAAACACTGTTGATAACCAGTCCTCGACGTTACCTTCCGGTGTCAATTATATCTATCAAATTAATTCCCACTTCTATTAGCCGCTGAAACTCTAACTATCCCTAGGTCGAGTTACTATCCTCCAATCAAGTTGAATACCGTACTTACTCCTTTCGTGAATCTAACTCTCCCGAGTCTAGATAAATAGATCACTCACAAACTTCCCTCCCGGGCTTGGATGTCAGAACAAGGAATAACAAAGAGTAAGCAAATCTTAATATTTTATTGCATTGAATCAAAAGACAAGATACAATCTCCTCTCACGAATACTTCAACAACCTTCTCCTAACCCTAAGAAAGCTTAGAACATAGTAGGAAGAAAAAAATAAATCTTAGGGTTAAGCTCTCTCTAATCGGCTCTCCCATTACATTGGTCGACTAGTTTATTTATAGTCTTGACCTAGGGTTTCTTTTCCTAATAAGAATCTAACTTGGAGTAGGGAACAAGTAATAAAATATAATATTTCCAAGTTTAATTCTAACTAGAAAACTATTCCTACGTGGTCTTTGACTTGGTCTTTTCTTGTGTTCTTCTAGTCCGATCCAAACACTTGTTATCCAGAACTCTTCAGCTCATTTTTCTCTTTAAATCGCCCAGCATCAGTACTGGAACTTCTGCTGCCGCGGCACTGGTTCTGCCTTCGGCAATTGTGCTGCCTCAACAGTGTTTCCTACAATTGCATAAAAAGTGCTGAGAAGTCTCTTTTTCGCACAGTTTTCTTCTATTCAGGCTTTGGCAGCAAAATATCGGTTATTGAGCAAGAAGTTTCTACATCAGCTCGAATTAGTGGATAATGAGTACATAATATATATGAAAAGTGTAGTAAATAATAGCCTTTTTAGGTACTCATCACACCCCCAAACTCGAACTATTGCTTGTCCTCAAGCAATGCAAAACCTTAAATTGTCGAACCTTATTCTCCCTTGGTCTTACTTTTCCATCTAGTCTCCCCACCATAGCTAAGTCTAGTCCTTAGTTTTAGCCTCTAGTTTACTCAAGGATTTTTCTCGGAAACAAGCTATAAGGTTACGTGAGTGTGTGAGTTTTTGTGGACAAGGTTGATAAAAGGTTTTCTTATATAAACTCTAAGTTCAAGACAAATAGATTTGGAATAAATAATCCTCTTCTAAAAACATCAATTACTTGAGCCAGTTTCGGCCACCTTAAGAGTTGTGCTTCCTTTGATGAATTCTATTTTTCTCTTATTTTCTTAGGCATACTAAAGCCGGTTTTGGGCACCTCTAGCATGAAAAAGAGTATTACTAGAGCCAGTGATAGGCACCTCTAGTTGCATTCCTTAGAATCTAAGTCTTTATCACCTAAGTTTATTAAAAGAATTCCTAAATCAAACAAGTCCCAAAAATGTTTATTTTGATTTATAACCCTATAGCAAGCTTCTAAGTTTATTCCTTAAGTATTCTAAGGTTATCCCTTTAAAACAGAACCTAGCCATGGTAAGGAGAAAGATTTCTATAGCCTTGGAAAAATAAACTAAGGCAATGCTAATGTAGGGCAGTGTAAGAGTAAAAACAAAAATTGCAAGGCAGGTATAAAGCAGAAAATTTTCAATTTAGGCGTAATTTTTACTTTCTCTTCATATACTGCCGCGGTAGTAGGTTGCCTCGGCAGTGCACTCATCTCTCCCAAACTCAAGTTGAGCATTGTCCTCAATGCTCAAAATATACAGCAATGGAAATAAAACAAAAGCAAGGAATTAATCCGAATCGGAGGAGCTGATAGAAACAGTTGTTCTCCTAGGTTTTCTTGTTGATGCTTTAAGTCTTGACCCTTGTCCAGGTGATTGCTTTAATTTTGCCTGCCGTGGTGGTTGCCTTCTTGTGGGTGTTGGTTTCTGCCTTGGGGCAGTAACTTCCTCGCCTTCTTCTTCGTCGCTCATCGCTTCTGTGCGTAAGACTTCTGTTCCTCCTCCTTCCTCGGCATCTGGGGCTCCTTGTTGGGCATGTGATGAGTGGGTATACTCATTTATCTCCTTCGAGAGAGTGTCCCTGGTGAAACTACCCATTGGGATGGGGCCTTGTGTTGGCGAATTGAAGATAACTCTCCTCTTGGATGGTCGCCTGCTGGTGGATGATGCTGCGGCAGTGTCTGCGGGTCTGGATGGGCCGGCAGCGTTGAACTGTTGCGGTGGCTATGGGGGGCCGAAGGGCCTTGGTCCTGGGGCAGGGGTTGTTTCTGTGTAGGGTGCGGTAGTGACAAAAATGTTTGCTGGAAATTCTGGAAATTGCGTTCCTTCGGTGGGGAAGTACTGGATCATCATATGTGCGAGAGTGTTGTTGAAATCTCTCTGGTATTCTATGTATCGTTGTTGTCAGAGGTCCATGTTTGTCATCCTTTGAATAAGCCCCTGGTATGGATCTGCTGCGGCAGCAGCTTCGGCAGTGCCTGGTGCTTCTGACGTGTACTGCCCTCTGGCAGTATAGTCGGCAGTGAATTATTGAGGTGTTGCCTGCATTGGATCTGCTACAATGATCTGCATCACTTTGTGGCAGAATTCTCTCGTCCAGCCTTGCCTTTGTGGGGTGTATTCATTTGTTCCTTCAACGGGGACACCTGCAGTAATGCATAAAGCAGAGATTAAACTAGGGAAATATAATGAACCTCTTTCTTTCTTACCGCAATCGTAAATTTCTTGAAGAATTATTTCTCCGACATCGATGGTCTGCTTGTTGATGATGGATTGGATCAGCACCAATCTTCTTCTATCAACCGTTGTATTATGGGTTGTTGGGAGGAGGCGTCTCTTCACGAATGTGCACCAAAGTTTGGCTTCGGGTTTGAGGCTCAATCTTGTGACCGATCCCCTATGGGCACCGGTTTCCCATGGAGTTTCGCTTTCACAAAGATCGTCCTTGATCAACTCGAAGTCAACATTGTTGACCTCTTCATAGAATGCACTATGGGCGTCAATAGTTGGGACGATGCCATAGTGCTGGTTAATTGTCTCGGCAATAAGGGCTACAGGCTTCCCTCGGCAGTGCACATAAAGATTGCCTTCACTTGGCATATGTGCATAGAACTCGCGGACAATTGTAGCATTGGCTGGGGGAGGCTGTAGATAGAAGATTTCCCAATCTTGGTATTGAATCTTGTTGAACAAGAATTGTTCAATACCATAGTTGTGATCGTTGCTGTGCTGAAATCCTTGTTCTTCCCATAGCTGCCGGGCAGCGAAAGATCTATTGAATCTTTCGAAAATAGAGGCGGGATAAAAGCGGTTGAATTCGGCCATGAATGATTTATAGGAGATGAGAAATTCTTGAAAGTAATTGGAGGAGGGCATGCAAATGTATCTCCCAATTTGTCCCTCTCTTTATGGCCAGAATGATGTTTTAGTAAGTATTGGCCATCTTTGTTTTCTACCTCCACTTTAATTCTTTTGCCAAATATTCTGCCGAGCATACTGCCAAGGCAGGATGTTTTCGCGGCATGTACTGTGTGGATGGCTTTGCACTCTTCTGGATTATCATATTTCTTTAGATTGTGGAAGGCATTGAGTTTGACTTCATAGTCAATTCTCCATTTTCCACATCAATTAAGGTGCGTCCAGTGGCAAGGAAAGGTCTTCCCAGGATGATCGGTGCTTTATCATCTGCTTCACAATCAAGAATAAGGAAGTCAGCCAGAAAAATAAATTTATCGACTCTTACCAGTATATCCTCGATTTTTCCTTTGGGGTGCACATATGATTTATCCGCAAGTTGGAGCTGCACTGTTGTGGGTTTTGCCCTTCCTATTTCGAGCTTTTTGAAGACGGATTTGGGCATCAAGTTGATGCTGGCTCCTAGGTCACATAGTGCCTTTCCTTCATAGTTGTTCCCAATCACACAAGGTATGGTAAAACAACCAGGATCCTTCAGTTTGGGTGGCATGCGATTATGCAGCATTGCCATGCATCCTTCAGTAGCTGCCACTATTTCAAACTCACCAAGCCTCTTTCTCTTAGACACAATGTCTTTCAAGAATTTAGCATAGTTGGGCATTTGTTCAATAGCCTCAACTAATGGCAAATTGATGTGAACTTGCTTAAGAATGTCCAAGAATTTCTTAAACTGATGGTCCTGTTTCTGTTCTTTTAACCTTTGTGGGAAAGGTGGTGGTGGTCTCATCTCTTCCAAGGTTTCATTGGTTTGAAATTTAATACCTGGAATTATCTGTTCTTTTGCTGCCGCGGCAAGTGCTATAGGTGCTGCGGGTTCTTCTGCCGTGGTAGTGCTTTCGTCTTGATCAGCATCCAAGTCATCTTTATTTAGTTCTGCTTGTATTGTTGATTGGACTGCTGGTCTGTTTAATGGTTCCTTCAACTGTAGGCCACTTCTGGTTGTGATTGCTTTGCATTGTTCCTAGCCTATTACTTTAGCAACTTCAGTATTGCTAGGTAGTCCTCCCTGTGGTCTACTGTTTTGTCTTTGAGCAAATTGACCAACTTGGGTTTCTAGAGATTTTATGGCAGCCTCCTGGTTCTGCAGCCTCATCTCAGTTCTGTTCATGAAATCATCAGTCCTCTTCATGAAACTGCTATTCTCTACCATGTATGATTCTGTTTTCATCATAAATGCTTTGAGAGAATTTTCCAGAGAATTCATGGACTGCTGCTGCTGTATCTGCTGCTGTGGCATTGACTGTTGTCCTTGCTGCTGTGGCAGATGTTGCAATTGCTGCTGGTAACCAGTGGCTTGATTTACTGGATTTAAGGCATTTTTAGGATTGCTCCATGAAAAATTTGGATGCCTTTTCCAAGATGGGTTATATGTGTTGGACATCATATTATTATTCCTATTATAATTTCCAACATATAGGCTAGATTCTTCATCTTGTATACAATTGGGTGAATCTATAGTCTTAACCTCATGTGTGTTTTGTTGTACTTGCATATTCTGAACCATCTTGGTTAAAGATGCCAATTGAGCTGCCACTGAGTTGGATGTTTCAATTTCATTGACTGTGGCATGGCGTCTTACTCCTCCTCGCCTTGATGTGGGAAATTGGAAATCGGTCCTTGCGAGTTTGTTCAGAATTTCAATGGCTTCTGCAGATGCTCTGTCTAATAATGTTCCATTGGCAGAAGCTTCTAACATCATCCTTGTGGAGGCATTAGTAGCATTGTAGAACATAGATACTTGTGTCCACAAGGGAAAACCATGTAGAGGGCATCGATTTAATAATTCTCTGTAGCGTTCCCATGCCTCGTACATTGGCTCATCATCATCCTGCCGAAAAGAGGTGATTTCATTACGGATCCGATCATATAAGTTTGTAGGATTAAACCGCGTAATGAATTCTCGGCAGAGTTCATCCCAAGTTCCTATAGATCCTGCTGGGATGCCATTCAACCATGTCTTTGCCCTATCCCTTAGTGAATAGGGGAATAATTTCAGTCTTAAAATGTCTTCATGGACTCCTTGGATTTTGAATGAATTGCACACTTCCATGAAAGACTTCAGATGATGCCTTGCATCTTCAGTTGCAGACCCACTAAATTGTCCAATAGTGTTTAACATGTTGAACATAACAGGTTTAAGTTCAAAGTGGGTTGCTTCTATTTCTGGTGTAACTACCCCAGGGTTCAGTCCATTCAGATCTTCCACTAGGAAATCTCTGACAGTTCTCTCCCGCGACAATAGTTGCTGCGGCAGCGGCTGCTGTGACAATGGTGGCTGTTGAAATCCTCCATGACCTGCAGGTAAATTCTGAGCTGCTGGTGGATCTGCCATAGCTGCTTGAATCCTTCTTCTTAGCCTTAAGTATGTACGTTTGATTTCTAGATTAAGCTCGTATAAAGGACTACCTGGGTTGGATCTGGTCATACACCAAAAACAAACCTAAATTAAAAATAACTAAAGAAAATAAATAAATAAAAAGCAAGAAAATTAAAGAAGACAAAATTTTTTTGCCAATCCCCGGCAACGGCGCCAAAAACTTGATGCGTGTAAAAAGAGCGCAATAAAGTGCAAGTGTACACGTTAAGTAATAAAGTGATAAGTAATTATCAAGTATCGATCTCCACAGAGATTGGTGTACTTAATATGTCTTCTTATCCTATTCGTGCTTTTGTAAAAGAAAGTAAAGAACACAGATTATTGGATTATCAGGTTTAAACTAATAACTTAAATAAAGTTAACTAATAAAAAGGTTGAGAACGAAGAGAGAGAGTGGGCAGGATCCAGTTGTGATGTATCGTGGAATTGATTGTCTTGTTTCTGTCCCAATGCTGTCACATAACACTGCCTCGGCAGTGCTGCAGACTACTGCCTCGGCAGCGATATGCTTGTCTGTCGCGGCAATCCCTTGCTCTTGGGCAGACCTCACTAAGATTCGGCAAAATGTCCTTCTATGGTTCCGCTTATCCCTAAGTCAAAACACTGTTGACAACCAGTCCTCGACGTTACCTTCCGGTGTCAATTGTAGCTATCAAATTAATTCTCACTTCTATTAGCCGCTGAAACTCTAACTATCCCTAGGTCGAGTTAGTATCCTCCAATCAACTTGAATACCGTACTTACTCCTTTCGTGAATCTAACTCTCCCGAGTCTAGATAAATAGATCACTCACAAACTTCTCTCCCGGGCTTGGATGTCAGAACAAGGAATAACAAAGAGTAAGCAAATCTTAATGTTTTATTGCATTGAATCAAAAGACAAGATACAATCTACTCTCACGAATACTTCAACAACCTTCTCCTAACCCTAAGAAAGCTTAGAACATAGTAGGAAGAAGAAAAATAAATCTTAGGGTTAAGCTTTCTCTAATCGGCTCTCACATTACATTGGTCGACTAGTTTATTTATAGTCTTGACCTAGGGTTTCTTTTCCTAATTAGAATCTAACTTGGAGTAGGGAACAAGTAATAAAATATAATATTTCCAAGTTTAATTCTAACTAGAAAACTATTCCTACGTGGTCTTTGACTTGGTCTTTTCTTGTGTTCTTCTAGTCCGATCCAAACACTTGTTATCCAGAACTCTTCAGCTCATTTTTCTCTTTTAATCGCCCAGCATCAGTACTAGAACTTCTGCTGCCGCGACACTGGTTCTGCCTTCGGCAATTGTGCTGCCTCGGCAGTGTTTCCTACAATTGCATAAAAAGTGCTGAGAAGTCTCTTTTTCGCACAGTTTTCTTCTGTTCAGGCTGTGGCAGCAAAATATCGGTTATTGAGCAATAAGTTTCTACATCAGCTCGAATTAGTGGATAATGAGTACATAATATATATGAAAAGTGTAGTAAATAATAGCCTTTTTAGGTACTCATCATTGACGGCCATGGATATTGTTTTTACTTAGAGCATGACTTGTTTTCAAATTAATTTTGGTATATTATGGTTTGCATTGCAAGGTGTTTTTAAATATGTTTTTATTCACTCACTAAGCTTATGCTTACCCTCTCATTTTTTCCTTGCAGTGTAGAGCACTTAATGTAGAGGCAGCAAAAAGGAAGCAAGGATCCAGGTAACCGCCAAGTGAAAGCTCAAGTATGTCTTTATAACAATAGTAGTAGTGAGAGAGAAATGGGGATGGGTTTATCATATAGTAAATTGTCTATTCTATTGAGACTTGAAATAGTTGTATGCTTATACATATTGATGATATTCAATATTAATGTTTCTTGAATAAAAGCTTAATGTAGGAATGTTTTGAAAGTCATGAACCTTATGTTGAAATTAGATTATGATGGCTTTAGTCGGGAATGATATGTTTTGATTAGTTGAGATAATGTTAACCTTGTGATCTAGAATTGAATTTTCTATTGGTATACCTTTAGTTATAATGTTAACCTTATGTTGAAATTAGATTATGATGGCTCGTTCGAGTCAGGGGCCGTCAAAACCGGGTCGAGGAGTTACACTAGGAGCTTATCCTGATAGACATTCATGAATTTATCCCATAATAAACACATAGTTAGAGACTCTAGCACTTCGATGTAGGACTGGAACACCCAAGTATTTTCCTAGGCATTGCACTCGTTGGAATCCTACAAAAGAACTGATCATGTTTTGCATCTCCTGCTTTGTATTAGGAGAAAAGTAAATTGTTGTCATACACTTCTTAACTAGATGTCTTGAAGCGTTATCAAACATCATAAGGATATCTTGGATATTCCTAGCTTGATTCATATCCGCCCGAGCATACAAAATTAAATCATCTGCAAAGAACATATGGGATAGGGGAATGCCATTTTTTATAAATTCGAAAGGTTCCCAAACCTTTCTAGTAACCGATGTGCTAATTAGATGATTGAGACGTTCCATAGCTAGGAAAAATAAATAGGGTGATAGAGGATCACCTTGGCGGGTGCCTCTCTCCGGAGAAAAGGAATGAGATAGACTACCAATCCATTAGACTTGTATACTAGAAGAGGTGATACAATCCATGATAATACGATGAAAAATTGGTGGAAAGCCAACATCAAGTTGAGAATCAGAAATGAAATCCCAATAAAGCATATCAAATGCTTTATCTAGGTCGACTTTTATTGCCATCAAGCCTTGTTTTTGTTTAGATAATCTCATCGAGTGAATTGCTTTCTGATTCACAATAACATTTTCTATGATTGAACACCCTAAAATAAAGCTTGTTTGTGTAAATGCAATAAATAGAGGAAAAGCAACTTTTAAACGACGAATAATGAACTTTGAAAGTATTTTATTGTGAGAAACAGAGTGTTAATTGAACCTCTGTGAATTGATGATTTATTCAAAGGAAAAGAGTCTATTATATAGGCTTTTACAAGAGAGTTTAAACTTAACTAGATAACCTCTAGGATAAGGAAAACAAATTTAAAATCTAAAATAACTGATAAGATACAGTTAAGATAAAGTAAGACTCTATCTCAACAGCTCCCTAAAATCATGGTAACTACTTGATGTGATCACGACTACGTTCCTTACATTATTTTCTACAACCTTATTGAGACCGTTTGATCAAGGCAAGTTGTTTACATTCAAGAAGCTTCAAGCAGCTTATTCTTTCTTAATATGGGATGTTCAAAGAAAGATCATATTTATGGAGGTGTATTTCAACCCGAAGGAGGAACCTCCACCATCATGAGACCTTCAAGGATATTTCTAAGGGAGTTATTCCTTATTCAATCTTTTACTTATGCATGAATTTACATGAGCAATTAAAGTTTGCATAAAATTACATTGCATTCAATAAACATGTTCTTCATTAAAGTGCATGGAGGGAGATGAACAATCACATCAAATTGGAATATGAGACATCTTGATCATTATTTTCGAATAGGATACGGGCTAATATGAGTCTTGAGGTCTTCTTGAAATTTATTCCTCTACTTCTTATCTTTCCAACGCATTTTTAATCATCTCAATCCGATAACGAGAGCTTAGGATATGGTCAATTTACTGAAGACAGTGCAGGCTGTAATTTTATTAGGGGAAAATGATGCATGGGAGACAAACAAATAATGTCCATCATTATCATTATTTGTAGAGGCTTTTCATATTCTACAAGGAGACATGCATTGAAGGGCTACTTTATTCTCTTTATCAAGGCAATTCAAGTAGGATAATTACATGCAGATGAGCTTGGAATTGCAAGAGACATTTTCCTTTGGACATACAGGGTGTCCACATACTCCTATGTTGTCTTCATCCATTCTACATGTGACACCCCCACCCCGGGCCGGTAGGAAAGGGGCGTCACCGATCCTCGAGCACTCCGATAACCCGGCCCGGGCAAAGGTTTTACCAACTTAACTAACTTAACAGTACCGATTTTAGGGGTAATTTAAAACTTTTTCCTATTACTAGGCCTTTAATCCACTTAGCAACTTATATTCATTACTAAACATTTCTGAAGCCTATTGTTCATTCAATAGTTCTATAATTCATTTATCCATTCCATATAACAATATTAATAGTTCGTTCCATTCCATTCCATAACATGCAATCCATTACCAATATACATACATATTAAACGTATCAAATGTAACATCATTCTTAAGTTATACAAGTCTAAGCCCGAGGCTACCAAAATGATTTACTATATACAAACCGTCTAAGTAATCAAAATGCATGGTCTAACTAAACAAGACTAGCCACCACTAGGAGATACAAAAAGATCATACTTGGCTTGTGCTGCTGCTGATCTGAACGACGAAAATCCGAGACCGAGCTATAAATCGATCAACCTGAAATGTTTGGGAAGAGTGAAGGGACCGGGGGTAAGTACATAAGGTACTTAGTGAGGTAACAAAAACGAAGAATCAAAACAATACAAGACAATCCAAACATATATCATATGCCATGACATACCAAATTCAAGTACACATATTAATTCAATGTATAACAATTCAATTCAAGGTTCAACATGAGACAATCCGATTACACGTATCAATTTAATGTTCACTATATGATAATCCAAATACATGTAACAATCCAATGTTCAATATATGACAATCCGATAAATAATATGTCAATGCCAAATGCATTTTCATAACAAGTAATCATGCTTGCATTTAACTAACAATTATAGTGCAATTTAAAATTTAAGTTAATTAAATCATTACAACCACCTTGGTATTTAGCTAGAAGATAATCGAATCTCCAACCAACTGTCGCCACAATATGCACCTATAGTGCTGGTCAAACCCTCCTACTGTCGCCAATGACCAAAAACGTACCCTCCGTCTGTCGCCAATAAGGGCCAATTGCCCCGGACCGAAGTCCTACCCGATACAATGAGCTCCAGATTCTAAGGCATGCCCTCCTATCTATCCAACTAGGTACCAAGGTTGTCGATTACCAATTTAAGCATATCAATCCAATATTCAATATCATTTCAATAACACGGTCCTCATAGACCAAGCCTCTTAGGCCAATGTGCCTAGGCTCATAAGAATTCATTTCATGTCATTTCATATACATTGCATTAAACATGCCAAGCACATTTAAAAATCAGAACCTTAATTTCATGGAACAAATGCATGTACACGTACCTTGCATCCCAAGCTTAAGCGTGTCATTCATACCTCGGCATATGCAATGCATGAGTATGAACAAACCAAAACAATTACTTAACAAGCAATTCATATTCAATCAACATGGCAACAAGCAAGTTTTCATAGCATTTCACTCTCCCCTTAAAGATTAGCCAAGTTTATATTAAGTCATGTTTCATACCGGTTTACTCATAAAAAACAAAAATCAGAATTGGGTTAGGACCTAGTCCCAACCCCAAAGAAGGTCACACTCACAAACAATCCAAGCAAAACCCCTAAGGATTATGGATGATTGGCCCCTTGCTCCTTCTTTTGGCAAGCTCTTGCCTCAGCTCTTCCTCACTATCCAATTCTTTAGAAGCCTCTAAAACACACAAAAGCATATACACATCATCAAAATACATTCGAACTATACATATCATAATTAACAACTCTAAAACCACCAAAACAGTAACGTTATACTCCTGGACAGATTGTACAATGTTCACTAAACTATTTTTATCTCTTGATCCACATGTCCAAAAATTGCCCACTTTACCTCGTTGGAAAGCTAACAACCATCTTTTGAACCATATAAAGCTTGAATTTTTCCTACGAACCAATCAATACCAGTTTTCAATTTAAAGACACAGCAGTGCTGTTTCGGGACAGTCTGGACCAATCTTTTTGTTTCTCTTATATCTCCTAATTTACAAGGGCAAACGAGGTGAGGTTTTTTTATAATTAAAGTAGACTCATCCAAGTTATAGACTGTTCAATCCCAGCCCCAAATTCCTTGTACGTTATTCTATGGAATTTTTTGAAGTTACTGTCCAGAACAGGCCTATACTGGACAGATTTCACCTACGTCAATTTCAACTCAAAATTCATCAACCTTATCACCAATTCAACTCATCCAACACTTGTAAACTTTAGTAGGCTCAATTTCAAGCACATTTTACCTATGTAACCATTTTTAATTTTGCATCTAAACAGAGTTTTCAGCTCATTTTATGAAGCTACCAAAATATCACCTATAAGCTAGTCCAAAACACTTTACCAATTCCAACACTTCCTTTCCTTCATCTTTTCAACCAAAACACCTATAATTTAATTTCCACACTCTTAAAACATTATCCTATGAATTACATACTGAATTTCCAGATTCAACAAAAATAATTAAGTCTACTGATTTTTCAACTCTTACAAAACAGTCCCAAAAATCACATTTATCACTTAATTCACTACCAAACTTTCTCATGCTTCATTTTACTTCAAGTCAGTCCACATAAGACCATTTTAATCATCCTAACATCAAAATCCTTCATAAATTTAACCATAATACAGTCCCTATAACTTTCCAAATCTATGCAACTTAGTCCTTAAGCTCAAAAACTCAACAATTGTAATAACATGAATTTCCAGCAACATGCATTTAACTTCTAACTTAAAAATAAGTTAACCAAGAACATAATATTGAATTTCTAGCCATGGATTTCAAGCTAACAACCTTCAACTTCATTTTTAATTGAGCTTAGAAGAAGAAAAACATCTTACCTTGCTTATTTGACCTCCCTAATCAAAAATCTTGCTTCAAACCTTCAAAATCTCCCTTAAAACATCACATGCAAGCAAGCAAATTTTTTTCTCTCTAAGGAGCTCCCATGGCCGGCCAAGAGAAGAGAGAATGGGGGAGGAAGATGACAAATTTGACTTTTCTCTCTCCCACATGTCATATAATCATATTTCCCTTATTTCTTTTTTTTTAATTCAAACTAATTTTCCAATTGGGGAACATGGAGGTGGCCGGCCAAGGGGGGTCTTGCCAAGTGTGCAAGGCCTCCAATTTCTTAAAATTTACATGCAATCTCCCCTATTTTAAATTTTCACTTTTTGGTCCTTTTTCAATTTGGTCCCTAATTTTCAAATTTATTCAATTTAGTCACTAAAATTAAAATTTTATTAAACTCTAATTTAATTTATTTAGTCCTTAACTTCTAGGCTATGTTTAGGATATTACAATTCTCCCCCCCTTAAGGAAAATTCGTCCTCGAATTTATACCTGGAGGAAAAAGGTGTGGGTATTGCTCTCGCATAGTCGCTTCCGGTTCCCACGTAGCTTCCTCTACCTTGTGGTTTCTCCAAAGAACCTTCACGAGAGGAACAGACTTGTTTGGAAGCTTTTTGATTTCTCGGTCAAGAATCTGAACTGGTTCCTCTACGTAAGATAAGTCCGGATTCAATTCCACATCCTCAGGTTCAAGAACATGTGAGGGATCCGATCTATACTTTCTGAGCATTGAGACATGGAAGACATTGTGAATCCTGTCAAATTCAGCAGGGAGTGCTAATCGGTAAGCCACGGGACCAATTCTCTCAATAACCTCGAAAGGCCCGATGAAACGAGGGCTAAGCTTGCCTCTCTTCCCGAACCGAAAGATTTTCTTCCATGGTGATACTTTCAAAAAGACTTTGTCTCCCACACTATGCTGAACATCCCTCCTTTTGAGATCCGCATAAGATTTTTGCCTATCAAAGGCCTGTTTCAATCTTGCATGAATAATCTTGACTTGCTCTTCAGTTTCCCGAAGCAGCTGAGGCCCTAAAACCTTGCTTTCACCCAACTCGGACCAACATAGAGGAGTTCTGCACCTCCTACCATATAAAGCTTCAAACGGGACCATTTGAATGGAAGCCTGATAGCTATTGTTATACGCGAACTCCACAAGAGGTAGGGATTTCTCCCAGTTCTTTCTGAAGTCTACAATACAAGCTCGCAACATATCCTCAAGGACCTGAATAACTCTCTCAGATTGTCCATCAGTCTGAGGATGGAAAGCTGTACTCAAACGTACTCTAGTTCCCAAAGCTTCCTATAATGATCTCCAGAACCGAGAGGTGAACTTAGAGTCTCGATCAGAGATGATAGAAGTGGGAATTCCATGCAGACGTACCACTTCACGAATATACAAATCAGCCAAAATATCTGAACTCATGTTTACTCTGATCGGAATGAAGTGAGCTGACTTAGTGAATCTGTCCACAATCACCCATATGGCATCATTTTTTCTCGGAGTTAATGGAAGACCCGTCACAAAGTCCATTGTGATCTTTTCCCATTTCCACTGAGGGATTTCGATTGGCTGAAGCAACCCAGCAGGGACTTGATGCTCAGCCTTGATTCTCTGACATGTCAAACATTTAGACACGAAGTCTGTGATGGCTGACTTCATGCCCGACCACCAATACAATGGTTTCAAATCTTTGTACATCTTTACCGATCCAGGGTGAACAGATAAAGAACTCTGGTGGGCTTCTTGGAGTATTTCCCTTTTCAATTCTTCGTCATTAGGGACACAAACCCTGTCTTTGAAATACAGAATACCATTATCACGAATAGAGAAGTCCTGATTGGCCTTTGAATCAAGCTTTGACATGATAGCCTGAAGTTCAGAATCAGTTTGCTGGAGGTCTTTGATTCGAGTAATCAAAGTAGATTGAACATGAAGTTCTGACAAGAATCCTCGCCTTCGATACACTCGAAGATGAGCATTAATAGCATTAGGAGCTACAAAAGAAATTCATGGAATTAGGCATTTACTTATGAGGGAAGTTTTTAATTTACTAAGGGATTCAATTTCTTACCCAGAGTTGGTTTACGACTAAGAGCATCCGCAACCACATTGGCCTTGCCGGGATGATAGTCAATAACAAGATCATAATCTTTTAATAGCTCCATCCATCTTCTTTGTCTTAAGTTAAGATCTTTCTGAGTCAGAAGATACTTGAGGCTTTTGTGATCGGTGAACAAATAGCACCTTTCACCATACAAATAATGCCTCCAGATTTTGAGTGCAAAAACAATCGCAGCTAGCTCAAGATCATGAGTGGGATAATTAAGTTCATGGGGTTTCAGCTGTCGTGAGGCATATGCCACCACTTTCCCCTCTTGCATTAAGACACATCCTAATCCCAACTGCGATGCATCACTATACACGGTGTACTCCTTCCCTGATTCTGGCTGAATAAGAATAGGGGCATGAGTAAGAGTTTGCTTGAGCTGATCAAAGCTTCTCTGTTGTTTCTCTGACCAAACGAATGGCTCATCCTTTCGGAGCAGCTTTGTCAAGGGAGAAGCAATGGACGAGAATCCCTTAACGAAGCGCCTGTAATATCCGGCCAAACTGAGAAAACTTCTGATCTCACTGATATTCCTCGGAGGCCTCCAATCCAGAATGGTTTGTATCTTTCTCGCATCCACTTTGATTCCTTCTGCCGAAATGACATGACCAAGGAATGAAACTTCCGATAGCCAAAACTCACACTTTGAGAACTTTGCGAACAACTGGCGTTCTCGGAGAGTTTGCAAGACAATTCGGAGATGCTCAGAATGTTCCTCCTTATTCCGGGAGTAGACAAGTATATCATCAATGAAAACCACAACAAACTTGTCCAAATAAGGCTTGAACATGCGGTTCATGAGATCCATGAAAGCAGCCTGAGCATTCGTCAATCCGAATGGCATCACAAGGAACTCGAAATGACCATATCGAGTCCTGAAAGCTGTCTTAGGCACATCCTCATCCTTTATCTTCATCTGATAGTAGCCTGACCGCAAATCAATCTTTGAGAACACTGCAACATCCTTAAGCTGATCAAACAAGTCTTCAATTCTAGGCAAAGGATACTTATTCTTGATAGTGACTTTGTTCAACTGCCTATAATCAACACAAAGTCTCATTGAGCCATCTTTCTTCTTCACAAATAAGACTGGAGCACCCCAGGGAGATGAACTAGGTCTAATTAAACCCTTATCTTGCAGTTCCTGGAGTTGCTTCTTTAGCTCTTTCAACTCTATCGGTGCCATTCTATAGGGAGTGATGGACACCGGACTTGTCCCAGGCTGGACCTCAATTCCGAATTCCACTTCCCTGTTCGGAGGAAGACCAGGGAGTTCTTCGGGAAAAACATCAATAAACTCGGATACAACCGGAATAGTAGGTAACCCGAAGTCATACTCGTCTTGTAATACCATGGCAGCAAACACTGATGTCGGTTTCTTGTCAATGAGTAAGATAGACTCCTTACCCAAACCCCGAAGGTAGAGTCTCCGATTTTGGCAATCAATCCAAGCCTCATGCTTAACCAACCAGTCTAAGCCCAGAACCAAGTCAAACTCACATGTCGGTAGCACAAACAAGTTAACCCGAAAAGGGACATTTCGAATTATAACAGGGGAGCTCTTACAAACAAGATTAATATTCAATAAACCTCCTATAGGGTTTGACACTACAAGACCCCTAGTGACTACCTCAGGTTTCAGACTTGCTTTTGCAACCATAGCAGAGCAAATAAAGGAATGAGTAGACCCAGAATCAATCAAAGCATATGCAGGACTCGAATTTAATTCGATCATACCTGCGATTACATCCGGAGATTCCTCATCGTCCTTTCCCTTGATGTGGTAGATCCGTGCAGGAGCCCGAGATTCCTGGTGTGTAGCACTAGAAGGCTGGCCCTTATTCTTTCCCTGACTACCAGACTGAGCCTGTCTGGAACCCTTGTTTCTGGTATACGGAGAAGCACTGTCCATAGTAGAAGCTTTAGCAGGAACTTTGTTGGGATTCTGAGGACAGTTCCTGATATAGTGATCGGAAGCTCCGCACAAGTAGCACAGATTCTGTTGAGTCCTACACTGACCCGGATGATGTTTCTGGCAGAACTTGCAGGCAGGATACTGAGTGCCTCTGTTAGAATTCCCCGTGCTATCCACAGAAATGACCGGGGCTGTGTGCCTAGATACTGCCTGAGGCTTCGGTATGTATGCATCTCTCTGAACAGAGGTATAGCCAGAAGTAGACTCCTTGGTCTGTTTTGACTTCTTGTTCTTCCACTGAGGCCTATCATCGGTTCTGGCTCGTTTGTCCTTCCAAGAACTACCACCCTTGCGGTTCTCGGAAGCTTTCATTTTTGCCTCTGTCGCAATGGCCCGATTCACCAAGTTCTGGAAGTCGGTAATCCCAAGGGCCGTGAACATTGGGCTCAACTCATCGTTAAGACCATCAGTGAATTTCCGGCATTTTTCTTCCTCGGTCTTAATGTACTCGGAGCCATACTTACAATATTTGCAGAAATCGGCCACATACTGCTCGAATGGCCGGTTGGCTTGTTTCAGATACAAGAACTTCTTCCGGCGCTCGGCTAGATATTGTTCACTGATATATTTCTTCTTAAATTCCTCGACGAAGAACTTCCATGTAACAGCTCCCGTCGGGGCAGTCAATGTAGTGGTTTCCCACCAACTCAGAGCTTCATCGGCCAATAGGGCTATGGCACACTCTAACTTGTGCTCGTCAGAACAGTGGAGCTGCTTGGTCAGAATCTGAGTAGTACGTTCTAACCAATACTCTGCATCCTCTGGTTTCTCCTCACTAACACCCGCAAATGTATAAGCTCGATACCGAGCAAGCTTATCTATCGGAGCACAACTGGGTGCATCAGGGGCAGGAGCATCTTGCTGATTCTGCTTCAGATTCACTAGAAGCTGATCGAACATCTCCTTCATGCTAAGGAGACATTCCTGCTGAACGTTCTGAACTGCCGGAATTCCCGGTTGAGGAGCAACAGGGGGCGGAGGAGGTGGAGCTTGTTGCGGAGGGTTCTGACCCATCTCCACACTATCTCCGTCGGTCGAAGAGGCTGCGGGATTCGGGTCATCTACCGCCAACCTCGAATCGGACATTCTACAATTGACAAACAAACAAGAAAGAGTTTAGATCGAGCAAGCACAAGCATATTATTGTATATAACTCCTAGGTGGCATAGTTCGATCCTATATGATGCATGCGGACTCGGTTTTAGTCCTAGAATCCTAACCTAAACGCTCTGATACCAAACAAGTGTGACACCCCCACCCCGGGCCAGTAGGAAAGGGGCGTCACCGATCCTCGAGCACTCCGATAACCCGGCCCGGGCAAAGGTTTTACCAACTTAACTAACTTAACAGTACCGATTTTAGGGGTAATTTAAAACTTTTTCCTATTACTAGGCCTTTAATCCACTTAGCAACTTATATTCATTACTAAACATTTCTGAAGCCTATTGTTCATTCAATAGTTCTATAATTCATTTATCCATTCCATATAACAATATTAATAGTTCGTTCCATTCCATTCCATAACATGCAATCCATTACCAATATACATACATATTAAACGTATCAAATGTAACATCATTCTTAAGTTATACAAGTCTAAGCCCGAGGCTACCAAAATGATTTACTATATACAAACCGTCTAAGTAATCAAAATGCATGGTCTAACTAAACAAGACTAGCCACCACTAGGAGATACAAAAAGATCATACTTGGCTTGTGCTGCTGCTGATCTGAACGACGAAAATCCGAGACCGAGCTATAAATCGATCAACCTGAAATGTTTGGGAAGAGTGAAGGGACCGGGGGTAAGTACATAAGGTACTTAGTGAGGTAACAAAAACGAAGAATCAAAACAATACAAGATAATCCAAACATATATCATATGCCATGACATACCAAATTCAAGTACACATATTAATTCAATGTATAACAATTCAATTCAAGGTTCAACATGAGACAATCCGATTACACGTATCAATTTAATGTTCACTATATGACAATCCAAATACATGTAACAATCCAATGTTCAATATATGACAATCCGATAAATAATATGTCAATGCCAAATGCATTTTCATAACAAGTAATCATGCTTGCATTTAACTAACAATTATAGTGCAATTTAAAATTTAAGTTAATTAAATCATTACAACCACCTTGGTATTTAGCTAGAAGATAATCGAATCTCCAACCAACTGTCGCCACAATATGCACCTATAGTGCTGGTCAAACCCTCCTACTGTCGCCAATGACCAAAAACGTACCCTCCGTCTGTCGCCAATAAGGGCCAATTGCCCCGGACCGAAGTCCTACCCGATACAATGAGCTCCAGATTCTAAGGCATGCCCTCCTATCTATCCAACTAGGTACCAAGGTTGTCGATTACCAATTTAAGCATATCAATCCAATATTCAATATCATTTCAATAACACGGTCCTCATAGACCAAGCCTCTTAGGCCAATGTGCCTAGGCTCATAAGAATTCATTTCATGTCATTTCATATACATTGCATTAAACATGCCAAGCACATTTAAAAATCAGAACCTTAATTTCATGGAACAAATGCATGTACACGTACCTTGCATCCCAAGCTTAAGCGTGCCATTCATACCTCGGCATATGCAATGCATGAGTATGAACAAACCAAAACAATTACTTAACAAGCAATTCATATTCAATCAACATGGCAACAAGCAAGTTTTCATAGCATTTCACTCTCCCCTTAAAGATTAGCCAAGTTTATATTAAGTCATGTTTCATACCGGTTTACTCATAAAAAACAAAAATCAGAATTGGGTTAGGACCTAGTCCCAACCCCAAAGAAGGTCACACTCACAAACAATCCAAGCAAAACCCCTAAGGATTATGGATGATTGGCCCCTTGCTCCTTCTTTTGGCAAGCTCTTGCCTCAGCTCTTCCTCACTATCCAATTCTTTAGAAGCCTCTAAAACACACAAAAGCATATACACATCATCAAAATACATTCGAACTATACATATCATAATTAACAACTCTAAAACCACCAAAACAGTAACGTTATACTCCTGGACAGATTGTACAATGTTCACTAAACTATTTTTATCTCTTGATCCACATGTCCAAAAATTGCCCACTTTACCTCGTTGGAAAGCTAACGAAACCATCTTTTGAACCATATAAAGCTTGAATTTTTCCTACGAACCAATCAATACCAGTTTTCAATTTAAAGACACAGCAGTGCTGTTTCGGGACAGTCTGGACCAATCTTTTTGTTTCTCTTATATCTCCTAATTTACAAGGGCAAACGAGGTGAGGTTTTTTTCTAATTAAAGTATACTCATCCAAGTTATAGACTGTTCAATCCCAGCCCCAAATTCCTTGTACGTTATTCTATGGAATTTTTTGAAGTTACTGTCCAGAACAGGCCTATACTGGACAGATTTCACCTACGTCAATTTCAACTCAAAATTCATCAACCTTATCACCAATTCAACTCATCCAACACTTGTAAACTTTAGTAGGCTCAATTTCAAGCACATTTTACCTATGTAACCATTTTTAATTTTGCATCTAAACAGAGTTTTCAGCTCATTTTATGAAGCTACCAAAATATCACCTATAAGCTAGTCCAAAACACTTTACCAATTCCAACACTTCCTTTCCTTCATCTTTTCAACCAAAACACCTATAATTTAATTTCCACACTCTTAAAACATTATCCTATGAATTACATACTGAATTTCCAGATTCAACAAAAATAATTAAGTCCACTGATTTTTCAACTCTTACAAAACAGTCCCAAAAATCACATTTATCACTTAATTCACTACCAAACTTTCTCATGCTTCATTTTACTTCAAGTCAGTCCACATAAGACCATTTTAATCATCCTAACATCAAAATCCTTCATAAATTTAACCATAATACAGTCCCTATAACTTTCCAAATCCATGCAACTTAGTCCTTAAGCTCAAAAACTCAACAATTGTAATAACATGAATTTCCAGCAACATGCATTTAACTTCTAACTTAAAAATAAGTTAACCAAGAACATAATATTGAATTTCCAGCCATGGATTTCAAGCTAACAACCTTCAACTTCATTTTTAATTGAGCTTAGAAGAAGAAAAACATCTTACCTTGCTTATTTGACCTCCCTAATCAAAAATCTTGCTTCAAACCTTCAAAATCTCCCTTAAAACATCATATGCAAGCAAGCAAATTTTGTTCTCTCTAAGGAGCTCCCATGGCCGGCCAAGAGAAGAGAGAATGGGGGAGGAAGATGACAAATTTGACTTTTCTCTCTCCCACATGTCATATAATCATATTTCCCTTATTTCTTTTTTTTTAATTCAAACTAATTTTCCAATTGGGGAACATGGAGGTGGCCGGCCAAGGGGGGTCTTGCCAAGTGTGCAAGGCCTCCAATTTCTTAAAATTTACATGCAATCTCCCCTATTTTAAATTTTCACTTTTTGGTCCTTTTTCAATTTGGTCCCTAATTTTCAAATTTATTCAATTTAGTCACTAAAATTAAAATTTTATTAAACTCTAATTTAATTTATTTAGTCCTTAACTTCTAGGCTATGTTTAGGATATTACACTACATGAGTGAAAAAGCCATAGAAGTGCAAGAGTCTTCTCCATTAGATTAATATGAGTCTAGATTCATTCTAGATAATGTTTAAATCAAACAAGACCCTTGGTATTTTCAGCCATTATGAGGAAAGATGTGAAACAATGCATTCATGAGTTTTTATTAGCATTGAGATTAAGAAATTATCTCCTTTGTAAGACTCTTCATATCTAGCCTATGGTTACTATAAATAGGTTGTCTATTCCATTGTAAAGGGGATAACTTTGATCATATATTAAATTTTGAGAGTGTTCTCTTTTTCTTGTTCTACAAGAACTTTATCGGCTTCAAGTGGATTCTTGTGGCATTCTATCCATTTCATTTGCTTATAACGTTGGTTCTTAGCTCTCTATAGCTAGTGGGTCATGTTCTATTCTCTATCACTTCAATTCCATCATTTTATATTGTTGGTTCTTAACTCTATATAGCTAACGGGTCACAATCCATCATCCTTCTTAAATCTACAAAACCCACGTCACCACTACTATCTTCCGCGTTCATATTTTCTTTACAATCCAAATTGTCAAGGCAACTAACTTCCCACGAAAAACGCTACTCAAAGCTCTTACTCGAACCACGATCGGGCAATACATATATGATTCAAAATTTCACAATCGGGATCATATCACTACTTTATCTTAACAGCTTCCTAAATGTAAGGTAGCTAACACTCCCCCTGAAACTGTGTATATGTTGTATATACCCAGTTTGGATGTTGTTGCGTGTAAAAAGAGCGCAATTTGTGCAAGTGTACACGTCAAGTAATAAGTGATAAGTATTTATCGGATTATCGTCTCCTCGAGGATTGGTATACTTAATATGTTTCCTTTTTGCCTTCTTGCTCTGTTTGAAATAAAGTAAGAACACAAGTGAGATGGTTTGATTTAAACTAAATAATTTGAATAAAGAAAACTAAGGTAAGAGGATGAGATCTGATTAAGAGAGAGGGCAGGATCCAGTTATGTTGTATTCTGGATTTGATTGACTTGTCTTTGTCCAATGCAATTGTACATCACTGCCTCGGCAGTACTACAGATTACTGCCTTGGCAGCAACGATACTTGTCCGCCGCGGCAATCCCTTGCTCTTGGGTGGACTTTATCAATGTTCGGCAAAGTATCCTTTGATGACTCCGCTTATCCCTAAGTCGAAGTACTATTGGTGATCAATCCTTGATGATACCTCCCGATGTTAATCAATTATAATTATCAACCAATCTCACACTTCTTTTAGCCACTGAAACTCTTAACCTATCCCTAGGCTGAGTTAGTATTTCGCGATTGAAATACAGTACTTATCCCTTTCGTGAATCTAACTCTCCCGAGTCTAGATAAATAGATTACTTACAAACTTCTCTCCCGAGCTTGAATGCAAAAACAAAGAATGGCAAAGGATAAGCAAACCTTGATATTTTATTGCATTGAAATAAAGAACTAAGTACAACCTCCTCTCACAAGTACTCGACAACCTTCACCTAAACCCTAAGAGAACTTAGAACATAATCGAGAGAAAGAAAACAAAGAGTCTTAGGGTAAACTCTCTAAATCGGCTCTTCTCTAAACAATGGCCGGCTATGGTATATATAGTCTAGGTCTAGGGCAAACCCTTCCTAAGTAGGAGTACAACTTGGAGTAGGATACAAATAAATTCCATAAATAAAATATTTCCAAGTTTATTCCAACTAAGATGCTTTTCCCTCGTGGCCTTTGACTTGGGCTTTCCATGTGCTAACCAGCTCCGATCCATGTGTTGTATGTCCAGAAACGTCTAGCTTACTTTTCTCTTCCAATCGCCTACATCATTGGTGTTGGAACTTCAGTTGCTGCCGCGGCCCAGGTTCTGCCTCAGCCTCAGCGCTGCCTCGGCCGTGGTTATTCCTGCAAGTACATAAGATGTCGTAAATTCTGCATTTTCTATAAATATCAGCTTTATAAATTATAATAGCAGAATATCCAAATATTGCATATTAAGTACATGCATCAGTCCAAGTAGGTGTGAATTAAGTGCTTATTGCCCATGAAAGGTGTATAAAATAATGATCTTTTGAGCACTCATCATACCCCCAAACTCGAACTATTGTTTGTCCTCAAGCAATGCAAGCCATTAATAACTCCGCAAAAAGGCTATATTTTAAGCCTTTTTACTTAAGTTATTTATTGTCTTCAAGCACATATAGGAGCATTTAGTTGCATTTAGGATAATAATATTGCATTTGGTGGTTGTTTGTGTTTTAGAATTTATAGTGAGGAAATAGGTGCTATTTTACGGGAAAGGTTGTGCTTTTGGTTGATGTTGTGTAGGTAAAGCAAAATGGGAAGTTGAGGAAATTTGTCATGGCATTTGCAGAAGGATAGCGATGGGAAAATGCCATGGCAAATCTGGAGGACTCCCATGCTGAGCTAAACGACAATAAGATATTTTGATAAGAGTACCAGCTGGTGCCATTACAGCCTCACCATGAGCCACCTCAGTAGGGGACCACTGTCACTATGTTAGATATTTGCAGAAGGATAGCAATAGGAAAATGCCATGGCAAATCTGGAGAACTCTTGTGCTGCACTACAGGACAAGAAGATATTTTTAGAGGAGTGCCAGCTGGAGCCAATACAGCTTGGCCACAACCATTACAACCATCCGGGACCACTACAGCCTGGCCACAGCCACCTCGGTAGGGGACCACAGCCAATATGGCTTGTATGCTAGCCACCTCAATAGGGGACCACTGTCACCTCTGCCAGTCCTGCAGAAATGCCACGACAAAATGAGGGCAGAAACGGATTTTTACACATCTTTTAGGGTTTTTCACCCCTATTTTGTAATTCATGGTTACCTTATAAAAGAGTAACCTTTATTCAAGAAAAAAGAGGACCTTTGGAGCAGATTTTGAGCCACAAGGAGAGCAAAGAGTGGTGAAGAAAGCTTCAACCTTTCTTCCCCAACCGAAGGGTTCCTCCATTGATAGAGCTTGAAGGGAGTGGCGTGCTAGGCACCCGAGAGGGGCTAGCACGCTAAGGCGTCCCATGGTGGTCGAAGAAGCCGGCGGTAGCGCGCACCGAGGGTGTCTTCTCTCCTCTTCCCTTGCTTTATTTTATATCTTTGAGAGGTTTTATGTGGATGATTTAAGGATGGTATTAGTGGTTAATATTTTTTCTTAAACTCTTTCACCCACCATGTGTTTGCTTTATTTGGTGGATGTTTTTATGGATGATTATCTTTTATTTCTATTTAATATATTGCCTACTAAGTGTTTGTATATTTGCTTTGCTCATTGTTGATAATTATTTAAGCATTATGAGTGGCACGAGAGTGTCCCATGTTTAGGTACATGTTAGAGCACTCGAGAGAGGCATAAGTATAGATCCTTAGATCATCCGAGAGGAGCTAAGGGAGGATCTACGTGAGCAATGGGTTCTAGACTGCAAATAGGGCCTAGTTGGATCCTAGAGCACTCGAGAGAGGCGTAGGTGATGGCTTAAACGACTAAAAGGAGTGTGCTTTACCGATAGACTAAGGTGTCATTCGCGTGACAGGCGAAAATACCATGGCATTTTAGGCTGTTAGGTTCTTATGACTCGAGAGAGCGGGAACACTTTAGAAACCTCTGTCGAGTAGGTATACACCGTAGTAGATATATGTTAGGTAGGGGTAAGGGGTAGGAAATCATAGAAGTCACCACCAGTCATTCCCGAGAGAGTTCATCAATAGAGGAAAAGTACGACATATTGCTCACCTGTGTTCTCGTATCTTGCTTTTGCCTTGGGATTTACAAAGTGTTCCTCTGTTTTATCTATTTACTTGCAATCACATTACCATACACTTCACACTCTACATCTATCGTGCCACCACCATTCATCCCATTTTACCTTGATATATTTTAGTTGCTAGCATCCTAAAATTGTCATAGCATTTCAATTTTATACCTCCACCGTACATATCCATTTTCTCTTGTTTATATCTTTATCTTTGTCTTCTTTTTAGTGACACCCCTTTTTGCCTTGACAAAATTGACTTATACTTTACCCCGATCCTCATGGGAACGATACTCACTCACCCTTTATTACTTGTACGACTGTGTATACTTACACATATATGTGTGTTCACATACAACATTTATAGCACTACACAGAACACACCAAGTTTTTGGCGCCATTGCCGGGGATCTGTCGAGTAAAGTTTGTCATTTTTTCCTTGGCATTTTTGTTTTGCTTTGTTTATTTTCTAGTTCAGTTTTACTTGTTTTTCTTGTTTTTTTTTCAGGGCTTTTACCTAGTGCGTGACTAGAAGGTCTAATGATGGACCCACCAATGCAGAACCCAGTAGTTCAAAATGTCGGGGCAAATCTGAATGTTACTGCACCTCGACCGAGGACTATTCGAGATCATCTAAATCCTATATTGGATGATCTTAATCCTGGCATCGTTGCACCAGAAATTCAAGCTACACACTTTGAACTCAAGCCTGTCATGTTCATTATGCTAAATTCTATTCGGCAATTTGGAGGTATGCCACATGAAGACGCAAGGCAACATATCCGGGCATTTTTAGAAGTTTGTGACTCATTCCATCAACAAGGAGTTCATGAGGATGTCTTGAAGCTCAAGTTATTTCCTTATTCCCTATGTGGCCGAGCAAGGGCATGGTTGAGTGGAGTACCATCCCATTCGATAGAGTCATGGGTCGATCTATGCAAGAGCTTTTTGCTGCGGCATAATCCTCCGAATCTCAATGCTCATCTTAGGAATGACATTGCTTCTTTTCGACAAGGTGACGATGAGTCTATGTGTGAATGTTGGGATCGATACAAGGGATTGCTTCAGAAGTGTACAAATCATGGTTTTCAAGATTGGACTCTAGTTGTGATGTTCTATAATGGAGTTAATGCACCGACTAGGATGATGCTAGATGCCTTGGCAAATGGAACTTTGCTAGACAAATCACCCGAGGAGGCATTCAATGTACTTGATAGAATTGCCAACAATGACTATCAATTTCCTTCTACAAGATTTGGAACGGGGAGGAAGGCACAAGGGACTTTTGAGCTTGAAGCTAAGGACTCACTATCCGCCCAAATCTTAGCCATCACCAATATGTTGAAGAACATGCAACGTTCCAATGAGGTGGAGGAAGTGAAGATGGCCAACTTAGCATGTCTGATATGCCATGGCAATTACCATGAGAATGAGTGCCCAGGAAATCATGAGAGAGCCGACTATTTGGGCAATTTCACAGAAGCAACAACAATCCCTACTCCAACACTTATAATCCAGGATGCCGACCACATCTGAATTTTTCATAGAAAAACCAAGGATCCAGTAATCCTAATCTGCAAGCCCGAAATCAGAATGAGCCCCAGAATTTTCACACGAATATGCCATGGCATCTGATGAATACCTAAAAAGGCTATTATTTACTGCACTTTTCATATATTTTATGTACTCATTATCCACTAATTCTAGCTGATATAGATACTTATTGCTCAATAACCGATATTTTGCTGCCACGGCCTAAACAGAAGAAAATTGTGCGAAAAAGAGACTTCTCAGCACTTTTTATGCAATTGTAGGAAACACTGCCGAGGCAGCACAACTACCGAGGACAGAATCACTACCGAGGCAGCACAACTACCGAGGACAGAATCACTGCCGAGGCAGCAGAAGTTCCAATACTGATGCTGGGCGATTAAAAGAGAAAAATGAGCTGAAGAGTTCTGGATAACAAGCGTTTGGATCGGACTAGAAGAACACAAGAAAAGACCAAGTCAAAGGCCACGTAGGAATAGTTTTCTAGTTAGAATTAAACTTGGAAATATTATATTTTATTACTTGTTCCTTACTCCAAGTTGTATTCTACTTAGGAAAAGAAACCCTAGGTCAAGACTATAAATATACTAGTCGACCAATGTAATGGGAGAGTCGAATTGGAGAGAGAGCCGAGTAGAGAGAACTCAACCCTAAGATTTATTTTTCTTCCTACTATGTTCTAAGCTTTCTTAGGGTTAGGAGAAGGTTATTGAAATATTCGTGAGAGGAGATTGTATCTTGTCTTTTGATTCAATGCAATAAAACATTAAGATTTGCTTACTCTTTGTTATTCCTTGTTCTTACATCCAAGCTCGGGAGGGAAGTTTGTGAGTGATCCATTTATCTAGACTCGGGAGAGTTAGATTCACGAAAGGAGTAAGTACGGTATTCAAGTTGATTGGAGGATACTAACTCGACCTAGGGATAGTTAGAGTTTCAGCGGCTAATAGAAGTGGGAATTAATTTGATAGCCATAATTGATACCGGATGGTAACGTCGAGGACTGGTTGTCAACAGTGTTTTGACTTAGGGATAAGCGGAACCATAGAAGGACACTTTGCCGAATCTTAGAGAGGTCTGCCCAAGAGCAAGGGATTGCCGCGGCAGACAAGCATATCGCTGCCGAGGCAGTAGTCTGCAGCACTGCCGAGGCAGTGTTATGTGACAGCATTGGGACAGAAACAAGACAATCAATTCCACGATACATCACAACTGGATCCTGCCCACTCTCTCTCTTCGTTCTCAACCTTTTTATTTAGTTAACTTTATTTAAGTTATTAGTTTAAACCTGATAATCCAATAATCTGTGTTCTTTACTTTCTTTTACAGAAGCACAAAGAGGATAAGAAGACATATTAAGTAAACCAATCCCTATGGAGATCGATACTTGATAATTACTTATCACTTTATTACTTGACGTGTACACTTGCACTTTATTGTGCTCTTTTTACACGAATCAAGTTTTTGGCGCCGTTGCCGGGGATTGGCAACTAAATTTTGTCTTCTTTAATTTTCTTGCTTTTTAATTATTTATTATTTTTTTTGTTTTATTAGTTATTTTGAATTTTGGTTTGTTTTTGGTGTATGACCAGAGCCAACCCAGGTAGTCCTTTATACGAGCTCAATCTAGAGATCGAACGTACATACTTAAGGCTGAGAAGAAGGATTCAAGCAGCTATGGCAGATCCACCAGCAGCTCAGAATTTGCCTGCAGGATTTCAGTAGCCACCATTGCCGCAGCAGCCGCTGCCGCAGCAACTACTGCCGCGGGAGAGAACTGTCAGAGATTTCTTAGTAAAAGATCTGAATGGACTGAACCCTGGGGTAGTTACACCAGAAATAGAAGCAACCCACTTTGAACTTAAACCTGTTATGTTCAACATGTTGAACACTATTGGACAGTTTAGTGGGTCTGCAACTGAAGATGCAAGACAGCATCTCAAGTCTTTCATGGAAGTGTGCAACTCATTCAAAATCCAAGGAGTCCATGAAGATATTTTAAGACTGAAATTATTCCCCTATTCACTAAGGGATAGGGCAAAGACATGGTTGAATGGCATCCTAGCAGGATCTATAGGAACTTGGGATGAACTCTGCCGAGAATTCATTACGCGGTTTAATCCTACAAACTTATATGATCGAATCCGTAATGAAATCACATCTTTTCGGCAGGATGATGATGAACCAATGTACGAGGCATGGGAACGTTACAGAGAATTATTAAACCGATGCCCTTTACATGGTTTTCCCTTGTGGACACAAGTATCTATGTTCTACAATGCTACTAATGCCTCCACAAGGATGATGTTAGATGCTTCTGCCAATGGAACATTATTAGACAGAGCACCTGCAGAAGCCATTGAAATTCTGAACAAACTCGCAAGGAATGACTTCCAATTTCCCACATCAAGGCGAGGAGGAGTAAGACGCCATGCCACAGTCAATGAAATTGAAACATCCAACTCAGTGGCAGCTCAATTGGCATCTTTAACCAAGATGGTTCAGAATATGCAAGTACAACAAAACACACATGAGGTTAAGGTTATAGATTCACCCAATTGTATACAAGATGAAGAATCTAGCCTATATGTTGGAAATTATAATAGAAATAATAATATGATGTCCAATACATATAACCCATCCTGGAAAAGGCATCCAAATTTTTCATGGAGCAATCCTAACAATGCTTTAAATCCAGTAATTCAAGCCACTGGTTTTCAGCAGCAATTGCAACATCTGCCGTAGCAGCAAGGACAACAGTCAATGCCACAGCAGCAGATACAGCAGCAGCAACCCATGAATTCACTGGAAAATTCTCTCAAAGCATTTATGATGAAAACAGAATCATACATGGTAAAGAATAGCAGTTTCATGAAGAGGACTGATGACTTCATGAACAGAACTGAGATGAGGCTGCAGAACCAGGAGGCTGCCATAAAATCTCTAGAAACCCAAGTTGGTTAATTTGCTCAAAGACAAAACACTAGACCACAGGGAGGACTACCTAGCAATACTGAAGTTGCTAAGATAATAGGCCAGGAACAATGCAAAGCAATTACAACCAGAAGCGGCCTACAATTAAAGGAACCATTAAGCAGTCCAACAGTACTACAAACAGAACCAAACAAAGATGAATTGGATGCTGATCATGTTCCTGAAGAAGGCACTGCCCCGGTAGAAGAACCCGCAGCACCTAAAGCACCTGCCGCGGCAGCAAAAGAACAGTTAATTCCAGGTATTAAATTTCAAACCAATGAGACCCTAGAAGAGATGAGACCACCACCACCTTTCCCACAAAGGTTGAAACAACAGAAACAAGACCATCAGTTCAAGAAATTCTTGGACATTCTTAAGCAAGTTCACATTAATTTGCCATTAGTTGAGGCTATTGAACAAATGCCCAACTATGCTAAATTCTTGAAAGACATTGGTCTAAGAGAAGGAGTCTTGGTGAGTTTGAAACAGTGGCAGCTACTGAAGGATGCATGGCAATGCTACATAATCGCATGCCACCCAAATTGAAGGATCCTGGTTGTTTTACCATACCTTGTGTAATTGGGAACAACTATGAAGGAAAGGCACTATGTGACCTAGGAGCCAGCATCAATTTGATGCCCAAATCCGTCTTCCAAAAGCTCGGAATAGGAAGGGCAAAACCTACAACAGTACAGCTCCAACTTGCGGATAGATCATACGTGTACCCCGAAGGAAAAATCGAGGATATACTGGTAAGAGTCGATAAGTTTATTTTTTCGGCTGACTTTCTTATTCTCGATTGTGAAGCAGATGATAAAGCACCGATCATCCTGGGAAGACCTTTCCTTGCTACTGGACGCACCTTAATTGATGTGGAAAATGGAGAAATGACTATGAGGTTTAATGACCAACAAGTCAAATTCAATGCCTTCCACAATCTAAAGAAATATGATAATCCAGAAGAGTGCAAAGCCATCCACACAGCACATGCCACAAAAACATCCTGCCTTGGCAGTATGCTCGGCAGAATATTTGGCAAAAGAATTAAAGTGGAGGCAGAAAACAAAGATGGCTAACACTTACTGAAACCTCATTCTGGCCATAAAGAGAGGGACAAATTGGGAGATGCATTTGCATGCACTCCTCCAGTAACTTAACTTCTTCCCTACTCTTTTATTATTATATTATATTAGGATTAATTTAGGTTAAGAAATTCAAATTTTTATTTTATTTATTTATTTAAGAATATCAATAATTATCTCTATCCCATTTTTTTTTTTTTAGGATAATGAAACAAGAAAAACAGAAAAGCAGTGCACAGCAGGAAGTCTGCTACCGTGGCAGTGTACAGTGTCAGAGCCGCAGCAGTCCCAACGGGCAGAAATAGTGTAACGGTTATCTGCCGAGATATCTGCCGCGGCAGTTAATGCTAACGGGCAGAAATTGCCAACGGCTAGAATCCAAACGACTATCCTTGCCGAGGCCTATATAAGCAACTTCCTTATTGAAACTATTCACTTTCCTTTCTTGTTAAATCTTGCAACTCCTATACTCTCAAAACTCTCTGCATACTTACATTCTGCCAATTTCCAGATTACTTTCAAGAATTTCTCATAAACCATCCATGGCCGCATTCAACCGCTTTTATCCTGCCTCTGTTTCCGAAAGATTCAACCGAACTTTCACTGCCCGGCAGCTATGGGAAGAACAAGGATTTCAGCACAGCAACGATCACAACTATGGTATTGAACAATTCTTGTTCAACAAGATTCAATACCAAGATTGGGAAATCTTCTGTTTACAGCCTTCCCCAGTCAACGCAACAATTGTCCGCGAGTTCTATGCACATATGCCGAGTGAAGGCAATCTCTATGTGCACTGCAGAGGGAAGCCTGTAGCCCTTACTGCCGAGGCAATTAATCAGCACTATGGCATCGTCCTAATTACTGACGCCCATAGTGCATTCTATGAAGAGGTCACAATTGTCGACTTCGAATTGATCAAGGACGATCTTTGTGAAAGCGACACTCCTTGGGAAACCGGTGCCCATAGGGGATCGGTCACAAGATTGAGCCTCAAACCCGAAGCCAAACTTTGGTGCACATTCGTAAAGAGACGCCTACTCCAACAACCCACAACACAACGGTTGATAGAAGATTGGTGCTGATCCAATCCATCATCAACAAGTGGACCATCAATGTCGGAGAAATAATTCTTCAAGAAATTTACGATTGCGGTAAGAAAGAAAGAGGTCCATTATATTTCCCTAGTTTAATCTTTGCTTTATGCATTGCTGCAGGTGTCCCCGTTGAAGGAACATATGAATACACCCCACAAAGGCAAGGCTGGACAAGAGAATTCTGCCACAGAGTGATGCAGATCACTATAGCAGATCCAGTGCAGGCAATACCTCAACAATTCACTACCGACTATACTACCGGAGGGCAGTACACGGAAGAAGCACCAGGCACTGCCGAAGCCGCTGCTGCCGCAGATCCATACCAGGAGCTTATTCAAAGGATGACAAACATGGACCTCCGACAACAACGATACATAGAATACCAGAGAGATTTCAACAACACTCTCGCACATATGATAATCCAGCACTTCCCCACCGAAGGAACGCAATTTCCAGAATTTCCAGCAAACATTTTTGTCTCTGCCGCACCCTACACAGAAACAACCCCTGCCCCAAGACCAAGGCCCTTCTGCCCCCCATGGCCACCGCAACAGTTCAACGCTGCCGGCCCATCTAGACCCGCAGACACTGCCGCAGCAGCATCCACCAGCAGGCGACCATCCAAGAGGAGAGTTGTCTTCAATTCTCCAACTCAAGGCCTCATCCCAATGGGCAGTTTCACCAGAGACAGTCTTTCTAAGGAGATAGATGAGTATACCCACTCATCACATGCCCAGCAAGGAGCCCTAAATGCGGAGGCAGGAGGAGGAACAGAAGTCATACGCACAGAAGCAATGAGCGACGAAGAAGAAGGCGAGGAAGTTAATGCCCCAAGGCAGAATCCGACACCCACAAGAAGGCAACCACCACGGCAGGTAAAAGTGCAGCAATAACCTGGACAAGGGTCCAGACTTAAAGCATCAGTAGGAAAACCTAGGAGAACAGCTATTTCTATCAACTCCTCCGATTCGGATTAATTCCTTGCTTTTGTTTTAATTCCATTGCTGTATATTTTGAGCATTGAAGACAATGCTCAGCTTGAGTTTGGGGGAGATGAGTGCACTGCCGAGGCAACCTACTACCGCGGCAATATATGAAGAGAAAGTAAAAATTACGCCTAAATTGAAAATTTTCTGCTTTATACCTGCCTTACTTGCAATTTTTGATTTTTCTCTTGCACTGCCCTACATTAGCATTGCCTTAGTTTATTTTTCCAAGGCTATAGAAATCTTTCTCCTTACCATGGCTAGGTTCTGTTTTGAAGGGATAACCTTAGAATACTTAAGGAATAAACTTAGAAGATTGTTATAGGGTTATAAATCAAAATAAACACTTTTGGGACTTGTTTGATTTAGGAATTCTTTTAATAAATTTAGGTGATAAAGACTTAGATTCTAAGGAATGCAACTAGAGGTGCCTATCACTGGCTCTGGTAATACTCTTCTTCATGCTAGAGGTGCCCAAAACCGGCTCTAGTATGCATAAGAAAATAAGAGAAAAACAGAATTCATCAAAGGAAGCACAACTCTTGAGGTGCCCGAAACTGGCTCAAGTGATTGATGTTTTTAGAAGAGGATTATTTGTTCCAAATCTATTTGTCTTGAAGTTAGAGTTTATATAAGAAAGCCTTTTATCAACCTTGTCCACAAAAACCCACACACTCACGTAACCTTATAGCTTGTTTCCGAGAATAATCTTTGAGTAAACTAGAGGCTAAAACTAAGGAATAGAATTAGCTATGGTGGGGAGAATAGATGGAAAAGTAAGACCAAGGGAGAATAAGGTTCGACAATTTAATGTTTTGCATTGTTTGAGGACAAGCAATAGTTTGAGTTTGGGGGTGTGATGAGTACCTAAAAAGGCTATTATTTACTGCACTTTTCATATATTTTATGTACTCATTATCCACTAATTCTAGCTGATGTAGAAACTTATTGCTCAATAATCGATATTTTGCTGCCACAGCCTAAACAGAAGAAAATTGTGCGAAAAAGAGACTTCTCAGCACTTTTTATGCAATTGTAGGAAACACTGCCGAGGTAGCACAACTGCCGAGGACAGAATCACTGCAGAGGCAGCAGAATTGTCGAAGGCAGAACAAGTACCGCGGCAGCAGAAGTTCCAGTACTGATGCTGGGCGATTAAAAGAGAAAAATGAGCTGAAGAGTTCTGGATGACAAGCGTTTGGATCGGACTAGAAGAACACAAGAAAAGACCAAGTCAAAGGCCACGTAGGAATAGTTTTCTAGTTAGAATTAAACTTGGAAATATTATATTTTATTACTTGTTCCTTACTCCAAGTTTTATTCTACTTAGGAAAAGAAACCCTAGGTCAAGACTATAAATATACTAGTCGACCAATGTAATGGGAGAGTCGAATTGAAGAGAGAGCCGAGTAGAGAGAACTCAACCCTAAGATTTATTTTTCTTCCTACTATGTTCTAAGCTTTCTTACGGTTAGGAGAAGGTTGTTGAAATATTCGTGAGAGGAGATTGTATCTTGTCTTTTGATTCAATGCAATAAAACATTAAGATTTGCTTACTCTTTGTTATTCCTTGTTCTTACATCCAAGCCCGGGAGGGAAGTTTGTGAGTGATCCATTTATCTAGACTCGGGAGAGTTAGATTCACGAAAGGAGTAAGTACGATATTCAACTTGATTGGAGGATACTAACTCGACCTAGGGATAGTTAGAGTTTCAGCAGCTAATAGAAGTGGGAATTAATTTGATAGCCATAATTGATACCGGAAGGTAACGTCGAGGACTGGTTATCAACAGTGTTTTGACTTAAGGATAAACGGAACCATATAAGAACACTTTGCCGAATCTTAGTGAGGTCTGCCCAAGAGCAAGGGATTGCCGCGGCAGTACCACATATCGCTGCCGAGGCAGTAGTCTGCAGCACTGCCGAGACAGTGTTATGTGACAGCATTGAACAGAAACAAGACAATCGAATCCACAATACAACGCAACTGGATCTTGCCCACTCTCTCCCTTCGTTCTCAACTTATATTTAGTCTACTTTATTTTAGTTATTAGTTTAAACTTGATAATCCAATAATCTGTGTTCTTTACTTTCTTTTATAGAAGCACGAAGAGGATAAGAAGACATATTAAGTACACCAATCCCTGTGGAGATTGATACTTGATAATTACTTATCACTTTATTACTTGACGTGTACATTTGCACTTTATTGCGCTCTTTTTACACGCATCAGCATAATTCGAACGAGGGGGCATCATCATCATCTAACACCAGTTCTTTGGAGGCGACTCTGTAAGAATTTATTCTAAGTACCAAGACGATGCTTCAAGAGCATACCACAACTATCAAAAACCAAGGAACTTTATTGCAAAGCCACAGTGCTTCGTTGCGAAATCTGGAGAGTCAGGTTGGCCAAATTGCCACGGCATTACAAGAGCGTCAGCCAGGACGTCTGCCCAGTGATACTGAAGTCACTAAGCCACATGGTAAAGAGAAATGTAGGGCAATCACATAAAGGAGTGGCAAGCAGATTAATCAGCAAGTTAAGTTTGGGGGGAAGAAGACTGATTATTCCTTACCCAAACCTGTGCGAGAAAAAATGCCTGAGCAATTTCCTGAGGAAAAGGAGAAGGAGGTGTTGGGACCGCCGGCACACCCCATGGCGTAGCAGAACAAAATTACGACGGTCTTTCCAGTGATCCATGTACGTTTAATCCGGAATCAAGAGGAAGAGTTACGATAACTTACATTGGGTTCCTTGATAAACAGCAAAAACAGCAACTGGATTTACGGTAATCACGATCGTTCGACAATTTGAATCTTTAGCCTCCACGAATATCGTCTCGGCCTCTACTCAGTTCACCCGGTTGAGAGAGCAAATCTCGAAAAACTGTTTTTCGTGATTTTAGGGTTTGGAATTCAGAATTCTCTATTGTGGCTGCTAGACCAATTGATCCTTTATATAGGTGTAACCCTAGGTATAAGAGTTTGATTCTGAATTGGTTTATAGGAAATAATTACTTTAATTATTTCCTTAAATTTCAGAATCTATATTTAATTCGAATTTAAAGAGTTTGATTCTGAATTGGTTTATAGGAAATAATTACTTCAATTATTTCCTTAAATTTCAGAATCTATATTTAATTCGAATTTAAAGAGTTTGATTCTGAATTGGTTTATAAGAAATAATTACTTTAATTATTTCCTTAAATTTCAGAATCTATATTTAATTCGAATTTAAAAGGGATATAATTACTTTAATTATATCCTTTATTTAAAATTCGGGATTAAATATAATCTACTTATACTTATATATATATTTGCTCCGTTTCAACCATTGGGTGTGACCCTGTAGGCTCATTGTAACGTTAGTAATAATATTAGAACAATTCTAATATTAAAAAAACAATGAGTGACATCTAGCAATATATCATTGTCATCTAAGTTACAAGAGATCATGATTCGATGTATCATGTCCGTGACCAACTCTTTAATGTATTATATCCTTTTGTCATTTTATATCTTTAATAGGCACAAGTCTTGGAATAGTCACACTTGTATAGCCTATTTTAATGTTTCTTGATATCTAGAGTGGACTACTTTTAATGAATAATTTGTGATATCTCATATCAACATATTCAAGCATGGCCATGCATTTCTAGCCTCACTCAATCAAGTGGCCTTTGATATATTTTCCTATTATGTAGGAAGGACAAATCCTATCTTGATTATTCACATCTCACTATTATATTGTAATATGTCCAATGTCAGTTTTTATAGTGTAACTAATTACGAAACACATTTAACTGTATCAAAACATAAAACAACATATGTTGAGATAGTAATAATCTCAAGTCTAAGGATAATACATATAGTTGTCACTATGAGCAATATCGTGACCGTCACATAATAATCCAAGATATATGCTCATAGTGGGTCAATCCAATATATTATTCTCTACTAATATATTCATGTATTAATTATGACATCTCTATGTCAATGACAACTCATTGTCATCAATTAATCACATGTTAGTCTTAAGCGTATTATTATTGTCCATACCCATAATAATACTTGACTAAGGATCTTTTAATAATAATACATATATTATTATATGGACCTTATTGTTTCTCAGTTTATGTGACACATATATCTGAAAACAACAATGGCAATGCCTTTATTCAATAAAATTGGTAAATAAAAGTATCCATACAATCATCATATGATTGGTCTTTGGGCATACTCTAACAATCTCCCACTAGCACTAAGACCAATCACTCACATATCTAATACTGAGTGACTCAGTGTGACGACAAAACACAAATCCAGATTGCGATCTTGAGTCATCCTTATCTATCTTTATAGATTTTAACCCCTAAGATATATGCTGCCTCACCCAAATCTTTCATAGAGAAACAACTACTTAACCAAGTCTTAACTGACTGTAAGGTAGGTATATCGTTTCCTATAAGAAGTATGTCATCTACATACAAGATCAGGAAAGAAACAATGCTCCCACTAGTCTTCTTGTAAACACAAGGCTCATCTTCGTTCTTGATAAAACCAAACTCTTTGATCGCATCATTGAGACGAAGATTCCAGCTTCGAGAAGCTTGCTTTAGTCCATAAATGGACCTTTGTAGCTTATAAACATTTCCAGCATTTGTTGGAGTGACAAAACCTTAAGGTTGTGTCATATACACATCCTCTTCAAGTTTTCCATTAAGGAAACCGGTTTTTGACGTCCATGTGTCAAATTTCATAATCATGGAATGCAGCTATAGTAAGCAAGATCCAGATGGATTTAAACATAGCTACAGGGGAGAAAGTTTCGTCATAGTTAATACCATGAACTTGTCGAAAACATTTAGCGACTAGTCGCCCCTTGTATGTTTGTACATTCCATCCATGTCGGTTTTCTTCTTGAAAACCTATTTACACCCTATAGGTTTTATCCCTTCAGGTGATTCAACCAAAGTCCATACTTGGTTGACTGACATGGATTCCATCTCAGATTTCATGGCCTCAAGCCATTTCTCAGAGTCTGGGCTCGATACTGCCTCTTGATAAGTTCTTGGCTCATCTTGATCCATAATGAGAACATCTCCATACGTGGTAATGAGAAATCCATATCTCTAAGATGCATGGCGTTCTCTTGTGGGCCTGCGCAGTGGTTGTGTTTCTAAATCTGTTGACTGTTCCTCAACAATTTGTGGAACATGTTCAATCTCAAGTTCAGTGAATTGTTGTTCTTGAACTTCTCCAAGTTCAATGTCTCTACCCTTTCCTTTTTTTATTGAGAAATTCTCTTTCGAGAAAAACTCTTGTTCGAGCAACAAACACTTTGTTCCCTTTAGGGTTAAAGAAATAATATCCCTTAGTTTCTTTGGGATATCCAACAAAATTACACTTATAGGATTTGGGTTCGGGCTTTGTAGACATCTGATGTTTGACATATGCTTCGCAACCCTAAATCTTCATAAAAGACATACTAGGACGTTTTTCAGTCCATATCTCATATGGTGTCTTTTGAACAGATTTAGATGGAATACGATTTAAAGTGAAAGCGGTTGTTTCTAGTGCATGTCCCCAGAAAGAAGTTGGAAGATCACTATGACTCATCATTGATCGAACCATGTCTAACAAAGTTCGATTTCTCCTCTCAGAAACTCTATTCAATTGTGGTGTACCTGGTGGAGTAAGTTGTGAGATAATCCCACATTTTTAAGGAGTTCATCAAATTCTATGCTTAAGTATTCTTCACCTCGATCTGATCGAAGTGCTTTAATACTCTTGCCTAGTTGATTTTGTACTTCATTCTTGAATTCTTTAAACTTTTCGATAGCCTCAGATTTATGGTGCATAAGGTAAATGTAACCATATCGACTGAAGTCATCAGTGAAAGTGATGAAGTACTGAAATCCACCTCTAGCTTGTGTGTTCATTGGTCCACATACATCACTATGTATTAATCCCAATAAATCACTTGCTCGCTCACTTTTACCATTAAAAGGAGCCTTAGTCATTTTTTCTAATAAGCAAGATTCACATACATCCAGTTGTTCGAAAACAAATGAATCTAAAAATCCATGTTTATGGAGTCTTGATATACGTTTCTCACTTATATGGCCTAAACGACAATGCCAGATATAAGTTTGATTTGAGTCATTTGTTTTTGATCTTTTGGTATTTATGTTATAAATGGCATTTTCTAGATTTAAAATATATAAACCATTAACCAATTGTGCTGAACCATAAAAAAACATTATCGAGATAAAAAGAACAACAATTATTCTTAATAATAATCTCAAATCCAATCTTGTCCAAACAAGAAATAGAAATAATGTTTTTAGTCAAACTAGGCACAAAATAACAATCTTCTAAATGTAAATCAAGTCCACTAGGTAAAGATAAAACGTATGTTCCTATAGCTAATGCAGCAACTCTTGCTCCATTTCCTACTCGTAGGTCTACGTCTCCCTTAGCTAGATTCCTTCTCTTTTGCAGTCCCTGTACAGAAGTACAGATGTGATAACCACAACCGGTATCTAATACCCAAGAAGAAAATATTGACAGATTCACATCGATAACATAAATACCTGAAGCAGATGCACCATCTGCTTTTGCCTTCTTGACCTCTTCAAGGTAAATGGGGCAATTTCTTTTCCAGTGTCCGGTCTTATTGCAGTGGAAACATTTTCCTTCCTTGCTAACTCCCCCTTTGGGTTTCAGTGCATCATGTTCTTTGGGTATAGGCTTACCTTTACCCTTGTACTTTGCCACTGCCATTCCCTTTCCTTTGTCCTTGCGGACCATCAGAATGGGCTTTGCTCCACCTTTAGACATATTTTTCTCAGCAGTTCGTAACATGCCAAGTAACTGTGGCAAAGTTTTGTTAATTTCATTCATGTTGAAATTAAGGACAAATTGATTGAAGCTATTCGGCAACGATTGCAGAATAACATCAGTAGCCAATTCATCCTTGAGAGGAAAACCCAGCTTTTCCAACGTTTGGATATAGCCTATCATCTTAATGACATGAGCTCCAACAGGAGATCCCTCTACCATTTTGCACTGAAATAGAGCTTTAGAGGTCTCATACCTCTCCTGACGTGCTTGCTCCTCATATATTTCTTTGAGGTTTTGAATCATTTCATATGCAACCATGTCCTCATGTTGCTTTTGAAGATCAGGAGTCATGGTAGCAAGCATAAGACATCCGACATCTAACATGTCATCCATATGTTGCTTAAACTTGTCTTTGTCAGCTCTAGAAGCATTAGTTGCCGGTTCTTTTGGAACAGGTTGTTCAATGACATATTCCTTTCTTTCCTGTTTGAGAACAATTCTCAAATTACAGTACCAATCAAGGAAGTTTATGCCATTGAGTTTCTCCTTCTCAAGGAGTGATCGCAGTGATATAGTGTTGTTTGCCATTTAGATCTACAACAATGGAAATATATAATATATATTTACCAATTTGAAATATTATAAATAGGACTTTGTTTATAAAATACTCTCACTATTTTGTTCAAAATTAAAAAACCCTCTCGTTTTTAATTTCGGAAAAATTCGACGAAAATTTTTCTAATGAGTGAGGATCCATAATTCACCAGTTTCCTAAATCAGGTTTGGCTTTTCTTTTAGGATAAAGGTTATTTAGGTAAGTAACCCTTTACTAATTACATCTCATGTAACTCCTCCATTTGGTGAACAACTTTTGTTCAGTCATCTCATGACTTAACCAAATACTTAGCCTTTAGGTTTCTAATCCTATTAGAACAACCTAACTAAGTTATTACCAATATTTCGACCGACGAATATCACTTGTTTATTCTTCGCGTTTAACCAAGATGGACTTATGTGCTAATGCTTTGGCAAAACCCACATAAGATCGATCAAGGCCTTAACGAGGGCAAATATTGGACGGCTAGTTTTAACTTAGATTAATTTGAGGGAAAACATTAAATATCTCATAGTTATTTCTTTTAATCTAGCCCTTATTGATCTCATCAATATATGCGAGTAGAAGATATATATCATACATTGCATCACATACATGATAGATATAAAATAAAAAGATTGCAATAGTTATAGCCCAAAATAAAGAACTAAGGTGGCCCATCCCAAGCCAATGGGAGAACCTTAAAACCCTAATTCTACACTAAACTTGCTTCCCAAGCATCTTCTCGCCTTTGCTCCAAACGTTTCGATGGCTTCTTGGAATAATATTACAATTATAGAAACTCGTTTTACATACGAGGGAGTAAGATGAGAAGAGAAGTACAATAGAGATAGAGAAAGGCACGACACGCAGGCCGTATTTAAAATTTACAACTATTGTAAAACCAAGGGGCTATAACCATGCATGTCAAACACCGTGCAAAGCAAACATATCATATATATATGCTATCACGAAATCGTTAATATTACCAATATGGCCTACAATCTATGTTGCCTACGAAGGGGTCAAGGGTCGAAGTTCTTTGCGGCCCCGGCCGGATATTTTGAAAAATAACGACTATTTTTCGATGGAAAAACATCACGATTTGATAAGATTTATCAACAGAATCGTGTTTTTGGGATTTTAAAATCCCTTAGATTTTTCCACATCAGAATAACAATTATTCATTTTTCCTAAATGCGATCTGCTATCGCAATTTCGTCGATCACTATGTCACCGATTGACATATGTTTATCGTAAAACCCTTGTAGCAACATGGCGACTGTAATTAACAGATTAACATATTAATCGTATCCCTAATCGACTAGCAATATCAAATTTTATATCGCCGATATAGTAAAACAAATTATGCATCTCATATATATCGCATCACCCAAGTATTTAACCCGATTACGGATCGTACAAGTGGCTCTGATACCACTATTGGGACCGCCGGCACACCCCATGGCGCAGCGGAACAAAATTACGACGGTCTTTCCAGTGATCCATGTACGTTTAATCCGGAATCAAGAGGAAGAGTTACGATAACTTACATTGGGTTCCTTGATAAACAGCAAAAACAACAACTGGATTTGCGGTAATCACGATCGTTCGACAATTCGAATCTTTAGCCTCCACGAATATCGTCTCGGCCTCTACTCAGTTCACCCGGTTGAGAGAGCAAATCTCGAAAAACTATTTTTCGTGATTCTAGGGTTTGGAATTCAGAATTCTCTATTGTGGCTGCTAGACCAATTGATCCTTTATATAGGTGTAACCCTAGGTATAAGAGTTTGATTTTGAATTGGTTTATAGGAAATAATTACTTTAATTATTTCCTTAAATTTCAGAATCTATATTTAATTCGAATTTAAAGAGTTTGATTCTGAATTGGTTTATAGGAAATAATTACTTTAATTATTTCCTTAAATTTCAGAATCTATATTTAATTCGAATTTAAAGAGTTTGATTCTGAATTGGTTTATAAGAAATAATTACTTTAATTATTTCCTTAAATTTCAGAATCTATATTTAATTCGAATTTAAAAGGGATATAATTACTTTAATTATATCCTTTATTTAAAATTCGGGATTAAATATAATCTACTTATATTTATATATATATTTGCTCAGTTTCAACCATTGGGTGTGACCTTGTTGGCTCATTGTAACGTTAGTAATAATATTAGAACAATTCTAATATTAAAAAAACAATGAGTGACATCTAGCAATATATCATTGTCATCTAAGTTACAAGAGATCATGATTCGATGTATCATGTCCGTGACCAACTCTTTTAATGTATTATATCCTTTTGTCCTTTTATATCTTTAATAGGCACAAGTCTTGGAATAGTCACACTTGTATAGCCTATTTTAATGTTTCTTGATATCTAGAGTGGACTACTTTTAATGAATAATTTGTGATATCTCATATCAACATATTCAAGCATGGCCATGCATTTCTAGCCTCACTCAATCAAGTGGCCTTTGATATATTTTCCTATTATGTAGGAAGGACAAATCCTATCTTGATTATTCACATCTCACTACATATATTGTAATATGTCCAATGTCAGTTTTTATAGTGTAACTAATTACGAAACACATTTAACTGTATCAAAACATAAAACAACATATGTTGAGATAGTAATAATCTCAAGTCTAAGGATAATACATATAGTTGTCACTATGAGCAATATCGTGACCGTCACATAATAATCCAAGATATATGCTCATAGTGGGTCAATCCAATATATTATTCTCTACTAATATATTCATGTATTAATTCTGACATCTCTATGTCAATGACAACTCATTGTCATCAATTAATCACATGTTAGTCTTAAGCGTATTATTATTGTCCATACCCATAATAATACTTGACTAAGGATCTTTTAATAATAATACATATATTATTATATGGACCTTATTGTTTCTCAGTTTATGTGACACATATATCTGAAAACAACAATGGCAATGCCTTTATTCAATAAAATTGGTAAATAAAAGTATCCATACAATCATCATATGATTGGTCTTTGGGCATACTCTAACAGGAGGAAGGGTTGACAAATGAACCTGCTGATGGAGCGAGGAAAAATGTCACGGAAAAACCAGTTCCTATACCATCAGTGGTGGAAGTTAGACCCCCACCACCCTTTCCCCAGAGGCTGAAGAAGCACAATGATGAAATTCAGTTCAAGAAGTTCATTGACAAATTGGAGCAGTTGTACATAAATGTCCCACTCGTGGAGGTAATTGACCAAATGCCCACTTACGCTAAATTTCTCAAGGAAACAGTCACGAAGAAGCGGAAAGTGGAGAAGCTTGAGACAATTGCCACGGCAAAAGAATATTACTCTGCCTTGAGTAATCTACCATCCAAGAAGAAGGATCCAGGCAGCTTCATTATTCCTTGTGCTATTGGAGAAAAGTTTTTTGGGTAAGCCCTTTGTGATGTTGGATCAAGTGTGAATCTGATGCCCAAATCAATCTTTGCAAAGCTTGGCATGGGAGATGCGAGACCCACTTCCGTCATATTGCACCTAGCCGATCGTTCCCATGTGACACTAGAGGGGAATATCGAACATGTCATAGTACGGGTGGACAAATTCGTGTTTCTAGTCGACTTCCTAATACTTGATTGCAAGGTTGATGCTAACGCACCCATCATCTTAGGGAGGCCTTTCCTAGCAACCGGTTGCCTTCTCTTTGATTGTGAGAAGGGTGAGCTCACTATGCGAATAGCAGATCAAAGTGTGACCGTGAATGTCAACAACTCTCTTAAGTACGTGGATGATTCTGAAAAATGCCAGAGCATTTTGAAAGCAGACTCTAAGCTGTCAAGGGAAGCTGATCAATTTTGTCACAACAATTTCGTACAACTGGATGATTATAAAGAATTCATACATGATGATGAAGTGGAAGCTGGTGAATTCCTATGGGAACATAAACGGGCAATAGGATGGACCATGGCAGATCTAAAGGGGATTAGTTCGACTATCTGTATGCACAAGATACTCCTGGAAGAATGTCAAGACAATTCCATAGATCCTCAACGCATCAACACTGGAGCCCCTGTGATGCGTGACAAACCAAACTCCCATCTTCAGGATGCATTACTCTTGGAAGAATGTCATGATAATTCCATAGATCCACGACTCATCTACACTGGAGCCCCTGTGATGCGTGACAAACCAACCTCCCACCTGCAGGATGTTGGGACCGCCGGTACACCCCATGGCGCAGCGAAACAAAATTACGACGGTCTTTCCAGTGATCCATGTACGTTTAATCCGAAATCGGGAGGAAGAGAAGTGATGACTTACATTGGTTTCCTTGGTAAGCAGCAAAAACAACAACTGGATTTGCTACAATCATGATCGTTCGACAATTCGAATCTTTAGCCTTCACGAATATCGTCTCGGCCTCTACTCAGTTCACCCGGTTAAGAGAGAAAAATCTCGAAAAACAGTTTTTCGTGATTCTAGGGTTTTTGGGAATTCTGAATTCTATATATGGCTGCTAGACCAATTGATCCTTTATATAGGTGTAACCCTAGGTATAAGAGTTTGATTCTGAATTGGTTTATAGGAGATAATTACTTTAATTATTTCCTTAAATTTCAGAATTTATATTTAATTCGAATTTAAAGAGTTTGATTCTGAATTGGTTTATAGGAAATAATTACTTTAATTATTTCCTTAAATTTCAGAATCTATATTTAATTCGAATTTAAAGAGTTTGATTCTGAATTGGTTTATAGGAAATAATTACTTTAATTATTTCCTTAAATTTCAGAATCTATATTTAATTCGAATTTAAAAGGGATATAATTACTTTAATTATATCCTTTATTTAAAATTCGGGATTAAATATAATCTACTTATACATATATATTTCTACTCCTTTTCAACCATTGGGTGTGACCCTATAGGCTCATTGTAACGTTAGTAATAATATTAGAACAATTCTAATATTAAAAACAATGAGTGACATCTAGCAATATATCATTGTCATCTAAGTTACACGAGATCATGATTCGATGTATCATGTCCGTGACCAACTCTTTTAATGTATTATATCCCTTTGTCCTTTTATATCTTTAATAGGCACAAGTCTTGGAATAGTCACACTTGTATAGCCTATTTTAATGTTTCTTGATATCTAGAGTGGAGTACTTTAATAAATAACTTGTGATATCTCATATCAACGTATTCAAGCATGGCCATGCATTTCTAGTCTCACTCAATCAAGTGGCCTTTGATATATTTTCCTATTATGTAGGAAGGACAAATCCTATCTTGATTATTCACATCTCACTACATATATTGTAATATGTCCAATGTCAGTTTTTATAGTGTAACTAATTACGAAACACATTTAACTGCATCAAGACATAAAACAACATATGTTGAGATAGTAATAGTCTCAAGTCTAAGGATTATACATATAGTTGTCACTCTGAGCAATATCGTGACTGTCACATAATAATCCAAGATATATGCTCATACTGGGTCAATCCAATATATTATTCTCTACTAATATATTCATGTATTAATTCTAACATCTCTATGTCAATGACAACTCATTGTCATCAATTAATCACATGTTAGTCTTAAGCGTATTATTATTGTCCATACCCATAATAATACTTGACTAAGGATCTTTTAATAATAATACATATATTATTATATGGACCTTATTGTTTCTCAGTTTATGTGACACATATATCTGAAAACAATAATGACAATGCCTTTATTCAATAAAATTGGTAAATAAAAGTATCTATACAATCATCATATGATTGGTCTTTGGGAATACTCTAACAATCTCCTACTAGCACTAAGACCAATCACTCACATATCTAATACCGAGTGACTCAGTGTGACGACAAAACACAAATCCAGATTGCGATCTTGAGTCATCCTTATCTATCTTTATAGATTTTAACCTCTAAGATATATGCTGCCTCACCCAAATCTTTCATAGAGAAACAACTACTTAACCAAGTCTTAACTGACTGTAAGGTAGGTATATCGTTTCCTATAAGAAGTATGTCATATACATACAAGATTAGGAAAGAAACAATGCTCCCACTAGTCTTCTTGTAAACACAAGGCTCATCTTCGTTCTTGATAAAACCAAACTCTTTGATCGCATCATTGAGACGAAGATTCCAGCTTCGAGAAGCTTGCTTTAGTCCATAAATTGACCTTTGTAGCTTATAAACATTTCCAACATTTGTTGGAGCGACAAAACCTTCTGGTTGTGTCATATACACATCCTCTTCAAGTTTTCCATTAAGGAAAGCGGTTTTGACGTCCATTTGCCAAATTTCATAATCATGGAATGTAGCTATAGTAAGCAAGATCCGGATGGATTTAAACATAGCTACAGGGGAGAAAGTTTCGTCATAGTTAATACCATGAACTTGTCGAAAACATTTAGCGACTAGTCGCCCCTTGTATGTTTGTACGTTTCCATCCATGTCGGTTTTCTTCTTGAAAACCTATTTACACCCTATAGGTTTTACCCTATCAGGTGATTCAACCAAAGTCCATACTTGGTTGACTGACATGGATTCCATCTCAGATTTCATGGCCTCAAGCCATTTCTCAGAGTCTGGGCTCGATACTGCCTCTTGATAAGTTCTTGGCTCATCTTGATCCATAATGAGAATATCTCCATGCGTGGTAATGAGAAATCCATATCTCTCAGGTGCATGGCGTTCTCTTGTGGGCCTACGCAGTGGTTGTGTTTCTAAATCTGTTGACTGTTCCTTAACAATTTGTGGAACATATTCAATCTTAGGTTCAGTGATTTGTTGTTCTTGAACTTCTCCAAGTTCAATGTCTCTACCCTTTCCTTTCTTATTGAAAAATTCTCTTTCGAGAAAAACTTTTGTTCGAGCAACAAACACTTTGTTCTCTTGAGGGTTAAAGAAATAATATCCCTTAGTTTCTTTGGGATATCCAACAAAATTACACTTATAAGATTTGGGTTCGAGCTTTGTAGACATCTAATGTTCGACATATGCTTCGTAACCTTAAATCTTCATAAAAGACATACTAGGACGTTTTTCAGTCCATATCTCATATGGTGTCTTTTGAACAGATTTAGACGGAATACGATTTAAAGTGAAAGCGGCTGTTTCTAGAGCATGTCCCCAGAAAGAAGTCGGAAGATCACTATGACTCATCATTGATCGAACCATGTCTAACAAAGTTCGATTTCTCCTCTCAGAAACTCCATTCAATTGTGGTGTACCTGGTGGAGTAAGTTGTGAGACAATCCCACATTCTTTAAGGAGTTCATCAAATTCTATGCTTAAGTATTCTCCACCTCGATCTGATCGAAGTGCTTTAATACTCTTGCCTAGTTGATTTTGTACTTCATTCTTGAATTCTTTAAACTTTTCGATAGCCTCAGATTTATGGCGCATAAGGTAAATGTAAGCATATCGACTGAAGTCATCAGTGAAAGTGATGAAGTACTGAAATCCACCTCTAGCTTGTATGTTCATTGGTCCATATACAACACTATGTATTAATCCTAATAAATCACTTTGCTCGCTCACTTTTACCATTAAAATGAGCCTTAGTCATTTTTCCTAATAAGCAAGATTCACATACATCCAGTTGTTCGAAAACAAATGAATCTAAGAATCCATCTTTATGAAGTCTTGATATGCGTTTCTCACTTATATGGCCTAAACGACAATGCCAGAGATAAGTTTGATTTGAATCATTTGTTTTTGATCTCTTGGTATTTATGTTATAAATGACATTTTCTTGATTTAAAATATATAAGCCATTAACCAATTATGCTGAACCATAAAAAAACATTATCGAGATAAAAGAAACAACAATTATTCTTAATAATAATTTCAAATCCAATCTTGTCCAAACAAGAAATAGAAATAATGTTTTTAGTCAAACTAGGCACAAAATAATAATCTTCTAAATGTAAATCAAGTCCACTAGGTAAAGATAAAACGTATGTTCCTATAGCTAATGCAGCAACTCTTGCTCCATTTCCCACTCGTAGGTCTACGTCTCCCTTAGCTAGATTCCTTCTCTTTTGCAGTCCCTGTACAGAAGTACAGATGTGATAACCACAACCGGTATCTAATACCCAAGAAGAAGATGTTGACAGATTCACATCGATAACATAAATACCTGAAGCAGATGCATCATCTGCTTTTGCCTTCTTGACCTCTTCAAGGTAAATGGGGCAATTTCTTTTCCGGTGTACGGTCTTATTGCAGTGGAAACATTTTCCTTCCTTGCTAACTCCCCCTTTGGGTTTCAGTGCATCATGTTCTTTGGGTATAGGCTTACCTTTACCCTTGTACTTTGCCACTGCCATTCCCTTTCCTTTGTCCTTGCGGACCATCAGAATGGGCTTTGGTCCACCTTTAGACATATTTTTCTCAGCAGTTCGTAACATGCCATGTAACTATGGCAAAGTTTTGTTAATTTCATTCATGTTGAAATTAAGGACAAATTGATTGAAGCTATTCGGCAACGATTGCAGAATAACATCAGTAGCCAATTCATCCTTGAGAGGAAAACCCAGCTTTTCCAACGTTTGGATATAGCCTATCATCTTAATGACATGAGCTCCAACAGGAGATCCCTCTACCATTTTGCACTGAAATAGAGCTTTAGAGGTCTCATACCTCTCTTGACGTGCTTGCTCCTCATATATTTCTTTGAGGTTTTGAATCATATCATATGCAACCATGTCCTCATGTTGCTTCTGAAGATCAGGAGTCATGGTAGCAAGCATAAGACATCCGACATCTAACATGTCATCCATGTGTTTCTTAAACTTGTATTTGTCATCTCTAGAAGCATTAGTTGCCGGTTCATCCGGAACAGGTTCTTCAATGACATATTCCTTTCTTTCCTGTTTGAGAACAATTCTCAAATTACGGAACCAATCAAGGAAGTTTACGCCATTGAGTTTCTCCTTCTCAAGGAGTAATCGCAATGATATAGTGTTGTTTGTCATTTAGATCTACAACAATGGAAATACATAATATAAATTTACCAATTTGAAATATTATAAATAGGACTTTGTTTATAAAATACTCCCACAATTTTGTTCAAAATTAAAAACCCCTCTCGTTTTTAATTTCGGAAAAATTTAACGAAATTTTTCTAGTGAGTGAGGATCCATAATGCACCAATTTCCTAAATTAGCTTTGGCTTTTCTTTTAGGATAGAGGTTATTTAGGTAAGTAACCCTTTACTAATTACATCTCATGTAACTCCTCTATTTGGTGAACAACTCTTGTTCAGTCATCTCATGACTTAACCAAATACTTAGCCTTTAGGTTTCTAATCCTATTAGAACAACCTAACTAAGTTATTACCAATATTTCGACCGACGAATATCACTTGTTTATTCTTCGCGTTTAACCAAGATGGACTTATTTGCTAATGCTTTGGCAAAACCCACATAAGATCGATCAAGGCCTTAACGAGGGCAAATATTGGACGGCTAATTTTAACTTAGATTAATTTGAAGGAAAACATTAAATATCTCATAGTTATTTCTTTTAATCTAGCCCTTATTGATCTCATCAATATATGCGAGTAGAAGATATATATCATATATTGCATCACATACATGATAGATATAAAAAACATTGCAATGGTTATAGCCCAAAATAAAGAACTAAGGTGGCCCATCCCAAGCCAATGGGAGAACCTTAAAACCCTAATTCTACACTAAACTTGCTTCCCAAGCATCTTCTCGCCTTTGCTCCAAACGTCTTGATTGCTTCTTGGAATAATGTTACAATTATAGAAACTCGTTTTACATACGAGGGAGTAAGATGAGAGGAGAAGTACAATAGAGATAGAGAAAGGCACGGCACGCAGGCCGTATTTAAAATTTACAACTATTTGTAAACACAAGGGCTATAACCATGCATGTCAAACACCGTGCAAAGCAAACATATCATATATATGCTATCACGAATTCGTTAATATTGCCAATATGGGCCTACAATCTATGTTGCCTACGAAGGGGTCAAGGGGCGAAACCCCTTACGCCCACGGCAGGAAATTTTGAAAAATAGCGACTATTTTTCTATGGAAAAACATCACGATTTGATAAGATTTATCAACAGAATCGTGTTTTTGGGATTTTAAAATCCCTTAGATTTTTCCATATCGGAATAACAATTATTCCTTTTTCCTTGATGCGATCTGCTATCGCACTTTCGTCGATCACTATGTCAACGACTGACATATGAATATCGTAAAACCCTTGTAACAACATGACGACTGTAATTAACAGATTAACATATTAATCGTATCCCTAATCGACTAGCAATATCAAATTTTATATCGCCGATAGAGTAAAACAAATTATGCATCTCATACATATCGCATCACCCAAGTCTTTAACCCGATTACGGATCGTACAAGTGGCTCTGATACCACTGTTGGGACCGCCGGCACACCCCATGGCGCAGCGGAACAAAATTACGACGATCTTTCCAGTGATCCATGTACGTTTAATCCGAAATCGGGAGGAAGAGAAGTGATGACTTATATTGGGTTCCTTGATAAGCAGCAAAAATAACAACTAGGTTTGCTACAATCATGATCGTTCGATAATTCGAATCTTTAGCTTCCACGAATATCGTCTCGGCCTCTACTCAGTTCACCCGGTTAAGAGAGCAAAATCTCGAAAAACAGTTTTTCGTGGTTTTAGGGGTTTTGGGAATTCTGAATTCTATATATGGCTGCTAGACCAATTGATCCTTTATATAGGTGTAACCCTAGGTATAAGAGTTTGATTCTGAATTGGTTTATAGGAGATAATTACTTTAATTATTTCCTTAAATTTCAGAATTTATATTTAATTCGAATTTAAAGAGTTTGATTCTGAATTGGTTTGTAGGAAATAATTACTTTAATTATTTCCTTAAATTTCAGAATCTATATTTAATTCGAATTTAAAGAGTTTGATTCTGAATTGGTTTATAGGAAATAATTACTTTAATTATTTCCTTAAATTTCAGAATCTATATTTAATTCGAATTTAAAAGGGATATAATTACTTTAATTATATCCTTTATTTAAAATTCAGGATTAAATATAATCTACTTATACATATATATTTCTGCTCCTTTTCAACCATTGGGTGTGACCCTGTAGGCTCATTGTAACGTTAGTAATAATATTAGAACAATTTTAATATTAAAAACAATGAGTGACATCTAGCAATATATCATTGTCATCTAAGTTACAAGAGATCATGATTCGATGTATCATGTCCGTGACCAACTCTTTTAATGTATTATATCCCTTTGTCCTTTTATATCTTTAATAGGCACAAGTCTTGGAATAATCACACTTGTATAGCCTATTTTAATGTTTCTTGATATCTAGAGTGGACTACTTTAATAAATAACTTGTGATATCTCATATCAACGTATTCAAGCATGGCCATGAATTTCTAGTCTCACTCAATCAAGTGGCCTTTGATATATTTTCCTATTATGTAGGAAGGACAAATCCTATCTTGATTATTCACATCTCACTACATATATTGTAATATGTCCAATGTCAGTTTTTATAGTGTAACTAATTACGAAACACATTTAACTGCATCAAGACATAAAACAACATATGTTGAGATAGTAATAGTCTCAAGTCTAAGGATTATACATATAGCTGTCATTATGAGCAATATCGTGACTGTCACATAATAATCCAAGATATATGCTCATAGTGGGTCAATCCAATATATTATTCCCTACTAATATATTCATGTATCAATTCTGACATCTCTATGTCAATGACAACTCATTGTCATCAATTAATCACATGTTAGTCTTAAGCGTATCATTATTGTCCATACCCATAATAATACTTGATTAAGGATCTTTTAATAATAATACATATATTATTATATGGACCTTATTGTTTCTCAGTTTATGTGACACATATATCTGAAAACAATAATGACAATGCCTTTATTCAATAAAATTGGTAAATAAAAGTATCTATACAATCATCATATGATTGGTCTTTGGGCATACTCTAACACAGGATGCATGACATACTGAAATGTCATGCCATTTCCAGTTTACTGCTTTTCATAAATAAATAGTTTTTATTTTATTTTATATGCTTTATTTTATTTTTAGCTTTTCTCAGCTACCTTTGAAGAACCTCAGCATGAAACACCAGCACAGCCAGAAAAGCAACAAGAGCCACCGAAGGAGTCCAAGCGCTGATTGAAAATGTCGCACTGTTGCCACTACATCAGCACCACCTACATAAGTCAAGGTACCTTGCATTCATTTCATTGCATTGCATATAAGTTAGTTTTCTTTTCTTAGTTGCATTGAGGACAATGCCTGTCTCAAGTTTAGGGGAGGTATCGTTCCCTACTTCATTTTTATTTTGCATGATAGCAGTAGTTGAAGAAAAATGCCATGACAAATACATAAGTTTTAGGATAAGTTTATTGGATTAAAGTTTATGATGCCCGATGATGATAACCCTTATATGGCCAATGCTTTAATTGAATATGCATGACTTGGGATTTGGAAAGAACCTGCTTTAGGATTTGATTGTTTGTGTTATTTTATTGTTACCTAAGTGTATGTTTTCTATGCTTAGGAAAGTTAGAATTTTTTTTATAGAATGGAAACTTGAACAACTCAGCATGTTGAAATGAATTTGAAGGTTAATAGAAAACTCCCATTAGTTTAGTCTTAAAGTTGTGAATAAATGCCTGGACAAGTCTGTATAGGGATACTCCGCTATGCCATGGTATATCCATGTGCATATGAGTTACTGAAAGAGGCACAGGGTGACACTACGCTTTTAACTTGCCATGGCATTGCCTGGATACTGCATTTTAATAAATGACAGCTATGACATGAGTAGAAGGTAGTGTGACAGGCTGGCTCCCCTCGTAGCAGTTTGTTAGCATTTTGTGTAAAAAAAAAGAAAAAAGAAAGAAAAAAATGAAAAAAAAGTATTATATATATATATATGTGGAGTATTAAAATTGTGCTTAAATGAGAAAACATACTTTGCTAGGATAGTGAACCTTCTTTAAAATTTTTCTAAGTTAACTAAGCATAGATTGGATACACTCACGCACACACACACTCGCATCTGATCTGGTCCTAGAGTAGCTCTCTTGAAATTTCCTCAAGTCTTATATGTTTATGCCATGACATTTTCTGAGGGCTGAAACTCTGACCATTTGCTTGTCTTGATTCTGAAAATTGTCATGACATTTCTTCTCTGCTAGTTGCTATCCATTGCTTGAGGACAAACAATAGCTTAAGTTTGGGGGGGTGATAACTCCACAAAAAGGCTATATTTTAAGCCTTTTTACTTAAGTTATTTATTGTCTTCAAGCACATATAGGAGCATTTAGTTGCATTTAGGATCATAATATTGCATTTGGTGGTTGTTTGTGTTTTAGAATTTATAGTGAGGAAATAGGTGCTATTTTAAGGGAAAGGTCGTGCTTTTGGTTGATGTTGTGTAGGTAAAGCAAAATGGGAAGTTGAGGAAATTTGTCATGGCATTCGCAGAAGGATAGCGATGGGAAAATGCCATGGCAAATCTGGAGGACTCCTATGCTGAGCTAAACGACAATAAGATATTTTGATAAGAGTGCCAGCTGGTGCCATTACTGCCTCACCATGAGCCACCTCAGTAGGGGACCACTGTCACTATGTCAGATATTTGCAGAAGGATAGCAATAGGAAAATGCCATGGCAAATCTAGAGAACTCTTGTGCTGCACTACAGGACAAGAAGATATTTTGAGAGGAGTGCCATCTGGAGCCAATACAGCCTGGCCATAACCATTACAACCATCCGGGACCACTACAGCCTGGCCACAGCCACCTAGGTAGGGGACCACAACCAATATGGCTTGTATGCTAGCCACCTCAATAGGGAACCACTGTCACCTCTGTCAGTCCTGCAGAAATGCCACGACAAAATGAGGGCAAAAATGGATTTTTACACATCTTTTAGGGTTTTTCACCCCTATTTTGTAATGCATGGTTACCTTATAAAAGAGCAACCTTTATTCAAGAAAAAAGAGGACCTTTGGAGCAGATTTTGAGGCACAAGGAGAGCAAAGAGTGGTGAAGAAAGCTTCAACCTTTCTTCCACAACCGAAGGGTTCCTCCATTGATAGAGCTTGAAGGGAGTAGTGTGCTAGGCACCCGAGAGGGGCTAGCACGGTAAGGCGTCCCATGGTGGTAGAAGAAGCCGGCGGTAGCGCGTACCGAGGGTGTCTTCTCTCCTCTTCCCTTGCTTTATTTTATATCTTTGAGAGGTTTTATGTGGATGATTTAAGGATGGTATTAGTGGTTAATATTTGTTCTTAAACTCTTTCACCCACCATGTGTTTGCTTTATTTGGTGGATGTTTTTATGGATGATTATCTTTTATTTCTATTTAATATATTGCCTACTAAGTGTTTGTATATTTGCTTTGCTCATTGTTGATAATTATTTAAGCATTGTAAGAGGCACGAGAGTGTCTCGTGTTTAGGTACATGTTAGAGCACTCGAGAGAGGCGTAACTATAGATCCTTAGATCATCCGAAAGGAGCTAAGGGAGGATCTACGTGAGCAATGGGTTCTAGACTGCAAATAGGGCCTAGTTGGATCCTAGAGCACTCGAGAGAGGCGTAGGTGAAGGCTTCAACGACTAAAAGGAGTGTGCTTTACCGATAGACTAAGGTGTCATTCGCGTGACAGGCGAAAATACCATGGCATTTTAGGCTGTCAGGTTCTTATGACTCGAGAGAGCGGGAACACTTTAGAAACCTCTGTCGAGTAGGTATACACCGTAGTAGATATATGTTAGGTAGGGGTAAGGGGTAGGAAATCATAGAAGTCACCACCAGTCATTCCCGAGAGAGTTCATCAATAGAGGAAAAGTACGACATATTGCTCACCTATGTTCTCGTATCTTGCTTTTGCCTTGGGATTTACAAAGTGTTCCTCTGTTTTATCTATTTACTTGCAATCACATTACCATACACTTCACACTCTACATCTATCGTGCCACCACCATTCATCCCATTTTGCCTTGACATATTTTAGTTGCTAGCATCCTAAAATTGTCATAGCATTTCCACTTTACACTTCCACCGTACATATCCATTTTCTCTTGTTTATATCTTTATCTTTGTTTTCTTTTTAGTGACACCCCTTTTTTCCTTGACAAAATTGACTTACACTTTACCCCGATCCTCGTAGGAACAATACTCACTCACCCTTTATTACTTGTACGACTGTGTATACTTGCACATATATGTGTGTTCACATACAACATTTATAGCACTACACAGAACACACCAGCCATCAATTTGCCAAACCTTATTCTCTTTTGGTCTTACTTTTCCTTCTATTCTCCCCACCATAACTATGCCTATTCTTTAGTCTTAGCCTTTCGTTGACTCAAGGATTTTACCCGGAAACAAGCTATAAGATTTTGTGAGTGTATGGGTTTTTGTGGACAAGGTTGATTAAAGGCTTTCTTAGACAAACTTTAAGTTCAAGACAAGTAGACTTGGATTTAGTGTTCTCTTCTTAAAAACATCAATAACTTGAGCCAATTTCGGGCACCTCAAGGCATGTATTTTCTATTTCCTTCTTTTCTTTTGATAATTTCTTTAGCATACTAGAGCCAATTTTGGGCACCTGTAGTATGAAGAAGAGTGATTCCTAGAGCTGGTGATAGGCACCTCTAGTCACTTTTCCAAAGATCTAAGTCTTTATCACTTAAGTTCATTAAAAGAATTCCTAAATCAAACAAGTCCCAAAAGTGTTTATTAATATCAACCTTATAGCAAGCTTCTAAGTTCTCTTCCTTAAGTATTCTAAGGTTAATCCTTTAAAACAGAACCTAGCCATGGTAAGGAGAAAGATTTCTATAGCCTTAAAAGAATAAACTAAGGCAATACTGATGAAAGGCAGTGTAAAAGTAAAGGCAATAATTCAAGTAAAAGGTAGATAAATGCAAAAAAAAAATTCGGAGTAAAAAAAATACTCTTTTTTCATGGTAAAGCCGCGGCAGTAGGATGCCTCGGTAGTGCATCTACACCCCCAAACTCAAACTGAGCATTATCGTCAATGGTTACATCACACAGCAGGTAATAAAATCAATAAAACAAGTAACGAAATAAAGGCAGTAAAGGCTTAGAATTTAAAGAGACTCCGAGGAGCTGCTGGTAACGATCTTTTTTCTAGGCCTTCCTGCCGACTCTTTCATTTTTGATCCTTGTGCTGGTGGTTGTTGAGTTTTTGCTTTCCGGGGCGGTTGAACTCGTGTGGGTGGTGTCCTTTGCAAAGGAGCATCCCCTTCTTCTCCTTCTTCTTCTTCGGCAATTTCTTCCGTATGCATTATATCCGTCCCGCCTTCCTCTTCAACATTCATTGCCTCGGCATAGTAAGTGCATGGCCCGATATTGGATGAGCTTTGATGTACATAGGCATCTATCTCTGCCGATAGGCTGCCCATGGGGATGGGGGATCCTTATGGTGTGTGGAATGTTGCTCTCCTTTTTGCTGGCTGTCGGCTGGTCGATAATGCCGCGACAGAGTTTGCTGCCCTAGATGGACCATCAGCATTGAACTGTTACTGTGGTCTGGTAGGGAAGAATGACCTCGGTCCTGGGGCTAGAGTTGTCTCGGTGTAGGGTGCAGCCGTTACAAACATGTTGGCTGGGAATTCTGGAAATTGCACCCCTTGGATGGGAAAATTTTGGATCATCATGTGGGCAAGTTTGCTGTTGAAGTCTCTCTGATATTCCATGTATCGTTGTTGGCGAAGGTCCATAGCTGTCATCCTTTGTAATATCTCCTGGTAGGGGTCTGCTGTGGCAGTGGTGTGGGCAGTGTTATGTACTGGGTTCCAGCAGTGTATTGCTGAGGGGTTGCTTAGACTGGCTTTGCTTGTGTGATCTGCATGACTTTGTGGCAGAAGTCTCTGGTCTATCCACGCCTTTGGGGGGTGTATTCATTAGTGTCTTCTACTAGTACACCTGCGGCAATACACAAACCAGTGATTAAACAAGGGAAATATAAAGGCCCTCTTTCCTTCTTACCACATTCGTGTATCTCCCTTAAAATTATCTCTCCAACATTGATGCTTCGTTTGTTGATGATGGATTGGATGAGCACCAATCTCCTTCGGTCCACTGTACTGTTGTGGGAGGTAGGGATGAGGCGTCTTTTGACAAAGGTGTTCCATAGCTTGACCTCAGGCTTGAGGTTCTGCCTTGCTACCGATCCTCTATGGGCACCAGTTTCCCAAGGAGTATTGTTATAGCAAAGGTCGTCTTTAATCAACTCGTAATCTTCATTGGTGATGTCTTCGAAGAACTCTGAGTGGATATCACGTTCAGGGGCTAGGCCATAGAATTGGTTTATTATCTCGGCATTAAGGCGGACAGGCCTGCCTCGGTAGTGGACGTATAGAGAGTCCTTGCTCGGCCCATATGCATAGAATTCCCGCACGATGGTGGCGTTGGCCTGAGTGGGTTGTAGGCAAAAGACTTGCCATGCTTGATACTTGATCTTGTCGAACAAGTAGTGCTTGATGCCGAAGTTTTCCTCATCGGAGTGTTGGAACCCTTGCTCCTCCCACAACTGCCGAGTAATGAAAGACCTGTTGAAGCGGTCTTCGACAGCGGTGGGTGCAAAGCGGTTGTAGGTAGGTATGAGTAAGTATTTTGAGAGTTGAGGTTCTTGGAGATTTTCTTGAAGAAGTTCTGAAAATTGCAAGAAGACTTGTGAGTAGGTAGAGAGTATTGTGAGAGCAAGATTAGCAAATATTCTAAAGAAAACAAGAATGCAAGAGTGAATAGTTCAAGAGGGGGAGATTGCTTATAAAGGCCTCGGCCTTGTAGCCGTTTGAACCAATTAGCCGTTAGACTTTACTGCCGTTTGCATTTATTGCCACGGCGGGAATCTCGGTAGACTATCCGTTACATTGTTCTGCCCCTTGGGACTGCTGCGGCTGTAACACTGTTTTCTGCCTCGGTAAAATTCCTGCTGTGAACTATTTCTCCTTTATTCTTGCTTATCATCCTAAAAAAAATTAAACAAAACAAGAAGAACAATTAAAGCAAAAATAATTATAGAAAGTAAATATAAACTAAACTAATCCTAATATAATAAAAAGAAAGGTAAGAGATTATGTCACTGGTGGAGTGCATGCAAATGCATCTCCTAAGGTGATTGTCTCATGTTGGCCAGAATTATGATTCAAATGTTGGCTATTCCCTTTGGATTCATGCTCATCCCTGTTGAATTTTTCTTTATTGTTCCATGTGGTCTTGTCCGATTGGAATTGTATGTGCCTAGACACTATGTTTCTCTATTTGCTGCCTCCACCTCTAGCTTAATCTTCTTGCCAAATATTCTACCGAGCATGCTGCCAAGGCAGTTACTGTTGAAACAGGATATCTTGGTGCCTGCATCTGTGGTGTGGAGGACTTTGCATTCTTCTACCTCATCATATATTTTTAAATTGTGGAAGGCATTGAGTTTGACTTGTTGGTCATTAACCCTCATTGTCAATTCTCCATTTTCTACATCAATTAGAGTGCGTCCAGTGGCAAGGAAAGGTCTCCCAAGGATGATCGGTGCATTGTCATCTGCTTCACAATCAAGGACAAGAAAGTCAGCGGGGAAAATAAATTTATCCACCCTTACCAATATGTCCTTGACCTTTCCTTCTGGATGCATATAGGATCTATCCGCTAATTGGAGCAGCACTGTTGTAGGTTTTGCCCTTCCTATTCCAAGCTTTTGGAAAACAGATTTAGGCATTAGGTTTATACTTGCTCCCAAGTCGCATAAAGCCTTTCCTTCGTAGTGATTTCCTATCGCACAAGGTATTGTAAAACATCCAGGGTCCTTCAATTTAGGTGGCATGCGATTGTGCAGCATTTCCATACATCCTTCAGTTGCAGCCACTGTTTCAAACTCACCAAGCCTTTTTCTCTTAGACACAATGTCTTTCAAGAACTTAGCATAATTAGGCATTTGTTCAATTGCCTCAACAAATGGCAAGTTGATGTGGGCTTGCTTTAAAATATCTAGAAACTTTTTAAATTGATGATCCTGTTTTTTTTTTCAACCTTTGTGGGAAAGGTGGTGGTGGTCTCATCTCTTCCAGGATTTCATTAGTTTTGAATTTGATACTTGGCACCACTGGGTCTTTTGCTGTCTCGGCAGATTGTTGCGGTACTGCCGAGGTTTCTGTTGGGGCAGAGCTTCCTTTTGGGATTTCTGAGATATGATCTGTTGATGCAGCATCCAAGTCCTCTTTGTCTGATTCTTCTCGTTCTACTGGTGGGACATTTTTTGCTGGACTGCCTAGTATCTCTTTAAGTTGTAGGTCACTTCTAGTAGTAATTACTTTGCATTGCTCATGGCCCATTCCCTTAGCAACTTCATTATTGCTGGGTAATCTTCCTTGTGGTCTAGTGTTCTGGTTCTGAACAAATTGTCCAACCTGAGTTTCCAGTGATTTAAATGATGCTTTTTGATTCTGCAACCTCATTTCAATTCTATTCATGAAATCATCAGTTCTCTTGATGAAACTGCTTTTCTCGGCCATGTATGATTCTATTTTCATCATGAAGGCCTTAAGAGAATTTTTCAGTGAACTTGTGTGCTGCTGCTGATGCATCTGCTGCGGCGGCATTGGCTGCTGAGCTTGCGGCTGCGGCAGATGTTGCATTGGTTGCTGGACCTGAGGTTTGAGTAATTGGATTCAAGGCATTATTAGGATTGCTCCATGAAAAATTTGGGTGCCTTTTCCATGATGGGTTATATGTGTTGGACATCATATTGTTCCTATTGTAATTTCCAACATATAGGCTAGATTCCTCATCTTGCATACATTTAGAAGAATTTATTGCCTTAACCTCATGTGTATTTTGCTGTATTTGCATATTTTGAACCAGTTTAGTGAGAGAGGCCAATTGTGCTACCACTGAGTTGGTTGTCTCTAGTTCATTTACTGTGGCTTGGCTTCTCATTCCTCCTCGCCTAGATGTAGGGAATTGAAAATCGTTCTTTGCGAGTTTATTCAAAATCTCTATAGCTTCCTCAGGAGCTTTGTCAAGGAGTGTCCCATTGGCAGACGCGTCTAACATCATTCTTGTTGGGGCATTAGTGGCATTGTAGAACATTGTCACGTGTGTCCACAAGGGGAATCCATGTAAAGCACCTGTGTAGTAGCTCCCTATATCGCTCCCATGCCTCGTACATTGGTTCATCACCTGCCTGCCAAAAAGAAGTAATTTCATTACGTATACGATCATATAAATTTGTGGGATTAAAACGTGTAATGAAATCAAGGCAGAGTTCACTCCAAGATCCTATTGATCCTGCTAGAATGCTATTAAACCAGGTTTTTGCCCTATCCCTCAGTGAATAGGGGAACAATTTCAATCTCAAAACATCTTCATGGACTCCTTGGATTTTGAATGAATTGCAAATCTCCATGAATGAATTGAGATGTTGCCTGGCATCTTCAGTTAAAGACCCACCAAACTGTCCCATAGTGTTGAGCATGTTGAACATGACAGGTTTCAGTTTGAAGTGGGTTGCTTCTATCTCTGGTGTAACAACTCCAGGGTTTAATCCATTCAGATCTTCCACCAAGAAATCTCTAATAGTGAGTTGCCGCGGCAATAGTGGCTGCGACAGTTGTTGCTGCGGCATTGGTGGCGGCAGAAGTCCTCAATTGCCAGCAGGTATGTTCTGATCTCCTTGATTTTCTGCCATTGCTTGTTGGTTTTGTCTCCTCAATCTATTCCGTGTACGTTCAATTTCTGGATCAATCTCGTACAACGGATTGGTTGGGTTGGCCCTGGTCATACACCAAAAATAAACCAAAGTAAAATAAAAATAAAAATAACTAAAGTAAGAAAATAAAGAAAACAAAATTTAGTTGCTAATCCCCGGCAACGGCGCCAAAAACTTGTTGCGTGTAAAAAGAGCGCAATTTGTGCAAGTGTACACGTCAAGTAATAAGTGATAAGTATTTATCGAATTATCGTCTCCTCGAGGATTGATATACTTAATATGTTTCCTTTTTGCCTTCTTGCTCTATTTGAAATAAAGTAAGAACACAAGTGAGATGGTTTTATTTAAACTAAATAATTTGAATAAAAAAAACTAAAGAGGATGAGATCTGATTAAGAGAGAGGGCAGGATCCAGTTATATTGTATTGTGGATTTGATTGACTTGTCTCTGTCCAATGCAATTGTACATCACTACCTCGGCAGTACTGCAGATTACTGCCTTGGCAACAACGATACTTGTCCGCCACGGCAATCCCTTGCTCTTGGGTGGACTTTATCAATGTTCGGCAAAGTGTCCTTTGATGACTCCGCTTATCCATAAGTCGAAGTACTGTTGGTGATCAATCCTTGATGATACCTCCCGACGTTAATCAATTATAATCATCAACCAATCCCACACTTCTTTTAGCCGCTGAAACTCTTAACCTATCCCTAGGCCGAGTTAGTATTTCGCGATTGAAATACCATACTTATCCCTTTCGTGAATCTAACTCTCCCTAGTCTAGATAAATAGATTACTTAAAAACTTCTCTCCCGAGCTTGAATGCAAGAACAAAGAATGGCAAAGGATAAGCAAACCTTGATATTTTATTGCATTGAAATAAAGAACAAAGTACAACCTCCTCTCACAAGTACTCGACAACCTTCACCTAAACCCTAAGAGAACTTAGAACATAATAAAGAGAAAGAAAACAAAGAGTCTTAGGGTAAACTCTCTAAATCGGCTCTCCTCTAAACAATGGCCGGCTATGGTATATATAGTCTAGGTCTAGGGCAAACCCTTCCTAAGTAGGAGTACAACTTGGAGTAGGATACAAATAAATTCCATAAATAAAATATTTCCAATTTTATTCCAACTAAGATGCTTTACCCTCGTGGCCTTTGACTTGGGCTTTCCATTTGCTAACCAGCTCTAATCCATGTGCTGCATGTCCAAAAACGTCCAGCTTATTTTTTCTTCCAATCGCCTATAGCATTGGTGCTGGAACTTCAGTTGCTGCTGCGGCCCAGGTTCTGCCTCGGCCTCAGCGCTGCCTCGGCAGTGGTTATTCCTGCAAGTACAGAAGATGTCGTAAATTCTGCATTTTCTATAAATATCAGCTTTATAAGTTATAATAGCAGAATATCCAAATATTGCATATTAAGTACATGCATCAGTCCAAGTAGGTGTGAATTAAGTGCTTATTGCCCATGAAAGGTGTATAAAATAATGGTCTTTTGAGCACTCATCAGATGTGAACTCATCAAAGTTAACTCTTGGAAGTGCTTTAGTAAAGATGTCAACAATCTGGCTCTTAGTCGGAATATAGTTTAACTTCGCAGTCCCACCATTCACTTTCTCATAGATAAAGTGCCTATCAATTTCAATGTGTTTAGTTCTATCATGTTGTACTGGATTCTTAGCAATACTCATAGCTGATTGGTTGTCGCTGTAGATTTCAAACCCATTCTCTCTATCTAACTCCAATTCTACGAGAAGTCTCTTTATCCACACTCCCTCACATGTTCCAAGGGATAATGCTCTAAATTCTGCCTCAGCACTACTTCTTGACACCAGAACCTTTTTTTTGCTTCTCCAAGTAACTAGGTTGCCACAAACATAAGCACAATATCTACTAACTGACCTCCTATCAGTGAGCTCACCTGCCCAACTTGAGTCTGTGTAGACTTTCACTATTCTGTCAAGACTTTTCCTAAAGATTAGTCCAGAACCAGGTGTAAACTTTAGGTACCTCAAAATTCTGTTAATTGCCTCCAGATGTTCTTCTTGAGGGCTACTCATGTGTTAGCTTGCAATACTTACTAAGTATGCAATGTCTGGCCTCGTTAGAGAAAGATAAATCAGTTTCCCAACTAACCTTTGATAGAGTTCTTTGTCAACTAGACTACCAGCTACTTCTTTATTGAATTTCAATCCTGGATCCATAGGAATTTCGGCTGGCTTGCACCCAAGCATTCTAGTACCTGTGAGAAGATCCAGATTGTACTTCCTTTGATTAATAATTAAACCTTCACTAGACCTTCCTACTCCCATACCAAAAAAATACCGTAAACTCCCCATATCCTTTGTTTCAAATTCTCGGGCAAGAAGGTATTTTACATTATTAATGTCACCACTATTATCCCCTATAATAATTATGTCATCAACATACACAATTAACAAGGTTATTTTACCAGTTCTTGAATCCTTTCTAAATAGGGTGTGATCAGCCTGACTTTGTTTGAACCCATTTGTCACCATAGCTTTTGCAAACCTCTCAAACCATGCCATTGGAGATTGCTTGAGTCCATACAGTGATTTTTTAATTTGCACATTGTGTTTCTAGTTACTTTACCTTCTAGACCAGGTGATATTTGCATGTATACTTCCTCCTCAAGCCTCCCATTGAGGAAGACATTCTTAATGTCTAGTTGATGCAAGTTCCAATCCTTGTTTACTGCTATAGACAACAGAACTCTAATAGTATTTAACTTGGCCACTAGTGCAAAGGTCTCCTGATAATCCACTCCATAGGATTCTGTAAACCCTTTAGCCACTAGTCTTGCCTTATACCTTTCAATGCTCCCATCTGAATTATACTTAACAGTGAAAAACCACTTGCATCCAATAACCTTCTTTCCTTCTGGTAGATTTGTCAAACTCCATGTTTTATTCTTTTCAAGTGCTTGTACTTGTTCTTCGACAGCCTTCTTCCATTTTGGATCTTCCAAGGCTTCCTCTACTGTTTTAGGAATTTGCACACTGTTTAGGCTAATTGTAAAAGCCTTAAAAGTGGGTTGAAGTTTACCATAGGCAACAAATTTGTTAATTGGGTGCATGGTATATTTTCTCACTCCCTTTCTAATTGCAATCGGAAAGTCATCAAAGTATCTAGAATCTTGAGAAGTAATGTTACCTTCAACCTCAACAGTAGTAGGATTTTCCTCTTGTTCATCAATAACAGGTCTTGAATCCGGTTCTTGACAGGTGTCAGGCTGGCTATCTTTTTCATTAGGGGATCTTTTCCTCCTAGTATACACCTTTAATGGATTGTTTGCAGGTTGTTGGTATATAGAGGTAGGGGTTTGTGTTACAACACTCGGTGATGGAGGAGTTCTCGAACAAGTGTTTTCAGGAGAAGGCATGAGAGGAATGTCTGGTAGCGGAGGAATATCTGGTGGTAGTGGAGGAATGATAGAAGTTTGAATAATAGAAGACTGAAATTCCTCAAAGCTCTCCCCTATAATTCAATCCCTGCAAAATATGGTTTATGTTCGAAAAATGTGACATCAAAAGAAACATAGGTCCTTTTTGTAATGGGAGAATAACACCTATAACCTTTCTGACTAGAGGAATATCCTATAAATACACATTTGATTGATTTAGGATTCAACTTGCTTCTATTTTTCTCATGGACATGAACAAAAGCTGTGCAACCAAATACCTTAAGAGGAAGAACGGATGACAGAGGTTTAAAGTGAGGAAAGCGTTTGGATAAGACTTCTGTTAGTGCTTTAAACTTCAAGGTTTTGCTAGGAATTCTATTGATAAGGTAGGTGGCAGTAAGTAAAGCTTCCCCCCAAAGATATTTAGGTGCTTTAGCCGAAAAAAGAATAGACCTGGTAACCTCTAGGAGATGTCTATTCTTCTTTTCGGCTATTCCATTTTGTTGAGGAGTGTTGACACAAGAAGTTAGATGAAAGATGCCTTTTTCTCAAAAATAACATAACTTACTAAGGTATTCACTCCCATTATCACTCCAGACAACCTTAATACATGTCTCAAATTGAGTTTCAACCATTTGAAAGAAAGATTTGAAAATCGACTCAACCTCAGACTTTTCTCTCATTAAAAAGGTTCAAGTAGTCCTAGAATAGTCATCAATAAAGGTAATAAACCATCTAGACCCAGATAAGCTTTTGACCTTAGATGAACCCCAAATATCACTATGTATTATAGAAAAAAGGAGATGTGGTTGTAAAAGAGGAAGATGCATATGTTTGTCTTTTATGTTTGACAAATTGACAGATCTCACAAGTAAAAGATTGAGATTGTTTATTGCTAAATAACTTGGGAAACATTTTTGAAAGATATGAAAAATTAGGATGTCCTAGCCTAAGGTACCATAACATAACATCATTGGTTTCACTAGAAAGTTCAGAGGATGAAGATCCAAAATAAGTTGAAACATAAGACATTGAAGGTGGTAATTCATCAAGGATGTAGAGACTGTTGGATAGCCTAGCACGACCAATCACCTTCTTCGAGCCCTGTGCCTGAAATATACACCCATTTAGTCCAAAGTTAGCATTACATTTGGCATCTTGTATTAACTTATGGACTGATAACAAGTTACAAGCAAGATTCGGAACATATAACACGTTGGACAAAACCAATGTACCACCCACTTGAATAGTACCACTTCCCTGTACTTGTGATAGAGAACCATCTGCAACCTTAATGGAGGCTTTCGAGTTGCAGGGATTATAGGTGTGAAAGAACTGAAGATTTCCGATCATATGATGAGATGCACCGGAATCTATAATCCATGAGAGAGGATTAGAGGTTGCCAAACAATAAATTCTACCTTCACTGGCTGATAGGGCTGTAGAGGGGGATTTGGCGGTGAGATGGGCAAACAGTTGCTCAAGCTCCTCAATCTGCTGCTTACTGAAGCCAATGGAGGAAGTTTCAGTATTAGTGTGGGCTGTTTTTTGAAACCTAGTCTTATTGGGTTTCCAATCCGCAAGCTTCCCATGCAACTTCCAGCACTGATCTACCAAATGACCAACCTTTTTACAATGGTCACACCAAGGCCTCCCCTTCCTTTGTTTATTCTCAGAGGCTGAATGGGTAAGGAGAGCAGAAACTTCCTTTTGGTGGGAAGTAGAGACCATCACAGCACGCCGACTCTCTTCTCTTCGAATTTCGGCTAAAGATTTTGTAACCCCCTTAGCCCGACCTAGACGAAACTGGCACTAACGGGTTACACGGGGAATACTGAGCTAAACTTGTAAAGGCGCAACCCGATAAACGACCCTATTTTTTTTTTATCTTATCTAAATGCTTCACTTAAGTCCTACATGTTCATACATAGCTTGTGTCCAATTATAACAAAAACAAAAGTGAAACGAGCTTTAATTTAAACATTTAACTAAAAGGGACCAAATTGTAAATTTCCCTAATTTCAGGGTCCAAATATTAAATTAGTATTATCAATATTTAATTAAGTCCATTACAAGCTTGCATGTCAAATATCAACTTGAAATAATGCCTACAACTCATTTAATTGCCATCACAAGATTTAGGGACTAAAACGTAAAGAATCTAAACTTGCATTTCAACCCTTAACTGCCATAACTGATAGGGGTATCGATACCACTATGGATGGTATCGATACCTATTTGGCACTTCCAAGGTTGGTTTCGATACCATGGGAAACGGTATCGAAACCTAGGCCAAATATGCAAGGGTGGTATCGATACCTAGGCCAAAATTTCACATGTTCAACCTTTTCAAGCCCGTGTATCGAAACAATGCTTCCGTGTTTTGATACCACTGGGTAATTTTGCCAGAAAATAGCCTCAAAGGCACTCCAAACACATTCATAAAGATTATTAAACATGCTTAACACCAATCAAACATAATTAAACTCAAAGAGCATGCATCATCAACCAAATTTTCATACTTAAACTTAACCATTTGGCATCAAAGTTAAATGCATCACAACCTAATTTCAACATAAGATTCAAAGCATTCAACATACTTTCTTTAGATGCTTTTACTTACAAGACAACAACATTGTTCAACATCCAATACATAAGTAACTCTTATCAACCAAAATCCAACTCTTGGAACAACCAAAATCCAACTCTTGGAACAATGTAACTATACCCCCATTACTCTCTTATCAACCAAAATCCAACTCTTGGAACAATGTAACTATACCCCCATTGCTCTCTTACTACTACCAATTTTTAGAACACATACTTGATCTTTTTATTGACACGCACTTGGAATCTTGCTTCTCTTGGCTACCTCGATTAATATCTCTACATTGCAAGGTAAAATAGAGGGTAAGCATAAGCTTAGTGAGGGGTAAAACATAGAAATACTACCCTTGCAATGCAGCCCATAAGTCCATCAATAAAACACTTTAAATCATGTCATATCATACTCAATATAAGTGTCTCAAACAATGTTTACAAAACCAAAACAATTTCCTTATCAAGTGTCAATTATCTCATACAATTCAAAATAAAAATTCTCAAGACTTTCATGATTTTAAAACAACAACAAAACTTATGGCCTTTTTAATACATATGCATCTCTATGCACCATCTCAAGTCTTACATGCTATTCACCTAGCAAAGTTTAAACCATATGCACTTTAATGCGCAAGGTACAAGTCTTATATGCTAAACACATAGCAACGCTTAGGTCATTCTCTCGTGCTCATATCCTTGCACAAAACGTAGTCAAAACACATGCTTGTAAAACTCAAGACCATAGAACATTATATTTTCCAAACAATTCTATATCAAAATGTGTCACAATCTCATACTTTTAAATATAACAAAGTCTCAAATCATAAACCATGCATATTGGCAACTAAATGACTAGTCTTGTTCAAACACATGCATCGGTTGGACACAAAGTCACCCTTGTATACATGTTACCCCTACTACGTACGGTCGGACACAAAGTCACCCTTGTTTACATATAGGCAAACTCTTCACGCACTGTCGGACACAAAGTCACCCTGGTTTACGTGTAGGCAATACAATATACTAACTCAATATTATAGTGCACTTAATACTAATGACATGTCATTTGTATTCGTGGTCTTAAATAGTGTCACTAAGCCAATATCATTCTCATTATGCATGAAAGCTTGTTGTTTTACAATGCACTCGACATATGTTCATCAAAGTGAAACTAAATCATTCTCAACGGTTTTATTCGGGGAAAACGTAATAACCATACTTTAATCCAAATCATTATCATGCTTTAAAAGTCATGGAAACCATCATAAACCATGCATATACAACAGCTAACACATGCATGCATCATTATCAAATTTAATTCATGAATTGGAAACCTTCTCTTCATAAGCATCTTTCATAAAACCAATGCGACATTACCAAATCATTGGATATGTTATCAAGATCATATAAATCACTAAAACTCATGTTCAACAATGAAAACAACATGTAAAACCAAAACACTTATAATCTCTCGTGCGTACATTACATATGCAAAAATTACATTAAGAGCATGACCTAAATATGGCAAATATGGAATGATATGGGAACCCCTAAGAGAGCAAAACCATTTAACTTACTTACGAGTGTGGGGAGGTTTTTCACACCATCCTTACACCCTCAAACCTTTGATAAAACAATTAAACCGACATTCTCGCCTTTTCCGAAACACTTCTAACACTTAGTTCAACACCTTGCACAGTTTTAACACAGTAAAAGCAGAGGGATTAATGCATATTAATGCATTCAATGAACCTCCCACAGTTCCCAAACAAACAGACCCAAAAACTACACTTAAGAAAACTGAAAACATATCCGAAACTCATCCGAACGACCTCCAGCCCTTAGCCAACGAAAACCACAACCTCTCAGCAACAAAACACAACCAAGAAACATAATCTAATCATCCTAAACCATCAACAAACATTCAGCCACCCAAATAAGCCATAAACCGAAGATCTAAGCCAATTAACACCACCAAAACCTAAGATCCAGGTTTATCCATCCAAGAACCATTAATTCCATGTTAAAACACATCAAAATTCATTGATTTATCCATTGAAAACCATCAGGTATCACCTTATTGCGGGATTACATCAATTCAATCAATATTAACCGATAAAAAACGAAAATCATCAATTAAAACCATAAAACAAATCAAGAAATCAATGCAATGGATCAAACACTTGGGAATTTCAATAAAGAACTCAAAGTTCAGAGGTTTGAATGGTTTCTTACCTCCAAACATGATCCAACCTCCTTCCAATTGAAAAAACCCATGAAAAACAAGTTGTAAAGTGTAAGGAAATTGAAGAGAAATAAGGAGAAAATAATGTGAACAAATTTGAATCAAAGAGATGTGATTTAACTTGATAAAATTGAAGAGAAATCTGATTGGAAACCAAGAAAATTGGGAGAAGTTGAGAGAAAATAGGAAGTTACGTGAAATCGTGATTTTGGTAAAAATGGGAAATATGATCAATTAAATCTTAATTGGTGATTAAAAGAAGTTATAAAAGTGATTTTTGGAAGGTTAGATCTGATGAGAAAGATTGGATAAATAGTCCCTTAAAGATTCTAACTTTTGACCCAATTATATTTTAGTCACTAAAACAGTCTAGTTTTACATTTTTACAAAATAGTCACTATTTTCCAAAATGTCAAGGTTCATAGTGTAATTTTACAAAATTGGTTTGAACAAGGTCAAATAGAGTCCAAATAAGAATTTTAGAGTATTTTTCCATATTTTATTTCCTTTGAAAACCATTTATAAAAAAATTAAATCCTGATCTAGGCTAATTGGCTTGATCGGTTCAACCGAACCCTTGATCCGACCTTAATAACATCTAAGCCCATTTTTGGGGTGTTATAGATTCTACTCTTGGTTCTATCATAATCACAATTAAGACCTGAGAGAAACTGAAAAATCCTCGTTTGATTTTTAAGTTTGTTGTAGAAGTGGACATCCTCATTAAACTTCCATTCATTAGTTTCATAGAGAACAAGTTGCTGCCAGCACCTGGTTAAGACAACAAAATATTGGGCGACAGTAAGATCTCCTTGCCTGAGATCTTTGATCTGATTTTTAACTCCAAAGAGTTTAGAGATGTTGACGACGCTCGAATAAGTATCCCTTGCTGCACTCTAAATTTCGTCTGCAGTCTTGTAGAGCATGAAATTCTCTCCAACTTCTAGGATCATGGAGTTGATTAACCATGACATGTGATGAGTGCCTAAAAGTCCTCATCTTTTATATCATTTTCCCACTCGATGACTACTAATAAAGACAGATTTAATGGCAATAATGGATAATTCCACTTACTTTTCATATTTCAGCATCCCAATACTTAATTCATGAATTTATCTATTATTTGAAATAAAACAGGTGCAGTTAATGGTTTTCTCTCTTAGACAGGAAACTACCATAGAGGTAATGCCAGATAGCATGATGGATGCTGGAAACCAAAGCTGAATTGTAGATAAGCACCCGCCTCGACAGCACTTGAAGGCCGCGGCAGTGACTAGAAAACAAATGTCGATATGATAGGCGATCCGAAGAGAAAAATAAGGTGGACGTGTTAAGACAAGCAGCATAAGAATCGGAGCTGGAAAACACATGGAAAGTCAAGGTCAAAGGCCACGCGGGAAAAGACTCCTCATAGGAACAAACTAGGAAATAAAATAAATATCTTTTATTTATGTACTTAACTTGTGTTTTACTCCAAGTTGTATTCCTACTTTGGAAAGGTTTGCCCTAAGCCAATCCTATATAAACCATAGCCGGCACACAACGGAGACGAGAGTTCACCCTAGATCTTAAAGTTTTCTTTCTTCTTCATTATGTTCTAAATTAAGAGAAGGTTGTCAAGTATTTGTGAGAGAATATTGTACTTTGTTTCTTGTTTCATGCAATAAAATATTAAGGTTTGCTTATTCTTTGCCATTCTTTGTTCTTACATTCAAGCTCGGGAGAGAAGTTTGAGAGAGATTTATTTATCTAGACTCGAGAGAGTTAGATTCACGAAAGGAATAAGTATTGTATTTTTCTAGTCGAAAAATACTAACTCGACCTAGGAATAGGTTAGAGTTTCAGCGGCTAAAAGAAGTGTGAGATTGGTTGATGGTTATAATTGATTCACGCCGGGAGGTATCATCAAGGACTAGTCATCAACAATATTTTGACTTAGGGATAAGCGGAGTCATCAGAGGACACTTTGCCGAACCTTGGTAAAGTCCACCCAAGAGCAAGGGATTGCCGCGGCGGACGAAACTCTTCACTGTCGAGTTAGCAAACTGCAGTTCTACCGAGGCAACGTCGTGTAGATGCATTAGACAGAAAAAAGTCAATCGAATCCACAATACAACAAAACTAGATCCTGCCTATTCTCTCAGTCTGATTTTATTCTCATTCTTTAGTTTTCTTAATTATTTAAGTTGTTTAGTTAATTCAGAACAATCAAACTCATCTATGTTTTTATTTTTTATCTCTTTTGCAGAGAGAGAAGAGACAAGGTTGCATATTAAGTAGATCAATCCCTATGGAGATGATACTCGATACTTATCATTTTATTACTTGCGACGTGTTCACTTGCACAATTTGCGCACTCTTTTTACACGCAACAAGTTTTTGGCGCCGTTGCCGGGGATTGGCAACTAAATTTTCGTTACCTTTATTTTCTCGCATTTAGTTTTACTGAACTTTGGTTTTAACTGGTGCATGACCAGGGCAAACAGAAGTAATCCTTTGTACGAGTTAGATCCAGAGATTGAATGCACGCAGCAAAGGTTGAGAAGACAAATTCGAGCAGTTATGGCAAATAATCCAATAGAACAGAACTTACCTGATGGCCATGGAGGACTTCCGCCGCCACCATTATCGCGGCAGCTTACAGTTCGGGATTTCCTACTGAAGGATTTGAACGGGTTAAATCTAGGAGTTGTGACACCAGAAATCGAAGCAACCCACTTTTAACTTAAACCTGTCATGTTTAATATGCTCAATACTCTGGGACAGTTTGGTGGGTCATTAACTGAAGATGTCAGGCAACATCTCAAATCATTCATGGAGATATGTAATTCGTTTAAAATTCAAGGAGTCCATGAAGATGTCTTGAGACTAAAATTGTTTCCTTATTCACTAAGGGATAGGGCAAAGACCTAGTTAAATAGCATTCCAGCAGGATCTATAGGATCTTGGAGTGAACTTTGTCGTGATTTCATTACACGTTTTAATCCTACTAATCTATATGATCGTATACGTAATGGAATTACTTCTTTTCAACAGGCAGATGATGAACTGACGTATGAGGCATGGGAGCAATATAGAGAGCTATTGCACAAGTGTCCTTTGCATGGATTTCCATTGTGGACACAAGTGACTATGTTTTACAATGCAACCAATACCCTAACAAGGATGATGTTAGACGCCTCTGCCAATGGGACACTTCTTGACAAACCATCGGAGGAAGCAATAGACATTCTGAACAAACTTGCAAAGAATGATTTTCAATTCCCTACATCTAGGAAATGAGGGATGAGACGCCAGCCCACAGTAAATGAGTTAGAAACATCAAATTCTGTGGCAGCACAATTGGCCTCTCTTACTAAGATGGTTCAGAATATGCAAATGGAAAATGATACCCATGAGGTTAAGGTAGTAAATTCTTCTTGTGATTTATGTGGAGGTAACCATAGCTCTTCTGAGTGCATGCAGGATCAGGAAGCTATCTTTTATATGGGAAACTACAACCTGAACAACAATATGATGTCCAATACATAGAATCCGGGATAGAAAAGGCATCCAAATTTTTCATGGAGTAATCCTAATAATGCCCTGAATCCGCCGACGCCGCAGGTACAGCAACCATTGTCGCAGCAGCAGATGTCGCAACAGTAGCCCACAAGTTCATTGGAAAACTCTCTTAAGGCTTTCATGTTGAAAACAGAATCATACATGGATGAGAATAGTAACTTCATTAAAAGAACTGATGCTTTCATAAACAGAACTGAGATGAGGTTGCAAAACCAAGAAGAGGCCATTAAAACATTAGAAACTCAAGTTGGGCAGTTTGCTCAAAATCTGAACACTAGACCACAAGGAGGATTACCCAGCAATACTGAAGTTGCAAGGGGAATGGGCCATGAGCAATGTAAGGCAATCACTACCAGGAGTGACCTACAACTTAAGGAGATATCAAGCAGTTCGGCAGGCAAAACCCCACTAGTGGAACAAGAAGAACCAGATAGAGCGGACTTAGATGCTGAACTAAGTGAACCTGCCTTGGCAGAGAAATCGGCAGTCCCACGCCCAGCGGCCGAGGTAGTAGAAGCACCAGTGGTACCAGGTATTAAATTCCAGATCAATGAAAGAATTGAGGTTCTGCGTCTACCACCACTTTTTCCACGAAGGTTGAAACAACAAAAGAAAGAGTACCAGTTTAAGAAATTTCTAGACATACTTAAGCAGGTACATATAAATATACCTTTAGTGGAGGCAATTAAGCAAATGCCCAATTACGCCAAATTCCTTAAGGACATCATATCCAAAAAGACAAAAATTGAGGAATTTGAAACAGTTGCCGCAACAGAATGGTGTTGGCAATGCTGCATAATAAAGCCCCAATCAAAAGGAAAGATCCTGATAGCTTCACCATACCATGTTCTATCGGAGATCAATATGTGGACAAAGCATTATGTGACTTAGGTGCAAGCATCAATCTCATGCCTAAGTCAGTATTCCAGAAGTTAGGCATTGGGCAGGCAAAACCAACAACAGTGATGCTGCAATTAGCAGACCGCTCTTACGTGCAACTAGTAGGAAAAATTGAAGATATCCTGGTAAGAGTAGACAAACTTATTTTTCTTGCTGACTTCTTAATTCTTGATTGTGAAGCAGATGAGTATGCACCAATCATATTAGGAAGGCCATTCCTAGCCACAGGCAGAACATTGATCGACTGTGAGAAAGGAGAACTAGTCATAAGGGTTAATGATCAACAAGTAAAGATCAATGTTTTCAATAATCTAAGGCATCCGGATGAACCAGACGAATGCAAGAAAATTGAGGTTAAAACTGAATTTAACTTCAACGCAAAGACGGACTGCCTGAACAAGACCTGCCAAAGCAACCACTGCCGAGGCAATACTCCCCTTGAACAAAAATATATCCGAAAGAAATCACCTGACGAGGAGACAGCAACCGGGACATCAGCTTCTCCTCCATCTAAAAAGGGAAAGATGGTTGCTGCTGGAGATGTATCATATTATACTCCTGCAGTAACCTAAATTTCTATCTCTCTTTCCCTATTTTCTTTTATGCTTTAGGAATCAGTTTTTAGTTTTCAGTTTAGGAATTAGATTTTAAAATTCTTACAATTTAGTTTTCAGAATTTTATTATTTCCACAGTCTTTATTAATATTCTTTATAGTTATTTAGGAAGGAAATCCAAGAAGGATAAGTCATGGGGAACATAAAACAGCCCTGAAATTAAGCTCACCGTCCCACCTAAGAAACCGCCAAGGCATCTGGCCGCCCAAACGCAAGTGGCGGCGGGTTTGCTTCTCTAGAACTTTATCTCTGCCGTTTTATTTTATACTTCTTCATTATTGTTTTCCAGTGCAGTTTTTAGTTTCCTTCTCAGCAAACTCCATACAAACTGATGACCCTCATGATACAGAAGAGGCCAAGACGCGACATAAAAATATTGGTTTATCTTTTCCTTATCTCTTAATTTTTATCTTGTCTTTTATTGTTGCCTTATGCTCAGATACATGTATTGAGGACAATGCATCCCTTGAGTTTGGGGGAGTATTGATCCTATTTTCTGTTGGGACCGCTGGCACACCCCATGGCGCAGCGGAACAAAATTACGACGGTCTTTCCAGTGATCCATGTACGATTAATCCGGAATCAAGAGGAAGAGTTACGATAACTTACATTGGGTTCCTTGATAAGCAGCAAAAAGCAGCAACTAGATTTGCTACAATCACGATCTTTTGACAATTCGAATCTTTAGCCTCCACGAATATCGTCTCTGCCTCTACTCAGTTCACCCGGTTAAGAGAGCAAATCTCGAAAAACTGTTTTTCATGATTCTAGGGTTTGGAATTCGGAATTCTCTCTTCTGGCTGCTAGACCAATTGATCCTTTATATAGGTGTAACCCTAGGTATAAGAGTTTGATTCTGAATTGGTTTATAGGAATTAATTACTTTAATTATTTCCTTAAATTTCAGAATCTATATTTAATTCGAATTTAAAGAGTTTGATTCTGAATAGGTTTATAGGAAATAATTACTTTAATTATTTCCTTAAATTTCAGAATCTATATTTAATTCGAATTTAAAGAGTTTGATTCTGAATTGGTTTATAAGAAATAATTACTTTAATTATTTCCTTAAATTTCAGAATCTATATTTAATTCGAATTTAAAAGGGATATAATTACTTTAATTATATCCTTTATTTAAAATTCGGGATTAAATATAATCTACTTATACTTATATATATATTTGCTTCGTTTCAACCATTGGGTGTGACCCTGTAGGCTCATTGTAACGTTAGTAATAATATTAGAACAATTCTAATATTAAAAAACAATGAGTGACATCTAGCAATATATCATTGTCATCTAAGTTACAAGAGATCATGATTCGATGTATCATGTCCGTGGCCAACTCTTTTAATGTATTATATCCTTTTGTCCTTTTATATCTTTAATAGGCACAAGTCTTGGAATAGTCACACTTGTATAGCCTATTTTAATGTTTCTTGATATCTAGAGTGGACTACTTTTAATGAATAATTTGTGATATCTCATATCAACATATTCAAGCATGGCCATGCATTTCTAGCCTCACTCAATCAAGTGGCCTTTGATATCTTTTCCTATTATGTAGGAAGGACAAATCCTATCTTGATTATTCACATCTCACTACATATATTGTAATATGTCCAATGTCAGTTTTTATAGTGTAACTAATTACGAAACACATTTAACTGCATCAAAACATAAAACAACATATGTTGAGATAGTAATAATCTCAAGTCTAAGGATAATACATATAGTTGTCACTATGAGCAATATCGTGACCGTCACATAATAATCCAAGATATATGCTCATAGTGGGTCAATCCAATATATTATTCTCTACTAATATATTCATGTATTAATTCTGACATCTCTATGTCAATGACAACTCATTGTCATCAATTAATCACATGTTAGTCTTAAGCGTATTATTATTGTCCATACCCATAATAATACTTGACTAAGGATCTTTTAATAATAATACATATATTATTATATGGACCTTATTGTTTCTCAGTTTATGTGACACATATATCTGAAAACAACAATGGCAATGCCTTTATTCAATAAAATTGGTAAATAAAAGTATCCATACAATCATCATATGATTGGTCTTTGGGCATACTCTAACAATCTCCCACTAGCACTAAGACCAATCACTCACATATCTAATACCGAGTGACTCAGTGTGACAACAAAACACAAATCCAGATTACGATCTTGAGTCATCCTTATCTATCTTTATAGATTTTAACCCCTAAGATATATGCTGCCTCACCCAAGTCTTTCATAGAGAAACAACTACTTAACTAAGTCTTAACTGACTGTAAGGTAGGTATATCGTTTCCTATAAGAAGTATGTCATCTACATACAAGATTAGGAAAGAAACAATTCTCCCACTAGTCTTCTTGTAAACACAAGGCTCATCTTCGTTCTTGATAAAACCAAACTCTTTGATCGCATCATTGAGACGAAGATTCCAGCTTCGAGAAGCTTGCTTTAGTCCATAAATGGACCTTTGTAGCTTATAAACATTTCCAGCATTTGTTGGAGCGACAAAACCTTCTGGTTGTGTCATATACACATCCTCTTCAAGTTTTCCATTAAGGAAAGCGGTTTTGACGTCCATTTGCCAAATTTCATAATCATGGAATGCAGCTATAGCAAGCAAGATCCGGATGGATTTAAACATAGCTACAAGGGAGAAAGTTTTGTCATAGTTAATACCATGAACTTGTCAAAAACATTTAGCGACTAGTCGCCCCTTGTATGTTTGTACGTTTCCATCCATGTCGGTTTTTCTTCTTGAAAACCTATTTACACCCTATAGGTTTTACCCCTTAAGGTGATTCAACCAAAGTCCATACTTGGTTGACTGACATAGATTCCATCTCAGATTTTATGGCCTCAAGCCATTTCTCAGAGTCTGGGCTCGATACTGCCTCTTGATAAGTTCTTGGCTCATCTTGATCCATAATGAGAACATCTCCATGCGTGGTAATAAGAAATCCATATCTCTCAGGTGCATGGCGTTCTCTTGTGGGCCTGCGCAGTGGTTGTGTTTCTAAATCTGTTGACTGTTCCTTAACAATTTGTGGAACATATTCAATCTCAGGTTCAGTGATTTGTTGTTCTTGAACTTCTCCAAGTTCAATGTCTCTACCCTTTCCTTTCTTATTGAGAAATTCTCTTTCGAGAAAAACTTCTGTTCGAGCAACAAACACTTTGTTCTCTTGAGGGTTAAAGAAATAATATCCCTTAGTTTCTTTGGGATATCCAATAAAATTACACTTATAGGATTTGGGTTCGAGCTTTGTAGACATCTGATGTTTGACATATGCTTCGCAACCCTAAATCTTCATAAAAGACATACTAGGACGTTTTTCAGTCCATATCTCATATGGTGTCTTTTGAACAGATTTAGACGGAATACGATTTAAAGTGAAAGCGTCTGTTTCTAGTGCATGTCCCCAGAAAGAAGTCGGAAGATCACTATGACTCATCATTGATCGAACCATGTCTAACAAAGTTCGATTTCTCCTCTCAGAAACTCCATTCAATTGTGGTGTACCTGGTGGAGTAAGTTGTGAGACAATCCCACATTCTTTAAGGAGTTCATCAAATTCTATGCTTAAGTATTCTCCACCTTGATCTGGTCGAAGTGCTTTAATACTCTTGCCTCGTTGATTTTGTACTTCATTCTTGAATTCTTTAAACTTTTCGATAGCCTCAAATTTATGGTGCATAAGGTAAATGTAACCATATCGACTGAAGTCATCAGTGAAAGTGATGAAGGACTGAAATCCACCTCTAGCTTGTGTGTTCATTGGTCCACATACATCACTATGTATTAATCCCAATAAATCACTTGCTCGCTCACTTTTACCATTAAAAGGAGCCTTAGTCATTTTTCCTAATAAGCAAGATTCACATACATCCAGTTGTTCGAAAACAAATGAATCTAAAATTCCATCTTTATGGAGTCTTGATATGCGTTTCTCACTTATATGGCTTAAACGACAATGCCAGATATAAGTTTGATTTGAGTCATTTGTTTTTGATCTTTTGGTATTTATGTTATAAATGGCATTTTCTAGATTTAAAATATATAAGCCATTAACCAATTGTGCTGAACCATAAAAAACATTATCGAGATAAAAAGAACAACTATTATTCTTAATAATAATCTCAAATCTAATCTTGTCCAAACAAGAAATAGAAATAATGTTTTTAGTCAAACTAGGCACAAAATAACAATCTTCTAAATGTAAATCAAGTCCACTAGGTAAAGATAAAACGTATGTTCCTATAGCTAATGCAGCAACTCTTGCTCCATTTCCCACTCGTAGGTCTACGTCTCCCTTAGCTAGATTCCTTCTCTTTTGCAGTCCCTGTACAGAAGTACAGATGTGATAACCACAACCGGTATCTAATACCCAAGAAGAAGATATTGACAGATTCACATCGATAACATAAATACCTGAAGCAGATGCACCATCTGCTTTTGCCTTCTTGACCTCTTCAAGGTAAATGGGGCAATTTCTTTTCCAGTGTACGGTCTTATTGCAGTGGAAACATTTTCCTTCCTTGCTAACTCCCCCTTTGGGTTTCAGTGCATCATGTTCTTTGGGTATAGGCTTACCTTTACCCTTGTACTTTGCCACTGTCATTCCCTTTCCTTTGTCCTTGCGGACCATCAGAATGGGCTTTGGTCCATCTTTAGACATATTTTTCTCAGCAATTCGTAACATGCCAAGTAACTGTGGCAAAGTTTTGTTAATTTCATTCATGTTGAAATTAAGGACAAATTGATTGACGTTATTCGGCAACGATTGCAGAATAACATCTGTAGCCAATTCATCCTTGAGAGGAAAACCCAGCTTTTCCAACGTTTGGATATAGCCTATCATCTTAATGACATGAGCTCCAACAGGAGATCCCTCTACCATTTTGCACTGAAATAGAGCTTTAGAGGTCTCATACCTCTCCTGACGTGCTTGCTCCTCATATATTTCTTTGAGGTTTTGAATCATTTCATATGCAACCATGTCCTCATGTTGCTTTTGAAGATCAGGAGTCATGGTAGCAAGCATAAGACATCCGACATCTAACATGTCATCCATATGTTGCTTAAACTTGTCTTTGTCAGCTCTAGAAGCAGTAGTTGCCAGTTCTTTTGGAACAGGTTGTTCAATGACATATTCCTTTCTTTCCTGTTTGAGAACAATTCTCAAATTGCGGTACCAATCAAGGAAGTTTATGCCATTGAGTTTCTCCTTCTCAAGGAGTGATCGCAGTGATATAGTGTTGTTTGCCATTTAGATCTACAACAATGGAAATATATAATATAAATTTACCAATTTGAAATATTATAAATAGGACTTTGTTTATAAAATACTCCCACTATTTTGTTCAAAATTAAAAAACCCTCTCGTTTTTAATTTCGGAAAAATTCGACGAAAATTTTTCTAGTGAGTGAGGATCCATAATTCACCAATTTCCTAAATCAGCTTTGGCTTTTCTTTTAGGATAAAGGTTATATAGGTAAGTAACCCTTTACTAATTACATCTCATGTAACTCCTCCATTTGGTGAACAACTCTTGTTCAGTCATCTCATGACTTAACCAAATACTTAGCCTTTAGGTTTCTAATCCTATTAGAACAACCTAACTAAGTTATTACCAATACTTCGACCGATGAATATCACTTGCTTATTCTACGCGTTTAACCAAGATGGACTTATGTGTTAATGCTTTGGCAAAACCCACATAAGATCGATCAAGGCCTTAACGAGGGCAAATATTGGACGGCTAATTTTAACTTAGATTAGTTTGAGGGAAGAAATTAAATATCTCATCGTTATTTCTTTTAATCTGGCCCTTATTGATCTCATCAATATATGTGAGTAGAAGATATATATCATACATTGCATCACATACATGATAGATATAAAATAAAAGGATTGCAATGGTTATAGCCCAAAATAAAGAACTAAGGTGGCCTATCCCAAGCCAATGGGAAAACCTTAAAACCCTAATTCTACACTAAACTTGCTTCCCAAGCATCTTCTCGCCTTTCCTCCAAACGTCTCGATGGCTTCTTGGAATAATATTACAATTATAGAAACTCGTTTTACGAGGGAGTAAGATGAGAAGAGAAGTACAATAGAGATAGAGAAAGGCACGACACGCATGCCGTATTTAAAATTTACAACTATTGTAAAACCAAGGGCTATAACCATGCATGTCAAACACCGTGCAAAGCAAACATATCATATATATATGCTATCACGAAATCGTTAATATTACCAATATGGGCCTACAATCTATGTTGCCTACGAAGAGGTCAAGGGTCGAAGCCCCTTGCGGCCCCGGCCGGAAATTTTGAAAAATAACGACTATTTTTCTATGGAAAAACATCACGATTTGATAAGATTTATCAACAGAATCGTGTTTTTGGGATTTTAAAATCCCTTAGATTTTTCCATATCGGAATAATAATTATTTATTTTTCCTAAATGCGATCTACTATCTCAATTTCGTCGATCACTATGTCACCGATTGACATATGTTTATCGTAAAACCCTTGTAGCAACATGGCGACTGTAATTAACGTATTAATCGTATCCCTAATCGACTAGCAATTTCAAATTTTATATCGCCGATATAGTAAAACAAATTATGTATCTCATACATATCGTATCATCCAAGTATTTAACCCGATTACGGATCGTACAAGTGGCTCTGATACCACTGTTGGGACCGCCGGCACACCCCATGGTGCAGCGGAACAAAATTACGACGGTCTTTCCAGTGATCCATGTACGTTTAATCCGGAATCAAGAGGAAGAGTTACGATAACTTACATTGGGTTCCTTGATAAGCAGCAAAAACAGCAACTGGATTTGCTACAATCACGATCGTTTGAAAATTCGAATCTTTAGCCTCCACGAATATCGTCTCGGCCTCTACTCAGTTCACCCGGTTAAGAGAGCAAATCTCAAAAAACTGTTTTTCGTGATTCTAGGGTTTGGAATTCGGAATTCTCTCTTCTGGCTGCTAGACCAATTGATCCTTTATATAGGTGTAACCCTAGGTGTAAGAGTTTGATTCTGAATTGGTTTATAGGAATTAATTACTTTAATTATTTCCTTAAATTTCAGAATCTATATTTAATTCGAATTTAAAGAGTTTGATTCTGAATAGGTTTATAGGAAATAATTACTTTAATTATTTCCTTAAATTTCAGAATCTATATTTAATTCGAATTTAAAGAGTTTGATTCTGAATTGGTTTATAAGAAATAATTACTTTAATTATTTCCTTAAATTTCAGAATCTATATTTAATTCGAATTTAAAAGGGATATAATTACTTTAATTATATCCTTTATTTAAAATTCGGGATTAAATATAATCTACTTATACTTATATATATATTTGCTTCGTTTCAACCATTGGGTGTGACCCTGTAGGCTCATTGTAACGTTAGTAATAATATTAGAACAATTCTAATATTAAAAAACAATGAGTGACATCTAGCAATATATCATTGTCATCTAAGTTACAAGAGATCATGATTCGATGTATCATGTCCGTGACCAACTCTTTTAATGTATTATATCCTTTTGTCCTTTTATATCTTTAATAGGCACAAGTCTTGGAATAGTCACACTTGTATAGCCTATTTTAATGTTTCTTGATATCTAGAGTGGACTACTTTTAATGAATAATTTGTGATATCTCATATCAACATATTCAAGCATGGCCATGCATTTCTAGCCTCACTCAATCAAGTGGCCTTTGATATATTTTCCTATTATGTAGGAAGGACAAATCCTATCTTGATTATTCACATCTCACTACATATATTGTAATATGTCCAATGTCAGTTTTTATAGTGTAACTAATTACGAAACACATTTAACTGCATCAAAACATAAAACAACATATGTTGAGATAGTAATAATCTCAAGTCTAAGGATAATACATATAGTTGCCACTATGAGCAATATCGTGACCGTCACATAATAATCCAAGATATATGCTCATAGTGGGTCAATCCAATATATTATTCTCTACTAATATATTCATGTATTAATTCTGAAATCTCTATGTCAATGACAACTCATTGTCATCAATTAATCACATGTTAGTCTTAAGCGTATTATTATTGTCCATACCCATAATAATACTTGACTAAGGATCTTTTAATAATAATACATATATTATTATATGGACCTTATTGTTTCTCAGTTTATGTGACACATATATCTGAAAACAACAATGGCAATGCCTTTATTCAATAAAATTGGTAAATAAAAGTATCCATACAATCATCATATGATTGGTCTTTGGGCATACTCTAACATTTTCAGCCTTATAAAAATATCAGCCATGTATGGAAATTATTCGGATTATCCTACTACTGCCTTAATTTATGTCTTTACAACAATTAAAGTTTTATGTAAATTTTTTTTAAGTTTGTTGAATTTTATTGAGACTGCCTCGACAGCAATATAGTCTCCAGCCGCCGCAGCAGTATGCACCTTTCACCAGACTTGAAATCAGAAAGGTCTCTTAGGATTAGACTATGAGCCTGAAACATCCTAACTACTGCTAGTCTTAGTTGATTTTTAAAAAATTTCTTTTCTTTGAAAAGCAATAAGGACTTAGGCTTAGATTGTTACTAGAGGTGCCTATCACCGGCTCTAGTTTAGTCCATAGAGGTGTCTATCACTGGCTCTAGGACTTAGTCTTTTTCCCACTTACTAGAGGTTCCCGAAACAGACTCTAGTAAGAGTAGTTAACACTTGAGGTGCCCGAAACTGGCTCAAGCAATATAGATTTATATACCACTGTTGGGAGAAGAAAAGAAAAAGAATTAAAGAAAAATTTTAGTCGGAAGTCTTGAGCTAAAAAAAGGATTACAACTTAGAAAATCATCTTTGACATAGCTACGCACACACCCACTAAGACTCATAGTCCAGTTCTGAGGAATTCCTAGAACCAAGAAGAGGCCGAGTCAAGAAAGGAATTCTACCGCGGTAGGCAGGACGGTATATTACTTTAAAATTCCTTACTTAAATTTATCTTTTGCATTGCTTGAGGACAAGTAATAGTTCGAGTTTGAGGGTGTGATGAGTGCCTAAAAGTCCTCATATTTTATATCATTTTCCCACTCGATGACTACTAATAAAGACAGATTTAATGGCAATAATGGATAATTCTGCTTACTTTCCATATTTCAACATCCTAATACTTAATTCATAAATTTATCTATTATTTGACATAAAACAGGTGCAGTTAATGGTTTTCTCTCTTAGACAGGAAACTACCACACAAATAATGCCAGATAGCATGATGGAAGCTGGAAACCAAAGCTGAATTGTAGATAAGCACCCGCCTCGGCAACACTTGAAGGCCGCGGCAGTGACTAGAAAACAAATGTCGATATGATAGGCGATCCGAAGAGAAAAATAAGGTGGACGTGTTAAGACAAGCAGCATAAGAATCGGAGCTGGAAAACACATGGAAAGTTAAGGTCAAAGGTCACGCGGGAAAAGACTCCTCATAGGAACAAACTAGGAAATAAAATAAATATCTTTTATTTATGTACTTAACTTGTATTTTACTCCAAGTTGTATTCCTACTTTGGAAAGGTTTGCCCTAGGCCAATCCTATATAAACCATAGCCGGCACACAACGAAGACGAGAGTTCACCCTAGATCTTAAAGTTTTCTTTCTTCTTCATTATGTTCTAAATTCTCATAGGGTTTAGGAGAAGTTTGTCGAGTATTTGTGAGAGAACATTGTACTTTGTTTCTTGTTTCATGCAATAAAATAATAAGGTTTGCTTATTCTTTGCCATTCTTTGTTCTTACATTCAAGCTCGGGAGAGAAGTTTGTGAGATATTTATTTATGTAGACTCGGGAGAGTTAGATTCACGAAAGGAATAAGTACGATATTTTTCTAGTCGAAAAATACTAACTCGGCCCAGGAGTAGGTTAGAGTTTCAGCGGCTAAAAGAAGTGTGAGATTGGTTGATGGTTATAATTGATTCACGCCGGGAGGTATCATCAAGGACTAGTCATCAACAGTATTTCGACTTAGGGATAAGCGGAGTCATCAGAGGACACTTTGCCAAACCTTGGTAAAGTCCACCCAAGAGCAAGGGATAGCCGCGGAAGACGAAACTCTTCACTGTCGGGGCAGCAAACTGCAGTACTGCCGAGGCAGCGTCGTGTAGTTGCATTAGACAGAAACAAGTCAATCGAATCCACAATACAACACAACTGGATCCTGCCCATTCTCTCAATTTGATTTTATTCCCATTCTTTAGTTTTCTTAATTATTTAAGTTGTTTAGTTAATTCAGAACAATCAAACTCATCTTTGTTTTTATTTTTTATCTCTTTGCAGAGCTAGAAGAGACAAGGTTGCATATTAAGTAGATCAATCCTTGTGGAGACGATACTCGATACTTATCATTTTATTACTTGCAACGTGTTCACTTGCACAATTTGCGCACTCTTTTTACAAGCAACAAGTTTTTGGCGCCGTTGCCGGGGATTGACAACTAAATTTTTATTACCTTTATTTTCTCGTATTTAGTTTTACTGAACTTTGGTTTTAACTGGTGCATCATCAGGGCAAACCCAAGCAATCCTTTGTACGAGCTAGATCCATAGATTGAACGCACGCAGCAAAGGTTGAGAAGACAAATCCGAGCAGTTATGGCAAATAATCAAATAGAATAGAACTTACCTGCTGGACATGGAGGACTTCCGCCGCCACCATTGCCGCGGCAGCTTATAGTTTGGGATTTCCTACTGGAGGATTTGAACGGGTTAAATCCAGGAGTTGTGACACCAGAAATCGAAGCAACCCAATTTGAACTTAAACCTGTCATGTTTAATATGTTCAATACTATGAGACAGTTTGGTGGGTCATTAACTGAAGATGCCAGGCAACATCTCAAATCATTCATGGAGATATGTAATTCGTTTAAAATTCAAGGAGTCCATGAAGATGTCTTGAGACTAAAATTGTTTCCTTATTCACTAAGGGATAGGGCAAAGACCTGGTTAAATAGCATTCTAGCAGGATCTATAGGATCTTGGAGTGAACTTTGTCGTGATTTCATTATACGTTTTAATCCTACTAATCTATATGATCGTATACGTAATGAAATTACTTATTTTCGACAGGCAGATGATGAACTGATGTATGAGGCATGGGAGCAATATAGAGAGCTATTGCACAAGTGTCCTTTGCATGGATTTCCATTGTGGACACAAGTGACTATGTTTTACAATGCAACCAATACCCCAACAAGGATGATGTTAGACGCCTCTGCCAATGGGACACTTCTTGAAAAAACACCGGAGGAAGCAATAGACATTCTGAACAAACTTGCAAAGAATGATTTTCAATTCCCTACATCTAGGAGAGGAGGGATGAGACACCAGCCCACAGTAAATGAGTTAGAAACATCAAATTCTGTGGCAGCACAATTGACCTCTCTTACTAAGATGGTTCAGAATATGCAAATGGAAAATGATACCCATGAGGTTAAGGTAGTAAATTCTTCTTGTGATTTATGTGGAGGTAACCATAGCTCTTCTGAGTGTATGCAGGATCAGGAAGCTATCTTTTATGTGGGAAACTACAATCGGAACAACAATATGATGTCCAATACATAGAATCCGGGATAGAAAAGGCATCCAAATTTTTCATGGAGTAATCCTAATAATGCCCTGAATCCGCCGCCGCCGCAGGTACAGCAACCATTGTTGCAGCTGCAGATGTCGCAACAGTAGCCCACAAGTTCATTGGAAAACTCTCTTAAGGCTTTCCTGTTGAAAACAGAATCATACATGGATGAGAATAGTAACTTCATTAAAAGAACTGATGCTTTCATAAACAGAACTGAGATGAGGTTGCAAAACCAAGAAGCGGCCATTAAAACATTAGAAACTCAAGTTGGGCAGTGTGCTCAAAATCTGAACACTAGACCACAAGGAGGATTACCCAGCAATACTGAAGTTGCAAGTGGAATGGGCCATGAGCAATGTAAGGCAATCACTACCAGGAGTGACCTACAACTTAAGGAGATATCAAGCAGTTCGGCAGGCAAAGCCCCACTAGTGGAACAAGAAGAACCAGATAGAGCGGACTTAGATGCTGAACTAAGTGAACCTGCCTTAGCAGAGAAATCGGCAGTCCCACGCCCAGCGGCCGAGGTAGCAGAAGCACCAGTGGTACCAGGTATTAAATTCCAGATCAATGAAAGAATTGAGGTTCTGTGTCTACCACCACTTTTTCCACGAAGGTTGAAACAGCAAAAGAAAGAGTACCAGTTTAAGAAATTTCTAGACATACTTAAGCAGGTACATATAAATATACCTTTAGTGGAGGCAATTAAGCAAATGCCCAATTACGCCAAATTCCTTAAGGACATCATATCCAAAAAGACAAAAATTGAGGAATTTGAAACAGTTGCCGCAACAGAATGGTGTTGGCAATGCTGCATAATAAAGCCTCAATCAAAAGGAAAGATCCTGGTAGCTTCACCATACCATGTTCTATCGGAGATCAATATGTGGACAAAGCATTATGTGACTTAGGTGCAAGCATCAATCTCATGCCTAAGTCAGTATTCCAGAAGTTAGGCATTGGGCAGGCAAAACCAACAACAGTGATGCTGCAATTAGCAGACCGCTCTTACGTGCAACTAGTAGGAAAAATTGAAGATATCCTGGTAAGAGTAGACAAACTTATTTTTCCTGCTGACTTCTTAATTCTTGATTGTGAAGCAGATGAGCATGCACCAATCATATTAGGAAGGTCATTCCTAGCCACAGGCAGAACATTGATCGACTGTGAGAAAGGAGAACTAGTCATAAGGGTTAATGATCAACAAGTAAAGATCAATGTTTTCAATAATCTAAGGCATCCGGATGAACCAGACGAATGCAAGAAAATTGAGGTTAAAACTGAATTTAACTTCAACGCTAAGACGGACTGCCTGAACAAGAACTGCCAAAGCAACCACTGTCGAGGCAGTACTCCCCTTGAACAAAAATATATCCAAAAGAAATCACTTGACGAGGAGACAGCAACCGGGACATCAGCTTCTCCTCCATCAAAAAAGGGAAAGATGGTTGCTGCTGGAGATGTATCATATTATACTCCTACAGTAACCTAAATTTCTATCTCTCTTTCCCTATTTACTTTTATGCTTTAGGAATCAGTTTTTAGTTTTCAGTTTAGGAATTAGATTTTAAAATTCTTACAATTTAGTTTTCAGAATTTTATTATTTCCACAGTCTTTATTAATATTCTTTATAGTTATTTAGGAAGGAAATCCAAGAAGGATAAGTCATGGGGAACATAAAACGGCCCTGGAATTAAGCTCATCGTCCCACCTAAGAAACGGCCAAGGCGTCTGGCCGCCCAAACGCAAGTGGCGGCGGGTTTGCTTCTCTAGAACTTCATCTCTGCCGTTTTATTTTATACTTCTTCATTATTGTTTTCCAGTGCAGTTTTTAGTTTCCTTCTCAGCAAACTCCACACAAACTGATGACCCTCAGGATATAGAAGAGGCCAAGATGCGACATAAAAATATTGGTTTATCTTTTCCTTATCTCTTAATTTTTATCTTGTCTTTTATTGTTGCCTTATGCTCAGATACATGCATTTAGGACAATGCATACCTCGAGTTTGGGGGAGTATTGATCCTATTTTCTGCCTTATAAAAATATCAGCCATGTATGGAAATTATTCGGATTATCCTACTACTGCCTTAATTTATGTCTTTACAACAATTAAAGTTTTATGCAATTTTTTTTTAAGTTTGTTGAATTTTATTGAGACTGCCTCGGCAGCAATATATTCTCCAGCCGCCGCAGCAGTATGCACCATTCACCAGACTTGAAATCAGAAAGGTCTCTTAGGATTAGACTATGAGCCTGAAACATCCTAACTACTGCTAGTCTTAGTTGATTTTTAAAAAATTTCTTTTCTTTGAAAAGCAATAAGGACTTAGGCTTAGATTGTTACTAGAGGTGCCTATCACCGGCTCTAGTTTAGTCCATAGAGGTGCCTATCACTGGCTCTACGACTTAGTCTTTTTTCCACTTACTAGAGGTGCCCGAAACTGGCTCTAGTAAGAGTAGTTAACACTTGAGGTGCCCAAAACTGGCTCAAGCAATATAAATTTATAGCAATATAGATTTATATACCACTGTTGGGAAAAGAAAAGAAAAAGAATTAAAGAAAAATCTTAGTCGGAAGTCTTGAGCTAAAAAAAGGATTAGAACTTAGAAAATCATTTTTAACACAGCTACGCACACATCCACTAAGACTCATAGTCCAGTTCTGAGGAATTCCTAGAACCAAGAAGAGGCCGAGTCAAGAAAGGAATTTTGCCGCGGTATGCAGGACGGTATATTACTTTAAAATTCATTACTTAAATTTATCTTTTGCATTGCTTGAGGACAAGCAATAGTTCGGGTTTGGGTGTGTGATGAGTGCCTAAAAGTCCTCATCTTTTATATCATTTTTCCACTCGATGACTAATAATAAAGATAGATTTAATGGCAATAATGGATAATTCCGCTTACTTTCCATATTTCAGCATCCCAATACTTAATTCATGAATTTATCAATTATTTGGCACAAAACAGGTGTTGTTAATGGTTTTCTCTCTTAGACAGGAAACTACCACACAGCTAATGCCAGATAGCATGATGGATACTGGAAACAAAAGCTGAATTGTAGATAAGCACCCGCCTCGGCAGCACTTGAAGGCTGCGGCAGTGACTAGAAAACAAATGTCGATATGATAGGCGATCCGAAGAGAAAAATAAGGTGGACGTGTTAAGACAAGCAGCATAAGAATCGGAGCTGGAAAACACATAGAAAGTCAAGGTCAAAGGCCACTCGAGAAAAGACTCCTCATAAGAACAAACTAGGAAATAAAATAAATATCTTTTATTTATGTACTTAACTTGTGTTTTACTCCAAGTTGTATTCCTACTTTAGAAAGGTTTGCCCTAGGCCAATCCTATATAAACCATAGCCGGCACACAACGGAGAAGAGAGTTCACCCTAGATCTTAAAGTTTTCTTTCTTCTTCATTATGTTCTAAATTCTCTTAGGGTTTAGGAGAAGGTTGTCGAGTATTTGTGAGAGAACATTGTACTTTGTTTCTTGTTTCATGCAATAAAATATTAAGGTTTGCTTATTCTTTGCCATTCTTTGTTCTTACATTCAAGCTCGGGAGAGAAGTTTGTGAGACATTTATTTATCTAGACTCGGAAGAGTTAGATTCACGAAAGGAATAAGTACGGTATTTTTCTAGTCGAAAAATACTAACTCGACCTAGGAATAGGTTAGAGTTTCAACGGCTAAAAGAAATGTGAGATTGGTTGATGGTTATAATTAATTCACGCCGGGAGGTATCATCAAGGACTAGTCATCAACAGTATTTCGACTTAGGGATAAGCGGAGTCATCAGAGGACACTTTGTCGAACCTTAGTAAAGTCCACCCAAGAGCAAGGGATTACCGCGGTGGACGAAACTCTTCACTGTCGAGGCAGCAAACTGCAGTACTGCCGAGGCAGCGTCGTGTAGTTGCATTAAACAGAAACAAGTCAATCGAATCCACAATAAAACACAACTGGATTCTACCCATTCTCTCAATCTGATTTTATTCCCATTCTTTAGTTTTCTTAATTATTTAAGTTGTTTAGTTAATTCAGAACAATTAAACTCATCTGTTTTTTTATTTTTTATCTCTTTTGCAGAGCGAGAAGAGACAAGGTTGCATATTAAGTAGATCAATCCCTGTGGAGACGATACTCGATACTTATCATTTTATTACTTGCGACGTGTTCAATTGCACAATTTGCGTACTCTTTTTACACGCAACAACATGATTGTGGTGTTTTCACTAAGCCAATTAGAGTAGGCTGGATCAGACTCATCTGGAATGGACATTGAGTCTGTGAGATAAGAAGCTTTCCTTCTTCCTGTGATATAAAGTTTCACCGATTGGGACCATGGTAGATAATTGTTCTCATTTAGTTTATAGGATGTAATTGGAGAAGAAGATGCATCTGAAATCTGAAATTCAGATGATCGAGGGGTAATATGGGAGCTAATTTCAGAGGAAGTAGCTACAGGAAAGGCCATGGAAAAAAACAACAAAGAAAAACCGAGAGAGGAAAGGAAAAAATATTAAAGGATCGACTCCTAAATTGATACCATGTGAGAAACAGAGTGTTAATTGAAACTCTGTGAATTAATGATTTATTCAAAGGAAAAAAGTCTATTATATAGACTTTTATAAGAGAGTTTCAAACTTAACTAGATAACCTCTAAGATAAGAAAAACAAATTTAAAATCTAAAAAATCTGATAAGATACAGTTAAGATAAAGTAAGACTCTATCTCAACAGCTTCCTAAAATCATGGTAACTACTTTATCTCAAAAGCTTCCTAAATGTACGATAGCTAACATTGATAAAGTATTGTACAAAGGTTGATGGAGCAAAAATCAATGAAGGTGCTTGGTGATTCAGATTTAGGGATGAGTATAGAATGGTTTTTGCTGGTGCCCTCACAATGGATTCACCTATAAAAATCCCATTGATTATGTTACAAATAGATGCTCCCAGAACAATACATTGCTTTTGAAAGAATTCTGCATGTAAACCATCCCAACCTAGAGATTTAGGAGTAGACATGTCCATTAGAGCATCAAAAATTTCTTTATCAGATGATACAAAATCAAGATATTTCTTCATGTCATCACTAATGATCGAAAATACATCAAAAATTAAAAAAGTATTAACCGATGAAAAATTTTGTGCAAATAAGGATGAGAAATAAGCCAGTGCATGTTCTTTAAGTTGTTCTTCGTCATTACATCACTCTTCATTAGATAGTTTTAGGGAAGAAATCTCATTACGATGTTTGCGGTTTGCAGCTCACCTATGGAAGTAACGGATATTAGATCACCATGGGATATCCATTCAGCGTGAGATTTTTGCTTCCACATAAATTCCTCCTCAACAAGAAGGCGTTTTCTAAATTAATTAAAAGTTCTGATTCAAGTAGACATAGAAAACGTGATGAACGAGACTCAAGAGCCTTTTGAATCCCCATAATACGAGCCATAAGAATTTTTTCTTTTCCTCGATATATTTAAAGACAAATATGTTCCAAGTATCTGCAACATGTAATGAAATGATTGATAGTCTCTCTCATAGAATCCTCAGGGCACCAATTGTCTATCATCATTCGACTGAAATCATCAAGTGATAATCATGCAAAAAAATATTTGAACTAATAATGAGAATTGAATTAATTATTTTGATTCAAAATAATCTCATGAATTGTTAGGATTCTTATAGTTTTTAGGATTTAATTAATTTCGGGTTAATGCTAGTTTAACTTAATTATAATTAGATCATAAATTTATATCTTCCATAATTTGGGTCTTTTAGGTTAGGACTTTAGTGGGTCTAAGGTTTTTATTTCATGTCTTTTATGTCATGTATTTTAATTGTCATCCATATTAGGGGTAAGCATTTGAGTAAGTCGAGTAAAAATTTTTTGAGTTATTTGAGTTGACGAGTCTAATTTTACAACTTTAACTTAATTTGAATTTTTTTTATTCGAGTCGAGTAAAATATGAGTCTAATTTTACTAATTTTAATTTGTTCATCCTTTTTTGATAAAGTTTTTTCTTTATCAATTTGTTTACTGGATGAAGTTTGTTCTTCATTCAGAGTTAATATTGATGTAGCATTTCCATAATATAATGGACCTAGATTAATGTCTTCTTCTTCTGGTTTAGAAGAATTAACTTGTTCTAATTTATTATTAATATCATTTAATAATTTTTTAGAGTTTTGATTTAAATCTATACTAGTAATATTACCTAGATCTTCTAATTTTTGTTCTAGATTATCTACTTTATTATATAATTTATTAAAACATATAGAAGTTATATCTATTAAACTATTAAAACCTTTACTTAAAAAACTTATATTATTTTCATTTTTAGACTCTATATGCATAACATGATTATAATCTTTTTCATTAAACAAACAGTTCGTTTCTTCCATAGTTTTTATCTTAAGGTACTTAAAACCATCTGTTATCTGTTGTACAACAAGCTTCACAAAAAAGGCCTAACGTCTATACCAGAGACACGGCAATAATGAAGCGAAATAACAGGAATATGAGTTTTAAAGATAAAACTTCTGAAATAAACTTGTATTTGAATAACAAAATACTTACAAAGATGTTATACAGGGGATCAGAAGTGCTGTAGCTCTGATACCAATTTACAAAGGAGAGATAATTGTGATCGGAGAGAGGATGATGATCGGAAGACAACGGATAATATGAGAGGAAAGGAAAGGGTTTAGTAAAATATGAGAGAATGGTGAATTCCAGTCTGAGGAGAAATGGTTCTTCTTTCTCCTTAAATAGCCGGATTGGCTTTGTCTTTTTTCTGTCTACAGCATTATGTACAGTAGAGAATCTTTACTGTAGAGGCACGATTTGTTGTCTGCCACTACTTTTTACTTCATTTGGCTTTTTGCCAATTGCTTGAGAATCTTTACTGTAGGAGCACGATTTGTTGTCTGCCACTACTTTTTACTTCATTTGGCTTATCCTTCTTGGATATTTGTCAGATTGAATGTCTCTATTTCATCCAGGTTCATTGAATGTGCAGATCCCGGTGATGAAGAATTCCAATTTTCCCATGTATCATTAATATTTTCAATTATTTCTGCTGGAAAATCCAAATCCATATCTACTATCCTTTTTAATAGCTGTATGGCTTCTGGTTGTTTTGAGTAACCAGAACTTGCACATGGGCCATATTCTTGGCTGATAAAAATTCTTCTTCCATCAGTCCAGCATGAATAAATATCTTCATGTTGAAGTATCTCCATGGCCTCCATTTTCAAATTTATTGCAGAAAGAACTTGATAATTTGTCCATTTGTTTAGACAATCATCTATAGATTTTTTTATTTCTTCCTGATTTGCTTGAACAGGTCTAACAACTGGTCCGTCAATGAGTTTACTGACTTTCCATATTTGATAAGGTTGAAAAAATCTTTCTTTTTCATAGATTCCTATTAGGCTAGAAATTTCAAAATGATAATAGCAGAAGTGATCAAATCCTGCTATTTGTTTATAAAAAAGAGATTTTATAAAAGATGGAAAATCTTTTAATAAATCAAAGGAAAAGTTTTGTACAATAATATCTCTGACAAATCCCCATTCAATGGTTTTTACATCAAACGGTTCATGATTTAGTCTAAATTTTATGACTGGAAATATAGAGTCATACATTAGACTAATTTCATAGTTAAATACTTGATCAAAGTATTCAGAGAATTTTTCTTGGAAAATCATCTGTTGATTACAGATGTTATTGTTAATTTTATAAAATAATTCTGAGGGTAGAATATGTCTAGCTTTATTTAGTAGACATAATCTGTATACCTTTTCTAAAATAGGATGTACCCCTCCTTTTTTGGAAAAATACGAGTAAATTTCTAAGAGATTTTTTATCTCTTCAAAATTACAGAGACATAGTTCAAGATCTTCCCAGTCTCTATTAACTATTGAATTTATCAATAGATCATCAGAACTAGTTGTTTTTTCAACTAAATTTTCTGACAATTTTGATAAAGCCCTTCTAAAATTTGTTCTTTGATTAGTGACATGACTTTTCCATATATCATTAATCATTGAATAAATTTCTAAGGGTAATCCAGGATTATAAAAATCCTTTATCTCTTCTTTCTGATCTTTCTGGTTTAGAAAGTTTTGAGCTTCTGAGATTACTTGAGAATAACTCCTAGGCGTCATCCAGTTTGGATCTTGAGCCCATTGAGACTTATCAGGTGTTAGCCATACTGGTTGTATTGGCTTTTCTGGCTTTTGATTATTGGGCCTTATATTGGGCCTTGGATTGTAAATATAATATCCTTGGTTAGGATAATATATCATTGGTGGCATTTGGATAAAACCTTGGTTAGGTTTTATAACAGATCTTTGGTTAGGCCTTATTATTGGTCTAGTTGCTTGGTTAGCAGATGTGCTGCCCTTTTTGGACTTGTTTATGGTGGTCCATTCGCCCACTTGTTCTGGTATTAAGGGTTTTTTACCCTTATCCATCTGGCCTGCTAAGAAAATCAGCCAAAACATTATTACAACTTTTAATATAATAAACTTCAAAATTAATATAATTGGACAGAAGATGATTCAAAATTAATTTCTAGAATAAAACTAGAAATTAAAAACATTCCTAAAGTATATCTACCTAAACAAGGTGATAAACTTATTCTAGAAACCGATGCATCCGATTACCATTGGGGATGTATTTTAAAAGCTATAACTACAGATGGTAAAGAACTAATTTGTGGATATGATTCTGGTAAGTTTAAACAAAACGAAATTAATTATGTTATTTTTGAAAAAGAATTGTTAGCTATTAAAAAAGGAATAAAAAAATTCTTTATTTACTTAGCGCCAGAAAAATTTATCATAAAAACTGATAATCAGGCGGTTAAACACTTTTTAACTAATAAATCAATTGAAACCATTCCTAGAAGAATTAGGTGGTATAATGAATTGTGTATATTTAATTTTTCATATAATATACCTATTTTCTTAGATATATTAGGTAGAAAAATTCTTCCATAATTCATTATTCCTAAAAATTGTTGAAGATGTTTTTTATCTTCTAGTTTTTCAGGAAATTCTAGGATTTTTACAAGGATATGATCTTGTAATTTTATTCCTTCTGAAGATAGTTTTAATCCTAGAAATTCAATTTCTTTTTTCTCTAGCTCTATTTTCTTAGGGCTAAGAATTATACCATTTTTGATAAATTCTTGAGAAATTATATTAAGATGTTTTCTATGTAGTTCTAAGTTTTCAGAGAACACTAGAATATCATCAATATAAACAATACAAAATTTTTTGTATTTATTAAAAATGTTATCCATCCATCTCTGGAATATTTGTGGTGCATTACACAAACCAAATGGCATAACATTCCACTGATAATGTCCGTTTGGGACACTAAAAGCTGTTAGTGGTTTTGATTCATCAGTTAGCATTATTTGCCAAAATCCTGATTTACAATCAAATTTACTAAAATATTGAGCTTGTTTAGCTTGATTAATTAAAACATCCTTTCTTGGAATGAAATAACCGTCAAAGACTATATTTTGGTTTAGTCTTTTATAATTAATAACCATCCTAGCTTTTCCTCTTTTTATTTCAGAATGGTTTCTTACCATGAAAGCAGGACTAGAATGAGGGCTATTAGTTGGTTCAATTAACCCTTTTTCTAATAATTCTTTTATTTGAATTTCAAATTCGTCTATATCCATTTTGGTATAGATCATTGGTTTAACCCTAATAATCTTATTTGGGTCTTCTAACTTAATACTACAAAATCTAGGATAATTATTCCATAATTTAAGTGGTTCTTCACTAAAATTATTTTCTAGTATTTTATATAACCAGTGATTTGTTTCAATCTGATTAATACTCTCTTTTTTTATTGCTTTAAAATTTTTATCACAAATAAATTTGTGATTATTCAAAAGTTTAATTTCTACTGCAGTTTTTTCTGCATTTAGGATTACTTTATCAGTATCTATTGAAAAAGGTAAATACTGATAAATAAAATTATTTCCTAACAATATATCTCCATGCATTTCAGGGAAACATAAAATTTTTGAAATAACAAACCTAACATTGTTTATATAAACAGGTATGTTTTTTGCTTTATATTTAATAATGGTTTCATTACCATCAATTCCTATTGCTCTAATAGGATGTTTCATTTCTTCCCATTTTTCTATAGGAAGTGCATTTTTTCTACAGCTACTTGTTGTAGCTCCGGTATCTAACAAAGCATGTAAAGAATATTTATTATATTCTTTAAATTGAAATGTAATTTCAATATAAGTATAGTATTTTCTAGACTGATGTTTTGAGAAGGTTATTACTTCTTTTCCTAATTTAATTTGTTGTAAAAGAATCGAGGTATTTATATTTTCGAATCTTTTTGAATTTATAGAACTTCTACTGCTTATAGAATTTCTACTTGGATCTGTTGGAAAAATAGGAATTTGAATGGTTTTCATTCCTATTGGTTGTGATTGTAGAATTTCTTCTCTACTTTCATCATCTATTTCGTCATTTATTTGACTTGAAGAGGGTAAAACAAGCTTTTGATTACTTATCAAAGCTGAATTCTTAAAATATAATTTATCTCCTGAAGCTACATATTCTATTGTGTTAACTGGTATATGTTGCTTAGAAGAGTTTTCTAATACCCAATCTATTGGTAAGGTTAAATCATTTAGACTTACCAATCTAGGTTGTATTTCGTTGGTGAACTTATTTGGTTCAAACAACTCGATAATTTTATTATCTAATTCTTTAATTTCTACTTCTGCGGTATTAGTATATTCATTAATTGAGGTCCAGCTTATTGCTAAATCCTCTGCTATATCTTTAATATCAGAATTCTTTGTTTGAATTCTGAGACAAAGACATTCTGTAATTAATGGATCAGTAATAGAGACAAAGTAATTTGGTTTTACTTTGAAACCTACTACTCCCATATGTAAATTAGATTGGATTCCTCCTATAAGTGATTTTATAGGATTTTCAAATCTTTTATCTAATAATACAGCTAAAATAGGGATATCATGTCCTCTTCTGAACAATGCCCTGATTGTTATCATAATAATTCCTAAATGTATATAACGAATTTGAGGATATTTTTTCCTAATTCGTTTTATTTTTTCTTTTGTAAAAAGAGGTATTTCTGTTAATCCTCCTTTTGTATCTCTTGCAACTGTATTTCCACCTATTTTTTCTATGTGTCGTTGCGTAAATATTTTAAATTTTGATATTTTGTATATTTCTTCTTTAGAAATATGATTTTTATTAATTGCTTCTATTAATTCATTGGATAAATCTTTTTCTTCTCCAATGATATTTCCAAGTTTTATTACTTGTTGTTCTTCTATAGGTATTTCTTCTAATTGGTTATTTGAAGAAGAAGAAGAATCATTCATCATAAAGATGTATTCTTCTTCATCGCTACTATTTTCTGATTCTGTTTCAGAAATTAGTTCATAAAGAATTTCTTCAGGATTTATTTCCTGTTCAAAACAAATTTCCCAATCTTGTTCTTCAAGGGTTTTTATTATTTTCTTTGCATTTTTTCCTTTGTTAGGGCAATTTGTTGCAATGTGACCTTCTTCATCACAAATGAAACATTTACAATTATATTTTCTATTTGTTTTATTAGAGGTTTTTCTTCTAATAAACTTTCTCTTTTCTCTTTTTGGATAATTTTTATTTTTCCAAGGTTTCCATTTAATAAATTTATATTTTTTATTTTTCTTTATTTTTCTTCTGTAAGGGGTTTTACAGCCGAATTCTAGTTCGTTATTGAGAATTTTACTGCAATAACTATTATTTAATTTATTTTTAACTTGTTTGTTTGCTTTGCTTTGCAAACAATACTTAGTTATTCTGGCTCTAGCAAAATTAATTCTATTTCCTATAGAATCAATAAGTGCTTTTTGAACTCCTGATTGATTGCTATGTTTTTCTACATAGGAATCGTATTTATTACTACATATTTCATCCCATGGTGGAGGTAATTTACTGAAATATTGGTTTTTCCAGAATTCAATATTTTCATTTTTTAATTTTTGATATTCATGAAGATACTTTTTTGAGTAGTCTTCTAAATTTCTAATATCACATCATTTTATTTTTGATAGAATATAATTCGCATGGCTATCCTGATCTTGTTTATCAATATAACCACAAAATTCTGTTTTAAGAATTTTTGTTAATCCTTTTAAAACATCTTTAGGGGTTTGAATTTGGTTAATTAATCTACCCTTTTGTTGTTGTCCTAATTCTGATTCTTCCCATCGTCTAAGGAATTGCAGAACATCACCTTGAAAAGTTCCAACAAAATAATTTAAAATTTTTTCTTTATTCCAGTTGTTGTTGTTTACAACAATTGTCATTGACTGTGCCCAATCATCTATGGTTTTTTCATAGTCTGATATGGCTATGTTATTAAGATCTAAATAAACTCCTCCTTGAGCTACTGATCTTTTATTAAGATTATCAATACTTTGTGGTATAGGATTAGATGTTTCACCAGTTTGTTCTGTTTTAATATCATTAGTATTAATATTATCTTCTGAAACTCTAATTGTTTCTTGATTTATTTCAAGATTTTTATTAAAGCTTCTTAGATAATCATCCTCAAAAGGATCTGCTTCTATTTTTCTTTTCCCTATTGATTTTTCAGTTTCCTGTTTTTCAGGAATATCAATAGTTTCTTCTGTTGAAGTGTTTTCTTCATCAGAACTTTCATTTGATATAGTTTTTATATTATCAGATTTTTCAGAATTATTTTCTGTTTCATCATCAGAACTACTGTCTGTAGTATCATATTTTAACATATAATGATAATTGAATTTTTTAAATAATTCTTTATGTTCTTCATAAAGATTTTCTACTAGATTTAAATATTCTACTTTTTCTAAAGCATCATTTGAACTTGCAAATTTTATTTTCCAATGTTCAATTAATCCTTTATATGATTTATAATCATATTTTTGTTGTTTGGATGTTTGTTCATCCTTTTTTGATAAAGTTTTTTCTTTATCAATTTGTTTACTGGATGAAGTTTGTTCTTCATTCAGAGTTAATATTGATGTAGCATTTCCATAATATAATGGACCTAGATTAATGTCTTCTTCTTCTGGTTTAGAAGAATTAACTTGTTCTAATTTATTATTAATATCATTTAATAATTTTTTAGAGTTTTGATTTAAATCTATACTAGTAATATTACCTAGATCTTCTAATTTTTGTTCTAGATTATCTACTTTATTATATAATTTATTAAAACATATAGAAGTTATATCTATTAAACTATTAAAACCTTTACTTAAAAAACTTATATTATTTTCATTTTTAGACTCTATATGCATAACATGATTATAATCTTTTTCATTAAACAAACAGTTCGTTTCTTCCATAGTTTTTATCTTAAGGTACTTAAAACCATCTGTTATCTGTTGTACAACAAGCTTCACAAAAAAGGCCTAACGTCTATACCAGAGACACGGCAATAATGAAGCGAAATAACAGGGATATGAGTTTTAAAGATAAAACTTCTGAAATAAACTTGTATTTGAATAACAAAATACTTACAAAGATGTTATACAGGGGATCAGAAGTGCTGTAGCTCTGATACCAATTTACAAAGGAGAGATAATTGTGATCGGAGAGAGGATGATGATCGGAAGACAGCGGATAATATGAGAGGAAAGGAAAGGGTTTAGTAAAATATGAGAGAATGGTGAATTCGAGTCTGAGGAGAAATGGTTCTTCTTTCTCCTTAAATAGCCGGATTGGCTTTGTCTTTTTTCTGTCTACAGTAGCCGCATTATGTACAGTAGAGAATCTTTACTGTAGAGGCACGATTTGTTGTCTGCCACTACTTTTTACTTCATTTGGCTTTTTGCCAATTGCTTGAGAATCTTTACTGTAGGAGCACGATTTGTTGTCTGCCACTACTTTTTACTTCATTTGGCTTATCCTTCTTGGATATTTGTCAGATTGAATGTCTCTATTTCATCCAGGTTCATTGAATGTGCAGATCCCGGTGATGAAGAATTTCAATTTTCCCATGTATCATTAATATTTTCAATTATTTCTGCTGGAAAATCCAAATCCATATCTACTATCCTTTTTAATAGCTGTATGGCTTCTGGTTGTTTTGAGTAACCAGAACTTGCACATGGGCCATATTCTTGGCTGATAAAAATTCTTCTTCCATCAGTCCAGCATGAATAAATATCTTCATGTTGAAGTATCTCCATGGCCTCCATTTTCAAATTTATTGCAGAAAGAACTTGATAATTTGTCCATTTGTTTAGACAATCATCTATAGATTTTTTTATTTCTTCCTGATTTGCTTGAACAGGTCTAACAACTGGTCCGTCAATGAGTTTACTGACTTTCCATATTTGATAAGGTTGAAAAAATCTTTCTTTTTCATAGATTCCTATTAGGCTAGAAATTTCAAAATGATAATAGCAGAAGTGATCAAATCCTGCTATTTGTTTATAAAAAAGAGATTTTATAAAAGATGGAAAATCTTTTAATAAATCAAAGGAAAAGTTTTGTACAATAATATCTCTGACAAATCCTCATTCAATGGTTTTTACATCAAACGGTTCATGATTTAGTCTAAATTTTATGACTGGAAATATAGAGTCATACATTAGACTAATTTCATAGTTAAATACTTGATCAAAGTATTCAGAGAATTTTTCTTGGAAAATCATCTGTTGATTACAGATGTTATTGTTAATTTTATAAAATAATTCTGAGGGTAGAATATGTCTAGCTTTATTTAGTAGACATAATCTGTATACCTTTTCTAAAATAGGATGTACCCCTCCTTTTTTGGAAAAATACGAGTAAATTTCTAAGAGATTTTTTATCTCTTCAAAATTACAGAGACATAGTTCAAGATCTTCCCAGTCTCTATTAACTATTGAATTTATCAATAGATCATCAGAACTAGTTGTTTTTTCAACTAAATTTTCTGACAATTTTGATAAAGCCCTTCTAAAATTTGTTATTTGATTAGTGACATGACTTTTCCATATATCATTAATCATTGAATAAATTTCTAAGGGTAATCCAGGATTATAAAAATCCTTTATCTCTTCTTTCTGATCTTTCTGGTTTAGAAAGTTTTGAGCTTCTGAGATTACTTGAGAATAACTCCTAGGCGTCATCCAGTTTGGATCTTGAGCCCATTGAGACTTATCAGGTGTTAGCCATACTGGTTGTATTGGCTTTTCTGGCTTTTGATTATTGGGCCTTATATTGGGCCTTGGATTGTAAATATAATATCCTTGGTTAGGATAATATATCATTGGTGGCATTTGGATAAAACCTTGGTTAGGTTTTATAACAGATCTTTGGTTAGGCCTTATTATTGGTCTAGTTGCTTGGTTAGCAGATGTGCTGCCCTTTTTGGACTTGTTTATGGTGGTCCATTCGCCCACTTGTTCTGGTATTAAGGGTTTTTTACCCTTATCCATCTGGCCTGCTAAGAAAATCAGCCAAAACATTATTACAACTTTTAATATAATAAACTTCAAAATTAAATATACACAATTCATTATACCACCTAATTCTTCTAGGAATGGTTTCAATTGATTTATTAGTTAAAAAGTGTTTAACCGCCTGATTATCAGTTTTTATGATAAATTTTTCTGGCGCTAAGTAAATAAAGAATTTTTTTATTCCTTTTTTAATAGCTAACAATTCTTTTTCAAAAATAACATAATTAATTTCGTTTTGTTTAAACTTACCAGAATCATATCCACAAATTAGTTCTTTACCATCTGTAGTTATAGCTTTTAAAATACATACCCAATGGTAATCGGATGCATCGGTTTCTAGAATAAGTTTATCACCTTGTTTAGGTAGATATACTTTAGGAATGTTTTTAATTTCTAGTTTTATTCTAGAAATTAATTTTGAATCATCTTCTGTCCAATTAAAAGGTTTATTTCCTTTTAATTTTTCATATAATATACCTATTTTCTTAGATATATTAGGTAGAAAAATTCTTCCATAATTCATTATTCCTAAAAATTGTTGAAGATGTTTTTTATCTTCTAGTTTTTCAGGAAATTCTAGGATTTTTACAAGGATATGATCTTGTAATTTTATTCCTTCTGAAGATAGTTTTAATCCTAGAAATTCAATTTCTTTTTTCTCTAGCTCTATTTTCTTAGGGCTAAGAATTATACCATTTTTGATAAATTCTTGAGAAATTATATTAAGATGTTTTCTATGTAGTTCTAAGTTTTCAGAGAACACTAGAATATCATCAATATAAACAATACAAAATTTTTTGTATTTATTAAAAATGTTATCCATCCATCTCTGGAATATTTGTGGTGCATTACACAAACCAAATGGCATAACATTCCACTGATAATGTCCGTTTGGGACACTAAAAGCTGTTAGTGGTTTTGATTCATCAGTTAGCATTATTTGCCAAAATCCTGATTTACAATCAAATTTACTAAAATATTGAGCTTGTTTAGCTTGATTAATTAAAACATCCTTTCTTGGAATGAAATAACCGTCAAAGACTATATTTTGGTTTAGTCTTTTATAATTAATAACCATCCTAGCTTTTCCTCTTTTTATTTCAGAATGGTTTCTTACCATGAAAGCAGGACTAGAATGAGGGCTATTAGTTGGTTCAATTAACCCTTTTTCTAATAATTCTTTTATTTGAATTTCAAATTCGTCTATATCCATTTTGGTATAGATCATTGGTTTAACCCTAATAATCTTATTTGGGTCTTCTAACTTAATACTACAAAATCTAGGATAATTATTCCATAATTTAAGTGGTTCTTCACTAAAATTATTTTCTAGTATTTTATATAACCAGTGATTTGTTTCAATCTGATTAATACTCTCTTTTTTTATTGCTTTAAAATTTTTATCACAAATAAATTTGTGATTATTCAAAAGTTTAATTTCTACTGCAGTTTTTTCTGCATTTAGGATTACTTTATCAGTATCTATTGAAAAAGGTAAATACTGATAAATAAAATTATTTCCTAACAATATATCTCCATGCATTTCAGGGAAACATAAAATTTTTGAAATAACAAACCTAACATTGTTTATATAAACAGGTATGTTTTTTGCTTTATATTTAATAATGGTTTCATTACCATCAATTCCTATTGCTCTAATAGGATGTTTCATTTCTTCCCATTTTTCTATAGGAAGTGCATTTTTTCTACAGCTACTTGTTGTAGCTCCGGTATCTAACAAAGCATGTAAAGAATATTTATTATATTCTTTAAATTGAAATGTAATTTCAATATAAGTATAGTATTTTCTAGACTGATGTTTTGAGAAGGTTATTACTTCTTTTCCTAATTTAATTTGTTGTAAAAGAATCGAGGTATTTATATTTTCGAATCTTTTTGAATTTATAGAACTTCTACTGCTTATAGAATTTCTACTTGGATCTGTTGGAAAAATAGGAATTTGAATGGTTTTCATTCCTATTGGTTGTGATTGTAGAATTTCTTCTCTACTTTCATCATCTATTTCGTCATTTATTTGACTTGAAGAGGGTAAAACAAGCTTTTGATTACTTATCAAAGCTGAATTCTTAAAATATAATTTATCTCCTGAAGCTACATATTCTATTGTGTTAACTGGTATATGTTGCTTAGAAGAGTTTTCTAATACCCAATCTATTGGTAAGGTTAAATCATTTAGACTTACCAATCTAGGTTGTATTTCGTTGGTGAACTTATTTGGTTCAAACAACTCGATAATTTTATTATCTAATTCTTTAATTTCTACTTCTGCGGTATTAGTATATTCATTAATTGAGGTCCAGCTTATTGCTAAATCCTCTGCTATATCTTTAATATCAGAATTCTTTGTTTGAATTCTGAGACAAAGACATTCTGTAATTAATGGATCAGTAATAGAGACAAAGTAATTTGGTTTTACTTTGAAACCTACTACTCCCATATGTAAATTAGATTGGATTCCTCCTATAAGTGATTTTATAGGATTTTCAAATCTTTTATCTAATAATACAGCTAAAATAGGGATATCATGTCCTCTTCTGAACAATGCCCTGATTGTTATCATAATAATTCCTAAATGTATATAACGAATTTGAGGATATTTTTTCCTAATTCGTTTTATTTTTTCTTTTGTAAAAAGAGGTATTTCTGTTAATCCTCCTTTTGTATCTCTTGCAACTGTATTTCCACCTATTTTTTCTATGTGTCGTTGCGTAAATATTTTAAATTTTGATATTTTGTATATTTCTTCTTTAGAAATATGATTTTTATTAATTGCTTCTATTAATTCATTGGATAAATCTTTTTCTTCTCCAATGATATTTCCAAGTTTTATTACTTGTTGTTCTTCTATAGGTATTTCTTCTAATTGGTTATTTGAAGAAGAAGAAGAATCATTCATCATAAAGATGTATTCTTCTTCATCGCTACTATTTTCTGATTCTGTTTCAGAAATTAGTTCATAAAGAATTTCTTCAGGATTTATTTCCTGTTCAAAACAAATTTCCCAATCTTGTTCTTCAAGGGTTTTTATTATTTTCTTTGCATTTTTTCCTTTGTTAGGGCAATTTGTTGCAATGTGACCTTCTTCATCACAAATGAAACATTTACAATTATATTTTCTATTTGTTTTATTAGAGGTTTTTCTTCTAATAAACTTTCTCTTTTCTCTTTTTGGATAATTTTTATTTTTCCAAGGTTTCCATTTAATAAATTTATATTTTTTATTTTTCTTTATTTTTCTTCTGTAAGGGGTTTTACAGCCGAATTCTAGTTCGTTATTGAGAATTTTACTGCAATAACTATTATTTAATTTATTTTTAACTTGTTTGTTTGCTTTGCTTTGCAAACAATACTTAGTTATTCTGGCTCTAGCAAAATTAATTCTATTTCCTATAGAATTAATAAGTGCTTTTTGAACTCCTGATTGATTGCTATGTTTTTCTACATAGGAATCGTATTTATTACTACATATTTCATCCCATGGTGGAGGTAATTTACTGAAATATTGGTTTTTCCAGAATTCAATATTTTCATTTTTTAATTTTTGATATTCATGAAGATACTTTTTTGAGTAGTCTTCTAAATTTCTAATATCACATCATTTTATTTTTGATAGAATATAATTCGCATGGCTATCCTGATCTTGTTTATCAATATAACCACAAAATTCTGTTTTAAGAATTTTTGTTAATCCTTTTAAAACATCTTTAGGGGTTTGAATTTGGTTAATTAATCTACCCTTTTGTTGTTGTCCTAATTCTGATTCTTCCCATCGTCTAAGGAATTGCAGAACATCACCTTGAAAAGTTCCAACAAAATAATTTAAAATTTTTTCTTTATTCCAGTTGTTGTTGTTTACAACAATTGTCATTGACTGTGCCCAATCATCTATGGTTTTTTCATAGTCTGATATGGCTATGTTATTAAGATCTAAATAAACTCCTCCTTGAGCTACTGATCTTTTATTAAGATTATCAATACTTTGTGGTATAGGATTAGATGTTTCACCAGTTTGTTCTGTTTTAATATCATTAGTATTAATATTATCTTCTGAAACTCTAATTGTTTCTTGATTTATTTCAAGATTTTTATTAAAGCTTCTTAGATAATCATCCTCAAAAGGATCTGCTTCTATTTTTCTTTTCCCTATTGATTTTTCAGTTTCCTGTTTTTCAGGAATATCAATAGTTTCTTCTGTTGAAGTGTTTTCTTCATCAGAACTTTCATTTGATATAGTTTTTATATTATCAGATTTTTCAGAATTATTTTCTGTTTCATCATCAGAACTACTGTCTGTAGTATCATATTTTAACATATAATGATAATTGAATTTTTTAAATAATTCTTTATGTTCTTCATAAAGATTTTCTACTAGATTTAAATATTCTACTTTTTCTAAAGCATCATTTGAACTTGCAAATTTTATTTTCCAATGTTCAATTAATCCTTTATATGATTTATAATCATATTTTTGTTGTTTGGATGTTTGTTCATCCTTTTTTGATAAAGTTTTTTCTTTATCAATTTGTTTACTGGATGAAGTTTGTTCTTCATTCAGAGTTAATATTGATGTAGCATTTCCATAATATAATGGACCTAGATTAATGTCTTCTTCTTCTGGTTTAGAAGAATTAACTTGTTCTAATTTATTATTAATATCATTTAATAATTTTTTAGAGTTTTGATTTAAATCTATACTAGTAATATTACCTAGATCTTCTAATTTTTGTTCTAGATTATCTACTTTATTATATAATTTATTAAAACATATAGAAGTTATATCTATTAAACTATTAAAACCTTTACTTAAAAAACTTATATTATTTTCATTTTTAGACTCTATATGCATAACATGATTATAATCTTTTTCATTAAACAAACAGTTCGTTTCTTCCATAGTTTTTATCTTAAGGTACTTAAAACCATCTGTTATCTGTTGTACAACAAGCTTCACAAAAAAGGCCTAACGTCTATACCAGAGACACGGCAATAATGAAGCGAAATAACAGGGATATGAGTTTTAAAGATAAAACTTCTGAAATAAACTTGTATTTGAATAACAAAATACTTACAAAGATGTTATACAGGGGATCAGAAGTGCTGTAGCTCTGATACCAATTTACAAAGGAGAGATAATTGTGATCGGAGAGAGGATGATGATCGGAAGACAGCGGATAATATGAGAGGAAAGGAAAGGGTTTAGTAAAATATGAGAGAATGGTGAATTCGAGTCTGAGGAGAAATGGTTCTTCTTTCTCCTTAAATAGCCGGATTGGCTTTGTCTTTTTTCTGTCTACAGTAGCCGCATTATGTACAGTAGAGAATCTTTACTGTAGAGGCACGATTTGTTGTCTGCCACTACTTTTTACTTCATTTGGCTTTTTGCCAATTGCTTGAGAATCTTTACTGTAGGAGCACGATTTGTTGTCTGCCACTACTTTTTACTTCATTTGGCTTATCCTTCTTGGATATTTGTCAGATTGAATGTCTCTATTTCATCCAGGTTCATTGAATGTGCAGATCCCGGTGATGAAGAATTCCAATTTTCCCATGTATCATTAATATTTTCAATTATTTCTGCTGGAAAATCCAAATCCATATCTACTATCCTTTTTAATAGCTGTATGGCTTCTGGTTGTTTTGAGTAACCAGAACTTGCACATGGGCCATATTCTTGGCTGATAAAAATTCTTCTTCCATCAGTCCAGCTATAAATATCTTCATGTTGAAGTATCTCCATGGCCTCCATTTTCAAATTTATTGCAGAAAGAACTTGATAATTTGTCCATTTGTTTAGACAATCATCTATAGATTTTTTTATTTCTTCCTGATTTGCTTGAACAGGTCTAACAACTCCTTTTCAATATATTCCAAATCCTATTTACATAACAAAGTTCTTCAGATTCATGAATATGCCAAGGATCCAAAATACGATAAAGACGTTTAAAAAGTATAACATATATAATCGATTTGAATATTAATCCAGTCTCCTCGTTAATAAGAGGATTCACATAGCATATTTGAATATTTAAATCTATGATCCGTGAAAGTAAAGCAGATTTTAAGTCAAAAGCAACATTCATCAGAATCTGCTACAGGATATGAATTGAAATATTTGAATTCGAATATTTTAATAATGTTAATACCCAAACTTAAGCAATGTAGACGAAAATATTTTCAAATACCAAGAGTTGGCACCAACAATTAACATCCCTGAAGCATGAAAGGAGGAGAGTAATACCTTGAGTCGGCTTCAGAAATCCAGGTCCAATAACAAGGTGTGTCACCCCATGCAATGTGGAGGTCCCTGGGTGATAACATGTAACATGCCTTCCCACTCATTCTTTCCAGCGACAAACTCTGTTACATTAAAGCCAACATTGTTAAAACTCACTTACATGGAAAGATACAGAAATAAAAATAAAATAAACACTAAAAAATTGTCAAGAAAAATATTCAAGCAACCATGGCCTATTTTACTATTAATAATTCAAAAGTTTCTTCAATGTTTTTCCCCAGTCTCTTTTAACTTTATCAAAAAAAACATTTTACATACAAAAACTAATATAATTAGCAAAACCTAAAGCTAATTTGATGAAGTGTGAACAAACATGAGACATATGTTTACATAAAATTGAAATCATATATCTAGTTAATTCAATTATCTAAATTTATTCTTGTTTTATTTCAGTATACTTTCTGCCTTAAAAAATTAAAACAGAAAATCTAGAATTACTTTCAGAAAGTGATGCATCCAAATTTCACCCATAAATTCACAGGTTTTAAACTTGTACATCTTGCATAACAGTGCTAAGGAATTGTTAATTACAATTAAAAAAGACTTAAACGGCGACAATGAAAGGATGAAATTACCATTCGTCCACCCTGGATGAGAAGAGGGTTTTCACATAGGCTGAGATAAAGCTCTTTCTTGGAAGGGAAAGAGAGCGATGAGGAAATGAAAGCCTGGCATTGGGATGGCAAGAAGGTTTCCCAAACGGCATCGGAATCAGCGACAGATTTAAAGGTGGCTGAAACAAGAGACACTCTACAGGCATCCCGAGGAGAGGTAAAGGAAATGATGACGGCGATACAATCTTGCGGGAGAGCAGTAAGGTCAAATCCTCCTTCCATTTCAGAAATCAAAATGGGGGAAAATAGGGTTGAATGTAGTAAATAAGAGTTTAATATATTTTATTATAGGATGAGTCTACCACATGCGTTCAAGACTGTTGAATACCATTAACGCTGAACATCGTTAAATACCATTAAATTAATTAATAAAGATTTAAAATCTTAAGGGCTCAATATATAATTAATAATTATTTAAAATAAAGTTTTAATTAAATTATTTTCTATAAGAAAAACTACACAAAATTAGGGATGTAAAAACAATTACTCGAATGGGTTTCAGGTCGGGTAAAATCGGATACAGCTTATTTCAGGTTGATTTGATGTTTTGACTCGATTCGGGTCGGGTGTGGGTCTATTTCAGGTCGGGTCCATTTCAGGTCGGGTTCAAACGGTTCGGGTCCAAACCAGATAATTGACAGTTTCGTTTTAGGTCGGGTAGATTTCAGGTCGTGTAGATTTCAGTTCGATTGCATTTCAGGTTGGGTTCATTTCAAGTCGGTTTAGTTTCAGTTCGAATTAATTTTGGTTTTAAATAATTAATAATTTAAATTATTAATTTTGATTTTGTATAAATACGTAAAAACAAATAAATATTAGACTATAAAGTTAAAGATTAAATTTTGAAATTTAAAAAATCAACATGAACTTGTAAGGACTAAATTACGAAAATTAAAAATTAGAAACATTAAATAAATTAAAAAATCAGTAATAATCAATTCAAAAAAATAACTTGAAAGTTATTAGGACTAAATTATAAAAATTATTAATTATTAATAATTAAAAGTATTAAAAAATTTAATTTTAATATACTTTAATACATTATAAATTTATAATTTATAATTATACTATAGTTTAATATATTACAAAAATAAAAAAGTAAAATTTAAAAAATATATAGAATTTATACTATAAATGGAATAATAATATATATAAAATTAATACTATATAAGGAATTTATACTATACGTAGAAATTATACTATATATGAAGTAATACTATAAATGGACTAATACTATTTTTTGAAATAGAATAATATTATATATGGATTAATAATATATATGAAATAATACTATAAATGAATTAATATTATATATGAAAAATAAAATTATAATATATATTAAAATATGGAATACATAATACTATATATATAATACATTAATAATTTAATAATTAATATAAGTATTTATATAATATATATTGATAATTATATGTATAATGATTAGATATGTATAATGTATTTATAACGTATACAATTATTAATTATACATAAGTACATTCATATATATGTATGATATATGTATACATAGACATAGTAGTAGTAGTAATATACATAGTATATGTATATGTATATGTATATGTATATATAGTAATTAGTAAATGTATATTATATACTATGTATATATAACATATGTATATGTATAATTGTATATAGTAATTAGTATATAGTACATGTATATATGTATATATATGAATATATATATATATACATTAGTATATAGTATATTTATATAATAATATATATGTATCATGTATGTTATATGTATATATATAATATATTATACATATATCATACACTTAAAGAATAATAATATTACTCTAAAATTTTGTCTTTTTCCTCTTTTTTATATAATAATTGTTGCGTGCACTGGTGATTAAAATATGAGTGTGATTCGCACGCAACAATGTGCAAGTATACACATTGAACAAGTAATAAAGTGTGTGAGTGAGATCGTTCCCACGAGGATTGGGTAGGTTAATTCAAAAATAGTTAGCATACACAAAAGATAAAATAATCCTTTGTATAGACATATGCTAAAGCAATTCTGCAAGTGTTACCAAAAATGCTTTAGCAAAATAACAATGTCACTAATGATGCTGGAGCAAAACAAAGATTGTCACGAAAATGCAGTAGCAATTCAACAGATATTGGAGAAATAAATAAAGCTGCACAAACACAACACAGAGAAGATATTCAAGCTTAAGACAGGCTAGGCTTGCAATGGTATGACTTCATTGTTCTCCTGGATGCTACTGTTCCACTGGTTTACTAGTGCTCGACAGAGTTTACTGAAAATGCCTCCACTATCCCTAGTCAGAAGGCCTAACACTCGAAAATGCTAAGGCATTACCTCCCGGTCTTAACCCTAACACTTCTAATGTTGATAAAGTGCTACCCCTTTTAGTCGTTGAAACTCTACCTTATCCCTAAGGCAAGTTAGGATTACGCTCCCGCGGTAACCCCATTGTTCAAGTTGGTCTAGCTTTGCCTATCCCTAGATCTAAGCTTCCCGAACCCCTTGAGCTATGGCTACCTCCCGGTGCTCTTACAAACCAAGGTTTAGAGTGAAAATGTGTTAGCATTCTTGAACAAAACACAAAGTAAACACTGGAAACAGTAAACATCCATTAAAACATAATAAAAATCATCCAAAACAAGTCATAGCTATACTAGTTTAGTTCATGGCTAGGTAAGAAAAACTATTCAATTTTCATCCTTTGAAATACATATTCAACTACTTAGAAAAGAGGTAAACAAAGTGAAGAGGAAGGAAGTCTCAAACGCTTGTGCCGTGACACTTTTCCTAGCTTGTCGCTCCTCCCGAAGTCGCGCAAATCCCTTGCTTGAATCTCTCCAACAATGGTGGCTTGGCTAGAGGTTGAAGATGACCGAAAGTGGCCTCCTTTCTTCTTTCTTCTCCCTCGTGCTTTCCTTAAAGCTCGCTCCTTTATGGCTCTTTAGCTACTGATTTCTCTTTTTCTTGCTCCGAACATAGTTGTTGAAGGAGGCTTGGCCTTGTATTTATAGGAGGCTTCTAAGGTTTGGTGCCCTAAAGATGCCAAAGGAATATGCCCTGACATTTGCTGCAGCAGATGGCAGGAATGTAAGGTCTGCGGGGGACCGTTGCAGGTCTGCAGAGGTGGTGCAACGTTTGCAGAAAAGTGTGGCAGGGTGCAGGGGCGGTGCGACGTCTGCAGCATTTGTAGAGGTGCAGGGGATGTGCAGCTGGCCTGGAAAACGCGTGAGGACAGTGGGCTGTAGGTGTGTCCTTTCTTCCGTTCTGTTTTGTCCGCCCACAATGCTGTAGCATCCTTGAAGCTTGATCCAACACCATGGAAATATGCTACAACATCTCTTCCGATCATTCCACTTTGCTTCAGCATCTTCACAACAAAACCAAGAAAATACCCTCCAAAGCAGCATCATTTAAAATAAAAGAGAAATTAAAATAAAAACCTAATCTAAATGCAAATGCACATGAAATGCAACTAAATGCAATGAGATGCAATGTAAATGAACTTGAAACCAAACAAAACCTTAAGTAAAAGGGTATAAAATATACGCTTTTTAGAGCGTTAACACCCCCCCAAACTTAAGATATTGCTTGTCCTCAAGCAATGACATATAAAAATGCTATGACATTACTTTCAATCCTTGACAGCAGTTTAGGCAAAATATCAATCCTCAGAATATAAATGCTATAGCAATCTACATGATATCGAGAATTCCAAGAACTTGAACTAAGACAGGATACTTTGCTTGTGTGTGCTGGATTGTATCTAACATATGCTTAAGTATTAGAAATATTTTAGTTTTCCTTATTCACTATATCCTAGCTCCTAAAAATTACTCCCTTGCTTAGTTTTTTTTTTTTTAAACTGCTTCGAAGGGTGTCAGCTCATCACAACTACCATCCTTAACTCTAGATGAGTATGGAGCAAACATCTCATCCCCAAGCCAGTAGGTAGAGTCATCCCGTGACAACTTTCATTCGCTCATATGTTGTAGCATTATTTATGTTCATAGCATAAGCTATCCTTGCATAGAGGAGCGTCCTTCTACAGTTTTATGCTAAAGCATTTATTCATATGTTTCTTTTTTTTTTTTTTTTTTTTACTATAGCAAAAAGGAGTTTTTCTTTCTTTTCAAACTAACTAAGGCATAGATTCTAAGTTCTCTAAAAAGTTCCTACCACTCAAGCATAAGGAACATACAATCGTGTCCAATAAAATCCAAGGTATCAAATCTTAATCCAGTTCAATTTATTCTCAATATTTTCTAATTCAGTTCAAAAGCATTAAAATCCTCATCATCGGATATCATTTATTCTAATCCTAAAAGCTATCTTGAATTGAATCTAATGCTATAGCAAATTCATATGTGTGCAAATGAGATGAAAATGCTAAAGCGAAGACTTTGCTACCCCCAAACTTGAGGTTAGCATTGTCCTCAATGCTTTAAGAAATAAAACTATATGCAAAAAGAAAAAGAAAAAGCAAAGATGCTTACTTCTAGGTTGTCCTCACGGTGATGAAACAGGGTTGTGCTTTTGAGATGTATATTACCCTTCGGTTGAAATTGTACCTCTTAAAACGACATGTTGAAACAAAAGAAAAACTGAAATAACATAAAGATACATACTTTTTATTCAAACTAAAATTTAAATGCTAAAGCAAAATAAAAGATAGGGATAGAAATGCTCAGGCATTTTGCAGACTGTGGTCGTCCTTATCACGCACAATGGGAGCTCCATTATAGATCTTCAGCCTTTGACCATTGACCTTGAATATTCGACCTCCTTCAAGTGTTTTGATCTCCACAGCTCCATAAGGATAAACCCTATGTATCGTGAATGGTCCAGACCATCAAGACTTTAACTTTCCAAGAAAAAGTTTAAGTCTTGAGTTATAAAGTAACACTTGTTGGCCCTCTGAGAAATACCGTGGCAAAAGATGTTTGTCATGCCACCTTTTCGTTTTTTCCTTATAAATTCTAGCATTCTCATAGGCATGGGATCGAAATTCGTCCATTTCATTAAGCTCCAAAAGTCTGTTCTCTCCAACTGCCTTAAAATCCATATTGAGCTTTTTGATGGCTCAATAAGCTTTGTGTTCAAGCTCCACGGGCAAATGACATGCTTTCCCATAAACTAGCTTGAATGGAGACATCCCTAAAGGAGTCTTGTAAGCTGTCCTATATGCCCACAAAGCTTCATCCAGCTTTGGAGACCAGTCTTTTCTCTTTGTGTTGACTGTCTTCTCTAGAATTTGCTTGATTTCTCTATTGAAGATTTCAGCTTGGCTATTTGTCTGCGAATGATATGCTGTAGCAATTTTGTGCCTGATTCCATAGCGTTGTAATGCCTTAGCAATGAGCTTGTTGTCGAAGTGGGTTCCTTCATCACTGATTATAGCTCTGGGGACTCCAAACCTTGTGAAAATATTCTTGTACAGGAACTTCAGCACTGTCTTTGAATCGTTGCGGGGTGTTGCCACCGCTTCAACCCATTTGCTCACATAGTCTACTGCTAACAAGATATACAAATCACCATAGGAGGATGGAAATGGTCCTATGAAATCAATTCCCCAAACATCGAAAAGCTCGATTTCCAGAATATTTTGCAACGACATTTCATTCCTCCTCGAGATGTTACCGGTTCTTTGACATCTATCGTATCCCTTGTAAAATGCTTGAGCATCTTTGAAGAGTGAGGGCCAGTAGAATCCAAATTGAAGGACCTTTGCAGCAGTCCTTGATCCACCAAAATGCCCACCACACGATGCTGCATGACAATGGAATAGGATATCTTTTTGTTCCTCTTCCGGCACATATCGCCGAAGTAATTGGTCAGCACATTGCTTGAATAAATATGGCTCATCCCAATAGAAAAATTTTGCATAATGTTTGAACTTCTTGCGACCCTGGCTAGATAAATCAGGAGGCAAAATACCACTAACAAGAAAATTAACAATGTCGGCATACCAAGGTAATGCTGTAGCATATAAAATTTTCTCATCAGGGAAATTTTCTTCGATTTCAAAATCCTCTCCTAAATTTTCAGGATTTTCTAGCCTAGATAGGTGGTCTGCAACTTGATTTTCAGTGCCTTTTCTATCCTTTATTTCAATATCAAATTCTTGTAGCAAAAGTATCCACCTAATAAGTCTCGGCTTAGCATCTTTCTTAGTTACTAGGTATTTGATGGCAGAATGATCAGTGTGTAGTATCACTCTAGTTCCTATAAGATACGCCCTAAACTTATCAAAGGCAAATACTACAGCAAGTAACTCTTTCTTAGTAGTTGTGTAATTAATTTGAGTATCATTAAGAGTTCTACTTGCATAGTAAATAACATGGAAGAGTTTACCTCGTCTTTGACCTAGTGCTGCGCCAACTGCGTAGACACTTGTGTCGCACATCAACTCGAATGGCTCAGTCCAATCGGGTGGTATCATTATTGAAGTTGAGGTAAGCTTCTTCTTCAGTTCAGTAAAAGCGCTGTAGCATTTTTCATCGAAGACAAAGGGTTGATTTTGCTGTAGCAAATTGCAGAGTGGCTTGGAGATTTTTGAGAAGTCCTTGATAAACCTCCTGTAGAAGCCAGCATGTCCAAGAAAGCTTCTAATTCCCTTCACAGTGGTGGGGGTGGTAGCTTCTCTATCAACTCTACTTTTGCTTTGTCAACTTCAATTCCTTTGCTCGAAATTTTGTGCCCCAAAACCGTACCTTCGGTCACCATAAAATTGCATTTTTCCCAATTGAGTACAAGGTCGGCTTCTTCACAGCGTTTCAGTACTTTGGCCAGGTTACCGAGGCATTTTTCAAAAGTTTCTCTGGATACAGAAAAATCGTCCATAAATACCTCCAAAAATTCTTCAACCATGTCTGAAAAAATTGCCAACATGCAACGTTGAAAAGTTGCTGGAGCATTACATAACCCAAATGGCATCCTTCGAAAAGCATAAGTCCCATAAGGGCAAGTGAAGGTTATCTTCTCCTGGTCCTCTGGTGCTATAGCAATTTGGTTGTACCCAGAATAGACATCGAGGAAGCAATAGTAAGCTTTTCCCGCCAATCGATCCAGCATTTGATCGATAAAAGGAAGGGGGAAATGGTCCTTCTTTGTTGCCTTGTTCAGCTTCCTATAGTCCACACAAATGCGTCAGCCTGTGACTGTCCTTGTTGGGAGCAACTCGTTGTCCTTATTTGTGATCACTGTCGTGCCTCCCTTCTTAGGAACACAATGCACAGGACTAACCCATGAACTGTCAGAAATTGGGTATATGATCCCTGCATCCAACCACTTGATAATCTCCGTCATTACTACCTTCTTCATTGCTGGGTTCAGTCTTCTTTGGGGCTCAACAGAATTGTTGTGGCATTCTTCCAGCAGAATTTTGTGCATGCAGATCGTAGGACTGATGCCCTTTAAATCGGTCATAGTCAACCCTAGAGCTTTCTTATATTGTGATAGCAAATTCACAAGACTTAGCTCTTGGTTAGGATCTAAGCTAGAAGAAATAATCACTGGCAAAGTATTGTGAGATCCCAAATAAACATACTTTAAATGCGGCGGCAGTGGTTTTAGATCTAGAGATGGTGCATGTAAAAGTGTTGGTTTAGGAGGAATAAATTCAGAGAAATCAATTGATTCAAATTTCGTACATGGTCTTGGCTTGAAATAGCCAATTTGCTGTAGCTCCAGATGAGCTTCTTCTTCATCCTGATCATACTCCTCCAGCATTTTCGCAAAGTCCTTCAATTGCGGAGAATTATCACAGCAAAATTCTGCATCCTCTTTATTTGCTGCAGCATTTATCCCGGCTATACAGTGACATTCTTCATTATCATCCATGTACTTGAGAGTGTTGAAGACATTGATGGTCATGGACTGATCTGCTACTCGCATTGTGAAGTCTCCCTTGTCACAGTCGATGAGGATTCGACCGGTAGCAAGGAATGGTCGTCCCAAGATAATGGGTGCTTTGTAGTCAACTTCATAATCCAAAATCAAAAAATCCACAGGGAACACAAACTTACCCACTTTTACTATGACATCTTCCACTTTGGCTTCTGGTCGAACATGAGAGTGGTCTGCCAATTGTAAGATGACAGTGGTAGGTCGCGTACTCCCTATACCAAGCTTCTTGAATATTGCCTTGGGCATCAGATTGACACTCGACCCTAGGTCGCATATTGCTCTGCCCACGAAATTGTCTCCTATCGAGCATAGAATAATGAAGCTGCTAGGATCTTGCCTCTTCATGGGAAGCTCAGTCTTCCCAGAATAGAACTCAGATGCTATAGCAACTGTTTCAAAATTCTCAGCTTTTCTTTTCTTTGTGATAATGTCTTTCAAAAACTTTGCATATGAGGGCATTTGATCAATAGCATCTAAAAATGAAATATTTATATGAAATTGGTCTAGAATACTTACAAATTTTTAAAATTGGAGATCCTCTTTGTGTTGCTTCAAACGTTGAGGGAATGGTGGTGGGGGTCTTACATCCTCCAAAGGTTGCGATGATGCTGCTTCTTTTGCTGCAGCATTTGCAAGCTTCTCACCAAATGCCTCAGTATTTAATTTTTCTCCAGTTTCTTCTTGAGCTGATGTTTCTTCTTTTTGTTCAGCTTCTTTTTGCTCCTGAATGGGGGTTTCTTCTTTCTCCTTTCTTTTGAGTTGTTCCCCCGTGTTGATTTGTCGTCCACTCCTCAAGGTTAGTGCGCTGCATTGCTCCTTGCCATGATTTTTAGTGACTTCAGTATCACTAGGCAAATTGCCTCTTGGTCTTGCTTGTAATGCTTGAGCAATTTGACCCACTTGAGTCTCCAGCGTTCTCAACGAAGAGCTGTGACTTTGTAGTAGTGCGCCTTGGGTCTGCAACAGATTGCCTTGATTAGAGATTGTGGTGGAATGCTCCTGCATTAATGCTTTCGTTGATGTCATGAACTCCTTTGTCGAAACCATGAATTCTTGCAGCGAAGTTTCCAAAGAATTGTTGTGACTTTGATGATGAACTGTTCCCTTGTTCTCATTTTGCCATGGCATATTTCCTTGAAAGGCATGGACTCCTTGGGTTGATTCCATGGGTTGATGCCTATTCGAGCTGCTAGCTTGATTCGATCCTTGATTACCCCACAAAAAATTAGGATGTTGTCTCCACCCTGGGTTGTACGTGTTGGAGTAGGGGTTGTTGGAATTTTTGTTGAAATTTCCAACGTAATGAGCAGACTCTAGATGAGTTAGGCAGTCTTTATCAAAATGGTTTCCACTACAGTGCACACAGCTTAATGCCTTAGCATCTCATACTTCACTGGGCTGTTGAAGGTTCCTCAACATATTTGTGATAGCAGAAAGTTATGCTGAGACAGAATCATTGGCGTCGAGCTCCAGCTTTCCTTGAGTTCGTCGTCCTGTCCCAAGCCTAGCAGTTGGAAACTGATAGTCATTGTTGGCTATTTTGTCCAAAATATCAAATGCTTCTTCTGGCGACTTGTCCAGCAGTGTCCCATTTGCTGAAGCATCTAACATCATCCTTGTGGGTGCGTTCACTCCATTGTAGAACATCACGATTTGAGTCCAATCTTGAAAACCGTGATTGATACACCTTCTTAGCAAGCTTTTGTACCGATCCCAACACTCATACATTGACTCGTCATCCCCTTGTCTGAAGGATGCTATCTCATTTTGCAATTGAGTGTTCATGTTGGGTGGGTTGTATCTTGCCAAAAAGCTTTTGCATAAAGCTTTCCATGACTCCATCGAACCGGCTGGAATACCATTCAACCATTCTCGTGCTTGGTCTCTCAAAGAGTATGTAAATAACTTTAACTTCAACACATCCTCGTGCACTCCTTGTTGGCGGAACGAATCGCAAACCTCCAAGAAAGCACGGATATGTTGTCGAGCGTCCTCGTGAGGAGATCCTCCAAACTATCCAATCGAGTTAAGCATATTAAACATCACAGGCTTGAGCTCGAAGTGTGCTGCTTGTATCTCAGGTGTCACTATCCCAGAATTCAGGTCATCCAAGATCGGTGTCAAGTGATCTCGAATTGCCCTTGGTCTTGCTACTATCTCCGGATTTGCTGCAGGTATTGCTCCAGCATTTTGATTCTGTGGATCCTGATACATGGCTCTTTTTCTTTGCTCTCGCCTCCTTTGTCTAAAATACCTTTCGATTTCTGGAATAAATACTTCGAGGCCTTCCCTACGATTCACTCGGGGAATCCACTAACCAAAAACCTGAAAATATAAACAAAGAAAACACAGATTAAATCAAAAACAAAAGACTCAAAACACAAAACAAAAATAAAAAGTATGAACACTATGATTGAAATAGCCTATTGCCTCAATCCCCGGCAGCGGCGCCAAAAACTTGTTGCGTGCACTGGTGATTAAAATATGAGTGTGATTCGCGCGCAATAATGTGCAAGTATACACATCGAACAAGTAATAAAGTGTGTGAGTGAGATCGTTCCCATGAGGATTGGGTAGGTTAATTCAAAAATAGTTAGCATACACAAAAGATAAAATAATCCTTTGTATAGACATATGCTAAAGCAATTCTGCAAGTGTCACCAAAAATGCTTTAACAAAATAACAATGTCACTAATGATGCTGGAGCAAAACAAAGATTATCACGAAAATGCAGTAGCAATTCAACAGATATTGGAGAAATAAATAAAGCTGCACAAACACAACACAGAGAAGATATTCAAGCTTAAGACAGGCTAGGCTTGCAATGGTATGACTTCACTGTTCTCCTGGATGCTACTGTTCCACTGGTTTACTAGTGCTTGTTAGAGTATGCCCAAAGACCAATCATATGATGATTGTATGGATACTTTTATTTACCAATTTTATTGAATAAAGGCATTACCATTGTTGTTTTCAGATATATGTGTCACATAAACTGAGAAACAATAAGGTCCATATAATAATATATGTATTATTATTAAAAGATCCTTAGTCAAGTATTATTATGGGTATGGACAATAATAATACGCTTAAGACTAACATGTGATTAATTGATGACAATGAGTTGTCATTGACATAGAGATGTCAGAATTAATACATGAATATATTAGTAGAGAATAATATATTGGATTGACCCACTATGAGCATATATCTTGGATTATTATGTGACGGTCACGATATTGCTCATAGTGACAACTATATGTATTATCCTTAGACTTGAGATTATTACTATCTCAACATATGTTGTTTTATGTTTTGATGCAGTTACATGTGTTTCGTAACTAGTTACACTATAAAAACTGACATTGGACATATTACAATATATGTAGTGAGATGTGAATAATCAAGATAGGATTTGTCCTTCCTACATAATAGGAAATATATCAAAGGCCACTTGATTGAGTGAGACTAGAAATGCATGGCCATGCTTGAATATGTTGATATGAGATATCACAAATTATTCATTAAAAGTAGTCCACTCTAGATATCAAGAAACATTAAAATAGGCTATACAAGTGTGACTATTCCAAGACTTGTGCCTATTAAAGATATAAAAGGACAAAAGGATATAATACATTAAAAGAGTTGGTCACGGACATGATACATCGAATCATGATCTCTTGTAACTTAGATGACAATGATATATTGCTAGATGTCACTCATTGTTTTTAATATTAGAATTGTTCTAATATTATTACTAACGTTACAATGAGCCTACAGGGTCACACCCAATGGTTGAAACAGAGCAAATATATATATAAGTATAAGTAGATTATATTTAATCCCGAATTTTAAATAAAGGATATAATTAAAGTAATTATATCCCTTTTAAATTTGAATTAAATATAGATTCTGAAATTTAAGGAAATAATTAAAGTAATTATTTCTTATAAACCAATTCAGAATCAAACTCTTTTAAATTCGAATTAAATATAGATTCTGAAATTTAAGGAAATAATTAAAGTAATTATTTCTTATAAACCAATTCAGAATCAAACTCTTTAAATTCGAATTAAATATAGATTCTGAAATTTAAGGAAATAATTAAAGTAATTATTTCCTATAAACCAATTCAGAATCAAACTCTTATACCTAGGGTTACACCTATATAAAGGATCAATTGGTCTAGCAGCCACCATAGAGAATTCTGAATTCCAAACCCTAGAATCACGAAAAACAGTTTTTCAAAATTTGCTCTCTCAACCGGGTGAACTGAGTAGAGGCCGAGACGATATTCGTGGAGGCTAAAGATACGAATTGTCGAACGATCGTGATTACCGTAAATCCAGTTGATGTTTTTGCTGTTTATCAAGGAACCCAATGTAAGTTATCGTAACTCTTCCTCTTGATTCCGGATTAAACGTACATGGATCACTAGAAAGACCGTCGTAATTTTGTTCCGCTGCGCCATGGGGTGTGCCGGCGGTCCCAACAGTGCTCGACAGAGTTTAAGACAGGCTGCACAATAACAATGTCACTAATGATGCTGGAGCAAAACAAAGATTATCACGAAAATGCAGTAGCAATTCAACAGATATTGGAGAAATAAATAAAGCTGCACAAACACAACACAGAGAAGATATTCAAGCTTAAGACAGGCTAGGCTTGCAATGGTATGACTTCACTGTTCTCCTGGATGCTACTGTTCCACTGGTTTACTAGTGCTCGACAGAGTTTACTGAAAATGCCTCCACTATCCCTAGTCAGAAGGCCTAACACTCGAAAATGCTAAGGCATTACCTCCCGGTCTCAACCCTAACACTTCTAATGTTGATAAAGTGCTACCCCTTTTAGTCGTTGAAACTCTACCTTATCCCTAAGGCAAGTTAGGATTACGCTCCCGTGGTAACCCCATTGTTCAAGTTGGTCTAGCTTTGCCTATCCCTAGATCTAAGCTTCCCGAACCCCTTGAGCTATGGCTACCTCCTGGTGCTCTTACAAACCAAGGTTTAGACTGAAAATGTGTTAGCATTCTTGAACAAAACACAAAGTAAACACTGGAAACAGTAAACATCCATTAAAACATAATAAAAATCATCCAAAACAAGCCATAGCCATACTAGTTTAGTTCATGGCTAGGTAAGAAAAACTATTCAATTTTCATCCTTTGAAATACATATTCAACTTCTTAGAAAAGAGGTAAACAAAGTGAAGAGGAAAGAAGTCTCAAACGCTTGTGCCGTGACACTTTTCCTAGCTTGCCGCTCCTCCCGAAGTCGCGCAAATCCCTTGCTTGAAGCTCTCCAACAATGGTGGCTTGGCTAGAGGTTGAAGATGACCGAAAGTGGCCTCTTTCCTTCTCCCTCGTGCTTTCCTTAAAGCACGCTCCTTTATGGCTCTTTAGCTACTGATTTCTCTTTTTCTTGCTCCGAACATAGTTGTTGAAGGAGGCTTGGCCTTGTATTTATAGGAGGCTTCTAGGGTTTGGTGCCCTAAAGATGCCAAGGGAATATGCCCTGACATTTGCTGCAGCAGATGGCAGGAATGTAAGGTCTGCAGAGGTGGTGCAACGTTTGCAGAAAAGTGTGGTAGGGTGCAGGGGCGGTGCGACGTCTGCAGCATTTGCAGAGGTGCAGGGGATGTGCAGCTGGCCTGGAAAAAGCGTGAGGACAGTGGGCTGTAGGTGTGTCCTTTCTTTCGTTCTGTTTTGTCCGCCCACAATGCTGTAGCATCCTTGAAGCTTGATCCAACACCATGGAAATATGCTACAGCATCTCTTCCGATCACTCCATTTTGCTTCAGCATCTTCACAACAAAACTAAGAAAATACCCTCCAAAGCAGCATCATTTAAAATAAAAGAGAAATTAAAATAAAAACCTAATCTAAATGCAAATGCACATGAAATGCAACTAAATGCAATGAGATGCAATGCAAATGAACTTGAAACCAAACAAAACCTTAAGTAAAAGGGTATAAAATATACGCTTTTTAGAGCGTTAACAATAATAAAAGTTTATTTTTAATTTCCTAACTTCTTTCCCTCCAAAATTTTTACACTAAAAGTAACTTAATCCAAAATTTAAAAAATTGATAATTTATTTCCCTTCAAAATTTTATTTTTCCCTTTCCCTTCAAATATAAGAGTAATATAAGATAAGTTTATTATATAATTTAAAATTAGCAAGTATTTTATATATAAGATTATTACATATTTGTAATAAGTAAATTAGTAATAAATAGAAATATAAGTATGTTATATAAATTATTACGTATTTATGTTGATATTAAAAATATAATATAAGTATGCTATAAGTATGTTATATAAATTATTTATATAAATATTATGTCCATATTAGTTCAGGTTAATAATAGGTCGGGTCATTTATCAAGTCGGGTTTAAAACAGGTCGGGTTCAAAACAGGTCGGGTAAAATCAGGTCTCGGGTCAATTCAGTCGGGTAATATCAGTTATCTGCCAGGTCAGACTCGGGTTCGGGTTCGTTTCAGTCGGATACAGGTCGGGTTTCAAGTCCACAGTAACAAGTTGAAATCGAGTTCGGGTTCGGTTACTACAGTAACAGGTCCAACTCGGGTTCGGGTAAACAACAGTCGGATACAGATCAGGTTCGGGTCATTACATACTCGGGTCAAATCAAGTTCTGACTCGAACATGTTTCAGGTGGGTTTCCAGTCGGGTCAACTTTTTACATCCCTACACAAAATGATCACCAACTATCACCATTTTCTTTGTTGGTCACCCAACTAAATTTTTTAGTAATAATCGTTACTAATATTTTATTTTATTATCATTTTCATCACCATATATTAAATATTTAATAAGAATTATGACATAACATGGTTTAATAATAATTTTAATCCCTAAAATTATTAGATTATATCAAATTAATCCTAATAAAAAATAGATCATTAAATATTTGCATTAAACCTTAAATTGCCATCCATTTTCTTCTTACTTTGCAACATTACTCTAAAAATCAATTTTCAATTTAATTTTTTTTCTCTTACGTCTTTAAGAAAAAAACATTATTGAAATTGTTATCAAAGTAAACATCCTATGTTTTAAATTTTTGAAACTATTTTTCTGTTAATTACTTGTGAGGATTACGAAGGAGAGCCGATATTTTTATGGAGTTATTTTAACAATCTAGCATCTTTCATGTAGTTAGACTATGACTCACTAGGAATCAATAATTAAGATTCGGTAAGATAAACATTAAATATTTTAGATTGAGATATTATAAATCATAAATATTTATAACATTATACTAGAATGATATAAATAGTATATTAGAATATTTGAATTTAGATATAATTGGTCGCTGAAAAATTTCAGTAACTCTTTTTCTTTAACCGCAATCTAATTAGTTATCAACTTCTTTCAGTTTTCTTTGTTGTTTAGACTTTTCCCTCCATCACTTCTGAGTGCAGGTATAGTCGACATGACAAACGCTTTAAATTATCAAGTTGGATATTGTCTCACGTTTGAGAAGTGAACCTGAATTTGAGCACTGACATGGCTCTACACATAGCAAAAAAGATGTGTCTTTTAATTGTTTATTGTTCAATATGATGTTAGTACGTTGAAAAATGATAAATATCTTTTAGAATATAATACGATTACATATATTATTTTAAGATATGCTCAAATGTGACGATTGAGTTAAACCAAGCATTTAATAATAAAATAGAGTTCTAAACATTTTAAGCAATTTGAATTTCTTTTAAAAAAAGTTTGATCCATCAAGGTATCTTGGATTTTTTTTCTTGTCTTCGATATATTATGATTGTGTATTTAAATATTAAATAGTAGATTATTTAATATATATTTAGTATCGTATCACTTCCTTTTAATTTTTTGAGTGCAGTTTCTAAAAAAAATAACTCAACCGTATGACAAAATTAGTGGCAGTCGTAGGAAGACTATACTATCATAAGAAGATTTGGAAAACATGGGAGATGAAAGCCTACATGAAATGTTGTATCAAGCAACTCTCTGCTCATTCAAGTTAGAAAACAAAGGGATATCCCTGTCATGAATAATTTTCAAGTAATTATCATGTTCTCGTACTGATCCAATTTTTGTACAACTCTAGAACTTTATCACTGGTAAGCATAGTATTATATGCTATAGTTTATGACAATTACACGTGCAAGTTTGAAAAACACACAACCATTGTTGTTATTCCTCTTGTAAGCCGTTTGTGTATTCACCTCCTTTATGTTTACAACTGTCAGTCTAATTCCCAAAGAAAATAAGAAATCATCAATAATTATATTAGTTAAGTTATTAATTAAATTGGTGAGGTATTTACCTTAGTCCTTGACTCTCGACTCCGCTACAAACGCCTCATTGTTCAAGAAAGACTGAACCGTTGTTACCTTAATTCAAAGCTCTTCCCTTAATGTCTTCATTATATCAAGCGATAACCTTTGGCTTTACTTGCATTATAGCTCCAACAATGCGTAACTTCATGTGACAAACACCTCCGTTGTTTTCTACTACATTGAATCGATACGTTGAATCGACAATCTTCAGTTTAGCTTCACCTCCACTCCCTTATCAAAATGTTTGATGCTCACAAAATTTTTGCTCTTTAATTGTGGTATAGAGAGTATTCTAGGGTTTTATTGATCATATATATAGACTCGAGATTCTTAATCTTTTCAAAAATTCTCTTAAATATTTAATGAGGAATTGGGGTTTAGTTTAAATATTTAATGAATTATTTTTTATTAGGGTTAAACTGATATAATTTCGTCAATATTAGGGACTAAATTTATTATTAAACCATGTTATGGCACAATTTCTTTAAATATTTAACTTTCGGTGAGTAAAACGATAATAAAATGAAACATTATTGATGATTTTGACAAAAAATTAATTAGGTGGCCAAAACAAAAAATGGGTGACAGTTGGGTGACCACCCATATAGTTTTTCCTATGAAAAATAATTTAATTTAAATTTTATTTAGTAATTAATTATATATTGAATCCTTTAAATTTTTAATCTTTATTAATAATTTTAATAGTGTTCAGCGGTGTTCAACATTAGTAGTGTTTAACAATATTCGACGCCCATTGTAGAATTTTCCTTTATCATAAATATTTGTATAAATATTTATTTATAATAAATATCTATATATTAAATAATATTTTAATATATTTTATTATCAGGTTTAAATGTCTATTGATATTAAGTTTTTATACAAATATTATATTCTTGAAGGTTAATATTATATTATATTTACTCATTATCTATTCGATTGAATGACACATGATATGATAACTAATAAAAGTAATATAATATGTTTTTAATAAACAATAAATATAATAAAATTAATATTTTTTATGTTATTTTGGTTCAAAGATTGCACTAATTAATGTAAATTGATCCGTATCATACACTTAGTTTTAACGTTTAATATATTTTTATTTAATAAATAATTTAGTAATTCAATTATTGGACAGACTTAGAAATAAATTCAGTAATTCAATTATTGATCTAATAATATATTAATAAAAAATAATTATTGTTCGAAGAATTATAGTTTATGTAAAAATATCTAAGATATTATAACTATGTTACACTAGTGTAATGATATTTTATTTTTTTAATAAATTATAATTAGATTTCAAGATAAAGTAGGACCATTAGGTCCTAATATTATTAAATTAAGTGAACGGACTCGTGAAAAAAAAGATCTTTATATGAAAATGAAAGAATTTGAAAGTAATCAATAAACAAAATCTTACGGAATCAAAAGTGACTTTAGTCTACGATCAGATGAATGAACCACTAGGAGCTCGTATGAGAGTTGGGTTGACTTCCCTAACTATGGTAGAATATTTCCGAGATGTCAATGAAGAAGAGTACTTCTATTTATAGACAATATCTTCAACTTTGTCCAAGCAGGATCCGAAGTATTTGTCTTATTGGGTAGAATGCCTTCTATTGTGAGTTATCAATCAACCCTTAATACTAAAATGGGTACTTTAAAAGAAAGAATTACTTCTACCAAGGAGGGATCCATAACTTCAATTCAAACAATTTATGTACCTGCGGATGATTTGACCGACCCTGCCCCTATCACAATATTTGCGTATTTAGATGTTACCACCATATTATCAAGAGGATTAGCTGTCGAAGGTATTTATTCTATGGTAGATCCTTTAGACGTAACGTCAACTACGCTCCAATATCGAATCGTTGATGAGAAACATTATGAAACTGCGCAAAGGGTTAAGCAAACCTTGCAACGTTACAAAGAACTTCATGACATTATAACTATCCTTAGGTTGTACGAATTTTTCAAAGAGAATCGTTTAACCGTATCAAGAGCGTAAAAAATAAGTGTTTCTTATCACAACTCTTTTTTATAGCGGAAGTTTTTACTGGTTCTTAGGGAAAATCCGTTGGCCTTACAAAAATAATTAGAGGGTTTAAATTGATCATTTCTGGATAATTAGATAGCCTTCTAAACCGGCCTTTTATTTGGTAGGTAACATCGATGAATCTACTGTGAAGGCTACGAACTTAGAAATTTAGAGCAAATTGAAGAAATGACCTTAAATCTTTATGTACTTACCCCTAATCGAATTGTTTGGGATTCAGAAGTAAAATTTTATCTATTAATAACGGACAAATTGGTGTATTACCACCAAATCACGCACTTATTGCCACAGTTGTAGATATAGGTATTTTGATAATACGCCTTAACGACCAATGGTTAACGATTGCTCTAATCGGTGGTTTTGCTAGAATAAACAACAATAAAATCACTATTTAGTAAATGATACGGAGAAGGATAGTGACATTTGTCCATAAGAGGCTTAGCAAGCTCTTGAAATAGCGAAAGCTAAACTTAAGAAAAACTGAAGGCAGGAGGAAAACAATTGAGGAAAAACTATCTCTCAGACGTGTTAGGACACGAGTGAAGGCTATCAACGCGATTTCGTAACTAGTTGGTTAATCGAAAGAATTTTCGTATAAACAAAAATTTTGTTTATACATCCCATTTGATTTTGTCGATTAAATAGAATCAAATACAATCAAATGTTAAATCATATTTTGATCTAATGAAAATTTTGAAAATAGAAAATTAATAAAAGAAAGTGGGTAAAAAAACTTATTAGACACCGGGATCGACAATATCTAATAAGTTCTACCTTTTATTGGATTTAAGCCAATAAATCCTGATGTATGAAAGCAAACTCTAATCGCTAAGTTAAGTAGGTATCATAAGAAAACATAAAAGGGAAATAAAAGGAACCTTTTACATCAATGGATTATAAATCTAATATTACTTCTAAACAATACCAATCAAACCGACCAAAAAGGTATAATTATGATGTTGGGTCATATAATATTCATCTTGACAAGAAATTATCTACATAATATGATAAACTATGTATTACAAATACAAGGGCTATAACTCAGTTGGTAGAGCACCTTGTTTACACGCGCGCCAATGTTTTTCAGGAAAGTCTATCATGAAATCAAAAAATTGATCCTTTTGAGAAATCAATGTCTTACTCCATTACTTTGAAAGAACAAAAGAAGAGAACAATAACATAATGAATGGTTCAGTCCGATTCGAGTGTTGTTTAGTTTAGGCAAGATCCGAAGTGAACCCATCGTCGATTTAAGATATTGATAGGGTTAATACCCAGTCTATTCAATGCTAAGCACAATGAGTATAAAGACCTCAAAAATTCTCTTTTCGTCCTATGAACCTCAAGGTGCATGAAGTTTCATGTTTGATTTTTTAATAAGGATAATAAAGACTTCATTTAACTTAGGTTGATTTAGACCAGAAGCAAACCTACATCAAGATAACCATTCCTTTCTTCCAAACACTTTTGGAGTGCTCTTGTATCAGTAATGAATCAAAGCACACAAAACTATCTTCTTTTTTCTCTTAGAAAAAAAAATATTATATGGTTGACTAGTTGATCTTTCTCTTAGTTAATGAAATAACCTAATGCAAAAAAATACAGGTTAGGTCTTTGAAATAGGCATAATCATTTTCATAATAATCAGTTCGATCTGTTTTATCGAGAAGGTCTACTGTTCGAGTCCGTATAACCCTATATTTTATATTTTCTCTTTTATTAATTTTAAATATTTAGTAAATTAATAAAAAAGAAAATAATATTCTTAAAACTAAAGCAAAATAAAACAATAAAGAATATTCAAATACAACTAAAAAAATTTTAGGACCAAAATTCTATATTTCTTAAACTAACACCATTACAGTGAATTCGTCGTAGAAGCACAACGAATTCAAATAAAATATTTCAAGTTTTAGTGTTTTAACTTATATAATTACATAAATATTATGAATATTTTTATTTTATGTGGATATCCATATATTAAATAATATTTTAATATACTTTATTAGTAGAGTTTAATACCCATTGAAATTAGGACTTTTATTTTATGCCTATAAATATAGACTTTTGGAGAAAGTATTGTACACAACCCTAATTTAGGAATATTGATACGTGCCTTACAAAGCAAGATGGAATTAGCTTTCCCCTTGGTCCAATCACTCGAGCCAAGGCCAAAGAACTTAAGGACAAACTCAATACAACCATTCAAGGCGTCGTTAGCAAAGGATTGCAAGTGGCCACGAAGGAGGCAGAATACCTGGAAGAAAGACGTCCAATTACAGATCCTCAAAACTGGGTTTTTCAAACCCAAATCACTTCCATCTGATCCGTCTCGTCGTCATCTTTCCAACGCATTTTGAATCACCTCAATCGGACATCGGGAGCCCAAGATATGTCCATTTTAGTGAAGACTATGCAAGCTGGAAATCTATTTCGAACCCATTACGGGAATTTTGTAAAGTTGGTCCATAAGCTAATTTATAAAGCCTATTGGATTAATTTGACTTAGCCCACCTTTTATTATATTTTTAAATCTATTTTTGGACCATAGAACAACCCAATAGGTAGTTTTACTTTAATTAGGATTTTAAATATTATTTTATTAAAAATAGAGTTTGAGTTTGTTTAGGAATTCCTACTAGTCTAGCCATCCTTCTCCTATAAAAGGATGATGCTTCTCCCATTGTAAGACATCAATTTCTTCTTGAATAATAAAGTGCTTTTGAGTACATGTTTGCAAGTGTCGATAAACTTGTGCCTTGGAAGCGTTCTTCAACACAAATCAACGAGTTTGTGAGGGAGATCATCTTCACACTCCGGGTTGCCTATCTAATTGCGGGTAGGAGGGTCGGTTAGAGCCGCTTGAGGGTGGTTGCCTAAGCAATTACGTTTAGGAGGGTGCCCGAGGACAAACACCATCAATATTTCACAATCCATCTCCATCATCTTCTACACCAATCTCCATTAACACCATAAGCCATCATCATCTTCATATTGTTTATTTAACTTTTTTTGATTCGTGCTTCCGCATCCACATCACGATCTCTTATCAATTGGTATCAGATTTGGGACGATTCCTTGGTGTTCTTGACGATTCTAAAACGCTCTTGAAAAGTTCTTGTTGTTCTTGGAACAAAAAAAAACAGTTTGATCTTTTCTTTTATTTTAGGGTTTTTTCTTCATATCTAACCCTAATTTTCGTGCTCTTGTTCATATTTACCTTTATTAAGTGAAAAAAAAAATCAAACGAGTGAATTTGAAGCTGAAAATTTGCAGATCAGACCTACACCATTGGAGAAGTCTCCACATAAAATTTCATAATTTTTGGAGATCGAGAACACCTCGAACAAAGTGGATCAAATTGCAAAGCAAATTCATGGTTTTCGGGTTTTTCTAATTTGTTTCATTCTTAGTATTTTAAGTTCGTTTGTTTAGCCTTTTCTTCTCCCTTTACTCAATTTAACACTTTTTCTTTCTTGTGCTAGTAGAAAAAAAAAAAACAACAACAACAAAAAAAAAGTTGCATATCGTTCTTCCTCCTTGCAACTAAATTCAATTGGAGTCATTACCTTTCTTGGCAATCTTAAAGCTTGTTAGGATTCATTGTTAGGATTGAACTCCGATATAACTAAGTTTGATTGTGGCAGGATCGTTTTAGAGAGTACAAGATCGACTCACTTGCCTCTTAAGCACTTTCTTTTCTTTGGAGTGATTAACGTGAGATTTTGCTTTGTTGAGAGATTTTTTTTTCAGGATGTCAACCAAATATTATGAAAATGAAGAAAAACAACCGGAATGGGCAGCGTTACAAAGGGCCATTGACAATCTAACATCTATGATGGAAACACAACAAGCCCAAATACAAGCCGTCACTCAAACAGTTGCAATACTTCATGCTAAACATGATCCTCAGCCCGACGACAACCCTTCGGATGAAAGTGATGATAATGCCCAACCAGCCCGTGGTTTTATTCTACAACCACAAGCACGTCGTGGTAATTTGCATCAACCGAGACGAAACCTACCCCAGCCCGTCCATGCACAAACCTCCTTGATCAAACCAAAGATCTCCATTCCTTCATTCCGAGGGAAACATGACCCTGATGCATATTGTGACTGGGAGAGCAAAGTTGATCTTTTATTTGTGTATTACAGGTGTTCTGAGCTAGAAAAAGTCCAGTTGGTGACCTTAGAATTTACAGATTATGCCCTGACTTGGTGGACTCAATTAGTTCAAGCTAGACAGAATAATCGAGATGATGCGATTAATACTTGGGAAGAACTAAAACAAGTGATGAGGAAACGGTTTGTTCCCCCACATTACTATAGGGAAATCAAACAAAAGCTACGACGTCTCCGACAGGGAAGTAGACCCGTAGATGAGTACTTTAAAGAGATGGAAGCTCTTATGCAATGAGCAGACATCCAAGAAGAAGAAGAAGATACTTTAGCCAGGTTCATTGTTGGCCTCAACAATGACATAGCCGATCCACTTGAAATTCAAGGCTACATAGACTTAGATGAAGCACTACAAAGGGCCATCACCATAGAAAATCAACTTCTTCGGAAAGTTAAAAACAGATCATACTCTTCTTACAACAAAGGTACTTATCCATAAACTTCCTATAAGAGTTCTTCTAATCCTCCGTTTGATCCACCCAGAAATAAACCTAAGGACGACATAACCCCAAAGCAAGATGATTGTCCTAAGCTCAAAAGCAAGGCACCTCAAACAGCCTTGACCAATGAGACACCACAACAATCGAACCGAGCTCGAGATACAAAATGCTTCAAATGTCAAAGACGTGGACATTATGCTCGTGATTGCCCAAATTCCCGAGTTATGTTGATCCATGATGATGGAGAATTCTCCTCCGATTCAGAAGAAGTCTCTGACGAAGAAATCATTGCTCCCGCCACATACGAGAGTGATGAACTTGAACATTCATGCTTGGTTATACGCCATACACTTAGCATCCAGGCTATAGATGACACAGATGTGCAACGAACAAACATCTTTCATTCACGGTGCATGATTAAAGGTAAACCATATTCCATCATTATTGATAGCGGAAGTTGTGCAAATGTCGTGAGTAGCTTTCTTGTTGATTCACTCGACCTACCTTGTCAACGACACCCAAAGCCATACTACCTACAATGGCTTAATGAAGGATCTGAGGTAAAAGTCATCAAACGTTGCTTGGTGAATTTCAATATGGGAAACTATTGCGATAATGTGTGGTGTGACGTAGTTCCTATGCAAGCTGCTCACTTGTTACTTGGTAGACCTTGGCAATTTGATCGAGATGTGACCCACCATGGCAAACTTAACCGTTATTCACTTGTATACCACGGTAAAAAGTATACCTTAACCCCATTAGACCCTAAAGATGTCTACAAAGATCAAATGAAAATGAAAAGATTTTGTGAGGGGGTTGGGGACAAAATAAAAAATAATGATAAAAAAAAGGCAGAAATAAAAGAGGCCAGTAGTGATACAAGCCAAAAAAATAAAGGCCCAAGGGTGGTGAGTGAACCCAAACGTGAGAAAAAAAGAGTGTCTCAAAATATTTATGCGAGAGAAAAAGATGTGAGACAAGCCCTTTTCACAAAAAAGCCTTGCATCCTTGTCCGCTTTAGGCAAAATGTTTTAAACTCTAACGCTAATGAGAATTTGCTTAGTGTGTTTATCTCTTTGTTACAGGATTTTGACGATGTTTTAGGTGATCCACCTGATGGTTTACCACCAAAAAGAGGTATTGAACACCAAATTGACTTCATTCCAGGTTCTTCAATTCCAAACCGGCCAGCTTATAGATGCAATCCTGAAGAAACCAAGGAATTAGAGAAACAAGTCCAAGAGTTGCTGAACAAAGGCTACATTCGTGAAAGCTTGAGTCCTTGTGCCGTTCCAGTGATCCTAGTACCCAAAAAAGATGGTTCTTTTCGTATGTGCATAGATTGTCGACCTATCAACCGGATCCCCATCAAATATAGGCATCCTATTCCACGCCTAGATGACATGCTTGATGAGCTCTATGGAGCATGCATCTTCACTAAGATCGATTTGAAGAGTGGTTACCACCAGATTCGAATGAAGGAAGGGGATGAATGGAAAATAGCATTTAAGACAAAGTTCGGATTATACGAGTGGATGGTTATGCCTTTTGGCTTAACAAATGCACCAAGCACCTTCATGAGACTCATGAACCATGTCTTGCGAGATTTTATCGGTAAATTTGTTGTTGTTTACTTTGATGACATCCTTATCTATTCTTCTTCTTTTGATCTCCATCTCTTTCATGTTCGATCGGTTTTCACAGTTCTCCGAAGAGAACAGTTATACGCTAACATAGATAAGTGCATTTTCTGTTGTGATAAGCTTGTTTTCCTAGGCTTTGTAATAAGTGCACAGGGTATCCATGTTGATGATGAGAAGGTCAAAGCAATCAAAGAATGGCCTACACCCACGACCATAACTGAGGTAAGATCTTTCCATGGCTTAGCAAGTTTCTACCGTCGCTTCGTCAAGGATTTTTCTACTATCACCGCACCTTTGACTGAGATCATCAAGAAAACGGTAGGTTTTTCATGGGGTAAGACACAAGAGGAAGCTTTTCAAACCTTAAAAGATAAACTTTGTTCTGCTCCTATTCTTCGTCTTCCCGATTTCTCTAACACATTTGAGTTAGAATGTGATGCCTCAGGCATAGGCATAGGAGCCGTTCTTTTGCAGGAAAAACGACCCATTGCTTACTTTAGTGAAAAACTGAAATGTGCTCAACTCAATTACTCCACCTACGATAAGGAACTCCTAGCCTTGGTTCGTGCACTAGAAGTTTGGCAACACTACTTACTTCCAAAAGAGTTTGTCATTCACACCGACCATGAGTCCTTAAAGTGGTTAAATGGACAAGGTAAGTTGAGCAAAAGACATGCTCGTTGGGTTGAATTCATTGAAACTTTTCCTTATGTGATCAAATACAAGCAAGGTAAGGATAATATTGTAGCCGATGCACTCTCACGAAGGTACATTTTAATTACTACCATGCATGCTACTATTTTGGGTTTTGAACACATTAAGGAATTGTATCCTAATGATTCTGATTTTTCGGTTATATTTGCTCATTGTACCAATGGTGCTTTTAACAAGTTCTATATTGTAGATGGGTTTTTATTCCGAATGAACAGGTTGTGTATTCCACAAGGCTCCCTTAGAGAATTATTAGTTCGAGAAGCACATTCGGGAGGCTTGATGGGTCACTTTGGTGTTACCAAAACACTAGAAATAGTCATGGAACACTTTTTTTGGCCATATATGCGCAAAACAGTAGAAAAGGTATGTGCATCATGCATAGCATGTAAACAAGTCAAATCTAAGGTAAGGCCTCACGGTTTGTACACACCTCTTCCTATTCCTTCTTCACCTTGGATTGATCTATCAATGGATTTCATTCTTGGTTTACCTCGTACTAAGAAAGGACGAGATAGTATCTTTGTTGTTGTAGATAGGTTTTCAAAGATGGCTCACTTCATTCCATGTCATAAAACCGATGATGCAACACATGTAGCTGATCTCTTCTTTAAGGAAGTAGTAAGACTTCATGGGATTCCACGCACTATCGTTTCTGATCGTGACGTCAAATTCATCAGCCATTTTTGGAAGGTATTGTGGGGAAAGATAGGTACAAAACTTTTATATTCTACGACTTGTCACCCCCAAACCGATGGGCAAACCGAGGTAATTAATCGAATTTTGGGTGCACTACTCCGAACCGTTGTAGGTAAGAATGTTCGTAATTGGGAAGAGTGTTTACCATTCGTTGAATTTGCTTACAACCGTTCCATCCATTCTTCTACCGGTTATTCTCCATTTGAAGTAGTTTATGGTTTTAATCCTTTAACTGCTTTAGATCTTGTTCCTTGGCCTCTTGATAGTATTTGCAACTTAGATGGAGAAAAGAAGGCTGAAATGGTTAAGTCAATTCACTTAAAGGCTAAGCAAAGGATGGAGAAACTTTACCAATCCACCGCCGACAAAATCAACAAAGGCCGCAAACAAGTTGTCTTTGAACCAGGAGACTGGGTTTGGGTCCATATGAGGAAAGAACGATTTCTAAATAAACGCAAGACAAAGTTGGACCCGAGAGGAGACGGACCATTCCAAGTCCTAGAACGAATCAACAATAATGCATACCGCATTGATCTTCCTGGTGAGTTTAATGTGAGTAGTTCTTTTAATGTTGCTGATCTTTCTCCTTTTGATTTTTCAGATTCGAGGACGAATCCTTTTGAAGAGGGAGGGGATGATACGTGCCTTACAAAGCAAGATGGAATTAGCTTTCCCCTTGATCCAATCACTCGAGCCAAGGCCAAAGAACTTAAGGACAAACTCAATACAACCATTCAAGGCGTCGTTAGCAAAGGATTGCAAGTGGCCACGAAGGAGGCAGAATACCTGGAAGAAAGACGTCCAATTCCAGATCCTCAAAACTGGGTTTTTCAAACCCAAATCACTTCCATCTGATCCGTCTCGTCGTCATCTTTCCAACGCATTTTGAATCACCTCAATCGGACATCGGGAGCCCAAGATATGTCCATTTTAGTGAAGACTATGCAAGCTGGAAATTTATTTCGAACCCATTACGGGAATTTTGTAAAGTTGGTCCATAAGCTAATTTATAAAGCCTATTGGATTAATTTGACTTAGCCCACCTTTTATTATATTTTTAAATCTATTTTTGGACCATAGAACAGTCCAATAGGTAGTTTTACTTTAATTAGGATTTTAAATATTATTTTATTAAAAATAGAGTTTGAGTTTGTTTAGGAATTCCTACTAGTCTAGCCATCCTTCTCCTATAAAAGGATGATGCTTCTCCCATTGTAAGACATCAATTTCTTCTTGAATAATAAAGTGCTTTTGAGTACATGTTTGCAAGTGTCGATAAACTTGTGCCTTGGAAGCGTTCTTCAACACAAATCAACGAGTTTGTGAGGGAGATCATCTTCACACTCCGGGTTGCCTATCTAATTGCGGGTAGGAGGGTCGGTTAGAGCCGCTTGAGGGTGGTTGCCTAAGCAATTACGTTTAGGAGGGTGCCCGAGGACAAACACCATCAATATTTCACAATCCATCTCCATCATCATCTACACCAATCTCCATTAACACCATAAGCCATCATCATCTTCATATTGTTTATTTAACTTTTTTTGATTCGTGCTTCCGCATCCACATCACGATCTCTTATCAAATATAATACATGTTTCTCTTTTTGTCTCTCATCTTTTTTCATCCATTTTGTTCTTATTTTTTACTTTATTCACAACACGATATCAACATGAAACTCTAACCAACGTAGGTGTTTGTCGTTCGAATCTTAAATGAGGTACTGAAAAGAATTTGTTACTAGCATGAATCAAAGATAAGTTCTTCTCCCTTTATTGTATTTTAATTATTGATTATTTTTCTCTCTTAATATTTAACTTGATTTTTAATTTTTGAAAAATCATTTGTTATTTGGTGTTTTTGTAGCTATGGAGTGGTTCAATTATTATGGTTCTTCTCGACAATTTCCGAAAAAGATTCAACTTAACTTGGAAAGTCCATTATGTTTTACTTATTTATCTCGATATAATGGATAATTAATTATTCTCAAATTAAGGGATGGTTGTTCAAAGCATAAAATTATCATTTATTTAAAATACAATGACATATACGGGTAGTGTTTTGTATCTATTTAATTTGAGATTTTTTTGTCTTTAGTTATGACTAATATTTGATTATTTTGATGATGAAGTTTGTGTTTTTAATTATGTTTTAAGTATTATATAATATTGGAATAAATATTGAACCTTTAATTAATTAATATGTTCTCTATTATGTGAGTTTAATCTGAGTATATTGGTTGGACATCCTGTTCTGCAAGGCTATTGGTCTCAAAGGAGGTTCTTTTTAAAAGACCTTGTGGATTGGTTTAACAATATCGCGTATGAGGATTAATTTTTTTTTCTTTGTATGTACTGTATATATATTGATTAATCAATTACTATTTAATAGCATGAATATTATAAAGTCTATATTTGTTTGAAAGCAATATTTTTTGTGTCGAAAAACTCAACTATAGACTTCTCCCAAGTTCAAATTATGAAAATCGTCTTGATCCAAGAATTTTTATGGGAGGTATTCCCTGAAGTGAATGCATGCATGATGCTTATTCCATGAACTTATTGGATTTATGTCATTCCCTGAAGTGAATGCAACCATAATGTTTATTCTATGCGATTATTGAATTTGTTTCATTCCTTGAAGTGAATGAAAATATGATAATTCATTATATGATTAGTGAATAAAACTCAGTTATGTGCCAGAGTATCACTGATGAGGATATGTTAGAAAAACATACTCCACTTTTCACACATTAATGTTGTCTTGTAGACACAATATCGTGAAAAAGTTTTAAATATTTATTAGTCTCCGCTCCATTCTCTGAAGTGAATGTGATATTTTATAGATGAAAAAATAAATGTCACATCAGTAATTGTGATCGCAATTGATGTTATAAAATAGACATGGATAAGATGTTTCTTTTGAGAATGATTATATCCACCAAAAGTGAATTATAAGGATGACAAAATGATATAGATCTTATAAAAATGTTTATATTATCAATGCGATGGTACAAACTATATGTATTGTACTTGTCAAACGCCGAAATATTATGGAATTTATCCATAATCATGACTGATAAATGAAAGAAAATATAAACAAATTTTCTTTATGGCGAAAATAATTATGGCTTTGTTGATCCAACTTAATTGGATATTGTTAATTTTATCATAACCTTTTAAGGAAATAATTTTTCATTTATTTTATTTCCCTTATAACCTCTAAAACGAATAATTGATCTTTTATTTATTTTTTATGTTATTTTATTTTTATTTACTATTTATTTATGTTAATTTATTTTACATATTATTATTTACGCTTTATGTTAAATTTTCCTTTGAAGAATATGATTACTTCTGGAATAAAATATGTAATAAATTATGGTGATTTATGCTTAGTAGACAGTGCAAGTACTCATACTATACTTCAGTGTAACCCCCTCAACCTGGTCTAGACACAACCCGACTCGAACGAGCTACACGAAGAATACTGAGGCTAATCCAGACACTCGCCCTGATAAACAACCCTAATAATTAAATGAATATTTTTTTCTTTCTATTCTTATCTAGATGCTTTATTTTGATCCTACATGTCCATGCATAGATTATATTCAACTACTGCGGAAACAAATAAGGAACGAGTCCTAAAACATACAGACATGCTTCAGGAACCAAAATGTAATTTTCCAAAAACTAAAAGACTAATTATGAAAATAGTGTTACCAATATTTAATTAAGTTAATTACATGCTTTCATTTCAAATGTTAGTCCTAAATACACGTTATCCACATATCATATACAACTTAATAGATACATTGCAACCTAGTTAGCAACAATATATTCAAACTCCTAAAAGCATGATTCAACTTTAATAATCTCATAAACACATATAAGAACAACACCAATAATCTCAACATGATTTCTATATGCATTACAACCTAAATAACCACATCATAGATTCAACTCATAAATAGTCATGATTCATTATCAACAACAATCAAATTCACACATGGGGATATCAAGAATAAAACTTCAATATAACTTTATTATAACTAAAGGAATACCAACAAGCAATTCAAGTCAAGGTTACAAGCTAACATCAACTTTGATAATCATCCTAATCATTGAAAGGATCTTTAGCATAAGGAACAATGTCAATATGTTATCCTATCCTCATTGCTCTCTCACTACTACTATTGTTATAAAGACATACTTGAGCTATCACTTGACGGTTACCTAGATACTCATTTCCCTTTGCTACCTCCACATTAAATACTCTTCATTGCAAGGTAAATGAGAGTATAAGCATAAGCTTAGTGAGTGAATAAAAATATATTTAGAAACACCTTGTAATGCAACCCATAATATACAAAAATCAATTTTAAAACAAGTCACGCTCTAAGTAAATAAAATGTCCATGTCCGTCAATGCCACTATTTGAAAAACTTCAACAAGTGTAAATAACCAAGGCTCACAAGCCACAAAACCTTTCAAAAATATCTTTTTGAAATCACATGCTCTGTAAGAAAAACCAAGTCTTACATGCTACACATAACAAGGTTTATAAATCATTTGAGCTCAAATCAAAACACATGCAACTTAATTTGCACTAAAAACAGTAATTACTTTACACTTGTGTTTTTCTCGTGTTGGAATATTAGTGAACTAGTTAGACTCACCTCTAACCGTTAGGATAAACGGAAACTCGCATGAAGACATAAATGCCAAGTTATGCCACGTATGGGACTATACCATCATCATACCACGTATGAGGGTTCTATCACCTACTCATACCACACACGAGCTAAACTCATGCACACGAATGGATTAAATCTAATCATGTTTCTCACCTTAGCTTCCGGGATAAGCTACGCTTAAATGTAATACAACACATATATCACAATTCAAGCAATAACTCTAATGCATCAGTAAGGAATTTACCTATGTATACGAATTTGGTAATATAAAGAACAATGAACACCCTATTAATCGATCAACTTATCCACGTTACCATCATCTTTAATATCCAACACAAAACCAAAACCAATACTCAAGTTTTCCAGTTAAAACAGTATGTAAGCACATGAATCCCACTAACACGTGCATTAAATGCATAAACCGGTAAAAATCAATTTTTTTCATGTTTTTAAAATAAATCCGTGGGAGCATCATATGTATATAAATTTTTTTGTAAAAACATCTGATGAGAATTGAAACACATGCAGATTCACATATGCACAAGTATAACACGAGCATGACTAAAACACATAGTAAAAACAATACATAATACGAGAACTTTTAAGATAGCAATACTTTAAACTTACTTTCGAGTATAGGGAGTTTTTTTCACACTTTTCCTACACCCTCAAACTTTTGAAAACATATTTAAAACCCTGCCAAATTGGCAGCCCTCATAATCCACTCACTGGTTTACCGAAACCCTGCTCGACAAGTCACCCGAAAACTCGATTCAGCTTTTCAAACTTGTTCAACTACCTCTTGATCTGATTCAAGCATCAAAACCATAGGTTTTAGTGCATTATAACACACCCAAAAATAACTCAAGTTGGACCAATACATGACAAACCCTAAAAACACCATAAAACTTAATCGAAACTCACCGAAAACCTTTCCAAACACTACCTAAACCTTAGGTACAGGATTAGATACTTAAAATCCATCTTAATTACATCTAAAAACTTCAAGATACATGTATTTAGGCATAAAAAAGTCATGTAAGACCCTTGAACGAAAATCAAGAAAACAATGGATTTTTTATCAGAAAAACCGATTTTATTGATTCAAGACTTTAAAGATTGTTGCGATCAGCCAATAATATAGGAATTTCCTTAAAGAACTTTAAGTTTAAGAGGTTTGAATGATTCTCACCTCCAAAATTGATCCAACCTCCTTCCAAGGTTTAAAAATAAGTAAAACCGAAGAAAAACGAAGAGATTTTGAAGAAAAGACATATAAAGAATTAACCAAACGAATTTTTATTGAAAAGATTAGTGTTTACCTTTGAAAATATGGAGTGACTGCCCAGAAGAAGAGAAGACGAAATATCAAAAATATACCTTTTTGTTTTGATGAAAATAGGATTTTAGGATTAATATTAAGTTATTTGGGTTATTAATGAAAATTATAGGTTATAGGTTATTAAAATAGGCCCTTGGAAGGCTTAGATCAACTAGCATTAGGATTGGATAAAATCCCCTTAAAGATTCTAAGTTTTGTCTTAGTTTTATAAAATTATCCTCCAATTTTCAATTTTTACAAAATAGTCGCTAATTTCAAAATCTTAAGGATTCAATGGTCAATTTTAGAAATTGAGTTGACCAAAGTCAAATATATATTGAATAAGTATTTTAGTAAATTTTTCCATAAGTTATTTTGATTAAAAATCAATTTTTAAATATTTAATTCCGAACTAGGCTAAGCCGACAAAACAGATTCTCTAAACTTCTAGGCCTAATTTTGGGGCGTTACATTCAGCATAAGAAATATTTTCCTATTTAAATACAAGGGAAAATATGAGTACTATTTCTCAAAGTAGTAAAATATCATTGCTTTGGAAGAGCTCTAGAGAGTTTATCTTTGATAGATAACCGATTTAATATGATGTGCTATATTTAATATTTTTTTATTTCCCAAAGTAAATGATACAAAGCATATATTTTTCATTCCCCGAAGTGAATGGAATAAAACACATATTAAAAGGTGCATAATTATGCATATTATCCCATTTTAAACGCAAGAGAATAACATGATTACTATATCTGGAAGTATTAATATCACAGAAGGTTCCGACTGAGCAAATATGTTATTGCCAAATCGAACTTTATTCTATATTTACATTGCATTGTACTCGTCAAAGTTGCAAAGAAACTTATTAAGTTATAAATATATTTACAGAATTATATTGAGAATATTAGTGAAAGGGATGTTGACTATCTCAATATTACGAGTATAACTCAAGGCAATAAAAAAATCTTGACAAAATTACATGCACTATCATCCATATTGCACTACAAAAGAATTAGTACAATTTGAATCTCATGCTACTGTAAACCAGATGTTTACTAATAATTTTATTTGGCATGACCGGTTAGGCCATGCCGGTTCAATTATGATGCGAAAATTTGTTAACACTTTCACGTGGTCCATTTATTTAAGAACTATAATTTTCTTAAAGGTAATTTTTCATGTGATACTTGCTATCAAAGCAATCTGATTATTCAATCATCATCAGCTAAGATAGAGTGTAAATCTATTAATTTTCTAGAATGGATACGAGGTGATATATGTGGGCCCATACACCTTTCTTATAGTCGATCTAGATATTTTACGATTTTAATCGACGCATTGATTAGGTGGTCATATGTATCCTTGTTATTAACCCACAACTTGGTGTTTGCGAGACTACTTGCTCAGTTGATAAAATTACGAGCACATTTTCCAAATTATCTTATAAAGACAATCGGTCTTAATAATATTGATGACATGTCATTTTAGATGTAGTAGCACTAATATGTATCAAGCCAACAAATGATCATAAGTTCTCCCCATTATAAATAGATTTTTTTCAGGAACCAAATATTTCTCATTTTATACTTTTGGTGTGCGGTATATATTCTAATTGCTCCACCACAACGCACAAAGATGAGTTTTGTTGAGAATATATGTCAGACTTAAATTCCCTTTGGTAATTAAATATATTGAGATTCTGATAGGGAATCTATTTACATCTCGATTTAATGACTATTTGTAACCCCCTCGACCTGGTCTAGACGCCACCCGACTCAAACGAGATACACGAATTTGAATTTATAGTGCACTCACATCCTATTGATCGATCAACTTATCACATGCCCTTCATCTTAATATCTAGCACAAAACAAAACCGAATGCTCAAGTTTTACATTAAATACAGTAGTTAGCTTACATGTATTCCTCTAATTTATGCACAAATTTGCATAAACCGTTAAAAACCATATTTAATGTACTTTGAAAGCAATCTGACGAAAAATTAAAGCCAATGTAAAAACAGTCAAATAAGCATTTGTTCACAAACATATTAAGGTCCAAACTCCTTCAAACGTGATCTCCCACTTTTTTCCATGATTCAAAATTCAAACTCAAAGGATTTAGTGCTCCAAATCGCACACAAAAATCCCCTAACCGGTTCTATACACAACAACCCTTAAAACACTTAAAAACTTTAACCGAAAATTTTCCGAAACCAACCAAACTTCTCCTAAACCTTTAGTCCGGGATTAAGGACTTTAAAGACTTGTTATAAACATCCTAACACATTCAAAATCATGTAATTAGGATCTAAAAACAGTGAGTAAAACCCATGAACAAAAATTGTATATTTTCGACCAAAAACCCGATTTTTCCAAAGCAAAAGATTAAAATGATTTTTACTGAGCCAATAACTTGGTAATTTAATTAAAGAACCTTTTAAAATTAGAGGATTGATTGTTTATTACCTCCAATTCTAACCCAACAAACTTTCATGGTTTTTGAAGAAGAAAATGAGTGAAAAACGAGACTTTTTAAAGAAGAAAAGTTATAAAAATAATATTAAACGAAAATAATCGTAAATAAAAAGATTTTACCTTGAAAATATGGTTGTTCTCTTCCTTGTAAAGAGGGAAAACGAAAATAATAAAATAAGGATTTTGGTTTTGATTTAAAATAAGTTTTTAGGAATTAAATCAAGTAATTTGTTTATATGTTTTAAAATTTTGGTTTTGAGTTAATTAAATAATCCCATGAAAGTTTATTTCAACTAAAATTACGATTGAATCAAAGCCCCTTAAAGATTCAAAGTTTTGACTTAGTTTATAAAATTATCCTTAAGTCTTAAATTTTTATAAAATAGTCAGTAATTTCAAAATCTTATGGATTCAAGGATCAATTTACAAAATTGAGTTGACAAAATTCAAATATATATTAAATAAGAATTTTAGGATATTTTTATATGATTTATTTTGATTTAAAACTATTTTTTAATTATTTAATCTGAAACTAGGCTTAATCGGCTAAACCGGCCCACTAACTTCTAAGCCCATTTTGGCGGCGTTACAATTCTCCCCCACTTAAAGAAATTTCTTCCACGAAATTTCTTGGTGGGTAAATATTCTTCATATCTGATTTTCGTTCCGACGTGGCTTCCTCAATACCACGATGTCCCAAAACACTTTGACTAACTCGATGGTCTTACCACGCAGAAGCTTATTACTTGATGTTATGATCTCTACCGGCTCCTCGTCATAAGAAAGATCTAGATTAAGCTCAACCTCTTCCACCGGCAAAACTTGTGATGGATCTAACCTGTACCTCCGAAATATCAACACATGAAACACCTCATGAATCATCTCAAGCTCGGAACCTCAAACGATAAACTATTGGTCTAATAATCTCTAAAACCTCAAACGGTCTAATAAACCCCGGACTCAACTTCCCTCTCTTACCAAAACGCATCACTTTCTTCCACAGAGAAACCTTGAGAAACACCTTCTCGGCCACGACAAACTCTATCTCCTTTCGCTTAAGATCAACATAGGACTTTTGACGATTTGTTGCAGCCTTAAGTCTATAACTAATGAGCTTAACCTTCTCATTAATATCCTGAAGAAAACTTGTAGGGTTACAAACTTCTCACCAGTCTCGACCCAACACAAAAGAGTACGAGAATTCCTACCATAAAGAGCCTTAAACGGTGTCATCTGGATATTCGCTTGATAACTGTTATTGTAAGAGAACTCCACTAAAGGCAAGTAATTCTCCCAAGAACCTTGAAAATCTATCACACATCTCAACATATTCTCCAAAACTTGAATAACCCTCTCAAACTATCCATCCGTCTGCGAATGATAAGATGTACTGAAACTCAACTTACTACCAAGAGCCTTCTGTAAAGACTTCCAGAACCTCGATGTGAAACTCGGATCTCTATCAGACACTATGCATTTCGGCACTCTATGCAGCATCACAATACCAAAAACATAAAGCTCAGCTAACTTGTCCATGGAATACTTAGTATGCACTAGAATAAAATACGTACTCTTAGTAAACGTATCCACGATAACCCATATCGAATCCTTCTTGGACAGTGTCAAAGGAAAACTTATCAAAAATTCCATAGTCACTCTTTCCCACTTCCATTCAAGCATATTCAAAGGTTGCAACAAACCTGAGGGAATCTGGTGTTCAGCCTTAACCCGCTGAAACACTAAACACTTACTCACAAACTTAGCCAAATCCTTTTTTAGACCAACCCAGAAATACTCACTTTTTAGATCTTGATACATCTTAGTACTACCCTGATGCATAGCAAAAGGACCACTATGCGCTTCCGCAAGGATAGTACGTCTCAATTCAGCATCACTCGGTATAACCACACGATCTGGGAAACACGAAAGACTGTCTCCACAGAAACTATACTCAGTCGGTACAACTTCGGCTATATCTTGAACAAAAGGTACCAAAGATTCATCTAACAACTGCTTCTCCCTGATTACCTCAACCAAAGAAGGTTTAACCTGGAACTCAGCATCACTCGGTATAACCACTTGGCGCGTAACTCCACGACTACTTTTCTACTCATTGCATTAGCAACAACATTAGCTTTCCCTGTGTGATACTCGATCGTCAGGTCATAATCTTTCAGCAAATCAAGCCATTGACGTTGCCTAAGATTAAGATCCTTATGAGACATCAAATACCTCAAACTCTTATGATCAATGTAAACTACACATCGCTCACCATAAAGATAGTACCTTCATATTTTCAAAGCAAACACAACTGTGGTCAAATCGATATCATGTTTGGGGTAGTTTTTCTCATGCACCTTCAACTGACGAAATACATAAGCTACCACTCTTCCCTCTTGCATCAAAACACAACCAAACCCAACATAAGATGTATCACTATAAACCGTAAACTTTTTTCCCGATTCTGGTTGAACTAAGATCGGAGCCTGAGTCAAAACATCCTTTAGCTTCTCAAAAGCTTCTTGTCTCTTTTCAGTCCACTCAAACTTAAAATCTTTCTGTAACAACTTGGTTAAAGGTGTTGTTATTCGGGAAAAACCATCCACAAACCCTCTATAGTAACCTGCCAAACCCAGAACACTACGTACCTCTGTCACAGATCTAGGCGGTTTCCAACTCACAACAACCTCAACCTTATGCGGATCAACCCTTATACCTTCGGTCGAAACTACATGACTGAGAAAAACAACCTCCTTTATCCAGAACTCACACTTGCTAAACTTAGCATCTAGTTTATTATCCAACAAAGTTTGCAATACAATCCATAGATGCCTATCGTGATCTTCCTCGATACAAGAGTACACAAGAATATCATCGATAAATAGTACAACAAACTGATCTAAAAACTCATGGAAAACTGGTGTTCGGCTGTGTAGTTCTATAAATTATACAAACACATATGTGCAAGTATACACAGTCGTACAAGTAATAAACGGTGAGTGAGTATCGTTCCCACGAGGATCGGGGTAAAGTGTAAGTGAAATTTGTCAAGGCAAAAAGGTGTCACTAAACAAAAATAAAATAAATAAAATGATATAAACAAATAGAAATGAATATGTACGGTGCAAGTGTAATGGTGAAATGCTATGACAATTTTAGAATACAAGAAACTAAAATTTGCCAAGGCAAAATGGGATGGATGGTGGTGGCACGATAGATGTATGAATGTGGTGTATGAAGAGTACGGTAATGTGATTGCAAATAAACAGAGGAAAAAGAGGAAAACAGGGGAAACAAAGGAACACTTTGTAAATGCCTAGGCAAAAGCAAGATAAGAGAACACATGTAAACAATACGATGTATTAACCCTCGTTTGATGAGCTCTCATGGGAATGATTGTTGGAGGTTCCTATGGACTTCTTAACCTCACTCCTACGAACATCTAGCATCTATGGTGTCTATTTACTCGATAGAGGTTTCTAAAGTGTTCCCGCTCTCTCGAGTCATAGGTTTCTAAACACGGGACACTCTCGTGCCTCTTACAATGCCTAGATGATTAACATCAATGAGCAAAACAAATATACAAACACATAGAAGGCAATATATTAATAAAAGCAAAGATAATCATCCACAAAAACAACCACCAAAATAAAGCAAAGCATGATGGTATGAAAGTTTAAAGATAAACATCATCCACAAATATCATCCATAAACATCCACATAACCTCTCAAATATATAAAAAGAAATAAAGCAAAGAGAAAGGTTGGAAGACACCCTCGGTCCGTGCCACCACCGGCTCTTCGTCTACCATGGGACGCCTTAACATGCTAGCCCCTCTTGGGTGCCTAGCACGCCAGTCCCTTCAAGCTCTATCAATGGAGGACCCTACGAAGGGTGGTTGAGGAAGAAAGGTGGAAACTTTCTCCGCCGCTTTTTGCTCTCCTTGTGCCTCAAAATCTGCTCCAAAGGTCCTCCTTTTCTAAGGAGAAAGGTTGCTCTTTTATAAGGTCACCATGCCTTATCAAATGGGGGGTTAAATCCCTAAGGTTTGATGAAAATTCCATTTTGGCCCCCGTCACGTGATGGCATTTCTACAGAGATGGCAGTGGTGACGGTGGTCCCCTACTGAGGTGGCTCGTGTTCAGGTGGTATTGGCTATGGTCCCCTACTATGGAGGTTGTTGTCAGCCTGTCTTGTGGTAGCTGTGGCCAGCCTATATTGGCACCAGCTGGCACTCCCCTCAAAATATCTTCTTGTCTTGTAGTGCAGCACAAGAGGTCTCCAGATTTCTCATGGCATTTTCCCATCGCTATCCTTCTACGAATGCCATGACAAATTTCCTTTGCTCCCAACTTTGCTTTACCTACACAACATCAACCAGAAGCCTGACCTTCCCCGTAAAATAACACTGTTGAGTTGATCGTTCTTGAATACAAAATATTGACTTAAGGACTTAAAAAATTATTTCAAGAATAGTCCTTCTATTTAATTGTTATATCAAAATCAAATTTAGTTTTACAATCTCCCCCTTTTTGATATAACAAAACCATTTAAAGATTTTTAAGTTTAAGTCAAGATTTTTGGATTTTAAACACTTTGAAAACTTTTAAAGACTCCCCCTTAATATGTGCACGATTTTTAAATACTTTAAAGATGGTGGTTTTCCTAAACTTAAAAGCATAAAAATTCTCCCCCTTTTTGTTAGATCAAAATCAATGAAATATAAGGCAATAGACAAAGCAATATAAGGCATTAAGGAGAACAATTACTAAACATAATCCATAGCATTTAATATTGAAATCCAAATCCAACATAATAAAACCAAAGCATAAAGAAATAATAAAAAGTGCATATGTTCTAAATATGAATGCAACCAAATGCTTAAGGAAACATAACTAGTCCTAAAAGCCAAATAGCAAAGCATAAGATAAAACTAATAGGACTAATCGCCCATCTCATCATCATTATCATCATCCTTGTCTTCGTCCTCTTCGTCTTCGTCTTCCTCGTCTTCTTCAACCTCAACATTGGCATCTTGTTCGTTGAGTTGTTGAGTATACCGAAGGGCCTCGATGGAGATGCGCAAGGCATGGCCTTGGGTCTCTAGTCCCGTCAATCTAGTACTCATAGAGTCAAAGCTAGATTGAAATTGAGTGGACATAGAGTCAAGACGACCATCCATAGAATCCATGCGAGCACTCAATGAACCAAAGTTTGCATTCAACGTACCAAATTGAGTGTTGATGGACTCAAACTGAGCATCCAAGTTGTTGAACCGAGTGGTAAGGAAAGCCATCATGTCAACACTCGGAGCAACTTGTTGAAGAGGCTCGGGATCAATGAGAGGAGGAGGAGGAGCACCACGAGTCCATTCACCGTTACCGGAATAAATAAAGTGGGCACGGTGGAGAGAGGTTTCACCAATGAGTTCTTTTAAAGATCCCACTTTGTCGAAAGAACAATCAATTCACAAATGCAAGAAGATAGAACTAAGAACACATGCAGAAGGAAAAGATTGGACAAGTGGGGTGGCTCGGTTTTGGACATGCCAAACCATGTCCGAGAAAACGATTTGGGCAAGATTGGGTCTAATACCTTGACGAAAGCATTTTAGCCAAAAGCTATCTACTTGACGGATTCGAGAGAACTTACCATTGGATGGACGAATCCACCACGAGATGATAAGATGAAGAAATCTATCATGCACGTCAAGAGTAGAAGCTGGTCCGGTAAAGTGGCCTAGAGAGTCTTCATTGGTTTCACCCTCATCCTCAAGGCCAAAAACATCCTCAAAAGTCGAGACATCGATTTGGAAAAGTTTTCCCATAAGAAAAGATTCGATGGCTATGACCTTAGTGTTGTCCATGAGATCAAAAAGGCATGTGGCATTAGTGTAAAAGATTAGGACAAGAGTAGGAAAGAATTTACCGGAATGGGTAAGGAATTTCAAAAACTTCCATCGAACAAGAAGGTCATAATACTTAAATTGGAACTTGAACGAGTCCATGAATTGGATGTCGACACGACGTTCTTGTTTAAGAGGAAGATGTCGAAAAAGATTGAATTGATTGACCCGTTGAGATGTATCCAAGCATCGTGTAAAGACTTCTTGCACATCAACACGTGCAGGACGAGTCGATGAAGAACTAGCCTCGGTGCGAGAGCGTTTCTTCGGTGCCATGAAATCTAGATATTTCACAAAAGTGTTGGATTAGTTTGATAAAACATGTATGCTATATAATCAAATTCAATCCTATTTAGCAATCTAACAATTCAAGGTATTTGAGAATTTTGACAAAAACTTTGAAAAACCATTAAAAATTATACGAAAGAGGATTTATATTCGATTAAAAAATTATTTTAGATTTTAAAAAAATTGTAAGATTATCAAAACCCATACAATAGACATTTAAATTGTGATCAAAATCTAAATTTTAACAATCTAAATCCAAACGAAAATAAGGTTTTTCGAAAATATACCTTGAGTGTAGATTAGGATGAATCTAGTGATTGTGAAACACCGTTTGATGATATTATGTGGTCTTTGATATTTGGATACAAAACCCTCAAAGAAATCGTTGAGATTTTGTGTTAAAAACAACGAATTTGAGAGGATTTTATAGGAGGGCCGGTTAGGGTTTGAGTGTTTTAAATATGGAAGTGTTTTAATTTGATTGGAATTAGGTTTTGGGTGTTTTAAAGCAATCTGCCGCTGCGTGTTTCGAAACAGGTATCGAAACAGGCTTGTTTCGATGCAAGTATCGAATCAGGTATCGAAGCATCTCGATACCTGTTCTTCCCAGACACTTCCCAGATGAGATGATGAACGGGTATCGAAACATGGTTCGATACCACCGAGCTAAGCTCTGCATTTAGGCTTCTAAAAGTACTAGAAATGAGTCTCTAAAGCCCCTAAAAGCATGCATATGATGTCATGACATGATTAGAATGCATGAACAAGTTCATACTCCCGCTAGCAACATGCATGAAAACATCAAGATGCAAAATCAACACAAGCATGATTTCAATGAAGATTCAAGCAAGATATGCATAATAATAACACTTAAGAGGTCAAGATAGGCTAGTTAGACCTAACTCTCTCCTAAGGGTCCAAAAACGCTCCTTATCCAAAGGTTTGGTAAAAATATCTGTTAATTGGTTTAAGGTGTCAACAAACTCTAAAACAACATCAATTTTAGACACATGATCTCTAATGAAGTGGTGTCTAATTTCTATGTGTTTGGTTCTAGAGTGTTGAATGGGGTTTTTGGTAAGACATATGGCACTAGTATTATCACACTTAAGAGGTATGGTTTCTACTTTAATGCCATAATCTAAGAGTTGTTGCTTCATCCATAAAACTTGAGCACAACAACTCCCTAAGGATATGTACTCCGCTTCGGCGGTAGAAAGAGCTACACTATTTTGTTTCTTAGAGAACCAAGATATGAGCATACTACCTAGGAATTGACAAGTTCCGAAAGTACTTTTCCTATCTATCTTACAACCTCCATAATCCGCATCCGAATAGGCATGAAGATCAAAGGATGAGACTTTAGGATACCAAAGACATAAACAAGGTGTGTCTCTAAGGTATCTAAAAATTCTCTTAATGGCAACTAGGTGTGATTCTCTAGGACTAGCTTGAAACCTAGCATACAAGCAAACACTAAACATAATATCCGGTCTACTTGCGGTAAGGTAAAGCAAAGAACCTATCATGGATCTATACAATTTAGAATCAACACACTTACCTCCTTCATCCTTGTCAAGCTTAGTAGATGAGCTCATAGGAGTGGCTTGAGGTTTCACATTCTCCAAGCCAAACTTCTTGAGCATATGCTTGATGTATTTTGCTTGATTGATGAAGGTGCCATCCTTCCTTTGCTTAATTTGGAGTCCCAAAAAGAATGAGAGCTCCCCTATCATGCTCATCTCGAATTCACCTTGCATTAGCTTAGAAAATTCTTGACAATAACATTCATTAGTAGATCCAAAAATAATATCATCAACATAAATTTGAACTACTAAGATGTCATTTTTAAACCTTTTTATAAAAAGTGTAGTATCCACCTTCCCTTTTTCAAAACCTTTTTCAATTAAAAAGTTTGAAAGTCTTTCATACCAAGCTCTAGGAGCTTGTTTCAAACCATATAAAGCTTTTGTTAGTTTAAAAACATGGTTTGGAAATTTTGAATCTTCAAAACCCAGTGGTTGTTCAACATACACTTCTTCATTTATAAAACCATTTAAGAAAGCACTTTTGACATCCATTTGAAAAAGCTTGAAATCATGATAACATGCAAATGCAAGTAGCATCCTAATGGCTTCCATTCTAGCTACGGGTGCATAAGTTTCATCGAAATCTATTCCCTCCTCTTGAGTGTAACCTTGAGCAACTAATCTAGCTTTATTTCTCACAATGTTACCACTCTCATCTAGTTTGTTTCTAAAGACCCATTTAGTTCCAATAGTAGATTTATTACTAGGCCTATCAACTAATGTCCACACATTACTTCTCTCAAATTGATTTAACTCTTCTTGCATAGCCAAAATCCAATAATCATCACTTAAGGCTTCTTTGATATTTTTGGGCTCTATGCATGAGATAAATGCAATATGATTCATTAGTCTAAGAGAAGAACGAGTAGTTACCCCCTTGGATGGATCACCCAAAATCTCACCACTCTTGACATAGTTGAACTCCCTTGGGTAGCTCACTTCCTTTTCTTCAATCTTTGCATTTCCTAGAGCTTCAATTGGAGGATCTTGTGCTTTCTCATTGCTTGGAATCCCATCCACCTTTGATGCTTGTTCATCATCAATGGTTTCAATGATCCCTACATCATCATCATCACAAGAATCCTTCCTAGGAAGGAGGTTATCATCGAAAACCACATGTATAGATTCCTCTACAACTAAGGTTCTTTTGTTGAAAACTCTATAAGCCTTAGAATTTAAAGAATATCCAAGAAAAATAGCTTCATCACTTTTTGCATCAAATTTACCTAAATTGTCTTTTCCATTATTCAAAACAAAACACTTGCACCCAAAAGGGTGAAAATAGCTAATGTTAGGTTTTTTAGATTTTAAAATCTCATAAGGAGTTTTCTTTAAAATAGGCCTAATCATTACTCGATTTATGATGTAACAAGAAGTGTTTGTGGCTTTCGCCCAAAAATACTTAGGTAAATTGTTTTCACAAAGCATGGTTCTAGCCATTTCCTCTAAAGTTCTATTTTTTCTCTCAACTACCCCATTTTGTTGAGGAGTGCGAGGAGCCGAAAAATTATGGCTAATACCATTTTCATTAAAAAAAATTCTAAACCTAAATTTTTAAATTCGGTTTCATGATCACTTCTAATATGAGAAGTTCTTTGATCAAGATCATTTTGAGAAATGTTTGAAAATGTGATGAATTTTTCTAAGGCTTCATCTTTTGTACTTAAAAATAGAACCCAAGTGTATCTAGAGTAATCATCAATAATAACAAAAGCATATGATTTTCCACCCAAGCTAGTAGTCCTAATAGGTCCAAAGAGATCCATATGGATCAATTGTAATACTCTACTAGTTGAAACATCATTAATGGATTTAAAAGAAACTCTCTTTTGTTTACCCTTAGCACATGCATCACAAATTTTATCCAATGAAAATTTGAGCTTGGGTAAACCTCTAACTAGATTTTGGGAGGCAAGTTTCTCTAAAACACTTATGCTAGCATGACCTAGTTTTCTATGCCATAACCATGCATCATTTTCATCACTAACAACTAAGCATGCATGAGATATGTTTATGTCATCTAGATGCACCATGTAAATATTTCCTATGCGATGACCTATGAGCATTGTTCTATTGGATTCTATGTCAATTATTTTGCAACCACTTTTATCAAATGAAACATGGAAACCCTTATCACATAATTGACTAATGCTCAACAAGTTATGCTTAAGACCATTAACAAGCAAGACATTTTCAATAAGAATAGAGGAGTGATTACCAATAGAGCCTATACCGTCAATTTGGCCTTCGGAGTTGTCACCAAATGTCACTACTCCACCCTTTTTGAGCTCTAACTCCTTAAATCGTCCCTTGTCTTCGGTCATATGCCTTGAGCATCCACTATCAAGGTACCACATATTTTGACTTGAAGCTTTGGCCTTGAAGCAATGCTCAACCTACAAACAAAAATTTAGTTTTTTACTTTTGGTACCCAAACCATTTTGGGTCCATGAGAGTTAGTCCCTAAAAGCTTGGTTCCCTTAGGAATCCAAGAAGCAATGGCATTTAAATTATTAGAAACAATGAGTTCCTTAGGAACCCAAACACTCCTAATTCTTCTATGTCTAAAATGCCTTTGAAAAACTTTTTGTTTGTGGTTTTGAAAATTCCTTTTCACATGGTTGGGTTTTGAAGAGCTTCCTTTTTCAAAAGTTGAACTCCCAACCATCTTGATTTGATCTTTAAGCTCATTCACCACCTTGTGGTGATTCTCACTCAAGCTCGAAATAAGGTTGTTTAAATCAACATTTTCTTTTTGAAAGAATTTCAAATCATCATTTAAATCAACAACCTTTTCTTCCAAATCCAAAATCGTTTTAGTCAAAGAATCATTTTTCATTTCTAAATCTGAAATGGTTTTCTTGCTTTTCAAAATTGATTCTTTGAATTTTAAAACCAACTCATCATACACATCTTGTAATTCATCATAAGCATCATAAAGTTCATCATAGGATAAATCATTACAAGATGGTTCGAGGGTTACCTTAGGCTCATCAAGAGCCATGAGACACAAGTTGGCCACCTCGTTGTCCTCATCGGATGATGACTCCTCATCACTCCATGTTGCAACGTGAGCCTTTTGTTTCTTCTTCTTCTCGAAACCCTTCCTTTTGTATAGAGGGCAATCGGTCCTAATGTGATCGGGCTTCTTGCATTCATAGCATATAATTTGATCTTTCTCCTCTTCTTTGCTCTTTGCTTTGAAGTCCCTCTTTCGTTGGAATCTTCGATTCCTATTTTCCCTCATGAGCCTTGTGAATCTTTTAGCCACCATGGCCAATTCCTCTAGCTCTTCTTCTTCACTTGTGTGCACTTCTTCTTGTGACAATGAAGCTTTAAGAGCAATCCCTTGCTTCTTTTTCTCAACTTCCCTCTTTTCGATCTTTACCTCTTCCTTCTTTTTCTATTCTTCTCTCCCTTTCTTCATGATCTCATGGGTGAGAAGAGATCCCACAAGAGCATCTAGCTTTAGAGTCTTCAAATCTTTGGCTTCAATTATAGCCGTTCTTTTGCTATCCCAAGACTCGGGAAGAGAGTAGATAAGTTTTCTCACGAGCTTCTCCTCCGGTATGATTTCACCAAAGCCCTTTAGACCATTTACAATAACGGAAAACCGATCAAACATCTTGGTGATGTCTTCATCCGGTTCCATCTTGAAGTTCTCGTAGTTGAGATTGAGAAGACCGATCTTTGTCTCCTTGACATCATAGGTGCCATCATATGTGGTCTCCAAAGAATCCCAAACTTCTTTGGCACTCGTGCATGATGACATCTTGGAGTAGATGTCGGGACCAAGAGCACAAAAGAGAATGTGCAACGCCTTATCATTGGTGGACATCTTCCTCCGTTCTTCATCGGTCATTTCATTTCTTTTCTTGGGCACTTGTCGATCTCCCTCCATCTTCATTGGAATTGAAGGACCGTCTTCGATTATATCCCAAAGGATATAATCATTGGAGTTGATGAATAGCCTTATCCTATTCTTCCAATAGGGGTAGTTATCCCCATTGAAGAATGGTGGCTTTGTGATGGAGTGTGACTCATTCCACGAACCGGAAGTAGAGGCCATTTGATTTTTGTTGTAGAGATGATCAACACACCTTGGATCTTCTTTGGTGGAGGTGAATCCCTTCAAAGATCTAGCTCTGATACCAATTGTTGAGTTGATCGTTCTTGAATACAAAATATTGACTTAAGGACTTAAAAAATTATTTCAAGAATAGTCCTTCTATTTAATTGTTATACAAAATCAAATTTAGTTTTAAAACACCTATTTCCGCATTATAAATTCCAAAACATAATCAGCCACCAAATACAATATTATGATCCTAAATGTAACTAAATACTCCTAAATGTTCTTGAAGACAATAAATAACTTAAGTAAAAAGGCTCTAAATATAGTCTTTTTACGGAGTTATCACACCCCCAAACTTAAGCTATTGCTTGTCCTCAAGCAATGGATAACAGCTAGCAGAGAAGAAATGTCATGACAATATTTAGGATCAAGACAAGCAAATGGTCAGAGTTTCAGCCCTCAGAAAATATTGTGGCATAAACATATAAAATTTGTGGAAATTTCAAGAACGCTACTCTAGCACAAGATCCATTGCGAGTGTGTATGCGAGTGAGTGTATCCAATCTATGCTTAGTTAGCTTAGAAAAATTCTATAGATTGTTCACTATCCTAGGAAAGCATGTTTTCTCATTTAAGGACAACTTTAATACTTGATAAGTGCCTAAAAGGCTATTATTTACTACTCTTTTCATGGACATTATACACTCAATATACACCAATTCAAGATGATGCATATATTTAATGCACAATAATTGATATCTTGCTGCCATAGCTTACAAAGATAATATCTGTAGAAAAAGCAGGCTTTATGGCATCTTTTATGTAATTGCAGGAAAGCAAGGCCGAGGCAGAACCAGGGCCGCGGCAGCAGAAGCTCCAGTACTGATGCTGTGAGCGATTGAAAGATAAAAATACAAGGAACGTTTCTGGACATGCAGCACATGGATCGAAGCTGGTTAGCACGTGAAAAGCCTAAGTCAAAGACCACAAAGGAGAAACATCCTATTAGGAGTAAACTTGGAAATATTTTATTTATGGAATTAATGTAATCCTACTCCAAGTAGTATTCCTACTTAGGAAATGTTTGCCCTAGGTCTAGACTATATATAGCATAGCCGACCATTGTATAGGTAGAGCCGAATTGAGAGAGCTTAACCCTAAGAATTATTGTGTTCTTTCTTCAATTACGTTCTAAGCTTTCTTAGGGTTAGGTGAAGGTTGTCGAAGTACTTGTGAGAGGAGATTGTAATTTGTTTCTTGTTTCAATGCAATAAAACATTAAGATTTGCTTACTCTTTGCCATTCTTTGTTCTTGCATCCAAGCCCGGGAGGAAAGTTTTTGAGTAATCTATTTATCTAGACTCGGGAGAGTTAGATTCACGAAAGGAGTAAGTACGGTATTTCACTTGATTGGAAAATACTAACTCGGCCTAGGGATAGGTTAGAGTTTCAGAGGCTAAAAGAAGTGTGAGATTGGTTGATAGTTATAATTGATTAACGCCGGGAGGTATCATCAAGGATTGGTTATCAACAATGTTTTGACTTAGAGATAAGCGGAACCATCCAAGGACACTTTGCCGAATATTAGTGAGGTCTGCCCAAGAGCAAGGGATTGTCGCGGCAGACACGCATTATCGCTGTCGAGGTAGTAATCTGCAGTGCTGTCGAGACAGTGTTATGCGATAGCATTGGACAGAAATAAGTCAATCGAATCCACAATACAACGCAACTGGATCCTGCCCACTCTCTTAATTTGTTCTCATTCCTTTTATTTAGTTTTTGTTCTTTAATTAGTTTACTCAACCATATTCACTTGTGTTTTTATTTATTTCCTTTACAGGACAAGAAGATCAAGGAAAGCATATTAAGTACACTAATCCCTGTAGAGACGATACACGATATACTTATCACTTTATTACTTGCGACGTGTACACTGCACAATTTGCGCTATTTTTACACGCAACAATACTCCCCGAATATAATTTTTTTTACACATTTTTTTTCTTTTCTTTTTTTAAACACATGCTAAACACACTGCTACGAGGGGAGCCAGCCTGTCACCCTATCTTCTACTCATGCCATAGCTGCCATTTATTAAACCGCAGTATCCAGGAAATGCCATGACAAGTTAAAAGTGTAGCATCACCTTGTACCTCTTTCATTAACTCATATGCACATGGATATGCCATGGCATAGCGGAGTATCCCTCTAAAGATATGCCTAAGCATTTATTCACAACTTCATTAACTAAACTAGCGGGAGCTTTCTATCAAGATCAAAATTCATTTCAACATGCTGAGTTATTCAATATTTCATTCTATAAAAAATTTCTAACTTTCTAAGCATAGAAAACATACACTCGTGTAATGATAAAATAATAAAAAACAACCAAATCCTAAAGTAGGTTCTATTCAACTCTCAAGTCATGCATATTCAATTAAAGCCTTGGCTATAAAAAAATTATCATCATCGGGCATCATTAACTTTAATCCTATATACTTATCCTAAAACTTACACATTTGTAACGACATTTTTCTACAACTACTGCTATCATGCAAAATGAAAATGAAGTAGGGAACGATACCTCCCTCAAACTTGAGGCAGGCATTGTCCTCAATGCATCTAAAAAAAACTAACCTATATGCAATGCAATGAAATAAATGCAAGGTACCTTAACTTATGTAGGTGGTGCTGATGTAGTGACAACATTGCGACATTTTCAATCGACGCTTGGACTCCTTTTGGTGGCTCTTGATGCTTTTCTAGTTGTCCTGGTATTTCATGCTGAGGTTCTTCAAAGGTAGCTAAGAAAAGCTGAAAACAAAATAAAGCATATAAAATAAAACAATTTATTTAAGAAAAGCAGTAAACTGGAAATGCCATGATATTTGAGTATGTCATGCATCCTGAAGGTGGGAGGTTGGTTTGTCACGCATCACAGGGGCTCCAGTGTAGATGCGTTGTGGATCTATGGAATAGCCATGACATTCTTCCAAAAGTATCTTGTGCATACAGATAATAGGACTAATCTCCTTCAGATCTGCCATGGTCCATCCTATTGCCCATTTATGCTCCAATGGAAATTCACCAGCTTCCTCTTCATCATCCTTTAAGAGCTCTTCATATTCATCTAGTTGTACAAAATTGTTGTGACAAAAATGATCAGCTTCCTTTGACAACTCAGAGTCTGCTTCCAAAATGCTCTGACATTTTTCAGAATCATCCACATACTTAAGATAATTGTTGACATTCACGGTCACACTTTGATCTGCTACTCGCATAGTGAGCTCACCTTTCTCACAATCAATGAGAATGCGACCGGTTGCTAGGAAAATCCTCCCTAAGATGATGGGTGCATTAGCATCAACCTTGCAATCAAGTATAAGGAAGTCCACTAGAAACAAGAATTTTTCCACCCGTACTATGACATATTCGATATTCCCCTCTAGTGTCACTTGGGAACGATCGGCTAGTTACAATATGACAGAAGTGTGCCTCGCATCTCCCATGCCAAGCTTCGCAAAAATTGATTTGGGCATCAGATTCACACTTGATCCAAGATCACAGAGTGCCTTCCCAACAAATGTGTCTCCAACGGAACATGGGACAATAAAGTTGGCTGGATCCTTCTTCTTCATTGGCAATTTACTCAAAGTAGAGCAATACTCTTTTGTTGTGGCAATTGTCTCGAACTTCTCCACTTTACGCTTCTTCGTGACTATCTCCTTTAGAAATTTGGCGTAGGTGAGCATCTGGTCAATTACCTCCAAGAGTAGGACATTTATGTACAACTGATCCAAGTTGTCAACAAACTTCTTGAACTGAATCTCGTCATTATGCTTCTTCAGCCTTTGGGGAAAAGGTGGTGGGGTCTATCTTCTTCCACTGCTGGTGTAGGAACTACTTTTGCCGTGACATTTCTACTTGCTCTATCAGCAGGTTCACTTGTGAAACCTTTCTCCTTGTCCTTCTCCTCGAGAATTTGTTCAGGCATTACTGTCTCTTCTTGCATAGGTTTGGGTGTGGAATCATTACTTGTCTTACCCTAAACTTATCTTGTATATTAATCTACGTGTCACTCCTTAGTGTGATTGCGCGACATTGTTCTTTTCTGTGTGACTTAGTGATTTCAGTATCACTGGGCAGACGTCCTGGCTGACGCTCTTGTAATGCCGTGGCAATTTGGCCAACTTGACTTTCCAGATTTTGCAACAAAGCATTGTGGCTTTGTAATAGTGTGCCTTGATTCTTGATGGTTGTTGTATGCTCTTGAACCATTGTCTTTGTACTCAGAATAAATTCTTGCATGATCTCTTCCAAAGAACTAGTATTCGATGATGATGTCGCCCCCTTTTTCGAATTATGCCATGGCATATTCGCTTGAAAATTCTGGGGCTCATTAGAATTCTGATTCCATTCCTGCGGATTAGGATTGTTGGCTCCTTGGTCTCCCCATGAAAAATTTGGGTGTTGTCGTCATCCTGGATTATATGTGTTGGAGTAAGGATTGTTGTTGCTTTTGTTGAATTTGCCCAAATAAGTGGTTGTCTCATGATTTCCTGGGCACTCATTCTCATGGTAATTGACTTGGCATATCAAACATGCTGAGTTGACCATCTTTACTTCCTTCACCTCATTGGAACATTGGATGTTCTTCAACATATTTGTGATGACTGAGAGTTGGGAGAATAATGAGTCCTTAGCTTCAAGCTCAAAAGTCCCTTGCGTCTTCCTCCCGGTTCAAAGTCTTGTAGAAGGAAATTGATAGTCATTGTTAGCAATTCTATCAACAATGTCAAATGCCTCCTCGGGTGATTTGTCTAGCAAAGTTCCATTTGTCGAGTCATCTAACATCATCCTAGTTGGTGCATTGACTCCGTTGTAGAACATTACAACTTGAGTCCAATCTTGAAAACCATGATTTGTACACTTCCGAAGCAATCCCTTGTCTCGATCCCAACATTTGCACAATGACTCGTCGTCGCCTTGTCGAAAAGAAGCAATGTCATTTCTAAGATGAGCGTTGAGATTCAGAGGATTATGCCGCAATAAAAAGCTCTTGCATAGATCAACCCATGACTTTATCGATCCGGATGGTACTCCACTCAACCATCCCCTTGCTCGGCCACATAGGGAATAAGGAAATAGCTTGAGCTTCAACACATCCTCATGTACTCCTTGTTGTCAGAATGAGTCACAAACTTCTAGGAAAACTTGAATATGTTCCTTGTGTCTTCATGCGGCATTCCTCCAAATTGCCCAATAGAGTTCAATATAATGAACATGACAGGCTTAAGTTCAAAGTGTGTAGCTTGAATTTCTGGTGTCACGATGCCAGGATTAAGATCATCCAAGAAAGGATTTAAATGATCCCGAATAGTCCTTGGTCGAGGTGCAGCAGCATTCAGATTTGCCCCGACATTTGGAACTACTAGGTCTTGCATTGGTGGTGGGTCCATAGCTCAACACTGAGTACATCTTCGTTGTCGAAACAATTGTTCAATCTCAGGCACAAATGGATAGATAGGTCTGTCAATAGACCTTCTGGTCATGCACTAGGAAAAAGCCCTGAAAAGAAAAACAAATAAAACAAGTCAAACTGAACTAAAAAAACAAACAAAGTAAAATGAAAATGCCAAGGTAAAAATTACAAACTTTACTCGCCAGATCCCCGACAATAGTGCCAAAAACATGGTGTTCGGCTGTGTAGTGCTATAAATTATGCGAACACATATGTGCAAGTATACTCAGTCGTGCAAGTAATAAAGGGTAAGTGAGTATCGTTCCTACGAGGATCAGGGTAAAGTGTAAGTCAAATTTGTCAAGGCAAAAAGGTGTCACTAAACAAAAGGAAAATAAATAAAATGATATAAACAAATGGAAATGAATATGTACGGTGCAGATGTAATGGTAAAATGCTATGACAATTTCAGAATACAAGCAACTAAAATATGCCAAGGAAAAATGGGATGGATGGTGGTGGCACGATAGATGTATGAATGTGGTGTGTGAAGAGTATGGTAATGTGATTGCAAATAAAAAGAGGAAACAGAGGAAAACAGGGGAAACAGAGGAACACTTTGTAAATACTAAGGCAAAAGCAAGATAAGAGAACATAGGTAAGCAATACGATGTATTAATCCTTGTTTGATGAGCTCTCATGGGAATGATTGGTGGAGGTTCCTATGGACTTCTTAACCTCACTCCTACGAACATCTAGCATCTATGGTGTCTATTTACTCGACAAAGGTTTCTAAAGTGTTCCCGCTCTCTCGAGTCATAGGAACCTGACAAATTAAAATGCCACGGCATCTTGCCTGTCACGCGAGTGACACTGGCCTATCGACAAATCACACTCCTTTTAGTCATTGAAACCCTCACCTATGCCTCTTTCGAGTGCTCTAGGATTAGATTAGGCTCTATTTGCAGTCTAGAACCTATTGCTCACGTAGATCCTCCCTTAGCTCCTCTAGGATGATCTAAGGATCTATAGCTACGCCTCTCTCGAGTGCTCTAGCATGCACCTAAAAACGGGACGCTCTTGTGCCTCTTACAATGCCTAGATGATTAACAACAATGAGCAAAGCAAATATACAAACACATAGAAGACAATATATTAATAAAAGCAAAAGATAATCATCCCCAAAAACAAACACCCAAATAAAGCAAAGCATGATGGTGTGAAAGTTTAAAGATAAACATCATCCACAAATATCATCCATAAACATCCACATAACCTCTCAAATATATAAAAAGAAATAAAGCAAAGAGAAAGGTTAGAAGACACCCTCGGTCCATGCCACCACTGGCTCTTCGACCACCATGGGACGCCTTAGCGTGCTAGCCCCTCTCGGGTGCCTAGCACGCCACTCCCTTCAAGCTCTACCAATGGAGGACCCTTCGAAGGGTGGTTGGGGAAGAAAGGTGGAAACTTTCTCTGCCGCTTTTTGCTCTCCTTGTGCCTCAAGATCTGCTCCAAAGGTCCTCCTTTTCCAAGGAGAAAGGTTGCTCTTTTATAAGGTCACCATGCCTTACCAAATGGGGGGTGAAAACCCTAAGGTTTGATGAAAATTCCATTTTTTCCCTCATTACGTGATGGCATTTCTACAGAGATGGCAATGGTGACAGTGGTCCCCTACTGAGGTGGCTCATGGTCAGGTGGTATTGGCTGTGGTCCCCTACTGTGGTGGCTGTGGCCAGCCTGTATTGGCACCAGCTGGCACTCTCCTCAAAATATCTTCTTGTCCTGTAGTGCAGCACGGGAGGTCTCTAGATTTGCCGTGGCATTTTCCCATCGCTATCCTTCTGTGAATGCCATGAAAAATTTCCTTTGCTCCAAACTTTGCTTTACCTACACAACATCAACCAAAAGCACGACCTTCCCCGTAAAATAACACCTATTTCCGTACTATAAATTCCAAAACATAATTTTCCACCAAATGCAATGTTATGATCCTAAATGCAACTAAATGCTCCTATATGTGCTTGAAGACAATAAATAACTTAAGTAAAAAGGCTCTAAATATAGCCTTTTTACGGAGTTATCAAAAACTCGGTTCATCATGTCCATGAAAACAACAGGTGTATTAGTCAAACCATAGGGAATAACCCAAAACTCATAATGGCCATACCCAGTCCGAAAAGCAGTTTTAGGCACATCATGATCCTTAACTCTCAACTGATAATACCAAGAGCGAAGATCGATCTTGGAAAACACTGTCGCACCTCTACATTGGTCGAACAAGTCATCTATCCTTGGCAAGGGATACTTGTTCTTTACCGTCAACTTACTCAATTGACGATAATCAATACACATACGCATGGTACCATCTTTCTTTTTCACAAACAAGATCGATCACCCTACGGTGATGTACTTGGTCGGATAAAACCATGATCCATCAACTCCTACAACTGAACCTTGAACTCTTTCAACACTTTGGGAGCCATTTGATAAGGAGTAATAGAGATAGGTAAGGATTCCTCTATTAGCTCAATATTGAATTCAACCTCACGGTTAACTGGTAAACCCAGTAACTCTTCCGGAAAAACTACAGGATAGTCACAAACAATATGTATGGCCTAACCTCTTTCATATTAGGATTCAAAACATAAGCCAAATACGTATCACAAACCCTAACCAGCAACCTATTGGCTTCTAAATCCAACACAACATTGGATAAAAACTTTACACTCACAACAACCATAACTACCTCCGAGTCATCAGCTAACCTCAAGGAAACTCTTGTGGTCCTAAAGTCCACCATAGCTTTATGTTCAACTAACCAGTCTATACCAAAATAAGATCAAACCCTTGGAACGGTAATTCTTTAAGGTCGACAGTAAAATCATGGCCTTGAATAGTTAAAGGGCATCTTCTATAAATTTTCCTGACCACTACAGTCTTACCAAAGGAACTAGTAACACTCATGCCAAAATTCCTGTTCTCTACAAGTATGTCTAAAGTTCTTGCATGCTCACTAAGGATATAAGAATGAGTAGATCCAGGATCTAACAAAGCGAACAAAGATAGAGATTATAAGGAAAAGGGAGTTTGAAACCATATCAGTTTCGTTCTGAACCTTCATGTGTGCATAAACCCTTGCCTAACCATATTCACGACACTTTTGTCCCTGTTTCTTGTCTCAGCGTTAAAAATTTCCTCTGACCCTACCTCTATTCTAATCGCCCCCTATCAACTGAGAATAGTCCCTCTTGTTGTGTCCAGACTTACCACACTGCCAGCACACCCCAGTACTCCAACACTAACCTGTATGATATTTCCCACACTTGTTACACTTAAAAGCATGACCTTCCTAATTACCACAACTAACTCCTCCTCCTCGATACTGATTTTGACCATAATGCCTATCTCTTTGCTTTTTAGACTTATCTCTGCTATTTTCACTCTCAAATGGCCTCTTACCAGCACCAAATCCAGATGATTTCAAGCCCAAACTCCACTCTATGTCTTTTGCCCGATCAGCCAACACATTAAAATTTGTATAGTCCATAGCCAGCAAGTAAGTTTTTACCTCTCTAACCAAACCATAATAAAACTGCTCACAGCGAGATCTCTCATTGGGTAAGAACTTAAGAGCATACTGACTAAGTCTGACAAACTGAACCTCATATTCAGAAACTGACATACTTCCCTGAACCAAAGCCATAAACTCTATTTTTCTCATCCAGATACCAAGCTCCCAAGTACTTACGCTTGAAAGCCTCACCAAAGAAATCCCAAGTCATCTCCTCAGTCTTCATACCATAGGTAGTGGTAGTCCACCACTTATACGCATCTCCCTGAAGCAAAGCAACCACACATCCCAATTTCTTTTCATCAAAATAGCCCATTTGAACCAAGATATGGTTTGTGCTTTCCAATCAAGATTCAGAGTCTTCCGAGGATAGTCCCATGAACTCAACATCTCCAAGAATATGGAGCTCCCCTCTCCAAAGGTAAACCAGGATTAGTAACTGGTGGAGCAACTGTGGCCAATATTCCAGCAACTACAGCCTAAAAAACACCCACTATTGCCTGAACTAATTGAGACATGTAACCTCAGCCGGCACAACAAGTGAAATTATGGTTACCAATCCTTTCTTAAGTATATTTCATACTTGTAGGTAAGTTTTTAGTTTAATTTAATATCTATAAGTAAAATAATTTTGTGTTCAAAGTTTAGGTACTAAAACGAAAGGTTTCAAACTTTATTCTAACCTAAAACGACATTAACAATTAGGGGTATCAAAATCCCTTGTCGATGTATCGATCCCAGGTGTAATTAAAATGGGTATAGAAATAGTGTTCAAGCGTTTCAATATCCTACTCAATGCCCTGCGTAGCAAGCCCGCGTTTTGATATAGCTTGGTCCTCGTTCTAATACGATTTGTCACTGTAAAAATTGGATTCAAAACCCGGAATTAGCGTATCGATACGCCTGCTTGTGTTCATCATACAGTATCGAAACCATATCTTACCGTTTCGATACCTAGGCTAAATTTTGAACTTATCCCTCGTTATTTTGCATGGGTATCGAAACCTTAAGGTACCATTTCGATACCACCTACCCAGAAACTGCAGGATTTCCAGACCTCAAGCATAAAACGTGATAAGGCACACACTAGATACATATTCTCCCCTAAGGAACATAAATCATGTAATACAATTAGATTTCTAGATACAAGTCTTCCTAATTCCATGATCATAACACGAATATATATGAATATTTATCAATATCGTAAATCAACATAGTTTAACACATGTCAAGTAAGAATCAAATCCCAAAAACTTCAATATCATAAAAGCATACCAATGTGAAAATTCAATATCCAAAACTCAATTACCAACTCAAATATCATAAGTTTCCTAATCACCATTGCTCCTAAACTACATAAGGTTCAAACTTAAAGACAACATACTTGAGCTAATATGGATTAAAAAAACCTATATAGTTTCCTTGCTTTCCTTGGATGATCATCTAACTTATTTCTCTATATTACAAGGGGAAGAGATGAGGTTAAGCCGAAGCTTAGTGAATGAATAATAAAATCATTTAACTACTTGTAATGCAGCCCATAATATACTGAAAATCGGTTATAAAACAAGTCATTCTCAAGAAAATCACTTGTGGCTATAAAGGCCACTAATATACATAAAATCAACAAGTGTTCATCACATGCCATTTGCCACAAGACAAGGATGACAAAACCTTTGAGCTTGTTAACGAAAAACATGCAATTCACAAATTACATCAAAACAATAAAACGTTTACAGGTGCATTTTTCACTTATTGGTTAAGAGATATGAATGGATTTACCTCTAATCGTTGGGATAAACAGACACATGGGAATGGCATCGTACACCAATCCACACAGATTGACCATCACAATCTAAAGATCCACACCTTAGTGTTTGAGATAGTTCGCCATACTTAATTGCAATATGCATAACATACCACACAGAACTAGGCTAACCTTTAATGCATCACTCAAGGAATTTAAAACACATACGAATTTGAATTTATAGTGCACTCACATCCTATTGATCGATCAACTTATCACATGCCTTTCATCTTAATATCCAACACAAAACAAAATTGAATGCTCAAGTTTTTCATTAAAAACAATAGGAAGCTCACATGTATTCCTCTAACTTATGCACAAATTTACATAAACCGTTAAAAACCATATTTAATGTACTTTGAAAGCAATCCGAGGAAATATTAAAACCAATGTAAAAACAGTAACATGAGCATTTTTTCACATGCATATTCACATATGCACAATTATATAACAAGTATGACTAAATCATAGAAAAATAACATAGTATGGAAAAAAACGATTTACGAGAGCAAACGTAAAACTTACTTCAGAGTATAGAGAGGTTTGTCACACTTTCCATACACTCTCAACACTTTGAAAAAAAAAAGTAAAACAATGTCGAAGTAGCCCACTCTCAAATCGACTAGCCAAAAGTCGTTTCTTGTCCGACAAGCCACCAATATAGAACCGAACTCCTTCAAACGTGATCTCTCACTTCTTTCCCTGATTCAAACATCAAACTCGGAGGATTTAATTCTCCAAATCTCAAACAAACATCCCCTAACCACATCTATACATAGCAACCCTTAAAAACCTTAAAAACTTTAACCGAAATTTTTTCGAAACCAACCAAACTTTTCCTAAACCTATACTCCGGGATTAAGGACTTTAAAGATATGTTATAAACATCCTAAAATATTCAAAATCATTTAATTAAGATCCAAAAATAGTGAGTAAAACTCTTGAACGAAAATTATATATTTTTGACCCAAACACCGATTTTTCTAAAGCAAAAGATTAAAACGATTTTTATCAAGCCAATAACATGAGAATTTTAGTAAAGAACCTTTTAAAAGTATAGAATTTATTGTTTCTTACCTCCAATTGTGACCCAACCAACTTTCATGGTTTTTGAAAAAGAAAACGATTGAAAAACGAAACTTTTTGAAGAAGAAAAGTTATAAAAATAATCCTAAACAAAAATAATCAAAAAGAAATTGATTTTAACTTGAAAATAAGATTTTTCTTTGTCTTGGGAAAAGAGAAAAAATAATAAAATAAGGATTTAAGTTTTGATATAAAATAGGTTTTTCGGAATTAAATCAAATAATTTGGGTTATATGTTTTAAAATTTGGGTTTTGAGTTAATTAAATAAGCCCATGAAAGGTTAGTTCAACTAAAATTAAAATTGGATAAAATCCCCTTAAATATTCAAAGTTTTGGCTTAGTTTATAAAATTGTTCATAAGTTTTTATTTTTTACAAAATATTCACTAATTCCAAAATCTTAGGGATTCAAAGCTCAATTTTCAAAATTGAGTTGACCAAATTCAAATATATATTAAATAATAATTTTAGGATATTTTCCATAATTTATTTTGATTTATTTAAAACTAATTTTTTATTATTTTATCTGGAACTAGGCTTAACCGGCTAAACTGACACACTAACTTCTAAGCCAATTTTTTGGGCATTGTACTATCATTTTAATGAGTCAGTTTACCCAACATTTAGGGGAGAAAATAAAATAACTGGAAAAAGAAATAAGTTGGAATGAATTATCATTTTTTTAGTTTGATCCACGTATTCAACAATGTGAACTATAAGTTCAAAGGATAATTAATTTAGGAAATCAATTGCTAGATGATTTTGTAGACCCTAAAAGAGTGGCTAAGTCACGTATAAAAGTTTTAAATGCTCCGATTAAATTTGATGTCCTGGAAGGACAAACTCTAGTTACTAATGATTGTAACTAATGCTTGAGGAGTGGTATACAAATAGGTTCCAAAGATAAAAATTCTCAAAAAAGAAAAGGAGTTATATTTTATGATGGTCTGATAGAGGAATCAACGTATTATGAAAATCTCTAGAAGAGATTAAAAGGTCTCCAACAGAGATATTGATATGACTCAAGTACATGATAATAAAGAGATCTCAATAAATTATATCATGTCTAGTAATAAATGGAATTGAAATTAAATTAACATTGATAATATATTTGCATGCAATATAGCACAAGATATTTTTTTGATGATGTGGATCATGAATCATTATCAATTGAGAAATGTAAATAAAGAAACGATTGGCCAACATGGAAAGCGACAATTGAGGCGAAACTAAAATCTCTTTTAAAAAGAGAAGTATTTGGGCCTACAGCTCGTACATTGAAATGTGTAAAGCTCGTGGATATAAATGAGCCTTTGTGAGAGATACAAATCAAAAGGGAAAATATTGAGATATAAGCTCATATGGTTGCAAAAAGATTCTCACAAAGACATTGTAACGACCCAAAACTGGGCCAAGAAGTTTAGTGAACTGGTTTCGTCGGTTTAGCCTAGTTCGAGATTAAATACTTAAAAATTAGTTTTTAATTAAGATAGATTATGGAAAATATCCTAAAATTCTTATTTTATATATATTTAACTTAGGTCAACTCAATTTCAAAAATTGACCCTTGAATCCCTAGGATTTTGAAAGTAGTGATTATTTTGTAAAAATTGAAAACTTGAGGATAATTTTATAAACTAAGCCAAAACTTTGAATCTTTAAGGGACTTTGATAAAATTATAATTCTAGTTGATCTAAACTTACGTGATCTTATTTAATTAACTCTTAACCCAAGTTTTAAAACCCAAAACCCAAAATAACTTAATTTTAATTCCTAAAAACCTATTTTACATCTAAACATAAACCAATTTTTAGAGAAAAAAAATTCTATTCAAGGCAACCACTCTATCATATTTTTAAATGTAAACACCAATCTTTTCAATAAAAAATTGTTTGGTTAATTCTTTATATTTTTCTTCTTCAAAATCTCTTTGTTTTTCTTCGGTTTTACTTGTTTTTAAACATTGGAAGGAGGTTGGATCAATTTTGGAGGTGAGAATCATTCAACACTTTGAAACCTAATATTTTTTAATGAAATTCCTAAGTTATTTGCTGATTGAAACAATCTTTAAAGTCTTGAATTAATAAAATATATTTTCTTGATAAATATTCCATTGTTTTCTTGATTTTCGTTCAATGGTTTTATATGGATTTTTTTGATGCCTAAATAAATTAATCTTGAAGGTTTTAGATGTAATTAAAATGAAATTTAAATATCTAATCGCGGACATAAGATTTAGGTGGTGTTTTGAGAGGTTTTCGGTGAGTTTTGGTTAAGTTTTATGGTGTTTTCAGGGGTTGTTTGGTATTGGTCCGTGTTGGGGGATGTTTGGGTATGTATTAATATACTAAACCCTTTGGTTTTGTTTTTTGAATCAGTTCAAGAGTAGAGGAACAAGTTTGAAGGAGATCGGAAAGTCGAATCACGTTTTCGGGTGACTTGTCGAGCTAATTTCGGTTTTGGTGAGTGGATTATGAGGGCTGCTTATACTGTATAGTTTTAAATGTGTTTTTAAAGGTTTAGGGGTGTAGGGAAGGTGTGAAAAAACTCCCTATACTCAGAATTAAGTTTAAAGTATTGCTTTCTTAAAGGTTCCCATATTGCCTTTTTTTACTATGTGTTTTAGTCATGCTCGTTTTATACTTGTGCATATGTGAATATGCAGGTGTTTCAAAGCTCATGATATGTTTTTACAAAGTTTTCATATGAATATGATGCTCCCATGGTTTTGTTTTGAAAATACGAGAAAAGTGGGTTTTTTACCGGTTTATGCATTTGATGCATGTGTTAGTGGGATGCATGTGTTTACATTCTTTTTTAACTTGAAAACTAGATCATTGGTTTTGTTTTATGTTGGATATTAAGATGATGTTTAAAGGTATAAGGTTATCGATCAATAGGATGTGCAGTGTACTATAAATACAAAATTCGTACGTGTTATAAATTCCTTGAGTGATGCATTAGAGGTTAGCCTATTGTTGTGTGGTATGATATTCATATTGCATTTTGGTATGGCGAACTATCCCGGACACTAAGGTTGGATCTTTAGATTGTGATAGTCAATCTGTATGATTTGGTGGTATAATGCCATTCACGTGTGTCCGTTTATCCCAACAATTAGAGGTAAGTCTAATCGTGTCACTTAACCAACATATGAAAAACGTAAGTATAATATATTTATTGTTTTGGTACAATTCGAGGATTGCATGTGTTTTCTTATTGAGCTCAAATGATATATAAGTCTTGCTGAGTAGCTTGTAAGACTTGGTTATGCTTACAAAGCATGTGATTTCAAAAAGAAAATTTGAAAAGGTTTTTTTTCTTATGAGCCATGGTACACTTGCTAATTTTCAAAAGGTGGCATTGCTTGCCATGATTGACTATTTTCACAAAGACCGTGACTTGGTTTTTAAATTGATGAAAATGATTTAATATGGGTTGCATTGCAAGTTGTTTTCAAATGTATTTTGAAATATGTTTTTATTCACTCACTAAGCGATTGTTTACCCTCTCATTTACCTTACAATGCAGATTATTTAGTGTGGAGGCAGCAAAGAGAAGAAAGGATCCAAGTAACCGCAAAGTGAAAGCTCAAATATGTCTTTATAACATTAGTAGTACTGAGAGAGCAATGGTGATGGAATATCATATTGAGAATGACGTTTACGCTATTTACACTTTCAAAGGCTAAAATGATTATCTATGTTGATGTTAGGTTTGTGACATGGATTTGAATTGTCTATTGATATTCCTTTAGTTATAATAAAAGTTATATGGAAGTTTCATTCTTGATATCCCTATGTGTGAATTTGAGTGTTGTTCATAATGAAGCATGACTATTTACGAGTTAAATCTATGATGTGGTTATTTAGGTTGGAATGCATATAAAAATCATGTTGAATATATTGTTGTTGTTCTTATATGTATTTATGAAATTGTTGAAGTTGAAGCATGCTCTTAGGAGTTTGAATATATTGTTGCTAACTAGGTTTAATTTCATCTAGCTAATATTCCATGATATGTGCTTAAAGTTTTTTTAGATGAATTTGCATGTAGAGAATGTCTTGAAACCTTTTGAGGCTTGAAATCTAGAAAATATGTAGTTTCTAGGGTGATGATTTGGGAACTATACCTTAGGGTATCGATACTCAAGCAAGAACAAGAGACAAATCTGGGAAAATAAGCCTAGGTATCGAAACCGTAAGAGATCATTTTGAAACGGATCAAGCAAGCGTATCGATACATATTCCCCGTGTTCCGGAACCCGTTTTAATAGTGTTAATTCGTATCAGAACGGGGCTTATGCTATACCAAAACACGGGCTTGCATAGCAGGGAATTAGGCAAGGATAGTCTGCTTATCGAAATGATCTAAGGGAGTTTCGATACCTCTTGTCGTTAAGTTTGTTATAGGCTGGAAATAGTTTAGATTCTTTACGTTTTAGTTCATAAAACTTTTGCATGCAATTAAATGAGTTTAGACCTTATTTAGGACTGGAATTTGAGATGAAAGCATTTAATGAACCTAATTAAAGATTGGTAGTACTAATTTCATAATTAATCCTTTAATTGCTAGAAAATTACATTTTGATCCTTAAAGCATGTTTATACGTATTAGGACTCGTTCCTTATTTGTTTCCGATGCAATTGACTATAATCTATGCTTGAACATGTAGGATCAAAATAAAGCATCTAGATAAGATAAAAGAAAAATATATAGACGTTAAAATTTAGGGTTGTTTATCAAGGTGAGTCCCCGGATTAGCCTCAGTATTCCCCATGTAGCTCGTTCGAGTCGGGTTGTGTCTAGACCGAGTCGAGGGGGTTACAAACATGATCGATTATGAGGAAAATATATTTCTCGATGGTGGATGCAACTACTTTTAGATTTTGATTAGTCTAGCAATAAATAAAATTACTCAGTTTCCACCTAATGGATGTTGTTACATCCTATTTGTATGGGCCTCTTGATAGTAATATTTACATTAAAATTTCAGAATGATTTAGATTACCATAAGAAATTAATTCAATTTCTTGAGAACGTTTAATCCGGAATCAAGAGGAAGAGTTACGATAACTTACATTGGGTTCCTTGATAAACAGCAAAAACAGCAACTGGATTTGCGGTAATCACGATCGTTCGACAATTCGAATCTTTAGCCTTCACGAATATCGTCTCGGCCTCTACTCAGTTCACCCGGTTGAGAGAGCAAATCTCGAAAAACTGTTTTTCGTGATTCTAGGGTTTGGAATTCAGAATTCTCTATCGTGGCTGCTAGACCAATTGATCCTTTATATAGGTGTAACCCTATGTATAAGAGTTTGATTCTGAATTGGTTTATAGGAAATAATTACTTTAATTATTTCCTTAAATTTCAGAATCTATATTTAATTTGAATTTAAAGAGTTTGATTCTGAATTGGTTTATAGGAAATAATTACTTTAATTATTTCCTTAAATTTCAGAATCTATATTTAATTCGAATTTAAAGAGTTTGATTCTGAATTGGTTTATAAGAAATAATTACTTTAATTATTTCCTTAAATTTCAGAATCTATATTTAATTCGAATTTAAAAGGAATATAATTACTTTAATTATATCCTTTATTTAAAATTCGGGATTAAATATAATCTACTTATACTTATATATATATTTGCTCCGTTTCAACCATTGGGTGTGACCCTGTAGGCTCATTGTAACGTTAGTAATAATATTAGAACAATTTTAATATTAAAAACAATGAGTGACATCTAGCAATATATCATTGTCATCTAAGTTACAAGAGATCATGATTCGATGTATCATGTCCGTGACCAACTCTTTTAATGTATTATATCCTTTTGTCCTTTTATATCTTTAATAGGCACAAGTCTTGGAATAGTCACACTTGTATAGCCTATTTTAATGTTTCTTGATATCTAGAGTGGACTACTTTTAATGAATAATTTGTGATATCTCATATCAACATATTCAAGCATGGCCATGCATTTCTAGTCTCACTCAATCAAGTGGCCTTTGATATATTTTCCTAATATGTAGGAAGGACAAATCCTATCTTGATTATTCACATCTCACTACATATATTGTAATATGTCCAATGTCAGTTTTTATAGTGTAACTAATTACGAAACACATTTAACTGCATCAAAACATAAAACAACATATGTTGAGATAGTAATAATCTCAAGTCTAAGGATAATACATATAGTTATCACTATGAGCAATATCGTGACCGTCACATAATAATCCAAGATATATGCTCATAGTGGGTCAATCCAATATATTATTCTCTACTTATATATTCATGTATTAATTCTGACATCTCTATGTCAATGACAACTCATTGTCATCAATTAATCACTTGTTAGTCTTAAGCGTATTATTATTGTTCATACCCATAATAATACTTGACTAAGGATCTTTTAATAATAATACATATATTATTATATGGACCTTATTGTTTCTCAGTTTATGTGACAAATATATCTGAAAACAACAATGGCAATGCCTTTATTCAATAAAATTGGTAAATAAAAGTATCCATACAATCATCATATGATTGGTCTTTGGGCATACTCTAACAATCTCCCACTAGCACTAAGACCAATCACTCACATATCTAATACCGAGTGACTCAGTGTGACGACAAAACACAAATCCAGATTGCGATCTTGAGTCATCCTTATCTATCTTTATAGATTTTAACCCCTAAGATATATGCTGCCTCACCCAAATCTTTCATAGAGAAACAACTACTTAACCAAGTCTTAACTGACTGTAAGGTAGGTATATCGTTTCCTATAAGAAGTATGTCATCTACATACAAGATTAGGAAAGAAACAATGCTCCCACTAGTCTTCTTGTAAACACAAGGCTCATCTTCGTTCTTGATAAAACCAAACTCTTTGATCGCATCATTGAGACGAAGATTCCAGCTTCGAGAAGCTTGCTTTAGTCCATAAATGGACCTTTGCAGCTTATAAACATTTACAGCATTTGTTGGAGCGACAAAACCTTCTGGTTGTGTCATATACACATCCTCTTCAAGTTTTCCATTAAGGAAAGTGGTTTTGACGTCCATTTGCCAAATTTCATAATCATGGAATGCAGCTATAGCAAGCAAGATCCGGATGGATTTAAACATAGCTACAGGGGAGAAAGTTTTGTCATAGTTAATACCATGAACTTGTTGAAAACATTTAGCGACTAGTCGCCCCTTGTATGTTTGTACGTTTCCATCCATGTCGGTTTTCTTCTTGAAAACCTATTTACACCCTATAGGTTTTACCCCTTCAGGTGATTCAACCAAAGTCCATACTTGGTTGACTGACATGGATTCCATCTCAGATTTCATTGCCTCAAGCTATTTCTCAGAGTCTGGGCTCGATACTGCCTCTTGATAAGTTCTTGACTCATCTTGATCCATAATGAGAACATCTCCATGCGTGGTAATGAGAAATCCATATCTCTCAGGTGCATGGCGTTCTCTTGTGGGCCTGCGCAGTGGTTGTGTTTCTAAATCTGTTGACTATTCCTTAACAATTTGTGGAACATGTTCAATCTCAGGTTCAGTGATTTGTTGTTCTTGAACTTCTCCAAGTTCAATGTCTCTACCCTTTCCTTTCTTATTGAGAAATTCTCTTTCGAGAAAAACTTTTGTTCGAGCAACAAACACTTTGTTCTCTTGAGGGTTAAAGAAATAATATCCCTTAGTTTCTTTGGGATATCCAACAAAATTACACTTATAAGATTTGGGTTCGAGCTTTTTAGACATCTGATGTTTGACATATGCTTCGCAACCCTAAATCTTCATAAAAGACATACTAGGACGTTTTTCAGTCCATATCTTATATGGTGTCTTTTGAACAGATTTAGACGGAATACGATTTAAAGTGAAAGCGGCTGTTTCTAGTGCATGTCCCCAGAAAGAAGTCGGAAGATCACTATGACTCATCATTGATCGAACCATGTCTAACAAAGTTTGATTTCTCCTCTCAGAAACTCCATTCAATTGTGGTGTACCTGGTGGAGTAAGTTGTGAGACAATCCCACATTCTTTAAGGAGTTCATCAAATTCTATGCTTAAGTATTCTCCACCTCGATTTGATCGAAGTGCTTTAATACTCTTGCCTAGTTGATTTTGTACTTCATTCTTGAATTCTTTAAACTTTTCGATAGCCTCAGATTTATGGCGCATAAGGTAAATGTAACCATATCGACTGAAGTCATCAGTGAAAGTGATGAAGTACTGAAATCCACCTCTAGCTTGTGTGTTCATTGGTCCACATACATCACTATGTATTAATCCCAATAAATCACTTGCTCGCTCACTTTTACCATTAAAAGGAGCCTTAGTCATTTTTCCTAATAAGCAAGATTCACATACATCCAGTTGTTTGAAAACAAATGAATCTAAGAATCCATCTTTATGAAGTCTTGATATGCGTTTCTCACTTATATGGCCTAAACGACAATGCAGAGATAAGTTTGATTTGAGTCATTTGTTTTTGATCTCTTGGTATTTATGTTATAAATGACATTTTTCTTGATTTAAAATATATAAGCCATTAACCAATTGTGCTGAACCATAAAAAAAACATTATCGAGATAAAAGGAACAACAATTATTCTTAATAATAATCTCAAATCCAATCTTGTCCAAACAAGAAATAGAAATAATGTTTTTAGTCAAACTAGGCACAAAATAATAATCTTCTAAATATAAATCAAGTCCACTAGGTAAAGATAAAACGTATGTTCCTATAGCTAATGCAGCAACTCTTGCTCCATTTCCCACTCGTAGGTCTACATCTCCCTTAGCTAGATTCCTTGTCTTTTGCAGTCCCTGTACAAAAGTACAGATGTGATAACCACAACCGGTATCTAATACCCAAGAAGAAGATGTTGATAGATTCACATCGATAACATAAATACCTGAAGCAGATGCACCATCTGCTTTTGCCTTCTTGACCTCTTCAAGGTAAATGGGGCAATTTCTTTTCCAGTGTTCGGTCTTATTGTAGTGGAAACATTTTCCTTCCTTGCTAACTCCCCCTTTGGGTTTCAGTGCATCATGTTCTTTGGGTATAGGCTTACCTTTACCCTTGTACTTTGCCACTGCCATTCCCTTTCCTTTGTCTTTGCAGACCATCAGAATGGGCTTTGGTCCACCTTTAGACATATTTTTCTCAGCAATTCGTAACATGCCAAGTAACTGTGGCAAAGTTTTGTTAATTTCATTCATGTTGAAATTAAGGACAAGTTGATTGAAGCTATTCGACAAAGATTGCAGAATAACATCAGTAGCCAATTCATCCTTGAGAGGAAAACCCAGCTTTTCCAACGTTTGGATATAGCCTATCATCTTAATGACATGAGCTCCAACAGGAGATCCCTCTACCATTTTGCACTGAAATAGAGCTTTAGAGGTCTCATACCTCTCTTGATGTGCTTGCTCCTCATATATTTCTTTGAGGTTTTGAATCATATCATATGCAACCATGTCCTCATGTTGCTTCTGAAGATCAGGAGTCATGGTAGCAAGCATAAGACATCCGACATCTAACATGTCATCCATGTGTTTCTTAAACTTGTCTTTGTCATCTCTAGAAGCATTAGTTGCCAGTTCATCCGGAACAGGTTCTTCAATGACATATTCCTTTCTTTCCTATTTGAGAACAATTCTCAAATTACGGAACCAATCAAGGAAGTTTACGCCATTGAGTTTCTCCTTCTCAAGGAGTGATCGCAATGATATAGTGTTGTTTGTCATTTAGATCTACAACAATGGAAATACATAATATAAATTTATCAATTTGAAATATTATAAATAGGACTTTGTTTATAAAATACTCTCACTATTTTGTTTAAAATTAAAAACCCCTCTCATTTTTAATTTCGGAAAAATTTGACGAAATTTTTTTAGTGAGTGAGGATCCATAATGCACCAATTTCCTAAATCAGCTTTGGCTTTTCTTTTAGGATAGAGGTTATTTAGGTAAGTAACCCTTTACTAATTACATCTCATGTAACTCCTCTATTTGGTGAACAACTCTTGTTCAGTCATCTCATGACTTAACCAAATACTTAGCCTTTAGGTTTCTAATCCTATTAGAACAACCTAACTAAGTTATTACCAATATTTCGACCGATGAATATCACTTGTTTATTCTTCGCGTTTAACCAAGATGGACTTATGTGTTAATGCTTTGGCAAAACCCACATAAGATCGATCAAGGCCTTAACGAGGGCAAATATTGGATGGCTAATTTTAACTCAGATTAATTTGAGGGAAAACATTAAATATCTCATCGTTATTTCTTTTAATCTGACCCTTATTGATCTCATCAATATATGCGGGTAGAAGATATGCATTGCATCACATACATGATAGATATAAAAAAAAAATTGCAATGGTTATAGCCTAAAATAAAGAACTAAGGTGGCCCATCCCAAGCCAATGGGAGAACCTTAAAACCCTAATTCTACACTAAACTTGCTTCCCAAGCATCTTCTCACCTTTGCTCCAAACGTTTTGATTGCTTCTTGGAATAATGTTACAATTATAGAAACTCGTTTTACATACGAGGGAGTAAGATGAGAGGAGAAGTACAATAGAGATAGAGAAAGGCACGGCACGCAGGCCGTATTTAAAATTTACAACTATTGTAAAACCAAGGGCTATAACCATGCATGTCAAACACCGTGCAAAGCAAACATATCATATATATGCTATCACGAATTCGTTAATATTACCAATATGGGCCTACAATCTATGTTGCCTACGAAGGGGTCAAGGGGCGAAACCCCTTACGCCCACAACAGGAAATTTTGAAAAATAGCGACTATTTTTCTATGGAAAAACATCACGATTTGATAAGATTTATCAACAGAATCGTGTTTTTGGGATTTTAAAATCCCTTAGATTTTTCCATATCAGAATAAAAATTATTCCTTTTTCCTTGATGCGATCTGCTATCGCACTTTCGTCGTTCACTATATCAACGATTGACATATGATTATCGTAAAACCCTCGTAACAACATGACGACTGTAATTAACAGATTAATCGTATCCCTAATCGACTAGCAATATCAAATTTTATATCGCCGATATAGTAAAACAAATTATGCATCTCATACATATCGCATCACCCAAGTATTTAACCCGATTACGGATCGTACAAGTGGCTCTAATACCACTGTTGGGACCGCCGGCACACCCCATGGCGCAGCGGAACAAAATTACGACGGTCTTTCCAGTGATCCATGTACGTTTAATCCGGAATCAAGAGGAAGAGTTACGATAACTTACATTGGGTTCCTTGATAAATAGCAAAAACAGCAACTGGATTTGCGGTAATCACGATCGTTCGACAATTCGAATCTTTAGCCTTCACGAATATCGTCTCGGCCTCTGCTCAGTTCACCCGGTTGAGAGAGCAAATCTCGAAAAACTGTTTTTCGTGATTCTAGGGTTTGGGATTCAGAATTCTCTATAGTGGCTGCTAGACCAATTGATCCTTTATATAGGTGTAACCCTAGGTATAAAAGTTTGATTCTGAATTGGTTTATAGGAAATAATTACTTTAATTATTTCCTTAAATTTCAGAATCTATATTTAATTTGAATTTAAAGAGTTTGATTCTGAATTGGTTTATAGGAAATAATTACTTTAATTATTTCCTTAAATTTCAGAATCTATATTTAATTCGAATTTAAAGAGTTTGATTCTGAATTGGTTTATAAGAAATAATTACTTTAATTATTTCCTTAAATTTCAGAATCTATATTTAATTCGAATTTAAAAGGAATATAATTACTTTAATTATATCCTTTTATTTAAAATTCGGGATTAAATATAATCTACTTATACTTATATATATATTTGCTCTGTTTCAACCATTGGGTGTGACCCTGTAGGCTCATTGTAACGTTAGTAATAATATTAGAACAATTCTAATATTAAAAACAATGAGTGACATCTAGCAATATATCATTGTCATCTAAGTTACAAGAGATCATGATTCGATGTATCATGTCCGTGACCAACTCTTTTAATGTATTATATCCTTTTGTCCTTTTATATCTTTAATAGGCACAAGTCTTGGAATAGTCACACTTGTATAGCCTATTTTAATGTTTCTTGATATCTAGAGTGGACTACTTTTAATGAATAATTTGTGATATCTCATATCAACATATTCAAGCATGGCCATGCATTTCTAGTCTCACTCAATCAAGTGGCCTTTGATATATTTTCCTATTATGTAGGAAGGACAAATCCTATCTTGATTATTCACATCTCACTACATATATTGTAATATGTCCAATGTCAGTTTTTATAGTGTAACTAATTACGAAACACATTTAACTGCATCAAAACATAAAACAACATATGTTGAGATAGTAATAATCTCAAGTCTAAGGATAATACATATAGTTGTCACTATGAGCAATATCGTGACCGTCACATAATAATCCAAGATATATGCTCATAGTGGGTCAATCCAATATATTATTCTCTACTAATATATTCATGTATTAATTCTGACATCTCTATGTCAATGACAACTCATTGTCATCAATTAATCACATGTTAGTCTTAAGCGTATTATTATTGTCCATACCCATAATAATACTTGACTAAGGATCTTTTAATAATAATACATATATTATTATATGGACCTTATTGTTTCTCAGTTTATGTGACACATATATCTGAAAACAGCAATGGCAATGCCTTTATTCAATAAAATTGATAAATAAAAGTATCCATACAATCATCATATGATTGGTCTTTGGGCATACTCTAACACTAAGTTGGTCCAGAAATACTATTTAAGTACTACAAGATCATTACTGATGGAGGCTCGAAAGTCCTTTCAATTTCCACCTTTGTCAGATTATAGTATTTAAGGTTGTCGACCCCACAGGGATTGTGTCGACTTCACTACTTCTTACGACTGCACTAAGGAAAATAAAAACACAAATAATTGTTGGATTGGATTAACTAATTTAACTAAACTAAACTAAGTTATGGAAAGATAATAATAATAAAGATGAGGTTAGATTGAATGTTTTATAGAGGAGAATCCAGTTATATCGTTAATCCACTTATTAATGCAATGGGTTGAACTGCCGCCTCGGCGGATCGCACAAAGGGTCGCCGCAGCTGCCTAGGCGGGGTTAAGCCTTATCGATAATTCAACTTTTCATAGTTCGACAGAGCATCCTTGTATGTCTTCTTCCTTATCCGTAAGAGAAGAGAACTGTTGAAACCCACATCTTGATGATACCTCCCGGCGTGAATCAAGGGAGGATAACAACCAAACACATGCGTCTTGTTAGTCGCTGAAATCCTGTGCGGTTAATCTCTCAACCGGATTAGTCAATGCCCTTGAGTAAAGATCGTATTCTCTCGTTTCGTGAGCCTAACTCTCCCGAGCTTAGACAAATGGATATTCCTTCACATAATTATCATCTCGAGCTCATATGGAAAGAAAGTTAAGTACCCAAAATGAATAAACTATGAAATACGTTTTGCATTAATAAATATCAAGAATAATATAACCTTCCTCTCCATCTACTCCATAAACAATCTAAACCTCCAAGGGAGTTTAGAATATATTATGGTCGAAGGCTAAGGATATGTGTTATGTATGAAAAATCGACTCCCTTAACCTAAACCTAACAAGTGCTTTATATAGGCCAAGCCTTAAGCTAAGTTTTCCATGCAAGGAAAAAGTTCTAAAGGGAAAGAAATATAACTCCAAATTAAACTGTAATATTCTATTCTTATTTCCTAAATTATCTCTTCTTTCCTGCGGAGGACTTTAATCAGGGCTTGACCTCTTAAATGGGCTTCGTCTTTCTCTTGCTTTCTGTCTGTTAAGATCGGCATCTTTTTCTCTCTCTGTCGAGCACCAGTTGTTATCTTTACGCTGCTGCCGCGGCCTCCTATGAACTGCCATGGCGGGTGCTTAATCTGCAATTCAACATCTATCTCAATTGGCTATCTGTGTGATGTGGTTTCCTATCTAAGAAAGAAAACTATCAAACGCATATGTTTTATACCAATTAATTGGTAAATTCATAAAATCAGTGTTCGGATGCTGGAGTATGAGAAATAACCAAAAATATCTATTATCGCCTTTAATTCTGTCTTTATTAGCAATAAATGAGTGGGAAATGTTATAAATGATGAGAACTTTTAGGCACTCATCACACCCTCAAACTCGAACTATTTCTTTTCCTCAAGCAATGGAAAATATAATTTTAAGTAGGGAATTTCAAAGCAATATACCGTCCTGCCTTCCGCGGCAGAATTCCTCTCTTAACTTGGCTTCTTTCAGGTTCTAAGAATTCCTCGGAATTGGACTATAAGTCTTAGTGGGTGTGTGCGTAGCTGTGTCAAAAGTTGATTTTCTAAGTTCTAATCCTTTTCTAGCTCAAGATTTCTGACTAAGATTTTTCTTGGTTCTTTTTTCTTTTCTTCTCCCGACATATATATAAATTTATATTGCTATAAACTTATATTGCTTGAGCCAGTTTTGGGCACCTCAAGTGTTTAGCTATTCTTACTAGAGCCGGTGATAGACACCTCTAGTAAGTGGGAGAAATCTAAGTCCTAGAGCCAGTGATGGGAACCTCTATGGACTAATACTAGAGCTGGTGATGGGAACCTCTAGTTAAAATCTAAATCTAAATCCTTATTGCTTTTCAAAGAAAAGAACTTTTAAAATCAACTAAGACTAGCAGTGTTTAGGATGTTTTCAGGCTCATAGCCTAATCTAAGTACTAATCATAGCAAACCTTTCAGAAATTAAGTTTGGTGAATGGTGCAGACTGCGGCGGAGGCTGAAGAATATACTATTGTCGGGGCAGTTTCAATAAAATTCAACAGACTTAAAAAAAATATTGCATGAAATTGTAATTACTGTAAAGACAAAAATTAAGGCAATAAAGAGATATTCTGATTACTTCCATACATTGCATTTACATATTACAAATAGACAAATGCTCTCCCAAACTCAAGGGATGCATTGTCCTAAAGGCATGGACATAGGGAAAATAGAAGATAACCGAAAGATAAAAGGAAAGAAAAGAAAGAAGAAATACTACCGCCCTTAAAATAATGTGGAGGATCCAAATGAATCCTCAGAATCACTATCGATTATGAGCTTACGACGGGTTCTGGGTGTCTGCTGGGTTGTTGCCTTTGGCGGGCTTACCATGAGCTTCTTGGCAGAATGGGGTGGTTGGACTCGGGTGGTAGTAGGGTTGTTGCTTACCTCCTCTGTTGAATCGATATTGATTGGGTTGGTAGCTGTGGCTGAACCAGATGCCTTCCTATTTTTGCTTGTAGGGATGGAGGTAATGTAGTCTTTTACTGCCTACATATCATCAGATGAGCTACTCCAGTCTAGAGAGTTGATGCCTTCTACAGTAGCTTGGTGAGTGGAGTTTGCTCTTCTTTCTGCTGTTGAATTGGCAGAAAATGGTTCGGTTTCAGCTGCTGTAGTTGTGGCAGCAGGGGATAAAGGTACTGTGGCAGATGCAGTGACTACTAGAGTAGGTGCAGGTGGGAGCTGCTGGGGCACCGATATGTCAACTGTTAATTTTGGAAACACAGTCGAATATGCTGGGAATTTTTCATGTATGGTGGTTATTACTGCACTGTTGAAATCCCGAACATAAGTCATGAATGCTAGTTGGCTTCTCTCCATCCTTTGCAGCGTTTCCAGAACATCTGATACTGGTGCAGCCTCTGCTGCTGCCGATTGACCTGCTCTGGAGGATGTTGCCTCGGCAACGGGAGGGATGAAGGATTGTGCACAGCTTCTTCCACTTGTATACATTTGATATATATATCCCTCGTTCATCCTATTCTTTCCGGTGTATGTGTGTCGATTGGTAGTGTTGGTACATTTTCAAATTTAGCCAAGGGAGTTATTAAGCATGGGAAGGTGAGTATACCTCTATCCTTTGTGGCACACTCGAAGATATGATCACTGATGATGTGGCCGACATCAATCCTCCGATTGTTGATAATAGAGTGGATGAGTGCTAGTCGTGGCCGGTCTAAGGTTTGATTATGCGATGTGGGAAGTAGATTCCTTTTTATAAAGGTCTTCCACAGCATTGCCTACGGGCGTAAATATCAACGACTAACTGACCCGCGGTGTTTTCCAGTTTTCCACTCTGTTCCTGGCATGCAGAGTTTGACTTTCATTGCCTCGTAGTCGTTAGAAGTGAGGGTGGCGACGAATGCATCATGGTCATCATTTTCAACGTGTAGACCAAAATGGGCATTAATGATGACATCAGCGATGGGTATTGCCCTTCCTCGAAGATAGGTGTATGGGTTGTTTGCCACTGGTCTGTGTGCGTAAAATTCCCGAACCCATTCAATGTTTGCTGGTGGTGGTTGCTTGGCAAATATTTGCCACCTCTGAAAGTTGATCTTGGAAAGAATAAAGTTGTCTAGTCCGAGATCATCATCGTTGGTGTAATGAAATCCTTGTTCTTCCCAAATCTGCCTTTTCTAGAAAATGCGATAGTATTCGTGCTCGAATGCCTTTGTTGAGAATCTTTTAAATGTAGCCGCTCCAGCAGGGTTTTGTTGGTTGTTGGCCATTTGTTTTTGTTTTTTTGCAGAAGAGGAGAAGAAGTTTGGCAGCGTAATAATATTTAAAGAAAGAGTGAAAGAGGAGAACTTTTGTCCGTATATTTATAGGCGGTGAACGGCGCGACGTTTGAGGGAGCGAGGCCGTGATTATTGCCTTTGGCTTGCAAGAGACGCAACCTCAGCTAGCAACCATTGGCAGCGGAAACGACGTAATTTTCGAATCCTGGTAGCATAATTCCCGCCTGGAATTTTTGGTTCCTTGTATTGGGCCGCTAAATTATTGAGCTGATTGTCTCTATTCAATCTTCTTTATTGGACCTAAAAAAATTGTGTAAATAAATTATTCTGAAAATTAAATTGCAAGAATTTTAAAATCTAATTCCTAAACTGAAAACTAAAAACTGTTTCCTAAAGCATAAAAGTAAATAGGGACAGTAAATAGAATTAGGTTACTGTAGGAGTGTAGTAGGCTACATCTCCGGTAGCAACCATCTTCCCTTTTTTGTATGGATGTGAAGTTGATAACCCATTTGCTATTTCCTCATCAGGTGGTTTCTTTCGAATATATTGTTGCTCCAAGGGAGAGTTGCCTCGGCAGAGGTTGCTTTGGTAGTAGTCGTCCAGGTAGTTTGTTTCGGCTTCAAAGTTAAATTCAGTTTTAACTTCAATTTTCTTGCATTCGTCAGGTTCGTCCTGATGCTTTAGAGTGTTGAAAACATTGATCTTTACTTGTTGGTCATTGACCCTTATGACCAATTCACCTTTCTCACAGTCGATCAATGTTCTGCCTGTGGCTAGGAATGGTCTTCCCAATATGATTGGTGCATGTTCATCTGCTTCAAAATCAAGAATTAAGAAGTCAACAGGAAAAATAAGTTTGTCTACTCTTACCAAGATATCTTCAATATTTCCTACTAGTTGCACGTAAGAGCGGTCTGTCAATTGCAGCATCACCGTTGTTGGTTTTTCCTGCCCAATGCCTAGCTTCTAGAATACTGACTTAGGCATAAGGTTGATACTAGCACCTAAGTCACATAGTGCTTTGCCCACGTATTGATCTCCGATAGAACAAGGTATGGTGAAGCTACCAGGATCTTTTCTTTTGGTTGCGGCCTTGTTATGCAGCATTGCCACACATCCTTCTATTGCGGCAACTGTTTCAAATTCCCCAATTTTTTTCCTTTTGGATATGATATCCTTAAGGAACTTGGCGTAGTTGGGCATTTGCTTACTTGCCTCCACTAAAGGTATATTTATATGTACCTGTTTAAGTATGTCTAGGAATTTCTTAAACTGGTACTCTTGCTTTTGTTGTTTTAACCTTTGTGGAAAAGATGGTGGTAGACACAAATCCTTAATTCTTTTATTGCATTGGAATCTTATTTGCGGTGCGGCTATGGCATCATTTACTGGGACGGGTTTGTCGGTAGTTTCTGCTGGTTTCTTTGCCTCAGGTTTTTCTTCAGTAGCTGCTTTAGGAGCTACTGTTTCAGGGTCTTACCTACTGATTGAGTAGGTATCTCAGGGTCCTTCAGTTGTAGTCCACTTCTGGTGGATATTGCTTTGCATTGTTCATGAGGACCTGTTCTAGCGACTTTAGTATCACTAGGGAGACCTCCGATGAGTTTGCTTTTCATCTGTTGTGCCATTTGTCCTACTGCTGTTTCTAGGGTCTTGAGAGCAGCTTCATTGTTCTGCATTCTCATTTCGGTTCTATCTATGAAGTTGTCGACTCTTTGAATGAATTTATTTGTGTTGGCAATGTAGGCACCAGTCTGAGCCATGAAGGTTTGCAGTGTATTCTCCAGAGTCTGGACATTTGTTGTCTGCTGCGGCGGTGCCTGCTGCGGCATCTGCTGCTGAGCGAACCTGTTATTCTGCTGGAATCTAGTAGATTGTACGGATTGATTTTACGGATTGAGTGCGTTGTTGGGATTGCTCCATGAGAATTTCGGGTGCTTCCTCCATGATGGATTATAATTGTTGGAAATATTATTTCTATTAAAGTTTCCAACATAGAAGGAAGATTCTGGATTGTGCGGGCATGCGTTTGAATCATGGTTGTTACCACATGTTTCACAGAGAATGGTGACTGCTTTTACTTCTCGAACGTGACTTGGCTTTTGCAGATCCTTCACCATATTTATCAAAGCGGATAGTTGGGCTAGAATGGAATCTGAAGGGTCTAAGTTTGTCATGCCTCGCCTGTTTATTCCTCTTCTGGTGGTTGGGTGTTGATAATCGTTCTTTGCCAACCTATCCAAAATTTCTTTACTCTCATGGGGTGGGCGGTCTAAGAGGGTGTCATTGGCGGAAGCATCAAGCATCATCCTTGTAGGGGTGTTCACTGCGTTATAGAAGATGGATACTTGAGTCCATTCGGGTAGACCATGCATGGGGCATTTTCTGTATAATTCTCTGTATCTTTTCCATGCCTCATACATTGATTCGTCTTCATCTTGCCTGAATGATGTAATATCCTTTCTAAGCTTGTTAGTCATATTGGTGTAACTGAATCTGGAAAGGAAGCTTCGGCATAGTTCTGTCCATGAATTCAACAATCCCGGCTGAAGGTTGTTTAGCCATGCCTTCGCCCTATCCCTTAGTGAATAGGGGAATAATTTCAGCTTAAGGATATCGGCAGACACTCCCGGCAGTTTAAATGAGTTATAGATCTCCAAAAAGTATTTAAGATGCTGCCGAGCATCTTCATTGGTCGATCCCCGAAATTGACCTAGGGTGTTGATCATGACCGACTTTAATTCAAAATGTTCTGCCTCTATGTTAGGCATCACAATGGCAAGAGTTAATCCATCCAAGTCTTCCTCCAAATAATCACGAATTGTTCGTGCTCTTTCCTGTCTTGGGAGGTTTGCTGGATCAGCTACTGCGAATGCACCGCGGTTGTCTGCCTCGGCGGCATTTATGGCAGCGTTGTGCTGCTGGCCAGGTCCTTGATTCATTCTTAGGCGTGCCCTACGTTTCAGATCTGGTGTTGTTCTTTCGATTTCTGGATCGTAAGGATATTGATCAATGGTCAGATTCAACCTGGTCATACACAAAACAACCCTAATAGGTTAAAATAAAAAAATTAAAACTAAAGAAAATAAAAGAAAAAGGTGTAGAAATAATTAGTAGTAAAATTGAGCGCCAGTCCCCGGCAACGGTGCCAAATATGATGGAGGCTCGGAAGTCCTGTCAATTTTCACCTTTGTCAGATTGTAGTATTTAAGGTTGTCGAACCCACAGGGACTATGTCGACTTCACTACTTCTTACGACTGCACTAAGGAAAATAAAAACACAAATAATTGTTGGATTGGATTAACTAATTTAACTAAACTAAACTAAGTTATGGAAAGATAATAATAATAAAGATGAGGTTTGATTGAATGTTTTGTAGAGGAGAATCCAGTTATATCGTTAATCCACTTATTAATGCAATGGGTTGAACTGCCGCCTCGGCGGATCGCATAAAGGGTCGCCGTAGCTGCCTAGGCGAGGTTATGCCTTGTCGACAATTCAACTTTTCATAGTTCGACAGAGCATCCTTGTATGTCTTCTTCCTTATCCCTAAGCGAAGAGAACTTTTGAAACCCACGTCTTGATGATACCTCCCGGCGTGAATCAAGGGCGAATAACAACCAAACACATGCGTCTTGTTAGTCGCTGAAATCCTGGGCAGTTAATCTCTCAACCGGATTAGTCATTGCCCTTGAGCAAAGACCGTATTCTCTCATTTCGTGAGCCTAACTCTCCCGAGCTTAGACAAATGGATATTCCTTCACATACTTATCATCTCGAGCTCATATGCAAAGAAAGTTAAGTACCCAGAAAGAATAAACTATGAAATAAGTTTTGCATTAATAAATATCAAGAACAATATAACCTTCCACTCCATCTACTCCACAAACAATCTAAACCTCAAAGGGAGTTTAGAACATATTGTGGTCAGCGGCTAAGGATATGTGTTATGTATGAAAAACCGACTCCCTTAACCTAAACCTAGCCATCGGGCTGGACCAAATCTTGATCAACATAGCCACATATACGTCTAAGACATAATTGGATCAACATAGTCACAAGTAGTCCAATCCTGAAGTCATATGGCCCATCAGGTTACTCGAGTTCACATAGCCCTTCAAGTTGCATGATGCTCACACATCCCATCAAGTTATATTCTTTATCCGGATCATCATAGCCACAGATAGGTTCAAACTGCATCCAAACCATATAGACCATGGACATTTCGGACGTACTCGCTCACATAGCACAAAGTACATGTCCCCTTAACTAACTCTAGGATATCCATATTTCCATTATCAAGACATACAAGTAACACATGCTCCACGAGCATCCACACATATTACTAAGTTAAGACAAGTATATAACTCAACTAATATTCAAGGCATCTCCCATAATTAAGATTGGATAATCTAAGGCCATTAGTTTATTTACAAGATTCATATTAGATTATTTCACTAGCCAAATACATAATGGTGTCCCATCAGCACACAACAAGGAACCTAACCACACTACGTTATTGTCTAATCCACCGTGGATCTTTAGGGAAGCATAATACTAAGTCACCTATCAATTACTAAGCCATTGTTCATAAGTTCACATATCGGGAAATTAAACCCAAATCATTAGTTTTATAGTTCATTTTAAACTTTTAGAGGCACATTAGAGCCTTTTTCCCGAATTATAGAACCCCCGATTGAAAGTGTTAATTTTTTGACATATTGTCCATGGGTATCGAAATGATTATATAGGGTATCGAAACACTAACCAATATCGATACGCCTTCCTTGCGTATTGATACACCACAGTATCGATATGCTTCCCTTCGTGTATCGAAACGCTAAGTTAAACAGTCTTTCATAGCTCATGAGTTAACTACATGTATCGATACTCCTACTAGGGTGATAGAGGCTCGAAAGTCCTTTTGTTTCCACCTTTGTCAGATTGTAATATTTGAGGTTGTCGAACCCACAGGGACTGTGTCGACTTCACTACTTCTTAAGACTGCACTATAAAAAATAAAGACACAAGTATTTTGTTGAGTTGAGATAACTAAATTAACTAATTGAAAACTAAATAACGAAAGAAATAATATGATGAAAGCGAGGCCATGTTGAGTGCTTCGTAGAGGAGGGTCCAATTGTATTATTTATCCACTTATTAATGTAATGGGTTGAACCGCTGCCTCGACGGGTAATACTAAGGGTCGCCGCAACTGCCTAGGTAGGGTTATGCCTTGTCGACAATTCAACTTTTCATAGTTCGACAGAGCATCCTTGTATGTCTTTTTCCTTATCCCTAAGCGAATAGAACTATTGAAACCCACGTCTTGATAATACCTCCCGACGTGAATCAAGGGAGGATAACAACCAAACACATGCGTCTTGTTAGTCGCTGAAATCCTGGGCGGTTAATCTCTCAACCGGATTAGTGAATGCCCTTGAGCAAATACCGTATTCTCTCATTTCGTGAGCCTAACTCTCCCGATATTAGACAAATAGATTTTTCTTCACATACTATCATCTCGAGCTCATATGCAAAGAAGAGTAAATGCCAAGAGAGAATAAACTATGAAATAAGTTTTTGTATTAATAAGTGTCAAGAATAACACAACCTTCTTCTCCAACTACTCCACAAACAACCTAAACCTCCGAAGAATTTAGAACATGGTGTAGTCGGCGGCTAAGGGTATATGAGATAGAAAATCTGAACCTACTCTCTTCGGCTCTCCCCTAAAACCTAACCTAATATGTGCTTTATATAGGCCAAGCCCTAGGTTAAAGTTTTCCACATATGGAAAGAATTATACAAGGAAAAAAATTTAACTCATGATTAAACTAAGACTCTTTATTCTATTTCCTAAAATATTTCTTCTTTCCGTGTTGACTTTTGACCGAGGCTTGACTCTTTAATCGGCTTCGTCTTTCTCTCGCTCTTTATCCATTATCTTTGACAACTTTTTTTCTCTCTGTCGAGCACAATTTGTTATCTTCACTCTACTGTCGCGGCCTCCAAAGTGCTACCATGGTGGGTACTATTCTGCAATCCAACATCCATTTTCTTATTTGGCTCTTCCTATGATGTATTTCCTGTCTAAGAAAGAAAACCATCAAATGCATCTGTTTTAATGCAAAATAATAAATAAATTCGTAAAATCAGTATTCGGATGCTGAAGTATGGAAAATAAGCAGAAATATCCATTATCGCCCTTAAATCTGTCTTTATTAGCAATAAACAAGTGGGAAAATGATATAAAAATTAGGACTTTTAGGCACATATCATGGGGTATCGATACCTAAAGTTACTGTAATTTGGCATATTGAAACAAAGGATAGCCGTATCGATACGTCTGCTATCTACGCCTTTATTTTACCTTCAGAGTATCAATACACTCCTCACGTGTATCGATATGCTTGTACGAAAATACAGATCTAAGACTGAAAAACACCAAGAACCCTCGCCCAACCTATATGGTTGATTTCCAAATCGATTTGACCAGCTATTTGAAGTGTAATAGATGACTTCCTACCAAATTTAAATCATTCCAACCCTAATTACCAAATCTACCATTTTTAGGGTTCTAAGCTACCTAAAACCCCATCTAAATCATTCTATAACCAAAGTCACCATTGACATGACACGAAGTCACCCTTAACAAGATCTACCACGTACGATTGGACACGAAGTCACCCTTGTTACGTGTAGGCGGCTCTAGCAAGTGCGGTTAGACACATAGTCACCCTCGCTACGTGTAGGCATTTTTCTTTAATTTCATAATCTTTATAGTGCACTCAATCCTAATGACATGTCATTTGTATTCGTATCTAAAGTTAGTGTCACTAAGCCAATATCAATTCCAATCATGCATGTTAACTTGCTGCTCATAATGCATTCATAATACGTTCATCATGTGAACCATAAATCATGGTCAACGGCATTATCAAATATAGGGCAAATAACCTCATATTATTCCATTTCATTTTCATGCTTCCATAAGCCATGAATGTCTTTATAAACCATGCATTTTCCAGCAATTAACACATGCATGCATCATTTCAAAATCAAAGTTATGCATTTCCAAAATCTCATTGAATCATCCTTCTAAATGCCATTACCAAAAATAGCCGAAACTTATGATAATGCATCAAAATAATTTACTTTACTTACTCTTGAACTATGGAAAGTTTTCAAACTATTTCATAGTCCCCAAAACAGAACCGAACCTCGAAACGCTTGTAACTCAAAATCACTCACCGACAAGCGAAACAAGCCCTCGCCGACGCTCCGACGGCAACGCCAATGCACAAGCCACTTATGAACCTTCTTGCACTTCCTCTACAACATTAAAAACAGAGCATATGCACATCATAACATGCTCAAAACAACAGCCACATCAAACCTCCACAAAACTATCGAAAACCTAGCCGAAAAGACCAAAAACTAAGTCGAAACGCATTCGAAACAACATCAGCCCTTAACGTAATGAATCTAACATCTAATCCACCTCAATTATAAACTAAAAACACTTTCAAACCATCCTTATACCTAGGGGTGTGCATTCGGTTCGGTTAATTCGGTTAACCGACCGAACCGAAATTATTTCGGTTAATTCGGTCGGTTAATTTTTGGTAAATTCGGTTAACTGTTAATTCCGTTCAAAATCGGTTAATTAACCGAATTAACTGAATTAACCGAAATCATATATATTAAATATTATATATATTATATAAATTTATTTTTAGTCATTTAACTTTTAAAATATTATAAAATGTTCATTAAATTTTTTTATATTATAAAATGGCCACTAAATTTTGTATTGAATTAGTATAAAATAAAAGTTTAGTGACAAAAAAATTATTTTAGTTTAATTTAGTGACCTATTATGTAATTTAACCAAAATTTATAATAAATTTCGGTTAATTCGGTTATTTCGACTAATAACCGAAATAATTTCGGTTAATTCGGTTGAAGAAAATTCGGTTCGGTTAACGGTTAAGATTTAAAATTTTCGGTTAATTCGGTTTTGACTAATTCGGTTCGGCCACCGACCGAATTAACCGAATGCTCACCCCTACTTATACCTCCAGCAAAAGCAGGGCACCTAAAACAGACCACAACACAATCGAAAACCACCTTAATTCAACATCGATTCCATTATTCCGGGATTAATTTGATATTAAATCATTACAAGACTTAATCATTCATTTAATTGACATAATATCGTTAAGAAATCATCCTAATTACAGCATTAAATGAGATCTAAAAAGATTTCACAAAAACCTCCATAAAACTAAAAGATCTTGAATTAAAATCCAAAATTAAGTTTCAATTGTTGATTAGCAAGCCAAATACTTGGGAATTTCAATAAAGAACCTTAGGAAAGGAAGAGAAATCAGAAATTACCTTTGAGATTAATTCCACCAAAAAGATGAGAATTCTCCTCTTGATTTCCTTGAAAATGGATGTTGATTTTGTAAAATTGATGAGTAGGTTTTGTAGAGAATGGAATGATGAGTAAAATGAGATAAATCTTGTTGAAAATTGAGGAGAATTCAACAAGTAATTGAAGAAATCTTGGAGAGAAAAAGATGAGAAAGTGGTGAGAAAGTTCGAGAGAAAAGATGAGAAAATGGGAAGTTAGGAAAGAAAATGAAAATAACTTCTTATTTAAAACTAATTAAAAACATTTTTGGTAGAAATCTTTAATTAAAAATAATTGGGTTAATGGCCCTCTAAGGATTCTAAGCTTTGGCTTACATTCCAATTTAGTCACTAAAATCCTCAAATTTCCGAAAATTCAATTTAATCCCTAAACTTTTCAGAAATTTACAATTTAGTCACTAAGGTGATAATTAGGCTTAATTAAATCAAATTAAAACTCAATTATTATTCCCTTAGGTTTAAAACACCATTTTAACATTTCCAAGACTTTTCCACAAATTTATTACTTGTTCGATTAAAATATTATTATTTTAATTTTCCCGGAATAACGAATCCAAGAAATCCGATTCGACCCAAATTGAACTTCCCTAACTAACCCTCAATCTTCTAGATCCAAAAACGGGATGTTACAACTCTCCTCCTCTTAAGAAATTTCTTCCTCGAAATTTACTTGAAGCAAACAAGTGAGGAAACTGCTCCTCCATACTTTTTCTTGTCTCCCATGTTGCCTATTCAACACCTCGGTGTCTCCAAAGCACTTTAACCAAATCTATGGTCTTCCCTCGAAGAACCTTTGTATCCATATCCAAGATCCTCATCGGTTCTTCCTCATAACTCATATCCGCTCTTAACTCAATCTCTTCAACTGGAACAACATGAGAGGGATCTGACCTATACGTACGAAGCATCGATACATGAAAAACATCATGCATCCTACTCAACTCCACCGGCAACCTCAACCGATAAGCAACAGGACCAACTCGCTCCAACACCTCATACGGCCCAATGAAACGAGGACTCAACTTACCCTTACGTCCAAACCTCATCACCTTCTTCCATGGTGAAACCTTTAGAAACACCTTATCTCCGACAGCATACTCCACCTCTCTACGCTTCAAATCGGCATAAGACTTTTGCCTATCTGAAGCCTCCTTAAGCTTAGCACAAATACGCTTAACCTTCTCATCCGTATCTTTCAACACTTCAGGCAGAGAAACATACTTCTGTCCAACCTCCTTCCAACACAAAGGTGTACGACACCTACGCCCATATAAAGCCTCAAACGGTGCCATCTGTATACTTGCCTGAAAACTATTATTATAAGCAAACTCCACCAAAGGCAACTATTTCTCCCAAGAACCTTGAAACTCAATGATGCAACATCTCAACATATCCTCCAAAGTCTGAATAACACGTTCAGACTGACCATCCGTCTGTGGATGATAAGCTGTATTAAAACTAAGCCTCGTACACAAAGCAACTTGCAGACTCTTCCAAAACTTAGAGGTAAAACGTGGATCTCTATCCGATATGATCGACTTAGGCACACCATGCAACTTTACCACCTCAGAAACATACAACTCCGCTAACTTATCCATAGAATACGTCGTATGCACGGCAAGAAAATGCTTACACTTCATAAACCTATCAACAATCACCCATATAGAATCCTTTTTGGACGGCGTTAACGATAACCCCATCACAAAATCCATAGTCACTCTCTCCCACTTCCATACCGGAACTTGAACCGGTTGCAACAAACCTGCAGGAAACTGATGTTTAGCTTTCCGGCAAGAAAATGCTCACACTTCATACTAGTTTGTTTGCTATGCATTCGGGTCAACACTAATACCCTTTTCTGACACAACATGACCAAGAAACACCACTTCCTTTAACCAAAATTCACACTTACTTAAATTAGCATACATCTGGTTCTCCTTCAACGCTTACAACACAACCCGCAAATGCCGATCATGATCTTCCTCGGTACGTGAATACACAAGGATATCATCTATGAATACCACCACAAACTGGTCCAAGTATTCATGAAACACCTGGTTCATCATATCCATAAAAGCAGCAGGGGCATTTGTCAACCCAAACGGCATTACCAAAAACTCATAATGGCTATACCTTTTCCGAAAAGCCGTTTTCAACACATCCTCTTCTTTTACCTTCAACTGATAATACCCCGATCTCAAATCAATCTTCAAGAACACACTTGCTCCTCGAAATTGATCAAACAGATCGTCAATCCTTGGCAAATGATACTTATTCTTCACGGTCAACTTATTCAGTTGCCGGTAATCAATGCATGTCACAACCCAATTTTTCCCTCTTTGACTAAAGTCAAAATCCCTAATTCTAAACATAGAATTTGGGGATTTTCGGTGACCAGATTGCATTTTTAGTATGTTTGAGGGCCAAGTTGTGACGTTTTGAAATTCAGACCCTTGTAAGGGAATTTTACCATTTTTCAAATGGTAAGATTCTTCTTTCCCCCTTCCGTTCCGTTTCAGACTTGGTTTGGGGAGAATTAATTTCTCCTTTAATTCCCGTTTCGATTCTGAATTTTTATCACTCCTTAAATGCTCTGAATCATATCAACCGAACACCTAGTCTTGTTTCTTCCTGCTTTTTCACCCTCGTTCGATCCGGTTTGGTATGTGTTGGTGTGAATCTCGTTTCCTTGCTTTTTAGTTCGATTCTGTTTTGTTGATGTGTAAGTTATGTTGGTTTCGGTCTTATGGGGGTTTGGCTCGTTTTGAATCTGGTTTTTAGTATAGCCTTTAGCATTGTGTTTAAATAGGTTTTTGTGTTTCATGTCGTTGTTTCATCTTTTGGGTGTTTGTTCGAATTCGGATCTGTTTAGAGGGTGTTTTTGATTCGATTTTCAGTTGGGAATGTTTTAAATCGGTTATGGTTTAGTATCGGATCGAAAGGAGAGTGTTTCGAACTCAAATCGGGGGTTAAACCTTGAGAAAACTCGTGTTTGGCAACCGGGAAAATTTTGGAAATTTTTAGATTTTCCCGGGAAAATCCTAGGGACCCGGCAGTGACCCGACCCGACCCGACATCCGACCCGACCGACCCGACCCATGACCCGCTGACGTCATACTGACATCATCTGCTGACATCAGCATTGACTGATGACGTCATCTGCTGACGTCAGTGTTGACTGATGACGTCAGCGTTGACTGATGACGTCATCTGCTGACGTCAGCGTTGACCATGCTGACGTCAGTGTTGACTTTTTCAACTCAGTCCCACTTTATGTTTTTTTGACGTCCTGAGTCTAATGGCGCTGTCCGTTTTTCGAAATTCGAACCCGAAGTGTCGTTTTTGGGGTTTTTATGTTCGGATGCCTTATTTGGGGGTTATCTTTATCGGATTTTGAAATCGTTTCTTTTTGCTTCAGGTGACGTGGATTCAGACCCCGAGCATCTACCTCCTCCTCCTCCTGTACGCTGTCCCATTCATCCGCATTCGGGACCTTCACGTGAGTAACGATTTAATTCTGTTTAGTGTACTTTTCGGTATAGTGGCCTAGTAGGGTGTCTGACATATTCTGTTATTCGTAGACTCTACACCTGCTCATTCTAGTGGTAGAGCTGAGCCCAGTAGACGTCAGAGTCGACGTTGAATCTTCTGCTTCAGGTGTGTTCTATTCCGTTAATCATGTTAACTCCGTTACTCAATATACTCAATTTCTGTTAAAACCGTATAATCATGCATCATCCTGACAATTTATTTCTGATCCTGATATTTGACATGCTTGCCTCCTGTTAGACAATAAGGCATGCATTCTGATTCTGTGTGTGCATGTAACATGACATCTGGTAGATTATATTATGTGTACGGGGAAGTTAGTGATTTATCACTTCTGTTCAGTGGCTCCACCTACGGGTCGAGATACCACTTCTGTTGGTGTGATGGTGTTAGAGTGGTTCTGGGGACCTACTCTTCTGTGGTGTTCGGAGTTGGGTGCATATCATGCATACTTTACATCATCTGCATTTTACTGTTCTGTAATTCTGTTTATCTGCTCTAGAGACACACTAGGCTTCCTAGCTTATACCCTCTCAGCTTCTTGTTTCAGATCTCAGTCCTAGACTTCGTACGGTACTTGGAGAAATTCAGATTCAGTTTAATTCCGTATGTTTTACAGTTATTTTCTGGATTATAAACTTTTATTTGGACATTATTTAATGTATTAAGGACTCTGGACTTATATTCGGATTTTTATGAATTATTTATGTTATCATTTCGGGTCGAACTCTGTATATTTTAAACGATAAATTTTCCAGTATTTTAGATTATTAATTAAATAATAATTTATCCGAATAATTTATTTAATTTTGTAAAAACCCTAGTTTGTGAAGTAAGTTTTCAAGCCGTAAACCCTAACTTGTAATCTAAGTAATTAGGTTAAATTTTAGTGGTTACAATGCACATCCTCATAGTGCCATCCTTCTTCTTCACAAACAACACCGACGCACCCCAAGGTGATACGCTCGGTCGAATAAAACCTCGGTCAAGAAACTCTTGCAACTGCAACTTTAACTCCTTCAACTCCTTAGGTGCCATGCGATAAGGAGCAATAGACACCGGGTTAGTACCAGCATAAGTCTCGATACTAAACTCCACATCACGATCGGGAGGTAATCCTGGCAACACCTCAGGAAATACTTCCGGAAAATCGCGTACAGTTCGAATGTCCTGCACTCGAACACCTCCTACTCCCGGATTCATCACATACGCTAGATATGCCATACCACCATGTTGCAGCATCTTTTCCGCTTGTAAAACCGAAACCACATTGGACAAGAACCCGGTATGCTCACTCCTCACCACAACCTCACTACCATCCAACAACCTCAAGATAACCCTCTTCTTCTCAAAATCCACCACCGCCCGGTGCTCCGTCAACCAATCAACACCCAAGATAAGATCAAAACCGTGGAACGGTAGCTCCATCAAGTCAACCTCAAATACATGTCCTTGAACCTCCAACGAACACCTTTTGTACAACCTCCTTACTGTAACTATTTCACCCAAAGAACTGGTAACCACCACACCTACGTCTAAAACCTCAACCAGGATATCCAACAAATATGCATGCTCACTCAAAACATAAGAATGCGTAGATCTCGAATCTATCAAAGAAAACAACGGTATATTTTGCAAAGAAAAGGTACCTGCAACCACATCTATGGCATTACGAGTCCCACGCTCAGCATAAACCTTATGCCCATCTCCCTGCCTCTAGAAAGGACCTCGACCACGTCCACGTCCTCTACCAGGCATCACAGCTACATCAGCCCGACCACCAGACTCACCAACAAACCTCGGACAATCACGCTTCTTGTGATCCATCGACCCACAACCTATACATACACTAGTGGCCCACCAAAACTCTCCTGGATGGCGCCTAGAACACAGGTTGCAAACTGTGGTATCACCTCCACCTCTACCAAACTGTTGAGCACGACCACCGCGTCCAAAATCACCACGGCGTCGGTCAGCTCTATATCGGTTATCCCGAAACCTCTTACCCTGTTTACCTTGAGTATTGGCCTCAGCAGGCCTCTTTCCAACATCTGAAGACTTCCTAGCCTCCCTTAAGGATTCCTCGACATCCTTGGCCCTATTAACCAGCACATCAAACTCTGTATACTCAGTAGCTAACAGATATGTCTTAATCTCGGGATCCAATCCATATCAGAATCTATTATATCTCTTCCGGTCAGTAGGAACCAACTCAGGAGCATAGTGGCTCATCCTAATGAATTGTATCTCATACTCAGCCACTGTCATAGCACCCTGCACCAAAGACATAAACTCTCATTTCCTTGCATCCTCATACTGTGGCCCCCAAAACGCTCTAAGGGTAGCCCAGGTGTAACCACAACAGCAAGAACAGGAGCCGGTATACGCACTCCCGCTACAGCAACCTGAAACACACACGTCACAGCCTGTATGAAAGGTGCAAACTCTCTAAACTGACCTCCCTGAGGAACCGGAGGCACACCCACGGGTGGAGGAAGAGGAAGCGGCTCTTCCCTAGCAGTCGTCTCACCCTCAGCCTGACCCTCGGTGATCATACCAGCACTAGCTCGAGTCTCACGTCTCGGAGGCATATTCCAAAAACTTCAAACATGCAATATAAAACATAATATCAAAACATATTAGACTTACATTTGGGCAAGATCCAAGGGAAACCTTAGAAGTATTTGAAAATGTATTGGCATTGGCAATGTGTAACCGATAACCCTTTTTAACCATCATCACTCAAAGTACAACCATCAAGCATAAATATCCAACAAGTTAGCAACATAACAAGTTCAATCACACACTTTAGCAAACCTGACCATACACTTTAGCAAACCTGGCTCTGATACCACCAAATGTAACCCCCTTAGCCCGGCCTAGACGGAACCGACTCTAATGGGTTATACGGGGAATATCAAACCAAACCCGCAAAGGTCCGATTCGATAAACAAACCTGAAAACCCGATTTATTTTTTTTTCTTAACTAGATGCACAATTAGATTCCTATATGTGTCGGGTTCATACAAAACAAGTATGGTAACATTCGGTGCACAATTGATCATTCAATTAGTACATGCGTAACTAAAGGACTAAAACGTAATATTTTCAATTCGAACATCAAACCAGAAATTCAATCTACCAAAGTTCAATTAAACATCCATAGTACACTCACAATAAAATTCAGATCAATCGAAGCATTATAGCGTCATTAATTTCATGTTTCATCAATTAGGGACCTAGATGTAAAACATTTAAAACCTATGTACTACATCTAACTTTAATTAACCGATATGAAATTAAGTTAACATCATGCATCACGGAGATATTTCAACTCAAAATGATATTCATAGCATCCCTATTCGAATACAAGAAGATAATCGGTACCGCACGAAAATCCAATGCTTAAAATTCTTCCATTTTGGTCATGGGTATCGATACCCTCAAGCATGGTATCGATACCATGACGAGGCTGTGGCTAAACAAGCTTTCGAAAGCCAAGGGTATCGAAACCTTCCTGGGAAGTATCGATACCCTGGCGTCCAGAGAGGTAATAGCATCGAACCATGGTTCGATGCCGCCTATTTTAAGCCTTGGGGTATCGATACCACAATAGGGTGTTTCGATACCCCTGGGTGCAGATTACATATTTGGGCAATTTTAGGTTGGTTTAACTCCATCCAAACATATCCATTGATCACCCCTAACTATATGCATAATTCCTAAGCATAAAGAACAACTTAAAGCACACAATTACCAACATCAAAGACCCCAAAATAACCTATAGGCATGCTTCCTATGTTATGATTAAAAACGAGAATACTCATGCATGTACATGATTCAAACAATCCAAAACAATACCACAATCCATCAAACAACAATCAAGGCATTATAAAGTCTTATTACAAGTCTTCAAATAAGCAAAACATCCACTCTCCTATAGGATTGGTTTACACATTGCCAAGCCCTTTTATTTTCCAAATCATACCAAAATTATGAAGACTTTCCCCTTGGTCCTCTTGCTCCAAATGCAGCCCCCAAATGTCTCTATTTTTCTGCAAAGATGAAAAGAGAGCTTAAGCAAAACATGCTTAGTGAGGAAGCTCTAAACAAGATCATCAATGCATCAAATTAAAACCACATTTAAATCATAGCTTGCAATGCTTTCCTTAACATCAAACATGCTTTACCAAATCATGTTCATGTTTATATTACCAAAACATTTCCTTGAGTATGCGTAACAAATCAATGTGTTTCATAAATAATGCACAATGATCCAATTCATTCCATGTATGCATATTGGCTTTCTAGTGATCACTTGTTATTAACCTTAAGTTCATCGAATACGCGGATCCATTGTTTTAGAGACCCTTAGTCTCGTCAAGACACAAAGTCACCATTGACATGACACAAAGTCACCATTAACATGACACGAAGTCACCCTTAACAAGCTCTACCACGCACGGTTGGACACGAAGTCACCCTTGTTACGTGTAGGCGGCTCTACCACGTGCGGTTAGACACATAGTCACCCTCGCTACGTGTAGGCATTTTTCTTTAATTTCATAATCTTTATAGTGCACTCAATCCTAATAACATGTCATTTGTATTCGTATCTAAAGTTAGTGTCACTAAGCCAATATCAATTTTAATCATGCATGTTAACTTGCTGCTCATAATGCATTCATAATACGTTCATCATGGGAACCATAAATCATGCTCAACGGCATTATCAAATGTAGGGCAAATAACCTCATATTATTCCATTTCATTTTCATGCTTCCATAAGCCATGAATGTCTTTATAAACCATGCATTTTCCAGCAATTAACACATGCATGCATCATTTCAAAATCAAAGTTATGCATTTCCAAAATCTCATTGAATCATCCTTCTAAATGCCATTATCGAAAATAGCCGAAACTTATGATAATGCATCAAAATCATTTACTTTACTTACTCTTGAACTATGGAAAGTTTTCACACTATTCCATAGTCCCCAAAACATAACCGAACCTTTGCGAAACGTTTGTAACTCAAAATCACTCACCGACAAGCGAAACAAGCCCTCGTCGTCGGAGCGTCGGCGACGCCAATGCACCAGCAACTTATGAACCTTCTTTCACTTCCTCTACAACATTAAAAATAGAGCATATGCACATCATAACATGCTCAAAATACCAGCCACATCAAACTTCCACAAAACTATCGAAAACCTAGCCGAAAAGACCGAAAACTAAGCCGAAACGCATCCGAAACAACATCAACCCTTAACCTAATGAATCAAACATCTAATCCACCTCAATTATGAACTAAAAACACTTTCAAACCATCCTTATACCTCCAGCAAAAACAGAGCACCTAAAACAGCCCACAACACAACCGAAAACCACCTTAATTCAATATCGATTTCATTATTCCGGGATTAATTTGATATTAAATCATTAAAAGACTTAATCAATCATTTAATTGACATAATATCATTAAGAAATCATCCTAATTACAGCATTAATTGAGATCTAAAAAGATTTCACAAAAAACTCGATAAAACTAAAAGATCTTGAATTAAAATCCAAAATTAAGTTTCAATTGTTGATTAGCAAGTCAATACTTGGGAATTTCAATAAAGAACCTTAAGAAAGGAAGAGAAATCAGAAATTACCTTTGAGATTAATTCCACCAAAAAGATAAGAATTCTCCTCTTGATTTCCTTAAAAATGGATGTTGATTTTGCAAAATTGATGAGTAGGTTTTGTAGAGAATAGAATGATGAGTAAAATGAGATAAATCTTGTTGAAAATTGTGGAAAATTCAGCAAGTAATTGAAGAAATCTTGGAGAGAAAAAGATGAGAAAGTAGAGAGAAAGTTTGAGAGAAAAGATGAGAAAATGGGAAGTTAGGAAAGAAAATGTAAATAACTTCTTATTTAAAACTAATTAAAAACAATTTTGGTAGAAAATCTTTAATTAAATATAATTGGGTTAATGGCCCTCTAAGGATTCTAAGCTTTGGCTTATATTCCAAGTTAGTCACTAAAACCCTCAAATTTCCGAAAATTCAATTTAATCCCTAAACTTTTCCGAAATTTACAATTTAGTCACTAAGGTGATAATTAGGCTTAATTAAATCAAATTAAAACTCAATTATTATTCCCTTAGGTTGAAAACACCATTTTAACATTTCCAAAACTTTTTCACAAATTTATTACTTGTTCGATTAAAATATTATTATTTTAATTTTCCCGGAATAACAAATCAAAGAAATCCGATTCGACCCGAATCGAACTTTCCTAACTAACCCTCAATCTTCTAAACCCAAAACCGGGATGTTACATAAGTAAACCCTCATTCAAAAATTATCCTTTTGCCCCTTACAAAACTCTCTCAACCATTCAAAAGCCCAACAAAAACTCGGAAGGCATGAAAAAATTGAGGCCCAACCCGGTCCAACAAGCTTAAACGCGTGACTCGACTTGACGATCCATGGCTCGAGTCAACGCCCAATGTTGACCTAGAAAAAATAGGTCATTACAGTATAAGATAAAGATATGTGCGTCAATATGAGTATATAAACAAGGGATTTAACCATGCAGCAGAGCTGATTTTGAAACAAAAATGGGATGAAGGGACCACTGAAATAATTTAATCTTTTAAAATTTGATTTAATCTAATTTAAGGATTAAATTAAAAATATTTTAAAACACAGGGATTGGAGTTGTAATAATACCATACAAAAACCCTTATTTTATAATTAATCAAGGCGAAGGGACTATATTACTATTAAACCAATTTTACAACCAAAAACGTCTATAAAAAGGTCTTTGCAACCAAAATTGTATCCTTTATCTGTTTTTTTTTAAAACCTATTATAACAAACACATCCCTTTTTAAAACCTATTAAAACATCTATAAAAGCATTCAATATGAACAATAACTAAAAGAAGTTACAGTTACAGAACACAAGTGTCTTATAAAAAATTGCCCCAACAAATTCAAGAATTTTACTCTTTAACATATCAATGCACTAAGTCCTACTTCGATGAGTTTCTCGCAAGCACACAAATAACAATTCCAAACACTAAGCTCGAAAGCACAATGGATACACCTCTATTCTACCATGTCTCTTGTAGATCATAAACATAAGCATGCAATCTCAAAATGATAAGCATGAATTTATGTGGCATTACTCAGATCGCATAAACACATACAGTCACTGTAATCAACAATCAACCACAATCAAGGGCTCATAAGGCCCAACATATCATATCATATTATATCATATCATATTATAAAGAGTGAGGATGAGTCATATAGCATTGACGCAACACTCGGGTGAGTACGGGTCACATAGTATCAAAACATGTTGTAGAACTAATGTTTTGATATAATAATTGAAAAATAGTTTTGGACTAATTTGAAAAGATTTCAAAAATGGTTATTATGTCCAAACAACTTGAAAATATATTTAAGAAGTTTTTGAGAGTTTTTAAATGTGTTTTAAATGATTTAAAGAAACCAAAGAAGTGATTTTAACTCAGGTGTTTCGATACATGTTCATATTTTCAAAGGCAAAATCACAGTGGTATCGATACCAGTATCGATACCCTTTCACCACTGTGAGGTTTGGTTTCGATACTAGTTTCTATACTCCCCTAACGGTCATAAACGATTTTATGAAAAAACCCAACGGCTAAGAGCGGTATCGATACCAGTATTGATACTTGTTCTTAAATGCAGGTTCAACGACTATTTCCCAAAGAAGGTGTTTCGATACTAGTTTCAGGGGTATCGATACCTCCTGCACCAGAAACAGAAATATGCCTTGAAATCAGCTCCAAACGGCTCCAAAACATCTCCAACGGCTATAAACGGCTAGATCATGATTTGGGATGATAAAAGCAAGCCTCAAGCATCAAGAGAAGAATAATGCTTCATTGTAAACAACATTATGATTCAAGAATTGTCTTAGAGCTTAATTCTCACATTTTGGGGTAGACAACACTTGTGAGCTTAATGCTTATGTATGCTCAAGTGTCTTAGGATTGGGTGAGAGCTTAGTTGCAAACAATTAGCCTTGTTAGAAGGATTATCAAAGTTTGCTTAAGTTTATCTCTTGTTTGAGAGGATTCCCAAAGTTAGAGTTGTGAACTTTGGATGCTTGATTCGGGTTTGAATCAAGGTTTGTAAGGTTATCCCTTTGTTCCTCAAAAGGAAGAGATTCTTAGTGAATTTGGGAAATCCTTAGTGGAAAGCTAAGGTAGTGGATGTAGGACTTGGGTTAGAAGTCTGAACCACTCTAAATCTTTGTGTTTTTATTGTCTATCTTTTGCTTCCACAACATCCACCCAAATTAGCCAATTCTCCATCACTTGGCAAGGTTTAATCAGTTATTCATCGAGCCCTTCAAGCCCAACACATGTATCCTGTGTGAGATCGAGTTACATAGCAACGATATACACACTTATTGAAAATAGATCATATAGCATAGTTTCTTACACCGTACTCTGAAATATGACTTAAATACATCAAAAACAAGGATCAAGTCACTTTACATTGATAACATATTAGTTGTTACTTATCATGGTGTTGCAACATGAACTTAGACATTCAGATCCCATCATATAAATGCCCACAAGGCATGAAATAATATTATAAATGATTACATCAGTGACCTAAACAAAGCATGGATTACACAAGTTTAAATCTTATTATTTTCCATATTTATTTATATATAGAGTAGGAATTATGGTTTCTTGGTTTTATAATTCATTTTACACTCTTAAAGACTCATTGAAACCTTTACCTCGAATGAAACACTAAAATTTTTAGGCATATTACTATGCGTATACCGATACTCCTATATTTATATTTTTATGCCTCTAGCATATCGATACTCACCATTGAGTACTGATACTCCGTTTATATTCGAAAAGATTAGTGTTAAGGTCGTAGCAATATGCCTCCCTCGTGTATCGGTATCTAGTATCGATCCTCAACTTCAATGTAATTGCGATACTGGTACACCCCTTGCATACCAATATATCGACACAATATTAAAATTTCATTCTTAGTAGGGATACTGATACATAGAAACTCTTATCATTACACCCTCACGTTTTATCTCACTTCATAGAGAAGAGTATCAATACGAATGCTTTTTGTACTAATAATCAAACCTAGATTTTTAGATTTAAGGTTGGAATTTCTCAACATTAATCCCATAATCTAACTTAGTGATTTTCAAAACTCAACCTATAACTTATGAAAGGTGTTTAGGGTCAACTTTTACTAATTTCCCAGGTTGTTATTATCAATTATAACTCTTGTCATTAGCACTCATCAAGTACATTCAAACATACTTAAACATCAAAATAATTTACAAGTCATTACATTTATAATACGCATGAATCAAAGAGAATTAGAAATATATTAACCCTATTAAAGGAGAGATTATTATATGGACCGGTTCCATCACGTCATCCATGGTCCCTAACCATTAAAAATTGAACAACTAATTTTTATTTTCCATGTCATTTTTTCTTTCCTAATTAATCTCTATTTAACCACCCACTACTTATTTATATGTCAATAAAAAAGTGAAGATTCACTCTAGGAAAAAATGACTTGGAAAATATAAAAATTAGTTGTCCAATTTTTAATGGATAGGGACCATGGATGACGTGGTGGAACCGGTCCATATAATAATTTCTCCTATTAAAGGACCATCAATTCTTGTTAACACCCAACCAAGCTTTGTCTTTGCCTTTAATCTAGATTGTTCTCCGCCGGCTGAATGATTAAAATATTGTTATTAGAAATTTTAATTCCAAAAATATAGTTCACACCTAATTATTTCCCGGAATATTGTGAAATACTGTAGCAATCAGAAGACCAAAGTCTTTCAACCCGATTTTGAACAGTAATACGAATAAAAAATAATATTTTTCTGAAGAACAAGGGTTTATAACCCGACTTTAAATAGTATTATAAAAAAAAGAAAGGCCACAAGTTCACAACCCGGCTTCAAATAGTGTTTGGGCACTATTCAAATACCAACATCATGCAACCCGTCTTTGACAGGCTCTTTAGCAGCCTTGGCTGCATGGCAGCTGATTTAGCGGGTGGCAGATTTTTGGAGTGGTGGGCAGATTTTTGGAGTGTTGAACGTGAATGGCAGTGGTGTGTGGGTGTAGGTGTGTCAGGGAATTAATTTTTATTGGTTAAAGTATAGGTAAAAAATAGGTGGTTGATATTTGATAGAGATGAAGTTAAATAGAGAAGTTTGAGGGAGGTTTGGAAGAGTGAATTGAAAATATATACGAGAAAGAGAAGGAGAAGAGAAAGAGAAGAAGAAAAAGAAGAAATTTCTTTTTAAATCTGTAAGTGTTTTTTTGTTTGTTTAAAAAAATATTTTAATTATATTTTAGTAGTTATAATGTTTTGTTTTATCATTGTTATTTTTTTTATATTTTTAGAGATTATTGGTTAATTTCATATTGTTATTGTTAAAATTTTAGATTATTTGTTAATTTTGTGAGTTAGTTTATTTAGTAGTTGATGATTTTAATCTTATACTTAAATTTTAGCCCCAAAAAATAAGAAATAATATGAAATTATAATTATCTAATAATAGGAATTAAAATAAGAAATAATTGCATTGTCATCGTTTTATCTTATAATAATTATCAAAATAATTTTCTTCATATAATACGAAATAATAAATTTAACTTATCATGTTACTGTGAATTCTGGAATTAGTTAAAAAATAGAGAATTAGTTGCAATACTAGGAAAAAATAAAGTTAAAAAATAGAAACCAAACAAAGGTTTGATTTTTCAATCCGTGTAGAGTAGTTGCAATAAGAAAATAAATAGGATAATAAAAAATGAGCTAAAAAAATGTTAAATCATTCGATTCAATTAATTGATCGAGTTGAATTAGTTAAAGTATAATAATTAATTTATATATCGACAACAAATTTAAAAGATTGTAGTTTTTTTAAATCTTTTAGAGAAACAATATTAGTTTTTCATGTGGCTTGAATATGATAATCAATAAGTGGTTCAAGAAAGGTTAATTTTGTTTAATTGAAGCTCAATTAATTTATTATAATATTATCTAATTTATTTTCCATGAACATGAAATTAATTTTATTTTTGATGTGTTTAGTCAAACTAGTTGCTTAATTTGTGGCTTAGTTATAATAAATATATTTTTATAAATTAGTTTAGCCAAATAATTAGTTTCTAGCTTAGCAAAATAATTATTAAATTAGTTTTACAAATAAGGTACATTTTTATAAATTAGTTTTTAGTTTTGCAAATAACTATTTTTATAAATTAGTTTAGCCAAATAATTAGTTTGTAGCTTAGCAAAATAATTCATTTAGTAAAATAATATATTTTCTTGTCTTGTAGGATGGATGAGCAAGTTCCTCTTTTGTGGTTACAAGATCGACATATTAGCAGTTTACCGGTTCCTGAAATGGTACTAATTTGTTTGAATTTTATTTAATAAAAATTTAATTATATTAAAAATAATATTTGTTATATATTTTAACGTGTTACAGGATTATGAGGATACATTTAGGCATAACTTGACCATGACCCATAACCATCCAGACGATCGGATCATTGATTGGTTAAAAGGTTCTGGATTTTATCATGCGACATTCATTCAGGGGTATAAGTTGGTACCCGGATTGATAGCCGCTCTGATTGAGCGTTGGAGGCTTGAAACCCATACATTCCATATGCCGTGTGGGGAATGTACGATCACACTTGAAGATGTGGTCATGTTGATTGGGCTCCCAGTAAACGGAGCACCATTGATCGGTAGTCCATTGACCGGTGACCCGAACATCGATAATGTGAAAGCTACACCTGAAACCATCTGCGAATTTTACCTTGGACAGGTTCCAGATAAATCTAATTTGAAAGGAGGTCGGTAAAATTGAGTTGGTTGCAAAATAATTTCCAACTTGGTGAATATAGCTCCGTTGGTACAATTTATAATGCTAGTCGAGCTTATATTCTTCAACTGATTGGGGGCATATTAATACTAGATAAATCTGGCAATGTTGTTCATACAAGATATCTACGTTTTTTAAGGTATCCGTGGGAAGCTGCCACCTACAGTTGGGGTTCTGCTGTATTAGCATTCTTGTATCGTGAGTTGTGCAAGGGTGCTACTATAGTAGATGGCCATAAGGTTCGTGGTATCGGTGGATGTTTGTTGTTGTTACAAGCGTGGGCTTGGCAACGATTACCTTTTTGGACACCAGTTACACGGACATCGCTTCAGTTCCCTCTTGTGTCTCGGTAATTTTATTCTTCTTCTTTTAATTTTAAGTTTTCATTTTAATTTAATTATTTAATAGAATCTTTATTTTGTTCAGATGGTGCGGTAAAAAAGCTCACACGGGGTTGGTACATAACAATGTAAAAGTTTTTTGAGCTCAAATCGATCTGTATGCTCAAGATCAAGTATTATTTATATTTAATTTAAATTGTAAAATAAATTATTATTTATATTCTATGTCTGACTAAAATAATATTTTATTTTGTAGTTTATTTGGATGTCGTACAGCACCGATGATATGAATTTGATACCTGAAGAACTGTTGGTGGATTCTTTTTTGTGGTGTTCTGTTACACCATTAATACACTTCGCCTTTATTGAGTTCGCTTTCGTCGATAGGGTGCTAAGGCAGTTTGGCTTCCACCAACCAATTCCGAGTAGTCCATTTAAGCATGACTTTCTGCATGAGTTGGATGGACGCGGTAGAGCTGACGTGCAATGGGAAATTGTTCATGCAGACTATATATATATGTGGAATAACAGAGCTCAGAATTTACCGTCACGAGCTACACTCCAAGAGGATGATTTTGATTTTCAGAGGTCTGAATATTTGATCTACTTTCTTAATAATGGAAAGCCTTACTTAACTTCTGTCAATGAGCGAGACCAATGTAGAACATATAAGAAGAAATATGGTGGTAAGGGTGAATCTTCTAAGACTACAACAACAGGTACATCTCAAAATACCGCATGGAGTCGTAATCCCGAAGGTTGGCCAACCACTTGGGAACATCCAGCGATAGAGCCAGTTGTATGGGAAACTGAACCGGATCTAACCCCTGTGCAACCAGAAACGTTACCGACCTCCTCAGATACTCATGTGTTTGACGATCCTATTTTGTACTCACCTGAGTTCATTCCTCTACCGTCACCTCGCTATTCGAGCTTCGAAGAACCGCGTTACTCGAGCTTCGAACAATCTATGTCTTTTCAGGAATTCCAAAATATCTTGAATTCACCAGAGATAGTGGATGAGCAGGCCGGTGATGTAGACAGATTCACAACACCGCTTCCAATGGCATCAACGATTGAGGAGGCTGAAGAATATGCTAAAGAAGATCCGGATACCCAAGAAAAGCAACAACGTAACCGAAAGAAAAAGCACACCTACTTTTCCACCATATCCGCTCATTGTCAGAAATTACGTAAGAGAATGCAAAAGAAGAAATGATTTTTTTCATTATGTATTTTTTTCATTATGTATATTGTCATTATGTATTTTTTTGTAATACATTTTTTTATTTATGATTTTTTTTGATGATGCAAATTAATTAATAATTAAAATAATACACGTAAACAACAAACATAATCGTACATATTAAGTCAATACATATTCAATCAAACATCAAACATCAACCATAATCGTACATACTAAGTCCTAGGAGTATATCTGGGTTCATTTGGACAATTTGATTTCGTATGTCCTTCACCCCTACAAATCGTACATCTCTTTCGTTGGTCCTTCTCTTTGTGATGAAGATCCATACTTGTATAAATACGAGTCGATTTTGATCGGCCATTTGGAGTTCTCCGGAGTGTAGGGTCTGGTAACCATTTTTCTTTATCCACAACGGCCAATATTGTGCATTTGCGATCGGTGGAAACTCAACTCTGTAGATATTGACCATCCATTGTAGATTGAAACATTGGTCCACATAGCTATACGGGTCAACCCCAACATACATACATGCTACAACTGCATGCGCACAAGGATATCTCCATGCTTGAAATTTGCCACAGTCACACCATGTACGTCTGAAATCGACTCGGAATACATTTGAGTAAGGAGCTTCATTGTTACGTCGAGCACCAACAACATCGAAAGTCTGATTATTTCGATCGAATGCGTGAACGGTCAACCACGTTGCCTCTTTAATATTATTCTGCATTTTGGTAACAATATCTGTGGCATAACGCTACCCCCTATTTAATAAGGCCTCAATATTCTTCCCTTTAACATACCATACCTTAGCTAAACGGTAGTACGTTGCTTTCACCAAACTTGTTACTGGTAGGTGATGTGATCCTTTAAGAACTCCGTTTATACACTCTACAAGGTTGGTGGTCATTTGCCCGTACTGTCTTCCACCTTCATCATAAGATTGTGCCCATTTTTCTCTTTCGATATTGTTGGCCCAACTCCAAACACGCTCACCGTATTTCTTCAAATTCTCCATCTTCCGCTCAAATTCTGGTCGAATAAGTTGATAACCTAAGAAACAAATATATATTGTTAGCATCTGAAAAATGGTATATATGAAATAAAAAAAATATTTCATGAAATATTACTTACCCATGCTAATTATCTCATTGTGAAGATATGGATTTTTAAACCTCTCAAAGTTGTTCTTACTGATATGACGAACACAGTATGCCAGGTATGCATGTGGAGGTGTCCAACGACTTCCAACTCGATTAATTGCTGCAATGATACCGACACCTCGATCAGATATGATGCAAACACCATCTTATTGGACAACATGTTCGCGTAAATTGGTCAGAAAAAAATTCCAAGCTTCCCCTGACTCCCCTTCTACAATTGCGAATGCAATCGGAATAACATTGCTCTCACCGTCTTGCGCAACTGCAATCAACAGTACGTGAGAGTACCTCCCATACAACCATGTACCGTCTACTTGGATCATTCGTTTACAATATGGAAAACCTTCAATGCATGGCTTGAATGCCCAAAAGAGTCTATGAAAAAATTTGGTACCTTCAATCAGTTGCCCTTGTCGGTTGTATGCATCCTTCGTTTGATACCTTACAATGGTACCTGGGATAAAACGAGTCATAGCTACCAAGAAACCCGGTAGCTCATTGTATGATTTATCATAATCACTGTACACCAAATGCAATCCCTTCTCTCTAGCAAGCCACCCCTTCTTGTATTGTATTTGATATTCAAATTGTTGCGCTACGGATGCTTGTATTGTAGAAACGGGAACCCTGGGATTCGCTTCAACCAACTTCATCACATGGTGGCTTATTACATTTGAGTCCAATTTGCTGTGGTCTTGATTAATGGATGTTCGTAGACACGTGTGGTCACCGTTGTACTTTGTCACCTCCCAACGATCAATCTTCTTAACATATGACACTCGAATCTTCCAATTACACTCTTGTCCAAATTTTACGCACTTCGCAAAGAAAGTCCGTGGGGTAGATTCAGCAACCATATAATCTACATGTTGCATAATGCTATACTCTTTAATTGCCAATGTTGCTTCATTTTTTTCGTAAAATCGAAGTCCAACAAATAATTCACCCTGCTGGCTAGAATTTAAATGAGACATATCTGGAAAATCTGGAGCTCTCATCGCTTCGAAATCCACTGAGCTCATATGACTGGGTGGTTCATAGAACGTAGTGTCATCCCCCGTTTGAACTAATTCTCCAACACCGAAATTAGGGGCTTCTCCAACGTTATCAGGAAACAAATCAGGATCATCAATATCTTCATCTTCGCTTGAATCTTCAAGTGATTCCCCCCATTGACCTCGTAGATTCTCCCCGGTTGACATCAGTGAAACGAAACTTCCTCCAACTAGATCAAATTCGTTACCAATACACATTTCACTACTTTCTCCAACAACGTTTTTTTTGGATGGGATAGAATGATCACGAATCTCAGCAAATAAATCAACATTTCGAATACTCATTGACTCATGCTCTGCGATCATTAATTCCAAATCTGTATTATCTTCAAGAGATATTGCAGAATATTTGACTGAACTATCACAAAGCCACCGATATCTCAAACCATGAATCTGACCTCCAATTTTCTCTAATATCTTCTACTTTAATATTCGAAGCGTGATGTCTTTTCTAAATTTCATCTTCGTAAGACTATCACAGTCGAATTCAATATCGGCATCGGTTTTCACAATTTTTCCATTGTAATGAACATTCGCAATGAAGCTATTGTTGCTCATTTTGACTGTATTTTTTTGAGAAATAATATAAATAATAATACACAATATAAAAAAATAAAACGAGACTAAATTTAAAAAATAATACTAACATTTTTAGATTAGAAAAATAATCCACAAATATATTTGAAATAACTTTCTAAAACTATACAAATTTCCTAAAATAAAACGCTTCATCGTTCGATTTTAAAAATAAATATACATGAACAATATTCATCTAAATTATCAATCTCTGATTTTTTACACAAAGAAACAAACAGTTTAAAAAATAAATAAATAAATAAATTGGTCTAAAAATACTTACAAAATTTTCTGCTCAAACTCCTCTTCTTTCTTCCTTCTTCCTCTTTACACAAAATGATATCAAACATATTTTTCACCATCCTCAACATACATATTTAAAATAAAGATTAATAATTTTACTTAATTACCCCTACACGAATTTTAAAAATCACTAATAACCTTTAAATCAGAAAATATTTAATACCCCTATAAAATTTTAAATTATTATAATAATTAAAAAATACTTACCTATTATCTAAAACACTATAAAAAATATTTTTACAGTATCCTGACACCCTTATTCAACACCCTTACCCTGCCCTTTCCCATCAACACTGCCCCCTATCTTTCTGTGTTCCGACGAGAACACTGCCTAAAGGCTGTGCATCAAAAATGGGTTATAAACTCAATGCCTTTGAATATGTGAAAGAGTGTTGCATGCAAGCAGCCTTTATTTACGCATGGCTGCAAGGTTGTCAAAGAGCCTGTCAAAGACGGGTTGCATGATGCTGGTATTTGAATAGTGCCCAAACACTATTTGAAGCCGGGTTGTGAACTTGTGGCCTTTTTTTTTATATAATATTGTTTAAAGTCGAGTTATAAACCCTTGTTCTTCAAAAAAATATTATATTTTATTCGTTTTACTGTTTAAAATCGGGTTGAAAGACTTTGGTCTTCTGATTGCTACAGTATTTCACAATATTCTGAAAAATAATTAGGTGTGAAATATATTTTTGAAATTAAAATTTCTAATAACAATATTTTAATCATTCAGCCGTTCTCCGCCACCTTAGCTATAAACAAATATTATAAAAGAGTTACAACATTATTAAAAAGAATTAAAGATGACTGAAGAATATTAAAAATAAAAAACTAGATTGTAACTCTCAAACTCATTCAATATGTTCATCCTTTCCAAAACTTATTTTTGTCAACTACAACTATTTTCACTCTTTACTTTCAATGGTATATCCTTAGATGTTGAAAACTTTACTCGCTATATTTACAATGAAAATCCAACACGAAAAATATCAAAATTCTCACTTTTATTTAGAATTTTCTTAAAGAAAAAAGTGGAGAGAACGAAAGAAAAAGGAAATATGGGTGATATCTTCATTCTTTATATTTAGATCAAAATTATCTAAAACCCAACATTAATACATAAACTATTTCAAACTCAAAAATCATTTAAAAATTTACTTTTTTACCCTAACTTAAAGATCCAAAATTTCAGATTAATCTCGTACTATAAAATATAAATTTAATATATTAAAAATTATTTTTAAATGATTTTTCACTTTCATTCAAATCAAGTACAAACTTTTAAATCAATACTTGGAGGTTTTTTTACCTCTAGCACTTTAAAAAATACAAATATACGCTAAACACTCACTATTCCAAATCCGAAGATCAAATGTAAAGAGTTTTTAAGACCAATTTAGGCAAGATTACCGCTCGGGGAACCCCGGTCCAAGTTCAAGGCTCATAGATTGCCCTGATCTCAATCCCCTGAATGATGAGTCCACGCTTCCAGAGACCACCCTCCACCTCTAAAGCACTCATTTCCAAATCCCCATCATCAGTGCATCCCTCGTTGAAGAACTCCCCCATCTCCGCCTCTAACCACCCGTCTCCTCTAGCCTTTGAGAGCCGACTCTCATCAATCGGCATAGGCAGCTCGGGTTCTTCACTCTGCCATTGCTCAATTCTCCGTCCTCTTTCTGGGGCCAAATAAGCAACTCTCTTACTACCTTCACTGCCAACACATCCAACACTAAAATTTACAGGATAAAATTCAAATCCATAATCGTCGTGTAGTTTGTAAACAAGGTAAGCCTTGTACTGCGTCAATGGTGAAAGTATGGAGATACTAATCTTCCCACGGATTTCAAACCAACACACACTCAGAAGCTCTGGTATCGATTCGAACCTATTTCCACACCAAAAATATTTTACATGTTGAGAAAAATTGAAGTACTAAAACTCACAGGCAGAGCCATTGAACTATGAATTCTACACATACAAATGACATCCATATGCCTAGATTCACAATTTCTGGTTTGACAATATAAACATTGATGGAAAAGGTGAAACAAGTTTCAAAGTACTACTTGTATAGGAAACAAACAAATGGACCTAAATAGAGATGACAACAGATCAAATATCTACAACTTGTATAATATTCAAATTCGAATTCATATAATTGCTTTGAATATACGAACTCATATATTTTTCACATCAAATCCAAATATTATGCATACCGAATCCAATTTACATAACATAGCAAATTTGAATCTATTATCAATAAAAATAAAGCAGATTATCCTATCCAACTCCAAGAGTCAATACCTACATTGGTTCTGAATCTGTTACAGGATATGAATTGAAATATTTGGATCTGAACATTTTCAGAATCTTAAAACCTGAACTTACACGATGTATATGAAAATATTTTCAAGTACCAAGAGTTGGCACCAACAATTAAAAAGAGAGTGATACCTTGACTCGGGTACAGAAATCCAGTTCCAATAAGAAGGTGTATCACTCCATACGATGCGGAGGTCCCTGGGTGACAACATGTAACATGCCTTACCACTCAATCGTTCCAGCGACAAACTCTGTTTCAGCAAAACCAAGTTACAAGGAAAATATTAAGATTTCAAGATTTTTAACCTGTGCATCTTACATGACAGTGAGAAGGGATTCTTAATTACAATGACCCAAAATGAATTGAAGTGAGAAAATGAAAGGATTGTGAAAGTACCATTCGTCCACCCTGGATGAGAAGAGGGTTTTCGCATAGGCTGAGATAAAGCTGTTTCTTGGAAGGGAAAGACAGCGAGGAGGGAATCAAAGCCTGGCACTGGGATGGAAAGAAGGTTTCCCAAACGGCATCAGAATCGGCGACAGATTTAAAGATGGTTGAAACAAGAGACAATCTACAGGCATCACGAGGAGAGGTTAAGGAAATGATGACGGCAATACAGTCTGCAGGGAGAGCACTAAGGTCGAAACTGCAACACACAAGCCCTTCCTTTCCTTCTCCAATTTTAGACATCACAATGGGAAAAAAGAAACACGGGATTGATAGGAGTTCTGAGAGTAAATGGCGATGGGACATATATAGGAAAACCGTGCAGGCTAAACTTAGCGGTTAAGACATTGACTTTGTTGTTAAAAATTAACCCATTGACAGGTGCGGCGTGGCAATCGGCAATGGAACCAACCTGTCCTAATCTATTCTTAAAAGGAGCTTTTCCATGCCTCTAGATTCCGCTTATCACACACGGCGTTCCACCGCTCTCTATTACTTACCGCACATGCTAATAATCTTTAAAGTAAAATATTAATTTAGTCCCTTATGGGTAGGGATGTTAAAAGTTGACCCGATTTAAAAACTCGTCTGAAACCTGTTTTGGTCAAAATTTGGTTTGATCTGGAGATGTAATGACCTAAACATGATTTGTATTCGACTGTTGTTGACTCAAACTCGAGTTTGACTTGTTAATGTAGTAAGCGAACCCGAACTGTATCCAACCGAGAATAACCCGAACTCGATTTCAACCTGTTACTATAGACCTAAAACCCGACCTGTATCCAATTGAAACGAACCCGAATTCGAGTTTGACCTGACAGATAACCGATATTACCCGACAGAATTAACTCGAGACCTGATTTTACCCGACCTGTTTTAAACCCGGCCTGATAAATGACCCGACCTGTTATTAAACTGAATTAATATCAACATAATATTTATATAAATAAGTTATATAACATACTTATATTATATTTTTAATACAAATATAAAATATTTATATTATACATATTAATATTTATATAAATATTTTACATAACATACTTATATTATATTTTTAATATGAACATAATATTTATATAATTTATGTTTATTAATTTTTAATTAATAATTCAAAGTTAATTTTATTACAAATATTTAATAATCTTATATTACAAATATTTATTAATTTTAAATTATATAATAAAAAATCTGATATTATACTTTTAAGTTATTATAAATAAATTCACCCTTTAAATTAATATACATTTCATTATAAATGACAGTTACAGATTTTTAATACAACAAAATTAATAAACTTCAATACAACAAAAGTAATAAACTTTATAAAATTTGACACATTTTAATTCCTAGTTATAACCAAATTAATAAACTTAATACTTTATAAAATTTACACATATTTTAAGTCCAAATTATATCCTTAAGTAAATTAAGTTCAAATTTAAATACCAAATATCCATCAAAAATGATTTATTTTGCTAAAACTTAGATTATACAACTTTAAACAATTACAATGCTAAAAACTCAGATTATACTTCAGAGTTCAAAATATAATTTTAAATAACACTGTAAATTGTGAAATGTGATTGTTCTATTATTCAATAATGTATAACTTACAAAAGAAACTGGTGAAGGGTCGGAAGTCCTGCTTTTATGATAAAGCATTCGTCCATCCACCTTTTTTCAAATTGTAGTATTTAATATGTCGATCCCACAAGGATTGGCGTTACGCAATTTATTCTTACTGCACAATGAAAAGGTAAAGACATAGATAATTGAGTTGAATTATAACTAAGGAAACTAATTAAAGCAATAAAGATAAATCATCAAGAAATCAAGGATGAAAAAGTGGGGCAGATTAGAGTGCTTCGTAGTCTGGAATCAGAATGTAATTTTCTCGTTCTTATAATGCAATAGGGTTGAACTACCGCCTCGGCGGGTCGCACTAAGGGTCGCCGCAGCTGCTTAGGCGGGGTTATGCTTTGTCGACAATTCAATAACTCATAGTTCGACAGAATATCCTTGTATGTCTTCTTCCTTATCCCTAAGCGAAGAGAACTGTTGAAACCCACGTCTTGATGATACCTCCCGGCATGAATCAAGGGCGGATAACAACCAAACACATGCATCTTGTTAGTCGCTGAAATCCTGGGCGGTTGATCTCTCAACTGGATTAGTTAATGACCTTGAGCAAAGACCGTATTCTCTCGTTTCGTGAGCCTAACTCTCCCGAGCTTAGACAAATAGATATTCCTTCACATACTTATCATCTCGAGCTCATATGCAGAGAAAGTGAATGCCAAGAGAGAATAAACTATGAATTCTAAAATTGTATTAATAAAAACTAAACAAATTACAAACTTTCTCTCACAACTACTCCACAAACTAACCTAAACCCTAAGGGACAATGGAGGAGTTTAGGGTTTTCTATGAACACTTGAAATCAAGATATCCTCCTCTCTACATAGGCTATGGTTTATATAGACTTGGCTTAGGGCAAACCTTTCCAAAGTAGGAATTCAACTTGGAGTAAAACACAAGTTAAGTACATAAATAAAAGATCTTTATTTTATTTCCTAGTTTATTCCTATAAGGATTCTTTTCCCATGTGGCCTTTGATATTGACTTTCCGTGCGTTTCCCAGCTCCGATTTCTATGTCGTTTGTCTTAAAATGTCCACCTTATTTTTCTCTTCAGATCGCCTATCATATCAACATTTTTTCCTTCAGGTGCTGTCGCGGCCTCCAAAGTGTTGTCGTGGCAAGTGCTTATCTACATTCCAGCTTTGGTTTCCAACATCCATCGTGCTATCTGGCATTACCTGTGTGGTAGTTTCCTGTCTAAGAGAAAAAAAACATTAACCGCACTTGTTATATGCAAAATAATAAATAAAGTAATGAATTGAGTGTTGAGATGCTGAAAAGTGGAAAATAAGCAGAATTATTCATTATTGCCATTAAATCTGTCTTTATTAGTAATAATCGAGTGGGAAAATGATATAAAAGATAAGGACTTTTAGGCACTCATCACACCCCAAACTTGAACTATTGCTTGTCCTCAAGCAATGCAAAAGATAAATTTAAGTAAGGAATTTTAAAGTAATATATCGTCCTGCCTGCCGCGGCAGAATTCTTTTCTTGACTCGGCCTCTTCTAGGTTCTAGGAATTCCTCGGAACTGGACTATGAGTCTCAGTGGGTGTGTGCGTAGTTGTGTCAAAGTTGATTTTCTAAGTTCTAATCCTTTTTCTAGCGCAAGACTTCCGACTAAGATTTTTCTTAAATTTTTTTTTCCTTCTCCTTGTTTGGTATATAAATATATATTGCTATATACTTATACTGCTTGAGCCAGTTTCGGGCACCTCAAGTGTTGACTACTCTTACTAGAGCCAGTTTAGGGCACCTCTAGTAAGTGGGAGAAAGACTAAGTCCTAGAGCCAGTGATGGGCACCTATATGGACTAAACTAGAGCCGGTGATAGGCACCTCTAGTTAAAAATCTAAGCCTAAGTCCTTATTGCTTTTCAAAGAAGAAAACTTTTAAAATAAACTAAGACTAACAGTGTTTATGGATTTTCAGGCACATAGTCTAATCCTAAGTACTAATCCTAAGAGACCTTTCCGAATTCAAGTCTGGTGAATGGTGCATACTGCTGCGGCGGTTGGAGAATATATTGCTGCCGAGGCAGTCTCAATAAAATTCAACAGACTTAAAAAAATTGCATAAAACTGTAATTGCTGTAAAGACAGAAATTAAGGCAGTAGTAGGATAATCCGAATAATTTTCATACATGATAGATATTTTTATAAGGCAGAAAATAGGATCAATACTCCCCTAAACTCGAGGGATGCATGTATCTGAACATAAGGCAACAATGAAAGACAAGATAAAAATTAAGAGGAAAAGATAAACCAATATTTATATATTGCGTCTGGCCTCTTTTGTATCCTGAGGGTCATCAGTTTGTGTGGAGTTTGTTGAGAAAGAAACTAAAAACTGCACTTGGAAAACAATAATGAAGAAGTATGAAATAAAATGGGGGAGATAAAGTTCTAAGGACACAAACCCGCCGTCACTTGCATTTGGGCGGCCAGTCGCCTTGGCCGTTTCTTAGGTGAGACGGTGAGCTTGATTCAGGGTCGTTTTATGTGCTTCATGACTTCTCCTTCTTGGGTTTCCTTCCTAAATAACTGTAAAGAATATTAATAAAAACTGTGGAAATAATAAAATTACTCTAAAAACTAAATTGCAAGAATTTTAAAATCTAATTCCTAAACTGAAAACTAAAAATTGTTTCTTAAAGCATAAAAGTAAATAGGGAAAGAGAGATAGAAATTTAGGTTACTACAGGAGTGTAATATGATATATTTCCAGCAGCAACCATCTTCCCCTTTTTTGATAGAGGAGAAGCTGATGTCCTAGTTGTTGTCTCCTCGTCAGGTGGTTTCTTCTTGATGTATTTCTTCTCAATGGGAGTGCTGCCTCGGCAGTGGTTGCCTCGGTAGGGCCTGTTCAAGCAGTCTATTTCTACATTCAAGTTAAATTCAGTTTTAACCTTAATTCTTTGACATTCATCTGGTTCGTCCGGATGCCTTAGAGTTTTGAATACATTGATCTTCACTTGTTGGTCATTGACTCTTATGACCAATTCTCTTTTCTCGCAGTCGATCAATGTTTTGCCCGTGGCTAGGAACGACCTTCCCAATATGATTGACGCATGTTCATCTGCTTAACAATAAAAAATTAAGAAGTCAACAGGAAAAATAAATTTATCTACTCTTACCAGGATATCCTCGATTTTTTTTCTTCCGGTTGTACGTAAGAGCGATCTGATAATTGCAGCATAACTGTTGTAGGTTTTGCATGCCCGATGCCTAGCTTTTGCAATACTGACTTAGGCATGAAATTGATGCTCGCGCCTAAATCACATAGTGCCTTGCCTACGTATTGGTGAATAAATTGCGTAAGTAACGCCAATCCTCGTGGGATCGACATCTTAAATACTACAATTTGGCAAAGGGTGGATGGACGAATGCTTCATCATAAAAGCAGGACGTCTGACCCTTCACCAAATTTGGCCCTAGAAACTCAATGCATGGACACAGAGAAAACAAAAGGTAACCGAAAAATAAAAGAAAAGAGAAAAAGAAGAAAGACTATCGCCCTTAGAATGATGTAGAGGATCCAAATGAATCCTCAGAATCACTATCGATTATGAGCTTGCGACGTGTGTTCAGTGGCTTCTGGACAGCCGACTTGGGTGGTTGTTGGGCTGTTGCCTTTGGCGGGCTTACCATGGGCTTCTTGGCAGAACAATGTGGTTGGATGCGAGTGGGAGTTGGGTCTCGCAATGGCTCATCCTCCGTATCAAGGTTTATGAGGAAGGAGGATGTTGCCTTTCGCTTCTGCCTTCCTTGTTCTGCGGCCAGGAAGTCATCGACAGCTCAGAGCTAGCTCGTTAGATCTTCTTCCGAATCACTCCATGTGAATGTAGTTGATTTTTCTGGTGTAGCTCCTCTGTTAGTGCAGTCAATTCGGAGAAAATCGTCTACCGAGTCTGCTGAGACTGGTTCAGTGCCTACTGCGGCGGTTGTGGCGGCCGAAGAGACTGAAGCTATGGCTGATATTGTTGGTGTAGCAGGATGAGGTTGAGAAGTGGAGAGGTCGACTGTGAAATCTGGGAAGACAGTCGTGCATGTGGGGAGTTCTTCTCTGATGGTTGCGATGATGGCGTTGTTGAACTCTCTGATATATGTCATGAAGGCCAGTTGCCTTCTCTCCATCTTCTGCAGGATTCCTGCTGGTGTATTTTCAGCTTGGGTTGCTTGTTGACAGGCCCCGACGGGTGCTGTGGGAGGGATGAAGGCTTGTGGAACTACTTCTTCCACTTGCATCCTCTTCATATAGATCTCCCGTGTCCAACCCACACGTCTCGGTGTGTAGGTGCCTAGGGGCATGTTTGGGACCTTTTCTAAATTCCCCAAAGCGGTAATTAAACAGAGGAAGATTAGTATACCTTTTCCTTTGGTGGCGCATTCGAAGATTTGTTCGCTAATGATGCTGCCAACATCGATCCTCCGGTTGTGGATGATGGAGTGGATGAGCGCTAAGCGTGGTCTATCTACTGTCTGGTTGTGAGAAGTTGGCAGTAGATTCCTTTTTATAAACATGTTCCAGAGTTTTGCCTCTGGTCGGAGGTCGCGGCGGCTAACAGATCCGCGATGCTTTCCTATATTCCATTCTGCTCCGGGTATGCAGAGTTCGGCCTTCATTGCTTCATAATCATTTGTCGTCAGGGCGGAGACGAATGTAGTGTGTTCGTCTGCTTCGGTGTGTAATCCGAAGTGGGCGTTGATGACGATGTCTACAATCGAAATTGCTCTTCCCCGAAGATAAGCATATGGGGTTTTCGCCACTGGTCTATGGGCATAGAATTCCCGTACCCATTCAATATTTGCTGGATCTGGCTGCCTAGCGAACTGCTGCCATCTCTTAAAAGTTATTTTTGACAAGATGAAGGCTTCCAAACCTAGATTATCTTCGTTGGTATAGTGGAAGCCTTGTTCCTCCCAGATCTGCCTGTTCTTGAAGTTTCTTTCATATTCATGCTCAAGTGCTGGTGTGGAGAACCGTTTGAACCTTGCTACTCCAACAGAGTTTTGTCTTTGGGTTGTCATGTTAAGAAAACAAAGAATATTTTTTGCAGAGTAATAGTGGTAGAGAAGAAGTATGGAAGAGATGAACTGATAAGTGCTCAATTCACTATCACTTTTTACACCTTTTATGGACAATATTCACTTAATCTACACCTACTTGAACTAATGCATGTACTTAATGTGAAATATTTAGATATTCTGCTCTTGTGACTTATAAAGATAATATTTATAGAAAATGAAGGCTTTACGGCACCTTTTATGCATTTGCAGGAATATATATTGTCGAGGCAGAACTTGAGGCCGAGGCAGAAACTGAGGCCGCGGCAGCAGCTGAAGGACAAGTACCGATATTGTAGGCGAGCTGAAGAGAAAAATGAGGTGGACGTTTCGGGACAAGCAGCACAAGAATCGGAGCTGGGAAGCAAGTAGAAAGCCCAAGTCAAAGGCCAAGTGGGAAAAGAATCCTTGTTAGAATAAACTTGGAAATAAAACACATATTTTATTTATGTACTTGACTTGTGTTTTACTCCAAGTTGGATTCCTACTTAGGAAAGGTTTGCCCTAGGCTAAGCCTATATAAACCATAGCCGCCCAAGAGAAGATAGATCATAGAAGAGAGATCGGAGACTAAAGAGCCGAATTAGAGAGTTTTCATTGTTTCTCGTTATGTTCTAATTTTTTAGGCTTAGGTGAAAGTTGTAGAGTATTTGTAAGAAGAGATTGAACTTTGTTTCTCGTTTCAATGCAATAAAATATCAAGGTTTTCTTATTCTTTGTCGTTCTATGTTCTTACATTCAAGCTCAGAAGAGAAGTTTGTGAGAGATTTATTTATCTAGACTCGGGAGAGTTAGATTAATGAAAGGAATAAGTACGATATTTTTCTATTCGGAAAATACTAACTCGGCCTAGGGATAGGTTAGAGTTTCAGCGGCTAAAAGAAGTGTGGGATTGGTTGGTGATTATAATTGATTCACGCCGGGAGGTATCATCAAGGACTGGTCATCAACAGTACTTCGACTTAGGGATAAGCGGAGTCATCAAAGGACACTTTGCCGAATCTTGGTAAAGTCTACCCAAGAGCAAAGGATTGCCGCGGTAGACAAACATCATCACTGTCGAGGCAGCAAACTGCAGTACTGCCGAGGCAGTGTTGTGTGATTGTATTGGACAGAGACAAGTCAATTGAATCCACAATATAACACAACTGGATCCTGGCCAATTTCTTAATCTGTTTATTTTCTTATTGTTTAGTTTTCTTCATTATTCAAGTTATTCAAGTCACTTGTGTTTTTATTTTATTCCTTTTACAGAGCAAGAAGACGCAAGAAGACATATTAAGTAGACCAATCCCTGAGGAGACGATATGTGATAATACTTATCACTTTATTACTTGCGACGTGTACACTTGCACTAATTGCGCACTTTTTACACGCAACATGAACCATGATTGTTTATTTATAGGCGTAAGCGGACGATTGTTGGTGCGGCCACAGTGACGTTATTGTTCTTGGCGTGCACGTTATGCAGATCCAGCTGGACTACACTGGGCAGAAGAAACGATACAGCTTCAACTTGGGAGGCAAGTTTCCCCGCCGAGAGGGTTGGGCCGCGGTTTGGGCTTGGTTATCTCCATTCATTTTCTTTTTTGGAATTAAATTGAATCTATTTCCTAAGGCATAAAAGTAAATAGGGACATGAAATCTTTACCCTAAAAATTGTGTAAATAAATTATTCTGAAATTAAATTGTTAATATGAAATCTTAATCCTAAAACTGAACTTAAATCTATTTCCTAAGGCATAAAAGTAAATAGGGACAATAAATAGAATTAGGTTACTGTAGGAGTGTAGTAGGCTACATCTCCGGTAGCAACCATCTTCCCTTTTTTGGATGGATGAGAAGCTGATGTCCCAGTTACTATTTCCTCATCAGGTGGTTTCTTTCGAATGTATTGTTGCTCCAGGGGAGAGCTGCCTCGGTAGAGGTTGCTTTGGCAGAAGTCGTTCAGGCAGTCCGTTTCTGCTTCGAAGTTAAATTTAGTTTTAACTTCAATTTTCTTACATTCGTCAGGTTCGTCCGGATGCCTTAGATTGTTGAATACATTGATCTTTACTTGTTGGTCATTGACCCTTATGATCAATTCACCTTTCTCACAGTCGATCAATGTTCTCCCTGTGGCTAGGAATGGTCTTCCCAATATGATTGGAGCGTGCTCATCTGCTTTACAATCAAGAATTAAGAAGTCAGCAGGAAAAATAAGTTTGTCCACTCTTACTAGGATATCTTCAATTTTTCCTACTGGTTGCACGTAAGAGCGGTCTGCCAATTGCAGCATCACCATTGTTAGTCTTGCCTACCCAATGCCTAGCTTCTGGAATACTGACTTAGGCATAAGGTTGATACTAGCACCTAAGTCACATAGTGCTTTGCCCACGTTTTGATCTCCGATAGAACATGGTATGGTGAAGCTACTAAGATCTTTTCTTTTGTTTGCGGCCTTGTTATGTAGCATTACCACACATCCTTCTGTTGCGGCAACTATTTTAAATTCCCTAATTTTTGTCCTTTTGGATATAATATCCTTAAGGAATTTGGCATAGTTGGGTATTTGTTTGATTGCCTCCACTAAAAGTATGCTTATATGTACCTATTTTAGAATGTCTAGAAATTTCTTAAACTGGTACTCTTGCTTTTGCTGTTTCAACTATTGTGGGAAAGGTGGTGGTAAACGCAGATCTTTAATCTTCTCATTGCATTGAAATCTTATCTGCGGTGCGGCTGCGACATCATATGTTGTGGCAGCATCGTCGGCAGTGTCTGATGGTTCCTTCGCCTTAGGTGTTTCATCAGTAGCTTCTTTGGGGGCTACTATTTCAGGGGTCTTACCTACTGTCTGAGCAGGTATCTCAGGGTCCTTCAGTTGTAATCCACTCCTGGTGGATATCGCCTTGCATTGTTCATGAGGACCGATTCTAGCGACTTCAGTATCGCTAAGGAGACCTCCTTCTTGAAATTCTTTAAAAAAAATAACTCAAACATAATTAAACTTATTTCCTAAGACAAAAAACTCAAAAATAATTAAACTAATTTCCTAAGATAGTAGTGCAAGAAAAATAAAAAGGAAAGTTGGAATCGCCAATCCCCGGCAACGACACCAAATCTGATGGAGGCTCGGAAGTCCTGTCAATTTCCACCTTTGTCAGATTGTAGTATTTAAGGTCGTCGAACCCACAGGGATTGTGTCGACTTTACTACTTTTTAAGACTGCACTAAGGAAAATAAAGATTCAAATAATTGTTAGATTGGATTAACTAATTTAACTACACTAAATAAATTATGGAAAGATAATAATAAGAAGATGAGGTTAGATTGAATGTTTTGTAGAGGAGGATCCATTTATATCGTTTATCCACTTATTGATGCAAGGAGTTGAACTGTCGCCTCGGTGGATCGCACAAAGGGTCGCCGCAGCTGCCTAGGCGGGGTTATGCCTTGTCGTCAATTCAACTTCTCATAGTTCGACAGAGCATCCTTGTATGTCTTCTTCCTTATCCCTAAGCGAAGAGAACTGTTGAAACCCACGTCTTGATGATACCTCCCGGCGTGAATCAAGGGCGAATCAAAACCAAACACATGCGTCTTGTTAATCATTGAAATCCTAGGCGGTTAATCTCTCAACCGGATTAGTCAATGCCCTTGAGCAAAGACCGTATTCTCTCGTTTCGTGAGCCTAACTCTCCCGAGCTTAGACAAATGGATATTCCTTCACATACTTATCATCTCGAGCTCATATGCAAAGAAAGTTAAGTACCAGAAAGAATAAACTATGAAATAAGTTTTGCATTAATAAATATCAAGAACAATATAATTTTCCTCTCCATCTACTCCACAAACAATCTAAACCTCCAAGGGAGTTTAGAACATATTGTGGTCGGCAGCTAAGGATATGTGTTATGTGTGAAAACCGACTCTCTTAACCTAAACCTAACAAGTGCTTTATATAGGTCAAGCCTCAAGCTAAGTTTTCTATGCAAGGAAAAAGTTTTAAAGGGAAAGAAATATAACTCCTAATTAAACTGTAATATTCTATTCTTATTTCCTAAATTATCTCTTCTTTCCCGCGGTGGACTTTAACCAGGGCTTGACCTCTTAAATGGGCTTTGTCTTTCTCTTGCTTTCTGTCCGTTAAGATCGACATCTTTTTCTCTCTCTGTCGAGCACCAATTGTTATCTTTATGCTGCTGTCGCGGCCTCCTATGTACTGCAGTGGCGGGTGCTTCATCTGCAATTCAACATCTATCTCAATTGGCTATTTGTGTGATGTGGTTTCCTGTCTAAGAAATAAAACTATCAAACGCATATGTTTTATACCAATTAATGGGTAAATTCATAAAAGTAGTGTTCGGATGCTGGAGTATGAGAAATAACCGAAAATATCTATTATCGCCTTTAATTCTGTCTTTATTAGCAATAAACGAGTGGAAAAATATTATAAAAGATGAGGAGTTTTGGGTACTCATCAGAAACTTAATAAAACTTAATAAAAATTACAAATTTACAACATAGACAAAATTTTATAGCAAAAGTTTGAATTATAAAATGTGAGCTCTCAAATCTTATAGCAAAAGTTTTACAATGCTATATGCAAATACTTTATTATCAGAATTATCATCATCGAGCACTAAGAAATCTAAAAGCCACCAGCAAGGTTAATTATGAGTAACTTCTTACCTAAGAAATCAACATAAAATAACCAAGGGCAACTAATTAGATAAAAAATCATCAATAAAAAGATCACCAACAGACAAAAACCAGCAACAGACATCAACCAACAACATTAATCCAATAATCAACCAGCATCAGATAGCAATCAACCACAGTAACATCATCAATCATCAACCACAACAACATTAATTCAATCTATAAGTCATAACATACCAAAAAAAGTCAAACCAAATAAGTCATAACTATAAGCATCAAACATTTAATCTTTATACATCTATTTTAATTCTTATACATAATACCTAATTCAAACCATACCTAATTCAAACATCATAAGCATCAAATCATAAGTCATAACATACCAAAAAAAAAAAACCATAAGCATTAAAATAGAATACCTATTTTCAGCTCCACACAAGGCCTTTAGACATTATCATTCAGCTCCACACAAGGCCTAAAACAGAGTATAAAAGAAAGCAAATTATAAACTAATTTAAAAAGGAAATTACTAATAAATATTGAAAACGAAAAAATTAAAGAAATAAATTAAAGGGTTTACCTTTAACTTGAATTCAATCTTCACCAAGACTTAAAATTGAAGAGTCTTTGATATGTGCCGATCTTGCTGATGATGCTGAACGGTACACTTTGATTGTAGGACCTAGGAAGGAAGGAAGTCTCTCGCAAGAAGTGGCTGCAAAAATAAAGAATTAAGGATAAGGGATGAAAGGAATAGGTGAAATGAATGAAAGGAATAGTTTAGGGACTGATATGGAAGCGGAAGGATGTGTGGTGTTGATAAGGGTGAATGGATGTTTAGGACATTTTGTGGGGATGAAAAAGGATTGAGAATGATGAATGGAATGAGAGGATATGTAAGGAATGATGAAATGGAAATAGTATCTTAAAGATACTCAAGGAAGAAACTAGGTTATAGAAAACCTAATCCTGAACCTTATATCGATCTTTAAGGGGTGGTGATAAACGGACTTTGACCCTTTTAGTATATTAAACTAAAAGAACCCGAAGTATCAAGATGGATAGAAAAGGGTTGACGCCACAAGTACAAAAGTACTTGATAAGTCGATAAAGTTCTAAGAAGAACTAAATGAGAGAAAAATCTCACAAATAATTTTATATAATCTGAATGGTGTCTTTATAAAATGAAATCCAAGTCCTATTTATAGTTTTCTAAGGGGTATGGCCGAAATGGCCTTTAACTATTCGGATAACCATTCATTTGAATGGTGTCTCCCTCCAAAACTATTCGAAAAGATGTAACTTCTCGGTCCAGCCTGCACTGTCTTCAGTAATTTGGTCATATCTCGAGATTCCGATATCGGATTGATGCGATTCAACATGCGTTGGAAAGATAAGAGATAGGGGAACAACTTTCATGAAGACACAAAAACCCAATTCGTCTTGTATCTTGCTCAAAAATGGAAAAAAAGTGGAACATCATGAATCTGTCCAATGAAGAGTGATGGCTCTTTGTTTTGGCGTGAAATTCATATTTCCCTCCAAGGAGTGGCGCACAAACATGTTTCCCTCCATGAATGATCGGTTGTGTCCCTTGGGAAGGGAACATGTCCTTCCATGGTTGAGCTGAAGGTTGTAGGGTGAGCTGATTGAGCTGAGAGTGAGCTGACTTGAGTTGAGCCAGCTAGCTGACTTAGCTAGCTCAAATCTTGCTTCTAATTTGAGCTTTATGGACCTGACTTTAGCTGGTTGAGCTAGGCCTTTAAGTTTGTGAGCTCCTCTACATAGTTCCTTTAAGTTCATGACCTGAAATAATCCTCCATTTGAGCTCATTTGCATTCCTTTGCGTTTTAGTCATTCTTGAGCTGCTACGAGCTACCATAATCCTTTCAGAGTTGAGCTACCCTTAATGTCTTTAAGCTTCCTCAGACTATTATCTTTAATTAAAATAGCTGAAACAAAAAGTAAACAATGCGTAAGCTGAAACGAATGTAAATAAGCTAAAATGAGCTAAAAATAATATAGTTTAGCTAATATTAAGAATACGATGACTTAGAATAATTATAAAGATGTATTTATGCAATCATGAAGCATCATTTAAATAGAAAAAGCATGCTTGTCAAATTATAAAATGCATAATTAGATAATAGAAGATAAAGTAAGGTAGAACTCCCTTAGAATCAGTCTGGAAGATTTTCAATGATGTGATTAAACCATAGAGAAAATAGGTGCCTTTGTGGACAAGGTTGATTAAAGGCTTTCTTAGATAAACTCTAAGTTCAGGACAAGTAGATTTGGAACGGTTATTTCTCTTCTAAAAACATCAATCACTTGAGCCTGTTTCGGGCACCTCAAGAGTTGTGCTCCCTTTTATGATCAATTCTGTTTTTTTTTTGTTTTTTTTTATTTTCTTTCCTTAGGCATACTAGAGCCGGTTTTGGGCACCTATAGCATGAAAAAGAGTATTACTAGAGCCAGTGATAGGCACCTCTAGTCACATTCCTTAGAATCTAAGCCTTTATCACCTAAGTTTATTAAAAGAATTCCTAAATCAAACAAGTCCCAAAAGTGTTTATTTTGATTTTTAACCCTATAGCAAGCTTCAAAGTTTATTCCTTAAGTGTTCTAAGTTTATCCCTTCAAAACAGAACCTAGTTATGGTAAGGAGAAAGATTTCTATAGCTTTAAAAGAATAAACTAAGGCAAAGCTGATGTAAGGCAGTGCAAAAGTAAATACAAAAAAATTCAAGTAAAGGCAGGTATATAGCAATAAGGCGTAAAATTTACTTCTTTTTCTGGTAATGCCTCGGTAGTGGGTTGCCTCGGCAGTGCACTCATCTCCCCCAAACTCAAACTGAGCATTGTCCTCAATGCTCAAAACATACAACAATGGAAAATTTTGAATAAATAAAGTAAGAGCAAGGAATTAATCAGGTTTTGAAGAGCTTATACAAACAGCTGCCCTTCTAGGTTTTCCTGCTGATGCTTTAAGTCTGGACCCTTGTCCAGGTGATTGTTGTATTTTTGCTTGCCAGGGTGGCTGCCTTCTTGTAGGTGTCGGCTTCTGCCTTGGGGCAATGACTTCTTCTCCTTCTTCGTCGTCACTAATTGCCTCTGTTTGCATGACTTATGTTCCTCCTCCTGCCTCGGCATATGGGGCTCCTTGCTAGGCATGTGATAAACTTTGATAATCATCGATCTCCCTAGAGAGACTATCCCTAGTGAGACTGCCCATAGGGATGGGGCCTTTTGGTGGAGAACTGAAGACAGCTCTCCTCTTGGATGGCCTCCTACTGGTAGATGATGCTATGGCAGTGTCTGCGGGCCTGGATGGTCCGGCAGCGTTGAACTGTTGTTGTGGCCTTGAAGTTAAAAAGGGTCTCGGCCCTGGGGTAGGGGTAGTTTCTTTGTAGGGTGCGGCAGTGACAAATATATTTATTGGAAATTCTAGAAACTACATTCCTTCAGTGGGGAAGTTCTGGATCATCATGTGGGCAAGGGTGTTGTTAAAATCTCTCTGATATTCTATGTATCTTTGTTGTCGAAGGTCCATGTTTGTCATCCTCTGTAAAAGCTCCTGGTATAGATTTGCTGCGGCAGCGGCTTGGGCAGTGCCTGGTGCTTCTGTCGTGTACTACCCTCCGGCAGTAAAGTCAGCAGTGAACTGTTGAGGTGTTGCTTGCACTGGGTCTGCTTGGGTTATCTGCAACACTTTATGGCAGAATCTCTTGTCCAGCCTTGCCTTTGGGGTGTATATTCATCTGTTTCTTCTATGGGGACACCTGCAGCAATACATAGAGAAGAGATTAAACTAGGGAAATATAAAGGACCTCGTTCTTTCTTACCGCAATCATAAATTTCTTGAAGGATGATCTCTCCAACATCTATGGTTCGCTTGTTGATGATTGATTGGATGAGCACCAATCTTTTTCTGTCTACCGTGGTGTTGTGGGTTGTTGGGAGGAGGTGTCTCTTGACAAATGTGCACCAAAGTTTTGCTTCGGGTTTAAGGCTTAATCTTCTGACAGATCCCCTATGGGCGCCGGTTTCCCAAGGAGTTTCGCTGTCGCAAAGATCATCCTTGATCAATTCGAAGTCTACATTAGTGGCCTCTTCGTAGAATGCACTATGAGCGTCATTAATTGGGATGAGGCTATAGTGCTGGTTGATTGCCTCAGCAGTAAGGGCGACTAGCTTTCCTCGGCAGTGAACATATAGGTTGCCCTCGCTCGGCATATGTACGTAAAATTCACGCACAATTATTGCATTGGCTGGGGGAGGTTGTAGGCAAAAGATTTCCCAATCTTGATATTGTATCTTGTTAAACAAGAATTTCTCAATGCCATAGTTGTGTTCATTCGAATGTTGGAATCCTTGCTCCTCCCATAACTGCCGGGCAATAAAAGATCTGTTGAATCTTTCAACAACATTGGCGGGATAGAAACGGTTATATGCGGCCATTGATGATTCTAGGAGAATTGGAATGTTGGTGAGAGATTCTTGGAAGTAATCTGAAAGTGGCAAGAATGCGGGTAAGTATGTAGAGAATATTGAGAGCAAGATTTATCAAGAGAGTAGAGAGATAGCAAGATTGTAAGAGTGAATAGTTCAAAACAAGGAGGTTGTTTATATAGGCTTCGACCTTGTGACCGTTTGAATCAACTAGACGTTTTATAGCCGTTAGCCTTTACTGCCGTTGCAAACAATTGCTGTCGCGGCCGGAAATCTCGGCAGATAGCCGTTACACTATTTCTGCCCGTTGGGACTATTGCAGCTCTGACACTGTATACTGCCACGGCAGCAGACTTCCTGCTGTGGACTATTTCTTTATTATTCTTGCTTTGTAATCCCTAAAAAAAATAGAAATAAAGTAAAAATAAAAGATAAAATAAATAACCTAAAAAATTCATAACTAAAAAATCCTAATATAATAATAAAATAAGAGAAGGGAAAGGGTTTAAGTTACTGGGGGAGTGCATGCAAATGCATCTCCCAATTTGTCCCTCTCTTTATGACCAGAATGATGTTTCAGTAAGTATTGGCCATCTTTGTTTTCTACCTCCACTTTGGGCTTGATCCTCTTGCCGAATATTCTGCCGAGCATACTGCCAAGGCAGGATGTTTTTGTGGCATGTGTTGTGTGGAGGGCTTTGCACTCTTCTGGATCATCATATTTCTTTAGATTGTGGAATGTATTGAATTTGACTTGTTGGTCATTTACCCTCATAGTCAACTCTCCATTTTCCACATCAATTAAGGTGCGTCCAGTGGCAAGGAAAGGTCTTCCCATGATGATTGGTGCTTTATCATCTGCTTCACAATCAAGGATAAGGAAGTCATCCGGAAAAATAAATTTATCGACTCTTACCAGTATATCCTCGATTTTTCCTTCGGGGTGCACGTATGATCTATCCGCAAGTTGGAGCTGCACTGTTGTAGGTTTTGCCTTTCCTATTCCAAGCTTTTGGAAGACGGATTTGGGCATCAAGTTGATGCTGGCTCCTAGGTCATAGAGTGTCTTTCCTTCATAGTTGTTCCCAATCACACAAGGTATGGTAAAACAGCCAGGATCCTTCAGTTTGGGTGGCATGCGATTATGCAGCATTGCCATGCATCCTTCAGTAGCTTCCACTGTCTCAAACTCACCCAGCCTCCTTCTCTTGGACACAATATCTTTCAAGAATTTAGCATAGTTGGGTATTTGTTCAATAGCCTCAACTAGTGGCAAGTTGATGTGAACTTGCTTAAGAATGTCCAGGAATTTCTTGAACTGATGGTCCTGTTTCTGTTGTTTCAACCTTTGTGGGAAAGATGGTGGTGGTCTCATCTCTTCTAGGGTCTTATTGGTTTGAAATTGAATACCTGGAATTATCTGTTCTTTTGCTGCCTCGGCAGGTGTTTTAGGTGCTGCTGAATCTTCTGCCGGGGTAGTGCCTTCTTTAGGAACATGGTCAGCATCCAAGTCATCTTTGTGTTGACTTTCTGGTTAGACTTTTTCTGCTGGTTGCCCTGTATTTTCCTTCAATTGTAGGCCGCTTCTGGTTGTGATTGCTTTGCAATGTTCATGGCCTATTACCTTAACAACTTCAGTATTGCTAGGTAGTCCTCCCTGTGGTCTAGTGTTTTGTCTTTGAGCAAATTGACCAACTTGAATTTCTAGAGATTTTATGGCAGCCTCCTGGTTTTGTATCCTCATCTCAGTTCTATTCATGAAGTCATCAGTCCTCTTCATGAAACTGCTATTCTCCGCCATGTATGATTCTGTTTTCATCATGAAGGCCTTAAGAGAATTTTCCAGTGAATTCATGGGCTGCTGTTGCTGTATCTGCTGCTGTGACATTGACTGTTGTCCTTGCTGCTGCGGCAGATGTTGCATTTGCTACTGGAAACCAGTGGCTTAATTGATTAGATTTAAGGCATTGTTAGGATTACTCCATGAAAAGTTTGGATGCCTTTTCCATGATGGGTTATATGTGTTGGACATCATATTGTTATTCCTATTGTAGTTTCCAACATATAGGCTAGATTCTTCATCTTGTATACAATTGGGTGAATCTATAGCCTTAACCTCATGTGTGTTTTGTTGTGCTTGCATATTCTGAACCATCTTGGTTAAAGATGCCAATTAAGCTGCCACTGAGTTGGATGTTTCAATTTCATTGACTGTGGCATGGCGTCTTACTCCTCCTCGCCTGAATGTGGGAAATTGGAAATCGTTCCTTGCGAGTTTGTTCAGAATTTCAATGGCTTCTGTAGGGGCTCTGTCTAGTAATGTTCCATTCGCAGAAGCATCTGACATCATCCTTGTGGAAGCATTAGTGGCATTGTAGAACAATGACACTTGTGTCCATAAGGGAAAACCATGTAGGGGGCATTGGTTTAATAATTCTCTGTAGCGCTCCCATGCCTCGTACATTGGCTCATCATCATCCTGCCGAAAAGATGTGATTTCATTACGGATCCGATCATATAGATTTGTAGGGTTGAAACGCGTAATGAATTCTCGGTAGAGTTCATCCCAAGTTCCTATAGATCCTACTAGGATGCCATTCAACCATGTCTTCGCCCTATCCCTCAGTGAATAGGGGAACAATTTTAGTCTTAAAATGTCTTCATGGACTCCTTGAATTTTGAATGAATTGCACACTTCCATGAAAGACTTAAGATGCTGCCTGGCATCTTCAGTTGCAGACCCACTAAACTGTCCAATAGTGTTCAACATGTTGAACATAACAGGTTTTAGTTCAAAGTGGGTTGCTTCTATTTCTAGTGTAACTACCCCAGGGTTTAGTCCATTCAGATCTTCCACCAGGAAATCTCTGACGGTTCTCTGCCGCGGCAGTAATTTTTGTGGCAGCGGCTGCTGCGGCAATGGTGGCTGTTGGAATCCTCTATGGCCTGCAGGTAAATTCTGGGCTGCTGGTGGATCTGTCATAGCTGCTTGAATCCTTCTTCTCAGCCTTAAGTATGTACGTTCGATCTCTGGATTGAGTTCGTATAAGGGACTGCCTGGGTTGGCTCTGGTCATACACCAAAAACAGACCTAAATTAAAAATAACCTAATAAAAATAAAGATAAATAAAAAGCAAGAAAATTAAAGAAGACAAAATTTAGTTGCCAATCCCCGGCAACGGCGCTAAAAACTTGATGCGTGTTTAAAGAGTGCAATAAAGTGCAAGTGAACACATCGTCAAGTAATAAAATGATAAGTATATCAAGTATCGATCTCCACAGGGATTGGTATACTTAATATGCCTTCTTGTCCTCTTCTTGCTCCTGTAAAGAAAGTAAAGAACACAGATTATGGGATTATCAGGCTTAAACTAATAACTAAAATAAACTAAATATAAAGGAGTTGAGAACAAAGAGAGAGAGTGGGCAAGATCCAGTTGCGTTGTATTGTGGATTCGATTGTCTTATTTCTGTCCAATGCTGTCACATAACACTGTCTCAGCAGTGCTGCCGACTACTGCCTCGGCAGCGATATACGTGTCTGCCGCGGCAATCCCTTGCTCTTGGGCAGACCTCACTAAGATTCAGCAAAGTGTCCTTATATGGTTCTGCTTATCCCTAAGTCGAAACACTGTTGATGACTAGTCTTTGATGATACCTCCCGGCGTTAATCAATTATAATTATCAACCAATCACACACTTCTTTTAGCCACTAAAACTCTAAACCTATCCCTAGGCCGAGTTAGTATCCTCCAATCAAGTCGAATACCGTACTTAACTCCTTTCGTGAATCTAACTCTCCCGAGTCTAGATAAATGGATTACTCACAAACTTCCTTCCCGGGCTTGGATGCAAAAACAAGGAATAACAAAGAGTAAGCAAATCTTAATGTTTTATTGCATTGAATCAAAGAACAAGATACAATCTCTTCTCACGAATACTTCAACAACCTTCACCTAACTCTGAGAAAGCTTAGAACATAGTGGGAAGAAGAAGAATAAATCTTAGGGTTAAGCTCTCTCTAATTCGGCTCTCCCTTGTACATTGGATGACTAATATATTTATAGTCTAGACCTATGGTAACTTTTCCTAAGTAGAATTATAACTTGGAGTAGGGAATAAGTCATAAAAATATAATAATTCCAAGTTTGATTCTATCTAGAAGACTATTCCCACGTGGCCTTTGACTTATCTTTTTCTCGTGCTCTTCTAGTCCGATCCAAACGCTTGTTGTCCAGAAATTCTCAGCTTATTTTTCTCTTTCAATCGCCCAGCATCAGTACTAGAGCTTCTGCTGCCGCGACATTGGTTCTGCCTTCGGCACTGCTGCTGCCTCGGCAGGTATTTCTTGCAACTGCGCAAAAAGGTACTGAAAAGCCTGTTTTTCTCACAGATTTCATCTTTGTAAGCTGTGGCAGCAAAATATCAGTTATTGAGCAATAAGTATATGCATCAGCTTGAATTAGTGGATAATGAGTGCATAATGTCTATGAAAAGAGTAGTAAATGATAGCTTTTTTAGGCACTTATCAGTACACAAATACTTACACATTCTCAACATGAGCTAAAGGAGTCCATCCAAGTGTAAGGATTTGTGTACATACACAATTTACTACGAGAATACATAATATGGCACAAAAATGGTAAGGATTTGTGTATGTACACAAATCCTTATAAAGTATACACACATGTTTACGGGAATTGTAAGGAAAAAGGTATGTACATAAATCCTTACACCTTTTCACCATAAGCTAAAGGAGGTCATCTAAGTGTAAGGATTTGTGTACATACACAATTTACTATGAGAATATATAGATTAGAAAAAAATGGTAAGGATTTGTGTACGTACACAAATCCTACAAAGTATACACAAATGCTTACGAAAATTGTAAGGAAAAAGGTATGTACACAATTCCTTACAACTTCTCACCATGAGCTCAAGGAGGCCATACAAGTATAAGGATTTGTGTACATACACAATTTACTACAAGAATACATAATATGCTACAAGAAATGTAAGTTTTTGTGTATGTTGGAAGAGCACGACAACCCTATGATTAGAGAACGAAAGATGTTTGTTTGAAACCAAAAGTTTTAAAAATTATCAATAATGTTTAATAAATTATTTGGATGAGAAAAAATGAGAGTTTTATTTATGTTCTTATAACATCTAAAATTTTATTCTTTTAAAATATCTAAACTTTTTATGAGATTTTATTTCAAATTTATATTTTGAGTTTTTGTTAATGTGATAATTAACGCCAACAATATTCCATGTTAATAATAATACATGACCTAGTTTACTATAATTTGGCAACAAAATATGACATTTTAGCTCCAAACACTGAAATCCATTTTCATTATGGAACATAAATCTAAAGCCTGAATCAACAAATTATGTTACTGTATAATCGTAAGAAACATAACCAGATACATATACATTAAAAAGTATTGTCAGCAATGACATTCTACAATGGCATTTCACACTTGCAGCACCCAACATCTCTCTCACAAATAAGTCCACCCATTGTGCACCATCAACAGGCATAGTTTTAGGGGCCTGTAGAATCTGAATAGCAGCAACAACAATTTTTTCTTTGAGGTTAATGTACCTGCAAATTCAACTACATATGTGAGATTTCCCTAACATAAGTAGTAACAACTACCTATTATAAAGAAGACGGTAGACTACACACAACACCACAATTACTCGTAAAATGATCAATTTTGTGGTAGTAGGTTTGATAAAATTTGTATATATAAATTGTTCCATAAAAAATAATATATTGAAATTGATTAACAATATATATCTCTAGAGGCATGTAGCTTAGGAGGACTAAAGTCAGAAAGAAATTTATGTAAATTACGAAAAGTAAAGACTACAAAAGCTATGCAATGGATTTAAAGACAAAAGATAAACCTCAACTTACAAAAAATAATTAATCTCATATAGATTCAATGAATGCGAGGACATTTACATTTACATTTACATGCAACTCAAATACATCAGCACAAGATTACAACATTAGGAATGAATGTTCTCTGAATCTCTGGTTCATTATATTCATTTATCATAAAATATTGCGAGCAAACTGGGCACTCATATGGCTTGCCTTTGTCCAGCCAGAGACAGATCACATCATGTCCATCCTCTGCATTTTTAACAAAGCAATTCAAATAAACACAAGTATTAGTTAAGAAGAATGACTCAATTCTGTACAAATCTAAGAGAAACATACAAGAACTTAGGAAAACAGAAACATAGAATCGATGAAGAGAACATACTGCCTTCAAGTCAAAGAAAATAAGATTTAGAAAACGACCCAGACAATTCGAAGAATATGATGAAGAATATGTCTTGGAAAGGAAGAAACCAAAATCTCGGAGAAAGGTTTAAAGCTTGATGCAAAATTAGAGTTTTTCAAGTAAAATCGAAGAAGAAAATTATAAAGAATTAACCAAACATATTTTTATTGAAAATATTGATGTTTACCTTTTAAAAGATGGTGGAGAGGCTGCCAAGAAGATGAAAAGTCGTAATTTTAAAAATAGGTTTAGGTTTATGACAAAAAAATATTAAATGATTTGGGTTATTAATTAAAATTATGGGTTATTAAAATAGGCCTTTGTAAGGATTAGATCAACTAGGATTAGGATTGGATCAAAGCCCCTTAAAGATTTAAAGTTTTGGCTTAGTTTATAAAATTGACATTAAGTTTTCAATTTTTACAAAATAGTCACTACTTTCAAAATCTTAGGGATTCAAGGCTTAATTTTTAAAATTGAGTTGAACAAAGTCAAATGTATATCAAATAAGGATTTTAGGATATTTTTCAGAATTTATTTTGATTTAAAACTAATTTTTAAGTATTTAATCCCGAATTAGGCTATATAAGCAAAACCGGTCCACTAACTTCTAGGTCCATTTTTGGGGCGTTACACTTAAGTTCACCATAATCCAAATGTCACACGGCAACGCATGAAACTCATGCAATTTTGATTGCCTAACAACTCGACTCCAAATTGAAGCAGCATAAGGACAATTCCTAATAGAATTGGAGTATCATTTCCCAAATAGAATTTCGCCAAAGGCCCATCTTTAGCTAATTAAGTATTGTACCAAAAATCCATAGCTTTGTCATCTCGCACATTCTAGCATAAACCGTTATACATCTCTTCCCAAATCACACTAATATCACGCCATAATCTTGAACAGTTTATTGTACGTAAAGCGCAAGGAAGATCACCTATCCAATTATATTTAACCCTTAAAATTTGAACCCACAAACGGTCCATCTCCGTGATGACTTGATGACCTAGCTTCATTAAGAAAGCTTGGTTTTGCTTCACAAAATTTCGTAAACCTATTCCACCATATTTGGTAGGATGTTGTACCATATCCTAATTAACTAAGGAGATTCCTAATGTACCTTCCTTTTTTTCCCAAACAAATTGTCATATGAGTTTCTCTATGTCTTCACAAACCCTTTTTGAAAGCTAACAAGACTGTATTGAATAGATCGAGACTGTCTAAAAAACAGCCTTAGCAAGTGTGATACGACCCGCTAAAGAAAGAGAATAAGTTGTTCACCCTAACAATCTTTTCTTAATCTGATCTATAAGATAAGAGTATGTACCTTTTTTAACTCAAGTTTGTCATAAGCTTTTTCCAGTCTAAATTTGATCGCCATCCAGGACTTTTTCCCTTTCTTTACTAACATTAAATGTATTGTCTCTTGCGTAATAATAATGTTATCTCGAATACATTGACCCAGAATAAAATTGACTTGGTTTTATCTAACCCAAGACGAGATGAATGGTTTCATACGGTTAACAAAGATTTTAGCAATAACCTTATATAAAATATTGCACAAACTTATCGGTCAGAACTGACTCAAATTCTGTGGTGCTTCAACTTTCAGAATCAAGACCAATAACATTTTATTAACCCAATCAGAAAAAGGATTACCCTCAAAGAAACTCCTCACAAATTGAATCACTGAATCTCTCACAAGCCTCTAATGTCTCTGATATAAAGCTGCGTGAAAACCATCGATGCGTGATGCTTTCAAGGGTGACATAAAGAATATAACACTATGAACTTTCTCACTCAAGACATTGGCCGCCGAACTTTCCAAATCACAAGCTGAAAAATGATGAAAAATACCCGAGACAGAATTATAGCCTCCTATTCGTGGTTCACTAGTAAACAATCTCTTTAAGAACTTGATAGCCTCATCTTTGAGAATCGTATGATCATCACACTATTACCAGCATCAATCTTAAATGACGGATATTGTTTTTTCTTCTTCGAGCCATAATAATTGCATGAAAATATTTATAATTTCGGTCACCCAAAGCAATCCATTTACTCCGAGACTTCTGAAACCAAAGTTGTTCTTCTTGATCAAGGATTGGGTTAAGATCATTTTTTAATTTAGCTTCCAAGGCTTCAAGACGAGGAGTAAGAGAACGATCTAACGCACGCTCAACCCTTTCAATCCTCACCAGAAGGCATCGTTTTCTCCTCTCAATATTACCAAAAATATCTTAATTCTAAACTTTGCATGAATCTTGCATCTGCTTAATATTTTCACCCATATTGTGACTCAAGTCCCAATTCTCTTCAATGAGTCTAGCAAAATCCTCATGATCATTCCATGCATCTACATAACAAAAAGGCTTCACAAACTTACTGCGATGCTGACAGTTGAGAGCTAAAAGTAAAGGTCTATGCTTAGAGTCAAGTTGTTGTAAGTGAATAACCCCTGCCATGTTGAACTCATGTAATCATTCTCTATTACAAATACACCGGTCTAAGCATTGCAATAAATTTCCTCTCCTCTAGGTAAATTTATGGTCTGAATAACCTAAATCAAATAAACCTGACTATAAAAGAAAATAACAGAACTTCTAGCTAACACCATTACGCGCCAAGGACCCCTCGGCCGTTCACTCGAATCACAAATAGCATTAAAATCTCCCAAGAACCCATGACTGACCTGTAGGTGGCTCTAACGCACGTAACTGCTCCCAAACCCTATTTTTTCTTGTAACATTAGGGCTCACATTAACAAAGATGATGAAGAAAGAAATCCTAGATAAACTATCCGTGCAATACACATGTATAAATTGGTTAGACACAGCCAAGATGTCTAAAGAAACACTTAATTTTCAGAGAACCCAAATGCCTCCTGAAAAACCAGTCGCTTCAACACGAAAAGAATACTCAAAACTAGAACGTCGGATACAATCATCAGCATTACACCCACTAACTCTAGGTTCCATAATAACCACAATACCTGGATTATAAAGATGGAGTAAGAGACAAAAATACCTTTTGAAATAATTATTATCATCTAAACTTAAGAAAGGAAAGGTAAGACAACGATTTTCTAAAAATAATTATTGTAATAAAAAAGTTTTAATAGTTACGATTTGAAATGGTACGGGTCGAGTCAGATTGGATTTTTGATTCACCCGAACCTGGCTCTAACATAAATATCTCAAATCTGACTCTAATTCGGCATGAATATTTAAAAAAAATGATTCGATCTAAAAATAAATACCCTAAATCCAAAATAATCTATAAAAATAATTTTAAGGACTTAATTGTAAAAATTGATTTTAAGAGATTTAATTATAAAAGTTATAATTTTAAAGATTAAATTATAAATAAAAAATTCAATTTCAAGGACTTAATTGTAAGAAAAAGAGAGAGTGGTATTATTATAAATATCCTTAAGAAAATTTAAGAAAAAAATTACATATTTAATTCTAGATTAGATCAGATATTTTACACCCTAAACTCAAATCTCCCCTCAATAAAAACTTGACCCGACCCAAACTCATTTTATCATTAAAAATTTAATCCGATCAAATCAGACCCCAACCAGATCAGGTATAATTCCCATTTACAATTAGAATCAATTATTACATCCATATAAAAGCAACTGGATCATAATCAATTATTATATTAAACTATCTACCTATAATACAATAAATTTAGACAAACCATGTTATGCAAAATCAAACTTTATTATTAAATATTTTAATTTGACGCTGTCACAATTATACATCTGTACATATATTTATATTTATTTTTTAAGAAACATTTAATCAGATGATTTTAAGTATTTCATTAAGTAAAAATGTGAATATCTCTGTATATAGTTGTTGTGAAGGTTAAATGATTGTGGAGTAGTTGGCTTTCTCAAGTGATACTCCAGAGTTGGCTTTCATATATATATGTGGCTTTCTCATGTATGTATGTATAGTTGTGAAGATTAATGTTGGCTTTCCTCCTGCTAAAATCCATTACTACTCAGAGAACTCTTACTAGCCTTCATGGACATACTCCCATCGCCTCTTTTTTTCTTCTATCCTCGTCACTCGGACAGGAACTTAAACCCTCGGATTCTTCGTTGTACTTCAGGCTTAACAAAGATTGTGATTTCTTATGGTTCTTTTGCCTAGAAGAAGCATTTCCTTCATGGCTGCTGAGCTCTTCTCTTGTACAAGAACTTACGGAATTGGATCTTGTAGTATGATCTTGACTTTTTCCGTTACTGTTCATACTTCTACTTCTACAGCTACTGCTACGGCTACTGCTACTGTGATCATCATGGTCCGATTCATCATCGCTACACTCCTGGAGTTGCAGCTTAGATGAGGTGGAGGAAGGAAGACTGGCAGGATTACAGTTCTCATTTTTTGCCATGGAAAGAAAACTCAATGCTGTCACCACATCACTCATCAAAGGACGGGCAGCAGCTTCATCTTGCAAGCACATGGCTGCTATCCCAACAGCTTGATTCAAGTCCCTGTCCGGGAATTTCTTTTTAAGCAAAGGATCCGCCATTTCTGGAAACCTTTTCGGCTCCCTGAATATCGGTTGTGCCTGTTTCAAACATGGAACCAGCAGCCATCAGGTGGATAATTAGTAAAAGTTCAATGGTACAGAAAAAATGGAAAACTATCAGTTGACCAAATAGGTAAATACACTTACCCAAGCAACTAAATTTTGCTCTTCAACAGGTTTGGTAGTGTCCACGACTCTTCTTCCAGTGATAAGTTCCAATAGAACAACTCCAAAACTGTATACATCTGCAATAGGTGTGAGTCTACCTGATCTTGAATACTCTGGTGCACTGTAACCATAAGTTCCCATTGCCCTTGACTGCATAGGCATCTTGTCTATTGAAGGGTCAAGCTTGTCTGGTCCAATATCAGACAGTTTTGGGTTTAATTGTTCATCCAACAAAACGTTTGAGGACTTGAAATCACGATATATAATGGGAGGATTGGTCTTCTCATGCAGAAACTCTAGACCCTGAGCTGCCCCACATGCTATCTTCATCCTGGTTACCCACTCTAATGGCTTTCGTTCAGACTTTTTGCCTGCAAATGACATTTCTCTTCACGTCTTTCATCATCAAGACCATGTCTAATGAAAAGAAAGAGGAGTTTATACCCAGTAGATGATATTCTAAAGAACCCTGTGGCATGAATTCATAAACCAGAAGCCTTTGATCTCCATCAGCACAGTATCCAATGAGATTCACCAGATTAGGATGCTGTAAGCGACTGAGTTTGGCAACCTCAGCAAGAAAATCTTTGTTTTCTAGCACTGATTTCCTGTCAAGTTGCTTCACAGCAACCACCTATCTCCAAATTACAAAAAGGGTAATTAGGAAAAGTAAAAAGAAAAAGAAAAAAAGTTAAGACTGTTACCTGGCCAGTAGCCTGAAGGGTTCCCTTGTAAACTTTACCGAAACCACCTTCACCCAACACAGATTCTTGTCGGAAATTCTTGGTGGCGGTAGCTAGCTCATGGAATGTAAATGCTTGAGCCGACACATAATCATTTTCCTCCAAATTTTCTTTCTTTGTTCCTTAATCCACACAAAAACAACAAAAAAATTTATTCTTTAAATCTTTCTTAGTCAGTAATGATAATCATAAAACAAATTAAACAAACCAATTACATTTCTTTCCAATATGTAAGAACTTTGATTTAATGAATTAAAAAACCAATCATATGAAATGATCCAATGCATGTATCATATAGGATTATATCAACTCAGCTCTAAGGTCTACAGCAATTTTATATGATGCAAACAAGCAAACACAAGGCGTACCTGGTGTTTTTGATTGAATGGGAGATCTGTTACTGTGATCCCCTCTGATGCTGGCTTCCTTCTTGCTTTTTTGCGACGAGAAACAAGGGAAGCAATTCATATTTGCGGGATATATCAACCAACCGCAATTGGCTTCCAACACCAACAAAATTAACGATGAACAGCGTTGTTGACGTCGTCGAAGAAGATCCCAAGGCGGAGACAATGCCGAGCATAAAGGTGAGAGGAGCCTTCAAGAGATTGAAGGGCCCTTAAAAGGAGGAACAATGGAAAAACCATTAAACAGAAAGAGATGGTGAGGACTCATGCTTTTGAACTTCGAAGAGAACCAAATTAACAGAAACGAAAACAAAAACAAAAAAATTGTTTTAATTATTTTGTTTTCCTTTGAGCTTTGGGAGAAAAAAGAGGGGGATTGAGTGGACGATTTGTTTATTCCTAAAAGAAAAACAAAATATAGTTGAGAGATTTTTTTCTTTTTTAAATGTAGGTTGGTGTTCATCGAGCGAGTTAATCACGAGTTAGGCAATGTTTAATTTGTATTTGTTAAAAAATTTATTTTTTACTCAGTTTATTGTTCGTTAAACTCGTTAAAAGTTAGTTCGTTTTGTACTCGTTAAAAAAAATTATTGCTCAATTCAACTCATTACTCATTAAGCTTGACTCGTTGATGGTTAAGTTCACTAAAAAATTATCTTATTTAAAAAAATAAAATTCAATAATACTATATAAGACTTAATATTAACATAAATTAACAAATTTAACCAAAAGATATCAAAAGAGTGTATAAAATATTTTTAAACTCTAAATTTTAAACTAACAATTTACAAATACACCAAATTAGCATATTAAAACTGATGTAACAATCTAAAATTAATAATATTATTTAGATTTATTTTTTGAATGAAAGAATTTTAAAGTGATTATTAAAATATATTTTAAAAAATTAATGAACTACTCGCGAATTTATCGAATCGAGTTAAACTTTGTTTATTTCAACTCGTTAAGGTTTTGAGTTGAGTTCGAGTTGAGTCAACTCAAATAAAACATTTATTTAGTTTTGATAGAATCAAATTCGAATAACTCAAATTGAATCTTGTTCGAATTTATTAAATCAAATTAAACTTTACTCAACTCGTTAAAGACCCCTATCTCTCGTCACAGTGAATTATATTATTTTTCTTATATTTTAGGGGAAATCAATTTTCCTAAACTGTTAAATTTTAATGAAATATTTTAAAATTTACCGTGTCATATTTTTTTAACAATATATAATATATTAAAAATAAATTGAGAAATTTAATAATTATATTATAATGCTTAAAGATTACCTATATATTTCACCCATTAATTTATGGATAAACTATTCTAGTGATCATTCAACTAATTGGAGATACATATTTTGGATATTTATTTTGGTTACTCAACTAATAAACTCATCGATCAAACTATCTAATTTTTAAAACGAATTTATTTTTATCACCGACCGTTAAAAAATAAACGATAAATATGATAGGACTGCAAAAAACTAACGGGAAAACATGTTTCATTTATTATTAATATTTTATTCCACGTTTCACTTAGAAAAAGTGTGAAAAACAAAAGCAACTCTTTTGAAGTATAACAATAAAGTTTTGGCCATGACAAGTAACACTGGAAGCATAAACTATTAAAAAAGCATCAAAAATCAAAATAAGTACAAAAGGTTCTGAGTCAAATAACATCCAAATTTGTCGGATATAATTGTAGTAAAGTGATTGAAAATAATTATCACACTGTAAACGCCAATAGATTCTAAGGTCCTTGCATCCTTCTTCAAATATAATCTTATGCAACAAAAATATCATAAACCCGTATTTGATATCAGGAGCTGAAAGGATTGTAAGTGTACAACTAACGTGAATAAAAAATTTCTCAAAAATAATTCTCAACCAATCATCATCAGTTATCTGCACTCGATACATCATGTGGATATTAACACATAACTTGATATTCAATTTCAAAAAGTTTTCCAAAACAAGAAAATTAATAAGAAAAAAAACTGATATTTTCCCTCCATTTAAAGTCCTTGTAGCTTTCTTTTGCAACTTATCATGTAAACTGGAAGTAAATTTTGAAGTTAATCTTTGGGTAGAGTGGGGGGTGAGGGAGACACTTTTAAAACAGGTTGTGTCATCACTACTTACCAACTTACCGTACTTGATATTCAACGACCACTTTAATACTCCAATTACTCACAAAACCTAGAAGAGAATATGAACTATTTTCGGAAGTTAAATTTTAAAGTTCACAAAAATTTATTCATTCTCTTTGATATATACCCATCTTACACATCGAGTTGACATTATAAGTACCTAAATTAAAAAGGGGAACCCGTAGCATTCTTACAAACATTTTGGTTGGATATAAAGTTATTTTGGGTTAAAAAAACATTTACAGAAATGAATGTTTTTTTAGAAGATGATAAAAAAAATAAAGTTTTAAATTTTTGATAGTCAAATTAATGATGAAACAAAAATATAATAATAGTTTAAGAACTACTTAAGTAATTTATCATTTTATATTATGTAGATCATCTTTTTGTTAATATTTAACGACACTTAACATTAAAGTGGTCAAAATTTTACACTCCGAAAATGATAGTGACCTTACTGGTCTTTTTTTAAAATCGGTGACTAAAAATATATTAAAATAAATGAAAGTGACTAATTCAATAGTTTACCTAAATAAATATCTCAATTAATTAGTGGTCACCGGAGTAGTCAATTTAATGGGTGATTCTAGGAGAAGCCCTTTAAAAGAGGCCTAACAAAAGCCTTGACCGGTTTACCCGGTCATTTGTGTACATAATTGGTTACGAACTATATACACAGTTTCTTACAAAAGCTGTAAGAAAAACGGTACATACATAGATTGTTACAAATGTAAGGATTTGTGTATATACATAAATCCTTACAAAAACAGTAAGAAAAACGGTACATACATAAATTGTTACAAACGTAAAGATTTGTGTACATACATAAATCACTACAAGAATACATAAATTGACACAAAAATGATAAGGATTTGTGTATGTACATAATTTCTTACAAAGTATACACAATGGCTTACGAAAATCGTAAGGAAAAAGGTATGTACACAAATCCTTACGACTTTGAAACCATGAGCTAAAGGAGACCATCCAAGGGTAAGGATTTGTGTACATACACAATTGGCTAAGAGTATACATAAATTGGCACAAAAATGGTAAGGAATTGTGTATGTACACAATTCCTTACAAAGTATACACAATGGCTTACAAAAAACATAAGGAAAAATATATGTACACAAATCCTTACGACTTCGAAACAATGAGCTAAAGGAGGCATCCAAAGGTAAGGATTTGTGTACATACACAATTGGCTACGAGTATACATCAATTGGCACAAAAATGGTAAGGATTTGTGTATGTACACAATTCCTTACAAAATATACACAATGCCTTACGAAAACCGTAAGGAAAAAGGTATGTACACAAATCCTTACGACTTCGAAACTATGAGCTAAAGGAGGCCATCCAAGGGTAAGGAGTTGTGTACATACACAATTGGCTATGAGTATACATAATATGGCACAAAAATGGTAAGAATTTGTGTATATACACAATTCCTTACAAAGTATACACAATGGCTTATGAAAACCGTAAGGAAAAAGGTATGTACACAAATCCTTACGACTTCGAAACTATGAGCTAAAGGAGACCATCCAAGGGTAAGGATTTGTGTACATACACATATGGCTACGAGTATACATAAATTGGCTCAAAAATGGTAAGGATTTGTGTATGTACACAATTCCTTACAAAGTATACACAATGGCTTACCAAAAACGTAAAGAAAAATATATGTACACAAGTCCTTACTACTTCGAAACCATGAGCTAAAGGAGGCATCCAAAGGTAAGGATTTGTGTACATACACAATTGGCTACGAGTATACATCAATTGGCACAAAAATGGTAAGGATTTGTGTATGTACACAATTCCTTAGAAAAATATACACAATGCCTTACGAAAACCGTAAGGAAATATGTATGTACACAAATCCTTACGACTTCGAAACTATGAGCTAAAGGAGGTCATCCAAGGGTAAGGAGTTGTGTACATAAACAATTGGCTACGAGTATACATAAATTGGCACAAAAATGGTAAGGATTTGTGTATGTACACAATTCCTTACAAAGTATACACAATGGCTTGCGAAAAACGTAAGGAAAAATGTATGTACATAAATCCTTACGACTTCAAAACCATGAGCTAAAGGAGGCCATCCAAGGGTAAGGATTTGTGTACATACACAATTGGCTACGATTATACATAATATGACACAAAATGGTAAGGATTTGTGTATGTACACAATTCCTTACAAAGTATACACAATGGCTTACGAAAACCGTAAGGAAAAAGGTATGTACACAAATCCTTACGACTTTGAAACCATGAGCTAAAGGAGGCTAACCAAGGGTAAGGATTTGTGTACAATAACAATTGGCTACGAGTATACATAATATGGCACAAAAATGGTAAGGATTTGTGTATGTACACAATTCCTTACAAAGTATACACAATGGCTTACCAAAAATGTAAGGAAAAAGGTATTTACACAAATCCTTACGACTTCAAAACCATGAGCTAAAGGAGGCCATCCAAGGGTAAGGATTTGTGTACATACACATTTGGTTACGAGTATACATAATATGGCACAAAAACGTAAGGATTTGTGTATGTACACAATTCCTTACCAAGTATACACACTAGCTTATGAAAAATGTAAGGAAAAAAGGTATGTACATAAATCCTTACGACTTCAAAACCATGAGCTAAAGGAGGCCATCCAAGGGTAAGGATTTGTGTACAAACACAATTGGCTACGAGTATACATAATATGTCACAAAAATGGTAAGGATTTGTGTTTGTACACAATTCTTTACAAAGTAAACACAATGGCTTACAAAAACCGTAAAGAAAAAGGTATGTACACAAATCCTTACAATTTTGAAACCATGAGCTAAAGTACGCCATCCAAGGGTAAGGATTTGTGTACATATACAATTGGCTACGAGTATACATAATATGACACAAAAATGGTAAGAATTTGTGTATGTACACAATTCCTTACAAAGTATATACAATGGCTTATGAAAACCGTAAGGAAAAAGGTATATACACAAATCCTTACGACTTCGAAACCATGAGCTAAAGGAGACCATCCAAGGGTAAGGATTTGTGTACATACACAATTGGCTACGAGTATACATAAATTGACACAAAAATGGTAAGGATTTGTGTATGTATACAATTCCTTACAAAGTATACACAATGGCTTACCAAAAACGTAAAGAAAAATATATGTACACAAATCCTTACGACTTCGAAACCATGAGCTAAAGGAGGAATCTAAAGGTAAGGATTTGTGTACATACACAATTGGCTACGAGTATACATCAATTGACACAAAAAAGGTAAGGATTTGTGTATGTACACAATTCCTTACAAAATATACACAATGCCTTACGAAAACCGTAAGGGAAAAGATATGTACACAAATCCTTACGACTTCGAAACTATGAGCTATAGGAGGCCATCCAAGGTTAAGGAGTTGTGTACATAAACAATTGGCTACGAGTATACATAAATTGGCACAAAAATGGTAAGGATTTGTGTATGTACACAATTCCTTACAAAGTATACACAATGGCTTGGAAAAACATAAGGAAAAAGGTATGTACATAAATCGTTACGACTTCGAAACCATGAGCTAAAGGAGGTCATCCAAGGGTAAGGATTTGTGTACATACACAATTGGCTACGAGTATACATAATATGACACAAAAATGGTAAGGATTTGTATATGTACACAATTCCTTAAAATTATACACAATGGCTTACGAAAACCGTAAGAAAAAAGGTATGTACACAAATCCTTACGACTTCGAAACCATGAGCTAAAGGAGGCCAACCAAGGGTAAGGATTTGTGTACAATAACAATTGGCTACGAGTAAACATAATATGGCACAAAAATTGTAAAGATTTGTGTATGTATACAATTCCTTACAAAGTATATACAATGGCTTACGAAAAATGTAAGGAGAAAGGTATGTACACAAATCCTTACGACTTCAAAACCATGAGCTAAAGGAGGCCATCCAAGGGTAAGTATTTGTGTACATACATAAATCACTACGAGAATACATAAATTGACAAAAAAATGGTAAGGATTTGTGTGTGTACACAATTCCTTACCAAGTATACACAATGGCTTACGAAAAATGTAAGGAAAAAGGTATGTACATAAATCCTTACGACTTCAAAACCATGAGCTAAAGGAGGCCATCCAAGGGTAAGGATTTGTGTACATACACAATTGGCTACGAGTATACATAATATGACAAAAAAATGGTAAAGATTTGTGTATGCACACAATTCCTTACAAAGTATACACAATGGCTTACGAAAACCGTAAGGAAAAAGGTATGTACACAAATCTTTACGACTTCGAAACCATGAGCTAAAGGAGGCCATCCAAGGGTAAGGATTTGTGTACATACACAATTGGCTACGAGTATACATAATATGGCACAAAAATGGTAAGAATTTGTGTATGTACACAATTCCTTATAAAGTATACACAATGGCTTATGAAAATCGTAAGGAAAAAAGTATGTACACAAATCCTTACGACTTCGAAACGATGAGCTAAAATAGGTATCCAAGGGTAAGGATTTGTGTACATACACAATTGGCTACGAGTGTACATAATATGGCACAAAATTGGTAAGGATTTGTGTATGTACACAAATCCTTACAAAGTATACACAATCGCTTACGAAAACCGTAAGGAAAAAGGTATGTACACAAATCCTTACGACTTCAAAATTATGAGCTAAAGAAGGTCATCCAAGGGTAAGGATTTGTGTACATACACAATTTGACTACGAGTATACATAATATGACACAAAAATGGTAAGGATTTGTGTATGTACACAATTCCTTACAAAATATACAGAATGGCTTACGAAAACCGTAAGGAAAAAGGTATGTACACAAACCCTTACCCTTGGATGGGCTCCTTTAGCTCATAGTGAGAAGGTGTAAGGATTTGTGTACATACCTTTTTTTGTAAGCCATTGTGTATACTTTGTAAGGATTTGTGTATAATATTTTTATTCTAATATTTGTTATATGAATATTTTTATTAGAATATTTATTACACGAATATTTTTATTCGTATATTTTTTATTCTAATATTTTTATTTAAATATTTATTATATGTATTTTTATTTGAATTTTTATTACATAAATATTTTTATTCTTATATTTTTTATTTGAATATTTTTATTCGAATATTTATTATATGAATATTTTTATTCGAATATTTATTGTACGAATATTTTTATTCGTATATTTTTTATTCCAATATTTTTATTCGAATATTTATTACATGAATATTTTTATTCAAATATTTATTACATGAATATTTTTATTCAAATATTTATTATACGAATATTTATTATACGAATATTTTTATTTGTATATATTTTATTCGAATATTTTTATTCTAATATTTATTATCTGAATATTTTTATTCGAATTTTTATTATACAAATATTTTTTATTCGTATATATTTTATTCAAATATTTATTATATGAATATTTTTATTCTAATATTTTTATTGGATATATTTTATTCAAATATTTTTATTCTAATATTTATTATATGAATATTTTTATTCGAATTTTTATTATACGAATATTTTTATTCGTATATATTTTATTCAAATATTTTTATTCGAATATTTATTATATGAATATTTTTATTCGAATATTTATTATACAAATATTTTTATTCGTATATTTTTTATTCGAATGTTTTTATTCAAATATTTATTATATGAATATTTTTATTCATATATTTTTTATTCTAATATTTTTATTTGAATATTTATTATATGAATATTTTTATTCGAATATTTATTATACGAATATTTTTATTTATATATTTTTTATTTAAATATTTTTATTCGAATATTTATTATACGAATATTTTTATTTATATATTTTTTATTTGAATATTTTTATTCAAATATTTATTGTATGAATATTTTTATTCGAATATTTATTATATGAATTTTTTTATTCGTATATTTTTTATTCAAATATTTTTATTGGAATATTTATTATATAAATATTTTTATTCGAATATTTATTATGCGAATATTTTTATTTGAATATTTTTTATTCGAATATTTTTATTCAAATATTTATTATATGAATATTTTTACTCAATTATTTATTATACGAATATTTTTATTCAAATATTTATTATACGAATATTTTTATTCTTATATTTTTTATTCTTATATTTTTATTCAAATATTTATTATACGAATATTTTTATTCGTATATTTTTATTCTAATATTTTTATTCGAATATTTATTATATGAATATTTTTATTTGGATTTTTATTATATGAATATTTTTATTTGTATATATTTTATTTGAATATTTTTATTCGAATATTTATTATATAAATATATTTATTGGAATATTTATTATATGAATATTTTTATTCTTATATTTTTTAATCAAATATTTTTATATAGAAATAAATTGGGTAACCGATAAAACTTATTGGAACCGGTTACCCCTAAAAACCATTTTAAGCGAACGGTTGGGGAGGAAGGCTTCTTTTAGGGTTTTTTTAGGGAGCCTTTTTCAGACACACCCCAATTTAATGTATGTTCCCAGTTTCCTTCCCTTCCCCCATTTGTCTCATTAAAAATTAGATTAGTTTCATCTGTCTAGACCATTTTGTTTGATCAATTAGCCTGTCTAGGTCTTCTCCAATATCACTAATTTCCAATACCCAGATGTTCATTTTTATCTCTTTTTGAAATTTCAGCTTCAAAACTGATGTATTCTAGTTCATTGGGGTTATCTCCTATGACACTATTAACTAAAACTTGTGATTTTGGTATAAAAATAAGCAAATCTTGTTGTTTGATGAAGCGGAGGAATGAACAAAAAAATGTTATCTGTGCGTGTATGACACCCACTAGGAACTTGGGACATGATGGATTCCCTGGACCTAAATTCACTGTAAGTTTTTCTGCTAAAGTTAGTTTCTTCATTTTCTGCATTTAGTGTTGATCTTTCTTCAATTTAATTGTGTTTCATCACTTAAATTGTTTTTTCACGCGTTATGCGTCTTGCTTCCTGTCTTCCAGTCTGAACATGGTGATTTGCATGGTGTGTTTGTAGGAATCATCTAAATCTGAAAATTGGAGCAAGGAAGTGAAACATGAAGATGACTCTGATGTTCTCATTGAATGTCGAAACGTGTACAAATCATTTGGAGAAAAGCACGTCTTGCGAGATGTGAGCTTCAAGGTAATTTATTTTTGCATGTGTTACCTTTGATACTATGGGTACTTGGGGTTGCATATGAAAAGATTTAGGGGTTGGACTATTTGAGGGGGATTTTAAGTTATTAGATACCTTCAAATGCCCCAATTGAATATTCCCTCTTCATTATTGTTTCTGGTTCAACATGCTTGAGAATGATATTGAAGGATTAAAACTAATGCGGCATGATATTGTATATTGGTTCCTCTACTAATGCATAAGATCACACCAAGTTGCGTTTACTATGTTTTACCTCATTCTATTCTTACCAAATAAATCTATCTTCCTCTGACTGAGTTCTTTAATCCGTCTCATGAATCAAGTGCAAGTTTCTAGTTTATATAGCTTCTATCAATGGAGTTGTAGATGTAAATATCCTTCTGGTGGAGTTTAGTTGATAATTCTTTCATTGATTCTTAAAGGCAATTAGCTATTTAGTGTTTCGTTTGTTTCCTTTCCTGTACAATCTTTGTACTTATAGTATCTTAGTTTTTCATAATTAGTTTTCCTGTACAATCTTTCATAATTAGTTTTCTTAATTTCGGATACTTTTTGACAAACTCCCTATGTCTAAGAATTTCAAAATGGCGTGACTGAAAAGTAGAATTTGTGTTGGATAATCGTATCCAACTCTTGGCAATCTAGGTCAAAATTATTTCTCGAGTATGATCGTAGCTTCAGTTTTTAAGTTTCAGGTCTCTTTTTATTGTTGTGTAGCTGTATATTTTCTTTCTTCTCTTAAATTTTGCCTCATTTTCTGTTGATTCCTAACTTTTCCCCTGATCTGTAGATTAGGCACGGTGAAGCTGTTGGAATTATTGGTCCTTCTGGCACTGGGAAATAGACCATTTTGAAAATTATTGCCGGACTTCTTGCTCCAGACAAGGTGAGTCATGAATATAGAGCATGATTACATAACTATGTTGTATATCTATTTATTATTACTTTGTTCCCCATATAGAGATGGCTTAACTTTTATTTTTAAGGGGAGGTATATATTCGAGGCAGAAAAAGATCCGGTTTGATTGGTGATGATGGGATATCTGGTCTTCGAATTGGACTGGTAAAATTTTATTTAAGCTTCAAGTTCTATGTTGGAAGCTTTTGAGATGATTTGTTGGTTCTATCATCCATATCTTCATTTTTTAAACAGGTTTTTCAGATTGCAGCACTTTTTGATTCATTGACTGTTCGTGAAAATGTTGGTTTCCTTTTCTAAGAGACACTATAATTCTTCTTCAAAATACCATACCTTTTTTCTCCTCATACTTTAGGGGGGTTATCTTGGATTCTATTTTTCCCTTTCCTGGAATAAGAAATTAGTTGAGTTGATTAATGACTGTGTTTATTAATTGCTTAGATATGAAAATTCAAGCGTGTCTGATGATCAAATATCACAGCTTGTGACAGAGAACTTGGCTGCTGTTGGGTTAAAGGTGTTGAAACAGAGTCTTTTTGTCTCTGTATCGTATATTATTGAATAACAAGAAGTCTTAATATATAGACTTCTTTTACTAGAGTTTACAATAGTTAAAAGACTTAATTAACTAAGACTCTAACTCTTAAAAGATAAGAGATAAAGTAACATAATAAAACTCCTAAAAGATAGTATCTTATCTCTGTTGATAAGATCCTAATAGATAGGTGATAAGATCCTAATAAATAGGACTCTAATCTAACTCATATTATCAACACTCCCCCTCAAACTGGTGTATATATGTTGTATATACCCAGTTTGGATGAAAGCTCATCAAAAGTTACTCTTGGAAGGGCTTTGGTGAAGATATCTGCAAGTTGCTTCTTTGTAGGAATATACTGCAAGTTGGCTATTCCATTATTGACCTTTTTATAAATGAATTGTCTGTCTATCTCAATGTGCTTCGTTCGATCATGTTGCACTGGATTTTTAGCAATACTCATAGCCGATTGACTATCGCTAAATATTTCAAATCCTCTGCCATCATCTAACTCAAGTTCTGAGAGTATCTTTTTAATCTACATTCCTTCACAAAGTCCAAGAGCCATTGCTCTAAATTCTGATTCGGCACTACTTCGAGAGACAACTGCTTGTTTCTTGCTTCTCCATGTGACTAAATTACCCCATACATAGGTACAATAACCACTAACCGATCTTCTGTCTGTTAGTTCACCTGCCCAACTAGCATCGGTGTAGACCTTCACACTTCTGTCTTGGCTCTTTCTGAAGATAAGACCAGCTCCTAGTGTAAACTTCAAGAACCTCAGAATTCTGTATACAGCTTCCATATGTTCTTCTCGAGGATCACTCATATATTGACTAACAATGCTAACTGAGTAGGCAATATCTGGTCGAGTGAGTGAAAGATAGATTAATTTACCAACTAGCCTCTAATATGTTTCTTTGTTTGTTGGACTTCCAGCTTCTTCTTTGTTAAACTTTAATCCTGGTTCCATTGGAGTTTCAACTGGCTTGCACCCAAGCATCCCTGTTTCGACAAGAAGATCTAACAAATATTTTCGTTGATTAATCACCAGTCCTTCCTTAGATCTTGCAACCTCCATACCAAGAAAATATCTCATGGTCCCCAGATCTTTAGTTTCAAATTCTCTTGCTAAGTCCATCTTTAGCCTCTCTATGTTCTCTTCATCATTGCCAGTAACAATTATATCATCTACATAGACTATTAGAAGTGTAATCTTACCACTCGGTGTTGTCTTCTTGAAAAGAGTATGATCTGCCTGACTTTGTTTAAAGCCACTGTTAATCACTGCTTTAGCAAATCGATCAAACCAAGCTCTGGGAGACTGTTTTAAACCATATAGGGACTTTTTTAGTTTACAAACAGTATTCTTGGTGACTCTCCCTTCTAGTCCTGGTGGAACTTCTATGTACACATCCTCCTTGAGATTTCCATTCAAGAATGCATTCTTTATATCCAGTTGATGTAGCTTCCAGTCCATATTAACCGCTACTGACAATAGCACCCTGATAGTATTTAATTTTGCAACCGGAGCAAAAGTCTCTTGATAATCAATGCCGTAGGTTTGGGAAAAACCTTTAGCAACTAGCCTTGCTTTATACCTTTCTATACTCCCATCCGAATGATATTTGATGGTGAATATCCATCTGTATCCAACAGCTCTCTTTCCAATAGGTAACTCTGTCAAGTCCCAAGTGTCATTCTTTTGTAGAGCCCTTATCTCTTCCTCTACTGCCTTTCTCCATTCTGGACACTCTAAAGCTTCTGTCACATTTTTCGGTATCCTCTCATGATTAATTTTAGTAGTAAAAGCCTTGAAATCAGATTGTAATTTCCCATATGCAACATATTTATTTATGGGATGTGCAGTACACTTCCTTACCCCTTTCCTAATAGCAATAGGAAAATCATCTAGATCCACAGTACTAACCTTTTGAAACCTTTCAACACCCTCTGTTGCAGCATCATTGGTTTCGGTTTCAGCACCAATATCTTCTGTTTCAGTAACAGGGATCGAATCTGATGGTTGGATAATGCTAGGTTGATCGAATTCTGTTTTAGCAGCTTTCTTTCTTCTGGAGTAAACTTTAAGTTGAGGTGTGACAGTGTCAACATCATTACTGGATGGTTTTTTAGAAATGGTAGTAGGAGTTCTACAAGGACTAGATTGTATCGATTGTGGGGATAAAGGAGGAGATATCTCAGCAATAGCAGAATCGTTTCCATCACTACCATTTGGTGATTGGACAGTAGGTTGAGGAACAACAATAAAAGGGACTGACATACTCGGTTGTGGGGATGTTTGGATGGACTGAAATTCTTGAAGATTCTCCCCCTGAATTTCGGTCTGGGAAAAGTAAGGTATATCTTCAAAGAAAGTTACATCAAAGGACACATAAGTTCTTTTTGTGGATGGAGAATAGCACCTATAGCCCTTTTGGTTCGAAGATTAGCCCACAAACACACACTTAAAGGATCGAGGATCTAATTTACCTCTAGTATTGTGATGTACATGTACAAAGGCTATACATCCAAATACCCGAAGAGGAAGGTTCGATTTCAAGGGTCGAAAATGGGGAAAGTGATGAAAGAGTACCTCGGTAGGAATTTTAAATCCCAAAGTTCTACTTGGCATCCTATTGATAAGATAAGTAGCCGTAAGAATGGCTTTCCCCCAAAGGTATTTAGGTGCACAAGCAGCAATCATGAGAGATCTTGTGACCTCAAGAATATGCCTATTTTTTCTTTCGGCTATCCCGTTTTGCTGAGGTGTATTAACACAAGAAGTAAGGTGGATAATACCTTTCTCCTGAAAGAAGGATCTAAGGGATTTACTTAAATACTCACTCCCATTGTCACTCCTTAGAATCTTTATTTTTGTATCAAATTGAGTGACAATTTGTTGATAAAAGTTTCGAAAAATGGTTTCCGCCTCAGATTTTTCTCTCATAAGAAAGACCCATGTGGTTCTAGAATAGTCATCTATGAAAGAGATGAACCATTTATGACCAGAGGTATTTTTAATAGAGGAGGGACCCCATATATCACTATGAACAATCGAAAAAGGCTTTGTAGGTTCAAATTGTGCTGGGCTATAAGGTTTTCGAGTATGTTTAGCTAATTGACAAGTCTCACATGAAAAAGTGGATGGATTTTTATTAATGAACAAGGTAGGAAACATTTTGGATAAATAGAAAAAACTAGGATGGCCTAATCTGTAGTGCCATAACAAAACATCATTGTTATGAACATCTGAAACAAAATTTGGTTTCCTAAGTTGACTGGATAAGGCAATGGTTTGAGATGCAAGACTTTCACTTATGTATAAACCTTTGTCAAGCCTAGCATTGCCAATCACCTTCCTCGAACACTGTTCCTGAAAAATACAACCACCAGTTCCAAACACAACATTACAATTTGAATCTCTAATTAACTTGCTAATGGATAACAAATTACAAGCAAGTCGAGGCACATAAAGAACATTATGAAGGACCAATTTATTGTTTAAAGTAACCGAACCACTCCCTTGTACACTTGTCAGAGAGCCATCTGCTATTCGAATAGATGCTGGTAGGTTGTTCTCACCATAATTTTCTAAGAGAGCAATATTCCCAGTCATATGATCTGTCGCCCCCGAATCCACTATCCATTGTACTGATTGATTAGAGGAACTATTACCTGTAGTACCAGAATTAGCTTCGGTTGAGGCCTTGTTTGTCATAGTACTCAGAAGTTGTTGTAATCCTGCAATCTGTTGCTTACTAAAATTGCTGGGAGAGTCTTTAATTTGTGGCCATAGGAGATAGTTGCGGCCATTTAATTTGTAGGAGGTGATAGGGGAAAGGGATGAATCTGAAATTTGATTGGGATTATTCTGGAAACTAATCCCAGAACTCGACTGATTTGGATCAATCATAAGGTAAGAATAATCGAAGGAAAAAACAAAGAAAGAGGAATAGAACTAATGCCCGAGAAAAGAAGAAGGAAATTGAATCGAAAAAGGATCGTTATGACTGATACCATGTTGAAACAGAGTCTTTTTGTCTCTGTATCGTATATTATTGAATAACAAGAAGTCTTAATATATAGACTTCTTTTACTAGAGTTTACAATAGTTAAAAGACTTAATTAACTAAGACTCTAACTCTTAAAAGATAAGAGATAAAGTAACATAATAAAACTCCTAAAAGATAGTATCTTATCTCTGTTGATAAGATCCTAATAGATAGGTGATAAGATCCTAATAAATAGGACTCTAATCTAACTCATATTATCAACAAAAGGTGTGCCTTCATTTCAACTTTTTTTACCCTGAATAGAAATAATGAAGTGTTAAAATTTGTTTCCATAGTTAATGTGATTCCCTGCTGAATTTCAATTCTCATCTACTCTGCTTATTAGTGCTGATAGAAAGTATCATGTAACCAGTGTAAACTGTCATATATAAGCAATAATCGAACTTATCATCAGGGAGTTGAAGAAAGTTTACCTTCTGAGTTGTCTGGAGGAATGAAGAAAAGAGTTGCTTTAGCTCGTTCTATAATTTGTGATATCACCAAAGAATCAATTGAGCCGGAGGTATGTCTCTTGGGAATTAATTGATGGTGGATCCTGTTTCTAGTACCTTTGTAATGTTCTACCAAATGTTTGCGCACTGTGTTGCTGCCTCTTTTTGCATCCTAAGTTAAATATACACATGGTCTTGCAAACCAAATTACTTGCACCGTAACAGTTGATCTCAACTAGCTTTCAGTTGATCCTGTTTGCTTTCATATTTCAATCCTGAACCATAGGAACATAGAATCTAGTCTTCATTTCAACCCATTTTATTGAAGTTTGTGTAGCTATGAATGTAGATATTTCATAGCTTCAGCAATGGTGATGATTTACAAAATCATTTTTTACTTGATCTGTCTGTCATGACAGTAGCCACGATTGCAAGTTGTATTTAGGCTTCAGTCTTTGCTGTGTCCACATGTTTGTATATATGTGCATGCCCACTCACACACATGTGACTCTGGTATAAAACTAATTTTATTTTACAAGCCTTTCATAATTTTTATACGATCTATATTTGTTGTGTAATATAAATGGTTGTACTTCAAGCACCAGTCGTGTAGATCATGCACATTAAATTTAGATTGTAACAAATATATTTAACTAACTCGTCGAAGGGAGATTGGAACTTCCAGCACATCAAAAGGAGACTGAAACCTTAGGGCTCGTAAAAAAAGAGAGAGGCTGAGATCCTTCAGGGTTTTGATAAAAATTCTTTCTTTAGTCAATTTTCAATTTGCCTCTTATATAGAGTGGTTACATGGTTCAACTGAAAGACTTACTCAGCAAGTAATTAAAAATAAAGACTTCAAATAAGGAAAGACTTCTAATAGTATAAGATGTTCATAAATAGTATCTTTAATACTTCCCTAATAAAATAATAATTGACATCTTCTAAAATAATAATAATAATATTTTCTTAAATTAATTAACCTAACTTAACATTACTCTGAATTATACAACCGTAACAATATTTAACTATTCATTTGACATAAAAAATTCAATCCATAAAATATGTATTGAAAACACATTTTCAATCAAATAATAGAGGTATCGGATCGATTTGAAGCTTTACATGCATAATAAGCATAACCATGATGTTAAATGGTTGGGTGGTCAGTTTGTTTAAAGTCGTGGAAATGTTAGTCTCTACTTTTCAACTTGTTGTAATAGTTATAGTTCTCTTAATGATTTGAATGCTTATAACAGATGAACAAAGCTTGAAGTTTAAACTTTCTCATGGATTAGTTATCTGATTTTATCTGTATTCTAAATTCAACGCAGTAGGTCTAGAATCTTGCTATTTCAGAGTCGTTGCAATTTCTTTGGGCCTTCTATTCTGTTATTCATGCCAATAGATTAGAGAGGTTTCAAAATTTATGGTTTGATCTATAAGCAATAAGGTCATTGACATAGCTTTTTAGGAGAACTTTCTAAAGGCCCAATAATGCTAAAATTTATCTCGAGTTGGGGAGGAGTCGAGGCAAATCTATGAGCATTTGTAGCTTTGTTCTTGAGACCTATTTTTCTCTTTGTTTATTTATGTTAAGTCATATCTTAACAATTTTTTCCTCTCACAGCGAGTTGAGAGGGTCTGTAGAAAATGTCAAAGAGTGTAGCTTAGATTGAAGGCCTATGCCAATTAAGCTTAACCTTCCACGTTGATGTAGTAAAATTTTTATGCTATTTTATTGTTTTATATTGTAGAAGTGCTTATACTTAACTTTAGGTGCTTTAGATGGGATTATGCCCCTTTTTGTTTAGCACTCAAGTGCTGTTTGTTTTTTACTGTTATTAGTTTTTTTTTGGTCATATAAGGTATCTGTTTCAGAATCATGCTCCTATATATATTCAGAAAAGGATAGCATGACAAAACATGTCACCTAGACCTGGGTGACTGCTCGACACAAATATGGGTCTGAATCGGGTATGCTCCATTATTTTATATAGTTGGAGGATCCTACCCCTATACCCATGTCCGAATATGTGTCAAATGTGGGTGTGTGACTAGGGTACTTAAGAGAAATGAAGAGTGTAATGTAGGAAAACGTTGAGTTTCAATATTTCAGCAAGTAATGCAGTGGAAGCGGTTAGGTTCTCCTGATTGTATTATTATACTCAACAGAGTTGGCTGATACTATAGAGTCAAAGCAAGCTTCATAATTATAAATTTGGCCTATCACACATTGATTTCAGGCCTGTCCTGGTTTTGGCCTCTAAAATGCAATTTTTGTTTTCCTGGACAGGTATTTTTATATGATAAACCAACAGCTGGATTTGATCCAATTGCATCAACAGTTGTTGAAGATCTCATCCGCTCTGTCCATACAAAGGATGGGGATGTACCTAGAAAACCTGGAAAGATTTCATCTTATGTGGTTGTTACTCATTAACATAGTACCATTAAAAGAGCTGTTGACAGGTTTTGTTAGACATCGTTATGTTGCAAATGTTTCCTATGTTGCACAGACTATTTTTCTTGAAGAATCCATGTCCAGGGCATGGATATAGGGATATGATCTGTAGGAATCCTGCAGATACATGGAAAACCTTAGAAAAGGCTAACCATACCCATGTTAGATATGCACCCATATCCGACACACGCACCCAAGTCCAAGTAACATAGATTGGGTTTTCTATGATGCCAGATGCCTTAAGAAATCTTATATCTGCTTATCGGTTATTGTTTCGTTACGAGGGGAAGGTTGTTTGGCAAGGAATTACTGATGAATTTACAACATCAATCAATCCAATTGTTCGACAGGTAATCTCTAAACTAATTGCAATGAACGAGTTAGTTGAAAACTGAGGTTTCTTCCAATGAAAATGCTTAGCCTCCTTTTGTTGCATTTACCTGGAATTAAAAAAAAAGTGTATCTAGATAAAACTTAATAGTATCTTTATTTTGAATAATTGAATAAGAAAATCTGGGATTTCTTGTTATAAGCAAAACTTCAAGAAATAAAGAAAGGATTTCAGAAATACAGAGGAAAAAAGTTTCAGAAGAGAAATGCAAAATTTTCATTCATTCAAGATAAGATTTCTAGTACATTCCTTCATCCTAATAACCAAAATGATACTAACAAATTTTCTTTCTTTTGCCAGCTGGTTCAACGGCCTTCCTGGAGGTGATTGTCTGTGTTCGAGTGTAGGCTAGTTACCTGCAGATGCTCCTCACGTGCCTCATTAAAATGATCATGTCCTGCAGACTTCTTTTTAAATGAAACGATTTCGTTCCCAGTACCAATAAAAACGATGTCGTTCTTCATCAACTTCCTCTTTTCTTCAGACTTACTTCTATTTTCCCCAATTCATTCGAATTTGCTTATGAAATCCCTAATTGAGCAAGGTCTTCACTTAGGGCCATAATAATTCTACCCATTTTGTTGATTCTTGTCCCCAAAGATCAAACTCAGAAAATTGATCATTAAACACATTGTAATCTTCCTAAGTAGCATTCTCCACTTCCATATTTGACCATTATATCAGCAGTTGGTTACAGTTTTATTCTGCCTTTTAACCATTTGTTTGTCTAACACTTATGTAGGAAATATCTTCATTTGGCCTTCATTGTCAACATCAGGAGGGTCTAATGAGGTAACAACTCCTTCCCCAATCTTCTTAAGTAGGCTTACATGAAAAATCGGATGAATCCAAGCATGTTCCGGAAGTTGTAACTTATAGGCTACTGCTCTAATTTTCTTAATAATTCGATAGGGACCATAAGAATGAGTTGCTAATTTTAGGTTCTTCCGGACTGCCACAGATGACTGCTTGTATGGCTGAAGTTTAAGGTACACTTTTTGTCAGAGATTAGATTTCTAATTAAGGAGATTTGTCAGAGATTATGTTAGAGACTAGATTTTTAAATTAAGGAGATTTGTTAGTGCATAATATTTTCTTTCTATTTGGTAGCTGATATTTAGGAAATTATTTCCTAATATCAAATTTAATTTAGGTTGTAAAATAAGAACAAGATATCTGTTGTTAATGCAGAAATCAATGATGATTTTATGTAATTATACTTTCCTAGATTAGATGTCCTTTGTAAACTATAAATAGCTATTACATTTCTCAATAAAAATAACAAGAATTACAGAGAAAATCTGTTCTTTTAACATGGTATCAGAGCCTCTTGTTTTTGGGCATAATATTCTTGTTGAATAATTTTTTTTCATGCTCTCTTTTATTTCTTGAGAGAGTATTGCCAATGTAGGTAATTCCAGTAATGTTGAAACTATTCAGGGAGATTCAGCAAGGGGACAAAGCAGAACTTATGCAACCAAACAAGTGGATAAGGAGTTAGATGACCAATCTATTGAATTTAACCGAGAAGAAGTAGAAAGGCTCAAGAACCTACTTAAAGCTTTAGAAAAACCATCCTCTACAGATACGTGCAATCTGGTTTATACAATCTGGTTTTCTCAGGTATATCTTCTTCCTCTTCTAAGATTTCTAATGCCTTTGATTCATCCATTCATATACCTACCCAAAACTCCTGAGTAATAAACTCAGGAGCCACTGATCATATGACTAATTCTTGTATAAAGTTTTTCACCTGCACTCCTTGTCATGACAATAAGAAAATCACAGTTGTAGATTGTGGCACCCCTATCTGGTTTAAGAGATAGGAGTGTTACTCTAGGCAAAACAAGAATTATCGAAGCATATATTTATGTGCATAAGACAAATTCTTTATTATTCCAACTAATACTTAAACAAAATATGAACCCATTTTAAACTTTAGACCAACCTTAAGGGCCACAAGAACAAAAATATGAGACCCACAAACTTTATCTTTAAAGGACTTGACAAAAAGCCGGAGGTATCGATACGTTTATAGGGTAGTATCGAAACACATCTCATGCGTTTTGATACACTAACACGATGACTTAGACTAAGAGAACACACTTGTATCGATACACCTATGTGGGGTATCGATAAGCGACCCTGTTTTGATACACCCTAAAGAGGTATCGAAACCAAAAGTTATTGTAATTCTAATTATCGAAACACAAGCCAGACGTTCCGAAACGCCTGCCTTTCATGCCTAAGATTTTTCGAGGGGGTATCGATACGCACACAAATGGTATCGATACCCAGCACTAATTAGTAGGTTTTAAACTTCCAAAGACTTAGAATTCTATCCAAAGAATCCATTCATTAAACTCAAGCCATTTCTAGACCCTAAGAGCATATTGTCACGTCCCTAGAGATTTACGTCCGTAGAACTCGGCTACTCGTTCGGAACGTGCGGCCTTAGACGCTTCGTGACGTTACTTTGTCTCGATCTCAGCGACTAAGTCAGCCTTCAACTAGCCTTGCGAGAACTCTAGCTCGACAAAGGCCTAGACAAGCCCTTAAGGCTTTGATGGATGCGGAAGCTTAAAAGCACTAAGGTGGCTACTCTTAGCCACTCGAGAGGCAACAAGAACGAAAAGCTTAAAGAAGAACAAGAAGAAATAGAGTAAATGCCTAAGAGTTTTATTACTCTTCTCACAGAGATAATGGATGGAATGAAGTGATTTACAATGGTGGTGAGAGCTCTCTATTTATAGTTGAGCTCTCACTCAATCAATGGTCAAGATCAAATTACACGGATGGCCAGGATTAGCCCGAAATTAATACAGAATCAGCTATCTAAGGAAAGTCTACCAAATCCTATCAAATTACATCAATTCATAGGAAAGTTTCCCCAGATAGTTGATCTCTCCTGATATGGTAAGATTTCCCCTTATCCTTATCTGATAAGTTGTCTCTTTCCATATCTGATATGGGTTCTCTAGCATTCTCCAAGTGTTGGGCCAAGTCTGGTGGTCTTGACAAGCCCGATGGAACCTTGTTATCAGGCTTGTGCGCGATTGTCACGGACCCCAATGTGCGGGACGTGACATTCTCCCCCACTAAACTTAGCGACGACACTAGAACGATCCTGGGTTGGTCCATCTTGGATGCTACTACTCGATGCCTCGGCTTGATGCGGTTCCCCCATAAGAACTGCTTGCGTCGGCTCCTGTCGCCATCGACTACTTCGATCCTCTGCACCATTCCTCGCATCAGCTTGGTGGCTTCTCGACGTCTCGGCTTGCTCATGTCCCCCCATAAGGATTGCTCGCTTTGACTCTTCCCGCCAAGTGATGTCGCGTGCTAAGACGCCTTCGGTTACATCTCCTTCTTCACTTGATTTACCTTGAACTGGACACTCTTGGTCTTGCGGCAAAGTCTTGGGTGTCACAACGTTAAACACCGGACGAACTTTCAGACTCGTCAGCACATCTGATTGGCTCCTTAGAACTCTGAAAGGTCCTTTCCAAGCTTTTTCTCCTCCACAAAATGAGTTAGGTCTAACCCGACCTACACTCCACAACGATGGTAAATCAAAATCAAGAACACTGGAATTGTGTTTGAGATGTACCTTCTTCTCAGTCACATTTACTTTAAAATGGGTCAGCCCTTCTGTCTCCACGAAGTCTGGCCCCCTTTGCATCGAACTTTTTGCCTCAAAGTTCTTTGCACCATGTTGCATCGCCCTTCTACGAAGTCCTTTGCCCTCGGTCGCATCCGCCCATCTGACTTGATGTTTGGAGCTCTCTTCTTGCATCGACCCTTCTTCCTCGAAGTTCGGTGCTTCCTCTTGCGTTGGCGCTTCTTACTTGAAGTCCTTCGCTTGCTTTCCTCCTTGCCCATGGGTGGTGTCTACATAGTCGCAATATCCTTCTTCGGCTTGGCTTCCTTCGACTGCTTTTTAATTGTAATCTCTGAAGAAGTGTTCTTCTCATGAACACCCTCGACAAGCTCCTTAGTGGCCTTCTCGGACATGGCTAACTCTTTTAGCCTTCTGTCAATGTAGGCTGTAGCATAATTCATTGGGCACTTTCGCAACTTGTGTGGTCCCTTGCACTGGTGGCACTTCAGTTGCTTCTTCTCCCTTGGCTTGACGGCTTTGTCATTCACTATCGCACCGGGTCTCGACCTTGGTTCGGCTACTTTAACACTTGTAGTCACACCTTGGTTCTTACTTGGTTTGCTGAAAAACGCAATCGCACCAAGTCGCACTACTTCTCCTTGTGGCTCGTCTGGTTTCTTAACGATGGCAGCAAGGCGATTCTTCTCGGGACAACTCCTTATTAAATGTGGGCCATCACAGAAGTAGCACTTCAGTTTTTTGCTCGCCTTCTTTTCACGCACGGACTTAGTCTCGCCACTCCCACTGTCTTTCTTTATGGGTTGGTCGTCTCGATGCTAGTTGGTTTGTCTCCCGCAAGCTCGGTCAGTAACTGGGCCTCATCATTGGCCTTTGAAGAAACATGGGCATCTCCTTGCTCCGAAGCAAGTTCTACCATCGAACTAAGTCTGTCTAAGAAGGTTTTGAGCACACCTCATTCACTCATTATGGTCTTGCAACTGAGTAGCTCGCTCTTGAGCTCATCCACCTCGATCCGCAAAGCCTTCATCTCAGCTTCACAAGCATTACTCCCTCGAACGATCTCCAACTCTTTGAGAACACGTTGGGTCTCGTCTTTACGCCTATCCTCCATGGACTCTAATTGGTTAAGATGGGACTCTAAGACACCTTGGGTCTCTTTTATGCTCCCTGTGATGCTCTTAAGGTCGCAATCCTGACTATTTAAGTCAAGATACACAGCTTGAACTTCCTCTAAGATATCACTCTTAAAGGACTCTAGCGTTTGCATCGTAACAAATCCTCGTCTTGCCATCTCGATCATTTCTCCCGAACTAACTTGACTGCAACTGCAAGTAGGTTCGAACACAAGTCCCTTTCGACTCGCTCTGATACCACTTGTCACGGGGTCAGAGTTTTGGCGTAGGGTCATCACTCGTGTAGCACCTCAGGTCTCTCTCGTACCCGAGGATCAGCCTTAACGATCTCCGATGCTTACTGGTTTTGCCCTCCCATGGGTTCATCAGGGAAGCGGGGACAACTCCCGACCAGTGTGGTGTACGATCAGCACGCCCATCCGAAGACAGGTCGACTTCTCGGCACGTACTACACTTTTATTGCTATCCCGCTCCCAAGCTTTAAGCACAACCAGAAAACATCTCGCTCGATCCCGCGTAGTCATCGAAGAACGGCCCGTGACATTCTCCCCTACCTAATTCATGCACGCCCTCGTGCATGGGGAGGAAACTCTTTCCCTTCTCTTTAAATTTGTCAAGAACTAGTGTGCAATTCTCCCTCAACTCGCCTTCTAACTGGGGCCGCCCTCTGATGTTGGGTAAAGGTCTACTTGCAACCATCTCATGGTCACTCGCTATTTCAATAAGGTGTCCCGTTGCAGCTCGACAATCCGGAGAACTTTCGCTGCGGCTTCCTGCCTACCCGTCCTCGTCTCAATCTCGTTCTAGAGGACCCACTTACGAACACCCCCTTCTCATTAGGGTGCAAACTTTACTGGCTCGTCCACACGACTCGCTCCGCAGTACATGGGGCGCTTGGCAAACTCGACAGCTAGCACACAACCTCGCTCTGATACCACTTGTCACGTCCCTAGAGATTCACGTCTGTAGAACTCGGCTACTCTTCCGAAACGTGCGGCCTTAGACGCTTCGTGACGCTACTTGGTCTCGATCTCAGCGACTAAGTCAGCCTTCAACTAGCCTTGCGAGAATTTTAGCTCGACAAAGGCATAGACAAGCCCTTAAGACTTTGATGGATGCGGAAGCTTAAAAGCACTAAGGTGGCTACTCTTAGCCACTCGAGAGGCAACAAGAACGAAAAACTTAAAAAAGAACAAGAAGAAATAGAGTAAATGTCTAAGAGCTTTATTACTCTTCTCAAAGAGAGAATGGATGGAATGAAGTGATTTACAATAGTGGTGAGAGCTCTCTATTTATAGTTGAGCTCTCACTTAATCAATGGTCAAGTTCAAATTGCACGGATGGCCAGGATTAGCCCAAAATTAATACAGAATCAGCTATCTAAGGAAAGTCTACCAAATCCTATCAAATTATATCAATTCATAGAAAAGTTTCCCCGGATAGTTGATCTCTCCTGATATGGTAAGATTCCCCCTTATCCTTATCTGATAAGTTGTCTCTTTCCATATCTGAAATGGGCTCTCTAGCATTCTCCAAGTGTTGGGCCAAGTCTGGTGGTCTTGACAAGCCCGATGGAACCTTGTTGTCAGGCTTGTGCGCGATTGTCACGGACCCCAATGTGCGGGACGTGACAATATTCTGAGCATGTTTACACCTCAAGGGATACACATACCAATTCCATGACCTTCAACCAAAATCATCATTCTCTAACATTCATGTCATTCAATTCAATATCACTATAGCAACTAATGTCAACCTAGGCTTACAAGACAACATATTTGGTTCAATAGTTTGCATGCCAAATGCACAAAATAAAGTCCATTATATACAATTTACGGGCATAATCACAAAATGCAAAATGCTATCCTAAACAAGATCACTATGCCACCATTTTAGGAGTTAACAAATGTACAAAATACCATATTTCTAGCTTGTTGCTTGCTTACCTACTTGATCTATCTTAGCTTAACTCTTCTGATTGAGAACCTGATGTTTTTGGAGGAAGGAAACAAAAGAGTTATAAGTACTTTTTATGTATAAAAGAGTTGTAAGTACTTTTTAGGTACTTAGTGAGGTAGTTCCTAGAATTAACTGGTTAAACATGTATTAAGCAAGTAACAAAGATAAGCAAACAACTCATGCTTACAAGTCATAGCATTTAACATAGATAAATCTTCATATCAAGCACACAAAGTTCATCCTACTTTCAATTCAAAGCATACAAGGTTTATCATGTTTTCAAATCATATAAGCATACTCTTAAAGGGCAAGTAACATATTGGTGCCAATGCATATTCATGTTTTATAGCCTTTACTTATTTTGACTCTTTGGTTTTTAGTTAGGACGAAGGTAATCGGGTTACAAGTGGGTACCCAAGGTACCTAGCAAGTTGATGCATATAGCATCCAAGAAAGTGCCCACGACACTACAAGATGTACACGAGGTACAAGTACACAGAGTATTATCAAGTCGATACACGAAGTATCTAGCAAGAAGGATGACTTACCATCCAAAACAAGTAGGTGACTTACCACCACTAGAGAACTCAATACCCTAAGCATGCCTTTCTACCTAGGACCAACTAGCAACGAAAGATTTATAGTTCTTTTATTGTTAGTTCTTTCATATTTCAAGTATCGAACATGATAATCCATGAAGTAATATGAATGTATGAATAACATACCATACGTACCTTGCAAATAGCATGCTACACCATGCTTTAATCTTTCAAATACATACAACAATCATGCATTAAATCAATTCATGCAAGCAAGTATATCAATGTTCATGGCATTTTCTAACATCTAAATTAACATGGCAACAAGCAAGTTTAGCAAATAATTTACTCCTACCTCCCATGATTTAACCAAGTGATTAATTAATCAAATTTCATGGCAATTTAAACATAAAAGGTGGTTGGGACCTAGTTTCCAACCCTAAGTTAACCACACTCACAAAGTTTCAAGCTATCAAGGATTGAGGATGGAGATTCCTTTGTGTAGAACTAATGTTTTGATATAATAATTGAAAAATAGTTTTGGACTAATTTGAAAAGATTTCAAAAATGGTTCTTATGTCCAAACTACTTGAAATTATATTTAAGATGTTTTTGAGAAAGTTTGAAGTGTTTTAAATGGTTTAAAGAAGCCTTTTTAACCCAGGTGGTTCGAACCACCCTCAGGTGTTTCGATACCTGTTCTTCGTAAAATGTTTTCAAAGGCAAAAACCACAGTGGTATCGATACATGGTTCGATACCTTTTCCCACTGTGAACACCTGTTTCGAACCATGGTTCGAAACACCCCAACGGTCAAAACGACTTTTTTGAAAACCCCCAACGGCAAGGAGCGGTATCGATACTGGTATCGATACCTGTTCATAAATGCAGGCCAACGGCTATTTCCCAAAGAGGGTGTTTCGAAACAGCCGTCAGGTGTTTCGATACCACCTGCACCAGAAAGGGAAATAAGCCTTGTAATCAGCTCCAAACGGCTCCAAAACATCCCTAACGGTCATAAACGGCTAGAAGCTCATTTGGGATGATAAAAGGAAGCCTCAAGCATCAAGAGAAGACCAATGCTTCACTAGAAACAACATTATGATCAAAGATTTGTCTTAGTGCTTAATTCTCATCATTTTGGGTAGACAAACACTTGTGAGCTTAATTGTCAATATATGCTCAAGTGTAATTAGGAATTGGGTGAGTGCTTAGATTGCAAACATTAGCCTTATTAGAAGGATTAAACAAGTTTGCTAAGTTATTCTCTTTGTTGAGTGAATTCCCAAAGTTCGGGTTGTGAACTTTGGATGCTAGATTCGGGTTTGAGTCTAGGATTGTAAGGTTATCCCTTTGTTCCTCAAAAGGTTGGAATTCTTAGTGAATTTGGGAAATCCTTAGTGGGAAGCGAAGGTAGTGGATGTAGGCGTGGCCGAACCACTATAAATCCTTGTGTTCATTGTCCAATTTTTGCTTCCACCACAAACACCCAAATTAGCCAATTCTCCATCACTTGGCAAGAGTTAAATCGGTTGTGCATCGAGCCACTTCAAGCCCAACAATTGGTATCAGAGCGAGGCTCAATCGAGGAGGATTAACATCCTATTGAGAAGATTCGGTGAGCTCGACCAATTTACTATCAATCGACATTCCATGGCTCAATCCATTGACAAGCCACCTTTCTTTGACGGGTCCAACTACTCCCAATAGAAGATAAAGATGAAGTATTTCATCAACTCTAGAGACTACAAGCTATGGGATATAGTGGAAGATGGACCGTTCGTGCCAAAAGGAACAAAGGCGGAATGGAGTGTGGAAGATCGCAAGAAGATGGTGCTAAATCACAAAGCCTTGCACATTCTCGTGTGTGCATTCCATCCAAGCATCTATGAGAAGATCTCTTCTTGTGAAAGTGCCAAGGAAGTTTGGGACAAGCTAGAAGTCACATACGAAGGAACAAACGAAGTAAAGGAGACCAAGATTGGACTCCTCAACCAAGAGTATGAGAACTTCAAGATGAATCCGGAAGAGGACATAGCAAAGATGTTTGATCGATTCTCCACCATCACCAATGGACTTAGAGGATATGGAGAGATCATTCCGGAGGAGAAGCTTGTTCGAAAGCTCATCTATTCCCTTCCCGAGTCATGGGACTCGAAAAGGACCGCCATCATCGAAGCAAAGAATTTGAAAACTCTAAAGCTTGATGAACTCATGGGGTCCCTCCTCACACATCAAATTATGATGAAAGAAAGACAAGAGGAGAAGAAGAAGGAAGAGATTAGAGCGATGGGGAAGAAGAAGGTCCAAGAGCTTGGTGTAAATGTCAACACCATTGCTCTAAAATCCTCCAAGTGCATCCACCTTGAAGATTCAAGTGAGGAGGATAGTGAAGAAGATGAAGAGCTTGCCCAACTCTTCATTGACTTCGATCGATTCGTGAGGAACAAAATGAAAAAATCCTCAAATCACGAATCCAAGAAGAAGATGAAGGACTCCCACAAGTCAATCAAAAGGGAATCATCTTCAAAGAAGCAAGCATATGTGGCTACATAGAGTGATGAGGACTCCACCGAAAATGAAGAAGCCAACCTATGCTTGATGGCCCTCAATGAGGGGGAGGTAGCTTCTAACTCTCAAACTTTAAATTCTTATTCATTTGATGAGTTGCAAGAAGCTTATGATAAATTGGTTTTTGATTTCAAAATTACATTTTCAAAGAAAAAGAAGTTGATTTCAAAGTTGAAAATTGAAAATGATTTACTTTTGAAAACCAATTTGGAGTTTGAAGCAAAAATGAAAGATTTTGAACTAAAAGTTTTTGATTTACAAAATTTGCTTCAAACGATGGAAAAAGATCATCAAATCGCTTTAGATGATCTTAAGAAGGAAAAAAATTTGATTTCCAAAGAACTTCAAAAGAAAAATGATTTGGGAAAATCAAATTTTTATGTGAGACAATCTAGTGCCCCTAGATTTATGAATGGAAAATGTTTTAGAAGTGTTTGGGTCCCAAAAGGACTAATCACTTCAACCAAAAAGGATGAAATTGAAAAATGGATTCCTAAGGGGACTAAACTTTGTGCTACTAACGTTAAAGGATCCAAAGCAATTTGGATACCAAAAGTTTCTTGATTGTCTTGTTTAGGTGTGATGGAGATATGAGCATCAAAGTGCAAGATTAAAGGGGAGCTCTATACACACAAGTAGGACACTTGAAGAAGAAAGGCTTCACATCCTACCTTGAGTTCAAGTGTGGTAAAATCTAGTTTAGCTTTAATTTTGTTTATCTTTTGTTTAAACTATATTATCATAATTGTTGGACTAACACTTATTGATGCCTTGAGTAAGGGGGAGTTTTTATTTTGTTTTCATAACCAATGTTTTGATATTTAATTTTTCCAACATTTGGTATCTTTAAAAAATTCTCCTATATTATGAGCTTTAAAGTTTTTCAAACTTGGTTTGAACCATTTTTGATATAACAAAAAGGGGGAGAATGTTATGAAAAATTGCTTTTCAAAGACTTTAAAATGGATAAGAGGGAACTTTAAAGACTTTTACTTTTTAATTCTCTTATTCAAAATTTATTTGACAAAGGGGGAGCAATCTCAAAAACAATTTTTCAAGTTAGTTTTATTATATCAAAAAGGGGGAGATTGTAGAACTAATGTTTTGATATAATAATTGAAAAATAGTTTTGGACTAATTTGAAAAGATTTCAAAAATGGTTCTTATGTCCAAACTACTTGAAATTATATTTAAGATGTTTTTGAGAAAGTTTGAAGTGTTTTAAATGGTTTAAAAAAGCCTTTTTAACCCAGGTGGTTCGAACCACCCTCAGGTGTTTCGATACCTGTTCTTTGTAAAATGTCTTCAAAGGCAAAAACCACAGTGGTATCGATACATGGTTTGATACCTTTTCCCACTGTGAACACCTGTTTCGAACCATGGTTCGAAACACCCCAACGGTCAAAACAACTTTTTTGAAAACCCCCAACGGCTAGGAGCGGTATCGATACTGGTATCGATACCTGTTCATAAATGCAGGCCAACGGCTATCTCCCAAAGAGGGTGTTTCGAAACAGCCGTCAGGTGTTTCAATACCACCTGCACCAGAAAGGGAAATAAGCCTTGTAATCAGCTCCAAACGGCTCCAAAACATCCCCAACGGTCATAAACGGCTAGAAGCTCATTTGGGATGATAAAAGGAAGCCTCAAGCATCAAGAGAAGACCAATGCTTCACTAGAAACAACATTATGATCAAAGATTTGTCTTAGTGCTTAATTATCATCATTTTGGGTAGACAAACACTTGTGAGCTTAATTGTCAATATATGCTCAAGTGTAATTAGGAATTGGGTGAGTGCTTAGATTGCAAACATTAGCCTTATTAGAAGGATTAAACAAGTTTGCTAAGTTATTCTCTTTGTTGAGTGAATTCCCAAAGTTCGGGTTGTGAACTTTGGATGCTAGATTCGGGTTTGAGTCTAGGATTGTAAGGTTATCCCTTTGTTCCTCAAAAGGTTGGAATTCTTAGTGAATTTGGGAAATCCTTAGTGGGAAGCTAAGGTAGTGGATGTAGGCTTGGACGAACCACTATAAATCCTTGTGTTCATTGTCCAATTTTTGCTTCCACCACAAACACCCAAATTAGCCAATTCTCCATCACTTGGCAAGAGTTAAATCGGTTGTGCATCGAGCCACTCCAAGCCCAACACTTTGCCTTTCCTTTGTGCAAGATCCATTACCTTCTCCTCCTCATTAGCATGTCCTTTTTGATCTTTTAACATCTCGAATAAGAAGAGGAGCACGTCGTTAGTATCTTATCTAACGCAAGATAAATTTAGAAATTTAAGTGTAAGAGAGATTCTGTTCGGTTAAGGACAACTTGACTATCCTCTACTAAAATCATCATATCTCTTAGCTCTCTTATCCAAAGTTAGCATACTTTATACCCTTGGAAAGATAAGAATATTATCTAAGTGACCATGTTAAGCTTGCAATTTAAATCCTAACTATTTGATACCAAATTTTGTTTAAAGTCAGAGCTGTCCGGTTCCGGGATAGCCTGATCCACCGTTACTAATTGTTTTATAACTTCACTACACAACTATGAACGAGGTGTAGTAAATTTTTACTTAAACTAGATTCATAGGGGTACTAGACTGTAAATATTTAGCCCCTAATTTTATCAATTTCGTCCTGGAGACTTTGTTTAAAATGACTACCCGGAGTTGTATTTTCTAGACAAACTTTGTCTAACTTATATTTCATGGGTTCAAATCCTAATCCAAGTTTTCTAATTTATTTGTTCATGCTTCTAAAACCAAAACCATGTGATAGCTAACTTTAAGTCAATTTTCTAACAATCTAATCCAACAATTTTACACTCCATAAACTCATCCCTAACAATTTCTAACATAGTTCCTTCCATTCTTCATTCTAACACTATAAGCATCAATTAAACTAAATTTCCAACCTATAATCCACAATTTCTAGCAACTATAAGCAATTAGATTCATGACAATCAACAATCTAAGAAGAATTTGGAAGGCTTACACAATTTTTTTTTGTTAAAAGCTTTAATATTCTTCCAATTTCGCAAGAATCCAAGCTTACTTCCTTATGCTTCTATGAATTTTTTCTCTTCTCTCTCTTTCTTATTTCTCGGTAAAGGGAGGGAGGAAGAAGAGATTTGGCTTATTTTCTTTGCTTATTATTGGAGAGTGAAAAGACTAGTTTATCATTGTTTACTTTTTTTGAGCAGCTAGATAATTAAGGGGAATGGACAGAAATCAAAATTTTAAGATGCAATAATCTTGTTTTACTTTTGTTTCATTTAGGTCACTTCACATTAGCTCTATTATTTTTTCTGTTTCGATTGAGTCCCCTTATTGACTAATTTGATTATCAGTTGGTTACTGGTTTCTTCTAAGATCTATTTAGGGTGTTACACAGATGGTACTATAGTAATAGTTGCTGGCCAATGAGATATTTTCATTAGTGAAACCCTATTGCTTAAAAATGTTCTACTTGTGCCAAAATTGTTTATTAGCCTTCTTTCTATCTCAAAGCTTATCTATGATACTAATTGCAGTGTTTTGTTATCATATACAATGCATTTTTAGGAGCAAGAAACGAAGAGGATGATTGGGCGTGCTAGGGAAATAAATGACCTATACTACCTTGAAGACCTTGGTGGACCGGACAGAGTCTTGAGTATCCAACCATTATCTTTTTTATCCAATTCCACAACCAATAAAGACCAAATATGGCTACACCATTTTCGTCTTGGTCACCCACCTTTTAGACTCTTGAAAATTATGTTTCCCTCCTTGTGTAAAACCTTAGATATCGAAGAATTTCATTGTAAAGTTTGTGAACTCACAAAACACAAACGTTTTTCTTTTCCGGCAAGTAATAAACGGACCAACAATCTCTTTGATCTTATTGACGATGATGTGTGGGGACCTTCCACTATTCCTAACATATCAAGGGCTAGATGATTTGTATCTTTTATAGATGATTGTATTACTTGGATTTACCTTTTGAAACAAAAATCAGATGTTTCCTCTACGTTTGAAACATTTTATACCATTATTAAAACTCAGTTTGAGGATGAAATAAAGCGGTTTAGATCAGACAATGTCAATGATTACTTTAATCAAGTCATATCCCCTTATTTCTTAGAAAAAAGGTATTTTACCTGAGTCCTCTTGTGTAAATACCCTTCAACAGAATGAGGTACTAAAAAGAAAGAATGGACATCTTCTTGCCATAACTAGATCCCTTTTATTTAAAAACAATATTCCTAAAAGATACTTGGGGGAATCCGTGTTAACTGTTACTTACATGATAAATAGACTACTCACTAAAGTCCTTGAATCCAAGAGTCCTTTTCAAACCTTTACAAATTTTTTTTCCAGTTTCAGACCATCTCTAACCTACAACCGAGGGTGTTTGGGTGTGTTACTTTTGTTCACATTCATTCTCAAAGTCGAGGTAAACTTGGTCTAAGGGCATTGAAATATATATTCATTGGCTATTCCTCTACTAAGAAAGGCTACAAGTGCTACCACCCACCTACAAGAAAATACTACCTAGTGATCCTCAAACTCTTCAATCAAACATTAATACACCACAATTACAACCATAACCCAATATTCAAGACACTACTTACTAGCCTAAATGATATTACTATTCCCAAAACAACATTCGAGGTAGAATGGAAGAGAAAATGGATGCACTAGAAAAGAATAAGACTTGGGATTTAGTAAAGTTGCCAGAAGGGAAGAACACAGTGGGATACATATGGGTGTTTACTGTAAAGTATAAGTCAAATGGTTCTTTAGAAAGGTACAAAGCAAGGTTGGTGGCAAAGGATTACTCTCAAACCTATGAGATTGACTATTTTGAAACATTTGTACCTGTTGCAAAAATGAACACAGTAAGGGTCCTACTTTCTTTAGTAGCTATTCTGGGATGGAATTTGCAGCAGTTTGACATTAAGAATGCTTTCTTGAATAAAGACCTTGAAGAGAAGTATACATAGATATTACACCTGAATTTGCTTCAAATACTGGACAAATTGTTTATAAATTAAGGAAAGCCTTATATGGATTAAAGCAGTCCCCAAGATCTTGGTTTGAGAGATTTTCTAAAATGATGCCAAGACAAGGTTTCAAGAAGAGCCAAGGTGATCATACTTTATTTATGAAACACTCTCCTTCAGGGGAAGTAATTATATTGTTGGTGTATGTAGATGATATAATCGTTACAGGCAATAATTCTAAAGGAATTAATGATTTAAAGAAGTGTCCTGTAAAAGAATTTGAAGCGAAAGAGCTTTGAAGATTAAAATACTTCCTTGTTATTGAAGTGACACACTCACAACAAGGAATTTTTATATCTCAACAAAAGTATACTTTGGATTTGTTGAAGGAAACTGAAAAACTAGAATGTAAACAAGCGAAAACACCTATAGAAATCAATTACAAGCTTGGAGACTCAAAGGAGGATGATATGACAGTTGATAGAGGTTCATTTTAGAGACTAGTGGGAAGACTTATTTGTCACACACTAGATAAGACATAGTATATGTTGTTAGAGTTGTGAGCCAATTCATGCATAATCCCAAGGAAATACACCTAAAGGCTGTAGTTTGGATCTTGCAATAATTGAAGGGAACACTAGGCAAAGGAATTATGTTTAGACGAGGGGGAAGCTTAACTCTGGAAGCATACACAGATACAAATTATGCATGATCTATAATTGATAAAAGGTCAACCTCAAGCTATTGTACCTTCTTTGGGGAAAACTTAATTACTTGGAGAAGTAAAAAATAGAATGTGGTGGCGAGATCCAGTGCAGAAGTTGAATTTTGAGCTATGCATTGGAAATTTGTGAGTTATTATGGCTGAAGATTATTTTAGAAGACTTGAAGGTAAAATCGACCAATAAAGCTATACGGTGATAACAAGTCAACAATCAACATGCTCATAATCCAGTTCAACATGACATAACAAAACATGTTGAAGTGGAAAGATATTTCATAAAAGAGAAACTTGATAGTGGTTTGATCTGTACTCCCTATATGACCACTGCAGATCAAGTTGTAGACATACTTACCAAGGGACTACCTGGTAAGGATTTTCAAAAGTTAACAAGCAAGCTGTGGATGGAAGACATTCATGCCCCAGCTTGAGGGGGAGTGTCAGAGATTAGATTCCTAATTAAGGAGATTTGTCAGAGATTAAATTTCTAAATTAAAGAGATTTGTCAGTGCATAATATTTTTTATTTATTTGGTAGCTGATATTTAGAAAATTATTTTCTAATATCAAATTTAATTTAGGTTGTAAAATAGAATAAGATTTATGTTGTTAATGTAGAAATCAATGGAGATTTTGTGTAATTATACTTTCCTAGATTAGATGTCCTTTGTAAACTATAAATAACTATTATATTTCTCAATAAATGTAACAAAAATTACAGAGAAAATCTGTATTTTTAACACTTCTTCTCCCTCTGCAAATTCTCTTCTAGTTCGTTTCTTATCTGCAAATTATTTCATTCGTTGTTGAGCTCTTTCAAGTTGTTCTACTAGTAGCTTCTGTATGTCTTCTCTGCTTTTTAATTCTTTCTGAACACTATTAACAGTAGTGTTGATGTCCCAAGTTAGGATAGGGGGTTTATATCCATATAATGTTTTGGATGGAGTAAGCCCTATAGCTGTTTGATAGTTGGTGTTGTACCACCACTCAGTCAAGGATAACCATCTTGCCCATGTCTTAGGCTATAAAAAACACATGCATCTCAAATATTGTTCTAAACACTGATTTAACCTTTCTGTCTGACCATCTGTTTCTAGATGGTATGTAGTGCTGAAAATTGCAGTAGTACTTGTATGCTTCAGTAATTCCTTCCAAAAGACACTAGTAAAAGTCTTGTCTCGATCAGAAAGAACTAGCTTAGGTTGTCCATGTAGCTTATAAACCTGATCCATGAAAAGCTTTGCTATATCCACAACAACAGAATAGGGATGTGACACAGCTAGGAAGTATCCATATTTAGTGTACTTATCAACAACCACTAAGACACAATAAAACTTTCTTGAAAAAGGTAAACCCTCAACAAAATCTATAGTAATAAATTCCCATGCTTGCTTAGGAATAGGAAGTGGTTGTAACAAACCTAGAGAAGCCACATGTTCCTTTTTTATTCTTTAACAGATTTCAAAATTTCAAACATATTTTCTCACCATAGACTGTATTCCCTTTCAATAAAAATAAGGTTTGATCTTGTAGTAGGTTGCCTACATCTCTGAGTGGTCACCTTGAGGTGAATCATGCATCAGCTGCAACAATTGTAGCCTTAAATTCCTATTTTCCAATATAAACTCTATTTTTGAATTTGAGAATTCTTTTACAGAAATTTCAGCCTCCTTCAACTTCTTTATCAATAGTCACTGTTGTAATAACTTCCTGAGCTTTTTTATCACCCTGATAACTCTTCTTTACTTCCTTCACCCAAGTAGGTGTAACCATAGTTGCAGTCAATTGAAGAAACTCCATTCTAGTTTCATGTTTTCTTAAAAAAGCATCAGCTACAACATTATGCCTCCCTCTTCTGTATTGAATGACATAGTCCAACCCCAACAACTTGGTTAAACCCTTTTTTTATAGAAATAATAATTTTCTGATTCAATGATTGCTTAAGAGGCTCATGATCAGTCTTAATTATAAATTGTCTACCCTCTAGATAATACCTCTAGTTGTATACTGTCATTAAAATAGCCATGTACTCTTTCTCAAAAATAGATAAATCAACCTCCCATGGTCTCAATGCCTTGCTCAAGTAAGCAACATGTCTCCTTTGTTGGCTCAAAACAACACCTATTCCTTTAGCGCTTGCATCTGTTTTGAGATTTTGGTACTGATCAATCCCTCGTGGCCTCTATCTTTGAAGGGTCAATTGATACCCCTTTAGAAGGGGTAATATTACCCAAATATTCCACTTTTCTTTGACAAAAAACATTTTGTTCTTTTGGCAAATAATTATTGTTCTTGTAATATTCCTAGTACCTTTCTTAAGTGTTCCATATGCTCATCCATACTAGGACTGTACACTAAAATATCATAAAAAAGACCAACACAAATAAAATATTTGTCATAAATTGTTATTGTGACTAAATAAATATTTATCATAAATTGTGATTGTGACTAAATAAATATTTATCATAAATTGTTTTTATGATAAATTGATTTTTGTTTAAAATAATATTCATCGTAAGTTGTTTTTGTGAGAAAAATAATATTTGTCGTAAGTTATTTTTATGATTAAATAAATATTTTTTATAAATAATTTAGTGATAAATTTATTTCTGTGATTAAAAATAATATTTATCATAATTTTTTATGACTAAATAACTTTGCTACTATTTTTATTGTTAAAGATATTAATTGGTAAATAAACACAAATATTAATAAATGCAATGTCACAAAGAATACAGTCACATACTCTGAACGCCAAACACAGTGGTGGCAAAGCCAACCGATCACAGTGGAGGTAGTTCCCTAGAACCCCTCACCTCTTATTTCGTCAAACACAGTTGTGATAAAATCACCTTCCTCCGTACAATCCCACCTATGCACATGATTATTCAATCACTATCATAAATCACAAAAGTCTCATCATAGATATTCGTATAATATACGAGGTACACAATTCTGATAATCTGATGAATGCAAAGTCACAGAGAATGCAATCCCATACTCCAAACGCCAATCACAGTGGTGGCAAAGCTAACAGGTCACAGTGGAGGTAGTTTCCCAAAACCCCTCACCCCTTATTTCGCCAAACACAGTGTGGTAAAACCACCTTCCTCCATACAATTTATCCCATGCACATGTAATGCAATCAGTTCTAATGATCTCGAATGTCTCAGCACATATAATCGTATAGAATACAAAACACACAGTTCAGATAATTTGGTCACAGTATCACAATAAACAGTTAATCACAGAATACAAATCTAGCACAAAAAGAGAACACACATTTAAATTCATTTAACAATAGCTTATGAAAGCACACATATTTAACGCAAGAAAAGAACACACATTTAATGCAAGAAGAAAAGACATATTTGAATTCATTCGACAATAACACAAAAAGAAACACATATTTAGCACTAGAAGAAAATATACATTGGAATTCATTTAACAATAGCATAGAAAGAAATATACATTTAACACAATAAGAAATATGTTAAATCTAAGAAGTTAACTTTAAAGACTTTACCCTCAAAACCAATTTAATTTATATTATTTCATAATAACTGTAAAATATTTAAATACTTAGTAATTTTTTAGAACCAAAAGTTAATATTATAACTAAAAATTGATAATTTAAGAAGAGTTAAAATTCCAAAAATACATTATCTTATAAACTTATTAAAATTGGTATTATAGTCTGATGGTTCAAATAAAATATCTGAATGTAAGAAAAATATTTTTGTATACTAAAAATAATCTTAATTCCCAAATATATTAAAGTTTCTAAAATAGTAATAATAATTTGAATAACTAACAACTAGTTTTACATTGAATAATAAAATAACCAGATAAAATATGAGAGATGTACCGCATTACCTAAAATCCAAAGATTTGTAAGAGAAAACTAAGATGGAGTAACCTAAAGAACTTAGTGTGTCTCTAAGATGTAGATAAAAACAACAAAACATGGTTTATAAAATTATTTCTTAAGAGTAATATTTTAGAAAAATAATGCAAAACTACATATTTTAATCATAGTTCAATCCAAAATCATAATTTATCCGAAATCTTAATTTATCCGAAAACACAAATTTACAGGATTTAGAATCATAGTTACTCGTAAAAGTGTGAGATCTCAAACACAAATATGAAATTAAAGTCACAATACAAAAATTAAACATGCCAGCAAAACACGAATATTTTTCAAAGCATATCACAGGAAAGTATATTTAAAAAAAAACATATAGCACCAGTAAGAGAACACACCTTAGCCAAAGCGACCCAAATTATCAAATAACATGGTTTTAAACTCGAACCGAAATAAAGAATGAAAACATAGACTTCAGAGATTCTTGATGAAAGAAAATAATGTAGGGTTTTCTCTTAAACCATAATATGTATTTATAGAGTGAAAAATAACTGATTCTAATTAGAATTAAAGTTCTATTAGATCACATTATAAATATAAAAAATAAAGTTATATAATTTCAAAGGGATTTCTCTCCTTTAGATAATATGTATAATATTAAATAAAGAGTTTTGATAAAACATTATTTAGAATAAAATAATATTTTTAATAAAAAGATTGATTGTAGATAAACTTTTAATAAAAAATATAATTAATCTCAGTAAAAATAAAATTCAATTTAAAAACAAATTGTTTATCCAAAAGTCATCAAATTTCAAAACATCACTTTAACTTTTAATCTTTGAATCCACATTTAAACTTTCAAAATTTTACAATCTTATCTCAAATTTTTTTTCTTAAATTTAGAAAATCAATTTAAAACCTCAAAAAATATTAGGGTTTCAAAAATTGAGAATCTAAAAATTAGGGTTTTTAATTAGGGATTTCAAAATTAGGGTTTTAGAATTATGAATAAATTTTAGGGTGTTACAGTTTTTATGATAAATTTATTTTTGTTTAAAATAATATTCATCGTATGTTGTTTTTGTGAGAAAAATAATATTTGTCATAAGTTATTTTTATGATTAAATAAATATTTTTTATAAATAATTCAGTGATAAATTTATTTCTGTGACTAAAAATAATATTTATCATAATTTTTTGTGACTAAATAACTTTGCTACTATTTTTATTGTTAAAGATATTAATTGGTATTGTCTCACTTGGCTTATTTTGTAAGTTGAATTGTATTGAACTTTGGGAAATAATATGTCAATATTTTGATCGTCGTACGTAATATTCTTTGAACATATCAAAATTATAGCAAATAAATTTTATAAAACACTATAAATTAATAAATAAAAAATAATGCTAGCAAATGTTGATTATATATATATTTGGGTATTTATATCTCTATATTTTAACAAAGCAAAATTTATAAATTAGAACAAATACAAAGTATCAAATAAGAAAAGAAACATCTAAAACAAGGAATAAACTCCAACCAAATACAAGTAATCACTGGCACTAGTTAATTGAAAAAACACGCTCAAATTAATTAAAATATTACCTTGATTGTTTAGCTACTCATTATTTTTATTAGATTTTGATTCTTTTGTTGATTAGAATCAACTAGAGTTGATGAAGAAAATTTCACTATTTTGTTATATTAGATAAAATAAAATATAAAAGAAAAATTTATAGTTTTACTTTTCCTTTTCAAGATGATACTGAAGTAATGACTTAAGACGGCTAAACAAAATTATAATTAAGGTTTGACAAAAAATCATGTTTATAAGAGAAAAAAAATAAAGTTTCTGTTATGAATTTCCCTCCCAAATCTAATTAATATTGAGAGGGAATCTTTATTAATATAAAACCAACTCCCACCAAAAAAATAAAGAAACTTTATTTATTTATTTTAAATAAAATTTTATTTTAATAATATAATTAATAGAATTAATAACAATAATAATAAATTTTAAATATCTAATTAAGCGTAATAATAATTTTTAAAAACCTAACAATAATAATTTATTAATATTAATATAAATTAAAATTAAAATACGCTTATGAACGCTTTACGCGAGTTTATAATGGAAATGTCGATAATTGCGCTCCGGTCTACATCACGATCGGAGACGGTGGCAACCGTGAGGGTCTAGCTAACAAGTACGTGGATCCCCAACTTGATATCTCGGCATTCAAGGAAGCAAGCTTTGGTCACGCCCAACTTGAAGTGGTGAATGCGACCCATGCTGTGTGGATGTGGCATAGGAACGACGATGATGTTGCGGTTACTGCGGACACAGTTTGGTTCACATGCCTATCCTCTGACCTTGTTTGTAAACTTTAATGTGGAATTCAGGGATTTAAATATAAGTCCACGACTATAATAACGATCCACAATAACTGTAATTTATTTATTATTATCTACAACTGTGATGAAACGTTGTTACTAATAATTCGCAACCACATTAAATTAACTGATACACCAATAAAAATGTTATTTAATTTAATTATTTGTATTTTCTTAATAAACTTATTTTTAATCTGTTCAATTGTGCATATTAGTAGTTTTTTTAATATTGTGAGTATTGTGGAGCATCTGAGAAATATGGATCGTTTAAATATATAAATACAAACATATCGTTCAAAAAAAACTACAAGCATATTTTATTCCAAAGAATTTGAATCTTATTATTTGTTGTGATAGTATTTTTAATTAATAACAATAAATATAACTTATAGTTACAAAATTTATCACAAAAAAATTGAAACAAAAAATAAAGAAAAATATTTTTGATAATATATTTTGTGACCATATATAAACTATATATATAGTTACGTATATAATTTATCATAGAAACTTGAATCATATTATTAATTGTACAATATTTTTTATAGTAAAAACTTTAACTTATAATACCAATATATTTTTATAAATATTTATGATAATATATTTTGTTACTATAATAAAATAAATAACTAAAATCATAATTTAACATAAAAAACTTAAATCTTATTATATACTGTGATAATATCTTTCTATAAAAATAAGTATAACATTTAGTTATAAAATTTATCACAAAAATCTTGAATATCATTATTTGTTGTGATAATTGTTTTTATAAAAATATGTATAACTTATAGTTACAAAACTTATCACTGTATGATTTTTTTGTTTGCGTCAAAAATTTGAGGGAAACATTTTATAAAAATAAATTTTATCACTATTTCAAATCTATAACTAAAAACAAAATTTATTAAAAAAAACTTGAATTTCATTATTTTTAGTGATTTTTTTATAACTATAACTTTTTGTTACAAATCTTGTCGCTATATTATCTTTTACATCAAAAAAGAAAGAAAATTTTATGACAATTTTTACGATACTTTTTTTTGTAACAATATATATAATGTATAGTTATAAAACTTGTCTTCATATATCTTTTTTTGACGCCAAATAAATGGAGAAAAATATTTATGATAAATAATGATAACAAAATATATTTTGTCACCATATATTACACAAATTTGTTAATTGTGATAAAATATTATGATGGTTTTAAATTTTGTGATAATTACATATATATTTCTAATTTAAAGTAAAGCTAATTTATTTTGTCACAATAAATATACTAACAAATAATTTTGTCAAAATTAAATTTGTCACAATAATAGAATTCTTTTGTAGTGTCCCATCCTTCTTCTTCACCAACAAACAAGGGGTTACAAAGGAACTTTTACTTGTTTGAATAATAGAGGCTGCTAACATTTCGGATGCTTTTCTTTCGATTTCTATCTTTTGGAAATATAAAAATCTATAGGGTGTTAGATTCACTGAAAGTAATCCTTTCTTGAGATTAAATACATAGTCATGATTTCTTTCTGGAGGCATGCCTTTTGGTTATTCAAAAACTCTCTTGTAGTTATCCAACATTGATTTTAAAGCTTCAGAAACTTGTTGATCTTCTGTCTCAATGATAAGTGGGTAAAGTTCTCTTTGCAATTCACTTTCTTTCTCTTGTAAATTTTGTAGCTTCTTTTCTGAAATTAATTTCAAAGCCATTTGTTTACTGCCTTCATGCAAAACTACTCTTTTTTCTTCTTTCTCAAAGCTCAAGGTCATCTCTCTGAAATCCATGGCAATTGGTGTAACGCTTCCAAAAATGGGCTTAGAAGTTAGTGGGTCGATTTAACCGATTTAGCCTAGTTAGAGATTAAAATACTTAAAATTAGTTTTCAATCAAAATAAATTGAGGAAAAATATTCTAAAATCCTTATTTAACATATATTTGACTTTAGACAAATCTATTTTGAAAATTAACCCTTAAATCCCTAAGATTTTGAAATTAGTGACCATTTTGTAAAAATTAAAAACTTGAGGATAATTTTATAAAGCAAGCCAAAACTTTGAATCTTTTAGAGACTTTGATCCAATTATAATCCTAGATGATCTAGACTTTCCAAATTTTAATTAATTAAGTCCAAAACCTATTTTAAATTAAATAACTTAAATAAACTTAATTTTAAGCTCTAAAACAATTTTTAAATAACCTAAACATTAAATATTTTTCTAATTTTTGTTTTCCCTCATTGGAGGCAGCCTTTCAACAAGTTTTCAAGGTAAAAATTAATCCCTTTTCAATTAATTTCATTTTCAATAATTATTACAACTTTTCTTATTAAAAATTTCTAGTTTTCTTATCATTTAGTCGTTTTAAAACCCGAAAAGCGATTGGATCAATTTTGGAGGTGACACTTCGTCAATCCTATAAAAATTTTAAGTTCTTTATTTAAATTCTCAAGTTCTTGACTTGGAATAAATGTTTTTAATCCTTCGATTTCATAAAAATCGGGTTTCAGTCAAAAACCATAATTTTCGTTAAAGGTTTTTAGCCACTATTTTTGGTTCCTAAATGGATGAATTTTAAAGTGTTAGGATGATTATAAAGTATTTTTAAAATCCCTAATCCAGGACTATATGCTTACATGAAGTTTGATGTGTTTCAAAAAAATTTCGGTTTAGGTTTTCATAGGTTTTAAGGGTTACTGTGTAGGGATCTAACTTGAGGGTTTCTTTTTTGTGTTTAGGAGAATTAAACCCCTTGTTTTTTTATGCTTGAAATAGGAAAAGAGATATGAGATCACGTTTGAGGGGTTTTCGGTTCGTATTGGTAGCTTGGCGAGAAAGTAACGGTTATCAGTGAGTGATTTATGAGAGTGGTTGATTCGACAGTGTTTTAAACTTGTTTTACAGATAAAAACATCTTATTTACCATCTTTCTACAAACCTTCCCAACCTTTTTCATTGATTCATAGTGATGTTTGGGGTCCTTCTCGAGTGAAGAATGTAACTGGTAGTAGGTGGTTTGTCACTTTCATTGATGATCATAGTAGAATAACTTGGACATATTTGTTAAGGGATAAATCTGAAGTAGCCTCTGTTTTTGAGAAATTTTACCATATGGTTGAAACCCAATTTGGATGTAAAATTCAGATATTCAAATCTGATAATGGGAGTGAATATTTTACCAAGTCATTGGGAGAATTTTTTAACAAAAAGGGGATTGTTCAAATAAGCACTTGTGTGGATACACCACAACAAAATGGGGTTGCAAAAAGAAAGAATAGGCATTTGTTAGAGGTTACTAGGTCTTTGATGTTCACTAGTAACACTCCTAAGTATTTATGGAGTGAGGCTTTGTTAACTGCGACCTATCTCATTAATCGAATGCCTAGTAAGATTTTGCAATATAAAACACCTAGAGTTGTTTTTTTGGAGTGTTACCCAAATTTTAAACCATTGTCATCTATTCTTCCTTTTAAAGTTTTTGGTTGCACTGTGTTTGTAAAAGATTCTGCTCCCTCTATGTCAAAACTAGACCCTAGATCTTTGAAGTGTGTCTTGGTAGGGTATTCTTCACTTAAGAAGGGCTACAAATGTTATCATCCTCTTTCTCAAAATTTTTTTACTTCATTGGATCTTAACTTTTTTGAACATGAACCCTATTTCTATTCGACTGAAAATCAAGGGGAGAATAGTGATATTTTTCAGCCTCTAAGAAATCAGGTTTATTCTTCAGATTTATTTATTAATAATCCTTTGTCATTTGAACCTGATAACTCTTCCACTTCTACACCTACAATTGTTCATCCTATACCTATTGTTACTACTCCTCAATTCTCACCTAAACCTCCCTCACAAACTCCTGAACCCTCTAAGCAATTGAAAGTTTACACCAGAAAACAGAAAACTATTCCAGAGACTGTTTTACAATCTGACACTAGCGTAGAATTGGACTTGAGTTTAGTTGCCAATGAGAATGATGAAGGTAATGTTCTAACCGAGATTCCTTCCTCGTTACCTGAGGTTGATGATTTTCCAATTGCTAAAAGGAAAGGGGTAAGAGAATGTACAAAGCATCCCATTCAAATGTATGTTGCTTATGGTAATCTAATGCCATCTTTCAAGGCTTTTGCAGCTTGCTTAGATAAAGAATAAATACCTGACACTATTGAGGAGGCTCTAAATGATTCTAAGTGGAGAAGAGCTGTTGAAGAGGAGATTGAAGCACTTGAAAAGAATGGTACTTGGACCATTAGAGATCTTCCGCAGGGCAAGAAACCAGTCAGATGCAAGTGTGTGTTCTCCATAAAATACAACTCTGATGGTAGTATACAGAGGTATACAGCAAAGTTGGAAGCCAAAGGTTTTACTCAAACCTATGGAATTGATTATAATGAGACTTTTGCTTCTGTAACTAAGCTAAATACAATTAGAGTTCTCTTAAGTTTGGAAGTAAGCAAGGATTGGATGTTGAATCAACTTGACATTAAGAATGTCTTTCTTAATGGAAAATTGGAAGAAGAAGTGTACATGAGAGTACTTTTGGGTTTGAAGTCGATAAAAGGTGATCAGAAAGTTTGTAAACTTAATAAATCCATCTATGGTTTGAAACAGTCGCCTAGAGCTTGATTTGACAGATTCACCAAGGTGATTCTAAAAGCTGGATACAAACAATCCTTAGCAGATCACACATTCTTCATTAAGATAACCTCTAACAATAAAAGGGTTATTTTAATAGTGTATGTGGACGACATAAATCTGACAGGTGATGATGAGAAAGAGATAAGTCACCTAAAAAGGTTATTAAATACAGAGTTTGAAACAAAAGACCTAAGAAAACTCAGATACTTTCTAGGAATGGAGGTTGCTAGGTCGAGCAAAGGTTTAGTAATAAATCAAAGAAAGTATGTTCTTGATTTACTTAATGAAACAGGGATGCTAGTATGCAAACTAATTGATACTCCCATGGAAGCAGGATTAAAATTTAGTAAAGATGACTCAAGCCATAAAGTTGATAAGGGTAAATTTCAAAGGTTAGTGGGAAAGTTAATTTATTTATCATTAATCAGACCAGATATTGCCTTTCCAGTTAATGTTATCAGTCAACACATGATTGATCCAAGGGAAGATCACATGGAAGCTGCAATTAGAATTTTGAGATACTTGAAAGGGACACCAGGGCATTGACTGCTATTTAAAAAGACTCAAGAAAGTATTGTTCAGATTTTTTCAGATTCAAGCTGGGCAGGTGAACTAACAGAAAGAAGATCAACTAGTGGCTATTGTTCCTTTGTTTGGGGAAATCTAGTGACTTGGAGAAGTAAGAAACAAACAGTTGTATCTAGAAGCAGTGCTGAAGCAGAATATAGGGCTTTAGCATTGAGAATGTGTGAAGGAATTTGGTTATTAAAGCTACTGAAAGAGCTAGATGTGAACCAAGAGGAAAAGTTTGAGATTTTTTGTGATAATCAGTCTGCCATACAAAATTCTCAAAATCCAATTCATCATGATAGGACGAAACATGTGGAGATTTATAGACATTTTATCTCAGAAAAGATTTCTAATGGGACAACTTCTTTATCCTATCTTCCTACAGAATAACAAGTGGCAAACATGTTTACAAAAGCATTACCAAAAGCTTCTTTCGACAAGTTTCTATTCAAGTTGGGAATATACAATATATATTCTCCAACTTGAGAGGGAGTGTAAGATTATATATATATAGTGCTAGTAGAAATTTAAGTTAGGATCTATTACTTAGAGATAATTTTAGTAGAATTAAAAGTCTTAAGTTAATAGGATTAAAAGTCTAAAGTAATTAGGACTTTTAATCCTATTCAAAGTCCTATTCTAAAGCCTATAAAAAGGCATTAGCTTGTGTAAACAAATTCATTCATTCAACAACAGAAAATCAAATATGTTTTTTTTTCCTTTTCACAAAAAGCTTAAATTTTTTTTCTTTTTTCTGCATTATTTTTTTTCATAAAGTTGGAAGTTGATTTTCTACACTATGTGGTTTTTTCATGCTTATTAATGGTTTTGCATACTGATATATACATGTTATTTGATGCTCACGTTACTGATTTCATGAAGTTTTGATATACAATTGATGCTCCCATGGTTTTATAACAAAAACATGATATATGAGTTTTTACTGGTTTTACACTTAATGCTTAGAAGAATGGTTTACATGTGTTTAATTATGTTTCAAATTAAGTTGAGCATTGGTTTTTGATATACATATTGGCTAGTTAAGTGATTAACCTTATAGGATAAGTTGATCGATCAATAGGGTCTAGAGTGCACTATAAGTGGTGGATGGAGGTTTGATAGCCGAGTTGTAGGTTAAATCCTCTCTGATTTAGTCGATCAGGGAGAAGCAGTTGTTAGATGATGCTTTGGTATCTCATGTTCAGGATATAGCTGAAAGTGTGCCATCTGAGTATATTCTTCGAGGAGATGGTGTTTTGTGTTTCAGAGATCATGTGGTTGTGTCAGACGATGCTGAGTTGAGACGTGCTATCCTTGCGGAGGCGTATAGTAGTCTTTTTTCTATGCATCCATGTAGTACTAAGATGTACCGTGATCTAAGAGGTGAGTTTTTCTGGGTTGGTTTGAAAAAGGACGTGGCTGAGTTTGTGAGTAAGTGTTTGGTGTGTCAGCAGGTTATGGTTGAACATCAAGTTCCATCAGGTTTATTGCAACCTTTGAAGATTCCAGAATGGAAGTGGGAAAGAGTTACTATGGACTTTGTGACGGGTTTGCCTTTTACACCATCCAAAAAGGATTCAGTATGGGTTATCGTGGATCGGTTTACGAAGTGTGCACATTTTGTTCCAGTGCATACTAAGTATTCCTTGGATAAGTTGGTTGAGCTTTATGTTTTTAGTGTTGTGAGGCTGCATGGAGTGCCGGAATCCATAGTATCTGACAGAGATCCGAGGTTTTGGAAATCTTTGTAGAAAGCTCTTGGTACTAAGTTGAGTTTTAATACTTCTTATCATCCGTAGATGGATGAACAGTCTGAGAGATTTATCCAGGTTTTGGAGGATATATTGAGGTGTTGTTTGATAGATTTCCAGGGTTCTTGGGAAAAGTTCTTGTCATTGGTAGAGTTCTTTTACAATAATAGTTATCAAGCGAGTATCCAGATGGCTCCGTTTGAGGCTTTGTATGGGAGGAGATGTCGTACTCTTTTGTGTTGGATAAGGCTGGAGAAAGGTTTATGACCTTTCCTAGTGTTCTTGAGGATACTAATAAGAAGGTTAAGCTCATTAGTGATAGGCTTATGGCTGCATCGGATCGTCAAAAGTCCTACACAGATCTGAAAAGGAAAGAGATAGAGTTTGTCGTAGGTGAGAAGGTTTTCCTCAAGGTATCTCCGTGGAAGAAAGTGATGCGTTTTGGTAAGAAAGGGAAATTGAGTCTGAGCTTTGTTGAACAGTTAGAGGTTTTGGAGAGAGTTGGACCAGTGGCTTATCGTCTAAGGTTACCGTTCGAGCTTGAGAGGATTCATGATGTGTTTCATGTATCGATGCTTCGGAGGTACATATTGGATCCATCACATGTTTTGTCGGTGGGCGAAGTAGAGCATAATCCAGATCTTTCCTATGACGAAGAGCCTGTGGAGATCTTAGCATCAAGTTCTAAAGTTCTGCGTGGTAAGACCATCGAGTTAGTCAAAGTGCTTTGGCGACATCGAGGTGTCGAGGAAGACACGTGGGAACGAAAATCGGATATGGAAGACCAGTTTCCTTATCTTTTTCCACAAGGAGATTTCGAGGACGAAATTTCTTAAGTGAGGAGAGTGGTAACACCCCAAAAATGGGCATAGAAGTTAGTGGGCCGGTTTAGCCCAGTTCGAGATTAAAATACTTAAAATTAATTTTCAATCGAAATAAATTGAGCAAAAATATTCTTAAATCATTATTTAACATATATTTTACTTTTTATAAATCCATTTTGAAAATTAACCCTTAAATCCCTAAGATTTTGAAATTAGTGACCATTTTGTAAAAATTGAAAATTCAAGGACAATTTTATGAAGCAAGCCAAAACTTTGAATCTTTAAGGGTCTTTGATCCAATTATAATTCTAGCTGATGTAGGCTTTCCAAATTTTAATTAATTAATCCCAAAACCTATTTTAAATTAAATAACTTAATTAAACTTAATTTTAAACACTAAAACACTTTTTAAATAACCTAAACATAACATATTTTTCTAATTCTCGGCTTCTCTCATTGGAGGCATCCATTCAACAAGTTTTCAAGTTAAAATCTCATCCATTTTCAATTAATTTCGTTTTCAATAATTATTATAATTTTTCTTTTTCAAATTTTCTAGTTTTCTTATCGTTTTGTCGTTTTAAAACCCGAAAAGCGATTGGATTAGTTTTGAAGGTGAGAATCCGTCAATCATCTATAAATTTTAATTTATTTATTTAAGGTACCAAGTTCTTGGCTTGGAATAAACGTTTTTAATCCTTCGATTTCATAAAAATCGGTTTTCGGTAAAAAATCATAATTTTTGTTCAAGGGTTTTTACCCACTGTTTTTGGTTCCTAAGTGGATGATTTTTAGTGTGTTCGGATGTTTAGAAAGTTTTTTTTAAAATCCCTAATCCCAGACTATATGCTTAGGTGAAGTTTGATGTATTTTGAAAAGTTCTCGGTTTAGGTTTTGATAGGTTTTAAGCGCTGCTGTGTAGGGATCCGACTTGAGTGTTTCTTTTGTGTGTTTAGGAGCATTAAAATCCCTGTTTTTGGTTCTTGAAACAGGACAAGAGATAGGAGATCACTTTTGAAGGGTTTTCGGTTCGTATCGGTGGCTTGGCGAGCAAGTAACGGTTATCGGTGAGTGATTTATGAGAGTGGTTGTTTCGACAGTGTTTTAAACTTGTTTTAAAGAGGTTTGGGTGTGTAGGGAAGGTGTGAAATATCTTCCTATACTAGGAAGTAAGTAAAGTTTAAGTTTTCGCAAAGGGTTCTCATATTACTTTATGTTTTAACTATGTGGTTTTGTCATGCTTGTTAATGATTTTGCATACTGATATATGCATATTATTTGATGCTCACGTTACTGTTTTCATGAAGTTTTGATATACAATTGATGCTCTCAATGTTTTATTTCAAAAACATGATATATGAGTTTTTACTAGTTTTGCACTTGATGCTTAGAAGAATGAGTTGCATATGTTTAATTCTGTTTCAAATTAAGTTGAATATTGGTTTTTGATATACACATTGGCTAGTTAAGTGGTGAACCTTATGGGATAAGTTGATCGATCAATAGGGTCTACAGTGCACTAAAAACATTAAAAAGCCGTACGTGTAAAAAGTTATTGTGTGTTGCATTTTGGCTTTTAGTCTAATATTGTGTGATAGGAGTAGTACTGTCACATCTGGGTTGATAGGAGTAGTACTGTCACCGGACACTAAGGTGAGATTTATCATGTTGAGAGTAGTATCAACATGCGCATTATCTGGGAGCAGTACTATCATACGGTTGCCCGTTTATCAAATGATTAGGAGTAGTACAAATCGGATCACTAGTACCAATATAATTTATGTTTTCTAATTAAAATTGCAAGTGTTATGTTCTATTAGGCTTTACTAGGTGAATAGCAAGTTAGCCTTGTTTTTGCTAAAAAGCATGTGGAAAAGTTTAAAGGGATTTACCGATAATTTATGTTGGCTTGTGAGCCATGATTTTTGTTAACACTTGTTGGTTTTATTGTTAGCATTGTTGGCCATGTGTTTACCTTGTTTTTAAGAAAGCATGATAGATATTTGAGTATATATGGGCTGCATTGCAAGTATTGTTTTAAATGTTTTATTACCCTCACTAAGCTTTCAGCTTAATCACTCTCTTTTTCCCTTGCAATGTAGATAAGTAAGTGTTGGAAGCAACCGAAAAGCAAAGGGGTCGTTTTGTCTATTTATAGTATTTTCTTAGCTCAAGTATGCTTTTCTTTTAAGTTGTAAACCCAGGTATTCGAGAGCAATGGAATAGAGAACTTATGAATTTGGAATTCTGCTTTGTAGCTATTGGTTATTGAAATTTTATGATATTGAGTTATATGAGAATTGTGATGACAATTTAAAGTATGTGATGCCTTGTTTATTGTTGTTGGATTATGCCTCTGAATTATGTGCTTTGTTTATGAAATTAGGTGATTATACATTTAGATATGATGTTTGAAGTGTGGTTCATGACTATAGGGTCTTATATGCACCTATAGAACCTTAGTTTTTCAGTTAAGGCTTGAAAGATGTGAATCTACATTTTCTGGGTAGAGGTTCTAATACTTGTTCATAGGGTATCGATACCTGTGCGAAAATATGATGATTTTCTGGAAAGATAAACCTAGGCATCGATACCTGGGAAAAAATATGATGGTTTTCTAAAAAAATAAACCTGGGTATCGATACCGGTCTTTATAGTTTCAAATGGTATCGATACAGAGTCATAGCTGTATCGAAACGCGTGCTTGTCGCGCGGGGCATCGATTGAGCTATCGAAGGAGTATCGATACGCTAGGTCAACGTTTTGATACCATTACCTCACTTTTAACACAGGTATGGAAACGGGTCCTAGGGGTATCGATACCCTGGTCTGTTAATGTTGTTATAGGCTGAAGGATAACTTAAAATTTTTACGTTTTAGTCAATAAACATCTAGCAAACAATCAAGCGACTTGTAGACCTTGTTTTAAGCTGAACTTTGACATGCAAGCATGTAATGAACTTAATTTAATATTGTTAACCTTAATTTCACAATTAGAGTACAAGTTTTTGGAAAATTACAATTAGGTCCCTAAAACTTGTTCGATAAAATTAGGACTCGTTTCACATCTTTTTCTACTACAAATGAACTCAGACCTTGCATGAACATGTAGGATCTAATTAAAGCATTTAGAGAGTAAAAAAAAATAGGATCGTTTATCGAGACGAGTCTCCGGATTAGCTTTGGTATTCCCCTTGTAACTCATTTGAGTCGGGTGGCGTCTAAACCGGGTCGAGGGGGTTAAAATTGGGCTATATTTCCTCATCCAGTCGACACCCAAAATCATGTCACTTCCCCCCATTTTAATTACTCTAAAGTCATGGTCAAATGATTTTCCTTCCATTTTCCAAGTCAACTGATTGCTTTTATCTATGCTATACAAGTTTTTGTCCATTTGCTACTATAATAGTCAAAGGTTGAGTTTGCACCACCTTTACTCCTTCCTTAACCAACTGGGAGTTACAAAACTATGATTACTCCCACTGTCAACCAATATGTTGATTACTTTTCCTCTGATTAACCCTAGAATTCTCAAAGTGTTATAGCCAATATTGCCAGTATTCATTGAAATCTCCAAAGTTCCCTCTCCGTGAGTTTCCAACTCTGTAACTTCATTATTTTGTTCATTAACTTCATCCTCATCTTCTATTGCCTCTTCAATTCTCTCTTCTTCTTCCATAACATTTAGTTACTTCATATTATATTGATGACCTAGAATAAACTTCTCACCATACTTGAAGCATATATTATGAGCTCTCATGTAATCTATTAGTGTCTTCCTGTTGGAATATTGTAATTGAGGTTTCTTAATTGCAGGAATAGTAATCATCACCTTTGAGTTACTAATCACTGTTGCACTGATTCCCATTGCTTGATATTTTTGCTTTCTATTCTCCACTTCAGATGCTAGCTAATATAATTTTGCTTGTTTGAACACATCTACAAAATTGCTAGGATTGTGCATCTTGACTTTATGTTTAAGCTATTTCTTCAACCCACTTATAAAATTGGATACGAAGTAATTTTCATCTAAGTTAGGATTGATCTGCAGCACGTATGATTTAAATTCCTCAAAAAAAAATTGATATTCTTCTACTGTTCCGTTCTATTGCAATTTATTAAAATCCTCAATAACATTACTTAGGTTTTTATCAGCAAACCTATGGCAAATATCTGCAACAAACTTATGCCATGTAGCTCTATGTTTTTGCATTATATAACCATAAAACCATATTTCTGTTCTACCAGTCAAATACATTGCAGCTACTTCTAGTTTACATTCTCAGGCAAAGAGAAGATAGCAAAGTGTTAGAGTATGTCCAAAGACCAATCATATGATGATTGTAAGGATACTTTTATTTACCAATTTTATTGAATAAAGGCATTGTCATTGTTGTTTTAAGATATATGTGTCAATGTATAACATAAACTGAGAAACAATAAGATCCATATAATAATATATGTATTATTATTAAAAGATACTTAGTCAAGTATTATTATGGGTATGGACAATAATAATACGCTTAAGACTAACATGTGATTAATTGATGACAATGAGTTGTCATTGACATAGAGATGTCAGAATTAATACATGAATATATTAGTAGAGAATAATATATTGGATTGACCCACTATGATCATATATCTTGGATTATTACGGGACGGTCAAGATATTGCTCATAGTGACAACTATATGTATGATCCTTAGACTTGAGATTATTACTATCTCAACATATGTTGTTTTATGTTTTGATGCAGTTAAACGTGTCTCATAATTAGTTACACTATAAAAACTGACATTGGACATATTACAATGTATGTAGTTAGATGTGAATGATCAAGATAGGATTTGTCCTTCCTACACAATAGGAAAATATATCAAAGGTCACTTGATTGAGTGAGAATAGAAATGCATGGCCATGCTTGAATATGTTGATATGAGATATCACAAATTATTCATTAAAAGTAGTCCACTCTAGATATCAAGAAACATTAAAATAGGCTATACAAGTGTGACTATTCCAAGACTTGTGCCTATTAAAGATATAAAAGGACAAAAGGATATAATACATTAAGATAGTTGGTCACGGACTTGATACATCGAATCATGATCTCTTGTAACTTAGATGACAATGATATATTGCTAGATGTCACTAATTGTTTGTAATATTAGAATTGTTCTAATATTATTACTAATGTTACAATGAGCCTACAGGGTCACACCCAATGGTTGAAAAGAAGCAAAAAATATATATAAGTATAAGTAGATTATATTTAATCCCGAATTTTAAATAAAGGATATAATTAAAGTAATTATATCCCTTTTAAATTCGAATTAAATATAGATTCTAAAATTTAAGGAAATAATTAAAGTAATTATTTCTTATAAACAAATTCTGAATCAAACTCTTATACCTATGGTTACACCTATATAAAAGATCTTTGGTCTAGCAGCCACAATAGAGAATTCCGAATTCTAAACCCTAAAATCATGAAAAACAGTTTTTCGAGATTTGCTCTCTCAACCGGGTGAACTAAATAGAGGCCGAGATGATATTCGTGGAGGCTAAAGATTCGATTGTTGAACGATCGTAACTGTAACAGATCCTGTTGCTGTCTTTACTGTTTATCAAGGAACCCAATGTAAGTTATCGTATCTCTTCCTCCCGATTTTGGATTAAACGTACATGGATCACTAGAAAGACCGTCGTAATTTTGTTCCGCTGCGCCTTGGGGTGTGCCGGCGGTCCCGACAGTGGTATCAGAGCCACTTGTACGATCCGTAATTGGGTTAAATACTTGGGTGATGCAATATGTATGAGATGCATGTTTTTTTTGACTATGTCGACGATATATATTGATATTAGTAGTCGATTAGGGATACGATTAATATGTTAATATGTTAATTACAATCGTCATGTTGCTGCAAGGGTTTCACGGTAATCATATGTCGATCGTTGACATAATGATCGGCGAAAGTGTGATGGCAGATCGCATCAAAGAAAAGGAATAATTGTTATTCCGATATGGAAAAATCTAAGGAATTTAAAAATCTTGAAAACACGATTCTGTTGATAAATTTTATCAAATCGTGATGTTTTTCCATAGAAAAATAGTTGTTATTTTTCAAAAAATTTCGAATAATCTTTGCCCCTTGGACCTCTTCGTAGGCAACACAAATTGTAGGCCCATATTGGTAATATTAACGATTTCGTGATAGCATATATATGATATGTTTGCTTTGCACGGTGTTTGACATGCATGGTTATAGACCTTGCTTTTACAATAGTTGTAAATTTTAAATACGACCTGCGTGTCGTGCCTTTCTCTGTCTCTGTTGTACTTTTCTTCTCATCTTACTCCCTCGTATGTAAAACGAGTTTCTATAATTGAAATATTATTCCAAGAAGCAATCGAGACGTTTGGAGCAAAGGCGAGAAGATGCTTGAGAAGCAGTTTTAGTGTAGAATTAGGGTTTTAAGGTTCTCCCATTGGCTTGGGATGGGCCACCTTAGTTCTTTATTTTGGGCTATAACCATTGCAATCTTATTGTTTTATATCTATCATGTATGTGATGCAATGTATGATATATATCTTCTACTCGTATATATTGATGAGATCAATAAGGGCCAAATTAAAAGAAATAACGATGAGATAGTTAAAGTTTTCCCTCAAATTAATCTAAGTTAAATTTAGTCGTCCAATATTTGCCCTCGTTAAGGCCTTGATCGATCTTATGTGGATTTTGCCAAAGCATTGACACATAAGTCCATCTTGGTTAAACGCGAAGAATAAGCAAGTGATATTCGTCGGTCGAAATATTGGTAATAACTTAGCTAGGTTGTTCTAATAGGATTAGAAAACTAAAGGCTAAGTATTTGGTTAAGTCATGAGATAACTGAACAAGAGTTGTTCACCAAATGGAGGAGTTACATGAGATGTAATTAGTAAAGGGTTACTTACCTAAATAACCTCTATCCTAAAAGAAAAGCCAAAGTTGATTTAGGAAATTGGTGAATTATGGATCTTCGCTCACTAAAAAAAATTTCGTCGAATTTTTTCGAAATTAAAAACGAGAGGGTTTTTTAATTTTGAACAAAATAGTGAGAGTATTTTATAAACAAAGACCTATTTATAATATTTCAAATTGGTAAATTTATATTATGTATTTCCATTGTTGTATATCTAAATGGCAAACAACACTATATCACTGCGATCACTCCTTGAGAAGGAGAAACTCAACGGCATAAACTTCTTTGATTGGTTCCGCAATTTGAGAATTGTTCTCAAACATGAAAGAAAGGATTATGTCATTGAAGAACCTATTCCAGATGAACCGACAACTAATGTTTCTAGAGCTGACAAAGACAAGTTTAAGAAACATATGGATGACATGTTAGATGTCGGATGTCTTATGCTTGCTACCATGACTCCTGATCTTCAGAAGCAACATGAGGAAATGGTTGCATATGATATGATTCAAAACCTCAAAGAAATATATGAGGAGCAAGAACGTCAATAGAGATATGAGACCTCTAAAGCTCTATTTCAGTGCAAAATGGTAGAGGGATCTCCTGTAGGAGCTCATTTCATTAAGATGATAGGCTATATCCAAACGTTGGAAAAGCTAGGTTTTCCTCTCAAGGATGAATTGGCTACTGATGTTATTCTGCAATCGTTGCCGAATAGCTTCAATCAATTTGTCCTTAATTTCAACATGAATAAAATTAACAAAACTTTGCCACAATTACTTGGCATGTTACGAACTGCTGAGAAAAATATGTCTAAGGGTGGACCTAAGCTCATTCTGATGATCCGCAAGGACAAAGGAAAGGGAAAGACAGTGGCAAAGTACAAGGGTAAAGGTAAGACTAAACCCAAAAGACAGGATGCATTGAAACCCAAAGGGGGAGTTAGCAAGGAAGGAAAATGTTTCCACTACAATAAGATCGGACACTGAAAAAGAAATTGCCCCATTTACCTTGAAGAGGTCAAGAAGGCAAAAGCAGATGGTGCATTGTGCTTCAGGTATTTATGTTATCGATGTGAATCTGTCAACATCTTCTTTTTGGGTATTAGATACCGGTTGTGGTTCTCACATTTGTACTTCTGTACAAGGACTGCAAAAGAGAAAGAATCTAGCTAAGGGAGACGTAGACCTACGAGTGGGAAATGGAGCAAGAGTTGTTGCATTAGCTATATGAACATATGTTTTATCTTTACCTAGTGGACTTGATTTACATTTAGAAGATTGTTATTTTGTGCCTAGTTTGACTAAAAATATTATTTCTATTTCTTGTTTGGACAAGATTGGCTTTGAGATTATTATTAAGAATAATTGTTGTTCTTTTTATCTCGATAATGTTTTTTATGGTTCGACACAATTGGTTAATGGCTTATATATTTTAAATCTAGAAAATGTCATTTATAACATAAATACCAAAAGATCAAAAACAAATGACTCAAATCAAACTTATCTCTGGCATTTTCGTTTAGGCCATATAAGTGAGAAACGCATATCAAAACTCTATAAAGATGGATTCTTAGATTCATTTGTTTTCGAACAACTGGATGTATGTGAATCTTGCTTATTAGGAAAAATGACTAAGGCTCCTTTTAATGGTAAAAGTGGGCGAGCAAGTGATTTATTGGGATTAATACATAGTGGTGTATGTGGACTAATGAACACACAAGCTAGAGGTGGATTTCAGTACTTCATCACTTTCACTGATGACTTCAGTCGATACGGTTACATTTACCTTATACGCCATAAATCTGAGGCTATCAAAAAGTTTAAAGTATTCAAGAATGAAGTACAAAATCAACTAGGCAAGAGTATTAAAGCACTTCGATCAGATCGAGGTGGAGAATACTTAAGCACAGAATTTGATGAACTCCTTAAAGAATGTGGGATTATCTCACAGCTTACTCCACCAGATACACCACATTGGAATAGAGTTTCTGAGAGGAGAAATCGAACTTTGTTAGACATGGTTTGATCAATGATGAGTTATAGTGATCTTTTAACTTCTTTCTGGGGACATGCACTAGAACAAATGCTTTCATTTTAAATCGTGTTCCGTCTAAATCTGTTCAAAAGACACCATATGAGATATGGACAGGAAAACGTCCTAGTATGTATTTTATGAAGATTTGGGGTTGCGAAGCATATGTCAAACATCAGATGTCTACAAAGCTCGAACCCAAATCTCATAAGTGTAATTTTGTTGGATATCCCAAAGAAACTAAGGGATATTATTTCCTTAACCCTAAAGAGAGCAAAGTGTTTGTTGCTCGAACATGAGTTTTTCTCGAAAGAGAATTTCTCAATAAAAAAGGTAAGGGTAGAGACATTGAACTTGGAGAAGTTCAAGAACAACAATTCACTGTGCCTGAAATTGAACATGTTCCACAAATTGTTGAGGAACAATCAACAGATTTAGAAACACAATCACTGCGCAGGTCTACAAGAGAACGCCATGCACCTGAGAGATATGGATTTCTCATTACCACGCATGGAGATGTTCTTATTATGGATCAAGATGAGCCAAGAACTTATCAAGAGGCAGTATTAAGCCCAGACTCTGAGAAATGGCTTGAGGCCATGAAATTTGAGATGGAATCCATGTCAGTGAACCAAGTATGGACTTTGGTTGAATCACCTGAAGGGGTGAAACCTATAGGGTGTAAATGGGTTTTCAAGAAAAAAATCGACATGGATGGAAACGTACAAACATACAAGGGGTGACTAGTCGCTAAAGGTTTTCGACAAGTTTATGGTATTGACTATGACGAAACTTTCTCCCTTTTAGCTATGTTTAAATCTATCTGGATCGTGCTTGCTATAGTTGTATTTCATGATTATGAAATTTGGCAAATAGACGTCAAAACCGCTTTATTTAATGGAAAACTTGAAGAGGATGTGTATATGACACAACCAGAAGGTTTTGTCGCTCCAGGAAATGCTGGAAAGGTTTGTAAGCTACAAAGGTCCATTTATGGACAGAAGCAAGCTTCTCGAAGCTGGAATCTTTGTTTCAATGATGCGATCAAAGAGTTTGGTTTTATCAAGAACGAAGATGAGCCTTGTGTTTACAAGAAGACTAGTGGGAGCATTGTTTCTTTCCTAATCTTTTATGTAGATGACATACTTATCATAGGAAATGACATACCTACCTTACAGTCGGTTAAGACTTGGTTAAGTAGTTGTTTCTCTATGAAAGATTTGGGTGAGGCAACATATATCTTAGGGGTTAAGATCTATAGAGATAGATCTAGACGAATTCTAAGTCTGAGTCAAAGTACATATATAGACAAAGTTCTAAAAAGATTCAGTATGAAAGAATCCAAGAAAGGATCCTTACCTATGAGACATGTTATATCTCTTTCGAAGGAAATGTGTCCTTCAACTCCACAAGAAAGAGAATGAATGAGTAAGATTCCATATGCTTCGGCTATTGGTTCTATCATGTATGCCATGATATGTACTCGACCAGATGTATCGTATGCCTTAAGCATGACAAGTCGATATCAGGTAAACCCTGGTGAAAGTCACTAGGTAGCAGTCAAAAACATCCTTAAGTACTTGAGAAGAACTAAGGATACATTTCTTGTCTATGGAGGCAAAGAAGAGCTAAGTATAAAAGGTTATACTGATGCTAGTTTCCATACAGACAAGGATGACTCAAGATCGCAATCTGGATTTGTGTTTTGCCTTAACGGAGGTGCTGTAAGCTGGAAAAGTTCTAAGCAATACACAGTAGTTAATTCTATGACAGAGGCTGAGTATATTGCAGCCAGTGAAGCAGCAAAGGAAGTTATTTGGATCAAAAAGTTCATATCCGAACTAGGGGTTGTTCCAAGCATATCAGATGCTATAGAACTCTGTTGTGACAACAATGGAGCCATTGCACAAGCAAAGGAACCTAGATCTCATCAACGATCCAAACATACTCTTAGATGCTTCCATCTCATTCGAGAGATCATAGATCAAGGAGATGTAGAGATATGTAAAGTAGACACGGATGATAACATTGTTGATCCCTTAACGAAGCCTCTGAAGCAACAGAAGTATGATCGTCACACTGAGTCACTCGGTATTAGATATGTGAGTGATTGGTCTTAGTGCTAGTGGGAGATTGTTAGAGTATGCCCAAAGACCAATCATATGATGATTGTAAGGATACTTTTATTTACCAATTTTATTGAATAAAGGCATTGCCATTGTTGTTTTCAGATATATATGTCAATGTATAACATAAACTGAGAAACATTAAGGTCCATATAATAATATATGTATTATTATTAAAAGATACTTAGTCAAGTATTATTATGCGTATGAACAATAATAATACGCTTAAGACTAACATGTGATTAATTGATGACAATGAGTTGTCATTGACATAGAGATGCATGGCCATGCTTGAATACGTAATAGGAAAATATATCAAAGGCCACTTGATTGATTGAGACTAGAAATGCATGGCCATGCTTGAATACGTTGATATGACATATCATAAATTATTCATTAAAAGTAGTCCACTCTAGATATCAAGAAACATTAAAATAGGCTATACAAGTGTGACTATTCCAAGACTTGTGCCTATTAAAGATATAAAAGGAAAAAAATATATAATACATTAAGATAGTTGATCACGGACATGATACATTGAATCATGATCTCTTGTAACTTAGATGATAATGATATATTACTAGATGTCACTCATTGTTTGTAATATTAGAATTGTTCCAATATTATTACTAACGTTACAATGAGCCTACAGGGTCACACCCAATGGTTGAAAAGGAGCAAAAAATATATATAAGTATAAGTAGATTATATTTAATCCCAATTTTAAATAAAGGATATAATTAGAGTAATTATATCCCTTTTAAATTCGAATTAAATATAGATTCCGAAATTTAAGAAAATAATTAAAGTAATTATTTCCTATAAACAAATTCTGAATCAAACTCTTATACCTAGGGTTACACCTATATAAAGGATCTTTGGTCTAGCAGCCACAATAGAGAACTCCGAATTCCAAACCCTAAAATCATGAAAAAAATTTTTCGAGATTTGCTCTCTCAACCGAGTGAACTGAGTAGAGGCTGAGATGATATTCGTGGGGGCTAAAGATTCGATTGTTGAACGATCGTAACTGTAACAGATCTCGTTGTTGTCTTTGCTGTTTATCAAGGAACCCAATGTAAGTTATCACATCTCTTCCTCCCAATTTCGGATTAAACGTACATGGATCACTGGAAAGATCATCGTAATTTTGTTTCGCTACACCATGGGGTGTGTTGGCGGTCCCGACACAAAGTACTTTTCACATCTTCTAATTCATCCCCTAATATTCTCCCCTTAAAACGTATGCAATTCTATTTTTGCTTTAAGATTCATTGTACTCCATATACTACCATTACTATTTTTCTATACCCAGTAGGCTCTTGAAGAAGAGATGTATCCTCTTTTTCAATGCATTGCTCCTCACCTTTGGTTTCATCAAAAAGTAACTTACTACACTTAGGTTTATCTGATAACACACTCGATTCACCAAATTTCATAGAATATCTTCCTCGTTCATCAATAATAGAATAATAGTAACTTGTACCTGTTTCTTCCCTTCCTGTTTGTTCTGATGATTGGATGTCTGCTGATGAGTTATTTCTAGATTGGCAGATTCAATATTTTCCACCTCTTTGGTTATAAATCCGATAAGCTTCCTCAAGTTTGCTTGTGTATCTTCAATACTTCTCTCAAGTTTGCTCATCATGTCTTCCCAGACTCCTTTATTAGTCTTTAAAACTTTCAGTTGCCTCTGAATCGCAGTCAAGTCCACATTATCAGCCATTTTCTATACCTTTTTTGGTTTTTCCAGCATTGCTATGGATTAGTTAACCCTGCTCTGAATACCAATTTTTATAAGCAAAACTTCAACAAATAAAGAAAGGATTTCAGAAATACAGATAAAAAAGGTTTTAGAAGAGAAATACAAAACTTTCATTCATCCAAGATAAGATTCCAGTACATTCCTTCATCCTAATAACCAGAATGATGCTAATAGATTTCATTTCTTTTGCCAACTGGTTCAACGACCTTCTTAGAGGTGATTGTCTATGTTCGAGTGTAGGTTAGTTTCCTACTACTGCTCCTGACGTGCCTCATTAAACTGATCATGTGCTGCAGATTTCTCTTTAAATGAAACGATGTTGTTCCATGTACCAATAGAAACGATGTCGTTCTTCATCAACTTCTTCTTTTCTTCAGACTTACATCCATTTTCCCCTAATTCATTCGAATTTGCTTCTAAAATCCCTAATTGAGCAGGGTCCTCTCTTAGGGCCATAACATTTCTGTAACACCCGATATTTCAATTAAGGAAAACCTAATCAAATTAAAATTCCTAAACTCAAAACCCTAGAATTTGAGATTATTGGAGGGTAATTTTGGGTTTTTACTTGAATCCTAACCCTATTAGGATTTGGATTAGTTTCAGTATATCAGATGATTACCTTGTTTTGTTTCCCTCCCCTCTTTTTCTTTTCAACGCTACCTTCTTTGCATTTTCTTTCTTTTCGGTCGACGCCAACCATACCGGCGAGTTAGAGGTAAGTTGTTTCCCTCTGTTGTGGGGTTCCTGTTGGTTAGTCGATAGCTTGGATGGGGACTCTTGGACGGAAGTTTCTGTGTGTGTTGCCGGAGGTAGGTGGTTCTCGATAGGGTTCAGATGGTGGGCTTCTACTGTGGTGGTGCGGCCTGAGCTCAGACTGCCATCGAGGTTTAGGTAAGGGGTTTACCGATCGTGTTGTAGGGGTATTGTTTAGGTTAAATGGTGGTTGCCGAGAAGATGGTGGTCAAAGAGGGTTTTTGCGGCTATTATCTTCGCTTCGCCGCTAGCAAATAAGTACTTGTGTTGGTCCTGGTTATGGTCGAAGAAGAGGGATTAGGGTTTGGATGGCTTAGTCAGTGGGTTGTGAGGATGAAGTTGAACCATACCGATTATGTTATGAGAGAAAAGAGCCAAACCGAACCATGAACCGGTTAGGACAAACTAAATCGAACCGTGACCATTTTTAAGAATCGACCTTGACCCGGAGAATCGACCCGAATCTGTGAACTCGACCCATGACCTGAATCTTTGACCTAGTAATGAAATCATCTGTGATTTCAGCGATGACTTCATATGTGACATCATCGATGACGTTAGCAGTAACATCACTCGTTGACCGTTAACCCGTTGACTGTTGACATTTGACTTTTTGACCAGAGATAATTTTTTTCAAAAGATCCTATTTATACATTTTTCGACGTTTTGAGTCCGTTTTTGCAGTCTGTTTGGCCAAATTTAAATTTAAAAACCTTTTTTGACCCTTTTAAGTTATAAATTGATAAGAGGGTTTGAATGAGAATTTAATTGGGATTTTGTTGTCTTTTTCAGACGACATTATTTTTTCTTTCATGAGTCAATGCATGTCCATGGTGTATTTAATGTCTATTAACATATATAAATTTATTGTCTATTAACATTAATGTCTATTAACATTACATGTTTTTCTTTCATGAGTAAGTACATGATGTTATTTGTTTATGCATGTTATTGGTATTGTGTGTATGTATGTATGTAATTATAAGTGTCATGTTTGTATATGTATAATTCAGTTTTGTAGATTCATATAAGTAATTATGGTTACACGCATCATTTTATTACACATACATAGGTAGATTACATTACATGATTATATGTTTTATCCATATTTCACATGGTTAGTATTTACATATTAGTTGGTATATAGTTATGTGTTATATATCTTTATTGCATGCATATAATAATATCATGCATCATGTTACTATATAAATAAGCCCATCAATCTTAAATTCAGAATCTAAGTCTATAAATATTTAAAGTTCATGTCCAATACAAGTAAAGCCTACTCTTTTATATTTATATGCCCTAAGTTAAATGTGTTGCATGCCCATGCTTAGGCTCAACCGATCAGCCTTATGGATATCAGAAAAATCCTAGCTTGACTTTAATATTTTCTCATTTATCTTGCAGTCGCTCGGAAGTAGAACCGTTAGATTGAAGACCAATCTAATGGTCCAGATGCTGTTGAGATATATCATCTGGCGTGTGGAGCTCATGCCGACCGTTAGCCTTTCCACCGGATATTGCATTGATTTCGTCATCATTGTACAAGGGATCAGCAACCCCAAAAAGTTGGATACGTCAAAACCAAATCAAAGCATCAAATTAAAATCCCATGAAATCAGAAAAAATAGACAGTACATCAGAGGGGGATTTTTAGTTTTGTAGAAGAGAAGGGCTTTTTTAAAACCCAGTTCGGGTTATAAAAGGAGTTCAGTATAGAGAATAGAAAAATTCTGGGGAAAGGAATCAAGAAAACCCAAATATCAGGGATAAGGGTGGGCAAAACTCGAATCAACTCAAAAAAATCGATTTTTTTGACAAATTTTGAGTTGTTCGAGTTATTCAAGTAACTCGAGTGAATTTCGAGTTTGATTCGATTTTGAATTTTGGATTTTCAAATATTCGAAAAACCGAAATTTAATTTTGAAAATTTTACATTTTGGTCACTATTTCATAACTTTTTCAATTGAACTCCAATTTAGTCGCAATTTTTTTTAAAATTCATATTTTGAGACGAAATTGAGATTAAGAATAAAACCTATTAAAAATTAATATTCCTTTGGACCTAAAACTTTTAAAAATTTACTATTAGGTCCTTAAAGTTTTGAAATTTTATTGTTTAATTATTGAATGATAAATATTGATCTAGCCTAAGGACACTCAATAACTTAAGTAAAAAGGCCTAAAATATATCCCTTTTGCGGAGTTATCACACCCCCAAACTTAAGCTATTGCTTGTCCTCAAGCAATGGATAGCAGCTAGCAGAGAAAGAATGTCATGACAAATTTCAAGATCTAGGAAAGTAAAAGGTTAGAGTTTCAGCCCTCAGAAAATGTCATGGCATAAACATATAAGACTCGAGGAAATTGCAAGAACACTACCTTAGGACCAGGTCGAGTGTGAGTGTGTGTGAGTGAGTGTATCTAATCCATGCTTAGTTAACTTAGAAAAATTCTAAGGAATGTTCACTATCCTAGCAAGGCATGTTTGTTCATTAAAGCACAATTATAACTCCCTATATATAATACTCTTTTTTTTTCATAAACAATGCCAACAAACTGCTACGAGAGGAGCCAGCCTGTCACACTATCTTCTACTCATGCCATAGCTGCCATTTATTTAAACGCAGTATCCAGGCAATGCCATGGCAAGTTAAAAGTATAGCGTCACCCTGTGCCTCTTTTAGTAACTCATATGCACATGGAAATGCCATAGCATAGCAGAGTATCCCTCTACAGATATGTCCAGGCATTTATTCTCAACTTCTAACACTAACTACTGAGGGTTCTCTATTAACATTCATTTTCATTAAAGCATGCTGAGCTATTCAAGTTTACATTCTATAAAAATCTTATAACTTCCCTAAGCATGGAGAACATACACTCGTGTAGCAATGAAATAAACACAAGTAACCAAATCCTAAAACAGGTTCTATTCAAATCCCAAGTCATGCATATTCAAATCAGTATTGGCCATATAAAGAATATCATCATCGGGCATCACTAACTTTAATCATATAAACTTAACCTAAAATTTTCACAAATGTCATGGCATTTTTCTACAACTACTGCTATCATGCACATGAAAATGAAGTAGAGAACAATACCCCCCCAAACTTGAGGCAAGCATTGTCCTCAATGCAACTAAAAAAAACTAAGTGAGATGCAATGCAATGAAATGAAATGCAGTGGAATGTACCTTGGCTACTTGGCTGGTGGTGTGGTGGCAATTCGGCACGAGGTTCATCTCTTCAACGGGGGTGGGCTGACTTCAGGATCAGTCTCTTCATCGGCTCCCCGTGATTTTGATTTGCCAACAGTGGAGGGTGGGGTGGATTGTTTCCCAGCCGACATCTTGAGTTTGCGCTTCGATTTCTTTCTCGTAGGTGAGGGCATTGGTGATTCGACTGTTGGGGCTGCTGGTTGGTGTTCTTCTTGTTGTGCGGGTGGGGTAGGCGGGTCTTCAAAAAGTGAAGAAATGAAACTGGCTCCATGGTCCTTTTCAACGGAAGGATCCGGTTGATTTTGAGTCTGGGCTTGCTCCTCTGAAAATGCCGTGGCATTTTCAGGAGTTTGTTCACGTGCTGGTGACTGAGCTTCTTGGGCTTGCTCCTCGGTCTCTGGCTCTGTTGGTCATGCCTCTTAGACGGCTCAGCTAGGGATGGTACCTGATTTAGATCAGGTGCAGCTCGCCTGGTCGGAGTTGAAGCAGCTGTAAATGACGTGGCATTTTCTGATGCATTGGGCAATATTGAGTCCGGGAAAGCGGGAAATTCTTGATCGAGCGGAGGAAATAGCTCTGTCAGGTAAGCTTTGATGACTTCGTCTCTTTGCTTTGTGTAGAGGAAAAATTCCTTGAGATCCTTAGACAAGTCATCCACTTTTGCCATGGCATTCTTGGATAGTTCCAGTGCCTCATCCTTGTAGAATGGGGCTCTTCCTCTTACAGCAGCAGCATGAGAAGATTCCGACTGCTCATCGATGTTTCCCATTAAAGCGGTCATCTTCTCGGCAGATAGCCCTTTCATTCCTTCTAAAATCTCATCATACTCATCTTCCGGAACATCTTTTTTCTGGAACAAAGCCGTGATTAGGTTAGGAATATGAGGGTGCTCTTGGGTCTCTTCCAACAAGCGTGCGTCTCTTGCACAATAATCCTCCCTATATCTATTGGGCAGCCAAAGAGAATGGAATGTAATGCATAAGGCGGGGCAAACTCACAGTGATGTGATGCGAAGTGGGCATCAACTTATATCTCACAAAGTGGCTCCACAACCGGGCGTTGGGAAGCAAAGACTCTCGGTTTACCGTGCGCCGTGTTGCTTGTTGACCATTCAACTCGGTCTCGGGCAGACATAAATCTTCCTTCACTCCCTGATAGGTTTCGTAGTCAGCCTCTTCTTCCTTTTGGCGTGGCGGTCCACTCCTTGGGGAATCTTGAAGAATCGGTTGATAGCGGTGTTGATGAAGTGAACGTTTTTGCCCCGGACATAAACGGATTTCTGGTCTGGGCTAAGGATGTTGGCATAAAATTCACGCACTAGGGTGGCGTTGACGGAGCCTGGATGGGCGGCAAAATTCTCCCAGTGATGTTGCGCCACCACATCTTTCACCTCTGATCCCATCTCGTCGGAAAGAATGAAGCCTAGTTCGAAGAAAAATCTTCGGTTCTTGAAGCTTTTGAATCTTTCTTCCGCCGCTTGGTCCACAAAAACGGGAGGAGGGGGTTGTGCGGATCCTACTGGTCTTGTACGTACCATATTTGAGTTAAAAGAATGGAGAAAAAGCAAGAAAGCTTGAAGCTTTTATCAATGGTGGAAGGAGGTTTCGGCTATGGGGGTGATTAGATGGAGAAGAAGAAGATGGTTAAAGAAAATAAAGGTGAAACCTTTATCTGTTTCTTAGTGGGGTGTGTGGGCAAGGACGTGTGGAGAGGGTTAATTGGTGGGTTATGTCAGACTTTTAAAGATGAGAGAGAGGGTTGGTTTGAATTTCAAATTAAAAATTGAAAAAGGCTCCTCCTTTTTGTCTTCTTGCCGCCCAAAGTTTCAAATAGGGTTTCCTACTTTTCTCCTTCTTTTTCCTTCAGCCGCCAGCCTTCAAGGGTGTATTTCAGCCTATAAACAAATAAAAGAAAACATTAAAAATGTGAAATAACTTAAAGCATATAAAACAAACTTAAAAAAACGAATCATTTATGAATAGGAGTAAACTGAAAATGCCGTGACATTTCAGTATGTCAGGCATCTGTAAGGTGTGCGATGGGTTTGTCCCGCATCACGTGGGCTCCAGTGTAGATCTTCAGACGCTGACCATTAACTTTAAAAATTTTCCCACTATCAACATTCTTGATATCGACAGCTCCGTGGGGATACACATGGTGAATTTCAAATGGCCCGGACCACCTCGATTTCAGCTTCCCAGGGAAGAGCTTCAGCCTTGAGTTGAATAAGAGCACTTGTTGTCCTGCCTGAAAATGTCGTGGCAAAATCGCTTGATCATGCCATCTTTTGGTTCGCTCCTTGTAGAGTTTAGCATTCTCATAAGCTTGGTTTCTGAATTCTTCCATCTCATTCAACTCTAGAAGTCTTCTCTCACCAGCTAACTCGGCGTCCAAGTTGAGTTTCTTGATTGCCCAATAAGCCCTATGCTCTAGCTCGACCGGGAGGTGACATGCTTTGCCATAGACTAACTTAAATGGAGACATCCCTAGTGGGGTTTTGAAAGTTGTTCGGTACGCCCACAACGCTTCATCAAGCTTGGGTGACCAATCCTTCCTTCTCAGATTCACCACTTTTTCCAAAATTTGCTTGATTTCACGGTTGGACACCTCGGCTTGCCCATTGGTTTGGGGATGATATGCCGTGGCAATTTTGTGTCGCACCTCATATCTTTGTAATGCCTTGGCAATTAACTTGTTGTCAATGTGGGTGCCTTCATCACTGATGATATCCCTTGGTACGCCAAATCTTGTGAAGATGTGCTTATGCAGAAATTTAAGCACTGTCTTTGAATCGTTCCTCGGTGTTGCAATGGCTTCAACCCATTTAGACACATAGTCCACTGTCAAAAGGATGTATAAATCTCCAAATAAGGATGGGAATGGTCCCATAAAGTCTATGCCCCATACGTCAAATAACTCGACCTCCAATATATTTTGTCGTGGCATTTCATGCCATCTGGAGATGTTCCCAGTTTTCTGACATCGGTCGCAGGCTTGGTAAAATGCCTGGGCATCTTTGAATAAGGTAGGCCAATAAAAACCTGATTGGAGGACCTTTGCAGCAGTCCTCATCCCTCCGAAGTGACCTCCACATGGGCCTGTGTGACAGTGATGCAGAATATCACGTTGCTCTTCTTCCGGCACACACGTTCGTATAATTTGATCGGCACAACGCTTGAATAGGTACGGATCATCCCAAAAATAGAACCGCGCGTCATGTCTGAATTTCTTCCTTCCCTGGCTAGTCATGTCAAAAGGCAAAACACCACTAACGAGAAAATTAGCAAGGTCAGCATACCACGGAATTGCCGTGACATAAAGAATTTTCTCATCAGGAAATTCATCTTGTATATCAATTTTGTCATGACATTCCAGGTTAACTTCTAGCCTAGAAAGATGATCAGCAACTTGGTTCTCGGTTCCCTTCCTATCTACCACTTCTAAATCAAATTCTTGTAACAGCAGTATCCATATAATGAGCCTAGGTTTGGCATCCTTTTTAGTCACTAAGTACTTAATTGCTGAGTGATCGGTGTGAACAATGACCTTAGTGCCTATCAAGCATGACCTAAACTTATCAAATGCAAATACCACGGCAAGTAGCTCTTTCTCAGTGGTAGTGTAGTTAAGTTGTGCTTCATTTAAAGTACGGCTAGCATAATAAACAACATGAAAAATTTTACCTTGACACTACCCCAAGACTGCTCCCACGGCGTAGCCGCTCGCGTCGCACATCAGCTCGAACGATAATGTCCAATCTAGGGGAACAACAATTGGTGCAGTGATCAAGCTTTGCTTTAGGTTTGTTAAAGCGCCATGGCATTTTTGATCGAACACAAAAAGCTGGTTCTGCTGCAACAGCATGCACAAGGGCTTGGAGATCTTGGAGAAATCCTTGATGAATCTCCGATAGAATCTCGCGTGTCCAAGAAAACTTCTTATGCCCTTGACATTTATCGGCGGTGATAGCTTCTCGATCACCTCGATCTTAGCTCTATCAACCTCAATGCCTTTGTGTGAGATTTTATGGCCTAACACAATACCTTCCGTCACCATGAAGTGACATTTCTCCCAATTCAGCACAAGGTCAGCCTCTTCACATCGCTTCAGGACCTTTGCTAAATTGCCAAGACATTTCTGGAAACTGTCTCTAGAAACAGAGAAGTCATCCATGAAAATCTCAAGAGAGTCCTCAACCATATCTGAGAAGATAGCTTGCATGCAGCGCTGAAAAATTGTCGGGGCATTACACAATCCAAAGGGCATCCTTCGAAAAGCTTAAGTGCCATAAGGACAAGTGAAAGTGGTCTTCTCTTGGTCCTCCGATGCGATAGCTATTTGATTATAACCCGAATATCCATCCAAGAAACAAGCTTTGCCCGCCAAACGATCTAACATTTAGTCGATGAAGGGTAGAGGAAAGTGGTCCTTCTTCGTAGCTTTGTTGAGCTTGCGATAGTCCATACAAATCCTCCATCCGGTCACTACTCGCGTCAGCAATAACTCATTGTCCTCATTGCTCACCACGGTCGTGCCTCCTTTCTTTGGCACACACTGAACCGGGCTTACCCATGAACTGTCCGATATTGGGTAAATGACTCCAGCATCAAGCCATTTAAGAATCTCCTTCATAACAACTTGCTTCATAATGGGGTTGAGTCTACGTTGTGGCTCTACGGATTTGCCATGGCATTCTTCCAGAAGTATCTTATGCATACAAATGGTAGGACTAATCCCTTTTAAGTCCGCCATGGTCCATCCTATTGCTCGTTTATGTTGTGATAAAACAGCTAGTAGACTTCTCTCTTGATCAAAATTAAGGTTCGAAGAAATAATAACAGGTAGGGTCTCATTTTCACCTAGATAAGCATATTTCAAATGTTGTGGCAAAATCTTTAGCTCCAACTTCGGTGCATCGAGTAATGAAGGCTTAGGAGGACTGAATTCCTCAAAATCAAGAGGTTCAAAGCTCGAATTGTTTCTAGCTATCAGCATACTAGATTGGTGTTCCTCCAATGAAGGTTCACTAGCTTCTTCCCCTTCTTCATTCGTGAGCTCTTCATACTCATCCAGTTGCACGAAATTGCTGTGGCAAAATTGATCAGCTTTAGTAGATTGCTCATAATTTGCTTCCAAAATGCTTCGGCATTCTTCAGAATCATCCATGTACTTGAGAGAATTGTTGATGTTCACGATCAATCTTTGATTTGCTACACGCATTGTGAGCTCACCCTTCTCACAATCAATGAGAATGCGACCGGTTGCTAGGAAAGGTCTCCCTAGGATAATGGGTGTATTAGCATCAGCCTCACAATCAAGTATGAGGAAGTCGGCTGGAAAAACGAATTTGTCCACCCTCACTATGACATCTTCGATCTTTCCCTCAGGTCTCACATGGGAACGATCGGCTAGATACAATATGACGGATGTGGGTCTTGCATCTCCCATGCCAAGCTTTACGAAAACTGACTTGGGCATCAGATTTACACTTGATCCAAGATCATAGAGTGTTTTCCCAAAAAACTTTTCTCCAATGGCACAAGGAATAATAAAGCTTCCTGGATCCTTCTTCTTTGATGGTAGATTACTCAAGGCAGAGCAATATTTTTTTGCCATGGCAATTATCTCTAACTTCTCCATTTTACGCTTCTTTGTGACTATCTCCTTCAGAAATTTAGCGTAGGTGGGCATCTGGTCAATTGCCTCCAAGAGCGTGACATTTATGTATAACTGATCCAACTTGTCCACAAACTTTTTAAACTGAATTTCGTCATTGTGCTTCTTGAGCCTCTGAGGAAAGGGTGGTGGGGGTCTAACTTCTTCCACTGGCAGTGTAGGAACTGGTTTTATGGCTTATCTGGCGTACGTTCTTGATCCAAGATAGCCGGATTTTGAATGGGTAAGTGGTGTGCTCTGTGTAGTGCTATAAATGATGTATGTGAACACACATATATGTGCAAGTATACACAGTCATATAAGTAATAATAGGGTGAGTAAGTATCGTTCCCACGAGGATCTCGCTAAAGTATGCAGTCAAATTTGCCAAGGCAAAAAGGGATGTCACTAAAAAGAAAAAGAAAACAAAGATAAAGATATAAACAAGAAAGTATGGATATGTACGATGCACGTGTAAGATGGAAATGCTATGGCAATTCTAGAGTGCAAGCAACTAAAATATGCCAAGGCAAAATAGAATGGATGATGATGGCAAGGTGAATGTATGGAGGTGATGTGTAGTATAGAGCAGAGTGATTGCAAAGTAACAAGTAAAATAAAGAAAGTAAGTTGTAAATGCGGAGGCAAAAGCAGGATGCTAAAACACGTTTGGACTATATGATGTACTGACTCTCTATTGATGAACTCTCTCGGGTGTGACTAGGTGAAAGACTCCTATAGACTTCTTAACCCTCACTCTTACTAACACAAATCTACTATGGTGTATACTCACTCGGCAGAGGTTTCTTAAGTGTTCCCGCTCTTCCAAGTCATAGGAACCTGACAAACTAAAATATCATGGTATTTTCGCCTGTCACGCGAATGACACTCTAGCCTATTGGTTAAAGCACACTCCTTTTAGTCGTTGAAACCCTCCCATACGCCTCGGCCGAGTGTTCTAGGTTTGGATTAGGCTCTATTTTCAGTCTAGAACCCATTGCTCACGTAGATCCTCTATTAGCCTCTTCCGAGTGATCTAAGGATCTATAGCTACGCCTCTTCCGAGTGATCTAGCATGCACCTAAACAAAGGACATTGGTCGTGACTCTTACATGCCTAGATGATTATCAACAATGAGCAAAGCAAATACACAAACACATAGAAGGCAATATATTAATAAAGGTAAAAGTTAATCATCCACAAAAGCAACCACCTAAACAAAGCTAACACATGGTGGTGCTAAATGTTAAAGTTAAATCATCCACATAAAACCTTAAACATTTAACAAATCATCCTCTTAAAAATATAAAGAAAATAAAGCAAATGAAAGGAGGACTAGAAGACACCCTTCGGTTGATCGGACCGCCGGATCTTCACCACCACGCGACACCTTGGTGTGCTAGCCCCTTCCGAGTGCTCAGCACACCACTCCCTTCGAGCTCTATCAATGGAGGACTCCTTGGCCGGAGTTTGGAGGAGAAAGGTGGGAGCTTTCCTCCGCCGCAAAACTGCTTCAAAGGTGCCTCTTTTATTGTGTTTTTGCTCCTCAAAAGGCCTCCTTTTTTTGTGTAGGTTACCGTGTCTTTTAAAGAGGGTGAAAAACCCTAAAAGATGTGTAAAAATCCATTTCTGCCCTCATTCTGTCCTGGTATTTCTGCAGGACTGGTAGAGGTGACAGTGATCCCCTACTGAGGTGGCTCGCATATAGGCAATACTCGTTGTGGTCCCCTACTGAGGTGGCTGTGTCCAAGCTGTAGTGGTCCCGATCGGCTCTGGTAGCACCAGTTGGCACTCTCATCAATATATCTCTTTGTCGTCTAGCTCATCCCAGGAGTTCTCTAGCTTTGCCATGGCATTTTCCCATCGCTATCCTTCTGTGAATGCCATGAAAAATTGCCTCAACTTCCGTTTTTGCTTCACCTGCACACACAACTAAAAAGAACTACCCTTCCCATTAAATAGCACCTATTACCACATAAAAATGTCAAGGCATAACTAAAAGACTATATGCAATGTTATGAACCTAAATGCAACTAAATAAACCTATATGAGCCTAAGGACACTCAATAATGTAAGTAAAAAGGCCTAAAATATAGCCTTTTTGCGGAGTTATTAGTAAGATTTGGGTTATGAAAGACTTTCAGGATGTGTTTCTTGAAGAATTACCGGGGTGTCACCTAAGCGTGATGAGATTGAGTTTGGTATTGAGATTTATCCGGGAACAACTCCGGCATCTGTGACACCCTACCGAATAGAACCTAAAGAGCTTAAAGAATTAAAGATTCAATTGTAAGAACTTTTGGATAGGGGCTTTATTAGACCAAGTGTTTTATCTTGGGGAGCTCCTGTTCTTTTTGTAAAAAAGAAGGATGGGACGCTCCATCTCTGTATTGACTATCGTAAACTGAACAAGTTGACGATAAAGAATAAATATCACATTCCTCATATTGATGATCTCTTTGATCAGTTTTGGGTGCTAAATTCTTCTATAAGATAAACCTGAGATCTGGTTACTACCAACTCAGATTTAATGATTTTGACATCTTCAAGATAGTTTTCCGGACACGTTACTGTCATTATGAATTTCTCGTAATACCTTTAAGATTGACTAATACTCCTGCAACATTCATGGACTTGATGAATAAAGTGTTTCAGCCTATCTTGATTAGTTTGTTGTGGTTTTTATCGACAACATTTTTGTTTATTCTAAATCTAAGAACGAACATGAGGAACATCTCCTAATTGTTTTGCAGGCTTTAAGAGAAAAACAATTGTATGCAAAGTTTAGTAAATGTGAATTTTGGCTTAGTGAAGTTATGTTTTTGGGACACATAGTTTCTACCGAAGGTTTAAGGTAGATCTGAAGAAGATTGAGACTATAATGGGTCGGAAGCAACCTAAGAATATTCTTGAGATCTATAGTTTTCTTGATTTAGCTGATTACTATCAGAGGTTTGTGGAAGGATTTTCGATCATTGCAGCTCCTTTAACCAAACTTTTGAGGAAAAATACCCCTTTTGTTTAGAATGAGGCCCAACAATCTAGCTTTGAGAAACTGAAATTGGTGTTTACCCAAGCTGTAGTTCTGATACAAACCGAGTCTGGGAAACCTTATACCGTTTACAATGATGCTTCCCATACTGGTTTAGATGCGTACTTATGCAGGATGATAGGGTTGTAGCTTATGTATCCCGTCAGTTAAAACCGCATGAGTGTAACTATCCTATGCATGACCTTGAATTAGTTGCTTTGGTGTTTGCTCTCAAAATCTGGAGGTACTATCTCTGTGGGGAGAAGTGTTACATCTTTACCGACCACAAGAGTTTAAAGTATTTTCTCACTCAGAAATAGATTAGTTTGAGACAACGTCGTTGGTTAGAACTTTTGAAAGATTATGACTATGAGATTGAGTACAATTTGGAAAAGATAATGTGGTGGCCGACGCTTTGAGTCGTCGTGTAATTACAATTTTGAGATCTCTTTTGGATAGCCTGAGTTTATATGAGGATGGTAGTATCTTAGCAGAACTTCGAGTTATCCTTACTCTAATCTATGAAATTCGTTTGGAACAGTCGAACGATGTGTTCTTGATGCATCTTAAGAAAGATGATGAGGAAGGTACTTCTAGGAACTTTATCATTGACCAAAATGGTTTCTTTGTTATAGAGGTCGATATTGTATTTCGAAGAAATCTAAGTTGAAACAAACTATTTTGTGTGAAGCCCATGATAGTCCCTAGTCCATGCATCCTGGTGGGGATAAAATGTAAAAAATCTTCGGGAACGATATTGGTGGAAAGGACTCAAGAGAGATGTGGATTATGTGTCCAAGTGTTTGACTTGTTAAAAAGCGAAGGCGAAACATCATAGACCATTTAGGTTGTTACAGCATATTGAGATCCCTCAGTAGAAGTGGGAACGCGTGACTATGGACTTTGTTAGTGACCTTCCTTTGACTCCATCGAAGAAAGACTCTATTTGGGTTATTATGGATCGTCTCACTAAGTCAGCACATTTTATTCCGGTACGAGTTGACTACCCCTTTAGTAAGTTAGCTCATTTGTACATATCTGAGATAGTACGGCTTCATGGAGTGTCAGTCTCTATAATTTCTGATCGTGATTTGAGATTTACGGTCAAGTTCTGAAAATCTTTTCATACTGCTCTAGGTACTCGACTTAATTTTATTACTGCTTACCTTCTACAGTCTGATGGTCAATCTGAGCGGGTTATTCAGATTCATGAGGATAAGTTGAGGGTATGTGTTGTTAACTATCCGATAAGTTGGGAGAATTTTCTACCTCTGCAGAGTTTGCTTATAATAACAGCTATCCGGCTAGTATTCAGATGACACCTTACGAAGCTTTGTATGGGCGTAGGTGTCGTACACCCATTGGTTGGATTGAGTTAACCGAGAATAGGATATTGATATTGGATCCAGATATTATAAGGGAAACTGAGAAAACTGTAAGAATGATCAGAGAAAGACTTAAGGCTGCTTTTGATAGACAAAAATCTTATGTGGATTTGAAACGTCGGGATATTGAGTATGATGTGGGTGATAAATTTTTCCTAGAAGTATTTACATGGAGAAATATACTTCGTTTTGGTCGGAAAGGTAAACTGAGTCCTCGTTTTATCTGTCCTTATCAGATTTTACGAAGAGTGAGACCAGTTGCCTATCAGCTTGAGTTACCTCCTGAGTTACAACGTATACATGATGTGTTTCACGTTCCTATGTTGATACGTTATAGATCCGATCCATCCCACATCATTTCGGTTGAGGATATTGAGGTTTAACCTGATGTAAGTTTTGAAGAAGAACCGGTTAAGATCCGTGAGAAAGACAAGAGAGTTCTTTGGAGGAAAACCATTAAGATGGTTAAGGTTTTGTGACATCATCATGGTCACGATGAGGCTACATGGGAGCTTAAGTCTGTTGTTAAAGCTCAGTATGCATATCTTTTTGTACCAGGTTCTTCTAAGAGGGGGATTGTTGTAACACTCGATATTTCAATTAAGGAAAACCCAATCAAATTAAAATTCCTAATCTCAAGACCCTAGAATTTGGGATTGTTTCTCTCTGTTTTGTTTTTCTCCACTCTTTTTTTCTTTTCAACGCTACCCTTTTTGCGTCTTCTTTCTTTCTAGTCGACGCCAACCTTACCAGAGAGTTAAGGGTAAGTCATTTCTCACTGTTGTGGGGTTCTTGTTGGTTAGTCGATAGATTGGATGGGGACTTTTGGCCGGAGGGTTCTGTGTGTGTTGTCGGAGGTAGGTGGTTCTCGATAAGGTTCAGATGATGGGCTGTTGCTGTGGTGGTGCGGCCGGAGTTCAAACTACCACTGAGGTTTAGGGAAGCGGTTACCGATCATTTTGTAGGGGTGTTGTTTAGGTTAAATGGTGGTGGTCGAAGAGGGTTTTTGTGGTTGTCGTCGGTCGGTTCGTCGTCGGCAACTAAGTGTTTGTGTTGGTCCTGGTTATGGTCAAAGAAAGGGGATTAGGGTTTGTTTGGTTTAACCAATGGGTTGTGAGGAAGAAGATGAACCAGATCGGTTCTGTTATGAGAGAAAAGAGTCAAACCGAACCAGGTTCATCATGAACCGGCTAGGTCAAACCAAACCAAACCGAGACAATTTTTAAGAATCGACCCCGACCTGGTGATCCGACCCGAATCTGTGAACTCGACCCATGACCCGGTAATGACATCATCTGTGATGTTAGTGATGACATCAATAGTGACATCATTGATGACGTCAGTAGTTATGTCACCCGTTGACCTTTGACCATTGACTTTTTGACCAGAGTTGATTTTTTCTGAAGAAAGACCTTATCTTTACCTTTTTCAACGTTCTGAGTTCGTTTTTGCAGTCCGTTTGGCAAAATTTGAACTCGAAAGCCTGTTTTGACTCTTTTAAGTTATACCTTGTGTAAGTAGGTTCGAATGAGAATATAATTAGGATTTTGTGGTCTTTTGAAGACAACATAGAATCTGAAGAGAACTTTTTACCTCCATCGCCTCCGCCTCCAGTTCGATCGACTCTTGCGAGCATCGCTCGAGATGAACATATGTGTGCTTTCTTAGTTTATTTAGGTGGCATAGTACTAATTTTAGAATATGATTATTTATTAGAACTTTCGAGAGCATCTCTGCACACTCAAAGTTTATATCTGAAGCTAGTTTTCAAAGAAACTGCTTGAGTTTTAGCAAAAACGACTCTCTGGGGTCGTATCAATTGATTGAAAGGCCTGAAAGAGAACGTTGTGTTAGGGGGTATGATACCCGCTAGTACCGGATTCAAAGGATTAGTGCACCGGTCACGGCAACATAACAACATTCTTTTGGAAACAAAAAAAATAATATCTTCGGGGGATTGTAGGCTCTGACTCAGCTAGAGTAGGACCTAGCTCTGATCATGGAAAACGTTCGTGTCAGCATTAGTATTTGTGCTACGAGAAGTGTGTTCTCTTTATGTGCTAGATTTTTGTGTTATGTGAATAATTTTTATTGTAATACTGTGATCTTGAGATACCCTGTGATATTGTGATCAAATTATCTGAACTGTGTGTTTCGTATCTTATACGATTATCTGTGATGTGACATTGAGATCATTAGCATTAATTCATAACATATGCATGGGGTGGATTGTACAGAGGAAGTTGATTTTTACCATAATTATGTTTGGCGAAATAAGGGGTGAGGGGTTCTTGGGAACTACCTCCACTATGACCAGTTGGCTTTGCCATCACTTTCACTACAGCAAAACAGGTTTTTTGTGGCGTTTTTTAGCGCTGCTAAAAAATTTTCTGGCGCTTAGAAAACGCCACAAGAAGCGTCGCGAAAACTAGTGCCGCAATAGTTTATGGCGTTTTTTAGAAAAAACGCCACAAAAGATCAAGATCTATATTGGCATTTGTAACGAAAAACGCTACCAAAGAACATAATATTAGCGTCGTTTTTTAAGGAAAATACCACTAAAAATAATTTCTTTAGTGACATTTTTTTATGAAAAACGCTGCTACAAGTATGTTCTTTGGTGGCGTTTCCTCCCAAAACGCCGCTAAATTTATGTTCTTTGGTGGCGTTTTCCATTACAAATGCCACTAATAGTATGTTTGTTTGTGGCGTGTATGTTCTTTGGTGGCGTTTTCTTCTAAAAACGCCGATAAAAGTATGTTTTTGGTAACGTTTTTCATTGCAAACGCCACTAATAATAATATAATTTAAAAAAAAATTAATACTATATTATATAATAATCGATCAACCAAAATATAAATTCAGGCCAAACAAGATGTATTGTCATCTTTTTTCGAATAAAACTCAGAAATAAGATTGAAAATATTATGAAAGTCCCGAGCACTTAGCAATACTATAACAGTAGAAAATCATTAAAAATGTCAACTTATGCAATCGCTGATCTCTAAAAAAAATTAAAAAAATAAGAAAAAGAGATTACATCAAGAAAATGCTTAGTCTGGAAATATATTAAAAAGGTACCAACTTTGTTATCATCTTCCATTGACTTTCTTTGGGTAAATACATTGGAGACGAAGGAGAGACTTTGGTGTCAAAACCTGCAGTTATACAAATAATATTACAAAGACAGAACCCAGAAAGTTCAAATGAGGCCTCTAAATAAAACAAGGTTCATGAGGTAAAATTGGTACGGAACAAAGCATACTTCAATTGGCCACTTTCAGTCACAATGTCCTGTTTCACATGATAAAAACAGGACAGTGAATTCCCATAATTCATATAATTAGATGCCAACATTTAGATGAGAGAGAAATTACGAACCTTCACAAGCCTATCTTAAAGGTGAGTAACAGTCTGTACATTAGGATCAGAATCAACAGATAGCTTGCATAACGCATCAAATATCTGATTAAAGAATATGATAAAATCATCTCGGACAATCTGTACAGAAGAAGGCATATCCTGTCTACTGTTAGTAAACATGAAATTACGAGAAAAACATAGTTAAACCAATCTTTTTTCACCTTTGCAATGTTATTTAGAGCTTCACAGGTATAATATCTCACTCTGCTATCTTGATCAGATAAAGAATTAAGCACGGGCGGCACAATTTGCTGGCAAATTGCATCAAGAGCAAATTAATCACTAAATTTATTGAGTGATATGAAAAAAATCGTAGCTCATCTCAGGTTATAACTAATAATTACTTTCTTATTAGCAAACGAATACTAAAAAATTATCAGCCAACATCAAATTTAATCATGGTCATCCTGGTGACACAAAGCACCAATGACTTTCCTACGCAAATCAAGAGACTAATGCTGATAGTTTCCTTGCGGCTAAGAATGACAAAACAACAGTGGAAATTGTCAAGATTCGCACTATGTACCTAAAAGATACCTCTCGGGGAAAAGGCACACAAATGTGAGAATACCACGAGTGCACTTGGATAACGTGCAGAAACAAACACAATGCATATAAATGGTTAACACATTCGCATAAATTCACTAATGCATGCAAACTTTACCGCAGAAAAGACATGAAATTGCAAAGATTTATAAACCTGGCTATTTACTATGCAGCATTATGCATAGATATTACATACAGTTATGAATGGGCTACATAAGGAACATCCTTTTTAGCTCACATAACACAATACTACCTAGCATCTATCAAGAATCTAAACGAGTTCATGTAAATGCACCTATCACACCATGCCTTTTCTAGAAAGGAAAAACATAAGCCGAGAATGAAACACTACACAGCAGCACCGACATTGCATAGATCTATTCGGCTCCACTAAACACATATTTACCGATTGAGGTCAAATATATTAAATAATGCAATATTGAGAAATCAGTTGAAATTAATACCACATTACATGGAAAAAAATTGGCATTATTTAATCAATCTTCAAATATGTCACTATATAACACTGTTATAAATATGACAATCATGCCGTAAGAAGGACAAATACATACCCGCTTTGCACCAGCTTGAGCACAAAATATTGAAAGAATGCTTGTGCCACATCCAACATCCATTACAATCTGTAAGCATGGTCAAGATAGTTTCAGTAAAGATAGTTCCATTTCAATTTTCAATTGATAGCTACTTCGGTAAATAAAAAAGAATAACCAACAATACCTCTAAAGGAGTAAGTGGACATTTCCTATTAATCTTGACTGCTATCAACTTTATTTGTTAGGCAAATGAAAGAAAATGATCTTAGAATCAAACTTACAGACTGAGGGTAAAAAACATCCAATATTGCATATTGGTTCTCCTACATTTCAACAAGAAAGAACAATAACCAACAATTGAACGTTGAGAGGCTAAAATTCAACAAGCAATAATTGAACAAGAAAGAAAGAATAAAAATGCAGGATTAAATTGGGAATCTATGGTGTTAAATCTCAATTAAGAACAATAACCAATAATTTTTTTTGCAAATAATTTCACCTAACAGCTTTATTATATTTGAATTTTTTTCTCTTTTTAATGAATAGTTTCTCCCTCTGTCCCTTCCTTATTTTGAATCAATAATACTAGAATATCCAAAATAATTAATTCAAGCAGCATTAGAACAAACTATGTTTAAATGAGATACAGTTTTCAAACTACATCAAGATTATCTAAGAGATCACCAAGGAAGAAACACATTTATGTAAACTCATCACCCGTACCACATAATATCTAAATTCAATAGAATTATAATATATAATATGACAGACATAAATCTATTTTTCTTTTAATGGGCATTTTCAAAACTTCTTCTCATTGCCAAAGAGCAAAAACAAAGAAAAATTAATATTGGGAAAATATCAGTAGCATGCCAAATTATAGATCATATCACTGTAAGAGAAGAATTTGATGATAAGTGTCACTGTGATGCCCATTTAGTGCAAAATTAAAGCTCTAATGTCTACTGTAAATAGGAGGGGGAATTACCTTGGAAAGAAGAGGTGCAATTTGAGCCTGAATAATTGCAGAAACAACAATTTTCGGGTTTTTTTTGAATTTATAGGTGTTAAAATGTATAGGCACGATGTATAGAAAAAAAAAAGTAGAATGGATAGGAGTTACCCAGTATTTTTCCGTTGTTGTGACCACTCCTCTGGCAAAGCTCTCGGCCATTTTCCCGTAATGGATAGGAGTTACGCGTGAGATCGACGGGGTTGGGTCCAAGGCATGCCGGCGCACAAGAGATCACGAACGGTTACAACCACTGTTGAACTATGAAGGAGATCGACGGTAGAACGATTTAGGGAGAAGGAGTTCTCGTCGCACATACCCGAGCTTCTCCACGGCGAATGCTTCCTCAATACTGCAAGTGATGGCCGACGTTGGGATCGGGGTACGATAATAAGCCCACCTATGGCGGTGGTGACGAAGACCGCCCGACGGTGAGGCCGATTGACGAAGGTAAAGTGTAAGAGTACAAATCAAAGAACAAGAATAATTGAAAGAGGGAAAGAGAAGAGAAGAGCAAGGGGAGACTTAAGAAATCTCTCTGTCAAACAAGAGAGCCAAAAACATCCATATTCATTCGATATTCAATAATCAGAAAGATAGCAGTTCAGGGAATAATATAGCCCTAGCTAACTTAAACGCAGAGTTTTAGGGAAAAGAAAAACAGTAGACACGTGACTACAGCCACAACAGCTATCCAACAGCAAGAAAAAACCAAAATTAAAATTATTAACTCCAACAGCTGGATTAACGACTCTTTTCTGTTTTGGCACGTTACAATGCTCCCTTGTTCGAGAGATCCTTGACCTCAAGGATCAAAAGTAAAACAATAACAAGCCAAGCCTTTAAAGGAGCAATCCTTGGACAACATTGGATCGTCCTTGTTTGTTGGTTGGTTTGTTTTTCTTTAAATGGTTGGACCAGACATTACCCAAAGCTCTTTTCAGTACAACCACACCAACAAAAAACTTAGGAGTTAACTGCACATCCTTTTCAATTCCAGTAGGAATAGCAACCACTTTCACTTGATGAGTCTTTTCTCCTTCAATTATATCTTCAAGTCTCTGCAGAATCGATGTTTTCTGCTGAACTTCAACAACTTTTAATGCAGTATCTTGAAATGCTAATTCCACACGAGTTCTCACTGGAAATGTTAATTTCTCCATTACAGTATCTTGAAAATACTTGCTTTCAGTTGAAACTGTAACTTGCTTCATGCTCATTGTTCCTTTCCTTTTCTCTCTGGTTTTATGTGAAGAAAATACCGTGAAGTAGCTTGTTTGTCTGATATTAATAAGCTCTAATTTATCACAGTGAAAGGTCTGCATTGTAGTGTGAACTAACTTCCCTTCAGCAATCGCAGATGCTACCAATGAAGGAATTTCTGATTCTAGGAAATCAAGCCCTTCATCTAAGTATTGTAGAAGTTGTTTTGTAAAAGGTTTCCGATGTTTTAACTGCTTGATTTCAACATCATATATTCTTGCGTGCTGAAATACTGCAACTGATTCTTTGAAAGATTTGGAGTAATCTTCTGGCATTTGATTACCCTTCTTAATCTTCAAAACTGATAAAACATGGTCTAAGTTCCGGTACTTGATAACCAAGGAATGTGCCTTTACAATTCTAATTCCAGGAACAGATGGAAGGAAATCACATCCAGCTAGAACACTCACACCATAACAGCTTCCATTGTTAATCACCTCTTTGGCAGTTGAAACAATACATATTGGCCAACAAAATAAATTAGCCATGGTATATTCTTTATTCACACTCAAGTTCTTAAACCCTTGAAGTATACTCATGAACAAAAGCCTAAATGTATATGGATCATGGAACTCAAAATCCCTATCAACATTCATAAACCTTATCGAATAAATTTTCCTAAACACAGATTGGATTAAAAAACTCCTATTGCTTGAGTTACTCAATTTGAAGCACAATAAATGTTGATTCATACTTGATGTAAAAGAAGAATCACTTAGCTGTCTCAATCCTACAATGTCCTTTTCCATCTGAAGAATATATGGTTTTGTTGGAATTGTATCCACCCTCTGGATTTTATCATCGACATTCAAAACTGCAGAAATCGGAGCTTGAATTACCAGCAGTGCTTGTTCCACTTCAATAGAATTTGACCATTCTGGGTTGTTGACCTCTTTTATCATAAACCTTTTCTCAAACATTTTAGAGTCATACACATCTTTGACCACAAATGTATCGACCTTAAAAGCTTTTTTCGGCTCTCCAGTGGTTTCTACAATCACTGTGGCGTCCTTTGTTTCGTTAACCACAAGTCCCGAATCCCCAATCATCTTGGTCACTGGTGTTGGCCCTAGAATCCCTTTTGAAGGGTTAACTCTGGGTTCGATTGAGAAGTCGATAGATTTGCCCAATCCATTTTCGAGCAAGAGCTTAAAATGTCCGACTATCTGCACTCGAAACTGCTCCAGCTTATCATCAATGAAGTTTTCCAGTCGATTAAACTCCGATCGTAACCTATTTGTTTCTTGTTTCCATTCTGGCAATTGAGTCTGGTTTATCGTGGCTGTTGTTGCTACTGTCTGTGCTTCTAATGACATTTTTGCTTGATCTCGTGTTTCCATCATATCCGAAAACTAACCTGCGCTCTGATGCCTTTGTAAGAGTACAAATTAAAGAACAAGAATAATTGAAAGAGGGAAAGAGAGAAGAAGAGAAGAGCAAGGGGAGACTTGAGAAATCTCTTTGTCAAACAAGAGAGCCAAAAACATTCATATTCATTCGATATTCAATAATCAGAAAGATAGCAGTCCAGGGAATAATATAGCCCTAGCTAACTTAAACGCAGAGTTTTAGGGAAAAGAAAAACAATAGACACGTGACTACAGCCACAACGGCTATCCAACAGCAAGAAAAAAACAAAATTAAAATTATTAACTCCAACAACTGGATTAACGGCTCTTTTCTAAAATTAAGATTATTTTAGAAGATATTAAAAACAAGAATAGGTCTTAGATTAAATGGTTTAGATATCACTCTCCAAGACAAGAGAAACAGGTTCAAAACTTCCCACAGTAATAACTTAAATAAATATTTTTACAGTATACTGTAATGACCCAAATGTAACTTTCAATAATTAAATTACCCAAATATAATTATCTCATAATTAAGTGATTTTTGTTGCATTTTACCCATATTTTTAATACATATTTAGGTGTTATAATTTTTAGCGGCTTTTTATTAAAAACATCACTTAAAAACAAGTCATTAGTGACGTTTGATTTTAAACCGTGCAATATTTGTGCCTTTAGTGACGTTTTACCTAAAACACCGCTAAAGATATGGTTTTTAGTGCATTTTTCCAAAAACGCCACTAGAAACATGATTTTTAGAACGCCGCTAAAGACGTCATTTCTAGTGGCGTTTTTTTAAAAACGCCGCTTGTAACTTATATATAGCGTCGTTTTTAAAAATGCGTATCTAGAGGTATAAATTTTGTAACATTTTCTTAAAAAACGCCGCTAAAAGTGTCGCTAAAAGTCAATTTTGCTGTAGTGTTTGATTGACGTTTAGAGTATAGAACTGCATTCTCTGTGACATTACATTGATCACTCATTGTATTTATCTATTTTGATTATATATATTATATTTGTGATTGTGAACTGAGTGATAATGTGTTTTGTGACTGCACTTTAGAGACACATTGGGCTTTATAGCTCGTTCTTTTAGTTTAACTTTTCAGATAAAGCCCTAGGAGTTGGTACTCGGAGCTCTCAATCGGACTACGATTTTCTTATTATTTTCAGTATGTTAATTATCAGTATTTTTATTTCAGCAAATATTGAGATTTTTAGGGATTGAGATATATTTAAATTTCATGCATTAAATCGGTTATTCAAATTTTAGTTAGTGTTATTCAGAATATTTTTTTTAAATGGTATTTTATTATTTATTTTATAAATTTAATTTTTTAATCAAGATTCGATTTACTTAACAAAGTTTTGAAGTGATGATTTTAACCTAACGTATACCTTAAATTAAAATTAAGGGTTACAATTTCACTGTTACACGTAACCTTGCGTTGCATGTTAAGTTTTAATGGTATATGTATTTTATAACATATGCATATATATGATTTTTACTATTTACTGCATCATTTGTTTTTAGTGACCTTTGGGGAAGCAAAATTAGAGGTGAAAGTGACAGTAAACCGAGCTTTATTTATTTTTCCGTTTACCGACTGCCAAAACTGGTACACATATCTATTTGATGACTGACTATAAAACATGTATATAATTATATATATATATATATGCAAGTGGCTACTTTTTCTCTCTTTCTGCACAATGCACGGAGAGAAGCAAACATACACACGTGCTTTCATGGGCATGCCCATTGGATGCTTGTTCTTGCAAGTGTTAATTCATTGTGCCTTTTGAAAAGCAATTGCTTATACATATGATTTGCTGAACTCTTGTTCTTGACTTCTTGCTTGTATTCCGTTAGTTGTAGTTTTTCTTTTCCCCATATTGGTTCGCGAAACAGGGGTCAAGTTTTATGTATCTGATATCGATACCATTATGTTTATTGTTATTCGCTCAGTCTCTCTCTCTTTGCATGACCTCTAATTTAAGGAAGTTGGTATAGTATCTTCTCATGAATATGATACATGTTTAGACGAATTAATACATGCAAATGTGCATGCATTCCGGCTTCTTATTTCATTGTCGTGCGTATTTCCTACTTTTAACAGTTTGCATCCGAGAGTTTGGATGGTCCAATCAAGTATTAGGGAACATACAAATGTTTCATGGTATCTAAGTAGAAATTTTGACATTGAATTTGCTGGCCGACCTTGAATTAGTAGATGCATCCTTTTACCTTAAAGCAATGTTTTTGTAGGTTCAGCATAGATTTAATCGCCAAACTTGCAAAAGTTTCAATATTTTTTTATTTATTCTCAATAAATTTTAGTTAATTTTATTTTTCAGAGGCTTGGGGTTGAGTGTTTGCTGTTTATCACTTATTTTTTGTTTACCCTACAAGAAAGAATTTATTGCATGTAATGTAGATGGAAAGGAATTAGTATATTTTTAATATTCCTTACTACATGATAATATAATTTTAAACAAAGTTGTTCGAACCTGTAATCATTATCTTTTTCGAGTTAGTATTTTCGTTTTAGTCATAGCGATAACTATTTTTTTTTTATTGAGTATGTTGTGTAACAGATATTTATCAACAAAAATACCAACACCTTATGGTAGAGAATAAATTAAAAATCTTTCTCGTCTTGTATAGATTATAATCAATCTATATGGGTATAGACCCAACTTTGTTCTCTTCACTGTGTTTGCCCGGCGACGAAAATAGTTTTAGTGTCGATTATCGGTTGTACCTTTTTTTTCTTTTATTTACTTATCTCTCATCTTTATTTTTTTTTAGTTCTATAAAAATAATTTTATCTTTATAATATATATTTTTTGTCTTTACGATACATTTGTCTTTTATGGATCGTTCGTTTTTTGTTAGTCGTTTGGTATTTTTTTTGTTTTTAGAGTTAGATTTGATGTTGTTTTAATCAATCAAAATGGTATTGATTTGTTATTCTATTGAATTTTTTGTTTTGGACCATAAGGTTAGATTTGAATAAACGTTTTACATTCGTAGATGGCTTTCTCATGATGTTCAACTCTGATTTGTGATTGTCGAAAGTCTTTAATAGTTTAAAACTTTTTTGTAATTAGTTTGTTGATACAGCCAAATATGATCATATTTATCTTTTGTTTAAGTCTTTTAGTTAGAATTTTTTATATTTTTACTGTATAAATATTTAATTTCTTTTGGGTTATAAAAAATATCTAAATTATGTGTTTAGTTTATAATTATGAATGTAAACTTTATTCGTAATATAAAATATTTTCTCTTTTTAATAAAACTAATAATTTCTATAAAAAATTATATGCATATATATACATCTAATACTCCTAGGTAACATAATATATCATATCAAATACAATATATTTAGCCCTATAAACTAGCCTATAAATATGTAACAATTAAAAAATTAAATAGTACAGAAAATGGAACTAAAGCACAAACCCTCTAACTCAAGTGGTTAAAAGAATAATTGTTGTTCTTAAAAGTCACGGATTCGAGCACCAACGATACCAACAGAGTGATTGAGCGATCAATTTCAAATGAAATTAAATTTGAACCCTGTCGGTACAAATTTTCATACATGACCTTGGGAAGCTAATGTTGAAGTTACCATCAGGTATGAAGCCTGAGCATTTGTTCCCGGAGAAGAAAAATAAAGTTAATAAGCTTTTTTTCTCTTCTCACACTCAGTACTTTTTCTTCTCACTTTCCTTCTAACATGAAACAATTCATACAAATAATTTAAAGTCTAAATAATACATGCATGAGAGGGTTAAAGTAATGCACAACGAACAGAAAACAGAATTTGTTGGTAAAGTTTAAAAAATAAGCCAACTTGCGATGATTTTTCGAATGAGATCTGTGCATTTTTTGGTAGAGTTGTCTTTTATCAAATTGACCGTCATTCAGTTTTCTTTTCAACGCATCTTAAAATGTATCAATCGAATATTGAGAGTTCAAGATATGTTCGTTTTATTGAAGACTACGCATGCAGAAAATTGGATACGAGATTATTATGAGATTTTGTAAAATTCAGCCCAAAAGCTAATATATAAAGCTTTTGATGAATTAGACATTAAAATAAATTAATTCAAATCTGGATTACAAAGCTTTGAGCGTTATTATTAGTATTTTATTTTATTCCTTAGGATTCCTTTTAATTAGCTATTTATATGCTGATTTTAGGGGATTTATTCTATTAAGCTATCAATGTAATGATATTCAGGGATTGATCAGCTATCTATTAGGTAATTCTAAGGTCTCATTTAGACTATAAAAGGGGACAATCTCTTCTTTTGTAAAAATATGGAGATCATGAATTATTGAGTTACAAAACTCCTGGACTTTAGCCATTTTATTTGCAAGATTGATAGATTCACCTTGCTATTTTTCTTATCAGATGTCTTCTTCAACATAAGTATTTCAAGTTTTTATGAGGGTGATTATCTTCACACTTTCGCTTGCCTAAGCAATCGCGTTTAGGAGGGTGATTTAGAAAAGATTATGGTGTTTGCCTATCTAATTACAGATAGGAGGGTGCCTAGGATAACAACATAACATCAATTCACCGAAAAGATTCGTTTTGATTGCAGGTGTTTGCCTATTCAATTGCGATTAGGAGGGTGCCAAGGACAAACCTTTCTAACATCATACCACCACAATCATCAATCCCACTGCATTTTATATCATTTGATACATGCATGAGATGGCTAAAGTAATGCACATCGAGTAGAAAGCTGACTATGTTGGTAAAGTTTAGAAAGTAAACCAACTTGCGATGATTTTTCGGATAGGATCTATGCATTTCTCGATAGAGTTGTCTTTTACTAAATTAACCGTCATTCAGTTTCCTTTTCAACGTATCTTAAAATGCATCAACTGAATATGGGAAGCTCAAGATATGTTTGTTTTACCGAAGAATACGCATGTAGAAATTGGATACAGGATTATTATGAGATTTTGTAAAATTGAACCCTAAAGCTAATATATAAAGCTTTTTGATGAATTAGACATTAAAATAAATTAATTCAAAGCTGGATTACAAATCTTTGAGCATTATTATTAGTATTTTATTTTAAGGTTAATTACCGTAAAAGTCACCTTTGTTTGCTCCCAGTATAAATTTGATCAATGATTTTGAAAATCAACCAATAAGGTCACTTACGTTTTCAGGCTATAAATTTTTGTCACTTCGACGTTAAATGCCGTTGGTGGTTAACGAAATGATGATTTGGCATAATAAAAAATAATAAATTACCTAAATAATTCCTAAATAATTATTTTACTTTTATTTCACTTTTAATTTAACCCTCAAAATTTTAAAATTATATATTCTCACCATCTTTCCCAAATAAATCTCCATTTCCTTTCTCATAATCAAATAATTTAATTGTGTTTGGCCCTGTAATTTTGCTCTTCTTCTTCATCATTGGTTTTGATCCTCTTGGACTCATCTTCTACAACTACCTGGGAAAATAATCCAAAGGGAAACTCCAGTTTAATGGCTACTTTAAAATATATGCGATAAATGGAGAATTACAAAAAGCACAAGCACCTTTCTAATAATTCTCGGGCTTCAGTTGCTGACTCATCACCATGTCAGATAACACCGTGTCACCACCAACGACGCCGCTCATCAAACCACCCTGTTGAAATTGGCCGGTTTGGGTCGAAAACACCCCGATTAACTCACAAAAATAACTTTGCTACTGAAATTGTTCCGCTTGCCATTTGAAGCGATCCCTTTGTCTCTGAAGCACCGTCATGTCTGAACATTGTAACATCATCTCCGGCAATGTTGTATCCATGTTTTGAACCCTCGAACAAGTAGACAAAACAAAAGGTTGTAGTAATTGAATAAGTTGAAGCAAGTTTGCTATATGACTTCATGCATTACATGAGTTCATTGAGACCATATAACCATACTCTTACTACTAGTTTTTGTGATCTTCTTCTTATAATCTTTGGGGAAGAAAGAACATGAGCAGAAAAGTGTGTTTTAAAGGACGAGGGTAGGGGAGAGTGGGGTATAGATATAAAGTAAAAAAACTTTAATAAATTAAGTAAAGAAAAGTCATGTTCTCACAAACTAGATTATTAACCTCGTGATTAAGTGTAAATATTTTCAAAAGTAAACTCTATGGTCTACACAGGTAAAGGAAACAAAGATTTATTTGAGAAAGATGGTGAAAATATATGATTTTAAATTTGAGGGTTAAATTTAAAATAAAATAAAAATAAAATAATTATTTAGGGACTATTTAGGTAATTTATTTATTTATTATTGTACCAAATCATCTTTTCGTCAACCATTAACGACATTTAACGTCAACGTAACCAAAAGTTTACAACCCAAAACGTAAGTGATTTTATTGGTTGATTTTCAAAATCGGTGACCAAATTTATACTGAGAGCAAACAAAGCTGATTTTTGAAATAATTAACCTTTTATTTTATTCCTTAGGATTCCTTTTAATTAGCTATACATGTGTTGATTTTAGGGGATTTATTCTATTAAGCTATCAATGTAATGATATTTAAGGATTGATCAGCTATCTATTAGGTAATTCTAAGGTGTCATTTAGACTATAAAAGGGAACAACCTCTTCTCTTGTAAAAACATGGAGATCATGAATTATTGAGTTACAAAACTCTTGACCTTGGGTTATTTTATTTGCAAGGTTGATAGATTCGTCTTGCTAATTTTCTTATCATAAGTCTTTTTCAACATAAGTACTTCAAGTTTTTATGAGTGAGATTATCTTCACACTCTCTCTTGCCTAAGCAATTGCATTTAGAAGGTGAGTTAGAGTTGATTATGGTATTTGCCTATCTAATTACAATAGGAGGGTGCCTAGGACAACAACATAACATCAATTCACCATAGAGATTTGTTTCGTTTGTAAGTATTTGCCTCAATTGTGATTAAGAAGGTGCTAAAAAAATCTATCTAACATCATACAACCACAATCATTTATCCCGTTGTACTTTATATCAGTAAGTATATATTTCTCAAACTATTTTCAAGATATATTGAATTTGATAATCTTGTAGGCTCTTTCACTATTTTGATATCGCAAATGTAACTTTTTTTCATCGAAAATTGTATAGTAACTGTTCAACTTCTTTTATTTTCTTGACTTGTTGGATCTTATTGTTTCTATTTTGTTTGCTCTGGTTTTTTGTAATACTTGTGTCCTTAAGGTTTTGGGTGGTATTAATAAGTCAAGATTAGGATTTTTTGAGCTTTTTCATACGGGACATATATGAGGCAATTATAAGATAAGCTTGTTGACTCAGAGTTCTCTTCATAATAGGTTTGTTGATGATAGACTTGGTTTTAAAAGACGTTAGACGTTCAGAGACGCAAAAGGTTCTTTATAACCGAGGTGTTGAGCTCTAGACAAAAGTGCTAGCCTTTCGTAGGTGAGGCATCTTTTTATCTTAAAAATTTAAAATTATTAAAAATAAAAATATTAAATTATTAATGAATTATATTATTTGAATATATAATTTTAATATTTTATTTAAAAAAATAAATATTTAAAAAAATAATATTAGCTTTTTGATCTAGAATAACTATTTTGATAATAAAAAATCAATATTAATAAAAATATTAAAAAATAATCATAAATTTGCTTTAAACTAAAATACAATTTTGCTTTTGTAATCATGGTTAGTTTCACCCTTTGATCTAACGAAGACAACTATGGATTTTTTTACCTCAAAAACGAGGGTTTTTCATTCTAGATTTTCATTAACTTTGAAAGCTTTTCTGGGTTACAATCTGAAGAAAAAAAAACATGACAGACTCCTCACCAGTAAAACCGAAACGCTCCAGCCCCCCCTTTACAAGGACCGAACCCCTTGCTTTTTAATCTGAATCCCCTTCTATATCTTACAGAACACATCCCCTATTTTCTGGATCCATATCTAACATTTCCCTATTTGGATATATGAATCTGACTTTTTGTTATCTTTGCGTGTCCGGTTTTGGGGTTACTGATCCCTTGTATAATGGTCGGATTTCACGGCGGATTTCTTGGTGGTCATATCATGCTCGGGAAGTCAACGATCGACGGTGTCCGGCGCGTGGGAGACTCGAACCGATGCTGGTCAGCTGAAAGGGCGGGGGCGTGGATTGCATGCACGCCTTGGGAGCTAGAGGGTCATGGTCAGACTTGATCTGGACCGTTAGATCATGATCTGATCCGACGGTTCAGATTAGGCTGCACAAAGAAACAAACATATAGATTTAAGGGTTTTAGATAATATTAGGGTTTATTATGTGGTCGTCTAGGCCTATTAGTGGGCTGTAAATGTGGTTTTATTATTATCAGATGGGCTTGTAAATTAATACATGGTCTAATAATATTTTTAGGTTTTTATACATGTAAATGGACATGGACTGATTACTTAACAGATTTTAATTTATTTATTTGGGCTAATAATATTTGTTATTTATATATATTTTTTGGGTTTTAAATTTGATGGACATAAATATATTTAACATAGTAATGTGGATAAAACATATGATCATGCAATGTAATCTACTAATGCACCTATGTGCAAGTGTAATAAAATGATGCATGTGACATGGATACACATACGCAAATATGACACGTGTACATACATACACTACAAATACCATGCATAACATCATATACTTACGAAAGGAAAAACATGTAATGTTAACAAACATACATATAAAAATACAACACGACATGCATTGTAACATGACACATGCGATACATATACCCAAATGGTGACACTAACAAGCACACAACGATAACACACAACAATATTAACCAACATGTGTTATTATATAAATTTATATTCTTTTATCTTTTTTTTTTATCTTTTTTTACATGTTATATATGCCCATTATGTACTAATTAAAGCCCTTTATTTTAAACATAAAAATAAGTTAGACCCGGACAAAAATGGTGATTACAGCTGCCCTTCTTTGCTTGCACTTGTGAAACAAGGGTAAAGCAAAGACCATAATCACTAGTTTTGTCCTACTTCCCTGTTAGCACGATCTGCTCTTTTAAAACGGTAAAAGAGTGGATCCTTGACTTCCCCTTCGTGGGTTTGAAGTCGATTCTGCCTTCCCTTCATGGTCTAAAGGCGTGTTTTGCTTTCCTTTTTGGTCTTAAAGCAGATTCTGCTCCCCTTAGTGGTCTTAGAGCAGGTGTTTGCTTCCCCTTTAGGGTCGTCGGCGAACTTGGCTTCCCTTCGTGGTCGTAAAGCCGATATTGCCTTCCCTTCATGGTTTAAAGGCACATTCTGCTTTCCTTCGTGGTCTTAAAGCAGATATTCGATTGGCTTCCCTTCATGGTCATAAAGCCGAATTCGCCTTCCCTTCCTGGTTTAAAGGCACACTTTCTGCTTCCCTTCGTGGTCTTAAAGCAGATATTTGATTGGCTTTCCTTCATGGTCATAAAGCCGAATTTGCCTTCCCTTTGTGGTTTAAAGGCATGTTCTGCTTCCCTTCGTGGTCATAAAACAGATTCTACTCCCCTTAGTGGTCTTAGAGCAGGTTGGATAGAAAAATAAGTCTTTCTGAAGTGGAAAAGGACCATCAAATGGTCTTTGAATGATGACTCATTCCCCGGAGCGGTATAAAACAGTTGAAAGAATCTTACTCTCCTGTAATGGTACAAGAATAAATCGGATGACACAAGTAAATCCTTCCAAATGGATAAGGACTACCAATTGGTCTTCAAATAGTGAAGGAGTTGAAATAGCTTTACTTTCCCAGAGCGGTCGTAAGTGGCTTAACTGAAATACCATGCCCCTCTAAAATGGCGATGGATTTAAATCTCTAAACTGTGTTCTCTAAAGCGGTAATGAATAGTCAAATGTCTTCCCTGTATCAATCTTGGAATGGTTCATCGTTCCAAAGCGGTAATGATTGAAAATAATTTGCTTTCCCAAAATGGTCGAAAGCATTTGCACTCTAGATACCATGCACTCTAAAATGGCGATGGGTTTGAATGTCTTCAATTTTTTTTAATTCTGAAATAGGTGTGAAAATCTTAAAACTATATTCCTCGGAGCGGTAGCGAACACTCGACCATCTTCTATGGATCAACTTGGAATAATTCATTTCGTTTCGAAATGGCAACGACTAAGCTGAAATAATTCTATTTTCTTCAGGCGGTGAAAGCACTTGCACTGAATATACCATGCCTCTCTGATGTGGCTATGGTTTAAGTGTCCCTGAATTCGATGAATTTGCTTGTTGAAAGGATCTAAACATTGAAATTTTGCTCCCCAAAGTGGTAGCAAACACTCGACTGTCTTTTATGGACCAACTGTGAAAAGTTTCCGCTCTTCTTGGGCTTGAACGGTAGGCTGATATCAACTCAATTCTTTCTTTGATGAGTTTAAAACTCTTCGTTTTGAAATTCTTTTCGATCTTCCATTTTAATGGTTGCTCTTCTTTGTGTTTTCCAATACCTATGAAAAGGGATTGAATGCTATGTCAAATGTGTTAGCATGCTCATAATCCTAGGGATGCCTAACTATTTATGATGCATGTATGTCATAATTAATTTTTAATCTAAGGGTTCTTCTCGTATGGAATCTTTATCTGAAATCTCTTGGGACTCCCACCAAAAGGTCGGCCAATCTTCTTCAAAACCTAGGATTTACGCCTACTCGACCACCAATTCTATTAAAACTGGGATCAATGATTACTAATGTCATTCAAAATCTTGGGACTCATGCCGATAAGGTTGCCGATCTTGTTGAAACCTGGGATTTATGTCGATATGGCTATCAATCATTGTCGATGTCATTGAGAATATCAAGACTCATGCTTAAAAGACTGTCAATCTGGGTTCAAAATTGGGGCTCACTCCAGAATTATTGTCGTTCATCTGTAGTTCTTCTCTTGGCTTGGAACTCATACCAAAAAGACTATTATTCTTCTCTAAATTTGAGACTCGTTTCGAAAAACCTGCCAAAATGCTCTAAAATCAAGACTCATGCAACAAGGCTACCAAAGTTTCTTATGTATTCGGGACTCACGCAACAAGGTTGCCAACATGCTTTGAACTCGGGACTCACGCCGAAAAGGCTACCAAAATACTCTAAATTTGGGACTCACACCGAAAAGGCTGTCAACATGCTCTGAACTCGGGACTAACGCCAGAAAGGCTGCCAAAACTCTCCAAACTCAAGACTCACGCAACTAGGCTGCCAAAATTCTTTAAATTTGGGCCTCATGCAGAAGAGGCTTCCAACATGTACAAGATTCGAGACTCATCGTGCCCCAACCATTATTCTTTTAAGTGTCGGCTAGACACTTCAAAGCTCGTTACTCCTTGAAGTTCGAAAACCACCTCAAACTCAATGTGAGTAGAATGTGTTCATCTTCTGAACTGATTCTTAGATGCAACTCCCTACCTTGATGTCGGGATCAAAAATGTTATCTCTAAGAAGTGATCTTTTCTGATCGAAAGGGGTAAACAAAAACTTAGACCCCCGAACCATTATAAACTGTCAAGGCGATACTTACCCCATGCCCCTGAATCGTTCAACATTTACATTCTTGTTGAAGTCCTTGATAGTTCATTCTCCTGGTCAACTTTAATTTGGGCTCTGATTTTGTTGCTTCGCGGACAATGATGTTCTACTCTCATCTGGATTAGTGTGATGGTTGATTGAACATTTTCGTATCCTGATTTCATGCTAGTCAAGGTACCTTAATGGATATTGACTCTCAATTTTCTTTAGTTCTTGAAAAATGATCTTATTTACATTTATGCAAGAAAGATTTTTTTTAGTATATATATCATATATGATTATCAAAGTGTGTTGCAAAACAATTTAAGAAAAAGTTAATCCTCTTAAATGTCAAATGCAATGACATATTTGCCTCAATATGGAAAAATTCAACTCTAATAAAAAGTATATTTAAAGGATCCTCGACTATTGCGGGGATATACACAGATGCATAGTCTCTTCTGGACCATCAGGCTTTCAAAAAGAACAACCCTTTTCCTAAAAACTAACCCTTTTTCATGTATCTCTCATTATCTCACTTTCTTATCCTACCCCATCCTTACCTCATTTGGGTGTCGATCAGGCACTTCGAAGTTCATCGTTCTTTGAAGCAAGGTTAACCTTTGGGCGGAGTATGATCTGAAGACCATCTCATTTATTTTGGACATCCCCGAATGATCAGAATTGTCTTTGGAGACTTGTAAGACTTGGATCAATGATTGACATAAAGGTGTCTCCTATTTGTAATTTGGAATTCTCAATATTCCTCCTCTTTTCTTCTTATTCGCTGATAAGTGCCTAAAAGGCTATTATTTACTACTCTTTTCATGGACATTATACACTCAATATACACCAATTCAAGCTGATGCATATGTTTAATGCACAATAATTGATATCTCACTGCCATAGCTTACAAAGATAATATCTGTAGAAAAAGCAGACTTTATGGCATCTTCTATGTAATTGCAGGAAATCACTGCCGAGGTAGCAGCGATGACGAGGCAGAACCAGGGCCGCGGCAGCAGACGCTCAAGTACTGATGCTGTGAGCGATTGAAAGATAAAAATACAAGGAACGTTTCTAGACATGCAGCACATGGATCGGAGCTAGTTAGCACGTAAAAAGCCCAAGTCAAAGACCACAAAGGAGAAACATCCTATTAGGAGTAAACTTGGAAATATTTTATTTATGGAATTATTGTAATCCTACTCCAAGTAGTATTCCTACTTAGGAAAGGTTTGCCCTAGGTCTAGACTATATATAGCATAGCCGGCCACTGTATAGAGAGAGCCGAATTGAGAGAGCAAAACCCTAAGAACTATTGTGTTTCTTTCTTCCATCATGTTCTAAGCTTTCTTAGGGTTAGGTGAAGGTTGTAGAATATTAGTGTGAAGAGATTGTATCTTGTTTCTTGTTCAATACAATAAAAGTATCAAAGTTTGCTTATTCTTTGCTATTCTTTGTTCTTGCATCCAAGCTCGAGAGAGAAGTTTGTAAGTAATCCATTTATCTAATATCGAGAGAGTTAGATTCACGAAAGGAATAAGTACGGTGTTCAATCACTAACTCGGCCTAGAGATAGGTTAAGAGTTTCAGCGGCTAAGAGAAGTGTGGGATTGGTTGATGATTATAATTGATTCACGCTTAGAGGTATCATCAAGGACTGGTCATCAACAGTACTTCAACTTAGAGATAAGCGGAGGCATTCAAGGACACTTTGCCGAACTTTGGTAAAATCTGCCCAAGAGCAAGAGATTGCTGCGACAGACAAACACTATCGATGCCGAGGCAGTAATCTGCAGTGCTGCCGAGACAGTGTTGTGCAATTGTATTTGGACAGAAACAGATCAATCAATTCCACTATACGACACAACTGGATCCTTCCCTCTTTCTCAATTTGATCTCCTTTATTTTAGTTTTCTTTATTTTAGTTATTAGTTTAATCCAAACCCAATTCACCTGTGTTCATTATTTTACAGAGCAAGAAGACCAAAGGAAAACCTATTAAGTACACCAATCCCTGTGGAGACGATACACGATATACTTATCACACATATTGTGCTTTTATTACACGCATCAAGTTTTTGGCGCCGTTGCCGGGGATTGGCAACTAAATTTTGTTTTCTTTAATTTTCTTGTTTTTATTTTTATTTTTTAGGTTATATTTAATCTAGTTTCTTTTTGGTGTATGACTAGGGCCAACCCAAGTAATCCGCTGTACGAGATTGATTCTGAAATTGAACGTACACGGAATCGGTTAAGAAGATAGATCCAAGCAGCCATGGCAGATCCACCAGCAGCCCATAATGTACCTGCTGCCAACAGAGGGCTTCCGCAGCAGCCTATGCCGCAGCCACTCCTGCCGCGGCAACTTACTGTCAGAGATTTCCTGGTGGAAGATCTGAATGGACTAAACCTTGGAGTGGTCACACCAGAAATAGAAGCAACCCACTTTGAACTAAAACTTGTCATGTTCAACATGTTGAATACTATTGGACAGTTTAGTGGGTCTGCAACTGAAGATGTCAGGCTGCATCTTAAGTCTTTCATGGAAGTTTGCAATTCATTTAAAATCCAAGGAGTCCATGAAGACATTTTAAGATTAAAATTGTTCCCCTATTCACTGAGGGATAGGGCCAAGACCTGGTTAAATAGCATTCCAGCAGGATCTATAGGATCTTGGAATAAGCTCTGCCGAGAATTCATTACGCGTTTTAATCCTACAAATTTATATGATTGTATACGTAATGAAATTACCTCTTTTCGGCAAGATGACGATGGGCCTATGTAAGAGGCATGGGAGCGCTATAGAGAGTTATTGCATCGATGCCCTCTACATGGATTTCCCTTGTGGACACAAGTGACAATGTTCTACAATGCCACTAATGCTCCAACAAGGATGATGTTAGATGCTTCTACCAATGGAACACTACTGGATAGAGCCCCTGAAGAAGCCATTGAGATCCTAAACAAACTTGCAAGGAACGATTTTCAATTCCCTACATCTAGGCGAGGAGGAGTACAACGCCATGCCACAGTTAACGAACTAGAAACATCCAATTCAGTGGCAGCACAATTGACCTCTCTAACCAAGATGGTCCAGAACATGCAAGTACAGTAGAGCACACATGAGGTTAAGGCTATAAATTCTTCTGAATGTATGCAAGATGAAGAATCTAGCCTATATGTTAGAAACTATAATAGAAATAATATGATGTCCAACACATACAACCCATCATGGAAAAGGCATCCAAACTTTTCATGGAGCAATCCTAACAATGCCTTAAATCCAATAAATTAAGCCCCTGGTTTTCAGCAGCAGGCACAACATCTGCTGCAAGAGCACGCTCAGCAGTCAATGCCGCAGCAGCAGATGCATCAGCAACAACCTTTAAATTCACTGGAGAATTCTCTTAAAGCCTTCATGATGAAAACAGAATCATATATGGCTGAGAATAGCAGTTTCATGAAGAGAACTGATGACTTCATGAATAGAACTGAGATGAGGCTGCAGAATCAAGAAGCGGCAATTAAATCATTAGAAAACCAAGTTGGTCAGTTCGCTCAAAGACAAAACACTAGACCACAAGGAGGATTACCTAACAATACTGAGGTTGCTAAGGTAATGGGCCATGAACAATGCAAAGCAATCACTACAAGAAGTGGCATACAGCTGAAAGAGACAGTAAGCGGTTCAGCAAACAAAGTCCTACCAGCAACACAAGAGGAATCAAACAGGGAGGACTTGGATGCTAGTCATGCTCTAGAAGAAAGCACTGCCCCGGCAGAAAAACCAGCAGTACCTGTACAACCTGCCGAGGTAGTAAACACACCAGTGGTGCCAGGTATTAAATTTCAAACCAATGAAACCCTGGAAGAGATGAGACCACCACCACCTTTCCCAAAAAGGTTGAAAAAACAAAAACAAGACCATCAGTTTAAAAAGTTCCTGGATATTTTAAAGCAAGTCCACATCAACTTGCCATTTGTTGAGGCAATTGAATAAATGCCCAACTATGCTAAATTCTTGAAAGACATTGTGTCTAAAAGAAAGTGGCTTGGTGAGTTTGAGACAGTGGCAGCAACTGAAGGATGCATGGCAATGGTGCACAATCGCATGCCACCCAAACTGAAGGATCCTGGATGCTTTACTATACCTTGTGCGATAGGTAACAATTATGAAGGAAAGGCTCTATGTGACTTGGGAGCAAGCATCAACCTAATGCCCAAATTAGTTTTTCAAAAGCTTGGAATAGGAAGGGCAAAACCTACAACAGTGTTGTTCCAACTTGCGGATAAATCCTATGTGCATCCCGAAGGAAAAATCGATGACATACTGATAAGAGTCGATAAATTTATTTTCCTGCTGACTTCCTTGTCCTTGATTGTGAAGCAGATGATAATGCACCGATCATCCTGGGAAGACCTTTCTTTGCCACTAGACGAACGGTAATTGATGTGGAAAAAGGAGAGTTGACAATGCGGATTAATGATCAACAAGTTAAACTCAATGTTTTCCAATTTCTAAAAAAACATGATGATCCAGAAGAATGTCAGATGCTGGACAATACAGATGCGATCAGTACAATACCCTGCCTCAGCAACAACTGCCTCGGCAGCGATCTTGACGCTACACCACTGATCTGCCTCGGCAGCACAATTGATGACTGCTACAGCAGAGTCTTGGACAGTATGGAAACACTAGAAAATGAGGAAGTTAACTGGACAGCACATCGTCCAGGTAAGTATTTCGAACCCTTAGATTACCCAGAGAAGAATGAAAAATATATAAGTAAGGAACCATCAATCATTGAATTAAAACCCTTACCTGAGAAATTGAAATATGCTTATTTGGGAGCCAACCACACAATGCCCGTAATTATTTCTTCTAAGTTACAGCCAGAATAGGAACAAAGCTTGATCGAGATGCTGCGGCAGCACAAGAAGGCAATTGGGTGGTCAATTGATGATCTAAAGGGAATAAGCCCAGCAGTGTGTATGCATAAAATCCTTTTAGAAAAAGACCATAAACCTACTGTTGAGGCCCAAAGGAGACTTAACCATGCCATGAAGGAGGTAGTACGTAAAGAAATAATCAAGTGGCTTGATGCTGGAATTATCTACCCTATCTCTGATAGTGAATGGGTAAGCCTGGTACAATATGTACCCAAGAAAGGTGGTATGACTGTCATAACCAACGAGAACAACGAGTTGATCCTAACCAGGACTGTGACCGGTTGAAGGGTTTGTATGGATTATCGCAAGTTGAATAAGGCAACAAAGAAGGATCACTTCCCTTTACCCTTTATTGATGAAATGCTTGATAAACTTGCTGGTAAACCTTACTATTGTTTTCTTGATGATTATTCAGGATATAATCAAATTGCCATTGATCCAGAAGACCAGGCAAAAACCACCTTCACCTGCCCATATGGAACATATGCATTTAGAAGAATGTCGTTCGGCCTCTGCAATGCCCCGACAACCTTTCAGAGATGCATGATGACAATTTTTTCTGACATGATAGAGGACTTCTTGGAGATATTCATGGATGATTTTTCAGTCTTTGGAAACAACTTTGATCACTGCCTCGGCAATTTAGAGAAAATGCTGCAAAGATGTGAGGAATCCAACATAGTCCTCAATTGGGAAAAATGTCACTTTATGGTAAATGAAGGCATAGTATTGGGCCACAAAATATCATCACAAGGAATTGAAGTTGATAAAGCCAAGATTGATGTGATAAAAAATTTACCTCCACCAATTTCTGTGAAAGGAGTTCGAAGCTTCTTGGGCCATGCAGGTTTTACAGAAGGTTTATTTCTAACTTTTCTAAAATTTCTAAACCTCTTTGTAACCTGCTTGAACAAGACAGAAAATTCGAATTCGACAAGGAATGTACTGAAGCATTCGAATCCCTCAAGGAAAAGCTGATCACTGCACCAATAGTGGTCCCACCATATTGGTCCCTGCCCTTAGAATTAATGTGTGATGCAAGTGATCATGCTGTCGGGGAAGCACTTGGGAAGAGAAAGAACAACCTGTTCCATGTCATTTACTACGCTAGTAAAATACTCAATGATGCACAAATCAATTACACCACAACAGAGAAGGAATTACTAGTAGTAGTATTTGCTTTTGACAAATTCCGATCATATCTTATCGGAACAAAAGTGATTGTTCATACTGATCACTCGGCCATTAAATACCTATTCCCGAAGAAAGATGCCAAGCCAAGACTGCTTAGATAGATCCTTCTTTTACAAGAATTTGATGTGGAAATTAAGGATAGAAAAGGTACAGAGAATCAGGTAGCCGATCATCTCTCCAGACTGGAGAACGAAGATGATAACAATACACTGGAAGAAATACAAGATGCCTTCCCAGATGAACAAATACTGCATATTTCAACAACTGCCGAAGCCACTACCGAGACAGTAACCACAGCAGTGTATGACCGTGCGGCCGAGGCACTGACTGAATACATCTCAGCAACCTTAACAGAAGATCTTGCTGCCGCAACAACCACTCCCTGGTATGCTGATCTTGTTAATTATTTAGCTAGTGGTGTTATTCCTTATAACCTTAACTATAAGGAAAAAAAGAGGTTTCAGCATAATGCAAAGCATTATTTCTGGGACGACCCTCTTTTGTTTAAGCAATGTGCAGATCAGGTTATAAGAAGATGTGTTCCAGAAGATGAGCAACAAGAAGTACTTCGGCAGTGTCATGATTTACCTTATGGAGGACATTTTGGAGGAAACAAAACAACAGCTAAAGTGCTTCAATCAGGCCTTTATTGGCCCACACTCTTCAAGGATGCCCAACTTTATTGTAGAAATTATGACCGATGCCAAAGAACGGGCAATATCTCTAGGCGCAATGAGATGCCACAAAAACCCATACTAGAAGTAGAGTTATTTGATGTTTGGGGCATAGATTTCATGGGGCCATTCCCATCATCTCATGGTAATCTCTACATCCTAGTAGCGGTGGACTATGTGTCCAAATGGGTCGAAGCAATTGCCATGCCTCACAATGACTCCAAGACTGTACAAAAATTTCTCAAGAAGAACATTTTCACCAGATTTGGAGTCCCAAGAGCCATTATTAGCGATGAAGGTAAGCAATTCGATAACAGACTCATTGCCACGGCCCTAAAGAAATTGGCTGTCACTCACAGAATTGCCATGGCATACCATCCGCAGACAAATGGGCAAGCTGAAATTTCGAATAGGGAATTAAAACAAATCCTTAAAAAGGTGGTAAACCCATCTAGAAAGGATTGGTCTCATCGTCTAGACGACGCTCTATGGGCATATAGGACAACCTACAAAACACCTTTGGGAACATCTCCATACAAGCTGGTATTTGGAAAAGCATGCCATTTGCCAGTAGAAATTGAGCACAAAGCTTATTGGGCAGTAAAAAATTTGAACATGGAGTGGGAGAAAGCTAGCCAAAAACGACTGCTAGACCTCAATGAAATAGAAGAATTCAGAGCGGCAGCCTATGAAAATGCCAAGATATACAAGGAAAAGATGAAACGATGGCATGATAGCAAGCTACTGCCGCGGCAGTTCCTGCCAGGGCAGCAAGTACTCCTTTTCAACTCCAGACTCAAACTGTTCCTAGGCAAACTCAGGTCCAGATGGTCAGGCCCATTTGAAGTTGTCCAGGTTTATCCACATGGAGCAGTCATGATCAAGTCACAGAGGGATGTGCAAGAATTCAAAGTGAATGACCAACGATTAAAGAACTATTCTGGTCAACAAGAGATGAAAACTATAGAGACCATCACTTTAGGAGATGCACTTACCTGCATCCCTATTATGAATTAATTCTTCCATCCTTATTTGCATTTTAGGATTAGTTTTACTTTAGACTTTTATTATTTAATTTTCTTTTTATTTGTTTGTTTTAGGATAAGAGTCAAGGATCAAAGGAGTATTCGCTCAGCAAATCTACAACAACCGATTATCGACAACAACCCTTCGGAGTCCTTCTAATTTCTTTTGTTGTTATCATAATTGCTTGTTTCCTTTATATATTTTGTTGCCTACTGATTGCCCCTAATTTGAGCATTGAGGACAATGCTCAGTTTGAGTTTGGGGGTATGAGTGCACTGCCGAGGCCTTACCAGAAAAAGGGAGTAAATTTTTCCTTAAAATTAAAGTTTTTTTTTTCATATGCCTGTCTTTTACTTGAAATTTTGTCTTTACTCTTGCACTGCTCTACATCAGCTTTCCCTTAGTTTATTCTCTTAAGGCAATAGAAATTTTTCTCCTTACCATGGTTAGGTTCTGTTTTGAAGGGATAACCTTAGGATACTTAAGGAATAAAACTTAGAAACTTGCTATAAGGTTAAGACAAATAAAACACTTTTGGGACTTGTTTGATTTAGGAGTTCTTTTAATGAACTTAGGTGATAAAGACTTAGATCCTTTGGAAAAAGTGACTAGAGGTGCCTAACACCGGCTCTAGTATTACTCTTCTTCATGCTAGAGGTGCCCAAAATTGGCTCTAGTATGCTAAATAGATCATTAAAAGAAAAAGAAGGAAATAGAAAACACATGCCTTGAGGTGCCCGAAATTGGCTCAAGATAATGTTGTTTAAAGAAGAGAGCACTAAATCCAAGTCTACTTGTCTTGAACTTAGAGTTTGTCTAAGAAAGCCTTTAATCAACCTTGTCCACAAAAACCCACACACTCACATAATCTTATAGCTTGTTTCCGAGTAAAGTCCTTGAGTAAAATAGAGGCTAAAACTAAGGAATAGACATAGTTATGATGGGGAGAATAGATGGAAAAGTAAGACCAAAGGAGAATACGGTTCGACAATTTGAAGTTTTGCATTGCTTGAGGACAAGCAATAGTTTGAGTTTGGGGGTATTTGATAAGTGCCTAAAAGGCTATTATTTACTACTCTTTTCATGGACATTATACACTCAATATACACCAATTCAAGCTGATGCATATGTTTAATGCACAATAATTGATATCTCGCTGCCATGGCTTACAAAGATAATATCTGTAGAAAAAGCAAACTTTATGGCATCTTCTATGTAATTGCAAGAAAGCACTGCCGAGGCAGTAGTGATGCCGAGGCAGAACCAGGGCCGCGACAGCAGAAGCTCCAGTACTGATGCTGTGAGCGATTGAAAGATAAAAATACAAGGAACGTTTCTGGACATGCAGCACATGGATCGGAGCTAGTTAGCACGTAAAAAACCCAAGTCAAAGATCACAAAGGAGAAACATCATATTAGGAGTAAACATGGAAATATTTTATTTATGGAATTAATGTAATCCTACTCCAAGTAATATTCCTACTTAGGAAAGGTTTGCCCTAGGTCTAGACTATATATAGCATAGCCGACCATTGTATAGAGAGAGCCGAATTGAGAGAGCAAAACCCTAAGAACTATTGTGTTTCTTTCTTCCATCATGTTCTAAGCTTTCTTAGGGTTAGGTGAAGGTTGTCGAATATTAGTGTGAGGAGATTGTATCTTGTTTCTTGTTCAATACAATAAAAGTATCAAAGTTTGCTTATTCTTTGCTATTCTTTGTTCTTGCATCCAAGCTCGAGAGAGAAGTTTGTAAGTAATCCATTTATCTAATATCGAGAGAGTTAGATTCACGAAAGGAATAAGTACGATATTCAATCACTAACTCGGCCTAGAGATAGGTTAAGAGTTTCAGCGGATAAGAGAAGTGTGGGATTGGTTGATGATTATAATTGATTCACGCCGAGAGGTATCATCAAGGACTGGTCATCAACAGTACTTCGACTTAGAGATAAGTGGAGGCATTCAAGGACACTTTGCCGAACTTTGGTAAAATCTGTCCAAGAGCAAGAGATTGCCGCGGCAGACAAACACTATAGCTGGCGAGGCAGTAATCTGCAGTGCTGCCAAGACAGTGTTGTGCAATTGTATTGGACAGAAGCAGATCAATCAATTCCACTATACGACACAACTGGATCCTTCCCTCTTTCTCAATTTGATCTCCTTTATTTTAGTTTTCTTTATTTTAGTTATTAGTTTAATCCAAACCCAATTCACCTGTGTTCTTTATTTTACAGAGCAAGAAGACCAAAGGAAGACATATTAAGTACACCAATCCCTGTGGAGACGATGCACGATATACTTATCACTTTATTACTTGCGACGTGTACACTGCACAGATTACGCTTTTATTACACGCATTATTCGCTCTTTTTTTTCTCTCTCTTTTTTTTCAGTCGCTCCAGACTGCCCGTTTTAGGTTTTCACCCTAGAGTTCATTCTCTTTTCTGATATTAGCAAGCTTCAGGCCATCTTGTCTCGTGTGAGCTTTAATATTCGTTACTATACAGATCTGTGAGATCTTGAGGCGTTCAGAATGAAGATTCATCGTTTCTTCTTGCCTCGTTTCTTTTGGTTGAGTTTTTGACTCTAGATGGTCTGATCTAAATTTGCAACTTGTACAATATTGTTTCTCCTTTTCCCTTTTCATTTGCTCTTTCAAATTCGTAGGTGTACCACCAAATTGGAGTACTTTTCTGTTGTTCACTACTTGGATTTGATCATCTTTCTGTAACTTTCTGATATTGCTTAGATTCAATCACTTTTCTGCAATCTTCTGCTATCATAAAAAAATCCTCTTTATTTCATTCGGGCTCGCTTCGGCCTTCCGATTGCCAATCCAGTTCTATCTTTCACTCGCTCTTTCCTCACTCTTTCGCTCTTTTTTTCTTTTTTCTTTTTTTGCAAGTCCTAGCTTCTGACTGCTTCCTTCTGACATCCTTCTGGTTTCAGTATCTGATCTTGCCATGTTCTTCTAATAAAGTAAGAGAATATCATTCGTAGTCCCATTCGAGGAAGTCCCGAGAAGGTCTTTAGGGGGTAGAAATTTAAGGTTGACTCTCGATTCAAGAATCTTGAACGATAAGTGCCCGAGAAGGACTTTTCCTGATATGGGAGTGACCCATTGTCTAAACGCTCGTTTTGTTCCTTTTTTGGCATATGTAGACTAGCAGAGACTCTCATTTGCAATATCCCCGTAATATTCAGTTTCCTCTAAATATACAAAACGTAGGGCCGATTTTTGAGTCTAAAGCAAAGATGCTATCGCATTTGAAATTCTAGGGCCTATTTACATAATAATATGTACATTTGTATATTTAAAAAATGAGTTTTCTATGTACATGGAAGAGTAAGAGCTATCCCTTAAATGAATGAAATGTTAAAAGAATTAATGAATGCAAAGTCATTTGGCGGGTGAAAGAAACATCATTTTAAAAAAGTGTTCTTTACAAAATGCCTTTTCTAATTTTCGAGTTGAAAGTAGTAAATTAGACTTTATTATTATTATTTTAATGAAAAATGTATGTAACATTTGGTCTGGTGCTTAATTGGGAAGTCAGATCCTCTCTAGAACCTTATTTTGTCATCAATCATCAAACCTCAGACTGTTAGGATTTGATCAGATTTTGGATCTTATTATGTCATCTGTCTTTGCCCACCTTTTTGGTTTTCTCTGGCTCGTGCCCTTTTACTTCATCTATCGCTTCTACTGTGGTAATCTGATCATCTCTTAACTTCTCTGCACCAACTGTGGTTGAGAAAAATTAATCTTTATGTTTAAACTTGTAAGCTCGAACTTCCCCATTTTGAGGTCTAAGAGATTTTGCACTTAAGCCCTAAACTCCGGCATGAAAGCCACAATGGTCTTCTTCTTTTAACCACTTCGGATGGGGAGGCTTGCACGCTTTGATGAAGCAAGGTTCCACTAGCTGCACTTCTAGCAACCTTGTAAACATTTCCTGGTAAGTGAGAGGAATGAGACTGAAATGAGGGCTCTTCATCTTCTCTTGTTTCTCTCGAGGACTGAAAATGAGGCTTATCAACATCAAAGGTTGCCCAACCAACTCGGTAGAACACTTCGAGGTGGCACTACTTATTTCAAACTGAGTAGTGGGAACTTGCTCTTTGTTGGGTACCCTTTCCCTTTCTTAAACTTTGAAACTGGGCTTCAAACTCTTGTTGGCACTTATAACCTCTACTTGCACTGTAGGGTCTTCTACTAAACTTTTGTCCTTGACTATAGTAGTTACCAAACTCATTAACTCATTAATTTTCTTGCTCATATTTTTTTTGAACACAACCAAACTATTCTTGGAAATACTCGAGCTCATAACTTTCGCACTATCTTGGTGAGGGATCATCTTCTCATTCTCTTTTTTACTCTCAAAACAAAGATGTGATGACATGCAATGAAGGCAATTTAAATGATGTCAAAAAATGATAAATGATGGCTTTATGCCAAAATGAATGACAATAATAATAATCTTAATGCAGACAAATGCAATATGCAATGCAAAGAGCACAACTGAGTTGACAAATATTATCGTTAAACAACTTTCATTAAAGGGGATTGGTGTGCTCTGTGTAGTGCTATAAATGATGTATGTGAACACACATATATGTGCAAGTATACACAGCCATACAAGTAATAATAGGGTGAGTGAGTATCGTTCCCACGAGGATCTCGGTAAAGTATGCAGTCAAATTTGCCAAGGCAAAAAGGGGTGTCACTAAAAAAAAAGAAAACAAAGATAAAGATATAAACAAGAAAGTATGGATATGTATGGTGCAGGTGTAAGATGGAAATGCTAAGGCAATTCTAGAGTGCAAGCAACTAAAATATGCCAAGGCAAAATAGAATGGATGATGATGGCAAGGTGAATGTATAGAGGTGATGTGTAGTGTAGAGCAGAGTGATTGCAAAGTAACAAGTAAAATAAAGAAAGTAAGTTGTAAATGCGGAGGCAAAAGCAGGATGCTAAAACACGTTTGGACTATATGATGTACTGACCCTTTATTGATGAACTCTCTCGGGTGTGACTAGGTAAAAGACTCCTATAGACTTCTTACCCCTCACTCGGGAGTACCTTTGCAGCAGTCCTCATCCCTCCGAAGTGACCTCCACATGGGCTTGTGTGACAGTGATGCAGAATATCACGTTGCTCTTTTTTCGGCACACACCTTCGGATAATTTGATCGACACAACGCTTGAACAGGTACGGCTCATCCCAAAAATAGAACCGCGCGTCATGTCTGAATTTCTTCCTTCCCTGGCTAGTCATGTCAATAGGCAAAACACCACTAACGAGAAAATTAGCAAGGTCAGCATACCACGGAATTGCCGTGACATAAAGAATTTTCTCATCAGGAAATTCATCTTGTATATCAATTTTGTCATGAAATTCCAAGTTAACTTCTAGCCTAGAAAGATGATCAGCAACTTGGTTCTCGGTTCCCTTCCTATCTATCACTTCTAAATCAAATTCTTGCAACAACAGTATCCATCTAATGAGCCTAGGTTTGGCATCCTTTTTAGTCACTAAGTACTTAATTGCTGAGTGATCGATGTGAACAATGACCTTAGTACCTATCAAGTATGACCTAAACTTATCAAATGCAAATACCACGGCAAGTAGCTCTTTCTCAGTGGTAGTGTAGTTAAGTTGTGCTTCATTTAAAGTACGGCTAGCATAATAAACAACATGAAAAATTTTACCTCGACGCTGCCCCAAGACTGCTCCTACGGGTTAGTCGCTCGCGTCGCACATCAGCTCGAACGATAATGTCTAATCTGGGGGAACAATAATTGGTGCAGTGATCAGGCTTTGCTTTAGGTCTGTTAAAGCGCCATGGCAATTTTGATCGAACACAAAAGGCTGGTTCTGCTGCAACAGCATGCACAAGGGCTTGGAGATCTTGGAGAAATCCTTGATGAATCTCCGATAGAATCCCGCATGTCCAAGAAAACTTCTTATGCCCTTAACATTTTTCGGCGGTGATAGCTTCTCGATCACCTCGATCTTAGCTCTATCAACCTCAATGACTTTGTGTGTGATTTTATGGCCTAACACAATACCTTCCGTCACCATGAAGTGACATTTCTCCCAATTCAGCACAAGGTCAACCTCTTCACAGCGCTTTAGGACCTTTGCTAAATTGCCAAGACATTTCTGGAAACTGTCTCCAGAAACAGAGAAGTCATCCATGAAAATCTCAAGAGAGTCCTCAACCATATCTGAGAAGATAGCTTGCATGCAGCGCTGGAAAGTTGTCGGGGCATTACACAATCCAAAGGGCATCCTTCGAAAAGCGTAAGTGCCATAAGGACAAGTGAAAGTGGTCTTCTCTTGGTCCTCCAGTGCGATAGCTATTTGATTATAACCCGAATATCCATCCAAGAAACAATAGTAAGCTTTGCCCGCCAAACGATCTAACATTTGGTCAATGAAGGGTAGAGGAAAGTGGTCCTTCTTTGTTGAGCTTGCGATAGTCCATGCAAATCCTCCATCCGGTCACTACTCGCGTCGGCAATAACTCATTGTCCTCATTGCTCACCACGGTCGTGCCTTCTTTCTTTGGCACACACTGAACCGGGCTTACCCATAAACTGTCCGATATTGGGTAAATGACTCCAGCATCAAGCCATTTAAGAATCTCCTTCATAACAACTTGCTTCATAATGGGGTTGAGTCTACGTTGTGGCTCTACGGATTTGCCATGGCATTCTTCTAGAAGTATCTTATGCATACAAATGGTAGGACTAATCCCTTTTAAGTTCGCCATGGTCCATCCTATTGCTCGTTTATTCTGTGATAAAACAGCTAGTAGACTTCTCTCTTGATCATAATTAAGGTTCAAAGAAATAATAACAGATATGGTCTCATTTTCACCTAGATAAACATATTTCAAATGCTGTGGCAAAATCTTTAGCTCCAACTTTGGTACATCGAGTAATGAAGGCTTAGAAGGACTGAATTCCTCGAAATCAAGAGGTTCAAAGCTCGAATTGTTTCTAGCTATCAGCAGACTAGATTGGTGTTCCTCCAATGAAGGTTCACTAGCTTCTTCCCCTTATTCATTCGTGAGCTCTTCATACTCATCCAGTTGCACGAAATTGCTGTGGCAAAATTGATCAGCTTCAGTAGGTTGCTCATAATTTGCTTCCAAAATGCTCTGGAATTCTTCAGAATCATCCATGTACTTGAGAGAATTGTTGATGTTCACGGTCAATCTTTGATTTTCTACACGCATTGTGAGCTCACCCTTCTCACAATCAATGAGAATGCGACCGGTTGCTAAGAAAGGTCTCCCTAGGATAATGGGTGTATTAGCATCAGCCTCACGATCAATAATGAGGAAGTCGGCTGGAAAAACGAACTTGTCCACCCTCACTATGACATCTTTGATCTTCCCCTCAGGTCTCACATGGGAACGATCTGCTAGCTGCAATATGACGGATATGGGTCTCGCATCTCCCATGCCAAGCTTTACGAAAACTGACTTGGGCATCAGATTTACACTTGATCCAAGATCACAGAGTGCTTTCCCAAAAAACTTTTCTTTAATGGCACAAGGAATAATAAAGCTTCCCGGATCCTTCTTCTTTGATGGTAGATTACTCAAGGTAGTGTAATATTCTTTTGCCGTGGCAATTGTCTCCAACTTCTCCACTTTACGCTTCTTTGTGACTATCTCCTTCAGAAATTTAGCGTAGGTGGGCATCTGGTCAATTGCCTCCAAGAGCAAGACATTTATGTATAACTGATCCAACTTGTCCACAAACTTTTTAAACTGAATTTCATCGTTGTGCTTCTTGAGCCTCTAGGGAAAGGGTGGTGGGGGTCTAACTTCTTCCACTGGCGGTGTAGGAACTGGTTTTGCCGTGGCATTTTTGCTTGCTCCATCAGCAGGTTCCTTTGTCAAACCTTCCTCCTGGTCCTTTTCCTCGAGAGTTTGCTCAGGCATTTCTTCTTGCACAGGTTCGGGTAGGGAATCTTCAGACTTCTTCCCCCCAAACTTATCTTCTTGATTAAGTTGAGTACCACTTCTGAGTGTGATCGCGCTACAATGCTCTTTACCATGCGGCTTAGTGACTTTAGTATCACTCGACAGTCGTCCAGGCTGACGCTCTTGCAATGTCGTGGTAATTTGGCCAACCTAACTCTCCAGATTTCGCAACGAAGCACTGTGGCTTTGTAGTAAAGTTCCTTGGTTTTTGGTGGCATTTGTATGCTCTTGAAGCATCGTCTTGGTACTTAAAATAAATTCTTGCATAGTTGCCTCCAAAGAACTAGTGTTAGATGATGATGCAGCCCCCTTGCTCTGATTATGCCATGGCATATTCGATTGAAAATTCTGGTGCTCATGCTGATTTTGGTTCCGCATTGGGGGATTAGGATTGCTGGGTCCTTGGTTTCCCCATGAAAAATTCGGATGTTGTCTCCATCCTGGATTATAAGTGTTCGAATAAGGATTGTTGTTGCTTTGGTTGAAATTGCTCACATAATTGGTTGTCTCATGGCTTCCTCGGCACTCACTCTCATGATGATTGCCATGATATAATAGACATGCTGAACTGGCCATCTTCACTTCCTTTACATCATTGGAACGTTGAATGCTTTTCAACATGTTGGTGATAGCTGAGAGTTGGGCGGATAGTGAGTCTTTCGCATCAAGCTCGAATGTCCCTTATGCCTTCCTCCCGGTTCCAAGTCCTGTAGAAGGGAATTGATAGTCATTGTTGGCAATTCTATCAAGAATGTCAAATGCCTCCTCGGGTGATTTGTCTAACAAAGTTCCATTTGCCGAGGCATCTAGCATCATCCTCGTTGGTGCATTGACTCTGTTGTAAAACATTACAACTTGAGTCCAATCTTGAAATCCATGATTTGTACATTTGCGAAGCAGTCCCTTGTATCGATCCGAACATTCACACATCGACTCGTCGTCACCTTGTCGAAAAGAAGCAATGTCATTTCTAAGTTGAGTATTGAGATTCAGAGGATTATACCATAGCAAAAAGCTCTTGCATAGATCAGCCCATGACTCCATCGATCCGGATGGTACTCCACTCAACCATCCCCTTGCTCGGCTACATAGAGAATAAGGAAATAGTTTGAGCTTCAACACATCCTCATGAACTCCTTGTTGACGGAATGAGTCACAAACTTCTAAAAATGTCCTGATATGTTGCCTTGTGTCTTCATGCGCCATACCTCCAAATTGCCCAATCGAGTTAAGCATATTGAATATAACAAGCTTAAGTTCGAAATGTGTAGCTTGAATTTCTGGTGCCACGATGCCAGGATTAAGATCATCCAAGATAGGATTTAAATGGTCCCTAATAACTCTCGGTCGAGGTGCAGCAGCATGCTGATTTGCCCCGGCATTTTGAACTACTGGGTCTTGAACTGGTGGTGGGTCCATGTCTCTATGCTGATTACGCCTTCTTTGACGAAACAAATGCTCAATTTCAGGCACTATAGGATAGAGAGGTCCGTCAGTAGACCGTCTGGACATGCACTAAAAAGAAAAACAATTAAAGCAAGTAAAATTGAACTAGAAAAAGCTAAACTAAGCAAAACGAAAATGCCAAAACAAAAATGACAAACTTTACTCTAAATGATAGATCCCCGACAGCGGCACCAAGATCTTGGTGTGCTCTGTGTAGTGCTATAAATGATGTATGTGAACACACATATATGTGCAAGTATACACAGCCATACAAGTAATAATAGGGTGAGTGAGTATCGTTCCCACGAGGATCTCGGTAAAGTATGCAGTCAAATTTTCCAAGGCAAAAAGGGGTGTCACTAAAAAGAAAAAGAAAACAAAGATAAAGATATAAACAAGAAAGTATGGATATGTACGATGCACGTGTAAGATGGAAATGCTATGGCAATTCTAGAGTGCAAGAAACTAAAATATGCCAAGGCAAAATAGAATGGATGATGATGGCAAGGTGAATGTATGGAGGTGATGTGTAGTGTAGAGCAGAGTGATTGCAAAGTAACAAGTAAAATAAAGAAAGTAAGTTATAAATGCGGAGGCAAAAACAGGATGCTAAAACACGTTTGGACTATATGATGTACTGACCCTCTATTGATGAACTTTCTCGGGTGTGACTAGGTGAAAAACTCCTATAGACTTCTTACCCCTTACTCTTACTAACACAAAGCTACTATGGTGTATACTCACTCGAAAGAGGTTTCTTAAGTGTTCCCGCTCTTTCGAGTCATAGGAACCTGACAAACTAAAATGCCATGGTATTTTCGCCTGTCACGCGAATGACACTCTAGCCTATCGGTTAAAGCACACTCCTTTTAGTCGTTGAAACCCTCCCCTACGCCTCGGCCGAGTGCTCTAGGTTTGGATTAGGCTCTATTTTCAGTCTAGAACCCATTGCTCACGTAGATCCTCCCTTAGCCTCTTCCGAGTGATCTTAAGGATCTATAGCTACGCCTCTTCCGAGTGCTCTAGCATGCACCTAAACAAAGGATATTGGCCGTGCCTCTTACATGCCTAGATGATTATCAACAATGAGCAAAGCAAATAAACAAACACATAGAAGGCAATATATTAATAAAGGTAAAAGTTAATCATCCACAAAAGCAACCACCTAAACAAAGCTAACACATGGTGGTGCTAAATGTTAAAGTTAAATCATCCACATAAAACCTTAAACATTTAACAAAGTATCCTCTTAAAAATATAAATAAAATAAAGAAAATGAAAGGAGGACTAGAAGACACCCTTCGGTTGATTGGACCGTCGGATCTTCACTACCACGCGACACCTTGGTGTGCTAGCCCCTTCCGGGTGCTTAGCACACCACTCCCTTCGTGCTCTATCAATGGAGGACTCCTTGGCCGGAGTTTGGAGGAGAAAGGTGGGAGCTTTCCTCCGCCGCAAAACTGCTCCAAAGGTGCCTCCTTTACTGTGTTTTTGCTCCTCAAAAGGCCTCTCTTTTTTTGTATAGGTCACCGTGTCTTTTAAAGAGGGTGAAAACCCCTAAAAGATGTGTAAAAATCCATTTCTGTCCTGGCATTTCTGCAGGACTTGCAGAGGTGACAGTGGTCCCCTACGGAGGTGGCTCGCAATAAGGCAATACTCGCTGTGGTCCCCTACTGAGGTGGCTGTGTCCAGGCTGTAGTGGTCCCGATCGGCTGTGGTAGCACCAGCTGACACTCTCATCAAAATATCTCTTTGTCGTCTAGCTCAACCCAGGAGTTCTCTAGCTTTGCCATGGCATTTTCCCATCGCTATCCTTCTGTGAATGCCATGACAAATTGCCTCAACTTCTGTTTTTGCTTCACCTACACACACAACTAAAAAGAACTACCCTTCCCATTAAATAGCACCTATTACCACATAAAAATGCCAAGGCATAACTAAAAGACTATACGCAATGTTATGAACCTAAATGCAACTAAATGAACCTATATGAGCCTAAGGACACTCAATAACTTAAGTAAAAAGGCCTAAAATATAGCCTTTTTGTAGAGTTATCAGGGATATCATCTCAATACAACGACTAAGATTTGTCAGTTACAAAAATGGCTCGGGGTAATATCATGAATGATGGTCTCTCTCGAAGTCTCCATAACATTCCTCTATTCTTCAAATCTTCAACCGAAACACTGTGAAGCTCATTCGCATTCTATGTTGAAGATGAAATTTTCCTTGCAGCTCCTTGTATCTGGATGGTCCATTGTCAATTCTCGTTCTCATCTCTAAATGGTATGAGTTTGCCCCAAAGTAGGTATTGGGCGTACTGAATTTGTCTCTTTCATGCTTTTCATTTGATCTTTAAGTCTTTTATTCCTCTATACAACCTTGTTGTATTCCCCGAACTTTAACCCGGAACACCCTTGAGCTTGTTTACGTCTTCCACTAAAAATTAATTCTTTCATACAACCTTTTGCGTATAAACGGTGCATCATGCCAATTCTTACTCTTACCCCCAAATGGTGTAGGTACGAAGTGACGTATTTCTAACATCGACATTATGTGTGTTGGAATTGCTTCCTCACGGTTTCCCCTTAATCTTCATGTTTTGAACTTCGTTTCGTCAAAATGAGACCTCAAAGCTTGGTTCTTCGAGTCACCGTCTTTGCACTTGTTGGTATAATCTGTTAAAGGTATGATCTTCCTTTTATGACTGCTTCCATTTTAGACCATATCGGGATCCTTCGTGTTGTTGTTTCAAACAAAATCCCCCTTTAACAAAGTTTTCAATTTCAAACTATTTTCAACTTCGATGTGCTCTTTATGACATGATAATGCATGTAAAAAAGAAACAAAAGAAACAATGAAACAAATGGTTAGTCACAGTAAAAATATTTAGAGGGGCAAAAAAAATACAATGGAAATAAACACAGATATGGTTCACAAAGAAAACCCTAATCTATCTTTCTAGGGTTATCCGCATGGCTCTATCGGGTGGGTTTCCTATGTTCTCACTCATGTGGTTCGGTTCTAATTGAGGTACTCGAACCTATCTTATCAACTTCTAAGGCAAATAAGAGCTCAAATTATGGCCCATCAGAGGCTTGCGAATTGGATTCGGTTCGAGGGAAAGCACGACCTAATGACGTGGAGGGATGCTCACTTGTCAAAGGCGTGGATTCCGGAAGTGTATTACCGACCCATGGAGGGTTACTCACTTAGGTATGGGCGTTTCACTCCCACTTAATACGTTAGAGCTCGGGTATAGAGCTTGATGGAATGATGCAACACATGTCGGTGATTCCTTATAAATTAAACGAAAAATTAATTTGAATTCACCAATTATTAAAGCCCGTTAAATTTTGATCATATTTTAATAAAGAAATCTTCTTAAAATTAAATAAAGTTCAAAAGCAAGTTGAAAACATTTTTATTTGGCCTAACTCTCTTTTTTGTTAAAAACAAAAATATCCCCAACGCAATCGCCATGCTGTAACGACCTTTTTAGAGTCCCAAAGATGGAAAACGAGAATTTAATTGAAAAAAGTGTGGAGGTAAAAGGTCTTCAATGCTACTTATTTAATCCCCTTTGAAAATGTCATTTAAAAAGATTAATTCTTTTAAAACAATAAAATTGGAGTCGCCACCGGTCACTAAGGTAGACAGGACACCGTAAAAAGAAAACCAGAGATTCATTTCGAAAAAGGGTTCGGGAGTTGGTTACGCGTGGGGAAGGATTAGCACCCCCAACACGCTCGAAATCGGAACCAAAAATATTTTCATTTTTGAACTTTAACTTAATTTTAAATCGGTTTCTAAACTCAAAATTGACCTTAATTTAACGGGCTTAATTTAATTGGTGAATTCAAATTAATAAGACATTTAATTAATAAGGTTGACGATACAACGAACCAAAGACTAAATCAACGTCAAATAATACTGACCGCAGCGTTAGTTTAGGGTTCAGATTCCGTACGTCACCTTTATGAATGGTGCATACATAAATAGAATGATGTCATGATCTTATCACTTTTAAATGTTATTTACCTTGAGACGGTAATGGTTAATTCTAATATTTGGTCAACGTCCGATAATTCGGACCGTTATAACACGAATATAAAAATTAATAAATACATCTATTTTTTATTATTTCGATTCATAACTTAAAAAACAATTACTAATAAGAAAATAGTCATATGAGTGATGAATTAAAATGCATGACAAGCGCATATATACATACATACGAGATTGTTAAAGCTTTAAAAAGCGTATATTTTATACCCTTTTACTTAAGGTTTTGTTTGATTTCAAGTTCATTTGCATTGCATTGCATTTAGATGCATTTCGTGTGCATTTGTATTTAGATTAGGATTTTATTTTATTTTTATTTTTAAAAGATGCTGCTTGGAAGGGTATTTTTTTGGTGATTTTGTGTAGATGCTGGAGCAAAGTTGAATGATTGGAAGAGATGTTGTAGCATATTTCTATGGTGTTGGATCGGACTTCAAGGATGCTACAACATTATGGGCGGACAAAACAGAACGGAAGAAAGGACATACCTGCAGCCCACTGTCCTCACGAGTTTTCCAGGCCAGCTGCACCTCTTCTGCAAATGTTGCAGATGTCGCACCGCCTCTGCAGACCTGCATTTCACTGCCATCTGCTGCAGCAAATGTTAGGGAATATTCCCTTGGCATCTTTAGGGCATAAAACCCTAGAAGTCTCCTATAAATACAACCCCAAGTCTCCTTCAACAAACATGTTGAGCAAGAGAAAGGAAAAATCAGTAGCTAAAGGAGCAACAGAAAGGAGTGAACTTTAAGGGAGCACGAGAAAGAAGAAAGAAGAAAGGAGCCCACTTTCCATCGTCTTCAACCTCTAGCCAAGCCACCATTGCTGAAGAGCTTCAAGCAAGGGATTTGTGTGACTTCGGGAGGACCGACAAGCTAGGAAAAGCTTCACGGCACATGCGTTTGAGACTTTCTTCCTCTTCACTTTGTTTTACCTCTTTTCTAAGTTGTTGAAAATGTATCGCAAGGGACAAAAGTTGAATAGTTTTTCTTACCTAGCCATGAACTAAACTAGTATGGCTAAGGCTTGTGTTGGATGATTTTTACTTTGTTTTAATGAATGTTTATTGTTTTGTGTGTTTATCTTAGTGTTTTGTTCAAGAAAGCTAACACATTTTTCATCTAAACCTTGGTTTGTAAGAGCACCGGGAGGTAGCCATAGCTCAAGGAGTTCGGGAAGCTTAGATCTAGGGATAGACAAAGGTAGACCAACTTGAACAATGGGGTTACTGCGGGAGCAGAATCCTAACTCACCTTAGGGATAAGGTAGAGTTTTAACGACTAAAAGGGGTAGTACTTTATCAATATTAGGAGTGTTAGGGTTGAGACCGGGAGGTAATGCCTTAGCATTTTCGAGTGTTAGGCCTTCTGACTAGGGATAGTGGAGGCATTTTCAGTAAACTCTGTCGAGCACTAGTAAACTAGTGGAATAGTAGCGTTCAGGAGAATAGTAAGGTCATACCATAGCAAGCCTAGCCTGTCTTAAGCTTGAATATCTTCTCTGTTTTCTGTTTGTGCAGCTTTATTTATTCCTCTAATATCTGTTTTAATTGCTACTGTATTTTCGTGACAATCTTTGTTTTGATCTAGCATTATTGGTGACATCTTTATTTTGCTAAAGCATTTTGGTGACATTTGCAGAATTGCTTTAGCATATGTTCATACAAAGGATTACTTTATCTTTTGTGTATGTTAACTATTTTTGAAATAACCTACCCAATCCTCGTGGGAACGATCTCACTCACACACTTTATTACTTGTTCAATGTGTATATTTACACATTATTGCACTTAAAATCAACACCTTTTAGGGAGCAACAAGTTTTTGGCGCCGTTGCCGGGGATTGAGGCAATAGTCAATTTCAATCATAGTTTTCATACTTTTTATCTTTTTATTTTTATTTTGTCTTTTTAGTCTTTTTATTTTGTTTAATCTTTGTTTTCTTTGTTTTCTTTTTAGATTTTTGGTTAGTGGATGCCCAGAGTGAATTGTCGAGAAGGCCTCGAACCATTTATTCTGAAAATCTAAAAGTATTTTAAATAAATGAGGCGAGAGAAAAGTAAAAGAATAATGTTGCGTGCTCCAGGATTCTAGAATCAAAATATTGCAGCAAGACCCAGGGCAATTCGAGATCACCTGACACCGATCTTGGATGACCTCAATTCTGGGATAGTGACACCTAAGATTCAAGCAACACACTTCGAGCTCAAACCTGTGATGTTTAATATGCTCAACTCGATCGAAGAAGTTTGAAGGATCTCCTCACGAGGACGCTCGACAACACATCCGTGCTTTCTTGGAGGTTTGCGATTCGTTCCGCCAACAAGGAGTGCACGAAGATGTGTTGAAGCTCAAGCTATTTCCATACTCTTTGAGGGACCGAGCAAGAGAATGGTTGAAAGGTATTCCGGCCGGTTCGATGGAGTCATGGACAACTTTGTGCAAAAGCTTTTTGGCAAGATACAACCCACCCAACATAAACACTCAATTGCGAAATGTGATAGCATCCTTCAGACAAGGGGATGACGAGTCGATGTACGAGTGTTGGGATCGGTACAAGAACTTGCTGAGAAGGTGTATCAATCACGGTTTTCAAGATTGGACTCAAATCGTGATGTTCTATAATGGAGTCAATGCATCCACAAGGATGATGTTAGATGCTTCAGCAAATAGGACACTGCTGGACAAGTCGCCAGAAGAAGCATTTGATATTTTGGATAAAATAGCCAACAATGATTATCAGTTTCCAACTACAAGGTTGGGAACAGGACGACGAACTCAAGGAAAGCTAGAGCTCGACGCCAACGATTCTGTCTCAACACAACTTTCTGCTATCACAAATATGTTGAAAAACCTTCAACAACCCAGTGAAGTACGAGATGCTAAGGCATTAAGTTGTGTGCATTATAGTGGAAACCATTTTGATAAAGACTGCCCAACTCATCTAAAGTCTGTTCATTATGTTGGAAACTTCAACAAAAATTCCAACAATCCCTACTCCAACACGTACAACCCAGGATGGAGACAACATCCTAATTTTTCTTAGGGTAATCAAGGATCGAATCAAGAAAGCAGCTCGAATAGGCAGCAACCCATGGCATCAAACCAAGGAGTCCAAGGTTTTCAAGGAAATATGCCATGGCAAAATGACAACAAGGGAACAGTTCATCATCAAAGTCACAACAATTCTTTGGAAGCTTCACTGCAAGAATTCATGGCTTCGACCAAGGAGTTCATCACATCAACGAAAACATTAATGCAGGAGCATTCCACCACCATCGCTAATCAAGGTAATCTGTTGCAGACCCAAGGCGCACTACTGCAAAGTCACAGCTCTTCACTTAGAACGCTGGAGACTCAAGTAGGTCAAATTGCTCAAGCATTACAAGCAAGACCGAGAGGCAACTTGCCCAATGATACTGAAGTCACTAAAAATCATGGCAAGGAGCAATGCAGCGCACTTACCTTGAGGAGTGGAAGACAAATCAACATGGGGGAACAACTCAAAAGAAAGGAGAAAGAAGAAACCCTCATTCATGAGCAAAAAGAAGCTGAACAAAAAGAAGAAAAATCAGCTCAAGAAAAAACTAGAGAAAACTTAAATACTGAGGCATTTGGTGAGAAGCTTGTAGATGCTGCAGCAAAAGAAGAAGCACCATCTTAACCTTTGGAGGACGTAAGACCCTCACCACCATTCCCTCAGCGTTTGAAGCAACACAAAGAGGATCTCCAATTTCAAAAGTTTGTAAGTATTCTGGACCAATTTCATATAAATATTTCATTTTTAGATGCTACTGATCAAATGCCCTCATATGCAAAGTTTTTGAAAGACATTGTTACAAAGAAAAGAAAGGCTGAGAATTTTGAAACAATTGCTATAGCATCTGAGTTCTATTCTGGGAGGACTGAGCTTGCCATGAAGAGGCAAGATCCTGGCAACTTCATCATTCCATGCTCGATAGGAGACAATTTTGTGGGTAGAGCACTAAGCGACCTCGGTTTGAGTGTTAATCTTATGCCAAAGGCAATATTCAAGAAGCTTGGTATAGGGAGTACACGACCTACCACTGTCATCTTGCAATTGGCGGACCATTCTCATGTCCGACCAGAAGGCAAAGTGGAAGATGTGATAGTAAAAGTGGGCAAGTTTGTGTTCCCAATGGACTTTCTGATTTTGGATTGTGAAGTGGACTACAAAGCACCCATCATCTTGGGACGACCATTCCTTGCTACCGGTCGAATTCTCATCGACTGTGAGAAGGGTTCGACAACAAGCTCATTGCTAAGGCATTACAACGCTATGGGGTCAGGCACAAAATTGCTACAGCATATCACCCGCAGACAAATGACCAAGCTGAAATCTCCAATAGAGAAATCAAGTAAATCCTAGAGAAAACAGTCAACACAAAGAGAAAAGACTGGTCCCTGAAGCTGGATGAAGCTTTGTGGGAATATAGGACAACTTACAAGACTCCTTTAGGTATGTCCCCATTCAAGCTGGTTTATGGGAAAGTATGTCATTTGTCCGTGGAGCTAGAACACAAGGCTTATTGGGCCATCAAAAAGCTCAATCTGGATTTTAAAGCAGCTGGAGAGAACAAACTTTTGGAGCTAAATGAGATGGACGAATTTCGATCCCATGCCTATGAGAATGCTAGGATCTATAAAGAGAAAACGAAGAGGTGGTATGACAAACATCTTTTTCCACAACATTTCTCAGAGGGCCAACAAGTGTTACTCTACAACTCAAGACTTAAACTCTTTCCTGGGAAGTTAAAGTCTCGATGGTCTGGACCATTCCTGATACATAGGGTTTATCCTTATGGTGCTGTGGAGATTAGAACACTTGAAGGAGATCGAATATTCAAGGTCAATGGTCAAAGGATAAAGATCTATAATGGAGCTCCCATTGTGCGTGACAAGGAAGACCCCAGTCTGCAAAATACTTGAGCATTTCTATCATTTCTTTTATTTTGCTTTAACATTTAAATTTCAGTTTGAATAAAAAGTAGATGTTTTTATTTTTCATGTTACTTTTATAATGCTTTTATATCTTTTGGCCTTATTCAACTCACACTCTTTGAAGGTACATTTTCAAACATTGGACAGTGCACCACAGACGCGCAGTGTACAGTGGCAGGCTGGGTTTAGTACACAGTTTGTGCAAAAGAGGACTGAAGCAAGGAAGGACTGTACGGCTACCATTTTTGGAGGGAAAGACTCTTGGAGTTATTTGATTTGGGCCACTAAAGAAGTAGATGAAGAGCCCATAAGTTGCATCCGGTTAGTTTTCAAGGAGAAGAGTAAGAGTCTGGTTGCAATTCAACCCCTCTTTACACCCTATTTACTTTTTCATTAATTATAAAACCCTTTTTCTCTCTCCCACTTACAATCAAATTAAACCCCCATCATATTTTTTTTCTTTTCCAAGAACCCTAGCCGTCTAAACTCTTACCCCATCATCATTATTTTTTCTCTTTCCTCTTCTCCTTCCCAAGCAAGTAACTGTCTCTCTCTCCAAAACCAACTCAACCATCCTCTTCCTCCACTACTTCATCTTCCTCCCCAAAGAAAACAACCCAAAACTCCCTCTTTCTCAAAGAAACCCGAAAGAACATCTCCAAGAAATCCCTACCACTATGGTACGTTGCAAAAACACCGAAGAGTCATCAAGGGCTGCTGCTCAAGCCCGACCGATAGAGATTCAAAAATTCGAGGACGACGCGGTAAAGGACCGATTTCAAAAGATCAAAGGCAGAATAATCCATCAAGAAAAGGGTTTTGTCTATGACACCGCAACCTTCCAAAAGTTGTCGGAGCAAGTTGCTCTCATTATAAAGCGCCATAAGTGGGAGACCTTTGCTCGCCACTTCGGGGCGAAGAAGGATGCGAAACCCATTAATGTCTCGTTGGTCAAGGAGTTTTATGACCACTACACTCGACCGGGGCAACAAACGGTGTATGTCCGAGGAGACACAATTCCCTTTACTACCAAGCACATTAACCAGTTCTATGGCGTGGATGAAGATGACGAACACTTCATCTTCGTCGCTTCTATGCTGGGGAAAAGCCCGGACTTTCTACTTAATGAGCTTTGCATCGAAGGAACTGAGTGGGATGAGGCGAATACTACTGTTGATCGCACTTTCCTAAAGCCCAAAGGGAAGATCTAGATGCACTTTATTAAGCAAAACCTGATGCCCACCACCCATACAGCCATGGTGAACTTGGCTCTGCTACAACTCTTGCACTCGATCTTCAGGAAAAGAAAAATCAATGTGGGGAAGATAATTATGGAGGAAGCACATGCCGTCTTGAAAAGAAAACAAAGCCCCCTGGTTTTCCCATACCTAATTACAGCATTCTGCCGGAAGCAACGAGTGTTTGAGAACGATGAAGATTTTAAGGTAAAGGGAAGACAAGGCATCGCCCTTAAGAAGATCCCAGAACTCATGGGTCTGGAAGAAGTTGCTGCAGTATCAAGTCAATCGTCGACCACAAAGAAAAATGCCACAGCAAATTTGGATGCACTGACTACTGCTGTGGAAAAGACACAGCTACAACTAGCTGCCGTACATGACAAGTTCATGACTTATATGAACTATGCAAGGCAACGAGACATGGCGCTCCAGATGAATTTCATGGATCTACAGCCAGATAATGTAGTTCTCTTTCTAGACTTCCCAGCCCGCATCTTCCATCAAGATGAGCCTGAGCCAATTCCTCCTCAGCAAACTCTGCCGCAGCAGCAACAACAACCTTCACCAGTGCATGAGCACACTACTACCCAGCCATAGCAAGACAAGACTCCTACGGGACCAGTATCTGAACAATCTACTGCAGCATCCGCAACAGCATCGTATCAGGTTCCAGTCGATCCATCAGATCCACCAAAGGAAAAAGACAAGGGACCAGCCATGGAATCACAATCCTCTGGGGATAACACAGTCGAAATAAGCAGTGAAGAGTTTGACCTTAACTCACCACAAGTTGAGGTACCTCCTGCTGATTCCTTAGACACCCTCATCCTACGCCGCAAGGTGAAGCGTATAGCAGGACGACACGCTTCCTTTGAAGTGGAGGAGGACTCGATTCCTGTTGCAATAGCAGAACCAGCGCAAGAGACAGACCAAGACCAGCCAGAAGCAGAAATTACGCATACAGACCCATCGCCACTAGAGCGGCCATAGAAGCGCATCAAGCGCATGGCCACCCGCAAATCAAGACCCGCCAACAAGTAAGCATCTTTGCTTTTTCTTTTTCTTTTTGCATATAGTTTTATTTTACTTGCATTGAGGAAAATGTTAACCTCAAGTTTGGGGGTAGCAAAGTCTTCTCTTTAGCATTTTCATTTCATTCTGCATACATATGAATTTGCTATAGCATTAGATTCAATTTGAGACAGTCTTTAAGTTAGAATAAATGATACCCGATGAAGAGAATTTTAATGCTTTTGAACTGAAATATATCATATTGAGAATAAATTGAACTGAATTAGAAGTTGATACTTTGGAAATTTATTTGACACGATTGTATGTTTCCTATGCTTGAGTGGTAGGAACTTTTTAGAGAACTTAGAATCTATGCCTTAGTTCGAAAAAAAAGAAAAACTCCTTTTTGCTATAGTATATAAATAAACAGTTTAAAAAAAAAGTAGAGATATGAATAAATGCTTTAGCATAAAACTGTAGAAGGACGCTCCTCTATGCAAAAGTTAGCTTATGCTCTGAACATAAATAATGCTACAGCATATGAGCAAATGAAAGTTGTCACGGGATGACTCTACCTACTGGCTCGGGGATGAGATGTTTGCTCCATACTCATCTAGAGTTAAGGATGGTAGTTGTGATGAGTTGACACCCTTCGAAGCAGTTTAAAAAAAAAACTTAGCATGAGAGTAGTTTTTAGGAACTAAGGTATAGTGGATAAGGAAAACTAGAATTTTTATAACACTGTTATGCATGGGCTAGATACAATCGAGCACACACAAGCAAAGTATCCTGTCCGAGTTCAAGTTCTAGGCATTCTCAATATCATGTAGATTGCTATAGCATTTATATTCTGAGGATTAATATTTTGCCTGAATTGTTGTCAAGGATTGAAAGTGATGTCATAGCATTTTTATATGTCATTGCTTGAGGACAAGCAATATCTTAAGTTTGGGGGGGTGTTAACGCTCTAAAAAGCGTATATTTTATACCCTTTTACTTAAGGTTTTGTTTGATTTCAAGTTCATTTGCATTTCATTTCATTGCATTTAGCTGCATTTCGTGTGCATTTGCATTTAGATTAGGATTTTATTTTATTTTATTTTTATTTTTAAAAGATGTTGCTTGAAAGGGTATTTTGTTGGTGATTTTGTGCAGATGCTGGAGCAAAGTTGAATGATTGGAAGAGATGTTGTAGCATATTTCTATGGTGTTGGATCGGACTTTAAGGATGCTACAACATTGTGGGCGGACAAAACAGAACGGAAGAAAGGACATACATGTAGCCCACTGTCCTCACGCGTTTTCCAGGTCAGTTGCACCTCCTCTACAAATGTTACAGACGTCGCACCGCCTCTGCAGACCTGCATTTCACTGACATCTACTGCAGCAAATGTTAGGGAATATTCCCCTGGCATCTTTAGGGTACAAAAACCTAGAAGCCTCCTATAAATACAACCACAAGCCTCCTTCAACAAACATGCTGAGCAAGAGAAAGGAAAAATCAGTAGCTAAAGGAGCCACAAAAAGGAACAAACTTTAAGGGAGCACGAGGAAGAAGAAAGAAGAAAGGAGCCCACTTTCCTTCATCTTCAACCTCTAGCCAAGCCACCATTGTTGGAGAGCCTCAAGCAAGGGATTTGCGCGACTTCGAGAGGAGCGGCAAGCTAGGAAAAGCTTCACGGCACATGCGTTTGAGACTTCCTTCCTCTTCACTTTGTTTTACCTCTTTTCTAAGTTGTTGAAAATGTATCGCAAGGGACGAAAGTTGAATAGTTTTTCTTACCTAGCCATGAACTAAACTAGTATGGCTAAGGCTTGTGTTGGATGATTTTTACTTTGTTTTAATGAATGTCTATTGTTTTGTGTGTTTATCTTAATGTTTTGTTCAAGAAAGCTAACACCTTTTTCATCTAAACCTTGGTTTGTAAGAGCACCGGGAGGTAGCCATAGCTCAAGGGGTTCGGGAAGCTTAGATCTAGGGATAGACAAAGCTAGACCAACTTGAACAATGGGGTTACTGCGGGAGCAGAATCCTAACTCACCTTAGGGATAAGGTAGAGTTTCAACGACTAAAAGGGGTAGTACTTTATCAACATTAGGAGTGTTAGGGTTGAGACCGGGAGGTAATGCTGTTGGGCTTGGAGTGGCTCGATGCACAACCGAATTAACTTTCCAAGTGATGGAGAATTGGCTAATTTGGGTGGATATGTGTGGAAGCAAATATTGGACAATAAACACAAGGATTTATAGTGGTTCGGCCACGCCTACATCCACTACCTTAGCTTCCCACTAAGGATTTTCCAAATTCACTAAGAATTCCAACCTTTTGAGGCCAAAGGGATAACCTTACAATCCTAGACTCAAACCCGAATCTAGCATCCAAAGTTCACAACCCGAACTTTGGGAATTCACTCACAAAGAGAAAAACTTAGCAAACTTGAATCCTTCTAATAAGGCTAATGTTTGCAACTAAGCACTCACCCAATCCTAAGACACTTGAGCATACATAAACATTTGAGCTCACAAGTGTTGTCTACCCAAAAGATGAGAATTATGCACTAAGACAATTTCTTGATCATAATGTTGTTACAATTGAAGCATTGGTCTTCTCTTGATGCTTGGGGCTTCCTTTTATCATCCCAAATGAGCTTCTAGCCGTTTATGACCGTTGGGGATATTTTGGAGCCGTTTGGAGCTGATTACGAGGCTTATTTCCCTTTCTGGTGTAGGCGGTATCGAAACACCTGAAGGCTGTTTCTAAACACCCTTCTTGGGAAAAAGCCGTTGGCCTGCATTTATGAACAGGTATCGATACCAGTATCGATACCGCTCCTAGCCGTTGGGGGTTTTCAAAAAAGTCGTTTTGACCGTTGGGGGTGTTTCGAACCATGGTTCGAAATAGGTGTTCACAGTGGGAAAAGGTATCGATACCTGGTTCGATACCACTGTGAATTTTTGCCTTTGAAACCATTTTGTGAAGAACAGGTATCGAAACACCTAAGGGTGGTTCGAAACACCTGGGTTAAAAAGCTTCTTTGGTTTCCTTAAATCATTTAAAACACTTTCAAACTTTCTCAAAAACATCTTAAATATAATTTCAAGTAGTGTGGACATAAGAACCATTTTTGAAATCTTTTCAAATTAGTCCAAAACTATTTTTCAATTATTATATCAAAACATTAGTTCTACAAATGCCTTAGCATTTTTGAGTGTTAGGCCTTCTGACTAGGGATAGTGGAGGCATTTTCAGTAAACTCTGTCGAGCACTAGTATACAAGTGGAACAGTAGCATTCAGGAGAACAGTAAGGTCATACCATAGCAAGCCTAGCCTGTCTTAAGCTTGAATATCTTCTCTGTGTTGTGTTTGTGCAGCTTTATTTATTCCTCCAATATTTGTTTTAATTGCTACTGCATTTTCGTGACAATCTTTGTTTTGCTCTAGCATCATTGGTGACATCTTTATTTTGCTAAAGCATTTTGGTGACATTTGCAGAATTGCTTTAGCATATGTTCATACAAAGGATTACTTTATCTTTTGTGTATGTTAACTATTTTTGAAATAACCTACCCAATCCTCGTGGGAACGATCTCACTCACACACTTTATTACTTTCTCGATGTGTATACTTGCACATTATTGCACTTAAAATCAACACCTTTTAGGGAGCAAGAGAGAGCAAAGGAATAATGAACAAATATGTATAAACATGAATGTAAAAAACATTGAGAACAATTAAGCGTTGACAAAACATTAAGTGAATGTTTAATGACATATTCCAAACTAAATACCCGTTTCATTAAATAGCAAACCATGATGGAGCAGTGAAATAATTTTAAAAACTATCATTCAAAATTAACATAAAATGACAAACATGACTACATAACATATATAAGTATAAAAATGCACCTACTTGAAATATGTTAAAAAACATTAGCACAAAGCAACATAGGAATGATGCACAAAAAAAACTAAATCCACAACTTATGACAAGTAATATAAACTAACAAGTATATAAGTGCAATGAAACTCCTAAATAATGTGTAAAGGATGAGAGCATGGATTATGATGAGTGCTCAAAAGATCATTATTTTATACACCTTTCATGGGCAATAAGCACTTAATTCACACCTACTTGGACTGATGCATGTACTTAATATGCAATATTTGGATATTCTGCTATTATAACTTATAAAGCTGATATTTATAGAAAATGCAGAATTTACGATATCTTCTGTACTTGTAGGAATAACCACTGCCGAGGCAGCGTTGAGGCCGAGGCAGAACCTGGGCCGCGGCTGCAACTGAAGCTCCAGCACCAATGTTGTAGACGATTGGAAGAGAAAAATAAGTTGGACGTTTCTGGACATGCAGCACATGGATCGGAGCTGATTAGCACATGGAAAGCCCAAGTCAAAGGCCAAAAGGGAAAAACATCTTAGTTGTTATAAACTTGGAAATATTTTATTTATGGAATTTATTTGTATCCTACTCCAAGTTGTACTCCTACTTAGGAAGGGTTTGCCCTAGACGTAGACTATATATACCATAGCCGGCCATTGTTTAGAGAGAGACGATTTAGAGAGTTCACCCTAAGACTCATTGTTTTCTTTCTCTCAATTATGTTCTAAGTTCTCTTAGGGTTTAGGTGAAGGTTGTCGAGTACTTGTGAGAGGAGATTGTACTTTGATCTTTATTTCAATGCAATAAAATATCAAGGTTTGCTTATCCTTTGCCATTCTTTGTTCTTGCATTCAAGCTCGGGAGAGAAGTTTGTAAGTAATCTATTTATCTAGACTCGGGAGAGTTAGATTCACGAAAGGGATAAGTACGGTATTTCAATCGCAAAATACTAACTCGACCTAGGAATAGGTTAAGAGTTTCAGCGGCTAAAAGAAGTGTGGGATTGGTTGATGATTATAATTGATTCACGCCGGGAGTATCATCAAGGATTGATCACCAATAGTACTTCGACTTAGGGATAAGCGGAGTCATCAAAGGACACTTTGCCGAACATTGATAAAGTCCACCCAAGAGCAAGAGATTGTCGCGGCAGACAAGTATCGTTGCTGCCAAGGAAATAATATGCAGTACTGTCGAGGCAGTGATGTACAATTGCATTGGACAGAGACAAGTCAATCAAATCCACAATACAACATAACTGGATCATGTCCTCTCTCTTAATCAAATCTCATCCTCTTTACTTAGTTTTCGTTATTCAAATTATTTAGTTTAAATCAAACCATCTCACTTGTGTTCTTACTTTATTTCAACAGAGCAAGAAGACAAAAGGAAACATATTAAGTATACCAATCCTCGAGGAGACGATAATCCGATAAATACTTATCACTTATTACTTGACGTGTACACTTGCACTGAATTACGCACTTATTACATGCAACAAGTTTTTGGCGCCGTTGCCGGGGATTGGCAACTAAATTTTTTTTTCTTTATTTTCTTGCTTTAGTTATTTTTATTTTTATTTTACTTTGGTTTATTTTTGGTGTATGACCAGGGCCAACCCAACCAATCCATTGTACGAGATTGATCTAGAAATTGAACGTACACGGAATAGGTTGAGGAGACAAATCCAACAAGCAATGGTAGGAAATCAAGGAGATCAGAACATACCTGCTGGCAATGGAGGACTTCCGCCGCCACCAATGCCGCAGCAACCACTACCGCAGCCACTATTGCCGCGGCAGCTCACTGTTAGAGATTTCCTGGTGGAAGATCTGAATGGATTAAACCCTGGAGTTGTTACCCTAGAGATAGAAGAAACCCACTTCGAACTGAAACTTGTTATGTTCAACATGCTCAACACTATGGGACAGCTTGGTGGGTCTTTAACTGAAGATGTCAGGCAACATCTCAAGTCATTCATGAAGATTTGCAATTCATTCAAAATTCAAGGAGTCCATGAAAATGTTTTGAGATTGAAATTGTTCCCCTATTCACTGAGGGATAGGGCAAAAACCTGGTTTAATAGCATTCTAGCAGGATCAATAGGATCTTGGAGTGAATTATCTCGTGATTTCATTACTCGTTTTAATCCTACAAACTTATATGATCGTATACGTAATGAAATTACCTCTTTTCGGCAGGCAGATGATGAACCTATGTACGAGGCATGGGAGCGATATAGGGAGCTACTGCACAGGTGTCTTTTACATGGATTCCCCTTGTGGACATAAGTGACAATGTTCTACAATGCCACTAATGCCCCAACAAGAATGATGTTAGACGACTCTGCCAATGGGACACTCCTTGACAAAGCTCTTGAGGAAGCTATAGAGATTCTAAATAAACTTGCAAAGAACGATTTTCAATTCCCTACATCTAGGCGAGGAGGAATGAGATGCCAAGCCACAGTAAATGAACTAGAGACAAACAACTCAGTGGCAGCACAATTGGCCTCTCTCACTAAACTAGTTCAAAATATGCAAATACAACAAAATACACATGAGGTTAAGGCAATAGATTATTCTGAATGTATGCAAGATGAGGAATCTAGCCTATATGTTGGAAACTACAATAGGAACAATATGATGTCCAACACATATAACCCATCATGGAAAAGGCACCCAAATTTTTTATGGAGCAATCCTAATAATGCCTTGAATCCAATTACTCAAACCTCAGGTTTCCAGCAACCAATGCAACATCTGCCGCAGCAGCAAGCTCAGCAGTCAATGCCGCAATAGCAGATGCATCAGCAGTAGCACACAAGTTCACTGGAAAATTCTCTTAAGGCCTTCATAATGAAAACAGAATCATACATGGCCGAGAACAGCAGTTTCATGAAGAGAACTGATGATTTCATGAATAGAACGGAGATGAGGCTGCAGAATCAAGAAGCAACAATTAAATCATTGGAAACTCAGGTTGGGCAATTTGCTCAGAACCAGAACACTGGACCACAAGGAAGATTACCCAGTAATACTGAAGTTGCTAAGGGAATGGGCCATGAGCAATGCAAAGTAATTACTACTAGAAGTGGCCTACAACTTAAAGAGATATTAGGCAGTCCAGCAGACAAAGTCCCACCAGTAGAACAAGAAGAATCAGACAAAGAGGACTTGGATGCTGCATCAACAGATCATATCTCAGAAATCCGAAAAGGAAGCTCTACCCCAGCAAAAACCTCGGCAGTACCTCAACAATCTGCCGAGACAGCAAAAGACCCAATGGTGCCAGGTATAAAATTCAAAACTAATGAAACCCTGGAAGAGATGAGACCATCACCACCTTTCCCACAAAGGTTGAAAAAACAAAAACAGGATCATTAATTTAAAAAGTTTCTAGATATTTTAAAGCAAGTCCACATCAACTTGCCATTTGTTGAGGCAATTGAACAAATGCCTAATTATGCTAAGTTCGTGAAAGACATTGTGTCTAAGAGAAAAAGGCTTGGTGAGTTTGAAACAGTGGCTGCAACTGAAGGATGCATGGCAATGCTGCACAATCGCATGCCACCTAAATTGAAGGACCCTGGATGTTTTACAATACCTTGTGCGATAGGAAATCACTACGAAGGAAAGGCTTTATGCGACTTGGGAGCAAGTATAAACCTAATGCCTAAATCTGTTTTCCAAAAGCTTGGAATAGGAAGGGCAAAACCTACAACAGTGCTGCTCCAATTAGCAGATAGATCTTATGTGCATCCTGAATGAAAGATCGAGGACATACTGGTAAGAGTGGATAAATTTATTTTTCTCGCTGACTTTCTTGTCCTTGATTGTGAAGCAGATGACAATGCACTGATCATCCTTGGGAGACATTTCCTTGCCACTGGACGCACTCTAATTGATGTGGAAAACGGAGAATTGACAATGAGGGTTAATGACCAACAAGTCAAACTCAATGCCTTCCACAATTTAAAAAGATATGATGAGGCAGAAGAATGCAAAGTCCTCCACACCACAGATGCAGGCACCAAGATATCCTATTTCAGCAGCCACTGCCTTGGAAGCATGCTCGGTAGAATATTTGGCAAGAAGATTAAGCCAGAGGTAGAGGCAGCAAAGAGAGAAACACAGTGTGTAGGCACATACAATTCCAATCGGACATGACCACATGGAACAGTAAAGAAAAATTCAACAAGGGATGGGCATGAATCCAAAGGGAATGGCCAACATCTGAATCATAATTCTGGCCAACATGAGACAATCACTTTAGGAGATGCATTTGCATGCACTCCCCCAGTTACATAATCTCTTCCCTTTCTTTTATTATTATATTAGGATTAATTTAGTCTAGAGTATATTTTTATATTTATCTTTAAATATTTTCTTGTTTTTGTTTAATTATTTTTTTTAGGATAATAAAGCAAGAATAAAGGAGAAGTAGTTCACAGCAGGAAATCTGCTACCGTGGCAGTGCACAGTGTCAGGGCCGCAGCAGTTCCAATGGGCAGAACAGTGTAACGGCTAGTCTGCCGAGATTTCTGCCGCGGTAGTAAAAACTAAACGGCAGTAAAGTCTAACGGCTAATTGGTTCAAACGGCTACATGGCCAAGGCATATATAAGCACCTTCCTTCTCTTGAACTATTCACTCTTGCATTCTTGATTTCTTTAAATTTACTTGCTAATCTCTCACAATACTCTCTGTTCTTTTCATGATATATTAGAACTTTCAGGAATTTTTTTCAAGAAACTCTCCAAGATCATAAATTCTTCAACACTTACACATGGCCACCTACAACTGTTTTGCCCCCTCCGTTGTCGAAGACCGCTTCAAGAGGTCTTTCATTGCTCGGCAGTTGTGGGAGGAGCAAGGGTTCCAATACTCTGATGAGGAAAACTTCAGCATCGAGCACTACTTGTTCGACAGGATCAAGTATCAAGCATGGCAAGTCTTTTGCCTACAACCCACTCAGGCCAACGCCACCATCGTGCGGGAATTCTATGCACATGGGCCGAGCAAGGACTCTCTATACGTCCACACCGAGGCAGGCCTGTTCGCCTTGATGCCGAGACAATCAACCAATTCTATGGCCTAGCCCCTGAACGTGATATCCACTCAGAGTTCTTCGAAGACATCACCAATGAAGATTACGAGTTGATTAAAGATGACCTTTGCTACAACAATACTCCTTGGGAAACCGATGCCCATAGAGGATCGGTAGCAAGGCAGAACCTCAAGCCCGAGGCCAAGCTATGGAACACCTTTGTCAAAAGACGCCTCATCCCCACCTCCCACAATAGCACGATGGACCGAAGGTGATTGGTACTCATCCAATCCATCATCAACAAATGAAGCATCAATGTTGGAGAGATAATTTTAAGGGAGATACACGAATGCGGTAAGAAGGAAAGAGGGCCTTTATATTTCCCTTGTTTAATCACTGGTTTGTGTATTGCCGCAGGTGTACTAGTAGAAGACACGGACGAATACACCCCCCAAAGGCGTGGATGGACCAAAGACTTCTGCCAAAAAGTTATGCAGATCACACAAGTAGAGCCAGTCTAGGCAACCCCTCAGCAATACACTGTTGACTTCACTGCCGGAACCCAGTACACGGCAGACATGCCTGACACTGCCTACACCACTGCCGTAGCAGACCCCTACCAGGAGATATTACAGAGGATGGCAGCTATGGACCTTCGCCAGCAACGATACATGGAATATCAAAGAAACTTCAACAGCACACTTGCCCAGATGATGATCCAAAATTTTCCCAGCCAAGGGGTGCAATTTCCAGAATTCCCAGCCAACATGTTTGTAACGGCTGCACCCTACACCGAGAAAACTCCAGCCCCAGGACCGAGGCCATTCTTCCCTACTAGACCACAGCAATAGTTCAATGCTCCTGGTCCATCTAGGGCAGCAAACTCTACCGCAGCATCATCGACCAGCCGACGGCCAGCAAAAAGGAGAGCAACCTTCCGCACACCACCAGGATCCCCCATCCCCATGGGCAGCCTATCGGCAGAGATAGATGCCTATATACATCAAAGCTCATCCAATGTCGGGCCAAGCACTCACTATGCCGAGGCAATGAATGTTGAAGAGGAAGGTGGGACGGACATAATGCATACGGAAGAAATTGTCGAAGAAGAAGAAGGAGAAGAAGTGGATGCTCCTTTGTAAAAGACACCACCCACACGAGTTCAACCACCCCAGCAAGCAAAAACTCAACAATCACCAGCACAAGGATCAAAAATGAAAGAGTCGGCAGGAAGGCCTAGAAAAAAGATCGTTACCAGCAGCTCCTCAGAGTCTCTTTAAATTCTAAGCCTTTACTGCCTTTATTTCTTTATTGATTTTATTACCTGCTGTGTGATATAAGCATTAAGGACAATGCTCAGTTTGAGTTTGGGGGTGTAGATGCACTGCCGAGGCATCCTATTGCCGCGGCCTTACCATGAAAATGAGTATTTTTTTCTGAAATATTTTTTTAAGTGCATTTATTTGCCTCTTACTTGAATTATTGCTTTTACTTTTGCACTGTCTTTCATCAGTATTGCCTTAGTTTATTCTTTTAAGGCTATAGAAATCTTTCTCCTTACCATGGCTAGGTTCTGTTTTAAAGGATTAACCTTAGAATACTTAAGGAAGAAAACTTAGAAGCTTGCTATAAGGTTGATATTAATAAACACTTTTGGGACTTGTTTGATTTAGGAATTCTTTTAATGAACTTAGGTGATAAAGACTTAGATCTTTGGAAAAGTGACTAGAGGTGCCTATCACCGGCTCTAGGAATCACTCTTCTTTATAGTAGAGGTGCCTAAAATTGGCTCTAGTATGCTAAAGAAATTATTAAAAGAAAAGAAGGAAATAGAAAACACATGCCTTGAGGTGCCCGAAATTGGCTCAAATTATTGATGTTTTTAAGAAGAGAACACTAAATCCAAGTCTACTTGTCTTGAACTTAGAGTTTGTTTCCGAGTAAAATCCTTGAGTAAACGAAAGGCTAAGACTAAAGAATAGGCATAGTTATGGTGGGGAGAATAGATGGAAAAGTAAGACCAAAAGAGAATAAGGTTTGGCAAATTGATGGTTTGCATTGCTTGAGGACAAGCAATAGTTCGAGTTTGGGGGTATGATGAGTGCTCAAAAGATCATTATTTTATACACCTTTCATGGGCAATAAGCACTTAATTTACACCTACATGGACTGATGCATGTACTTAATGTGCAATATTTGGATATTCTGCTATTATAACTTATAAAGCTGATATTTATAGAAAATGTAGAATTTACGACATCTTCTGTACTTGCAAGAATAATCACTACCGAGGCAGCGTTGAGGCCGAGGCAGAACCTGGGCCGCGGCAGCAACTGAAGCTCCAGCACCAATGTTGTAGGCGATTGGAAGAGAAAAATAAGCTGGACGTTTCTAGGCATGCAGCACATGGATCGGAGCTGATTAGCACATGGAAAGCCCAAGTCAAAAGCCACAAGGGAAAAGCATCTTAGGTGGAATAAACTTGGAAATATTTTATTTATGGAATTTATTTGTATCCTACTCCAAGTTGTACTCCTACTTAGGAAGGGTTTGTCCTAGACCTAGACTATATATACCATAGCCGGCCATTGTTTAGAGAGAGACGATTTAGAGAGTTCACCCTAAGACTCATTGTTTTCTTTCTCTCAATTATGTTCTAAGTTCTCTTAGGGTTTAGGTGAAGGTTGTCGAGTACTTATGAGAGGAGATTGTACTTTGTTCTTTATTTCAATGCAATAAAATATCAAGGTTTGCTTATCCTTTGCCATTCTTTGTTCTTGCATTCAAGCTCGGGAGAGAAGTTTGTAAGTAATCTATTTATCTAGACTCGGGAGAGTTAGATTAACGAAAGGGATAAGTACGGTATTTCAATCGCGAAATACTAACTCGGCCTAGGGATAGGTTAAGAGTTTCAGCGGCTAAAAGAAGTGTGGGATTGGTTGATGATTATAATTGATTCACGCCGGGAGGTATCATCAAGGATTGATCACCAACAGTACTTCGACTTAGGGATAAGCGGAGTCATCAAAGGATACTTTGCCGAATGTTGATAAAGTCCACCCAAGAGCAAGGGATTGCCGCGGCGGATAAGTATCGTTGCTGCCAAGGCAGTAATCTGCAGTATTGCCGAGACAGTGATGTACAATTGCATTGGACAGAGACAAGTCAATCAAATCCACAATACAACATAACTGGATCTTGCCCTCTCTCTTAATCAAATCTCATCCTCTTTACTTAGTTTTCGTTATTCAAATTATTTAGTTTAAATCAAACCATCTCACTTGTGTTCTTACTTTATTTCAACAAAGCAAGAAGACAAAAGGAAACATATTAAGTATACCAATCCTCGTGGAGACGATAATCCGATAAATACTTATCACTTATTACTTGACGTATACACTTGCACTGAATTGTGCACTTATTACACGCAACAGATTACTCAAAACATACTATTATTTCTGCAAGACAAAATGTAAAACTAAAATTGATTTTGATATAACAATTATGTTCAAGGACTATTTTGTAATAAATTTTTAAGTCCCTAAGTCAAACTTTATGTTTCAAGTCAAACCAAGAACTTTGAAATAATTTTTCTAAGTGTTTTTACACAAGAGTATCGATACCCCTAGAACAGGTATCGATACCGACCTGCATTTTTAAAGAATGTTCTTGAGATCAAGAACAAGTATCGAAATATGGTTCGATACCAGGACCTCACTGCCAACATTTGTTTCGAACCAAGTATCGAACCAATATTTATGATTTAATTATTTTAAAATTATTTAAAATTATGACTCATGGTTCGATACCAGTATCGATACCCCCTTTAATCCCCAACGACTCTTTTAGCATTAAATGAGTCGACCGTTGGTGGCAGTTAAAACTTTAAAAGATGGTTAGCCTGTTTCAAAACATGGTTCGATACCAACCTTCACAGTTTACTAAAGGTATCGAAGCATGGTTCGATGTCCCTTTGTTAAATGTAAAACATCTCTTTCTATTTGTGGTCTGTTTCGAAACAGGTACCCGTGTTTCGATACCATAGGGTGTAGAGGTGCATTTATGGTGGAAAGATGAAGCTCCAACGTCTTTATTTACATTTCCAACAACCACAACGGTTAGAAATCAATGAGAGGGTATAAAATGAAGCATTTCAAACAGCATTAACAACTATTTGAACCTCAAGCAACATCCAAGCAATCAAATCCAACTCCCAAAGCACTTCATTTCACATCTTGACTCCCAACTCTTGATTTTCAATTTTAATCTTTGTATTTGAGTTTGGGGAGAGTTAATTCTGTAATTGGAGCATATATTTCTTGTGAGAGAATTCTTTTAGCCCATTCTTATCTCTTGTAATCCTTTGTGAGGATCAAGTCAATTTTGGGTAGAAAATTGGCTTGTTTGTAAAGGTTATCCCTTGAACCTAGAAAAAGGTTGAATTCTTTAGTGAATTGGTTTCAAAATTCTTAGTGGGAGCTAAGGTAGTGGATGTAGAGCTTGTTTTGAAGCTTGAACTACTATAAATCGTGTGTTCTTCATTTTCCAACCCCCCTCTTGGTCAACTTTATAGATCGATCAACTCAATAATTGGTATCAGAGCTAGATCTTTGAAGGGATTCAAATCCATCAAAGAAGATCTAAGGAGTGTTGATCATATCTACAATTCATATCCAATGGCCTCTACTTCCGGAAGTTGGAACGAATCTCACTCCATCATCAAGCCACCCTTCTTCAATGGAGATAAATATCCCTATTGGAAGAATAGGATGAGGTTGTTCATCAACTCAAATGATTATGTTCTATGGGACATAATAGAAGATGGCCACTCAATTCCAATGAAGCAAGAAGGAGATAGGCAAGTGCCCAAAAAGAGAAATGAAATGACCGATGAAGAAAGAAGAAGGATGTTCACCAATGACAAACATTTGCACATTCTCTTTTGTGCTCTTGGCCCCGACATCTACTCCAAGATGTCATCATGTACTAGTGCCAAAGAAGTTTGGGATTCATTGGAGACAACTTATGAGGGCACAAATGACGTCAAGGAAACTAAGATTGGTCTTCTAAATCTTAATTATGAAAACTTTAAGATGGAGCCGGATGAAGACATCACCAAAATGTTTGATCGGTTCTCGGTTATTGTAAATGGTCTCAAAGGCTTTGGTGAAGTCATACCGGAGGAGAAACTCGTGAAGAAGCTCATCTACTCTCTTCCCGAGTCTTGGGATAGCAAGAGAATGACCATTATTGAAGCCAAGGACCTCAAGACTCTCAAACTTGATGCTCTTGTAGAATCTCTTCTCACATATGAGATCATGAAGAAAGTAAGAGAAGAAGAGAAAAAGAAGGAAGATGTGAAGCTAGAAAAAAGAGAAGTTGAAAAGAAAAAAGCAAGGCCTTGCTCTTAAAGCTTCATCCTTCCAAGAAGAGGTGGATACAAGTGAAGAAGAAGAGCTAAAAGAATTGGCTATGGTAGCCAAAAGATTCACTAGGCTCATGAGGGCAAACTGGAATAGGAGATTCCAAAGAAAGAAAGAATTCAAAGGAAAGGGCAAAGAAGATGAGAATGATCAAATAATTTGTTATGAGTGCAAGAAGCTCGGTCACATTAGGACTGATTGCCCACAATTCAAAAGGAAGGGGGTTTAGAAGAAGAAGAAACAAAAAGCACATTTTGCCACTTGGAGTGATGAGGAGTCATCATCCGATGAAGAAAATAAAATGGAAAATCTATATCTCATGGCTCTTGATGAGCCCAAGGTAACCCTTGAACCTTCTTGTAATGATCTCTCTTATGATGAATTATATGATGCATATGATGAGTTACAAGATGTTTATGATGAGTTGGTTTTCAAAGAATCAATTTTAAAAAGCAAGAAAACCATTTCTGATTTAGAAAAGAAAAATGATTCTTTGACAAAAATAATTTTGGAGTTTGAAGAAAAGGTTGTTATTTTAAATGATGATTTAAATTTTTTTCAAAAAGAAAATGTTGATTTAAACAACCTTATTTCTAGTTGAGTGAAAATCACCACAAAGTGGTGAATGAACTCAAAGAACAAATCAAAGTGGTTGGTAGCCCAAATTTTGAAAAAGGAAGTTCTTTAAAAACCAACCATGTGAAAAAGAATTTTCATAACCACAAACAAAGAGGTTTTCAAAGGCATGCTAGACATAAGAGAATTAGGAGTACAAGTTCCTAATAATATTCAAGCTATTGCATCTTGGATTCCTAACGGAACCAAGCTTTTAGGAACTAACTCTCATGGACCCAAAATGATTTGGGTACCAAAAATCAAAAACTAAATCTTTGTTTGTAGGTTGAGCATTGATTCAAGACCAAAGCTTCAAGTGAAAACATGTGGTACCTTGATAGTGGATGCTCAAGGCATATGACCGGAGACAAGAGACGATTTAAGGAGTTAGAGCTCAAAAGTGGAGGAGTAGTGACTTTCGGTGACAACTCCAAAGGCCAAATTGAGGGTATTGGCTCTATTGGTAATCACTTCTTATTCTCATTGAAAATGTCTTACTTGTTAATGGTCTTAAGCATAATTTGTTGAGCATTAGTCAACTTTGTGATAAAGGGTTCTATGTGTCTTTTGATAAATGTGGTTACAAAATAATAGACATAGAATCTAATAAAACAATGCTCATAGGTCATAGCACAGGAAATATCTATATGGTGCATCTAGATGACATTAACCTATTTCGTGCATGCTTTGTAGCTAGTGATGAAAATGATGCATGGTTATGGCATAGGAAACTAGGACATGCTAGCATAAGTGTTTTAGAGAAATTAGCTTCCCAAAATCTAGTTAGAGGTTTAACTGAGCTCAAGTTCTCTTTAGATAAGATTTGTGATGCATGTGCTAAGGGTAAACAAAAGAGAGTTTCTTTTAAGTCCATTAATGATGTTTCAACTAGTAGAGTATTACAATTGATTCACATGGATCTCTTTGGACCTATTAGAACTACTAGCTTGGGTGGAAAATCATATGCTTTTGTTATTGTAGATGATTACTCTAGATACACTTGGGTTTTATTTTTAAGTACCAAAGATGAAGTCTTAGAAAAATTCATCATATTTTTAAATATTTCTCAAAATGATCTTGATCAAAGAATTTCTCATATTAGAAGTGATCATGGAACCGAATTTCAAAATTTAGGTTTTGGGAATTTTTGTAATGAAAATAGGATTAGCCACAATTTTTCGGCTCCTCGCACTCCTCAACAAAATGAGGTAGTTGAGAGGAAAAATAGAACTTTAGAAGAAATGGCTAGGACCATGCTTTGTGAAAACAATTTACCTAAGTATTTTTGGGCACAAGCCACAAGCAATTCTTGTTACATTATAAATCGAGTAATGATTAGGCCAATTTTGAAGAAGACTCCTTATGAGATTTTAAAATCCAAAAAGCCTAACATTAGCTATTTTCATCCTTTTGGGTGCAAGTGTTTTGTGTTAAACAATTGAAAAGATATTCATATAATAAATATTTAAATAAAAATATTCAAATAAAACATATACGAATAAAAATATTCATATAATAAATATTTGATTAAAATATTCAAATAATAAATATTCAAATAAAAATATTCACATAAAATATTCAAATAAAATATATACGAATAAAAATATTCATATAATAAATATTCGAATAAAAATATTCATATAATAAATATTCGAATAAAAATATTCATATAATAAATATTCGAATAAAAATATTCATATAATAAATATTTGAATAAAAATATTCGAATAAAAATATAGAGGAATAAAAATATTCGTATAAAAAATATTCGAATAAAAATATTCGTATAAAAAATATTCGAATAAAAATATTCGAATAAAAATATGAATAAAAATATTCAAATAAATATTTGAACAAAATATTCGAATAAAAATATTTGAATAAAATATATATGAATAAAAATATTCGTATAATAAATATTCGAATAAAAATATTCCAATAAAATATATACGAATAAAAATATTCGTATAATAAATATTCGAATAAAAATATGCTTATAATAAATATTCGAATAAAAAATATATGAATAAAAATATTGTACACAAATCCTTACAACTTCTCACCATGAGCTAAAGGAGCCCATCCAAGGGTAAGGATTTATGTACATACACAATTTACTACGAGAATACATAAATTGGTACAAGAAATGTAAGGATTTATGTATGTACACAAATCCCTACAAAATATACACAAATGCTTACGAAAATAATAAGGAAAAAGGTATGTACGCAAATCCTTACCCTTGGATGGCTCCTCTAGCTCATTGTTTCGAAGTCGTAAGGATTTATATATATACCTTTTTCCTTACGTTTTTCGTAAGCAATTGTGTATACTTTGTAAGGAATTGTGTACATACACAAATCCTTACCATTTTTGTGTCATATTATGTATACTCGTAGCCAATTGTGTATGTACACAAATCCTTACCCTTGGATGACCTACTTTAGCTCATGGTTTTGAAGTCGTAAGGATTTGTGTATATACCTTTTTCCTTACGGTTTTCGTAAATCATTGTGTATACTTTGTAAGGAATTGTGTACATACACAAATTCTTACCATTTTTGTGTTATATTATGTATACTCGTAGCCAATTGTGTATGTACACAAATCCTTACCCTTAGATGGCCTCCTTTAGCTCTTGGTTTCAAAGTCGTAAAGATTTGTGTACATAGCTTTTTCCTTACAGTTTTCGTAAGCCATTGTGTATACTTTGCAAGGAATTATGTACATACATAAATCCTTACCATTTTGTGTCATATTATGTATACTCGTAGCCAATTGTGTATGTACACAAATCCTTACCCTTGGATGCCTCCTTTAGCTCATGGTTTAGAAGTCGTAAGGATTTGTGTACATACCTTTTTCCTTACGATTTTCGTAAGTCATTGTGTATACTTTGTAAAAAATTGTGTACATACACAAATCTTTACCATTTTTGTGCCATATTATGTATACTCATAGCCAATTGTGTATGTATACAAATCCTTACCCTTGGATGGCCTCCTTTAGCTCATGATTTCGAAGTCGTAAGGATTTGTGTACATACCTTTTTCTTTATGATTTTCGTAAGTCATTGTGTATACATTGTAAGGAATTGTGTACATACACAAATCCTTACCATTTTTGTGACATATTATGTCTTCTCGTAGTGATTTATGTATATAGACAAATTCTTACGTTTGTAACAATTTATGTATGTACTGTTTTTCTTATAGTTTTTGTAAGGATTTATGTATATACACAAATCCTTACATTTGTAACAATCTATGTATGTACTGTTTTTCTTACAGTTTTTGTAAGAAATTGTGTATATAGTTCGTAATCAATTATGTACACAAATGACCGGGTAAACCGGTCAAGGCTTTTTTTAGGGGTTTTAAGGGGCTTTTCCTAGAATCACCCACGTATTATTAATCATATTTTATCATAAAAATAATTTTTTTCCTTTTTTCTAAATTTTTAAATATTATATCAAAATTGTTAGTATTAATTTTTTAATACTATTTAAATTCTAGACTTATCCCTAAGCCTTCTTTCGTACCCGTCATTGGATATCACTGTTTTCGTTCACCATTTACTGCCGATGATACTCTCTTGTAATCAATGGAACACACGGACACCTACCATGGATACAATGATTCCACTGAAAACCCTTCACCAAGCTTATGAACCAGATTTATGTTTCTTAATAATCCTTCTTCAACACTAGGAGTTCTCTTCCATTTTCTGATTAGATTCAAATTCTCTTTACCCTGGCTTTACTTGTGATCTGATACTGTACTTGTAGATAACTTTGTTTTAATGTCTTTTATTTCACCTCAAGTTAAAGGAACATAAATCTTATTGCCAGGTTAAACATATATCTATTCCATAACATCTGCAAAAGATTATTAATAAATAAAGCAGGTGATAATACAGAAGTGACTCACTGACATGATAAATTTGTTGATCTAGAGTACAAGAGATGGATGGGTTTTATTGCAGATAACAAATCTCAAATAGTACAGGAGTTTCTTGTAAAGGTGCATACATTATTGAAGTACACAAATAGATTTATTCTGCTGGAAAACCTACTCAAAGTATTCTCATGGAAGTGAAATGTCACAAACAGATGCAAAGAAGTAATGGAAGAAGAGAAAAGAAGTTTGGATTCTAGAGAAAAAGTTTCAGTATAAATATTTTCTACTCAACCCTTTAACAAACCATTCTTATTTATACTCATTCTTGTTTAGAAGCAAACAAAATCGGTTAACTTTTTCGGGGGCCTTCTTTCTCTCGTGCTCCTGCGTTCTCCTAATAATTCGGGCTCCTGATTAACTTCCATTTCCAGCTCACTGGGTTGGTGGTTATCACCTTGCATGTGGCTCATGGATTTGTTACCGCTTTGCATGGATTTGGTAGATAATTCCTCTACATCATTCGTAACATCTCCCTCCCCCATCGCATGAACCTTGTCCTCAAGGTTCGTCAAGGCTTCATCATTAAATGTAGCTGCTATAGGATCACCCACTGGATCTTGTAATAGTGGCAAAGGAGTGATTTGTTGTGTCGGCTGGCCACGACAAGGTTTGAGTTGCGAAATATGAAACACAGGATGAATACGGGTAGTGGCTGGCAAGCTCAACTTGTAAGCGACAAAACCAATGCGTTTCGCCACTTGATACGTTCCAAAAAACCGAGGACTCAACTTCTGTTGGCGACATAGACGAAGAGAAAGTTGGCGGTATGGTTGGAGTTTAACAAACACCCAGCTACCCACCTCAAGCTCTAATTCTCGGTGATGCTTGTCGGCTCGGTTCTTCATTCGAACCTGAGCTTGCAGCAAATTTTTCTTTAAAAGATGTAGCAATTTATCACGATTTTGTAATTCTTGGTTCACATTGTCATTCTTTGCGCTGCCATCCACATATCGAAGTAGGGTCGGAGGATCACGTCCGTATAGAGCCCGAAAAGGGGTCATACCAGCAGAGCTCTGTTAGGCTGTGTTATACCAATACTCTGCCCAAGCTAAGGAATTCTCCCACTTGTTTGGATCTTCACAAACCATACAACAAAGATACATTTCGAGGCAGCGGTTCAATGCCTCAGTTTGGCCATCGGATTGAGGGTGGTAGCGGAGCTCATACACAACTTTGTGCCTTGTAAACGTGCCAACTCGGTCCAGACTTCACTGATAAACACCCAATCCCTGTCACTGACGATAGTACGTGGAATTCCATGCAATTTAATCACACCTTGAAGCAAAATTCGAGCAACCCCCTTACTATCAAATTGTTTAGGCAAAGAGAAAAAATGATCGTACTTGGTAAGTCGATCTACCACCACAAGGATGGTCGTTTTACCATTCGAAGGAGGTAATCCGATAATAAAGTCTAAGGATATATCCTCGAATACCTAGTCCGGAATCGGTAATGGTTGTAGGAGACCAGCCGGCTGTAAACTCTCACTTTTCATTCATTGGCAGACCTGGCAATGTCACACAAATTCCTTCACATCTCGACGCATATTATTCCAAAAGAAATTTGCAGCCAAAAGTTGATGAGTACGATGAATGCCCGCATGGCCCCCGACGCTCGAACAATGGTATTCAAGGAGTAATAATGTGCGTAACCCAACTTCATTCGGTATGATAATACAACCTTAAAAAATCACCAAACCTTCTTTCTCTGAGTACCCTTGAGGTGCATGAATGGCACTGCGAATTTTTTGGCGTAACTCGACAAGAGCAGGATCATTTTCACAAGCTACTCGAATATGGTCCAAAATTCCAAATATTGGCCTGGAAAACGCCATGTACTGAGATTCGTCCTGCCGAGACAAAGCATCAGCAATTGTATTGAACTTCTCGGGTCGATATCGTATCTCAAAATCATAACCAATAAGTTTGGATAGCCAAAGCTTCTGCTCAGGTGTTTGAATAACTTGTTGTGTGAGCTCGCGAAGAGAACGTTGATCAGTAAGCACTGTGAATAGCTAACCCAACAAATACTGACGCCATTTACCAATGGCTTGTGTAATAGCAAACATCTCCTGATGGTAAGTCGATGCTCCTTGCATGCGGGAGCTCAACTTTTGACTGTAGAAAGCCAACGGACGACCTTCTTGTTGCAACACAGCCTCAATGCCTACCCTTGAAGCGTCGGTTTCCACGACAAACTCCTTGTCGAAGTGTAGTAAAGCCAACACTGGTGTAGAAGTCAGACGCGATTTCAACTCATCCATTGCCGCTTGAGCAGATGGTGTCCACGAAAAAGGCTCACCCTTGCATAATAGATCAGAAATAGGAGCTGCCAAAGTCGCAAAATTCTTGATGAACTTGCGATAATAGCCCGCCAATCCCAAAAATCCTCGTACCCCTTTAATCGTAGATGGTGTTGGCCAGCTACTGATTGCAACCACTTTTGCAGGATCCACCGAGAGTCCCTCCCGAGAAACCACATGTCCTAAATACTCAATACGATCTTGGCCAAATGCACACTTTGATCGTTTAGCCACAAACCCATTGTCTCGCAAACACTACAGCACTAACCGAACATGATCAATATGAGCCTGCCAATCCTGACTATAAACCAAAATGTCATCCAAGAAAATCAAAATAAACTTGCATAAATATGACTTGAAAATGTCATGCATTGTAGCTTAAAAAGTAGAAGGAGCATTCGTCAAACCGAAGGGTATGACAAGGAATTCGTAATGACCCTCATGTGTGCGAAAAGTGGTTTTGACGACATCACTCGGACAGACTCGAATTTGATGGTACCCAGATAACAAATCTAATTTGGAGAAAAATTGAGCTCCCCCGAGTTTATCGAACAACTCCTCGGCAGTCGGTATCGGAAACTTATCCTTGATGGTAATGGCATTAAGGGCCCTATAATCGACACAAAAGCGCCATGTTCCATCCTTCTTCTTCACTAGTAACACTAGAGATGAATACGGGCTAATACTGGGACGAATTAAATGATGGTCTAACATATGTTGAACCTGACGCTCAACCTCTGTCTTTTGGAAATATGGATACCTATACGGACGAACATTAACCGGCTTACTAGTTGAATCGAGATGAATTGCATGATCTGTTATCCGAGGTAGCGGTAAACCAGTAAGGGGTTGAAAAACATCTGAAAATTCGGTCAACAAATCGCTCATTTCTCATGGTAGAGGGTTATTGGTGTCGTCGCCTGGATCAACAGAATGAACATAGTAACATGCCGTAAGTGCTTGAGTCTCAGTCATTCGGCGAAGAGAATGAAAGCAGACCAACTGTGGTTCCAACCCCGTGTCACCCTCCCATTGATGTTCATGCCCCCCTTGTCGAAATTGAAAGCGAAGCTTAGAGAAATCCATCGTAACCGGTCCCAGAGTGGCCATCCACGCTACCCCTAAAACCATCTCAGTTCCTTCCAATGGTAATACATAAAAATTAGTTTGTATTTGAGTTCCTTGAATCTGAACCTTGAGATCACGAACACAACCTTCATTTGGAATTCTATCGCCATTACCAACGAGTACTCGAAAGTGTGGAGCTGCCGTGATATTTAATCCCAAAAATTTTGCTGTGCGAGACTGGACAAAATTATGAGTGCTTCCACCATCGATCAATATCTTGACCTCGCGACCCCGAACCTCACCCTTCATACGTAACGTATTGGGTGTGACACAACCAGCGAGAGCAATAAAGGAAACGAGAGACTGCTCACGCACCTCTTCCGCAACAACTTTAGGATCGGAATACTGCACCTCAAGACCAGAATTACCAGCGTCCCGGATATCCTCAGGTTCCTCGTCATCCAACAAAAACATCTATGGAGCCTTACATTTATGTCCCGGAACAAACTTTTCATCACAATAATAGTAAAGGCCCTTGTCGCGGCGTATTTGTGCTTCGGCAGCAGAAATTCGACAGACAGGAGTAGAGAGCGAACGGAACGATCGATCGAGAGGGGGTGGACGACCTGGTAGAACAGTTGGACCCATAGAAGAAATCGGCGGCGTGGGCAAGAGAGGCGATAGTTTAGAAAGTGAACCTCGACTTGAAACTTTGCGTGCATCAGCGGACTTGGCCTCATGAAAACGAGCTAAAGAAATAACCTCAGCCATCGTAGTTGGACGTTGAGCGAGCACTTCATGTTTGAGATCCACGCGCAAACCCGAAATGAAACACTGAGTGAGAAATCCCTCAAAAAGTACCGCAGTGGTACGTAGAGCTAAATCTTCAAACTGCGTCTGATATGCTTCCACGGTAGAAGTTTGGGTCAGCTTGGTAAGTTGACCTTCCGGAGATTCGATTTTGGTAACAGCAAAACGGCGACGGATGGTACTCACCAAATGCTCCCAGCCAGCGAGCTGACGTTGACGTTGCATCCAACGAAACCATTTCCGAGTTGTACCCTCCATATGAAAGGATGCCATGGTGACCCGATGATGATCCTCTGTGTTATAAAAATCGAAGAAGTCCTGAGCAGAAGCCAGACACTCCTCAAGATCTGCTCCGGTAAACACTAGAAGTTCAACTTGCACGGGTCGTGGGGCGAAAGGAAAAGAATCATCAGCATCAACCCGAACCTTGGTCTTACCTCGAAGAATTGCAGGTGGCCCATCGCCTGTCGGGGCTGAAGCAGTCGGTCCCCCCAAAGCAGATGTAAGAGCTGCCACTGCTCGGGTCAAGTCTTGCAAAGAACTGGCAGTGGATTCATTCCATCGAGATTAGGATTTGGCGTGTCGTTGGAGATCAGTCAACCGTTGGTCCTGACGAGTGGTGAGATCCTGAAGAGCCTTAATCGCATCAGCGTTGTTAACCATGATAACAATGAAAGCACTAAAGATGTCACGAACAGATGCAAAAAAGTAATGGAAGAAGAGAAAAGAAGTTTGGATTCCAGAAAAAATGTTTCAGTACAAATATTTTCTTCTCAACCCTTTAACAAACCATTCTTATTTATACTCATTCTTGTTTAGAAGCAAACAAAATCGGTTAACTTTTTCGGGGGCCTTCTCTCTCTCGTGCTCCTGCGTTCTCCTAACAATTCGGGCTCCTGATTAACTTTCCTTTCCAGCTCACTGGGTTGGTGGTTATCACCTTGCGTGTGGCTCATGGATTTGTTACCGCTTTGCATGGATTTGGTAGACAGTTCCTCTACATCATTCGTAACAGGAACTCTTAACGTTGCTTTCACCAGCTTCAAAGTCTCATGATAGACTAGACCTTTGCTAACAATACTTATAGCCATCTGGATTTTTACCCCCTTTTTTTGAGAAAATTAAAAAATATATATAAGTTGTTCTAACAATATTTATAACGAATTGAATTTTTAATTCGACGATGATCGTTGATTCAGGTCAACCCAAAATCTATCAATTATTTATTTAATTACTTATTTGTACCAAACTCAAATTTAATAATTTTAATTAATATGAATTTAAAACCCAAATTAACTTGACCTGAAATAAAACCGATTTGAAATGAACCCGACTTAAAATATAATCGAACTGAAATGAATCTGACCTAAAATACAACCGAATTGAAATCTACCGACCTAAAATAAACCTGTCAATTATTCGATTTGGATCCGAACCATTTTAACCCGATCTGAAATGAACTCAACCTCAAATACATACGACCTGAAATGGACCGGACTTGAAATAGACCCGATCTGAAATAGACTCGTACCCGACCCGAATCGAGTCAAAACATCAAATTAACCTGAAATGACTTGTATTCAATTTTACCCGACCTGAAACCCATCTGAGTAACTGTTTTTACCTCCCTAATAGGGATGGACTCAGAATTTATATTAAGGAATAAATTTATAAAATTTTAAAGATATAAAATAGATTTTTAATAAAAAATATATATTTTTTTTAAAAATATGTAAATACTATAAAAAATTTAAATTTTTAAAGAACGAATGTTCCTTCGTCCCTTTTAGCTCCATCTATGTGTCACGGGACCATTATACCCTCTTCCTAAAAGATATGTCTGATAAGATGTACAACGCCACAGTATATATATATATATATCCCAAGACCTTCATTTTCCTTTTCGATGTGGGATTAATATTCCTTGCCTCTTTTTAGGCGTGACAATCACCCCCACTCAACCTCGTGACGCCCTCGTCACGAGCTTCCGCTCTCGTGATTGGCCTCTCACGATTGTTCACCCTGCCTCCCCTTCTCATGGGCGCTCGGCGTGAAATCGGGCAGTAAAAGGGGAGCTCTGATACCACTTGTCACGGGGTCATTGCCTTATTCCTAAAAGATATATCTGATAGGATGTGCAACGCCACCACGTATATATCCCAAGACCATCATTTTCCTTTCCGATGTGGGATTAGTATTCCTTGCCTCTTTTCAATCGTAACATATGCATAGCTGGAATATGTTTGAAGGATAAACTATATAAATAGTCACCATTTTTTTTAGGATAGATTCATTTTGGTCATTATATTTTTAAAATATTCGATATAATCATTCATTTTTTAGTTTGTATTCAATAAGATCACTCAACTTTTAATTCGCATTCGAGAGGGTCCATAATGTTAAATTCTGTTAGAAATTTCCATTAAGGTTTATTTCTTTTTAATAAAAATAGATAAACTACAATAATCATCACTTAACTTTCTTCTCACTCCTATTTTGGTCACTAAAATTAAAATTATTTAATTCATTAATTTAACTTTTGAATTATTCATACTTTGAAACTCTCAAATGACATGTTTATATAAGTTAAAAAAAATTATTAATATTTTGAATTTTAGAAAATATTTTTTATTTTTTATATTACCATATTTCAAATTTTAATAAGTAAAATATTATTTTGTTTAATCAATCTACCATATTATCATATAAAAGATAAGATCGTTTAATCAATTTTGTTTAAAATTGTGAATCATAATCAAATTAAAATTATTTATTTTAAAATTTAATACTAAAATTGGGTTTGATTAATCTTTAAAAAATATTTTAGTTAACTGTTAATTTTAGATTATTCAATTTTCGATTTCATATTGTTCAAATATACCGAATAGTTAAAATATTTGATTCGAATAATATTTTTTTTATTTATTAAAATATAAAATATGGTAAATTAAATAAGAAAATTAAAAAAATATTTCCCGGGTTTTAAAATATTAATTAAAATTTTCAATTTACATAATCATATCATTTGAGAGTGACCAAAATATGAAACTTCAAAAGTTAAATTTAATGAATTAAAAAATTAAACTTTTGTGACCAAAATAGGAGTGAGAAGAAAGTTTTGTGATGATTATTGTAGTTTACTCATTTTTTCTATTAAAGAGAATTAAAAATTAACAGAATTTAACGAAGAGACTGTATCGAATACGAATTAAAAATTTATTAATCTTATCGAACGTGAACTAAAATTAGATGATTGTATGAAATATTTTAAAAGTACGATGACCAAAATGAATCTACCTTAAAAATTCGATGATTTTTATGTAATTTACCCTTGTTTTAATTGTGATATTTTGTGTTTTCTTTTTTCAGTAAGTTTGAGTCTAATCCGCGGAAGCTTTGGGTTTTTAGACTATTTAGAGCTTTTATTTATGAAAATAGGGTGTTTAAAGTTTATTTTGAAATCTAAATAAAAAATTACAGTGCAAGTAGAAGGTTACCATCTACACATGGCGACTTGGGGGAGAACACCACATGCAAGTGGAGATCTTTCTTTTTTTAATACTTTTTTATTAATTTTGAAGCAAGACGTCACCTGCAAGTGACGTTTTTTAGTGGCGGATCCAAAAAAATATTTGAGGGTGAGCACTCATGAAATTTTAAAATTTCATGGTGGCATAACTCATAAATATTAAAAAAATTAAAAACTAACTCGTACAGTTTTAAAAATTTGAAGGCAAATGTGTGAATTTTAAAAAGTTTGGGGTGGGCCTTCACTTGTGCATCTGTCACTAACATTCTTCCTTTTTTTAATATTTTTTATTAATTTTAAACGGTGACAATCTTTTATTTATACTATAAAAATTGATCTAAAATCTAAAATATAGACGAAAATTTTTATATTCTAAGATAAAATATAAAATTAGATTATTCTTATAATTTCGGCTTGTAGCATCAACAGGCTATTTTTAATAAAAATTAAAAAATAATTGTGAAGTCTGTCAGACTATGTAACCATCCTAGAGGGACATAACTGTATGATTCAACATGGAATGAGTCTGCCTACCCAACGATTAATCAAACCTTTATTGTCAGATTGTTAAGGAGAAGAACTTTAAGAAAGCTTTATTCAAGAACAATATGAATTACAATGAACCATTACACCTTTATTTATATATAAAGTAACTAGGCTTAATACTCAACTAATCTTGAGAAACTAACTCGAACTAATTTTTGTTAATTGGTTCAGTTGCTAACAGTCTTGGCCGGTACTCTACTCAGTTGTGCATGGCTGTGCATATGCTAACCTCCAATACGGATTCAGTTATCACAAAATTGATACGGATTCAGATATTACAAAATTGAATCCCTTTCTAACATCAGCCTCAACTCCATTCCGATTGCGTAAGCTTCAACAGGCAAACATAACCACCACCACAACAACAAGAGATCCTCCAATAATGACAAATAAATTGATAGATATTTATAATATATAAAGAATTAACTGCATTTTCCCTAGTAATTTTATATCTTGTTATGAATGTAAAGAAGGGATTAACAAACAAGGTTAAAATAATAAAAATGAGTCAATCGGGGTGACATTAATGAAAAGCAACAGCAACAAGAAAAAGACACGAAAGAAAACATGTATTTAAAAAGATTTTGACATTAAGATTTAGGTTATGAAAAATCTAGTGTTTCACGTGCATTAACAAAATTCGAAGAATTTGGAACTTTATGTCACTTGTTCTTCAAATACACAACAATAGCTTCCTGATAGGAGGCTTATAGAAGAAGATAAAGAGTTTAAAGTTGAAAGAAAATAGATAGAATCTATAAAAATTAAAATAAAATGATATAGCTTGAATTAGTGCAACTTTCCACAGATTCCAAATTTGGATTAATATCAATTAAAGGACTTGAAAGTTCTTTTTCTTTTCATTCCGGGCTTTCTCATTAACTTGTTTAGGGTCTAAATCCAAAGCAGGGCCATTAATATTTATAACTTTCGATCTAGTCCTCAAACAATCATTTTACTCTCTCTTTTTGGAACTGTTCACAATTAATCAATACTCAGTCTAATGAGGCAAAATCACTTGAGTACAATTCTTGGCATCAAAAAATAATTAAAAATATTCATTTGTCGAATTTTTGGTAAATTGGACTAGAAAAATTCTTGGTTCGGGAATATGGGGTGTTAGAAAATCAGTAAAATTTTAAAAAATATTTAAATAATTTTTAATAATTATAAAATATATAAATAATTTTATTTCGATGAACATATTCTTTTAATAAATGGATAGTGACAACTTTACACATTTGTTCCATTATTATTTGGTTTGTAAACTATAATTTTAATAGCAAATTTTAATTATTTACTGATTTCTTTAATAAATATTTGTTTTTTTAAAAAAATATTTTGCAAAACTTATTATTAAAAAATATAACTTCAATTTATACTACTATAAAAAGTGATTGTAGAAAAATGTAGAGTGATATCGTCTCTCTCTTATAAATAATATAATAATAAGATGGTATTTATATAATCATCATATTTTACTTAAATAATATCCTTGTATGTTTCATGTAACAGGTTTACTGTTTTTTTTTTTGGATTAATTTGAATACAAAGTAAAGTTTATCTAAAAATAATAATAATATAATATCCTTGTATTATATTGACAAGTGTTGAGTCAAGTGGGGTAAGAGTGTTGCCGACACTACCGGTCCTTGCTTTTAGCATGAATCATATAACAGAAAAATAAATATTAAAACATGTGGCGTTGAAAACAAGAATACTGAAATTTTTATTGTATTGTAATTGTGTTTTGGTGTTTACACTATCAGTGTTTATATACAACATTTGGTAAATTCAATTGACTAACAAATTGAAAAATAACAAACTAATCATCTCAACCATTTTTAATCCTCAACACTCCCCCTCAAGTTGGAGGGTGGAAGAAATCTTTTACCCCAACTTGGATACAATATAATCATGTTGACTTACACCTAAACCTTTGGTCATGATATCTGTCAATTGTTCCGATGTCCGCACATGATGTGTTTCTATCAATCCTTATTGAATTTTTTCCCTGATAAAATGATAATCGATCTCGATATGCTTGATCCTTTCGTGGTACACAGGGTTTGCTACAATCTGTACTGCTGCTTTACTATCACAAAAGAGTTTGGTCGGTTTTCCTTGATTCATCTTCAATTTTATCATCAAACCCTTCAACCAAACTATCTCCATTGTTGTGTTTGTCATGCTTCTATATTCCGCTTCGGCTGATGGACGTGTCACTGTTGTTTGTTTTTTCGATTTTTAGGAAATCAAGGATCCACCTAACTTTATGCAAAAGCCAGTTACCGACCATCGAGTCATGAGGCAAGCAACCCAATCAGAGCCACAATATGCCATAAGCTAACAATTATCTTTTGCTTCAAATAGAATCCCTTGACCTGGATTCTTCTTAATGTATCTTACCACCCTAAATGCTGCTTCAAGATGTTTTTTTTTTGGGTTGATGCATGAACTGACTTAAGTGATGAATTGAGAAGGTTATATCCGGTCTAGTATGTGTAAGATATATTAACCTCCCAATAAGTCTTTGGTACCTTGTTTTGTCAACCAATGTATCTTTCTTAGAGTCTCCTCCTTGTATAACTTCATCGTAAGCCATAGAAGTGAGTTTGTTGTTTGATTCAAGTGGTGTAGATGATGGTTTTGCTCCCCCTAAACCAGTACTTCCACCAGCTCCAAAGCATATTTGCGCTGGTTTAAGACAATTTCTTTTTTGATTTTAAAATTTTTAATCTAATTTTTTTTTAATTCTCCCAAGTCCTTCATCTTGAAGTTTGTGTTTAAAGTATGTTTCAAATCTTCAATCATACTATCATTATTCCTTGTTATCAAAAGATCATCTACATAAACCAACAAGATGACTACTCCAGAATCTTGATGTTTTGTAAACAATGAATAGTCATATTTGCTTTGATTATACCCTGTTGTTAAAAGTGCTTCTGTTAGTTTGGCATTCCATTGCCTAAAAGTTTGTTTTAGTCCATACAACGATTTTTGTAGCCGACACAGCATATGCTCTCCCTGGCTACAAAAACCTTTCAGTAATTCCATGAACACTTCTTCAGGAAGATCACCTTGTAAAAAAGCATTGAAGACATACATTTGGCACAAAGTCCAGTTAAACATTGAAGCCAAAGCAAATATTAAATTGACAGTAGTGATCTTAACCACCGGAGAGAAGGTATCAACAAAGTCTACACCCTCCTTTTGAGTAAAACGGCGATAAGCCGTTCCTTGAACCTCTCAATATCACCCGAGGCATTATATTTGATCTTATTGACTCATTTACACCCAATCGGCACTTTCCTAGGAGGCAAAGGTACAACTGACCAAGTGTTGTCAGTTTCAAGAGCTTGAACTTCCTCTTTCATGGCTTGAACCCAATGAGGAGATTTGATGACTTCATTATAAGTACAAGGTTCAAGCAAAGATGAAGTGGCAGAGATAAATATTTGAGTATGCATAGGTAAATGAAAATAAAAATAAAAAATGGAAGAAGAAAGAGGATACTGACCGGTGGGAGGTGAAGTGAAATGGTAAGAACGGACATAATCTTTGAGCCAATTGGGTTCTTTAGGCACACGAGAAGAATGTCTTACAAGCTGTGCTGGAGATGTAGTTTCTACAGGTTGTGTATCAAGTTGAGAAACAGATTGTGGATTTGATTGTGAGGTAGATTGGGAAGTTGGTGATGAAACATGATTTGGTGAATCAGTAGGTTGTGAGGTAGATTGAGGATCTAGTTATGGGTGTGATTGATGATCTGATTGTGGTGAATCAATAGGTGATTGTGGTGGAATATTAATGTTTAAAAAATTAGAATCTAAAGCTGAAAAATTCAAAGGAAAAAAAAGAATTTTGAAAACGAGAAAAAGAGAAAGGGAACATAGTTTCATGGAAAATAACATCCCTATTGACAAAGAAAATTTTGGTGGTAAGATTAAACAACAAATACCCTTTTTGTGTACTGAAATAGCCTAGGAAAACATATGAAATGGCCTTAGGTGAAAACTTATCATGGTAGTTAGGTTGTGTTGCATAAGCTAAGCACCCAAAAATTCTCATGTGGGAAAAATTAGGCACTTTGTTATAAAGTATTTCAAAAGGTGTTTTCCAACATAAAACAGAAGTAGGCAGCCTATTGATAATGTAACAAGCTGTTGTGACACATTCTCCCAAAAATTTTAATGGCACTTGTGATTGAAATTTAAGAACTCGAGCTACTTCTAAGATATGCCTATGTTTACGTTCAGCTATCCCATTTTGTTGAAAAGTATGGACATATGTACTTTTGTGTATAACTCCTAAAGATGTAAAAAAGGCAGAACACTCATTGTTGAAAAATTCACTGCCATTATCACTTCTTATGATTTTAATCTGGGCAGAAAACTGAGTAAAAAGGTTTTGAGTTTTAAGATTGTGTCACTTTTGAGTTTTAGCAAAAAAATTAAACACATTCTTGAGTAATCGTCAATTATGATAAGAAAAAACCTACAACCAGAATGGGTTGACACCCGATAAGGTCCTCGTATGTCTATGTGGATAAGATCAAAAGGAGCAGATGATCTAGTTTGACTAGTAGAAAAAGGTAATCTTGTTTCTTTAGCTAAGGGACAATCAGGGCAAGAACTTATACTAAAATCATCCAAAACAACAGAGGTTAAAGGTGGCATATTGCACAAAGCAGAAGAAGAAGCATAGCCTAAACGTGCATGCCAATCATGATTTTTATTATCAACAGAAGATTTCATACATTGTGAATGTAAAGGATGACTAACATTGTGAATGAGGTAGAATTACACTGAACAAAAAATAAACTAGAACGTATGTCAGACGGCTCAAAGAAATAAAGTCTAGCAGATTCTTTACCAATCCTCTTTATCCTTCCAGTGGAGAGATCCTGCAAAAGACAAAAATCAAGATAAATGGTAACAAAGCAATTGAGATTTCGGGTAAGTTTAGAAACAGACAAGAGATTATAGTTGAAATGGGGAACAAACAAAATATGATGGAAGAAATTATTGTTATCTATCTTATAAGAACCTATGTGAGTAATTGGAACGGTTTTACCATTTGGTAAATGGACAGAACGTGAGTGGGAAGCACATGAAATAGGAGAACTCAAACTCTTGAAACAGACACAATGTGATCAGTTGCCCTTGTGTCTATAATCCAGGAAACAGAAGCATTAGTGGTGGGTAAAGCACTTGAAATTATACCTGCTATATTAACAACAGTATCATGAGCAGGAGATTATTGTAGTAAGCCCAAAATTTGATTGTACTGCTCTTGTGTGAAAGATGGTGAAGTAGAAGCAACAGAGCGTGGGGAATCAAGAGTAGGATCAGAATTGATTATAGTGGTCGTTGCCATAGCAGCTTGACGTCCTTTCTTTTTGTTGAACTTGAAGTCCGGTGGAAATCCAACTAGACGATAACAATTTTCTTGTTTGTGACCTTTAATTTTACAATGATCACAAAAACCATTAAAACGTTTGCGTTCTGAATTTTCAGGTGCACGAGAATACAAAACTGTTGAATCTAGAAAAGAAGAAGAGCCATTGAGATGCAATCGCTGTGATTCTTTCTGAGTGATCATGGAGTAAGCTCGATTGACCGAAGGCAATGATTGCATAAGCAAAATCTGGCTAGGATCAACAGAGTATGTCTCGTTTAAACCCATTAGGAATTGAAAAAGTCTTTGTTGAACCATATGACAAAGGTTCTGTTGCGAAAATTCACAATCACAGGTGGAAAAAGGCACTAGAGAATTGTATTCATCCCAAAAAGACTTTAGGCGTGTAAAATATACCGAAACAGAAGTATCTCCTCGAACGAAGGTCGCATTTTCTCGATGGAGAAAGTAAACACGCGAACCATCAATTTTAACAAATCGTTCTTTTAAATCTTTCCAGACAAGAGCAGCGTCAGAAATAAAGACTATTCCAACAGAAAGATCCTTACTTACAGTGTTAAAAATCCATGAAAGGACGAGGGCGTTGCATCGATCCCATTGTGAGTGCAGAAAGTTGTTGAAATTTTCCTTCTTGCAGACACCATCGATGAAGTCGAGCTTATTTTTTGCCAATAGTGCGATTCGCATCGACCTACTCCAGACGTTGTAATTTTCCATGCCGGTGAGTTGATGGGAAATCAACAAAGTGCCCGACGTATCCGATGAATGCGAGTAGAGGGCATGATTGAAATCAAGAACCTCTGCCATAACTGGAATAAAAAAAATTGGGGAAATTAGGAGAACCCTAAGTTCAAGAGAATTTGGAAAAAATGAACTTTTTGGGTTGACCGACAACTTTGAGTTAAAAAAATATTAAAGGCTCGTGATACAATGTTGAAAACAAGAATACTGGAATTTTCATTGTATTTTAATTGTGCTTTGGTGTTTACACTATTAGTGATATACAATATTTGGTAAACTCAACTGACTAACAAATTGGAAAATAACAAACTAACCATCTCAACCGTTTTTAATCCTCAACAGATATGGAAAATGTCGGGGAACGTTGAATTCTTGGGGGGGAAAAATCTTAAACTGTTTCGAATAATTTTTTATACAACAGAATCAGTAAAGTGTTCAAAAATATTAGATCAAACTTTTAAAAAATCAAATATTTTTTTTAAACAATAATAAGACTAGATCTGGTATTCAACCAAATATTTTTAATATATTTATCTTATAGTTTTAAATTATATTTTTGTTTTACGTTTTTAATATTTTATTCTAAAATTAAATTTAAATCTTTAAGTTCTTATGTTTGTATTATGTATTTTTAAGTTTTAATTTTTAAAAAAGTATTTTTATTGATTTATTAATAAAAGATTAAAAATGAAATTAATATTTTATTATCTTTTCAATGATAAACTTTAATATATATATATATATATCAAAATATTTCTATCTTAAAACTAATTTTAAATCAATTATTTTTTATAATGCATATTTAGATTATGTATTATAAACTTTTAAATTTTATGTATTTATTATGTGTTCTTTAAAACTTTTAAATTAAAAAATAAATAAATAAAAATTTGAAACAAATACACAATACTCATTTTACGGGTATTTGGATTTTATGGGCTAAGATCGGGCCAAAATATTTAATATTTAGAAAAACTTAATACTCAAAAAATTATATACCTAAAAATAAAATATTCCTCTTAAATTCTAACTCTATTTTTTAATAAAACGATAATAAATATTTTTAATATAAATATTAAAATTTAAATTTATATAAAATAAAAACGGATGGCATCTTTGTCTACTTATAAAATTATAGTATCTTTGCTTGACCCCTATATTTCACACTTCTTAATTATATATATAATATGCATAAATTATTTTACTCTCCACCATTCTGATATTTTTTTTATAACAATATTAACTTTTTGATGATATGCAAATATAATATTATATCACGTAAAAGATGTTCTTATATAAATCGAAATATTAAAATATTTAAAAATTATTATATACTTCTAGAAAATTAAATAAATATTAAAAAATATAAATATAAATTTTCTTAAAAAACAAAAATTATCTAAATTAAAAAACATATAATATCTTTGACCACTTAATAAATTAAAGTATCTTACCCATAAATTTGAAACTTTTTATTTACATATATATTGTATAACTATTTTCTTCTCCACCATTTTCATGCCCGGCTAAGGGTAGGGTAGGAGCAGGCTGAGCTCTTACTCTGGCCACACTTTTGTAGGGCCCAAAAAATATAGAGTTATTATATGCTTTCGTAAATGAATTATTAAATTTAAAAGATTTAAAATAGTAAAAACACTATAAATTCTAATTAATAAATAAATTTTATTATGATATGAGTCTATAATTTTTTTTTATAATAGGTCTCACATATTTTTTAATTAATACAACAATTAATATTCTATTTCTATCATTGATTGTAATCAATTAAAGAAATTAAATGTTATTAAATTAAAAATAAATTAAAAGAGCTATCTAATTTACAGCTTTTTAAAATTTATAACCGTAAAATTTACAACAAACAATGTTATATTAAAAAATAAGACAATCAATTCAAATTCCATCAAAATAAATAAATAAACCATAATTTTATTTAAGATTAATCTTTAAAAAATCAAGATACTCAATTTTTATTTAATCTTTATTAATTAATATTCATAAAACATTAAAAATAATTATCTTAAAATATTATATTCACACTATAATTATTTTGGATGAAGTTGCTGATAAGGATTTGATTGATGAATTTATATTATATTAAAGAATGTTCGGAGAACGAGTTTTTTCGAGTGATATTCTTATAATTTATTGATTGTTCTTTATTGTTTAAATTCTATTTGAGATAATTTTTTAATAATATAATAAAAATAACGTATTAAAAGAGTTTAATTATATTTTTATAATAAATTGATAATTTAAATAGATAAAATATATTTTTATTTTATAAAGACTTATTTTAAGATTTTGGTTAGGGCCTCAAAAACATCTGAAACGGTCCTAATCATTTTAATAATGTTTTTATAATAATATTAACTTTTTGTGACATGCAGATATAATTATATATCATGTAGTAATTTTTTTAAAACATCAAAATATTAAAATGATTGAAAATTATATTTTCTTGAAAGAAAAAGCTATCCGAATTAAAATTATAAAAAACATACTAATTTAAAAAACTAAAAAAATCAAAAAATTAAATCTATAGAAGTCAACAGTGGTTGCTGTGGTCAGTGATCTCAATTCTCAACAGTTGACAACATCAGTCAACTTCACTTTGGTCAACAGTTAATCAACATCAATCAAATTTTAATTGCAATTTTTAATATATATATATATATATATATAACATTTTACTATTCTTTATTTCTTTTTAGATTTTTAGGATTTTGTAGTTTTTGTTTTGAATTCTTCATATCCTTTTTAAGTTTTTTAAACCATTTTTATTACTTTTATTCTTAAAAACATTAGAATGGGTTGATAGAAAAATTATCGGAGATTCGAATTGCGACAAAAATGCATAAATACCAAATTGAAAAGAAAATAAATTCAATGGCCGTATAAATATATTTTTGGTTGCCTTTTAGATTTTTAGGGTTTTATGACTAATTTGATTTGATTCGTATATTTCATTTAATTACGATATATGTGAATCTCGAAACAAAAAAAATTTATATGCATATCGTCTCAAACTTAACTCCTACTTAAATATTATAAAATTACTTGCTATTTAAACTGACGTTCGTTGGTTAATGTCAGATAAATACTTTAACCTTCTTAATATTATATTTAAGTTGACTTTTGACACTTATTATCAATTAAATTTTAAATTGAATTTATAATTGAACTCAGTAAAAAGAATAATATTATTTTTTTATAAAAAGAATTTATAAAAAGAATAATAATCATTTAAAAATTTAAATTTAAATAACTTTATTTATAAGATATGTATTTAATTAAGATTAAATATATATATATATATATATACCTTCAGAATATTAAAAATCCCATAACTTACATTTTCTTTTCTCATTAGTACCATTAAGAACCATAAATATGAAAGTTTTTTTTTATTTCACCGACACATATTTATGATTTCGCACAATTAAAATTTTATAATTTTATATTATCAAAATTTTAATATTATTTTTTAAAAATTTATATTTCTAATATAAAATATTATGTTTGTCCCTACCAAAAAATATCTGTAAATAACAAAGAATCCCATTATATGAAGCATATATCATATAATCAACCCAAATGTAACTTATTCTATATTCTTATCCATCACGTCAGGATTTGCCAAAGATGCTTTAACCAGCTATCAGAGTGCTTGAAATTCTAACGCATTAGGTCATGATAATAAAGAAGGGTATATACATTAAGAGTTCATTTAGTTATAGGTTCAGTAATAAATATGTCATTTTTTAAAATAATAATTAGTTATTTAATTATATATCTAAACACAAGCGTATTAGTTTTCTTTTAAATGTAACAATTTAATTACGTAATAAGTATTTTAGGAACAAATATTTCACTTGATTAAATTTTTGTGAAGAACAAATCACTATGTCAATAAATTAAAATAAGAGCTTGGTATATTAATAATATTTATCCCAAAACTTATTCATTATAATAATTTAGTCCCAATTTAAAATAATTCAATAAAAAAACAATATTTTATAGTTAAAAATTTTGACATTTCACCATTGTGACGCATATTCTAACCACTTACAACACTCCATTTTATTGTCCATCAATATGATATCAACATATGTGATAGCTAGATAGAGGTAGTCACTTCACTTTTAGACAATTGACGTATGACCTCAACGTCGTTTGTTAGTAGACATATCACTTCACTAATGGAATTTTTGAATATGAAAGGTTATATTTATAGAATTATTTTAAATTAGGACCAAATTAATAGAATACATAGTTTTTGGAGACTAAAATTGTTATTATACTAACCTTTTTTCAATTTTAATAAAAGAGTGACTTGTTTGCCACAAAACTTCAATTGAGTTACTTGTTTGTTCCTAAACCTATAATTAAGTGATTGTATTATTGGTTTTAGAAGAAAAGTGACTTGTTTGTTTCTAAACATATAATTGACCGATTGAATTATTACTTTTAGAAAAAGAGCAACATGTTTGTTATTAAACTTTTAACTAAATGACCAGTGATGTAATTTAAAAAAAATCAATTATGACTCTTACGTCGACTATGCATTAGAATTGTTTTTAGGATATATTAGTGCTTGTATGTCACCTTTAATTAGTGAGGTTCTTTCTTGGACACAGAAGTGTTCGGTCTAATGAGCCAAAGCCCCACTAGGACTGAAGAGAGCAAGCATCCCACTGATACCAAAGAGTCATGATGTTGTACAGCAATTTGGATGGTCAAATTAGCACAAGGTTTGCTTATGGAGGTAAACTTCAACACAAACTTTACTTCTTATTTTGAAGTACTTTCCAAGTGCTAAACTTATGATGCCTTTTATGTATTTGTTTAGTGATTCAGTCTGCTAAGCGATGGTGCTTTAATTTGCTGTAATGTTTTAACTTTCCCTTCACATTATTTTTTACTAGTTTAAAATATGTGCCATTGTTGGTCTGTCTCATTAGATGACCCACTTCGGCATATAATATTTTGATGATGACAATAAATAAACAAGATGGGAGATTCTATGGGCACTAGTGGGTGGAATAATGCCTGGACCTCATTCCTTATTCTACCAAAAGATATTTGCTGAATATAGCACAAAAAAACCTTATTTGTTGAACGCACGTTCCTCTTCAATGTGGAGAAAAAAATCAAAACCTCCAACCGCATACAACTTCAAGAATCCATGGTTTAGAATCATATACACACCACCAATGAACACTACAGATATTTATTTAGTATATTATTTCTGCACTACAAGTAAAGTTATGGTTGGTCTTTGCATGTACGAAATGCATATAAATATGCACCCCCATACGATCCTTTGCTAAACATGTTTCATTGTGTAACTAGTGCTTGAGAACACTTAAAACTACAAGAGAGGGAAACAGCAATTCAAAATGATCGGGTGGGAAGATGTTTACAAGGTGGTTGCAGCTATGGTGCCTCTTTATGTTGCACTGATGTTAGGGTATGGTTCGGTGAAGTGGTGGGGGGTATTCAGTCCGGAGCAGTGCGATGCTATAAACCGCCTCGTCTGCTACTTCACACTACCACTTTTCACCGTGGAATTCACCAGCCATATCAATCCTTTCAAAATGAATTATCGGTTTATAGGAGCCGATGCCATATCCAAGGTTGTCATCGTGGTGGTTCTGGCCATTTGGGCCAAGTGTAGTAGCAAAGGGAGTTATTGTTGGTCCATCACCAGCTTCTCTCTGTCAACTTTAACTAATTCTTTGGTCGTAGGGGTGCCCTTGATGAAAGCCATGTATGGGGAAACAGGGGTTGATCTTGTTGTCCAGTCATCTGTTATTCAATCCATCATCTGGCTAACGATTTTGTTGTTCGTGTTGGAGTTTCGGAGATCGGGAGTGTCTATTGCAGCAAGAGATGGAGAGGGACATGAGAGGGATGTAGAAGGGAACACAAATGACGATGATGAAGTCAGCAGCAGGCCTTCTTTCAGGCATCTGATCAAAGTTGTGGGGATGAAATTGGCAATGAATCCTAACTCCTATGCTTGTGTTATTGGCCTTGCCTTGGCTTTTGTTACAAACAGGTCACTTTGTTCATCTGCTTGTTTTCATAATGTTTGGGATCATTTTTCTACTTATATATACTCCATGTCTTAATATTTAAATGGTACAAACTTCACTTTATTTTGTAGGTGGCATTTTGAGATGCCAAGCATTATAGACGGATCCATATTGATTATGTCAAAGGCAGGAACTGGTACTGCCATGTTTAGCATGGGTGAGTGAGATTATATGCATATTATTTTTTTGTTAAAAAAGGGTTTGAAAGTGAAAAATGTATAAATTTCTGTCCTATTTATTAATCTCTGTGGGGTTGCAGGAACGTTCATGGCCCGGCAAGAGAAAATAGTAGCCTGTGGTACAAGTTTGACAATCTTTGGTATGGTTTTGAGGTTCCTTGCGGGACCGTCTGCCATGGCTCTCGGTTGCATTGCCGTCGGTCTACATGGTGATGTCTTACGCGTCGCTATCATTCAGGTTGCTTTTGCTTTCCTGTAATTTTCAATGTGCTGATTCATATATTGCTTTGCGTGCATAACTCCACTACAACTTTCTTAATTTGTGCACTTAATGGAGATTTAGTGGTCCTTTATTTTCATTCTTACACTTGATGAGTCTCTCAATTTTCAGGCTGCATTGCCCCAAGCAATTATCTCCTTCATCTTTGCCAAGGAATATGGCTTGCATGCTGAAGTTCTTAGTACAGCGTAAGAACTAACTTACTGTTCTTAAACTGGGTTAAATATACTGAATAATTTCCTTTTTTTAATATTTTAATTGAAGATTATTTACATATTATGATTTTTTCTTTCTTTTGCAGAGTGATTTTTGGAACTATTGTGTCCTTACCTGTGTTAATAGGATATTATGTCCTTCTAGAGTTTATAAATTAATCTCGCCCTACGGACTTTTAGACCGGTTTTAATGACTGGGAATGGAGGATCAAGAATTAATGGACTTCAGCTTTTCCATTTATTCTCTTTATTTTTAATTTGATGACGTGTAATGCTAAAAGTATAATTTGTTTGTAATAGGCTTATATATAAATAGTCAAAACTAATGGTACTAAAAAATTGAATGAAGTATAAGTTCGAATTATAGATTTGACAATTTTGTATACAAAAAATTACAATTAAATATATTATTATTTAAACATTCAGAAATTCAGAAAAGAGAAAAATTAAAAAACTCAACTCATGTAATATCCATCTCAGACCTGATAAACTTGATTCAAAAATTGAATCAATTTATTTTAATTAAGATCTAAAATTGATCCGAACATGATGATTAAAATTTGATCCGAAACAATTTGAATCAAAATTGATCTAAATTTTAGTTAAACCAAAACTAGATCCCAAACGATTTTCAATTGAACCAAATAGACCCAAACCGATTTCACCCAAATCGTAGAAACTTGAACTAAAGACAACTCTAAATAATGAAAAGATATTAAAATAAAAAAAAGAAATATAGGATGTGAATTGACGCACAATTCACACACAAAAACAAATATATACATACTATATAGAGCGTAAAAACTTAACTTAGCCTGAAAACTCAGTTGGAACCGATTGATCTCTTGCTAATCCGGTATTGATTTAATTCGAAATTAATCAACATAAAAATTACCGAACTAAAAATCAATCGACTTAACTTGATATTCGAATCAAAATCACTATAAACTGGAACTAAAACCAAAAATTTAACTTAGACCTAAATAATTTGAATCCAATTTAAACTAATTATAATTAGAACTAAATTAACTCAAACAAATCTAAACCAAATGATCGGTTCGTCACCTCTACCCATGCTGCCACTGTCGCCCCATCACCAGCAGATCAACCTGATCGTGGAGGTTAGACCAAAAAATATGATGCTAAGGAAAATAATGCGTTAACGCCCAATTCTTTTAGGCTAATTATACAATCATTTTAGATGGGATCGAGATTGCTGTTGTCTTAGACTGGTTAAAGATGTTTATGATAGGTTAATTGTATTATTTAGTTTAAGAATGAGTATATAACAAGAGTCAAATATTATTAAACACTATTAATGGTTTGTTCAGAAATTAATGGTTTGGCCAGAAATGTTCGACGGCCTATCGTAAAAAAAAATTTAGTTTAAAAAATTAATTAATTATATTAGTTTTTAATTGTAATCTTATAACTAAAAAATAGTTAATTATTAAATTTTTAAATAATTAATATTTTTTAAGTGTTCTATTATTGGTTAACTTATAACTTATTATATTTTTTATATTTCATCATTTTAAAATATTTTTACTATTTTTAAATATAATTTTGGGGTTTAATGTGCCTTATGGTCCTTGATTTTGGATTTAATAGGCAACTTTGCGTTCGACTTTTTTGGTGCAATTTGGTCCATGATTTTGACTTTGATATGAAATTTAATCCATACTTTTGATTTTGATATGCAAATTGGCGCATGATTATTTTCTTTTATAAAATTTTATTGTAACACTCCGATTGAAGTATCACATTTCGGTCACTTAAAACTTGATTTATCAAAAAAAAAATTTAAAATACGTGTTCGAAATCTCTAAGATGCCACATTTCATAAATACACGTAAATCAAAATAAAATAAAAGAGTTTATAAAATAGGAGATCCTTTTCAAAATACATTCACCGAATCAAATAAAATCCAAAATAAAGATACAGACTCGATTTGTGGTAAGGTTCTATGAATACAATAAGTCCAAACTAAAATGTCAAGTATTGTACTCTTTCATATCTCTGATGTTGGAAAGTCATTCACGATGTGCTCTTCCAAAGCTACTTGTTCCCTGCGCACGGAAAACACCACGTTTCTCACATTGAGCTAACAAAGCTCAGTGGTATATTTCCACTCTACCATAGTTCATGAATATCATAAACACAATCATGTATGATAAGATAGTTAAGAGTGCACAAAAAGACTTCTAAACTAAGATTTATCTTCTAGCCTACCTTAGCCAGAATTCTCAAATACTTAACTCAAGGCAACGTTATATAGGAAGATTGAATGTCGTAACAAGCTTACCTATTTAATTTAACACAGTTTACCGTGCTACTTGAGTTCATATAGCCTGTCGAGTTATAAGTGACATACTCTAACACATAGTCCCCGGGTATAAAAGTTATAATCCCTCAATCTATACAACGTACGTATTTGCACACGATATTTATACATGTAATAATTAATTTTATTCGGGGTCTAAACCTGGTTTTAATTTTTATTTCAATTCTAATAACGAACAAAAAATATATACATACATATATTTAAATATATCTTATATTTAAAAAAATCCAAAAATATTATATATATATATTACTATTTTCTTTTATTTATATTTTCATTTAATTTTATTATATATTTTATATATTTTTTTACTATTTTGTTTTCCTTTTATTATTATTATTATATAAATAAAACCTAAATATTAAATAAAGAGATTTAATTAAACAACCTAATAAATAAAAGTTGGGTTTTATTATATCAATCCAAATACAATTTATTACCCAAAAAATAACAATTACAACTATCCTTTTTTTAGCCCAAATCGAATATCTAACTACAGAAAATCCTAACTCCCTTCTATCTTATGCGCAATCAGTTATCTGTCGTTGGATCTAATCTAGATCTAATGGTCAAGATTAAAGACCAAGGATAATTCTAGATCCACATGCGCGACTCGTTAGCTCCTTCACACGCTCGTGTGACACACACGTCTCTTCAATCACCCAGATTGACTCTTCGTCACCTTCATTGTCCAATCGTCGTTCGATGGTCATTCTCCGACAGACACTTCACACAAGAAAACAAAATTGTATGTCAGAAATCGTACAAGTCCAAAATAACAGAAATGCAAGAGAATTTCGGCCAATAATCCAACAATTTCAGTAAAATTACAACTAACAAACAAGAATTCTAGAGGCAATAGACGAATAAATCCAAGAATTTTAGAGACAACCAATAGAAATTTAAGGATTCTTCGAGATATATCAATAAAACAGAAAGCACATTTGAAGATATCCAAATCCCATTTTTCAGTTTGCATGCATAAAAAATGAAAGAAACATTCTATGGTTGATTATCTTACCTTTTTTTATTGAGTCGTCGTCTCTTTTGCTCCTTTCTCTGGTCGACGATAAACCTACGATCATTGTATTTTCGAAAGGTGAGTCGAAAAAGAAGGAGCTCTTTTCCATCCTTATTTTTTTTTATTTTTTGAACACAATTTTTCTTTCTCGTTTCTAGGTTTTTGAAAGAAAGAAAAAAAAATTGATTTTTTGTTTCGATTTCACCAAGAAAAAAATTTATTGATTTTTTATTTTGGAAAAGTTAGAGGTCTTGATCAGGTTCTGGTTTTAGAACAAAGGAAAAAAGAGTTTTCAAACTCGTTTCTAGAAATAAAGGGGTTTTCTGGGTTTTGTTTATGAACATGAAGAATGTCCATGTTCTTTTCTGGGTTTTGATATAAACATATACGAAAAATAATCTCTCATTTTGATTGGTTTCAAAGCAAAAAATTAAAGAAAAAGGGGTAACTTCAAATTTGTTTGGCATATATACTCGACCTTACCTTTAAAATTGGATTAATGGCATTTTGAATCCCTCCGTATCTTTGTTATGACTTTCACAGTCCCTTATATTTCATTTTGTTTTACATTTTAGTCTCTAGTCTGAATAATCAGGTTTTTACACATTTTGATTTTACCCAAATGATTTTGAATACTTTAAATTTAATCTTTTTTCTTCGTTTTTGGCACCTGGATCTCGTTTCCTTTATATTCCGATCTAAAATCGAATAATAATTTTTTGTTTTGGATTCGAAACTTTCACTTAGTTTTATTTTGGTTACTATTTTGACTTTAACCTTTTTATTTTTAATTTATCCCTTCGATTTTGATTTTTTTTTCATTTTAGACCTTTTCAGTAATTTCCCTTATTTTAGTGTTTTTTCTTTTGTTTTATTTAAATTAATCTTTGCCCTATTTATTTATTTACAACCATTATTGTCATATGCTTTTTATTGTTGTTTATCATATGCTTTTGATTGTTATATTTATTTTATGATGTCATGTTCTTTCAATGTAATTATTTGTTTCATGTTCAAGATGGCATATTCAAACCTAATTAAATTATCTAATGTGATTTCTAGATTATTCGGTCGTAACGGAGTCGATACCATATATAGTGGTAACAGTTTGGGCGTTTACCTTCAAATAACGAGACTTTTGAAATATATTTGAATTCATAAACAAATCTTAATTTAAATGTCGTTTTAATTTAGAAATTTTATAATTAAATAACTGATAATTTTTAAAGGTACCAATTTTAAGTAATTTTAAATACTAACACCATTTTTAATTATAATCGACTCTTGGAACGAATTTTATTCAAATCTCTGATTTTACGATTTTTGATCTACCAAGGTGATCGGTGAAGACTTCATTGTTTTTCTAACTTTTCAAATTATTTTCTAAAAAGTTTTTAATTTTTTTTCTAATTGTTCCTCATTTTCAAAATCATTTTAAGCTTTATTTTCAAATAAAAAGAGAATAGTCATTTTAAAATCAATTTTAAAAATCATTTTTTAAATTTAGGTCTTTTAAAACCCTAATTTCTCAATTTTTCAAATTCCCAAATTCTTATTTTAAGTCCCAATTTTCTAATTTTCAAATTATCTTTTCAATTTCAAAAATCCTAAACTTTCATAAACTTTTTAAACTTTTAAAGCAATTTAAATTTATTTTAAAAGGGTAGCTACAATACCTATTGGCCAACATCGCTCTACTTTACCCTTGTTCACCTAGCCTTCGGGTTACTAGCTCATATAGACCAAGTACCCCTCCCTTGAATAATTGTCTAAGACACGTTTCCAATAATTAAGGTATATCATTTCTAAACTATTAGCTCTCTTATAGAACCCCCATTAGATTTATTCTATTAACTAAACCCTCGTAAATATGTTGGTGTCCCATCAGTACATAGTAGGGCTTCATAATTATATATATATATATATATGCAATAAGACATGGTGGAAGAGAAATTCATGATATAATAACCACTTAAACGAATGGTATATGCATGGTAAGTTCATAGCAATTTCATATGCATTCTTAACCATCAAATCACATATGTATCATAGGTGAGTGTGCCCGGAGTCACTAAGCCTCGGACCTCACATTCTCTTATACCTTGGGTGTGTCTAGAGCCATCGAGTATCAGACCTCACACCCTCACATACCTTGAGTTTTTACGAAGTCATTAAGCATCAGACCACACACTCCCACATATCTTGAGTGTGTCCGGAGTCACAGAGCATCGAACCTCAAACTCTCACATACAAGTGATTCAGAATCACATAGCCTCGGAAGCCAATCTTGGGTATCTGGATCTCGTTAAAACATTCTCATGATCATCAAACATTACACAAATATCTCATATAAGTTCACATATCCAAATCAAGTCATACCAAGGTATTTTATTCACTTTTCTCTTCCTAAGTCATATGCATAAAAAATTTTATTTCTTAATTTTTATATTTATTTTAGGCCTAAAGGGACCCACCATGGCTATTAACACTTTAACACCTCAAAAATCAGTCTAGTCAAAATTGTGTTTCGGTGATCGTAATTTTGTACCGAAAAATCGAAACTATTGTACCAAACCCTTTTTAAATTCAATAATTATGTAAGGGAATTTTAATTAAGTCTAATTTTGGCTTAAGAACCTAATTGAAAAGAATAAAAGTTGTTTAGTGACTGTTGGATGGATAGTTAGTAGTTAAATAGTTACATAGTTTGGTTACCTTATAGGCAATTAGGTTGTTGAGCTTGTTCATTGATAGGTTGTTAATTCTTTCAAAACTTGTATAAATGTAGCTATGCACCCTTGGTAATGTATGCAAGTCAATAATATACAATATCGGTAAAGATAAGTTTCTTGATAGTGACTAAATTATAAAGAATTAAAAATTTAAGGGAAAAAATACAATTTTGGGAAAGTTGAAGAACTACCCTCGTAATTCTACCTTTTTGAAATGCTTAATCACGACCTTGGTGACTGAGATCACGTGGGTTGTTCTAATTTTTTCATGAAATTATGACATAGAATTAAGAAAAGATAGAAGAAAAGAAAAAGAGAAAATGATAATTAAAATAAAATAACAATAATAAAATAAGTTTCCTTATAAGGAAGGAAACCTTCCTATTGGCTTATTGAAAGGCAAGTCATCATAGCTCTCCCTCGGTTAGTGGAGGAATTTATAGCTAAAGGAAATTGACTTGGATCTCATTTAGAGATAAAATCGAGAGTCACCTTAAGAGAAAACCTTTATATCTTTTTCCATCTTTGTTGCTAAACCTAATCACACACCTCCATTATTGAAGCTTCACCAAACACCTCAATTCCATCCTTAATATTTGATTGTTTTCAAGACACCAAAATGAAACTAAGAAATTGGTAAGTAAAACCCTCATTCTATTGTTGGATTCCATGGATAGTTTATGATTAATTTCAAGGAAAAATCTTGAAAAGTTAAATTTAAGACTCATGTATTCTAAGCTTAATCCATGAAATTTGTATTGGTTGAAGGCTTATTTAAGCTCAAAAATTGAACATATGTTGTTAAATATGTTATTGGCAACTTCCATGGATTTTTGTCTAGTTAAAGTCCTAGAGGATTGTTACGTGTATTTACCTGTATAGGTAAACAATTCAGATATCCAGTTCGTTTGTTACATGTAGTTACATGTATAAGTAGACAACTCAGATATTCGGTTCGTTTGATACATGTAGTTACCTGTATAGGTAAATAAGAATCAAGAATCAAGATTCTGTTTAATTGGTTGGAGTTGTACAACTTAGGTTAACTAAAGCTTATATATACATAAGCTTATCTGATTGTAAATGATTACTTTTGATACACTATATGAATAAGAAACTCGTCTTCTTTTAGTTTACGATAAAGATTCAACATCGATTTCTATTCAAGCTAAGGGCAAAGAAGTTGTCATTCAAGAACCGTAAAGGCTCTTGGTATCGAGGTGAGTGTAGCTGAGTCATGGGAGAAAGTTAGATTATTTTCCCATTTCATTATATCATTTATTGTTTACATGAATCATGACCATGGCAAGGATATGACATTGGACCCATGTAGGGTATTGTGGTAAGCTTCATTTAACATATTGTTATTTATTAGATCATTGTTGCATTGGATCATTGAAATTTTGATCATTGAATATGTCATTGAAGCATTGATTATATATAAATGGTCAAGCATGTTATATGGATCATTGGACTCATCGACATAGACCTAAGGGTCAAAATCATTATTATTGATTTATGGGAACTATGGATAATGTCATTGGAAATTGTCTATTGGCATAAATGTATTGAACCCTGGATTCGAGTGGAAATTGGATACAATTGACATGCCATAGGATTCACGAGCTCATTGGTACGGGTGGACTACGTCCTTGGGCTACGACCTATATTTGGCGAGGCGGAGGGATTAGACTATTTATTGACTTGGTGAGGCGTAGGAGTTCGCTTCTCCACTATCTTGATCGATCCAAGGGTTTATAACGACTTATTGACTTCATTGTTATGACATATGCATCATTGTTATTCAATATTGAACTATCATCAAGAATTATTAAACATTGGCCTAATTTGAAGTTATGGCATAAGCGTATGTTATTGTATGCATTCTATACATTGATATTATTATTGACTATCTCACTAGGCAATGTATGCCTAATACATTCATTTTTATGCACTTTCAGGTTATAGTCATTGGAGAAGAGATGGATCCTTTCTACAAGGCCCTAACAAGTCACATATAATGGTAAAGTAAGCCTATTCTGAATATACTCCTAGAATGGTGGTAAAGTGTCTTGTTGAGTCCTATTTATGTACTTTGATGTGTTGATAATTGAGTATAAAAGCTAAAAACCTAGTATATGGATTCAAAATGCCTTGAAACTAGGTATATTGTTAAAATGTACTTAAGATAGATTGCTGGTAAAATTTTGTGAGAATTGGATCTCATCTACTAGGTTGAACTGATTAAAAAAATTAGCTTAGATTTGACATTATAGATCAAGCGTATCGGAATGGGTTCTTGGCGTTTTGATATGGCCTATTTAACATCTGGGAAAAATCTGGAAATTTGTCTGGTTTCGAAATGGTTTTGATGGTGTTTCGATACGTTTTGAATCTGTCAATATCTGTTTTGATACGACTCGAGAGGTGTATCGATACATATAACTATGGTCAAACCTTAAGACCTTTGGTAGGTCTTCGTGTATCGAAACCATTAAGCAATGTACCGAAACAGTCTCACGAATTACCTGTCATGAACATCGTATCGAAACAACTCCCATGCGTTTCAATATACCTTTTTTGATCAAACTTGATTGACCGAGAAATGAGTATTTTCTCAATATGGTTTCTGTTGAATAATCAGCATGGTATTGTTCGACTCCAATTACCTCCATAGGTAATTATTTATCTCTCAGTAACTACGGGTTACCATCATAGGTAATTATGTTTCTCTTAATAAGGAGATTTTTACCATTAATAATTATAATTAAACCGAATTGAATTATCGAAAAGAAAAAAATGTCATCGAATCACCGAATCCTCCGACCGTAGCATTTTCCGACCCGGTTCTTTACCAGGCCAGGAAGGGGGTGTTACAAACACAATTTATTGATCCTCCAAACTCAAATGTTAAAACTTGGATAAATTGGTCTACGCGTATCGGTACGCCTACATGGGTTATCGATACTCCCCTAAATGATATTTATACTTGTTCATCGAGTATCGGTACCCTAAACCCATTCGATCCAATTAATTATTTTCCTCTCACCCGTAGCAATACACCTAATTGGCTTATCGAAACCCAATACTGGTACGAAGGTCACCCGTACCGATACTCGACTTCAATGAAATTGTGATATTGATACGCAACAGCATACCAGTACCCAAAAATGATTATAGAATTCTGAATATGCAAGGGTATCGGTACATGAGGAGCCGTATAGGTACGCCCTCCTTGAAACCCCTATTTTTCCTCTCACGAGTATCGATATAGGTACCTCTTGTATCGGTATTCGAACCTAAATTTACATGTCTGGAGCTTGAAGAACACCTCTTCCATCACCCAAAAACCATTTTAAACCTCCCAAAGTATTCTATAACCTACACAAGGCCCAATTTTGTACCATAGCAACCCTTAGTTCGAATTTTACCATTTTTAAGGTTCTAAGTTATGCATACACACACTAGCATTCCATAACCATAAAATCAAGCAAGGTAATCATTATATGAGGCTCGTGAAATATAAGAGTCAGAAATATACTAACCTTAAGCAACCAACTCGAGTTATAGAAGCAACCCAGCTCATCCTTCTTCTTTTAGCTTCAAGTTTCAATCCTCTCTTCCACCAACCATTAAGATATTCACCTTTGAATAACCAAAGAGCAAGGAGATGAGAGAGTGGGGAGATGAAAGAAAGACAAAAAATGAGATCATTCTCTTCCAAATCTACAACCCCCTTTTCTACCCTTTAAAAGGTAATTACGTTTTTACCCTTTTCAAAACAATTGTCTCCCTTGTTGTCCAAACAATCAAGTCCCAATTTGTGAAAGTCCACCAAGACAAAACCAAGATCCAACATAGTCTACTAACTTGAACATTTGACCCATCACGACGGTTCAAGACTCAAGTCAAACCCTAACGTTGCCTGGGGAAGAATCGAGTCGTTACAACTCTACCCTCCTTAAAGAAATTTTGTCCTCAAAATTTAAAAGGAGTAAGGAGGTGTAACCACAATAGGTTTACCCAGATGCAAATCCTCTAAAAACAACTTGATTCGTGTGATTTCACCTTCAACCACCTTTTTTCAAAACTAAACACTGAACTGCCTAAAACCAACACCTCCCACGAAGATTCCAATAATCTAACCACCACCACTTATGTCCTCTAAGAAACCTTAACCTCGTTTCAAACTGAAGTGATATACCGTTACCACAAAGCATGCCAAGAATGTAACTTACCGTCACATCCCCTATAAATATTATTGATCATGCAAAACCCCAAACTAACAACCTCTCCCTCTGGTCTTGACTCGACAAGACAAGGCTTAACATTTCGATTCATCTGAACTTGCCATCACCATTAGTGGTTACCACTTGCGACATACGAGGCTCCAACATCCATATTCTTTATCTCTATATACAACTATACCCACCTAAGTACCATCTCTTAAGCAGTCAAACTAACAACTCTATTTCCAAAGCTCGATCTTATCCTTTCAACCACTTTCTTGGTCGATCTCATTCATGCACATGAGGACACACTTGAAAAAACTCACAAACTTTTGATGGTTTCTCTATCCATGTTTAGATCTATTATCAATACTTGATTTACACTCAACATAATCATAGATCCCACAATACTATTGCGTTACTTCGGTAGCCTTCACACAACCTGTTACGTCCGGAGATAACCTACTTTACGCTTGGCTGATTAACCTTTAACTCTATGCCAATCCTCCCATTCTCTACCTTCACATGGTATCCATTTTCCAAAACGAACTTATAGGACTCCCACCAAGCTACGACCCATCACAAAACATAGGTCTTACGAGCCAAGTAACGATCTTTCATTGTTACCCCTCGTCTCAAACCATCCAAGGTCATTAAGAGATAACCACTAACGACACATTCATACTTACCCTCATCATAGATTTATCCTTGATTCAACGATAAGGTTGCTGAGACGCGTCGTGTAGTGTCAAAATAAATTCTGTATTCTCAAATAAATAATAGGAAATTAAATATAGTAAAGGAGAAGTAAGGGTCGATCCCACAAGGACTAGAAACTTCCTAATTATGCTCTGTTTGATTGGTGACCCAAGAAGGTTGATCGAATAATAATTTTTTAAAAGGGGAGAGTTGTTGAATAAAATAAAGCTAAGTAAATGAAGAGAATTAAATAAAGAAATTGATTTAAATATAATAAGAACTAGCCTTAGGCTTTCGCTTCAACTCGATCATAACGGATCATCGGAAAAATATTTTCACTTCGGGATTTTATGTCGGTACTTAGCTTTAAGGAGGTTCAATCTTTGAAGCAAATCTTTCAAACCGAATACCCAAGTGTTATCTTTGATATTGGTTTCATGGATTAATCCACCAACTCTATGTTTGTAGATAAAATCATTTAAATCTTAAGACCGACTTGGATTATGTTATTTCAATAATAACTTGATCCAATCTTAGTTTTCTTCTTAGCAATCAATTTGCTAATGTGTTCCCAGGAAGTCGAATTGCTTCAATGACCGATTTTTCCTCCCACATAAATAATCAAATCAAAGTCTTGACCAAAGTCAATCTTTAATTTTTAAATCAATTTGATTTAAAGATAAGTTCAAAAGAAAACTTAAAGAAATAAAAACAAACGGAGTTATTGATATGCATTTTCAATCCTCACGTTTAAATCGAATCATTGCTTAAGCCCTTGGCTAATAAAAACTTAGCCGAGCATAATTATGGAAATAATTTTGCTCGACATAAAAATAAAATAAAGTAAAAATAAAAACAAGAAAAATAAATAAAGAAAACTTTAAACAAGAGATGAAAGAAACCCAAGGATTTTCGAATTAAAGGAGGAATGAAGAGATGAGTTTTAGGCTTACCCAAGGTAGGTATTTATAGCCTTTTACAAACCCTAAAATAAAAAGATAAATCCTAGATAATTCTAAAAATATTTAAATTCAAATTACAAAAGATAAATCTCAAATTTAAAATTCAAAATGTGGTTGATAAGCTATCTGGAATGCTGATATGCTATCACGCGCTTGCTGACGTCATCTTCTAGAAGCTGCTGACCAAGTGCCACGTCAGATTTCATGCCCACCAATCCAGACTCGATCTAGAATAATAAAAAAAACTTCAGAAATCAGTTATTTAATTGCAGTTTCTAGATTCAGAGTCCTGCACAAAAAGACACGAAAAACAGTAAGATCAGTAACATATTCATCAAACCAAGGAGTAATTAAGCACAAAATATTAACTATTTTAAGCACTTATCAGTTGCACACTCTCTGATGGTATTTTCATACCCTTAACACACACTAGCTCAAAGCCTAAAACACTAAACCCTCACGTCTACCTTGTAAACTAAGAACATCTTGCAACGACAAACTCCTTTAGCTAACACAACATAGTATAAACATTTTTTATTTTATTTTTTTAGAGAGAGAGATAAAGATCCTACGTTCCAAGCACCAACTTGACAGAACAGTCTAAGCTTTACAACTTTACACTCACAAATCTCCTCATCCCTCGTACTTTTAACGGTACTCTAAACAATGGATAACCTAAAAACTAATAAGTGAGAGTAATCATAAAAAGTTTGTGAGAATTTTTACCCTCATTCCCCAACCTCCATCTAGAGTAAGAACTTTTTCTAGCAAAATGTGTAACTCTAGCTATTATTAAAACCCAACTCACTTAAGATTCTACTTACACACATGATCAACCAAGGTCAACTTACCACCCGATAAAAGATTTACTAGCTAACAAACAACAACCAAAATTAAAATAGAACACGATTACCTGACATCTCTTTGACAACAAAGTTGTCATCCCTAACTTGAGAGATAAATTATCTAGCAACAACTCGTCCGTCAACCCTAATGATGGATTTCACAAGTCCTCTACCATGGTAAGATGATTGCGTCCTAGCTCTTCCTCTAGCAACCCTCTGACCATGTCGTGAAGAAACCACTCTCAGAAACTAGACCACCACACTCTCATCCAAGACTGGGTAAACTTTCACCATATGTCCTAGTTCTCGACACCTGTAATAATCCCTCTGAAGAAAAAAAACTCCAAGGTGATATCGGCCACAATACTCACATATCGGTAAGGGCGACGCTTCAACTAACTCATCAGTACTCTCTCATATAGTAGATAACAAGTAACCACTATGATTCCTTGATCTTGATCCTATTCCAACCCTCGATAACTGATTGAAAGCAACTCTCTTCGAACTCCTTAAGGCAAAAAACTCTCATGTGGAGACTAAGATGATACTATAACACCTTGGGTCTCCAAATCATGACCCTTTGAATCTTTCATCCTACTAGGTGTCACATCCTGAAGCTGTTCCAAAGCTTTTGCACTGTTGGCTAACTCCTCAAAAGCCCCAAGTGAACCCGCAGTCACACGAACTCGAAGCTCAAATCTTAATCCTTGTCTAAACCTCTTACACCCCAACTCTTCTATGGCCACTAACTTTGGGATATAACGACTCATTCGCAAAAACTCTTACTCATAGGCAAAACTAACTAGTTTGCCTGAACCAATCATAGAAAATAGTCCCTCCTCCCATCCATTTATACCCACTGATATACTTCTTTCGGAACTAATCCAAGAACTTATCCCAAGTTAGAAGTGCAGGTTGTAACTCAAGCTCGATGGTCTCCCACCACTTATGTGTATTTCCCTTTAAAAGGGAAACAATGTAATCTATCATCCTCAGGGCTTTCCCCTCATCTGCGTCAAGATTCCTTGTGGGTCACTCAGCCACTGATCAACCTTGATCGAGTTATCCTCACACAAGCCCTCAAATTTTTTGGGCTCATATCAGTGAAGCCTTTCAACAAGGGTCTTATGAGGCATCTCAGCTTGCCTCAGGATAGCTTGTATGACTTGAAACAGGGAAGAGGTAAGGTTATAGATATGACTTACCCTATCGTTACCGTTTTCCCCTACATCAACTTCTTTTTTTAAAAACAAGAAATAAAAAAACACATCATAACTCTCAATTTTGTAAATATAACTGTCATGACCCAGATTTGTTACCTTATCGTTACCGTTTTATAAGTATAACTATCAGTGAATCCTCTCAACAGGGGTATTACGAGGCATATCAGCTTGCCTCGGGATAGCTTGTATCACTTGAAACAGGGAAGAGGTAAGGTTATAGATGTGACTTACCCCATCATTACAGTTTCCCCTACATCAACTTCTCTTTTTTAAATACAAAAAACAAGGCAACACATCAGAACTCTCCGTTTTTTAAGTATAATTGTCACGACCCAGATTCGGATATGAGTGTCGGGTTAACCCGAAGAGTTGGGCTTTGATTTTGGCCCCAGGTTTGAGTGTTTTGGTCCTGTTTTGGGCCTTAAGCTTTGAGCCTTCTGTGGCTGTTGGGTTTGAGAGTTTAAGTGGGGATCATTTTAGTAAATGCCTAAATGAGTTAAATGGGGGTGAGTTGGTTTTATTTTCTCCTGAAGAGAATGACCTCACTCTCCATTTCTCTTTTCTCCCATTCTTTCTCCCATGGTTGCAAGAGTGAGAGTTTGTGTTAAAGTTTGAAACTTTGAAGTTTTTGTTGAGAATCTTGTTTTTGGGTTGAAGAGAGTGTTAGAGGGCTACTAAGGATCTATAAAAAAAGGTAAAGATTTGTTGGATTGGTGAAGATGAAGGTTTAAGAGGGGATTATAGGTTAAGTTCGGGATTTGGTTTTGTAGAGCTTAAATCTCAGTCTTTTGGTGTCTTTAGGCTCTAAAAGTCATCCCAGGATGTTGCTAATCGGTGTTTATCTTTCTCCTATAGAAAAAGGTTTGTGAGCCATCTACAAGCTTAGGGAGAGGAAAAGCTTGAAGAGGAAGAGATGTTCGGGTTTGTTGATGTTTACATAAGGTTGGTACCCCTCCAACCCTTAATCATCATGCATATCATGTTTTAAGCTTAATAGCATGTTTGTTGATTGTTATGGTATACTTGGTAGCTTAAGGTGGTATTTAATGATGGATTATATTTATGTTGATAAACCTCCGTTTTTAGTGTTTTCACATGCTAAGAATCATCCCCCTAGAGTGTAGGATCGATTAGAGAGTCATTGGAATGAATTGTATAGAGTTCTAAGTGTTTGAAATTTCAAAATTGCATATTTCGTGCAGGGGTATCGATACCCTCTGTAAGTGTATCGATACCCTAGAGAGAAATCTTAGGCGAAAAAGGCAAGCGTTTCGGAACTCTTAACTAGTGTTTTGATATCGGTACCTCTAGTAGTATTTTGTATCGATACCTCTTTGGGGGTGTATCGAAACAGGATCGTGTATCGATACCCCATATAGGTGTATCGATACGGGTATGTGTTCCCTTGGTCTTGGACCATTATCATGTCTATTGAAATGCATGGGTAGCGTTTCGATACAGGTTGTTTCGGTACAACCATATAAGCGTATCAATACAGATATATCTCTTTAGCCTTAAATCATCGTTATAACGTATCGGAATGTAAGAGAAACATTTTGATACAAGTCGTTTCGATACCGCCCCATAGGCGTATCGATACCTCTGGGCAATCTGCCCAACCTTTTAAGGGTTGAGTTTAAGGGTTCCAAATTTTATTCTATAGGTTCCTATGGGTTGATTTAACTATAAAATGAACGTTTAAACCAAGAAATAGAATTTTAACCTCGTGTATAAGATAGTATTGAAATTTCATGGTATAAACTGATATTTGAAACCATTAAGAGTTTGGTGTATTATAATTGAGTTATGTGGCTTACTAGGAACCTTGCTTAGTGCTAATGGGTTGCCTAGAGTATATTATATAATTATGTGATAACCTAGTAAGCTTGCTTAGTGCTGATGGGTTACTAGAGTAATATTATATGAAAGGTAAAACTGATAACCTTGCTTAGTGCTGATGGGTTATCAGTATTATATTACGAGGAAGATCAGCTAGCACCTTGCTTAGTGTTGATGGGTTTCTTAGCAGATTTATGTGGAGTGGCATGCCATGGACCTTGCTTAGTGTTGATGGGTCCCCTACTTCTATAATACTATTAGGTGATATGGACATCGATGTATATATAAATATATATATATATGATATAAGAATACTTGAGATGCTATGTGGACTTCTCTTGACATGAATATGCTATGTGTTGTTTATATGCAAGCATGATATCATGTGTTTAGACAGTTATGGTAGAGCCATCGTACTCATGCCATATCATCATTCATGTTGCTTATGCTTATTTATGTTATGCTTGATGTGAACCGGTTGGTAGAGTACCCACTGAGCTTTTGTAGCTTAGCGTTTCAAAATGTGTTTTCGTGCGTAGGTTAAGGAAAGTTGTTCGGAGGAGCATCATCGTGGTGGGTTCAGCATCGACATCTGTTGTCAGAATACTATTATTAGGCATAATGGGCTATTTACTTTAGGACATATATGTGTAATTATAACTCTGTTTTATTTATTTGAGTCGAATGCTTTAAACGGTTTGTAATATTTTGGAGCTACCATTTACTTTTAAGTCATTTAAAACTTATGTTTTACCTTGAAATGAATTTTATGAAATATTGTTAGACCTTGAAATTAGATTTATTTTGTAGGCTTTGAAAGAAATTTTAAAATACGGGTTTTGGGCCGGAGGCCCAATTTGACATCGGGTCGAGAGTATTACAATAACTCAAATTTAGAGACTTGTATCTATTAGACACCTACCTTATCATGACCTCTATACCACCATAGAGTTTCTTAGAACCGACTAAATATAAGCTTTGATACCACTAAATGTAATAACCCGATTCAGATCCAGATCCATAGTATCATATTTAGGTTACCCATAATCCGACAATTTAAATTTTTCCTTTAAAACATGTGTTCCGAAATCTCTAAGATGTCGTATTTCATAAATCTACGTAAATCAAAATAAAATAAAAGTTTTTACAAAATAAGAACTCATTTTCAAAATACATCCACCGACTCATATAAAATCCAAAATAAAGATACAAACTCGATTTATGGTAAAGTCCTATGAATAGAATAAGTCTAAACTAAAATGACAAGTTGTTGTGTGTCGTGGTATGTTAAAATATAAGTGATTCTCGTGCAAGTATACACATCGAACAAGTAATAAAGTGTGTGAGTGAGATCGTTCCCACGAGGATTGACTCTCATTAGATTTATTCCATTAACTAAAGCCTCATAATTACGTTGGTGTCTCATCAGCACATAGTAGAGCTTCATAATTATATATATGCAAGAAGACATGGTAGAAGAGAGATTGACGCTACTATAACCGCCTAAACACATGGTATTATGCAAGGCAAATTCATAACCTTGGACCTCACACTCTCTCATACCTTGAGTGTGTCCGAAGTCATCGAGCATCGGACCTCACACCCTCGCATACCTTGAGTGTGTATGAAATCATTAAGCATCAGACCTTACACTCCTACATATCTTGCGTGTGTCCGGAGTCACAGAGCATCGGACCTCACACTCTCACATATAAATGGTCCGAAGTTACACAACCTCGGAAGCCACTCTTGGGTATCCGAATCCCGTTACAACATTCTCATGATCATCAAACATTACACAAATATATCATACAAGTTCACATATCCAAATCAAGTCATATCAAAGCATTATATTCACATTTCTCTTCCTAAGTCATATGCATAGTCAAAATTCTCATTTCTCAATTTTAATATTCATTTTAGGCCTAAAGGGACCAACCAAGGCTATTAAACAATTTATTGATCCTCTAAACTCAAAGGCTAAAACTTGGACAGATTGGTCTACGCGTACTAGTATGCCTGCATGGGGTACCGATAACCCCCTAACCAGTATCGATACTCCTCCATCGAGTATCGATACCAAAAACCTATTCAAACCAATTAATTATTTTCCTCTCGCCCATACCAGTACGCCTATTTGGCATATCGAAACTCAATACCAGTATGAGTGTCACCCATACCGATACTCGACTTCAATGAAACAGTGGTACCGATACGCACCCACGTACCGATACCAAAAAACGATTATGGAATTCTCAATATGAAGGGGTACCAATACACGAGGAGTCATATCGATACGCCCTCTCAAAAAACCCCATTTTTCCTCTCACGGGTACCAATACGGGTACCTCCCATACCAGTACTCGAACCCAAATTTTCAGGTCTGGAACTTAAAAAACACCTCTTAGACCACCCAAAAACCATTTTAATCCTCCCAAAGCTCTTATACAAGTTACTTTGAGTACATTAAGTGAATTTCTATCAATTTTATACAATATTAACCCTTAATTCGATTTTCACCATTTTTTGGGTTCTATGCTATACATACACCCACTAGCATTCCATAACCATAAAATCAAGCAAGGCAATCATTATATAAGGCCCAATTGTGTGAAAGCCCACCTAGATAAAACCGAGGCCAAACATGGACCACTAACTCGAACACTTAACTCATCACGACAGTCCAAGACCTGGGTCAATATCCAACGTTGCCTAGGGAAGAACCGAGTCATTACATTTAGAATGATGAAAAAGGTTTTATTTATAAATTTAAAATAATCTAAAGTATTGAGACTTATATTTTAAATTTTAATTTAATACAAATTTAAATATTTAATTAAAGATAAATTTATATTTAAAAAATTGACTTAATTTAAAAATAAGTGTTTAAATTATATATTTTTTCTAAAATAAGTATAATATTTTTTGGGTTAAAATAGGTACTTAAAGTTTTATTTCTTTAGTGTTTTACAAAAATATTGTTAAAAAAATTATCACTCAATAATAGATTCACATGTTGTTTTTATTTTTTATTTTAAAAATAAAATAAATTAATATAAATAATATTCTAAAATTTTTACAAATCATAAAATAATTCCAAAACATTTAAAAATTCAAACCTTAAAACCAAAATTTTTAAGCAACTTAAAATTACTTAAGTAGATCTTGAGTTAAAATTTTTGTATATATAAAAAAAATTATTGAAGGATTTATCCATTAAAACCAAATATACAATACGAATTAATCTAAATTAGTCAAGCAAAATATGAAAATCAAAATAGTATCCAATTTTTTTTCCGCAGCATTTTCACTTTTCAACCTAACGATAATATAGAACTTAAATCATAAATTTGTCATCATACATCGTAAAACCATTTTTACATCTACTTTTTTTTTTAAATAAAAAAATCATATTAAATTAATCTGTGAGATCTTTGAAAAATTAGAACCTAATTAAATAAATAAGATTTCTTAAAATTTTAATAATCTATTCACATAAATTATCAAGTTGAAGTTTCCATCGTTTACCTTATTATATTATAATATAATAATTATATTTTTAAATATTACACATTTAGAAGAAATTTTATTAATTAAAAAATATAATTAAACTATATCAATGACTTAATTATACGGTCTTGATTACATTTATTTAAATATGTTTTTAACAATAATATCAAATATTTTAAGTTTTAAAATAAATAAATCAAAATTATTTTTTTAATATTACATTTTAAATTTATTTTTTATTATATTTTCTAAAAGTAATCTCAAGGGAAAAAAGCTTTCTGACCTGATATTTCAAGCCAATCCAAAAAGCTACTACATATTTTTTAGCTTTAGCGTGGAAAGTCCCGGTCAGAAGGAAAAGACAAATTCACCCTTAATTATTCCAAACATCAATCAACTTTATAGAAGTTTTTTTTGCAATTTCATTTATTATACACGGGACAGGTTTAAAGGTTTTCTTTGAAACAGACAACTTTAAAGTTTTAAAAGTCAAACTTCAATTATTATCCATAAAGTTTTTAATAAAATATTAAAGTATAAAGATAATTTTAATTATTAATATTTAAATTTTTTATTATTTTAATTTTTATTTTTTTAAATAAATTTAGCCCTTAATTTTTATTTTTTTGACATATGTCTCATTTTTAACTAACGTAATAACTAAGCCGTTAAAAATTTAACGATGGTAACATATGATAATATATTTTAAATGACATGATATCTAGGCTATCAAATACATACATGTGAAATATAATTTTATTACAATATAAGATATAAAACAATTAAAATTTAAATAAAATATTAAAAATTAATTAAATTTAAAATAAAAGGATACTAGAAATTCTTAACCATAACTAAAATAGAATCAAAATCCTATGTAAAAAATATGAACACAGCCTGAAAATGAAGAATTTTATAAAGATTGCTATCGATAAATCAAAGGTAAGGGACTTTGATACTAATCAATTGGGTTTTTGTTATTTTAGTTTAGAATTTAGGTATTTTAATGTTTAATCTAAATTAAAACTTTAAGGTTTTGATTTATAGTTTAAGCTTTAAATTTAAATTTAAAAGTAGTAAATTTGAGGTTTTAGGTTTTGAATTTTAATTAAATCTAAAAAACAAAAGGCATAAAGATAATTTTAACTCTTAACGCTTATAATTTTTATCCTTTTAGCCCTTATTCTTTTTTTGGATAAATTTAGTCCTTAACCTATATCTTTTTGACAAATAGCTTATTTTTTAACACAATGATAACTGGACCGTTAAAAATCTAACAATAATGACATGTTATATGCATATGATAATATATTTTAAATAACATGCATCTAACCTATCAAATACATATATATATAATATAATTTTATTCTAATATAAAATATAAAACAATTAAAATTCAAATAAAATATTAAAAAAATAATTAATTCTAAAATAAAATAATATTAAACATTCTTAACCCTAACTACGATAGAATTAAAATCCTACCTAAAAAAATTAATTAATTTCAAATTGTGTTCATATTTTTTTTAAGATAGGACTTTGATTCTATCATAGTTAGGGTTGAGAATGTTTAATAGCCTTTTATTTTAGAATTAATTAATTTTTAATATTTTATTTGAATTTTAATTATTTTATATTTTATATTAGAATAAAATTATATTATATATATATATATATTTGATAGGTTAGATGCCATGTTATTTAAAATATATTATCATATCCATATGACATATCATCATTGTTAGATTTTTAACGGTCCAGTTATCATGATGTTAAAAAATAAGCTATTTGTCAAAAAGATATATGTTAAGGGCTAAATTTATCCAAAAAAAAGAATAAGGGTCAAAACGACAAAAATTATAAACGTTAAGGGTTAAAATTATCTTTATTCCAAAACAAAATTATATAAAAAACAGGATAGTAAATTTATTAAAGGTTTAATAGCCAAAATATTTTAGATTTAATTAAATTTTAATATTTTATTTGAATTTTAATTATTTTATATTTTATATTAGAATAAAATTATATTCTATATGTATATATTTGATAGGTTAGATGCAATATCATTTAAAATATATTATTACATGTCATTATCATTAAATTTTTAACGGTGCGGTCATCATGATAGTTAAAAAACAAAATATTTGTCAAAAAGACTTAAGTTAAAGGCTAAATTTATCCCAAATAAAGAATGAGGGCCAAAATGTTAAAAACTATAAACATTAAAGATTAAATTTATCTTTATGACAATATTAAAATGTTAAAAATTAAAATTAAAATTGATAAGTAAATTATTTTATTTTTTTCATTTTTAAAAATTTATGTTTTAAATATTTTATATATAAAATATTAATAATAATTTATAATAAAATATTTTTAAAATTATAATTAATTATGAAAGTTATCAATTTTTCAACGATACTTTTTAAAGTTTATTAAATAATATAATAATAAAAATATAATTAAATTTAAAAAAAATTGTAGTGAAGGGGTACTTTAATTCTAAGTTTCTTAAAAATTATTGTTATACTTTAATCGTTACTAATTTTTTAGTATAGAAGAAAATTACTAGTATATGTCTCACCTATTTTTTAATATAATTTAACGATAAAAAATAAATTTAAATAATTAACAATAATAATTATTTTAATTTAATTAATCAGGGACCTTGTCGCCCTAGGTGATCTCTCTTACTACCCAAGCCCAGAAATGACCTTATTTAAAAGATAAATATAAATAATATTTGATATAATTATTTAAATTATATTTATATTTTATCACTATATGACTCTTAATACAATTATGATTCCTCATAAAAAATCAAATCAATCTCAAACGTATAAAAAGACAAGTTTTTGAAACATGAAAATCGTGTTTTGAGTTCATTAACACATAAATCAGTCAAAAAAGAAAACCTAAGAAAACGGCATGACCAACTAATTAGGTTGCTTTCCACTTTGAAGCGTGTCTAACCACACAGGAAAAAGTGTTAAGCGTGACACCGACAAAAAGGAAAATGGACAGAAATAATGATAATAAAGATTAATAACATCTTATAGTTTAAATTCATTGTTACATGGAAGAGTTATCTAGCTTTAATGATTAAAGGATTTATTGTTATTTTTAAAAGTTACGAATTTGAACACTAATAATAACAATATAATGATTGAACGATTAATATATAATTATTGACTTACTTTAGAACAAACACAACTATAATCATTGTAATTAATTAAAAAATAAAAAAATAATACTTATATTTACTGTCGAAGAGAAAAGACGAGAGTAAGTAAATAATTTTATTAATTATTCATAATACTATGTTAATTTTGTTAATATATAATATATTAAATAATAATAGTAACAATAAAATAAGAATAAACTATGTTATTTAAATAATATTTATATTTATATGTCAGTTCCAAGATATATCGTTTATTTTTTCAAAAAATTAATTATTATTATTCAAATTTTTAAATAAATCCCTCAATCTATTGTGAATGGTCGATGACAGACAATAATAAAGATCAAAATATTCATTGATTAACACAAAATTATCATAAAATTTATTAATAAAATTAATACATCCTATTTTAAGGTCAAATGATATTGTTTGGAACATCCATAAACACATCCTTTATAGATTTTAGAGATCTAACAATATAATCAAAGTAAAATAAAAGAATTTAATGTTATAATTAAAGTGATTAAGGATTTAATTATATAAATAATATATTATGAGGAATGAACAAAACTCGACTCGAATAAATAAAATTTTTTACTTGACTCAAAATAAAGTTTGAGTTATAAAATAAAAATTCGAATCAGTTAAAATTATATTAATTAATAGATTAATTTTTAAGTTTGAGTCAAATTTCTTAATTTTTTATAATATTTATACTAATATAAAAATTTGAAAATAAAATACATACCATATATAAAAAATATGATAATATATATACATATCATATATAATTAAAAAAATCATTTAAATTAAAATTAAATTATACTATAATATAATAAATAATTATAATCAAATTTATATAAAAATTTAAAAACTCAATTTAAACTTGCGAATTTTATTAACTTAATTTAATTTAAAAATTTTAATTAAACTTTTAAATATAAAATATAATATTTTAATTTAAATAATTTAAAAATTTTAATTCGATCCAACTCAACGTAATGCTCACTCTTATGCACCGTCCACATGTCAATTCTATGTCATGTAATTTACGGTAAAATGAGAACCAAGAAAACGTGGGGAGCATGGAAACTGGATATGAACAAATAGCTGCAAGTTTCTTTCCACGCCACCGTGTTCTTCGGTTTACATATGTTCCTAATAAATATTATTATTATTATTTAAATAATTTTAAAATAATTATAAGATAATATTTACTTATATATTTATTTAATTTTTAATAATATATTTTATTAATAAAACAATTTAAATTCAAATATATAAACATTATTTAGAACATGTTCGGTTATAATCACTATTTTTCTTATATAAAATAATTAAATATTTTATTTCTCTCTCCAATCATCATTTATATTTGTCTGTGCAAAACACTTCCGCTTTATGAGAAAACCCAGACATAGCAGCTTAACCTGAAGTTCTTTCATGTTTCATTCATACTAACTATGAAATCAAGAGATCGTGTAAGTTCTGTTTATTGAATATAATTATCTCCAACTTATCTTTTTTTGTTAAATTTAATTCATGGTGCTTGACTTCAGTTCTCTTTCTAATGTTGATGTTCCACACTGCAAAAGTTACTTTACAGTTTTTTAATTCTTTTCCCCACTTCACTAGAAATTTGAGCTTCTTTTCCCCACTGCAAAAGTTACTTTCTTTATGATCATCATATTTGTTTCTTTTTTGCTTGAAAAATATAACCAAAACTGTAATTTATAGCTATTTGAGAATCCCATCTGCTGTCAATCATTTTGGGTGTGCAGGTAAATTTTTTGGGGATGCATCAAGCTCTAAGCTGTCTTAATGTTTCTATTTTGTGAATCACTAAAGTTTATAATTTTATTTTATTTTTGTATTGAGATTTTTGCCCTCAAGTATGCTTGTTGGTCACTGCCGCCAAATTTTTAGATAGTTCTGAGTTTGGGGATAGGTCTAGTTAAATTATTATGCCTTAGTGTTCTCTTTGTTGTCTTTGTTCTTCTCTTGACAGATACCTCTGGTCGTCGAACGAAAATGTTCGAGCTCATGTCTTTGTAGCCTTATTCCAGCCACTGCTCTGCTTTGTATAATTTACTTCATTGGGAGTTCATATGTAGCACCAGAAAGTAATGAGGTACATATGCCGCTTTTCGTGAGCGCGCATCTGTTTGTGTGTTTTTCTTCAAACATTACTTATTTTAATTCACTATTAGTCAATTTTATCCGAGTCTCTTATGGAAGTTGGTCTCAGAGATCAAATACAAAGCAATGTATTCATTAGAGAATAATAGTTGTTCCCTTTATGCAGAAATTGTCTATGTGGGGAGGAGTGACTGATCTTTTGCAAAGCTCAAACAAGTGCAAGGTCTGTTTATGAGTCTTTGTAGGTTTTACTTCCTGAAACATTTTCTGTTCTACCAATCAACATTTTGATATATGTTTCTCGTGTTTGTTTGTATTTTCAGAACCAATGCAGGCCCCTTGGAACTGAGTCATTGCCTGAAGGTATCATCACAAATACGTCTAACTTGCAGATGAGACCTTTATGGGGCTTCCCAAAGGTAAAACTCTAAGAAATGACTAACAGAAATTTCAAGCAATGATGACTAGGCACTTAATCTTGTAGACTTCTTTCTCACTTTGACATTGAGAATCGAATTTGTGGATCATGCACTTTATCATAAAGTTGGCATGTCATTAATATCGTAGTAGATGTTAATTTGGTTAATGCCACTAATGCCATTTAGCTATCCAACTTTAATATCGAATTTTGTTCTGATTATGTGGGCGTATTGTTTCTATAAAGAAGGACAAGACATCCACCAGCTTGTTTGCGGTTGCTGTCGGAATTGAGCAAAAGGATCTTGTACATAAGATGGTAAAAAAGGTAAAATATGATTCCTTTGATCTTTTCTATAATGTTTGCTTCTATTTATATTTGAATTGCCCTTTTTTTACTATTGTACAGTTTCTATCTAGTGGTTTTGTTGTAATGCTTTTCCACTATGATGGTAATGTTGATGGATGGAAGAATTTTGAATGGAGTGAGAAAGTCATACATGTTTCGGCTCGCAATCAAACTAAATGGTAAGACATCTTAGGCTTCCAAACCAGTACCAACTTATAGCGTACGTAGCCGTATTCTAAATCTCTCTTTGGATTTTGTTTCTTGGTGAATAGGTGGTTTGCAAAGCGTTTCTTACACCCTGATTTAGTTCCGGAATATAGTTACATTTTCCTCTGGGATGAGGACCTTGGAGTAGAAGATTTTCACCCCGAAAAGTAAGTTGAATTTTGAATGCAATTGTCTCAGACTAGAACATGATCTATATCAAAAACTTGTTGATCATTTCTGTCTGTAACCCCTAAATTCAACCTAATTTTTTAGATTAAAAGTTAGGGTTCACATCACAAAAACTTCATTTGTAAGTTAAGTTTTAATAAAAATAACATTATAATTTCTGATAAATTATTAAACCGGAAACTGAAAATTAATAATTAAAATAACAAAAGGTTCAACCCAAAATTTTAATAAATGTAACAATTCTGAAAATCGTTTAAATGTTCAAAGTCCGTAATTCATTACAGAAATATTAAATATCCAAATCAAAAGTTAATAAACCGAAGTCTGAAAATCATACTTAAAATATCTGAAATTGGGATCCTCCAAGTACCGAAGCCTAGGTCTGAGAATCTAAAACAAAAACTGTGGGGACGTAAGCTTGGAGCCTAGTGTGTCTCTAGGGTGCAAATACACATAACAACAGTACAGTAAAGCATTTCACAGAACAAAATAGCATAAATTCAGAACATAATATCATAATACAAGACAGAACAGAACATGCGATGTAATGCATGTATGATATGAAATGCACCTAACTCCGAACACCATCAGAAGAGAAAGTTCCCCTGAACCACTCTAACTCCATCACACCATCAGAAGTGAAGCTCGACTCGAAGGTGGAGTCACTGAACAGAAGTCGACACTCGACCCGTAGGTGGAGACACTGAACATAAGTGATATTCACCAATAGGTGATACCACTGAACTTCCCCGTACATATATTCTACCGATGTCATGACATGAACAGATGATTAGGTATGAACAGATATCAGAATACATGCCTAAGAGAATAACAGAAGGCATGCATAACAGTTCAGAATCAGATATTCAGTTAATATTTCAGAGTATAACAGTTATTCAATTAATTCCAGAAATTAATAGAAATGATGCAATCAATGTTACACAGAACTAACAGATATACCAAATAATGCACATAGAGGTAAGCAGAAAACGGTCGGGAGAGACACACCTGTAGCAGATCACTTGACGTCGATAAAGACGTCTACTAGCCTCAGTCCTAGAACTATGTCTAGCAGGTGTAGAACGTGTGACGAACCAAACAGAAACTGTTTCAGAATCCAAAACAGATAACTTCCAAATAAGGCATTCGAACATAAAAGCCCTAAAAATGATACTTCGGGTTCGAATTTTGAAAAACGGACCGCGCCATCGAACTAAAGATGTCGAAAAACATAAAGTGAGTCCGGGTCGAAAAAAAATCAACGCTGACGTCAGTATTGTTCAACGCTAACGTCAGTAGAAATGACGTCATCAATCAACGCTGATGTCAGCAGATGACGTTAGCAGATGATGTCAGCAGTGACGTCAGCCGGGTTGGATCAGATTTCGGGTCGGGTCAGATCACGGGTTGGATTTCCAAGTTTCCCGAGAAAATTTGGAAAACCCAGATTTTCCCCCAGAAAATCATGGGTTTTCTATTTAGATTTTCCAGATTCGAACTCCTCTTCCCCTTACCGATTCGAAACAAAAACCCCTGATTCAAATCCAACAATCCAACATTTGATTCAACAAAACTTCAAACAAAAACGAATCAAACGCCAAACCTAAACCGGTTAACTTAGAACAAAACACCCACAACATTTGATTGAAAACAATCATTAAAACCTCCAGATAACTCTACTGAACCGAAATTGAATCAAAGGAAAAAGTGATGTCTGAAAGCTTACCCACAACTTACCAAATTGAACGAAACAGAAGCCACAGAATGAAAACACCTATCACACACCAAATGTGGATTCAAAGTAATTTCAGAGAGAAAGAAAAGGGGTAAAACTCGGTTTGATAAACTCAAATCAGAAAACCCCAATAATTAAGGAAATAATGCAGAAGTTAAGGGAGAAATTAAATCTCCCGAATAAAATCTGAAACGGGGAAAAAGGAAGGAAACGATATAACAGAAGAAAAGGTGAAATTACTCAACAGGACCCTAAGATTTTTGAAACTTTACACTCAGACCTTTAAGCTTACAGAAATTACAATTGGGACACTGAAATTAGAATTAGAAATCCCCAATTTCTAGGGTTTCGAATTAGGGATTTAGGTTTTTGAATTGAGGGAAAAATCATGGTGTGACACTGTCACTTTGAGGGATGAAAATCCATTTAATCCAAGTAGAAAAGAATTGCTAATAAGCCTATGATGCGTGATAAGTGATGGAAGTTGCAGTGGTGTTGAACTGTGCATAAACTTTGAAGTTTATGTTGGCTATTGATGAAGAGTTATTCTCCTATCAGTGTAGCAGTTATAGCCATAGGTTACTTTTATGCTCTGAAGAGTTGAAAATGACTGCATCTTTTATATAATTTCTACTGAGCATCTATTTTATAGATGCTCGAAACTGAAAATTAAAAGTTAATTTGGTATTGTCAGATATGTGTCAATTGTTGAACATGAAGGGTTAGAAATATCACAGCCTGCTCTTGATCCTTCTAAATCAGAGGTACACCATCAAATTACTGCGCGTGGAAGGAAAGCAATAGTGCACAGGTTCTTGTGTTCATTTATTTCTTGTATCTCCTCTGAATGCTAGTTCTGTTATATCTGGAGTATAATGAATTCATTTTTTTCCATACCGGCGCACCCATTGTTCAATATGCAGACAATTTAAATTAGTTTCTCACTTTGCATCATTGTGTTTGGTTTCAATTTTCAGGAGAATTTTTAAACATGGGGCTAACAGGACAGGTTGTGATGGTGATAGTAAGGCACCTCCATGCACTGGGTAAAGTTTTATATTGAGAAAATACTAGATATTTTTCTTTGGTTATTAAAATTTGTGCTTATATTCAGGACAAAATTATTCGGTTTGAAAAGATTATCAAATGATGGTTCTACTTATAATTTGAGAAGAGAATGTTACAGATGGATAGAAATGATGGCTCCTGTTTTCTCAAGAACTGCCTGGCGTTGTGTATGGTACATGATTCAGGTTTGCCTTTTTGACCGCTGTTCTTTTACTTCATTATTTTTTCCTTTTTTCCGGGAGGGGGATGGAGGTAAATTGCTATGTATCTTTGCCAGCGTGCCGTTTAATGCAAAGTACGAGATGATACATTTTTATCATGGAGCTAAATTAACTGAACTTCATCTTTTGTGGGTGAACACCTTGTTATATATGACAGTTTCTTATATGGTATTGCTTCCTTTTAGCTGTTGCTCTTGTTCTTTATGCTGGTGAACATCCCTCGATTTTAATATTGTCTCCTACATCTGTTATTCAGATATTTGGTCAGTTATTTAACTTCTGTTTTCCCTTTGGTTTTCTAGAACGATTTGATTCATGCATGGGGCCTAGATATGCAACTTGGTTATTGTGCACAGGCAAGCATAAATCGGATTCCTTCATATTTGTTAAGCCAAAACGAATGTTGCATAACATGTTTTTAATAGGGTGACCGAACCAAAAACATTGGTGTTGTGGATGCTGAATACATAGTCCATTACAATCGACCTACGCTAGGAGGCACAGCTGGAAAAAATCACTCTACTACTAAAAGTGGAAACAAGGTTAGAAATTTAACAGCTTTTTTCTTCTTTTGCTGGACAGAAATTAACGGCTATATCAACGAGATGTTAACGTTGAACTATTTTCTGTATTTAAGCAAACATAATCCGAGAATAATGTGCTAGGAAATTTGGAGATTGTTGCATCTCTGGTCCTAGTTTATGCTAGTTCTTTACTGCTACTGTTGTGTCACTTATAATATAGTTTAATTGCATCTCTAATCCAAGTTATTCATCCTGGAACAGACTTGCTAAAGTCTAGTCCCTGAAGATCAATATAAGAAACTTACACCATAACACATTTGTGCAGTAATTGATGTGTCCATCCATAATTGTGAAAAAATTGTACACTTTGCTAACCCTTTCGTCCGTTTCTTCATTGCAGACATTTTCTCATCCACAAGGAAAAGATCCTAGAGTAGAAGTAAGTGTATCTGGGTATATTGCATTCTGTTGTCCTGCTTCCTTAGCTAGTCGAACTTACCGGTCCTTTGATCTTTATCCATGTTTTGAGGCTCATGCATTGATAAATTCTCTTTTGAAATGATGCATTGATTAGTTGTTAGTAATCGGAAACATATTATATTCATCATCCTGTTCTAAATCGACCGCCATCTAGAATCGAAAAGTCCCAAATGGAAATGGAAGTTTTGAATGTTCCATTATAGAAAATGCCACAAAACTTGAACAGATTGAACACTTTTTTTCCCTATTTGGTTAGGCATTGACTCCCTTGGCCGTCATCTAAATGTTTGAAAACACTTTTTTCTTAGTGTAGTATGAATTTGATTTGTATAGGTACGGAGACAGTCATATATCGAGTTAGATATCTTCAAAAAACGATGGGAAAAAGCTGTCAAGAACGATAAATGCTGGGTTGATCCATATCAATAGCAGAAATAACAAGTGCCCCTGCTAAATCCATGTAAACTATGTACACCATTGTGCATTATAGATGTTGAAAACTGAAAGGAAGACACTACGACGGTACTATGATCGGTTCTTTCCTCTGGCTTCGACAACCTGATTTGATTTGACAACTTGATCTTCGTATGGGTGCCAAGTTCAGCTCATTTGTTTATTGGCAATACAGGTCCAGAATTAAAGTCATCCCATTTTTTAGCTGTAATAAAGAAAATATGTATGTGGGAACTGCTAAGAAATAAGCTTCCTCTGTTGTTCTAACTGATTTCGTGTTATAGCTGTTACCAAGGATCGATAAAAGAGAAATTGGTGTATGTGTTTAAACTTTTGGACAGAGGAACCATCTTGTAATCTAATGCTAAATTCTTAAAGTTAAATATTCGAAATATAACATTGTAAATAAAGTAAATTAAGTTAGATGATTGCTTTATAATAAACTTATGGATCTGAATTATTCGAAACAAAATAAAAGAAACTGCATTAATGTGTGGAAAAATTAAAAACAGCATCTTACAAGTTACAACTGTAGCAAAGTAGTAGGTCAATGGTTTAATTGGCTCTACCCAACAAACAACCACCCCATTATTATTAATACTAATGCTATATACTGTGTTGGCAACATGTATATGACATTAATATGCACAACTCTCTTTATCCAACATTTAAAACCCTTTTCTGTTTAGGGCTTTTCCACCTACAATAACCTCTTCATATGCCCCCCACCCCCACCCGGTTGGACCACCTGAATTAAAGCATCACCGGCCGGAATTTTGCAACACCGTATATGCAGCATACCAAAGTCCCATAGACATGTGTTGAAAATGTAATTACAAATCTAATTCCTAATCAGTGGGAAAAGCCAAGTCCAAAACGGCAATTTCAATGTAATTTACTTCCCTTTCAGCACTGTTACCTGTAGTACTTAATTTACTTACGATGGACACACTTTCACTAAGACATAAACTTTGTTTGCTCAAATGCAAAGGAAAGTAGAGAAGAGAAAATTAAAGGGAGGAGAATCGAGCAGGAAGACGACGGTTTTGTATTTTTTACTTAATATCTAATATATTTGAAAGTGATTTTGAAAAATCTTCATTATATACTTTGAGCAATTTTTCGTCCTCGTATCCACGGATTGCAGAGGATCCTCATCCCAAAAATAATTAAGAAAAATTACTATTTTATTGACTAAATATATGATAAATTTTAATTTAAAAGTCATATTCGATATACTTAGAAAAATATAAATCTTAATATATTAGAATGAATATTCAATATTAAATCTTTAAAATTATAAATATAAATGATAAATTTAATTTTACAAACAATAAATAAACCATTTAAAAACTATAATAACAACTCAACATGTAATGATTTTTTTAGCCAAATCAATCTAGTATGTAGTACTTGATAATGTTCTTATATTCTTGGTTTGATCTTTCTTGTCAGCAATCTATAATGTGAAAAGTAAATATAATATGCACCAATAATTCAAAAATTAAACATAAACTAAAAGGATAAATTACTAGGAAAGTCACCCAAACTTAACAAAGTTTAAACAAAATGCATAAATATCTTGATGAATTATAATATTGATAATAAGATAGATAGGTATATAGGTAAATGAGAGTTAAAATTATTAAATATTGAGATCTTTGTAAATATATATCAGGATTCTTACGGTTATTTTTACGATTACGATTCAATTATTCTTATAATTTAAATATAATAATCTCGTTCTCATCCACATTAAAATTAAATGTATAACACAAATAAATTTTAATTATTCAAGATAATACCGTGATAACTAAGAGAATAAAAATATAAAATCCAATGCAAACAATTGTAAGATACCGTCCAACATCAAGTTAAAGCATACAACCAATTGATATTAAACTAAGATCAGTTTCTTACCTTGTTCCACCTAGCATTCGGCAAATCATTTACCCCACTACTACATAAAGTTTAAACATATGAACAAAACAATACAAAAAACAAAGCATATTGAATCTTTGTCATGAAGGAAACAGAAACTACCGCCGCAAATTTATAAATAAATGAAGGAAAAATATGTTATCTTTCACCCCTCCCATAATCCCAATAGAATCAAGAATCTCCTCCTTTGTAATTAAATTTGAAATCAGAGATGGCATCCAAAGCAATTACAGGTCTTGGGAGTGAAAGAACAGAAACCAAAGGGTCTATTTGGAATGTTGCAATTGATGGCATAGCAACAAGGAGATGGCAAGCACATGCCTTTAGCTCCACCGCAACATGTACAAACAGCACATATCTGAAATCTCCTTAAATTCCTTTTGCTGTCGTTGAACCAAATCATCTTCTCTTCCAAAATCGGAACCATTTCTGAAAACCCTTTTACCTTCAATTCCATTTTAAATCAAATAGAGTTGAAAAAAGTTTTCTTTGACATGAAAAGCAAAGGGATGTAAGCATTGAAAGCAAGAGTTCTGAGTTACCTGTGCCATACTTGTAGTATCCTGAGCCTCATCGTAATTGAAAACATAAGCAGGAAAGAAGAGAAATAGGAGAAAAAGAGAGACCCCATAAGAAGATTTCATGGTTTTTGAGAATGGTGTTTTTGAATTGCTCAACAGGTAGCAAAAGAAGGAAATGTAGTGTACTGGGTATTGATTATTTTTGTGGTTGGTTCTGAGTTATGTGAGGTAGGAAGAGTATTTGGACTAAACCATGACTGGAAAAGGATAGGAACAGCTTTCGGTGGTGATAAATCTGTTGCTTCTTAAATGGGTTTAACTCCACGGCGGAAGCCCGGAGTAGTAGAACAAGAAAATATATTTTGGTTTGGAATGGCTAGTTAGATAGGTTTTATAATGTGTTCTATCGTCTCCCATGTTTACGTAGGGATGGCAAAAATACTCGACCTCGATCTGACTCGGTGTGCCCCGATCTGACCCGGTCGAGTTTTTTCTCTATATTTTGAGGATCGGGGCGGGGCGGAGCGGGGCGGGGCTTAGAAATCATTAAGTCGTGTCGGGTCGAGTTCGGGTATTTGTGTAAAATTTTCCGCCCCGGTATATTTTATATATTTTTATATATTTTATTATATTTATAAAAAAATATATCATTATACATAAATATTTTTATGGGTTTTAAGTAATTTTTATACTTTTTAAGTTTATTCTTATAATAAAAAATTATTAGATGTTGTTCAAATTTTAATATATTCGATTATGTTAGTCGAGGATTCAATTTTTTTCCTTTTAAATATGTAATTTAACATGTGAGTAATTTAAATTATATTTTATTTTATTTTATTACATAGATTTAAAGTTACTTAAAAACCATAATTTATAATTGTGATAAAGGATTTATCGAATCTAACTTTTATCGTTGACAAATTATTTTTTTTATTTTTTCGAATCGGGTCGGGTCGGGGTCGGATTTGAGAAATAATACATCGGGACGGGTAAATTAATATTTTAACCCGGGGCGGGGCGGGATCGGATTTAAAAATTACCAAATTGGGTCAGGGTCGGGGCGACCAAAAACCCGGCCCGCCCCGCCCCGCCCCGGTGCCATCCCTATGTTTACGAAACTATAAAATTAATTTAATTTTTTATTTCAAAATATAGGATCCTCGCCTATATTTTAGATTCTAAAATAATTTTTACAAACGTAAATGAGAGAACTCATGTGTAAGTGATATTTTTTTAAAATAATAAAAAATTTTAAAAAAGGAAGACGTCATATGCAGGTTGCGTCTTTCTCAAAGTTGTCATGTGTAACTGATGTTCTCTTATCTACTCTGTAGGTTTTGAACTAGATTCCAAAATAAACTATAAATATCTATTTTCACAAATAAAAACCTTAAATTTGTTGCTTCTTAAATGGGTTTAACTCCATGGCGAAAGCCTGGAGTAGTAGAACAAGAAAATGTATTTTGGTTTGGAATAGCTAGTTAGATAGGTTTTATATAATGTGTTCTATCGTCTCCAATGTTTGCGAAATTATAAAATTAATTTAATTTTTATTTTAAAGTATAGAATTCTCGCCTATATTTTAGATTCCAAAATAATTTTTACAACGTAAATGAGAGAACTCATGTGTAAGTGATGTTTTTCCTTTAAAATTAATAAAAAAATTTAAAAAGGGAGAACGCCATATCCAGGTTTGCGTCTTTCCCAAAGTTGCCATGGGTAGCTGGTGTTCTCTTCCCTACACTCTAGGTTTTGAACTAGATTCCAAAATAAACTATAAACACCTATTTTCAAATAAGAACCCTAAATGGCCTAAAAATCCAAAATTTTCTCGTGTTTCATTTGTATTTTCCATAAATAATTTTTTATAAATATATTTTAATACACAAATTTTTATATATTAAATTTATATAAAATTTTTAATCTTAAAATCTAAGATTTAGAGTTTATAGGTTTAGTGCGTAAGGTGTAGAATTTAAGGTTTATGGATAGAATTTAGAATTTAGGGCGCTAAGGTTTAGAATTTAAATTTAAAATTTTATAAAAAATCATGTAGTTGCATTTATAAATATTTATTTATATATATTTTAAAATTTTAAAATTTTAAAAAATTAAATAAAAATATTTGAAACTATAAAATGGGAACACTCTAATGCGACGTATTGCATCAACAAATTTTAAAAATTCACATTGATTTACTTTATGGGTTTAATAATTTAATTGTGTAAAAAATCAGATAATTAATAATTTTTTTTCAAAAGTTCATGAATTCTTTACCCTAAGACCTAAAAAATATAAAAAACTCATTATATTGTGTTTTTTTCTTATTTAGGAAACATTAAAAGATCAAATATAAATAAATAATAAAATAAAATGTATTGTGTGATGTAAGTATAACTTACTGTGTATAAATATACACTTTCTAACTAATAATATAAATTAAGATTATTTTTATAGTGATTAATGAAATTTGATTTTTAGCTTTTTATAATGAAAAAGAATAAGATTAATGAAGGAAGTAGACAGGTTTTTGGGGCTGTTTGGATATTAAAGCAGATTTATAAAGGGATATGGAAAGTTGGCCAAACCCCTAACAAAATTATTGGAGATAGACTGAAAAAGAACAAGGAGCTTTTGAGAGACTTAATGAGGTTGTTACTTCTGCTCCAGTTTTGAGTTTTCTTAATTTGAGAAGGAGTTTATAGTAGAAACAAATGCCTCTGATCTGACAATAAGAGTAGTTTTGGTCTAGAAAGATAAACCCTTGACATTTTTTAACAAGAAGAAAGAAGTACGTCATCAAGGGATGTCTATATACGATAAGGAAATGTTAACAACACTTATGGCAATGAAAAAGTGGTTTGCTTACTTGCTTGGGAGGCAGTTCAAAATTAAGACTAACCACCAAAATCTTAGATTTTTGACAAATAATAAGGCTATTATTCCTTCACAACAAAGATAGGTTGTAAAAATGATAAATTATGATTACGAGTAGTTTACAAGAGAGGGATACATAACAAGGTGGTTGATGTGTGGTGAGGGCTTAAGAGTCCTATGCTTTTTCACCTTTCGCCAAATTGTAGTATTTTAGATTGTCGAACCCATAGGGATGAGATCGACCTCACTACTTCTTAAACCTGCACTTGGTAAAAGTAAAAACACAAGTATTTGGATGATTGAGATAACTAAATTAACTAACTTAAGAACTAAATAATGAATGAGAAGAAGAATAATTGAAGTGAGGTTAGGTTGAGTGCTTTGTAGGGGGGAATCCAGTTGCACTTATTATCCACTTATTAATGCAATAGGTTGACTTGTCGCCTCAGCGGGTCGCACTAAGGGTCACCGCAACTGCCTAGGCGGGGTTATGCCTTATCGACAACTCAACTTTCCATAGTTCGACAGAGCATCCTTTTATGTCTCCTCCTTATCCCTAAACTCGGAGAACTGTTGAAATTCATGTCTTGATGATACCTCCCAGCGTGAATCAAGGATGAACAACAACCAAACACATGCATCCTTTTAGTCGCTAAAATCCTTGCGGATTAGTCAATACCCTTGAGCAAAGACCGTACTGGTGTGCTATGTGTAGTGCTAATATAGAGTATGCGAACACACATATATGTGCAAGTATGCACAGTCATACAAGTAATAAAAGGGTGAATGAGTAAAGTTCCCACGAGGATCTAAGGTAAAGTATGCAGTCAAATTTGTCGAGGCAAAAAGGTGTCACAAAACAAAAGGAAAATAAAGATAAAGATATAAACAGATGAAATATGTACGGTGAAGGTGTGATGGTGAAATGCTATGATAATTTCAGAATGAAAGCAACTAAAATATGCCACGACAAAATGGAATGGATGGTGATGGCAGGATAGATGTATGGAAATGGTGTGTGGAAAGTGTAGCAGTGTGATTGCAAGAGAACAAGTAAAATAAAGAAAGCATATTATAAATGCGAAGGCAAAAGCAGGATACAAGAACACGTTTAAACAATATGTTGTACTAACCCTCTATTGATGAGCTCTCTCGGGAATGATTAGAGGAAGATCCTATGGACTTCTTAACCTTACTCCTACTAACATATAGCTGCTATGGTGTATATTTACTCGACAGAGGTTCCTAAAGTGTTCCCGCTCTCTCGAGTCATAGGAACCTGACAAACTAAAATGCCATGACATCTCCTCTCGGTCTCAGCCACAACACTAGCCTATCGACAAAGCACACTCCTTTTAGTCGCTCAAACCCTCACTTACGTCTCTCTCGAGTACTCTAAGCTCAGATGAGGCTCTGGTTACTATCCGAAGCCCATTGCTCACGTAGATCCTCCCTTAGCTCCTCTCGAATGATCTAAGGATCTATAGCTAGGTTTCTCTTGAATACTCTAGCATGCACCTAAACACGGGACACTCTCATGCCTCTTACAATGCTTAAATGATTAACAACTATGAGCAAAGAAAATACACAAACACATAGAAGGCTATATATTAATAAAAAGCAAAAGATAATCATCTATATTAGCAACCACCTAAACAAAGCAAGACATGGTGGTGTGAAATGTAAAAGAAAGTATCATCCACATACAACCTTAAACATTCAATATCATCCTCTTAAAATATATAAAAAGTAAAGCAAAGGAAGAAAGATAGAAGATACCCTCGGTGTGAACAGGCCACCGACTCTTCAATCACCACGAGATGACTTGGCATGTTAGACCCTCTCGGGTGCCTAGCACGCCACTCCCTTCGAGCTCTATCAATGGAGGACACTTCGGCCGGAGTTTATAGGAGAAAGGTAGGAGCTTTCCTCCGTCGTAAACCTCTCCAAAGGTACCTATTTTTCTGTGTTCTTGCTCCTCAAAGGTGATCCCTTTTTCTTGTAGGTCACCATGCCTTAAAAAGGGGTGAAAAACCCTAAAAGATAGTGAAAATTCCATTTCTGACCCCTTTCACGTGATGACATTTCTGCAGACATGGGAGTGGTGACAGTGGTCCCCTACTGAGGTGGCTCGCGATCAGTCTGTATTGGCTGTGGTCCCCTACTATGGTAGTTGTAGCTAGGCTGTAATGGCACCAACTGATACTCTTATAAAAATATCTTCTTGTCGTTTAGCTCAACACAAAAATCCTCCAGATTTGCCATGACATTTTCCCATCGCTATCCTTCTGTGAATGCCATGACAAATATCCTCAACTTCCATTTTTGCTTTACCTGCACAACACAACCCAAAAAACTACCTTTCTCATGAAATAGAACCCGTTACCACACAAAAATGCCAAGGCTTAACTAGGAAACTACATGTAATTATATGAACCTAAATGCAACTAAATAAGCCTAAATGAACTCGAGAACACTCAATAACTTAAGTAAAAATGCCTGAAATATAGCCTTTTTGCGGAGTTATCACCCCCCCAAACTTAAGCTATTGCTTGTCCTCAAGCAATGGGTAGTAGCTAGCAGAGAATAAATGTCATGACAAAGTTCAAGATCCAGGCAAGAAAATGGTTAGAGTTTCAACCCTCAAAAAGTGTCATGGCATAAACATATAAGACTCAAGGAAATTTCAAGAACACTACTCTAGAACAAGGTCGGATGCGAGTGTGTGTGTGAGTGAGTGTATCCAATCTATGCTTAGTTAACTTAGAAAAATTGTAAGGAATGTTCACTATCCTAACAAAGCATGTTTGTTCATTGAAGCACAATTTACTACACCCCATACATAACTATATATATATATTTTACACATGTTAGACACACTGCTACGAGAGGAGCCAGCCAGTCACACTACCTTCTACTCATGCCATAACTGCCATTTATTAAAATGCAGTACCCAGGCAATGCCATGGAAAGTTAAAATTGTAGCGTCACCCTGTGTCTCTTTCAGTAACTCATATGCACATGGATATGCCATGGAATAGCGGAGTATCCCTCTACAGATATGTCCAGACATTTATTCACAACTACTAATACTAACTAATGGGGTTCTCTATTAACACGTCAATTCATTCAACATACAAAGCTGTTCAAGTTTTCATTCTATAAAAAATTTTCTAACTTTCCTAAGCATGAAGAACATACACTCGTGTAGCAATAAAAATAAGCACAAACAACCAAATCCTAAAGCAGGTTCTATCTAAATCCTAAGTCATGCATATTCAATTCAATTACTGACCATAAAAAAGTATCATCATCGGGCATCACAAACCATAATCCAATAAACTTATCCTAAAACTTGCACAATTGTCATGGCATAATTCTACAACTACTGGTATCATACAAATAAAAATGGATTAGAGGACGACACTTCCCCCAAACTTGAAGCAAGCATTATCCTCAATGCAACTAAAAAAAAAAACTAAATGCTATGTACCTTGGCTAGGAAGGTAGTGCGGTGACAGTGCGACGAGATGCTCTCCTCTTCAGCGGGGAGGGTTGACATCAAAATCTGACTTGTCATCGGCTCCTCGTCGTTTGGATTTTTTAGCAGCAACTTGTGGGCTCGCTTGTCTTACGGCCGACATCTTAAGACATCGTTTGGATTTTTTCTTTTGGGGCAAGGGCAATGGTGGTTCCTCTTGCGAGGCTGCTGGTTGTGGTTCTTCTGGTTGTGTTGGCTGGGCGGGCGAATCTTCAAACAACGAAGATATAAAGTTGGTATCACGTTCTTTTGCAGCAAAAGGGTCTGGTTGAGTTGGTGACTGGGTTGTGTCTTCTAAAAATGCCGCGACATTTTCAGGAGTTTGTTCTCTTTCAGGTGCTTGGGTTTCTGGAGCGTGCTCCTTAGGTTTCGGTTCCATGGGCCTGACCTCCTCAGATGGTTCAGTTGGGGATGGTGCCTTATTTAAATCAGTTGTAGCTGGCCGGGTTGGAGGTGTGGCAACTGAAAATGTCGAGGCATTTTTGATGTTGGCAGAATAGATTCAGGGAACTTAGGGAACTCCTGATTCAGGGGAGGAAGCAGCTCTCCAAATAGGCTTGGATGACCTCATCCCTTTTCTTGGTATAGAGGAAAAATTCCTTGAAGTCTTTAGACAAGTCGTCAACCTTTGCCATGGCATTTTTAGAGAGCTCCAGCACATCATCTTTTTGGGATGACCCTTTTTCTCTAGCTGAGGCAGCATGTGATGTTTCCGTCTTCTCTTCAATGTTGCCCATTAATGCAGTCACCTTTTCAATAGACAAACCTTTCATTCCTTCCAATATTTCATCAACATCATCTTTCGGAGCGTCCTTCTTCCGACATAATGTAGTAATCAAGTTGGAAAATATGAGGGGGTTCTTGGGGCGTTCTAAACAAGCATGAGTTTCATGGACAATAATTCTGCCGATATTCATGAGAAAAGCGAAAAGAATGGAATGTAAAAGCATCAGTCGAGATAGACTCACGGTAGTGTGATGCGAAGTGGGCACCAACTTGTATCTCATGAAGTGGTTCTATAACCGGGCGTGTGGAAGCAAACGCTCACGGTTCACTATCCTTCTTGATGCTTGTTGGCCTCCTTGTGGAGTTTTAAAGAAGCGGTTGATGACTGTGTTGGTGAAGTGGATACTCTTGTAGGTCTCATAGTCTTGATAGGTCTCATAGTCTGCCTCTTCTTCTTTCTTTACATGCCTATCCACTCCTTGTGGAATTTTAAAGAAGTGGTTGATGACTGTGTTGGTGAAGTGGATACTCTTGCCCCGGACATACACGACTTTCTGGTCAGGGCTGTGAATATTTACATAAAACTCGCGCACCAAAGTGGTGTTGACGGAGCCAGGATGGGCGGCAAACTACTCCTAATGGTGGTGCTGAACCACATGCTTTACCTCAGACCCAAACTCGTCGGAAAAGTTGAAACCAAGCTTAAATTTTTTTTTTCTGTTTTTGAGAGATTTAAATCTCTCCTTCGCCGCATCGTCAACAAAAATGGCAGCAGGTGGTGGTGCGGATCCTAGGGGTCTGGTTCGTACCATTTTTAGGTTGGAAGAAGTGAGAAAAAACAAGAAAGTTTGAAGCTTTGTTAATGGTGAGGGAGAGCTTTTTCGAATATGGAGATGGGAAAGATAAAGAAGAAGATGGGGGGATGAAGGAGAAGAAATAAAGGTGAGGTGGAAGAAAATGTGTGGAGGGGGGTTATTGGGGGTGTCAGACAATTAAAGGGGAGAGAGAAGTTTTTTGAAATTCAAAATAAACAAATAAAGAAAAGGTCCCTTATTTTTTGTCTTTTTGCCGCCCAATGAATTCAGGTAGGGTTTCTTACTTTTCTCCTTCTTTCACCTTCAGCCGCCAGCATCCAAGGATGTATATTTAACCTAAAAACAATAAAAGAAAGGATTAAAACGACTAAGCATATTAAAGCGAATAAAACAAACTTAAAAATAATTTATTTATGAACAAGAGTAAACTGAAAATGCCATGACATTTCAGCATGTCAGACATCTATAAGATATGCGGTAGGTTTATCTCGCATCATATGGGATCCAGTGTAGATCTTCAGGCGCTGGCTATTAATTTTGAAAATTGTCCCGTCATCAATGTTCTTGATGTCTATAGCTCTATGGGGATACACATGATGTATGACAAATGGCCCGGACCACCTTGATTTAAGCTTCCCAGGGAACAACTTCAGCCTTGAGTTGAATAGGAGCACTTGTTGTCCAACTTGAAAATGCCGTGGCAAAATCGCTTGATCATGCTATCTTTTGGTATTTTCATAGCCTTGAGTTTGGCATTTTCATAACCTTGGGCCCTGAATTCCTCTATCTCATTCAACTCTAGAAGTCTTCTTTCATCAGCTAACTCGGCATCAAAGTTGAGCTTCTTGATTGCCCAATAGGCCTTATGCTCTAGCTCGACCGGGAAATGACATGCTTTGCCATGGACTAACTTAAATGGAGACATTCATAGTAGGGTTTTGAAAGCTGTTCGGTACGCCTATAACGCTTCATCAAGCTTTGGTGACCAATCTTTCCTTCTAGGATTCACCAACTTTTCCAGAATTTGCTTGATTTCACGGTTGGAAACCTCGGCTTGGCTATTAGTCTGGGGATGATATACTGTGGCAATTTTGTGTCGTACCCCATATCTTTATAATGCCTTGGCAATTAACTTATTGTCAAAGTGGGTGCCTTCATTACTGATGATAGCCCTTGGTGCGCCAAATCTTGTGAAGATGTGCTTATGAAGAAACTTAAGCACTGTCTTTGAATCATTCCTCGACGTAGCAATGGCTTCTACCCACTTGGACACGTAGTCCACTTCTGAAAGGATGTATAAATCTCCAAATGAAGATGGGAAAGGTCCCATGAAGTCTATGCCCCATACGTCGAATAACTTAATCTCCAAAATATTTTGTCGTGGAATTTCATGACGTCTAGAGATGTTCCCAGTCCTCTAACATCGATCGCATGCTTGGTAAAATGCCTGGGCATCTTTGATTAAGGTAGGCCACAAAAAACCTGATTGGAGGACCTTTGCAACATTCCTTATCCCTCCGAAGTGACCTCCACACGAGCCTGTGTGACAGTGATACAAAATATCTCTTTGCTTCTTTTCGGGTACACATCTTCGGATAATTTGATCGGCACAACGCTTGAACAGATACGACTCATCCTAGAAATAGAACCACGCATCATGCCTAAATTTCTTCCTTCCCTAGCTAGTCATGTCAAAAGGTAAAACACCACTAACAAGAAAATTAACAAGGTCAGCGTACCACGGAATTGTTGTGGCATAAAGAATTTTCTCATCAGGAAATTCATCATGAATCTCAATTTTGTCATGACATTCCAGGTTAACTTCTAGCCTAGAAAGATGATCAGCAACTTGGTTTTCTGTGCCCTTTGTATCTACCACCTCTAAATCAAATTCTTGCAATAGCAGTATCCATCTAATGAGTCTAGATTTGGCATCCTTCTTAGTCACTAAGTATTTAATCGCTGAGTGATCGGTGTGAACAATGACTTTAGTGCCTATCAATTATGCCCTAAACTTGTCAAATGCAAATACCACAGCAAGTAGCTCTTTCTCTATGGTAGTATAGTTTAGTTGTGCATCATTTAAAGTACGGCTAGCATAATAAACAACATGAAAAATTTTACCTCGACGTTGCCCCAAAACTGCTCCCACGACGTAATCGCTCGCATCGCACATCAGCTCGAACGGTAAGGTCCAATCCGGGGGAACAACAACGGGTGCAGTGATCAGGCTTTGCTTCAGGTCTGTGAAAGCGCCATGACATTTTTGATCGAACACAAAAGGCTGGTTCTATTGTAACAACATGCACAAGGGCTTGAAGATCTTGGAGAAGTCCTTGATGAATCTCCTTTAGAATCCCGCGTGTTCAAGGAAACTTCTTATGCCCTTGACATTTGTTGGCGGTGGTAGCTTCTCGATCACCTCGATCTTAGCTTTGTCTACCTCAATGCCTTTGTGTGAGATTTTATGGCCCAACACAATACCTTCTATCACCATGAAGTGACATTTCTCCCAATTTAGCATAAGATCAGCTTCTTCACATCGCTTCAGGACCTTTGCTAAATTGCCAAGACAATTCTAGAAACTGTCTCCAGAAATAGAAAAGTCATCCATGAATATCTCAAGAGAGTTCTCAACCATATCAGAGAAGATAGCTTGCATGCAGCGCTGGAAAGTTGCCGGGGCATTACACAATCCAAAAGGTATTCTCCAGAAAGCATAAGTGCCATATGGACAAGTGAATGTAGTCTTTTCTTGGTCCTCCGGTGCTATGGCAATTTGGTTATAACCCGAATATCCATCCAAGAAACAATAGTAAGCTTTGCCCGCCAAGCGATCCAACATTTGATCGATGAAGGGTAGAGGAAATTGGTCCTTCTTCGTAGCCTTGCTGAGCTTGCAATATTCCATACAAATCCTCCATCCGGTCACTACTCGCGTCGGCAATAGCTCATTGTCTTCATTGCTCACCACAGTCGTGCCTCCTTTCTTGGGCACACATTGAACTGGGCTCACACATGAACTATCCGATATTGGGTAAATAACTCCAGCATCAAGCCATTTGATAATCTCCTTCATAACAACTTGCTTCATAATGGGGTTGAGTCTACGTTGTGGCTCTATGGATTTGCCATGGCATTCTTCTAGATGTATCTTATGCATACAGATAGTAGGACTAATCCCCTTTAAATCTGTCATGGTCCATCCTACTGCTCGTTTATGTTATGACAAAACAACAAGTAGACTTCTCTCTTGATCATCATTCAGATTCATAAAAATAATAACAGACAGGGTCTCGTCTTCACCCAGGTAAGCATATTTAAGATGTTGTGGCAAAATCTTCAGCTCTAACTTTGGTGCATTGAGTAACGAAGGCTTGGGAGGACTGAATTCCTCGAAATCAAGAGGTTCGAAGCTCAAATTGTTTCTAGCTATCAGCAGACTAGATTGGTGTTCCTCCAATGAAGATTCACTAGCTTCTTCCTCTTTTTCCTTCATGTGCTCTTCATAGTCGTCCAGTTGCACAAAATTATTGTGGCAAAAATGACCAGCTTCTGTTGATAGCTCAGAGTCTGCTTCAAAAATGCTCCAGCATTCTTTAGAATCATCCATGTACTTGAGAGAATTGTTGATGTTCACGGTCAATCTTTGATTTGCTAATCGCATTATAAGCTCACCCTTCCCACAATCAATAAGAATGCAACCAGTTGCTAGGAAAGGTCTCCCTAAGATAATGGGTGCATTAGCATCAACCTCGCAATCAAGTATGAGGAAGTCGGATGGAAACAAGAATTTGTCTAGCCTCACTATGACATCTTCGATCTTACCCTCGAGTCTTACATGGGAACGATCGGCTAGTTGCAATATGAAGAATGTGGGTCTCGCATCTCCCATGCCAAGCTTCACAAAAATTGACTTGGGCATCAGATTTACACTGGATCCAAGATCATAGAGTGCTTTCCCAATGAATTTTTCTCCAATGACACACGAAATAATGAAGCTGTCTGGATCCTTCTTCAATGGCAGTTTGCTTAAAGCAGAGCAATACTCTTTTGCCGTGGCAATTGTCTCGAACTTTTCCACTTTACGCTTCTTCGTGACTATCTCTTTGAGAAATTTGGCGTAAGTGAGCATCTGATCAATTGCCTCCAAAAGTGGGACATTTATGTATAGCTGGTCCAATTTATCCACAAACTTCTTGAACTGAATTTCATCATTATGCTTCTTCAGTGTAACATCCCAATTTTCGGGTTAGTAGTTTGGGTATTGGTTTAGGAGAATTCGATTCGGGTCGAATCGGGTTCTTTGGTTCGTTATTCCGGGAAAATATAAAATAAAAATATTTTAATTGGACGAGTAATAATTTAGGAAAATGGTTTAGAAATATTAAAATGATGTTTTAAAATTAAAAGAATGTTATTTAAACTTTAAATTGATTTTTAATTGTGCCTAATTATGTTCTAGTGATTAAATTGTAATTTTTGGAAAAGATTTGGGGACTAAATGTGTGATTTTCGGAAATTGCTATTTTTAGTGACTAAATTGGAAAGCAAGCTATACTTAGAATCCTTAGAGGGACATAAATCCAATTTATTTTTAATTAATGATTTATCCACCAAATTGTTTTCTATAAATAGTTTTAAAAAGATGATAATTCATTTTCTTTTATTTTCTTCCATAACCACTTATTTTCTCTCATATTTTCTCTCATTTTCTCTCCATCTTCTTCATCAAATTTCTTCAATTACTTGCTGATTTCTTCATCTTTTTCAACAAGATTTATTGCATTTTGTTCATCTTTTCATTCTCTTCAAAGTCTACTCATTAATTTTGCAAATCAACATCAATTTTCAAGAAATCAAGGAGAGGATTTCTCATCTTTTTAGTGGAGTAAATCTCATAATTTTCTGGATTTTAACTCTTTTTCTAAGGTTCTTTATTGAAATTCCCAAGTATTAGCTTGCTAATCATTAAATAAAACTTGATTTCATGTTTTTAATGCTAGATCTAATGATTTTGTGAATATTTTTGTGAAATCTTTTTAGATCTCAATTAATGCTGTAACTAGGTTAATTTAGTTATGTTATTATGTCAATTAAATGATTAAATGAGTCTTGAATTGATGGCACATTAATTTAATCCCGGAATAATGTAATCGGTGTTGTTTTAAGGTGATTTCCGAATGTTTTAGTGGTTGTTTTAGGTGTTTTAATGTTGCTGGAGGTATAAGGATGGTTTGGATGTGTTTTTGGTTTATAATTGAAGTGGATTAGATGTTAGAATCATTAGGTTTTGGGCTGATGTTGTTTGGATGCGTTTCGGCTTAGTTTTCGGTCTTTTCGACTAAGTTTTCGGTTGTTTTGTGAAGGTTTGATGTGGCTGCTGGTTTGAGCATGTTATGATGTGAATATGCTCTGTTTTTAATGTTGTAGAGGTAGTGCAAGAAGGTGCTTAAGTGGCTGGTGCATTGGCATTGCCATCGGAGCATCGGCGAAGCTCGTTTTGCTTGTCGGTGAGTGATTTCGGACTTAAAGCGAATCGCATTGGTTCGATTCTATTTTGGGGGCTATGGAATAGTGTGAAAACTTTCCATAGTTCAAGAGTAAGTAAAGCAAATGATTTTGATGCATTATCATGTGTTTCGGCTATTTTCGGTAAATGCATTTATGTTGATAATTCAATGAGATTTTTGGAAATGCATAAGTATGATTTTGGAAATGATGCATGCATGAGATAATTGCTGAAAATGCATGGTTTATAAAGACATCCATGGTTATGGAAACATGAAAAATGAACTTGGAATATATGTGGTTAGTTGCCTTCAAATTAAAGGTGCTATTGGGCATGACTTTCGATTCATTTGTTGAGAACATTATGGACGTATTATGAGCTGAAAATGAATTGGAATATAATGTGGTTATTTGCCTCACATATGATGGTGCCTTTGGGCATGGCTTTTGGTTCATTCATTGGACATATTATGCATGCATTATGAGCAGCAACTTATCATGCATACTTGATTATGATATTGGCTTAGTGACACTAACTTTAGATTTGAATATGAATGACATGTCATTAGGATTGAGTGCACTATAAACATTATTGGAAATACAGAATATTGTCTACACGCAACAAGGGTGACTTTGTGTCCAACCGTGCGTGGTAGAGCCGCGTACACGTAACAAGGGTGACTTTGTGTCCAACCGTGCGTGGTAGAGGCAGTAAGTTGACTGTGTGTCATGTTAAGTTGACTTTGTGTCATGTTAATGGTGACTTTGTGTCACGACGAGACTAATGGTCTCTAGATCCGTGTATCGGTGAACTTAAGGTTCACATTAAGTGATCACTAGAAGCCAATATACATACATGGATTAAAAGAGAACATTGTGCATCATTCATGAAATGATTTGATAATGTTGAACATATTCAAGAAAGTGTTTAGGTTTTATGAATATGAACATGAAATGTTAAGTATGCATGATTTACCGTTGCATTGCAAACTATGGTTTAAATATGGTTTTAAAAATTGTTGCATAGATGACCTTGCTAGAGCTTCCTCACTAAGCATGTTGTGCTTAAGCTCTCTTTTCATCTTTGCAGAAAATTTGAGACACTTGGAGCTTCATTTGGAGCAAGAGGAACAAGGGAAAGGATTACAAAATTTGGGTATGATTTTGGGAAAAAGGTTGGGACTTGGCAATGTGTAAATCGGACCCCATGTGAGAGTGTATTTGGTTTGTTTGAAGCTTTGTAGTAAGACATTAATATGCTTGGCTTTTGGTTGATGAACTAGGAGGTTACTTTTGATTGTTTAAAGCATGTCTATGCATGATTGTTCTTGCCTTAAGCCTTAACATGGAAAGCATGCACACTTGCACAAGCATGAACATCCTTGTTTTTAACCATACTTTAGGAAGCATGCCTATAGATTAATTGAGGGTCCTTGATGTTGATGATTGGGTGTTATATGTTGTTATTTATGCTTAGGAATGTTGCATATAGCCATGGGTGACTAATGGTTGTGTTTGGGTAGGATTTAACCAACTTTAAAAGCCTAATTTACCTTCGAACACAGGGGGTATCGATACACCCTGTGGTGGTATCGATACCCCAAGGCTTAATGAGGGGTAGCATCGAAGCATCATCCGATGCCATTTTGCCACTAGAGGTCAGGGTACCGATACCATCCAAGGTGGTATCGATACCACTGCACTTCGAACGTGCAAATTAGCAAATAAACATTACGGTATCGATACCAGTACCAAAGGTATCGATACCCATGACCAAAATAAGCCTCCTTCGGCGTTTTAATCGCGTGTTAATCAGGATTTAATTCCGTAATCGTACATGGAAGACTTGAGTGCTATTCATGAGATGCAACGACACCATGATGCTTGATTTTAACCGGAACACATATCGGATAATATAAAATTGAACGAAGTGCTCAAGTGTTACTTGTTTTACACTTAGGTCCCTATTCGATAGAATACGAAATTGACAATACTATGATGCTCCGATTGATCTGAATTTTGTTGTGAGTATGTTATACATGTTTAATTGTATTTTAGTAGATTGAATATCCGGTTTGGTGTTGAAATAAAAATATTTATGTTTTGTTCCCTAATTAAGTACGCGTTAATTGTATGATTAAAAGTGGTCCGAATGCTTTCATTCTCGAATTGCATGAACCCATTTCACATAGGGAATTAATTTTGCATCTAGTTAAGATAAATAAAAAAAATATATCGGTTTTCAGGGTTGTTTATCGAATCGGACCTTCGCGGGTTTGGTTCGATATTCCCCGTGTGACCCGTTAGTGTCGGTTCCGTCTAGGCCGGGCTAAGGGGGTTACATTCAGCCTCTGGGGAAAGGGAGGTGGGGGTCTAACTTCTTCCACTGGTGGTGTAGGAACTGTTTTTGCCGTGACATTTCCGCTTGCTACAGCAGCAGGTTCATTTGTCAAACCTTCATCCTTCTCCTTTTCCTCGAGAATTTGCTCAAGCATTTCTTCTTACACAGGTTCGGGTAAGGAATCTTCAGACTTCTTCCCCCCAAACTTATTTTGTTGATTAAGTTGAGTGCCACTCCTTAGTGTGATCGCGCTACATTTCTCTTTACCATGTGGCTTAGTGACTTCAGTATCACTCGGTAGACGTCCAGGCTGATGCTCCTGTAATGCCGTGGTAATTTGGCCAACCTGACTTTTCAGATTTCGCAATGAAGTACTGTGGCTTTGTAATGGGGTTCCTTGGTTCTTGATAGCAGTTGTATGCTCTTGAAGCATCGTCTTGGTACTTAGAATGAATTCTTGCATAGTTGCTTCCAAAGAACTAGTATTTGATGATGATGACGCCCCCTTGTTCTGATTATGCCAGAGCATATTCACGTGAAAATTCTGGGGCTCATTAGTATTCTGTTTCCGCACTGAGGGATTAGGATTAATGGATCCTTGGTTTCCCCATGAAAAGTTCGGATGTTGTCTCCATCCTGGATTATAGGTGTTGGAGTAGGGATTGTTGTTGCTCCTGTTGAAGTTGCTCACATAATTGGCTGTCTCATGGTTTCTCGGGCACTCACTCTCGTGATGATTGCCATGGAATAATAGACATGCTGAACTGGCCATCTTTACTTCCTTCACTTCATTGGAACGTTGGATGCTCTTCAACATATTGGTGATAGCTGAGAGTTGGGCGGATAGTGAGTCCTTAGCTTCAAGCTCAAATATCCCTTGCGCCTTCCTCCCGGTTCCAAGTCTTGTAGAAGGAAATTGATAGTCATTGTTGGCAATTCTATCAAGAATGTCAAATGCCTTCTCGGGTGATTTGTCTAACAAAGTTCCATTTGCCGAGGCATCTATCATCATCCTAGTAGGTGCATTGACTCCGTTGCAGAACATCACAACTTGAGTCCAATCTTAAAATCCATGATTTGTACACTTGCGAAGCAATCCCTTGTATCGATCCCAACATTCGCACATGGACTCGTCGTCACCTTGTCGAAAAGAAGCAATGTCATTTCTAAGCTGAATGTTGAAATTCAGAGGATTATACCGCAGCAAAATGCTCTTGCATAGATCAACCCATGATTCCATCGAACCGGATAGTACTCCACTCAACCATCCCCTTGCTCGGCCACATAGGGAATAAGGAAATAGTTTGAGCTTCAAGACATCCTCATGTACTCCTTGTTGACGGAATGAGTCACAAACTTCAAGGGAGGCTCGAATATGTTGACTTGCGTCTTCATGCGCCATTCCTCCAAATTTCTCAATAGAGTTTAGCATATTGAACATGATAGGCTTTAGTTCGGAATGAGTAGCTTGAATTTCTGGTGCCACGATGCCAGGATTAAGATCATCCAAGATAGGATTTAAATGATCCCTAATAGCCCTCGGTCGAGGTACAACAACATGCTGATTTTCCCCGATATTTTGAACTATTGGGTCTTGCATTGTTTGTGGGTCCATAGCTCTACGCTGATTACACCTTCTTTAATGAAACAAACGCTCAATTTCAGGCACTATAGGATAGAGAGGTCCGTCAGTAGACCTTCTTGACATGCACTGAAAGTAACCCTGAAAAGAAAACAAATAAAACTGAACTAGAAAAATAAACAAAGCAAAACAAAAATACCAAGATAAAAATGACAAATTTACTCTTGCCAGATCCCCGGTAACGGCACCAAAAACTTGGTGTGCTCTGTGTAGTGCTAATATAGAGTATGCGAACACACATATATGTGCAAGTATGCACCTTCATACAAGTAATAAAAGGGTGAGTGAGTATCGTTCCCACGAGGATCTAAGGTAAAGTATGTAGTCAAATTTGTCAAGGCAAAAACGTATCACAAAACAAAAGGAAAATAAAGATAAAGATATAAACAGATGAAATATGTACGGTGAAGGTGTGATGGTGAAATGCTATGATAATTTCAGAATGCAAACAACTAAAATATGCCACGGCAAAATGGAATGGATGGTGATGGCAGGATAGATGTATGGAAGTGGTGTGTGGAAAGTATAGCAGTTTGATTGCAAGAGAACAAGTAAAATAAAGAAAGCAGTTTATAAATACGAAGGCAAAAGCAGGATACAAGAACACGTTTAAACAATATGTTGTACTAACCCTCTATTGATGAGCTCTCTCGAGAATGATTGGAGGAAGATCCTATGGACTTCTTAACCTTACTCCTACTAACATATAACTGCTATGGTGTATATCTACTCGATAGAGGTTTCCAAAGTGTTCTCGCTCTCTCGAGTCATAGGAACCTGACAAACTAAAATCCCTCGACATCTCCTCTCGGTCTCAGCCATAACAGTAGCCTATCGACAAAGCGCACTCCTTTTAGTCGGTGAAACCCTCACTAACGTCTCTCTCGAGTACTCTAAGCTCAGATGAGGCTCTAGTTACTATCCGAAGCCCGTTTCTCACGTAGATCCTCCCTTAGCTCCTCTCGAATGATCTAAGTATCTATAGCTAGGTTTCTCTCGAACACTCTAGCATGCACCTAAACACGAGACACTCTTATGCCTCTTACAATGCTTAAATGATTAACAACTATGAGCAAAGCAAATACACAAACACATAGAAGGCTATATATTAATAAAAAGCAAAAGATAATCATATATATTAGCAACCACCTAAACAAAGCAACACATGGTGGTGTGAAATATAAAAGAAAGTATCATCCACATACAACCTTAAACATTCAACATCATCCTCTTAAAATATATAAAAAGTAAAGCAAAGGAAGGAAGATAGAAGACACCCTCGGTGTGAACAGGCCGCCGATTCTTCAACCACCACAGGACGCCTTGGCATGCTAGCCCCTCTCGGGTGCTTAACACGCCACTCCCTTCGAGCTTTATCAATGGAGGACACTGTTGCGTGTAAAAAGTGTGCAAATAGTGCAAGTGTACACGTCGCAAGTAATAAAGTGATAAGTATTATCGAATATCGTCTCCACAGGGATTGGTGTACTTAATATGCCTTCTTACGTCTTCTTGCTATGTAAAAGAAATAAAATAAAAACACAGATGATTTGGGTTGGAGTAAACTAAATAACTTGAATAATAAAGAAAACTAAACAATAAGAAAATAAGCAGATTAAGAAAGTTGCCAGGATCCAGTTGTGTTGTATTCTGGATTCAATTGACTTGTTTTTGTCCAATGCAATCACACAACACTGCCTCGGCAGCACTATAGTTTTAATGCCTCGACAGTGATGAGCTACGTCCGCAGCGACAATCACTTGCTCTTGGGTGGACTTTACCAAGATTCGGTAAAGTATCCTTTGATGACTCCGCTTATCCCTAAGTCGAAGTACTGTTGATGACCAGTCCTTGATGATACCTCCCAGCGTGAATCAATTATAATCACCAACCAATCCCACACTTCTTTTAGCCGCTGAAACTCTAACCTATCCCTAGGCCGAGTTAGTATTTTCTGAATAGAAAAATACCGTACTTATTCTTTTCGTGAATCTAACTCTCCCGATATTAGATAAATAGATTTCTCACAAACTTCTCTCCCGAGCTTGAATGCAAGAACAATGAATGACAAAGAATAAGCAAACCTTGATATTTTATTGCATTGAAACTAGAAAACAAAGTTCAATCTCTTCTCACAAATACTCTACAACTTTCACCTAAGCCTAAAAGAAATTAGAACATAACGAGAAACAAAGAAAACTCTAAATTCTAAGATGAACTCTCTAATTCGGCTCTCTAGTATATGATGTGTGTCCTCTTGGGCGGCTATGGTTTATATAGGCTTGGCCTAGGGCAAACCTTTCCTAAGTAGGAATACAACTTGGAGTAAAACACAAGTCAAGTACATAAATAAAAATATTTGTTTTATTTTCAAGTTTATTCCCACAAGGATTCTTTTCCCGCGTGGTCTTTGACTTGGGCTTTCTACTCGCTTCCCAGCTCTAATCCTTGTGCTGCTTGTCCAGAAACGTCCACCTCATTTTTCTCTTCAGCTCGCCTACAATATCGGTACTTGTCCTTTAGCTGCTGCAGCGGCCTCAGGTTCTGCCTCGGCCTCAATCACTGCCGCGGCAATAGATATTCCTGCAAATGCATAAAAGGTGCCGTAAAGTCTGCATTTTCTATAGATATCATCTTTGATGAGTGCCTAAAAGGCTATTATTTACTACTCCTTTTCATAAACATTATGTACTCAATATACACCAATTCGAGCTGATGCATATACTTAATGCACAATAACTGATGTTTTGCTGCCACAGCTTATAAAGATAATATCTGTAGGAAAAACAGGCTTTACAGCACCTTTTGTGCAGTTGCAGGAAATACCTGCCGAGATAGCAGTAATGCCGAGGCAGAACCGATGCCGCGACAGAAGAAGCTCCAGTACTGATGCTGTGAGCGATTGAAAGAGAAAAAGGAGCTGGACAATTCTGGACATCAAGCACTTGGATTGGAGCAGATTAACACGAGAAAAGCCCAAGTCAAAGGCCACGTGGGAAAAGTCTTCTAGATAGAATAAACTTGGAAATATAATATTTTTATGACTTGTTCCTTACTCCAAGTTGTATTCTACTTAGGAAAGGTTTACCCTAGGTCAAGACTATAAATATACTAGCCGTCCAATATACTAGGAGAGCCGATTTTGAGAGAGCTTAACCCTAAGAACTCTTGTGTTTCTTTCGCCGATCATGTTCTAAACTATCTTAGGGTTAGGTGAAGGTTGTCGATCATAGTAAGAGAAGATTGTATCTTGCTTCTTGTTCAATATAATACAAGTATCGAAGTTTTCTTATTCTTTGCTCTTTATTCTTGCATCCAAGCTCGAGAGAGAAGTTTGTAAGCAATCCATTTATCTGATATCGAGAGAGTTAGATTTATGAAAGGAATAAGAACGGTGTTAGGTAACACTAACTCTAACTTAGGGATAAGTTAAGAGTTTCAGCGGCTAATAGAAGTGTGGGATTGGTTGTTTATTACAATTGATGCACGCCGAGAGGTATCATCAAGGACTAATTTACAACAGTACTTCGACTTAGAGATAAGCGGAGGCATCAAAGGACACTTTGCCGCACTTTGATAGACTCTGCCCAAGAGCAAGAGATTGCCGCGGCAGAGAACATAAAACTGCCGAGACAGTAAACTGCAGTGCTACCGAGACAGTGTTGTGACATTGTATTGGACAGAAGCGGATCAGTCAACTCTGCTATACGACACAACTCTATCCTTCCCTCTTTCTCAATATTCGATCTCCCTTACTTTAGTTTTAGTTATTTTAGTTATTAGCTTAATTCTACAATCTCATCATTTGTGTTATTTATTTTCTTCTACAGAAGCAAGAAGACGATAGGAAGGCATATTAAGTATACTAATCCCTGCGGAGAACGATACTTGATAAATACTTATCATTTTACTACTTGACGTGTACACTTGCACAAGAATTGCGCTTTTATAACACGCATAAAGTTTTTGGCGCCGTTACCGGGGATTGGCAACTAAATTTTGTCTTCTTTAAATTTTCTTGTTTTTTTATTTATTTTTATTTATTAGGTTATTTTTAATTTAGGTTTATTTTTGGTGTATGACCAGAGCCAACCCAAGCAGTCCCTTATACGAATTCAATCCAGAGATTGAACGTACATACTTAAGGCTAAGAAGAAGGATTCAAGCAGCTATAGCAAATCCACCAGCAACCCAAAACTTACCTGCAAACCATGGAGGAATTCAACAACCACCATTGCCGCAACAGCCACTGCCGCAGCCATTACTGCCGCGGCAGAGAACTGTCAGAGATTTCCTGGTGGAAGATCTGAATGGACTGAACCCTGGAGTGGTCGCACCAGAAATAGAAGCAACCCACTTTGAACTGAAACCTGTTATGTTCAACATGTTAAACACTATTGGACAGTTTAGTGGGTCTGCAACTGAAGATGCCAGGTAGCATCTTAAGTCTTTCATGGAAGTGTGCAATTCATTCAAAATTCAAGGAGTCCATGAAGACATTTTAAGGCTGAAATTGTTCCCCTATTCACTGAGGTATAGGGCCAAGACATGGATAAATGACATCCCAGCAGGATCTATAGGATCTTGGGATGAAGTCTGCCGAGAATTCATTACGCGTTTCAACCCTAGTAATCTATATGATCGCATACTTAATGAAATCACTTCTTTCCGGCAAGATGATGATGAACCAATGTACGAGGCATGGGAGCGCTATAGAGAATTATTAAACAGATGCCCTTTACATGGTTTTCCCTTGTGGACACAAGTATCAATGTTCTACAATGCCACTAATGCCTCCACAATGATGATGTTAGATGCTTCTGCCAATGGAACATTACTGGACAGAGCCCCTGCAGAAGCTATTGAAATTCTGAACAAACTCGCAAGGAACGATTTCCGATTTTCCACATCCAGGCGAGGAGGAGTAAGACGACATGCTACAGTCAATGAAATTGAAACATCTAACTCAGTGGCAATACAATTGGCATCTTTAACCAAAATGGTTCAGAATATGCAAGTACAATAAAAGACATATGAGGTTAAGGCTATAAATTCTTCCGAATGTATACAAGATGAAGAATCTAGCCTATATGTTGGAACTATAATAGGAATAATAATATGATGTCCAACACCTACAACCCATCATGGAAAAGGCATCGAAATTTTTCATGGAGCAATCCTAACAATGCCTTAAACCCAATAAATCAAACCCCTGGTTTCCAGCAGCAAATGCAACATCTGCCGCAGCAGCAAGGTGAGCAGTCAATGCCGCAGAAACAAGGTCAGCAGTCAATGCCACAGCAGCAGATGCAGCAGCAGCAGCCCATAAATTCACTGGAAAATTCTCTCAAGGCCTTCATGATGAAAACAGAATCATACATGGTAGAGAATAACAGTTTCATGAAGAGAACTGATGACTTCATGAACAAAACTGAAATGAGGCTGTAGAACCAGGAGGCTGCCATAAAATCATTAGAAACCCAAGTTGGTCAATTTGCTCAAAGACAAAATACTAGACCACAGGGAGGACTACCTAGCAATACTAAAATTGTTAAGGCAATGGGCCATGAACAATGCAAAGCAATCACAACCAGAAGCGGCCTACAACTGAAGGAAAATACAGTGCAACCAACAGAAAAAGTCCAACCAGAAAGACAAAATAAAGATGACTTGGATGCTGATCATGTTCCTGAAGAAAGCACTGCCCCGACAGAAGAACCAGCAGTAAATAACCAACCTGCCGCGACAGCAAAAGAACCAGTAATTTCAGGTATTAAATTTCAAACCAATGAGACCCTGGAAGAGATGAGACCACCACCACCATTCCCACAAAGGTTGAAAAAATAGAAACAGGACAATCAGTTTAAGAAGTTCCTGGACATTCTTAAGCAAGTTCACATCAACTTGCCATTAGTTGAGGCAATTGAACAAATGCCCAACTATGCTAAATTCTTGAAAGACATTGTGTCTAAAAGAAGGAGGCTTGGTGAGTTTGAGACAGTGGCAGCTACTAAAGGATGCATGGCAATGCTGCACAATCGCATGCCACCCAAACTGAAGGATCCTGGATGTTTCACCATACCTTGTGCAATTGGGAACAACTATGAAGGAAAGGCACTATGTGACCTAGGAGCAAGCATCAAATTGATGCCCAAATCCGTCTTCCAAAAGCTTGGAATAGGAAGTGCAAAAACCTACAACAGTGCAGCTCTAACTTGCGGATAGATCATATGTGCACCCCGAAGGAAAAATTGAGGACATACTGTTAGAGTATGCCCAAAGACCAATCATATGATGATTGTATGGATACTTTTATTTACCAATTTTATTGAATAAAGGCATTGCCATTGTTGTTTTCAGATATATGTGTCACATAAACTGAGAAACAATAAGGTCCATATAATAATATATGTATTATTATTAAAAGATCCTTAGTCAAGTATTATTATGGGTATGGACAATAATAATACGCTTAAGACTAACATGTGATTAATTGATGACAATGAGTTGTCATTGACATAGAGATGTCAGAATTAATACATGAATATATTAGTAGAGAATAATATATTGGATTGACCCACTATGAGCATATATCTTGGATTATTATGTGACGGTCACGATATTGCTCATAGTGACAACTATATGTATTATCCTTAGACTTGAGATTATTACTATCTCAACATATGTTGTTTTATGTTTTGATGCAGTTAAATGTGTTTCGTAATTAGTTACACTATAAAAACTGACATTGGACATATTACAATATATGTAGTGAGATGTGAATAATCAAGATAGGATTTGCCCTTCCTACATAATAGGAAAATATATCAAAGGCCACTTGATTGAGTGAGACTAAAAATGCATGGCCATGCTTGAATACGTTGATATGAGATATCATAAGTTATTCATTAAAGTAGTCCACTCTAGATATCAAGAAACATTAAAATAGGCTATACAAGTGTGACTATTCCAAGACTTGTGCCTATTAAAGATATAAAAGGACAAAAGGATATAATACATTAAAAGAGTTGGTCACGGACATGATACATCGAATCATGATCTCTTGTAACTTAGATGACAATGATATATTGCTAGATGTCACTCATTGTTTTTAATATTATAATTGTTCTAATATTATTACTAACGTTACAATGAGCCTACAGGGTCACACCCATTGGTTGAAACGGAGCAAATATATATATAAGTATAAGTAGATTATATTTAATCCCGAATTTTAAATAAAGGATATAATTAAAGTAATTATATCCCTTTTAAATTCGAATTAAATATAGATTCTAAAATTTAAGGAAATAATTAAAGTAATTATTTCTTATAAACCAATTCAGAATCAAACTCTTTAAATTCGAATTAAATATAGATTCTAAAATTTAAGGAAATAATTAAAGTAATTATTTCCTATAAACCAATTCAGAATCAAACTCTTTAAATTCGAATTAAATATAGATTCTGAAATTTAAGGAAATAATTAAAGTAATTATTTCCTATAAACCAATTCAGAATCAAACTCTTATACCTAGGGCTATATAAAGGATCAATTGGTCTAGCAGCCAAATTAGAGAATTCCGAATTCCAAACCCTAGAATCACGAAAAACAGTTTTTCGAGATTTGCTCTCTCAACCGGGTGAACTGAGTAGAGGCCGAGACGATATTCGTGGAGGCTAAAGATTCGAATTGTCGAACGATCGTGATTACCGCAAATCCAGTTGCTGTTTTTGCTTTTATCAAGGAACCCAATGTAAGTTATCTTAACTCTTCCTCTTGATTCCGGATTAAACGTACATGGATTACTGGAAAGACCGTCGTAATTTTGTTCCGCTGCGCCATGGGGGTATGCCGGCAGTCCCAACAGTGGTATCAGAGCCACTTGTACGATCCGTAATCAGGTTAAATACTTGGGTGATGCGATATGTATAAGATGCATTATTTGTTTTACTATATCGACGATATAAAATTTGATATTACTAGTCGATTAGGGATACGATTAATATGTTAATCTGTTAATTACATTCGCCATATTGCTACAAGGGTTTTACGATAAACATATGTCAATCGGTGACATAGTGATCGACGAAATTGCGATAGCAGATCGCATTTAGGAAAAAGGAATAATTGTTATTCCGATATGGAAAAATCTAATGGATTTTAAAATCCCAAAAACACGATTCTGTTGATAAATCTTATCAAATCGTGATGTTTTTCCATAGAAAAATAGTCGTTATTTTTCAAAATTTCTGGCATGCATGGTTATAGCCCTTGCTTTTACAATAGTTATAAATTTTAAAATACGGCCTGCGTGTCGTGCCTTCTCTATCTCTATTGTACTTCTCTTCTCATCTTACTCCCTCGTATGTAAAACGAGTTTCTATAATTATAATATTATTCCAAGAAGCAATCGAGACGTTTGGAGCAAAGGCGAGAAGATGCTTGGGAAGCAAGTATTAGGGTTTTAAGGTTCTCCCATTGGCTTGGGATGGGCCACCTTAGTTTTTTATTTTGGGCTATAACCATTGCGATCTTTTTATTTTATATCTATCATGTATGTGATGTAATGTATGATATATATCTTCTACTCGCATATATTGATGAGATCAATAAGGGCCAGATTAAAAGAAATAACTATGAGATATTTAATGTTTTCCCTCAAATTAATCTAAGTTAAAATTAGCCGTCCAATATTTGCCCTCGTTAAGGCCTTGATCGATCTTATGTGGGTTTTGCCAAAGCATTAACACATAAGTCCATCTTGGTTAAACGCGAAGAATAAACAAGTGATATTCGTCGGTCGAAATATTGGTAATAACTTAGTTAGGTTGTTCTAATAGGATTAGAAACCTAAAGGCTAAGTATTTGGTGAAGTCATGAGATGACTGAACAAGAGTTGTTCACCAAATGGAGGAGTTACATAAGATGTAATTAGTACAGGGTTACTTACCTAAATAACCTTTATTCTAAAAGAAAAGCCAAAGCTGATTTAGGAAATTGGTGAATTATGGATCCTCACTCACTAGAAAAATTTTCGTCGAATTTTTCCGAAATTAAAAACGAGAGGGTTTTTTAATTTTGAACAAAATAGTGGGAGTATTTTATAAACAAAGTCCTATTTATAATATTTCAAATTGGTAAATTTATATTATATATTTCCATTGTTGTAGATCTAAATGGCAAACAACATTATATCACTGCGATCACTCCTTGAGAAGGAGAAACTCAATGGCATAAACTTCCTTGATTGGTACCGCAATTTGAGAATTGTTCTCAAACAGGAAAGAAAGGAATATGTCATTGAACAACCTGTTCCAAAAGAACCGGCAACTAATGCTTCTAGAGCTGACAAAGACAAGTTTAAGTAACATATGGATGACATGTTAGATGTCGGATGTCTTATGCTTGCTACCATGACTCCTGATCTTCAAAAGCAACATGAGGACATGGTTGCATATGAAATGATTCAAAACCTCAAAGAAATATATGAGGAGCAAGCACGTCAGGAGAGGTATGAGACCTCTAAAGCTCTATTTCAGTGCAAAATGGTAGAGGGATCTCCTGTTGGAGCTCATGTCATTAAGATGATAGACTATATCCAAACATTGGAAAAGCTGGGTTTTCCTCTCAAGGATGAATTGGCTACTGATGTTGTTCTGCAATCGTTGCCGAATAACTTCAATCAATTTGTCCTTAATTTCAACATCAATGAAATTAACAAAACTTTGCCACAGTTACTTGGCATGTTACGAACTGCTGAGAAAAATATGTCTAAAGGTGGACCAAAGCCCATTCTGATGGTCCGCAAGGAAAAAGGAAAGGGAATGGCAGTGGCAAGGTACAAGGGTAAAGGTAAGCCTATACCCAAAGAACATGATGCACTGAAACCCAAAGGGGGAGTTAGCAAGGAAGGAAAATGTTTCCACTGCAATAAGACCGGACACTGGAAAAGAAATTGCCCCATTTACCTTGAAGAGGTCAAGAAGGCAAAAGCAGATGGTGCATCTGCTTCAGGTATTTACGTTATCGATGTGAATCTGTCAATATCTTCTTCTTGGGTATTAGATACCGGTTGTGGTTATCACATCTGTACTTCTATACAGAGACTGCAAAAAAGGAGGAATCTAGCTAAGGGAGACGTAGACCTACGAGTGGGAAATGGAGCAAGAGTTGCTGCATTAGCCATAGGAACATACGTTTTATCTTTACCTAGTGGACTTGATTTACATTTAGAAGATTGTTACTTTGTGCCTAGTTTGACTAAAAAAATATTATTTCTATTTCTTGTTTGGACAAGATTGGATTTGAGATTATTATTAAGAATAATTGTTGTTCTTTTTATCTCGATAATGTTTTTTATGGTTCAGCACAATTGCTTAATGGCTTATATATTTTAAATCTAGAAAATGCCATTTATAACATAAATACCAAAAGATCAAAAACAAATGACTCAAATCAAACTTATCTCTGGCATTGTCGTTTAGGCCATATAAGTGAGAAACGCATATCAAGACTCCATAAAGATGGATTCTTAGATTCATTTGTTTTCGAACAACTGGATGTATGTGAATCTTGCTTATTAGGAAAAATGACTAAGGCTCCTTTTAATGGTAAAAGTGAGCGAGCAAGTGATTTATTGGGATTAATACATAGTGATGTATGTGGACCAATGAACACACAAACTAGAGGTGGATTTCAGTACTTCATCACTTTCACTGATGACTTCAGTCGATATGGTTACATTTACCTCATGCACCATAAATCTGAGGCTATCGAAAAGTTTAAAGAATTCAAGAATGAAGTACAAAATCAACTAGGCAAAAGTATTAAAGCACTTCGATCAGATCAAGGTGGAGAATACTTAAGCATAGAATTTGACGAACTCCTTAAAGAATGTGGAATTGTCTCACAACTTACTCCACCAGGTACACCACAATTGAAATGAGTTTCTGAGAGGAGAAATCGAACTTTGTTAGACATAGTTCGATCAATGATGAGTCATAGTGATCTTCTAACTTCTTTCTGGGGACATGCACTAGAAACAACCGCTTTCACTTTAAATCGTATTCCATCTAAATCTGTTCAAAAGACACCATATGAGATATGGACTGAAAAACGTCCTAGTATGTCTTTTATGAAGATTTAGGGTTGCGAAGCATATGTCAAACATCAGATGTCTACAAAGCTCGAACCCAAATCCTATAAGTGTAATTTTGTTGGATATCCCAAAGAAACTAAGGGATATTATTTCTTTAACCCTAAAGGGAACAAAGTGTTTGTTGCTCGAACAAGAGTTTTTCTCGAAAGAGAATTTCTCAATAAAAAAAAAGGAAAGGGTAAAGACATTGAACTTGGAGAAGTTCAAGAACAACAATTCACTGAACTTGAGATTGAACATGTTCCACAAATTGTTGAGGAACAGTCAACAGATTTAAAAACACAACCACTGCGCAGGCCCACAAGAGAACGCCATGCATCTGAGAGATATGGATTTCTCATTACCACGTATGGAGATGTTCTCATTATGGATCAAGATGAGCCAAGAACTTATCAAGAGGCAGTATCGAGCCCAGACTCTGAGAAATGGCTTGAGGCCATGAAATCTGAGATGGAATCCATGTTAGTCAACCAAGTATAGACTTTGGTTGAATCACTTGAAGGGATAAAACCTATAGGGTGTAAATAGGTTTTCAAGAAGAAAACCGACATGGATGGAACGTACAAACATACAAGGGGCGACTAGTCGCTAAATGTTTTCGACAAGTTCATGGTATTAACTATGACGAAACTTTCTCCCCTGTAGCTATGTTTAAATCCATCTGGATCTTGCTTGCTATAGATGCATTCCATGATTATGAAATTTGGCAAATGAACTTCAAAAACCGGTTTCCTTAATGGAAAACTTGAAGAGGATGTGTATATGACACAACCATAAGGTTTTGTCGCTCCAACAAATGCTGGAAATGTTTATAAGCTACAAAGGTCCATTTATGGACTAAAGCAAGCTTCTCGAAGCTGGAATCTTCGTCTCAATGATGCGATCAAAGAGTTTGGTTTTATCAAGAACGAAGATGAGCCTTGTGTTTACAAGAAGACTAGTGGGAGCATTGTTTCTTTCCTGATCTTGTATGTAGATGACATACTTCTTATAGGAAACGATATACCTACCTTACAGTCAGTTAAGACTTGGTTAAGTAGTTGTTTCTCTATGAAAGATTTGGGTGAGGCAGCATATATCTTAGGGGTTAAAATCTATAAAGATAGATAAGGATGACTCAAGATCGCAATCTGGATTTGTGTTTTGTCGTCACACTGAGTCACTCAGTATTAGATATGTGAGTGATTGGTCTTAGTGCTAGTGGGAGATTGTTAGAGTATGCCCAAAGACCAATCATATGATGATTATATGGATACTTTTATTTACCAATTTTATTGAATAAAGGCATTGCCATTGTTGTTTTCAGATATATGTGTCACATAAACTGAGAAACAATAAGGTCCATATAATAATATATGTATTATTATTAAAAGATCCTTAGTCAAGTATTATTATGGGTATGGACAATAATAATACGCTTAAGACTAACATGTGATTAATTGATGACAATGAGTTGTCATTGACATAGAGATGTCAGAATTAATACATGAATATATTAGTAGAGAATAATATATTGGATTGACCCACTATGAGCATATATCTTGGATTATTATGTGACGGTCACGATATTGCTCATAGTGACAACTATATGTATTATCCTTAGACTTGAGATTATTACTATCTCAACATATGTTGTTTTATGTTTTGATGCAGTTAAATGTGTTTCGTAATTAGTTACACTATAAAAACTGACATTGGACATATTACAATATATGTAGTGAGATGTGAATAATCAAGATAGGATTTGCCCTTCCTACATAATAGGAAAATATATCAAAGGCCACTTGATTGAGTGAGACTAAAAATGCATGGCCATGCTTGAATACGTTGATATGAGATATCATAAGTTATTCATTAAAGTAGTCCACTCTAGATATCAAGAAACATTAAAATAGGCTATACAAGTGTGACTATTCCAAGACTTGTGCCTATTAAAGATATAAAAGGACAAAAGGATATAATACATTAAAAGAGTTGGTCACGGACATGATACATCGAATCATGATCTCTTGTAACTTAGATGACAATGATATATTGCTAGATGTCACTCATTGTTTTTAATATTATAATTGTTCTAATATTATTACTAACGTTACAATGAGCCTACAGGGTCACACCCATTGGTTGAAACGGAGCAAATATATATATAAGTATAAGTAGATTATATTTAATCCCGAATTTTAAATAAAGGATATAATTAAAGTAATTATATCCCTTTTAAATTCGAATTAAATATAGATTCTAAAATTTAAGGAAATAATTAAAGTAATTATTTCTTATAAACCAATTCAGAATCAAACTCTTTAAATTCGAATTAAATATAGATTCTAAAATTTAAGGAAATAATTAAAGTAATTATTTCCTATAAATCAATTCAGAATCAAACTCTTTAAATTCGAATTAAATATAGATTCTGAAATTTAAGGAAATAATTAAAGTAATTATTTCCTATAAACCAATTCAGAATCAAACTCTTATACCTAGGGCTATATAAAGGATCAATTGGTCTAGCAGCCAAATTAGAGAATTTCGAATTCCAAACCCTAGAATCACGAAAAATAGTTTTTCGAGATTTGCTCTCTCAACCGGGTGAACTGAGTAGAGGCCGAGACGATATTCGTGGAGGCTAAAGATTCGAATTGTCGAACGATCGTGATTACCGCAAATCCAGTTGCTGTTTTTGCTTTTATCAAGGAACCCGATATAAGTTATCGTAACTCTTCCTCTTGATTCCGGATTAAACGTACATGGATTACTGGAAAGACCGTCGTAATTTTGTTCCGCTGCGCCATGGGGTGTGCCGGCGGTCCCAACACATACTAGTAAGAGTCGATAAATTTATTTTTCTGGCTGACTTTCTTATCCTCGATTGTGAAGCAGACGACAATGCACCGATCTTCCTGGGAAGACCTTTCCTTGCCACTGGACAAACATTAATTGATGTGGAAAATGGAGAGTTGACTATGAGGGTCAATGACCAACAAGTCAAACTCAATGCACTCCATAATCTAAAGAAATATGATGATCCAGAAGAATGCAAAGCCTTCCACAAAACAAATGCCACAAAAACATCCTGCCTTAGCAGCATGCTCGGTAGAACATTCGGCAAGAGAATTAAGCCCAAGGTGGAGGTAAAAAACAAAGATGGCCAACACTTGCATAAACATCCTTCTGGCCAAAAAGAGAGGGACAAATTGGGAGATGTATTTGCATGCACTCCCCTAGTAACTTAAACCCTTCCCTTCTCTTATTTTATTATTATATTAGGATTAATTTAGTTATGAATTTTTTATTTAATATTTTAGGTTATTTATTTTCTTATCTTTCATGATTATATGTTTTATCGTTTTTATTGATTTTTTTAGGATTATAAAGCAAGAATAACAGAGAAATAGTTCACAGCAGGAAGTCTGCTGCCGTGGCAGTGTACAGTGTCAGAGCCGCAGCAGTCTCAACGGGCAGAAACAGTGTAACGGCTGTCTGCCGAGATTCCTGCCGCGGCAATAACTGTTTGCAACGACAGTAAAGGCTAACGGCTACAAAACGGCTAGTTGCTTAAAACGGTCACAAGGCCGAGGCCTATATAAGTAGCTTCCTTGTCTTGAACTATTCACTCTTGCAAGCTCTACTTCTTTACTAATCTTGCTCTCACTACTCTTTGCCTACTCACCAGCATTCTTGATATTTTCAGAGCCTTTCCAAAAGAAATCTCCAAATTTCTCAACATTCATACATGGCAACATACAACCATTTTTATCAAGCCACCGTTGCTGAACGATTCAACAGATCGTTTGTCGCTCAGCAATTATGGGAGGAGCAAGGATTCCAGTAAACCAATGAAGAGAACTATGGCATTGACCAATTCTTGATGGACAAAATCAAGCATCAAGATTGGGAGATCTTTTGCCTCGTACCTCCCCAAGCCAATGCCATCATCGTAAGGGAGTTCTATGCGCATTGCCCAAGTAAAGACTCCTTGTATGTTCACTACCGGGGCAAGCCAGTCAGACTCGATGCCGAGGCAATAAACCAGTATTACGGCCTCATCCCCATACGTGACGTACATGGAGAATTTTACGAAGAGGCCACGAATGAGGATTATGAGATGATCAAGAATGACCTCTGCTACAACAACACTCCATGAGAAACCGGTGCCCATAGAGGTTGTGTAACAAGGTTAAGCCTCAAGCCCGAGGCCAAGATTTGGTGCACATTTGTCAAGAGACGCCTCATGCCCACCACCCATAACAGCACGGTCGACAGAAGAAGATTGGTGCTCATCCAATCAATAATCAACAAACGGACCATTGATGTTGGAGAAATTATTTTGAGAGAAATACATGAATGCGGTAAGAAAGAACGCGGTCCTTTATACTTCCCCTGTTTAATCTCTGGTTTATGCATTGCTGCAGGTGTCCCAATTGAAGAAACGGATGAATACACACCCCAAAGGCAAGGCTGGACCAGAGAATTCTACCACAAGATAATGCAGATCACCCAAGCAGACCCAGTGCAGGCAACACCTCAACAGTCCACTGCCGACTACACTGTCGGAGGGTAATACACGGCAGACATACCTGGCACTGCCCAAGTCGCTGCCGCAGCAGACCCATACTAAGAGATTTTGCAGAGGATGATAGACATGGACATTCGCCAACAAAGATACATGGAGTACCTGAGAGATTTCAACAACACTCTCGCGCTGATAACTCCGTAAAAAGGCTATATTTTAAGCCTTTTTACTTAAGTTATTTATTGTCTTCAAGCACATATAGGAGCATTTAGTTGCATTTAGGATCATAATATTGCATTTGGTGGTTGTTTGTATTTTAGAATTTAAAGTGAAGAAATAGGTGCTATTTTACGGGAAAGGTCGTATTTTTGGTTGATGTTGTGTAGGTAAAGCAAAATGGAAAGTTGAGGAAATTGGTCATGGCATTCGTAGAAGGATAGCGATGGGAAAATGCCATGGCAAATCTGGAGGACTCCTATGCTGAGCTAAATGACAAGAAGATATTTTGATAAGAGTGCCAGCTGGTGCCATTACAGCCTCACCATGAGCCACCTTAGTAGGGGACCACTATCACTATGTCAGATATTTGCAAAAGGATAGCAAAGGGAAAATGCCATGGCAATTCTGGAGACCTCCTGTGCTGCACTACAGGACAAGAAGATATTTTGAGAGGAGTGCCAACTGGAGCCAATACAGCCTGGCTACAACCATCACAGCTGGTCGAGACCACTACAACCTGGATATAGCCACCTCGGTAGGGGACTACAGCAAATATAGCTTGTATGCAAGCCACCTTAGTAGGGGACCACTGTCACCTCTGCCAGTCCTGCAGAAATGTCACGACAAAAAGATGGCATAAATGGGTTTTTGCCTATATTTTAGGGTTTTTCACCCCCATTTGATAAGGCATGGTGACCTTATAAAAGGTAACCTAAAGAAAAGGAGGACCTGGGGAGCAGATTTTAAGGCACAAGGAGAGCAAAGAGCGGTGAAGAAAGCTTCAACCTTTCTTCCCCAACCGAAGGGTTCCTCCATGGATAGAGTTTGAAGGGAGTGGCGTGCTAGGCACCCGAGAGGGGCTAGCACGCTAAGGCGTCCCATGGTGGTCGAAGAAGCCTGCGGTAGCGCGCACCGAGGGTGTCTTCTCTCCTCTTTCCTTGCTTTATTTTATATCTTTGAGAGGTTTTATGTGGATGATTTAAGGATGATATTAGTGGTTAATATTTGTTCTTAAACTCTTTCACCCACCATGTGTTTGCTTTATTTCGGTGGATGTTTTTATGGATGATTATCTTTTATTTCTATTTAATATATTGCCTTCTATGTGTTTGTATATTTGCTTTGCTCATTGTTGATAATTATTTAAGCATTGTAAGAGGCACGAGAGTGTCCCGTGTTTAGGTACATGTTATACCACTCGAGAGAGGTGTAACTATAGATCCTTAGATCATCCGAGTGGAGCTAAGGGAGGATCTACGTGAGCAATAGGTTCTAGACTGCAAATAGGGCCTAGTTGGATCCTAGAGCACTCGAGAGAGGCGTAGGTGAAGGCTTCAACGACTAAAAGGAGTGTACTTTACCGATAGACTAAGGTGTCATTCGCGTGACAGGCGAAAATACCATGGCATTTTAGGCTGTCAGGTTCCTATGACTCGAGAGAGCGGGAACACTTTAGAAACCTCTGTCGAGTAGGTATACACCGTAGTAGATATATGTTAGGTAGGGGTAAGGGGTAGGAAATCATAGAAGTCACCACCAGTCATTCCCGAGAGAGTTCATCAATAGAGGAAAAGTACGACATATTGCTCACCTGTGTTCTCGTATCTTGCTTTTGCCTTGGCATTTACAAAGTGTTCCTCTGTTTTCCCTTGTTTTCCTCTATTTTCTTGCAATCACATTACCACACTTTTCACACACTACATCCATACATCCACCTCGCCATCATCATCCATACCATTTTGCCGTGGCATATTTTAGTTTCTAGCATTCTAGATTTGCCATAGCATTTCCATTTTACACCTCCATCGTACACATCCATATTCTCGTGTTTATATCTTTATCTTTGTTTTCTTTTTAGTGAAACCCCTTTTTTCCTTAGCAAATTTGACTGCATACTTTACCCCGATCTTCGTGGGAACGATACTCACTCACCTTTTATTACTTGTACGACTGTGTATACTTGCACATATATGTGTGTTCGCATACTCTATATTGGTACTACACAGAACACACCAAGTTTTTGGCGCCGCTGCTGGGGATCTGATGAGTAAAGTTTGTCATTTTTACCTTGGCATTTTTGTTTTGCTTTGTTTATTTTCTAGTTCAGTTTTACTTGTTTTTCTTGTTTTTGTTTTCAGGGCTTTTACCTAGTGCGTGACTAGAAGGTCTAATGATGGACCCACCAATGCAGAATCCAGTAGTTCAAAATGTCGGGGCAAATCTGAATGTTGTTGCACCTCGACCGAGGACTATTAGGGATCATTTAAATCCCATCTTAGATAATCTTAATCCTGGCATCGTGGCACCATAAATTCAAGCTACACACTTTGAACTCAAGCCTGTCATGTTCATTATGTTCAATTCTATTGGGCAATTCGGAGGTATGGCGCATAAAGACGCAAGGCAACATATTTGATCGTTCTTAGAAGTTTGTGACTCATTCCGACAACAAGGAGTGCATGAGGATGTGTTGAAGCTCAAACTATTTCCTTATTCCCTATGTGGTCGAGCAAGGGCATGGTTGAGTGGAGTACCATCCGGTTCGATGAAGTCATGGGCCGATCTATGCAAGAGCTTTTTGCTACGGCATAATCCTCCGAATCTCAACGCTCATCTTAGGAATGACATTGCTTCTTTTCGACAAGGTGACAACGAGTCAATGTGCGAATGTTGGGATCGATACAAGGGATTGCTTCAGAAGTGTACAAATCATGGTTTTCAAGATTGGACTCTAGTTGTGATATTCTAAAATGGAGTTAATGCACCGACTAGGATGATGCTAGATGCCTCGGCAAATGGAACTTTGCTAGACAAATCACCCGAGGAGGCATTTGACATTCTTGATAGAATTGCCAACAATGACTATCAGTTTCCTTCTACAAGACTTGGAACCGGGAGGAAGGCACAAGGGACATTTGAGCTTGAATCTAAGGACTCACTATCCACCCAACTGTCAACCATCACCAATATGTTGAAGAATATGCAGTGTTCCAATAAAGTGAAGGAAGTGAAGATGGCCAACTTAGCATGTCTGATATGCCATGGCAATTACCATGAGAATGAGTGCCCAGGAAATCATGAGAGAGCCGACTATTTGGGCAATTTCAACAGAAGCAACAACAATCCCTACTCCAACACTTATAATCCAGGATGGCGACCACATCTGAATTTTTCATGGGAAAATCAAGGATCCAGCAATCCCAATCCACAAGCTAGAAATCAGAATGCTAATGAGCCCCAGAATTTTCACGCGAATATGCCATGGCATAATTCGAACAAGGGGGTTGCATCATCATCTAATACCAGTTCTTTGGAGGCAACTATGCAAGATTTCATTCTAAGTACCAAGACGATGCTTCAAGAGCATACGACTGCCATTAAGAACCAAGGAACTTTATTGCAAAGCCACAGTGCTTCGTTGCGAAATCTGGAAAGTTAGGTTGGCCAAATTGCCACGGCATTGCAAGAGCGTCAGCCTGGACGTCTGCCAAGTGATACTAAAGTCACTAAGCTGCATGGTAAAGAGCATTGTAGCGCGATCACACTCAGAAGTGGTACTCAACTTAATCAGCAAGATGAGGTTGGGGGGAAGAAGTCTGAAGATTCCCTACCAGAACCTGTGCAAGAGGAAATGTCTGAGCAAATTCTTGAGGAAAAGGACCAGGAGGAAGGTTTGACAAAGAACCTACCGATGGAGCAAGCAAAAATGCCACGGCAAAAACAATTTCTACATCACCAGTAGAGGAAGTTAGACCCCCACCACCTTTTCCCCAAAGGCTGAAGAAGCATAATGATGAAGTTCAGTTCAAGAAGTTCGTTGATAAATTGGATCAGTTGTACATAAATGTCACACTCTTGGAGGCAATTGACCAGATGCCCACTTATGCTAAATTTCTCAAGGAGATAGTCATGAAGAAGCGGAAAGTGGAAAAGTTTGAGAAAATTGCCACGGCAAAAGAGTACTGCTCTGCTTTGAACAAATTGCCAATAAAGAAGGATCCAGGCAGCTTTATCATTCCATGTGCCATTAGAGACACTTTTGTAGGGAAAACACTTTGTGATTTTGGATCAAGTGTGAATCTGATGCCCAAATCAATCTTTGTGAAGCTTGGCTTGGGAGATGCGAGACCCACTTTCGTCATATTGCAACTAGCCGATCATTCCCATGTGACACTAGAGGGGAATATCGAAGATGTCATAGTACGGGTGGACAAATTTGTGTTTCTAGTCAACTTCTTTATACTTGATTTTGAGGTTGATGCTAACGCACCCATCATCTTGGGGAGGCCTTTCCTAGCAACCGATCGCATTCTCATTGATTGTGAGAAGGGTGAGCTTACTATGCGAGTAGCAGATCAAAGTGTGACCGTGAATGTCAACGACTCTCTTAAGTACGTGGATGATTCTGAAGAATGCCGGGGCATTTTGAAAGCAGACTCTAAGCTGTCAAGGGAAGCTGATCAATTTTGTCACAACAATTTCGTACAACTGGATGATTATGAAGAACTCATACATGATGATGAAGAGGAAGCTGGTGAATTCCCATTGGAGCATCAACGAGCAATAGGATGAACCATGGCAGATCTGAAGGGGATTAGTTCGACTATCTGTATGCACAAGATACTCCTGGAAGAATGTCATGAAAATTCCATAGATCCTCAATGCATCTACACTGGAGCCCCTGTGATGCATGACAAACCAAATTCCCATCTTCAAGATGCATTACTCTTGGAAGAATGTCATGATAATTCCATAGATCCACGACTCATCTACACTGGAGCCCCTGTGATGCGTGACAAACCAACCTCCCACCTTCAGGATACATGACATACTAAAATGTCATGGCATTTCCAGTTTACTGCTTTTCATAAATAAATTATTTTATTTTATTTTATATGCTTTATTTTGTTTTTAGCTTTTCTCAGCTACCTTTGAAGAACCTCAGCATGAAACACCAGCACAGCCAGAAAAGTAACAAGAGCCACCGAAGGAGTCCAAGCGCCGATTGAAAATGCCGCACTGCTGCCACTACATCAACACCACCTGCATAAGTCAAGGTACTTTGCATTCATTTCATTATATGGCATATAAATTAATTTTTTTAGTTAGTTGCATTGGGGACAATGTCTGCCTCAAGTTTGGGGGAGGTATCGTTCCCTACTTCATTTTCATATTGCATGATAGCAGTAGTTGTATAAAAATGCCATGACAAATACATAAGTTTTAGGATAAGTTTATTGGATTAAAGTTTCTGATGCCCGATGATGATTGATGCGTGTAAATAAGCGCAATAAACTGCAACTGTACACGTCAAGTAATAAAGTGATAAGTATTTATCAAGTATCGATCTCCACAGGGATTGGTGTACTTAATATGTCTTCTTATCCTCTTCGTGCTTCTATAAAAGAAATTAAAAACACAATTTATGAGATTTGGATTAAACTAATAACTAAGATAACTAAAGATAAAATAAAAGGAGGTCGAATATTGAGAAAGAGGGAAGGATCCAGTTGTGTTGTATAGCAGAGTTGACTGATCTGCTTCTGTCCATTATAATGTCACCACACTGCCTCGGCAGCACTGCAGTTTACTGCTCTCGGCAGCGATAGTGTTCTCTGCCGCAGCAATATCTTGCTCTTGGGTAGAGTCTACCGAAGTTCGGCAAAGTGTCCTTAGATGCCTTCGCTTATATCTAAGTCGAAGTACTGTTGTAGATCAGTCCTTGATGATACCCATCGGCGTGAATCAGTTTGTAATCGACAACCAATCCCACACTTCTTTTAGCCTCTGAAACGTCTTAACCTATCCCTAGGTTAGAGTTAGTGGTACCTAACTTCGTTCTTATTCCTTTCGTGAATCTAACTCTCTCGATATTAGATAAATGGATGGCATACAAACTTCTCCATCGAGCTTGAATGCAAGTGTGAAGAACAAAGAATAAGAAAACTTCGATACTTTTATTATATTGAACAAGAAACAAGATACAATCTCCCATACTATAGTCGACAACTTTCACCTAACCCTAAGATAGTTTAGAACATAATGAAAGTTCTTAGGGTTAAGCTTTCTCTAAAAAAATCGGCTCTCTAATTACATTGGACGGCTCACTATTTATAGTCTTAGACCTAGGGTAACTTTAAGTAGAATCTAACTTGGAGTAGGGAACAAGTCATAAAAATATAATATTTCCAAGTTTGATTCTATCTAGAAAACTATTCCCACGTGGCCTTTGACTTGTCTTTTTCTCGTGCTCTTCTAGTCTGATCCAAACGCTTATTATCCAGAAATCCTCAGCTCATTTTTCTCTTTTAATCGCCCAGCATCAGTACTGGAACTTCTTCTACCGCGACACTGGTTCTGCCTTCGGCAATGCTGCTGCCTCGACAGTGGTTCTGCCCTCGCTCGGCATTTCTGCTGCCTTGGTAGTGTTTCCTGCAACTTCACAAAAAGTGTTAAAAAGCCTATTTTTCACACAGATTTCTTCTTTGTGAGCTGTGGCAGCAAAATATCAGTTATTGGGCAATAAGTATATGTATCAGCTCGAATTAGTGGATAATGAGTGCATAATATCTATGAAAAGAGTAGTAAATAATAGCCTTTTTAGGTACTCATCACATCCCCAAACTCGAACTATTGCTTGTCCTCAAGCATTGAGTTATTGGGCAATAACTATTCTTTTACCGAATATTCTGCCGAGCATACTGCCAAGGCAGGATGTTTTTGTGGTATGTGCTGTGTGGAGGGCTTTGTATTCTTCTGGATCATCATGTTTCTTTAGATTGTGGAAGGCTTTGAGTTTGACTTGTTGGTCATTGACCCTCATAGTCAACTCTCCATTTTCCAAATCAATTAAGGTGCGTCCAGTGGCAAGGAAAGGTCTTCCCAGGATGATCGGTGCTTTATCATCTGCTTCATAATCAAGAATAAGGAAGTCAGCCGAAAAAATAAATTTATCGACTCTTACCAGTATATCCTCGATTTTTCCTTCAGGGTGCACGTATGATCTATCCGCAAGTTGGAGCTGTACTGTTGTAGGTTTTGCCTTTCCTATTCTGAGCTTTTGGAAGACGGATTTGGGCATCAAGTTGATGCTGGCTCCTAGGTCACATAGTGCCTTTCCTTCATAGTTGTTCCCAATCACACAAGGTATGGTAAAACATCCAGGATCCTTCAGTTTGGGTGGCATGCGATTATGCAGCATTGCCATGCATCCTTCAGTAGCTGCCACTGTTTCAAACTCACCAAGCCTCCATCTTTTAGACACAATGTCTTTCAAGAATTTAGCATAGTTGGGCATTTGTTCAATAGCCTCAACTAATGGCAAGTTGATGTGAACTTGCTTAAGAATATCAAGGAATTTTCTGAACTGATGGTCCTGTTTTTGTTGTTTCAACCTTTGTGGGAAAGGTGGTGGTGGTCTCATCTCTTCTAGGGTCTCATTGGTTTGAAATTTAATACCTGGAATTACCTGTTCTTTAGCTGCCGCGGCAGGTGCTTTAGGTGCTGCTGGTTCTTCTACCGGGGCAGTGCTTTCTTCAGGAACATGATCAACATCCAATTCCTCTTTGTCTGATTTTGCTTGTATTGCTGGTTGGACTAATGGTTCCTTCAGTTGTAGGCCGCTTCTGGTTGTGATTGCTTTACATTGTTCATGGACTATTACTTTATCAACTTCAGTATTGCTTGGGAGTCCTCCCTGTGGTCTAGTGTTTTGTCTTTGAGCAAATTGACCAACTTGGGTTTCTAGAGATTTTATGGCAGCCTCCTGGTTCTGCAGCCTCATCTCAGTTCTGTTCATGAAGTCATCAGTCCTCTTCATGAAACTGCTATTCTCTATCATGTATGATTCTGTTTTCATCATGAAGGCCTTGAGAGAATTTTCCAGTGAATTCATGGGTTGCTGCTGCTGTATCTGCTGCTGTGGCATTGACAACTGTCCTTGCTGCTGCGGCAGATGTTGCAATTGCTGCTGGAAACCAGTGGCTTGATTTACTAAATTTAAGGCATTGTTAGGATTGCTCCATGAAAAATTTGGATGCCTTTTCCAGGATGGGTTATATGTGTTGGACATCATATTGTTATTCCTATTGTAATTTCCAACATATAGGCTAGATTCTTCATCTTGTATACAATTGGGTGAATCTATAACCTTAACCTCATATGTGTTTTGTTGTGCTTGCATATTCTGAACCATCTTGGTTAAAGATGTCAATTGTGCTTCCACTGAGTTGGATGTTTCAATTTCATTGACTGTGGCATGGCGTCTTACTCCTCCTCGCCTAGATGTGGGAAATTGGAAATCGTTCCTTGCGAGTTTGTTCAGAATTTCAATGGCTTCTGCAGGGGCTCTATCTAATAATGTTCCATTGGCAGAAGCATCTAACATCATCCTTGTGGAGGCATTAGTAGCATTGTAGAACATTGACACTTGTGTCCACAAGGGAAACCCATGTAGGGGGCATCGGTTTAATAATTCTCTGTAGCGTTCCCATGCCTCGTACATTGGCTCATCATCATCCTGCCGAAAAGAGGTGATTTCATTACGGATTCGATCATATAGATTTGTAGGATTAAACCGCGTAATGAATTTTCGGCAGAGTTCATCCCAAGTTCCTATAGATCCTATTGGGATGCCATTCAACCATGTCTTGGCCCTATCCCTCAGTGAACAGGGGAATAATTTCATCCTTAAAATGTTTTCACGGACTCCTTGAATTTTGAATGAATTGCACACTTCCATGAAAGACTTGAGATGCTGCCTGGCATCTTCAGTTGCAGACCCACTAAACTGTCCAATAGTGTTCAACATGTTGAACATAACAGGTTTAAGTTCAAAGTGGGTTGCTTCTATTTCTGGTGTAATTACTCCAGGGTTCAGTCCATTCAGATCTTCCACTAAGAAATCTCTGACAGTTCTCTACCGCGGTAGTAGTTGCTGCGACAGCAGCTGCTACGGCAATGGTGGCTGTTGGAATCCTCCATGGCCTGCAGGGAGATTCTGGGCTGCTGGTGGATCTGCCATAGCTGCTTGAATCCTTCTTCTCAGTCTTAAGTATGTACGTTCGATCTCTGGATTGAGTTCGTATAAAGGACTACCTGGGTTGGCTCTGGTCATACACCAAAAACAATCCTTAATTAAAAATAACTTAAAAAAAATAAAAAATAAAGATAAATAAAAAGCAAGAAAAGTTAAAGAAGATAAAATTTAGTTGTCAATCCCCGGCAACGGCGCCAAAAACTTGATGCGTGTAAATAAGCGCAATAAACTGCAACTGTACACGTCAAGTAATAAAGTGATAATTATTTATCAAGTATCGATCTCCATAAGGATTGGTGTACTTAATATGTCTTCTTATCCTCTTCGTGCTTCTGTAAAAGAAAGTAAAAACATAATTTATGAGATTTGGATTAAACTAATAACTAAGATAACTAAAGATAAAATAAAAGGAGGTCGAATATTGAGAAAAAGGGAAGGATCCAGTTGTGTTGTATAGCAGAGTTGACTGATCTGCTTCTGTCCAATATAATGTCACCACACTTCCTCGGCAGCACTGCAGTTTACTGCTCTCGGCAGTGATAGTGTTCTCTGTCGCAACAATATCTTGCTCTTGGGCAGAGTCTACCGAAGTTCGGCAAAGTATCCTTAGATGCCTTCGCTTATATCTAAGTCGAAGTACTGTTGTAGATCAGTCCTTGATGATACCCATCGGCGTGAATCAATTTGTAATCGACAACCAATCCCACACTTCTTTTAGCCTCTGAAACGTCATAACCTATCCCTAGGTTAGAGTTAGTGTTACCTAACACCGTTCTTATTCCTTTCGTGAATCTAACTCTCTCGATATTAGATAAATGGATGGCATACAAACTTCTCCATCGAGCTTGAATGCAAGTGTGAAGAACAAAGAATAATAAAACTTCGATACTTTTATTATATTGAACAAGAAACAAGATACAATCTTCCCATACTATAGTCGACAACTTTCACCTAACCCTAAGATAGTTTAGAACATAATGAAAGTTCTTAGGGTTAAGCTTTCTCTAAAAAAATCGGCTCTCTAATTACATTGGACGGCTCATTATTTATAGTCTTAGACCTAGGGTAACTTTAAGTAGAATCTAACTTGGAGTAGGGAACAAGTCATAAAAATATAATATTTCCAAGTTTGATTCTATCTAGAAAACTATTCCCACGTGGCCTTTGACTTGTCTTTTTCTCGTGCTCTTCTAGTCTGATCCAAACGCTTGTTATCCAGAAATCCTCAGCCCATTTTTCTCTTTTAATCGCCCAGCATCAGTACTGGAACTTCTGCTACCATGGCACTGGTTCTGCCTTCGGCAATGCTGCTGCCTCGGCAGTGGTTCTGCCCTCGCTCGGCATTTCTGCTGCCTTGGTAGTGTTTCCTGCAACTGCACAAAAAGTGTTAAAAAGCCTATTTTTCACACAGATTTCTTCTTTGTGAGCTGTGGCAGCAAAATATTAATTATTGGGCAATAAGTATATGTATCAGCTCGAATTAGTGGATAATGAGTGCATAATATCTATGAAAAGAGTAGTAAATAATAGCCTTTTTCGGTACTCATCAATGATAACCCTTATATGGCCAATGCTTTAATTGAATATGCATGACTTGGGATTTGGAAAGAACCTGCTTTAGGATTTGATTGTTTGTGTTATTTTATTGTTACACAAGTGTATGTTTTCTATGCTTAGGAAATAATTTTTTTTATAGAATGGAAACTTGAATAGCTCAGCATGCTTTAATGAATCTTTATGTTAATAGAAAACTCCTATTAGTTTAGTTAATGAAGTTGTGAATAAATGCCTGGACAAGTCTGTAGAGGGATACTCCGCTATGTCATGGCATATCCATGTGCATATGAGTTACTGAAAGAGGCACAGGGTGACACTACACTTTTAACTTGCCATGGAATTGCCTGGATACTGCGTTTTAATAAATGGCAGCTATGACATGAGTAGAAGGTAGTGTGACAGGCTGGCTCCCCTCGTAGTAGTTTGTTAGCATTTTGTGTAAAAAAAAATAATAAAAAAAATGAAATGGAAAAAAGAGTATTATATATATATATATGGAGTATTAAAATTGTGCTTAAATGAGAAAACATGCTTTGTTAAGATAGTGAACCTTCTTTAAAATTTTTCTAAGTTAACTAAGCATAGATTGGATATACTCACGCACACACACACTCGTATATGATCTGGTCCTAGAGTAGCGCTCTTGAAATTTCTGATAAGTACCTAAAAATGCTATTATTTACTACTCTTTTCATAGATATTAAGCATTCATTATCCACTAATTCGAACTGATGCATATACTTATTGCTCAATAACTGATATTTTGCTGCCACAACTTACAAAGAAGAAATCTGTGTGAAAAATAGACTTTTCAGCACCTTTTTGTGCAGTTGCAGGAAACACATGCCGAGGCAGCAGTAATGCCGAGAGCAGAAGCCCTACCGAGGACAGAACCACTGCCGAGGCAACAGCATTGCCGAAGGCAGAACCAATGTCGCGGCAGCAGAAGTTCCAGTACTGATGCTGGGCGATTAAAAGAGAAAAATAAGCTGATGATTTCTGGATAACAAGCGTTTGGATCAGACTAGAAGAGCACGAGAAAAAGACAAGTCAAAGGCCACGTGGGAATAGTTTTCTAGATAGAATCAAACTTGGAAATATTATATTTTTATGACTTGTTCCCTACTCCAAGTTATATTCTACTTAGGAAAAGTTACCCTAGGTCTAGACTATAAATAGATGAGCCGTCCAATGTAAAGGGAGAGCCGAAATTGAGAGAGCTTAACCCTAAGAACCTTTGTGTTTCTTCGTTCATTATGGGAAGATTGTATCTTGCTTCTTGTTCAATATAATAAAAGTATCGAAGTTTTCTTATTCTTTGTTCTTCACATTTGCATTCAAGCTCGATGGAGAAGTTTGTAAGCTATCCATTTATCTAATATCGAGAGAGTTAGATTCACGAAAGGAATAAGAACGGTGTTAGGTAACACTAACACTATCTCTAACCTAGGGATAGGTTAAGACGTTTCAGCGGCTAAAAGAAGTGTAAGATTGGTTGTCGATTACAAATTGATTCACGCCGATGGGTATCATCAAGGACTGATCTACAACAGTACTTTGACTTAGATATAAGAGAAGGCATCAAAGGACACTTTGCCGAACTTTGGTAGACTCTGCCCAAGAGCAAGATATTACCGCGATAGAGAACACTATCGCTGCCGAGGGCAGTAAACTGCAGTACTGCCGAGGCAGTGTGGTGACATTATATTGGACAGAAGCAGATCGGTTAACTCTGCTATACGACACAACTGGATCCTTCCCTCTTTCTCAATATTCGACCTCCTTTACTTTATCTTTAGTTATTTTAGTTATTAGTTTAATCCAAATCTCATCAATTGTGTTTTTACTTTCTTTTACAGAAGCACGAAGAGGATAAGAAGGCATATTAAGTACACCAATCCCTGTGGAGATCGATACTTGATATACTTATCATTTTATTACTTGACGATGTGTTCACTTGCACTTTATTGCGCTCTTTAAACACGCATCAAGTTTTTGGCGCAGTTGTCGGGGATTGGCAACTAAATTTTGTCTTCTTTAAATTTTCTTGCTTTTTATTTATTTCTTATTTATTAGGTTATTTTTAATTAAGGTTTATTTTTGGTGTATGACCAGAGCCAACCCAGGTAGTCCTTTATATGAACTCAATCTAGAGATCGAACGTACATACTTAAGGCTGAGAAGAAGGATTCAAGCAGCTATGGCAGATCCACCAGCAGCCCAGAATCTACCTGCGGGCCATGGAGGATTCCAACCACCACCATTGCCACAGCAACCACTGTCGCAGCCATTACTGCCGCGGCAAAGAACTGTCAGAGATTTCCTAGTATAAGATCTGAATAGACTAAACCCTGGGGTAGTTACACCAAAAATAGAAGCAACCCACTTTGAACTTAAACCTGTTATGTTCAACATGTTGAACACTATTGGACAGTTTAGTGGGTCTGCAACTGAAGATGCCAGGTAGCATCTCAAGTCTTTCATGGAAGTGTGCAATTCATTCAAAATTCAAGGAGTCCATGAAGACATTTTAAGACAAATTATTCCCCTATTCACTGAGGGATAGGGCGAAGACATGGTTGAATTGCATCCCAACAGGATCTATAGGAACTTGGGATGAACTCTGCCGAGAATTCATTACGCGGTTTAATCCTACAAATCTATATGATCGGATCCATAATGAAATTACATCTTTTCGGCAAGATGATGATGAGCCAATGTACGAAGCGTGGGAACGCTACAAAGAATTATTAAACCGATGCCCTCTACATGGTTTTCCCTTGTGGACTCAAGTGTCAATGTTCTACAATGCTACTAATGCCTCCACAAGGATGATGTTAGATGCTTCTGCCAATGGAACATTATTAGACAGAGCACCTGCAGAAGCCATTGAAATTCTGAACAAACTCGCAAGGAACGATTTCCAATTTCCCACATCCAGGCGAGGAGGAGTAAGATACCATGCCACAGTCAATGAAATTGAAACATCCAACTCAGTGGCAGCTCAATTGGCATCTTTAACCAAGATGGTTCAGAATATGCAAGCACAACAAAACACACATGAGGTTAAGTCTATAGATTCACCCAATTGTATACAAGATGAAGAATCTAGCCTATATGTTGGAAATTATAATAGGAATAACAATATGATGTCCAACACTTATAACCCATCCTGGAAAAGGCATCCAAACTTTTCATGGAGCAATCCTAACAATGCCTTGAATCCAGTAAATCAAGTCACTGGTTTCCAGCAGCAAATGCAACATCTGCCGCAGCAGCAAGGATAACAGTCAATGCCACAACAGCAGATACAACAGCAGCAGCCCATGAATTCACTGGAAAATTCTCTCAAGGCCTTCATGGTGAAAATAGAATCATACATGGTAGAGAATAGCAGTTTCATGAAGAGAACTGATGACTTCATGAACAGAACTAAGATGAGGCTACAGAACCAGGAGGCTACCATAAAATCTTTAGAAACCCAAGTTGGTCAATTTGCTCAAAGACAAAACACTAGACCACAAGGAGAACTACCTAGCAATACTGAAGTTGCTAAAGTAATAGGCCAAGAACAATGCAAAGCAATCACAACCAGAAGCGGCCTACAACTGAAGGAACCATTAAACAGACCAACAGTCCAACCAACAATACAAGCAGAACCAAACAAAGAGGAATTGGATGTTGATCATATTCCTGAAGAAAGTACTGCCCCGACAGAAGAACCAGCAGCACCTAAAGCACCTACTGCGGCAGCAAAAGAACAGGTAATTCCAGGTATTAAATTTCAAACCAATAAGACCCTGGAAGAGATGAGACCACCACCACCTTTCCCATAAAGGTTGAAACAACAGAAACAGGACCATCAGTTCAGAAAATTCCTGGACATTCTTAAGCAAGTTCACATCAACTTGCCATTAGTTGAGACTATTGAACAAATGCCCAACTATGCTAAATTCTTAAAAGAAATTGTGTCTAAGAGAAGGAGGCTTGGTGAGTTTGAAACAGTGGCAGCTACTGAAGGATGCATGACAATGTTGCATAATCGCATGCCACCCAAACTGAAGGATCCTGGATATTTTACCATACCTTGTGTGATTGGGAACAACTATGAAGGAAAGACACTATGTGACCTAGGAGCCAACATCAATTTGATGCCCAAATCCGTCTTCCAAAAGCTTGGAATAGGAAGGGCAAAACCTACAACAGTACAGCTCTAACTTGCGGATAGATCATACGTGCACCCCGAAGGAAAAATCAAGGATATACTGGTAAGAGTCGATAAATTTATTTTTTCGGGTGACTTTCTTATTCTCGATTGTGAAGCAGATGATAAAGCACCGATCATCCTAGGAATACCTTTCCTTGCCACTGGACGCACCTTAATTGATGTGGAAAATGGAGAATTGACTATGAGAGTCAATAACCAACAAGTCAAACTCAACGCCTTCTACAATCTAAAGAAATATGATGATCCAGAAGAGTGCAAAGCCATCCACACAACACATGCCACAAAAACATCCTGCCTTGGCAGTATGCTCGGCAGAATATTTGGCAAGAGGATTAAAGTGGAGGCAGAAAACAAAGATGGCCAATACTTACTGAAACATTATTCTGGCCATAAAGAGAGGGACATATTGGGAGATGCATTTGCATGCACTCCCCCAGTAACCTAAATTCTTCCCTACTCTTTGTATTATTATATTATTAGGATTAATTTAGGTTAAGAATTTAAAAATTTTTATTTACTTATTTATTTAAGTATACCTATAATTATCTTTATCTCATTTATTTTTAGGGTAATGAAACAAGATAAACAAGAAAAATAGAGAAGCAGTGCACAGCAGGAAGTCTGCTGCCGCGGTAGTGCACAGTGTCAGAGCCGCAGCAGTCCCAACGGGCAGAAACAGTGTAACGTCTATCTGCCGAGAAAACTGTCGCGGCAGTAAATGCTAATGGGTAGTAAATGCTAATGGCTAGAATCCAAACGGCTATATCTGCCGAGGCCTATATAAGCTGTTTCCTTGTTAAAACTATTCACTTTGTATTCTTGTTAAATCTTGCTATCTCTATACTCTCAATATCCTCTGCATACTTACTCGCATTCTTGCCACTTTCAGATTATCTCAAAGAATTTCTCATCTCCCAAAAATCATCCATGGTCGCATTCAACCGCTTTTATCCCGCCACTATTTCCGAAAGATTCAACAGATCTTTTGTTGCCCGGCAGTTATGGGAAGAACAAGGATTTCAGCGCAGCAATGAACACAACTATGGTATTGAGCAATTCTTGTTTAACAAGATACAATACCAAGATTGAGAAATCTTCTACCTACAGCCTCCCCCAGCCAATGCAACAATTGTGCGTGAATTCTACGCACACATGCCGAGCGAGGGCAATCTTTATGTTCACTGCCGAGGAAAGCATGTCGCCCTTACTGCCGAGGCAATCAACCAGCACTATGGCCTCGTCCCAATTACTGACGCCCATAGTGCATTCTACGAAGAGGCCACCAATGTAGACTTCGAATTAATCAAGGATGGTCTTTGCGTCAGTGAAACTCCTTGGGAAACCGGTGCCCATAGGGGATCTGTCACAAGATTAAGCCTTAAATCCGAAGCAAAACTTTGGTGCACATTCGTGAAAAGACGCCTCCTCCCAACAACCCACAACACAACGATTGATAGAAAAAGATTGGTGCTCATCCAATCAATCATCAACAAGCGATCCATCAATGTTGGAGAAATCATTCTTCAAAAAATTTACGATTGCGGTAAGAAAGAACGAGGTCCATTATATTTCCCTAGTTTAATCTCTACCCTATGCATTGCTGCAGGTGTCCCTATTGAAGGAACATATGAATACACCCCCCAAAGGCAAGGCTGGACAAGTGAGTTCTACCACAAAGTGATGTAGATCACCCAAGCAGATCCAATGCAGGCAACACCTCAACAGTTCACTGCCGACTTTACTGCCGGAAGGCAGTACACGGCAGAAGCACCAGGCACTACCCAAGCCGCTGCCGCAGCAGATCCATACCAAGAGCTTCTACAAAGGATGACAAACATGGACCTTCGACAACAACGATACATGGAGTACTAGAGAAACTTCAACAACACTCTAGCACACATGATGATCCAGAACTTCCCCAATGAAGGAATGCAGTTTCCAGAATTTCCAGCAAACATTTTTGTCACTGCCGCACCCTACACAGAAACAACCCCTGCCCCAGGACCAAAGCCCTTCTGCCCCACATGGCCACCACAACAGTTCAACGCTGCTGGACCATCCAGGCCCGCAGACACTGCCGCAGCATCATCCACCAGTAGGCGGCCATCCAAGAGGAGAGCTATCTTCAATTCTCCACCACAAGGCACCATCCCAATGGGCAGTCTCACTAGGGATAGTCTCTCTAGGGAGATAGATGAGTATCATAGTTAATCGCATGCCCAACAAGGAGCCCTAAATGCTGAGGCAGGAGGAGGAACAGAAGTCATGCACACAGAAGCAATGAGTGACGAAGAAGAAGGCGATGAAGTTACTGCCCCAAGGCAAAAGCTGACACCTACAACAAGGCAACCACCACGGCAAGAAAAATTGCAGCAATCACCTGGACAAGGGTCCAGACTCAAAGCATCAACAGGGAAACCTAGAAGAGCAGTTGTTTCCATCAGCTCCTCCGAATCTGATTAATTCCTTGCTCTTGCTTTATTTATTCAAATTTTCCGTTGCTGTATGTTTTGAGCATTGAGGACAATGCTCAGCTTGAGTTTGGGGGAGATGAGTGCACTGCCGAGGCAGTACTAGAAAACAAAGTAAATTTTTAGCCTTATTTGAAAATTTTCTGCTATATACTTGCCTTACTTGAAATTTTTGTCTTTACTTTTGCACTGCCTTACATCAGCTTTGCCGTAGTTATTCTTCTAAGGCTATAAAAATCTTTCTCCTTACCATGGCTAGGTTCTGTTTTGAAGGGATAACCTTAGAATGCATAAGGAATAAACTTAGAAGCTTGCTATAGGGTTACAAATCAAAATAAATACTTTTGGGACTTGTTTGATTTAGGAATTCTTTTAATAAACTTAGGTGATAAAGACTTAGATTCTAAGGAATGTGACTAGAGGTGCCTATCACTGGCTCTAGTAATACTCTTCTTCATGCTAGATGTGCCCAAAACCGGCTCTAGTATGCCTAAAGAAAGAAAATAAGAGAAAAACAGAATTGATCATAAAAGGAAGCACAACTCTTGAGGTGCCCGAAACATGCTCAAGTGATTGATGTTTTTAGAATAGGATTAACCGTTCCAAATCTACTTGTCTTGAACTTAGAGTTTATCTAAGAAAGCCTTTAATCAACCTTGTCCACAAAAACCCACACACTCACGTAACCTTATAGCTTGTTTCCGAGTAAAATCCTTGAGTAAATTAGAGGCTAAAACTAAGGAATAGACTTGGCTATGGTGGGGAGAATAGATGGAAAAATAAGACCAAGGGAGAATAAGGTTCGGCAATTTGATGTTTTGCATTGCTTGAGGACAAGCAATAGTTCGAGTTTGGGTGTGTGATAAGTACCTAAAAAGGCTATTATTTACTACTCTTTTCATAGATATTATGCATTCATTATCCACTAATTCGAACTGATGCATATACTTATTGCTCAATAACTGATATTTTGCTGCCACAGCTTACAAAGAAGAAATCTGTGTGAAAAATAGACTTTTCAGCACCTTTTTGCGCAGTTGCAGGAAACACATGCCGAGGCAGCAGTAATGCCTAGAGCAGAAGCCCTGCCGAGGATAGAACCACTGCCGAGGCAGCAGCATTGTCGAACGCAGAACCAATGCCGCGGCAGCAGAAGTTCCAGTACTGATGCTGGGCGATTAAAAGAGAAAAATAAGCTGAGGATTTCTGGATAACAAGCGTTTGGATCAGACTAGAAGAGCACGAGATAAAGACAAGTCAAAGGCCACGTGGGAATAGTTTTCTAGATAGAATCAAACTTGGAAATATTATATTTTTATGACTTGTTCCCTACTCCAAGTTATATTCTACTTAGGAAAAGTTACCCTAGGTCTAGACTATAAATAGATGAGCCGTCCAATGTAAAGGGAGAGCCGAAATTGAGAGAGCTTAACCCTAAGAACCTCTGTGTTTCTTCGTTCATTATGTTCAAAACTATCTTAGGGTTAGGTGAAAGTTGTCGACTATAGTATGGGAAGATTGTATCTTGCTTCTTGTTCAATATAATAAAAGTATCGAAGTTTTCTTATTCTTTGTTCTTCACACTTGCATTCAAGCTCGATGGAGAAGTTTGTAAGCTATCCATTTATCTAATATCGAGAGAGTTAGATTCACGAAAGGAATAAGAACGGTGTTAGGTAACACTAACACTAACTCTAACCTAGGGATAGGTTAAGACGTTTCAGCGGCTAAAAGAAGTGTGGGATTGGTTGTCGATTACAAATTGATTCACGCCGATGGGTATCATCAAGGACTGATCTACAACAGTACTTCGACTTAGATATAAGCGAAGGCATCAAAGGACACTTTGTCGAACTTTGGTAGACTCTGCCCAAGAGCAAGATATTGCCGCGGCAGAGAACACTATCGCTGCCAAGGGCAGTAAACTGCAGTACTGCCGAGGCAGTGTGGTGACATTATATTGGACAGAAGCAGATCAGTCAACTCTGCTACACGACACAACTGGATCCTTTCCTCTTTCTCAATATTCGACCTCCTTTACTTTATCTTTAGTTATTTTAGTTATTAGTTTAATCCAAATCTCATCATTTGTGTTTTTACTTTCTTATACAGAAGCACGAAGAGGATAAGAAGGCATATTAAGGACACCAATCCCTGTGGAGATCGATACTTGATATACTTATCATTTTATTACTTGACGATGTGTTCACTTGCACTTTATTGCGCTCTTTAAACATGCATCAATTTCCTCAAGTCTTATATGTTTATGCCATGACATTTTCTGAGGGCTGAAACTCTGACCATTTGCTTGTCTTGATTCTGAAAATTGTCATGACATTTCTTCTCTGCTAGCTGCTATCCATTGCTTGAGGACAAGCAATAGCTTAAGTTTGGGGGTGTGATAACTCCGCAAAAAGGCTATATTTTAAGCCTTTTTACTTAAGTTATTTATTGTCTTCAAGCACATATAGGAGCATTTAGTTGCATTTAGGATCATAATATTGCATTTGGTGGTTGTTTGTGTTTTAGAATTTATAGTGAGGAAATAAGTGCTATTTTACGGGAAATGTCGTGCTTTTGGTTGATGTTGTGTAGGTAAAGCAAAATGGGAAGTTGAGGAAATTTGTCATGGCATTCGTAGAAGGATAGTGATGGGAAAATGCCATGGCAAATCTGGAGGACTCCTATGCTGAGCTAAACGACAAGAAGATATTTTGATAAGAGTGCCAGCTGGTGCCATTACAGCCTCACCATGAGCCACCTCAGTAGGGTACCACTGTCACTATGTCAGATATTTGCAAAAGGATAGCAAAGGGAAAATGCCATGGCAATTCTGGAGACCTCCTGTGCTGCACTACAAGACAAGAAGATATTTTGAGAGGAGTGTCAACTGAAGCCAATACAGCCTGGCTACAATCATCACAGCCGGTCGGGACCACTACAGCCTGGATATAGCCACCTCAGTAGGGGACCACTGTCACCTCTACCAGTCCTGCAGAAATGTCATGACAAAAAGAGGGCATAAATGGGTTTTTGTCTATCTTTTAGGGTTTTTCACCCCTATTTGATAAGGCATGGTGACCTTATAAAAGGTAACCTAAAGAAAAGGAGGTCATGGGGAGCAGATTTTGAGGCACAAGGAGAGCAAATAGCGGTGAAGAAAGCTTCAACCTTTCTTCCCCAACCGAAGGGTTCCTCCATTGATAGAGCTTGAAGGGAGTGGCGTGCCCGAGAGGGGCTAGCACGCTAAGGCGTCCCATGGTGGTCGAAGAAGCCGACGGTAGCGCGCACCGAGGGTGTCTTCTCTCCTCTTTCCTTGCTTTATTTTATATCTTTGAGAGGTTTTATGTGGATGATTTAAGGATGGTATTAGTGGTTAATATTTTTTCTTAAACTCTTTCACCCACCATGTGTTTGCTTTATTTCGGTGGATGTTTTTATGGATGATTATCTTTTATTTCTATTTAATATATTTCCTTCTATGTGTTTGTATATTTGCTTTGCTCATTGTTGATAATTATTTAAGCATTGTAAGAGGCACGAGAGTGTCCCGTGTTTAGGTACATGTTAGAGCACTCGAGAGAGGTGTAACTATAGATCCTTAGATCATCCGAGAGGAGCTAAGGGAGGATCTACGTGAGCAATAGGTTCTAGACTGCAAATAGGGCCTAGTTGGATCCTAGAGCACTCTAGAGAGGCGTAGGTGAAGGCTTCAACGACTAAAAGGAGTATGCTTTACCGATAGACTAAGGTGTCATTCGCGTGACAAGCGAAAATACCATGGCATTTTAGGCTGTCAAGTTCCTATGACTCGAGAGAGCGGGAACACTTTAGAAACCTTTGTCGAGTAGGTATACACCGTAGTAGATATATGTTAGGTAGGGGTAAGGGGTAGGAAATCATAGAAGTCACCACCAGTCATTCCCGAGAGAGTTCATCAATAGAGGAAAAGTATGACATATTGCTCACCTGTGTTCTCGTATCTTGCTTTTGCCTTGGCATTTACAAAGTGTTCCTCTGTTTTCCCCTGTTTTCCTCTATTTTCTTGCAATCACATTACCACACTTTTCACACACTACATCCATACATCCACCTCGCCATCATCATCCATACCATTTTGCCGTGGCATATTTTAGTTGTTAGCATTCTAGATTTGCCATATCATTTCCATTTTACACCTCCACCGTACATATCCATATTCTCGTGTTTATATCTTTATCTTTGTTTTCTTTTTAGTGACACCCCTTTTTGCCTTGGCAAATTTGACTGCATACTTTACCCCGATCCTCGTGGGAACGATACTCACTCACCCTTTTATTACTTGTACGACTGTGTATACTTGCACATATATGTGTGTTCGCATACTCTATATTGGCACTACACAGAACACACCACGCGCATATGATGATCCAGAACTTCCCAACCCAAGGGATGCAGTTTCCTGAATTCCCCACCAACATTTTCGTTACTGCCGCACCATACACAGAAATAACCCCTGCCCAAGGGCCAATACCCTCCTTCCCCTCCAGGCCTGCACAACAATTCAACGCTGCCGGCCCACCCAGGCCCGCAGGCTCGGCCGCGGCATCATCAACCAGCAAGCGGCCATCGAAGAGGAGAGTTGTCTTCAGCTCTCCACCAAACCGCCCCATCCCTATGAGCAGTCTCACCAGAGATAGTCTCTCTAGAGAGATCGATGAGTATGTACACCACAGCTCATCCCATGCCGAGCACCAGTATGCCCAAGAAGGAGTACCATATGCCGAGGCAGTAGGAGGAACAAACATTATGCAGACAGAAGTACTCAGTGACGAAGAAGAAGTACAGGAAGTTACTGCCCCACGGCAGAAGCCAACACCCACAAGAGTGCAGCCACCCCGACAAGCAAAAATGCAGCAGTCACCAGGACAAGGGTCCAGATTAAAAGCATCGGTAGGAAAACCTCGGAGAGCAGCTGTTCCCAGCAGCTCTTCAGAATCTGAATAACTTACTGCATTTTCTTTTTACTTGCTGTATGTTTTGAGCATTGAGGACAATGCTCAGCTTGAGTTTGGGGTATGAGTGCACTGCCGAGGCAATACCATGAAAAAGGGAAGTAATTTGATGCCTCAATTAAATTTTTTTTTCTTATGCCTACCTTTTACTTGAATTTTTGTTTTACTTTTGGAGTGCTCTACATCAGCTTTGCCTTAGTTTATTTTCTTAAGGCTATAGAAATCTTTCTCCTTACCATAGCCAGGTTCTGTTTTGAAGGGATAACCTTAGAATACTTAAGGAATAAAACTTAGAAGCTTACTATAAGGTTAAAAACAAATAAAACACTTTTGGGACTTGTTTGATTTAGGAATTCTTTTAATAAACTTAGGTGATAAAGACTTAGAATCCTTGGAAAAGTGAGTAGAGGTGCCTATCACCGGCTCTAGTATTACTCTTCTTCATGCTAGAGGTGCCCGAAATTGGCTCTAGTATGCTAAAGAAATTATTATCAAAAGAAAAGAAAAAGAAGAAAAGAGAAAACACATGTTTTGCGGTGCCCGAAATTGGCTCAAGCATTGTTGTTTAAAGAAGAGAGCACTAAATCCAATTCTATTTGTCTTGAACTTAGAGTTTATCTAAGAAAGCCTTTAATCAACCTTGTCCACAAAAACCCACACACTCACATAATCTTATAGTTTGTTTTCGAGTAAAATCCTTGAGTAGACTAGAGGCTAAAACTAAGGAATAAACATAGTTATGGTGGGGAGAATAGATGAAAAAGTAAGATCAAGGGAGAATAAGGTTCGGTAATTTGATGTTTTGCATTGCTTGAGGACAAGCAATAGTTCGAGTTTGGGGGTATTTGATGAGTGCCTAAAAGGCTATTATTTACTACTCCTTTTCATAAACATTATGTACTCAATATACACCAATTCGAGCTGATGCTTATACTTAATGCACAATAACTGATGTTTTGTTGCCACAGCTTATAAAGATAATATCTGCAGGAAAAACAGGCTTTACAGCACCTTTTGTGCAGTTGCAGGAAATACCTGCCGAGGCAGAACCGATGCCGCGGCAGAAGAAGCTCTAGTACTGATGCTGTGAGCTATTGAAAGAGAAAAAGGAGCTGAACAATTCTGGACATCAAGCACTTGGATCGGAGCAGATTAGCACGAGAAAATCCCAAGTCAAAGGCCACGTGGGAAAAGTCTTCTAGATAGAATAAACTTGGAAATATTATATTTTTATGACTTGTTCCTTACTCCAAGTTGTATTCTACTTAGGAAAGGTTTACCCTAGGTCAAGACTATAAATATACTAGTCGTCCAATATACTAGGAGAGCCGATTTTGAGAGAGCTTAACCCTAAGAACTCTTGTGTTTCTTTCGCCGATCATGTTCTAAACTATCTTAGGGTTAGGTGAAGGTTGTCGACCATAGTAAGAGAAGATTATATCTTGCTTCTTGTTCAATATAATACAAGTATCGAAGTTTTCTTATTCTTTGCTCTTTATTCTTGCATCCAAACTCGAGAGAGAAGTTTGTAAGCAATCCATTTATCTAATATCGAGAGAGTTAGATTAACGAAAGGAATAAGAACGGTGTTAGGTAACACTAACTCTAACTTAGGGATAAGTTAAGAGTTTTAGCGGCTAATAGAAGTGTGGCATTGGTTGTTTATTACAATTGATTCACGCCGAGAGGTATCATCAAGGACTAATTTACAACAGTACTTCGACTTAGAGATAAGCGGAGGCATCAAAGGACACTTTGCCGAACATTGATAGACTCTGCCCAAGAGCAAGAGATTGCCGCGGTAGAGAACACTAACACTGCCAAGGCAGTAAACTGCAGTGCTGCCGAAACAGTGTTTTGACATTGTATTGGACAGAAGCGGATCAGTCAACTCTGCTATACGACACAACTGGATCCTTCCCTCTTTCTGAATATTCGATCTCTCTTACTTTAGTTTTAGTTATTTTTGTTATTAGCTTAATTCTACAATCTCATCATTTGTGTTATTTATTTTCTTCTACAGAAGCAAGAAGACGATAGGAAGGCATATTAAGTATACCAATCCCTGCGGAGAACGATACTTGATAAATACTTATCATTTTACTACTTGACGTGTACACTTGAACAAGAATTGCGCTTTTATAACACGCATCAATCTTTATAAGTCACAAAAGCAGAATATCTAAATATCTCACATTAAGTACATGCATTAGTTCAAGTAGGTGTAGATTAAGTGAATATTGTCCATGAAAGGTGTAAAAAGTGATAGTGAATTGAGCACTTATCACACCCCCAAACTCGAACTATTGCTTGTCCTTAAGCAATGCAAACCATCAATTTGCCAAACCTTACTCTCTCTTGGTCTTACGTTTTCATCTATTTTCCCCACCATAACTATGCCTATTCTTAAGCCTTAACCTTTCGGTCACCCAAGGATTTACCCAGAATCAAGCTATAAGATTTTGTGAGTGTGTGCATTTTTGTGGACAAGTTTGATTAAAGGCTTTTGATAAGTGCTCAAAAGACCATTATTTGATACACCTTTCATGGACAATAAACACTTATCTCACACCTACTTGGACTGATATATGGACTTAATGTGAAATATTTAGATATTCTGTTATTATGACTTATAAATCTGATATTTATAGAAAATGCAGAATTTACGACATCTTTTGTACTTGCAGGAATGACCACTGCCAAGGCAGCGTTGAGGCCGAGGCAGAACCTGGGCCGCGGCAGCAATTAAAGATCCAATTCCAATGTTGTAGGCGATTGGAAGAGAAAAATAAGCTGGACATTTCTGGACATGCAACACATGGATCGAAGCTGGTTAGCACATGGAAAGCTCAAGTCAAAGGCCACAAGGGAAAAACATCTTAGTTGGAATAGACTTGGAAATATTTTATTTATGGAATTTATTTGTATCCTACTCCAAGTTGTACCCCTACTTAGGAAGGGTTTACCCTAGACCTAGACTATATATATATCATAGCCGACCATTATTTGTAAGAGCCGATTTAGAGAGTTCACCCTAAGGCTCATTGTTTTCCTTCTTTCAATTATGTTCTAAGTTCTCTTAGGGTTTAGGTGAAGGTTGTCGAGTACTTGTGAGAAGAGATTGTACTTTGTTATTTATTTCAATGCAATAAAATATCAAGGTTTGCTTATCCTTTGCCATTTTTTGTTCTTGCATTCAAGCTCGGGAGAGAAGTTTGTAAATAATCTATTTATCTAGACTCGGGAGAGTTAGATTCACGAAAGGGATAAGTACGGTGTTTCAATCGCGAAAGACTAACTCGGCCTAGGGATATGTTAAGAGTTTCAGCGGCTAAAATAAGTGTGAGATTGGTTGATGATTATAATTGATTCACGCCGGGAGGTATCATCAAGGATTGATCACCAACAGTACTTCGACTTAGGGATAAGCGGATTCATCAAAGGACACTTTGTCGAACGTTGATAAAGTCCACCCAAGATCAAGGGATTGCCGCGGCAGACAAGTATCGTTACTGCCAAGGCAGTAATCTGCAGTACTGCCGAGGCAGTAATGTACAATTGCATTGAACAGAGACAAGTCAATCAAATCCACAATACAACATAACTGGATCCCGCCCTCTCTCTTAATCAAATCTCATCCTCTTTATTTAATTTTCTTTATTCAATTTATTTAGTTTATTCAAATCATCTCACTTGTGTTTTTATTTTATTTATCCTAACAGAGCAAGAAGACAAAAAGGAAACATATTAAGTATACCAATCCTCGAGGACACGATACTCGATAAATACTGATCACTTATTACTTGACGTGTACACTTGCACTAATTGCGCATTTATTACACGCAAAAAGTTTTTGGCCCCGTTGCCGGGGATTGGCAACTAAATTTTGTTTTTTTTTATTTTCTTGCTTTAGTTATTTTTATTTTACTTTGGTTTATTTTTGGTGTATGACCAGGGCCAACCCAAGCAACCCGTTGTACGAGATTAATCCAGAAATTGAACGTACACGAAATAGGTTGAGGAGACAAATCCAACAAGCAATGGCAGGAAATCAAGGAGATCAGAACATACCTGCTGGCAATGGAGGACTTCAGCCGCCACCAATGCCACAGCAACCACTGCCGCAGTCACTATTGCCGCGGCAGCTCACTGTTAGAGATTTCCTGGTGGAAGATCTGAATGGATTAAACCCTGGAGTTGTTACACCAGAGATAGAAACAACCCACTTCGAACTCAAACCTATCATGTTCAATATGCTCAACACTATGGGACAGTTTGGTGGGTCTTTAACTGAAGATGCCAGGCAACATCTCAAGTCCTTCATGAAGATTTGCAACTCATTCAAAATCCAAGGAGTTCATGAAGATGTTTTGAGATTGAAATTGTTCCCCTATTCACTAGGGGATAGGGCAAAAACCTGGTTTAATAGCATTCCAGTAGGATCAATTGGATCTTGGAGTGAATTATGCCGTGATTTCATTACTCGTTTTAATCCCTCAAATTTATATGATCGTATACGTAATGAAATTACTTCTTTTCGGCAGGCAGATGGTGAACCAATGTACGAGGCATGAGAGAGATATAGGGAACTACTGCACAGGTGTCCTTTACATGGATTTCCCTTGTGGACACAAGTGACCATGTTCTACAATGCCACTAATGCCCTAACAAGAATGATGTTAGACGCCTCTGCCAATGGGACACTCCTTGACAAAGCTCCTGAGGAAGCTATAGAGATTCTGAATAAACTCGCAAAGAACGATTTTCAATTCCTTACATCTAGGTGAGGAGGAGTAAGACGCCAAGCCACAATAAATGAATTAGAGACATCCAACTCAGTGGCAGCACAATTGGCCTCTCTTACTAAACTAGTTCAGAATATGCAATTGCAACAGAACACACAGGAGGTTAAGGCAATAGATTCTACTGAGTATATGCAAGATGAAGAATCTAGTTTTTATGTTGGAAATTATAATAGGAATAATATGATATCCAACACATATAACCCCTCATGGAAAAGGCACCCAAATTTTTCCTGGAGCAATCCTAATAACGCCTTAAATCCAACTACTCAACCTCCAGGTTTCCAGCAGCAAATGCAACATCTACCGCAGCAGCAAGCTTAGCAGCCAATGCCGCAGCAATAGATGCATCAGTAGCAGCCCACAAGTTTACTAGAAAATTCTCTCAAATCCTTCATGATGAAAACTGAATCAAACATGGCTGAGAATAGCAATTTCATTAAAAAGACTGATGATTTCATGAATAGAACAGAGATGAGGCTGCAGAATCAAGAAGCAACAATTAAATCATTGGAAACCCAAGTTGGTCAGTTTGCTCAAAGACAGAACACTAGACCAAAAGGAGGATTACCCAGAAATACTGAGGTTGCTAAGAGAATAGGCCATGAGCAATGCAAGGTAATTACTACTAGAAGTGGCCTACAACTTAAAGAGACACTAGGTGTGAGAGTATGCCCAAAGACAAATCATATGATGATTGTATGGATACTTTTATTTACCAATTTTTTTGAATAAAGGCATTGCCATTGTTGTTTTCAGATATATGTGTCACATAAACTGAGAAACAATAAGGTCCATATAATAATATATGTATTATTAAAAAGATCCTTAGTCAAGTATTATTATGGGTATGGACAATAATAATACGCTTAAGACTAACATGTGATTAATTGATGACAATGAGTTGTCATTGACATAGAGATGTCAGAATTAATACATGAATATATTAGTAGAGAATAATATATTGGATTGACCCACTATGAGCATATATCTTGGATTATTATGTGACGGTCACGATATTGCTCATAGTGACAACTATATGTATTATCCTTAGACTTAGATTATTACTATCTCAACATATGTTGTTTTATGTTTTGATGTAGTTAAATGTGTTTCGTAATTAGTTACACTATAAAAACTGACATTGAACATATTACAATATATGTAGTGAGATGTGAATAATCAATATAGGATTTGTCCTTCCTACATAATAGGAAAATATATCAAAGGCCACTTGATTGAGTGAGACTAGAAATGCATGGCCATGCTTGAATATGTTGATATGAGATATCACAAATTATTCATTAAAAGTAGTCCACTCTAGATATCAAGAAACATTAAAATAGGCTATACAAGTGTGACTATTCCAAGACTTGTGCCTATTAAAGATATAAAAGGACAAAAGGATATAATACATTAAAAGAGTTGGTCACGGACATGATACATCGAATCATGATCTCTTATAACTTAGATGACAATGATATATTGCTAGATGTCACTCATTGTTTTTAATATTAGAATTGTTCTAATATTATTACTAACGTTACAATGAGCCTACAGGGTCACACCCAATGGTTGAAACAGAGCAAATATATATATAAGTCTAAGTAGATTATATTTAATCCCGAATTTTAAATAAGGATATAATTAAAGTAATTATATCCCTTTTAAATTCGAATTAAATATAGATTCTGAAATTTAAGGAAATAATTAAAGTAATTATTTCTTATAAACCAATTCAGAATCAAACTCTTTAAATTCGAATTAAATATAGATTCTGAAATTTAAGGAAATAATTAAAGTAATTATTTCCTATAAACTAATTTAGAATCAAACTCTTTAAATTCGAATTAAATATAGATTCTGAAATTTAAGGAAATAATTAAAGTAATTATTTCCTATAAACCAATTCAGAATCAAACTCTTATACCTAGGGTTACACCTATATAAAGGATCAATTGGTCTAGCAGCCACATCAGAGAATTCTAAATTCCAAACCCTAGAATCACGAAAAACAGTTTTTCGAGATTTGCTCTCTCAACTGGGTGAACTGAGTAGAGGCCGAGACGATATTCGTGGATGCTAAAGATTCGAATTGTCGAACGATCGTGATTACCGCAAATCTAGTTGTTGTTTTTACTGTTTATCAAGGAACCCAATGTAAGTTATCGTAACTCTTTCTCTTGATTCCGGATTAAACGTACATGGATCACTGGAAAGACCGTCGTAATTTTGTTCCGCTGCGCCATGGGGTGTGCCGGCGGTCCCAACAGTGGTATCAGAGCCACTTGTACGATCCGTAATCGGGTTAAATACTTGGGTGATGCGATATGTATGAGATGCATAATTTGTTTTACTATATCGGCGATATAAAATTTGATATTGCTAGTCGATTAGGGATACGATTAATATGTTAATCTGTTAATTACAGTCGTCATGTTGTTACGAGGGTTTTACGATAATCATATGTCAATCGTTGACATAGTGATCGACGAAAGTGCGATAGCAGATCGCATCAAGGAAAAAGGAATAATTGTTATTCCGATATGGAAAAATCTAAGGGATTTTAAAATCCCCAAAACACGATTCTGTTGATAAATCTTATCAAATCGTGATGTTTTTCCATAGAAAAATAGTCGCTATTTTTCAAAATTTCCTACCGTGGGCGTAAGGGGTTTCGCCCCTTGACCCCTTCGTAGGCAACATAGATTGTAGGCCCATATTGGTAATATTAACGAATTCGTGATAGCATATATATGATATGTTTGCTTTGCACGGTGTTTGACATGTATGGTTATAGCCCTTGGTTTTACAATAGTTATAAATTTTAAATACGGCCTGCGTGCCGTGCCTTTCTCTATCTCTATTGTACTTCTCCTCTCATCTTACTCCCTCGTATGTAAAACGAGTTTCTATAATTGTAACATTATTCCAAGAAGCAATCAAGACGTTTGGAGCAAAGGCGAGAAGATGCTTGGGAAGCAAGTTTAGTGTAGAATTAGGGTTTTAAGGTTCTCCCATTGGCTTGGGATGGGCCACCTTAGTTCTTTATTTTGGGCTATAACCATTGCAATTTTTTTTATATATCTATCATGTATATGATGCAATGTATGATATATATCTTCTACTCGCATATATTGATGAGATCAATAAGGGCTAGATTAAAAGAAATAACTATGAGATATTTAATGTTTTCCCTCAAATTACTCTAAGTTAAAATTAGCCGTCCAATATTTGCCCTCGTTAAGGCCTTGATCGATCTTATGTGGGTTTTCCCAAAGCATTAGCACATAAGTCCATCTTGGTTAAACGCGAAGAATAAACAAGTGATATTCGTCGGTCGAAATATTGGTAATAACTTAGTTAGGTTGTTCTAATAGGATTAGAAACCTAAAGGCTAAGTATTTGGTGAAGTCATGAGATGACTGAACAAGAGTTGTTCACCAAATGGAGGAGTTACATGAGATGTAATTAGTAAAGGGTTACTTACCTAAATAACCTCTATCCTAAAAGAAAAGCCAAAGCTGATTTAGGAAATTGGTGAATTATGGATCCTCACTCACTAGAAAAATTTTCGTCAAATTTTTCCGAAATTAAAAACGAGAGGTTTTTTTAATTTTGAACAAAATAGTGGGAGTATTTTATAAACGAAGTCCTATTTATAATATTTCAAATTGGTAAATTTATATTATATATTTCCATTGTTGTAGATCTAAATGGCAAACAACACTATATCACTGCGATCACTCCTTGAGAAGGAGAAACTCAATGGCATAAACTTCCTTGATTGGTACCGCAATTTGAGAATTGTTCTCAAACAGGAAAGAAAGGAATATGTCATTGAACAACCTGTTCCAAAAGAACCGGCAACTAATGCTTCTAGAGCTGACAAAGACAAGTTTAAGCAACATATGGATGACATGTTAGATGTCGGATGTCTTATGCTTGCTACCATGACTCCTGATCTTCAAAAGCAACATGAGGACATGGTTGCATATGAAATGATTCAAAACCTCAAAGAAATATATGAGGAGCAAGCACGTCAGGAGAGGTATGAGACCTCTAAAGCTCTATTTCAGTGCAAAATGGTAGAGGGATCTCCTGTTGGAACTCATGTCATTAAGATGATAGGCTATATCCAAACGTTGGAAAAGCTGGGTTTTCCTCTCAAGGATGAATTGGCTACTGATGTTATTCTGCAATCGTTGCCGAATAGCTTCAATCAATTTGTCCTTAATTTCAACATGAATGAAATTAACAAAACTTTGCCACAGTTACTTGGCATGTTACGAACTGCTGAGAAAAATATGTCTAAAGGTGGACCAAAGCACATTCTGATGGTCCGCAAGGACAAAGGAAAGGGAATGGCAGTGGCGAAGTACAAGGGTAAAGGTAAGCCTATAGCCATAGAACATGATGCACTAAAACCCAAAGGGGAAGTTAGCAAGGAAGGAAAATGTTTCCACCACAATAAGACCGGACACTGGAAAAGAAATTGCCCCATTTACCTTGAAGAGGTCAAGAAGGCAAAAGCAGATGGTGCATCTGCTTCAGGTATTTATGTTATCGATGTGAATCTGTCAACATCTTCTTCTTGGGTATTAGATACCGGTTGTGGTTATTACATCTGTACTTCTGTACAGAGACTGCAAAAGAGAAGGAATCTAGCTAAGGGAGACGTAGACCTACGAGTGAGAAATGGAGCAAGAGTTGTTGCATTAGCTATAGGAACATACGTTTTATCTTTACCTAGTGGACTTGATTTACATTTAGAAGATTATTATTTTGTGCCTAGTTTGACTAAAAACATTATTTCTATTTCTTGTTTGGACAAGATTGGATTTGAGATTATTATTAAGAATAATTGTTGTCCCTTTTATCTCGATAATGTTTTTTTTATGGTTCAGCACAATTGGTTAATGGCTTATATATTTTAAATCAAGAAATTGCCATTTATAACATAAATACCAAGAGATCAAAAACAAATGACTCAAATCAAACTTATCTCTGGCATTGTCGTTTAGGCCATATAAGTGAGAAACGCATATCAAGACTTCATAAAGATGGATTCTTAGATTCATTTGTTTTCAAACAACTGGATGTATGTGAATCTTGCTTATTAGGAAAAATGACTAAGGCTCCTTTTAATGGTAAAAGTGAGCGAGCAAGTGATTTATTGGGATTAATACATAGTGATGTATGTGGACCAATGAACACACAAGCTAGAGGTGGATTTCAGTACTTCATCACTTTCACTGATGACTTCAGTCGATATGGTTACATTTACCTTATGCGCCATAAATTTGAGGCTATCGAAAAGTTTAAAGAATTCAAGAATGAAGTACAAAATCAACTAGGCAAGAGTATTAAAGCACTTCGATCAGATCGAGGTGGAGAATACTTAAGCATAGAATTTGATGAACTCCTTAAAGAATGTGGGATTGTCTCACAACTTACTCCACCAGGTACACCACAATTGAATGGAGTTTCTGAGAGGAGAAATCGAACTTTGTTAGACATGGTTCGATAATGATGAGTCATAGTGATCTTCCGACTTCTTTCTAGGGACATGCACTAGAAACAACAGCTTTCACTTTAAATCGTATTCCGTCTAAATCTGTTCAAAAGACACCATATGAGATATAGACTGAAAAACGTCCTAGTATGTCTTTTATGAAGATTTAGGGTTGTGAAGCATATGTCAAACATCAGATGTCTACAAAGCTCGAACCCAAATCTTATAAGTGTAATTTTGTTGGATATCCCAAAGAAACTAAGGGATATTATTTCTTTAACCCTCAAGAGAACAAAGTGTTTGTTGCTCGAACAGAAGTTTTTCTCGAAAGAGAATTTCTCAATAAGAAAGGAAAGGGTAGAGACATTGAACTTGGAGAAGTTCAAGAACAACAAATCACTGAACCTGAGATTGAACATGTTCCACAAATTCTTAAGGAACAATCAACAGATTTAGAAACACAACCACTGCGCAGGCCCACAAGAGAACACCATGCACCTGAGAGATATGGATTTCTCATTACCACGCATGGAGATGTTCTCATTATGGATCAAGATGAGCCAAGAACTTATCAAGAGGCAGTATCGAGCCCAGACTCTGAGAAATGGCTTGAGGCCATGAAATCTGAGATGGAATCCATGTCAGTCAACCAAGTATGGACTTTGGTTGAATCACCTGAAGGGGTAAAACCTATAGGGTGTAAATAGGTTTTCAAGAAGAAAACCGACATGGATGGAAACGTACAAACATACAAGGGGCGACTAGTCGCTAAATGTTTTCGACAAGTTCATGGTATTAACTATGACAAAACTTTCTCCCCTGTAGCTATGTTTAAATCCATCCCGATCTTGCTTGCTATAGCTGCATTCCATGATTATGAAATTTGGCAAATGGACGTCAAAACCGTTTTCCTTAATGGAAAACTTGAAGAGGATGTGTATATGACATAACCATAAGGTTTTGTCGCTCCAACAAATGCTGGAAATGTTTATAAGCTACAAAGGTCCATTTATGGACTAAAGCAAGCTTCTCGAAGCTGGAATCTTTGTCTCAATGATGCGAACAAAGAGTTTGGTTTTATGAAGAACGAAGATGAGCCTTGTGTTTACAAGAAGACTACTGGGAGCATTGTTTCTTTCCTAATCTTGTATGTAGATGACATACTTCTTATAGGAAACGATATACCTACCTTACAGTCAGTTAAGACTTGGTTAAGTAGTTGTTTCTCTATGAAAGATTTGGGTGAGGCAGCATATATCATAGGGGTTAAAATCTATAAAGATAGATAAGGATGACTCAAGATCGCAATCTGGATTTGTGTTTTGTCGTCACACTGAGTCACTCAGTATTAGATATGTGAGTGATTGGTCTTAGTGCTAGTGGGAGATTGTTAGAGTATGCCCAAAGACCAATCATATGATGATTGTATGGATACTTTTATTTACCAATTTTATTGAATAAAGGCATTGTCATTGTTGTTTTCAGATATATGTGTCACATAAACTAAGAAACAATAAGGTCCATATAATAATATATGTATTATTATTAAAAGATCCTTAGTCAAGTATTATTATGGGTATGGACAATAATAATACGCTTAAGACTAACATGTGATTAATTGATGACAATGAGTTGTCATTGACATAGAGATGTCAGAATTAATACATGAATATATTAGTAGAGAATAATATATTGGATTGACCCACTATGAGCATATATCTTGGATTATTATGTGACGGTCACGATATTGCTCATAGTGACAACTATATGTATTATCCTTAGACTTGAGATTATTACTATCTCAACATATGTTGTTTTATGTTTTGATGCAGTTAAATGTGTTTCGTAATTAGTTACACTATAAAAACTGACATTGGACATATTACAATATATGTAGTGAGATGTGAATAATCAAGATAGGATTTGTCCTTCCTACATAATAGGAAAATATATCAAAGGCCACTTGATTGAGTGAGACTAGAAATGCATGGCCATGCTTGAATATGTTGATATGAGATATCACAAATTATTCATTAAAAGTAGTCCACTCTAGATATCAAGAAACATTAAAATAGGCTATACAAGTGTGACTATTCCAAGACTTGTGCCTATTAAAGATAGAAAAGGACAAAAGGATATAATACATTAAAAGAGTTGGTCACAGACATGATACATCGAATCATGATCTCTTGTAACTTAGATGACAATGATATATTACTAGATGTCACTCATTGTTTTTAATATTAGAATTGTTCTAATATTATTACTAACGTTACAATGAGCCTACATGGTCACACCCAATGGTTGAAACGGAGCAAATATATATATAAGTATAAGTAGATTATATTTAATCCCGAATTTTAAATAAGGATATAATTAAAGTAATTATATCCCTTTTAAATTCGAATTAAATATAGATTCTGAAATTTAAGGAAATAATTAAAGTAATTATTTCTTATAAACCAATTCAGAATCAAACTCTTTAAATTCGAATTAAATATAGATTCTAAAATTTAAGGAAATAATTAAAGTAATTATTTCCTATAAACCAATTCAGAATCAAACTCTTTAAATTCGAATTAAATATAGATTCTGAAATTTAAGGAAATAATTAAAGTAATTATTTCCTATAAACCAATTCAGAATTAAACTCTTATACCTAGGGTTACACCTATATAAAGGATCAATTGGTCTAGCAGCCACATCAGAGAATTCTGAATTCCAAACCCTAGAATCACGAAAAACAGTTTTTCAAGATTTGCTCTCTCAACCGGGTGAACTGAGTAGAGGCCGAGACGATATTCGTGGATTCTAAAGATTCGAATTGTCGAACGATCGTGATTACCGCAAATCCAGTTGTTGTTTTTGCTGTTTATCAAGGAACCCAATGATAGTTATCGTAACTCTTCCTCTTGATTCCGGATTAAACGTACATGGATCACTGGAAAGACTGTCGTAATTTTGTTCCGCTGCGCCATGGGGTGTGCTGACGGTCCCAACACTAGGCAGTTTAGCAAATAAAGCCCCACCAACAATACAAGAAGAATCAGACAAGAAAGACTTTGATGTTGAATCAGAAGATCATGCCTCAAAAATCCCAGCAGGAAGCTCTACCGAGGTAGAAAGAAAGGCAGTACCTGAAAAAGCTGCCGAAACAGCAAAAGACCCAGTGGTGCCAGGTATAAAATTCAAAACTAATGAAACCCTAGAAGAGATGAGACCACCACCACCTTTCCCAAAAAGGTTAAAAAAACAAAAATAGGATCATCAATTTAAAAAATTTCTAGATATTTTAAAGCAAGTCCACATGAACTTGCCATTTGTTGAGGCAATTGAACAAATGCCTAACTATACTAAATTCTTGAAAGATATTGTGTCTAAAAGAAAAAGGCTTGGTGAGTTTGAAATAGTGGCTGCAACTGAAGGATGCATGGCAATGCTACACAATCGCATGCCACCTAAATTGAAGGACCCTGGATGTTTTACAATACCTTGTGCGATAGACAATCATTATGAAGGAAAGGCTTTATGCGACTTGGGAGCAAGCATAAATCTAATGCCGAAATCTGTCTTCCAAAAGCTTGGAATAGGAAGGGCAAAACCCACGACAGTGCTGCTTCAATTAGCGGATAGATCCTATGTGCATCCAGAAGGAAAAATCGAGGACATACTGGTAAGGGTGGATAAATTTATTTTTCCAGCTGATTTTTTTGTCCTTGATTGTGAAGCAGACGACAACGCACCGATCATCCTTGGGAGACCTTTCCTTGCCACTGGACGCACCCTAATTGATGTGGAAAACGGAGAGTTGACAATGAGGGTTAATGACCAACAAGTCAAACTCAATGCCTTCCATAATTTAAAAAGATATGATGATACAGAAGAGTGTAAAGTCCTCCACACCACAGATACAGACACCAAGATATCCTGTTTCAACGTGCTCGGTAGAATATTTGGCAAGAAGATTAAGCCAGAAATGGAGGCAGTAAAGAGGAAAACTTAGTGCCCAGACACATTCCATTCTAATTCACATGAAGCAGTGAAGAAAAATTCAACAAGGGATGGGCATGAATCCAAAGGGAATGGCCAACATCTGAATCATAATTCTGGCCAACATGAGACAATCACCTTAGGAGATGCATTTGCATGCACTCCCCCAGTGACATAATCTCTTCCCTTTCTTTTATTATTATATTAGGATTAATTTAGTCTAGAGCATATTTTTATTATTTTACTTAGCTTTAAATATTTTCTTGTTTTTGTTTAATTAATTTTTAGGAAAATAAAGCAAGAATAAAAGAGAAGCTGTTCACAGCAGGAAGTCTGCTGCCGCGGCAGTGTACAGTGTCAGAGTCACAACAGTCCCAACGGGCAGAATAGTGTAACGTCTAGTCTGCTGAGATATCCACCACGGCAGTAAAAAGTTAAACGACAGTAAAGGCTAAACGGCTAGTTTATTCAAACGGCTACAAGGTCGAGGCCTATATAAACAATCTCTCCTTCTTGAACTATTCACTATTGCATTCTTATTTTCTTTAGAATATTTGCTAATCTTGCTCTCACAATACTCTCTGCCTACTCACAAACCTTCTTGCAATTTTCAGAACTTCCTCAAGAAAATCTCCAAAAACCTAAACTCTCAAAACACTTACTCATGGCCACCTACAACAGCTTTGCCCCCGCCGCTGTTGAAGACCGCTTCAACAGGTCTTTCATTGCTCTACAGTTGTGGAAGGAGCAAGGGTTTCAACACTCCGATGAGGAAAACTTCGGCATCGAACACTACTTGTTCGACAGGATCAAATATCAAGCATGGCAAGTCTTTAGCCTATAACCCGCCCAGGCCAACGCCACCATCGTGCGGGAATTCTATGCACATGGGCCGAGCAGGGACTCTCTATACGTCCACTGCCGAGGCAGGCCTGTCCGCCTTGATGCCAAGACAATCAACCAATTCTATGGCCTAGCCCCTGAACGTGATATCCACTCAGAGTTCTTCGAAGACATCACCAATGAAGATTACGAGTTGATTAAAGACGACCTTTGCTACAACAATACTCCTTGGGAGACCGGTGCCCATAGAGGATCGGTAGCAAGGCAGAACCTCAAGCCCGAGGTGAAGCTATGGAACAATTTTGTCAAAAGACGCCTCATCCCCACCACCCACAACAGCACGGTGGACCGAAGGAGATTGGTGCTTATCCAATCCATCATCAACAAACGAACCATCAATGTTGGAGAGATAATTTTAAGGGAGATACACGAATGCGGTAAGAAGGAAAGAGGACCTTTATATTTCCCTTGTTTAATCATTGGTTTGTGTATTGCCGCAGGTATACTAGTAGAAGAAACGGACGAATACACCCCCCAAAGGCGTGGATGGACCAGAGACTTCTGCCACAAAGTCATGCAGATCACAAAAGCAGAACCAGTCCAGGCAACCCCTCAGCAATACACTGCTGACTTCACTGTCGGAACCCAGTACAAGGCAAACATGCCTGACACTGCCCACACCACTGCCGCTGTAGACCCCTACCAGGAGATACTACAGAGGATGGCAGCTATGGACCTTCGCCAGCAACAATACATGGAATATCAGAGAGACTTCAACAGCACACTCGCCCACATGATGATCCAGAATTTTCCCAGCCAAGGGGTACAATTTCCAGAATTCCCAGCCAACATGTTTGTAAAGGCTGCACCCTACACCGAGACAACTCCAGCCCCAGGACCGAGGCCATTCTTCCCTCCCAGACCATAACAACAGTTCAATGCTGTTGGTCCATCTAGGGCAGCAGACTCTGCCGCGACATCATCGACCAACCGACGGCCAGCAAAAAGGAGAACAACTTTCCACACACCACCAGGATCCCCCATCCCCATGGGCAGCCTCTCGGCAGAGATAGATGCCTATGTATATCAAAGCCCATCTTATGTCGGGCCAAGCACTCGCTATGCCGAGGTAATGAATGTTGAAGAAGAAGGCGGGACGGACATAATGCATACGGAAGAAATCGCCGAGGAAGAAGAAGGAGAAGAAGTGGATGCTCCTTTGCAAAGGACATCACCCACACGAGTTCAACCGCCCCAGCAAGCAAAAACTCAACAATCACCAGTACAAGGATCAAAAATGAAAGAGTCGGCAGGAAAGCCTAAAAAAAAGATTGTTACCAGCAGCTCCTCGGAGTCTATTTAAATTCTAAGCCTTTACTGCCTTTATTTCTTTACTTGTTTTATTGATTTTATTACCTGCTGTGTGATGTAAGCATTGAGGACAATGCTCGGTTTGAGTTTGGGGGTGTAGATGCATTGTCGAGGCATTCTACTGCCGCGTACTTACCATGAAAGGGAGTATTTTTCTTATTCTGAAATATTTTTTTATTGCATTTATCTGCTTTTTACTTGAATTATTGCCTTTACTTTTGCACTGCCTTTCATCAGTATTGTCTTAGTTTATTCTTTTAAGGCTATAAAAATCTTTCTCCTTACCATGGCTAGGTTCTGTTTTGAAGGATTAACCTTAGAATACTTAAGGAAGAAAACTTAGAAGCTTGCTATAAGGTTGATATTGATAAACACTTTTGGGAATTATTTGATTTAGGAATTCTTTCAATGAACTTAGGTGATAAAGACTTAGATTTTTGGAAAAGTGACTAGAGGTGCCTATCACCGGCTCTAGTAAACACTCTTCTTCATACTAGAGGTGCCCGAAATTGGCTCTAGTATGCTAAAGAATTATTAAAAGAAAAGAAGGAAATAGAAAACACATGCCTTGAGGTGCCCGAAATTGACTCAAGTTATTGATGTTTGTAAGAAGAGAACACTAAATCCAAGTCTACTTGTCTTGAACTTAGAGTTTGTCTAAGAAATCCTTTAATCAACCTTGTCCACAAAAACCCACACACTCACAAAATCTTATAGCTTGTTTCCGGGTAAAATCCTTGAGTAAACAAAAGGCTAAGACTAAAGAATAGGCATAGTTATGGTGGGGAGAATAGATGGAAAAGTAAGACCAAAAGAGAATAAGGTTTGGCAAATTGATGGCTTGCATTGCTTGAGGACAAGCAATAGTTTGAGTTTGGGGGTATGATAATTGCTCAAAAGACCATTATTTGATACACCTTTCATGGACAATAAGCACTTATCTCACACCTACTTGGACTGATATATGGACTTAATGTGAAATATTTAGATATTTTGCTATTATGACTTATAAAGCTGATATTTATAGAAAATGCAGAATTTACGACATCTTTTGTACTTGCAGTAATGACCACTGCCGAGGCAGCATTGAGGCCGAGTCAGAACCTGGGCCGCGGCAGCAATTAAAGATCCAGTACCAATGTTGTAGGCGATTGGAAGAGAAAAATAAGCTGGACGTTTCTGGACATGCAGCACATGGATCGAAGCTGGTTAACACATGGAAAGCCCAAGTCAAAGGCCACAAGGGAAAAACATCTTAGTTGGAATAGACTTGGAAATATTTTATTTATAGAATTTATTTGTATCCTACTCCAAGTTGTAATCCTACTTAGGAAGGGTTTACCCTAGACCTAGACTATATATATATCATAGCCGACCATTGTTTGTAGGAGCCGATTTAGAGAGTTCACCCTAAGACTCATTGTTTTCCTTCTTTCAATTATGTTCTAAGTTCTCTTAGGGTTTAGGTGAAGGTTGTCGAGTACTTGTGAGAAGAGATTGTACTTTGTTCTTTATTTCAATGCAATAAAATATCAAGGTTTGCTTATCCTTTGTCATTCTTTGTTCTTGCATTCAAGCTCGGGAGAGAAGTTTGTAAGTAATCTATTTATCTAGACTCGGGAGAGTTAGATTCACGAAAGGGATAAGTACGGTGTTTCAATCGCGAAAGACTAACTCGGCCTAGGGATAGGTTAAGAGTCTCAGCGGCTAAAAGAAGTGTGAGATTGGTTGATGATTGATTCACGCTGGGAGGTATCATCAAGGATTGATCACCAATAGTACTTCGACTTAGGGATAAGCAGAGTCATCAAAGGACACTTTGCCGAACGTTGATAAAGTCCACCCAAGAGCAAGGGATTGCCGCGGCGGATAAGTATCGTTACTGCCAAGGCAGTAATCTGCAGTACTGCCGAGGCAGTAATGTACAATTGCATTGAACAGAGACAAGTCAATTAAATCCACAATACAACATAACTGGATTCTGCCCTCTCTCTTAATCAAATCTCATCCTCTTTATTTAATTTTCTTTATTCAATTTATTTAGTTTATTTAAATCATCTCACTTGTGTTTTTATTTTATTTATCCTAACAGAGCAAGAAGACAAAAAAGAAACATATTATGTATACCAATCTTTGAGGACACGATACTCGATAAATACTTATCATTTATTACTTGACGTGTACACTTGCACTAATTGCGTATTTATTACACGCAACAGCTTTCTTAGACAAACTCTAAGTTCAAGACAAGTAGACTTGGATTTAGTGTTCTCTTCTTAAAACAACAATTTCTTGAGCCAATTTCGGGCACCTCAAGCAGGGGCGGATGCACCTTGGTGCAGGGTAGGTCACAGGACCTACCATTAAAAATAGGGTAAATTATATTAGTAGTAATTAGAGTTTTAAGATGTTTTTATTTTAGTCACTGAAATCGAATTATTTTATTATAGTCATTAAATTTGTAATATTCTTTCATTATGTTAACTTCTCTTAACCAGTTAAGAAATATTGTTATGACATGTAAAGTCTTTCTCTTAAAAAATAATCCTAATTTTTTAAATTTATAATTACTACCAAGGTCAAAATTTTGATGGACGAAATGGTGTCGATCAAATATCCCAACAGTGGAAAACATTCACTTTGTTAGAAATTAAACATAATTTAGTTTTAAATTGATCTATTTGTTAGAAATTTAACATAATTTAGTTTCAAATTGATCTAATGATTAACGGTGATGAATCACACTGAGAATCTCAAAAACCCTAAAATCTAACATCAAAGTATTAGCTCTAAAAATTATGCACATGACCCTAAAATAATCACACTTCATGTGATGAAGTTTTATCCTTAACTTCAAGAGTAATCACTTTATTGATGATTCTTTGATCATCATAATTTTTTGATAATGAATATAATCCTAGAAGTATACTATAACAAGGACTTTAATTCTAATGGTAATAATCTTATTTATACTTTTAATATAAAATTAAATAATTAATTTTAAATATTATAAAAATATATATAATTTATTATTGATCGATGAACTACCAAATTAAAATTTTTAGATCCGCCCCTGACCTCAAGGATTGTGTTTTCTCATCAATATTTTCTTTTTTCTTTTGATAGTCTTTTTAGCATACTAGAGCCAATTTCGGGCACCTCTAGCACGAAGAAGAGTGATTCCTAGAGCCGGTGATAGGCACCTCTAGTCACATTTCCAAAAATCTAAGTCTTTATCACATAAGTTCATTAAAAGAATTCCTATAATCCAACAAGTCCAAAAAGTGTTTTTAGGATCAATCTTATAGCAAGCTTCTAAGTTTTCTTCCTTAAGTATCCTAAAGTTAAGCCTTCTACACATGAACTAACCATGGTAAGGAGAAAGATTTCTATAGCCTCAAAAGAATAAACTAAGGTAATACTGATGTAGAGCAGTGCAAAAGTATGGACAATATTTCAAGTAAGGTGGTGGACATAAAAAATTTAAAAATAACTTAAATACTTCCTTTCATGGCAAGGCCGCGGCAGTGAATTGCCTCCGTAGTGTATCTACACCCCCAAACTCGAACCAAGCATTGTCCTCAATGCTTATATCAATGGCACACAGCAGGAGACAAAAGATGAAAATGAACAAGTAAAGTAGCATAAAGGTGGAGAAATTAAATAGACTCGGAAGAACTGCTAGTGACGATCAGTTTTGGAGGCCTTCCTGTTATGAACGACTTCACCTTGATCCTTGATTCTCATCCTAAAATAAACAACAAGAAAAGATTAAAATAAAATAAAAATTTAAACTAAAACTAATCCTAAAAAATTAAAGATAAGATAAAAGAATTAATTCACGATAGGAATGCATGTAAGTGCATCTCCTAAAGTGATGGTCTCTATAGCCCTCAATTCATGTTTGTTAGAATAGTGCTTCAACCGTTGGCCATTTACTTTGAATTCATGCTCATCCCTTTGTGATTTGATTTTTACTACACCATGTGATTCTGACCATTTGGATCTGAGTTTGCCTAGAAAGTGTGTTGTTCAATTGGCTTTCTTCACCTCTGATGTTTCAACACTATCCAGGACTCTGTTGTAACTATTATCAACAACATTGTCGAGCGTACTGCCGAGGCAATGATTGCTGAGACAGGATATTTTGCTGCCTGAATCTGTGGTGTGGATAACCTTGCACTCCTCTGGATCATCATGTCTTTTCAAGTTATGGAAAGCATTGAGTTTGACTTGCTGGTCGTTAACCCTCATTGTCAATTCTCCTTTTTCCACATCAATAAGAGTGCATCCAGTGGCTAGAAAAGGTCTCCCCAAGATGATCGGTGCATTGTCATCTGCTTCACAATTAAGAATAAGAAAGTCAGCTAGAAAAATAAATTTATCCACCCTTACCAATATGTCCTCGATTTTTCCTTCAGGTTGCACATGTGATCTATCCGCTAATTGGAGCATCACTGTTGTAGGTTTTGCCCTTCCTATTCCAAGCTTTTTGAAAACAGATTTCGGCATCAAGTTTAAGCTTGCTCCAAGGTTACATAATGTCTTTCCTTCATAGTGGTTTCCTATCGCACAAGGTATGGTAAAGCATCCAGGATCCTTCAATTTAGGAGGCATGCGATTATGAAGCATTGCCATGCATCCTTAAGTTGCAGCCACTGTTTCAAACTCACCAAGCCTTTTTCTTTTAGACACAATGTCTTTTAAGAATTTGGCATAGTTTGGCATTTGTTCTATTGCCTCAACAAATGGCAAGTTTATGTGGACTTGCTTCAAGATATCCAAGAACTTTTTAAATTGATAGTCCTGTTTATGCCTTTTTAACCTTTATGGGAAAGGTGGTGGGGGTCGCATCTCTTCCAGTGTCTCATTAGTTTGGAATTTTATACCTGGTACCACTGGGTCTTTTGCTGTTTCGGCCGCTGGGCGTGGTACTGTCGATTTCTCTACCGGGGTAGTGCTTTTTGCTGGGATTTTTGTGGCATGATCTTTTGGTTCAGCATCTAAGTCCTCTTTGTCTGATTCTTCTTGTTCTATTGGTGGAACTTTGTTTGCTGAGTTTCCTAACATTTCCTTAAGTTGTAGACCACTCCTAGTAGTAATTGCCTTACATTGTTCATGGCCCATTACCTTTGCAACTTCAGTATTGCTGGGTAATCCTCCTTGTGGTCTAGTGTTCAGGTTTTGAGCAAACTACCCAACCTGAGTTTCCAGTGATTTAATAGCTGCCTCTTGGTTCTGCAACCTCATCTCAGTTCTATTTATGAATGTATTAGTTCTTTTAATAAAGTTGTTATTCCCTGCCATGTATGATTCTGTTTTCATCATAAAGGCCTTAAGAGAATTTTTCAGTGAACTTGCAGGCTGCTGCTGATGCATCTGCTGCTGCAGCATTGGTTGCTGTACCTGTTGCTGTGGCAGATGTTACATTTGCATTGATTGTTGGAAACCAGATGGTTGAGTAGTTGGATTCAAAGCACTGTTGGGATTACTCCATGAGAAGTTGGGATGTCTTTTCCATGCTGGATTGTATGTGTTGGACATCATGTTGTTCCTATTGTAGTTTCCAACATAAAGGCTACATTCCTGATTCTGCATACATTCAGAAGAGCTATGGTTACCTCCACATAAATTACAGAAAGAATCTATTGCCTTAACCTCATGGGTATTGTGCTGCATTTGCATGTTTTGCATCATCTTAGTAAGAGAGGCCAATTGTGCTGCCACTGAATTGGATGTTTCCAACTCATTCACTGTAGCTTGGCGTCTTACTCCTCGCCTAGATGTAGGGAATTGAAAATCATTCTTTGCGAGTTTGTTTAGAATTTCTATAGCCTCCTCCAGAGCTTTGTGATGCGTGTAAAAAGAGCGCAATAAAGTGCAAGTGTACACGTCAAGTAATAAAGTGATAAGTAATTATCAAGTATCGATCTCCACAGGGATTGGTGTACTTAATATGTCTTCTTATCCTCTTCGTGCTTCTGTAAAAGAAAGTAAAGAACACAGATTATTGGATTATCAGGTTTAAACTAATAACTAAAATAAAGTTAACTAAATAAAAAGGTTGAGAACAAAGAGAGAGAGTGGGCAGGATCTAGTTGTGATGTATCGTGAATTTGATTGTCTTGTTTCTGTTTCAATGCTGTCACATAACACTGCCTCGGCAGTGCTGCAGACTAATGCCTCGGCAGCGATATGCGTGTCTGCCGCGGCAATCCATTGCTCTTGGGCAGACCTCACTAAGATTCGGAAAAGTGTCCTTCTATGGTTCCGCTTATCCCTAAGTCAAAACACTATTGATAACCAGTCCTCGACGTTACCTTCCGGTGTCAATTATAGCTATCAAATTAATTCCCACTTCTATTAGCCGCTGAAACTCTAACTATCCCTAGGTCGAGTTAGTATCCTCCAATCAAGTTGAATACCGTACTTACTCCTTTCGTGAATCTAACTCTCCCGAGTCTAGATAAATGGATCACTCATAAACTTCCCTCCCGGGCTTGGATGTAAGAACAAGGAATAAAAAAGAGTTAGCAAACCTTAATGTTTTATTGCATTGAATTAAAAGACAAAATACAATCTCCTCTCACGAATACTTCAACAACCTTCTCCTAACCCTAAGAAAGCTTAGAACATAGTAGGAAGAAGAAAAATAAATCTTAGGGTTAAGCTCTCTCTAATCGGCTCTCCCATTACATTGGTCCACTAGTTTATTTATAGTCTTGACCTAGGGTTTCTTTTCCTAATTAGAATCTAACTTGGAGTAGGGAACAAGTAATAAAATATAATATTTCCAAGTTTAATTCTAACTAGAAAACTATTCCTACATGGTCTTTGACTTGGTCTTCTCTTGTGTTCTTTTAGTCCGATCCAAACGCTTGTTATCCAGAACTCTTCAGCTCATTTTTCTCTTTTAATCGTCCAGCATCAGTACTGAAACTTCTGCTGCCGCGGCACTGGTTCTGCCTTCGGCAATTCTGCTGCCTCGGCAGTGGTTCTGTCCTCGGCAGTGTTTCCTACAATTGCATAAAAAGTGCTGAGAAGTCTCTTTTTCGCACAGTTTTCTTCTGTTCAGGCTGTGGCAGCAAAATATCGGTTATTGAGCAATAAGTTTCTACATCAGCTCGAATTAGTGGATAATGAGTACATAATATATTTGAAAAGTGTAGTAAATAATAGCCTTTTTAGGTACTCATCACTTTGTCAAGGAGTGTCCCATTGGCAGAGGCATCTAACATCATTCTTTTCGGGGCATTGGTTGCATTATAAAACATGGTCACTTGTGTCTACAATGGAAATCCATGCAAAGGACACTTGTGCAGTAACTCCCTATAGCGCTCCCATGCCTCATACATTGGTTCATCATATGCCTGCCGGAAAGAAGTAATTTCATTACATATACGATCATATAAATTAGTAGGATTAAAACATGTAATGAAATCACGACAGAATTTACTCCAAGATCCTATTGATCCTGCTAGAATGCTATTTAACCAGGTTTTTGCCCTATCCCTTAGTGAATAGGGAAATAGTTTTAGTCTCAACAGATCTTCATGGACTCCTTGGATTTTGAAGGAATTACAGATCTCCATGAATGACTTGAGATGTTGCCTGACATCTTCAGTTAAAGATCCACCAAACTGTCCAATAGTATTGAGCATATTGAACATGACAGGTTTTAGTTCAAAGTGGGTTGCTTCGATTTCTTGTGTGACAACTCCTGGATTCAACCCGTTGAAATCCTCTTCCAGGAAATCTCTGACAGTGAGCTGTCGCGGAAGTGGTGGAGGCGGAAGGCCTCTATTGCCAGCGGGTAAGTTTTGTTCAACTGGGTTATCTGCCATAGTTGCTCGGATTTGTCTTCTCAACCTTTGACGCGTACGTTCAATCTCTAGATCAATCTCGTACAAAGGGTTGCTTGGGTTTGCCCTGGTCATACACCAATAGAAACTGAAGTAAAATAAAAATAAAAATAACTAAAAGCAAGAAAATAAAGAAAACAAAATTTAGTTACCAATCCTCGACAACGGCGCCAAAAACTTATTGCGTGTAAAAAGTGCGCAAATAGTGCAAGTGTACACGTCGCAAGTAATAAAGTGATAAGTATTATTGAATATCGTCTCCACAGGGATTGGTGTACTTAATATGCCTTCTTACGTCTTCTTGCTCTGTAAAAGAAATAAAATAAAAACACAGATGATTTGGGTTGGAGTAAACTAAATAACTTGAATAATAAAGAAAACTAAACAATAAGAAAATAAGCAGATTAAGAAAGTGGCCAAGATCCAGTTGTGTTGTATTGTGGATTCAATTGACTTGTTTCTATCCAATGCAATCACACAACACTGCCTCGGCAACACTACAATTTTACTGCCTCAACAGTGATAAGCTACGTCCGCCGCGACAATCCCTTGCTCTTGGGTGGACTTTACCAAGATTCGGCAAAGTGTCCTTTGACGACTCCGCTTATCCCTAAGTCGAAGTACTGTTGATGACCAGTCCTTGATGATACCTCCCGGCGTGAATCAATTATAATCACCAACCAATCCCACACTTCTTTTAGCCACTGAAACTCTAACCTATCCCTAGGCCGAGTTAGTATTTTCCGAATAGAAAAATACCGTACTTATTCCTTTCGTGAATCTAACTCTCCCGATATTAGATAAATAGATTTCTCACAAACTTCTCTCCCGAGCTTGAATGCAAGAACAATGAATGGCAAAGAATAAGCAAACCTTGATATTTTATTGCATTGAAACAAGAAAACAAAGTTGAATCTCTTCTCACAAATACTCTACAACTTTCACCTAAGCCTAAAATAAATTAGAACATAACGAGAAACAAAGAAAACTCTAAATTCTAAGATGAACTCTCTAATTCGGCTCTCTAGTATATGATGTGTGTCCTCTTGGGCGGCTATGGTTTATATAGGCTTGGCCTAGGGCAAACCTTTCCTAAGTAGGAATACAACTTGGAGTAAAACACAAGTCAAGTACATAAATAAAAATATTTGTTTTATTTCCAAGTTTATTCGCACAAGGATTCTTTTCTCGCGTGGCCTTTGACTTGGGCTTTCTACTCGCTTCCCAGCTCCGATCCTTGTGCTGCTTGTCCAGAAACGTCCACCTCATTTTTCTCTTCAGCTCGCCTACAATATTGGTACTTGTCCTTCAGCTGCTGTCGCGGCCTCAGGTTCTACCTCGGCCTCAATCACTACCGCGGCAATAGATATTCCTGCAAATGCATAAAAGGTGCCATAAAGTCTGCATTTTCTATAGATATCATCTTTATAAGTCACAAAAGCAGAATATCTAAATATCTCACATTAAGTACATGCATTAGTTCAAGTAGGTGTATATTAAGTGAATATTGTCCATGAAAGGTGTAAAAAGTGATACTGAATTGAGCTGTTATCAAACACTTCGGCCAGAGTTTGGAGGAGAAAGGTGGGAGCTTTCCTCCGCCGCAAAACTCTCCAATGGTACCTCTTTCTCTGTGTTCTTGCTCCTCAAAGGTGATCCCTTTTTCTTATAGGTCACCATGCCTTAAAAAAGGGGTGAAAAACCCTAATAGATAGAGAAAATTCCATTTCTACCCCCTTTCACGTGATGGCATTTTTGCAGAGATAGTAGTGGTGACAGTGGTCCCCTACTGAGGTGGCTCTCGATCAGGCTGTATTGTCTGTGGTCCCCTACTGTGGTGGCTGTAGCCAGGCTGTAATGGCACTGGCCAGCTATAATGGCACCAGTTGACACTCTTATCAAAATATCTTTTTGTCGTTTAGCTCAGCACAGGAGTCCTCCAGATTTGCCACGACATTTTCCCATCGCTATCCTTCTACGAATGCCATGGCAAATATCCTCAACTTCCATTTTTGCTTTACCTGCACAACACAACCCAAAGAACTACCTTTCTCATGAAATAACACCCGTTACCACACAAAAATGCCAAGGCATAACTAGGAAACTACATGCAACGATATGAACCTAAATGCAACTAAATGAGCCTAAATGAACTCGAGAACACTCAATAAATTAAGTAAAAAGGCCTGAAATATAGCCTTTTTACGGAGTTATCATGTACTCTCTCGTTTCGCGAGCCTAACTTTCCCGATATTAGACAAATAGGTTTTTCCTCACATACTATCTTACCGAGCTCATATGCAAAGAAGAGTAAACGCCAAGAGAGAATAAACTATGAAAATAAGGTTTGTATTAATAAATATCAAATATAGTGCAACTTTCTTCCCAACTACTACATAAACAACCTAAACCTCGAAGGGGATTTAGATCATAATGGTGTAGTCGTCGGCTTTAGTTTTTTCTATATAGGCCAAGCCTAGGTTAAAGTCTTCCATATACGGAAAGAGTTCTAAAAGGAAAAGAATACAAATCCTTATTAAACTATGACACTTTATTCTATTTCCTAAAATAACTCTTTATTCCCGCATTGACCTTTGACTATGGCTTGACTCTTTTTATCCACTTCGAATTCTTCTCGCTTTATGTCTGTTATAATCAAAATCTTTTTCTCTATCTGTCGAGCACCAGTTGTCATCTTCAATCTACTACCGCGACCTCCAAAGCATTGCCGTGGCGAGTGCTTATCTGTATTTCGATTTCAGTTTCAGCATCCATCTTGTTTTGGAAGTTCTTATAATGTAGTTTCCTATTTAAGAAAGAAAATTATTAAATGCATCTATTTTATGTCAAATAATAGATAAATTCATGAATTAGGTAATTGGATGCTGAAATATGAAAAATAAGAAAAAATATCCAATAATTCCCTTAAATCTATCCTTTATTAGCAATAATCGATTGAGAAAATGATATAAAAATTAAGACTTTTTTGCACTTATCAAATACCCCCAAACTCGAACTATTGCTTGTCCTCAAGCAATGCAAAAGATAAATTTAAGTAAGGAATTTTAAAGTAATATACCGTCCTACCTGCCGCGACATAATTCCTTTCTTGACTCGGCCTCTTCTAGGTTCTAGGAATTCCTCGGAACTAGACTATGAGTCTTAGTGGGTGGGTGCGTAGCTGTGTCAAGGTTGATTTTCTAAGTTCTAATCCTCTTTCTAGTTCAAGACTTCCGACTTGGATTTTTCTTCAATTCTTTTTCTTTCTTTTCTCCCTAATTTGTATATAAATATATTGCTATATACTTATACTGCTTGAGCCAGTTTCGGGCACCTCAAGTGTTTAGCTATTCTTACTAAAGCCAATTGCGGGCACCTCTAGTAAGTGGGAGAAAAACTAAGTCCTAGAGCCAGTGATGGGCACCTCTATGGACTAAACTAGAGCCGATGATAGGCACCTCTAGCTAAAATCTAAGCTTAAGTCCTTATTGCTTTTCAAAGAAAAGAACTTTTAAAATCAACTAAGATTAACAATGTTTATGTAAATGCAGGCTCATAGTCTAATCCTAAGTACTAATCCTTGTAAACCTTTCTGATTTCGAGTATGGTGAATGGTACAGACTACGGCGACGGCTGAAGAATATAATACTGCCGAGGAAGTTTTAATAAAATTCAACAGACTTAAATTTTTTTTGCATCAAATTATAAAAGTTGTTAAGACAGGAATTACGGTAGTGGTAGGATAATCTGAATACTTTCTATACATGACAGATATTTACATAGTATAAAATAGGATCAATACCCCCAAACTCGAGGGATGCATTGTCCTCAATGTGTGTCAAGTAAACAAATAAAGACTAAAGATAAGCCAAAAATAAAAACAAAAGGAAGAAATTACAAAAGACTACCGCCCTTTAAAAAGTAGAGGATCCAAAGAAATCCTCGGAATCGCTGCTGATGAGGAGCTTTCGGCGGATCTTTGGTGGTTGTTGTGCTGCTACCTTTGGTGGGCTAACCATGGGTTTCTTGGCAGAGCGTGGTGGTTGGACTCTATTGAGAGTGGGGTCGAGCATTGGTTCTTCTTCAGTGTCGATGTTGATCGGCTAGGTGGCTGAAGCTTTTCCATTTTTGATTGGTTGTGCTGGAGCAGGGTATTCCTTCACTGTTTGCATGAGGGACTCCATATCGTTGGAGGAGCTGCTCCAATCTAAGGGGCTGGATGCTTCTGGTGTAACAGCTCGCTCTGTGGTGGTGTCCCTCATATATGTTGTTGTAGAGTTGGCAGAGAATGGTTTGGTTGCAGTAGCGACAATGGTTGCAGCAGAAGATAGTGGCACCGTGGTAGAGGTAGTGGGTGAATTGGCAGGAGCTGGTGGAGATTGCTAAGGCATGGAGAGGTCGACTGTAAACTTAGGAAAGATAGTCGAATTGGTTGAGAATTCTTCATGGATGGTTGTAACAATAGCATTGTTGAACTCCCGGACGTAAGTTATGAAGGCGAGCTACCTTTTCTCCATGCGCTGCAGAATTTCCAAAATTCCTTCTGGTGTTGGAGGTGTATGCTCGGTTGGGCCTGCCTGTTGTGTTGCCTCGGCAGATGCTACTTTAGTGGTCAGAGGGATATATGTTTGTGGAACAGCTTCTTCCACTTGCATTCGTCTTATGTAAATATCCCGGGTCCACCCTTTCCTTGTTGGTGTGTACGAGTCGAATGGTTGCAATGGAACTCGTTCGAGGTGGCATAAATTTGAAATTAAGCATGGAAAACAGAACATACCACTTTCTTTCTCTGCGTAGTCAAATATTTGCTCGCTTATAATCTTACCAACATTGATTCGTCGGTTGTGGATTATTTAGTGGATAAGGGCTAGCTGTGGTCGATCCACCATCTGATTTTGTGATGTTGGCATCAGATTTCCTTTGATGAACGTGTTCTAGAGCTTTGCCTCAGGTCGAAGGTCTCGACGGCTAATCGAGCCGCGGTGCTTCCCAATGTTCTACTCAGCATCTGGCAAGCAGAGTTTCGTCTTCATTGATTCATAATCAGCAGCGGTTAAGTCAGCGACAAATGTAGCGTGTTCGTCCTCCTCGATGTGGAGCTCAAAAAATGCATTTATAGTGATATCTGCCACCGGGATGGCTCTACCGCAGACGTAAATGTAAGGGTTGTTCGGCAGAGGTCTGTGTGCATAAAATTCACGTATCTAATCGATGTTTGCTTGGTCTGGTTGCTTTGCGAATTGTTTCTATCTCTCGAAGTTGATTTTTGAAAGTATGAAGGCATCTAGACCAAGATCATCATCGTCGGTGTAGTGGAAGCCTTGTTCTTCCCAGACTTGTCGAGCCTTGAAGTTGCAATTGTAATCCCTTTCTACGTCTGCAGTTGCGAACCTTTTGAAGTTTGCTGCTACTCCGACAGGATTTTGTTTTCGGCGTGCCATCGTATTTGTGGAGAAGAAGATGATAGAAAGTTAAGAGAACACAAACAAAATGAAAAGTGAAAATGGTTACCCCTTTGCCCATGTATTTAAAGGTGGAGAGCGGTATGACGTTTGAGGAGCCAGCGTGATTATTGCCCGCTGGCGTGCACGCAACTCAACCCCAGTAGGCATCCACTAGCAGCGAAATCGATGCAGTCTTTGAACTCGGGCGACATAATTCTCGTCCAGAATTTTTCTTCCTCTTGGGTTAGGCCGCTAATTGATTGGGCTGATAACCATGTTTTATTCTTCATTAATGGTACCTAAATAACTAAAAATAATATTAATAAAAACTGTGAAAATATTGGAAATTCTGAAAATTAATTTGCAAAAATTGAAATCTAATTCCTAAAACTGAAAGCTAAAAATCTAATTCCTAAAACATTAAAGTAAAGTAAGGACAATAAGATAGAAATTAGTATTGGGACCGTCGGCACACCCCATGGCGCAGCGGAACAAAATTACGATGGACTTTCCAGTGATCCTTATACGTTTAATCCAAAATAGGGAGGAAGAGATGCGATAACTTACATTGGGTTCCTTGATAAGCAGCAAAAATAGAAACTGGATCTACTACAATCACGATCGTTTGACAACTCGAATCTTTAGCCTCCACGAAGATCGTCTCGGCCTCTACTCAGTTCACCCGGTTGAGAGCAAATCTCGAAAAACTATTTTTCGTGATTTTAGGTTTGGGAATACGGGATTCTCTAATGTGTCTGCTAGCCCCAAAGATCCTTTATATATATGTGAAACCCTAGGTATAAGAGTTTTATTCCAAATTTGTTTAGGAAATAACTACTTCTATTATTTCCTTAAATTTCAGAATTTATATTTAATTCGAATTTCAAAAGGGATATAATTACTTTAATTATAACCTTTGTTTAAAATTCGTGATTAAATATAATCTACTTATACATATATATTTTTGCTCCTTTTCAACCATTGGGTGTGACCCTGTAGGCTCATTGTAACGTTAGTAATAATATTAAAACTATTCTAATATTACATACAATGAGTGACATCTAGCAATATATCATTGTCATCTAAGTTACAAGAGATCATGATTCGATGTATCATGTCCGTGACCAACTCTTTTAATGTATTATATCCTTTTGTCATTTTACATCTTTAATAGGCACAAGTCTTGGAATAGTCGCACTTGTATAACCTATTTTAATGTTTCTTGATATCTAGAGTGGACTACTTTTAATGAATAATTTGTGATATCTCATATCAACGTATTCAAGCATTGCCATACATTTCTAGTCTCAATCAATCAAGTAGCCTTTGATATATTTTCCTATTATGTAGGAAGGACAAATTTTATCTTGATCATTCACATCTCACTACATACATTGTAATATGTCCAATGTCAGTTTTTATAGTGTAACTAATTACGAGACACGTTTAACTACATCAAAACATAAAACAACATATGTTGAGATAGTAATAATCTCAAGTCTAAGGATCATACATATAGTTGTCACTATGAGCAATATCATGACCGTTACATAATAATCCAAGATATATGCTCATAATGGGTTAATCCAATATATTATTCTCAACTAATATATTCATGTATTAATTCTGACATCTCTATGTCAATGACAACTCATTGTCATCAATTAATCAAATGTTAGTCTTAAGCGTATTATTATGTCCATACCCATAATAATACTTGACTAAGGATCTTTTAATAATAATACATATATTATTATATGGACCTTATTGTTTCTCAGTTTATGTTATACATTGACACATATATCTGAAAACAACAATGACAATGCCTTTATTCAATAAAATTGGTAAATAAAAGTATCCTTACAATCATCATATGATTGGTCTTTGGGCATACTCTAACAATCTCCCACTAGCACTAAGACCAATCACTCACATATCTAATGCCGAGTGACTCAGTGTGACGATCATGCTTCTGTTGCGTCAGAGTCTTCGTCAAGGGATCAACAATGTTATCATTCGTGTGTACTTTATATATCTCCGCATCTCCTCGATCTATGATCTCTCGAATGAGATGGAAGCGTCTAAGAATATGTTTGGATCGTTGATGAGATCTGGGTTCCTTTGCTTGTGCAATGGCTCCATTGTTGTCACCATGGAGTTCTATAGCATTTGATATGCTTGGAACAACCCCTAGTTCGGATATGAACTTTTTGATCCAAACAACTTCCTTTGCTGCTTCACTGGCTGCAATATACCCAGCCTCTATCGTAGAATCAGCTACTGTGTCTTGCTTAGAACTTTTCCAGCTTACAGCACCTCCGTTAAGGCAAAACACAAATCCATATTGCGATCTTGAGTCATCCTTGTCTGTTTGGAAACTAGCATCAATATAACCTTTTATACTAAGCTCTTCTTTGCCTCCATAGACAAGAAATGTATCCTTAGTTCTTCTCAAGTACTTAAGGATGTTTTTGACTACTAGCTAGTGACTTTTACCAGGGTTTACCTGATTTCGACTTGTCATGCTTAAGGCATACGATACATCTGGTCGAGTACATATCATGACATACATGATAGAACCAATAGCCGAAGCATATGGAATCTTACTCATTTGTTCTTTTTCTTGTGGAGTTGAAGCACACATTTCCTTCGAAAGAGATATATCGTGTCTCATAGGTAAGAATCCTTTCTTGAATTCTTCCATACTGAATCTTTTCAGAACTTTGTCTATATATGTACTTTGACTCAGACCTAAAAGTCGTCTAGATCTATCTCTATAGATCTTAACCCCTAAGATATATGCTGCCTCACCCAAATCTTTCATAGAGAAACAACTACTTAACCAAGTCTTAACCGATTGTAAGGTAGATATGTCATTTCCTATGATAATTATGTCATCTACATACAAGATTAGAAAAGAAACAATGCTCCCACTAGTCTTCTTGTAAACACAAGGCTCATCTTCGTTCTTGATAAAACCAAACTCTTTGATCGCATCATTAAAACGAAGATTCCAGCTTCGAGAAGCTTGCTTCAGTCCATAAATGGACCTTTATAGCTTACAAACCTTTCCAACATTTCCTGGAGCGACAAAACCTTCTGATTGTGTCATATACACATCCTCTTCAAGTTTTCCATTAAAGAAAGCGGTTTTGACGTCCATTTGCCAAATTTCATAATCATGGAATGCAGCTATAGCAAGAAAGATTCGGATGGATTTAAACATAGCTACATGGGAGAAAGTTTCGTCATAGTCAATACCATGAACTTGTCAAAAACCTTTAGTGACTAGTCGCCCCTTGTATGTTTGTACGTTTCCTTCCATGTCGGTTTTCTTCTTGAAAACCCATTTACACCCTATAGGTTTTACCCCTTTAGGTGATTCAACCAAAGTCCATACTTGGTTGATTTACATGGATTCCATCTCAAATTTCATGTCCTCAAGCCATTTCTCAAAGTCTGGGCTCGATACTGCCTCTTGATAAGTTCTTGGCTCATCATGATCCATAATAAGAATATCTCCATGCGTGGTAATGAGAAATCCAAATCTCTCTGGTGCATGGCGTTCTCTAGTGGACCTGCGTAGTGATTGTGTTTCTAAATCTGTTGACTATTCCTCAACAATTTGTGGAACATGTTCAATTTCAGGCTCAATGAATTGTTGTTCTTGAACTTCTCCAAGTTCAATGTCTCTACCCTTTCCTTTCTTATTGAGAAATTCTCTTTCGAGAAAAACTTCTTTTCGAGCAACAAACACATTGTTCTCTTTAGGGTTAAAGAAATAATATCCCTTAGTTTCTTTGGGATATCCAACAAAATTATACTTATGAGATTTGGGTTCGAGCTTTGTAGAAATAATATCGTCTCGGCCTCTACTCAGTTCACCCGGTTGAGAGTAAATCTCAAAAAACTATTTTTCGTGATTTTAGGTTTGGGAATACGGGATTCTCTGATGTGGCTGCTAGACCCAAAGATCCTTTATATATATGTGAAACCCTAGGTATAAGAGTTTTATTCCGAATTTGTTTAGAAAATAATTACTTTTTTTATTTCCTTAAATTTTGAAATCTATATTTAATTCGAATTTCAAAAGGGATAAAATTATGTTAATTATATCCTTTGTTTAAAATTCGGGATTAAATATAATCTACTTATACATATATATTTTTGCTCCTTTTCAACCATTGGGTGTGACCCTGTAGGCTCATTGTAACGTTAGTAATAATATTAGAACTATTCTAATATTACAAACAATGAGTGACATCTAGCAATATATCATTGTCATCTAAGTTACAAGAGATCATGATTCGATGTATCATGTCCGTGACCAACTCTTTTAATGTATTATATCATTTTGTCCTTTTATATCTTTAATAGGCACAAGTCTTGAAATAGTCACACTTGTATAGCCTATTTTAATATTTCTTGATATCTAGAGTGGACTACTTTTAATGAATAATTTGCGATATCTCATATCGACGTATTCAAGCATGGCCATGCATTTTTAGTCTCATTCAATCAAGTGGCCTTTGATATATTTTCCTATTATGTAGGAAGGACAAATCCTATCTTGATCATTCACATCTCACTACATACATTGTAATATGTCCAATGTCAATTTTTATAGTGTAACTAATTACGAGACATGTTTAACTGCATCAAAACATAAAATATCATATGTTGAGATAGTAATAATCTCAAGTCTAAGGATCATACATATAGTGGTCACTATGAGCAATATCGTGACTGTTACATAATAATCCAAGATATATACTCATAGTGGGTCAATCCAATATATTATTCTCTACTAATATATTCATGTATTAATTCTGACATCTCTATGTCAATGACAACTCATTGTCATCAATTAATCACATGTTAGTCTTAAGCGTATTATTATTTTCTATACCCATAATAATACTTGATTAAGGATCTTTTAATAATAATACATATATTATTATAAGGACCTTATAATAATATATGTTATACATTGACACATATATCTGAAAACAACAATGGCAATGCCTTTATTCAATAAAATTGGTAAATAAAAATATCCTTACAATCATCATATGATTGGTCTTTGGGCATACTCTAACAATTAGGTTACTGGTGGGGTGCAATAGAATACATCTCCAACAACAACCATCTTCCCCTTTTTGAATGGAGGAAAAGTTGATGTTCTAGTTGTTGTCTCCTCGTCAGGTGGTTTCTTTCTTGTGAACTTCTAGTCAGGGGGTACGCTGCCTCGGTAGTGGTTGCCTTGGCGGATCTTGTTCAGGCAGTCCGTTTCTACATCGAAGTTAAATTTAGTTTTAACTTCGATTTTTTGAAATTCGTCTGGTTCTTTTGGATACCTTAGAGCTTTGAAAACATTGATCTTTACTTGTTGATCATTAACCCTTATGACCAATTCTCCTTTTTCATAGTCGATAAATGTTTTGCCTGTGGCTACAAACGACCTTCCCAAGATGATTGAGGCATTTTCATCTACTTCACAATCTAAAATCAAGAAGTCAACTGGAAATATGAATTTTTCCACTCTTACTAGGATATCTTCTATTTTTCCTTCTGGTTGCACATAAGAGCGGTCTGCCAGTTGCAACATTATCGTGGTTGGTTTTGCCTGCCCGATGCCTAGCTTTTGGAAAACTGACTTAGGCATGAGATTGATGCTGGCACCTAAGTCACACAATTCCTTACCCACATATTGATCTCTGATAGAGCATGGTATGATAAAGCTACCAGGATCTTTCCTTTTTGTCGTGGCCTTATTGTGCAGCATTACCACACACCCTTCTGTAGCGGCAACAGTTTCAAATTCCCAAATTTTTGTCCTCTTGGATATAATATCCTTAAGGAACTTAGTGTAGTTGGGAATTTGTTTAATTGCCTCCACCAAAGGTATATTAATATGTATCTGTTTAAGGATGTCTAACAACTTTTTAAACTGGTATTCTTACTTTTGCTGTTTCAACCTTTGTGGGAATGATGGTGGTAAACGCAGATCTTCTACAAAGCATTGAAATTTAATATGCGGTGTGGCTACGACTTAATCTGCTACGACATCATCGTCGACAACTTTTGTTTGTTCCTTTGCCTCAGGTTTTTCTTTAGTAACTTCTTTTGGAGTTATTGTCTCAGGATTCTTACCTACTGTCCTAGTAGGTATCTTAGGGTCCTTCAGTTGTAATTCACTTCTGGTGGATATAGCTTTACATTGTTCATGTGGACCAGTTCTAGCGATTTTAGTATAGCTGGGTAGACCTCCTATAGGTCAGCTTTTCATCTACTGTGCCATCTATCCTACTGCGATTTCCAGTGTTTTGAGAGCAGATTCATTATTTTGTATTCTCATCTATGCTCTATCCATGAATGTGTCGGCTCTTTGAATGAATTTATTTGTGTTTGCGATGTAAGCACCAGTCTGAGCCATGAACGTTAGAAGCTTATTCTCCAGAGTTTGGATATCGGTTGGTTATTGCTACGACATCTGTTGCTGAACAGTTTTGTTGTTCTGCTAGAATCCGATATTTTGCACCGTTTGATGTTGTGAGTTTAGTGCATTATTGGGGTTACTCCATGAGAAATTCGAGTGTTTTCTCTATTCTGGATTGTAATTGTTGGACATATTATTCCGATTAAAATTTCTAATATAGTAGTTTGATTCTGGATTATGCGGGCATGTGTTCGAGTCATGATTGTCCCCACATTTTTCAAAGAAAATAATGACTACTTGTACTTCTCGAACATGACTCGACTTTTGCAGATCCTTTACTATATTTGGCAAAGCTGACAATTGAGCTACGATAGAATATAAAGATTCGAAGTTTGTCATACCTCGCCTTGTTACTCCTCGTCTAGTGGTTGGATGTTGATAATCATTCTTTGCTAATCTATCTAGAATCTCTAGACTCTCATGGGGTGGGCGGTCTAGTAGGGTGTCATTGGCGGAAGCATCAAGTATCATTCTCGTGGGAGTGTTTACTGCATTGTAAAAGATTGACACTTGTGTCTATTCGGGCAAACCATGCATGGGGCATTTTCTGTATATTTCTCTATATCTTTCCTATGCCTCAGACATAGATTCGTCTTTTTCCTGTCTGAATGATGTTATGTCGTTTCTCAATTTATCTGTCATGTTGGTATAACTGAAACGTGCCAGGAAGCTTCGGCATAGTTCTGTCCATGATTTCAACAATCCAGGCTGGAGGTTATTTAACCATGTTTTTGCCTTATCCCTCAGTTAATAGGGAAAAAGTTTTAACTTTAGTATGTCGGTAGAGACTCCCGACAGCTTGAATGAATTGCAAATCTCTAAGAATGATTTAAGATGCTACTGAGCATCTTCGTTGATCGATCTCCCAAACTGGCCTAGGGTGTTGATCATGTTGAACATGACCGGTTTAAGCACAAAGTGTTCTGCCTCAATATTAGGCATAACTACGGCAGGAGTTAATCCATCCAGATCCTCCTCCAGATAATCACGGACAGTGCGTACACGCTCCTATTGAGGAAGATTAGCAGGATCAACGACTGCAAATGCACCTTGATTGTCTGCCGCGGCGGCATTCATACCAACGTTCCCCTGCTGGCCAGGTACTGTGTTCATCCTTTTGCGGAGCCCTTATCGTAGACGCCTTGCGGTTCTTTCGATTTCATGATCAAAAGGATAATTGTTTGTAGACAATTTGGACCTGGTCATGCAACGGGAAAACCCTGATTATTAAATAAAAATAAAAGAATAAAAATAAAAGGGGTGCAGAAATAATTAGCAGTAAAATTGAACGCCAGTCCCCTGCAACGGCGCCAAATTTGGTGAGGGATTAAGAGTCCTACGCTTTTCCACCTTTCGCCAAATTGTAGTATTTTAGGTTGTCGAACCCATAGGGACTGAATCGACCTCACTACTTCTTAAACCTGCACTTGGTAAAAGTAAAAACACAAGTATTTGGATGGTTGAGATAACTAAATTAACTAACTTAAGAACTAAATAAGGAATGATAATAATAATAATTGAAGTAAGGTTAGGTTGAGTACTTTGTAGAGGGGAATCCATTTGCACTTATTATCCACTTATTAATGCAATAGGTTGACTTGCCGTCTCGGCGGGTCACACTAAGGGTTGTCGCAGCTACCTAGGCGGGGTTATGCCTTGTCGATAAGTCAACTTTCAATAGTTCGACAAAGCATCCTTGTATGTCTCCTCCTTATCCCTAAGCTCGAAGAACTGTTGAAATCCATGTCTTGATGATACCTCCCGGCGTGAATCAAGGATGAACAACAACCAAACACATGCATCCTTTTAGTCGCTGAAATCTTTGCGGATTAGTCAATACCTTTGAGCAAAGACCGTACTTTCTCGTTTCGTGAGCCTAACTCTCTCGATATTAGACCAATAGGTTTTTCATCACATATTATCTTACCGAGCTCATATGCAAAGAAGAGTAAACACCAAGAGAGAATAAACTATGAAAATAAGGTTTGCATTAATAAATATCAAATATAGTACAACTTTCTTCCCCAACTACTCCACAAACGACCTAAACCTCGAAGGGGATTTAGAATATAATGGTGTAGTCGTCGGCTTTAGTTTTTTCTTTGAGAATCCGACCTCTCTCCTAAACCTAATGGGTGGCTTATATAGACCAAGCCTAGGTTAAAGTCTTCCACATAAGGAAAGATTTCTAAAAGTAAAAGAATACAACTCCTTATTAAACTATGACACTTTATTCTATTTCCTAAAATAACTCTTTATTCCCGCATTGACCTTTGACCATGGCTTGACTCTTTTTATCCACTTCGAATTCCTCTCGTTTTTTGTCCGTTATAATCAACATCTTTTTCTCCATCTATCGAGTATGAGTTGTCATCTTCAATCTGCTGCAACGGCCTCCAAAGCGTTGCTGTGGCGGGTGCTTATCTGTATTTCAATTTCAGTTTTAGCATTCATCTTCTTGTTTTGGCAGTTCCTATGATGTAGTTTCCTGTCTAAGAAAGAAAACCATTAAATGCATCTGTTTTATGCTAAATAATAGATAAATTCATGAATTAGGTAATTGGATGCTTAAATATAGAAAATAAGCAGAAATATCCAATTATTCCCTTAAATTTATCCTTTATTAGCAATAATCGATTAGGAAAATGATATAAAAATTAGGACTTTTATGCACTTATCAATGTGCTATCTTTGAATCTATTATTTACAAGGTGTTTCACTATGACAATCAGCAGTGTGTGGTCACCTTTTGTGACACCCTCGCCCCGGGTTAGGAGACGGAGGCGTCAACCGGACAATCGACTTGTATTCAATTATCAAACATTTTATTCATTTATAAGACCTTTCATTTACTTTGTATTCCATTACGAGTCAAACCTCGTGTAACACTTATCAATTTGGGTGGCCAATTTAAAACTTTTTCATACTTATATATTTATCTAATTCGTTTCTTAATTTCCATTCAATTGTCAATTATAATCCCAATTGAACTTGGTAAATACCTTTAACCAAGTTCCATTCATTTAATCACTATTAACATTATCTTATTGAACAAGCCAATTTTCATTCTTCAATTTTGAACCAACTTTGCTAGGGGTATCGATACAGGTATCGAAACAGGTATCGAACCCCAGTTCGATGCCGGTCAACGGTGTTGACCGTTGACTTGTTGACTTTAAGGCAAGGCACCTTAGTTCTAACCAGGCTTCGATGCCATTTGCTACTGGAGGCCCTAGTATCGAACCATGTATCGAACCAAGCCTCCTGCGTTGACTCATTGACCATGGATGGATAGCCTGGTTCGATACAGGTATCGAACCAGGGATGCACAATGAAGCTTGGCATCGCACCATGCTTCGGTGCCATTCTTCACTGCCAAGGGTGGTACCGGACCATGCTCCGAACCAGATGGCCATTTACAAGGGGGTATCGATACACCTAAGATGGGTATCGATACCCCTGCTCGAAATGAGCAGGTTTCGATCTTTTTAAACATTTAGGCTCTACCAAAGAATCACCTAGATGATCCTAAACCATCCCTAATCCTTAAGGGACAATTTTAGTATGTTTTGGCATCATGTATCAATCTATTTAACCCATCCACTTAGCCAATTCGTGACTTGAGCCATTAACTATATATACGATGGCATTCAAGATAACTATGTCATGTACTTATTACCTTAGCAACTAGCATGCTCATGTTATAGTTCTAAGAATTCACATACTTTCTTCTTAGTTCGTCTTTATCATGCCAAGACCTATAAATTCATATCATATGCAAATCACCAAGGCCTACTTATGCAACCATAGGCCAAGGACTCAAAACATGCAAGGCAATCTTACCATGAGCATTATGCCTTATGGCTTACAAACCATGTCAATTAACATGCCACATATATACAAATCATGGGACATGCCCCCAAAATGCTTAGGCTAAACAAAACATGCTCACTAATGCCACCATAACTAGGAGTTAATCAAAATACAAATACCATACTTTTGGCTTGCTTGTTTCCCTTGCTTGCAATCGATCTCAATCCCAATCTAGCTTCTTAGCTCGATCACCTGTTGTTTTGGGAAGGAGGAAACGAGTGGTAAGTACTACGAAGTACTTAGTGAGGCGACCCTAGTCTAACCATATTAGACATAATACATATAGCCAATAACATGCTTAATTCAATCATCATATCAAGTTCATGGCAATAAAGATGGCATGCTTCAATTAAGCAAGTAAATCAATTCATGGCATTAATTCTTTCAATGTACAAGTTCAACAATAACCAATTAACAAGGCAACATACTTTCATGTTTAACATTCTATCATACATATCAATGTCATGGTCAATATGCTCAAGCTAGCATCAAGTCAATACATATAACTCATGCTTTTGTTTAACAATTCATTTCAAGGGCTACTTATAGCCATATGATCATTTCCAATATCAATAGCCATTTTGCATTCAAGTGCTACACATAGCATCAATTACATTTCCATAATCAATATCAATACATAGTCCATTGTCAATGCTTCTCAAGCCAATACATGTACACATAGTTCGTGTTTAATCATTTAATCTTTCCATTAAGTTCATGTGATGCCTTGGTATAGTAGGACAAGGTAACGAGTCAACAAGAGTGTCACGATGACACTAACAAGAGTGCCACAAAGGCACTAACAAGAGTACCACAAAGGTACTAACATGAGATACCCATGGTATCTAACAATTGGTGACTCACCACCAAATCACGGTACCCATAGTACCAACAAGAGTACCGAAGTACTAAACAAGAGTGTCGTAGCACTAAACAGTGAGCTCAAGACCCTAGGCATGCCGTACAACCTATGACCGACTATAACCCAAGGCTCAATAACATTCCAATATCCATTTGATCATTATTCGTTTCACATTAACCAATCCATGTCATCAAGTATGAATATCCAAGGCATGTATATCAACCAATACATTTATAACACATTACAAGTAACATGCGTATCATGTTATCAAACAATAAGTCATATCACCAATACATGCACTATGCATGATTTGCGTACCTGGCTTCCATAGCTGTGTGCCATACATACCTTGGCATTTCCAAGCAATGCATATGTGCTAAGCTAGTTCTAATAATCTAGCAAGTAAGTCATATAATCAAACAAGTCATTTAACATTAATCCTCCTTCCCTTGTTACCGGATATACAATTAGTCCATTTACATGACATAATAAATCGAATAAACAATAAATGGTTAGGACCCTAGGTCCTAACCCTAAGGTTTGCCACACTCACTATGTCTCCAAGCTATTAAGGGTTGTAGATCGCAACCCCTTTGCCTCTTTTCCTTGTTACTTCGAGCCTTTCTGGTTCTTCAATCTCTTCTCCCGGGTTATCTAACAATCCATATACAATGGCCATACATTAGGACATATCAAGACTTTCTTATTCAGGTAATCTTAGACTTATTAAATGTAATTGTGTGCATTCGCACATTACGGATAGTTTTGCTACCCCTTTAGCGAAACGATCATATCTCCTAGCTCCGATGTCCGATTTTAGCCCATTTTACCTCTTTGGAAATCTAGAAGGATTCTCTACAAGGACCAATTAACCTTACATTTTTGTTCCTATTCGATTAGCTCCAGATTTCAATCGAAACAGACCCGGCCGGATTCCCGGGGCTGCTCGGGTAGCCTTACGGAAACGCGTATATCTTTCTCTACCGAACTCGGATTAAGGTTCCGTAAATTTTCAATTAAACTAGGTATACATGAGTATCATGCTTTAAAGTTTCAGCTTCTAATTCCTTAAATCCCATCCTAGGGAATTTCTCAAAGATAGCTACCCGGAATAGCATTTCTAGACTAGTTTCGGCTAATTCTCATTCCATATCTTTAATTCTCGATTCCAAATCATTTTCATAAATTTCCAGCACTTTAAACATGCAATCAACATCCTTCAATCCATCTTACAACAACTTACTAAACCGATTAACACGAACATATCATTTACACAATTCTAATTTCTAAGTTTCCTAACTCGATTCGTTCACACTTCAAAACCCATACCAATTAAATTCTATCTTTAGATTAGGCACTCCAACAACCTAATCTAACACAATATCATCATAAAACTATCAAAAACCCAAAAGCTTAAACATCCATAAACTTAATTTCGGAAGGAAAAGCTTACCAAGACCTTTGGATTGGGTTTTCTAGACCAAAAGCCTAGCCATGCAAAGCTCTAAAAACCTCTTTCAATGGCTTCCCTCCAAACTCTCTCTCAAGCTTCTCTCTCCCTTCATTTTTTTGTAGTTGCCGTGACAATGGGGAAGAAAGGGAGAAAATTTGCCTCATTTTGTTTGTTTATTATTGAGGGTGAAAGGACCACTTTGCCCTTAATGAATTATCTAGAGTTAGTTTATCACAAGGGGTAGTCTATGGAATTCTCTTTTTATCATGCAATATTCAAGCTTCTAATTTAATCAATTTGGTCCCCTTAATTCCTCATATTTTTAACACATGATTTGATTTTAATATACATTATTCGAACCGTTTTCACTAACCCGGTTTTAGGGTGTTACACCTTTGTTGACCAAAATCAAGAACTCGTGACAAAGAGAAAAAAGTTAAAAAAGATCATAAAGAATTTAGAAGAAAGAAAAAGGGACCCACAAAAGTAAAGTTGGAGTCAAAATTCTTTAAGGAGGATGGGTAAGATGGTAGTGGGATCAGACTTGGAGTTGAAGGAGTTACTACAATATTTTTATGTCACTCAAGTGGGAGGTCATTTAGGTGCCAAGGTCACAATAAAGAGGTCTACTGTAATTGTATATTAGAAAGGTATAAATAAAAGATCAAGAATATGGCGAGGGAGTGCAATATTTGCCAAAGGAACAAAGGGAAATTGCAACCTCCAAGAGGATTATTACAATCACTCCCAATCCTTGAAGCAACTTGAAAATTTATCTCTATGAATTTTATTGAGGCGTTATCAGTGTCAAAAGGTAAAAAGGTGATCATTATTGTGGTAGATCATTTAATCAAGTATGATCATTTTTTGACAGTAATACATCCTTTTACTGCAATTAGCATTGCACAAATCTTTATGTAATATGTTTTTAAGTTGCATGGAATACCTAAAGCTATAGTTTGTGACAGGGATAAAGTTTTCATGAACCTCTTTTAAAATAAAATGTGTAATTGAGAACCAATATAATCCTTTCTACAGTTTATTACCTTCAAATAGATAGCCAAACAAAGACAGTGAATCAAGGTTTGAAAATATACTTGTGTTGTATGACAGGATAGAGATCAAAGGAATGGAGTGACTGATTACATATGACTGAGTGGTGGTACAATACTTTCCATCACTCATCTATAAATTTTACTCCATACACTACTCTATATTCAAGAACCCTTGACCATTTGTCTTATTTGGCGGGGATAGAAATAAATAAAAATTTATCTAGGAGAGAAATTACTATTAAAATATTATAATTTTATCTTAGGAGGGCACAAATAGAATGAAACAACAAATAGATAAACACATAAGGGAGGATGAGTTCAAGGTTGAAGAGTTTGTGTATCTTAAATTACAGCCTTATCGATAGTAGACTATACACTCAGAGAATAATCATAAATTGACCCCAAAATAATTTGGTCCTTAAAAGGTGTTAGATAGATTGGGCAAAGTGACATAATGGTTGCAGTTACCCCAGGGGTCTCGGGTACATCTAGTATTTCATATCTTATTAGAAGTATGTGAGTGTTGATCCAATTCAAGAAGCTTTACTAGTAGTAAGGCCTGGTAGAACGATGGTGAAAAAACATGTGAGAATAGTGGACATAAGAATTGACAAGAGGGACAACAAAACAATAACACAAGAGTGGGCTAATACGTTTTCAAAGGATTCCACGTGGAAAGTGCTTCATCAGCTCAAGTAATATTTTTTTAGCTTTAGTCTTTAAGGACAAGGATAAAATTTGATGAGGGAGTATTATCAAGCTATTTACCATTTAACGTCTCTTTTTTAAATTTTTTTCTTTCTACTAGTGATTGTTAGAGAGGTTAATAAAACACAGCGTTTTGGCTGTTATTGTGTTTAAAGCTTTTTAGACCCTTTCTGAACAATATTTTTGGCTATCGAAGAAATGAATATAGTTTATTCTCTCTCATCTAAAACTCTGCAATTTTCTCTTCTCTTCTAACTCTGTTTTGGTTAGGGATTTTAATTGAAGAGACTATTTGAAATTAGAACTCTGACAACAAACCAATTTAATTAGTTTATAATTTGATTGAAAGAAATTAACAAGATAAATGATCCAGACGTTGAATTAACTAAAGAAAATGAATTTTGAGGAGTTGAGTAGAACTCCTCATTAATCATGTGATCATTTTATTATCTGATCTTTTTTAGATCTTGATTAAATTGATTTTTTTATCTCCTTTTATAAAAGAGGGATGATTCAATTTAAAGTTTATATTAAAAAGATTTATCTTTTTATCTTTATCAACTTGGAAAGATAGATATTATCTCCAACTTATCCTTACAATTGCTTGATAACTAATTTGACAATTCATTCCTACGCATGAAGAACAAAAATAACAATAATTTTCTCACAAAATTGCAAAAGACAAGGTAAAATTCATCAAGCAAAAAAATTACGAAATAAGATTAAGTAAATATGCAACTAAATGGACTTAAATCTGAAAAATAATTAGGTAAATACTGTACAAAATATACTATTATTCTATACTTATCAGAAGGCTAAAACTTAATTATTAATTTATTAATTTAAAATTTAAAAATAAAAATTTATCGCTAATTTAAAAATAGTTTATTGAGAAGTATTCAAACAAATATCGAGATCAAAGTTTAATTTCCTAATTTCTAAATGGATTGAAATCTAAATAAATATTTGGTCCGAAAAAACTAAGACAATGTGGTTTAGTTCACCTAATTCTAAATCAAATAGAAAATAAGAAAAAAAAAACTTTTTCTTTGATTGGGAATGCTCCCCCAACTACACATATCTCTGTCACCGTTCACCATTTTGTCTTTTTTTATTTTAAAAAATTATTAAATGAGTTATGTTTATCGTATCATCCATGATCTTATCCAATAAAAGATTTTTATTTTATCTTTTTAAAATGAATTTTTTCTCTTTTTAGCATGATGAATAGTTATTTGAAAGTTATATTAAAATTGATAAATCTCATTGGATGAACTATAAATGACATAATAAATAAGGTTCATCTAATAATTTTTTGATATTTTAAATTAACATAATTAAATATCTGAGGTGACAAACATCAATCCATGGCAACATGTCGTACGAAAAAAGGAATCAAATGATGTATATAGTAGTTTGGTTCGTTATTTTTTTAATAATCTGTCTTTTTCGGTTTGATTTTTTTTATTATCGTTTTTTATCAATTTTATATTTTGATTTTTTTATTTTATTTAATTATTTTTAAATATTATTTAATAAACTTTTACAGTATTTTTATTAATATTTTCAGAAAAAATAGTTTTTCAAGTAAAAATTGTAAAACCTATATTTCATTTTGATATAATAAATTATAAAAGAAATAGTTTACAATTTTTTTTTTAAGTTTATGAATTAATTATAATTGACAAGTCAAAATATTTCACTAAGTCAAAAATTAACCGTAATAATTTTTTTTATATTTTTTAAATACAAAACGTTGAACTTAACATAGACGTTTCGATACACCTTTGGGGTGTTTCGATGCAACTAAGCGTTGAAAATAAGAAATTGTTTAAAAGTTTCGATATGACCCTCGACCATTTCGATATATTTTGAAACTATGATTTTTGGTTTCGAAACAGAAAGAATGCATATCGAAACATGCATTTTAATACAGTCTTTAGTTATTTTGATACAACCATGCTTATTGGGAACAACTATGAAGGAAAGACACTATGTGACCTAGGAGCAAGCATCAACTTGATACCCAAATCCGTCTTCCAAAAGCTTGGAATAGGAAGGGCAAAACCTACAACAGTGCAGCTCCAACTTGCGGATAGATCATATGTGCACCCCGAAGGAAAAATTGAGGACATACTAGTAAGAGTCGATAAATTTATTTTTCCGGCTGACTTTCTTATCCTCGATTGTGAAGCAGACGAAAATGCACCGATCATCCTGGGAAGACCTTTCCTTGCCACTGGACGAACATTAATTGATGTGGAAAATGGAGAGTTGACTATGAGGGTCAATGACCAACAAGTCAAAATCAATGCATTCCATAATCTAAAGAAATATGATGATCCAGAAGAATGCAAAGCCCTCCACACAACAGATGCCACAAAAACATCCTGCCTTAGCAGCATGCTCGGCAGAACATTCGGCAAGAGAATTAAGCCCAAGGTGGAGGCAAAAAATAAAGATGGCCAACACTTGCAGAAACATCCTTTTGGCCACAAAAAGAGGGACAAATTGGGAGATGCATTTACATGCACTCCCCCAGTAACTTAAACTCTTCCCTTCTCTTATTTTATTATTATATTAGGATTAATTTAGTTATGATTTTTTTTATTTTATTATTTAATATTTTAGGTTATTTATTTTCTTATCTTTCATGATTATATGTTTTATCGTTTTTATTGATTTTTTTAGGATTATAAAGCAAGAATAACAGAGAAATAGTTCACAGCAGGAAGTCTGCTGCCGCGACAGTGCACAGTGTCAGAGCCACAGCAGTCCCAACGGGCAGAAACAGTGTAACGGCTATCTGCCGAGATTCCTACCGCGGCAATAACTGTTTGCAACGGCAGTAAAGACTAACGGCTACAAAACGGCTAGTTGCTTAAAACGGTCACAAGGCCGAGGCCTATATAAGCAGCTTCCTTGTCTTGAACTATTCACTCTTGTAAGCTCTACTTCTTTACTAATCTTGCTCTTACTACTCTCTGCCTACTCACCAGCATTCTTGATAGTTTCAGAGCCTTTCCAAAAGAAATCTCCAAATTTCTCAACATTCATACATGGAAACATACAACCATTTTTATCCGGCCATCGTTGTTGAACGATTCAACAGATCGTTTGTCGCTCGGCAATTATGGGAGGAGCAAGGATTCCAGCAAACCAATGAAGAGAACTATGACATTGACCAATTCTTGATGAACAAAATCAAGCATCAAGATTGGGAGATCTTTTGCCTCCAACCTCCCCAAGCCAATGCCACCAGACTAAAAGCATCGGCAGGAAAACCTTGGAGAGCAGTTGTTCCCAGCAGCTCTTTAGAATCTGAATAACTTACTGCCTTTTCTTTTTTCTTTGCTGTATGTTTTGAGCATTGAGGATAATGCTCAGTTTGAGTTTGGGGGTATGAGTGAGGCAGCGCACTGCCGCGGCAATACCATGAAAAAGGGAAGTAATTTGATGCCTCAATTGAAATTTTTTTGTCATATACCTGCCTTTACTTGAATTTTTTGTCTTTACTTTTGCACTGCCTTACATCAGTATTGCCTTAGTTTATTCTTCTAAGGCTATAGAAATCTTTCTCCTTACCATAGCTAGGTTCTGTTTTGAAGGGATAACCTTAGAATACTTAAGGAATAAAACTTAGAAGCTTGCTATAAGGTTAAAACCAATAAAACACTTTTGGGACTTGCTTGATTTAGGAATTCTTTTAATGAACTTAGGTGATAAAGACTTAGAATCCTTGGAAAAGTGACTAGAGGTGCCTATCAACGGCTCTAGTATTACTCTTCTTCATGCTAGAGGTGCCCAAAATTGGCTCTAGTATGCTAAAGAAATTATTATCAAAAGAAAAGAAAAAGAAGAAAAGAGAAAACACATGTTTTGAGGTGCCCGAAATTGGCTCAAGCATTGTTGTTTTAAGAAGAGAACACTAAAACGAAGTCTACTTGTCTTGAACTTAGAGTTTGTCTAAGAAAGCCTTTAATCAACCTTGTCTACAAAAACCCACACACTCACATAATCTTATAGCTTGTTTCCGAGTAAAGTACTTGAGTAAACTAGAGGCTAAAACTAAGGAATAGACTTGGCTATGGTGGGGAGAATAGATGGAAAAGTAAGACCAAGGGAGAATAAGGTTCGATAATTTGATGTTTTGCATTGCTTGAGGACAAGCAATAGTTCGAGTTTGGGGGTATTTGATGAGTGCCTAAAAGGCTATTATTTACTACTCCTTTTCATAAACATTATGTACTCAATATACACCAATTCGAGCTGATGCATATACTTAATGCACAATAATTGATGTTTTGCTACCACAACTTATAAAGATAATATCTGCAGGAAAAACAGGCTTCACAACACCTTTTGTGCAGTTGCAGGAAATACCTGCCGATGCAGCAGTAATGCCGAGGCAGAACCGATGCCGCGGCAGAAGAAGCTCCAGTACTGATGTTGTGAGCGATTGAAAGAGAAAAAGGAGCTGGACAATTCTGGACATCAAGCACTTGGATCGGAGAAGATTAGCACGAGAAAAGCCCAAGTCACAGGCCACGTGGGAAAAGTCTTCTGGATAGAATAAACTTGGAAATATTATATTTTTATGACTTGTTCCTTACTCCAAGTTGTATTCTACTTAGGAAAGGTTTACCTAGGTCAAGACTATAAATATACTAGCCGTCCAATGTACTAGGAGAGTCGATTTTGAGAGAGCTTAACCATAAGAACTCTTGTGTTTCTTTCGTCTATCATGTTCTAAACTATCTTAGGGTTAGGTGAAGGTTGTCGACCATAGTAAGAGAAGATTGTATCTTGCTTCTTGTTCAATATAATACAAATATCGAAGTTTTCTTATTCTTTGCTCTTTATTCTTGCATCCAAGCTCGAGAGAGAAGTTTGTAAGCAATCCATTTATCTAATATCGAGAGAGTTAGATTCACGAAAGGAATAAGAACGGTGTTAGGTAACACTAACTCTGACCTAGGGATAGGTTATGAAGTTTCAGCGGCTAATAGAAGTGTGGGATTGGTTGTTGATTATAATTGATTCACGCCGAGAGGTATCATCAAAGACTAATCTTCAACAGTACTTCGACTTAGAGATAAGCGGAGGCATCAAAGGACACTTTGCCGAACTTTGGTAGAATCTGCCCAAGAGGAAGAGATTGCCGCGGCAGAGAACACTAACGCTGCCGAGGAAGTAAACTGCAGTGCTGCCGAGACAGTGTTGTGATATTGTATTGGACAGAAGCGGATCAGTCAACTCTGCTATACGACACAACTGGATCCTTCCCTCTTTCTCAATATTCGATCTCCCTTAATTTAGTTTTATTTATTTTAGTTATTAGCTTAATTCTACAATCTCATCATTTGTGTTATTTACTTTCTTCTACAGAAGCAAGAAGACGATAGGAAGGCATATTAAGTATACCAATCCCTGCGGAGAACGATACTTGATAAATACTTTTCATTTTACTATTTGACGTGTACACTTTCACAGAAATTGCGCTTTTATAACACGCATCAAGTACCTAAGGATTCGTTTTACATCTGTCCAATGTACATTGGGACCGCCGGTACACCCCATGGCGCAGCGGAACAAAATTATGACTGTCTTTCCAGTGATCCATGTACGTTTAATCCGGAATCAAGAGGAAGAGTTACGATAACTTACATTGGGTTCCTTGATAAACAGCAAAAACAGCAACTGGATTTGCGGTAATCACGATCTTTCGACAATTCGAATCTTTAGCCTCCACGAATATCGTCTCGGCCTCTACTCAGTTCACCCGGTTGAGAGAGCAAATCTCAAAAAATTGTTTTTCGTGATTCTAGGGTTTGGAATTCAGAATTCTCTATAGTGGCTGCTAGACCAATTGATCCTTTATATAGGTGTAACCTTAGGTATAAGAGTTTGATTCTGAATTGGTTTATAGGAAATAATTACTTTAATTATTTCCTTAAATTTCAGAATCTATATTTAATTCGAATTTAAAGAGTTTGATTCTGAATTGGTTTATAGGAAATAATTACTTTAATTATTTCCTTAAATTTCAGAATCTATATTTAATTCGAATTTAAAGAGTTTGATTCTGAATTGGTTTATAAGAAATAATTACTTTAATTATTTCCTTAAATTTCAGAATCTATATTTAATTCGAATTTAAAAGGGATATAATTACTTTAATTATATCCTTTATTTAAAATTTGGGATTAAATATAATCTACTTATACTTATATATATATTTGCTCTGTTTCAACCATTGGGTGTGACCCTGTAGGCTCATTATAACGTTAGTAATAATATTAGAACAATTCTAATATTAAAAAACAATGAGTGACATCTAGCAATATATCATTGTCATCTAAGTTACAAGAGATCATGATTCGATGTATCATGTCCGTGACCAACTCTTTTAATGTATTATATCCTTTTGTCCTTTTATATCTTTAATAGGCACAAGTCTTGGAATAGTCACACTTGTATAGCCTATTTTAATATTTCTTGATATCTAGAGTGGACTACTTTTAATGAATAATTTGTGATATCTCATATCAACATATTCAAGCATGGCCATGCATTTCTAGCCTCACTCAATCAAGTGGCCTTTGATATATTTTCCTATTATGTAGGAAGGACAAATCCTATCTTGATTATTCACATCTCACTACATATATTGTAATATGTCCAATGTCAGTTTTTATAGTGTAACTAATTACGAAACACATTTAACTGCATCAAAATATAAAACAACAGAGTTTGTGACCAGATGTTTGGCTTGTCAGCAAGTGAAGGCGGAACATCAGTGATGCGTGTAATAAAAGCGTAATCTGCGCAGTGTACACGTCGTAAGTAATAAAGTGATAAGTATATCGTGTATCGTCTCCACAGGGATTGGTGTACTTAATATGTCTTCTTATGGTCTTCTTGCTCTGTAAAAATAAAGAACACAGGTGAATTGGTTTTGGATTAAACTAATAACTAAAATAAAGGAGATTAAAATGAGAAAGAGGGAAGGATCCAGTTATATCGTATAGTGGATTTGATTGATCTGCTTCTGTTTAATACAATTGCACAACACTGTCTCGACAGCACTGCAGATTACTGCCTCGGCAGCGATAGTGTTTATCTGCCACGACAATCTCTTGCTCTTGGGCAGATTTTACCAAAGCTCGGCAAAGTGTCCTTGAATGCCTCCGCTTATCTCTAAGTCGAAGTACTTGATGCGTGTTATAAAAGCGCAATTCTTGTGCAAGTTTACACGTCAAGTAGTAAAATGATAAGTATTTATCAAGTATCGTTCTCCGCAGGGATTGGTATACTTAATATGCCTTCCTATCATCTTCTTGCTTCTGTAGAAGAAAATAAATAACACAAATGATGAGATTGTAGAATTAAGCTAATAACTAAAATAACTAAAACTAAAGTAAGGGAGATCGAATATTGAGAAAGAGGGAAGGATCCAGTTGTGTCGTATAGCAGAGTTGACTGATCCGCTTCTGTCCAATACAATATCACAACACTGTCTCGGCAGCACTGTAGTTTACTGCCTCGACAGTGTTAGTGTTCTCTGCCGCGGCAATCTCTTGCTCTTGGGCAGAGTCTATCAAAGTTCGGCAAAGTGTCCTTTGATGCCTTCGCTTATCTCTAAGTCGAAGTACTGTTGTAAATTAGTCCTTGATGATACCTCTCGGCGTGAATCAATTATAATAAACAACCAATCCCACACTTCTATTAGCCGCTGAAACTCTTAACTTATCCCTAAGTTAGAGTTAGTGTTACCTAACACTGTTCTTATTCCTTTCGTGAATCTAACTCTCTCGATATTAGATAAATTGATTGCTTACAAACTTCTCTCTCGAGCTTGGATGCAAGAATAAAGAGCAAAGAATAAGAAAACTTCGATACTTGTATTATATTGAACAAGAAGTAAGATACAATCTTCTCTTACTCTGGTCGACAACCTTCACCTAACCCTAAGATAGTTTAGAACATGATCGGCGAAAGAAACACAAGAGTTCTTAGGGTTAAGCTCTCTCAAAATCGGCTCTCCTAGTACATTGGACGGCTAGTATATTTATAGTCTTGACCTAGGGTAAACCTTTCCTAAGTAGAATACAACTTGGAGTAAGGAATAAGTCATAAAAATATAATATTTCCAAGTTTATTCTATCTAGAAGACTTTTCCCACGTGGCCTTTAACTTGGGCTTTTCTCGTGCTAATCTTCTCCGATCCAAGTTCTTGATGTCCAAAATTGTTCAGCTCCTTTTTCTCTTTCAATCGCTCACAGCATCAGTACTGGAGCTTCTTCTGCCGCTGAATCGGTTCTGCCTCGGCATTACTGCTGCCTCGGCAGATAGTTCCTGCAACTGCACAAAAGGTGCTGTAAATCCTGTTTTTCCTGTAGATATTATCTTTAAAAGCTGTGGCAGCAAAACATCAGTTATTGTGCATTAAGTATATGCATCAGCTCGAATTGGTGTATATTGAGTACATAATGTTTATGAAAAGGAGTAGTAAATAATAGCCTTTTAGGCACTCATCAAATACCCCCAAACTCGAACTATTGCTTGTCCTCAAGCAATGCAAAACATCAAATTACCGAACCTTATTCTCCCTTGGTCTTACTTTTCCATCTATTCTCCCCATCATAACTATGTCTATTCCTTGGTTTTAGCCTCTAGTCTACTCAAGGGTTTTACTTGGAAACAAACTATAAGATTACGTGAGTGTGTGGGTTTTTGTGGACAAGGTTGATTAAAGGCTTTCTTAGACAAACTCTAAGTTCAAGACAAATAGAATTGGATTTAGTTCTCTCTTCTTAAAACAACAATGCTTGAGCCAATTTCAGGCACCTCAAAACATGTGTTTTCTCTTTTCCTCTTTTTCTTTTCTTTTGATAATAATTTCTTTAGCATACTAGAGCAAATTTCGGGCACCTATAGCATGAAGAAGAGTAATACTAGATCCGGTGATAGACACCTATAGTCACTTTTCCAAGGATTCTAAGTCTTTATCACCTAAGTTCATTAAAAGAATTCCTAAATCAAGCAAGTCCCAAAAATGTTTTATTTGTTTTTAACCTTATAGTAAGCTTCTAAGTTTTATTCCTTAAGTATTCTAAGGTTATCCCTTCAAAACAGAAACCTAGCCACGGTAAAGAGAAAGATTTCTATAGCCTTAAGAAAATAAACTAAGGCAGAGCAGATGTAGAGCACTACAAAAGTAAAAACAAAAAATTCAAGTAAAGGCAGCCTATATGACAAAAAAAAAATTCAATTGAGGCATCAAATTACTTCCCTTTTTCATGGTATTACCGCGGCAGTGGGCTGCCTCGGCAGTGCACTCATACCCCCAAACTCAAGCTGAGCATTGTCTGTTAGAGTATGCCCAAAGACCAATCATATGATGATTGTAAAGATACTTTTATTTACCAATTTTATTGAATAAAGGCATTGCCATTATTGTTTTCAGATATATGTGTCACATAAATTAAGAAATGATAAGGTCCATATAATAATATATGTATTATTATTAAAAGATCCTTAGTCAAGTATTATTATGGTTATGGACAATAATAATACGCTTAAGACTAACATGTGATTAATTGATGACAATGAGTTGTCATTGACATAGAGATGTCAGAATTAATACATGAATATATCAGTAGAGAATAATATATTGGATTGACCCACTATGAGCATATATCTTGGATTATTATGTGACGGTCACGATATTGCTCATAGTGACAACTATATGTATGATCCTTAGACTTGAGATTATTACTGTCTCAATATATGTTATTTTATGTCTTGATACAGTTAAACGTGTTTCGTAATTAGTTACACTATAAAAACTGACATTGGACATATTACAATATATGTGGTGAGATGTGAATAATCAAGATAGGATTTGTCCTTCCTACATAATAGGAAAATATATCAAAGGCCACTTGATTGAGTGAGACTAGAAATGCATGGCCATGCTTGAATACGTTGATATGAGATATCACAAATTATTCATTAAAAGTAGTCCACTCTAGATATCAAGAAACATTAAAATAGGCTATACAAGTGTGACTATTCTAAGACTTGTGCCTATTAAAGATATAAAAGGACAAAAGGATATAATACATTAAAAGAGTTGGTCACGGACATGATACATCGAATCATGATCTCTTGTAACTTAGATGACAATGATATATTGCTAGATGTCACTCATTGTTTTTAATATTAGAATTGTTCTAATATTATTACTAACGTTACAATGAGCCTACAGGGTCACACCCAATGGTTGAAACGGAGCAAAAATATATATGTATAAGTAGATTATATTTAATCCCGAATTTTAAATATAAAGGATATAACTAAAGTAATTATATCCCTTTTCAAATTCGAATTAAATATAGATTCCGAAAATTAAGGAAATAATAATATTAATTATTTCCTAAACAAACTCGGAATCAAACTCTTATACCTAGGGTTATACCTATATAAAGGATCTTTTGGTCTAGCAGCCAACATCAGAGAATTCCGAATTCCAAACCCTAGAATCACGAAAAACAGTTTTTCGAGATTTGCTCTCTCAACCGGGTGAACTGAGTAGAGGCCGAGACGATATTCGTGGAGGCTAAAGATTCGAATTGTCGAACGATCGTGATTACCGCAAATCCAGTTGCTGTTTTTGCTGTTTATCAAGGAACCCAATGTAAGTTATCGTAACTCTTCCTCTTGATTCCGGATTAAACGTACATGGATTACTGGAAAGACCGTCGTAATTTTGTTCCGCTGCGCCATGCGGTGTGCCGGCGGTCCCAACAGTGGTATCAGAGCCACTTGTACGATCCGTAATCAGGTTAAATACTTGGGTGATGCGATATGTTTAAGATGCATTATTTGTTTTACTATATCGGCGATATAAAAAATTTGATATTGCTAGTCGATTAGGGATACGATTAATATGTTAATCTGTTAATTACAGTCGCCATGTTGCTACAAGGGTTTTACGATAAACATATGTCAATCGGTGACATAGTGATCGACGAAATTGCGATAGCAGATCGCATTTAGGAAAAATGAATAATTGTTATTCCGATATGGAAAAATCTAAGGGATTTTAAAATCCCAAAAACACGATTCTGTTGATAAATCTTATCAAATCGTGATGTTTTTCCATAGAAAAATAATCGTTATTTTTCAAAATTTCCGGCCGGGGCCGCAAGGGGCGAAATAGATTGTAGGCCCATATTGGTAATATTAACGATTCCGTAGGCAACATAGATTGTAGGCCTATATTGGTAATATTAACGATTTCGTGATAGCAAATATATATGATATGTTTGCTTTGCACGGTGTTTGACATGCATGGTTATAGCCCCTTGATTTTACAATAGTTGTAAATTTTAAATACGGCCTGCGTGTCGTGCCTTTCTCTATCTCTATTGTACTTCTGTTCTCATCTTACTCCCTCGTATGTAAAACGAGTTTCTATAATTGTAATATTATTCCAAGAAGAAACTGAGACGTTTGGAGCAAAGGCGAGAAGATGCTTGGGAAGCATGTTTAGTGTAGAAATTAGGGTTTTAAGGTTCTCCCATTGGCTTGGGATGGGCCGCCTTAGTTTTTTATTTTGGGCTATAACCATTGCAATCCTTTTATTTTATATCTATCATGTATGTGATGCAATGTTTGATATATATCTTCTACTCGCATATATTGATGAGATCAATAAGGGCCAGATTAAAAGAAATAACGATGAGATATTTAATGTTTTCCCTCAAATAAATCTAAGTTAAAATTAGCCGTCCAATATTTGCCCTCGTTAAGGCCTTGATCGATCTTATGTGGGTTTTGCCAAAGCATTAACACATAAGTCCATCTTGGTTAAACGCGAAGAATAAACAAGTGATATTCGTCGGTCGTAATATTGGTAATAACTTAGTTAGGTTGTTCTAATAGGATTAGAAACCTAAAGGCTAAGTATTTGGTTAAGTCATTAGATGACTGAACAAGAGTTGTTCACCAAATGGAGGAGTTACATGAGATGTAATTAGTAAAGGTTACTTACCTAAATAACCTTTATCCTAAAAGAAAAGCCAAAGCTGATTTAGGAAATTGGTGAAATATGGATCCTCTCTCACTAGAAAAATTTTCGTTGAATTTTTCCGAAATTAAAAACGAGAGGGATTTTTAATTTTGAACAAAATAGTGGGAGTATTTTATAAACAAAGACCTATTTATAATATTTCAAATTGGTAAATTTACTTTATATATTTCTATTGTTGTAGATCTAAATGGCAAACAACACTATATCACTGCGATCACTCCTTGAGAAGGAGAAACTCAATGGCATAAACTTCCTTGATTGGTACCGCAATTTGAGAATTGTTCTCAAACAGGAAAAAAAAGAATATGTCATTGAACAACCTGTTCCAAAAGAATCGGCAACTAATGCTTCTAGTGCTATCAAAGACAAGTTTAAGAAACATACGGATGACATGTTAGATGTCGAATGTCTTATGCTTGCTACCATGACTCCTGATCTTCAGAAGCAACATGAGGACATGGTTGCATATGATATGATTCAAAACCTCAAAGAAATATATGAGGAGCAAGCACGTCAAAAGAGGTATGAGACCTCTAAAGCTCTATTTCAGTGCAAAATGGTAGAGGGATCTCCTATAGGAGCTCATGTCATTAAGATGATAGGCTATATCCAAACGTTGGAAAAGCTGGGTTTTCCTCTCAAGGATGAATTGGCTACTGATGTTGTTCTGCAATCGTTGCCGAATAGCTTCAATCAATTTGTCCTTAATTTCAACATGAATGAAATTAACAAAACTTTGCCACAGTTACTTGGCATGTTACGAACTGCTGAGAAAAATATGTCTAAGGGTGGACCTAAGCCCATTCTGATGGTCCGCAAGGACAAAGGAAAGGGAAAGACAGTGGCAAAGAACAAGGGTAAAGGTAAGCTTATACCCAAAAGACATGATGCACTGAAACCCAAAGGGGGAGTTAACAAGGAAGGGAAGTGTTTCCACTGCAATAAGACCGGACATTGGAAAAGAAATTGCCTCATTTACCTTGAAGAGGTCAAGAAGGCAAAAGCAGATGGTGCATCTGCTTCAGGTATTTATGTTATCGATGTGAATCTGTCAACATCTTCTTCTTGGGTATTAGATACCAGTTGTGGTTCTCACATTTGTACTTCTGTACAGGGACTGCAAAAGAGAAGGAATCTAGCTAAGGGAGACGTAGACCTACGAGTGGGAAATGGAGCAAGAGTTGCTGCATTAGCCATAGGAACATACGTTTTATCTTTACCTAGTGGACTTGATTTACATTTAGAAGATTGTTACTTTGTGCCTAGTTTGACTAAAAATATTATTTCTATTTCTTGTTTGGACAAGATTGGATTTGAGATTATTATTAAGAATAATTGTTGTTCTTTTTATCTCGATAATGTTTTTTATGGTTCAGCATAATTGGTTAATGGCTTATATATTTTAAATCTAGAAAATGCCATTTATAACATAAATACCAAAAGATCAAAAACAAATGACTCAAATCAAACTTATCTCTGACATTGTCGTTTAGGCCATATAAGTGAGAAACGCATATCAAGACTCCATAAAGATGGATTCTTAGATTCATTTGTTTTCGAACAACTGGATGTATGTGAATCTTGCTTATTAGGAAAAATGACTAAGGCTCCTTTTAATAGTAAAAGTGAGCGAGCAAGTGATTTGTTGGGATTAATACATAGTGATGTATGTGGACCAATGAACACACAAGCTAGAGGTGGATTTCAGTACTTCATCACTTTCACTGATGACTTCAGTCGATATGGTTACATTTACCTTATGCGCCATAAATCTGAGGCTATCGAAAAATTTAAAGAATTCAAGAATGAAGTACAAAATCAACTAGGCAAGAGTATTAAAGCACTTCGATCAGATCGAGGTGGAGAATACTTAAGCATAGAATTTGATGAACTCCTTAAAGAATGTGGGATTGTCTCACAACTTACTCCACCAGGTACACCACAGTGGAATGGAGTTTCTGAAAGGAGAAATCGAACTTTGTTAGACATGGTTCGATCAATGATGAGTCATAGTGATCTTCCGACTTCTTTTTAGGGACATGCACTAGAAACAGCTGCTTTCACTTTAAATCGTGTACCGTCTAAATCTGTTCAAAAGACACCATATGAGATATGGACTGGAAAACGTCCTAGTATGTCTTTTATGAAGATTTGGGGTTGCGAAGCATATGTCAAACATCAGATGTCTACAAAGCTCGAACCCAAATCTCATAAGTGTAACTTTGTTGGATATCCCAAAGAAACTAAGGGATATTATTTCTTTAACCCTAAAGAGAACAAAGTGTTTGTTGCTCGAACAGAAGTTTTTCTCGAAAGAGAATTTCTCAATAAAAAAGGAAAGGGTAGAGACATTGAACTTGGAGAAGTTCAAGAACAACAATTCACTGAACCTGAGATTGAACATGTTCCACAAATTGTTGAGGAACAGTCAACAGATTTAGAAACACAACCACTACGCAGGTCCACAAGAGAACGCCATGCACTTGAGAGATATGGATTTCTCATTACCACGCATGGAGATGTTCTCATTATGGATCAAGATGAGCCAAGAACTTATCAAGAGGCAGTATCGAGTCCAAACTCTGAGAAATGGCTTGAGGCCATGAAATCTGAGATGGAATCCATGTCAGTCAACCAAGTATGGACTTTGGTTGAATCACCTGAAGGGGTAAAACCTATAGGGTGTAAATGGGTTTTCAAGAAGAAAACCGACATGGATGGAAACATACAAACATACAAGGGGCGACTAGTCGCTAAAGGTTTTCGACAAGTTCATGGTATTGACTATGACGAAACTTTCTCCCCTGTAGCTATGTTTAAATCCATCCGGATCTTGCTTGCTATAGCTGCATTCCATGATTATGAAATTTGGCAAATGGACGTCAAAACCGCTTTCCTTAATGGAAAACTTGAAGAGGATGTGTATATGACACAACCAGAAGGTTTTGTCGCTCCAGGAAATGCTAGAAAGGTTTGTAAGCTACAAAGGTCCATTTATGGACTAAAGCAAGCTTCTCGAAGCTGGAATCTTCGTTTCAATGATGCGATCAAAGAGTTTGGTTTTATCAAGAACGAAGATGAGCCTTGTGTTTACAAGAAGACTAGTGGGAGCATTGTTTCTTTCCTAATCTTGTATGTAGATGACATACTTCTTATAGGAAACGATATACCTACCTTACAGTCAGTTAAGACTTGGTTAAGTAGTTGTTTCTCTATGAAAGATTTGGGTGAGGCAGCATATATATTAGGGGTTAAGATCTATAGAGATAGATCTAGACGACTTCTAGGTCTGAGTCAAAGTACATATATAGACAAAGTTCTAAAGAGATTTAGTATGGAAGAATCCAAGAAAGGATTCTTACCTATGAGACATGGTATATCTCTTTCGAAGGAAATGTGTCCTTCAACTCCACAAGAAAGAGAACGAATGAGTAAGATTCCATATGCTTCGGCCATTGGTTCTATCATGTATGCCATGATATGTACTCGACCAGATGTATCGTATGCCTTAAGCATGACAAGTCGATATCAGGTAAACCCTGGTGAAAGTCACTAGGTAGCAGTCAAAAACATCCTTAAGTACTTGAGAAAAACTAAGGATACATTTCTTGTCTATGGAGGCAAAAAAGAGCTTAGTATAAAAGGTTATACTGATGCTAGTTTCCAAACAGATAAGGATGACTCAAGATCGCAATCCGGATTTGTGTTTTGTCTTAACGGAGGTGCTGTAAGCTGGAAAAGTTCTTAGCAAGATACAGTAGTTGATTCTACGACAGAGGCTGAGTATATTGCAGCCAGTGAAGCAGCAAAGGAAGCTGTTTGGATCAAAAAGTTCATATCCGAACTAGGGGTTGTTCCAAGCATATCAGATGCTATAGAACTCCGTTGTGATAACAATGGAGCCATTGCACAAGCAAAGGAACCCAGATCTCATCAACGATCCAAACATATTCTTAGACGCTTCCATCTCATTCGAGAGATTATAGATCGAGGAGATGTGGAAATATGCAAAGTACACACAGACAATAACATTGTTGATCCCTTGACGAAGCCTCTGACACAACAGAAGCATGATCGTCACACTGAGTCACTCGGTATTAGATATGTGAGTGATTGGTCTTAGTGCTAGTGGAAGATTGTTAGAGTATGCCCAAAGACCAATCATATGATGATTGTAAACATACTTTTATTTACCAATTTTATTGAATAAAGACATTGCCATTATTGTTTTCAGATATATGTGTCACATAAATTGAGAAACGATAAGGTCCATATAATAATATATATATTATTATTAAAAGATCCTTAGTCAAGTATTATTATGGTTATGGACAATAATAATACGCTTAAGACTAACATGTGATTAATTGATGACAATGAGTTGTCATTGACATAGAGATGTCAGAATTAATACATGAATATATCAGTAGAGAATAATATATTGGATTGACCCACTATGAGCATATATCTTGGATTATTATATGACGGTCACGATATTGCTCATAGTGACAACTATATGTATGATCCTTAAACTTGAGATTATTACTATCTCAATATATGTTATTTTATGTCTTGATACAGTTAAACGTGTTTCGTAATTAGTTAAACTATAAAAACTGACATTGGACATATTACAATATATGTAGTGAGATGTGAATAATCAAGATAGGATTTGTCCTTCCTAAATAATAGGAAAATATATCAAAGGCCACTTGATTGAGTGAGACTAGAAATGCATGGCCATGCTTGAATACGTTGATATGAGATATCACAAATTATTCATTAAAAGTAGTCCACTCTAGATATCAAGAAACATTAAAATAGGCTATACAAGTGTGACTATTCTAAGACTTGTGCCTATTTAAGATATAAAAGGACAAAAGGATATAATACATTAAAAGAGTTGGTCACGGACATGATACATCGAATCATGATCTCTTGTAACTTAGATGACAATGATATATTGCTAGATGTCACTCATTGTTTTTAATATTAGAATTGTTCTAATATTATTACTAACGTTACAATGAGCCTACAGGGTCACACCCAATGGTTGAAACGGAGCAAAAATATATATGTATAAGTAGATTATATTTAATCCCAAATTTTAAATATAAAGGATATAATTAAAGTAATTATATCCCTTTTCAAATTCGAATTAAATATAGATTCCGAAAATTAAGGAAATAATAATATTAATTATTTCCTAAACAAACTCGGAATCAAACTCTTATACCTAGGGTTATACCTATATAAAGGATCTTTTGGTCTAGCAGCCAACATCAGAGAATTTCGAATTCCAAACCCTAGAATCACGAAAAACAGTTTTTCGAGATTTGCTCTCTCAACCGGGTGAACTGAGTAGAGGCCGAGACGATATTCGTGGAGGCTAAAGATTCGAATTGTCGAACGATCGTGATTACCGCAAATCCAGTTGCTGTTTTTGCTGTTTATCAAGGAACCCAATGTAAGTTATCGTAACTCTTCCTCTTGATTCCGGATTAAACGTACATGGATTACTGGAAAGACCGTCGTAATTTTGTTCCGCTGCGCCATGGGGTGTGCCGGCGGTCCCAACATTGTCCTCAATGCTCAAAACATACAGCAAGTAAAAAGAAAAGGCAGTAAGTTATTCAGATTCTGAAGAGCTGCTGGGAACAGCTGCTCTCCGAGGTTTTCCTGCCGATGCTTTTAGTCTGGACCCTTGTCCTGGTGACTGCTGCATTTTTGCTTGGCGGGGTGGCTGCACTCTTGTAGGTGTTGGCTTCTACCGTGGGGCAGTAACTTCTTCTCCTTCTTCTTCGTCACTGAGTACTTCTGTCTGCATAATGTTTGTTCCTCCTGCTACCTCGGCATATGGTACTCCTTCTTGGGCATACTGGTGCTCGGCATGGGATGAGCTGTGGCTCTGACACTGTGCACTGCCGCGGCAGCAAACTTCCTGCTGTGAACTATTTCTCTGTTATTCTTGCTTTATAATCCTAAAAAAAAATCAATAAAAACGATAAAACATATAATCATGAAAGATAAGAAAATAAATAACCTAAAATATTAAATAATAAAAAAAAATTCATAACTAAATTAATCCTAATATAATAATAAAATAAGAGAAGGGAAGAGTTTAAGTTATTGAGGGAGTGCATGCAAATGCATCTCCCAATTTGTCCCTCTCTTTGTGGCCAGAAGGATGTTTCTGCAAGTGTTGGCCATTTTTGTTTTCTGCCTCCACCTTGGGCTTAATTCTCTTGCCGAATGTTCTGCCGAGCATGCTGCTAAGGCAGGATGTTTTTGTGGCATCTGTTGTGTGGAGGGCTTTGCATTCTTCTGGATCATCATATTTCTTTAGATTATGGAATGCATTGATTTTGACTTGTTGGTCATTGACCCTCATAGTCAACTCTCCATTTTCCACATCAATTAATGTTCGTCTAGTGGCAAGGAAAGGTCTTCCCAGGATGATCGGTGCATTGTCGTCTGCTTCACAATCGAGGATAAGAAAGTCAGCCAAAAAAATAAATTTATCGACTCTTACTAGTATGTCCTTAATTTTTCCTTCGGGGTGTACATATGATCGATCCGCAAGTTGGAGCTCCACTGTTGTAGGTTTTGCCCATCCTATTCCAAGCTTTTGGAAGACGGATTTGGGCATCAAGTTGATGCTTGTTCCTAGGTCACATAGTGCCTTTCCTTCATAGTTGTTCTCAATTGCACAAGGTATGGTGAAACATCCAGGATCGTTTAGTTTGGGTGGCATGCGATTGTGCAGCATTGCCATGCATCCTTCAGTAGCTGCCACTGTCTCAAACTCACCAAGCCTCCTTCTTTTAGACACAATGTCTTTCAAGAATTTAGCATAGTTGGGCATTTGTTCAATTACCTCAACTAATGGCAAGTTGATGTGAACTTGCTTAAGAATGTCCACGAACTTCTTAAACTGATGGTCCTGTTTCTGTTTTTTCAACCTTTGTAGGAAGGGTGGTGGTGGTCTCATCTCTTCCAGGGTCTCATTGGTTTGAAATTTAATACCTGGAATTACTGGTTCTTTTGCTGCCGCGGCAGGTTGGTTATGTACTACTGGTTCTTCTGTCGGGGCAGTTCTTTCTTCAGGAACATGATCAGTGATGCATGTTATGAAAGTGCAATTCTTGTGCAAGCGTACATGTCAAGTAGTAAAATGATAAGTATTTATCAAGTATCGTTCTCCGTAGGGATTGGTATACTTAATATGCCTTCCTATCGTCTTCTTGCTTCTGTAGAAGAAAATAAATAACACAAATGATGAGATTGTAGAATTAAGCTAATAACTAAAATAACTAAAACTAAAGTAAGGGAGATCGAATATTGAGAAAGAGGGAAGGATCCAGTTGTGTCGTATAGTAGAGTTGACTGATCCACTTCTGTCTAATACAATGTCATAACACTTTCTCGGCAGCAATGCAGTTTACTGCCTCGGCAGTGTTAGTGTTCTCTGCCACGGCAATCTCTTGCTCTTGGACAGAGTCTATCAAAGTTCAGCAAAGTGTCCTTTGATGCCTTCGCTTATCTCTAAGTCGAAGTACTGTTGTAAATTAGACCTTGATGATACCTCTCGGCGTGAATCAATTGTAATAAACAACCAATCCCACACTTCTATTAGCCGCTGAAACTCTTAACTTATCCCTAAGTTAGAGTTAGTGTTACCTAACACCGTTCTTATTCCTTTCGTGAATCTAACTCTCTCGATATTAGATAAATGGATTGCTTACAAACTTCTCTCTCGAGCTTGGATGCAAGAATAAGGAGCAAAGAATAAGAAAACTTCGATACTTTTATTATATTGAACAAGAAGCAAGATACAATCTTCTCTTACTATAGTAGACAACCTTCACCTAACCCTAAGATAGTTTAGAATATAATAGTCGAAAGAAACACAAGAGTTCTTAAGGTTAAGCTCTCTCAAAATCGGCTCTCCTAGTACATTGGATGACTAGTATATTTATAGTCTAGACCTAGGGCAAACCTATCCTAAGTAGGATTACTACTTGAAGTAGGATTACAATAAAAATATAATATTTCTAAGTTTGTTCCTAATAGAAAGCTTCTTCTCTTGTGGTCTTTGACTTGGTCTTTTCTCGTGCTACTCTGCTCCGATCCAAGTGCTTTATGTCCAGAATTGTTCAGCTCCTTTTTCTCTTTCAATCGCTCACAGCATCAGCACTGGAGCTTCTGCTGCCTCGACATGACTGCTGCCTCGGCATTACTGCTGCCTCTTCATTGGCTCTGTCTCGGCATTACGGCTGCCTCGGTAGGTGTTTCCTGTAACTGCACAAAAAGTGTTGTAAAGCCTTCTTTTTCTACAAATATTATCTTTATAAGCTATGGTAGCAAAATATCGATTATTATGCATTAAGTATATGTATCAGCTCGAATTGGAGTATATTGAGTGCATAATGCAATAAAAAGAATAATATATAATAGCCTTTTAGGCACTCATCAATCAGCATCCAAGTCATCTTAATTTTGTCTTTCTGGTTGGACTTTTTCTGTTGGTTGCCCTGTATTTTCCTTCAGTTGTAGGTCGCTTCTGGTTGTGATTGCTTTGCATTGTTCATGGCCCATTGCCTTAGCAATTTTAGTATTGCTAGGTAGTCCTCCTTGTGGTCTAGTGTTTTGTCTTTGAGCAAATTGACCAACTTGGGTTTCTAATGATTTTATGGCAGCCTCCTGGTTCTGCAGCCTCATTTCAGTTCTGTTCATGAAGTCATCAGTTCTCTTCATGAAACTGCTATTCTCTATCATGTATGATTCTGTTTTCATCATGAAGGCCTTGAGAGAATTTTCCAGTGAGTTTATTATGGGTTGCTACTGTGGCATTGACTGCTGACCTTGCTACTGCGGCAGATGTTGCATTTGTTGCTGCGGCAGATGTTGCATTTGCTGCTGCGGCAGATGTTGCATTTGCTGCTTGAAACCAGGGGTTTGATTTATTGGGTTTAAGGCATTTTTAGGATTGCTCCATGAAAAATTCGGATGCCTTTTCCATGATGGGTTGTATGTGTTGGACATCATGTTATTATTCCTATTATAGTTTCCAACATATAAGCTATATTCTTCATCTTGCATACAATCAGACGAATCTATAGCCTTAACCTCATATGTACTTTGTTGTTCTTGAATATTCTGAACCATCTTAGTTAAGGATGCCAATTGTGCTGCCACTGAGTTGGATGTTTCAATTTCATTGACTGTGGCATGGCGTCTTACTCCTCTTCGCCTAGATGTGGGAAATTGGAAATCGTTCCTTGCGAGTTTGTTCAGAATTTCAATGGCTTCTGAGGGGGCTCTGTCCAGTAATGTTCCATTGGCAGAAGCATCTAACATCATCCTTGTGGAGGCATTAGTGGCATTGTAGAACATTGATACTTGTGTCCACAAGGGAAAACCGTGTAGAGGGCATCTGTTTAATAATTCTCTATAGCGCTCCCATGCCTCGTACATTGGTTCATCATCATCTTGCCGGAAATAAGTGATTTCATTACGTATGCGATCATATAAATTACTAAGGTTGAAACGCATAATGAATTCTCGGCAGAGTTCATCCCAAGATCCTATAGATCCTGCTGGGATGCCATTTAACCAGGTCTTGGCCCTATCCCTCAGTGAATAGAGGAACAATTTCAGCCTTAAAATGTCTTCATGGACTCCTTGGATTTTGAATGAATTGCACACTTCCATGAAAGACTTAAGATGATGCCTGGCATCTTCAGTTGCAGACCCACTAAACTGTCCAATAGTGTTTAACATGTTGAACATGACAGGTTTTAGTTCAAAGTGGGTTGCTTCTATTTCTGGTGTGACCACTCTAGGGTTCAGTCCATTCAAATCTTCCACCAGGAAATCTCTGACAGTTCTCTGCTGCGGCAGTAATGGCTGAGGTAGTGGCTGCTGCGGCAATGGTGGCTCTTGAATTCCTCCATGGTCTGCAGGTAAATTCTAGGCTGCTGGTGGATTTGCCATAGCTGCTTGAATCCTTCTTCTTAGCCTTAAGTATGTACGTTCGATCTCTGGATTGAATTCATATAAGGGACTGCTTGGGTTGGCTCTGGTCATACACCAAAAATAAACCTAAATTAAAAATAACCTAATAAATAAAAATAAATAAAAGAATTAAAAAAATTTAAAGAAGACAAAATTTAGTTGTCAATCCTCGGCAACAGCGCCAAAAACTTGATGCGTGTTATAAAAGCGCAATTCTTGTGCAAGTGTACACGTCAAGTAGTAAAATGATAAGTATTTATCAAGTATCGTTCTCCGCAGGGATTGGTATACTTAATATGCCTTCCTATCGTCTTCTTGCTTCTCTAGAAGAAAATAAATAACACAAATGATGAGATTGTAGAATTAAGCTAATAACTAAAATAACTAAAACTAAAGTAAGGGAGATCGAATATTGAGAAAGAGGGAAGGATCTTATTGTGTTGTATAACAGAGTTGACTGATCCGCTTCTCACAACACTGCCTCGGCAGCACTGCAGTTTACTGCCTCGGCAGTGTTAGTGTTCTCTGCCGCGACAATCTCTTGCTCTTGGGCAGAGTCTATCAAAGTTTGGCAAAGTGTCTTTTTATGCCTCCGCTTATCTCTAAGTCGAAGTACTGTTGTAAATTAGTACTTGATGATACCTCTCGGCGTGAATCAATTGTAATAAACAACCAATCCCACACTTCTATTAGCCGCTGAAACTCTTAACTTATCCCTAAGTTAGAGTTAGTGTTACCTAACACCGTTCTTATTCCTTTCGTGAATCTAACTCTCTCGATATTAGATAAATGGATTGCTTACAAACTTCTCTCCCAAGCTTGGATGCAAGAATAAAGAGCAAAGAATAAGAAAACTTCGATACTTGTATTATATTGAACAAGAAGCAAGATACAATCTTCTCTTACTATGGTCAACAACCTTCACCTAACCCTAAGATAGTTTAGAACATGATCGGCGAAAGAAACACAAGTGTTCTTAGGGTTAAGCTCTCTCAAAATCAGCTCTCCTAGTACATTGGACGGCTAGTATACTTATAGTCTTGACCTAGGGTAAACCTTTCCTAAGTAGAATACAACTTGGAGTAAGGAACAAGTCATAAAAATATAATATTTCCAAGTTTATTCTATCTAGAAGACTTTTCCCACGTGGCCTTTGACTTGGGCTTTTCTCGTGCTAATCTGCTCCGATCCAAGTGCTTGATGTCCAGAATTGTTCAGCTCCTTTTTCTCTATCAATCGCTCACAACATCAGTACTGGAGCTTCTTCTGCCGCGGCATCGGTTCTGCCTCGGCATTACTGTTGCCTCGGCAGGTAGTTCCTGCAAATGCACAAAAGGTGCTGTAAAGCCTGTTTTTCCTGCAGATATTATCTTTATAAGCTGTGGCAACAAAGCATCAGTTATTGTGCATTAAGTATATGCATCAGCTCGAATTGGTGTATATTGAGTACATAATGTTTATGAAAAGGAGTAGTAAATAAAAGCCTTTTAGGCACTCATCAGTACTGTTGATGACCAGTCCTTGATGATACCTCTCGGCGTGAATCAATTATAATCATCAACCAATCCCACACTTCTCTTAGCCGCTGAAACTCTTAACCTATCTCTAGGCATAGTTAGTGATTGAAACACCGTACTTATTCCTTTCGTGAATCTAACTCTCTCGATATTAGATAAATGGATTACTTACAAACTTCTCTCTCGAGCTTGGATGCAAGAACAAAGAATGACAAAGAATAAGCAAACTTTGATACTTTATTGTATTGAAAGAAGAAACAAGATACAATCTCCTCACACTAATATTCGACAACCTTCACCTAACCCTAAGAAAGCTTAGAACATAATGGAAGAAAGAAACACAATAATTCTTAGGGTTAAGCTCTCTTAATTCGCCTCTCTAGTACAATGGACAACTAGGGTATATGTAGTTTAGGTCTAGGGCAAACCTTTCCTAAATAGGAATACTACTTGGAGTAGGATTACATTAATTTCCAAGAATAAAATATTTCCAAGTTTATTCTAACTAGGATGCTTTTCCCTTTATGGACCTTTGACTTGGGCTTTTCACGTACTAATCAGCTCCGATCCATATGCTTGATGTCCAGAATTATCCAGCTCCTTTCTTTCTTTCAATCGCTCACAGCATCAGTACGGGAGCTTCTGCTGCCGCGGCCATGATTCTGCCTCGGCACCACTGCTGCCTCGGAAAGACATTCCTGCAATTACATAAAAGATGTCGTAAAGCTTGCTTTTTCTACAGATATTATCTTTATAAGCTATGGCAGCAAGACATCAGTTATTGTGGATTAAGTATATGCATCAGCTCGATTTGGTGTATATTGAGTGCATAATATCCATGAAAGGAGTAGTAAAAAATAGCCTTTTAGGCACTTATCAAATACCCCCAAACTCGAACTATTGCTTGTCCTCGAGCAATGCAAAACATCAAATTGCCGAACCTTATTCTCCTTTGGTCATACTTTTCTATCTATTCTCCCCACCATAACTATGTCTATTCCTTAGTTTTAGCCTCTAGTTTACTCAAGTAAAAGGCAGGTATATGCAAAAATTTTCAATTAAGGAAAAATTTACTCCCTTTTCTGGTAAGGCCGCGGCAGTGGGCTGCCTCGGCAGTGCACCCATACCCCCAAACTCAAACTGAGCATTGTCCTCAATGCTCCAATCACACAGCAGGTAAACACAAAAAAAATAAGTAAAAGGCAGTGAAAATTTATTCAGGTTCTGAAGAACTGCTTGTAGCAATTTTTCGTCTAGGTTTTCCTGTCGACTCCTTCATTCTGGATCCTTGTGCTAGTGATTGAATTTTTGCTTGTCTAGGTGGTTGCACTCTTGTTGGTGTTGGTTTTCGAAAAGGGGCGTTCACTTCTTCGCCTTCTTCTTCTTCGGCAACTTCTTCTGTATGCATTATGTTTGTTTCTCCTCCTGCCTCGGCATCTGGTTCTTCTTCCTTGGATGAGTTTTGGTGCATATACTCATCGATTTCTCTGGAGAGACTGCTCATAGGGATGGGAACCCTTGGGGGAGTTCGAAAAGCTGCTCTCCTTTTGTTCGGCCGCCTGTTGGTGGATGATGCCGCGGCCGAACCTGCTGGCCTAGATGGACCAGCGGCGTTGAACTGTTGCGAAGGCCTGGAGGGGGAGGACAGTCTCGGCCCTGGTGCAGTGGTGGTTTCTGTGTAGGGCGCTGCAGTGACAAATATGTTGGCAGGGAAGTCTGGAAAGTGCATCCCTTGGCTGGGGAAGTTTTGGATCATCATTTGGGCGAGAGTGTTGTTGAAGTCTCTCTGGTATTCCATGTATCTCTGCTGGCGAAGGTCCATGTCTGTCATCCTCTATAGAATCTCTTGGTAAGGATCTGCTGCGGCAGCGGCTTGGGCAGTACCAGGCATGTTTACCGTGTACTGTCCTCCGGTAGTAAAATCGGCAGTGAACTGTTGAGGAGTTGCTTGCACTAGGTCTGCCTGCGTGATCTGCATTATCTTGTGTCAGAATTCTCTAGTCCAGCCTTGCCTTGGGGGTGTGTATTCGTCCGTATCTTCGATTGGTACACCTACAGCAATACATAAAGCAGAAATTAAACAAGGGAAGTATAAAGGACCTCTTTCTTTCTTACCGCATTCATATATTTCTCGGAAAATAATTTCTCCGACATCAATGCTCCTCTTGTTCATGATTGATTGGATGACCACCAATCGTCTCCGGCCTATCGTGCTGTTGTGGGATGTGGGGATGAGGCGTCTCTTGACAAAGGTACACCAAAGCTTAGCCTCGGGCTTGAGGCTTTGCCTTGCTACAGAACCTCTATGGGCACCGGTTTCCCAAGGAGTCTTGTTGTAGCAAAGGTCATCCTTGATCAACTCATAGTCTTCATTGGTGGCCTCTTCATAGAACTCGGCATGGATATCACGTATAGGGATGAGCCCATAGTATTGGTTAATTGTCTCGGCATCCAGCTTGATGGCCCTGCCCCGGCAGTGGACATATAAGGAGTCTTTGCTCGGCCAGTGCGCGTAAAACTCCCGCACTATGGTGGCATTTGCTTGGGGAGGTTGTAGGCAAAAGATCTCCCAATCTTGATATTTTATCTTGTCAAACAAGAATTATTCGATGCCATAGTTGTCTTCATTGGAGTGTTGGAACCCTTGTTCCTCCCACAACTGCCGAGCAATAAACGATCTGTTGAATCGGTCTGCAATAGCGGCAGGGGCAAAACGATTGTATGCTGCCATGGATGATTGATGAAGAATTTGGAGATTGTGGAGATTTTCTGAAAATTTCAAGAATGCTTGTGAGTAGGCAGAGAGTACTGTAAGAGCAAGATTAGTAAAGAATTTAAAGAAAACAAGAATGCAAAAGTGAATAGTTCAAATGAGGGAGTTGCTTATATAGGCCTCGGCCTTGTGGCCGTTTGAAACCACTAGCCGTTTTGTAGTCGTTAGCCTTTACTGCCGTTTGAAATAGTTACTGTCGCGGCAGGAATCTTGGCAGATAGCCGTTACACTGTTTTTGTTCGTTGGGGACTGCTACGGCTCTGACACTGTTTACTGCCTCGACAGAATTCCTGTTGTGAACTATTTCTCCTTTATTCTTGTTGATTGTCCTAAAAAAACAAAAACAAGAAAATTAATTAAAGACAAAAAATAATTATAGAAGGTAAATCTAAACTAAACTATTCCTAATATAATAAGAAAATAAAAGGGAAAAGATTAAGTTACTGGTGGAGTGCATGCAAATGCATCTCCCATGGTGCTTGTCTCTTATTGGCCAGAATGATGTTTTTTTAAATGTTGGCCTTTCCCTTTGGTTTCATGTCCATCCTTATGTGTTGCCTCTATTTTGGACTTAATCCTCTTGCCAAATATTCTGCCGAGCATGCTGCCAAGGCAGGATATCTTGGTGGTTGCATCTTCTGTATAGAGGGCTTTGCACTCTTCTGGATCATCATATGTTTTTAAATTGTGAAAGGCATTGAGTTTAACTTGTTGTTCATTGACCCTCATAGTCAACTCTCCTTTTTCCACATCAATGAGTGTCCGTCCAGTGGCAAGGAAAGGTCTTCCCAGGATGATCGGTGCATTATCATCTGCTTCACAATCAAGGACAAGGAAGTCAGCAGGAAAAATAAATTTATCGACTCTTACCAGTATGTCCTCGATTTTTCCTTCGGGATGCACATAGGATCTATCCGCAAGTTGGAGCAACACTATTGTAGGTTTTGCCCTTCCTATTCCAAGCTTTTGAAAAACTGATTTGGGCATTAGGTTGATGCTTGCTCCTAAGTCACATAGGGCCTTTCCTTCATAATTGTTACCTATCGCACAAGGTATAGTAAAGCATCCAGGATCCTTCAGTTTGGGTGGCATGCGATTGTGCAGTTTTGCCATGCATCCTTCCGTTGCTGCCACTGTCTCAAACTCACCAAGCCTCTTTCTTTTAGACACAATGTCTTTCAAGAATTTAGCATAGTTGGGCATTTGTTCAATTGCCTCAACAAATGGCAAGTTGATGTGGACTTGCTTTAAAATATCCAGGAACTTTTTAAACTGATGGTCCTATTTTTGTTTTTTCAACCTTTATGGGAAAGGTGGTGGTGGTCTCATTTCTTCCAGGGTTTCATTAGTTTGAAATTTGATACCTGGCACCACTGGTGTGTTTACTGCCTCGGCAGGTTGTACAGGTACTGCTGGTTTAACTGCCTAGGCAATGCTTTCTTCTAGAACATGATCAGCATCCAAGTCCTCCCTGTCTGATTTCTCTGGTATTGCTGGTGGGAATTTGTTTAGTGGGTTTACTGCTTTTTCCTTAAGTTGTAGGCCACTTCTTGTAGTGATTGCTTTGCATTGTTCATGGCCTATTACCTTAGCAACCTCAGTATTGTTAGGTAGTCCTCCTTGTGGTCTAGTGTTTTGTCTTTGAGCGAACTGACCAACTTGGTTATCTAATGATTTAATTGCTGCCTCTTTGTTCTGCAGCCTCATCTCAGTTCTATTCATAAAGTCATCAGTTCTTTTCATGAAACTGCTATTCTCAGCCATATATGATTCTGTTTTCATCATGAAGGCCTTAAGAGAATTTTCCAGTGAATTCATGGGCTACTGCTGAGGCATCTGCTGTTGCGGCATTGACTGTTGTGCTTGCTGCTGCGGCAGATGTTGCATCTGCTGTTGTAAACCAGGAGCTTGATTTATTGGATTCAAGGCATTGTTAGGATTGCTCCATGAAAAGTTTGGATGCCTTTTCCATGATGGGTTGTATGTGTTGGACATCATATTATTTCTATTATAGTTTCCAACATATAGGCTAGATTCTTCATCTTGCATACATTCAGAAGAATTTATAGCCTTAATCTCATGTGTGCTCTATTGTACTTGCATGTTCTGGACCATCTTAGTTAAAGAAGCCAATTGTGCTGCCACTGAATTAGATGTTTCAAGTTCATTAACTGTGGCATGACGTCTTACCCCTCCTCGCCTAGATGTAGGGAATTGAAAATCATTCCTTGCGAGTTTGTTCAGAATCTCAATGGCTTCTTCAGGGGCTCTATCCAGGAGTGTTCCATTGGCAGAGGCATCTAACATCATCCTTGTTGAAGCATTAGTGGCATTGTAGAACATTGTCACTTGTGTCCACAAGGGAAATCCATGTAGAGGGCATCTATGCAATAACTATCTATAGCGCTCCCATGCCTCGTACATTGGCTCATCGTCTTCCTGCCAAAAAGAGGTAATTTCATTACGTACACGATCATATAAATTCGTAGGGTTAAAACGCGTAATGAATTCTCGGCATAGTTCATTCCAAGATCCTATAGATCCTATTGGAATGCTATTTAACCAGGTTTTGGCCCTATCCCTCAGTGAATAGGGGAACAATTTCAATCTCAAAATATCTTCATGGATTCCTTGAATTTTGAATGAGTTACAAACTTCCATGAATGATTTGAGATGCTGCCTGGCATCTTCAGTTGCAGACCCACTAAATTGTCCAATAGTGTTTAACATATTGAACATGACAGGTTTAAGTTCAAAGTGGGTTGCTTCTATTTCTGGTGTGACCACTCCAGGGTTTAGTCCATTAAGATCTTCCACCAGGAAATCTCTGACAGTAAGTTGTCGCGGCAGTAGTGGCTGCGGCATAGGCTGTTGCGGCAGTGGTGGCTGCGGAAGTCCTCCATGGCCAGCAGGTACATTCTGGGCTGCTGGTGGATCTGCCATGGCTGCTTGAATCTGTCTTCTTAACCTTAGGTATGTACGTTCAATCTCTGGATTGATCTCGTAGAAAGGACTGCTTGGGTTGGCCCTGGTCATACACCAAAAAGAAACTAGATTAAATATACCATAAAAATAAAAATAAATAAAAAAGCAAGAAAATTAAAGAAAACAAAATTTAGTTACCAATCCCCGGCAACGGCGCCAAAAACTTGATGCGTGTAATAAAAGCGCAATCTGTGCAGTATACACGTCGCAAGTAATAAAGTGATAAGTATATCGTGTATCGTCTCCACAGGGATTGATGTACTTAATATGTCTTTTTTTGGTCTTCTTGCTCTGTAAAATAAAGAACACAGGTGAATTGGTTTTGGATTAAACTAATAACTAAAATAAAGGAGATCAAATTGAGAAAGAGGGAAGGATCCAGTTGTATCGTATAGTGGATTTAATTGATCTGTTTTTGTCCAATACAATTGCACAACACTGTCTCGGCAGCACTGCAGATTACTGCCTCGGCAGCGATAGTGTTTATCTGCTGCGGCAATCTCTTGCTCTTGGGCAGATTTTACCAAAGCTCAGCAAAGTGTCCTTGAATGCCTCCGCTTATCTCTAAGTCGAAGTACTGTTGATGACCGGTCCTTGATGATACCTCTCGGCGTGAATCAATTATAATCATCAACCAATCCCACACTTCTCTTAGCCGCTGAAACTCTTAACCTATCTCTAGGCCGTGTTAGTGATTGAAACACCGTACTTATTCCTTTCATGAATCTAACTCTCTCGATATTAGATAAATGGATTACTTACAAACTTCTCTCTCGAGCTTGGATGCAAGAACAAACAATGGCAAAGAATAAGCAAACTTTGATACTTTATTGTATTGAAACAAGAAACAAAATATAATCTCCTCACACTAATATTCGACAACCTTCACCTAACCCTAAGAAAGCTTAGAACATAATGGAAGAAAGAAACACAATAATTCTTAGGGTTAAGCTCTCTCAATTCGACTCTCTAGTACAATGGACGGCTAGGGTATATATAGTCTAGGTCTAGGGCAAACCTTTCCTAAGTAGGAATACTACTTGGAGTATGATTCATTAATTTCCAAGAATAAAATATTTCCAAGTTTATTCTAACTAGGATGCTTTTCCCTTTATGGCCCTTTGACTTGGGCTTTTCACATACTAATCAGCTCCGATCCATATGCTTGATGTCCAGAATTATCCAGCTCCTTTCTTTCTTTCAATCGCTCACAACATCAGTACTAGAGCTTCTGCTTCCGCGGCCATGATTCTGCCTCGGCACCACTGCTGCCTCGGCAAGACATTCCTGCAATTACATAAAAGATGTCGTAAAGCTTGCTTTTTCTATAGATATTATCTTTATAAGCTATGGCAGCAAGACATCGGTTATTGTGCATTAAGTATATGCATCAGCTCGATTTGGTGTATATTGAGTGCATAATGTCCATGAAAGGAGTAGTAAAAAATAGCTTTTTAGGCACTTATCAATCAGGTTCCTTCAGGTTTGCTTTAGCCTATCCAGATTCCACAATGGAAGTGGGATCAAGTGACCATGGACTTTGTCACCGGGTTATCGATGACGTTGAGGAAGCATGATGCTATTTGGGTTATAGTTGACCGGTTGATCAAGTCGGCTCACTTCTTACCGGAAAGGATGGACTTCAGTTTGGAGAAGTTAGCTTGGTTGTACATCAAGGAGATCGTGAGGTTGCATGGTGTACCTTCATCAATCATATCAGATAGGGATTCGAGGTTCACAGCGAGATTTTGGAGGTCTATCCACGAAGCTTTAGACACCAAGTTGCACTTCAGTACAGCTTTTCATCCTCAGACAGATGGACAGTCTGAGAGAGTTTTCCAGATCTTGGAGGATATGCTTCGGTGTTGTGTGGTAGACTTTGCTCGTAGTTGGGAGGAGCAGTTACCGTTGGTGGAGTTTGCTTACAACAACAACTATCAGTCAAGTATCAAGATGGCTCCTTTTGAGGCCTTGTACGGGCGTAGGTATAGGACACCTTTCTGTTGGATAGAGCTAAATGAGAGGAAGATCGTAGGTTCAGAGCTTGTTAAGGAAACCGAGGAGAAGGTTCAGATCATCAAAGAGAGGTTACAAGCAGCTTTTGATAGACAAAAAGCTTATGCGGATAAGAAGCGTAAGCACATCGAGTATGAGCTTCGTGAGAAAGTGTTTCTCAAGGTATCTCCGTGGAAAGGGATCATCCGATTTGGTCGGAAAGGAAAGTTAAGTCCAAGGTACATCGGGCCTTATGAGGTGCTTCAGAGGGTTGGACCGGTAGCCTATCGGCTAGCTCTACCTCTAGAGTTGGCACGTATACACGATGTGTTCCACGTGTCTATATTGAGACGTTACTGTTCCGATTCTTCACATGTGGTTCAGCTTTAGGAAATCGAAGTCAATATGGATTTGACTTACGAGGAAAGGCCTATCGGAATCGTGGACAGAGGAGTTAAGGAGCTTATGAACAAGTGTATACCTTTGGTAAAAGTGTTGTGGAGGAACCATGGGATCGAAGAGGCAATGTGGGAATCAGAGAAAGACATGAGAGCTCAGTATCCTCATCTCTTCCTGGCAGGTAAATTTCGAGGACAAAATTTTCTTTAAGGAGTGGAGAGTTGTAATGACCCGGATTTTGGATCCGTGTGTCGGGTTAACCCATGGTGTTGGGCTTCGGTTTTGAGCCCGGGTTTAGGTGGTTTTTGGCTGGTTGTAGGAGTCTTTGGTCTTTTCCCTGATGGAAAGTAAGAGAAGAGAGGGGAGTGGTGTGTGCTGTGATAAGTACCTAAAAAGGCTATTATTTACTACTCTTTTCATAGATATTATGCATTCATTATCCACTAATTCAAACTGATGCATATACTTATTGCTCAATAACTGATATTTTGCTGCCACAACCTACAACGAAGAAATCTGTGTGAAAAATAGACTTTTCAGCACCTTTTTGCGCAGTTGCAGGAAACACATGCCGAGGCAGTAGTAATGCCGAGAGCAGAATCCCTGCCGAGGACAGAACCATTGCCGAGGCAGCAGCATTTGCCGAATGCAGAACCAATGTCGCGGCAGCAGAAGCTCCAGTACTGATGCTGGGCGATTAAAAGAGAAAAATAAGCTGAGGATTTCTAGATAACAAGCGTTTGGATCAGACTAGAAGAGCTTAAGAAAAAGTCAAGTCAAAGGCCACGTGGGAATAGTCTTTTAATTAGAATCAAACTTAGGAAAAGTTACCCTAGGTCTAGACTATAAATAGATGAGTCGTCTAATGTAAAGGGAGAGCCGAAATTGAGAGAGCTTAACCCTAAGAACCTTTGTGTTTTTTTGTTCATTATGTTCTAAGGGTTAGGTGAAAGTTGTCGACTATAGTATGGGAAGATTGTATCTTGTTTCTTGTTCAATATAATAAAAGTATTGAAGTTTTCTTATTCTTTGTTATCCACACTTGCATTCAAGCTCGATGGAGAAGTTTGTAAGCTATTCATTTATCTAATATCGAGAGAGTTAGATTCACGAAAGGAATAAGAACTGTGTTAGGTAACACTAACTCTAACCTAGGGATAGGTTAAGACGTTTCAGCGGCTAAAAGAAGTGTGGGATTGGTTGTCGATTACAAATTGATTCACGCTAATGGGTATCATCAAGGACTAATCTACAACAGTACTTCGACTTAGATATAAGCGAAGGCATCAAAGGACACTTTGCCGAACTTTGGTAGACTCTGCCCAAGAGCAAGATATTGTCACGGCAGAGAACACTATCGCTGCCGAGGGCAGTAAACTGCAGTACTGCCGAGGCAGTGTGGTGACATTATATTGGACAGAAGCAGATCAGTCAACTCTGCTATACGACACAACTGGATCCTTCCCTCTTTCTCAATATTCGACCTCCTTTACTTTATCTTTAGTTATTTTAGTTATTAGTTTAATCCAAATCTCATCAATTGTGTTTTTACTTTCTTTTACAGAAGCACGAAGAGGATAAGAAGGCATATTAAGTACACCAATCCCTGTAGAGATCGATACTTGATATACTTATCATTTTATTACTTGACGATGTGTTCACTTGCACTTTATTGCGCTCTTTAAATACGCATCATGCTGCAGGGAGTGTAAGAGAGTGAGGTCATAGGGGAAGCTTTTCTCTTCATCTTCTTCATCTCACCCTAGAAGAAGAGTGAAAAAGGTTTGATCTTTGTGTGATTTTCTGAGAATCAAATTTTGGTGCAAGAAAGGGAGTTGTAGAGGTGTTTGAGATCTATCCAAGGAGGTAAGAATATGTTGTTTTGGTGAGGATGGGTGGTTGTGAGATTGCGGTTGAGAGAAAAACGGGAATGAAGTTTAAGGGCTTAAATCTCAGTTTCTTTAAGTTTTGTGGTTCTGAGAATCTTCCAAAGGCTTGTCTAATGCTTGGTTTAACATCTCTTGTAGAGAAGAAAGTTGGAGAACCTTCTACAAGTATTGGGAAGAAGGAAGCTTAAAGAGTAGTGAGCTCGGGTTTGTGTCTGTTTGTTGCTCAAGGTTGATACTCCCGACTCTTTCTTTCATCATTCATTCATGGTAGAATGCATAGCATATAGAGAAATCATGTATGTATGTTGGTTTGTTTGGGTTGCTTGAAAAAGGTCATTAATGGTGAAATTCATCTTAATGCGCTAAATGAATGGAAATTGATGCTAAAACACCTTAGACACTCTTAAAAATGAGTAGAAAGACTTTAGAATCGACTAGGATAGGTTTGGGGTTGAATCCTTAAAATTTCTATGTGTAGACCTGCATTTCATGCAGGGGGTATCGATACACGGGCCACCGGTATCGATACCCCTGAGTAAAATTTGGCTTATCGTGCGGAGGTATTGAACCATGGTTCGATACCGAACCCTTCAGTGGCATAATTGCATCGATACCAGTATCGAATCTAGAGGGTCCTCTTTCGTTGACTTTGGAATGGTCAAAGGGTATCGATACCAGTATCGATACCCATGTTTCGATGCCTTCTTTGGGTGGGTATCGAAGCAGGGTGGTTCGATACCCTACATAAGGGTATCGATACCCCTGCGAGAACTCGACAAGTTTGGTATCGTTGAGTTTCGATAACAGAATTAAGAGTCCTAATGAATCCTATAAATGATGAAATGAATTGTTAACACGAGTTGATGATATTAAATCCCTAATGACTAAATTATGTTAAGTCTTGATGTGTATTGATGTGGGGATACTAGGTGGATCATTTGTGTATATCGAGTCCTTGTTTGATGGAAATCCGGATATCCAAAAGTGTTGCAACACGTCGAAGGCCATCCGATGTAACATGCCGGGTGATGTATTGAAGACTTCTATTCCGAGTGTTGGGCGGACTCACTCGAAGATGTTCGATGTAACATTCCGAGCATGGGATTGGTTGGGCGGCCTCCATCCCTTTCCGAACGTTGGGCGGCCTCGTTAGAAGATGTCCGATGTAACATTCCGGGCATAGGATTTGAGGGCAGCCTCAATCCTGAGTGTAGGATCCCGATGTTGTGTGGACGCGGGCCTCACTCTTTTTTGTTGTCTTGATATGATCTGTATATGCTGTGTGCGATAATATACATTCATTATGCCATGTGATAGGCGAGCATGCTAGACCACTATATCATGCATGATGTTTGTATGCTATGCTTTACTGTCTACGTTATGCATGATGTGGCCGAGTTCGACGTACCCACTGAGCTTTCGTAGCTCAGCGTTTGAAATGTGTTTTCGTGCGTAGGTTAGGTGAAGCCGGTTCTGTGGAGCACCATTGAGGTTTGGATTTCAGCATCGACCGTGTTGTCAGAGTACACTTATTAGATTTAGTGGGCTAGTACTATGTCGGATCCTATGTAATGTAAATCTGTTATTATTTATTCGAGTCGAATGTTTTAATGGGGTTGTAATATTTTGGGAGCTCCAAGTATTTTAAATTATTTCGGGCTTATGTTTAACTTAATGGATTTTATGGATCGTATTGGACTTGTATTAGTTTTACTTTTGGGCTTTCAATGGAAAAATTTGATATACAGGTTTTGGGCCGCAGGCCCAATGTGACATCTGGATCGGGGTGTTACACTTGAACTGCCTCTATTTGAGCTACCAACTTCTTATCAAGTATTTGTGTCCTTTTTATCTAATGTACTACCATGGGTTTAACATGCAATTCCGCAAAAAGACCTCCGTCTTCGGCCATCCTCAACCGTGAAAACATATCTCTCAAGTTTTACATAGACTTCCAAATCAAGGCATTGATGACCACATTCACCTTGTTGAGGTTATACTCTATGATGCAGTCATACTCTATGATCAGATACTTTAAAATTTTGTGGTCGATGTAGATGTAGCATTTCTTTCCATAGATATAATGCCTTCATATCTTCCAGCTGCAGGTCGTCGTATGGCCGCCTGTAAACTCGCCAATATGGTCGAAAATCCACTACTATAGTCTGATTCAATGGGGTCATGTAACCCAGGACTGGTTATAGTACCACTCGAGGCTCAATGCCTCTAGTCTGAGGTTTCTCTACCGGTAGAAGAAGAGGAGGTGGAGGTGGGGTAAGTCCTCTACGGGCTCACCACGGTCCTCCTTATCCCTCTAAGTCTAAGCTCTCGTCTTGGTGGCATCTAATAAGATGTGATGCAAGAAACCATTTCAAAATACATTAGGCATCTTAATGAAGCCAGGATCCAAGTGCTCAAGTTCTATAACAAAACTATTTATTTTCATAACAATATGGCAATGGGTGTCCCTTATTTATTTCTCCCAATATCTCATACAAAATTCAGACAAGACATGCATCAAACACCGTGCCTCAACATATAGTATTTTAAACGTAATATTTGCTCATAACATGTTTAATTCAAACACCAAGTATTTCAAAAACACATATAATTTATATAGCATAATACTATCACCAACATCATCCCTAAAGATTGGAAACCTGACTCTGATACCAATAAATGTAAACCCCTTAACCCGGTCTAGGCAGAACCTGACCCGAACAAGTTACATAGAGAATACCGACACAAATCCAAAGAGGTTTATGGCGATAAACGACCTTTTTTCTCTCTTTTTAGGTTATCTAGATACTTTATTTTACTACCACATGATCATGCATAAATTGTATTCAATTATAGCAGAAACGGATGTGAAATGAGTCCTAAATCGTTTGAACATGTTTTAGGGACCATAATGTAATTTTCCAGAATTTCAAGGAACAATGGTGAAATTAATGTTAAATATCCTTAATTAGGTTCATTCAATCTTGCATATCAAGTTTCAAGTCAAAACAAGGTCTACAACTCATTTAATTGCATACATAATTTCTAGGGATTAAAACGTAAAGAATCTAAAGTTATTTTTAGCTTGCAACTAACAATAACGACCAAGGGTATTGAAACCTCTTATCCCTGTTTAGAAACCAAAGTTTTGCGATATATGGTTTCAGAAGGCAGACTAAGTGTTTCTATACCCAAGCCTATCCTCATCCAATACCTTATGTAGCAAGCCCGCGTTTCGATACGACTAAAACCCAGTTTTGATACTTTTCGACACTATCAAAAATGATATCAGAACCCAGGACTAGTTGTTTCGATACACTTGCTTGAGTTCATACCAACATTTATAAACTGATTCATCTAGTATCGATACACAGGATAAATTTACTCATATTTCCTTCGTCTTCATACCTGCGTATCGATACCCTGTGAAGGTGTATCAAAACCCTTTGCCCAGAAAGCTGCAGTTTCTTAGATTCCATTGATTCAAAAGGATCCTGAATATTCTCTAGATGCAAATATATCTAAAAGCCATTAAGCTCCTTCCAAAAACAATGTTTCTAGATACTTCCAACTTAGATTGTAACAATATAGCTCTTACTTTATGACAATCTTCAAACATCACTCAACTTCATACTTACATACAAAAAATCATACTTTAGAGTCTAGAAGGAGTTTGGATCAATTTAGATTCCTTGAAGTGACAAAACAATCTACGAATATGCATTGTTAAAACAATGAGTGTAAGCTTGATAGCTTAGTGAGGAAAGCTCGAAAATCACAAAACAATGTTCTTTTCTAAAAAAATGCTTCAATGATAAATCACTTCCAAAATATCATTTTCAAAGCGTCCACATGCTCATATCTAAATAAAAGTTTAGCCATCATCTATACCATCAATATGCAACATCAATATACATTGGCTCACAAGTGACTCTATATTAACTAGTCTATGATTAACACATCGGATACACAGATCTCTACTCTAGGGATGAATTTGTATCGAGCCACCTCAAATGGTTGCAAATCCACCAACGAGAGCGTCTATCAATCTATAATAACTCATGTGGAGAAGATACCTCAAACTCACACACAGAGTTTAAACCTCAACCGTTGCGGTTCACATGGAGGAGCAACTCAAACTCACATGTGGCGACTTTTCTATTAGTGTACTTGACCCAAAGTAGGCTAATTATATTCGATAACAATTGATAAAACTTGTCACTTTCCAATAAATAAGTCTATCACCTATCTTGCCACTATTTTTACACATGTGCATTATATATCTATAACAAGAAATCCCTTCATAATACATTACTCTTCAAGTTGCATTACAATATCATGATGCATTTCAACCTTCAGTTTCTCATGACCAAAACATGGGATTCAAGGCATGACTATTCATGTTTCAAAACATGCACATCATTGAAAAACGAGATTTGAGAGCAAGATACCACCTATTTTTTATAGCAACCCATAACAATGCTAACTTGCTTAAGCTCTATCGAATCCCCAGTGCACTTCCAACGTTGCTCGAAGTCTCAAGATTCACTTTTCCTGCTTCAACAAAGGAAAAAACAGAGGGATTAATGCTATGTTAAGCATTCAATCAACCTTTACACAATTATAAACCAATAACCCCTCTTTGTACCTCAAAAACAAACGAAATTGACATCTACAAACCACCAAATACCTTCCAGCAACACATTTACTAACTCACAAATAAAGCTTCTAATCTCCTAGCAACAACAGGGCACATCTAAACCTCCAAAAACACTAATTATAAGCCACTAAACTATAATAAAACAAATGATCCAGGATATATAAGTCAAGATCCATCAAAAACACATTAAAACATTACTTAAAACATTAATTTAACATATCAAAGCATCTAGATAAAGATTGCATACAAGATTAGCCCAAGAAATTAAGAAATCATCACTTATCTTCAACAAAACATCAAATTAAATCAAGAAATTATTGCAAATAATCACATACTTGGAAATTTTAATAAAGAACTATAAGTTCATAGGATTGAATGGATTCCTACCTATAAACTTGATCCAAGCTTCTTCCAATCAAAAGAAAACATGAAAATCAATGTAAAACCAATGAGATTTCAAGAGAAATCAATGAGAAATCACTTTGAACGAAATTAAAACTTGAAGAAGAGATTTACCTTGAAAAGATGAAGGAAAATTTGTAGAAAAACAGATGAAATTAAAGAGAGTTGGGAGAAAATGGAAGTTACGTGAAAAAGATGGATTTTAGTTGAAATGGGTAAAAGAGGTTATTCACCCTTAATTAGGTGATTAAAATGGCTTTATCAAGTCTTAATTAGAAGGATGAATCAACTATGTAAGATTGGATCAATAGAACCTTAAAGATTTTAAGTATTGACCCTTGTACTAAAATAAGGATTTTAGATAATTTATTTCTCATAAAAACATTTCTTCTGATTTTAAATCTCAAATATAAGTTTAATGGCTTTCCCGGTTTAACCAGTTCACTAACCCGGCTATCAAAACATCTAAGCCTTTTTCCGAAGCGTTATAGCTATCACGGCAGAAAAGCAACAAAGACATATGGTTTGCGATAGAAAAAAAATAAAGAGCCAAATATGTTGAACCAAGTTAGAGAAGAAATAAAGCAAAGGAAAGCAATGCAAGCCATGGTCAAAACTACAAGAATTCAAGAGTCCAAAAGGAGTAAAATTAGGAAATAAAATAAATATCTTGTATTTAATATAAAAGTTGTATTTTATTCTAACTAGTACTCCTATTTATGGGATGTTTCGACCTAGGTTTGACCTATATATATTGACCCCTAGTTATATGAGAAGGCATCGCTTATCACCGATTAGAATTACCCTAGCTGCCTTTATCAGCATTATGTTCTAAATCCTTCCATAAGCTTAGATTATTTTTTGGAGTAGTTGTCAAAGAAGATTGTAATTTTATTTGAGTTTCATTAATGCAATTCATAATTCATAGTTTATTCATTCTTGGTATTTATTATTTCATGTATACAAGTTCGAAAGATAAGTTTGCGAGGAAAAACATATTTGTCTTGAGTACGGATTGTTAGGCTCACAGAACGAGTGAATATGGTCTTTTATCTTAGGCATTGGCTAATCCAGCTTAGGGATAAATTTGGATTTCTGTGACTAAAATGAGCATATCATCGATATTGTTCATCATTGATTCATGCCGGAAGGTATTATCAAGACGTGACCCTTAATAGTACTCTAAATTAGGGATAAGGAGGATCAAATAAGGATGCTCTTTCGAACTATGAGTTGTTGATTTGGCGATGAAGCAATAACCCGCCAAGGTAGCTAAGGAGACCTTTCAGCGACCCACCGAGGCGGTACTTCAACCTTCGCATTAATACGACAAGAATATTGTGCAATTGGATTCCATATTACAAAGTAATCTAACCCAACCTTTCCATCATATCTTGAATTCTAATCCATTTTTTATTTATTTAATTATTTTAGTTAATCATGCTTCAATCAATTATTTGTGTTTTTACTTTTTCTTAATGCAAGAGCAATAAACTATGTAGGTATCGAGTCCTTGTGGGATCGATATCTAAAATACTATAACTTGATAAAAGTGTGCGCTTGCACCATAAAGGTGTAGGTCTTCCTACGCGTAATAGGTACCACTTCATACCTATATCGATACACCTATTTGGTGTACCAATACGTCTACTTATTGTAAACCAATGCACCAATTGTATCGATACACTCCCACATACCAATACCGAAAAATATCTCTAAAATTCAAAATATGCAACGGGTATCGATACACGGGTTTCCATACCGATATGCCTACTATAACTTCAAAACTACTCTAGAGTACCGATACGCTTCCACCCCGTATAGGTACACCTATACGAAAATGTAGGTGGACTTGAAATTTACGAAGAACACTTGCCTAAACAATAATATTGATTCCAAATTTGTTCCACACGTCATTGAAGTAGTTTAGAGTGTGTTACTATCAATTTTAAGTAATGAATCCTCCAAACCCATAATTCACCATATAAGGGAATTCAAGCTATCAAGCAAGACATACATGAACCAATAATGCAATGTAGTCTATTTTTATAAGATGTATGATGATTTAGGAGTTCGTGGTGTACTAACCTCGTGCAAAAAAAGTGTGAAACGAAGATTTCTCATAGCTTAAACCTTTTCCTAGCCAAGACCTCTTGATGATTCCCCAACTTATTTCTTCACAAGAAGTTAAAAGCAACAATTAGACATTTCAAGGGATGATTCTAAGGGTTGAAAACACTAACAAAATAGAATGAGAAACTTTACTACACTTTTTTCCCGATTTTGCTATTCAACCACATCCACAACCTTTCTCCATAAAACAACACTTCTTACTTTGTTTTGTTGATCCTCTTAAGCTCTAAACACTTCCCTCAACACTTAAAACGTGATTTGCTTCAGAACTTCTAAAGATTAAACCTTTAGCTAAGAATCTCTCTTTGAGTGAATGAGAGAAAGAAGAGAGGAAAACTAACCCAATGACTTAACCTCTATTTACTTTTTTACATAAACTCTCTGACCCCTCCCTTCTCTTTATCCTCAATTATTAATTTATCAAAAAGCCATCTCATAAAACTACTTTGGGCCAAAGACAACCCAACCCAACACACCTAAACCTAGCCCAACACTCAAGACCAAAGACAAACAAGGCCCAAATTTCAAAGCCCAACTGTAATGCTCCAAAAATGGGCCTAGAAGTTTAGAAGTCTATTGAACCAGTTTAGTCGGTTAAGCCTAGTTCGGGATTAAATTCTTAAAAATAGTTTTTTTATGAAAATAAATTTTGGAAAAATATTCTAAAATTCTTATTTGACATATATTTGACTTTGTTAAAATCAATTTTTAAAATTGACCCTTGAATCCAAGAGATTTTGAAATTAGGGACTATTTTGTAAAAATTGAAAATTTAATGACTAAATAGCAATTGGGCCAAAAGTTTGAATCTTTAAGGGTCTTTGATCCAATAATAATCCTAGTTGATCTAAACCTTCCAAGAGCCTATATAAATAACCTTTAATCCCTTATTTTAACCTAAGTAACCGAAATACCCTAATTTTGATCTAAAACCCAAAAATTTACTTTTAAAAATAACCCTTCTTTAAATTTCGGTTTCTTCTTCCTCAAGGGAGCCTATTCATCATTTTTTCAAGTTAAATATCCATTCTTTTTAATAAAAATTCGTTGGTTTAATTTGCTATAATTTTCTTCTTCAAAATCTCTTTGTTTTTCTACAGGTTTTCTTGTTTTTAAACCTTGGAATGAGGTTGGATCACTTTTGAAGGTAAAAATCATTCAAACCTATGAAACCTAAAGTTTTTTAATGAAATTCCTAAGTTCTTGGTTGATTGCAACAATCTTTAAAGTCTTGAATTAATAAAATCGGTTTTCTTGATAAAAAATTCATTATTTTCTTGATTTTCGTTCAAGGGTTTTACATGGTTGTTTTTTTATCTCTAAATACATGAATCTTGAAGTTTTTAGATTTAATTAAGATGGCTATTAAGTATCTAATCCCGAACATAAGGTTTAGGTGGTGTTAAGAAAGATTTTCGGTGGATTTCGGTTAGGTTTTATGGTGTTTTAGGGGCTGACATGTATTGGTCCGACTTGAGGTATGTTTGGGTGCGTTTTAATGCACTAAAACTTATGGTTTTGATGCTTGAATCAGGTCAAGAGTTATAGGAACAAGTTTAAGGGAGACCGAAAAGTCGAATCACATTTTTTGGTGACTTGTTGATCGAGTTTCGGTAAATCAGTGAGTGGATTATGAGAGTAAGTTACTTCGATGGTGTTTTAAATATGTTTTCAAACATTTGGGGGTGTAGGTAAGGTGTGAAAAACCTCCTTATACTCGAAAGTAAGTTTAAAGTATTGCTTTCTTAAAGGTTCCCATATTATGCCTTGTTTTTACTATGTTATTTGTAATGCTCCAAATGTGTTGTGCGTATGTGATTATGCAAGTGATCTAATGTTCATGAAACTATTTTTAAAGAGATTTTATATACATTCGATTTTCCCACAGTTTTGTTTTGAAAAATAAGATAAAAGTGGTTTTATCGGTTTTTGCAAATGATGCATGAAAAGTGGGATACATGTGATTTGAATTATGTTTTGAATTAAGTTTTGAGCATTCATTTTTGATAATATATTGTCTAGTTAAGTGATGAACCTTATGAGATAAGTTGATCGATTAATAGGATCTAGAGTGCACTATAAATATTCAAAATTAGTACGTGTGTAAATTCATTGTGTGTTGCATATTGACTTTTAGCCTAATGTTGTGTCATGCGGGTAGTACTGTCACATCCAGGTTGATAGTCATCGGACACAAAGGTGAAAATTATTATGTTGGGAGTAGTACCAACATGCGCATACTCTTGGGGTAGTACTATCATGCGGTTGTCCGTTTATCCTAATGATTTGGGATAGTACAAATCAGATCACTAACGCCAATATATGTAATTGTTTTTAAAAGGTAATTATCATGGTTTTTACTTGTTTGCATATGGGATTATGCATGCTTTTTTAATTAGGTTTATGCATTGGTATGCATGTGATTTAAGCATTGCTATGAGTAGCATATAAGACTTGTGTTTTGCTTATTAGGCATGTGTTTTCAAAAAGAGATTTTGAAAAGGTTTTATGGCTTGCGAGCTGATGAGTGCCTAAAAGGCTATTATTTACTATTCTTTTTATTGACATTATGCACTCAATATACTCCAATTCAAGCTGATACATATACTTAATACACAATAATCGATATTTTGCTGCCATAGCTTATAAAGATAATATCTGTAGAAAAAGAAGGTTTTACAGCATTTTTTGTGCAGTTACAGGAAACACCTACCGAGGAAGCCGTAATGCCGAGACAGAGCCAATGCCGAGGCAGCAGTAATGCCGAGGCAGCAGTCATGCCGAGGCAGCAGAAGCTCCAGTACTGATGTTGTGAGCGATTGAAAGAGAAAAAGGAGCTGAACAATTTTGGACATCAAGCACTTGGATCGGAGCAGAGTAGCACGAGAAAAGACCAAGTCAAAGACCACAAGGGAAAAAGCTTTCTATTCAGAACAAACTTAGAAATATTATATTTTTATTGTAATCCTACTTCAAGTAGTAATCCTACTTATGATAGGTTTGCCCTAGGTCTAGACTATAAATATATTAGTCATCCAATGTACTAGGAGAGCCGATTTTGAGACAGCTTAACCCTAAGAACTCTTGTGTTTCTTTCGATTATTATGTTCTAAACTATCTTAGGGTTAGGTACCACTTGTACGATCCATAATCGGGTTAAATACTTGGGTGATGCGATATGTATGAGATGCATAATTTGTTTTACTATATCGGCGATATAAAATTTGTTATTGCTAGTCGATTAGGGATACGATTAATATGTTAATCTGTTAATTACAATTCGCCATGTTGCTACAAGGGTTTTACGATAAACATATGTCAATCGGTGACATAGTGATCGACGAAATTGCGATAGCAGATCGCATGTAGGAAAAATGAATAATTGTTATTCCGATATGGAAAAATCTAAGGGATTTTAAAATCCCAAAAATACGATTCTGTTGATAAATCTTATCAAATCGTGATGTTTTTCCATAGAAAAATAGTCGCTATTTTTCAACATAGATTGTTTTTACAATAAATTGTAGGCCCTTGACCCCTTCGTAGGCAACATAGATTGTAGGCCCATATTGGTAATATTAACGATTTCGTGATAGCATATATATATGATATGTTTGCTTTGCACGATGTTTGACATGCATGGTTATAGCCCCTTGGTTTTACAATAGTTGTAAATTTTAAATACGGCCAGCGTGTCGTGCCTTTTTCTATCTCTATTGTACTTCTCTTCTCATCTTACTCCCTCGTATGTAAAACGAGTTTCTATAATTGTAATATTATTCCAAGAAGCCATCGAGACGTTTGGAGCAAAGGCGAGAAGATGCTTGGGAAGCAAGTTTAGTGTATAATTAGGGTTTTAAGGTTCTCCTATTGGCTTGGGATGGGCCACCTTAGTTCTTTATTTTGGGCTATAACCATTGCAATCTTTTTATTTTATATCTATCATGTATGTGATGCAATGTATGTTATATATCTTCTACTCGCATATATTGATGAGATCAATAAGGGCTAGATTAAAAGAAATAACTATGAGATATTTAATGTTTTCCCTCAAATTAATCTAAGTTAAAACTAGCCGTCCAATATTTGCCCTCGTTAAGGCCTTGATCGATCTTATGTGGGTTTTGCCAAAGCATTAGCACATAAGTCCATCTTGGTTAAACGCGAAGAATAAACAAGTGATATTCGTCGGTCGAAATATTGATAATAACTTAGTTAGGTTGTTCTAATAGGATTAGAAACCTAAAGGCTAAGTATTTGGTTAAGTCATGAGATGACTGAACAAGAGTTGTTCACCAAATGTAGGAGTTACATGAGATGTAATTAGTAAAGGGTTACTTACCTAAATAACCTTTATCCTAAAACAAAAGCCAAAGCTGATTTAGGAAATTGGTGAATTATGGATCCTCACTCACTAGAAAAATTTTCATCGAATTTTTCCGAAATTAAAAACGAGAGGGTTTTTTAATTTTGAACAAAATAGTGGGAGTATTTTATAAACAAAGTCCTATTTATAATATTTCAAATTGGTAAATTTATATTATATATTTCCATTGTTGTAGATCTAAATGGCAAACAATACTATATCACTGCGATCACTCCTTGAGAAGGAGAAACTCAATGGCATAAACTTCCTTGATTGGTACCGCAATTTAAGAATTGTTCTCAAACAGGAAAGAAAGAAATATGTCATTGAACAACATGTTCCAAAAGAACCGGCAACTAATGCTTCTAGAGCTGACAAAGACAAGTTTAAGCAACATATGGATGACATGTTAGATGTCGGATGTCTTATGCTTGCTATCATGACTCCTGATCTTCAAAAGCAACATGAGGACATGGTTGCATATGAAATGATTCAAAACCTCAAAGAAATATATGAGGAGCAAGCACGTCAGGAGAGGTATGAGACCTCTAAAGCTCTATTTTAGTGCAAAATGGTAGAGGGATCTCCTGTTGGAGCTCATGTCATTAAGATGATAGGCTATATCCAAACGTTGGAAAAGCTGGGTTTTCCTCTCAAGGATGAATTGGCTACTGATGTTATTCTGCAATCGTTGCCGAATAACTTCAATCAATTTGTCCTTAATTTCAACATGAATGAAATTAACAAAACTTTGCCACAGTTACTTGGCATGTTACGAACTGCTGAGAAAAATATGTCTAAAGGTGGACCAAAGCCCATTCTGATGGTCCGCAAGGACAAAGGAAAGGGAATGGCAGTGGCAAAGTACAAGGGTAAAGGTAAGCCTATACCCAAAGAACATGATGCACTGAAACCCAAAGGGGGAGTTAGCAAGGAAGGAAAATGTTTCCACTGCAATAAGACCGGACACTGGAAAAAAAATTGCCCCATTTACCTTGAAGAGGTCAAGAAGGCAAAAGCAGATGGTGCATCTGCTTTAGGTATTTATGTTATCGATGTGAATCTATCAATATCTTCTTCTTGGGTATTAGATACCGGTTGTGGTTATCACATCTGTACTTCTGTACAGGGACTGCAAAAGAGAAGGAATCTAGCTAAGGGAGACGTAGACCTACGAGTGGGAAATGGAGCAAGAGTTGCTGCATTAGCTATAGGAACATACGTTTTATCTTTACCTAGTGGACTTGATTTACATTTAGAAGATTGTTATTTTGTGCCTAGTTTGACTAAAAACATTATTTCTATTTCTTGTTTGGACAAGATTGGATTTGAGATTATTATTAAGAATAATTGTTATTCTTTTTATCTCGATAATGTTTTTTATGGTTCAGCACAATTGGTTAATGGCTTATATATTTTAAATCTAGAAAATATCATTTATAACATAAATACCAAAAGATCAAAAACAAATGACTCAAATCAAACTTATATCTGGCATTGTCGTTTAGGCCATATAAGTGAGAAACACAATCAAGACTCCATAAAGATGGATTTTTAGATTCATTTGTTTTCGAACAATTGGATGTATGTGAATATTGCTTATTAGGAAAAATGACTAAGGCTCCTTTTAATGGTAAAAGTGAGCGAGCAAGTGATTTATTGGGATTAATACATAGTGATGTATGTGGACCAATGAACACACAAGCTAGAGGTGGATTTCAGTCGAGATGGTTACATTTACCTTATGCACCATAAATCTGAGGCTATCGAAAAGTTTAAAGAATTCAAGAATGAAGTACAAAATCAACTAGGCAAGAGTATTAAAGCACTTCGATCAGATCGAGGTGGAGAATACTTAAGCATAGAATTTGATGAACTCCTTAAAGAATGTGGGATTGTCTCACAACTTACTCCACCAGGTACACCACAATTGAATGGAGTTTCTGAGAGGAGAAATAGAACTTTGTTAGACATGGTTCGATCAATGATGAGTCATAGTGATCTTCCGACTTCTTTCTGGGGACATGCACTAGAAATAGCCGCTTTCACTTTAAATCGTATTCTGTCTAAATCTGTTCAAAAGACACCATATGAGATATGGACTGAAAAACGTCCTAGTATGTCTTTTATGAAGATTTAGGGTTGCGAAGCATATGTCAAACATCAGATGTCTACAAAGCTCGAACCCAAATCCTATAAGTGTAATTTTGTTGGATATCCCAAAGAAACTACGGGATATTATTTCTTTAACCCTCAAGAGAACAAAGTGTTTGTTGCTCGAACAGAAGTTTTTCTCGAAAGAGAATTTCTCAATAAGAAAGGAAAGGGTAGAGACATTGAACTTGGAGAAGTTCAAGAACAACAAATCACTAAACCTGAGATTGAACATGTTCCACAAATTGTTAAGGAACAGTCAACAGATTTAGAAACACAACCACTGCGCAGGCCCACAAGAGAACGCCATGCACCTGAGAGATATGGATTTCTCATTACCACGCATGGAGATGTTCTCATTATGGATCAAGATGAGCCAAAAACTTATCAAGAGACAATATCGAGCCCAGACTCTGAGAAATGGCTTGAGGCTATGAAATCTGAGATGGAATCCATGTCAGTCAACCAAGTATGGACTTTGGTTGAATCACCTGAAGGGGTAAAACCTATAGGGTGTAAATAGGTTTTCAAGAAGAAAACCGACATGGATGGAAACGTACAAACATACAAGGGGCGACTAGTCGCTAAATGTTTTCGACAAGTTCATGGTATTAACTATGATGAAACTTTCTCCCCTGTAGCTATGTTTAAATCCATCCGGATCTTGCTTGCTATAGCTGTATTCCATGATTATGAAATTTGACAAATGGACGTCAAAACCGCTTTCCTTAATGGAAAACTTGAAGAGGATGTGTATATGACACAACCAGAAGGTTTTGTCGCTCCAACAAATGCTAGAAATGTTTATAAGCTACAAAGGTCCATTTATGGACTAAAGCAAGCTTCTCGAAGCTAGAATCTTCGTCTCAATGATGCGATCAAAGAGTTTGGTTTTATCAAGAACGAAGATGAGCCTTGTGTTTACAAGAAGACTAGTGGGAGCATTGTTTCTTTCCTAATCTTGTATGTAGATGACATACTTCTTATAGGAAACGATATACCTACCTTACAGTCAGTTAAGACTTGGTTAAGTAGTTGTTTCTCTATGAAAGATTTGGGTGAGGCAGCATATATCTTAGGGGTTAAAATCTATAAAGATAGATAAGGATGACTCAAGATCGCAATCTGGATTTGTGTTTTGTCGTCACACTGAGTCACTCGATATTAGATATGTGAGTGATTGGTCTTAGTGCTAGTGGGAGATTGTTAGAGTATGCCTAAAGACCAATCATATGATGATTGTATGGATACTTTTATTTACCAATTTTATTAAATAAAGGCATTGCCATTGTTGTTTTCAGATATATGTGTCACATAAACTGAGAAACAATAAGGTCCATATAATAATATATGTATTATTATTAAAAGATCCTTAGTCAAGTATTATTATGGGTATGGACAATAATAATACGCTTAAGACTAACATGTGATTAATTGATGACAATGAGTTGTCATTGACATAGAGATGTCAGAATTAATACATGAATATATTAGTAGAGAATAATATATTGGATTGACCCACTATGAGCATATATCTTGGATTATTATGTGACGGTCACGATATTGCTCATAGTGACAACTATATGTATTATCCTTAGACTTGAGATTATTACTATCTCAACATATGTTGTTTTATGTTTTGATGCAGTTAAATGTGTTTCGTAATTAGTTACACTATAAAAACTGACATTGGACATATTACAATATATGTAGTGAGATGTGAATAATCAAGATATGATTTGTCCTTCCTACATAATAGGAAAATATATCAAAGGCCACTTGATTGAGTGAGGCTAGAAATGCATGGCCATGCTTGAATATGTTGATATGAGATATCACAAATTATTCATTAAAAGTAGTCCACTCTAGATATCAAGAAACATTAAAATAGGCTATACAAGTGTGACTATTCCAAGACTTGTGCCTATTAAAGATATAAAAGGACAAAAGGATATAATACATTAAAAGAGTTGGTCACGGACATGATACATCGAATCATGATCTCTTGTAACTTAGATGACAATGATATATTGCTAGATGTCACTCATTGTTTTTTAATATTAGAATTGTTCTAATATTATTACTAACGTTACAATGAGCCTACAGGGTCACACCCAATGGTTGAAACGGAGCAAATATATATATAAGTATAAGTAGATTATATTTAATCCCGAATTTTAAATAAAGGATATAATTAAAGTAATTATATCCCTTTTAAATTCGAATTAAATATAGATTCTGAAATTTAAGGAAATAATTAAAGTAATTATTTCTTATAAACCAATTCAGAATCAAACTCTTTAAATTCGAATTAAATATAGATTCTGAAATTTAAGGAAATAATTAAAGTAATTATTTCCTATAAACCAATTCAGAATCAAACTCTTTAAATTCGAATTAAATATAGATTCTAAAATTTAAGGAAATAATTAAAGTAATTATTTCCTATAAACCTATTCAGAATCAAACTCTTATACCTAGGGTTACACCTATATAAAGGATCAATTGGTCTAGCAGCCACTACAGAGAATTCCGAATTCCAAACCCTAGAATCACGAAAAACAGTTTTTCGAGATTTGCTCTCTTAACCGGGTGAACTGAGTAGAGGCCGAGACGATATTCGTGGTGGCTAAAGATTCGAATTATCAAACGATCGTGATTGTAGCAAATCCAGTTGCTGCTTTTTGCTGCTTATCAAGGAACCCAATGTAAGTTATCGTAACTCTTCCTCCCGATTTCGGATTAAACGTACATGGATTACTGGAAAGACCATCGTAATTTTGTTCCGCTGCGCCATGGGGTGTGCCGGCGGTCCCAACAAGGTGAAGGTTGTCGACTATAGTAAGAGAAGATTGTATCTTGCTTCTTGTTCAATATAATAAAAGTATCGAAGTTTTCCTATTCTTTGCTCCTTATTCTTGCATCCAAGCTCGAGAGAGAAGTTTGTAAGCAATCCATTTATCTAATATCGAGAGAGTTAGATTCACAAAAGGAATAAGAACGGTGTTAGGTAACACTAACTCTAACTTAGGGATAAGTAAATAGTTTCAGCGGCTAATAGAAGTGTGGGATTGGTTGTTTATTACAATTGATTCACGCCGAGAGATATCGTCAAGGACTAATTTACAACAGTACTTCGACTTCGAGAGAAGCGGAGGCACTCAAGGATACTTTTCCGAGCTTTGATAGACTCTGCCCAAGAGCAAGAGATTGCCGCGGCAGTAAACTGCAGTGCTGTCGAGACAGTGTTGTGACATTATATTGGACAGAAGTAGATCATTCAACTCTGCTATACGTCACAACTGGATCCTTCCCTCTTTCTCAACTTCGATCTCCCTTATTTTAGTTTTACTTATTTTAGTTATTAGTTTAATCAAAATCTTATTCACCTGTGTTATTTACTTTCCTCTAAAGAAACAGGAAGACGATAGGAAGGCATATTAAGTATACCAATCCCTGCGGAGAACGATACTTGATAAATACTTATCATTTTACTACTGTCAGTGTACGCTTGCACAAGAATTGCGCTTTCATAACACGCATCACGAGCCATGGTCCCTTGTTGATTTTCTGAAGATGGACTTGTTAGCCATGAATGTTTTACAAAGAGCATGACTTGGTTTTAAAATTGATTTTGGTATATTATGTGTTGCACTGTAAGGTGTTTTTAAATATGTTTTTATTCACTAACTAAGCTTATGTTTACCCTTTATTTTACCTTGCAATGCATAGTAAATAATGTCGAGGCAGCAAAGAGAATCTAAAATTCCATGTAATCGCCAAGTGAAAAGCTCAAGTATGTCTTTTATAGCATTAGTTGTAGTGAGAGAGCAATGGGGACGAGATACCTTATTTAGAATATTGTTTATGCTATTGATACTTGAAATAGTTATATGTCTATACATATTTGATGAATATAAAAGTTGATGTTAGCTTTTTGACTTGGACTTTAATTGTCTATTGGTATTCCTTTAGTTATAATAAAAGTTATAGTGAAGTTTGATTCTTGATATCCCTATGTGTGAATTTGAGTGTTATTGATAATGAAGTATTACTATTTATGGGTAGACTGAAAAAATTGAAAGTGGGAGTGTGTAAGGTACTCGGTAGAATAATGTATTTTTTAGGGAAGTGTAATTTTTTGGGGAATTTAAATTTTGGGAATGAGTGGTAGGTTAGATGTGTGGTGTAGATTAATTTAGTTGTTTGATAAATAGGGTAGATGGTTGAGAAAAAATTAGATAGATGAGTTTTGAAAGTGTGGAAGAGTATAAGAGTTGTTGGAGAGAAGAGTTTTTGGTGAAAAAAGTTGTAAGTATTATTTTTTTAAATTATAATTTTTTTATATTTTATATTTTAGTTGAATATATGTTAATTTTTTATATATGTGTTGTTATATTTTGTTGAAAGGTTTGAGTTGATTATTTTGAAGAACAATATTTGGAGAGAATTATATTGTAAGTATTTTAGTAGTAATTTGTTTAAATATTTCTAATTTTTTTATGTGTTCAATTTAGTTAGATGAATAGAATTCTATTTTAATCATTTTAGTAATTTATCAATTAATTTTTGAAGAGAATTATATTTTAAGTTTTTTAGTAATTTGTTTAATTATTTTTATTTTTTTATGTGTTTAATTTAGTTGAATAGAATTTTATTTTAATAATTTTAGTAATTTATTATTTAATTTTTGAAGAGAATTATATTTTAGTGGAGTTGAGTAAGAGAAAGAAGATGATGCTTTTAATTTAATAGTTGTAAGAAAAGATAAATTAATTTACTAATAAATAAATATTTATTTTAATTGAATTAAAAATTTTATGTAAGTTGAGTAACAATTTCAACTTTTGTTATTAGTTTTTTTTTAATTAAGTAGTTGTTAAATAAAAAAAAATTCTAATTTAATAGTTGTTAAGAAAAGAATTAGTAGTAGTAATTTCGAGTTGATTAGTGATTTTAGAGTAATAATTTTTTGAATTTTTTTAGATGAGTTAATAAAGTTTAGAAGAGTAATATTGTTGTAGTGTAGAAAAATTATAAGTATTTATTGAACAATAATTTAATATTTTTATTTTAATTTTAGTTGAAATTAATTGAAAATTTGATTTGATTTTAGCTGATTAGTAAATTTATTGATTAGTAGTATTTTCTTATTATTTGAATTTTTAACGTAATATTATACATTAATATTTATCTGTATGTAGATGGTGTGAGGAAAATCACGAAACTGGATTGGCGTACAATAATGTACGAGTCTTTAGATCTCTTATAGATTCATATTGTCAAGATCAAGTACTCAATTTATATTTTAATTTTGTTAATATGTTGTTTCTTATTGCTTTCATAATGTAGTATGATACTAATTTAAAAAAAATCCAGTTTATTGCTTTCAAGATCAAATTTTTGTACCTGATTATCTCATGTTAAATTCAGTTTTATGGTGTGTCGTTGCATCATTGATCCATTTTTCTACGGTGGAGTTTCAATTTGGAGATAGAGTGCTGAGACAATTTGGCTTCCACCAGCCTATTCCGTTGATTCCACGCTATTCCGTTGATTCCACGTGATCATTATTATCTTCATGCGCATGATGGACGTGGTAGAGTAGATATAGATTGGGAAGCCGTACATATTGAGTTTATTTCTTTGTGGCACAGTAGAGATTTATCGTTACCAGAACGGTATCCAATAGAAGCTACTGATTATGATTTTGAGAATTCAGAGTACACTATTTGGTATCGTTCTAATAGGAAGCCGTACTTAACGACTATCGAAGGACGAGAAGAATGTCGAAGGTATAGGAAAAAATATAATGGTAAAGACAAATCATCAAAGACAACTGTGGGATCTTCTTCGAATACAAATCTATGGAGTCGAAACCCCGAAGGTTGGCCAACCACATGGGACCAGATATGAGTTCGGTAATTCCTACTATTGTATGGAAAATAACCAACTTCTACATATGTACAATCATATATGGAACCAGACGTACATCCAGACATGGGTCATAGCTCTTCAGCTAATTTGGGTTTTTATAATGTCGGTTTATATAAGCCTGAGTTTCTACCCCACAGTCTCACACTTTCGTTTATAACGATATTCATGATTTTCATGAAATGCAAAATTTCATGAATTCACCAGATATAATGGGAGGAGAAGCAAGTTCTATATTCATGAACCGCTAGCTTATACCGCTGCTAATGAAGAGGATGTTGAACCAGTTGATGAAGAGATTGATGAAGAAGCTGATGAAAAGGAAGCACCACAGAGGCCACAACGTCTTCGACGACCACCAAAGACTTATATGTCAACCACACCTCGACATAGTCAAAAATTACGCAAGAAATGATTATTATTATGATGTATAATTTGGATTGTATTTTATTTTATTTCGTATTGTATTGGTTAATGTAATTTTGGACTGTTCACGTGATGACTTACTACAATCGAGTCCAATTTTTTATTGTCTTCGTCGATGGATGTTCTCAAACATGTGTGATCGCCATTGTATTTCGTGATCTTCCAACGATTAGACCATTTTAGTTTTGTCATTCGGATCTTTCAATTAAATTCTTGACCATACTTTACACATTTAGAAAGGAAAGTCTTCTAACTAGATTCTACAACAACAGAGTCAACATGTTTTCTTTTGTTGTACTCTTTCAATGTTAATGTAGCTTCATCATTTTCATCAAATTGCAACAACATAGTCAACATGGCTCACATGGGCTCATGTCAAATCCGGTCGGACAGAATTCCCCAACTTAAAAATTAGGTGCATCACAAACATCATCAGGAAACAAATCAGGATCATCAATATCTTTATCTTCGCTTGAATCAACAAGTGTTTCCCCTTTAATTTGCAGCGTGAAACAAATCAAGATGTAGAAGCATGTAGAGCAGTTTGCACACCCACGTGATCTGGCCAAAGTTATCTGAAAACAAATCAGGATTATCCTTTAATTTTCAACACTGCATATTTTCCCTTTAATTTGCAACGTGAAACATTGCATGCAGAAGCATGCAGAGCGGTCTGCACACCCACGTGATCTAGCCAAAGTCGGCTTCTTTAGGTGTCGTCTTCCAACAATGTTTCGGTCACTGTTCAAAGTCGACTCATCCTTTTCTCGATTTTCATTGTTCCACTGTTCAAAATCGTAACCTAAAGAATTTGACTTCAACTTCACTGTTCATTCTTCGATAGTTTAGAAAATAAAGAACCAAATTCAATAACTTTGAGATTTTTTTCCCAAGTTCAATATTTACATAAATTTGCCAAAATTTAATAACCATTTATGAGCTTCATCCTAAAAATATAAAATTTAGTGGTGGGACATAGGGTTTTGAACCCTGCCAACCTCATACACAGTCGATGTATCAAAACTTAACAACATAGTCAAACACTTGCACCAACTGACATTCGAAGACAAAATATTAATATCAAAGAACTATAACGGAAAAAAATATCCTAAATAAAAAGTATTATTAAATCTAAACAAAAAACATTAACTAAATTTATAAGACGTCAATATTATGGACTAAAATTATTTATTTACGTCCAAACTAATAAATAGTAAAAACACAAAAAAATGATACAATAAAAACTAAATTACATAGTAAGGTTAAAGTAAGATATAGAACATTAGGGAATACTCTTACCGTACCACGTAACATTGTTCATCTTACTGTAGCATCCGTTTAAGTATTATATATTTTTTATTAAATTATTCAAATAATCATTTAATTATATCACTAATTTTAATATGATCATTAACTATTTTAAATAATTTCAATCAAATTATTTAATATTAAAATCTAACAAAAAGAAAAATATGATAAATATTTTTTAATTATATATTTAATTTTTATTATTTAAATATTTAATTAATTTAATTTTAATTTAATTTTAATAAAAATTAATTATTTAATTAAATATGATATATATTATTGTCTTACAGAAAGATTTTAATTATTTATATTAGGGGTGAGCGTTCGGGCGAGTCGAGATGAGTCAAAAAATTTTGAGTTATTCGACTTGAGTTAACATATTTTACAATTTGAATTCTTTTTGAAATTTTTTCGATTCGAGTCAGTTTTTGCGAGTTCGAGTCCAGTTCGAGTCGATTCGATTTTTCGAGTTTATATATAAATTTTAATTGCACTATTTATAGTATTATTGTACATTTTTATTTTAATTTAAATTACTCTATCTTTATATCTACATACATATTTTTTCATATTATTTTTTACATATATAAATAAGACTTTAAATTATTATTATTATTATCATATACCTTAGGTATAAATATATCGTTTTATTAAATTACAAGTCTCATTAATTTTTTTTATCTATAAACCAAAACGAGATAAAAAATAATAATAAATTAAATATAATAATATAAATATATAAATTAAAAAAATATAAAATAATTTAAATAATATAAATAAAAATTGTATTAAATAAAATAAAAAATAAATATAAAAAGTGATCGTATTGTAAAAAAATGAAAATTAAAAGATAAAAATAATAAAAAAGAGAAGATAGAACTGAAATAAAACTGAAAATAAAATTACAGGGACTAAATGTGTAATTAGACTCTGGAAATTTTCAATTTTTCGATTTTTCGAGTAACTCAAACTTTTAAAATTTGAACTTGACTCAAAATATTTTTATTTTGAGTTATTCGATTTGACTCGAATAACTCAAAATTTTAAAAAAAATCAATTTTTTAGATTCGAGTGCAATTTTGCTTACCCCTAATTTATATATGATTTAATTCTTTTATTTTCCTCTCCTAATTAGCTGGGGGCACACATCCATTTAACTATGAGATAAGTTTTGATATGAACATGATACTGCGGAGACTCCACATCCATTTAGTCTGCCACGCCGTCTTGTCTATCTTACCAACCCTCCCCCCCCCCCCCCCCCCCCCCCCATTCAACACCGTCTGCGTAGGGGATTCCACATCCACAACAACTACAAGAAATCATCAGGATTTTCACTCTCTATCTTCTACAACGACACACTGCCAATAACCAACCTTACCCATTGAAGTTTGAACCCCGTTTATCAGCACCCCTTTCCTCAAATCACAACACACCACCACCGATATTACACCATTGAAAATCAGAAAAAATATAAGGAAAACTAATTTGGTGGGCGTCTGAGTTCGCAAGGTTCGGGGTAAAATATTCCGATTCCAAGAAGACCAGACAGTTTAAATGGTGGTCGGAGAGATTGCGTTTCGGTGTAGAGGCTCGTACCATAGAATTTCAGGGTTGCTTCATTAAAATCTAAACCAACGAATCGGAGAAAGAAGAGGAAAGCTTTCGAACGGTATCGTTTTTGTCGGAGAACTAACCGGACGGCGAAGAAAACGGCGGCGCAGTAAATAGAAGAGAGGACTATTACCCAGCAGTAGGTAATGCCAAACTTCTCATTAAACTTTTTGGGTAAACTACCTTTCTGGTCCTTGCGTTTTTGTTAGTTTATTTATATTGTCTTATTATTTTTATTATATGTTGTTTATGTGTGACTAATATTATATGTTGTTTTGTTTTTCCTTGGAAAACAGTTAGACAAAATTCAATTATAATCTCTTTTTTGGAACTGTTTCTCCATCCCCAATTTTTGAGTTTCCCTAATTATTTACACTGTTTTTGAAGGTAGATTCCTGCTTGCATTGAGTTTTGAAGCTTTTGAGTGTTTGGCTTGGGTTACTTGATGGGAAAGTTAACTGATTTACAACTCATCGAGTTGAGCAAAACCAATTTACGAAGAACTATGAATGAGATTCATGATCGCGCCTCCTCCATTCTTTTACTTAATCTTCGATGGGAAGATATGGAAAACGCTTTGGGTTCTGCTCAGATTTCTGTTGAAGAGCGAATCAGAAAGGTCGAATCAAAAGAGAAGGAGATTGAGAGAGAGGAAAAATTTGTTAAAGACCGGTTTGAAGAGCTTAACATTAAAGAAGAGGAATTAGAAGCTCAATTTAGGGAATTGGAGCTGGGAAAGAAGTATTATGAAGAAATATTGAGAGAAGTTGAGTTGAAGCAGAAGCAACTTGAAGAGCTTAAACTAAAAGAGGAGTTTGTGTTAAAAGAGAAGCTTTTCGAGAAGCGTTGTAGTGATTTTGAGTTAGTGAAGAAGGATCTTGAAAGGCATCATAAAGATCTTGAATTTAGTGTAAAACAATGTGAGCTGCAGCAGAAAGAGGTTAAGTTGATGGAGAAAACAGCAAAAGATAAGTTGGAGGAAATTGGGTTGAAAGAGAAAGATTTGGAGAAATGCTTGAGCGAGTATGAGTTGAAAGAGAAGAGTTTTGAGAAGCATTGCATGGAGTTTGAGTTGGAAAAAAAAGCTTTGGAAGAACTCCGTAGACATCTTGAATTTGATGTAAAACAATGTGAGCTGCAGAGGAAAGAGGTTAATTTGATGGAGAAAATGGTAAAAGATAGGTTGGAGGAATTTGGGTTGAAAGAGAAAGATTTGGAGAAACGCTGGAGACAGTGTGAATCGAAAGAAAAGCAATTTGGGTTGAAAGAGAAAGATTTGGAGAAACGTTGGAGACGGTGCGAGTTGAACGAAAAGCAGTTTGGGTTGAAAGAGAAAGGTTTGGAGAAGTGCTTGAGAGAGTATGAGTTGAAAGAACAGCAATTTGGGTTGAAAGAGAAGAGTTTCCGAAAGCTGCTCATGGAGTTTGAGTTGGAAGAAAATGCTTTGGAAAGACGTCATAGAGATCTTGAATTTAGTTTAAAACAATTTAAGCAAAATTTTGAAGAGGTTAAGTTGGTGGAGAAATCGGTAAAAGATAAGTGGGAGGCAGTTGTGTTGAAAGAGAAAGATTTGGAGAAGCACTTGAGCGAGTATGAGCTGAAAGAAAAGCAATTTGTGTTAAAAGAGAAGAGTTTTCGGAAGAGTTGTATGGAGTTTGAGTTGGAAGAAAAGGCTTTCAAAGAACGTTGTAGAGATTTTGAAGTGACAGAGAAAGGGGTGCAAAAGCTGTTGGAAGAGATAAAAATGAAAGAGGAAGAATTTGTGCTAAAAGAGAGGGATCTTGGGCAGCGTTGTAGGGATGCTGAGTTGTCGGAGAATTGTCTTCAGAAAGGTCTTATAGATCTAAAATTGAAGTCTGAGCAATATGAGGAGAGATTTAGAGAGCTTAAGTTAATGGAAGAATCAATAACAAACCAGTTGGAGGAGCTTAAGGAGAGAGAACAGCAATTTAGATTGAAAATGTGTAATTTTGAGCTGCGTTCCAGAGATTTCACAGTGAAGGAGACATCTCTTGAAAAGGGTCATCAAGATCTTGAAGCAAAACAGAAACATAATGAAGAGTGTGCAAGAGAAATCGAATTGAAAGAGATGCAAATAGAAGAATCATCCAAGGAACTGAGGAGAAAATATAAATTACAGTCTGAAGATCTGGAATCTAAAGTTAAACAATATGATCAGAGATTCATGGAGCTAAAGATCAAGGAGGAATTGGTTAAAGATCTGTTTGAACAGATTGAGGCCAAAGAGCAACAGCTTGGGTTGAAAGAGAGTCATTTTGAGCAGCGTTCAAAAGATTTTGAGTTGAAAGAAAAATGTTTTGAGCTACGTTATCAGGATCTTGAAGCAAAGGAAAGGCACTTTGATGATTGTTTGAGAAATGTCAAACTTAGAGAGAAGGAGATTGAAGATTTATCAACAGAACATAAGAGAAAGTATGAACAACAACAGTCCAGCGAGCTTGAGTTAACGGTTAAAAAGTGTGAGCTACCATTCAAAGATCCTGATTTAAAGGACAAGAAACTCGTGGAATTTTCTAAAGAACTTGAAAGTAAGAGTCTTGCTGTAGCCCTGCATCCTCAACAGAAAAATGAATCATCTAGTAATTTGTCAGTTAAATGTTCCATAAATCATTCTTCGCCAGCACATCTTCGGTTTTGCATATATATGGATGGAAAGGATTTGCAGATGTTCCTAAATGAGCGCCGGAAAGAGCATGGTTCAATAGGTGCTGAAGTTTCTATGGCCCTTCAACTTGCAGCAGACCCTGCAAGGATCGTCTTGGATGCATTGGAGGGGTTTTACCCTCCACATTTGTGTAATGGAAACAAAGAATTTGAAGGGAATGTTACCAAAAGAAGTTGCATTCTTTTGTTAGAGCAATTGATGAAACTCTCACCTGAAGTTAAGCCTCATGTTAGAGAAGAAGCTTTGAAGCTTGCCCTTGATTGGATGACAAAAATGAGACTTGAATCTGGTCATGAGTTAGAGGTTTTGGGATTTCTGCTGCTTTTAGCCTCTTTCCAATTGGCATGTGCTTTTGATGCTGATGATCTTGTAAATTTTTCTGTGTTTGTTGCTCAAGATATTCAAACTCCTGAATTATTCAAGGTTCTTGGTTTGGGAGATATGATCACCGGTAAAGTTTATAAAACTGTTTACATTCTCTTATTTACATGCTTGTCTAATATTATAAGTTCTCTTTTATTGATAACATGCAATTTCTATCTCTCCTTTCGTATATTTACAACTTTTATCATGGTGGTGTATTGCTGATTTTGTTCTTGAAATCAGAATAAGAGAACAAGAGATGCATTAAAGAGCTGACTTGGTAAAATAAAATGAAAAATACTGATCATGTTTTTGTTTCATTCTCAATAAATCCGAGGCCTTGATCGTAAAATGAAATTTAGTTGTAGTATTACTGTTTTATACGGAGAGGTCTGATAGGAGTTATAACTTGAATTACTTGTTTGACAGATTTCATAAGAAAGCTTGTCGAAAAGAAGCAGCATATGGAGGCAGTTAGATTTATTTATGCTTTTGAACAGGTTAAAAAGTTCCCGCAGGTACCTGTGTTGGATGATTTCTTGAATCATTCTAAGACTGAAGCTAGAAGAATTTTGATACAGGGGAAAAATTCCCCTAAAGAACGGGTTTGTCCATCTTCCACTCTATTTAAATGCCTTTATGTCATAGAACATGTAGCCACCTAACATGTGTGAAATTAATTAACAGAATGAGGTGAGTACCAAAAGAATAGCTGATCTGAGGTCTGTTATCAAATGCATTGAAGACCATATTCTTGAATCTGAGTACCAACCTCATAACCTTAAGAAACTTAAGGATTTAATCGTCTCTCTTGAAAAATTAAATGCAAGCCGAAGTCCTTCCTCCCCAGAACCTAACACTGCCGTTTGCATTGCTCCTGAGAGTGAGACATCATCACCGCAACATGTTGGTGTTAAGCGACCACGAGAGATCATATCTACTCCTCTTGGGGCCACGACCAATGGTTCAACAAAGAAAATAGCTTCTAAGCATCTGAAAGGGTCAAAACAAGGTAAGCATTCGTTACGATGATACCTGGTTGGCTTGTAATGCCCCTCTTCATATATGTTTAAGTCAAATGCATTGTAACTCGGATGGCTTTCTCCTCTCAGATTTTCATACAAACCCAAATCGCAAGCCTGTTGCAGATTATTATTCTTGGGAAGCTCTTGCACGACCTGGTGATCGTAGTTAGCCTAGAGATAGAGAATGTAGTACTGTAGGCCAATATGACCAATGCCTGACGATCCCTCAACATAATTTTTGGAATCTATTTACAGTTAGTTTTAGATAGGATACTTAACATAGTTCCCAAGTAAATGTTCTAATTCTTCATCTTTTGTACTTTCTAATATTCTACATGATTTACTGGTTATTAATAGAATGACTGGCTTTCTTGCCTCATTAAATGGATGTGTATAAGCAGGCGTATATACGAAATCATTGAACAGAATAGCTAAAAGATACTCTACTCTTATGAGGTACGGGTGGTTTTCGATTTTCATGAAATATTTAAAATTTGGAAGACTTGATTGTTTTCTGCATTTTCAAATGTAATTCTGTAGGATAGTATTTCTATTAAGGGTGTTAATAGTAAGTTAACGGTACAGTTTAGTTTAAATGGTTGATTAACCGTTATAATAATTATTAATCATAATCTAATTGTTAAAAAATAATTAACCATTAATTTTTAAATGGTTAACTAATTTAGTGATTAATCGTTGAAAAACGAGTCCATTACATGTTAACGTATAATTTATTATAATTTTCATTTTAAATGTTCATTATTTCTTTTTAGAATTATAATTGATAAATATTGTATTAATTTTAAAAAACAATAAATTAATAATTAACCAGTTTTTATAGCGATTCAATTAACTGAAACTATTTGATCATAACAATTAAATTGATTAACTTGTAAAATAAATAATTGTATCAATTATGATTTCTGTTAAAGGTAACGATTTATTTTACACCCCTAGCTTTTATAACGTATTGTTTATGTTAACTAGTTTTAAAGATGCATACCTAATCATATTTTGTAATGTCTCTACTCTATTGCCATGTGGTTCACAATTTAGGGGTGTTTAAAAATATCTGATCCGGTCGATCCGATCCGATTATTTGTTGATCCGATCCGAAAATATGGATATACAATCTGATTTTTATTTTTGGATCGGATATCCGATCCGATTTTAAGTTTTTCGGATTGGATACGGATCACAATATTTTAAGTTTTGGATTATCTGAAAATTTAAAATTTAAAATTTTTATTAATATTAATCTTGTTATATTTAACAATTTAGTGCTTGTTATTTTCAAAAATTTAAAATTTTAAAATTTTGATAAATGTAATTCTTATTTTATTTAGTATTGTTTATTATATTCGAAAGTCCAAAATTTTTATAAATACAACCTTCAAATTCAAAAAAATAATTTAATCAAATTATTTTTTGGATAATTGGAGATCGAATATCCGATTCGAGTATCCGATATCCGAATATGCGGATATCCGCTTTTTTTTGGATCGGATACGGATCACACTATAGCATCGATCTGAAAACCCGAATATCCAAAAAATTCAGATAGAATCCGATCTGATATCCGACAATGAACACCCCTAATTCATAGTGACATCGATAAGTTAAGGCCATGTTTGGTTCCCTTGATGTTGTATTAATTAATACTTGAGTTTCAAAATGATAGGTAAAAAAAATATATGTTATTTGTGTTTGGTTATTAAAAATTCTGATAAACATGTTATTTCTTTAGATATTTAATATTCTTTTGTGTTTATATAAAAATATATTTGTATTTATATAGTTCTTTTAAATTTAGAGTTATAGATTAGGATTTAGGAGTTTAGTTTGTAGGTGTAGAATTTAAGGTTTATGGTTAAGATATAGGGAGTTAAGAGTTTGATAATTAGATTTTAAATTTTGTAGAAGGATTATGTATTTTTTTATATAATTTGTGTATCAAAATATAATATATATATATATATATATATACGATGAGATCTAGTTACACTATGTAAAATTCAATTAGTTTTGCATTAATTCATGACTTTTAAAATTAGGATACAAATGAATTAATTTAAAAGTAGGATATGCGAAGATTATCACTTGAAAAAATAAAAAATTAATTTCATCAATCTATTTCTCTTGTCCAAAAATATGAATTAATATAAAATTAATTGAGTTTTATATTGTGTATATAAATATTATATATATAGATAGATAGATAGATAGATTTGTCATAGGCCGTAGGTTGGGGTCTGAGACATTGGCACCACATGGTGCATATTGGCCTACCCAAGGAATTCCAAGGGTGCTATTGGGCTCCAGAAGTCCACCAATGTTGGCCCGATCCAGTGAGTGTTCTAGAAGCGTTATCCATCCAAGGTGTGTGAACACATTGTGTGAACACAGAAGATACTTTCCATAGTTAGGTGGTAATATTCCCAGAATTATGCTTTGTAAATGGATAGGGTTAGATCTTAGCCGTTGATGTAAATCTGTATAGACCGTAGGATCAAGGGGAGTTCAAGTATAAATAGAGGCCCTCCCCACCTTATTTGATGTACCTGAGTATCTGAGTATTCTAAGTTTCCAAGGAATAAAGGCATTTTCTCTAAAATCCTCTGAGTGCTCTTTCTTTGTTCTTGAGCGTTCTTGAAGTGTTCTTCCTCGCTCATCTCTTTTGACCTGTTTCCGCTTAGAAAGCTTCATGTTTATCGGTGCTTGGGAAGTTTGATCTTCCGAAAGTGTTGAGAAAGCTTACTTAGGCGTTTATCTTAAGTCACATCGCCTAAGGATACATGTTGGGTTGGTTTCAAAGTCTAGTCCCGTGACAAGTGGTATCAGAGCCTTGTTCGAGCAACGTTTAGGCCGTTCGAGGTACGAAGCATCGAGTTTGTGATGGAACCAAAGAGGGAGAATGTTGTTGTTGTTAGCCAGAAGGGTGTGGAAACTCAGGCTGACAAAGAAAGTCGAGCTAACTCAAGGGACAAGTTGTCTGCACTTGAGGATAAGGTCAATAGGCTTGAGGGATCTGTGAAGGATTCTGTGGAGCAACTCGACGTGGTGGATACACGCCTTGAGGAACTGGATGACCAGGGTGATCAACAAGAGGTGAAGAGAGATACTTTTGAAGCCAAGTTTGAGGCATTGAGGGTGGAAATGTTGGGACTCAAGGCAGAAGTTCTGGTTTATCAGGCTGTTATACGGAACAGTGTGTTGAATCCGACAACACCTAAACTAATGAAGGACATCCCAAAACCAAAAGAGTTCAAGGGAACCCGGTCGGCGAAAGATGTCGAGAACTTCATTCGGTGCATGGAGCAATACTTCCGGGGAATGAGCATCACTAATGATGCCGAGAAGGTAAAAACTACGGTAGTCTATTTGAATGATGTTGCCTTGTTGTGGTGGCGAAACAGATGTTCCGAGTCGAGTGACGATGATATTTTAGTTGGGACATGGAAGGAATTCCAGTCTGAGCTTAAGGAGCATTTTTATCCAAAGAATGCCAACGAGGAAGCTCGAGACAGGCTTCACCATTTGAAGCACGACGGCTCAATTCAAGAGTATGTGAAACGATTTACTGAACTCAAGCTGCAGATTAAAGACTTGAGCAAATCGGAAGGTTTGTATATCTTCAAATCTGGTCTTCAGCGATGGGCAAGAATGGAGCTGAAGAGAATAGGTGTGCAAGACCTTTCAGGAGCGATGGTCGCTGTTGAATCCATTGTAGAATTTGATATCAAAAAGGAGTCTTCCAAGCCCCGAGACAAGGGTAATGGAAAAGGAGACGAGGAAGTTCCCGAAGATAAAAGCGTTGATGGAAAACCAACCACCAAGTCTAGTCGGTATGACAAGCCATATGAGCGAAAGGATCGAGGAACCGTAAGGTGCTACCATTGTGAGGGTCCTCATGTAGTGAAGGATTTTCCAAACAAGAAGAGCTGCCTCGATGCCATTGTCCTAAGGACGACGATTCAGATGGTGAACCAGGCAGACTTGGTGCGATCGCCAGTGTCAAAGGTGGAAAGCCAAAGGTGACGAATTACAAGTGTTACCGTTGTAAGGGGCCACATATAGCGTAAGAGTGCCCTAATCGAGTTAAGCAGTCAAAGAAGGACGAGCCCGAGAGTGAAGAGGCTGCGAAGCTTGGCTCGATGATTCTGAGTTCTGCCAAGAGGAAAGACAAGAAGTAGAATGGGTTGATGTTTATCGACATCAATGTGGCGGGACGATCGAAGAGTGCTTTGGTGGACACCGGGGCAAGCGATCTATTCATGTCTAAGAAGGTTGCAGTGGAGTTTGGTCTTGAACTTATGGACTCAACCGATAAGATCAAGACTGTGAATGCCAAGGAAGCTCCTGTTATAGGGACTGTACGGAAAGTTGATCTGTAGATTAGTGATTGAAAGTCTAAGGAAGACTTCAAGGTAATCAAACTAGACGACTTTGAATTTATTTTGGGACTAAACTTCCTTGACCGTGTTCAAGCGATCATTATTTTGTGTTCCAACATCGTGTGCATCTTGGATCCTGGACAACGATGTGTTGTACCCGTACGATAAGACATCGGGCAAGGGACCAAGAAGCTGAAAGCTATTCAGCATGTCGAGGATGTTCCAAGCCAAGGAATCATCGAGAAAGAGGCGATCGTTGGGGACATTTCCTTGGTTGGGCATGTGTTGACTGAGCCTGTTGACATGGGAGCCGTCGAGGAGCCATCCATGGGCGAGGTGGCCGATGCATCAAACTTCAAGGGTACTAAAGTATCGATGGGTGTTGTATTGCCGAGGAGCAATGGGGCGTCAAGCTTTAGGGACGAAGGATTGACATGTAGAGAAAATGCCGAGTCAATGAGTGAAGTATCTCTTGAACACAGGGAGAGTGATCAAGATTTGCTTGGTACGATTGATTTTACATGGTGGTGCGAGCCGAAGCGAGCAGTCCTTATGATGGGACAACTGAATCAGAGTCCGGTGCTATTTATGGAAGAGCGGTTCTTATGGGGAACATTCAAGCCAGACTCCGAGATAGAAGCAAGCCAAGGTGTACGAGTAGCTACAGGATCGATCTCAGACTTGTTCGAGTGGCGCGACGAGGGCGTCGCCAAGTTTGGTGGGAGAGAATGTCATGGGCCGCATGTTGGGGTCCGAGACATTGGCACCACATGGTGCATATTGGCTTGCCTAAGGAATTCCAAGGGTGATATTGGGCTCCAAAAGTCCACCAATGTTGGCCCGATCCAGGGAGTGTTCTAGAAGCCTTATCTATCCAAGGTGTGTGAACATATTGTGTGAACACAGAAGATACTTTCCATAGTTAGGTGGGAATATTTCCAGAGTTATGCTTTGTAAATGGATAGGGTTAGATATTAGTCGTTGATGTAAATATATAGACCGTAGGATCAAGGGGAGTTCAAGTATAAATAGAGGCATTTCCTACCTCATTTGATGTATCTGGGTATTCCAAGTTTCCAAGGAATAAAGGCATTTTCTCTAAAATCCTCTGAGTGTTCTTTCTTTGTTCTTGAGCGTTCTTGAAGTGTTCTTCCTTGCTCATCTCTTTTAACTCGTTTCCGCTTAGAACGCTTCGCGTTTGTCGGTGCTTGGGAAGTTTGATCTTCCGAATGTGTTGAGAAGGCTTACTTAGGCGTTTGTCTTGAGTCACATCGCCTAAGGCCGCACGTTAGGTTGGTTTCAAAGTCTAGCCCCGTCACAAATTCATCAAATGGAAAAATCTTGATCTAAATGACAGTAATATTTTTCATCAAATTAATTTTGTGATATGCTACCCTAGATAAAAAAAAGTTTGTTTAAAGAATGAGATAAAAACATCAAACTACTTGAAATATGTGGTTATGTAACGACGATGAGGAAAAATTATATTATAAATATTATTTTTTATTAAATTTTATATTATATAATTTAATCTTATCTTAATAAATATTATATCAATATTAATCTCTATTATTATTTGTGCTAGAAATCAATTTAAGTTCTAATAACAGTTTCACCTAACTCTCACAAATAGAATCAGGCTTTACAAAAATAAAAATAAATGATAAAATTTAAAAGTTCTGAAAATACAACTAAGATAAAACATAAAATCATTTTAGTATAAAATTTAGAAATTAAAGTAAAATATTCGGGAAAGAAATATTTTAATTTTAAAATTTTAACTAAAAAACTTTAATAATGTAAAATTAAAATTAAAAATAGATAATAGGGTTGAATACCTGTATAATCTAAAATTTACGACACATGCTTGATCTGTGACCCCAAAAAATTTAACAGGTATTTGACCTGTGAATTGTTTTAAAAAGAAAAGGCAAATACTCTTTTTATTTTATTATTGGGTCAAGAGTACGAAAAATTCTATCATGAACTCTTTCCACCACGTCATTTATGATCTTAACCAACCAGGTTTATTCATTTTATTTTTTTGAGATGAATCATCACATCTTTCTTACATGTAATTATCAAGAAACTAGAACCTTCATTGAATAATGAGTAAGAAGTTGAGTACATTTACAAAGAGATAGCACATCCTTATATACAGAAAACTAATACCCCTTAACAACCTAACAGACTTAGTAACCTCATAACTGCAATACCAGCATTGTTGTATACATATGCATGGCATGCATGCAATCACTCTCTTATAGTATATCAGTGACTTTCAGAAGTTACTCAACATTCTCCCTGCTTTTCTTTGCTTTGTTCAAGTGAAGCAACACCAATTCTCTGACGAAATTCTTTAAAATATACTCGTGAAAGGGGCTTGGTGAATCCATCTGCCACCTGATGTCATCCAGTGTCCTTGCTAAGTACCTTAAGATTCTTTTAACAACTATCCAATGTTCTTCACATGGATCATGCATAAACTGAGTCACCTTGTGCACACTAAATGTTATATCTGGCCTGGTATGACAGGGATACAACAGCGAACCAACCACAGTTCTATATTGATGCACTTATGATATGACATAGCTATGCCTTTTGCAAGTTTGGTCGTAGCCAACATGGGAGTGGGAGTTGCGTTGGCATTCTCTATTTCAGCTTTTTCCAACAACTCACGTATGTACTTCCTCTGATTGAGAAACAACTGACTCGAGCTTTTACTCACTTCAATGCCAAGAAAAAATGTAGTTCTTCCAGGTCTTTTAATGAAAACTTCTGATTCAATGTATCTACCACTTGACTTACCTCATCTACATACACTAGCGTATACAAGCACCTTCCTTCTGACTTTCTCACAAACACAGAAGTGTCAGCTTTAGAACACCTAAATCCAATGCTTATCAGGTATTTTTTTAACTTGTTATGCCAATTCCTTGGAGCTTGCTTCAGCCCATATAATGTCTTCCTTAACCTACACAACAAAGGCTTTCCATCTACTCTCAACTTTTCGAAATCAGGTGGCTGCTCTATGAACACAGCTTTCTCTAAATTTTTATTGAGGAAGGCATTATTAATGTCAATCTATCTCAGCTTCCAATTATTCACCATAGCCAATGAAAGCATTATGTTTCATGTTGTTTTCTTCACCACTAGACTAAAAGTTTCTTGATAATATTGATCAAGAGTTTCTGAATAACCTCTAGCAACTAACCGAGCCTTGTATCGATGTATTGAGCCATTAGGATTTCGTTTCACCTTGAACAACCATTTAAACCCTACCAAGTCCAAGTCCCATTTTTTTCCAGTGCCTCCATTTCACTCATCACATCATTTCTCCAATGTACTAACTGAAGTACTTGTTGTATGCTAGTTGGATCAACTGTATCACATGTTATATTATTTACACACATTATATACCCTTTAGGCTTAAATATGTCATTCTTACTTCTGGTAATCATTGTATGTCTGTTGGAAGTCACTTTAGGTTGAGGCTCAGTTTTTTAATCTACTAACCACCTCTCCTTGAGATGTGCCATTGGCCTCATTATCTGGAGTCCTTGACCCTTCAGCAACTGTTGTATCAACTACCGAGTTGCTTGGCACCCTTAACAAACTAGTGTTATCCCTAGACACTTCACCTTCACTTATTTGTGGAACACCAAGCTGGACTTGGTGCTCATCATCCTCAATCCTATTTAGTGACACCACATACACCTCTTCCATAATTGAGATAGGATCTCCTTGCTCAATGCTCTCATCACTCAGACCTTCTGCTAACCCTGATGCAAATATCAAATCTCGAGTATGAATCTCCTGAGTAGAGGAACATACCCTCTCTTCTCGAACGGATGAAGCCAGTCTTGTACTCCTCCTAAAAACATCTAGAAAGGGCTGAGACTCATGTCTAGGCTCATCATGCTGAGACACACATTTTTTATCTGCAAAAGGAAAATGCATTTCATCAAAAATAATATGCCTAGAGACAAAAATTCTTTCATTGTTTGTCATGAACAAATATCCTTGATGTTGACGACTAACACCCAGAAATGTACAAGGTTGTGACCTAAACTCCAGCTTGTGATTCTGAAAATCTCTAAGATGAAAAAAATATCTGCAACCAAAAACTCTAACCAACTTGTAATCAGGTTTCTTTTCATTAAGAGCCTCAAAAGGTGACTTACCTTGCAACACCTGATATGATCCCGGTTACGTGAGTTTCCAAAATTCAATAGTTACCCGATCGTGAACATAGTAAGTAATTCATAACGTGATAAAATGAATTCAAATGGGTTCTTGATGACGGAGTTGATATGATTGCGGAAGCTAATTTAGTGATTTGATGAGAATAAAATAAGATGAATGGAAGATGATGGTGAAAGTATATGTGTAAATGGGGAAAGGTAATGATGATAAGTAATCAGAAAAGAACCGACACTATAGAGAATGTCAGCCCGAATCCTATTGGATGTTTAGAGGAACGAGGAAGGAACCAACACTATATAAAAGTGAAGACCAATTTCCTATAATGTTCATAAACGAAAGACCGAGACCCTCTAGTTAGAAAACTAGGAACCTTGGTATATGGAAATTAGGAATGATGTCACAAGGAGAACTCCTTGATAAGTCGGATAAGTTCAATGAAGAACAAAGAGATAAAACTCTTACAAAAAAGTGTATTAGAATCAAAGTTTTTCTTCTTACAAATGAAATGCTAGAGACTATTTATAGGAAAACAAAATAAAAAGTCTAACAAAGAAACATGACAATGATGACAAGACATTAAGGCTTGTGTTCTTCTATCTTCCTTGGTAGCTGAATAGTTTTATAGAATATGTCGGATGAATATGGACAACACTAGGATAAATATAGACATCCCTTTGTCCAAGGAAGAGTGTCTAATTGAATTCCATGCTCATCTACAAGTCATTTGTCCTCCTTGAATGTCATAATGGTCTGAATAAAGAAGCTCTTCAATGTGTGTCTTATTATAGAATTTGAATAGTCTCACAAAATGGATGATAAGAAGACCTTGAATGCTTTTTTTTGTATGAATAAAGATGGCATTCAATTGCTTATCTCTCTTGCTGAATATGAAAAGTCTCTCCTTGATTCAAGCTCATCCTTGCATGCATTTCCCGTAATAAAATTCCAACTTGCTCTATGTTTGGTAAAATGACCATATCTCAAGCTCCCGATATTGGATCAATGTAATTCAAAGTGCGTTGGAAAGATACGAAATAAGGGAACAAGTTCTAAGAAGAAATAAAAACTCATTTCGGCCTGGATCCAACTCAAATATGGCGATCAAGTTGACTGAATATACAAGACTCCTTGAATTCCCTCTTTATGTATTTTTTCAGTCCATGCCTTTACTCTCACTTGATTTCTTAAATCCCAAAAGACTTAAAATATGTCTTTATTCAGCCTTAATGCACCTAATAACACAAAAATATATGTTAAAATAATGCAAATTATATGCAAATTAGAACTTACTTAAATAAACTAGCATGCTTAATGAACATAACATATTCAATGAACTAGCATGCTTATGAACTACCATACTTAAATGAGCTAACATATTAAATGAACTACCATGCATTCTTAAATATGCAAACTTATTAATGCTCATGCAACTACATGCAACACACTCCTAAGCTAGCACTCTAATGCATATATTGACATTAATAACTAAAAGATGAAATAAGGAAAAACTCTTTTAGCCTTGAAGATCTTCGATGGTGGTGGAGGTTCTTCCTTCGCGTTAAAATACACCTTCATAAATTTGACCTTATTTTGAACATCCAATATTAAGGAAGAATAAGCTTCTTGAAGCTTATCGAATGTAAACAACTTGCCTCGGTCAAACGGTTTCAGAAAGGTTACAGAAAATAATATAAGTATTGTATTCGTGCTCACATCAACACCTTTGTAGGCAACATAAGACCAAAAATGAATAGGAAAGAAAGCCTGAGCAAGCAAAACCAAAGACAATTCAATTAGGTGTCTATGCTTACGCTCTACAACACCATTCTGTTGAGATGTATGAGGATATGTGATTCGATGTCGAATCCCATCCTTTAACAACATAGATGTGAGACTTTGATACTCACAACCCCAATCACTTTGCAGTTCTTTTATTGAACCATCATATTGAGTTTTAACCATGGCCTGAAACTGTTGAAAAGCTAAAACTGCTTGCCCTTTTTCTTTTAACAAATATACCCAAGAATTCATGGTACATGCATTCACAAAACACACATAACCGAAGCCCTTTGGAGGGTACATGTGCAGGACCCTATAGATCAGTGAATAAAATCTGAAATGGAGTATTATATACAATATTAGATTCACTACATGGAAGTTATGACTCTTTCCCATTTTACACGCAACACACAAATCCACTTTATTAGCATCTTTCTCAATTTGTACATTAGATTCTTTAAAATTTGAACTAGAGTTTCATGAGCAGGATGACGATGTCTCCTGTGCATAAACTCATAGGAGCTTACAAATACTCGTGCCTGATTATTTCTACAGGATGTTTCTTTATCTACTGAAATCATAAAACAATACAATCCTTCATGTTCATTGCCTTCAAGAAGAACCCGATATGTCCCTTCATCACGAACCAGGTAGTGTTTAGCATGAAACTCAAAGTAGACTTGATTATCCCTGACAAACTTAGACAGCGAGAGAAAATTACGGGTTACTTGTGGCACATACAATAACTTGTCCAACATAAGTGATCGGGAGGATGTAAAAATATTTGAATAACCAGTCTTATTAATATGTAAACCAACTCCATTCCTATCTACCAACATACTTGGGCCTTTATAAGACATTCCATGAACCACATTTATGGAGTCTGGAGTAACATGGTGAGATGCCCCAGAATCGACAACCCACTATTCAACTCCAGCTTTGATGGATGCTACCAAATGTGCTTGAACAGGTGAATGAGGTTGAGTGTATGGAGTTGACATGTTAATGCCTTCATCATCATCAATATAGACTGAGTATTGTGCCTACCCTACATCATTAGATTGACTTGTATCAATATCAGAAAACCCTTGATCAAACCTATACCAGCACTGACTGACAGTATGTCTATTTTTTTCACAGAGTTGGGACTGCAACCTTGATCTCCCTCTACCTCGACCTCCTTGTCTTCCAGAAGAATTATAGAGAGGACGAGGATCTCTATAAAACTAGTTTTGATTACCACCATATACTAAATTTTGAGCAGCATAAGGAAGCACCTATTTATTGTGTACAACATTTGCAACATTCGTACTCAATGGCACAAAATCAGATCAAGCATTAAACCCAGCTAACTTGGTCTCAGCATCAAGTAAAATATTACACACCCTTTTTACTGACAATAACTCTTTTTTAACAGTTATGACTATCATAAAAGACTAAAACTCTCGTGTTAAACCATTCAGAATGCTAGCTATGCGTTCGACTCTAGAAATCTTGCATCCACATGAGGCAAGAGCATCACATACCTCCTTAATTCGAGATAAATACAAGATTATACTCTCATCATCCCCATTCTTTATGGATAACAACTTATAGTGAAGACTCAAAACAAATATAGTAGACTTGTTAGAAAAGATTTATATAACAGTATCTCATACCTAAGTTGTGGTCTCAGCACCTACAAAAAACTGAGGAAGTAAACGGGTACTAATGGTCGATAATAACCATGAAGCAAGAGCATTATCCTGTGTAACATAGTCTTCATATTATGGATTCTTGACTCGTCTGCCATCAATAAGAAGGACTTGTTGAAGATGGAACCTCCATCTCTCCACAAAGTAGGGATTTCAACTTGTGACTGCAAACAATAAGGAGGACATGTTATTTTTATAACAGAAAGTTCCTTTCATCGAGTACCTCATTGATCTTCTTGTTGGTGAATTGCTGCCTAAATCGGCCACCTTCATTCCTAGAATCACTAGGAATCTCAACAGCACTCAACATGATTCCTTATCTGCAGTAGAAAAGCACCTTAAAACTAGAACCTCCAAGATTCCGACGATCGATATCATATCAAGAAACTAGAACCTTCATTGAGTAATGAGTACGAAGTTGAGTACATTTACAAAGAGATAACACATCCTTATATACACAAAACTAATACCCCTTAACAACCTAACAGATTCAGTAACCTCATAACTATAATACCAGCATTGTTGCGTACGTATGTTGGCATGCATGCAATCACACACTCTTATAGTACAATAGTGACTTCTAGAAGTTACTCAACAGTAATTAATGAGTGGATAATTATTAAGTATTTACTTAAAGATTAACAAATCTGATTACGAATAATTACAAAGTTAAAAAAATTATCAAGAAACATTTAAAAAATAATGTTATTATCAACTATACCTTTTTTTATATATTACGTATCTAAAGTATTCTTTAATTTAAATAAGTGTTTAATATTTTATTTTAGGTTATTTTAGAGTTAATCTGTCAAATAAATACATTCATTCATAGCTTGACATATGATATTTTATTTTTATTTTAAAAATAAATAAAAATTATCTCAAAAATTTTAAATTATAAAATAATCTCAAATTCCTAACACCTAAACCCAAAATTCATTCCATTATCATCACCGAAAACCTCGTTGGACCTCGTCACCATCGACGATGAAAATCACTATTCATTTCTCTTAACATCCCAACTCTCATAACCAACGAGAGACGTGTCAATCAAAAATTGAATGAAGAACGTAAAAAATTCTCTTTGTTCGATGGTTCATTGACATCTCTCTCGTCAATTATCGATGATAGGTGATTCGAGAAATGGATAATGATTTTCGATGATAACGATGATAAAGTTCTACGAGGCTTCTATCGACAACAATGACATTAATTTTGAGGATTTTGGGTGTTAAAAATTTAAGATTGTTTTGTGCTTTTAGAAATTTTAAATTTTCTAATTATTTCAATTTTTTGAGTGAATGATAATTTTTTAATAGTGTTACCTTAAAACAATAACAAAATATAAATTTAAGTATATGCTTCAATCAAAAAATACTTTAAGAATTTATTATAAAAATATAGTTTAAACACTTATTTGAAGTTAAGTCTTTAAAGTGAATCACACGACTATATAATATACAAGGATAAAAATTTGGACCGTAAATGTAAATATTTATAGTCATAGGATGTCTATTTTTTCCACAAAAAGTATACATGGTAATAATCCTTATAAATATTGCATATTTTAATATTTTTTAAGTATAAAGCTAAAAATTTCCCTAATTTTTGGATAATTATTTTGGTCTTTAATTATTTTTGTAAAAATTTAATCTTTTGATGTTTTATTTTAGGTTAAAATAATAATCTACATATATGAAATTAGTCAATTGACGATAAATAACTTAAAATAATTTGACAGAATAACACAAGAAAAGAAAAAAATATTTTATATTTTGTATAATTTTATAAAATTATTTTTTAACTAATGTGTCTGTAACACTCTGATTCTGGTCCGTATCTAAATTATTACATTTTGGTCTCCTAAAACCTATTCATCAAAATTTTATTTAAAAGTATGAGTTTGTCATTTCTCAAACACTCCATTTTAGATAAATTCACATAGTTAATTAATAATAAAAATGTTTAAAATACACCATCTGACCAATATAATATAATCTAAAATAAGTTACGAACTCGTTAGTGGTAATGTCCTATAAATATAATAAGCTCAATTAAAACATCAAGTATTATACTCTAAAATTGGTTCGGTGTTAAAAAATCCTCTAAGATATGCTCCTCCAAAAGCAACCTGTCAACCTATGATGAAAAACACCATAATTTCACACGCATAGCTAACAAAACTCAGTGATACATTTCTTTTCTATTGTACTTCATGAATATAATAAAATAAACATGCAAAATAATATAGTCAAAGAGTAAACAAAAAGGCTTCCAAACTAAGGATCATCTCCTAGCCTATACTAGCTAGATTTCACAAGTCACTTATGTCAAGGCATCTTAATTTAAGACGACCATGTGCCATACAAGACTTACTATACTTAATGTTACACAACTCATCGAGTTACTTGAGCTCACATAGCTTATCGAGTTAAACATATCATACATTGATCACATATACCTAGAGTATAAAGCTATTAACTGACCTTCACATAACTTACATACATAAATATATAACATTCATACCTATTGGTCACGAATTCCTACTTCACTCATACTTAAATAGTCGTCGAGTTGGATGATATCTGTACCATCATAGCCACAAGTATATCCTAAACATACTTGGATCACAAGGCACAAACAGTGTTTTTCTAAGATCACATAGCCTATCAGATTACTCGAGCTCACATAGTCCATCGAGTTACTTCATGCTAACATATCCCATCAAATTGTGTTTTCTTACTTGAACTATTATAGCTACAAATAGGTTCTAACCGCATTCATATCACATAGCCTGTGGATACGCCAAATGTACTCGATCACATATACTGAAATATGCATCCTCTTATATAAGTGCTAATGAATTGACTCTAGAACATCTAGATTCCGTATTAAGACATAAAAAAATAATACATGATCCTTGAACATCCATACATCTCACCAAAAAAATAAAGAATGTCAAACTAACTTATTACAAATGCCTTAAGACATGCATATAATAATTATAATTTATTAACGTATATCTTTCTAGTTTTTTCACAAGACTCTTCTTAGATTATCCAACTAATCAAGGTCACTCAACTATAAAGGTGTCTCTTTAGCAAACAACAGGATTCTAACTACCATACAATATATACTAATCTATCAAAGATTCCTATAGATTAATACTACGAGCAGACCACTCACAAGTTCTCAAGTTATTAGCCATTATTTCACATATGAGATATTAATCTCAATTTCTTAATTTTACAGTTTATTTTATGTTTTTGGAGACCTATTAAACCATTTACCTTGAATTATAGGAACACTAAAGCTAACACAAATTTCTTAGACAGATTACTCTACGAGTACTAATATTCTTATATGAGTATTAGTACGCTATACTATGGTACCAATACTCCTACCCGAGAATCGATATTCACATTTAACCAAAGGCATGTATCTATACGTCAACCCTCTATATTAGTAACTAGTATCGATACGTAAAACCTTGTACTGATCTCCCTATCCATACTAGTACACCCCTAAATGTATACCGATACTCACAGTTATCTATAACCAATAGAATAATATACCGATATGCCCCTTAACTTACCGGTACACAAATCCGTTATTAGAATTCTTTTCAAGCATAGGTTATCGATACGCAAAAAATCGTACGGGTATGCCCTCATGCTATGCCCACTTTTCATACAAAGGCATATTGATAAGGACCACCTTGTACCAGTACATAACCCCAGATTTCATATTCTTGGGTTCAAATTTCACCTTAAAACCAAACTTAACCTATATGATTAGTCTCAAAACGTTTTTTTAAGTTATTTTAAGTATAATAGACTATTCTCTATCAACTTTACCCATTTTCAACATCTAATATTTGATTTGCCATTTGAGGGGATTTTAAGTTTGTAAAGCACAACTAGCAATACAAAATCATAAATCAAGCAATATATTCATCTTATGAGTCTCATGAAACGTAGAAGTCAGAAATATACTGACCATAAACAAGTAAATTTAAAATAAAGCACTCACTAAGCTTTTTCCACCACTAACCTTTGTTCTAAGCTTCAAAATTCAACTTTCATCAAATCAAAAGATGAACACCTTAAAATAAAGATCTTAAGTTGCTGATAAACTTTTTATTGATGAGAAATAGTAAATTCTTACTCAATAACATCTTTTTTTTGAGTTTGAATAAATATTTGATGAAGAAGATGGAAAAGGGATGGGGTTGACAAGGGTGACTCTACCCTTCTTTCATAATGTAGTGAAAATAAAAGACATTCGGCCTTTGTCTTCTTTAAGGGATAATTTATCCCATTACCTTTTACTATTTCTACCTCAACCAATCGCACACCCAACACTCAAGTCCAACAATACAAAAAGCCCAACAAAATCAAAACTGCCCAACAAATTCAATAAAACATGAACATTTAACCTGATATGACGGTCCAAGATTTGAGTCAACGTCCAATGTTGACTCGGAAAAATATGGATATTTTAGTGTCATTATGTAAAGTTAATATAATTTATCTATATGACATTACTATGGTGGCGTATATTATCATGTAGGGCTGTAATGCCATTTGAAGTTATTTATCATTAGTTGACTAACAATTTTCATTCGTAAAATGATCATTTTGATCCAAAATAAAATTTTAAGAGTTAAATTAGGTCAAAAAAAATATGAATTAAAATAACTATTCAGTCAAATGTTAGGGCATATTTTAGACGCATAACAAAAAATTATGTTTCAAAAATGCCTATAAATCTTTTCAATGAAATTATATTTTTATTATACGAAAGAAAAAATAATTTTTATAGTGAAAATAAAAATGTTTATAACTTATTGAACTTAAATTATTCTGAATTCATTTAAGTTAAACCGTTTGATTGATCTGAATCTAAAAATTTAAGGGAAAATTTGAGTCCAAAGTATTTATAAATCCAAAAATACTCAACTCAAAAATTTTAAATAAAAAAAAAATCAATGGTCGAAAACGGACGAAAAACAAGCGGAACAAATTTTAAAAGCAACCTGAACCAAATTCACCTAAACCCGTGCATTTACCACTTCTACCAATACCCTTTCCTCAATGCACTTTGAAGTATACTTTTATGTGTTACTTTGAGTTGCTTTTCAGCAAATTGTAAACCAGTTTTGTGGGGTTCAGAAGAGCATTTTCTTGGGGACAAACTATTCTTTTTTGTTCCTCAATCTGATTTCCACGCGGTTGTTGGTTGCACAAATATCTCCATTTCCTTTATTTCTCTAATCTTACACATTTAATTGATTTTTTTATAAAAAATTAGTAGCCGATGTTTTATTAGAAATATCTTAAATTAGATTAAAAAAAGTTTCTTAGGTAATAAGAGTAAAGATAACGAGTGAGCAAGCCTCGCATAAATTACATACAAAAATAATAAAAAAATTACGTTTTAATATCGTCATGTAAATTTTTACTATAAGCAAATTTATCAATCAAATATTAAAATAATATTAATATAGTCATCTACCATTAAAAATTAATAAACTTATAACGTGACAGTTAAAAATAAAATGAAATAATTATACATTTATTCCTTATTATTTATATATTTTTTAATTACTCTTAATTTTATTATAATAAAATAATATAATTATTTAATAAGGTGAGTTCGAATCCCTCTCTCTCCTTTTGCTTGATGAATAGATTTTTTTTCTTTATTGCTTTTTCCTGGCTTCTTAATTAAGAATCTTAGACACAGTAACTTCTTATCGGAGGAGAAAAACACAGTAACTTCTTATCGGAGGAGTAAAACAAAATTCACACACAGATTGTTGCTATAGATAATTGAACTTGGGACGTCAAGCACTAATGCACAACAAACAAACTGCTGGGCTAAGCTTGTAATTTTAATATAAATCAATACAACAAATATATATTTACTATTTCATTCTATATTTATTCTTTCCATTTTACACATTTTCATAGATTTAATTTTTAATTTAATTAAAATAATAATTAAATTATTTTATATAATAAATTATAATAAAATTTTATTTAATAAACCCCAAACCTTAACCTTAAACCCTATATAATAAACCCTAAAGTCATTTAAAATTTAAGATTATAAAAAAATTTAAAAATTATTTAAAAATTATGATTTAATATTCAAGGTTTAGGGTTTAGATTTAAGGTTTAAGATTTAGCGTTTAGAATTTTTAAATGAATTTTTATTATAATCTTAAATTTTTGAATGACTTTAGGATTTACTATTTAGGGTTTAGGATCAGGGTTTAAGGTTTATCAAATAAAATTTTATTATAATTCATTATATAAAATAATTTAGTTCTCTTAAATATAGAACAAAATAATAGATATATATTTGTTGTATGAAATTAATCACAACTTCTAGCTTATTTTAGTGGTTTTGTTGTTGTGTATTGGAGCTTGAGTTCTTAGGTTCAATTCTCCACGACAATAATTTTAGGAATTTTGTTTTTCTCCTTTAATTAGATTTATATATAAATAATATCCTTCAATAAAGTGTTGGCATATATCACTACTTTATTAAATAATTATATTATAATAAAATTAGATTAAATTAAAAATTATGAATAACGAGGAATAAATATGTAATTATTTTATTTTTAATTGTTATGTCATCAGTTTTTTAATTTTAAATGTTCGAAAATTATATTGATATCATTTTAATAGTTAACTGGTAGATTTTACGTTTTTTAAAGTATGATAGTTATTTTTATACCAACCCAATAATATGATGACTATCTATATAATTTATACTAATTATTTTTACGTGAGACTCTGATATATTTTAATTTAAGTTAATTAAAAATGTTTGATAATTTAAATTGAAAACCATCCAAGCTACATATCACATATAGAAAGAAAATTTTGTTTTGTTTTGTTTCTTTAAAAATTATATTATCTTTTAAATTTTATATTTAATAAATAATTTAATTATTTTTAATACATTTTAAATAATATAACAAAAATATTTCATAAATTAAAAATTAATACATAAGATTTCAATTCATCAAATAGTAGTCAGCAATTTTACTTAGTAAATTACTGATACCAAAAGAGAATGCTAAAGTAGCTGCATCTATACTAAAAATCTTGTCTCTTTTCGATGTTTTTATTTATGTTTTAACGTTACAAAAATATGTTTAGAATTTAAGATTAAAATTTAAAGTTATAGGTTAGAATTAGGGTGTAAAGTATTGGGTGTAGAGTGTATTTTGTAAGGTTTAAGATTTAGAATTTAGGGTTAAGATTTTGATTTGATTTTTTTATATTGGGTATAAAAATAATTATAAAAATAGACACTAAAACTGGCAGATGATTTTCCCCTCCCTATATAAATAATTAAGGATTTATATTTAATACACGTGCGGTAAAAATAAAAAATAATAAGTGTCTTAGTTTTAGGGTTTAGAGTTATAATTAGGGTTCAAATTTTATGGTTTAAGATTAAGATTTATAATTTAGAGATTTTATTAAAATTTATAATTTAGGGTTAGAATTTAAAACTTAGCAGTTTGGGTTTAGAGTTTAGGGTAATATGGTTAAAACTTTATATTTTAAGCTATAAATTTTTAATTTAATTCAAACCCTAAATTTTAACTATACCCTATAAATTATAATCCATTAAACCTAAAACCATAACGTATCAACCTTACATTCTTATACAAAACCCTAGCAAGTAAATGTGGGCTTTATGATGAGTGCCTAATATACTAGTATAGAATAAATCATACCATACAATGTTGGTCCACCTTAATTTATAGAATACATCAACATTTAAATTCTTAGATATTTAAGCTAAAATTATAAAATAGAAACTCTTACGTATGAAATTCAAATGAAATTTGATTAATCTAATTCGTTTCCTCCCATTTTTCAATCCCCAATCATTTTATTCTTGTTTAAAATAAAGGAAACACCAACCCATTACCAAGAGCTTGGTGTTTTCAACACAGAAAAGATCGCTTGTGATGTACTACTTGAACGGATGAGTTCAAATTAAGTAAACAAATCAACAATGTCTTCACTTGGAAAAAGTTTGAGAAAACAAATACAAATCAGAAAAAAGAAAATGGTAACTTATTGTATAAGAGAGGCAAGTGAGTGAAGATAGTAGGAGCCCACTTCGGAGACTTAGCACAGTTAAAAAGTTTTCTAGGGAAAGTGACAGAAACTTTGATACAAATGGGTTGAGTTAACCTACTTTTGAAACATAGTTTGGTTTAGGCCTAGTCTAATGTAAGCAAGATTTTATGTTAAGGGTACGAACGATTAGAATTATATTAGAAACTTAGTAGGTACGGAATTATAAAATTTTAAGAGATGAAAACTTAGAAAGTCGATAGAAAATACAAACAAAATATATGAGAATTTAAATTTCTAGGGGTGAGACATATTGAGAGTTCTAGACAGAAGCAATAGGAAAGACTGTACATGGTCTCAAAAGAGAGATATTTCAAAAAAATAAATAAATAAATAAAATTAAATATTTATAAAAATATAAATATATATAATTATGTGTACATATAATAATTATCTAAAACTTAAAATAATATCATTTTTAAGTAAAAAACTAAAAATATTTAAATTTTATATGTTTAATATTTAATTTTTTATTACTCAAGAAAATAATTTAATAATATTTTTTTATTAAGATAATTTTTTTTTTAAAAAAACTTATATATCTTTAAATAAATTATCCAAGACTCAATCTTTAAAAGTAATAATATTTTCGATAAAGTAAGGGTATATTTTAATAAACTGCACTAAGACCCTAAAATTTTTTAACTGCCCCAAATAAGACTGTCCTCTAACCACTCAGTCCATCCCTGGACTAAACTTCACAATTCTAGTTCGGTTAATATCAATTAACCCACGTCCAAATATACTTATCATATCAGTTGGCATTTTAGAACCTATCTTTTCTGTACCAAACTAAACTCAAATGTATGTTGACCTTGTTTCATACATAAGAATAATTGTGACTTGATAACAAAGCCATATCCAGTATTCACCCAATATAACCAAAGCCATTACGCTTCAATCGAATTTCCTCCAACAACAACCGGCTGTTCTCTTTTCTGTTTTGTTCCATTGATTGTTTAATCAAGAAATGAGAGACAAAATGGAAAGACTTGTTGTTCTTCCCTTCTCTGTTGGTTGTGTCTCTGATGCAAGCGTGGCTGTTGCAGTGCAGCGGCACCACCACCACCCTAGAAGATCTAAGACTGCTGATCATACGTCCAATTCAACTCTCAAAAGTCTCTTTCTTTTTCTTTCATTCCTTGTTTTCTTATGTTTTGGTTTTTCCATTGATTTGGGTGATGTGCTTGGTTTTCTAGGAACACAAGAGCAAGAGGAAGCCGAAGAAATTTTGTCGAGTGAAAACATGAAACATTCACTGAAACTCCTTCCTCTTCCGATGCCTAACATATCAACTGGGCTAAATAGGCTGTTCACCAAGAGTGTCAAGACTTTATCTCAATTATTTGGTAAGTCTATACATAATAATTAATGTCTCACTTATTTAATTCCCTTTCTTTTGATGCTAAAGACCAAACAAATGTGTTATAATCTGAAGAATGACAGTTCTCCTTTGTTACCTTGAAAATTCTATATCATTATTGCTAAAGGTTTAATTAGTATTGTTGTGTTCGTGTTTGTTTGTTTATTTTTAAAGGTGTTTTGTTCATGTTCAGTTTGTGTTTGTTAAATGAACATAAAATATTTATTCATGTTCGTTTTATTATCTTAATGAACGAACTTTATACGAACCGTTTGTCGAACGCTATATTCATTTACACCCCTAATCAACACCATTCGTAAATTTTATAAACTCTATCGATAATAAGCTAAAGCTTAGCTCATTTAGTTCATGAAACTATTATTTTAAGTTCGAAACTCAACATCTATAACTTGTACTCAATTGTATTCATATCTATAGCTCTTTTGATTTTCAGCCTACAAAGAATCGATAGAGGAGTCGGAGAATGAAATGGAAATAGGATTCCCAACCGATGTAAAGCATGTGACTCACATAGGATTAGATGGATCGGCATCCACTAGCCCCGGCAAGGGCATCTGGGACAATCCTCTCTCTTTGCAGGACTTGTTCACTTTCCCCACTACTGGTCCTTCGGGACAATGTGAACTCCCCATGGACACACAGCCAGCGGCTGTTTCACTCTTTGTTCAAGCTTCAACTTAGACACACCTCAAAAATGGAGCTTATGTGATCGTCATTGTTAGGTTGTCTTCACCTGGGTAGTGCTGGTGCTATACTTGTGATGTTGATAATTTAGTATATTTAAATGTAAAAAAATGGTTAAATTTGTAATGGGATTGTGTGATTAAAGTTTGTACGTAGTAAAAAGTAATTCATGGTACAGTTATTATGGTGCTCCATTAGAAAACATCAAGTCATGGAAATTATTAAATTCTTTGGGTTCAAGTTCAACATCTTCGTAATCACTTTGGGTTCAACATTCAATCTTTGAGTTGAGATAAAACTAAGAGATATGAAAACAAAAACATTCATACTTAGAATTATGTAAAATTATGTGCCAATTAAAAAAACTTGTCAATGTTTTAATGGTAGTTTGTACAATGATTAATAGAGCAAAAATCTAGTGTAACTCCACCTATTTCCTCCGAATATATTTACTTTAATTCAGTAGTATTACATGCTTTCTGATTGGGAAATCAAGTTATTGTTCACATATAACTAGGTTGAAATATTAAGTTAAAACTATCAAAATGTACAACAAACAAATACATTAAACTATTGAATATTGAAATACAATAAAGAATTTAATATTAAATCATAAAAATATTAAATTTACGAGGTTCAAAAAAATATATTTTACTTTTGGAGTACCAATACTAAATGATAACTTTATCGTTATCAAAATATTATAAACAATTAAAATTCTTAAGAATTTTTTAACATTATACATGAGAGACGAGGTAATCAAATGAGAGATGGTTGAGAGATTAGGATACTTTAATGTTAAAATAATTAGACTTATTTGTAGATGAGCTTCAAATATTGGTCTTATAAATAATCTAAAAATCTGAAGACCAAATAACAATTATCACATTTTTTATAAAAAAGTAAATATCATAAGAGAAAATTAAATTTTATTGTTTTGAATGAATTCATTTAATTCTAAATTAAATTTCAAGCAATATTTAACACTTTCATATTTCTTTGTTTAGACAACCTAATCATCAAATACATTATACATATCTAATGTTAAATAAAGAATTTATGTAATAAAATTTTTCACCACTACAAATATATTTAGAATTTAATGTTTATTATTAAAATTTAAAGTTTAGTGTTTATTTTTGGGTTAGAGTTTTAATGTTATAGCGTCAGAAATGTAATTTTAAATTTCAAGTTAAAAATAAACATGTTTGTGTAATTTTTTACACTACAAATATATCAAATATTCACCCAAATGTTAAGACATTACGTCCCATTTCTTAACCTTACTAGTTCGAAAAATACTACACTGATGGTAGCTTTTATATATGCAAAACCACTGAATTAATTCTCATTATCTATTTTAATTCGATTAATAATAACTTTATTTTAGGTTAACTCTGTATTGAGAATAGAAGTTAGAATCGAATATAGAAAAACCGAAAATCTTGAGATCTAAATTGATTGAATGAATCAAAATTTTTACCCACAAAGATGAAGATAGTTTTATTTTCGAAACTTAAAAAATATTGGAACGAGATTATTTCTCTTTCTTTAAAATTTGATATTATTATTAACATTAGTAGGAGTGATAATGTCTCAGAGATTTTCAACTTAAAATGTTGAGATTGTTTTCACTTCTTTTGGTATACTTCATCGGAGTAATTGTGTTCACACCTTACAGTAAAATAGGATTGTTGAACGCAAGTACAAACACTTATTAGAAGTAGCTGGTGCTTTACTTTTTCTTTCTCATTATCCATGTCTTCCTCCACTGTTCCATAAACACCACAACTAGGAACAGTTGTAAGGTGTCTCCGAGTTAAAGACTTTATATTAAAATTTTTGTACAATGAAATTTATCATATTAAAAGTTAATAAAAATAGAATAATAAACATAGTTAAAATTCAAATAAAAAGTAAAAATATATTTAATATGTTAAAATAAAGAGATGCATTGATCGCCAATAGGTTGAGGATATTTATATTGTCTTAATTTTGTATGGATTCACGTAAAAATACAATACCTCTTTATTTAATAAAAGATATTAAAATAAATATATAAGTAATTCATTTAAGATAAAACTGAAGTAGTCCCAAAAGACCATGTACATTCCTTGAAAGAAAGCAGGTCTATTGAAACCAGCCCATGCATAGGCTGTTTGGGTCTCCTTCTCCCCGAAGTGATTGGATTTCCACTTTGTAGGCTTCCAATCAGTCTGCAAAATTTTTAAACAAACCCAGATGACTCATAGACATTAGCTTTCAAACAAGTTTGTTATAGTCGGATACAAAGAAAGAACATGACTTATCAAGGCATCGTTACCCATTGGTTCTTCATTCGATCCCACGTAAATGAATTTATTTTATATTTATTTATTGTTCATTTAATCTGAATCAAATATTTAAATGTTTATTATGTTATCTAAAGATTTTAATACCAAATGAAGTTTTAATAAAATATATCAACACAAAAGACGAGTGTACAAATGCAGAAATATTAGTTGTAATATTGATGGCACGGGTGAGTGAGTTAAACTTCGCTCAACAAAATAATATTTTTTTTAATTTCGAGTTGAGTTAAAAAATTTAACTAAAATAAATTAACTTTTATAGTTTGCGATTTAGTCCGATTTTATTTTTTTCAATTTCTTTTTTGTTATAAGTTTATTTTGACCAAATCAGTGTAGAATAGTTATTTAAAGTCATTTCACATTTTTGAAGATAAATTTCATTTTTTTTTCAAATTTAGTCCCTTTACTATGTATGATTTTCAGAAATTTTCAATCTCTATTTCGTTTTAAGACTATTTTTTACTAAACATAAACTATATGCTCCTAAACTATAGTAGAATACTTATTTAGATTTAATTCTTTTTTTAAATAAATTTATTATTTTTGTAATTTGACCCCTCAACTTTGTAAGCTTTTTAATTTTTTCAGTTTTTATTTCGTTCGAAATATATTTTTGACCAAAATTAAATCATATCTGTAATTACTAATTTTATCCGGCGTAAACCCGTTTATTTTTATCCTAAATAATGGACTTTGTTTAATTTTAATATTTATAACAAAAGGTCAAAAAAGCAAAAGATACAATAATGGATTTTATTTTATTATAAAAACATATTAAAAATACAAAAATATTATTTACATATTATTACTATTCTAATACTTCTATACTACTAATGTTATATTATCGTATATTTTTGTTTCTATTATTCTTTTTGTATATATCATTTTTCATTCATTTTTACCTTATATTATCATCATTAGTATATATTATCTAAAAATCTTGGTTTTTTAGCTTTATCATTATAAATACCTTTTAATTACTATACTACTTATGTAAATATTATTTAGCCTTTATACATTATAGCATTACTTCCAATTTGAAAATTCCAAAAAAGATTATTACTAATATATCTATGTGTTTGTTAATATATAGTTTATTGTTTCTTTTTAATCCTTTTATTAATATGATAATACTAATTATTATTATTATTATAATTATTATATAACAAATTTAAATAATTAAACCTAAAACAAATATTTAAATAACAACCCATAATAAATTTATAAGCCCAGTTTTATTAAGACCCAAAATAAATTAATACCAAATGTAACCCCCTTAGCCCGGCCTAGACGGAACCGACACTAACGGGTTACACGGGGAATACCGAACCAAACCCGCAAAGGTTCGACTCGATAAACAACCCTGAAAACCGATATTTTTTTTTTATTTCTTATCTAGATGCACAACTACAATTCCTATGTGACGGGGTCATACAAAACAGGAATGGAAGCATTCGACCATCAATTAATCATCCGATTGGCGTATACATAATTAAGGACTAAAACGTAATTATGCTTCATTCGAATATCAAATCAATAATTCAATCTACCATAATTCAATTAAACATGCTTAGCATGCTCACCATGAAATTCAGATCAATTGGAACACTAAAGCATCATCAATTTCATATTTTATCGATTACGGAACCTAATTGTAAAACAGGTATAAACTGTGGTACTACATCCAACTCAGTTTAATTGATGCGAAATTAAGTTAACGTCATGCTTCGTGGTGACTTTTCAGCTCAAAATGGTAAACATAGCATCTATATTTGATTACGGGAAAACTTTCGGCCTATCATGCGTGTACAACATTGAAATTATCACTTTTTGGTCAGGGGTATCGATACCTTTAGTATCGGTATCGATACCTTGACGTTGGATAACCATACAAACCATTCGAAGGCTGGTGGTATCGATACACCTGGGACCAGTGGCATAATTGCATCGAACCATGGTTCGATGTTTTCCCTTCTTTATGCCTTGGCGTATCGATACCACCAAAGGGTGTTTCGATACCCCATGTCCAGGTTCACTACTTCGAGCGTTTAAGGAGGAAGGCAACCTTGCAATCACATCCATAGCCACTCTCAACTATATGCAAGCTTCCCTAATCACAAATATCAATATTAACACACAATTAACAACCTCAAACACCCCAAAATAACCTATAGGCATGCTTCCTAAAATATGGTTAAAAGCAAGAATGTACATGCGAGTGCATGCTTCAACAATCCAAAAATAATGACATGATCCACCAATTAACAATCAAGGCATTATAGTGTCTTATTACAAACATAAACCAAACAAATCTCACTCTCTCACATGGGATTGGTTCACACATTGCCAAGCCCCAACTTATTTGCCAAAACATACCAAAGTTGAGTAGATCTTTCCCCTTGGTTCCCTTGCTCCGAATGTAGTCTCGAAAGTCTCTATTTTTCTGCAAAGATGAAAAGAGAGGTTAAGCAAAACATGCTTAGTGAGGAAGCTCCACATAAGGTCATCAATGCATAAATCAAAGTCATTTTAAATGTCATGTTTGCATCCTTCATGCTTATTTGAAATAGGTAAAACCAAATCATGCTCATCAACATTGTCAAATCATTTCATGTATCATGCACAAGAATACCATTTCATTTCATGTATCATGTACAAAAATACCATTTCATTTCATGTATGCATATTGGCTTCCTAGTGATCACTTAATGTGAACTTTTAGTTCACCGAATACACATATCCCTTTTTGCATAATTGGAGACTCTTGGTCTCAACATGCATCGGTCGGACACAGTCACCCTTGTATACATGTTACCTCCACTACGCACGGTCGGACACAAAGTCACCCTTGTTTACGTATGGGTCAACTATATGCACGGTCGGACACAAAGTCACCCTTGTTTACATATAGGTAAGCACTACACGCACGGTCAAACACAAAGTCACCCTTATTTACGTGTAGGCATCATCATTATTCTCATTGTTTTATAGTGCACTCAATCCTAATGACATGTCATTTGTATTCGAATCCAAAGTTAGTGTCACTAAGCCAATATCAATTCCGATCATGCATGTTAACTTGCTGCTCATAATGCATTCGTATTATGTTCATCATGTGAACCATAAATCATGCTCAAGGGCTTTATCAACATAGGGCAAATAACCTCATCATATTCCAATTCTTTTTTCATGCTTACATAAGCCATGAATGCCTTAATAAACCATGCATTTTCAACAATTAACACATGCATGCATCATTTCAAAATCATACTTATGCAATTCCAAAATCTCTTTGAATTATCATCATAAATGTCATTACCGAAAATAGCCGAAATACATGATAATGCATCAACATCATTTAAATCACTTACTCTTGAACTATGGAAAGTTTTCACACTATTCCATAGTCCCCAAAACAGAACCGAACCATAGCGATACGCTTTTAAATCGAAATCACTCACCGACAAGCAAATCAAGCCCTCGCCGATGCTCCAACGGCAACGCCAACGCACCAGCCACTTATGCACCTTCTTGCACTACCTCTACAACATTAAAAACAGAACATATTCACATCACAACATGCTCAAAACAGCAGCCACATCAAACCTCCACAAAACTATCGAAAACCTAGCTGAAAAGACCGAAAACTAAGCCGAAACACATCCGAAACATCATCAGCCCAAAACCTAATGAATCTAACACCTAATACACTTCAATTATGCACCAAAAATACTTCCAAACCATCCTTATACCTCCAGCAACAAAAGCACACCTAAAACAGCCCCTAATACAATAAAAAACCACCTCAAAACACCACCGATTATACTATTCCGGGATTAAATTAATGTGCCATCAATTCAAGACTCAACTAATCATTTAATTGACATAATATCATAATTAAATCAACCTAATTACAACATTAATTGAGATCTAAAAAGATTTCACCAAAAACCTCCAAAAATCCCTAGATCTTGAATTAAAAACATAAAATTAAGTTTCAATTGTTGATTAGCAAGCTAATACTTGGGAATATCAATAAAGAACCTTAGAAAAAGATTAGAAATCAGCAAATTACCTTAGAGATTTGTTCCACCAAAAAGATGAGAAATCCACCCTTGATTTCCTTGAAAATAGATGTTGATTTTGCAAAATTGATGAGTAGGTTTTGTAGAGAATGAAAAGATGAGTAAAATGAAATAAATCTTGTTGAAAATGATGGAGAAATCAGCAAGTAATTGAAGAAATCAAAAGAAGAAGATGGAGAGAAAATGGAGAGAAAATATGGGAGAAAAGATGAGAAAATAGGTAGTTAAAAGAGAAAATGAAATTATCATCTTTAATAAAACTATTTAAAAATAATTTTGGTGGATAAATCATTAATTAAAAATAAATTGGGTTTATGGCCCTCTAAGGATTCTAAGTATAGCTTGCTTTCCAATTTAGTCACTAAAAATGCCCATTTTCGAAAATCACCAATTAAATCCCCAAAATTTTCCAAAATTACAATTTAGTCACTAGTACTTAATTAAAGTTAATTAAAATCAAATTAAAGTTCAAATAATATTTCCCTAACTTTAAAACATCATTTTAATATTTTTAAACCATTTCACAAAATTATGACTCGTCTGATTAAAATATTATTATTTTAATTTTTTTCTCGGAATAACGAACCCTAGGAATCCGATTCGACCTGAATCGAACTTCCCAACTAGCACTCTAACTTCTAGACCCAAAACTGGGATGTTACACAATAGGCCCATTTATTTACGTAATCCATAAACCAATTACAAGGCCTAGTTCAACCTATAACCCTAGCCCAGATCTGAATATTAGCTAACCCTAACTCTCCTTATGCTTCATGCGCAGCTGCTGCAGGACCGTTAGATCATGATTTGATCTAACGGTCAAGATCGAGAGTAACCAAAGCTTTCAGACCCCCACGCGTTGCACGCGCGGCTGTCCGTCTATTCCACGCGCTGACCTTTCGAATCCGTGATGATCCTTCGCATTTTCCGGTCACGTCACTGTCTGATGATCACCAGTATTCCTCCAACGAATGACAAATCAACAATGTTTTTTTTCCTCCGATCGCCATTTGAATAGGCAAAAAAGCAAAATGTCAGAGAAGAAACATCACAAATTGGTAAACCGAAGATGGAAAATTTCAAAGGTTTACCGAAATCTTTAGCAGACCAGGGGACAAAATATCAGAGATGCACATGAATACAACAAATAGGACATTGAGATAATCGTTTTTCTTTTTCTTTTTCCTTTTCATATGTAATCAGAAAAAGGATATAAACAGAGAACCCTAACAATTTGTATTCATTCGGAAACACTGAAATTCTTGAATAGAGAGAAAGATATTCTATTCAGTTTCTTTTTTTCTTTTCGTATGCAATAGAAAAAAGTAAGAAATTAGGGTTTCGTTACCTTTTCTTTCAAAGTGGTGGTCGCCTCTTCAACTCCTTTGGTGAAAATCCTATAGACATCATGCTGATATGTGATAAGTGCCTAAAAGTCCTATTTTTCATACCATTTTCTCACTCGTTTATTCCTAATAAAGGACAGATCTAAGGGCAATAATGGATATTTCTGCTTATTTTCCATATTTCAGCATCCAAACACTTAAATCATGAATTTATCTATTATTTGGCATAAAGCATATGCATTTGATAGTTTTCTTTCTTAGACAGGAAACTACATCACAGAGATGGCCAAATAAGAAGATGGATGTTGGAATGCAGATGAGCACCCGCCACGGCAGCACTTTGGAGGCTACGACAGCAGCATAAAGATGACAATTGGTGCTCGACAGAAAGAGAAAAAGCTGTTAGAGATAACAGACAAAGAGCGAGAGAAAGACGGAGCTGATTTAAGGGGTCAAACATTGGTCAAAGGTCAAATGCGGAAAGAAGAGTTATTTTAGGAAATAGAATAAAGTGACCTAGTTTAATTATGATTTGAATTTTTTTCCTTGTACAATTCTTTCCTTATGTGGAAGACTTTAACCTAGGGTTTGACCTATATAAGGCACCCATTAGGTCTAGGTTTAGAGAGTCGGAATCAATAGAGAATCCCATAGCATAGCTGCCGACTACACAATGTTCTAAAACCCTTCCGAGGTTTAGGTTGTTTGTGGAGTAGTTGGGGAAGAAAGTTGTATTATCCTTGATATTTATTAATACATACTTATTTTCATAGTTTGTTCTCTCTTGGCAATCACTCTTCTTTGCATATGAGCTCGGAATGATAGTATGTGAAGAAAAATCTATTTGTCTAATATCGGGAGAGTTAGGCTCACGAAACGAGAGAATGCGGTCTTTGCTCAAGGGCATTGACTAATCCGATGTAGAGATAAACCGCCCAGGATTTCAGCGACTAATAACACACATGTGTTTGGTTGTTATTCACCATTGATTCACGCCGGGAGGTATCATCAAGACGTGGGTTTCAACAGTTCTCTTCGCTTAGGGATAAGGAAGAAGACATACAAGGATGCTCTATCGAACTATGAAAAGTTGAAGTGTCGACAAGGCATAATCCCGTCTAGACAGTTGCGGCAACCCTTAGTGCGACCCACCGAGGCGGCAGTTCAACTCATTGCATTAATAAGTGGATAGATAGTATAACTGGATTTCCCTCTACAAAGCACTCACCCTGCCTCACTTCTATTATTCTTATTTTATTCTTTTATTTAGTTTTTTACTTAGTTAATTTAGTTACTCCAATTCATCAAATTACTTGTGTCTTTATTTTTACAAGTGCAGGCCTAAGAAGTAGTAAAGTCGACACAGTCCCTATGGGTTCGACAACCTAAAATACTACAATTTGGCGAAAGGTGGAAATTAAAGGACTCCCGAGCCTTCACCAGATTTGGCGTCGTTGCCGGGGAGTGACGCTCAATTTTACTACCAATTATTTCTGTACCTTTTTCTTTTTCTTTTTTTACTTTTATTTTTTTTAACTTACTAGGGTTGTTCTATGTATGACCAAGTTCAATCCATGTATAGATCAATATCCTTACGATCTAGAAATCGAATGAACAACACGAATTCTGAAACGTACGGTACGCGAAAGAATGAACGCAACACCTGGACAATAGAACAATGCTGACATGAATTTCGCCGTGGCAGACAACCAAGGCGCATTCGCAATTGTTGATCCGGCCAATCTGCCTGAACAGGAGCGTGTACGCACTGTCCGTGATTACTTAGAGGAAGATTTGGATGGATTAACCCTTGTCGTGGTCATGACTAATATAAAGGCAACACATTTTGAGTTAAAACCGGTCATGTTCAACATGATCAACACTCTAGGAAAATTTAGAGGATCGACCAACGAAGATGCTCGACAGCATCTTAAATCTTTTATGGAAATTTGCAATTCGTTTAAGCTGTCGGAAGTCTCTAACGATATACTGAAGTTGAAACTGTTTCCCTATTCACTAAGGGATAGGGCAAAATCTTGGTTAAACAACCTCCAACCTGGATCGTTGAACTCATGGATTGAACTCTGCCGAAGCTTCCTTTCCAGATTCAGTTATACCAACATGACTGATAAGCTGAGAAACAATATCACATCATTCAGGCAAGACGAAGACGAATCAATGTATGAGGCTTGGGAAAGATACATAGAATTATACAGAAAATGCCCCATGCATGGTCTGCCCGAGTGGACTCAAGTATCAATCTTCTACAATGCAGTTAATACCCCTACGAGAATGATGCTTGATGCTTCCGCCAATGGCACCCTTTTAGACCGTCCGCCCCATGAGAGTTTAGAAATTCTGGATAGATTGGCAAAGAATGACTTTCAACACCCAACCACCAGAAGAGGAATAACTAGGCGAGGTATGACAAGCTCTGACTCTTCGGATTCTATCCTAGCTCAACTATCAGCTTTGACAAATATGGTAAAGGATTTGTAAGGTCGAGTAATGTTCGAGAAGTAAAATCAGTCACCATTTTCTGTGAAACATGTGGTGACAATCATGATTCAAACGCATGCCTGCATGACCCAAAATCTTCTTTCTATGTTGGAAATTTTAATAGAAACAATATGTCCAACAATTATAATCCATCATGGAGGAAACACGAACTTCTCATGGAGTAACCCCAACAATGCTCTTAACCCGCAACATCAATCAGTGCAATCTACTGGATTCTAGCAGATCAACAGATTTACTCAACAACAGATGCCGCAGCAGACGCTACCGCCGCTGCAACAGACAAATTTCCAGACCCTGGAGAACACACTATAGACATTCATGGCTCAGACTGGTTCCTATATTGCAAACACCAATAAATTCATTTAGAGAGCCGACACTTTCATGGACAGAGCAGAGATGAGAATGCAGAACAATGAATCTGCTCTCAAGACGCTGTAAGTTGCACTAGGACAAATGGCACAACAGATGAAAAGCTGACCCATAGGAGGTCTTCCTAGCGATACTGAAGTCGCTAGAACAGGTCTGCATGAACAATGCAAAGCAATATCCACCAGGAATGGATTACAACTAAAGGACCCTGAGATACCTGCTCAGACAGTAGGTAAGACCCTTGAGACAGTAGCCCAAGAGGAGGCTACTGAAGAAAAACTTAAGGCAAGGGAACCAACAGACGCTGCCGACAATGATGCCACAGTAGATGATGCCGTAGCAACACCACAGATAAGATTCTAATGCAATGAAAAGATTGAGGATCTGTGTTTACCACCACCTTTTCCACAAAGGCTAAAACAACAAAAGCAGGAGTACCAGTTTAAGAAATTTCTAGACATACTTAAACAGGTACATATCAATATACCTTTGGTGGAGGCAATTAAACAAATGACCAACTATGCTAAGTTCCTTAAGGATATTATATCCAAGAGGACAAAAATTGGAGAATTTGAAACTTTTGCCGCAACAGAAGGGTGCGTGGCAATGCTACACAATAAGGCTACACAACCAGAAGAAAAGATCTTGGTAGCTTTACAATACAATGTTTTATCGGATATCAATATGTGGGCAAGACACTATGTGACTTGGGTGTTAGTATCAATCTCATGCCTAAGTCAGTATTTCAAAAGCTAGACATAGGGCAGGCAAAACCTACAACAGTGATGTTACAACTAGCAGACCGCTCTTACGTGCAATTGGAAGGAAAAATTGAAGATATTCTAGTACGAGTGGATAAATTTATATTTCCTGCTGACTTCTTGATTTTAGATTGTGAAGCAGATGAACATGCTTCGATCATATTGGGAAGGTCGTTCCTAGCCACGGGCAGAACATTGATTGATTGCGAGAAAGGCAAACTGGTCATAAGTGTCAATGACCAACAAGTAAAGATCAATGTGTTCAAAACTCTAAGGCATCCGGAGGAAACAAATGAATGTCAAAAAATTGAGGTTAAAACTGAATTTAACTTCAATGCAGAGACAGATTGGCTGAACAAGACTTGCCGAGGCAACCTCTGCCGCGACAGCACACCCCTTGAGCAAAAATATATCAGAAAGAAGTCATTTGACGAGGAGACAACAACTAAGACATCAACTTCTCCTCCATTCAAAAAGGGGAAGATGGTTGCTGCTTGAGATGCATTTTATTGCACTCTTGTAGTAACCTAAAATTCTATCTCATTATCCCTATTTACTTTTATGTTTTAGGAAATAGATTTTTAGTTTTCAGTTTTAGGAATTAGATTTTAAATTTCCTGCAATTTAGTTTCAAAATTTTTATTTCCACAATTTTATTAATAATATTATTTGCAATCATCTAGGTACCAATAAAGAAGAAGAAAATGAAAATAACCAGCCCAAACAGACAAGCGGCCCAATCCAAAAGGCAAAATATCTCGGCGGGAATCTTGCCGCCTAAGTTCAAATCTGCTTTGTTTCTACCGCCAGTGGAGACCAGTTGGATTTGCATCGCGTGTACGCCAAGGATAATGACATCACTACAGATGCCTCAAACGCCCCGCCGACTTCGCCTATAAATTCACAAGCAAGGTTCATTTCCATTCACTCTTCTTTTCATTAATATTACTCAGCCCAACTTCTTCCACCCTTCTCCACAAGCAAAACATGGTACAACCAAAGCAAAATCCTGCCGCCGAAGCAGCAAACTTCAAACGGTTTGCAACCGTAGACGTCGAGATGGAATACAACTACAATTCAAGGCACGACCAATTTGGGAAGAACAAGGCTTCCACTACACCGACGAAGATAATCTAGGATTGAAAGCCTTCATCCTGTCAAAAATCACCTTCCAAAGATGGCAATAGTTTGCAAAACAGCAAGATACAACAAATGTCGACTGGGTACGAGAGTTTTACGCACATAGACCTTTGCCAAACAACCCCTACATCTACGTACACGACAGACATCACAATCAACGCATTCTTCAAGCTCCATATCGAAGATGACAAACATGCCACTTTTGCCGATGCTCTAACCGCTGCCGATTTTAAATTAATGAAAATGGAGCTTTGTATTCCTGGGGCCGAATGGAATAGGGGCAAACATCGCGGCTCTATCATCCGCCACGATCTAAGACCGGAGGCAAAATTATGGAATACATTCATCAAACGGAATTTGATGCCAACCTCCCACAACCAAACCGTGGATCGGTCGCGGCTGACACTCATCTACTCGATCATTCACAACCGTCGCATCGATGTCGGCAGAATCATAAACGCACAAATATTCGACTACACCAAGAAGGACAGAGGTATGCTCTATTTCCCCTATCTCATTTCAAATTTATACCGCCTCGAACGGATACCTTCACTCCCATATGATCTATGGACGCCGATAAGAAAAGGCTAGAAACGGGAGATATACAAGAAGAGAATGCAAGTGGAAGAAGCAATTCCACAAGCTTACATCCCTCCTACTGCTGAGGCCTCATCTTCCGAAGCCGAAGAGCCAGCAACATCAGAAGGCACTGTACCAACAGGGTTTCTAGAAACCCTGCAACGCATGGAGAGAAGGCAGCTGACCTTCATGACATATGTGAGGGAATTCAACAACGCCATCATCGCTACTATTCGTGATAAAATTCCCACTTGCACGACTGTCTTCCTTGAGTTTACAGTCGAGCCATCCATGCCTCAGTAACCTCCTCCTGCCCTTACCAAATCAGCGACTGCTTCAGCCACTGTTCTAGTTTCTCCTGCCGCCACAACCGCTGCAGTGGCAACTGAACCCTTCTCAGCAGACTCCTTAGCTGAGTTCCTCCGTATGGACTCCACCAAATGAGGAGCCACCCCATCAAAGTCTGGCACATTCACTTGGAGTGACCTTACTGAGGACCTCACAAGCCAACTTAAAGCTACCGAGGAACTGTTAGTCACAGCACAAGGAGGGGAAAAAGAGAAAGACAACCTCCTCCTCTCCGATCGATCTTGACTCGGAGGATGAGCCGCCAGTACGAGATCCAACTCCCATTTGGTTTCAGCCACCTCGCTCTGCCAAGAAGCCAATGGTAAGCCCGCCAATGGATGCTGGAATGCAGATTAACACCCGCCACAATAGTACTTTGGAGGTCGCGGCAGCAGCATAAAGATGATAATTGGTGCTCGACAGAAAGAGAAAAAGCTGCTGGAGATAACAGACAAAGAGTGAGAGAAAGACGAAGCCGATTTAAGGGGTCAAACCTTGGTCAAAGGTCAAACGCGGAAAGAAGAGTTATTTTAGGAAATAGAATAAAGTGTTATAGTTTAATTATGATTTGAATTCTTTTCCTTATATAATTCTTTTCTTATTTGGAAGACTTTAACCTAGGGCTTAGTCTATATAAGCCACCCATTAGGTCTAGGTTTAGAGAGTCGGAATCAATAGAGAATCCCATAGCATAGCCGCCGACTACACCATGTTCTAAAACCCTTCCGAGGTTTAGGTTGTTTGTGAAGTAGTTGGGGAAGAAAGTTGTATTATCCTTGATATTTATTAATACATACTTATTTTCATAGTTTGTTCTCTCTTGGCAATCACTCTTCTTTGCATATGAGCTCAGGATGATAGTATGTGAAAAAAATCTATTTGTCTAATATCGGGAGAGTTAGGCTCACGAAACGAGAGAATACGGTCTTTGCTCAAGAGAATTGACTAATCCGGTGTAGAGATAAACTGCCCAGGATTTAACGACTAATAAGACGCATATGTTTGGTTGTTATTCACCCTTGATTCATGCCGGGAGGTATAATCAAGACGTGGATTTCAACAGTTCTCTTCGCTTAGGGATAAGGAAGAAGACATACAAGGATTCTCTGTCGAACTATGAAAAGTTGAAGTGTCGACAAGGCGTAACCCCGCCTAGGCAGCTGCGACAAACCTTAGTGCGACCCGCCGAGGCGGCATTTCAACCCATTACATTAATAAGTGGATAGATAGTATAACTGGATTCCCCTCTACAAAGTACTTAACCTGGCCTCACTTCTATCATTCTTATTTTATTCTTTTATTTAGTTTTTTACTTAGTTAATTTAGTTACTCCAATTCATCAAATTACTTGTGTCTTTATTTTTACAAGTGCAGGCCTAAGAAGTAGTAAAGTCGACACAGTCCCTGTGGGTTCGACAACCTTAAATACTATAATTTGGCGAAAGGTGAAAATTAAAGGACTTACGAGCCTTCACCAATAAGGGTGAACCGAGTGTGAAAGGCTCCCATTTCGTTCCTCGTCTTCTCCGTCGTTTTTAATACAAACCTTCCTCTTTTATTTCCTTCTTTTCGAAAGGGAGAATATGAGAGCTTATTTTTTTTTCTTTCGTTTCTAAAGAAGAAGGTGGGATCTTGAATAAGGTTTTGTAAAGAGAAGGAAAGCTTGGCTTTTGTTTCTGAATTTGAGTTTGCTTGGTGTTTTCTGGGTTGTAAGCAAGAACACTTTAAATGTTCTAGCTCGTTTCTGGGTTTAGGCATGAATAGAGAAAAGAATACCTCGTTTCTCTTTGAGTTCGACCTGAACAAATGAGGGGAAAAGCTTTTTTCTGTTTTCTTTTTGTCATTTATACTAAGTCCCTCGTTTTAAAAATGAGATTATCACATTTTAAATCCCCATGTCGCCGTTTTCACTCATTCCATCCTTAAAGTTTTTGAGTGTTTTTCAAATTAGTCACTGTAATAAACCGCTTTTGATCTTATTCCAATTTTGGCCTCTGTTTTTCTTTATTTTCCATGTAGTCATTAATTTTTGGGTGCTCATTGTTTTTTACTTCTAATTTAAGCTCAAAATTCCCATTTTATTTCATTTTCGTTCTTTTCCAGTAATATTTGGTCTTTGAGTCTTTAATTAAATTTATCCTATCCGATGCATATTTATTTCTTATAGTTTGTTTAATTTATTTGCATATGCTATCTTATTTATTTGTTTATTTGTTCACCTATTTATTTATTTTCAAATATTGCGTTGTACATGTATTTATTTTATTGAATCTTTTATTATCGTATGTTTGAATTCACAACCAATCACTTAACTAATTTGATATTTCTTTATTCGATCGTAATGGGCCCGATACCAGGCATAATGGTGGCGGTGTATGCGTTTACCTTCGAGTAAAGAAGCGCTAAAATATACCTGAATATTTAAATAAATAATCGCTTTAATACCACTTTAAATCGAAAATTACAAAATTAATTAAGTTATAATTTTTGAAGGTGTCAATTTTAAAAATGTTAACCTCGTTTTTAACCGTAACCGACTCCCGAACCCTTTTAGTTTTGAATCTCTGGTTTTACGGTGTCTGATCTATCGAAGTGACCGATGACGACTCTATTTTCTTAACCTTTTTTGATCGATCCCCAAATTATTTCCTAACATCCTTTAAAAATCCCTAATTTTGAATTCATGTTTTCAAACCAAAATTTCCATTTTTTAAATTTTCTTCCAAATCCATTTTTTAAACCCCTAACCTAAATTCCTATTTTTAAGCCAAATTTCCATTTTTCGGGATGAATTCCCAAACCTTCTAAAATTCTTATTTTTTCAAATTGATTTCTAAATTCCCCAAAATTACACCAATTTTCAAATCCCTAACCTAAAATTCTTCTTTTCATTTTCAAATTCTTAATCTTTAAAATACCCCTTTTTTAATTCAATTTTGAAACAAAACTTGATTTCTTAAATTTCCTAATTTCGAAATAGTGACCTTTCACACTATGTCAGTTTTTAAAAGGGTCGCTACAATATCTATATAACTTCAATTCATATTTTTAATAAAATATATTTTTTAATTTAGTCCTTTGTTTTTCTAATTTTATTTAATTTTATCATTCAACTAAATGTTTTTAAAAAAATTTCTACACATCAATTCATTGACTTCTTTATACTCACATCAATACTTTATCCTCAAAAGTTTCTTATTTAAAAATGATATTATAAGTGTTAGAAAAATAGTATGATATTATAAGTTTCTTTGCTGCATTCCACTGTTGTATCCTGGGAGACAGACATTCCATAGAAACTCCAGCTCTGGGAAGGGACGAATCTATTTCAAGGACAATGTGATAGCACAGGCCTTGGTCAAAGTTTTTCAGAATCGTTTACTTGTTTTTTCTTTGGTTACTGTGGTCTTTGTATTTCTACTTTATATGTTTTATTTCATTCGCATAAATTGTTTTTAACAATTTAATAACTTGTTTCGTTTATTTTTGATAACATTAAGTATATTTTAAAAGTTTAGGTGATATTTTTTTATTAAATAATATTACAAATCTTATTTATACACATGAAAAATATGTATATATGTTTACATATTTTATAGGATTAAAAAAATCATTTAAATTTGAATTAAACGTATTATAAAATTGATAAATAATTATAATTAAATTTGTATAAAAACTCAAAAAATAACTCAATTAAAAAAATCAAATAAAATTTAAATCGTAAAATATGAATCATCAACTCAGATAATTTAAATTTTTTGACTCAATATCACGATTCAATCTAATACTTTAGGGTCTTGAAAGCCAAGAAAAAAAAGTCCCTTCCCTAGTACATTTTCAAAATTTTAAATGGGAATCTCTCGCTTTATTGTGTTATCATTTAGGCAAAGGACGTGCCCTTTTAGCCGATTCAGTGGTCACAATTAGGGGTGGGTAAAAAACTCAATTATTCGGTTTTGGTCCCGGTCTTGGTAAAATTCGGTAGATTTTTATTTAGTATTTATTTTGATAGGACTAAAACTGGATCTAAAATTTAGGTTCCGGTCATAACCGGGATCGAGAATAAATCTTAATTTTTGGAACCTAGTACCGGTGGGTACCCAATCGGACCGAGATTAATACAAGATATTTGGTATTAGTTTTCTTTTGTTTATTTTTTTTATCAAACTTTCTCGTTTTGTATGAATATTATTAGTATGACTAGTTTTAAAACATTAATTTTCAAACTTACAGTATTCTAATTTTATTATTGGTGGTTAATTTTTTTTCTCAAATTACTCAATTTTTGTAAGAATAAATTATTGACCGGGTACCTGATATTAGAACCAGTTTTCACCAGTAACAAGACCGATTCTTAAAATTTAAGATTTGGTATGACAGGGATCGATACTTATTCTAATTTTCAAGAACCAATAATTACCGAGACCAAGACAATTGGGCTTGGAGGTGCTCGATTCACAACCAAATTAACTTGCCAAGTGATGAAGAATTGGCTAATTTAGGTGTTTGTGGTGGAAGCAAAAATATAAGAGTTGAACACAAGGATTTAGAGTGGTTCGGCCATGCTTACATCCACTACCTTAGCTTCCCACTAAGGATTTCCCAAATTCACTAAGAATTCAACCTTTTGAGGCTAAAGGACTAACCTTACAAACCTTGATTCAAAACCGAATCAAGCATCCAAAGTTCACAACCCGAACTTTGGGAAAACACTCAAACAAGAGAAATCTTAAGCAAACTTGTTTAATCCTTCTAACAAGGCTAATTGTTTGCAATCTAAGCACTCACCCAATTCCTAATTACACTTGAGCATATATTGACAATTAAGCTCACAAGTGTTTGTCTACCCAAATAATAGGAAATTAAGCACTAAGACAATTTCTCATCATAATGTTGTTTACAATGAAGCATTAGTCTTTTCTTGATGCTTGAGGCTTCTTTTTATCATCCCAAATGAGCTTCTAGCCGTTAGTGATCGTTGGGATTGGTTTGGAGCCGTTTGGAGCTAATTTCAAGGCTTATTTCCTCTTTTGGTGCAGGAGGTATCGAAACACGTGAGACAGGTATCGATAACTCTGCTTTGGGAAATAACCGTTGACCTGCATTTATAAACAAGTATTGATACCAGTATCGATACCACTCCTAGCCGTTAGGATTTTTCGTAAAATTATTTTGACCGTTGGGGGTGTATCGAAACAAGGTTCGAAACCAAACCTCACAGTGATGAAAAGGTATCGATACTAGTATCGATACCACTGTGATTTTGCCTTTGAAATCAAGTCATTGAAGAAGAGGTATCAAAACACCTTATGGGTGTATCGAAACACCTGGGTTAAAATCTCTTCTTTGGTTTCTTTAAATCATTTAAAACACTTTCAAACTTTCTCAAAAACATCTTAAATATAATTTCAAGTAGTTTGGACATAAGAACCATTTTTGAAATCTTTTCAAATTAGTCCAAAACTATTTTTCAATTATTATATCAAAATATTAGTTCTACAAAGACTAAGACCAATTCTATTTAAATTGGTTGGGTACCGATCTTGCCCACCCCTACTCACCATGTTTCTAAAAAGTGGTCAAAATGCCATGATACAACCTGTGATCAACATCAGCCGTACTATTTAGAAAAATATTAAGGGTCAAAATTCTCCTCAATTCAATCTTACTTTTTATAATGATGGAGAGAGAATTGAGTGATAGTACGCGGTGGGTATTGTAAGTGAAATATAGAAAGATAAACTTGTCTAGGCACCACTCAGCACTAGGGGTGTTCTTGATTATTAAAATATTAATGTAGATTTCGATTAATTTAGTGTAATTAAAATATATTATAATTAATTAATAAATGTTAGAAACAAATATAAGATATATTATTTTTTTTAACGAGAAAATTTATGTTTAAACTTTAGAAAAGATATTATTTTTTTAATAAGTTAATAATGATTACAGTAGTATCACTCTGTTGGTATCGCTGGTGTTCAAACCCATGAACTCTAGGAAAAACAATTGTTCCTTTAACCACTTGGGCTAGAGGACTCGTGCTTAGAAAATATATTATTAAGAGAGAGAACAACAAATTCTGAATATGAATTATCATTAAATATTTAGATTAGGATAAATTTATATGTTGTAAAACTCATTTAATTTGATATTAATTTTGGATCGTTAGATAATGATAATAAATGATTAATATTATTTTTTATTTTTTTATCAAGTGATAATGTTTATATTTTTTATTGTTAATCTCATTCATATATTTTATTTATCCAATGATCATCAATTAATATAAAGCTCTTCAAATTTTATACTTTATAACTTGATCTCACCCATTATCATCTAGTTATACTAGAAAATTAACGCACATATTAATAAAACAATAATATTTTAGTTAACCATAAATACTCCTACTTAACTTTGGTACGTGACACTAATACATGAATAAAATTAATAATAAAACAAAAAATTTATAAAAAATTAAATCTTTAACATACGTAACATATTATTGATTATATATTAAAGTGCACAATAGCACGAGCCCTCTAGATCAAGTGGTTAAAGGAACGATTGTTATTCTTAAAGGTCACGGATTCAAGCACTAGTGATACTAACAACAGGTTGATTGAGTGATCAATGTTAGATGATAAAGATTATATTTTAAAACAAATACTATTATGGTTTTGGGAGGAATTTCTCTTCCTCTTGTTGGATGTCCTGATGCTGCTTCGGCTGAAGCACAAGCGATCCTAACTGGGCTTCGACTTGCATCTCAGAAAGGCTGGACGAATATTACCTTTGAGACAGACCCAACCTCAATTGCTAATAAAGTCAACCGGGATGGACCAAACCTATCATCTTTACAACCTTTGGTGTCCACAATCCGTACAACTATGAGGAGTTTAGTTAATTGTCGGATCTCTTATATACCTAGAGGGGCCAATAATGTAGCCCATACTCTTGCATCTAGGGCCATGCGCACTTTATGTACTCTTCATTTGATTCCGACATGCCCGATTTTATAAGGGTTTTTGTAAACTCCAAGATATTTAACTCTCCTTCTCAATAAAATTCTAGGGGTACTCTTTTCTCCATAGGGGCTTCTAACCCCCTCAGGGGTTGGAAGTGTTAGGTTTTTTTAACGAGACCCTTTTTCCGTCAAAAAAAATTCGAACGGATTCTCTATAAAGCTCATTTAGACATGCACGTTTTAATCCTTTTTCTCTTTTCTCTATAAAGCCAATTATACATATTAATCTAAAATTTTAAGCTTTTTACTAGGTTAAAATTCGAACGGATTCTCTATAATTCCCATTTAGACTTGCACGTTTTAATCCCAACAAACCGATAATCAAATGTTATTAAATAAAGTTTTATGAGTTCAAAAGGTTAATTATGGACTTTTGAACAAAATTATATAGATTAATCTAAAATTTTAAGCTTTTTACTCGGTTAAAATTTGAACGGATTCTCTATAAAGCCCATTTAGACAAGCACGTTTTAATCCCAACAAAACGATAACCAAATGTTATTAAATCAAATTTTATGAGTTAAAATAGTTAATTATGGGCTTTTGAACAAAATTATACAGATTAATCTCAAATTTTTAGCTTTTTACTCGGTTAAAATTCGAACGGATTCTCTATAATGCCCATTTAGACATACACGTTTTAATCGTAACAAAACGATAACCAAATGTCATTAAATCAAATTTTATAAGTTCAAATAGTTATTAAAGTGCTTTTGAAAAAAATTATACAGATTAATCTCAAAATTTCAGCTTTTTACTCGGTTAAAATTCGAACGAATTCTCTATAAAGCTCAATTACCAAGAACGTTTTAATCCTAAAAACGATAACCAAATGTTATTATATCGAATTTTATGAGTTAAAATGGTTAATTATGGGTTTTGAACAAAATTATACAGATTAATCTAAAATTTTTAGCTTTTTACTCGGTTAAAATTTGAACGGATTCTCCATAATTCCCATTTAGACATGCACATTTTAATCCCAACAAAACAATAATAAAATGATATTAAATAAAATTTTATGAGTTCAAAAAGTTAATTATGGCTCTTGAACAAAATTATATAGATTAATCTAAAATTTTAAGCTTTTTACTCGGTTAAAATTTAAACGGATTCTCTACAAACTCATTTAGACTAGCACGTTTTAATACCAACAAAACGACAACCAAATGTTATTAAATCAAATTTTATGAGTTCAAATAGTTAATTATGGGCTTTTGAACAAAATTATACAGACTAATCTCAAATTTTCAGTTTTTTACTCGGTTAAAATTCAAACCGATTCTCTATTAAGCCCATTTAGACATGCACGTTTTAAGCGCAACAAAACGATAATCAAATGTCATTAAATCAAATTTTATGAGTTTAAATTGTTATTAATGGGCTTTTTAACAAAATTATACAAATTAATCTAAAATTTTAAGCTTTTTACTCGGTTAAAATTTGAATGGATTCTCTATAAAGTCCATTTGGACAAGTACATTTTAATCTCAACCAAATATTATTAAATCAAATTTTATGAGTTCAAATTGTTAATTTTGGGCTTTTGAACAAAAATATACAAATTAATCTTAAATTTTCAGAGTTTTACTTGGTTAAAATTTGAACGGATTCTCTATAAAGCCAATTTAGACAAACACCTTTTAATCCCAACAAAACGACAACAAAATGTTATTAGATCAAATTTTATGAGTACAAATAGTTAATTATGGGCTTTTGAAAAAAATTATACAGATTAAGCTCAAAATTTCAGCTTTTTACCCGGTTAAAATTCGAACGAATTCTCTATAAGGCCCATTTAGACAAGCACGTTTTAATCCCAACAAAACAACAACCAAATGTTATTAAATCAAATTTTATGAGTTCAAATAGTTAATTATGGGATTTTGAACAAAATTATACAGATTAATCTCAAATTTTCAACTTTTTACTCGTTTAAAATTCAAACGTATTCTTTATAAAGCCCATTTAGACATGCACGTTTTAAGCGCAACAAAATGATAACCAAATGTCATTAAATCAAATTTTATGAGTTCAAACAGTTATTAATGGGCTTTTGAAAAAATTATACAGATTAATCTCAAAATTTTAACTTTTTACTTGGTTGAAATTCGTATGGATTCTCTATAAAGCCTAATTAGACATGCACGTTTTAATCCTAGAAAAACGGCAACAAAATGTTATTAAATCGAATTTTATGTGTTCAAATGGTTAATTATGGGTTTTTGAACAAAGTTATACAAATTAATCTCAAATTTTCAGCTTTTTACTCGGTTAAAATTTGAACGAATTTTCTATAAAGCCCATTTAGACATGCACGTTTTAATCGCAACAAAACGATAACCAAATGTCATTAAATCAATTTTTATAAGTTCAAAAAGTTATTAATGGGCTTTTGAAAAAAAATATACAGATTAATCTCAAAATTTCAGCTTTTTACTCGGTTAAAATTTGAATGGATTCTCTATAAAGCCCAATTAGACATGCATGTTTTAATCCTAAAAAAACGATAACCAAATGTTATTATATCGAAATTTATGAGTTCAAATGGTTAATTATGGGTTTTGAACAAAATTATACAGATTAATCTAAAATTTTCAGCTTTTTACTCAGTTAAAATTTGAACGGATTCTCTATAATTCCCATTTAGACATGCACGTTTTAATCCTAACAAAAAGATAACCAAATGTCATTAAATCAAATTTTATGAGTTCAATTAGTTATTAATGGGCTTTTTAACAAAATTATACAGTTTAATCTAAAATTTTAAGCTTTTTACTCGGTTAAAATTCGAACGGATTATCTATAAGGACCATTTAGACAAGCATGTTTTAATCCCAACATAACGACAACCAAATGTTATTAAATCAAATTTTATGAGTTCAAATAGTTAGTTATGGGTATTTTAACAAAATGATACAGATTAATCTCAAATTTTCAGTTTTTTACTATATTAAAATTCGAACGGATTCTCTATAAAGCCCATTTAGACATGCACGTTTTAATCCCAACAAAATGAAAACTAAATGTTATTAAAACAAATTTTATGAGTTCAAATAGTTAATTATGGGATTTTGAATAAAATTATACAGTTTAATCTCAAAATTTTATCTTTTTACTCAGTTAAAATTCGAATGGATTCTCTATAAAGCCCAATTAGACATGCACGTCTTAATAAAAAAAAACGATAACAAAATGTTATTAGATCGAATTTTATGAGTTCAATTGGTTAATTATAGGTTTGAAAAATATTATACAAATTAATCTAAAATTTTTAGCTTTTTACTCAGTTAAAATTTAAACGGATTCTCTATAAAGCCCATTTAGACAAGCACATTTTAATACCAACAAAACGACAACCAAATGTTATTAAATCAAATTTTATGAGTTCAAATAGTTAATTATGGGCTTTTGAATAAAATTATATAGATTAATCTCAAATTTTAAGCTTTTTACTCGATTAAAATTCAAACGGATGGATTCCCAAGTGGTTTCTTCAGAAAGCATTGGGATATCCTTGGCCAAGACTTTACAAATCTCTGCCTCGGGCTCCTACGAGGGTCGGTTAATATGGAAGAGGTTAATCGTACTATCATTGTTCTTATCCCCAAAATCAGCGATCCCACTATAATGCGCCATCTCAGACCTATTAGCCTTGGCACAGTCATCTACAAAACTGTATCGAAAGTACTTGTTAACCGTCTAAAATCTATCATACCCTTATGTATCAGTGGCAATCAAGCTACTTTTGTTCAAGGAAGGAACATTACTGACAACATCCTTATTGCCCATGAGCTCATCTATACTTTAAATACTGATGAAATATCTCTCGCAAAAGGTGCTAGCTTAAAGCTAGACATGGAAAAGGCTTTCGACCGTGTTGAATGGCCTTTTCTAGAACAAATTATGATTCGTCTAGGATTTAACTCCAGTTGGGTTTCCCTTATTATGAGGTGTGTATCCTCAGTATCCTTTCAAGTACGTATCAATGACTCCCTTTCACGACCTTTCAAACCCTATAGAGGGTTACGGCAAGGGGACCCTCTCTTCCCTTTCTTGTTTCTTTTCTGTACTCAAGGCCTTTCAGCATTGCTCAATGCTGAGCAAACAAATGGTAACCTCCCTGGACTTTGTGCCAGCAGGAATGGGCCACGCGTCAACTACCTCCTTTTTGCGGATGATTGTGTCGTATTCATTAAAAATACAACTACAGAAGCTCAATGCCTTAAGGATGCTCTACATACTTACACTACTTCGTCTGAGCAAGCGGTGAATTTTGAAAAGTCTACTATATTCTTTTCTCAAAAAACTTCCATGTTGCTTCGGTCGGATATAAATAATATCCTTCATGTAAGAGCAGTGGATGATCCAGGTATTTATCTGGGAGTTCCTCTCCTAATAGGAAAGAACAAGACAATGGCCTTGGGGTTCACCAGGGAAAAAATGACTACTCGCCTGAGTAAATTGGATAAACATCTCCTCTCCTTTAGTGGTAGAGAAATATTCATCAAATTAGTCATACAATCTATACCTCAGTATGTTATGTCTTGCTACCTTCTATCACAAAACATTATTGATGACATGACCACTTCGATACGCCGATATTGGTGGTCTGGGAAAGCAAACAAACGAGGTTGGCATATGCTCCCTTGGGATACTATTTGTCTGCCGAAAGTAGCATGAGGTGTAGGCTTTCGTGATCTACACCACTTTAATATTGCTTTACTAGGAAAACAAATCTGGTGTTTGATTTGTGAACCTGATAACCTCCTTAGTCAGGTCTACAAATGCAAGTACTATCTAACGGGTTCTATCCTTGAATCTGATCACACTCGAAGATCTTCCTTTGCCTGGAAAGGTCTTAGCATAGCTATCTCTAAACTTCGCAATGGCTTCTTCAAACGGCTAGGCATGTCTAGTCAGGTTTAGATCCACTTTTACAACTAGGGTGGCTCTCAGCCTGTACACCTTTATGGTGATTATGAGGTGAATGATGAAGTCCCTCTTCGAGCAGGTACCTTCATGATACCTAACCTCCCCCGATGGGATGAATCAAAAGTAAGAGATTACTTCTCCCATGAAGATGCTAACACCATCCTTAATGTACCAATTATTAATGACATAAAAGACACTGATAAGTCCTCAAAAGACTATCACTTTTGCACCTTTCATGGACAATAATTACTTAATCTACACCTACTTGGGCTAGTGCATGAGCTTAATATGTGATATTTGAATGTTTTGCCTTCTTGATAAATAAGGATGAAATTTATAGAAAATATATGCTTTAATGCATCTTTATACAATTTGCAGGTAAACTTGGACCCTGATCGAACCAACCACAAAGGGGAGCTTCTACTGATGGAAGCTAAGCAGACTCAAAGTCAAACCTCTGCCGGGGCAGCATATGCATCCTGCCGAGGCGGGGAATTTCTTAATACCAAAAGTCAAAGTGGTGATCGATTTGAAGAGCATAAAAAGCTGGATTTTTCTAGACACTTTGCGTGGCAATTGAAGTTCAAGAATAAGGTGTAAAGATGGAAAGAACCAAACTAAAGAGATTCACCTTTTCAAGGAAGGAAACATCCAAACCAACTAAACTTCTTCTCCAAGGCTGATGTTGCCCTAATTTTAGCCTATATAAAGGTTGTGCCGTCCAAGAGAAAGAGAGAGGGAGTTCACAATAGACTTTAGAGTTGTCTTTATTTTCATCATATTCTAAATTCTCTTAGGGTTTAGGTGAAAGTTGTCGAGTATTAGTGAGAGGACATTGTACTTTGTTTTCTTGTTTCATGCAATAAAATATTAAGGTTTGCTTACTCTTTGCCATTCCTTGTTCTTGCATTTAAGGTCGGGAGAGAAGTTTGTGAGAGATTTATTTATCTAATATCGGGAGAGTTAGATTCATAAAAGCAATAAGTACTATATTTTTCTAGCTGGAAAATACTAACTCGGCCTAGGGATAGGTTAGAGTTTCAGCGGCTAAAAGAAGTGTGTGATTTGTTGGTGGTTATAGTTGATTCATGCCGGGAGGTATCATCAAGGACTAGTCATCAATAGTACTTCGACTTAGGGATTAGCGGAGTCATTAGAGGACACTTTGTCGAGCCTTGATTTAGTCCACCCAAGAGTAAGGGATTGCTGCGGCGGACGTACCCTTCATTGTCGAGGCAGTAAAACTGCAGTACTGCCGAGGCAGTGTTGTGTAGTTGCATTAGACAGAAACAAGACAATTGAATCCACAATACGATATAACTGGAGCCTGCCCATTCTCTTAATCTGATTTTATTTCCACTCTGTTTTCTTTTTATTATTTAAGTTATTTTAATTCAGGACAACCAAATTAATCTGTATTTTTACTTTATTTTATTTGTAGAGCGAGAAGAGCAAACAAACATATTAAGTATACCAATCCCTATGGAGACGATACTCGATATTCATCACTTTATTACTTGCGACGTGTTCACTTGCACAAATTGCGCAACTCTTTTTACACGCAACAGACACCACCTTTTGGGGTCACCATGACTTTGGCATCTATACGGTACGGTCGGTTACCAATTTTTGCAGTTGCAGCTAGGGCCAGTTAATAGACCCTCTAAACTATGGAAAATTCTATCTAAACTGCCTACTCTACCTAAGGTTCGTTCCTTTGGATGGCGTTTATGTCATGATGCACTCCCATCTGGCCATAAAATCTTCCAGGCTAATCTTGGTACGGGCGTATGCCCGATTTGCAACATGGCTATTGAAACCACGCTCCACGCTCTTAAGGATTGTCCTAGTGCCAAGGAGGCTCTCCAGTTAGCAGGGTTGTCTACTCGAATTTTCTCCAATACCCTTATCTCCCCCAATCAGTGGCTCTCTAAAGTAGCTGGTTCTTTTTCCTTACATCAATTTTCTTTCCTTATTACGATCCTTTGGAATTTATGGAATCATCGTAATGACTTTGTCCATAACAACCATCTCCAACCAGTTTGGTTAACTGTTTCCAATGCACAAAAACTCTTCCATGACTATACATCAGTTATGATGCCTCCCATCTATGTTCTCGGCTAGCTGAGCCCACTTTTGCTAAAGCTAGATGGACGAAACCGGACCCTGGTTTCGTCAAGATTAATACGGATTGTGCCTTTGACCCTGTGTTAAGGGGTACGGCTACAGGTATCATCGCTCGCGATTCTTCTGGTTCTGTCATCGTTGGTTGCTCTATGCCTCTCGTTTGCCCGAATCCAGCTTCTGCGGAGGCTCTTGCTATTCTGGAAGGTTTAAAATTTGTTGTTACTAATGGCTGGACAAATGTAATCATCGAAACTGATTATGCTTCAATTGCCAACAAGGTTAACAACACTCGTCACCAAGATCTTTCCACAGTGCAACATTTGGTGTCTCGCATCCGCTCCACTCTTGGTACTTTGCCTGATTGTAAGATTTGTTATGTACCTAGAGATGCAAATGTTGTAGCCCATGTCTTAGCTACTAAGGTTTTACGTTCTTTTCTTTCTTGTTCTTTTGATTGTAACTTTCCCGATTATATTCGGGCATCTATAAATTTGGAGAGGTTCTCCTCTTCTTCTCAATAAAATCCTGGGTACTCTAAACCCCATAGGGGCCTTCTCACCTCTCAAGGTGACTGGCTATAGGTTTTTTTAATGAGGCCCTTTCCTTCAAAAAAAATTCGAACGGATTATCTATAAAGCGCATTTAGACATGGACGTTTTAAGCGCAATAAAACGATAACCAAATGTCATTAAATCAAATTTTATGAGTTCAAATAGTTATTAATGGGCTTCTTAACAAAATTCTACAAATTAATCTAAAATTTTAAGCTTTTTACCTGGTTAAAATTTGAACGGGTTCAATATAAAGCCCATTTAGATAAGTACATTTTAATCCCAACAAAATGACAACCAAATGTTATTAAATCAAATTTTATGAGTTCAAATTGTTAATTTTGGGCTTTTGAACAAAATTATACAGATTAATCTTAAATTTTTAGAGTTTTACTCGGTTAAAATTCGAACGGATTCTCTGTAAAGCCAATTTAGACAAGCACGTTTTAATCCCAACAAAACGATAAAAAAATGTTATTAAATCAAATTTTATGAATTCAAATAGTTAATTATGGGCTTTTGAACAAAATTATACAAATTAATCTCAAAATTTCAGCTTTTTACTCGGTTAAAATTTGAACGAATTCTCTATAAGGCCCATTTAGACAAGCACGTTATAATCCCAACAAAACGAAAATCAAATGTTATTAAATCAAATTTTATGAGTTTAAATAGTTAATTATGGTCGTTTGAAAAAAATTATACAGATTAATCCTAAAATTTTATCTTTTTACTCGGTTAACATTTGAACGGATTCTCTATAAGGCCCTTTTAGACAAGTACATTTTAATCCCAACAAAACGACAACAAATATTATTAAATCAAATTTTATGAGTTCAAATAGTTAATTGTGGACGTTTGAACAAAATTAAAAAGATTAATCTAAAATTTTAAGCTTTTTAGTCGGTTAAAATTCGAACGGATTCTCTATAATTCCCATTTAGACTTGCACGTTTTAATCCCAACAAAACGATAATCAAATGTTATTAAATAAAATTTTATGAGTTCAAAATGTTAATTATGGGCTTTTGAACAAAATTATATTGATTAATCTAAAATTTGAAGCTTTTTACTTGGTTAAAATTTGAACGGATTCTCTATAAAGCCCATTTAGACAAGCACATTTTATTACCAAAAAAACGACAACCAAATGTTATTAAATCAAATTTTATGAGTTAAAATAGTTAATTATGGGCTTTTAAAAAAAATTATATAAATTAATCTCAAATTTTTAGCTTTTTACAAGGTTAAAATTCGAATAGATTCTCTATAAAGCCCATTTAGACATGCACGTTTTAATCGACACAAAACGATAACCAAATGTCATTAAATCAAATTTTATAAGTTCAAATAGTTATTAATGGGCTTTTGAAAAAAATTATACAGATTAATCTCAAAATTTCAGCTTTTTACACGGTTAAAATTTGAACGGATTCACTATAAAGCCCAATTAGACATGCATGTTTTAATCCTAAAAAAACGATAACCAAATGTTATTATATCGAAATTTATGAGTTCAAATGGTTAATTATGGTTTTTGAACAAAATTATACAGATTAATCTAAAATTTTCATCTTTATACTCGGTTAAAATTTGAACGAATTCTTTATAATTCCCATTTAGATATGCATGTTTTAATCCCAACAAAACGATAATCAAATGTTATTAAATAAAATTTTGTGAGTTCAAAAAGTTAATTATGGGCTTTTGAACAAAATTATATAGATTAATCTAAAATTTTAAGCTTTTTACTCGTTAAAATTTGAACGGATTCTTTATAAAGCCCATTTAGACAAGCATGTTTTAATACCAACAAAACGAGAACCAAATGTTATTAAATTAAATTTTATGAGTTCAAATAGTTAATTATGGGCTTTTAAAAAAAATTATATAGATTAATCTCAAATTTTCAGCTTTTTACTAGGTTAAAAATCAAACGGATTCTCTATATAGCCTATTTAGACATGCACGTTTTAATCAAAATAAAACGATAACCAAATGTCATCAAATCAAATTTTATAAGTTCAAATAGTTATTAATGGGCTTTTGAAAAAAATTATACAGATTAATCTCAAAATTTTATCTTTTTACATGGTTAAAATTCGAACGGATTCTCTATAAAGCCCAATTAGACATGCATGTTTTAATCAAATGTTATTATATCGAAATTTCTGAGTTCAAATGGTTTTGAACAAAATTATATATATTAATCTAAAATTTTCATCTTTTTACTCGTTTAAAATTTGAACGGATTCTCTATAATTCCCATTTAGATATGCAATTTTTAATCTCAACAAAACGATAACCAAATATTATTAAATAAAATTTTGTGAGTTCAAAAAGTTAATTATGGGCTTTTGAACAAAATTATACAGATTAATCTCAAATTTTTAGCTTTTTTCTAGGTTAAAATTCAAACGGATTCTCTATAAAGCTCATTTAGAAATGCACGTTTTAATCGCAACAAAACGATAACCAAATGTCATTAAATCAAATTTTAAGAGTTCAAATAGTTATTAATGGGCTTTTGAAAAATTTATACAAATTAATATCAAAATTTCAACTTTTTACTCGGTTAAAATTCGAACGGATTCTCTATAAAGCGTAATTAGACATGCACGTTTTAATCCTAGAAAAACGACAATCAAATGTTATTAAATCGAATTTTATGAATTCAAATGGTTAGTTATGGTATTTGAACAAAATTATACAAATTAATCTAAAATTTTTAGCTTTTTACTCGATTAAAATTCGAACGGATTCTCTATCAAATCCATTTAGACATGCACATTTTAATCCCAACAAAACGATAACCAAATGTTATTAAATTAAATTTTATGAGTTCAAAAAGTTGATTATGGGCTTTTGAACAAAATTATACATATTAATCTAAAATTTTAAGCTTTTTACTCTGTTAAAATTCGAACGGATTCTCTATAAAGCCCATTTAGGGAAGCACGTTTTAATCCCAACAAAACGAAAAGAAAATGTTATAAAATCAAATTTTATGAGTTCAAATAGTTAATTATGGGTTTTTGAACAAAATTATACAGATTAATCTCAAATTTTCTACGTTTTACTCGATTAAAATTCGAACGGATTCTCTATAAAGCCCATTTAGACATGCACGTTTTAATCCCAACAAAATGAAAACTAAATGTTATTAAATCAAATTTTATGAGTTCAAATAGTTAATTATGGGATTTTGAACAAAATTATACAGATTAATCTCAAAATTTTAGCTTTTTACTCGGTTAAAATTCGAACGGATTCTCTATAAAGCCCAATTAGACATGCAAGTCTTAATCCCAAAAAAAATGATAACAAAATGTTATTAGATCGAATTTTATGAGTTCAAATGGTTAATTATGGGTTTTGAACAAAATTATACAGATTAATCTAAAATTTTCAGGTTTTTACTCAGTTAAAATTTGAACTGATTCTCTATAATTCCCATTTAGACTTGCACGTTTTAATCCCATCAAAACGATAATCAAATGTTTCTAAATAAAATTTTATAAGTTCATAAAGTTAATTATGGGCTTTTGAACAAAATTATATAGATTAATCTAAAATTTTAAGCTTTTTACTCGGTTAAAATTTGAACGGATCCTCTATAATTCCCATTTAGACATGCACGTTTTAATCCCAACAAAACGATAATCAAATGTTATTAAATAAAATTTTATGAGTTCAAAAAGTTAATTATGGGCTTTTGAACAAAATTATATAGATTAATCTAAAATTTTAAGCTTTTTACTCGGTTAAAATTTGAACGGATTCTCTATAAAGCCCATTTAGACAAGCACGTTTTAATACCAACAAAACGACAACCAAATGTTATTAAATCAAATTTTATGAGTTCAAATAGTTAATTATGGGCTTTTGAACAAAATTATATATAGATTAATCTCATATTTTCAGCTTTTTACTCGGTTAAAATTCGAATGGATTCTCTATAAAGCCCATTTAGACATGCACGTTTTAAGCGCAACAAAACGAAAATCAAATTTCATTAAATCAAATTTTATGAGTTCAAATAGTTATTAAGGGGCTTTTTAACAAAATTATACACATTAATCTAAAATTTTAAGCTTTTTACTCGGTTAAAATTTGAACGGATTCACTATAAAGCCCATTTAGACAAGTACATTTTAATCCCAACCAAATGTTATTAAATCAAATTTTATGAGTTCAAATTGTTAATTTTGGTCTCTTGAACAGAATTATTCAGATTAATCTTATATTTTTAGAGTTTTACTCAGTTAAAATTCGAAAGGATTCTGTATAAAGCCAATTTAGACAAACACGTTTTAATCCCAACAAAACGAAAACAAAAATGTTATTAAATCAAATTTTATGAGTTCAAATAGTTAATTATGGGCTTTTGAACAAAATTATACAGATTAATCTCAAAATTTCAGCTTTTTACTCGATTAAAATTCTAACGGATTCTCTATAAGGCCCATTTAGACAAGCACGTTTTAATCCCAACAAAACGAAAACCAAATGTTATTAAATCAAATTTTATGAGTTCAAATAGTTAGTTATGGGCACTTGAACAAAATTATACAAATTAATCTCAAAATTTCATCTTTTTACTCGGTTAAAGTTCGAACGGATTCTCTATAAAGCCCATTTAGACATGCACATTTTAATCCCAAAAAAACGACAACCAAGTGTTATTGAATCGAATTTTATGATTTCAAATAGTTAATTATGGGTTTTGAATAAAATTAAACAGATTAATCTATAATTTCCAGTTTTTTACTCGGTTAAAATTCGAACGGATTCTCTATAAAGCCCCTTTAGACATGCATGTTTTAATCCCAACAAAACGATAAACAAATGTTATTAAATAAAATTTTATGAGTTCAAATAGTTAATTATGAGCTTTTGAATAAAATTATACAAATTACTCTAAAATTTTAAGCTTTTTACTCAGTTAAAATTCGAACGAATTCTCTATAAAGCCCATTTAGTCTAGAACGTTTTAATCCCAACAAAACGACAATCAAATGTTATTAAATCAAATTTTATGTGTTCAAATAGTTAATTATGGGCTTTTGAACAAAATTATTCAGATTAATCTCAAATTTTAAGCTTTTTACTCGGTTAAAATTCGAACGGATTCTCTAAGAATCCCTTTTAGACAAGCACGTTTTAATCCCAAAAATATGACAACCAAATGTTATTAAATAAAATTTTATGAGTTCAAATAGTTATTAATGGGCTTTTGAACAAAATTAAACAGATTAATCTAAATTTTTCAGATTTTTACTCGGTTAAAATTCGAACGGATTCTCTATAAGGCCCATTTGGACAAGCACGTTTTAATCCCAACAAAATGAAAACCAAATGTTATTAAATCAAATTTTATGAGTTCAAATAGTTGATTATGGGCATTTGAATAAAATTATACAGATTAATCTCAAAATTTTAGCTTTTTACTCGGTTAAAATTCGAATGGAGTCTCTATAAAGCCCAATTAGACATGCACTTTAATCCAAAAAAACGATAACCAAATGTTATTAAATCGAATTTTATGAGTTCAAATGGTTAATTACGGATTTTGAATAAAATTATACAAATTAATCTAAAATTTTTAGCTTTTTACTCGGTTAAAATTTGAATGGATTCTCTATAATTCCCATTTAGACATGCACGTTTTAATCCCATCAAAACGATAATCAAATTTTATTGAATAAAATTTTATGAGTTCAAAAAGTTAATTATGGGCTTTTGAACAAAATTATATAGATTAATCTAAAATTTTAAGCTTTTTACTCGGTTAAAATTTGAACGGATTTTCTATAAGGCCCATAATTTTGCAACGTTAATTATGTTCAAAAAGTTAAATTTTAGCTTGTTTCTTTTCTCTCCTTTCCCTTTCTCTCTCGCCCTTCTTCTTCTCTTCTCCCTTCTGTTTTTCTTTTCTCCTTTTTGTTTTAGAGATCAACTTTGGCTTCTTCCTCATCGCAACAGTCACCACCGTTTCGGGAGAGAAGGTTTCAAGCACTCCACCGTTTCCATCATCTAAGATAAGTTGGATTTTTTCTTTATTTTTATTCAATTCTTTTGTTCTTTTTGTTAAAAATCACTGTAACTCTCTTTTAGTTTTCTCTATTGAGATTTTTGCAACGTTATTTTTGTTTTTGTTTGGCTTTGTTCTAGCGAAATTCAAATTCAAACTCAACGATCTCATAGATCGATTTTTTTACATCTCCCATCATCTTTTTTCCTCTTGCTCCAAGTTTTACGGTTTGATTTTTTATCAAGGTTTCATTTTGTGGAAATCTTTGAATCTACTTATGTTAGATTCAAGGATTTGGTTGGTCTTTGACATGTACGGATTGTTCCTGATCTATCATTTGTATTTATTTTATATTCATTTTTTATTCCAACCCTTATTCGGGGTATATCACCAACACATACCTTTGTGTCAATTACCAACACTTACACCAACACTTGCATCCGATTGTTGTTGTTGAAGATCATCCCTTGATCGGTCAGATTCTATAATATCTCAGCACATCTCCTCTTTTGGGAGAGGAAGGAACAATCATAAAGTTTGGCAAACTATATAGGTATATTCGTTTCTTTTTTTACTCCGTTCTAGAGACCATCATCGCCTTCATCACCTTTGTGCCATCCTTCAACACTGCAGGAGAGGGAGTTCCAAGCACCATATCAGATCAACTGATTTTTTCATCTCGGTATTTTCCTTATTATCTCTCCATTATCGTACTTATGAGTTTTATACAGATTAATCAACCAATTGTTTCATCTCGGTATTTTTTTTATTTTCTCTTAATTCTTTTACTTATGATTAGTCGTATTTATTGGTTATTCCTTCATCCCTTACCTTGCTTGATCATGGATACACTCCTTGTTTTGGAGGATTTTAATCTTGATCTGCTGTTTACCAATTTGGACGTTGAACCCATGGGAATATCTATGGATCTAAAGTTCATAATAAGACCAACACGCAGGATGTTATATCTGTCACTCAACCCAAAGGCTGTGAATCTGTTTGATATTTATGATAACATTCTCTTGGGTCTTATTACAACAATGGCGTTTTTATGGAGCACTCCTTATCGGTTTCTTTATTAACTGATTTGCTGTTACCTTCATATTATTCTCTGATTATTATGGTTGATACATTTTTCTACGATGATCATCGTACAACTATTGTTTGGCTACATAATGTTATATTACCCATTGATAGGGTTTTTTACAACACCTTTTATGGTGATTTCTATTCCAATAACTCTCTCCACTGTATAATTTTCCATTCTGCAACTCTCTTCATTAGGAAAAGAAGGTTGCTATCAATATCCAATTTCCTGGGTGAAAACAGAATCAAAATACGCAACCCTGATTTGCACATACCTTTCAAGATCGGGTTTTTTACTAATTTGAATAACTCAAGGAGTTTGAGTTCTTCACAATATCTTGTAAGTATTACTCCCTTTACATGTCTCCTTATTTTATATAAATGCATTCTTGGTGACCAAGATTCGAATATCAGTACAATTCTAGTTCCATGTATTTTCGGAACAAAGATCCTAAAGTACTATTTGATCCAAATCGTCTCCCTAGATATGGAACTCTGGTTCGGATACAACAACCGCAAACCATCAAACTTTCCTTCAACTCTGGTTTGGATCAAACGCTTAAGGTGGATTGCTTCTTATCCCTTGTTCGATAACAAAAAATTATACACAGTTGACTGCTTTGACTTTCCCCTCGTCGACGTGAATCGATGGAGAATGGATCATGCTCGAGTTTCTTATGCGACATGTCAGCTTCTATCACTTTTCTTTCTTGCTTCCGATTTCTTTACCAGTGATCGTGTTTTGTTTGCCTCCCAGGGTTTGAAACTAGGCCTTTGTACCAATATTTTAAGTGTATTTATTATATTGTTCTTGATTTCCTATGTTTTTATGATTGGCCTCCACGACATAGCAGGGAATATTATTACTGCTTGCACCATACTCACTCTGTTTTACTCGTATTTTGTGTGTCTCTCGCCGGTTTATTGGTTTTCTGGGACACATCTATTCAATAGGTTTTACTTTTTCTTTAATGCCCTCATGACACCTTGTCTCATTGCTTCCTCTCTCCCTTCATTTGTTTTATATCCTATTTTACTTGTTAACTTCATTGTTATACCACCCTTTACAAGGGAGTTCTCCAACACCATCCATAGTGTATCATCATCAACCAAACTCTTCTATGTAATTGCTTGCAATGATTATTTACCGTCTAATTTTTTTATTTACCTCGTACGACAAGAAACGCCAGGCATGGTCGAGGTTTCTGCAGGTCTTGTCGTTGTTCTGTTTGGGCAACATGGTTTGACACTCCTTCTAGAGTGTCCAACACACAAACATGGATATGGTTTGGCTTCCCTGATAACCTTACCACTTCCACAAGGTACCTTTTTACCTTACTTTGTCTATCATATTCATTGGCTTTTACGTTACACCTACCATTATATCTTTGTTTATTTAGAGTATATACAACCCTTTTCACGGATTCTTACCAACACCTTCCTTGGTGTACAATTTTAAACAAGCTTACTTGTTTCTTTATCATCTTCTTCAATGAAGTATTTTGCTTTGGAACTTTGATACATGTTCCTCTTATCAAATTCTCAATCTCTTGGTAAGTCTTTCCTACCAAATTCTCCTTGTTTTCCTCCAAAAACTTTGCATTTTCTTATTTTATATATCCTTATTTTTTTTGCAAAAGAATATCGTTATTGTAAATCTTGTCACCATTATTCTGAGTTTTGTCCTTGGGTTCCTAAGTTCTTGGTTTATAGCTATTGACGCTAGGTTTATTTTTGCTTTCTTTATAATTTTACTATGTATTTTATACTATGTCCGTCTTAATTTGTTTATTATTTTCATATACGTACCACCCTTGTTAAGGGATTCCTCTAACACCTTCCATGGTATGCCATTATCGAACAAGTTAACTTGTACTATTAACATCCTTTTTCTCGAGGTACAATGGATGTCACTAAGACCGAGAGTTCTATTAGTTCAATTATTGCTTTCTTTGATTTACTCCATCCTCTTTGATCATAAAGATAGATTCCCTCTCAAAATAGCTCTCTGTCTTGAGATACAAGAAACGTCAAATTATTACAACAAGAACATAACATTGGACCACCCATCACCATCCTTGTCAACTTTTTTGTGGTCGGCATCGGCATTGCGCTCAGCTTGAAACCATAATCTATCTTGGGTCACTTATATTGGTTAGGCATCAATCTGATATTGTTGACGACTTTCCTTCCTTTTTGCTCTCCACCCTTTACCTTCTTCTCAATATTGTTTTCTTTCTCATTATACCACCCTTGATAGGGATATTAACCAACACAACTTATTGTGTATTTTCTCAATTTTTAAATCTATATCGAATCTCGAATAGAGTTACCAAGAGAACACCACCTTCTGATTGTTAGAGTATGCCCAAAGACCAATCATATGCTGATTGTAAGGATACTTTTTTTTACCAATTTTATTGAATAAAGGCATTGCCATTGTTTTTTTCAGATATATGTGTCAATGCATAACATAAACTGAGAAATAATAAGGTCCACATAATAATATATGTATTATTATTAAACGATCCTAAGTCAAGTATTATTATGGGTATGGATAATAATAATACGCTTAAGACTAACATGTGATTAATTGATGACAATGAGTTGTCATTGACATAGAGATGTCAGAATTAATACATGAATATATTAGTAGAGAATAATATATTGGATTGACCCACTATGAGCATATATCTTGGATTATTATGTGACGGTCACGATATTGCTCATAGTGACAACTATATGTATGATCCTTAGACTTGAGATTATTACTATCTCAACATATGTTTTATGTTTTGATGTAGTTAAACGTGTCTCGTAATTAGTTACACTATAAAAACTGACATTGGACATATTACAATGTATTTAGTGAGATGTGAATGATCAAGATAGGATTTATCCTTCCTACATAATAGGAAAATATATCAAAGGGCACTTGATTGAGTGAGACTAGAAATGCATGGTCATGCATGAATACGTTGATATGAGATATCATAAATTATTCATTAAAAGTAGTCCACTCTATACATCAAGAAACATTAAAATAGGCTATACAAGTGTGACTATTCCAAGACTTGTGCTTATTAAAGATATAAAATGACAATAGGATATAATATATTAAGATAGTTGGTCACGGACATGATACATCGAATCATGATCTCTTGTAACTTAGATGACAATGATATATTGCTAGATGTCACTCATTGTTTGTAATATTAGAATTGTTCTAATATTATTACTAACGTTATAATGAGCCTACAGGGTCACACCCAATGGTTGAAAAGGAGCAAAAATATATATAAGTATAAGTATAAGTAGATTATATTTAATCTCAAATTTTAAATAAAGGATATAATTAAAGTAATTATATCCCTTTTAAATTCGAATTAAATATAGATTCTAAAATTTAAGGAAATAATTAAAGTAATTATTTCCTATAAACAAATTCGGAATCAAACTTTTATACCTAGAGTTACACCTATATAAAGGATCTTTTGGTCTAACAACCACAATAGAGAATTCCAAATTCTTAAACCCTAAAATCATGAAAAATAATTTTTCGAGATTTGCTCTCTCAATCGGGTGAACTGAGTAGAGGCCGAGACGATATTCGTGGAGGCTAAAGATTCGATTGTTGAACGATCGTAACTGTAGCAGATCGCGTTGTTGTCTTTGTTGTTTATAAAGGAACCCAATGTAAGTTATCGCATCTCTTCCTCCCGATTTTGGATTAAACGTACATGGATCACTGGAAACACCATCGTAATTTTGTTCCGTTGCGCTATGGGGCATCTCGGCGGTCCCAATAGTGGTATCAGAGCCAGTTGTACGATCCGTAATCGGGTTAAATACTTGGGTGATGCGATATGTATGAGATGCATGATTTGTTTTACTATATCGGCGATATAAATATTTATATTAGTAGTCGATTAGGAATACGATTAATATGTTAATCTGTTAATTACAATCGTCATGTTGCTACAAGGGTTTTACGATAATCATATGTCAATCGTTGACATAGTGATCCGCGAAAGTGCGATATCAGATCGCATCGAAGAAAAAGGAATAATTGTTATTCTGATACGGAAAAATCTAAAGGATTTTAAAATCCCAAAAACACGATTCTATTGATAAATATTATCAAATCATGATGTTTTTCCATAGAAAAATAGTCGTTATTTTTCAAAATAGCATATATATGATATGTTTGCTTTGCACGGTGTTTGACATGCATGGTTATAGCCCTTGCTTTTACAATAGTTGTAAATTTTAAATACGGCCTGCGTGTCATGCCTTTCTCTATCTTTGTTGTACTTCTCTTCTCATCTTACTCCCTCGTATGTAAAACGAGTTTCTATAATTGTAATATTATTCCAAGAAAACCATCGAGACGTTTGGACCAAAGGCGAGAAGATGCTTGAGAAGCAGTTTTAGTATAGAATTAGGGTTTTAAGGTTCTCCCATTGGCTTGAGATGGGCCACCTTAGTTCTTTATTTTGGGCTATAACCATTGCAATCTTATTGTTTTATATCTATCATTTATGTGATGCAATGTATGATATATATCTCCTACTCGTATATATTGATGAGATCAATAAGGGCCAAATTAAAAGAAATAACAATGAGATAGTTAAAGTTTTCCCTCAAATTAATCTAAGTTAAATTTAGTCGTCTAATATTTGCCCTCGTTAAGGCCTTGATCGATCTTATGTGGATTTTGCCAAAGCATTGACTCATAAGTCCATCTTGGTTAAACGCAAAGAATAAGCAAGTGATATTCGTTGGTCGAAATATTGATAATAACTTAGTTAGGTTGTTCTAAGAGGATTAGAAAACTAAAGGTTAAGTATTTGGTTAAGTCAGGAGATGACTGAACAAGAGTTGTTGACCAAATGGAGGAGTAACATGAGATGTAATTAGTAAAGGGTTACTTACCTAAATAACCTCTATCCTAAAAGAAAAGCCAAAGCTGATTTAGGAAATTGGTGAATTATGGATCCTCGCTCACTAGAAAAATTTTCATCGAATTTTTCCGAAATTAAAAACGAGAGGGGGGTTTAATTTTAAACAAAATAGTGGGAGTATTTTATAAACAAATACCTATTTATAATATTTCAAATTGGTAAATTTATAATATGTATTTCCATTGTTGTAGATCTAAATGGCAAACAACACTATATCACTACGATCACTCCTTGAGAAGGAGAAACTCAACAGCATAAACTTCCTTGATTGGTTCCGCAATTTGAGAATTATTCTCAAACAGGAAAGAAAGGAATATGTCATTGAAGAACCTGTTCCAGATAAACCGGCAACTAATGCTTCTAGAGCTGATAAAGACAAGTTTAAGAAACATATGGATGACATGTTAGATGTCGAATGTCTTATGCTTGCTACCATGACTCCTGATCTTCAGAAGCAACATGAGGTCATGGTTGCATATGATATGATTCAAAACCTCAAAAAATATATGAGGAGCAAGCACGTCAAGAGAGGTATGAGACCTCTAAAGATCTATTTCAGTGCAAAATGGTAGAGGGATCTCCTGTAGGAGCTCATGTCATTAAGATGATAGGCTATATTCAAACATTGAAAAAGCTAGGTTTTCCTCTCAAGGATGAATTGGCTACTGATGTTATTCTGCAATTGTTGCCGAATAGCTTCAATCAATTTGTCCTTAATTTTCAACATGAATGAAATTAACAAAACTTTACCATAATTACTTGGAATGTTACGAACTGCTGAGAAAAATATGTCTAAGGGTGGACCTAAGCCCATTCTGATGGTCCACAAGGACAAAGGAAAGGGAAAGGCAGTGGCAAAGTACAAGGGTAAAGGTAAGCCTATACCCAAAGGACATGATGCACTGAAACCCAAAGGGAGAGTTAGCAAGGAAGGAAAATGTTTCTAATGCAATAAGACCAGACTCTGGAAAAGAAATTGCCCCATTTATCTTGAAGAGGTCAAGAAGGAAAAAGCAGATGGTGCATCTGCTTCAGGTATTTATGTTATCGATGTGAATTGTCAACATCTTCTTCTTGGGTATTAGATACCGGTTGTGGTTCTCACATTTTTACTTTTGTACAGGGACTACAAAAGAGAAGAAATCTAGCTAAGGGTGTAACCCCCTTAGCCCGGCCTATACGAAACCGGAACTAACGGGTTACACGGGGAATATCGAGCTAAACCCGTAAAGGCTCAACCCGATACACAACCCTAAAACATTATTTTTTTCTTTTATCTTATCTAAATGCGTAATTAAGTTCCTACATGTTCATGCACATCTTGTGTTCAGTTGTAACAAAATCGAAAGTGAAACGAGTCTCAATTTGAGCATTTAAGTAAAAAGGGCCAAATTGTAAATTTCCCAAATTTAAGTGTCCAAAAATTAAATTAGTATTACCAATCTTTAATTAAGTCTATTACATGCTTGCATACCAAATCTAAACTCGAAACGATGTCCATAACTCGTTTAATTTCATTTACAAGATTTAGGGACTAAAACATAAATCTTTTAAATTCTATTGTCAAGGTAGAAATTCATTCCATAAGAGTTCAATTAAACATACAAATAACACTCATGATAAATTTCAGACCAATTAGAGCATTCTAACATCATCAATTACATGCTTCACTAACTAGGGACCAAAATGTAAATCTTTCAATTTCTAGGGACTACATCAAATTTAAGTTAACCAACTTGATATTAAGTCAATTTTATGCATCAAGGTGAAATTTCAACTCAAAATAACATTCGGTAGCTATCATAATTGAACATAGAAAGATATCCGGGACTAAAATGCAATTTTCGACAACTATCATCTCATAGCAGCCAAAGGTTTCAAAACCTTCATTAAAGGTTTCGAAACTTTGGTCTCCAGTAAGGTTCCAGTAGCGAAATAGACCGCAAGGTTTCAAAACCTTCCTGGTAGTTTCGAAACTATATGGTAAAGGTTTCGAAACTTCCCTTTAAGGTTTCGAAACTTTATATCCAAAATTATAAAATCAACCATTTTAAGTAGATTCAACTCATTTAAAACACCACCAATGATCACCATTAACTATATGCATAATTTCTAGGCACCAAGAGCAACTTAAACATCCAATACACACTCTTCCATACCACCAAGGTAATTCTCATCAACCAAAAACTAACTTTTTGCAACAATGAAACTATACCCCCATTGCTCTCTTACTACTACTACTACTACTACTACTACATTTTAAAACACATACTTGAGCTTTTCATCGACATACACTTAGAATCATGCTTCTCTTGGCCTCCTCGATTATTATCTCTGTATTGCAAGGTAAAAGAGAGGGTAAGCATAAGCTTAGTGAGGGGTAAAACATAGAAAAACTATCCTTACAATGCAGCCCATAAGTCCATCAATAAACTCTTTAAATCATGTCATAACATTCTCACTAAAAGTATCTCAAACATGGTTTACAAAATCAAAATAATTCCTTTATCAAGTATCATTTATCTCATGGATTACAAAGCTAAAATTCTCAAAACTTTCATGCCTTTAAAACAATAACAAACTCATGGCCTTTTTAATACATATGCATCTCTATGCACCATCACAAGTCTTACATGCTATTCACCTAGCAAAGCTTATATCAAGAGCACTATAATGTGCAAGGTACAAGTATTATATGCTAAATACATAGGAACGCTTAGACTATTCTCTCGTGCTCATATCCTTGCACAAAGCTTAGTCAAGAACACATGCTTGTGAAACTAATGACTTTAAAATATTACATTCTAAATAGTTCTATATCGATGTGTCGTAATCTCATGTTTTTCAATACACAAAAGTCTCAATCATCAATCATGCATATTGGCAATTAGTGACTAGCTTTGTTCAAACCTTATACCCATCGAATACCCGGATTCCTTATTCCTTATATAGAGACACTTCGTCTCAACATGCACCGGTTGGACACAAAGTCACCCTTGTATACATGTTACCCTCACTACGTACGGTCGGACACAAAGTCACCCTTGTTTACGTATGGGTCAACTATATGCACGGTCGGACACAAAGTCACCCTTGTTTACATATAGGCAAGCTCTACACGCACGGTCGGACACAAAGTCACCCTTGTTTACGTGTAGGCAACATAGCATACTAACTCAATATTATAGTGCACTTAATCCTAATGACATGTCATTTGTATTCGTGGTCTTAAATAGTGTCACTAAGCCAATATTATTCTCATTATGCATGGTCAACGGCTTTATTCGAGAAAAAGGAAAATAACCATACTTTAATCCAAATCATTCTCATGCTTTAAAAGTCATGGAAACCATCATTAACCATGCATATACAGCAGCTAACATATGCATGCATCATTTTCAAAATCAATTCATGCATTGGAAACCATTTCTTCATATGCATCTATCATAAAACCAATGCAACATTACCAATCATTGGATATGTTACCAAAAGCATAGAAATTAATAAAGCTCATGAAATGTTCAATTACCAAAACATATCCGATACCTATGGAAAATAATGAAAACATCTTTTAGCCAAAGAACTTATCATTTCTCATGCATAAATCAAATATGCAAAAACTACATTAAGATCATGTTTAAAGTATGGCAATTATGGAACAATATGGGAACCGTTAAGAGAGCAAAACCATTTAACTTACTTCCGAGTGTGGGGAGGTTTTTCACACCATCCCTACACCCTCAAACCTTTGATAAAACAAGTGAAACCTTGCCTATACGGCAGCCCACTCACCACTTGTCCGAAACTAGCTTGCTGAAGCCAACCGAAATTCTTGCCTTTTCTGAAACACCTTCAACACTTATCTCAACACCTTGACCTGTTTGTAACATATCAAAACAGAGGTATTAATGCATATTAATGCATTCAATCAACCTCCCACACTTTCCAAACAAACAGCCCCAAAAACTACACTTAAGAAAACCGAAAACACATCTGAAACTCATCCGAATGACCTCCAGCCCTTAGCCAACGGAAACCAAAAACTCTTAGCAGCAAAACACAACCAAGAACCATGATCTGATCATCCTAAACCAACAGAAAACATTCAGCCACCTAAACATACCATAAACCGAAGATCTAAGCCAATTAACACCACCAAAACCTAAGATCCAGGTTTACCCATCAATGAACCATTAATTCCATGTTAAAACACATCAAAATTCATTGATTTACCCATTGAAAACCATCAGGTATCACCTTATTATGGGATTGCATCAATTCAAACAAAATTAACAGATAAAAACCAAAAATCATCAATCAAAACCATAAAACAAATCAAGAACTCAATGCAATGGATCAAACACTTGGGAATTTTAATAAAGAACTCAAATTTCAGAGGTTTGAATGGTTTCTTACCTCCAAACAAGATCCAACCTCCTTCCAATTGAAAAACCCATGAAAAACAAGTTGTAAAGTGTAAGGAAATTGGAGAGAAATAAGGAGAAAATAATATGAACGAAATTGAATAAAAAAATGTGATTTACCTTGATAAAATTAAAGAGAATTCTGATTGGAAACCAAGAAAATTAGGAGAAGTTGAGAGAAAATGGGTAGTTATGTGAAATGGTGATTTTTGGTGAAAATGAGAAATAAATCTCAATTAAATCTTTATGGTAATTAAAAGAAGTTTATAAAGAGATTTTTGGAAGGTTAGATATGATGAGAAAGATTGGATAAATAGCCCCTTAAGGATTCTAAGTGTTGACCATTTTACAATTAAGTCACTAAAACAACCAACTTTTCAATTTTTACAAAATAGTCACTAGTTTTCACAATCTTAGGGATCCAAGTGTCATTTCCCAAAATTGATTTGACCAAAGTTAAGTATAGGTAAAATAATAAATTTGTGAATTTTTCCATAATTTATTTCCATTAAAAACATATTTTTAAGATTTAAATCTCGAATCTAGGTGTAATGGCTTATCCGGTGTAACTGGTTCACTAACCCGACTTCCAAAACATCTAGGCCAAATTCCGAGGTGTTACAAAGGGAGACGTAGACCTACGAGTGGGAAATGGAGCAAGAGTTGCTGCATTAGCTATAGGAATATACATTTTATCTTTACCTAGTGGACTTGATTTACATTTAGAAGATTGTTATTCTGTTCCTAGTTTGACTAAAAACATTATTTCTATTTCTTGTTTGGACAAGATTGGCTTTGAGATTATTATTAAGAATAATTGTTGTTCTTTTTATCTCTATAATGTTTTTTATGGTTCGACACAATTGGTTAATGGCTTATATATTTTAATTCTAGAAAATGTCATTTATAACATAAATACCAAAAGATCAAAAACAAATGACTCAAATCAAACTTATCTTTAGCATTACCGTTTAGGCCATATAAGTGAGAAACGCATATCAAAACTCCATAAAGATGGATTCTTAGATTCATTTGTTTTCGAACAACTGAATGTATGTGAATCTTGTTTATTAGGAAAAATGAATAAGGCTCATTTTAATGGTAAAAGTGAGCGAGCAAGTGATTTATTGGGATTAATACATAGTGATGTATGTGGTGGACCAATGAACACACAAGCTAGAGGTGGATTTCAGTACTTCATCACTTTCACTAATGACTTCAGTCGATATGGTTACATTTACCTTATGCGCCATAAATTTGAGGCTATTGAAAAGTTTAAAGAATTCAAGAATGAAGTACAAAATCAACTAGGCAAGAGTATTAAAGCACTTCGATCAAATCGAGGTGGAGAATACTTAAGCATAGAATTTGATGAACTCCTTAAAGAATGTGGGATTGTCTCACAGCTTACTCCACCAGGTACACCACAGTGGAATGGAGTTTCTGAGAGGAGGAATCGAACTTTGTTAGACATGGTTCGATCAATGATGAGTCATAGTGATCTTCCGACTTCTTTCTGGGTACATGCACTAGAAACAACTGCTTTCACTTTAATTCATGTTCCGTCTAAATCTGTTCAAAAGACACCATATGAGATATGGACTGGAAAACGTCCTAGTATGTCTTTTATGAAGATTTTGGGATGTGAAGCATATGTCAAACATCAGATGTCTACAAAGCTCGAACCCAAATCTCATAAGTGTAATTTTGTTAGATATCCCAAAAAAACTAAGGGATATTATTTTTTTAACCCTAAAGAGAACAAAGTGTTTGTTGCCCGAATAGGAGTTTTTCTCGAAAGAGAATTTCTCAATAAGAAAGGAAAGGGTAGAGACATTGAACTTGGAGAAGTTCAAGAACAACAATTCACTGAGCCTGAAATTTAACATGTTTCAAAAATTGTTGAGGAACAATCAACAAATTTAGAAACACAATCACTACGCAGGTCCACAAGAGAACGTCATGCACCTGAGAGATATGGATTTCTCATTACCACGCATGGAGATGTTCTTATTACGGATCAAGATGAGCCAAGAACTTATCAAGAGGCAGTATTGAGCCCAGACTCTGAGAAATGGCTTGAGGCCTTGAAATCTTAGATGGAATCCATGTCAGTCAACCAAGTATGGACTTTGGTTGAATCACCTAAAGGGGTAAAACCTATAGGGTGTAAATGGGTTTTCAAGAAGAAAATCGATATGGATGGAAACGTACAAACATACAAGGGGCGACTAGTCACTAAAGGTTTTCGACAAGTTCATGGTATTGACTATGACGAAACTTTCTCCCCTATAGCTATGTTTAAATCCATCCGGATCTTGCTTGCTATAATTGCATTCCATGATTATGAAATTTGGCAAATGGACGTCAAAACCGCTTTCTTCAATGGAAAACTTGAAGAGGATGTGTATATGACACAACCAGAAGGTTTTGTCACTCCAAGAAATGCTGGAAAAGTTTGTAAGCTACAAAGGTCCATTTATGGACTAAAGCAAGCTTCTCAAAGCTGGAATCTTCGTTTCAATAATGCGATCAAAGAGTTTGGTTTTATCAAGAACGAAGATGAACCTTGTGTTTACAAGAAGACTAGTGGGAGCATTGTTTCTTTCCTAATATTGTATCTAGATGACATACTTATCATAGGAAATGACATACCTACCTTACAGTCGGTTAAGACTTGGTTAAGTAGTTGTTTCTCTATGAAAGATTTGGGTGACACAGCATATATCTTAGGGGTTAAGATCTATAAAGATAGATCTAGACGACTTCTAGGTCTGAGTCAAAGTACATATATAGACAAAGTTCTGAAAAGATTCAGTATGGAAGAATCCAATAAAGGATTCTTACCTATGAGATATGGTATATCTCTTTCGAAGGAAATGTGTCCTTCAACTTCACAAGAAAGAGAACAAATGAGTAAGATTCCATATGCTTCGGCTATTGGTTCTATCATGTATGACATGATATGTACTCGACCAGATGTATCGTATGCCTTAAGTATGATAAGTTGATATCAAGTAAACCCTTTTGAAAGTTATTGGGTAGTAGTCAAAAACATCCTTAAGTACTTGAGAAGAACTTAGGATACATTTCTTGTCTATGGAGGCAAAGAAGAGCTTAGTATAAAAGGTTATACTGATGCTAGTTTCCAAACAGACAAGGATGACTGAAGATCGCAATCTGGATTTGTGTTTTGCCTTAATGGAGGTGTTGTAAGATGGAAAAGTTCTAAGCAAGACACAGTAGCTGATTCTACGACAGAGGCTGAGTATATTGCAGCCAGTGAAGCAACAAAGGAAGTTGTTTGGATCAAAAAGTTCATATCCGAACTACGGGTTGTTCCAAGCTTATCAGATGCTATAGAACTCCATTGTGACAACAATGGAGCCATTGCACAAGCAAAGGAACCCAAATCTCATCAACGTTCCAAACATATTCTTAGACGCTTCCATCTCATTCAAGAGATCATAGATCGAGGAGATGTGGAGATATGTAAATTACACACGGATGATAACATTGATGATCCCTTGACGAAGCCTCTGACGCAATAGAAGCATGATCGTCACACTGAGTCACTCGATATTAGATATGTGAGTGATTGGTCTTAGTGCTAGTGGGAGATTGTTAGAGTATGCCCAAAGACCAATCATATGATGATTATAAGGATACTTTTATATACCAATTTTATTGAATAAAGGCATTGCCATTGTTGTTTTCAGATATATGTGTCAATGTATAATGATAAGTGCTCAAAGACCATTATTTTATACACCTTTCATGGACAATAAGCACTTATCTCACACCTACTTGGACTGATATATGGACTTAATGTGAAATATTTAGATATTCTGCTATTATAACTTATAAAGCTGATATTTATAGAAAATGCAGAATTTACGACATCTTCTGTACTTGCAGGAATAACCACTGCCGAGGCAGCGCTGAGTCCGAGGCAGAACCTGGGACGCGACAGCAACTGAAGTTCCAGCACCAATGATGTAGGCGATTGGAAGAGAAAAATAAGCTGGACGTTTCTAGACATGCAGCTCATGGATCGGAGCTGGTTAGCACATGAAAAGCCCAAGTCAAAGGCCACGAGGGAAAAGCATCTTAGTTGGAATAAACTTGGAAATATTTTATTTATGGAATTTATTTGTATCCTACTCCAAGTTGTACTCCTACTTAGGAAGGGTTTGCCCTAGATCTAGACTATATATATACCATAGCCGGCCATTGTTTAGGAGAGAGCCGATTTAGAGAGTTCACCCTAAGACTCATTGTTTTCTTTCTCTCAATTATGTTCTAAGTTCTCTTAGGGTTTAGGTGAAGGTTGTCGAGTACTTGTGAGAGGAGATTGTACTTTGTTCTTTATTTCACAAAAGGGATAAGTACGGTATTTCAATCGCGAAATACTAACTCGGCCTAGGTATAAGTTAAGAGTTTTAGCGGCTAAAAGAAGTGTGGGATTGGTTGATGATTATAATTGATTCACGCCGGGAGGTATCATCAAGGATTGATCACCAATAGTACTTCGACTTAGGGATAAGCGGAGTCATCAAAGGACACTTTGCCGAACGTTGATAAAGTCCACCCAAGAGCAAGGGATTGTCGCGGCGGACAAATATCGTTACTGCCAAGGCAGTAATCTGCAGTACTGTCGAGGCAGTGATGTACAATTGCATTGAACAGAGACAAGTCAATCAAATCCACAATACAACATAATGGATCCTGCCCTCTCTCTTAATCAAATCTCATCCTCTTTACTTAGTTTTCTTTATTCAATTTATTTAGTTTATTCAAATCATCTCACTTGTGTTTTTATTTTATTTATCTTAACAGAGTAAGAAGAAAAAAATGAAACATATTAAGTATACCAATCCTCGAGGACACGATACTCGATAAATACTTATCATTTATTACTTGACATATACACTTGCACTAATTGTGCATTTATTACACGTAACATATAACATAAACTGAGAAACAATAAGGTCCATATAATAATATATGTATTATTATGAAAAGATCCTTAGTCAAGTATTATTATGGGTATGGACAATAATAATATGCTTAAGACTAACATGTGATTAATTGATGACAATGAGTTGTCATTGATATAGAGATGTTAGAATTAATACATGAATATATTAGTAGAGAATAATATATTGGATTGACCCACTATGAGCATATATCTTGGATTATTATGTGACGGTCACGATATTGCTCATAGTGACAACTATATGTATGATCCTTAGACTTGAGATTATTACTATCTCAACATATGTTGTTTTATGTTTTGATGTAGTTAAATGTTTCTCGTAATTAGTTACACTATAAAAACTGACATTGGACATATTACAATGTATGTAGTGAGATGTGAATGATCAAATAGGATTTGTCCTTCCTACATAATAGGAAAATATATCAAAGGCCACTTGATTGAGAAGACTAGAAATGCATGGCCATGCTTGAATACGTTGATATGAGATATCACAAATTATTCATTAAAAGTAGTCCACTCTATACATCAAGAAACATTAAAATAGGCTATACAAGTGTGACTATTCCAAGACTTGTGCTTATTAAAGATATAAAAGGACAAAAGGATATAATACATTAAGATAGTTGGTCACGGACATGATACATCGAATCATGATCTCTTGTAACTTAGATGACAATGATATATTGCTAGATGTCACTCATTGTTTGTAATATTAGAATTATTCTAATATTATTACTAACGTTACAATGAGCCTACAGGGTCACATCCAATGGTTGAAAAGGAGCAAAAATATATATAAGTATAAGTAGATTATATTTAATCCCGAATTTTAAAAAAATGATATAATTAAAGTAATTATATCCCTTATAAATTCGAATTAAATATAGATTCTAAAATTTAAGGAAATAATTAAAGTAATTATTTCCTATAAACAAATTCGGAATCAAACTTTTATACCTAGGGTTACACCTATATAAAGGATCTTTTGGTCTAGCAGTCACAACAAAGAATTTTGAATTCCCAAACCCTAAAATCACAAAAAACAATTTTTCGAGATTTGCTCTCTCAACCGGGTGAACTAAGTAGAGACCAAGACGATATTCGTGAAGGCTAAAGATTCGATTGTTGAACGATCGTAACTGTAGCAGATCCTGTTGCTGTCTTTGCTTTTTATCAAGGAACCCAATGTAAGTTATCGCATATCTTCCTCTCGATTTCGGATTAAATGTACATGGATCACTGGAAAGACCGTCGTAATTTTGTTCCGCTGCGCCATGGGGTGTGCCGGCGGTTCCAACACTGATGAGGGAAACAAAACCAAGAGGCCTCGTCCTTCTACCAAGGTTTCTACTAGAAAAGCTGGGATGAGCAGCGGAAAAAACTCTCCGGCGGCGGTTGACGGTGATCAACCCCACCGAGAGAAATGAAAATATTATGTTGAAACTGTTAGGGTCTCAGTAATACCTAGGCAGTTCTTGCTCTAGAAAGGGCTTGTTCAAAGCATGACACTGATATTCTTTTTCTTTGTGAAACTAGGTTAAACAAACACAATACAGACCGTATTAAGCTTAAGTTAGGAATGCATGGCTGCATAGCTATTGAATCCAACCCTTCTTGTACAGGGCTTGCTCTTATTTGGAATAATAAAACTACTATTGATTTGCTTTCTTACTCGGATCGTCATATTGATGTCATTATTTCTTTTGGACAATTACAATTCCATTTTTCCGGTTTACATGTTTTTACCGAAACTGCAAACAAATACAAAACTTGGCAATTATTAGATACTCTAAAATCAACTTCTTCCCTTCCCTGACTTTTAGGAGGGGATTTTAATGAAATCCTTTATGACAATGAAAAACAAGGTAGCTCTCATCGTGCGCGATCACAAATTAATAACTTTAGAGATTGTCTTGATAAGAATGATCTTTTCGAATGTAAACCAACGTCTAGATGGTTCACATGGACTAGATCTGGTCGTAATACGGAAACAATTATGGAAAGAATCGATAGATTCCTTGGTAACTCCACCTGGTTTAATACCTTTCCTAACTGCCAAGCTATATCATTCTTTCAGGAACGATCTGGCCATTGCCCTATCTTAATGGACACTAACCCATCACGAGCTCTCAGATCCGAACACTCTAATAATCTTTTTTGCTATGAGAATTGATGGGCTAATGACCCAGAAGTTTTGTCTCGAATTAGAGAGATTTGGTCTAACCAATCTCGCTCGACACTTCATAAACTTCAAGATATTGGACGATTCCTAGACAATTGGCAATCTAAAAACGCATTAAATCCAATGAGCGTATCATTCAACTGAACGATTTTATTAATATGTGTCTCAAACGACATGTTTCTGATACAAAAATCCATAACTTTATTTCTGCTAAAAGTGAGCTTGATAGCTTGCTAAATGCGAAAAAAATATACTGGGCTCAACGAGCTCGAACACATTAGTTAGAACACGGTGATAAAAATACTTCCTTTTTTCATGCCAGAGCAAATAGCCGACGGTGAAAGAATCATATTGTTGGACTTCTAAACAACCAAAATATATGGCAAACACATACAGACAACATCATGTCTACTGCTATTAATTACTTTTAAAACCTTTTTACGTCTTCCTCTCCTACTATTGCTTTTTCCATCTTGGATAACATCCCCACTATTGTTTCCGGAACAATGAACAATGATCTTAATAAGGATTTCACAATAGATGAAGTTACCATTGCTTTTCGTGATATTGACCCGAGGAAAGCCCCGGGAGTTGATGGATTCCCAAGTGGTTTCTTCAGGAAGCATTGGGATATCCTTGGCCAGGACTTTACAAACCTCTGCCTCGGACTCCTAAGAGGGTCGATTAATATGGAAAAGGTCAATCGTACTATCATTGTTCTTATCCTCAAAATCAGCGACCCCACTATAATGCTCCATCTCAGACCTATTAGCCTTTTCATAGTCATCTACAAAACTATAGCGAAAGTACTTGTTAACCATCTAAAATCTATCATACCTTTATGTATCAGTGGCAATCAAGCTGCTTTTGTTCAAGGAAGGAACATTACTGACAACACCCTTATTGCCCATGAACTCATCCATACTTTAAATACTGATGAAACATCTCTTGCAAAAGGTACTAGCTTAAAACTCGACATGAAAAAGGCTTTCGACCGTGCTAAATGGCCTTTTCTTGAACAAATTATGATTCATCTAGGATTCAACTTAAGTTGGGTTTCCCTTATTATGAGGTGTGTATCCTTAGTATCCTTTCAAGTACGTATCAATGATTCCCTTTCACGACCGTTCAAACCCCATAGAGGGTTACGGCAAGGGGACCCTTTATCCTCTTTCTTGTTTCTTTTCTATACTCAAGGCCTTTCAGCCTTGCTCAACGCTGAGCAAACAAATGGTAACCTCCCTAGACTTTGTGCTATTAGGAATGGGCCACGTGTCAACCACCTCCTTTTGGCAGATGACTGTGTCGTATTCATTAAGAATACAACTACAGAAGCTCAACGCCTTAAGGATGCTCTATATACTTACGCTACTTCGTCTGGGTAGACGGTGAATTTTGAAAAGTCTACTATTTTCTTCTCTCGATAAACTTCCACGTTGCTTCGATCGGAAATCAATGATATCCTTCATGTAAGGGAAGTGGATGATCCAGGTATTTATCTAGGAGTCCCACTCTTAATTGGGAAGAAGAGGATAGCGGCCCTGGGGTTCACTATGGAAAAAATGGATGTTTGTCTTAGTAAATGGGATAAACACCTTCTATCATTTAGTGGTAGAGAAATATTTATCAAATCAGTCATACAATCTATGCCTCAGTATGTTATGTCATGCTACCTTCTACCCCAAAACACCATTGATGACATGACCACTTTGATTCGTCGATATTGGTGGTCTGGGAAAGCTGGCAAACGAGGTTGCATATGCTCCCTTGGGACATTGTCTGCCTGCCAAAAGCAGCAGGAGGTATAGGATTTCGTGACCTACACCACTTCAACGTTGCTTTACTAGGCAAACAAATTTGGCATTTGATTTGTGAACCTGATAATCTTCTTAGTCAGGTATACAAATGCAAGTATTACCCATCGAGTTCTATCCTTGAATTTGATCATAATCGGAGATCTTCCTTCGCTTGAAAAGGTCTTACCATAGCTATCTCTAAACTTCGCAATGGTTTCTTTAAACAACCAGGCATATCTAGTTAAATTCAGATCCACTTTGACAAATGGGGAGGCTCTCAGCCTGTCAACCTTTATGGTGATTATGAGGTAAATGACGAAGTCCCTCTTTGAGCAAGTACTTTCATGTTGCCTAACCTACCCCGACGTAACGAATCAAAAGTCAGAGAGTACTTCTCCCATGAAGATGCTAACACCATCCTTAATGTACCAATTATTAATGACATAAAAGACACTACCCTTTGGTGTTACCATGACTCTGTCATGTTTACGGTTCGGTCTGGTTACCAATATTTGCAGTTGCAACTAGGGCCAGTTAACAAGACCTCTAAGCTTTGGAAGATTTTATCTAAACTGCCTACTCTTCCCAAGGTTCGTTCCTTTGGATGGCGGTTATGTCATGATGCACTCCCATCTAGTCATAAAATTTTGCAGGCCAATCTTGGTATGGGGATTTGCCCTATTTGCAACATGGCCATTGAAACCACCCTCCATGCTATGAGGGACTGTCCTATGCCAAGGAGGCGCTCCAATTGGCAGGGCTCCCTACTCAAATTTTATCAAATACCTTTATCTCCCCCCACCAGTGGCTTTCTGAAGTTGCTGGTTTTCTTTCCTTGCATCAATTCTCGTTCCTTATCACGATTCTATAGAATTTATGGAACTGCCGTAATGACTTCCTCCTTAACAACCATCTCCAACCGGTTTGGTTAACTGTTTCCAATGCACAAAAGCTTTTCAATGACTATACATAAGTTAATGATGCTTCCCACCTACGTTCCCGGCTAGCTGAGCCCACCTTTGCTCAAGCAAGATGTATAAAACTAAACCATGGTTTTGTCAAGATTAATACGGATGGTGCCTTTGACCCTGTGTTACGGAGTGCTGCTGCAGGCGTCATCGCTCGAGATTCTTCTGGCTCCGTCCTCGGTGGTTGCTCTATGCCTCTCGTCTGCTCAGACCCAACTTCTGTCGAGGCTCTTGCTATTTTGGAAGGTTTAAAATTTGCTGCTACTAATGGTTGGACTAAACTGATCTTTGAAACTGATTCTGCTTCCATTGCCAATAATGTCAACAACGCTCAACACCAAGATCTTTCCACATTGCAACATTTGGTGTCCCACATCCGCCACACTCTTGGTACTTTGCCTGATTGTAATATTTGTTATGTACCTAGAGACGCAAACATTGTAGCCCACGTCTTAGCTACTAGGGCTTTGCGTTCTTTTATTTCTTGTTCTTTTGGTTGTAACTTTCCCAATTATATCCGGGCTTCTATAAATTCGAGAGATTTTTATCTTCTTCTCAATAAAACCATGGGTACTCTTTTCCCCATAGGGGCCTGCTCATCTTTTAAGGTGACTGGCTATAGGTTTTTTTAATGAGGCTCTTTCCTTAAAAAAAAAAATTGAACGGATTCTTTATAAAGCCCATTTAGACATGCACGTTTTAATCGTTACAAAATGATAACCAAATGTCATTAAATCAAATTTTATGAGTTCAAATAGTTATTAATGGGCTTTTTAACAAAATTATAAAGATTAATCTAAAATTTTAAGCTTTTTACTCACTTAAAATTCGAACGGATTCTCTATAAAGCCCATTTAGACAAACACATTTTAATCCCAAAAAAACGACAACCAAATGTTATTAAATCAAATTTTATGAGTTCAAATAGTTAATTACGGGCATTTGAATAAAATTATACAGATTAATCTCAAAATTTTAGCTTTTTACTCGATTAAAATTCGAACGGATTCTTTAAAAAGCCCAATTAGACATGCACGTTTTAATCCCAAAAAAAGATAACTAAATGTTATTAAATCGAGTTTTATGAGTTCAAATGGTTAATTATGGGTTTAAATTATTATGAGTTTAAATTATTATTAACGGTCTTTTTAACACAATTATACAGATTAATCTAAAATTTTAAGCTTTTTACTCGGTTAAAATTTGAACGGATTCTCTAGAAAGCCCATTTAGACAAGCACATTTTAATTTCAACAAAATGACAAACAAATGTTATTAAATCAAATTTTATGAGTTCAAATAGTTAATTTTGGGCTTTTGAACAAAATTATACAGATTAATCTTAAATTTTCAGAGTTTTACTCGGTTAAAATTCGAACGGATTCTCTATAAAGCCCATTTAGACATGCACGTTTTAATCATAGCAAAACGATAATCAAATGTTATTAAATAAAATTTTATGAGTTCAAAAAGTTAATTATGGGCGTTTGAACAAAATTATATATATTAATCTAAAATTTTAAGATTTTTACTCGGTTAAAATTTGAACGGATTCTCTATAAAGCCCATTTAAACAAGCACGTTTTAATACCAACAAAACGACAACCAAATATAATTAAATCAAATATTATGAGTTTAAATAGTTAATTATGGGCTTTTGAACAAAATTATATAGATTAATCTCAAATTTTCAGCTTTCTACTCGGTTAAAATTTGAACGAAAAATTTTCAATGGTCGTTACGGGTAGTTGAACTCTCTCCTCTCCCTCTCCCTTTCTCTCGCCCTCCTCTATGCCTTCTTCTTTTTATTTTTTGCTTTTTTTTCTCCACGTTTTGGAGATCTACTTTGTCTACTCACCACCTCCATGGATTTACCAGCAACGTCGGGAGAGGAAGATTTAACAGCCATTCCATTCCAATCTTTTGAGATAAGTCAATCCTTTTCTTTTACTTTTTTTTTATTCTTATCGTTTCTGCCATTGTTTGTTTAGACTTTTTCCATTGTTTCTGCCATTATTTCTTTTCCTTTTTTTCTTTAATAAGAATTCTTATGGATGATGGAGTCTTTGCCGATTCGGTACTTCAACGTTTTGAAGATATCAAACCTGTTGTGACGGTTCCCTCACGAGGCTATGGAGTCAACCATCAAAATGGATGCAAATCAAGATTAAACCGGATAAGTATGTGAATTAGACTCGTGATGACCCGAGGTTCATCCTGGTAAGTTTATCGCCAATATTCATGTTTTTTCATCCTTTAATATTTTTTCAAAGCAAATATCGCTGCTATCTTCTTAAGATCGCAAGGATATTGGATACAAATTTGTTTTTTTCATTCTCTAGATGGTTTTTTGACCATAAAATTCTAGTTTTATTGATGCACTATCTCTTTTCAACCCTTTGAGCGAAAGGCGGCAAAAGGAAGGAAAATCCATGGACCAACCCCATCGTCTCCACCCCGTAGGAACTACGAGATCACCCTAAGGACGCCTTCAGTACCCAGGGGTCGCGGATCAACCATAGAACCCTGTTCAATAAGTGGAATGCATTAGCTATCCGCTCTCAAGTTGGACAGTAAGGGTCGGAGAAGGGCAATTACTCATTCTTAAAACCAACATTCTTAAGACCAAAGAGTCGGAGGGGGGAAAGCTCTCCGTTCGTAGTTCTCCTGTAGCTGGATCCTCCGGAACCACAAGAATCCTTAGTTAGAATGAGATTCCAACTCAGCACCTTTTGAGATTTTGAGAAGAGTTGCTCTTTGGAGAGCACAGCACGATGAAAGTTCTGTCATCTGGGCTTTGTTTATGTTTCAATCTTATGAATCTGACAATTATTCTTTAATAACACTAGCTTTTTTGGTTGTACCTATACTCGTTTTTTGACGTGTTATTAATCTTAGTTCAATTTGGACTTCCATAAAAATGGCATTTTGTGTATCAAGCTGTTCTCTTCAGATTTTGACCTTTCCTTTTACTATAGGAGCCTTATTTGCTTCTTCTCCCACCACCCTACCAAGGGACATTACCAACACCTTTAATGGTGTATTTCTTTCAAACTGGTTCAGACCCCTATGGCCAACCGTGGTCCTATTTGTTATGCAACAAAAAATTCATATCATACATTTTAACACAGTTTGGGAGGGTGATTGTTCCAATAAAATCACAGTGTTTGTTATACAACGGAAAATTCATAACATACATTTTAACACGGTTTGGGAGGGTAATTGTTCCAACAAAATCACAGGTTTTAGGAGTATTATCATTCAAGCAGTCATCGCTTGTCAATTCCAATTCCTTTCGTCTTTATATCCTCCCAAAACCAATACAATCTTCGCTATAATCTTGCTTCTTTTAAGTTCATTATGTTTTGCTGATCCACAAGATCTAGTTGCAAACGAGCTACTAACATTTTGGTTTCCTTTTACCAACTCTGATAGAGTTCTTATCAGGTCAAATATTTCAACTCCCTTTTCTTCTTCCAGAGTCAACAAGATCGTTAAGTATGTTTTCTTGAAGCCGATATATTCTTGTTCACACAACCTGCCAAGGGTCTTTACCAACGCCATTATAAGTGTATTTTTATCATGTTTGACCATGGTTTACTACACGTCAATCACTGCTATGACTCTTAGTTTGGGAATCATATCCTTAACGATATTCATATACCTTATTCTTTGTATCCAGGCTTTCTTTGGTCTCGTTACGCAACCCTGGAGTATAGTTTTGGGAGTTCTCCATCCTTATACGCAACTTCCATGGGTTAAATTGGTTTTGCATGAACTCATACCTTACGACCATAATAAACTCAAGAAGCCTCTACTTTTCTATCTCCACAACAGTTTGATCGCCAAGTTTTCTCTTGGATCGTCAACTTAATGCTTCGAGGCTTTCTTTGGTCTCCTTACGCAACCCTGGAGTATAGTTTTAGAAGTTCTCCATACTTATACGCAACTTCCGTATGTTGAATTGGTTATGTACGAACTCATACCTTACGACCATAATAAACTCAAGAAGCCTCTACTTTTCGATCGCCAAAACAGTTTGATCGTCAGGGTTTATCTTGGATCATCAACTCAATATTTCGAGATAAGTTTCTACTTTATCTTTTCCTACTATTTTGTTCTTTTCTTTTTTCTTTCATCATTAGCCATTCTCGAATGCTTTTCTCTTACTCATAGGGTTTTACAGTTCTTTACGCTGATGGGCGTTTCTGCGATGCCCAGATCTGTCGTCTTCAGACTCAATCATCTTTTGGTTATCGCATTGACATTAATCTCTGACCTTTGTCAGATCTTTCCTTCTCATTCGGTGTCTATCGATGGACAACAATGGTATGTTCGCCTTTACTATCGTCTCCAACTTTGCTTCCTCATAGCAAACTTCTTGACGGATCCTAATCTAGATTTTGGCATTGCATTTCTTTGTTTGGACACTGTCTATGACTTCTCTTTCTCATGTACTTGGCTGACTCAGTATACCATATTCGCCTTGGTCTTGTTGATTGGCTCGACTTCTTCAGGAAGGAACCTTGCCTCAGTTTGCTTCGTTTTCTACCCACATGATAGGTACGTGTTTCTCTTTGTTAGCCTCGGGAGGGGTCTATTCTTTATTTTCTTTCCTATTACAATGTATATACCACCCTTACGAAGGGATTTTTCCAACACTTTTCTCGGTGTACTACTATCTACATGGTGGCCGATTAATTTTGTAACCCCCTTAGCCTGGCCTAGATGGAACCGACTCTAATGGGTTACACGGGGAATATCGAACCAAACCCGCAAAGGTACGATTCGATAAACAACCCTGAAAAACCAATATATATATTTTTTCTTAACTAGATACATAATTAGATTCCTATATGTGTCGGGTTTGTACGAAACAAGTATTGTAACATTCGGTGCACAATTGATCATTCAATTAGTACATGCGTAACTAAGGACTAAAATGTAATATTTTTAATTCGAACATCAAACCAGAAATTCAATCTACCAAAGTTCAATTAAACATGCATAGTACACTCAAAATAAAATTCAGATCAATCGGAGCATTATAGCATCATCAATTTCATGTTTCATTAATTAGGGAACTAAACGTAAAACACGTAAAACCTAGGTACTACATCCAACTTTAATTAACCGATATGAAATTAAATTAACATCATGGATCACGGTGTTATTTCAACTCAAAATGATTTTCATAGCATCCCTATTCGAATACACGAAGATAACCGACACCACTCGAAAATCCAATGCTTAAAATTCTTCCTTTTGGGTCATGGGTATCGATACCCTCAAGCATGGTATCGATACCATGACGAGGCTATGGCTAAACAAGCCTTCGAAAGCCAAGGGTATCGATACCTCCCTGGGTGGTATCGATACCCTAGTGTCCAGTGAGCTAATGGCCTCGATCCATGGTTCGATGCCGCCCATTTTAAGCCTTGGGGTATCGATACCATAACAGGGTGTTTCAATACCCCTGGGTGCAGATCACATATTTGGGAAATTTTAAGTTGGTTTAACTCCATCCAAACATATTCATTGATCACCCCTAACTATATGCATAATTCCTAATCATAAAGAACAATTTAAAGCACACAATTACCAACATCAAAGACCCCAAGATAACCTATAGGCATGCTTCCTATGTTATGATTAAAAACAAGAACATCCATGCATGTACATGCTATGATTCAAACAATCCAAAACAATACCACAATCCATCAAACAACAATCAAGGTAATATAAGGTCTTATTACAAGTCTTCAACTAAGCAAAGCATCCATTCTCCTATGGTATTGGTTTACACATTGCCAAGCCCTTTTATTTGCCAAATTATACCAAAATTATGTAGACTTTCCCCTTGGTCCTCTTGCTCCAAATGCAGCCCCCAAATGTCTCTATTTTTCTGCAAAGATGAAAAGAGAGCTTAAGAAAAACATGCTTAGTGAGGAAGCTCTAAACAAGATCATCAATGCATCAAATTAAAACCACATTTAAATCATAGCTTGCAATGCTTTCCTTAACATCAAACATGCTTTACCAAATCATGTTCATGTTTATATTACCAAAACATTTCCTTGAGTATGCGTAACAAATCAATGTGTTTCATAAATAATGCACAATGTTCCAATTCATTCCATGTATGCATATTGGCTTCCTAGTGATCACATGTTATGAACCTTAAGTTTACCGAATACGCGGATCCATTGTTTTAGAGACCCTTAGTCTCGTCATGACACAAAGTCACCATTGACATGACTCGAAGTCACCCTTAACAAGCTCTACCACGCACGGTTGGACACGAAGTCACCCTTGTTACGTGTAGGCGGCTCTACCACGTGCGGTTAGACACATAGTCACCCTCGCTACGTGTAGGCATTTTTCTTTAATTTCATAATCTTTATAGTGCACTCAATCCTAATGACATGTCATTTGTATTCGTATCTAAAGTTAGTGTCACTAAGCCAATATCAATTCCAATCATACATGTTAACTTGCTGCTAATAATGCATTCATAATATGTTCATCATGTGAACCATAAATCATGCTCAACGGCATTATCAAATGTAGGGCAAATAACCTCATATTATTCCATTTCATTTTCATGCTTCCATAAGCCATAAATGTCTTTATAAACCATGCATTTTCCAGCAATTAACACATGCATGCATCATTTCAAAATCAAAGTTATGCATTTCCAAAATCTCATTGTATCATCCTTCTAAATGCCATTACCGAAAATAGCCGAAACTTATGATAATGCATCAAAATCATTTACTTTACTTACTCTTGAACTATGGAAAGTTTTCACACTATTCCATAGTCCCCAAAACAGAACCAAACCTTTGCGAAACGCTTGTAACTCAAAATCACTCACCGACAAGCGAAACAAGCCTTCGCCGACGCTCCAACGGCAACGCCAATGCACCAGCCACTTATGAACTTTCTTGCACTTCCTCTACAACATTAAAAATAGATCATATGCACATCATAACATGCTCAAAACAACAGCCACATCAAACATCCACAAAACTATCGAAAACCTAGCCGAAAAGACCGAAAACTAAGCCGAAACGCATCCGAAACAACATCAGCCCTTAACCTAATGAATCTAACATCTAATCCACCTCAATAATGAACTAAAAACACTTTCAAACCATCCTTATACCTCCAGCAAAAGCAGAGCACCTAAAACTGCCTAAAACACAACCGAAAAACACCTTAATTCAACATCGATTCCACTATTCCGGGATTAATTTGATATTAAATCATTACAAGACTTAATAAATCATTTAATTGACATAATATCATTAAGAAATCATCCTAATTACAACATTAATTGAGATCTAAAAAGATTTCACAAAAACCTCCATAAAACTCAAAGATCTTGAATAAAAATCCAAAATTAAGTTTCAATTGTTGATTAGCAAGCCAAATACTTGGGACTTTCAATAAAAAACCTTAGGAAAGGAAGAGAAATTAGAAATTACCTTCGAGATTAACTCCACCAAAAAGATGAGAATTCAACTCTTGATTTCCTTGAAAATGGATGTTGATTTTGCAAAATTGATGAGTAGGTTTTGTAGAGAATGGAATGATGAGTAAAATGAGATAAATCTTGTTGAAAATTGAGGAGAATTCAGCAAGTAATTGAAGAAATCTTGTAGAGAAAAAGATGAGAAAGTGGAGAGAAAGTTTGAGAGAAAAGATGAGAAAATGGGAAGTTAGGAAAGAAAATGAAAATAACTTCTTATTTAAAACTAATTAAAAACAATTTTGGTGGAAAATCTTTAATTAAAAATAATTGGGTTAATGACCCTCTAAGGATTCTAAGCTTTGGCTTAGATTCCAATTTAGTCACTAAAACCCCCAAATTTCCGAAAATTCAATTTAACCCCTAAACTTTTTCAAAAATTTACAATTTAGTCCCTAAGGTGATAATTAGGCTTAATTAAATCAAATTAAAACCCAATTATTATTCCCTTAGGTTGAAAACACCATTTTAACATTTTCAAAACTTTTCCACAAATTTATTACTTGTCCGATTAAGATATTATTATTTTAATTTTCCCGGAATAACGAACCCAAGAAATCCGATTCGATCCTCAATCTTCTAGACCCAAAACCGGGATGTTACAACTCTCCCCCTCTTAAGAAAATTTCGTCCTCGAAATTCTTACCTGAAGCAAACAAGTGAAGAAACTGCTCCCTCATACTTTCTCGTCTCCAAGTTGCTTCTTCAACACCTCGGTGTCTCCAAAGCACTTTTACCAAGTCTATGGTCTTCCTTCGAAGAACCTTTGTATCTACATCCAAAATCCTCACCGGTTCTTCCTCATAACTCATATCCGCTCTTAACTCAATCTCCTCAACTCGGACAACATGAGAAGGATCTGACCTATACTTATGAAGCATTGATACATGAAAAACATGAAGCATCCTACTCAACTCCACCGGCAACCTCAACCGATAAGCAACAGGACCAACTCGTTCCAACACCTCATACGGCCCAATGAAACGAGGACTCAACTTACCCTTATGTCTAAACCTCATCACTTTCTTCCATGGTGAAACCTTTAGAAACACCTTATCTCCGACAGCATACTCCACCTCTCTACGCTTCAAATCGGCATAGGACTTTTGCCTATTTGAAGCCTCCTTAAGCTTAGCACAAATAAGCTTAACCTTCTCATCTGTATCTTTCAACACTTGAGGCAAAGAAACATACTTCTGTCCAACCTCCTTCCAACACAAAGGTGTATGATGAGTGCCCAAAAGTCCTCATCTTTATATCATTTTCCCACTCAATTATTGCTAATAAAGACAGATTTAGAGGCAATAATGGATAATTCCACTTATTTTCCATATTTCAGCATCCCAATACTTAATTCATGAATTTATCTATTTTTGACATAAAACAGGTGCGGTTAATGTTTTTTTATCTTAGACAGGAAACTACCACACAGGTAATGCAAGATAGAATGATGGATGCTGGAAACCAAAGATGGAATGCAGATAAGTACCCGCCGCGGCAGCACTCTAATGCTGCGGTAGCACCTGAGGCCGCGGCAGCACTTGAAGAGCAAATGTTGATATGATAGGCGATCTAAAGAGAAAAATAAGGTGGATGTTTTAAGACAAGCGATGTAGAAATCGGAGCTGGGAAACACATGGAAAGTCAACGTCAAAGGCCATGTGGGGAAAGAATCCTTATAGGAATAAACTAGGAAATAAAATAAAGATCTTTTATTTATGTACTTAACTTGTGTTTTACTCCAAGTTGTATTCCTACTTAGGAAAGGTTTGCCCTAGGCCAAGCCTATATAAACCATAGCCTATGTAGAGAGGAGGATATCTCGAAATCAAGTGTTCATAGAAAACCCTAAACTCTTCCATCGTCCTCTAGGGTTTAGGTGAAGGTTGTCGAGTATTTGTTAGAGGACATTGTACTTTGTTTATTGTTTCATGTTTCATGCAATAAAATATCAAGGTTTACTTATTCTTTGTCATTCTTTGTTCTTGCATTTAAGCTCGGGAGAGAAGTTTGTGAGTAATCTATTTATCTACACTCGGGAGAGTTAGATTCACGAAAGGAATAAGTACGGTATTTCAATCGGGAAATACTAACTCGGCCTAGAGATAGGTTAGAGTTTCAGCGGCTAAAAGAAGTGTGAGATTGGTTGATGATTATAATTGATTCACGCCGGGAGGTATCATCAAGGACTAGTCATCAACAGTACTTCAACTTAGGGATAAGCGGAGTCATCAAAGGACACTTTGCCGAACTTTGGTAAAGTCTAACCAAGAGCAAGGGATTGTCGCAGCGGACATAGCCCTTCGCTGTCGAGGCAGTAAAATTGCAGTGCTGCCGAGGCAGAGTTGTGTAATTGCATGTGACAGAAACAAGTCAATCGAATCAACAATACGACACAACTGGATCCTACCCCACTTTTCCATCCTTGATTTCTTGATCATTTAACTTTATTGCTTTAATTAATTTTCTTAGTTATAATTCAAACCCAATAATCTGTGTCTTTTATTTTATTTCTTTTGCAGAGCGAGAAGAGAAAATGTTGCATATTAAGTAGACCAATCCCTGAGGAGACGATATATGATAATACTTATCACTTTATTACTTGCGACGTGTACACTTGCACTAATTGCCAACTTTTTACACGCAACAAGTTTTTGGCGTCGTTTCCGGGGATTGACAACTTAAATTTTGTTACCTTTATTTTCTCGCATTTAGTTTTAATAAAAAAAACTAATCAAGGTTGTTTTATGTATGACCAGGACCAATCCGACCATCGATCAATATCCTTACGATCCAGAAATCGAACGAACAACACGAGATCTGAAACGTAGGGCACACCAAAGAATGAATCAAGTACCTGGTTAACAAAACAACGCTGGCATAAATGCTGCCGAGGCAGACAACCGCGGCGCATTCGCAGTAGCTGATCCAGCAAATCTTCCAAGACAAGAAAGAGCACGAACAGTTCGTGATTATTTGGAGGAAGACTTGGATGGACTGCCTAAACATGACCTGCCAAGGCAACCTTTGCCGCGGCAACACACCCCTTAAGCAGAAATACATCAGAAAGAAACCACCTGACGAAGAGACAACGACTGGGACATCAGCTTCTCCTCCATTCAAAAAGGGGAAGATGGTTGCTGCTGGATATGCATTTTATTGCACCCCTGCAGTACCCTAAATTTCTATCTCTATGTCCCTATTTACTTTTATGCTTTAGAAATAAGTTTTTAGTTTTCAGTTTAGGAATTAGATTTTAAAATTCTTGAAATTTAGTTTTTAGAGTAATTTTATTATGTCCGCAGTTTTTATTAATATTCTTTGCAGTTATTTAGGAAGGAAAACCAAGAAGGAGAAGTCATGGAGCACATAAAACGGCCATGGAATCAAACTCACCGTCCCACCTAAGAAACGACAAAGGTGGTTGGCCGCCCAAAAGCAAGTGACGGCGGGTTTGCTGCTATAGAACTTCATCTCCCCTGTTTTATTTCATACTTCTTCGTTATTGTTTTTCTAGTGCAGCTTTTAGTTTCTTTCTCAACAAACTCCACACAAACTGATGACCCTAAGGATACAGAAGAGGCCAGACACAACATATACAAATTGGTTTATCTTTTCCTTGTCTCTTAATTTTTATCTTGTCTTTTATTGTTGCCTTATGTTCAGGTACATGCATTGAGGACAATGCATCCCTCGAGTTTGGGGGAGTATTGATCCTATTTGCTGCCTTATAAATATCTGTCATGTATGGAAATTATTCGGATTATCCTACTACTGCCTTAATCTCTGTCTTTTCAGCAATTTCAATTTGATGCAATTTTTTGTTTTTTAAGTCTGTTGAATTTTATTGAAACTGCCTCGACAGCAATATATTCTCCAGCCGTCGCAGCAGTATGCACCATTCACCAGACTTGAATTCAGAAAGGTTTGCTAGGATTAGTACTTAGGATTAGACTATGAGCCTGAAAACATCCTAAACACTGCTAGTCTTAGTTGATTTTTAAAAAAGTTCTTTTCTTTGAAAAGCAATAAGGACTTAGGCTTAGATTGTAACTAGAGGTGCCTATCACCTGCTCTAGTTTAGTCCACAGAGGTGCCTATCACTGGCTCTAGGACTTAATCTTTCTCCCACTTACTAGAGGTGCCCGAAACTGGCTTTAGTAAGAATAGTTAACACTTGAGGTGCCCGAAACTGGCTCAAGCAATATAAATTTATAGCAATATAGATTTATATACTACTGTTGGGAGAAGAAAAGAAAAAGAATTAAAGAAAAATCTTAGTCGGAAGTCTTGAGCTAAAAAAAAGATTAGAACCTAGAAAATCATCTTTGACACAACTACGCACACACCCACTAAGACTCATAGTCCAGTTCCGAGGAATTCCTAGAACCAAGAAGAGGCCGAGTCAAGAAAGGAATTCTGCCGCGGCAGGCAGGACGGTATATTGCTTTGAAATTCTCTACTTAAATTATCTTTTGCATTGCTTGAGGACAAACAATAGTTCGAGTTTGGGGGTATGATGAGTGCCCAAAAGTCCTCATCTTTATGTCATTTTCCCACTCAATTATTGCTAATAAAGACAGATTTAGAGGCGATAATGGATAATTCCGCTTATTTTCCATATTTCAGCATCCCAATACTTAATTCATGAATTTATCTATTTTTGGCATAAAACAGGTGCGGTTAATGGTTTTTATCTTAGACAGGAAACTACCACACAGGTAATGCCAAATAGAATGATGGATGCTGGAAACCAAAGATGGAATGCAGATAAGTACCCGCCGCGACAACACTCTGATACCGCGGCAGCACCCGAGGCCGCGGTAGCACCTGAAGAGTAAATGTTGATATGATAGGCGATCTGAAGAGAAAAATAAGGTGGACGTTTTAAGACAAGCGGCATAGAAATCGGAGCTGGGAAACACACGGAAAGTCAATGTCAAAGGCCATGTGGGAAAAGAATCCTTATAGGAATAAACTAGGAAATAAAATAAAGATCTTTTATTTATGTACTTAACTTGTGTTTTACTCCAAGTTGTATTCCTACTTAGGAGAGGTTTGCCCTAGGCCAAGCCTATATAAACCATAGCCTATGTAGAGAGGAGGATATCTCAAAATCAAGTGTTCATAGAAAAAGCTAAACTCCTCCATCGTCCTCTAGGGTTTAGGTGAAGGTTGTCGAGTATTTGTGAGAGGACATTGTACTTTGTTTCTTGTTTCATGCAATAAGATATCAAGGTTTGCTTATTCTTTGCCATTCTTTGTTCTTGGATTTAAGCTCGGGAGAGAAGTTTGTGAGTAATCTATTTATCTACACTCGGGAGAGTTAGATTCACGAAAGGAATAAGTACGGTATTTCAATCGGGAAATACTAACTCGGCCTAGAGATAGGTTAGAGTTTCAGCAGCTAAAAGAAGTGTAGGATTGGTTGATGATTATAATTGATTCACGCTGGGAGGTATCATCAAGGACTAGTCATCAACAGTACTTCGACTTAGGGATAAGCAGAGTCATCAAAGGACACTTTGCCGAACTTTGGTAAAGTCCAACCAAGAGCAAGGGATTGCCGCGGCGGAGATAGCCCTTCGTTGCCGAGGCAGTAAAACTACAGTGCTGCCGAGGCAGAGTTGTGTAATTGCATGCGACAAAAACAAGTCAATCGAATCCATAATACGACATAACTGGATCCTGCCCCACTTTTCCATCCTTGATTTCTTGATCATTTATCTTTATTTCTTTAATTAGTTTTCTTAGTTATAATTCAAACCCAATAATCTGTGTCTTTTATTTTATTTCTTTTGCAGAACGAGAAGAGAAAAGGTTGCATATTAAGTAGACCAATCTCTGAGGAGACGATATCTGATAATACTTATCACTTTATTACTTGCGACGTGTACACTTGCACTAATTGCGCAGTTTTTACACGCAAAAGTGTATGACACCTACGCCCATATAAAGCCTCAAATGGTGTCATCTGTATACTTGTCTGAAAACTATTATTATAAGCAAACTAGACCAAAGGCAACTGTTTCTCCCAAGAACCTTGAAACTCAATGATGCAACATCTCAACATATCCTCCAAAGTCTGTATAACACGTTCAGACTGACTATCCGTATGTGGATGATAAGCTATCCTAAAGCTAAGCCTCGAACCCAAAGCAACTTGTAGACTCTTCCAAAACTTAGAGGTAAAACGCGGATCTCTATCCGATATGATCGACTTAGGCACACCATGCAACTTTACCACCTCAGAAACATACAACTCCGCTAACTTATCCATAGAATACGTCGTATGCACAGCAAGAAAATGTGCACACTTCGTAAACATGTCAACAATCACCCATATAGAATCCTTTTTGTACGGTGTTAATGGTAACCTCGTCACAAAATCCATGGTCACTCTCTCCCACTTCCATTCCGGAACTTGAACCGTTTGCAACAAACCTGCAGGAAACTAATGTTCAACTTTCACCCGCTGACACATCATACACCGCGACACAAACTCCGTCACATCCTTCTTCAAACCAACCCAAAAGTACACACTTTTGAGATCCCTATACATCTTTACACTACCCGGATGCATAGCAAACATACTAGTATGAGCTTCTACCAAGATAGCTTATCTCAGCTCAACATCATCTGGCACCACAATCCGCCCTCTAAAACACAAAATCTCATCATCATCAAAATGATACTCAGTCGGTCTACCTTCAGCGATATCTTCCACAAAAGGCACCAAAGCTTCATCCTCCAACTGTTTCACCTTTATCATCTCAACCAAAACAGGTTTTACTTGCAACTCCGCCACTAAACCATCTTCCCTTGAAATACTCAACTTAGCAAACATCGCCCTCAACTCCACTGCTGCCTTACGGCTCAAAGCATCAGCTACCACATTAGCTTTCCCCAGATGATACTCAATAGACATATCATAATCCTTAAGCAACTCCATCCATCTTCGTTGCCTAAGGTTTAGATCTTTATGTGACATGAGATATTTCAAAATCTTGTGATCCATGTATATAGTACACTTCTCACCATACAAATAATGTCTCCAAATCTTCAAAGTAAACACTACCGCCGCAAGCTCTAAATCATGCGTCGGATAATTCTTTTCATGCACTCTTAACTGTCTAGAAGCATAAGCCACAACTTTCCCTTTTTGCATCAAAACACACCCGAGACCAACATAAGATGCATCACTATAAACCACAAAATCCTTACCAGACTCAGGGTGAACCAACACCGGAGCACTAGTCAACACCTCCTTTAACTTCTCAAAACTCCTTTGTTGACTTTCTTTCCACTCAAAAGAAACCTTCTTTTGCAAAAGGTTGGTCATAGGAGCAACAATGCTCGAAAATCCCTCAACAAACCTACGATAATGACCCGCCAAAACTAGAAAACTCCGAACCTCCGACACTGACTTTGGTTGCTTCCAACCCATAACAGCCTCTATCTTTTTCGGGTCAACACTAATACCCTTTTCCGACACAACATGACCAAGAAACACCACTTCCTTTAACCAAAACTCACACTTACTTAACTTAGCATACAGCTGGTTCTCCTTCAATGCTTGCAACACAACCCGCAAATGCTGATCATGATCTTCCTCGGTACGCGAATACACAAGGATATCATCTATGAATACCACCACAAACTGGTCCAAGTATTCACGAAACACTCGGTTCATCATGTCCATAAAAGCAGCAGGGGCATTTGTCAACCCAAACGGCATTACCAAAAACTCATAATGGCCATACCTTGTCCGAAAAGCCATTTTCAACACATCCTCTTCTTTTACCTTCAATTGGTAATACCCCGATCTCAAACCAATCTTCAAGAACATACTTGCTCCTCGAAATTGATCAAACAGATCGTCAATCCTTGGTAAAGGATACTTATTCTTCACGGTTAACTTATTCAGTTACCGGTAATCAATGCACATCCTCATAGTGCCATCCTTCTTCTTCACAAACAACACCGGCGCACCCCAAGGTGATACGCTTGGTCGAATAAAACCTCGGTGAAGCAACTCTTGTAACTGCATCTTCAACTCCTTAGGTGCCATGCGATAGGGAGCAATAAACACCGGGTTAGTACTAGCATAAGTCTCGATACTAAACTCCACATCACGATCGGGAGGTAATCCTGGCAACTCCTCAGGAAATACTTCCAGAAAATCGCGTACAGTTCGAATGTCCTGCACTCGAACATCTCTTACTCCCGGATTTATCACATAAGCTAGATACGCTATACCACCATGTTGCAACATCTTTTCCGCTTGTAAAGCCAAAACCACATTGGACAAGAATCCGGTATACTCACTCCTCACGACAACCTCACTACCATCCAACAACCTCAAGACAACCCTCTTCTTCTTAAAATCCACCACTGCCCGATGCTCCATCAACCAATCAACACCCAAGATAAGATCAAAAACGTGGAACGGTAACTCCATCAAGTCAACCTCAAAGACATGTCCTTGCACCTCCAATGGACACCTTTTATACAACCTTCTTACTGTAACCGTTTCACCTAAAGAACTGGTAACCACCACACCTACGTCTACAACCTCAATCGGGATATCAAACAAATATGCATGCTCACTCAAAATATAAGAATACGTAGATCCCGAATCTATCAAAGAAAACAACGGTACATTTTGCAAAGAAAAGGTACCTACAACCACATCTGTGACATTACGAGTCCCACGCTGAGCATAAACCTTATGCCCATCTCCTTGCCTCTGGAAAGGACCTCGACCATGCCCACGTCCTCTACCAGGCATCACAGCTACATCAGCCCGACCACCAGACTCACCAACAAACCTCGGACAATCACGCTTCTTGTGATCCATCGACCCACAACCTATACATGCACCAGTGGCCCACCAACACTCTCCTGGATGGCGCCTGTAACACAGATTGCAAACTGTGGTATCACATCCACCTCTACAAAACTGCTGAGCATGACCACCGCGTCCAAAATCACCACGGCGTCGGATAGCTCTATATCGGTTATCCCGAAACCTCTTACCCTGCTTACCTTGAGCACTTGCCTCAGCAGGCCTCTTTCCAACATCTGAAGACTTCCTAGCCTCCCTTAAGGATTCCTCGACATCCTTGGCCCTATTAACCAACACATCAAACCCTGTATACTCAGCAGCTAACAGATATGTCTTAATCTCGGGATCCAATCCATATCAGAACCTATCACATCTCTTCCGGTCAATAGGAACCAACTCAGGAGCATAGTGGCTCATCCTAATAAACTGTATCTCATACTCAGCCATTGTCATAGCACCCTGCAACAAAGACATAAACTCTCTCTTCCTTGCATCCTCATACTGTGACCCTAAAAACTTCCGCACAAAAGCGGTCCGGAAATACTCCCAAGTCAGGTTAGCAGCTGCTACACCAGCTTTTGTGGTAGTCCACCAACGATAAGCATCTCCCTGGAGCAAGGAAACCACACAACCCAACCTCTTGGTATCCTGACAATCCATCTGATCCAAAATCCTCTCTGTACTAGCCAACCACTCCTCATCTGAGCTCGGGTCTGAACCACGGAACTCAACACCGCCCAAGCTATGAAGTCTCTCTAAAGGTAGCCCAGGTGTAACCACAACAGCAGGAACAAGAGCCGGTATATGCACTCTCGCTACAGCAGCCTAAAATGCACCCGTCATAGCCTGTATGAATGGTGCAAACTCTTTAAACTGACCTCCCTGAGGAATTGGAGGCACACCCACGGGTGGAGGAGGAGGAAGCGGCTCTTCCCTAGCAGTAGCCTCACCCTCAGCCTAACCCTCGGTGATCATACCAACACTAGCTCAAGTCTCACGTCTCGGAGGCATATTCCAAAAACTTCAAACATGTAATATAAAACATAATATCAAAACATATTAGACTTACATTTGGGCAAGATCCAAGGGAAACCTGAGAAGCATTTGAAAATGTATTGGCATTGGTAATGTGTAACCGATATCCCTTTTTAACCATCATCACTCAAAGTACAACCATCAAGCATAAATATCCAATAAGTTAGCAACATAACGAGTTCAATCCCACACTTTAGCAAACCTGACCACACACTTTAGCAAACCCGGCTACATACTTTAACAAACCGGGCTCTGATACCACCAAATGTAACCCCTTAGCTCGGTCTAGACGAAACCGGCTCTAATGGGTTACACATGGAATATCGAACCAAACCCGCGAAGGTCCAATTTGATAAACAACCCTGAAAAACCGATATATATATTTTTTTCTTAACTAGATGCACAATTAGATTCCTATATGTGTCGGGTTCGTACAAAACAAGTATGGTAACATTTGGTGCACAATTGATCATTCAATTAGTACATGCGTAACTAAGGACTAAAATGTAATATTTTTAATTCGAACATCAAACCAGAAATTCAATCAACCAAAGTTTAATTAAACATGCATAGTACACTCACAATAAAATTCAGATCAATCGGAGTATTATAGCATCATCAATTTCATGTTTTATTAATTAGGTAACTAAACATAAAACACGTAAAACCTAGGTACTACATCCAACTTTAATTAACCGATATGAAATTAAATTAACATCATGCATCACGGTGTTATTTCAACTCAAAATGATATTCATAGCATCCCTATTCGAATACACGAAGATAACCGGCACCACACGAAAATCCAATGCTTAAAATTCTTCCTTTTGGGTCATGGGTATCGATACCCTCAAGCATGGTATCGATACCATGACGAGGCTATGGCTAAACAAGCCTTCGAAAGCCAAGGGTATCGATACCTCCCTGGGTGGTATCGATACCCTGGTGTCCAGTAAGCTAATGGCATCGATCCATGGTTCGATGCCGCCCATTTTAAGCCTTGGGGGTATCGATACCACAACAGGGTGTTTCGATACCCCTGGGTGCAGATCACATATTTGGGAAATTTTAAGTTGGTTTAACTCCATCCAAACATATCCATTGATCACCCCTAACTATATGCATAATTCCTAATCATAAAGAACAATTTAAAGCACACAATTACCAACATCAAAGACCCCAAGATAACCTATAGGCATGCTTCCTATGTTATGATTAAAAACAAGAACATTCATGCATGTACATGCTTCAAACAATCCAAAACAATACCACAATCCATCAAACAACAATCAAGGCAATATAAGGTCTTATTACAAGTCTTCAACTAAGCAAAGCATCCACTCTCCTATGGGATTAGTTTACACATTGTCAATCCCTTTTATTTTCCAAATCATACCAAAATTATGTAGACTTTCCCCTTGGTCCTCTTACTCCAAATGCAGCCCCCAAATGTCTCTATTTTTCTGCAAAGATGAAAAGAGAGCTTAAGCAAAACATGCTTAGTGAGGACGCTCTATACAAGTTCATCAATGCATCAAATTAAAACCACATTTAAATCATAGTTGCAATGCTTTCCTTAACATCAAACATGCTTTACCAAATCATGTTCATGTTTATATTACCAAAACATTTCCTTGAGTATGCGTAACAAATCAATGTGTTTCATAAATAATGCACAATGTTCCAATTCATTCCATGTATGCATATTGACTTTCTAGTGATCACTTGTTATGAACCTTAAGTTCACCGAATACGTGGATCCATTGTTTTAGAGACCCTTAGTCTCTTCATGACACAAAGTCACCATTGACATGACACAAAGTCACCCTTAACAAGCTCTACCACGCACGGTTTGACACAAAGTCACCCTTGTTACGTGTAGGCCGCTCTACCACGTGCGGTTAGACACATAGTCACCCTCGCTACGTGTAGGCATTTTTCTTTAATTTCATAATCTTTATAGTGCACTCAATCCTAATGACATGTCATTTGTATTCGTATCTAAAGTTAGTGTCACTAAGCCAATATCAATTCCAATCATGCATGTTAACTTGCTGCTCATAATGCATTCATAATATGTTCATCATGTGAACCATAAATCATGCTCAACGGCATTATCAAATGTAGGGCAAATAACCTCATATTATTCCATTTCATTTTCATGCTTCCATAAGCCATAAATGTCTTTATAAACCATGCATTTTCCAGCAATTAACACATGCATCATTTCAAAATCAAAGTTATGCATTTCCAAAATCTCATTGTATCATCCTTCTAAATTCCTTTACCGAAAATAGCCGAAACTTATTATAATGCATCAAAATCATTTACTTTACTTACTCTTGAACTATGGAAAATAGCCGACACTTATGATAATGGATCAAAATCATTTTGATAATGCATCAAAATCATTTACTGTCTTTCTTTTATTATTTCGTTCTATTCTTATACCATTTTCATATTAATCCCTGCACTTTTCTATTTTCCTTTTTTCTTTCTTTCTTTTCTTTAACCTAACCCTTATCTTGTAGCCAAAACGCCAACAACATCTATACTAATAGTTTTGACAGGTTTTGAGTTAGTTCTATTAAGAATTTATGACGAGAGTTTGAGTGGTAAAAGGCAAGAGAGTTGTGAGATCAGAAGAGGACAGTAAAAGCCATTAAGTCCTAGAGTGCAAACACGAGTGATTTGAGTTACAACTTTTTTTCCTTGGAGTAACCGTGAGGATTTTTCTTTAGTGTGTTGTGAGATTTATATTTTTTTTCTTTTTTTTTCACTAACCATGTCCCAGAATTCTTATAACAATCCATCATCACTGGGAAAAAGAGAAAATAAGTTTCAGGACATGCTAGATGATCAACAACGAACAAACATCTTTCAGACACGATGCCATGTAAATGGTAAAGTGTGCTCTGTTATTATAGACGGTGGAAGTTGTACGAACATTGCAAGCCCTTATTTGGTGGAGACGTTAGGACTCAAGACGACCAAGATTTCAAACCCATATTATTTGCAATGGTTAAATGATGAAGAGTCATTCTTGGTCACGAAACAAGTGAAGATTCCATTCTCAATCGGAAGATACAAGGATGAAGTCTTATGTGACGTTCTACCAATGCATACCAGCCACATTCTTCTAGGAAGACCTTGGCAATATGACAAGAGAGCAACCCATGACGGATTTACCAACCAGTTCTCGTTCGTGTTCGAAGGGAGAAAGATCATTTTAACACCTTTAAATCCAAGCCAAGTTCACAATGACCAAGAGCAATTGTCTAAAAGAATGGCTACATGGAGTGAAGCCAAGAAAGAGATTGAGAAAGTTGAAGAAATCAAAAGAAAAGAAACAATTGGTGTTGAAAATACTGGAGTTGAAAATGAGATTGTTGAAAAGAAGACGGATGAAAAAGAAGAGAAGGAAGAAACATGTATTTTATCTAACCCAACATTTTCTCCCATTACTTCTTTTGTTTTGCAGGAAAATCCATGGGACACAACTTTTCGAACAAATGATTCAAGAATCATGCCTTTTGGAGAACTAAAGGATGTGTCCTTTGAAGCGTCAATAGCCATGACTATTGGAGACACACAAGACAAGTCTTTTGATGTTTCAAAAGTTGTGACTTATGAAGTTCCAATAGTTGCAATCTTTGACATTCCTAGTGTCTTGCAGATCTTGAAGAAAATTCAACAACCAATGCCCATTAAACATCCACCATGTAAATTCATAAATCTATATGGAATTGTACTTGCTTGTGTCGACCAATTCAAGGAGATGAAACAAGCACTATCAATCTATTCTAGAATGATAATATGAAAAGGCACAGGGATTAAAGTTGGAAAAACATACCTACTTGAAGTATTCCAAAGGAAACATCTATACGCCAACGGTTGTGATGATTCAAAATGATACATCCAAAACACAAGTCTCTACACCCAGGGGTATGAAGATTCCAAGAGGTACGAGAGAAGGATCCAAAGGGAACATGTTGTGAATGATTATCTCAAAAAAGGATATCTGGAAGATCTCTTTGAAAATGACCCTTTCGGAGGCCAATACTTCAAGCAAAAGTTTCATCAACTTGTTCCATCATTGAAGCAATTAACCGCCCTTGCATCAAGAAATTATTCATTGGAACACCCTTTCGATTTGAGGACAAATCGCCTAAAAGAAGGGGGGAATGATGCGTGCACGTTTCTGCTCATTTATCTCATGCTTTCATGCTTCATTTCACGTATGGGATCAAAGGGGAGTTATCTTATTGATCTTAGTATTTATTACTTTTATATACTTTATATTAAGCTACTTAAGAGTTATATTACTTAAGCTATAAAAATGAATAGTTATATAACCACATTGATTAAAGTTTTAGCTTAGTTCTAAACTCATGTTAAGTATTTTAAGTATTCTAATTATTTTCATTATTATGTTTTCTTCATAGGACTTACCTACAGCTCAAGGAGTAAATAGTAGCTTAGTGTCAGCTCAGTCAGATCAGAAGAAGCTAAACGGAAGACAATGCTAGAAACACAAGGAGCCAACTTCAAAATAGCTTGGAAATGCATGGAACACTCCTACAGTACTTAAAGGACTAAAGGATAGCTCCATGTCAGCTCACAAGTCCCATACGAGCTCAAATGAAGTATAATTCAAAACGAGGCCTTAGAAGATTCGGATTAGCTCCAAAACACTCCTCACACTAGAAGAGAGTATAAGGAAGCTAATGGACCAGCTCACTTTGCTAAAGGCAGCTCAGATTAGCTTATTTCAGCTTCAAACTTTAGCTAAGTCTTTCAGCTAGATAGCTCAGTTCAATCCAGCTCACTCCCAGCTCGATTAGCTCACCTCAACTCTAGCTATCACTCCCAGCTCAACACCCGAAGGTCACCTACCCTTAACCAAGCATCATGTCTGTCCATTATCCACATTGGGCGCCAAGATCATGGAGGGAAAGGAAGTGGGCGCCAAAACAAAGAGATAGCACTTTTCATTGGACAGATTTGTAATGGTCCACTTGTTTGCCATATTCGAGCAGGATACAAGCAGAACTGGGTTTCGGTGTCTTCATTAAAGTTGTTCCCCTATTTCTTATCTTTCCAACGCATGTCGAATCGCATCAATCTGATATCGGGAGCTCGAGATATGGCGAAATTACTGAAGATAGTGCAGGCTGGACCGAGAAGTTACATCTTTTCGAATAGTTTTGGAGGGAGACACCATTCAAATGAATGGTTATCCGAATAGTTAAAGGCCATTTCGGCCAAACCTCTTAGAAAACTATAAATAGGACTTAAATTCATTTGTAAGTCACATCTTTGATCAATATAAAAATTCCTTTGTGAGTTTACTCTCAAACTTGTTCTTTTTAGAACTATATCGACTTATCAAATCTATTATATAGGTTTGTGGCGTCTCCTATCTTTTCCATCCATACTTAAGATTCTAGGAACTTATTTCCTAAGGGTCTAAGTCCTATACCACCCTCAAAGCATACTATAAGTTGGGTTTATGCTTCATAGCATAAGTTCTACTTTTGTTACCTTTGAATACTATTTCATTACCACCTTACATACATCCCATCCTAACCATTTCGTCCATCACCATAGCCAACTTTCCTAGCCTTAACTATCACCTTTTTCATTTATTTCCCTAACCAAAACATCACATACCTTCCCTTACCAATTACACATAAAACCTACACTTCCGCAGCCCTCTTTACACCACTTCACCATCTTTTCTTCATCAAACAACAAGGAAAGCATACGAGGATCAAGGCTTGCTTGCAATCACGGTCGGGACAATCAAAGCTTCTCTCTACAACAACAATTGGAGAGTTGGAGCGTATCAATTTCACAAAAACCTCCATAAAACTCAAAGATCTTGAATAAAAATCCAAAATTAAGTTTCAATTGTTGATTAGCAAGCCAAATACTTGGGAATTTCAATAAAGAACCTTAGGAAAGGAAGAGAAATCAGAAATTACCTTTGAGATTAACTCCACCAAAAAGATGAGAATTCTCCTCTTGATTTCCTTGAAAATGGATGTCGATTTTGCAATATTGATGAGTAGGTTTGTAGAGAATGGAATGATGAGTAAAATGAGATAAATCTTGTTGAAAATTGAGGAGAATTCAGCAAGTAATTGAAGAAATCTTGGAGAGAAAAATATGAGAAAGTGGAGAGAAAGTTTGAGAGAAAAGATGAGAAAATGGGAAGTTAGGAAAGAAAATGAAAATAAGTTCTTATTTAAAACTAATTAAAAACAATTTTGGTGGAAAATCTTTAATTAAAAAATAATTGGGTTAATGGCCCTATAAGGATTCTAAGCTTTGGCTTACATTCAAATTTAGTCACTAAACCCCCCAAATTTCCGAAAATTCAATTTAACCCCTAAACTTTTTTCGAAATTTACAATTTAGTCACTAAGATGATAATTAGGCTTAATTAAATCAAATTAAAACCCAATTATTATTCCCTTAGGTTGAAAACACCATTTTAATATTTTCAAAACTTTTTCACAAATTTATTACTTGTTCGATTAAAATATTATTATTTTAATTTTCTCGGAATAACGAACCCAAGAAATCCGATTCGACCCGAATCGAACTTCCCTAACTAACCCTCAATCTCTTAGACCCAAAACCGGGATGTTACAAATTTTACAAAGAGTTTTTATAATATCTACTTCACTGAATATTTTATTCCACTTATACAACAAAATTTTTATTTTATAGATAGTTTTTATAATACTCAATACAATGAGTCTTTTATTCAATTTACAAAAGGAACTTCTGCTCACTCTCAACTTTATACTCCTTATGGATTTCAATCTCCTTATTATTTCCTATTTTTCTTTCCTCCTTTAATAAGGACTCTTAAACCTTTTCATACTGGTATTGTTTTTTACTATATATCTTTCCAAAAGATCTTAACTTGTTCTCAAATTCTAAGAACCTTTTTTATCGTAAATTGTTATTATAATCCTTTTCCATCTCAAACTAAGCCAACGCCCATCAAAACCGAATGGCTTGCGTTACTTGGTTTCTTACACTTGATCAACTTTCAATTCACACGCATACTAACAAGCATACAAACTATCTTTCCCTATGTTTATTACTATATACCACCCTTACTATGGCTTTTTACCAACACCTCTCATGGTGTTATTCCTCTTGATTTTAGTGTTCTCAATACTATGATACAAAGTGTCCATTCTACTCCAAGTAGAGACACCAAGGATAACAAAAATAGGAGGCTTCGTCTTTTGGCCGAGGCCTCTGCTAAATTAGTAGGGATGAGCAGCGCAAAAAACTCCGACAGTGGTTGACGATGTACAACCCCGCCGAGCAAAATAAGACTATTATGTTGGAACTGTCAGGGTCTCGACAACACCCAGGCAGTTCTCGCCCTTCAACGTGCTACCTCCAAGCATGATGTCAATTGTCTGTTCCTTTGTGAAACTAGGTTAAATAATCACGATATGGACCGTATTAGGGTTAAACTAGGAATGCAAGGTTGCATAGCTATTGATTCTAGCCCTTCTTGTACAGGGCTAGCTCTTCTTTGGAACACTAAACCTAATATTAATTTGCTTTCTTACTCGGATCGTCATATTGATGTTACTATATCTATTGGCAGTTCCATTTTTCAGGCTTATATGGGTTCTCTGAAACTATGAACAAATACAAAACTTGGCAACTGATAGATTCTTTACAATCTGCATCTTCCCTTCCACGGCTTTTAGGAGGGGAATTTAATGAAATACTCTGTGATAATGAAAAACGAGGCGGTATCCGTCGTGCGCGATCGTAAATTAATAATTTCAGAGATTGTCTTTGATGCGTGTTTAAAGAGCGCAATAAAGTGTAAGAGAACACATCGTCAAGTTATAAAATGATAAGTATATCAAGTATCGATCTCCACAGGGATTGGTATACTTAATATGTCTTCTTGTCCTCTTCTTGCTCCTGTAAGGAAAGTAAAGAACACAAATTATGGGATTATTAGGTTTAAACTACTAATTAAAATAAAGTAAACTAAATATAAAGGTGTTGAGAACGAAGAGAGAGAGTGGGCAGGATCCAGTTATGTTGTATTGTGGATTCGATTGTCTTGTTTCTGTCCAATGCTGTCACATAACACTATCTCGGCAGTGCTGCAGGTTACTGCCTCGGCAGCGATATGCGTATCTGCCGCGACAATCCCTTGCTCTTGGGCAGACCTCACTAAGATTCGACAAAGTGTCCTTATATGGTTCCACTTATCCCTAAGTTGAAACACTGTTGATAACCAGTTCTCGATAATACCTCCCGGCGTTAATCAATTATAACTATCAATTAAATTCTCACTTCTATTAGCCGCTGAAACTCTACTATCTCTAGATCGAGTTAGTATCCTCCAATCAAATCGAATACCATACTTACTCCTTTCGTGAATCTAACTCTCCTGAGTCTAGATAAATAGATTACTTACAAACTTCCCTCCCGGGCTTGGATGCAAGAACAAAGAATGGCAAAAAGTAAGTAAATCTTAATGTTTTATTGCATTGAATCAAGAAACAAATTACAATTTCTTCTCACGAATACTTCAACAACCTTCACCTAACCTGAAGAAAGCTTAGCACATAGTGGGAAGAAGAAGAATAAATCTTAGAGTTAAGCTCTCTCCCCTTCGGCTCTCTAATTACATTGGATGGCTCTCTATTTATAGTCTTAGACCTAGGGTAACTTTAAGTAGAATCTAACTTGGAGTAGGGAACAAGTCATAAAAATATAATAATTCCAAGTTTGATTCTAATTGAAAGACTATTCCCACGTGGCCTTTGACTTGTCTTTTTCTTGAGCTCTTCTAGTCCGATCCAAACGCTTGTTATCTAGAAATCCTCACCTCATTTTTCTCTTTTAATCGCCCAGCATCAGTACTGGAACTTCTGCTGCCGCGGCACTGGTTCTGCCTTCGGCAATGCTGCTACCTCAGCAGTGGTTCTGCCCTCGGCAGGTGTTTCCTAGAACTGCACAAAAAATGTTAAAAAAACTATTTTTCACACAGATTTCTTCTTTGTGAGCTGTGGCAGTAAAATATTAGTTATTGGGCAATAAATATATGTATCAGCTCGAATTAGTGGATAATGAGTGCATAATATCTATGAAAAGAGTAGTAAATAATAGCCTTTTTAGGTACTCATCACACCCCCAAACTCGAACTATTGCTTATCCTGAAGCAATGCAAAACATCAAATTGTCGAACTTATTCTCCCTTGATCTTATTTTTCCATCTATTCTCCCCACCATAGCCAAGTCTATTCCTTAGTTTTAGCCTCTAGTTTACTCAAGGATTTTACTCGGAAACAAGCTATAAGGTTACGTGAGTGTGTGGGTTTTTGTGGACAAGGTTGATTAAAGGCTTTCTTATATAAACTCTAAGTTCAAGACAAATAGATTTGGAACAGTTAATTCTCTTCTAAAAACATCAATCACTTGAGCTAGTTTCGGGCACCTCAAGAGTTGTGCTTCCTTTATGATAAATTCTGTTTTTCTTATTTTCTTTCCTTAGGCATACTAGAGCCGGTTTTGGGTACCTCTAGCATGAAGAAGAGTATTACTAGAGCCAGTGATAGGCACCTCTAGTCATATTCCTTAGAATCTAAGTCTTTATCACCTAAGTTTATTAAAAGAATTCCTAAATCAAACATGTCCCAAAAGTGTTTATTTTGATTTGTAACCCTATAGCAAGCTTCTAAGTTTATTCCTTAAGTATTCTAAGGTTATCCCTTCAAAACATAACCTAACCATGGTAAGGAGAAAGATTTCTATAGCCTTAGAAGAATAAACTAAGGCAAAGCTGATGTAAGGCAGTGCAAAAGTAAAGACAAAAATTTAAGTAAGGCAAGTAGATAGCAGAAAATTTTCAAAATGAGGCATAAAATTTACTTCCTTTTCATATACTGTCACGGCAGTAGGTTGCCTCGGCAGTGCACTCATCTCCCCCAAACTCAAGCTGAGCATTGTCCTCAATGCTCAAAACATACAGCAACGGAAATTTGGAATAAATAAAACAAAAGCGAGGAATTAATCAGATTCGGAGGAGCTGATGGAAACAACTGTTCTCCTAGGTTTTCCTGCTGATGCTTTAAGTCTGGACCCTTGTCCAGGTGATTGCTGCAATTTTGCTTGCTGGGGTGGTTGCCTTCTTGTAGGTGTCGGTTTCTGCCTTGGGGCAGTAACTTCTTCGCCTTCTTCTTCGTCACTCATTGCTTCTGTGTGCATGACTTCTGTTCCTCCTCCTGCCTCGACATATTGGGCTCCTTGCTGGACATGCGCTGAGCTTTCATACTCATCTATCTCCTTAGAGAGACTGTCCCTAGTGAGACTGCCAATTGGGATGGGGCCTTATGGTGGAGAACTGAAGACAGCTCTCCTTTTGGATGGCCGCCTACTGGTGGATGATGCTGCAGCAGTGTCTGCGGGTCTGGATGGGCCGGCAACGTTGAACTGTTGTGCTGGCCATGGGGGGCAGAAGGGCCTCGGTCCTGGGGCAAGGGTTGTTTCTATGTAGGGTGCGGTAGTGACAAAAATGTTTACTGGAAATTCTGGGAATTGCGTTCCTTCAGTGGGGAAGTGCTGGATCATCATGTGTACGAGAATATTGTTGAAGTCTCTCTGGTATTCTATGTATCGTTGTTGTCGAAGGTTCATGTTTGTCATCCTTTGTAGAAGCTCCTGGTATGGATCTGCTGCGGCAGCGGCTTAGGCAGTTCCTGGTGCTTTTGCCGTGTACTGCCCTCCGACAGTATAGTCGGCAGTGAATTATTGAGGTGTTGCCTGCACTGGATCTGCTTGGGTGATCTGCATCACTTTGTGGCAGAATTCTATCCTCGGCAGTGGTTCTGTCCTCGGCAGTGTTTCCTACAATTGCATAAAAAGTGCTGAGAAGTCTCTTTTTCGCACAGTTTTCTTCTGTTCATGCTATGGCAGCAAAATATCGGTTATTGAGCAATAAGTATCTACATCAGCTCGAATTAGTGGATAATGAGTACGTAATATATATGAAAAGTGTAGTAAATAATAGCCTTTTTAGGTACTCATCAATCTGCATCACTTTGTGGCAAAATTCTCTTGTCCAGCCTTGCCTTTGTGGGGTGTATTCATCTATTCCTTCAATTGGGACACCTGCAGCAATGCATAGGGCAGAGATTAAATGATACGTGCCTTACAAAGCAAGATGGAATTAGCTTTCCCCTTGGTCCAATCACTCGAACCAAGGCCAAAGAACTTAAGGACAAACTCAATACAACCATTCAAGGCTTCGTTAGCAAAGGATTGCAAGTGGCCACGAAGGAGACAGAATACCTGGAAGAAAGACGTCCAATTCCAGATCCTCAAAACTGGGTTTTTCAAACCCAAATCACTTCCATCTGATCCGTCTCGTCGTCATCTTTCCAATGCATTTTGAATCACCTCAATCGGACATCGGGAGCCCAAGATATGTCCATTTTAGTGAAGACTATGCAAGCTGGAAATCTATTTCGAACCCATTACGGGAATTTTGTAAAGTTGGTCCATAAGCTAATTTATAAAGCCTATTGGATTAATTTGACTTAGCCCACCTTTTATTATATTTTTAAATCTGTTTTTGGACCATAGATAAACCCAATAGGTAGTTTTACTTTAATTAGGATTTTAAATATTATTTTATTAAAAATAGAGTTTGAGTTTGTTTAGGAATTCCTACTAGTCTAGCCATCCTTCTCCTATAAAAGGATGATGCTTCTCCCATTGTAAGACATCAATTTTTTTCTTGAATAATAAAGTGCTTTTGAGTACATGTTTGCAAGTGTCGATAAACTTGTGCCTTGGAAGCGTTCTTCAACACAAATCAACGAGTTTGTGAGGGAGATCATCTTCACACTCCGGGTTGCCTATCTAATTGCGGGTAGGAGGGTCGGTTAGAGCCGCTTGAGGGTGGTTGCCTAAGCAATTACGTTTAGGAGGGTGCCCGAGGACAAACACCATCAATATTTCACAATTCCATCTCCATCATCTTCTACACCAATCTCCATTAACACCATAAGCCATCATCATCTTCATATTGTTTATTTAACTTTTTTTGATTCGTGCTTCCGCATCCACATCACGATCTCTTATCAATTGGTATCAGATTTGGGACGATTCATTGGTGTTCTTGACGATTCTAAAACGCTCTTGAAAAGTTCTTGTTGTTCTTGGAACAAAAAAAAAACAGTTTCATCTTTTCTTTTATTTTAGGGTTTTTTCTTCATATCTAACCCTAATTTTCGTGCTCTTGTTCATATTTACCTTTATTAAGTAAAAAAAAAAAAAAAATCAAACGAGTGAATTTGAAGCTGAAAATTTGCAGATCAGACCTACACCATTGGAGAAGTCTCCACATAAAATTTCATAATTTTTGGAGATCGAGAACACCTCGAACAAAGTGGATCAAATTGCAAAGCAAATTCAGGGTTTTCGGGTTTTTCTAATTTGTTTCATTCTTAGTATTTTAAGTTCGTTTGTTTAGCCTTTTCTTCTCCCTTTACTCAATTTAACACTTTTTCTTTCTTGTGCTAGTAGAAAAAAAAAAAAAAGTTGCATATCGTTCTTCCTCCTTGCAACTAAATTCAATTGGAGTCATTACCTTTCTTGGCAATCTTAAAGCTTGTTAGGATTCATTGTTAGGATTGAACTCCGATATAACTAAGTTTGATTGTGGCAGGATCGTTTTAGAGAGTACAAGATCGACTCACTTGCCTCTTAAGCACTTTCTTTTCTTTGGAGTGATTAACGTGAGATTTTGCTTTGTTGAGAGATTTTTTTTTCAGGATATCAACCAAATATTATGAAAATGAAGAAAAACAACCGGAATGGGCAGCGTTACAAAGGGCCATTGACAATCTAACATCTATGATGGAAACACAACAAGCCCAAATACAAGCCGTCACTCAATCAGTTGCAATACTTAATGCTAAACATGATCCTCAGCCCGACGACAACCCTTCGGATGAAAGTGATGATAATGCCCAACCAGCCCGTGGTTTTATTCTACAACCACAAGCACGTCGTGGTAATTTGCATCAACCGAGACGAAACCTACCCCAGCCCGTCCATGCACAAACCTCCTTGATCAAACCAAAGATCTCCATTCCTTCATTCCGAGGGAAACATGACCCTGATGCATATTGTGACTGGGAGAGCAAAGTTGATCTTTTATTTGTGTATTACAGGTGTTCTGAGCTAGAAAAAGTCCAGTTGGTGACCTTAGAATTTACAGATTATGCCCTGACTTGGTGGACTCAATTAGTTCGAGCTAGACAGAATAATCGAGATGATGCGATTAATACTTGGGAAGAACTAAAACAAGTGATGAGGAAACGGTTTGTTCCCCCACATTACTATAGGGAAATCAAACAAAAGCTACAACATCTCCGACAGGGAAGTAGACCCGTAGATGAGTACTTTAAAGAGATGGAAGCTCTTATGCAACGAGCAGACATCCAAGAAGAAGAAGAAGATACTTTAGCCAGGTTCATTGTTGGCCTCAACAATGACATAGCCGATCCACTTGAAATTCAAGGCTACATAGACTTAGATGAAGCACTACAAAGGGCCATCACCATAGAGAATCAACTTCTTCGGAAAGTTAAAAACAGATCATACTCTTCTTACAACAAAGGTACTTATCCATACACTTCCTATAAGAGTTCTTCTAATCCTCCATTTGATCCACCCAGAAATAAACCTAAGGACGACATAACCCCAAAGCAAGATGATTGTACTAAGCTCAAAAGCAAGGCACCTCAAACAGCCTTGACCAATGAGACACCACAACAATCGAACCGAGCTCGAGATACAAAATGCTTCAAATGTCAAGGACGTGGACATTATGCTCGTGATTGCCCAAATTCCCGAGTTATGTTGATCCATGATGATGGAGAATTCTCCTCTGATTCAGAAGAAGTCTCTGACGAAGAAATCATTGCTCCCGCCACATACGAGAGTGATGAACTTGAACATTCATGCTTGGTTATACGCCATACACTTAGCATCCAGGCTATAGATGACACAGATGTGCAACGAACAAACATCTTTCATTCACGGTGCATGATTAAAGGTAAACCATATTCCATCATTATTGATAGCGGAAGTTGTGCAAATGTCGTGAGTAGCTTTCTTGTTGATTCACTCGACCTACCTTGTCAACGACACCCAAAGCCATACTACCTACAATGGCTTAATGAAGGATCTGAGGTAAAAGTCATCAAACGTTGCTTGGTGAATTTCAATATGGGAAACTATTGCGATAATGTGTGGTGTGACGTAGTTCCTATGCAAGCTGCTCACTTGTTACTTGGTAGACCTTGGCAATTTGATCGAGATGTGACCCACCATGGCAAACTTAACCGTTATTCACTTGTATACCACGGTAAAAAGTATACCTTAACCCCATTAGACCCTAAAGATGTCTACAAAGATCAAATGAAAATGAAAAGATTTTGTGAGGGGGTTGGGGACAAAATAAAAAATAATGATAAAAAAAAGGCAGAAATAAAAGAGGCCAGTAGTGATACAAGCCAAAAAAATAAAGGCCCAAGGGTGGTGAGTGAACCCAAACGTGAGAAAAAAAGAGTGTCTCAAAATATTTATGCGAGAGAAAAAGATGTGAGACAAGCCCTTTTCACAAAAAAGCCTTGCATCCTTGTCCGCTTTAGGCAAAATGTTTTAAACTCTAACGCTAATGAGAATTTGCCTAGTGTGTTTATCTCTTTGTTACAGGATTTTGACGATGTTTTAGGTGATCCACCTGATGGTTTACCACCAAAAAGAGGTATTGAACACCAAATTGACTTCATTCCAGGTTCTTCAATTCCAAACCGGCCAGCTTATAGATGCAATCCTGAAGAAACCAAGGAATTAGAGAAACAAGTCCAAGAGTTGCTGAACAAAGGCTACATTCGTGAAAGCTTGAGTCCTTGTGCCGTTCCAGTGATCCTAGTACCCCAAAAAGATGGTTCTTTTCGTATGTGCATAGATTGTCGACCTATCAACCGGATCACCATCAAATATAGGCATCCTATTCCACGCCTAGATGACATGCTTGATGAGCTCTATGGAGCATGCATCTTCACTAAGATCGATTTGAAGAGTGGTTACCACCAGATTCGAATGAAGGAAGGGGATGAATGGAAAACAGCATTTAAGACAAAGTTCGGATTATACGAGTGGATGGTTATGCCTTTTGGCTTAACAAATGCACCAAGCACCTTCATGAGACTCATGAACCATGTCTTGCGAGATTTTATCGGTAAATTTGTTGTTGTTTACTTTGATGACATCCTTATCTATTCTTCTTCTTTTGATCTCCATCTCTTTCATGTTCGATCGGTTTTCACAGTTCTCCGACGAGAACAGTTATACGCTAACATAGATAAGTGCATTTTTTGTTGTGATAAGCTTGTTTTCCTAGGCTTTGTAATAAGTGCACAGGGTATCCATGTTGATGATGAGAAGGTCAAAGCAATCAAAGAATGGCCTACACCCACGACCATAACCGAGGTAAGATCTTTCCATGGCTTAGCAAGTTTCTACTGTCGCTTCATCAAGGATTTTTCTACTATCGCCGCACCTTTGACTGAGATCATCACGAAAACGGTAGGTTTTTCATGGGGTAAGACACAAGAGGAAGCTTTTCAAACCTTAAAAGATAAACTTTGTTCTGCTCCTATTCTTCGTCTTCCCGATTTCTCTAACACATTTGAGTTAGAATGTGATGCCTCAGGCATAGGCATAGGAGCCGTTCTTTTGCAGGAAAAACGACCCATTGCTTACTTTAGTGAAAAACTGAAATGTGCTCAACTCAATTACTCCACCTACGATAAGGAACTCCTAGCCTTGGTTCGTGCACTAGAAGTTTGGCAACACTACTTACTTCCAAAAGAGTTTGTCATTCACACCGACCATGAGTCCTTAAAGTGGTTAAATGGACAAGGTAAGTTGAGCAAAAGACATGCTCGTTGGGTTGAATTCATTGAAACTTTTCCTTATGTGATCAAATACAAGCAAGGTAAGGATAATATTGTAGCCGATGCACTCTCACGAAGGTACATTTTAATTACTACCATGCATGCTACTATTTTGGGTTTTGAACACATTAAGGAATTGTATCCTAATGATTCTGATTTTTCGGTTATATTTGCTCATTGTACCAATGGTGCTTTTAACAAGTTCTATATTGTAGATGGGTTTTTATTCCGAATGAACAGGTTGTGTATTCCACAAGGCTCCCTTAGAGAATTATTAGTTCGAGAAGCACATTCGGGAGGCTTGATGGGTCACTTTGGTGTTACCAAAACACTAGAAATAGTCATGGAACACTTTTTTTGGCCACATATGCGCAAAACAGTAGAAAAGGTATGTGCATCATGCATAGCATGTAAACAAGCCAAATCTAAGGTAAGGCCTCACGGTTTGTACACACCTCTTCCTATTCCTTCTTCACCTTGGATTGATCTATCAATGGATTTCATTCTTGGTTTACCTCGTACTAAGAAAGGACGAGATAGTATCTTTGTTGTTGTAGATAGGTTTTCAAAGATGGCTCACTTCGTTCCATGTCATAAAACCGATGATGCAACACATGTAGCTGATCTCTTCTTTAAGGAAGTAGTAAGACTTCATAGGATTCCACGCACTATCGTTTCTGATCGTGACGTCAAATTCATCAGCCATTTTTGGAAGGTATTGTGGGGAAAGGTAGGTACAAAACTTTTATATTCTACGACTTGTCACCCCTAAACCGATGGGCAAACCGAGGTAATTAATCGAATTTTGGGTGCACTACTCCGAACCGTTGTAGGTAAGAATGTTCGTAATTGGGAAGAGTGTTTACCATTCGTTGAATTTGCTTACAACCGTTCCATCCATTCTTCTACCGGTTATTCTCCATTTGAAGTAGTTTATGGTTTTAATCCTTTAACTGCTTTAGATCTTGTTCCTTTGCCTCTTGATAGTATTTGCAACTTAGATGGAGAAAAGAAGGCTGAAATGGTTAAGTCAATTCACTTAAAGGCTAAGCAAAGGATGGAGAAACTTTACCAATCCACCACCGACAAAATCAACAAAGGCCGCAAACAAGTTGTCTTTGAACCAGGAGACTGGGTTTGGGTCCATATGAGGAAAGAACGATTTCCAAATAAACGCAAGACAAAGTTGGACCCGAGAGGAGACGGACCATTCCAAGTCCTAGAACGAATCAACAATAATGCATACCGCATTGATCTTCCTGGTGAGTTTAATGTGAGTAGTTCTTTTAATGTTGCTGATCTTTCTCCTTTTGATTTTTCAGATTCGAGGACGAATCCTTTTGAAGAGGGAGGGGATGATACGTGCCTTACAAAGCAAGATGGAATTAGCTTTCTCCTTGGTCCAATCACTCGAACCAAGGCCAAAGAACTTAAGGACAAACTCAATACAACCATTCAAGGCTTCGTTAGCAAAGGATTGCAAGTGGCCACGAAGGAGGCAGAATACCTGGAAGAAAGACGTCCAATTCCAGATCCTCAAAACTGGGTTTTTCAAACCCATATCACTTCCATCTGATCCGTCTCGTCGTCATCTTTCCAACGCATTTTGAATCACCTCAATCGGACATCGGGAGCCCAAGATATGTCCATTTTAGTGAAGATTATGCAAGCTGGAAATCTATTTCGAACCCATTACGGGAATTTTGTAAAGTTGGTCCATAAGCTAATTTATAAAGCCTATTGGATTAATTTGACTTAGCCCACCTTTTATTATATTTTTAAATCTGTTTTTGGACCATAGAACAGCCCAATAGGTAGTTTTACTTTAATTAGGATTTTAAATATTATTTTATTAAAAATAGAGTTTGAGTTTGTTTAGGAATTCCTACTAGTCTAGCCATCCTTCTCCTATAAAAGGATGATGCTTCTCCCATTGTAAGACATCAATTTTTTCTTGAATAATAAAGTGCTTTTGAGTACATGTTTGCAAGTGTCGATAAACTTGTGCCTTGGAAGCGTTCTTCAACACAAATCAACGAGTTTGTGAGGGAGATCATCTTCACACTCCGGGTTGCCTATCTAATTGCGGGTAGGAGGGTCGGTTAGAGCCGCTTGAGGGTGGTTGCCTAAGCAATTACGATTAGGAGGGTGCCCGAGGACAAACACCATCAATATTTCACAATTCCATCTCCATCATCTTCTACACCAATCTCCATTAACACCATAAGCCATCATCATCTTCATATTGTTTATTTAACTTTTTTTGATTCGTGCTTCCGCATCCACATCACGATCTCTTATCATTAAACTAGGGAAATATAATGGACCTCTTTCTTTCTTACTGCAATCGTTAATTTCTTGAAGAATGATTTCTCCAACATCGATGGTCCGCTTGTTGATGATTGATTGGATGAGCACCAATCTTCTTCTATCAACCGTTGTGTTGTGGGTTGTTGGGAGGAGGCGTCTCTTCACGAATGTGCACCAAAGTTTTGCTTCGGGTTTGAGGCTTAATCTTGTGACCGATCCTCTATGGGCACTGGTTTCCCAAGGAGTTTCGCTTTCACAAAGATCATCCTTGATCAACTCGAAGTCTACATTGGTGACTTCTTCGTAGAATGCACTATGGGTGTCATTAATTAGGACGAGGCCATAGTGCTGGTTGATTGCCTTAGCAGTAAGTGCGACAAGCTTCCCTCGGTAGTGAACATAAAGATTGCCTTCGCTCGGCATATGTGCGTAGAATTCTCGCACAATTGTTGCATTGGCTGGGGGAGGCTGTAGGCAGAAGATTTCCCAATCTTGGTATTGAATCTTGTTAAACAAGAATTGCTCAATACCATAGTTGTGTTCGTTGTTGTGCTGAAATCCTTGTTCTTCCCATAGCTGCCGGGCAGCGAAAGATCTGTTGAATCTTTCGGAAACAGAGGCGGGATAAAAGCGATTGAATGCGGCCATGGATGATTTATGGGAGATGAGAAATTCTTTGAGATAATCTGAAGGTGGCAAGAATGCGAGTAAGTATGCAGAATATTGAGAGTATAGAGATAGCAAGATTTAACAAGAAAGCAAAGTGAATAGTTTTAATCAAGGAAGCTGCTTATATAGGCCTCGGCAGATATAGCCGTTTGGATTCTAGCCGTTAGCATTTACTGTCGCGGCAGTTATCTCGGTAGATAGTCGTTACACTGTTTCTGCCCGTTGGGACTGCTGCGGCTCTGACACTGTACACTGCCGCGGCAGCAGACTTCCTGTTGTGCACTACTTCTCTGTTTTTCTTATTTCATTATCCTAAAAATAAATGAGATAGAGATAATTATTGACATTTTTAAATAAATAAAAAATTTTGAAATTCTTAACCTAAATTAATCCTAATATAATAATACAAAGAGTAGGGAAGAAGTTAGGTTAGCTTGATTCTTTTACCGAATATTCTACCGAGCATACTGCCAAGGCAGGATGTTTTTGTTGTGTGTGCTGTGTGGAGGGCTTTGCATTCTTCTGGATCATCATATTTCTTTAGATTGTGGAAGGCATTGAGTTTGACTTGTTGGTCATTGACCCTCATAGTCAATTATCCATTTTCCACATCAATTAAGGTGCGTCCAGTGGCAAGGAAAGGTCTTCCCAGGATGATCGGTGCTTTATCATCTGCTTCACAATCAAGAATAAGGAAGTCAGTTGGAAAAATAAATTTATCGACTCTTACCAGTATATCCTCGATTTTTCCTTCGGGATGCACGTATGATCTATCCGCAAGTTGGAGCTGAACTGTTGTAGGTTTTGCCCTTCCTATTCCAAGCTTTTGGAAGACGGATTTGGGAATCAAGTTGATGCTGGCTCCTAGGTCACATAGTGGATTTCCTTCATAGTTGTTCCCAATCACACAAGGTATGGTAAAACAGCCAGGATCCTTCAGTTTAGGTGGCATACGATTATGCAGCATTGCCATGCATCCTTCAGTAGCTGCCACTGTTTCAAACTCACCAAGCCTCCTTCTCTTAGACACAACGTCTTTCAAGAATTTAGCATAGTTGGGCATTTGTTCAATGGCCTCAACTAATGGTAAGTTAATGTGAACTTGCTTAAAAATGTCCAGGAATTTCTTGAACTGATGGTCCTGTTTCTGTTGTTTCAACCTTTGTGGGAAAGGTGGTGGTGGTCTCATCTCTTCTAAGGTCTTATTGGTTTGAAATTTAATACCTGGAATTACCTGTTCTTTTGCTGCCGCAACAGGTGCTTTAGGTGCTGCTGGTTCTTCTGCCGGGGCGGTGCTTTCTTGAGGAACATGGTCAAAATCCAATTCCTCTTTGTCTGATTCTTCTTGTATTGTTGATTGGACTACTGGTCTGTTTAATGGTTCTTCCAATTGGAGGCCACTTCTGGTTGTGATTGCTGTATCTGCTGCTGCTGCTGTATCTGCTACTGTGGCATTGACTATTGTCCTTGCTGCTGCGGCAGATGTTGCAATTGTAGCTGGAAACTAGTGGCTTGATTTACTGGATTTAAGGCATTGTTAGGATTGCTCCATGAAAAATTTGGATGCCTTTTCCAGGATGGGTTATATGTGTTGGACATCATATTGTTATTCCTATTGTAATTTCCAACATATAGGCTAGATTCTTCATCTTGTATATAATTGGGTGAATCTATAACCTTAACCTCATGTGTGTTTTGTTGTGCTTGCATATTCTGAACCATCTTGGTTAAAGATGCCAATTAAGCTGCCATTGAGTTGGATGTTTCAATTTCATTGACTGTGGCATGGCGTCTTACTCCTCCTTGCCTAGATGTGGGAAATTGGAAATCATTCCTTGCAAGTTTGTTCAGAATTTCAATGGCTTCTGCAGGGGCTCTATCCAATAATGTTCCATTGGCAGAAGCATCTAACATCATCCTTGTGGAAGCATTAGTAGCATTGTAGAACATTGACACTTGTGTCCACAAGGGAAAACCATGTAGGGGGCATCGGTTTAATAATTCTCTGTAGCGTTCCCATGCCCCATACATCGGCTCATCATCATCCTGCCGAAAAGAGGTGATTTCATTACGGATCCTATCATATAAGTTTGTAGGATTAAACCGCGTAATGAATTCTCGGCAGAGTTCATCCCAAGTTCCTATAGATCCTGCTGGGATGCCATTCAACCATGTCTTTGCACTATCCCTTAGTGAATAGGGGAACAATTTCATCCTTAAAATGTCTTCATGGACTCCTTGAATTTTGAATGAATTGCACACTTCCATGAAAGACTTGAGATGTTGCCCTGCATCTTCAGTTGCAGACCCACTAAACTGTCCAATAGTGTTCAACATGTTGAACATAACAGGTTTAAGTTCAAAGTGGGTTGCTTATATTTTGAGTGTAACTACCCCAGGGTTCAGTCCATTCAGATCTTCCACCAGGAAATCTCTGACGGTTCTCTGCCGCGGCAGTAGTTGCTGCTGCAGCGGCTGCTGCGTCAATGGTGGTTGTTGGAATCCTCCATGGCCTGCAGGTAAATTCTGGGCTGCTGGTGGATCTGCCATAGCTGCTTGAATCCTTCTTCTCAGCCTTAAGTATGTACGTTCAATCTCTAGGTTGAGCTCGTATAAAGGACTACCTGGGTTGGCTCTGGTCATACACCAAAAAAAAACCTTAATTAAAAATAACCTAATAAAAAAATAAAGATAAAAAATAAAAAAGCAAGAAAATTTAAAGAAGACAAAATTTAGTTGCCAATCCCCGACAACGGCGCCAAAAACTTGATGCGTGTTTAAAGAGCGCAATAAAGTGCAAGTGAACACATCGTCAAGTAATAAAATGATAAGTATATCAAGTATCGATCTCCACAGGGATTGATATACTTAATATGTCTTCTTGTCCTCTTCTTGCTCCTGTAAGGAAAGTAAAGAACACAGATTATGGGATTATTAGGTTTAAACTACTAATTAAAATAAAGTAAACTAAATATAAAGGTGTTGAGAACGAAGAGAGAGAGTGGGCAGGATCCAGTTATGTTGTATTGTGGACTCGATTGTCTTGTTTCTGTCCAATGCTGTCACATAACACTATCTCGGCAGTGCTGCAGGTTACTGCCTCGGCAGCGATATGCGTATCTGCCGCGGCAATCCCTTGCTCTTGGGCAGACCTCACTAAGATTCGGCAAAGTGTCCTTATATGGTTCCGCTTATCCCTAATTCGAAACACTGTTGATAACCAGTTCTCGATAATACCTCCCGGCGTTAATCAATTATAACTATCAATTAAATTCTCACTTCTATTAGCCGCTGAAACTCTACTATCCCTAGATTGAGTTAGTATCCTCCAATCAAGTCGAATACCGTACTTACTCCTTTCGTGAATCTAACTCTCCCGAGTCTAGATAAATTGATTACTTATAAACTTCCCTCCCGGGCTTGGATGCAAGAACAAAGAATGGCGAAAAGTAAGTAAATCTTAATGTTTTATTGCATTGAATCAAGAAACAAATTACAATCTCTTCTCACGAATACTTCAACAACCTTCACCTAACCCTAAGAAAGCTTAGCACATAGTGAGAAGAAGAAGAATAAATCTTAGAGTTAAGCTCTCTCCCCTTCGGCTCTCTAATTACATTGGATGGCTCTCTATTTATAGTCTTAGACCTAGGGTAACTTTAAGTAGAATCTAACTTGGAGTAGGGAACAAGTCATAAAAATATAATAATTCCAAGTTTGATTCTAATTGAAAGACTATTCCCACGTGGCCTTTGACTTGTCTTTTTCTTGAGCTCTTCTAGTCCGATCCAAACGCTTGTTATCCAGAAATCCTCAGCTCATTTTTCTCTTTTAATCGCCCAGCATCAGTACTAGAACTTCTGCTGCCGCGGCACTGGTTCTGCCTTCGGCAATGCTGCTGCCTCAACAGTGGTTTTGCCCTCGGCATTTCTGCTGCCTCGGTAGGTGTTTCCTACAACTGCACAAAAAATGTTAAAAAAACTATTTTTCATACAGATTTCTTCTTTGTGAGCTGTGGCAGCAAAATATTAGTTATTGGGCAATAAATATATGTATCAGCTCGAATTAGTGGATAATGAGTGCATAATATCTATGAAAAGAGTAGTAAATAATAGCCTTTTTAGGTACTCATCACACACCCAAACTCGAACTATTGCTTGTCCTCAAGCAATGCAAAACATCAAATTGTCGAACCTTATTCTCCCTTGGTCTTATTTTTCCATCTATTCTCCCCACTATAGCCAAGTCTATTCCTTAGTTTTAGCCTCTAGTTTACTCAAGGATTTTACTCGGAAACAAGCTATAAGGTTACGTGAGTATGTGGGTTTTTGTGGACAAGGTTGATTAAAGACTTTCTTATATAAACTCTAAGTTCAAGACAAATAGATTTGGAACAGTTAATCCTCTTCTAAAAACATCAATCACTTGAGCCAGTTTCGGGCACCTCAAGAGTTGTGCTTCCTTTATGATAAATTCTGTTTTTCTTATTTTCTTTCCTTAGGCATACTAGAGCCAGTTTTGGGCACCTCTAGCATGAAGAAAAGTATTACTAGAGCCAGTGATAGGCACCTCTAGTCATATTCCTTAGAATCTAAGTCTTTATCACCTAAGTTTATTAAAAGAATTCCTAAATCAAACAAGTCCCAAAAGTGTTTATTTTGATTTGTAACCCTATAGCAAGCTTCTAAGTTTATTCCTTAAGTATTCTAAGGTTATCCCTTCAAAACAGAACCTAACCATGATAAGGAGAAAGATTTCTATAGCCTTAGAAGAATAAACTAAGGCAAAGCTGATGTAAGGCAGTGCAAAAGTAAAGAAAAAAATTTAAGTAAGGCAGGTAGATAGCAGAAAATTTTCAAAATGAGGCATAAAATTTACTTCCTTTTCATATACTGCCGCGGCAGTAGGTTGCCTCGGTAGTGCACTCATCTCCCCCAAACTCAAGCTGAGCATTGTCCTCAATGCTCAAAACGTACAGTAACGGAAATTTGGAATAAATAAAACAAAAGCGAGGAATTAATCAGATTCGGAGGAGCTGATGGAAATAGCTGTTCTCCTAGGTTTTCCTGCTGATGCTTTAAGTCTAGACCCTTGTCTAGGTGGTTGCTGCAATTTTGCTTGCCGGGGTCGTTGCCTTCTTGTAGGTGTCGGTTTCTGCCTTGGGGCAGTAACTTCCTCTGTAACCCCCTTAGCTCGGCCTAGACGGAACCAGCACTAACGGGTTACACGGGGATTACCGAATCAAACCCGCGAAGGTCCAACTCGATAAACAACCCTAAATGTCGATATATATATTTTTTTATTTCTTATCTAGATGCACAATTAGGTTCTTATGTGAGACGATTTCATATGATGCGGGAACGGAAGCTTACAATCAACGTTTGAACATCTAATCGTTACATATATGACTAGGGACTAAAATGTAAATGTTTGTATTTCGATCATCCACCGGAAACTCATTCCATCAAAACATAATTAAGCATGCATAACATACTCATAACAAATTTCAGATCAAACGGAACCTCGTAGCACCATCAGTTACATGATTCATTATGTAGGGACCTAATTGTAAAACAAGTAACACATAGGTACAACGTTCAATTTTATATTATTCGATATGTATTCAGGTCAAATTACGCATCATAATGTCATTGCAACTCAAGAATAGCACACAAGTCTTCTATGTTCGTTAATGGAATTAAATCCTACTTGACATGCATTTAAAACTCGAGAATTACCCTTTTTGAGTCAGGGGTATCGATACCCTAGGAACTGGTATCGATACCTTGGCTATTAATGGCCCAATTTTTCATTCGAATAGAAATGGTATCGATACCACCTTGGATGGTATCGATACCCGAACGTCCAGTGGCAAATGGATTCGAACCATGGTTCGATACTACCCCATTTTGGTCTTGGGGTATCGATACCACCATAGGGTGTATCGATACCCCCTGTATTCGAAGGCAAGTTAGGCCTTTAAAGTGGGTTAAATCCTTCATAAGCTCAACCATTAAACACCCAAAGCTATATGCATTATTCCTAAGTGAAATTAGTATATTTTAACACTCATTTACCAACATCAAAAGCCCCCAAACATCTATAGGCATGCTACCTAAAATTTGTATAAGAACAAGTATATCCATGCTTGTGCAAGTGTACATGCTATATTGATAGGAATTTAAGTAAAGAACAATCATGCATGGACATGTTTTAGGCAATCAAAAACAACCTCAAAGTCCAACATTCAATGGTCAAACATTATATAGTCTTATTACAAAGCCTCAAACTAACCAATTACACTCTCATATGGGGTTCGAACTACGCATTGCCAAGCCTCAACTTATTTGCCAAAATCATACCAAAATGTTATAAGCTTTTCCCTTGATCCTCTTGCTCCAAATGAAGCTCCAAATGACCTTAATTTTCTGCAAAGATGAAAAGAGAGCTTAAGCAAACATGCTTAGTGAGGTAGCTCTAGAAATAGTCATCAATGCATCAATTATAAATCATTTTAAAGGCCTTGCATGCAACCTTCATTCTTAATTAAAATAGGTAAATCCAATTCATGTTCAACAACATCATTAAACCATTTCATATATCATGTATTGGTATTCCAAATCATTTCATGTATCATGTATACGGTTGGACACAAAGTCACCCTTGTTTACGTATGGGTCAACTATATGCACGGTCGGACACAAAGTCACCCTTGTTTACATATAGGTAAGCACTATACGCACGGTCGGACACAAAGTCACCCTTGTTTACGTATAGGCAAGCACTACAACGCACGGTCGGACAAAAAGTCACCCTTGTTTACGTGTAGGCAACATCATCATTCTCATTATTTTTATAGTGCACTCAATCCTAATGACATGTCATTTGTATTCGAATCTAAAGTTAGTGTCACTAAGCCAATATCAATATCAATCATGCATGTTAACTTGCTGGTCATAATGCACTCATATAATGTTCATCATGTGAACCATAAATCATGCTCAACGGCTTTAATGACATAGGCAAATAACCTCATCATATTTCAATTCTTTTTCAGCTCATAGTGCATCCATGATGTGTTCAACAAATGAACCAAAAGTCATGCCGAATGGCACCATTAATTGTAGGGCAAATAACCATATATTATTCCAATTCATTTTTCTCATTTCCATAACCATGGATGCCTTTATATACCATGCATTTCCAGCAAGTATCATATACATGCATCATTTCAAAATCAAAGATATGCTATATCAGAATCTTATTGAAACATTGCTCACATAAATGCCATTACCGAAATAGCCGAAACACATATTAATGCATCAAAATCATTTGCTTTACTTACTCTTGAACTATGGAAAGTTTTCACACTATTCCATAGTTCCCAAAACAGAACCGTACCAATGCGATTCGTTTTTAAACCGAAATCACTCACCGACAAGCGAAACGAGCCCTCGCCGATGCTCCGACGGCAAGGCCAATGCACCAGCCACTTATGCACCTTCTTGCACCTCCTCTACAACATTAAAAACAGAGCATATTCATATCATAACATGCTCAAACCAGCAGCCACATCAAACTTCCACAAAACTACCGAAAACTTAGCCGAAAAGACCGAAAACAAAGCCGAAACGCATCCGAACAACATCAGCCCAAAACCTAATGATTCTAACATCTAATCAACTTCAATCATGAACCAAAAACACATCCAAACCATCCTTATACCTCCAGCAACATTAGAACACCTAAAACAGCCCCTAAAACAACCGAAAACCACCTTAAAACACCACCGATTACAATATTCCGGGATTAAATTAATGTGCCATTAATTCAAGACTCATATAATCATTTAATTGACATAATAACATAATTAAATCAACCTAATTACAGAATTAATTGAGATATAAAAAGATTTCACAAAAATCCTCATAAAATCATTAGATCTAGAATTAAAAACATAAAATCAAGTTTCATTTGATGATTAGCAAGCTAATACTTGGGAATTTCAATAAAGAACCTTAGAAAAGAGATTAAAATTCAGAAAATTACCTTTAAGATTTTCTCCACCAAAAAGATGAGAAATCCTCTCCTTGATTTCTTGAAAATAGGTGTTGATTTGCAAAATTAATGAGTAGGCTTTGTAGAGAATGAAAAGATGAACAAAATGCAATAAATCTTATTGAAAAAGATGAAGAAATCAGCAAGTAATTGAAGAAATTTGATGAAGAAGATGGAGAGAAAATGGAGAGAAAAGATGAGAAAATAAGATGGAAAAATAAGTGGTTAAGAGAGAAATATGAGGCGACGAAGGTGGATGGAGTTGCTTAAGGATTATGATTTGTCTATTGAGTATCATCCAGGGAAAGCTAATGTGGTGGCTGATGCTTTGATCCGTAACTTTTTGAACTCATACAATTTAATTTAATAACATTTTTTTTTCATTTTGTTGGGATTAAAACGTACATGTATAAATGGCTTTTATAGATTATCCGTTCGAATTTTAACCGAGTAAAAAGCTGAAAATTTGAGATTAATCTATATAATTTTGTTCAAAAGCCCATAATTAACTTTTTCAACTCATAAAATTTGATTTAATAACATTCGGTTATCGTTTTGTTGGGATTAAAACGTGCTTGTCTAAATGGGCTTTATGAAGAATCCGTTCGAATTTTAACCGAGTAAAAAGCTGAAATTTTAGATTAATCTGTATAATTTTGTTCTAAAGCCCATATTTAAATATTTGAACTCATACAATTTGCTTTAATAACATTTGGTGGGATTAAAACGTGCATGTATAAATGGCTTTATAGAGAATCCGTTCGAATTTTAACCGAGTAAGAAGCTTAAAATTTGAGATTAATCTGTATAATTTTGTTCAAAACACCATAATTAACTATTTGAACTCATAAAATTTTATTTAATAACATTTGGTTGTCGTTTTTTTGGATTAAAATGTGCATGTCTAAATGGGCTTTATAGAGAATCCGGTTTTTGGCACCTCTAGCATGAAGAAGAGTATTACTAGAGCCAGTGATAGGCACCTCTAGTTGCATTCCTTAGAATCTAAGTCTTTATCACCTAAGTTTATTAAAAGAATTCCTAAATCAAACAAGTCCCAAAAGTGTTTATTTTGATTTATAACCCTATAGCAAGCTTCTAAGTTTATTCCTTAAGTATTCTAAGGTTATCCCTTCAAAACAGAACCTAGCCATGGTAAGGAGAAAGATTTCTATAGCCTTGGAAAAATAAACTAAGACAATGCTAATGTAGGGCAGTGCAAGAGTAAAAACAAAAATTGCAAGTAAGGCAGGTATAAAGCAGAAGATTTTCAATTTAGGCGTAATTTTTACTTTCTCTTCATTTACTGCCTCGGTAGTAGGTTGCCTCGGCAGTGCACTCATCTTCCCCAAACTCAAGCTGAGCATTGTCCTCAATGCTCAAAATATACAACAATGGAAATAAAACAAAAGCAAGGAATTAATCCGAATCGAAGGAGCTGATAGAAACAGTTGTTCTCCTAGGTTTTCCTGCTGATGCTTTAAGTCTGGACCCTTGTCCAGGTGATTGCTGCAATTTTGCCTGCCGTGGTGGTTGCCTTCTTGTGGGTGTTGGTTTGAAGAGTTACTTGGTAACCTAAAAGTATGAAATAAAAAGGTCAAACAATAATAACGAAACTTAAACTAATCTTAACTGTGTAATAAAATATAGAATGGAGTAGTTAAGTCATAATGGGAGTGCATGTAAGTGCATCTCTCAAAGTGATGGTTTTCATGGTTTTTATGTCATTTTGTCCAGAATAGTGTTTCAAGCGTTGGCCATTCACTTTAAATTCGTGCCCATCTTTTATTGATTTGATCGTTATTGCTCCATGTGGGTGAACCTGGACGACTTCGAATGGGCCTGACCATCTTGATTTGAGTTTGCCTGGGAATAGCTTGAGCCTAGAATTGAAGAGAAGAACTGGTTGCCCCGGCAGTAGCTTACGGTCATGCCATCTTTTAGTTTTTTCTTTGTAGTTTTTGGCATTTTCATATGCTTCTGCTCTGAATTCGTCTATCTCATTGAGGTCTAATAGTCTTTTCTGGCTAGCTTTCTTCCAATCCATGTTTGCATTTTTTACTGCCCAATAGGCTTTATGTTCAATTTCCACAGGCAAGTGACAGGCTTTTCCAAATACAAGCCTATATGGGGATGTCCCTAATGGGGTTTTGTAGGCTATCCTATATGCCCACAGGGCATCATCAAGATGATATGACCAATCCTTTCGAGATGGATTTACCATCTTTTCAAGGATTTGTTTTAATTCCCTGTTCGATATTTCAGCTTGCCCATTAGTTTGTGGGTGATATGCCGTGACAAGTTTGTGGGTGATGCCGAGTTTCTTTAGTGCCGCGGCAATGAGTCTGTTATCAAAGTGCTTACCTTCATCGCTAATAATGGCTCTTGGGACTCCAAATCTTGTAAAAATGTTCTTTTTAAGAAATTTTTGTACAGTCTTTGAGTCATTGTGAGGTGTGGCAATTGCTTCAACCCATTTTGACACATAGTCCACTGCTACTAATATGTAAAGATTACCTTGTGATGATGGGAATGGTCCCATGAAGTCTATTCCCCAAACATCGAATAACTCTACTTCTACTATGGGTTTTTGTGGCATTTCATTACGCCGAGAGATATTGCCCGTCCTTTGGCATCGGTCACAATTTTTGTAATATTGTTGGGCATCTTTGAATAGTGTGGGAGAATAAAGGCCTGATTGAAGCACTTTAGTTACTGTTTTGTTTCCTCCAAAATGTCCTCCACAAGGTAAATCATGACATTGTCGAAGCACTTCTTGTTGCTCATCTTCAGGAATACATCTTCTTATAACCTGATCTGCACATTGCTTAAATAAAAAAGGGTCATCCTAGAAATAATGCTTGGCATTATGCTGAAACCTCTTTTTCTCGTTATAGTTAAGGTTATAAGGGATAATACCACTAGTTAAGTAATTAACAAGATCAGCATACCAGGAAGTTGTTTTTACTGTGACTAGATCTTCTATTGTTGAGATGTATTCATTCAATGCTTCGGCTGCATAATTATATACTGTCGTGGTTAATGCCTCGGCAGTGGGTTCGGCATTTACCGCAATATGCAGTATTTGTTCATCTTGGAAGGCATCTTTTATTTCTTCTACTGCATTGTTATCGTCTGCGTTGTCCAGCCTGGAGAGGTGATCGGCTACTTGATTCTCTGTACCTTTCCTGTCCTTAATTTCCACATCAAATTCTTGTAAAAGAAGGATCCATCTAATCAGCCTTGGCTTGGCATCCTTCTTTGAGAATAGATATTTAATGGCCGAGTGATCAGTATGGACAATCATTTTTGTTCCGATAAGATATGATCGAAATTTGTCAAAAGCCAATACTACTGCTAGCAATTCCTTCTCTGTTGTAGTGTAATTGATTTGTGCATCATTAAGTGTTTTGCTAGCATAGTAGATGACATGAAACAAGTTGTTCTTTCTCTGTCCGAGTGCTGCCCCGACAACATGATCGCTTGCATCACACATTAATTCAAAGGGTAGTGACCAGTCTGGTGGAACAACTATTGGTGCAGTGATTAACCTTTCTTTGAGTGTTTCGAATGCTTTAGTGCATTCCTTGTCGAACTCGAATTTTCTATCTTGTTCAAGCAGGTTACAAAGAGGTTTAGAAATTTTAGAAAAGTTAGAAATAAACCTTTTGTAAAAACCTGCATGACCCAAAAAACTTCGAATTCCTTTCACAGAGATTGGTGGAGGTAGATTCTTTATCACATCAATCTTTGCTTTATCAACTTCAATTCCTTGTGATGATATTTTGTGTCCTAAAACTATACCTTCATTCACCATAAAATGGCATTTTTCCCAGTTTAGAACTAAATTAGATTCCTCACATCTTTGCAGTACTTTCTCTAGATTGCCTAGGCAGTGCTTAAAGTTGTCTCCAAAAACGGAGAAATCATCCATGAATATTTCCAAAAAATCCTCTATCATGTCAGAAAAAATTACCATCATGCATCTCTGAAAAGTTGCCGGGCATTACAAAGACCGAACGACATTCTTCTAAATGCATATGTACCTTAAGGACAGGTGAAGGTAGTTTTGGCATGATCTTCTGGAGCAAGGGGAATTTGATTGTATCCTGAATAACCATCAAGAAAACAGTAATAAGGTTTACCAGCAACTCTATTAAGCATTTCGTCAATAAAGGGTAAGGGGAAGTGATCTTTCTTTGTTGCTTTGTTCAACTTGCGATAATCCATACAAACCCTCCAACCGGTCACAGTCCTGGTTGGGATTAGCTCATTGTTCTCGTTGGTTATGACAGTCATACCACCTTTCTTTGGTACACATTGCACTGGGCTGACCCATTCACTGTCGGAGATAGGGTAGATAATTCCAGCATCGAGCCACTTAATTATTTCTTTACGTACTACCTCCTTCATTGCATGGTTGAGTCTCCTTTGAGCCTCAACAGTGGGTTTATGGTTTTCTTCTAAAAGGATTTTATGCATACACACTGCTGGGCTTATTCCTTTTAGATCATCAATTGACCATCCAATTGCCTTTTTGTGCTGCCGCAACATCTCGATCAAGCTTTGTTCCTGTTCTGGCTGCAACTTAGAGGAAATAATTACGGGTATTGTATGGTTGATTCCCAAATAAACATATTTTAATTTTTCAGGTAAGGGTTTTAACTCAGTAACTGGTTGTTCCTTACTTATGGATTTCTCAGTTTTCTCTGGGTAATCTAAGGGTTCGAAATACTTACCTGGACGATGTGCTGTCCAGTTAGCTTCCTCATTCTCTGGTGTTTTCACGCTGTCCAAGATTCTGCTGTAGCAGTCATCTATTGTACTGCCGAGGCAGATCAGTGGTTTTTCATTTAGATCACTGCCGAGGCAGTTGCTGCTGAGGCAGGGTATTATGTTGCCTATTTCTGTATTGTTCAGTATCTGGCATTTTTCTTGGTCATCATGTTGTTTCAAACTTTGGAAAACGTTTAATTTGATTTCTTGGTCATTGACCCTCATGGTCAATTCTCCATTTTCTACATCAATTAAGGTGCGTCCAGTAGCAAGGAAAGGTCTTCGCAGGATGATCGGTGCTTTATCATCTGCTTCACAATCAAGAATAAGGAAGTCAGCCGGAAAAATAAATTTATCGACTCTTACCAGTATATCCTCGATTTTTCCTTCGGGGTGCACATATGATCTATCCGCAAGTTGGAGCTGCACTGTTGTAGGTTTTGCCCTTCCTATTCCGAGCTTTTGGAAGACGGATTTGGGCATCAAGTTGATGCTGGCTCCTAGGTCACATAGTGTCTTTCCTTCATAGTTGTTCCCAATTACACAAGGTATGGTGAAACAACCAGGATCCTTCAATTTGGGTGGCATGCGATTATGCAACATTGCCATGCATCCTTCAGTAGCTGCCACTGTTTCAAACTCACCAAGCCTCCTTCTCTTAGACACAATGTCTTTCAAGAATTTAGCATAGTTGGGCATTTGTTCAATAGCCTCAACTAATGGCAAATTGATGTGAACTTCCTTAAGAATGTCCAAGAATTTTTTAAACTGATGGTCCTGTTTCTGTTGTTTCAACCTTTGTGGGAAAGGTGGTGGTGGTCTCATCTCTTCCAGGGTTTCATTGGTTTGAAATTTAATACCTGGAATTACCTGTTCTTTTGCTGCCGCGGCAGATGCTTTAGGTGCTGCGGGTTCTTCTGCCGAGGCAGTGCTTACTTCAGGAACATGATCAGCATCCAATTCATCTTTATTTGGTTCTGCTTGTATTGCTGGTTGAACTGCTGGACTGCTTAATGGTTCCTTTAGTTGTAGGCTGCTTCTGGTTGTTATTGCTTTGCATTGTTCCTGGCCTATTACCTTAGCAACTTCAGTATTGCTAGTTAGTCCTCCCTGTGGTCTAGTGTTTTGTCTTTGAGCAAATTGACCACCTTGGGTTTCTAGAGATTTTATGGCAGCCTCCTAGTTCTGCAGCCTCATCTCAGTTCTGTTCATGAAGTCATCAGTCCTCTTCATGAAACTGCTATTCTCTACCATGTATGATTCTGTCATCATAAATGCTTTGAGAGAATTTTCCAGAGAATTCATGGGCTGCTGCTGTTGTATCTGCTGCTGTGGCATTGACTGTTGTCCTTGCTGCTGCGGTAGATGTTGCAATTGCTGCTGGTGACCAGTGGCTTGATTTACTGGATTTAAGGCATTATTAGGATTGCTCCATGAAAAATTTGGATGCCTTTTCCAGGATGGGTTATATGTGTTGGACATCATATTATTATTTCTATTATAATTTCCAACATATAGGCTACATTCTTCATCTTGTATTCAATTGGGTGAATCTATAGCCTTAACCTCATGCGTGTTTTGTTGTACTTGCATATTCTGAACCATCTTGGTTAAAGATGCCAATTGAGCTGCCACTGAGTTGGATGTTTTAATTTCATTGACTGTGGCATGGCGTCTTGCTCCTCCTCGCCTTGATGTGGGAAATTGGAAATCGTTCCTTGCGAGTTTGTTCAGAATTTCAATGGCTTCTGTAGGTGCTCTGTCTAATAATGTTCCATTGGCAGAAGCATCTAACATCATCCTTGTGGAGGCATTAGTAGCATTGTAGAACATAGATACTTGTGTCCACAAGGGAAAACCATGTAGAGGGCATCGGTTTAATAATTCTCTATAGCGTTCCCATGCCTCGTACATTGGCTCATCATCATCCTGCCGAAAAGAGGTGATTTCATTACGGATCCTATCATATAAGTTTGTAGGATTAAACAGTGTAATAAATTCTCGGCAGAGTTCGTCCCAAGTTTCTATAGATCCTGCTGGAATGCCATTCAACCATGTCTTTGCCCTATCCCTCAGTGAATAGGGGAATAATTTCAGTCTTAATATATCTTCATGGACTCCTTGAATTTTGAATGAGTTGCACACTTCCATGAAAGACTTGAGATGCTGCCTTGCATCTTCAGTTGCAGACCCACTAAACTGTCCAATAGTGTTTAACATGTTGAACATAACAGGTTTAAGTTCAAAATGGGTTGCTTCTACTTCTGGTGTAACTACCTCAGGGTTCAGTGCATTCAGATCTTCTACTAAGAAATCTTTGACAGTTCTCTGCCGCGATAGTAGTTGCTGCGGCAGCGGCTGCTGCGGCAATGGTGGCTGTTGAAATCCTCCATGACCTGTAGGTAAATTCTGAGCTGCTGGTGGATCTGCCATAGCTGCTTGAATCCTTCTTCTTAGTCTTAAGTATGTACGTTCGATTTCTGGATTAAGCTCGTATAAATGACTACCTGGGTTGGCTCTGATCATACACCAAAAACAAACCGAAATTAAAAATAACTAAATAAAAATAAAAATAAATAAAAAGCAAGAAGATTTAAAGAAGACAAAATTTAGTTGCCAATCCCCGGCAGCGGCGCCAAAAACTTGATGCGTGTAAAAAGAGCGCAATAAAGTGCAAGTGTACACGTCAAGTAATAAAGTGATAAGTAATTATCAAGTATCGATCTCCACAGGGATTGGTGTACTTAATATGTCTTCTTATCCTCTTCGTGCTTCTGTAAAAGAAAGTAAAGAACATAGATTATTGGATTATCAGGTTTAAACTAATAACTAAAATAAAGTTAACTAAATAAAAAGGTTGAGAACGAAGAGAGAGAGTGGCCAGGATCCAGTTGTGATGTATCGTGGATTTGATTGTCTTGTTTCTGTTTCAATACTGTCACATAACACTGCCTCGGTAGTGCTGTAGACTACTGCCTCGGCAGCGATAAGCGTGTCTGCCGCGGCAATCCCTTGCTCTTGGGCAGACCTCACTAAGATTCGGTAAAGTGTCCTTCTATGGTTCCGCTTATCCCTAAGTCAAAACATTGTTGATAACCAGTCCTCAACGTTACCTTCCAGTGTCAATTATAGCTATCAAATTAATTCCCACTTCTATTAGCCGCTGAAACTCTAACTATCCCTAAGTCGAGTTAGTATCCTCCAATCAAGTTGAATATCGTACTTACTCCTTTCGTGAATCTAACTCTCCCGAGTCTAGATAAATGGATCACTCACAAACTTCCCTCCCGGGCTTGGATGTAAGAACAAAGAATAACAAAGAGTAAGCAAATCTTAATGTTTTATTGCATTGAATCAAAAGACAAGATACAATCTCTTCTCACGAATACTCCAACAACCTTCTCCTAACCCTAAGAAAGCTTAGAACATAGTAGGAAGAAGAAAAATAAATCTTAGGGTTAAGCTCTCTCTAATCGGCTCTCCCATTACATTGGTCGACTAGTTTATTTATAGTCTTGACCTATGGTTTCTTTTCCTAATTAGAATCTAACTTGGAGTAGGGAACAAGTAATAAAATATAATATTTCCAAGTTTAATTCTAACTAGAAAACTATTCCTACGTGGTCTTTGACTTGGTCTTTTCTTGTGTTATTCTAGTCCGATCCAAACGCTTGTTATCCATATATCCCTATATAGATGGGCTCTGTAGTCGGGCTTAAGCCAGTTTCACCGAGGGTTTAAGCAGTGATTAGGTACGAGCAATAGTCTGATTAGGATTCTGCTGGAACTGCGCTCTCTATTAAGAGCATCAAAGCATTCGAACTAAAGAGATAGAAAGAATAGTGTAGTGTTTAGTTCCTTTGTGCCCAGAGGACTTGAAAGAGCTTCGGATCGCTAAATCAAATTTTATGTGTTCAAATAGTTAATTATGGGCCTTTGAACAAAATTATATATAGATTAATCTCAAATTTTAAGCTTTTTACTCGGTTAAAATTCGAACGAATTCTCTATAGAGCCCATTTAGACATGCACGTTTTAATCCCAATAAAACGACAACCAAATGTTATTAAATAATATTTTATTAGTTCAAATAGTTGATTATTGGCTTTTGATCAAAATTATACAGATTAATCTAAATTTTTAAGCTTTTTACTCGGTTAAAATTTGAACGGATTCTCTATAAAGCCCATTTAAACATGCACGTTTTAGTCACAATAAAACGATAACCAAATATTATTAAATCAAATTTTATTAATTTAAATAGTTAATTATGGGCGTTTGAACAAAATTATCCAGATACATCTTAAATTTTTAGCTTTTTACTCGGTTAAAATTCGAACAGATTCGCTATAAAGCCCATTTAGACAAACACGTTTTAAACCCAACATAGCGACAACCAAATGTAATTATATAAAATTTTATGAGTCTAAATAGTTATTTATGGGTTTTTGAACTAAATTATAGAGATTAATCTCAAATTTTTAGCTTTTTACTCGGTTAAAATTCAAACAGATAATCTATAAAAACCATTTAGACAAGCAGTTGTAATCCCACCAAAACGACAACCAAATGTTATTAAATCAAATTTTATGATTTCAAATAGTTAATTATGGGCTTTTAAACAAAATTATACAAATTAATCTCAATTTATAAGCTTTTAATTCGGTTAAAATTCGAACGGATTCTCTATAAAGCCCATTTAGACAAGCACGTTTTAATCCCAACAAAACGACAACCAAATGTTATTAAATAAAATTTTATGTGTTCAAATAGTTAATTATGGGCTTTTGAACAAAATTATATATAGATTAATCTCAAATTTTAAGCTCTTTAATCGGTTAAAATTTAAATTGATTCTCTATAGAGCCCATTTAGACATGTAAGTTTTAATCCCAATAAAACGACAACCAAATGTTATTAAATCAAATTTTATTAGTTTAAATGGTTGATTATTGGCTTTTGATCAAAATTATACAGATTAATCTCAATTTTTAAGCTTTTTACTCAGTTAAAATTCGAACGGATTCTCTATAAAGCCCATTTAAACATGCATGTTTTAATCGCAGTAAAACGATAACCAAATGTTATTAAATCAAATTTTATGAGTTCAAAAGAGTTAACTATGGGATATTGAACAAAATTATACATATTAATTTCAATTTTTCAGCTTTTTACTCATGTAAAATTCGAACGAATTCACTTTAAATCACATTTAGACAAGCACGTTTTAATCCCAACAAAACGACAACAAAATGTTATTAAATCAAATTTTATCAGTTCAAATAGTTAATTATGAGTTTTGAACAAAATTATACAGATTAATCAAAAAATTTCAGCTTTTTACTCGATTAAAATTTGAACGGATTATATATAAAGCCCATTTTGATATGTACGTTTTAATCCCAACAAAATGATAATAAAATGTTATTAAATCAAATTTTATGAGTTCAAAAAGTTAATTATGGGCTTTTGAAAAAAATTATACAGATTAATCTCAAATTTTAAGCTTTATACTCGATTAAAATTTGAACGAATTATCTATAAAGCCCATTTAGACATGTACATTTTAATCCCAACAAAACGACAACCAAATGTTCTTAAATCAAATTTTATTAGTTCAAATAGTTGATTATGGGATTTTGATCAAAATTATACAGATTAATCTTAATTTTTAAGCTTTTTACTCGGTTAAAATTCGAACGGATACTCTATAAAGCCCATTTAGACATGCATGTTTTAATCGCAATAAAACGATAACCAAATGTTATTAAATAAAATTTTATGAGTTCAAAGAGTTAACTACTTGATATTGAAAAAAATTGTAAAGATTAATTTCAAATTTTCAGCTTTTTACTCGGTTAAAATTCGAACGGATTCTCTATAAAGCCCATTTAGACATGCACGTTTTAATCCCAACAAAACGACAACCAAATGTTATTAAATCAAATTTTATTAGTTCAATTAGTTGATTATTGGCTTTTGATCAAAATTATACAGATAAATTTTTAAGCTTTTTACTCGGTTAAAATTCGAACGGATTCTCTATAAAGCCCATTTAGACATGCATGTTTTAATCGCAATAAAACGATAACCAAATGTTATTAAATAAAATTTTATGAGTTCAAAGAGTTAACTACGTGATATTGAACAAAATTATAAAGATTAATTTCAAATTTTTAATTTTTTACTTGGTTAAAATTTGAACGGATTCTCTATAAAGCCCATTTAGACAAGCACGTTTTAATCCCAATAAAACGATAATGAAATGTTATTAAATCAAATTTTATGAGTTCAAATACTTAAATATGGGCTTTGGAACAAACTTATATAGAATCTCAAATTTTAAGCTTTTTACTCGATTAAAATTCAAATGGATTCTCTATAAAGCCCATTTAGACAAGCACGTTTTAATCCCAACAAAACGACAACCAAATTTTATTAAATCAAATTTTATGAGTTCAAATAGTTAATTATGGGATTTTGAACAAAATTATAAAGATTAAGCTCAAATTTTAAGTTTTTTACTCGGTTAAAATTCAAACGAATTCTCTATAAAGCCCATTTAGACATGCACCTTTTATTCCCAACAAAACGACAACCAAATGTTCTTAAATCAAATTTTATAAGTTCAAATAGTTAATTATGGACTTTTGAACAAAATTATACAGATTATTCTAAAATTTTCAGCTTTTTACTTGGTTAAAATTCGAACAGATTCTCTATAAAGCCCATTTAGAGAAGCACGTTTTAATCCTAACAAAACGATAACTAAATCTTATTAAATAAAATTTTATGAGTTCAAATAGTTAATTGTGGGCTTTTGAACAAAATTATACTAATTAATCTCAATTTCTAAGCTTTTAATTCGGTTAAAATTCGAACAGATTCTCCGTAAAGCCCATTTAGACAAGCACGTTTTAATCCCAACAAAACGATAACCGAATGTTATTAAATCAAATTTTATGAGTTGAAAAAGTTAATTATGGGCTTTTGAACAAAATTATATAGATTATTCTCAAATTTTAAGATTTTTACTCGGTTAAAATTTTAAGCGTTTTACTCGGTTAAAATTCGAACGGATTCTCTATAAGGTCCATTTAGAGAAGCACGTTTTAATACCAACAAAACGACAACCAAAATTTATTAAACTAAATTTTATGAGCTCAAATATTTAAATATGGGATTTGGAACAAAATTATACAGGTTAATCTCAAATTTTCAACATTTTACTCGGTTAAAATTCGAACGAATTCCCTGTAAAGCCCATTTAGGCATGCACGTTTTAATCCCAACAGAACGACAACCAAATGTTTTTAAATCAAATTTTATATGTTCAAATTTTTAATTATGGATTTTGAACAAAATTATATAGATTAATCTAAATTTTTCAGCTTTTTACATGGTTAAAATTCAAACGGATTCTATATAAAGCCCATTTAGACATGCACGTTTTAATCCTAACAAAACGACAACTAAATCTTATTTAATCAAATTTTATGAGTTCAAATAGTTAATTATGGGCTTTTGAACAAAATTATACAGATTAAGCTCAAATTTTCAGCATTTTACTCGGTTAAAATTCGAATGAATTCCCTGTAAAGCCCATTTAGACATGCACGTTTTAATCCCAACAAAACGACAACCAAATGTTTTTAAATCAAATTTTATATATTCAAATATTTAATTATGGATTTTGAACAAAATTATATATATTAATTTAAAATTTTCAGCTTTTTACTTGGTTAAAATTCGAACGGATTCTCTATAAAGCCTGATAAGTGCTCAAAAGACTATTATTTTATACATCTTTCATGGACAATAAGCACTTATCTCACACCTACTTGGACTGATGCATGTACTTAATGTGCAATATTTAGATATTCTGCTATTATAACTTATAAAGCTGATATTTATAAAAAATGCAGAATTTACGACATCTTCTGTAACTGCAGGAATAACCACTACCGAGGCAACACTGAGGCCGAGGCACAACCAGGGCCGCGGCAGCAACTGAAGTTCCAGCACCAATGTTGTAGGCGATTGGAAGAGAAAAATAAGTTGGGCGTTTTTGGACATGCAACACATGGATCGGAGCTGGTTAGCGCATGGAAAGCCCAAGTCAAAGGCCACAAGGGAAAAGCATCTTAGTTGGAATAAACTTGGAAATATTTTATTTATGGAATTTAATTGTATCCTACTCCAAGTTGTATTCCTACTTAGGAAGGGTTTGCCCTAGACCTAGACTATATATACCATAGCCGACCATTGTTTAAGGAGAGCCGATTAGGAGGGAATTCACCTTAGGAATTAACGTTTTCCTTCTCCCATTATGTTCTAAGCCTTCTTAGGGTTTAGGTGAAGGTTGTTGAGTATTGGTGAGAAGAGATTGTATTTTGTTTCTTGTTTCAAATCAATAAAATATCAAAGTTTGCTTACTCTTTGCCATTCCTTGTTCTTATATTCAAGATCAGGAGAGAAGTTTGTGAGTAATCCATTTATCTAGACTCGGGAGAGTTAGATTCACGAAATGAGTAAGTACGGTATTTGACTTGATTAGAAAATACTAATTTGGCCTAGGGATAGGTTAGAATTCCAGCGGCTAAAAGAAGTGTGGGATTGGCTGATAGTTATACTTGATTAACGTCGGGAGGTATCATCAAGGACTAGTTATCAACAATACTTTGACTTAGGGATAAGCAGAGTCATACAAGGGCACTTTGCCAAACTTTGGTAAAGTCCACCCAAGAGCAAGGGATTGCAGCGGTGGACAAGCATCATCACTGTCGAGGCAGTAATCTGCAGTACTGCCGAGGCAGTGTTGCGCGATTGCATTGGACAGAAACGAGTCAATCGAATCCACTATACAACACAACTGGATCCTGCCCTCTCTCCTAATCAGATCTCATCCTTTTTATTTAGTTTTCTTTATTTAAATTATTTAGTTTATCCAAATCCTATTTACCTGTGTTTTTATTTTATCTATCTTAACAGAGCAAGAAAACAAAAGGAGGCATATTAAGTACACCAATCCCTGTGGAGACGATACACGATTATACTGATCACTTTATTACTTGCGACGTGTACACTGCACAGAATTGCGCTCTTTTTACATGCAACAAGTTTTTGGCGCCGTTGTCGTGGATTGGCAACTAAATTTTGTTTTCTTTATTTTCTTGCTTCAGTTATTTTTATTTTTATTTTACTTTGGTTAATTTTTGGTGTATGACCAGGGCCAACCCAAGCAACCCGTTGTACGAGATTGATCCAGAAATTGAACGTACACGGAATAGGTTGAGGAGACAAATCCAACAAGCAATGACATGAAATCAAGGAGATCAGAACATACCAGCTGGCAATGGAGGACTTCCGCCGCCACCTATGCCGCAGCAACCACTGCCGCAGCCATTACTGCCGCGGCAGCTCATTGTTAGAAATTTCCTGGTGGAAGATCTGAATGGATTAAACCCTGGAGTCGTTACACCAGAAATAGAAGCAACCCACTTTGAACTCAAACCTGTCATGTTCAATATGTTAAATACTATTGGACAATTTAGTGGGTCTGCAACTGAAGATGTCAGGCAGCATCTCAAGTCATTCATGGAAGTTTGTAACTCATTTAAAATTAAAGGAGTCCATGAAGACATTCTGAGATTGAAACTTTTTCCCTATTCACTGAGGGATAGGGCTAAGATCTGGTTAAATAGCATTCCAGCAGGATCTATAGGATCCTGGAGTGAATTATGCCGAGAATTCATTACACGTTTTAATCCTACAAACTTATATGATCGTATCTGTAATGAAATTACTTCTTTTCGGTAGGTAGATAATGAGCCTATGTACGAGGCATGGGAGTGCTATAGGGACCTACTACACAGGTGTCCTTTAAATGGATTCCCCTTGTGGACACAAGTGACCATGTTTTACAATGCCACCAATGCCCCAACCAGAATGATGTTAGATGCATCTGCCAATGGAACACTCCTTGATAAAGCACCAGAGGAAGCTATCGAGATTCTGAACAAGCTCGCAATGAATGATTTTCAATTCCCTACATCTAGGCGATGAGGAGTGACACACCAAGCCATAGTGAATGAACTTGAAACATCCAATTCAGTGGCAGGACAATTGGCCTCTCTAACCAAGATGGTTCAGAATATGCAAATGCAACAAAATACTCAAGAGGTTAAATCGATCAATTCTCCTGAGTATATGCAAGATGAAGAATCTGGTTTTTATGTGGGAAACTACAACCAGAATAATAACATGATGTCCAACACATAATCCGCCATGGAAAAGGCACCCAAATTTTTCATGGAGCAATCCTAATAATGCCTTGAACCCCACTAATCAAGCCTCAGGTTATCAGCAACCATTGCCACAGCAGTAGGTGCCGTAGCAACAGTCTGAAAGTTCCTTGGAAAACACTCTCAAGGCCTTCATGATGAAAACAGAATCATACATGGCAGAGAACAGTAATTTTATTAAGAGGACTGACGCTTTCATGAACAGGACAGAGATAAGGCTACAAAATCAAGAAGCGGCCATTAAAACACTAGAAACTCAAGTTGGTCAGTTTGCTCAAAGACAAAACACTAGACCACAAGGAGGATTACCCAGCAATACTGAAGGTGCTAAGGGAATGGGCCATGAGCAGTGTAAGGTAATCACAACCAGAAGTGGCCTACAATTAAAAGAAACACTAAGCAGTTCAGCAAACAAAGTCCCACTAGTAATACAAGAGGAATCAGACAGGGAGGACTTGGATGCTGAAACAGAAGATCATGCCTCAGCAATCCCAGCAGAAAGCTCTGCCGAGGCAGAAAAACCGGCAGTACCTCAAAAATCTGCCGAGACAGCAAAAGACCCAGTGGTGCCAGGTATCAAATCAAAACTAATGAAACCCTGGAAGAAATGAGACCACCACCACCTTTCCCACAAAGGTTGAAAAAACAAAAACAGGACCATCAGTTTAAAAAGTTCCTAGACATTTAAAAGCAAGTCCACATCAACTTGCCATTTGTGGAGGCAATTGAACAAATGTCTAACTATGCTAAATTCTTGAAAGACATTGTGTCTAAAAGAAAAAGGCTTGATGAGTTTGAGACAATGGCAGCAACTGAAGGATGCATGGAAATGCTACATAATCGTATGCCACCTAAATTGAAGGACCATGGATGTTTTACAATACCTTGTGCGATAGTCAATCATTATGAAGGAAAGGCTTTATGCGACTTGGGAGAAAGCATAAACCTAATGCCGAAATCTGTCTTCCAAAAGCTTGGAATAGGAAGGGCAAAACCCACGACTGTGGTACTCCAACTAGCAGATAGGTCATTTGTGCACCCTGAAGGAAAGATCGAGGACATATTGGTAAAAAGTGGATAAATTTATTTTTCCCGCTGATTTCCTTGTTCTTGATTGTGAAGCAGATGATAATGCAATGATCATATTGGGAAGACCTTTTCTGGCTACTGGACGTACTCTCATAGATGTGGAAAAGGGAGAATTGACAATGAGAATTAACGACCAACAAGTAAAGTTTAATGTCTTCCAGATATTGAAAAAACAAGATGACCTAGAGGATTACCAAGTAATAGACACTACAAATGCATACAGTGCAATACCCTGTCTCAGCAATCACTGCCTTGGCAGTAATCTCGGTAATACATCACAGCCTTGCCTTGGCAGCACAGTAGATGATTGTTACAGTAGAATTCTAGATAGTTTGCCTGAAGCTGTGGAAGCTAAAATGCAGGAGATTGAAGAGGCAAACTGGACAACACACTTTCCAGGTAAGTACTTAGAACCATTAAATTACTCAGGTAAGGATGAAAAACCTACAAGTAAGACACCAGTGGTTAATGAATTAAAACCTTTGCCTGCCAAATTAAAATATGCTTATTTGGAAACCAACCACACAATGCCCGTAATTATTTCTTCTGAGTTGCAGCCAAAACAGGAACAGAGTTTGATAGAGATGTTGCGGCAGCACAAGAAGGCAATTGGGTGGTCAATTGATGACTTAAAGGGAATAAGCCCAGTAGTTTGCATGCACAAAATCCTTCTAGAGGAGGATCATAAACCAACTATTGAGGCCCAAAGGAGACTTAATCATTCCATGAAGGAGGTAGTACGTAAGGAAATAATTAAATGGCTTGATGCTGGAATAATCTACCCTATCTCCGACAGTGAATGGGTAAGCCCGATACAATGTGTACCTAAGAAAGGTGGTATGACTGTAATCACCAACGAGAATAATGAACTAATCTCAACCAGGACTGTGACCGATTGGAGGGTTTGTATGGATTATCGCAAGTTAAATAAGTCAACAAAGAAAGACCACTTTCTGTTGCCCTTTATTGATGAAATGCTTGATAAACTTGCTGGTAAACCATTTTACTGTTTCCTTGATGGATGTTCAGGTTATAATCAGATTGTCATAGCTCCAGAAGACCAGGCCAAAACCACCTTCACCTGCCCATATAGAATTTATGCATTTAGAAGAATGACGTTCGGCCTATGCAATGCCCCGACAACCTTTTAAAGATGCATGATGGCAATTTTTTTCGACATGATAGAAGACTTTCTAGAAATATTCATGGACGATTTTTCAGTCTTTAGAAACAATTTCACTCACTGCCTCGACAATTTAGAGAAGGTGTTACAAAGATGTGAGGAATCCAATCTAGTCCTCAATTGGGAAAAATGTCACTTTATGGTGAATGAAGGCATAGTGCTAGGCCATAAAATATCATCTCAAGGAATTGAAGTGGACAAGGCTAAGATAGACGTGATCAAGAAACTACCCCCACCAATTTCAGTCAAAGGAGTCAGAAGTTTCTTGGGCCATGCAGGTTTTTATAGAAGGTTTATTTCGAATTTTTCCAAAATTTCTAAACCACTTTGTAACTTGCTTGAACAAGATAGGAAGTTTGAATTTAGCAAGGAATGCACTGAAGCATTTGAGGCTCTCAAAGAGAAACTGATCACTGCAGCAGTTGTAGTTCTACTAGATTGGACCATACCCTTCGAATTAATGTGTGATGCCAGTGATCATGCTGTCGGGGCAGCACTTGGGCAGCAAAAGAACAACCTATTCCACGTTATCTACTATGCTAGTAAAACTCTCAATGATGCTCAGGTAAACTACACAACAGAGAGAATTACTAGCAGTAGTCTTCGTATTTGACAAATTCCGATCTTACCTTATCGGAACAAAAGTCATTGTTCACACTGACCATGCGGCAATAAAGTACCTGTTTTCAAAGAAGGACGCCAAGCCAAGACTGATCAAATGGATCCTTCTTTTACAAGAATTTGATGTAGAAATCAAAGACAGAAAAGGTACAGAAAATCAGGTAGCCGATCACCTCTCCAGACTAGAAACTGGGGAGAATAACACCACAACAGAAGAAATACAAGATGCATTCCTAGATGAACACATTCTGTACATCGCAGCAGTAACAGAGGAAGCGGCTGAGGCAGAGACGGAAGCAATATACAATTGTGCTACCGAGGCACTGACCAAGTACATCTCAGAAACACTGGCAGAAGATCTTGCAAAAGTCACAACCACTCCCTGGTATGCTGATATTGTAAATTATTTAGCTAGTGGTGTTTTACCTTATAACCTTAACCATAATGAAAAGAAGAGGTTTCAGCATAATGCAAAGCATTATTTCTGGGACGACCCTCTTTTGTTTAAGCAATGTGCAGATCAGGTTATAAGAAGATGTATTCCATAAGAAGAACAGAAGGCAGTACTCCAACAATGTCATGATTCACCTTGCGGTGGACATTTTGGAGGAAATAGAACAGCAGCAAAAGTGCTTCAATCAGGCCTTTATTGGCCCACTCTCTTCAAAGATGCCCAAAGTTATTACAAGCACTGTGACCGATGCTAACGTACGGGCAATATCTCAAGACTTCATGAAACGCCATTGTAACCCATATTGGAAGTAGAACTGTTTGATGTCTTGGGCATAGACTTCATGGGACCATTCCCATAATCTCAAGGCAATCTCTACATCCTAGTAGCAGTGGACTATGTATCAAAATGGGTCGAAGCAATTGCCACACCATACAATGATTCCAAAACGGTTCAAAAATTTCTCAAGAAAAATATTTTTACTAGATTTGGAATTCCGAGAGCAATAATAAGTGATGAAGGTAAGCACTTCGATAACAGATTCATTGCCGCGGCCCTAAAGAAACTAGGCATTACCCACAGGTTTGCTATGGCCTACCACCCACAAACAAATGGGCAAGCTGAAATATCAAACAGGGAATTAAAACAAATCCTTGAAAAGGTGGTCAACTCATCTCGTAAGGTTTGGTCCCATCGTCTCGACGATGCCCTGTGGGCTTATAGGACAGCCTAAAAGACCCCATTAGGAACATCCCCATATAGGCTTGTATTTGGAAAAGCTTGCCACTTACCTGTGGAAATTGAACATAAAGCCTACTGGGCAGTCAAGAATGTAAACATGGATTGGGAGAAAGCTGGCCAGAAAAGACTGTTGGATCTTACTGAAATAGAAGAATTTAGAGCAGCAGCATATGAGAATGCCAACATCTACAAAGCGAAAACTAAAAGATGGAATGATCATAAGGTACTGCCGAGGCAATTCCTGCCGGGGCAGCAAGTACTCCTTTTCAATTCCAGGCTAAAACTGTTCCCATGTAAACTTAAATCCAGATGGTCAGGCCCATTCGAAGTTCTGCAGGTTCACCCACATGGAGCAGTAACGATCAAATCACCGAAGGATGGGCATGAATTCAAAGTGAATGGACAACGCTTGAACCACTATTCTGGACAACATGACATGAAGACCATGGGGACCATCACTTTGGGAGATGCACTTGCATGCACTCCTATTGTGACTTAATTCTTCCAGCTTATCTTTTATTTTTCTGCATCTTTAGGATTAGTTTTAATTTCGTTTTTATTTTGTCTTTAAATTTTTTTTAATTGCTATATTTTCTTGAATTTATTACCTGCTGTATGTTGTAAGCATTGAGGACAATGCTCAGTTTGATTTTGGGGTGTAGATGCACTGCTGAGGCACCCTACTGCCGCGACCTTACCATGAAAAGGGAGTAAATTTTTTCTGAAATATTTTTTGCATTTATCTGCCTCTTACTTAAATTGTTGCCTTTACTTTTGCACTGTTTTTCATCAGTATTGCCTTAGTTTATTCTTTTAAGGCTATAGAAATCTTTCTCCTTACCATGGCTAGGTTCTGTTTTGTGGGTTTAACCTTAGAATACTTAAGGAAGAAAACTTAGAAGCTTGCTATAAGGTTAAGTTTATAAACACTTTTGGGACTTGTTTGATTTAGGAATTCTTTTAATGAACTTAGGTGATAAAAACTTAGATTTTTTGAAAGTGACTGGAGATGCCTATCACCGGCTCTAGGAAACACTCTTCTTCATACTAGAGGTGCCCGAAATTGGTTCTAGTATGCTAAAGAAATTATCAAAAGAAAAGGAAATAGAAAACACATACCTTGAGGTGCCCGAAATTGGCTCAAGTTATTGATGTTTTTAAGAAGAGAACACTAAATCCAAGTCTACTTGTCTTGAACTTAAAGTTTGTCTAAGAAAGCATTTAATCAACCTTGTCCACAAAAACCCACACACTCACAAAATCTTATAGCTTGTTTCCGGGTAAAATCCTTGAGTAAACGAAAGGCTAAGACTAAAGAATAGGCATAGTTATGGTGGGGAGAATAGATGGAAATGTAAGACCAAAAGAGAATAAGGTTTGGCAAATTGATGGCTTGCATTGCTCGAGGACAAGCAATAGTTCGAGTTTGGAGGTATGATAAGTGTTCAAAAGACTATTATTTTATACACCTTTCATGGACAATAAGCACTTATCTCACACCTACTTGGACTGATGCATGTACTTAATGTGCAATATTTAGATATTCTGCTATTAAAACTTATAAAGTTGATATTTATAGAAAATGCAGAATTTATGACATCTTCTGTAACTGCAGGAATAACCACTACCGAGGCAACACTGAGGCCGAGGTAGAACCAGGGCCGCTGCAACAACTGAAGTTCCAGCACCAATGCTGTAGGCGATTGGAAGAGAAAAATAAGTTGAGTCATACAAGGACACTTTGCCGAACTTTGGTAAAGTCCACCCAAGAGCAAGGAATTGCCGCGGCGGACAAGCATCATCACTATCGAGGCAGTAATCTGCAGTACTGCCGAGGCAGTGTTGCACGATTGCATTGGACAGAAACGAGTCAATCGAATCCACTATACAATACAACTGGATCCTGCCCTCTCTCCTAATCAGATCTCATCCTTTTTATTTAGTTTTCTTTATTTAAATTATTTAGTTTATCCAAATCCTATTTACCTGTGTTTTTATTTTATCTATCTTAACAGAGCAAGAAAACAAAAAGAGGCATATTAAGTACACCAATCCCTGTGGAGACGATACACGATTATACTAATCACTTTATTACTTGCGACGTGTACACTGCACAGAATTGCGCTCTTTTTACACGCAACAAAGCCCATTTAGACATGCACGTTTTAATCCTAACAAAACGACAACTAAATCTTATTAAATCAAATTTTATGAGTTCAAATAGTTAATTATGGGCTTTTGAACAAAATCATATAGATTGATCTCAAATTTTCAGCTTTTTACTCGGTTAAAGTTCGAACGGATTCTCTATAAAGCCCATTTAGACTAGCACGTTTTAATTCCAACAAAACGTCAATCAAATGTAATTATATCAAATTTTATGCATCTAAATAGTCAGTTATGGGTTTTTGAAAAAAATTATACAGATTAATCTCAAATTTTCAGCTTTTTACTCGGTTAAAATTCGAACGGATAATCTATAAAAAACATTTAGACAAGCACGTTTTAATCCCAACAAAACGACAACCAAATGTTATTAAATCAAATTTTATTAATTCAAATAGTTAATTATGGGTGTTTGAACAAAATTATCCAGATTAATCTCAATTTTTTAGCTTTTTACTTGGTTAAAATTCGAACGGATTCTTTATAAAGCCCATTTAGACAAGCAAGTTTTCATCCCAACAAAACCACAACCAAATGTTATTAAATCAAATTTTATGAATTCAAATAGTTAATTATGTGTTTTTGAACAAAATTATCCAGATAAATCTCAAATTTTCAGCCTTTTTCTCGATTAAAATTCGAACGGATTCTCTATAAAGCCCATTTAGACAAGCATGTTTTAAACCCAACAAAGCGACAACCAAATGTAATTATATAAAATTTTATGAGTCTAAATAGTTAGTTATGTGTTTTTGATTAAATTATACAGATTAATCTCAAATTTTTAGCTTTTTATTCGGTTAAAATTCAAACAGATAATCTATTTAATCTCACCAAAACGACAGCAAAATGTTATTAAATCAAATTTTATGAGTTTAAATAGTTAATTATGGGCTTTTGAACAAAATTATACAAATTAATCTCAAATTTTTAGCTTTTTACTCGATTAAAATTCAAACAGATTCTCTATATGCCAATTTAGACATGCATGTTTTAATCCCAACCAAACGATAACCAAATGTTGTTAAATCATATTTTATGAGTTCAAATAGTTAATTATGGGCTTTTGAACAAAATTATACAGATTAATCTCAAATTTTAAACTTTTTACTCGGTTAAAATTCGAACGGATTCTCTTTAAATACATTTAGACAAGCACGCTTTAATCCCAACAAAACGACAACCAAATGTTATTAAATCAAATTTTATGAGTTCAAATAGTTAATTATGGGCGTTTGAGCAAAATTATAAAGATTAATCTCAATTATTATGCTTTTTACTCGGTTAAAATCCGAACGGATTCTCTATAAAGCCCATTTAGACATGGTCATTTTAATCGCAATAAAACGATAACCAAATGTTATTAAATCAAATTTTATGAGTTCAAATAGTTAATTATGGGTTTTTGAACAAAATTATACAGATTAATCTCAAATTTTAAGCTTTTTACTTGGTTAAAATTCGAACGGATTCTACATAAAACTCATTTAGACAAGCACATTTTAATCCAACAAAACGATAAACAAATGTTATTAAATCAAATTTTATGAGTTTAAAAAGTTATGTATGGGCTTTTGAACAAAATTATACAGATTAATCTAAAATTTTTATATTTTTACTCGGTTAAAATTTGAACGGATTAAAATTTTGAACTCAGTGCTTGTTTCTCTTCTCTCCTTTCTCTCTCGTCCCCTCTCCTTCTTTCTTTCCCTTTCCCCTTTCGCTTCCCCTTCTCCTTTTCTTGGAGATCGACCATGGCTTTTGCACCATTCACCAACACCAACACCAACACCGTTATGGGAGAGAAGGATTCAAGCACTCCATCATGTCTACCATCAACGATAAGTTGGATCTTTACTTTATCTTTTTTCAATCTTGTTATTATTATCAATACAATCTGTTGTAGTTTTGATCCAAGGATACATCATTTTTCGTTGATCCTTTGTGAAGTCAATTGTTACTATTTGAAAGGAACTAATCCAATGGGTTTTTGTTTTCTCTCTTCTCCCTCCCTCTTTGTCAACACGGGAGAAAGAGTTGCAATCACTCACCGGATTCAAACTTTTCAGATAAGTTATTGCATTAAATTTTACTATTATTGTGTTATTATATTTTTTCTCTTATCACTTGCCATTCCTGGATGTTGTTCCCTTACTCATAAGTTTTTACAACTTTTTACGCTACTGGGAGTCTCTGCGATGCCCAGAGCTATCCTCAATGAACTACTTCAAAGTCAGATCTTTCCTTCTATGTCCATCGGCGCAAAACTGTGGTATGTTCTTCTCAGGTTTATTCTCATTGTTTCAAATCCTTTCCATTATCATCTTCTACAACCCTTTCTAAGGGAACTAACCAACATCTTCCATGATGTTATTCATGGTCGAACAAACAACTCCATCTCTACTGTTCTTTTAGAACTGGAAACGGAAACACTGATCAAGTCTTCTACAAATTGGTTTAAGAAGATGTTAATGGCTCCGGGGCTTTTGATCGCGTCTTTTCTTCTAGATTTGGATGCCCAGATCACGTATTGTTTCGCACTCTTATGGCTTAACCCGAAGGTTGTTTTGGAGCCGGTCACTATTGTCGTTCCTGGAAATTTTTGACGTTCTGTTTGGTTATTAACTCGATCGTTTACATGTGTGAAAACTCCAACGAGTTGTACGGTGCAGTGTCTCCCTCCCACCTCGGGAGAGAAATTTACAACAACCCATCATCCTCAACCTCATGAGATAAGTGTTTTTCTATTAACTTATTATTATACTGATTTTTGTGTTTTTCTTTCTACCATCGTCTTTTTCGATTATCCTTCTGCTCAATGTCAGGATTCTCCTTACAAATCTATACACAACGCTACGTTCGCTTATGACAAGTTCTTGCGGTCTGCTTTTGTTATGCCGACTTCTTTCTCAAACAGTATCGGTCGTCTTTGGACAACTTTAACTCTGCTGCTCACTTGTATGACAATTTTGATTCTTTGGCTATTGGTTTTCCTTGTCTATGATCGAATTTTTGTCCTTCAGGATACTGATCCAATAAAACTATTATGCATGACAATGTCTAGTACTGCTTCCCTTGGTTTCAAAGAGGAAATAGAGGTTTCTTTTATCTTTGAATCGTTCGTTGATGATCTCCATGTTTTTTTTTCTGGGTTTGGTTAACATCCCAATCTATATTCTGCCTTTCGATTCCTTTACATGGATAAATGGTTTAGCTGCTTCAACAATTTTATGGCTTACCAAAGCAGGCGTGCACGGGGTCAGGATACGGTTTCCTTTGTTTACGGTTCCTTCTCTAGTTACTCTTCCTCTATTACCTAATCATATCCTTGGCAGCACAGATCTCAATCCAGGTTTGAAGCCTCGCTTCCCCATCGGACGCAGTATCCTAATCCTACAAGAAAGCTTCTACTCGGTGTTGAGGAAGTTTGTTTTCATTGCAAGCTTCCTCCTCTCCTACCGTTTCAACAACATTACAGGTACAACACCCATGAACCTTTCCCTTATTATTCCAGTTGCATTATTTCTTTTTGGTGCTTCTTTACCAACCTTGTCAAGGGATTTCCCAACGCCATTAATGGTGTTTTCTCGCTTATCTGGTTTCGCCTCCCATGGCCAACCAAGTCCATGAAGCATGCACTCAGAACCAACCGTGATTATAGGTCTCTTAATTTCCTTCTTTTCAATCGGGTGTTTCTTGGTTGGAAAGCAAGTAAGTTACTTATGGTCACAATAATTAAACACTTTATTTTTGCTTCTATATTTAATTCTGCTTCATTTCTATTTCAATCTTGTTTCTTTTTTTATATTTCTATTATTCTTTCTATACTCCATCTACATACACCACCCCTTCCAAGGGGTTTCTCCACCACTTTCTTTGGTGTATTTTTCTTAGACAAGTTATCTTGTCCTACTAATTGCCCAATTCTTTATGACGTTGGATCCTACTTCTGTTCTTTTGTGCAAAACGAACTCAATTTATACTCTATGTTCCCTCTTTATCAAACAATGAATTGTATTTACTCTCCAATATTGGTCTATCTTCGGATCAAGTTACGAATGCGTGTCTACATAGCCTTTGTTTTTAGGCCTTTTTATTCACGGCTTTCTCTTATTTGGAATAATAATACCTTTATTGCTTTGTTTTTTTACTCTTTATGTTATATTGATGTTTTTATTTCTTTCTTCTTTATCCTTATATTGTTGAATTTTTTTGCTATCTTTGTGTTCATGGGTACTTTACTCTTGAACAACCTTCCTTTAACATACTTTTTACCAAGCATACTCACTCTCGTTAACTATGCTTATTATTATATGCCACCCTTCCAAGGGATTTTTACTAACACTTTCTATGTTTACCTTCTTCAAAATATTATTTTCTTTTTCATTATACCACCCTTGATAGGGATCTTAACCAACACATCTTCTTGTGTATTTTCCCATTTTTTAAATCTATATAAAATCTCGAATAGAGGTTCCAAGCGAACACTACCTTCTACCAAGGATTTTACTGGAAAAGCTGGGATGAGCAGCGAAAAAAACTCTCCGGCGGCGGTTGACAGTGATCAAGCCCGCCGAAAAAAATGAAAATCTTATGTTGGAACTACTAGGGTCTCGGCAACACCCAGGCAGTTCACGCTCTACAACGTGCTACCTCCAAGCATGATGTCGATTGTCTTTTTCTTTGTGAAACTAGGTTAAATAGACACAACATGGACCGTATTAAACTTAAGCTCGGAATGCATGGCTGCATAGCTATTGAATCCAACCCTTCTTGTACAGGGCTTGCTCTTATTTAGAATAACAAAACTACTATTGATTTGCTTTCTTACTCTAATCGTCATATTGATGTCATTATTTCTTTTGGACAACTACGATTCCATTTTTCCGGTTTACATGGTTTCCCCGAAACTGCAAACAAATACAAAACTTGGCAATTAATAGATACTTTAAAATCAGCCTCTTCCCTTCCCTTGCTTTTAGGAGGGATTTACTAAAATCCTTTATGACAATGAAAAACAAGGCAGTTCTCGTCGCGCGCGATCACAAATTAATAATTTTAGAGATTGTCTTGATCAGAATGATCTTTTCGATTGTAAACCAACATCTGGATGGTTCACATGGACTAGATCTGATCGTAATACGAAAACCATTATGGAAAGACTCGATAGATTCCTTGGTAACTCCGCCTGGTTTACTACTGATGTGTGTAATAAAAGCGTAATCTGTGCAGTGTACACGTCGCAAGTAATAAAGGATAAGTATTTATCGTGTATCGTCTCCACAGGGATTGGTGTACTTAATATGTCTTCTTTTGGTCTTCTTGTTCTGTAAAATAAAGAACACAGATAAATGGGTTTAGATTAGACTAATAACTTAAAATAAAGAAAACTAAAATAAAGGAGATCAAATTGAGAAAGAGGGAAGGATCTAGTTGTGTCGTATAGTGGATTTGATTGATCTGCTTCTGTCCAATACAATTGCACAACACTGTCTCGGCAGCACTGCAGATTACTGCCTCGGCAGCGATAGTGTTTATCTGCCTCGGCAATCTCTTGCTCTTGGGCAGATTTTACCAAAGTTCGGCAACGTTTCCTTTGATGGATCCACTTATCTCTAAGTCGAAGTACTGTTGAAGACCAGTCCTTGATGATACCTCTCAGCGTGAATCAATTATAATCATCAACCAATCCCACACTTGTCTTAGCCGCTGAAACTCTTAACCTCTCTCTAGGCCGAGTTAGTGTTTCCCGATTGAAACACCGTACTTCTTCCTTTCGTGAATCTAACTCTCTCGATATTAGATAAATGGATTACTCACAAACTTCTCTCTCGAGCTTAGATGTAAGAACAAAGAATAAGCAAACTTTGATACTTTATTGTATTGAACAAGAAACAAAATACAATCTCCTCACACTAATATTCGACAACCTTCACCTAACCCTAAGAAAGCTTAGAACATAATGGAAGAAAGAAACACAATAATTCTTAGGGTTAACCTCTCTCAATTCGGCTCCCTCAATACAATGGACGGCTAGGGTATATATAGTCTAGGTCTAGGGCAAACCTTTCCTAAGTAGGAATACTACTTGGGGTAGGATTATAATAATTTCCATAAATAAAATATTTCAAAGTTTATTCCGACTAGGATGCTTTTCCCTTGTGGCCTTTGACTTGGGCTTTTCCATGTGCTAATCAGCTCCGATCCATATGCTGTATGTCCAGAAATGTTCCTTGTATTTTTATCTTCCAATCGCCTACAGTCTTGATGCTGGAGCTTCGTCTGCCGCCGCGGCTCTGGTTCTGCCTCGGCCACATTACTGCCTCGGCAGGACTTTCCTGTAAATACATAAAAGATGTCGTAAAGCCAGCTTTTCTATAGATATAAGCTATGGCAGCAAAACATCAATTGTTGTGCATTAAGTATATACATCAGCATAAGTTGGTGTATAATGAGTGCATAATGTCCATGAAAGGAGTAGTAAATGATAGCCTTTTAGGCACTTATCACACCCCAAACTCGAACTATTGCTTGTCCTCAAGCAATGCAAAACATCAAATTGCCGAACCTTATTCTCCTTTGGTCCTACTTTTCATCTATTCTCCCCACCATAACTATGTCTATTCCTTAGTTTTAGCCTCTAGTTTACTCAAGGACTTTACTCGAAAACAAGCTATAAGATTTTTGTGGGTGTGTGGGTTTTTATGGACAAGGTTGATTAAAGGCTTTCTTAGACAAACTCTAAGTTCAAGACAAGTAGACTTGGATTTAGTGCTCTCTTCTTAAACAACATTATCTTGAGCCAATTTCGGGCACCTCAAGGTATGTGTTTTCTATTTCCTTCTTTTTCTTTTAATGATCTTTTTAGCATACTATAGCCAATTTCGGGCACGTCTAGCATGAAGAAGAGTAATTTCTAGAGCCGGTGTTGGGCGCATCTAGTCACTTTTCCAAAAAAATCTAAGTCTTTATCACCTAAGTTTATTAAAAGAATTCCTAAATCAAACAAGTCCCAAAAGTGTTTAATGAGCTTAACCTTATAGCAAGCTTCTAAGTTTTATTCCTTAAGTATCCTAAGGTTATCCCTTCAAAACAGAACCTAGCCATGGTAAGGAGAAAGATTTCTATAGCCTTAAAAGAGTAAACTATGGCAAAGCTGATGTAGAGCAGTGCAAAAGTAAAGACAAAATTTCAAGTAAAAGGCAGGTATAAGAACTAAAAATTTTCAATTAAGGAAAAATTTACTCCCTTTCATGGTAGGGCCGCGACAGTGGGCTGCCTCGGTAGTGCACCTATACCCCCAAACTCAAACTGAGCATTGTCCTCAATGCTCAAATCACACAGCAGGTAAAAATATTAAAATAAGTAAAGGCACGTAAAGAATTAAAGGCAGTAGAAGGGTTAAAATTTCTTGGATTCCGAAGAACTGCTGCTGATGATCTTGCTTCTAGGCCTTCCTGCCGGCTCTTTTAATCGTGATCCTTGTGCTGGTGATTGCTGTAGTTTTGCTTGCCTAGGTGGCTGAACTCGACTGGGTGGTGTTCTTTGCAAGGGTACAGTGATTTCATCTCCTTCTTCTTCCTCGTCAATTTCTTCAGTGGCCATAATGTCTGTTCCGCCTTCTACCTCAGCATCTGGTGCTTCCTCCCTTGCATGCTGGATGTTGTGCTCGGCATCGGATGAGCTTTGGTGTACATACTCATCAATTTCCCTTGAGAGACTGCTCATAGGGATGGGGACCCTTGGTGGAGAGCTGAAGACAGCTCTCCTCTTAGATGGCCGCCTGCTGGTAGATGATGCCGCGGTAGAGCCTGCTGCCCTAGATGGGCCAGCAGCATCAAATGGTTGCTGAGGTCTAGAGGGAAAGAACGGCCTCGACCCTGGGGCAGTGGTGGTTTCTATGTAAGGTGCTGCAGTGACGAATATATTTGCAAGGAAGTTTGGAAATTGCATCCTTGGCTGGGAAAGTTCTGGATCATCATCTGGGCCAATTTGCTGTTGAAGTCCCTCTGATATTCGATGTATCTCTACTGACGAAGGTCCATAGTAGTCATCCTCTGTAGTATCTCCTGGTATGGGTCTATTGCGGTAGTAGCTTGGGCAGTGTCAGGCATTTCTGCCGTGTACTGGGGTCCGGCAGTGAAGTCGGCAGTGTATTGCTGAGGGGTTGCCTGGACTGGTTCTGCCTACGTGATCTACATTATTTTGTGGCAGAAATCTCTAGTCCATCCTTGCTTGTAGGGTGTGTATTCGTCCGTATCTTCTACTGGTACACCTGCAGCAATACACAAACCAAAGATTAAACAAGGAAAATATAAAGGCCCTCTTTTCTTCTTACCGCACTCGTAAATTTCTTGTAAAATAATCTCTCCAACATTGATGCTCCTCTTGTTGATGATGGATTGGATGAGCACCAATCTCCTATGGTCCATCGTGCTGTTATGGGAGGTGGGGATGAGGCGTCTCTTGACAAAGGTACACCAAAGCTTAGCCTCGGGCTTGAGACTTTGCCTTTCTACAGAACCTCTATGGGCCCCGATATTGTTGTAGCAAAGGTCATCCTTGATCAACTCGTAGTCCTCATTGGTGGCCTCTTCATAGAATTCAGCATGTACATCACGTATAGGAGTGAGGCCATAGTATTGGTTGATTGTCTCGACATCAAGCTTGATGGGCCTGCCCCGGCAATGGACGTATAAAGAGTCTTTGCTCGGCCAGTGTGCATAAAATTCCCGCTCTATGGTAGCATTTGCCTGGGCAAGTTATAGGCAAAGGATCTCCCAATCTTGATATTTGATCTTGTTGAACAGGTGGCCTTCGATGCCATAGTTCTCCTCATCGGAGTGTTTGAACCCTTGTTCCTCCCACAATTGCCGAGCAATAAAAGACCTGTTGAATCGTTCTTCAACAGCGGCGGGGCAAAGCGGGTGTATGCTGCCATGGATGAGTTTGTGAAAACTTGAAGATTTTGGAGAGTTTCTTGAAAAAAATTCTGAAAATTTCAAGAAGGCTAAGCAGAGAGTATGGTGAGAGCAGGATTAGCAAGAATTCTAAAGAAAACAAGAATGTAAGAGTGAATAGTGCAGGAGAAAGAAAGTGCTTATATAGGCCTCGGCCTTGTGGCTGTTTAAAACCACTAGCCGTTTTGTAGTCGTTAGCCTTTACTGTCGTTTGCATTTACTGCCGCGGCAGGAATCTCGGCAGATAGCCGTTACACTATTTCTGCCCGTTGGGACTGCTGCGGCTCTAACACTGTTTACTACCTCGGCAGCAGACTTCCTGCTGTGAACTGCTTCTCTGTTATTCTTGCTTTATTATCCTAACCTAAAAAGATAAACAACAATAAAGAAAGAAACATTCAAGTAATGAGAAGATAATTATTCCTAAACACCATAATTAAGAGAATTCATGAAAATAACAAATAAAATAAAAGAGAAAATTAATATAAAATAAGAATATAAAGAAAACTTATGGAGGGTCGTTTCCGATATTTCTTATAGTCCATTTGCACCCTCCATCGAGTGACAATTCTACTAAAAAAGATATGGGCTAATGCGGGTATGGATACTCCCATTTGTGCTATCATGGTGGAGGTGTCTTCCGTTTGTGTTCTTTTGTAGTCCATGCCTATCCTCCAACTTGATATTATTCCTGAAGGCATGAATATCTCGTTAGAAAAAATTATATCATTATCCAACCATTTAATTAGGTTAAAATTCGAACGGATTTTCTATAAAGCCCATTTAGACATGCACGTTTTAATCCCAACAAAACAATAACCAAATGTTATTAAATCAAATTTTATGAGTTCAAAAGTTAATTATGGGCTTTTGAACAAAATTATACAAATCAATCTCAAATTTTAAGCTTTTTACTCTGTTAAAATTCGAACGGATTCTCCATAAAGCCAATTTACACAAGCACGTTTTAATCCCAACAAAATCATAACCAAATGTTATTAAATCAAATTTTATGAGATCAAAAAGTTAATTATAGGCGTTTGAACAAAATTATACATATTAATCTCAAATTTTAAGTTTTATACTCGGTTAAAATTCGAACGGATTCTCCATAAATCCCATTTAGAGAAGCACGTTTTAATCTCAACAAAACAACAACCAAATTTTATTAAATAAAATTTTATAAGTTCAAATAGTTAATTATGGGTGTTTGAATAAAATTATACAGATATATCTCAATTTTTAAGCTTTTTACTTGGTAAAAATTAGAACGGATTCTCTATTAAGCCCATTTAGACACGCACGTTTTAATCCCAATAAAACGACAATCAAATGTTATTAAATCAAATTTTATGAATTCAAATAGTTAATTATGGGCTTTTGAACAAAATTATACAGATTAATCTAAAATTATAAGCTTTTTACTCGGTTAAAATTCGATTGGATTCTCTATAAAGCCCATTTAGACAAGCACGTTTTAATCCCAACAAAACGACAACCAATTATTATTAAATCAAATTTTATGAGTTCAAAAAGTTAATTATGGGCTTTTGAACAAAATTATATAGATTAATCTTAAATTTTAAGCTTTTTACTCGATCAAAATTCGAACGTGTTCTCCATAAAGCCCATTTAGACAAGCACATTTTAATCCCAAGAAAACGATAACCAAATGTTATTAAATCAAATTTTATTAATTCAAATAGTTAATTATGGGAGTTTGAAATAAATTATACAGATTAATCTCATTTTTTTAGCTTTTTACTCGGTTAAAATTCGAATGGATTATCTATAAAGCCCATTTAGACAAGCAAGTTTTAATCATAAAAAAAAAGACATCCAAATGTTATTAAATCAAATTTTATGAGTTCAAATAGTTAATTATGAGAGTTTGAACAAAATTATACAGATTAATCTCAATTTTTAAACTTTTTACTCGGTTAAAATTCAAACGGATTCTCGATAAAGCTCATTTAGACAAGCACGTTTAATACCAACAAAACGATAACCAATTATTATTAAATGAAATTTTATGAGTTCAAATAGTTAATTATGGGCGTTTGAAAAAAATTATACAGATTAATCTCAATTTTTAAGCTTTTTACTCGGTTAAAATTCGAACGGATTCTCTATAAAGCTCATTTAGACATGCACGTTTTAATCCCAACAAAACGATAAACCAAATGTTATTAAATCAAATTTTATGAGTTCAAAAAGTTAATTATGGGCGTTTGAACAAAATTGTACAGATTAATGTCAATTTTTAAGCTTTTTACTACGTTAAAATTAAAACGGATTCTCTAAAAAGCCCATTTAGACATGCACGTTTTAATCCCAACAAAACGATAACCAAATATTTTTAAATCAAATTTTATTAGTTCAAAAAGTTAATTATGGGCTTTTAAACAAAATTATACAGATTAATCTCAAATTTTAAGCATTTTCCTCGGTTAAAATCGAACGGATTCTCGATAAAGCCCATTTAGACAAGTAGGTTTTAATCCCAACAAAACGATAACCAAATATTATTAAATCAAATTTTATGAGTTCAAATAGTTAATTATGGGTGTTTGAACAAAATTATACAGATTATTTCAATTTTTAAGCTTTTTACTCGATTAAAATTCAAACGGATTTGATGGAGGCTAGGAAGTCTTGTCAATTTTTAAGCAAGGAATTTTAAAGTAATATACAGTCGTGCCTGCCGCAACAGAAATCCTTTCTTAACTCATCCTCTTCCAGGTTCTAGGAATTCCTCGAAACTGGACTATGAGTCTTAGTGGGTGTGTGCGTAGCTGTGTCAAAAGCTGATTTTCTAAGTTCTAATCCTTTTTCTAGCTCAAGACTGCCGACTTAGATTTTTATTTAATTATTTTCCTTTCTTTCTCCCTAATTTGTATATAAATATATATTGCTATATATTTATACTGCTTGAGCCAATTTCGGGCACCTCAAGTGTTAACTACTCTTACTAGAGCCAGTTTCGGGCACCTCTAGTAAGTGGGAAAAAGACTAAGTCCTAGAGCTAGTGATGGCACCTCTATGGACTAAACTAGAGACGGTGATAGGCACCTCTAGTAACAATCTAAGCCTAAGTCCTTATTGCTTTTCAAAGAAAAGAACTTTTAAAATCAACTAAGACTAGTAGTGTTTATGGATTTTTCAAGCTCATAGTCTAATCCTATGTACTAATCCTAAGAGACCTTTCTGATTTCAAGTCTGGTGAATGGTGCATACTGCTGCGTCGGCTGGAGAATATATTGCTGCCGAGGCAGTCTCAATAAAATTCAGCAAACTTAATTTTTTTTTTGCATAAACTTGTAATTGCTGTAAACACAGAAATTAAGGCAGTAGTAGGATAATCTGAATAATTTCCATACATGATAGATATTTTTATAAAGCAGAAATAGGATCAATACTCCCCCAAACTCGAGGGGCGCATTGTCCTCAATGCATGTATCTGAACATAAGGCAACAATAAAAGACAAGAAAAAAATAAGAGACAAGGAAAATATAACCAATATTTATATGTCGCGTCTTGGCCTCTTCTGTATCCTGAGGGTCATCAGTTTGTGTAGAGTTGTTGAGAAGGAAACTAAAAATTGCACTGGAAAATAATAATGAAGAAGTATGAAACAAAACAGGGGAGATGAAGTTTTCTAGGGACATAAACCCGTCGTCACTTGTATTTGGGCGGCCAGCCACCTTGGCCGTTTCTTCGGTAGGACGGTGAGCTTGATTTCAGGGTCGTTTTATGTGCTTCATGACTTCTCCTTCATTTCCAGCAGCAACCATCTTCCCCTTTTTTTTGATGGAGGAAAAGCTGATGTCCCAGTTACTATTTCCTCATCAGGTGGTTTCTTTCGGATGTATTGCTGCTCTAGAGGGGTGCTGCCTCGGTAGAGATTGCTTTGGTAGTAATTGTCCAGGCAGTCCGTTTCTGCTTTGAAGTTAAATTCAATTTTAACTTCAATTTTCTTGCATTCGTCTGGTTCGTCCGGATGTCTTAGAGCATTGAAAACATTGATTTTTACTTGTTGATCATTGACCCTTATGACCAATTCTCTTTTCTCACAGTCGATCAATGTTCTTCCTGTGGCTAAGAATGGCCTTCCCAATATGATTGGTGCATGCTCATCTGCTTCACAATCAAGAATTAAAAAGTCAGCAGGAGAAATAAGTTTGTCTACTCTTACCAGGATATCTACAATTTTTCTTACTGGTTGCACGTAAGAGCGGTCTGTCAATTGCAGCATCAACGTTGTTGGTTTTGCCTGCCCAATGCTTAGCTTCTGGAATACTGACTTAGGCATGAGATTGATGCTTGCACCTAAGTCACATAATGCCTTGCCCACGTATTGATCTCCGATAGAACATGGTATGGTGAAGCTACCAGGATCTTTCCTTTTGGTTGGGGCTTTGTTATGCAGCATTGCCACACATCCTTCTGTTGCGGCAACTGTTTCAAATTCTTCAATTTTTGTCCTTTTGGATATGATATCCTTAAGAAACTTGGCATAGTTGGGCATTTGCTTAATTGTCTCCACTAAAGGTATATTTATATGTACCTGCTTAAGTATGTCCAGAAATTTCTTAAACTAGTACTCTTGTTTTTGTTGTTTTAACCTTTGTTGAAAAGGTGGTGGTAGACGCAGATCCTCAATTCTTTCATTGCATTGGAATCTTATCTGTGGTGTGGCTACGACATCGTCTACTAAGGCGAGCTTTTCGACAGTGTCTGCTGGTTCCTTTGCCTCAGGTGTTTCATCAGTAGCTTTTTTTGGGGCTACTATTTTAGGGGTCTTACCTACTGATTGAGCAAGTATCTCAGGGTCCTTTAGTTGTATTCTACTTCTGGTGGATATCGCTTTGCATTGTTCATGAGGACCGGTTCTAGCGACTTCAGTATCGCTAGGGAGACCTTCGATGGGTCTGCTTTTCATCTGCTGTGCCATTTGTCCTACTGCGGTTTCCAGAGTCTTGAGAGTAGCTTCATTATTCTGCATTCTCATTTCAATTTTGTCCATGAAGTTGTCGGCTCTTTGAATGAACTTACTGGTGTTGACAATGTATGCACCAGTCTGAGCCATGAAGGTCTGCAGTATATTCTCCAGAGTCTGGACATCTGTTGTCTGCTGTGGCGGCGGTGCCTGCTATGGCATCTGCTGCTGAGCGAACCTATTGTTCTGCTGGAATCCAGTAGACTGCACAGATTGATGTTGCGGGTTAAGTGCAGCATTGGGGTTACTCCATGAGAAGTTCGGGTGCTTCCTCCATGATGGATTATAGTTGTTGGACATGTTTCTATTAAAATTTCCAACATAAAAGGAAGATTCTGGATTTCGCGGGCATGCGTTCGTGTCATGGTTATCACCACATGTTTCACAGAGAATGGTGACTGCTTTTACTTTACGAACATGACTCGGTTTATGCAGACCTTTAACCAAGTTAGTTAAGGCTGAGAGTTATGCTAGGATGGAATCTGCAGAATCAGAGTTTGTCGTGCCTCACCTAAGCTATTCCTCTTCTGGTGGTTGGGTGTTGATAATCGTTCTTTGCTAACCTATCCAAAATTTCTATACTCTCATGGGGTGGGCGGTCTAAGAGGGTGCCATTGGCAGAAGCATCAAGCATCATCCTCGTAGGTGTGTTAACTGCGTTGTAGAAGATGGATACTTGAGTCCACTCGGGCAAAACATGCATGGGGCATTTTCTGTATAGTTCTCTGTATCTTTCTCATGCCTCATACATCGATTCGTCTTCATCTTGCCTGAATGATGTAATATCTTTTCTGAGCGTGTCAATCATATTGGTATAACTGAATCTGGGAAGGAAGCTTCGACATAGTTTTGTCCATGAATTCAACGATCCCGGCTGAAGGTTGTTTAACCATGCCTTCGCCCTACCCCTCAGTGAATAGGGGAATAATTTCAATTTAAGGATGTCGGCTGAGACTCCCGGCAGTTTAAATGAGTTACAGATCTCTAAAAAGGATTTAAGATGCTGCCGAGCATCTTCATTGGCCGCTCCCCCAAATTGGCCTAGGGTGTTGATCATGTTGAACATGACCGACTTCAGTTCGAAGTACTCTGCCTCTATGTTAGGCATCACGCAGGAGTTAATCCATCCAAGTCTTCCTCCAAATAATCACAAACTATTCGTGCTCTTTCTTGTCTTGGAAGATTTGTTGGATCAGCTACTGCGTATGCGCTGCGGTTGTCTGCCTCGGCGGCATTCATACCGGCGTTGTTCTGCTGGTCAGGTCCTTGATTTATTCTTAGGCGTTCCCTGCATTTCAGATCTCGTGCTGTTCTTTCGATTTCTAGATCGTAAGGATACTGGTTAATGGTCGGATTGGACCTGGTCATACACAAAACAACCCTAATAGGTTAAAATAAAAATAAAAAAATTAAAACTAATAAAATAAAGAAAATATGCAGAAATAATTAGTAGTAAAATTGAGCGCCAATCCCCGGCAACGACGCCAAATCTGATGGAGGCTCGGAAGTCCTGTCAATTTCCACCTTTTGTCAGATTGTTGTATTTAAGGTTGTCGAACCCACAGGGACTGTGGACTTGACTACTTCTTACAACTGTACTATGAAAAATAAAGACACAAATAATTGGGTTTAAATTATAACTAAGAAAACTAATTAAAACAATAAAGATAAATGATCAAGAAATCAAGGATGGAAAAGTGGGGCAGGTTAGAGTGCTTTGTAGTGTGGAATCAGAATGTAATTGTCTCGTTCTTATAATGCAATAGGGTTGAACTATCGCCTCGGCGGATCGCACAAAGGGTCGCCGCAGCTGCCTAGGCGGGGTTATGCCTTGTCGACAATTCAACTTTCCATAGTTCGATAGAGCATCCTTATATGTCTTTTTCCTTATCCCTAAGTGAAGAGAACTGTTGAAATCCCCTTGTCTTGTTGATACCTCCCGACATTAATCAAGGGAGGATAACAACCTCACTTGCGTCTTGTTAGTCGCTGAAATCCTGGATAACCGGATTAGTCAATGCCCTTGAGCAAAGACCATATTCTCTCGTTTCGTGAGCCTAACTCTCTCGATATAAGACAAATGGATAATTCTTCATATACTTATCATCTCGAGCTCATATGCAAAGAAAGTTAAGTACCCAGAAAGAATAAACTATGAAATAAGTTCTTGCATTAATAAGTACTAAACAAATTACAAACTTTCTTCCACAACTACTCCACAAACTAACCTAAACCCCAAGGGGAAGATGGAGGAGTTTAGGGTTTTCTATGAACACTTGATTTCGAGATACTCCCCTCTCTACATAGGCTATGGTTAATATAGGCTTGGCCTAGGGCAAACCTTTCCAAAGTAGGAATTCAACTTAGAGTAAAACACAAGTTAAGTACATAAATAAAAGATATTTATTTTATTTCCTAGTTTATTCCTATAAGGATTCTTTTCCCACATGGCCTTTGATATTGACTTTCCTTGTGTTTCCCAGCTCCGATTTCTATGTCGCTTGTCTTAAAACGTTCACCTTATTTTTCTCTTTAAATCGCCTATCATATCAACATTTGCTCTTCAGATGCTGCCGCGGCGGGTGCTCATCTGTATTCCAACTTTGGTTTCCAGCATCCATCATGCTATCTGTCATTACCTGTGTGGTAGTTTCCTGTCTAAGAGAAAAAATATTAACCACACCTGTTTTATGCCAAATAATAGATAATTCATAATTTAAGTGTTAAGATGCTGAAAAGTGGAAAATAACCAGAAATATCCATTATCGCCATTAAATCTGTCTTTATTAGAAATAAACGAGTGGGAAAATGATATAAAAATGAGGACTTTTGGGCACTCATCAGGATTCTCTATAAAGCTCATTTAGACATGCACGTTTTAATCCTAACAAAACGATAACCAAATATTATATTTAATCAAATTTTATTAGTTCAAAAAGTTAATTATGGTCTTTTGAACAAAATTATATAGATTAATCTCATATTTTAAGCTTTTTACTCGGTTAAAATTCGAACGGATTCTACATAAAGCCAATTTAGACAAGCACATTTTAATACCAACAAAACAATAACCAAATGTTATTAAATCAAATTATATCAATTTAAAAAGTTAATTACGGGATTTTGATCAAAATTATATAGATTAATCTAAAATTTTCAGCTTTTTAGTCAGTTAAAATTCGAACGGATTCTCTATAAAGCCCATTTAGAAAAGCACGTTTTAATCCCAACAAAACGACAACCAAATTTCATTAAATCAAATTTTATAAGTTCAAAAAGTTAATTATGGGCTTTTGAACAAAATTATACAGATTAAGCTCAAATTTTAAGTTTTTTACTCGGTTAAAATTCAAACGGATTCTCTATAAAGCCCATTTAGACATGAAGCTTTTAATCCCAATAAATCGACAACCAAATGTTCTTAAATCAAATTTTATAAGTTCAAATAGTTAATTATGGGCTTTTGAACAAAATTATACAGATTATTCTAAAATTTTTAGCTTTTTACTCGGTTAAAATTCGAACAGATTCTCTATAAAGCCCATTTAGACAAGCACGTTTTAATCCTAACAAAACGACAACTAAATCTTATTAAATCAAATTTTATGAGTTCAAATAGTAAATTATGGGCTTTTGAACAAAATTATACAGATTAAGCTCAAATTTTATGTTTTTTACTCGGTTAAAATTCAAACGGATTCTCTATAAAGCCCATTTAGACATGCACGTTTTAATCCCAACAAAACGACAACCAAATGTTATGAAATCAAATTTAATAAGTTCAAATAGTTAATTGTGGGCTTTTGAACAAAATTATACAAATTATTCTAAAATTTTCAACTTTTTACTCCGTTAAAATTCGAACGGATTCTCTATAAAGCCCATTTAGACATGCACGTTTTTATCCCAACAAAATGAAAATCAAATATTATTAAATCAAATTTTATGTGTTCAAATAGTTAATTATGGGCGTTTGAAAACAATTATACAGATTAATATCAATTTTTAAGTTTTTTACTCGGTTAAAATTTGAACGGATTCTCTATAAAGCTCATTTAGAAATGCACGTTTTAATCCCAACAAAACGATAAACCAAATGTTATTAAATCAAATTTTATGAGTTCAAAAAGTTAATTATGGGCGTTTGAACAAAATTGTACAAATTAATCTCAATTTTTAAGCTTTTTAATACGTTAAAATTAGAACGGATTCTCTAAAAAGCCCATTTAGACATGCACGTTTTAATCCCTACAAAATGATAACCAAATGTTTTTAAATAAAATTTTATTAGTTCAAAAAATTAATTATGGGCTTTTAAACAAAATTATACAGATTAATCTCAAATTTTAAGCATTTTACTCGGTTAAAATCGAACGGATTCTCGATAAAGCCCATTTAGACAATTAGGTTTTAATCCCAACAAAACGATAACTAAATATTAATAAATCAAATTTTATGAGTTCAAATAGCTAATTATGGGTGTTTGAACAAAATTATACAGATTATTTCAATTTCTAAGCTTTTTACTCGATTAAAATTCAAACGGATTCTCTATAAAGCTCATTTAGACATGCAAGTTTTAATCCCAACAAAACGATAACCAAATATTATATTAAATCAAATTTTATTAGTTCAAAAAGTTAATTATGGTCATTTGAATAAAATTATATAGATTAATCTCAAATTTTAAGCTTTTTACTCGGTTAAAATTCGAACGGATTCTACATAAAGCCAATTTAGACAAGCACGTTTTAATACCAACAAAACGATAACCAAATGTTATTAAATCAAATTTTATCAGTTTAAAAAGTTAATTATGGGATTTTGATCAAAATTATATAGATTAATCTAAAATTTTCAGCTTTTTAGTCAGTTAAAATTCAAACGGATTCTCCATAAGGCCCATTTAGACAAACATGTTTTAATCCCAACAAACGACAAACAAATGTTATTAAATTAAATTTTATAAGTTTAAATAGTTAATTATGGGTTTTGAAAAAAATTAATAGATTAATCTAAAACTTTCAGCTTTTTACTTGGTTAAAATTCGAACGGATTCTCCATAAAGCCTATTTAGAAATGCACGTTTTAATCCCAACAAAACGATAACCAAATGTCATTAAATTAAATTTTATGTGTTCAAAAAGTTAATTCTGGGCTTTTAAAAAAATATATACAAATCAATCTCAAATTTTAAACTTTTTACTCGGTTAAAATTCGAACGGATTCTTCATAAAGACCATTTAGACATGCACGTTTTAATCCCAACAAGTTAATTATGGGCTTTTGAACAAAATTATACAGATCAATCTCAAATTTTAAGCTTTTTATTCGGTTAAAATTCGAACGAATTCTCCATAAAGCTAATTTAGACAACCACGTTTTAATCCCAACAAAATTATAACCAAATGTTATTAAATCAAATTCTATGAGTTGAAAAAGTTAATTATGGGGTTTTGAACAAAATTATATAGATTAATCTGAAATTGTAAGCTTTTTACTCAGTTAAAATTCGAACGGATTCTCTATAAGGCCCATTTAGACAAGCACGTTTTAATCCCAACAAAACGAAAACAAAGTCTTATTAAATAAAATTTTATTATTTAAAATAATTAATTATGGGCGTTTAAACAAAATTATATAGATTACTCTCATTTTTTAAGCTTTTTACTCGGTTAAAATTCGAATAGATTCTCTATAAATCCCATTTAGACATGCACGTTTTAATCCCAACTAAACGATAACCAAATGTTATTAAATCAAATTTTAAGAGTTCAAATTGTTAATTATGGGCGTTTGAACAAAATTATACAGATTAATTCAAATTTTAAGCTTTTTACTCGATTAAAATTCGAACGGATTCTCCATAAAGCCCATTTAGACAAGCACGTTTTAATCCCAACAAAACGATAACCCAATGTTATTAAATAAAATTTTATGAGTTCAAAAAGTTAATTATGGGCTTTTGAACAAAATTATACAGATTAATCAAAAATGTTGAACTTTTTACTCAGTTAAAATTCGAACAAATTCTCTATAAGACCCATTAAGACAAGCACGTTTTAATCCCAACAAAACGACAATCAAATGTTATGAAATCAAATTATATGAGTTAAAATAGTTAATTATGGGTTTTGAACAAAATTAATAGATTAATCTAAAATTTTCTGCTTTTTACTCGGTTAAAATTCGAACGGATTCTCGATAAAGCCCATTTAGACATGCACGTTTTAATCCCAACAAAACGATAACCAAATGTTATTAAATCAAATTTTATGAGTTCAAAAAGTTAATTATGGGATTTTGAACAAAATTATACAGATCAATCTCAAATTTTTAGCTTTTTACTCGGTTAAAATTCTAACGGATTCTCCATAAAGCTAATTTAGACAAGCACATTTTAATCCCAACAAAATCATAACCAAATTTTATTAAATAAAATTTATGAGTTCAAAAAGTTAATTATGGGCTTTTGAACAAAATTATGCAGATTAATCTAAAATTTTCAGCTTTTTACTCTGTTAAAATCCGACGGATTATCTATAAGGCCCATTTAGACAAGCACGTTTTAATCCCAACAAAACGAAAACAAAATCTTATTAAATAAAATTTTATGATTTCAAATAGTTAATTATAGGCGTTTGTACAAAATTATACAGATTAATCTAAATTTTTAAGGATTTTAATCGGATAAAATTCAAACGGATTCTTTATAAAGCCCATTTAAACATGCACGTTTTAATCCCAACAAAACGTTAACCAAATGTTATTAAATCAAATTTTATGAGTTCAAAAAGTTAATTATGGGCTTTTAAAAAAAATTATACATATTAATCTAAAATTTTCAGCTTTTTACTCGGTTAAAATTCGAACGGATTCTCTGTAAGGCCCATTTAAACAAGCATGTTTTAATCCCAACAAAACGACAACCAAATGTTATTAAATCAAATTTTATGACTTCAAATAGTTAATTGTGGGTGCTTGAAAAAAAAATATAGATTAATCTCAATTTTTAAGCTTTTTACTAGATTAAAATTCGAAAGGATTCTCCATAAAGTCCATTTAGACATGGACGTTTTAATCCAAACAAAAAGATAACCAAATGTTATTAAATCAAATTTTATGAGTTCAAAAAGTTAATTATGGGATTTTGAAAAAAATTATATAGATTAATCTAAAATTTTCAGATTTTTACTCGGTTAAAATTCGAACGGATTCTCTATAAGGCCCATTTAGACAAACATGTTTTAATCCCAACAACACGACAACCAAATGTTATTAAATCAAATTTTATGAGTTCAAATAGTTAATTATGGGTGTTTGAACAAACTTTTACAGATTAATCTCAATTTTTAAGCGTTTTACTTGGTTAAAATTTGAACGGATTCTCCATAAAGCCCATTTAGAGAAGCACGTTTTATTCCCAACAAAACGATAACCGAATGTTATTAAATCAAATTTTATGAGTTGAAAAAGTTAATTATGGGCTTTTGAACAAAATTATATAGATTAATCTAAAATTTTCAGCTTTTTACTCGGTTAAAATTCAAATGGATTCTCTATAAGGCCCGTATAGACAAGCATGTTTTAATCCCAACAAAACGACAATCAAATGTTATTAAATCAAATTTTATGAGTTCAAATAGTTAATTATGGGTTTCGAACAAAATTATACAGATTAATCTAAAATTTTTAGATTTTTCCTCGGTTAAAATTCGAACGGATTTTGTATAAAGCCCATTTAGACAAGCATATTTTAATCACAACAAAACGACAACCAAATGTTATTAAATCAAATTTTATGAGTTCAGATAGTTAATTATGTGCTTCTAAACAAAATTATACATATTAATCTAAAATTGTAAGCTTTTTACTCGGTTAAAATTCGAACGGATTCTCTATAAAGCCCATTTTGACAAGCACGTTTTAATCCCAAGAAAATGACAACCAATTGTTATTAATTCAAATTTTATGAGTTCAAAAAGTTAATTATGGGTTTTGAAAAAAATTATACAGATTAATTTTAAATTTTAAGTTTTTTACTCGGTTAAAATTCGGATGGATTCTCCATAAAGCCCATTTAGACATCCACGTTTTAATCACAACAAAACGACAACCAAATGTTATTAAATAAAATATTATGAGTTCAAATAGTTAATTTTGGGTAGTTAATTTTGGGTTTTGAACAAAATTATACAAATTAATCTAAAATTTTCAGCTTTTTACTCGGTTAAAATTCGAACGGATTCTCTATAAGGCCCATTTAGATAAGCATGTTTTAATCCCAACAAAACGAAAACCAAATGTTATTAAATCAAATTTTATGATTTTAAATAGTTAATTATGGGTGTTTGAACAAAATTATACAGATTAATCTCATTTTTTAAGCTTTTTATTCTGTTAAAATTTGAACGGATTCTCCATAAAGCCCATTTAGACAAGCACGTTTTAATCCCAACAAAACGATAACCGAATGTTATTAAATCAAATTTTATGAGTTGAAAAAGTTAATTATGGGCATTTGAACAAAATTATATAGATTAATCTAAAATTTTCATCTTTTTACTCGGTTAAAATTTGAACGGATTCTCTATAAGGCCCATCTAGACAAGCATGTTTTAATCCCAACAAAACGACAATCAAATGTTATTAAATCAAATTTTATGAGTTCAAATAGTTTTTTTTGAAGGAAAGGGCCTCATTAAAAAAACCTATAGCCAGTCACCTCGAGAGGTGGGAAGGCCCCTTTGGGGAAAAGAGTACCCAGGATTTTATTGAGAAGAGGAGGAGAACCTCTCTGAATTTACAGAAGCCCGAATATAATCGGGAAAATTACAATCAAAAGAACAAGAAAGAAAAGAACGCAAAGTCCTTGTAGCTAAGACATGGGCTACAACGTTTGCATCTCTAGGTACATAACAAATCTTACAATCAAGCAAAGTACTAAGAGTGGAGCGGATGCGAGACACCAAATGTTGCACCGAGGAAAGATCTTGGTGATGAGTGTTGTTAACCTTGTTGGCAATTGAAGCAAAATCAGTTTTGATGATCACATTTGTCCATCCATTAGCAACAACAAATTTTAAAACTTCCAGAACAGCAAGAGCCTCCACAGAAGCTGGATCCGGGTAGACGAGAGGCATAGAGAAACCACCAAGGACGGAACTAGAAGAATCACGAGCGATGATGCCTACAGCTGCACCCCTTAACACGGAATTCTCTATAAGGCCCATTTAGACAAACATGTTTTAATCCCAACAAAACGACAACCAAATGTTATTAAATCAAATTTTATGAGTTCAAATAGTTAATTATGGGCGTTTGAACAAAATTTTACAGATTAATCTCAATTTTTAAGCTTTTTACTCGGTTAAAATTTGAACGGATTCTCCATAAAGCCCATTTAGACAAGCACGTTTTATTCCCAACAAAACGATAACCGAATGTTATTAAATCAAATTTTTTTGAGTTCAAAAAGTTAATTATGCGATTTTGAATAAAATTATATAGATTAATCTAAAATTTTCAGCTTTTTACTCGGTTAAAATTCGAACGGATTCTCTATAAGGCCCGTATAGAAAAGCATGTTTTAATCCCAAGAAAACAACAATCAAATGTTATTAAATCAAATTTTATGAGTTCAAATAGTTAATTTTGGGTTATGAACAAAATTATACTGATTACTCTAAAATTTTTAGATTTTTCCTCGGTTAAAATTCGAACGGATTTTGTATAAAGCCCATTTAGACAAGCATGTTTTAATCACAACAAAACGACAATCAAATGTTATTAAATCAAATTTTATGAGTTCAGATAGTTAATTATGGGCTTTTAAACAAAATTATACATATTAATATAAAATTGTAAGCTTTTTACTCGATTAAAATTCGAATAGATTCTCTGTAAAGCCCATTATGACAAGCACATTTTAATCCCAAGAAAACGATAACCAATTGTTATTAATTTAAATTTTATGAGTTCAAAAAGTTAATTATGGGTTTTGAACAAAATTATACATATTAATTTCAAATTTTAAGTTTTTTACTCGGTTAAAATTTGGATGGATTCTCCATAAAGCCCATTTAGACATCCACATTTTAATCCCAACAAATTGACAACTAAATGTTATTAAATAAAATATTATGAGTTCAAATAGTTAATTTTGGGTAGTTAATTTTGGGTTTTGAACAAAATTATACAAATTAATCTAAAATTTTCAGCTTTTTACTCGGTTAAAATTCGAACAGATTCTCTATAAAGCCCATTTAGACAAGCACGTTTTAATCATAACAAAACGACAACCAAATATTATTAAGCAAAATTTTCTGAGTTCAAATAGTTAATAATGGGAGATTGAGCAAAATTATACAGATTAATCTCAATTTTTAAGCTTTTTTACTCGGTTAAAATTCGAACGGATTCTCCATAAAGCCCATTTAGAAAAGCACGTTTTAATCCCAACAAAACGATAACCGAATGTTATTAAATCAAATTTTATGAGTTGAAAAAGTTAATTAAGGGCTTTTGAACAAAATTATATAGATTAATCTAAAATTTTCAGCTTTTTACTCGGTTAAAATTCGAACGGATTCTCTATAAGTCCCATTTAGACAAGCATGTTTTAGTCCCAATAAAACGAAAACCAAATGTTATTAAATCAAATTTTATGAGTTCAAATAGTTAATTATGGGCGTTTGAATAAAATTATACAGATTAATCTCAATTTTTAAGCTTTTTACTCGGTTAAAATTCGAACGGATTCTCCATAAAGCCCATTTAGACAAGCACGTTTTAATCCCAACAAAACGATAACCGAATGTTATTAAATCAAATTTTATGAGTTGAAAAAGTTAATTATGGGCTTTTGAACAAAATTATATAGATTAATCTAAAATTTTTAGCTTTTTACTTGATTAAAATTCGAACGGATTCTCTATAACGCCCATATAGACAAGCATGTTTTAATCCCAACAAAAAGACAATCAAATGTTATTAAATCAAATTTTATGAGTTCAAATAGTTTTTTTTGAAGGAAAGGGCCTCATTAAAAAAAAACTATAGCCAGTCACCTCGAGAGGTGGGAAAGCCCCTATAGGGAAAAGAGTACCCAGGATTTTATTGAGAAGAAGAGGAGAACCTCTCTGAATTTACAGAAGCCCGAATATAATCGGGAAAGTTACAATCAAAAGAACAAGAAAGAAAAGAACGCAAAGTCCTTGTAGCTAAGACATGGGCTACAACGTTTGCATCTCTAGGTACATAACAAATCTTACAATTAGGCAAAGTACCAAGAGTGGAGCGGATGCGAGACACCAAATGTTGCACCGTGGAAAGAACTTGGTGATGAGTGTTGTTAACCTTGTTGGCAATTGAAGCAGAATCAATTTTGATGATCACATTTGTCCATCCATTAGCAACAACAAATTTTAAACCTTCCAGAATGGCAAGAGCCTCCGCAGAAGCTGGATCCGGGTAGACGAGAGGCATAGAGCAACCACCAAGGACGGAACTAGAAGAATCCCGAGCGATGATGCCTACAGCCGCACCCCTTAACACGGGATTCTCTATAAGGCTCATTTAGACAAACATGTTTTAATCCCAACAAAACGACAACCAAATGTTATTAAATCAAATTTTATGAGTTCAAATAGTTAATTATGGGCGTTTGAACAAAATTTTACAGATTAATCTCAATTTTTAAGCGTTTTACTCGGTTAAAATTTGAACAGATTCTCCATAAAGCCCATTCAGACAAGCACGTTTTATTCCCAACAAAACGATAACCGAATTTTATTAAATCAAATTTTATGAATTCAAAAAGTTAATTATGGGATTTTGAACAAAATTATATAGATTAATCTAAAATTTTCAGCTTTTTACTCGATTAAAATTCGAACGGATTCTCTATAAGGCCCGTATAGACAAGCATGTTTTAATCCCAACAAAACGACAATCAAATGTTATTAAAACAAATTTTATGAGTTCAAATAGTTAATTATGGGTTATGAACAAAATTATACAGATTAATCTAAAATTTTTAGGTTTGTCCTCGGTTAAAATTTAAACGGATTCTGTATAAAGCCCATTGAGACAAGCATGTTTTAATCATAACAAAACGACAACCAAATGTTATTAAATCAAATTTTATGAGTTCAGATAGTTAATTATGGGCTTTTAAACAAAATTATACATATTAATCTAAAATTGTAAGCTTTTTACTCGGTTAAAATTCGAACGGATTCTCTGTAAAAGCTCATTTTGACAAGCACGTTTTAATCCCAAGAAAACAACAACCAATTGTTATTAATTCAAATTTTATGAGTTCAAAAAGTTAATTATGGGTTTTGAACAAAATTATACAGATTAATTTCAAATTTTAAGCTTTTTACTCGGTTAAAATTCGGATGGATTCTCCATAAAGCCCATTTAGACATCCACGTTTTAATCCCAACAAATTGACAACTAAATGTTATTAAATAAAATATTATGAGTTCAAATAGTTAATTTTGGGAAGTTAATTTTGGGTTTTGAACAAAATTATACAAATTAATCTAAAATTTTCAGCTTTTTACTCGGTTAAAATTCGAACGGAATCTCTATAAAGCCCATTTAGACAAGCACGTTTTAATCATAATAAAACGACAACCAAATATTATTAAACCAAATTTTTTGAGTTCAAATAGTTAATTATTGGCGATTGAGCAAAATTATACAGATTAATCTCAATTTTTAAGCCTTTTACTCGGTTAAAATTCGAACGGATTCTCTGTAAAGCCCATTTTGATTAGCACGTTTTAATCCCAAGAAAACGACAACCAATTGATATTAATTCAAATTTTATGAGTTCAAAAAGTTAATTATGGGTTTTGAACAAAATTGTACAGATTAATTTCAAATTTTAAGCTTTTTACTCGGTTAAAATTCGGATGGATACTCCATAAAGCCAATTTAGACATCCACGTTTTAATCCCAACAAAACGACAACCAAATGTTATTAAATAAAATATTATGAGTTCAAATAGTTAATTTTGGGTTTTGAACAAAATTATACAAATTAATCTAAAATTTTCAGCTTTTTACTCGGTTAAAATTCGAACGAATTCCCTATAAAGCCCATTTAGACAAGGACGTTTTAATCATAACAAAACAACAATAAAATATTATGAAACCAAATTTTCTGAGTTCAAATGGTTAATTATGGGCGATTGAGAAAAATTAAACAGATTAATCTCAATTTTTATGCTTTTTACTCGGTTAAAATTCGAACGGATTCTCCATAAAGCCCATTTAGAAAAGCACGTTTTAATCCCAACAAAACGATAACCGAATGTTATTAAATCAAATTTTATGAGTTGAAAAAGTTAATTATGGGCTTTTGAACAAAATTATATAGATTAATCTAAAATTTTCAGTTTCTTACTCGGTTAAAATTCGAAGGGATTCTCTATAAGGCCCATTTAGACAAGCATATTTTAATAAAAAAAAACGAAAACCAAATGTTATTAAATCAAATTTTATGTGACACCCCCACCCCGGGCCGGTAGGAAAGGGGCGTCACCGATCCTTGAGCACTCCGATAACCCGGCCCGGACAACGGTTTACCAACTTAACTTAACTTGAAAGTACTGATTTTAGGGGTAATTTAAAACTTTTTCCTATTACTAGGCCTTTAAACCACTTAGCAACTTATATTCATTACTAAACATACCCGAAGCCTATTGTTCATTCAATAGTTCTATAATTCATTTATCCATTGCATATGACAATATCAATAATTCATCCATTTCATTCCATAGCATGTAATCCATTACAAAATATACATACATATTAAACATATCAAATGTGTCATCATTCTTAAGTTATACAAAACTAAGCCCCAAGCTACCGAAATGATTTACTATATACAAACCGTCTAAAGTAATCAAAATGCATGGTCTAACTAAACAAGACTAGCCACCACTAGAAGATACAAAAAGATCATACTTGGCTTGTGAAGCTTGCCGATCCGAGCGATGGAAATCCGGGACCGAGCTATTAATCGATCGACCTGAAATGTTTGGGAAGAGCGAAGGGACCGGGGGTAAGTACATAAGGTACTTAGTGAGGTAACAAAAACAAAGAATCAAAACAATCCAAGACAATCCAAACATGTATCAAAACAATCCAAGACAATCCAAATATGTATCATATGCCATGTAAGTTCTCATATACCATAACATACCAAGTTCAAGTACACATATTCCAAATCAATATATAACAATTCAATCCAAGGATCAACATGTAACAATCCAATAAGTAATATGCCAATAACAATTGCATTTTCATAAAAAGTAATCATGCTTGCATTTAACTAACAATTATAGTGCAATTTAAGTTCGAGTTAATTAAATCATTACAACCATCTTGGTATTTAGCTAGAAGATAATCGAATCTCCAACCAACTGTCGCCACAATATGCACCTATAGTGCTGGTCAAACCCTCCTACTGTCGCCAATGACCAAAAACATACCCTCCGTCTGTCGCCAATAAGGGCCAATTGCCCCGGACCGAAGTCCTACCCGATACAATGAGCTCTAGATTCTAAGGCATGCCTTCCTATCTAACTAACTAGGTACCAAGGTTGTCTATTACCAATTTAAGCATATCAATCCAATATTCAATATCATTTCAATAACACGGTCCTCATAGACCAAGCCTCTTAGGCCATTGTGCCTAGGCTCATAAGAATTCATTTCATGTCATTTCATATACATTGCATTAAACATGCCAAGCACATTTAAAATCAGAACTTTAATTGCATGGAACAAATGCATGTACACGTACCTTGCATCCCAAGCTTAAGCATGCCATTCATACCTCGGCATATGCAATGCATGGGTATGAACAAACCAAAACAATTACTTAATAAGCAATACATATTCAATCAACATGCTAACAAATAACATGGCAACAAACAAGTTTTCATAACATTTCACTCTTCCCTTAAAGATTAGTCAAGTTTGTATTAAGTCATATTTCATACCGGTTTAATCATAAACAACCAAAAATCAGAATTGGGTTAGGACCTAGTCCCAACCCCAAAGAAAGTCACACTCACAAACAATCCAAGCAAAACTCCTAAGGATTATGGATGATTGGCCCCTTGCTCCTTCTTTTGGCAAGCTCTTGCCTCAACTCTTCCTCACTATCCAATTCTTTAGAAACCTCTAAAACACACAAAAGCACATACACATCATCAAAATACATTCGAACTACACATTTCATAATTAACAACTCTAAAACAACCAAAACAATAGAGTTATACCCCTGGACAGATTGTACAATGCTCACTAAACTATTTTTATCTTTTGATCCACATGTCCAAAAATTGCCCACTTTACCTCGTTTTAAAGCTAACGAAACCATCTTTTGAACCATAGAAAGCTTGAATTTTTCCTACGAACCCATCAATACCAGTTTTCAATTTAAAGACACAGTAGTGCTGTTTCGGGACAGCCTGGACCAATCTTTTTGTTTCTCTTATATCTCCTAATTTACAAGGGCAAACGAGGTGAGGTTTTTTTCTAATTAAAGTAGACTCATCCAAGTTCTAGACTGTTCAATCCCAGCCCTAAATTCCTTGTACATTATTCTAGGGAATTTTTTGAAGTTACTGTCCAGAACAGGGCCTATTCTGGACAGATTTCACCTACATCACTTCTAGCTCAAAATTCATCAACCTTATCACCAATTCAACTCATCCAACACTTGTAAACTTTAATAGACTCAATTTCAAGCACATTTTGCCTATACAAACATTTTTAATTTTGCATTTCAACAAAGTTATCAGCTCATTTTATGAAGCTACCTAAATATCACCTATAAGCTAGTCCAAAGCACTTTACCAATTCTAACACTTCCTTTCCTTCATCTTTTCAACCAAAACACCTACAACTTAATTTCCTCACTTATAACACATTATCCTATGAACTAAATATTGAATTTCCAGATTCAACAAAAATAATTAAGTCCACTAATTTCTCAATTCTTACAAAACAGTCCAAAAATCACATTTAGCACTTAATTCACTACCAAACTTTCTCATGCTTCATTCCACTTCAAATCAGTCCACATAAAACCATTTTAAGCATCCTAACATCAAAATCCTTCATAAATTTAACCACAAAACAGTCCCTACAACTTTCCAAATCCATGCAACTTAGTCCTTAAGCTCAAAAACTCAACAATTATAACAACATGGATTTTCCAGCAACATGCATTCAACTTCTAACTTAAAAATAAGCTAACTAAGAGCAACACAATAAATTTTCCAGCCATGGAATTCAAGCTAACAACCTTCAACTTCATTTTTAACTAAGCTTAGAAGAAGAAAAACACCGTACCTTGCTTATTTGACCTCCCTAATCAAAAATCTTGCTTCCAACCTTCAAAATCTCCCTTAAAATATCACATGCAAGGCAAGCAAACTTTTTCTCTCTAACTTTCTCCCTTGGTCGGCCAAGAGAAGTGAAAATGGAGAAGGAAGATGACAAATAGGACTTTCTCTCTCCCACTATGACATATAATCATCATTTTCCCCTTTTCTTATTTTTTTTAATTCAAACAAAATTTCTAATTGGGGGACAAGAGGGTGGCCGGCCAAGAGAGGTCTTGCCATGTGTGCAAGGCCTCCAACTTCTTAAAAACTTACATGCAATCTCACCTCTTTTGAATTTTCACTTTTTGGTCCTTTTTCAAATTGGTCTCTAATTTTCAAATTTATTCAATTTATTCACTAAATTTTGAATTTATTAAGCTCTAATTTAATTTATTTAGTCCTTAACTTCTAGGCTATGTTTAGGATATTACAATTTATGAGTTCAAATAGTTAATGATGTGCGTTTGAACAGAATTATACAGATTAATCTCAATTTTTAAGCTTTTTACTCGGTTAAAATTCGAACGGATTCTCTATAAAGCCCATTTAGACAAGCACGTTTTAATCCCAACAAAACGATAACCGAATGTTATTAAATCAAATTTTATGAGTTGAAAAAGTTAATTATAGACTTTTGAACAAAATTATATAGATTAATCTAAAATTTTCAGCTTTTTACTCGGTTAAAATTCTAACGGATTCTCTATAAGGCCCATTTAGACAAGCATGTTTTAATCCCAACAAAACGAAAACCAAATATTATTAAATCAAATTTTATGAGTTCAAATAGTTAATTATGGGCGTTTGAACAAAATTATACAGATTAATCTCGAATTTTAAGCTTTTTACTCGGTTAAAATTCGAACGGATTCTCCATAAAGCCCATTTAGACAAGCACATTTTAATCCCAACAAAACGATAACCGAATATTATTAAATTAAATTTTATGAGTTGAAAAAGTTAATTATGGACTTTTGAAAAAAATTATATAGATTAATCTAAAATTCTCAGCTTTTTACTCGGTTAAAATTCGAACGATTTCTCTATAACGCCCATATAGACAAGCATATTTTAATCCCAACAAAACGACAATAAAATGTTATTAAATCAAATTTTATGAGTTCAAATAGTTTTTTTTTGAAGGAAAGGGCCTCATTAAAAAAAACCTATAGCTAGTCACCTCGAGAGGTGGGAAGGCCCCTTTGGGGAAAGAGTACCCAGAATTTTACTGAGAAGAAGAGGAGAACCTCTCCGAATTTACAGAAGCCCGAATATAATCAGGAAAGTTACAATCAAAAGAACAAGAAAGAAAAGAATGCAAAGTCCTTGTAGCTAAGACATGGGCTACAACATTTGCATCTCTAGGTACATAACAAATCTTACAATCAGGCAACATACCAAGAGTGGAGCAGATGCGAGACACCAAATGTTGCACCGTGGAAAGATCTTGGTGATGAGTGTTGTTAACCTTGTTGGCAATTGAAGCAGAATCAGTTTTGATGATCACATTTGTCCATCCATTAGCAACAACAAATTTTAAACCTTCCAGAATAGCAAGAGCCTTCGCAGAAGCTGGATTCGGGTAGACGAGAGGCATAGAGCAACCACCAAGGACGGAACTAGAAGAATCCCGAGCGATGATGCCTATAGTCGTACCCCTTAACACGGGATCAAAGGCACCATCTGTATTAATCTTGACGAAACCAGGGTCCGATTTCGTCCATCTAGCTTGAGCAAAAGTGGGCTCAGCTCATCGAGAACGTAAATGGGAGGAATCATTAACTGATGTATAGTCATGGAATAGTTCTTGTGCATTAGAAACATTTAACCAAACCGGTTGGAGATGGTTGTTATGGACAAAGTCATTACGGCGATTCCATAAATTCCAAAGGATCGTAATAAGGAAGGAAAATTGATGTAAGGAAAAAAAACCAACTACTTCAGAGAGCCACTGGTGGGGGGAGATAAGGGTATTGGAGAAAATTCGAGTAGAGAGCCCTGCTAATTGGAGAGCCTCCTTGGCAATAGGACAATCCCTCATAGCGTGGAGCGTGGTTTCAATAGCCATGTTCCAAATCGGGCATACCCCGGTACTAAGATTAGCCTAGAGGATTTTATGGCCAGATGGGAGTGCATCATGACATAAACGCTATCCAAAGGAACGAACCTTAGGTAGAGTAGGCAGTTTAGATCGAATTTTCCAAAGTTTAGAGGGCCTATTAACTGGCCCTAGATGCAACTGCAAAAATTGGTAACCAGACCGTACCGTATAGATGCCAGAGTCAAGGTGACCCCAAAGGGTGGTGTCTTTTATGTCATTAATAATCGATACATTAAGGATGGTGTTAGCATCTTGATGGGAGAAGTAATCTCTTACTTTTGATTCATCCCATTGGGGTAGGTTAGGTACCATGAAGGTACCTGCTCGAAGAGGGACTTCATCATTCACCTCATAATCACCATAAAGGTGTACAGGCTGAGAGTCACCCCAGTTGTCAAAGTGGATCTAAACATGACTGGACATGCCTGGCCGTTTGAAGAAACCATTGCGAAGTTTAGAGATAGCTATGCTAGGACCTTTCCAGGAAAAGAAAGATCTTTGAGTGTGATCAGATTCAAGGATAGAACCCGTTGGGTAGTACTTGCATTTGTAGACCTGACTAAAGAGGTTATCAGGTTCACAAATCAAACGCCAGATTTGTTTTCCTAGTAAAGCAATATTGAAGTGGTGTAGATCACAAAAGCCTACACCTCCTGCTGCTTTCGATAGACAGATAGTGTCCCAAGGGAGCATATGCCAACCTCGTTTGTCAGCTTTCCCAGACCACCAATATCGGCCTATCGAAGTGGTCATGTCATCAATAATATTTTATGGTAGAAGGTAGCAAGACATAACATACTGAGGTATAGATTGTATGACTGATTTGATGAATATTTCTCTACCACTAAAGGAGAGGAGATGTTTATCCCATTTACTCAGGCGAGTATTCATTTTTTCCCCAGTGAACCCCAAGGCTGTTGTCTTGTTCTTTCCTATTAGGAGAGGGACTCCCAGATAAATACCTGGATCATCCACTTCTCTTACATGAAGGATAGCATTTATTTCCGACCGAAGCAACATGGAAGTTTTCTGAGAAAAGAAAATAATAGACTTTTCAAAATTCACCGCCTGCCCAGACGAAGTAGTGTAAGTATGTAAAGCATCCTTAAGGCGTTGAGCTTCTGTAGTTGTATTTTTAATGAATACAACATAGTCATCTGCAAAAAGGAGGTGGTTGACGCATGGCCCATTCCTGTTGGCACAAAGTTCAGGGAGGTTACCATTTGTTTGCTCAGCATTGAGCAATGCTGAAAGGCCTTGAGTATAGAAAAGAAACAAGAAAGGGGAGAAAAGGTCCCCTTGCCGTAACCCTCTATAGGGTTTAAAAGGTCGTGAAAGGGAGTCGTTGATACGTACTTGAAAAGATACTGAAGATACACACCTCATAATAAGGGAAACACAACTGGAGTTGAATCCTAGACGAATCATAATTTGTTCTAGAAAAGGTCATTCAACATGGTCGAAAGCCTTTTCCATGTCTAGCTTTAAGCTAGCACCTTTTGCAAGAGATATTTCATCAGTATTTAAAGTATGGATGAGCTCATGGGCAATAAGGATGTTGTCAGTAATGTTCCTTCCTTGAACAAAAGCAGCTTGATTGCCACTGATACATAAGGGTATGATAGATTTTAGACGGTTAACAAGTACTTTCGATACAATTTTATAGATGACTGTGCAAAGGCTAATAGGTCTGAGATGGCGCATTGTAGTGGGATCGCCGATTTTGGGGATAAGAACAATGATAGTACGATTGACCTCTTACATATTAATTGACCCTCTTAGGAGCTCGAGGCAGAGGTTTGTAAAGTCCTGGCCAAGGATATCCCAATGCTTCCTGAAGAAACCACATGGGAATCCATCAACTCTCGGGGCTTTCCTCGGGTTAATATCATGAAAAGCAATGGTTACTTCATCTGCTATGAAATCCTTATTAAGATTATTGTTCATTGATTCGATAACAATAGTGGGAATGTTATCCAAGATGGAAGAGGCAATAGTAGGAGAGGAAGACGTAAAAAGGTTTTCAAAGTAATTAATAGCAGTAGACATGATGTCATCTGTATGTGTTTTCCATATATTCTGGTTGTTTAGAAGTCCAACAATATGATTCTTCCGTCGTCAGCTATATGCTCTGGCATAGAAAAAAGAAGTATTTTTGTCACCGTGTTCTAACCAGTGTGTCCGAGCTCGTTGAGCCCAATAGATTTCCTTCGCATTTAGCAAGCAATCAAGCTCACTTTTAGCAGAAATAAAGTTGTGGATTTCCGTATCAGAAAGATGTCGTGATACGCTCCAACTCTCCAAAGATGCTTGTAGAGAGAAGCTTTGATTGCCCGGACCTTAGAATGCAAGCAAGCCTTATATCACGCTTGTTTCCTGAACAAAAGAATGTTAAAAGATGCTAGAAATAAGATAAGAATGATTCAAGAAGGGGTTATGGTGTGGAGGATGTTGATGGTTGATTAAGGAAGGAAATAGAGGTGTTTAAGTGATGTAAATGATATGAAAGGATATAAAAAGGATTGGTGGACGAAAATGGAAGATGGGTGGTGGTTATGGGGTGTTGGAATGATAGTATTCAAAGGGGCAAAGGTTGAACTTATGTTATAGGAACATAAACCCAATCTAGTTGTAACTCTGAGGGTGGTAGATGCACTTAGACCTCTTGGAAATGTAATTCCATAAACCTAAAGTATAAAGGATGGAGGGTGATGCCACAAATCAAAGATATGATTTGATAAGTTGATAAAGTTCTAAAAAGAACAAGAATGAGAGATTAACTCACAAACTAAATAATCTGATTCAAAGTTGTTGTTTGAAATGCCAAAATGGCTACATATTTATAGGAAATGAAAGGGTGTGGACAAGGGACATTTCCCTTTGAAAGGGTGGCCGAATAGTGGCCTTGGTGTCTGTTCAATTGGTGGTGTCTCCCTCTTTAATCATTCGGTTGAATGGTGTCTCCTCCCAATAATTGTTGTAACTTTTCGGTTTAAAATTCCAGCCTGCACAGTCTACAGTAAATTGGACATATCTCGAGTTCCCGATATCGGATTGATGAGATTCAACATACGCTGGAAAGATAAGAGACAGAGGAACAACTTTCATGAAGACACCAAAGTCCAATTCTACACGTATCCTTCTCGAAAGCGGCACACAAATAGACCATCATGAATCTGTCCAATGAAGAGTGCTATCTCTTTGTTTTGGCGCCCAAAGCATGTTTCCCTCCATGTTGGTCGGTTGTGTCTCTTTGGGAGGGAACATGTTCTTCCATGGTTGAGTTGAAGGTTGTAGGGTGAGCTAAGATGAGCTGGATGAACTAAGGTTGAGCTGGGTTGAGCTGAGCTAGCTAGCTGATTTAGCTAGCTGAAAGTTCACCATCTTTGAGTGATGATTTGAGCTGAATGGCTAACCCCCTAGCTGAGTGAACTTATCCTTAGGGCCATAATACTCTCCTCAATCCATAAGAGTGTGTAGAAGCTGATCCGAATCCCATATGGATGGAAATTCACCATTTTTCGTTTTGAGCTCATTCTGGATTCGTGAGGTGGAATGAAGCTAGCATCCACTTCATTGCGCTGCCTAGGAGTGTTTGGTATATTTTAGTGTTGATCGGAAGCTGGTAAGTGCCTCAAACAACGATTCTTTGTTTTGAGCTCAAATGGTGCATTCGAGCTAAAACGGAGCTGGCCAATAATCCCTTAAGCTATGTTTAACATAACCTGCAAAGAAACAACTTAAACTAATAAGTGTGATGTTACTAAACATGTGTTGAATATTAATAATGCATAATATAAGCTAGATAAAGCTGTGGTTCAATACCAATTACTAAGTTATCAATAGTAATATAAGGAAATAAACATTATAGGTACCGTTTTGAGAGAGTGCTGGAGAGTCGCGAGATTACTCTAAATCCAGCACCATGAAGCCTACAGAAAATGCTAAACCTCTTTATTTTATAACTATGTAAAAGCACCCTTTATCAATCACACGTGGATAGGACAAAAGCCTGGACTTGGATACATTCACTTTCTGCCCTGACAACGAGCGTTGATTGATTTGCATTTCCTTATGTAAAGTGGATCAAAGGCCTCGTCTCTGTACCCTGCCGTAGAGGATGGGCCTTCAAGCGTACAAAATTCTTGTTAAGAAAAATTGGATTAAGCTTAGTCGCTGCTCACGCACGGAGCTCGCCCTCTATTCGGCAAGAACGTAGGATGTGCTGAGGGAAAACCGAACGATGACTTCGAGTTGTCAAGTCAGTAGTCCCATACCCCCCCTTAGCCTTTCGTTTTCTGTCGGAAAACACTTGAAGGAAACGAGGCAAAAGACTATGGATCGAACTTCTTTCTTAACTTAAGAGGGAACCGCTACTGCAGCCAGCGTTAATGTCTCCTTGTTGTCAATCGCGGTAGATGACTGAACACCAAACTCAATCCCAATGCTAAAAGAAAGATCTTGACTTGTGACAGGTATAATATGAGATAGCAAGCGAGTGTAGCACATTAATTGAATAAATAAAGAGGATTAAGTAGAACTCCCTGATTGGACTTGTGTGACTTAGGGTATGGGCAGAATTTAAGGTTGGGCGTGAACATATCATGTCGTTTGAGACACATATTAATAAAATCGTTCAGTTGAGTGATACGCTCATTGGACTTAATGCGTTTGTTAGATTGCCAAGTGGCTAGGAATCGTCCAATATCCTGAAGTTTCTGAAGAGTAGAGCAAGATTGGTTAGACCAAATCTCTCTAATTCGAGACAAAACTTCCGGGTTATCAGCCCAACAATTCTCATAGCGAAAAAGATTATTAGAGTGTTTGGATCTAAGAGTTTGTGATGGGTTAGTGTCCATTAAGATAGGGCAATGGTCAGAACGCTCCTGAAAGAATGATATAGCTTGGCAGTTAGGAAAGGTATTAAACCAGGCGGAGTTACCAAGGAATCTATCGATTCTTTCCATAATGGTTTCCGTATTACGACCAGATCTAGTCCATGTGAACCATCCAGACGTTGGTTTACAGTCGAAAAGATCATTCTTATCAAGACAATCTCTAAAATTATTAATTTGTGATCGCGCACGATGAGAGACGCCTTGTACAAGAAGGGTTGGATTCAATAGCTATGCAACCATGCATTCCTAACTTAAGCTTAATACGGTACATATTGTGTTTGTAGAGCAAGAACTGCCCGGGTATTGCCGAGACCCTGGCAGTTCCAACATAATATTTTCATTTTTCTCGGCAGGGTTGATCACCGTCAATCACCGCCGGAGAGTTTTTTTGCTGCTCATCCCAGCTTTTCCAGTAGAAGCCTTGGTAGATGGATGAGGCCTCTTGGTTTTGTTGCCCACATTAGAAGGTGGTGTTCGCTTGAAACCTCTATTCGAGATTCGATATAGATTTAAAAAATGAGAAAATACACAATAAGATGTGTTGGTTAAGATCTCTATCAAGGGTGGTATAATGAGAAAGAAAACAATATTGTGAAGAAGGTAAAGGGTGGATAAGAAAACGGAAGGAAAGGCATCAACAATATCAGATTGATGCCTAACCAATATAGGTGACTCAAGATGGATTATGGTTTCAAACCTAGAGAATCCCGAGTGCCATGCCGACTGATAAGTGCTCAAAAGACCATTATTTAATACACCTTTCATGGACAATAAGCACTTATCTCACACCTACTTGGACTGATATATGGACTTAATGTGAAATATTTAGATATTCTGCTATTATGACTTACAAAGATGATATCTATAGAAAATACAGAATTTACGACATCTTCTGAACTTGCAAGAATAACCAGCGCTGCCGAGGTAGAACCTGGGCCGCGGCAGCAACTGAAGCTCCAACACCAATGCTGTAGGCGATTGAAAGAGAAAAATAAGCTGGACGTTTCTAGACATGCAGCACATGGATCGGAGCTGGTTAGCACATGGAAAGTCCAAGTCAAAGACCACGAGGGAAAAGCATCTTAGTTGGAATAAACTTGGAAATATTTTATTTATAGAATTTATTTGTATCCTACTCCAAGTTGTAGTCCTACTTAGGAAGGGTTTGTCCTAGACCTAGACTATATATATACCGTAGCCGGCCATTGTTTAGAGGAGAGCCAATTTAGAGAGTTCACTCTAAGACTCATTGTTTTCTTTCTCTCAATTATGTTCTAAGTTCTCTTAGGGTTTAGGTGAAGGTTGTCGAGTACTTGTGAGAGGAGATTGTACTTTGTTCTTTATTTCAATGCAATAAAATATCAAGGTTTGCTTATCCTTTGCCATTCTTTGTTCTTGCATTCAAGCTCGGGAGAGAAGTTTGTAAGTAATCTATTTATCTAGACTCGGGAGAGTTAGATTCATGAAAGGGATAAGTACGGTATTTCAATCGTGAAATACTAACTCGGCCTAGGAATAAGTTAAGAGTTTCAGCGGCTAAAAGAAGGGTGGGATTGGTTGATGATTATAATTGATTCACGCCGGGAGGTATCATCAAGGATTGATCACCAACAGTACTTCGACTTAGGGATAAGCGGAGTCATCAAAGGACACTTTGCCGAACGTTGATAAAGTCCACCCAAGAGCAAGGGATTGCCGCGGCGGAAAGTATCGTTGCTGCCAAGGCAGTAATCTGCAGTACTGCCGAGGCAGTGATGTACAATTACATTGAGCAGAGACAAGTCAATCAAATCCATAATACAACATAACTGGATCCTGCCCTCTCTCTTAATCAGATCTCATCCTCTTTACTTAGTTTTCTTTATTCAAATTATTTAGTTTATTCAAATCCTCTCACTTGTGTTTTTATTTTATTTATCTTAACAGAGCAAGAAGACAAAAAGGAAACATATTAAGTATACCAATCCTCGAGGACACGATACTCGATAAATACTTATCACTTATTACTTGACGTGTACAATTGCACTAATTGCGCATTTATTACACGCAACAAGTTTTTGGCGCCGCTGCCGGGGATTGGCAACTAAATTTTGTTTTCTTTATTTTCTTGTTTTGTTTAGTTTTATTCTTAATTTTTATTTTACTTTAGTTTTCATTGGTGTATGACCAGGGCCAACCCAAGCAACCCGTTGTACGAGATTAATCCAGAAATTGAACGTACACGGAATAGGTTGAGGAGACAAATCCAACAAGCAATGGCAGGAAATCAAGGAGATCAGAATATACCTACTGGTAATGGAGGACTTCAGCCCGCCACCAATGCCGCAGCAACCACTACCGCAGCCACTATTGCCGTGGCAGCTCACTGTTAGAGATTTTCTGGTGGAAGATCTGAATGGATTAAACCCTGGAGTTGTTACACCAGAGATAGAAGCAACCCACTTCGAACTGAAACCTGTCATGTTCAACATGCTCAACACTATGGGACAGTTTGGTGGGTCTTTAACTGAAGATGCCAGGCAACATCTCAAGTCCTTCATGGAGATTTGCAACTCATTCAAAATCTAAGGAGTCCATGAAGATGTTTTGAGATTGAAATTGTTCCCCTAGTAACTGAGGGATAGGGAAAAAACCTGGTTTAATAGCATTCCAGCATGATCAATAGGATCTTGGAGTGAATTATGCCGTGATTTCATTACACGTTTTAATCCCACAAATTTATATGATCGTATACGTAATGAAATAACTTCTTTTCGGCAGGCAGATGATGAACCTATGTACGAGGCATGGGAGCGATATAGGGAGCTACTACACAGGTGTCCTTTGTATGGATTTCCCTTGTGGACACAAGTGACCATATTTTACAACGCCACCAATGCCCCAACCAGAATGATGTTAGATGCTTCTGCCAATGGGACACTCCTTGACAAAGCTCCTGAGGAAGCTATAGAGATTCTGAATAAACTCGCAAAGAACGATTTTCAATTCCCTACATCTAGGCGAGGAGAAGTAAGACGCCAATCCACAGTAAATGAATTAGAGACATCCAACTCAGTGGCAGCATAATTGGCCTCTCTTACTAAACTAGTTCAGAATATGCAATTACAACAGAACACACAGGAGGTTAAAGCAATAGATTCTACTGAGTATATCCAAGATGAAGAATCTAGCTTTTATGTTGGAAACTACAATAGGAATAATATGATGTCCAACACATATAACCCCTCATGGAAAAGGCACCCAAATTTTTCATGGAGCAATCCTAATAACGCCTTAAATCCAACTACTCAACCTCCAGGTTTTCAGCAGCCAATGCAACATCTGTCGCAACAGCAGGTCCAGCAGCCAATGCCGCAGCAGCAGATGCATCAGCACCAGCCCATAAGTTCACTGGAAAATTCTCTCAAAGCCTTCATGATGAAAACTGAATCATACATGGCTGAGAATAGCAATTTCATTAAAATAACTGATGATTTCATGAATAGAACGGAGATGAGGCTGCAGAATAAAGAAGCAGCAATTAAATCACTGGAAACCCAAGTTGGTCAGTTTGCTCAAAGACAGAACACTAGACCACAAGGAGGATTACCCAGCAATACTGAAGTTGCTAAGGGAATGGGCCATGAGCAATGCAAAGTAATTACTACTAGAAGTGGCCTACAACTTAAAGAGACATTAGGCAGTTCAGCAAATAAAGTCCCACCAGCAATACAAGAAGAATCAGACAAGAAGGAATTAGATGCTGCACCAACAGATCATATCTCAGAAGTCCCAAAAGGAAGCTCTGCCCCAGCAGAAACCTCGGCAGTACCTCAAAAAGCTGCCGAGACAGCAAAAGACCCAGTGGTGCCAGGTATCAAATTCAAAACTAATGAAACCCTAGAAGAGATGAGACCACCACCACCTTTCCCACAAAGGTTGAAAAAGCAAAAACAGGATCACCAATTTAAAAAGTTTCTAGATATTTTAAAGCAAGTCCACATCAACTTACCGTTCGTAGAGGCAATTGAACAAATACCTAACTATGCTAAACTCTTGAAAGATATTGTGTCTAAGAGAAAAATGATCGGTGAGTTTGAAACAGTGGCTGCAACTGAAGGATGCATGGCAATGCTGCAAAATCACATGCCACCTAAATTGAAGGACCCTGGATGTTTTACAATACCTTGTGCGATAAGCAATCATTATGAAGGAAACGCTTTATGCGACTTGGGAGCAAGCATAAACCTAATGCCTAAGTCTGTCTTCCAAAAGCTTGGAATAGGAAGGGCAAAACCTACAATAGTGCTGCTCCAATTAGCGTATAGATCCTATGTGCATCCAGAAGGAAAAATCGAGGACATACTGGTAAGGGTGGATAAATTTATTTTTCCAGCTGATTTTCATGTCCTTGATTGTGAAGCAGATGAAAATGCACCGATCATCCTTGGGAGACCTTTCCTTGCTACTAGACGCACCCTAATTGATGTGGAAAACAGAGAGTTGACAATGAGGGTTAATGACCAACAAGTCAAACTCAATGCCTTCCACAATTTGAAAAAATATGATGATATAGAAGAATGTAAAGTCCTCCATACCACAGATACAGACACCAAGATATCCTGTTTCAGCAGTCACTACCTCGGCAGCATGCTCGGCAGAATATTTGGCAAGAAGATTAAGTCAGAAGTGGAGGCAGTAAACAGGGAAACACAGTGCCCAGACACATTCCATTCTAATTCACATGAAGCAGTAAAGAAAAATTCAACAAGGGATGGGCATGAATCCAAAGGGAATGGCCAACATCTGAATCATAATTTTGGCCAACATGAGACAATCACCTTAGGAGATGCATTTGCATGCACTCCCCCAATGACATAATCTCTTCCCTTCCTTTTATTATTATATTAGGATTAATTTAGTCTAGAGTATATTTTTATTATTATATTTAGCTTTAAATATTTTCTTGCTTTTGTTTAATTATTTTTTTTAGGATAATAAAGCAAGAATAAAGGAGAAATAGTTCACAGCAGGAAGTCTGCTGCCGCGGCAGTACACAGTGTCAGAGCTGCAGTAGTTCCAACGGGCAGAATAATGTAACGGCTAGTCTACCGAGATATCCGCCGCGGAAGTAAAAAGTTAAACGGCAGTAAAGGCTAAACGGCTAGTTTCTTTAAACGTCTACAAGGCCGAGGCCTATATAAACAATCTCTCCCTCTTGAACTATTCACTCTTGTATTCTTGTTTTCTTTAGAATATTTGCTAATCTTGTTCTCACAATACTCTCTGCCTACTCACAAGCCTTCTTGCAATTTTCAAAACTTCTTCAATAAAATCTCCAAGAACCTCAACTCTCAAAATACTTACTCATGGCCACCTACAACCGCTTTGCCCCCGCCACTATCGAAGATCGTTTCAACAAGTCTTTCATTGCTCGACAGTTGTGGGAGGAGCAAGGGTTCCAACACTCCAATGAGGAAAACTTCAGCATCGAATACTACTTGTTCGACAGGATCAAGTATCAAGCATGGCAAGTCTTTTGCCTACAACCCACTCAGGCCAACGCCACCATCGTGCGGGAATTCTATGCACATGGGCCAAGCAGGGACTCTCTATACGTCCACTGCCGAGGCAGGCCTGTCCACCTTGATGCCGAGATAATCAACCAATTCTATGGCCTAGCCCCTGAACGTGATATCCACTCAGAGTTCTTCAAAGACATCACCAATGAAGATTACGAGTTGATTAAAGACGACCTTTGCTACAACAATACTCCTTGGGAAACCGATGCCCATAGAGGATCGGTAGCAAGGAAAAACCTCAAGCCCGAGGCCAAGCTATGGAACACCTTTGTCAAAAAACGCCTCATCCCCACCTCCCACAATAGTACGGTGGACCGAATGAGATTGGTGCTCATCCAATCCATCATCAACAAACGAAGCATCAATGTTGGAGAGATAATTTTAAGGGAGATACACGAATGCGGTAAGAAGGAAAGAGGACCTTTATATTTCCCTTGTTTAATCACTGGTTTGTGTATTGCCGCAGGTGTACTAGTAGAAGACACGGACGAATACACCCCCCAAAGGCGTGGATGGACCAGAGACTTCTGCCACAAAGTCATGCAGATCACACAAGCAGAACCAGTCCAGGCAACCCCTCAGCAATACACTACTGACTTCATTACCGGAACCCAGTACACGGCAGACATGCCTAACACTGCCCACACCACTATCGCGGCAGACCCCTACCAGGAGATACTATAGAGGATGGCAACTATAGACCTTCGCCAGCAACGATACATGGAATATTAGAGAGACATCAACAGCACACTTGTCCAGATGATGATCCAGAATTTTCCCAGCCAAGTGGTGCAATTTCCAGAATTCCCAGCCAACATGTTTGTAACGGCTGCACCCTACACCGAGACAACTCTAGCCCCAGGACCGAGGCCATTCTTCCCTCCTAGACCACAGCAACAGTTCAATGCTGCTGGTTTATCTAGGGCAGCAGACTCTACCGCGACATCATCAACCAGCCGATGACCAGCAAAAAAGAGAGCAACCTTCCACACACCACCAGGATCCCCCATCCCCATGGGCAGCCTCTCGGCAGAGATAGATGCCTATGTATATCAAAGCCCATCTTATACCGGGCCAAGCACTCGCTATGCTGAGGCAATGAATGTTGAAAAGGAAGGCGGGACGGACATAATACATACGGAAGAAATTACCAAGGAAGAAGAAGGAGAAGAAGTGGATGCTCCTTTGCAAAGGACACCACCCACACGAGTTCAACCGCCCAGGCAAGCAAAAACTCAACAATCACCAGCACAAGGATCAAAAATGAAAGAGTCGGCAGAAAGGCCTAGAAAAAAGATCGTTACCAGCAACTCCTCGGAGTCTCTTTAAATTCTAAGCCTTTACTGCCTTTATTTCTTTACTTGTTTTATTGATTTTATTACCTGCTGTGTGGTGTAAGCATTGAGGACAATGCTCAATTTGAGTTTGGGGGTGTAGATGCACTGCCGAGACATCCTACTACCGCGGCCTTACCATGAAAGGGAGTATTTTTTTATTCTGAAATATTTTTTTTAGTGCATTTATATGCCTCTTACTTGAATTATTACCTTTACTTAGACACTGTCTTTCATCAGTATTGCCTTAGTTTATTCTTTTAAGGCTATAGAAATCTTTCTCCTTACCATGGCTAGGTTCTGTTTTAAAGGATTAACCTTAGAATAGTTAAGGAAGAAAACTTAGAAGCTCGCTATAAGGTTGATATTAATAAACACTTTTGGGACTTGTTTGATTTTGGAATTCTTTTAATGAACTTAGGTGATAAAGACTTAGATTTTTGGAAAAGTGACTAGAGGTGCCTATCACCGGCTCTAGTAAACACTCTTCTTCATACTAGAGGTGCCCGAAATTGGCTCTAGTATGCTAAAGAAATTATCAAAAGAAAAGAAGGAAATAGATAACACATGCCTTGAGGTGCCCGAAATTGGCTCAAGTTATTGATGTTTTAAGAAGAGAACATTAAATCCAAGTCTACTTGTCTTGAACTTAGAGTTTGTCTAAGAAAGCCTTTAATCAACCTTGTCCGCAAAAACCCACACACTCACAAAATCTTATAGCTTGTTTTCGGGTAAAATCCTTGAGTAAACGAAAGGCTAAAACTAAAGAATAGGCATAGTTATGGTGGGGAGAATAGATGGAAAAGTAAGACCAAAAGAGAATGAGGTTTGGCAAATTGATGGCTTGCATTGCTTGAGGACAAGCAATAGTTTGAGTTTGGGGGTATGATAAGTGCTCAAAAGACCATTCATTAATACACCTTTCATGGACAATAAGCACCTATCTCACACCTACTTGGACTGATATATGGACTTAATGTGAAATATTTAGATATTCTGCTATTATGACTTACAAAGATGATTGATGCGTGTTTAAAGAGCGCAATAAAGTGCAAGTGAACACATCGTCAAGTAATAAAATGATAAGTATATCAAGTATCGATCTTCACAGGGATTGATATACTTAATATGCCTTCTTATCCTCTTCTTGCTCCTGTAAAGAAAGTAAAGAACACAGATTATGAGATTATCAGGTTTAAACTAATAACTAAAATAAAGTAAACTAAATATAAAGGAGTTGAGAACGAAGAGAGAGAGTGGGCAGGATCCAGTTGCGTTGTATTGTGGATTCGATTGTCTTTGTTTCTGTCCAATGCTGTCACATAACACTGTCTCGGCAGTGCTACAGACTACTGCCTCGGCAGCGATATGCGTGTCTGCCGCGGCAATCCCTTGCTCTTAGGCAGACCTCACTAAGATTCGGCAAAGTGTCCTTATATGGTTTCGCTTAACCCTAAGTCGAAACACTGTTGATGACTAGTCCTTGATGATACCTCCCGGCGTTAATCAATTATAATTATCAACCAATCACACACTTCTTTCAATCGCCCAGCATCAGTACTGGAGATCTACTGCCGCGGCATTGGCTCTGTCTCGGCAATACTGCTGCCTCGGCAGTGGCTCTGTCTCGGCATCACTGCTGCCTCGGTAGTGGCTCTGTCTCGGCATCACTACTGCCTCGGCAGGTATTTCCTGCAACTGCGCAAAAGGTGCTGAAAAGCCTGTTTTTCTCACAGATTTCATCTTTGTAAGCTGTGGCAGCAAAATATCAGATTTTGGGCATTAAGTATATGCATCATCTTGAATTGGTGTACATTGAGTGCATAATGTTTATGAAAAGGAGTAGTAAATAATAGCCTTTTAGGCACTTATCACACCCCTAAACTCGAACTATTGCTTGTCCTCAAGCAATGCAAAACATCAAATTGCCGAACCTTATTCTCCCTTGGTCTTACTTTTCCATCTATTCTCCCCACCATAGCCAAGTCTATTCCTTAGTTTTAGCCTCTAGTTTACTCAAGGATTTTTTTACTCGAAAACAAACTATAAGATTATGTGAGTGTGTGGGTTTTTGTGGACAAGGTTGATTAAAGGCTTTCTTAGACAAACTTTAAGTTCAAGATAAATAGAATTGGATTTAGTGTTCTCTTCTTAAAACAACAAAGCTTGAGCCAATTTCGGGCAACTCAAAGCATGTGTTTTCTATTTTTCTTCTTTTTCTTTTGATAATTTATTTAGCATACTAGAGCAAATTTCGGGCACCTCTAGCATGAAGAAGAGTAATACTAGAGCCGGTGATAGGCACCTCTAGTCACTTTTCCAAAGATCTAAGTCTTTATCACCTAAGTTCATTAAAAGAATTCCTAAATCAAATAAGTCCCAAAAGTGTTTATTTGTTTTTAACCTTATAGCAAGCTTCTAAGTTTTATTCCTTAAGTATTCTAAGGTTATCCCTTCAAAACAGAACCTAGCTATGGTAAGGAGAAAGATTTCTATTGCCTTAGAAGAATAAACTAAGGCAAGGCTGATGTAAGACAGTGCAAAAGTAAAGACAAAAATTTCAAGTAAAGGCAGGTATATGGCAAAACATTTTCAATTTAGGCATCAATTTACTTCCCTTTTTCATGGTAATGCCTCGGCAGTAGGCTGCCTCGGCAGTGCACTCTCTCCCCCAAACTCAAACTGAGCATTGTCCTCAATGCTCAAAACATATAGCAAATGAAAAAAATGATAAATAAAGAAAAGGCAGTGATTTATTCAGATTCTAAAGAGCTACTGGGAACAGCTGTTCTCCTCGATTTTCCTGCCGATGCTTTAAGTCTGGACCCTTGTCCAGGTGATTGCTGTAATTTTGCTTGCAAAAATTCTGAAAATAAACAGAGAGTAGTGAGAGCAAGATTATCAAAAGAAATAGAGAAAGCAAGATTGCAAGAGTGAATAGATCAAAACAAGGAAGCTGCTTATATAGGGCTCGGTAGATGTGGCCGTTTGAAACAACTAGCCGTTTTGTAGCCGTTAGCCTTTACTGTCGTTGCAAACAGTTACTCCCGCAACAGAAATCTCGGCAGATAGCTATTACACTGTTTCTGCCCTTTGGAACTGCTGCGGCTCTGACACTGTGCACTGCCGCAGTAGCAGACTTCTTGCTGTGAACTACTTCTCTGTTATTCCTGCTTTATTGTCCTAACCTAAAAACATAAACATCAAGAAACATTCAAATAATGAAAAGATAATTATTCCTAAATACCAGAATTAAGAGAATTCATGAAAATACCAAATAAAATAAAAGAGAAAATTAAAATAAGAATATAAAGAAAACTTATGGAGGATCGTTTCCGATATTTCTTATAGTCCATCTTCACCCTCCATCGAGTGACAATTCTACTCAAAAACATATGGGCTAATGCGAGTACGGCTACTCCCATTTGTGCTATCATGGTGGAGGTGTCTTCCGTTTGTATGCCTATCCTCCAACTTGATATTGTTTCTGAAGACAAAAATAATTTGTTAGAAAAAATTATATCAACATCCAACCACTTAATTACCTCCTTGTTGTTAACTTCCATCATAGTTGGATATAGCCTTCGTTGTCGTGGCGATTCCTGTGATAGCCAATTGCCGTGACAATCTTTTGCCAAAATTCGGTGAAAGTCAAGTGAAGAATCATCTTTCTTGAAGTCTTCAAGAATCAACCCACATTGTTTTTTATGCTTCTCAGTAATCTCCATCAGTAGAGACTCTGGCTTTGAACTAACATTAGATGGAATTACCATATTAATATCATCTTTTAAACAATCAGATCCTATTTGTGATGGCTTCAAATCGTGTAACGTTGACTCCTCGGAAGATACCTGCAATGGAAGATATGAGTTTTTAAAGAATTCAAAAGGTTCATTCATTACCATCTCATATTCCATTATCACGATATTGCCATCTTGTTGATCGAGCATGTCGTCATGTAACTGCCCCGGCATCTGTGAGTGAGAGTAATTCTCAGATTCCTTTTTCAGCATCATTACTGCCGTAACATCCTGGGAATCAGACTCCTCAGAATTTTCTAGATCATTACTCTCATCGGCCTCGTTGAGTGGTATCGTGACATTGCCCTGTTCAGGCTTCACTACTGCCTCGGCAATTGCCTCGGCAGTGCACTCATCCAATGTTTGACAGACTGTCTCAACAACATGTTCTAGACTCAGAGGTTCCAGAATTTCCTCTTTATCCTCTAGTGTTGTGATTTCAGTATCCCTAAGGATTGATTGTTGGTTTATGTTATCCATGGCATATTCGGATCTCTACAATTGATTTTCCGAATCCCTCAAGGGTGCATCCAATCTAGCTATATGTGCATCTATGAACCTTGATTGCTTTGTCATTAATACTTTAATTCTAGCCATTGATGCTTTCAATGTTTCCTCAAATGAATTTGGATACTCTTGAGAAGAGTTATATTGCCATGGCATATCTGTAACATCAACAAAATTGTCATGATAAAAAACATTTTGAGCGTTTTGATCATACCATGAAGGATTTTGTTGTTGGTTCCATCTATTGTCTTCTCTGTGGCCATATGTTCCAGTATTGTATGGGCAATTGTTAACCAAATGATCATCTCCACAATTAGAACAAAAATTTGCCCACGCATAAACTTGTTGGGTTGCTCTTGGTTGGCATAGGTAATCATCATTCAATCTAGGAAATTCGTGATTGGCTCGATTCATATCTTTCAACATCAACTCCAGAATAGATTTCTTTCTTTCTTCTTGCATCTTGAACCTTGAACTTGAAACACACCTATAATTTTTTTTTTACTTAAGAAAAAGAAAAAGAAAATATGTTAGTAAAAATAATAAAACAAAAACAAGAAAATTAAAGAAGACAAAATTTAGTTGCCAATCCCCGGCAACGGCGCCAAAAACTTGATGCGTGTTTAAAGAGCGCAATAAAGTGCAAGTGAACACATCGTCAAGTAATAAAATGATAAGTATATCAAGTATCGATCTCCACAGGGATTGATATACTTAATATGCCTTCTTATCCTCTTCTTGCTCCTGTAAAGAAAGTAAAGAACACAGATTATGAGATTATCAGGTTTAAACTAATAACTAAAATAAAGTAAACTAAATATAAAGGAGTTGAGAACGAAGAGAGAGAGTGGGCAGGATCCAGTTGCGTTGTATTGTGGATTCGATTGTCTTTGTTTCTGTCAAATGCTGTCACATAACACTGTCTCGGCAGTGCTACAGACTACTGCCTAGGCAGCGATATGCGTGTCTGCCGCGACAATCCCTTGCTCTTAGGCAGACCTCACTAAGATTCGACAAAGTGTCCTTATATGGTTTCGCTTAACCCTAAGTCGAAAAACTGTTGATGACTAGTCCTTGATGATACCTCCCGGCGTTAATCAATTATAATTATCAACCAATCACACACTTCTTTTAGCCGCTGAAACTCTAAACCTATCCCTAGGCCGAGTTAGTATCCTCCAATCAAGTCGAATATCGTACTTAACTCCTTTCGTGAATCTAACTCTCTCGAGTCTAGATAAATGGATTACTCATAAACTTCCCTCCCGGGCTTGGATGCAAGAACAAGGAATAACAAAGAGTAAGCAAATCTTAATGTTTTATTGCATTGAATCAAAGAACAAGATACAATCTCTTCTCACGAATACTTCAACAACCTTCACCTAACCCTAAGAAAGCTTAGAACATAGTGGGAAGAAGAAGAATAAATCTTAGGGTTAAGCTCTCTCTATTTCGGCTCTCTTAGTACATTGGATGGCTCATATATTTATAGTCTTGACCTAGGGTAACTTTTCCTAAGTAGAATATAACTTGGAGTAGGGAACAAGTCATAAAAATATAATATTTCCAAGTTTGATTCTATCTAGGAAACTATTCCCACGTGGCCTTTGACTTGTCTTTTTCTCGTGCTCTTCTAGTCCGATCCAAACGCTTGATGTCTAGAAATTTTCAGCTTATTTTTCTCTTTCAATCGCCCAGCATCAGTAATGGAGATCTACTGCCGCGACATTGGCTCTTTCTCGGCAGTACTGCTACCTCGGCAATGGCTCTGTCTCGGCATCACTACTGCCTCGGTAGTGGCTCTGTCTCGGCATCACTGTTGCCTCAGCAGGTATTTCCTGCAACTGCGTAAAAGGTGCTAAAAAGCCTGTTTTTCTCAGAGATTTCATCTTTGTAAGCTGTGGCAGCAAAATATCAGATTTTGGGCATTAAGTATATGCATCAGCTTGAATTGGGGTACATTGAGTGCATAATGTTTATGAAAAGGAGTAGTAAATAATAGCCTTTTAGGCACTTATCAATGATATCTATAGAAAATACAGAATTTACAACATCTTCTAAACTTGCAGGAATACCACTACCGAGGCAGCACTAAGGCCGAGGCAGAACCTGGGCTGCGGTAGCAACTGAAGCTCCAGCACCAATGCTGTAGGCGATTGTAAGAGAAAAATAAGTTGGACGTTTCTAGACATGCAACACATGGATCGGAGCTGGTTAACACATGGAAAGTCCAAGTCAAAGGCCATGAGGGAAAAGCATCTTAGTTAGAATAAACTTGGAAATATTTTATTTATGGAATTTATTTGTATCCTACTCCAAGTTGTACTCCTACTTAGGAAGGGTTTGCCCTAGACCTAGACTATATATACCATAGCCGACCATTGTTTAGAGGAGAGCCGATTTAGAGAGTTCACCCTAAGACTCATTGTTTTCTTTCTCTCAATTATGTTCTAAGTTCTCTTAGGGTTTAGGTGAAGGTTGTCGAGTACTTGTGAGAGGAGATTGTACTTTGTTCTTTATTTCAATGCATTAAAATATCAAGGTTTGCTTATCCTTTGCCATTCTTTGTTCTTGCATTCAAGCTCGGGAGAGAAGTTTGTAAGTAATCTATTTATCTAGACTCGGGAGAGTTAGATTCACGAAAGGGATAAGTACGGTATTTCAATCGCGAAATACTAACTCGGCCTAGGGATAGGTTAAGAGTTTCAGCGGCTAAAAGAAGTGTGGGATTGGTTGATGATTATAATTGATTCACGCCGGGAGGTATCGTCAAGGATTGATCACCAACAGTACTTCAACTTAGGGATAAGCGGAGTCATCAAAAGACACTTTGCCGAACGTTGATAAAGTCCACCCAAGAGCAAGGGATGGCCGCAGCGGACAAGTATCGTTGCTGCCAAGGCAGTAATCTGCAGTACTGCCGAGGCAGTGATGTACAATTGCATTGAACAGAGACAAGTCAATCAAATCCACAATACAACATAACTGGACCCTGCCCTCTCTTTTAATCAAATCTTATCCTCTTTACTTAGTTTTCTTTATTCAAATTATTTAGTTTATTCAAATCCTCTCAATTGTGTTTTTATTTTATTTATCTTAACAAAGCAAGAAGACAAAAAGGAAACATATTAAGTATATCAATCCTCGAGGACACGATACTCGATAAATACTTATCAATTATTACTTGCACTAATTGCGCATTTATTACATGCAACACCGATGCCGACCACCAAAGAGAAGACAAGGATGGTGAAGGTTGGTGCATCTCAATATGAAGAGGTATTTTGAGAGGGGATCCATCTTTATGATCAAAGATCATGGAGTAAATCAAAGAAAGCAACAATGGAACTATTAGAACTTTGGGTCTTAGTTGCAGCCATTGTACCTCAAGAAAGAGGGTGTTAATAGTACAAGTTAACTTGTTCGATAAAGGCATACCATGAAAGGTGTTAGAGGAATCCTTTAACAAGGGTGGTATGTATATGGAAATGATAAAAAAGTTAAGACAAACATGGTATAGAATTATAAAGAAAGCAAAATTAAACCTAGCGTCAACAGTCATAAACCAAGTACTTAGGAACTCAAGGAAATCAAAGCTGGCGACTAGATTAACAATGGTGGTATTCTTTTGCAAAAGAAATAATGAGATATAAAACAAGAAGCAAAGATTTTGGGTGTAAACAAGGAGAGCTTGAGAAGAAAGACTTCCAAAAGAATGGGAAGAAACAAGACATTGCTAGTTGGATTATGGAGGAAACGTAATATTGACAAAATGAACAATGGAACCAACAAGATTCCTATTCTTGGTAGTACACCTAGTGAAGTGTTGATAAAATTCCAATGCAAGTGTGGCATGTACATTGGGTTAACAAAGAAAATAAGAGTTACATGGTATAAAAGAACCTTAGATGAAAGATGAAATCGAGTTGTATTTCTTTTAAGGGTTAAGTCCTTATTGTGATGTATAGACATTCCATGCAACATAAGATAATAACCTATATGGGTGGGGTAAAACGAAGACAAGGTTCGAGTGCTATTAAAATTACTATTTAAATTGGTCAAATTAAGTACACCATAAGAGGTGTTGGTAAAATCCCTTTTCAAGGGTGGATCGTGTAGAGATAGGAGGAAAGCATTAGAGTAGCAAGGCCACTACCGGCCAAATTGTAGTCAAAAGAAGATGGCATAAAATGTACAAAAAATATAGAGAACAAGAAGAAATAAGGATATATGGGGAACGATATAAAACATATAGAAAGATTAGAGAACCGAATAGTAGTTGGTTATAATCAAAGGCCAAAAGCCAAGAAAAGAAAAATATATTGGAATGAAAGTAATAACAAGAAATGAAGGTTCTAACCTCAAAACGTTGAGTTGACAATCCAGGATAAATCCTGGCGATCAAACTGCTGTGGCGATCGAAATATAGAGGCTTGTTGAGTTTATTATAGTCGTAAGGCATGAGTTCATACAGAACCAAATTAACACACGGAGGTTGCAGATAAGTATGGAGAGCTTCTGAAACTGTACTTCAAGGTTGCGTAAGGAGACAAAAGAAAGCCTGGAAACGAAGAATAAGGTATATGAATATCATTACGGTGTGAGTGGTAGCAAATTGATAAGGTCCGTAATAAGCAAGTTTGGGTGATGAAAATACACCATTAAAGGTGTTGGAATAATCCCTGTAATAGGATGGAATAATAGCATTTGTGTGAATCAAAATCAATGGGTGAAGAGTAAGAGAGGAAGTAAGATAATTAGAAAAAAAGATGAACATATTATACATTAACACAAAAAGATAATGAAAAGTCAAATTGGGTTGATAACAAACCATGGAACGAACCTTAGCCGTACGACATAAGCCGAAACATGGAAAGATAACTGCATGCATGCTAAGGTTTCGGTAAGTGAGATCGTAACGACTTGCATAGGCTCGTAAGCTTTGGTCGCACGGAAGCCAACAACATGTGGTCCAATGATGGGTAGGCCGAAAAACGGATACGCAGGAAGAACCATAAATACTAGGGTTACTAGTCTGGTAGTCGACGTTCTGCCGTTTGAAAACGGTTTTAATCTCTCTCTTAGTGCCAAGACATTCAAGAAGAGATACGTTCCTTGAATTCACGAAATAACTTTGTTGGTTTGGTCGATTGTTGCTGATAAGTCCTCAAAAGACTATCACTTTTACACCTTTCGTGGATAATAATTACTTAATCTACACCTACTTGGGCTAGTGCATGAGCTTAATATGTGATATTGGAATGCTTTGCCTTCTTGACCAATAAGGATGAAACTTATAGAAAATATAAGCTTTAATGCATCTTTATGCAAATTGCAGGTAAACTTGGACCCTGATCGAACCAGCCACAGAGGGGAGCTTTTGCTGTTGGAAGCTAAGCAGACTCAAAGTCAGACCTCCGCCGGGGCAGTAGATGCATCCTGCCGAGGCGGGGAATTTCTTAATACCAAAAGTCAAAGTGGTGATCGAATTGAAGAGCATAAAAAGTTGGATTTTTCTAGACACTTTGCGTGGAAATTGGAGTTCAAGAAGACGATGGAAAGATGGAAAGAATCAAACTAAAGAGATTCACCTTTTTAAGGAAGGAAACATCCAAATCAACTAAACTTCTTCTCCAAGGCTGATGTTGCCCTAATTTTAGCCTATATAAAGGATGTGTCGTCCAAGAGAAGAGGGGGGGGGGAGAGTTTACAATAGACTTTTGAGATTTCTTTATTTTCATCATGTTCTAAATTCTCTTAGGGTTTAGGTGAAAGTTGTCAAGTATTAGTGAGAGGACATTGTACTTTGTTTTCTTGTTTCATGCAATAAAATATTAAGGTTTGCTTATTCTTTTCCATTCATTGTTCTTGTATTCAAGCTCGGGAGAGAAGTTTGTGAGAGATTTATTTATCTAATATCGGGAGAGTTAGATTCACGAAAGGAATAAGTATGATATTTTTCTAGCTGGAAAATACTAACTCGGCCTAGGGATAGGTTAGAGTTTCAGTGGCTAAAAGAAGTGTGAGATTGGTTGGTGGTTATAGTTGATTCACGCCGGGAGGTATCATCAAGGACTAGTCATCAACAGTACTTCGACTTAGGGATAAGCGGAGTCATCAGAGGACACTTTGTCAAACCTTGAATAAGTCCACCCAAGATCAAGGGATTGTCGCGGCGGACGTACCCTTCACTGTCGAGGCAGTAAAACTGCAGTACTGCCAAGGCAGTGTTGTGTAGTTGCATTAGACAGAAACAAGACAATTTAATCCACAATACAACATAATTGGATCCTTCCCATTCTCTCAATCTGATTTTATTTTCATTCTCTGTTTTCTTTTTATTATTCAAGTTGTTTTAATTTAATTCAGGACAACCAAATTAATCTGTGTTTTTACTTTATTTCTTTTGCAGAGCGAGAAGAGCAAAGGAAACATATTAAGTATACCAATCCCTGTGGAGACGATACTCGATATTCATCACTTTATTACTTGTGACGTGTTCACTTGCACAGATTGCGCAACCCTTTTTACACGCAACAAGTTTTTGGCGCCGTTGCCGGGGATTTGCAACTAAATTTTGTTATCTTTATTTTCTCGCATCTTAATTTTACTGAACTTCAGTTTTTACTGGTGTATGACCAGGACAAACCCAAGCAATCCTTTGTACGAGCTAGATCCAGAGATTGAACGCACGCAGCAAAGGTTGAGAAGACAAATCCGAGCAGTTATGGCAAATAATCCAATAGAACAGAACTTACCCGCTGGCAATGGAGGACTTTCGCCGCCACCATTGCCGCGACAACTTACAGTCCGAGATTTTCTAGTGGAGGATTTGAACGGGTTAAATTCAGGAGTTGTTACACCAGAAATCGAAGCAACCCACTTTGAACTAAAACCTATCATGTTTAACATGCTCAATACCATTGGACAGTTTGGTGGGACATTGACTGAAGATGCCAAACAACACCTCAAATCATTCATGGAGATATGTAATTCATTTAAAATCCAAGGAGTTCATGAAGATGTTTTGAGACTGAAACTGTTCCCCTATTCACTGAGGGATAGGGCAAAAACCTGGTTAAATAGCATTCCAACAGGATCTATAGGATCTTGGAGTGAATTATGTCGTGATTTCATTACACGTTTCAATCCTACTAATCTTTATGATCGTATACGTAATGAAATTACTTCTTTTCGGCAGGCAGATGATGAACCGATGTATGAGGCATGGGAGCGATATAGGGAGCTATTACACAAGTGTCCTTTGCATGGATTTCCATTATGGACACAAGTGACTATGTTTTACAACGCAACCAATGCCCCAACCAGGATGATGCTAGATACCTCTGTCAATGTGACACTTCTTGACAAACCACCGGAGGAAGCAATAGAAATTCTGAACAAACTTGCAAAGAATGACTTCTAATTCCCTACATCTAGGCGAGAAGGGGTGAGACGCCAGCCCACAGTGAATGAGTTAGAAACATCCAATTCAGTGGCAGCACAATTGACATCTCTTACTAACATGGTTCAGAATATGCAAATGCAAAATAATACCCATGAGGTTAAGGTAATAGATTCTTCTTGTAATTTATGTGGAGGTAACCATAGCTCTTCTGAGTGCATGCAGAATCAATAATCTAGGCTGTATGTGAGAAATTACAACCGGAACAACAACATGATGTCCAATACATATAATCCGGCATGGAAAAGACATCCAAATTTCTCATGGAGTAATCCTAATAATGCTTTGAATCCGCCATAGCAGTAGGGACAACAATCACTGCCTCCGCAGCAGATGTCTCAACAACAGCCTACAAGTTCATTGAAAAATTCTCTTAAGGCATTCATGATGAAAACAAAATCATACATGGCTGAGAATAGTAACTTTATTAAGAGAACTGATACTTTCATGAACAGAACTGAGATGAGGTTGTAAAACCAAGAGGCAGCCATTAAAACACTGAAAACTCAAGTTGGGCAGTTTGCTCAAAATATGACCACTAGACCACAAGGAGGATTACCCAACAATACTGAAGTTGCAAAGGGAATGGGTCATGAGCAATGTAAGACAATCACTACCAGGAGTGGCCTACAACTTAAGGAGAGATCAGACAGATCGGTAGACAAAGTCCCACAAATGGAACAAGAAGAACCAGATAGAGAGGACTTAGATGCTGAATTAAGTGATCATGCCACAACAGACAAACCAATCTCAGCAGAAGGCACTGCCTTGGCAGATAAGTCGGCAATTCCATGCCCAGCAGCCGATGCAGCAGAAATACCAGTGGTACCAAGCATTAAATTCCAGACTAATTAGACACTAGAGGAAATGCGACCCCCACCACCTTTCCCACAGAGGTTGAAAAGGCAGAAGCAGGATTATCAATTTAAAAAGTTCCTAGACATCCTGAAGCAAGTCCATATTAATTTGCCATTAGTTGAGGCAATAGAACAAATGCCAAACTATGCTAAATTCTTAAAAGACATTGTGTCCAAAAGAAGAAGGCTTAGTGAGATTGAAACTGTTGCCGCAACCGAAGGATGCATGGCTATGCTTCATAATCGTATGCCCCCTAAATTGAAGGATCCTGGTGCTTCACTATACCATGTGCGATAGGAAACCACTATGAAGGAAAGGCCCTATGTGATTGATAAGTTCTCAATTCACTATCACTTTTTACACCTTTCATGGACAATATTCACTTAATCTACACCTACTTGAACTAATGCATGTACTTAATGAGAGATATTTAGATATTCTGCTCTTATGACTTATAAAGATGATATTTATAGAAAATGCAGGCTTTACGGCACCTTTTATGCATTTGCAGGAATATCTATTGCCGCGGCAGTGATTGAGGCTGCGGCAGCAGCTGAAGGACAAGTACCGATATTGTAGGCGAGCTGAAGAGAATAATGAGGTGGACGTTTCTAGACATGTAGCACAAGAATCGGAGCTAGAAAGCGAGTAGAAAGCCCAAGTCAAAGGCCACGCGAAAAAGAATCCTTGTGAGAATAAACTTGGAAATAAAACAAATATTTTATTTATGTACATGACTTGTGTTTCACTCCAAGTTGTATTCCTACTTAGGAAAGGTTTGCCCTAGGCCAAGCCTATATAAACCATAGCCGCCCATGGAGAAGAGGACATCGTAGATCACACATCATAGACTAGAGATCGAAATTAGAGAGTTTTCTTTGTTTCTCGTTATGTTCTAATTTCTTTTAGGCTTAGGTGAAAGTTGTAGAGTATTTGTGAGAAGAGATTGAACTTTGTTTTCTTGTTACAATGCAATAAAATATCAAGGTTTGCTTATTCTTTGCCATTCTTTGTTCTTGCATTCGAGCTCGGGAGAGAAGTTTGTGAGAGATTTATTTATCTAGACTTGGGAGAGTTAGATTCACGAAAGGAATAAGTACGGTATTTTTCTATTCGGAAAGTACTAACTCGGCCTAGGGATAGGTTAGAGTTTCAGCGGCTAAAAGAAGTGTGGGATTGGTTGGTGATTATAATTGATTCACGTCGGGAGGTATCATTAAGGACTGGTCATCAACAGTTCTTCGACTTAGGGATAAGCGGAGTCATCAAAGGATACTTTGCCGAATCTTGATAAAGTCTACCCAAGAGCAAGGGATTGCCGCGGCGGACGAACATCATCACTGTCGAGGCAGCAAACTGCAGTACTGCCGAGGCAGTGTTGTGTGATTGCATTGGACAAAAACAAGTCAATTGAATCCACAATACAACACAACGGGATCCTGGCCACTTTCTTAATCTGCTTATTTTCTTATTGTTTAGTTTTCTTTATTATTCAAGTTATTTAGTTTACTCCAACCCAAATCATTTGTGTTTTTATTTTATTTCTTTTACAGAGCAAGAAGACGTAAGAAGGCATATTAAGTAGACCAATCCATGTGGAGACTATATTCGATAATACTTATCACTTTATTACTTGCGACGTGTACACTTGCATTATTTACGTACTTTTTACACGCAACAGTGATCTTGGAGCAAGCATAAACTTGATGCCGAAATCCGTCTTCCAAAAGCTTGGAATAGGAAGGGCAAAACCTACAACTGTGATGCTCCAATTGGCATATAGATCATATGTGCAACCTGAAGCAAAGATCGAGGACATATTGGTAAGGGTGGATAAATTTATTTTTCCAGCTGACTTTCTTGTTCTTGATTGTGAAGCAGATGACAATGCACCGATCATCCTGGGAAGACCTTTTCTAGCTATTGGACGCACTCTGATTGATGTGGAAAAAGGAGAATTGACAATGAGGGTTAACGACCAGCAAGTCAAACTCAATGTTTTCCAGATTCTGAAAAGACATGATGACCCATAGGAGTGCCAGATGATCTACACCACAGATGCAGATAGCGCAATACCCTGTCTCAGCAACTACTGCCTTGGCAGTAGTCTCGGCAATATATCACAGCACTGCCTCGACAGTACAGTTGATGATTGCTACAGCAGAGTGTTGGACAGTTTACCCAAAGCTGATGAAATTGGGACACAAGAGATTAAGGAGGTCAACTGGACAACACACCTTCCAGGTAAGTACTTCGAACCTCTAAATTACCCAAGTAAGGATGAAAACCTTCAAGTGAGGAACCAGTGGTTATTGAATTAAAACCTTTACCTGACAAATTAAAGTATGTTTATTTGGTAACCAACCACACAATGCTTGTAATTATTTCTTCTGAGTTGCAGCCAGAACAGGAACAAAGCTTGATAGAGATGCTGCAGTAGCATAAGAAGGCAATTGGGTGGTCAATTGATGACTTGAAGGGAATAAGCCCAGCCATTTGCATGCATAAAATCCTTTTAGAGGAAGATCATAAGCCCACTGTTGAGGCCTAGAGAAGACTTAACCATGCCATGAAGGAGGTAGTACGTAAGGAAATAATCAAATGGCTTGATGCCGGAATCATCTACCCTATCTCTGACAGTGCATGGGTAAGCCCGGTACAATGTGTACCCAAGAAAGGTGGCATGACGGTAATAACCAATGAGAATAATGAGCTGATCCCAACCAGGACCGTGATCGGTTGGAGGGTTTGTATGGATTACCGCAAATTAAATAAGGCAACAAAGAAGGATCATTTTCTGTTGCCTTTCATTGATGAAATGCTTGATAGACTTGCTGGTAAAGCTTTTTACTGTTTTCTTGATGGTTATTCAGGTTATAATCAGATTGCCATAGATCCAGAAGACCGAGCAAAAACTACCTTCACCTGCCCGTATAGGATATATGCATTTAGAAGAATACCGTTTGGCCTTTGTAATGCCCCGGCAACTTTTCAAAGATGCATGATGGTAATTTTTTCCGACATGATAGAAGACTTCTTGGAGATATTTATGGATGATTTTTCAGTCTTTGGAGACAACTTCACTCATTGCCTCGGCAATTTAGAGAAGGTGCTGCAAAGATGTGAGGAATCCAATTTAGTTCTCAATTGGGAAAAATGCCATTTTATGGTGAATGAAGGCATAGTTCTCGGCCACAAAATCTCATCACAAGGAATCAAAGTTGATAAGGCTAAGATAGATGTGATAAAGAAACTGCCTCCACCAATTTCAGTCAAAGGAGTCAGAAGTTTCTTGGGTCATGTAGGTTTTTATAAGAGGTTTATCTCTAATTTTTCCAAAATTTCTAAACCTCTGTGTAACTTGCTTGAACATGATAAAAAATTTGAATTTAGCAAGGAATGCACTGAAGCATTCGATGTCCTCAAAGAGAAGCTGATCACCACACCAATTGTAGTCCCACCAGATTAGGCCTTGCCTTTTGAAATAAGGTGTGATGCCAGTGATCATGCTGTCGGGGCAACACTTGGGTAGAGAAAGAATAACCTATTCCATATCATTTACTATGCTAGTAAAACCCTCAATGATGCCCATATCAATTACACCACCACAGAAAAGGAATTACTAGCAGTGGTCTTTGCCTTTGATAAGTTCCGATCCTACCTTATTGGAACAAAAGTGACTGTCCACACCGACTATTCGGCAATTAAGTACCTATTCTCAAAGAAGGATGCCAAGCCCAGAATGATTAGATGGATCCTTCTTTTGCAAGAATTTGACGTAGAAATCAAGGACAGAAAAGGTACGGAAAACCAAGTAGCTGATCATCTTTCGAGATTAGAAGCTGGGGAGAAAACCAACCCACTAGAAGAAATACAAGATGCATTCCCAGACAAACACATACTGCAAATCTCGGCAGAAGAATCTGCCGAGGTAGAGACCGTGGAAGTATACAACTGTATTGCCATGGCAGTAACTAAGTATATTTCAGAAACATTGATAGAAGATATTGCCGCAATCACAGCCACTCCCTGGTATGTTGATCTGGTCAATTACTTAGCTAGTGGTATTCTACCTTATAACCTTAACCATAATGAAAAAAAGAGGTTTCAGCATAATGCAAAGCATTATTTCTAGGACGACCCTCTTTTGTTCAAACAATGTGCAGATCAGGTTATAAGAAGATGGGTTCCAGAGGACGAGCAAAAAGAAGTGCTCCAACAATGCCATGATTCACCACGTGGTGGACATTTTGGAGGAAACAGAACAACCGCCAAAGTGCTTCAATCAGGCCTTTATTGGCCCACACTCTTCAAAGATGCACAACTTTACTACAAGCACTGTGATTGATGCCAATGCACGGGCAATATCTCTAGACGTAATGAGATGTCATTGCATCCCTTATTGGAAGCAGAACTATTTGATGTTTGGGGCATAGACTTCATGGGACCATTCCCATCATCTCAAAGCAATCTTTACATCCTAGTAGCGGTGGATTATGTATCAAAATGGGTCGAAGCTATTGCCACACCACACAATGATTCCAAGACTATTCAGAAATTTCTCAAGAAAAATATATTCACTAGATTTGGAGTCCTTAGAGCGATAATTAGTGATGAAGGTAAACACTTCGACAATAGACTCATTGCCGCAGCCCTGAAGAAATTAGGCGTCACACACAGAATTGCAACAGCCTATCACCCATAGATAAATGGGAAGGCCGAGATATCAAACAGGGAATTAAAGCAAATCCTTGAAAAGGTGGTCAACCCATCTCGAAAGGATTGGTTTCATCATCTCGACGATGCCTTGTGGGCATATAGGACAACCTACAAGACCCTATTGGGAACATCTCCATACAGGCTTGTATTTGAAAAAGCATGCCATTTGCCTGTGGAAATTGAGCACAAAGCTTATTGGGCAGTGAAAATTTTGAACATGGAATGGGAGAAAGCTGGCCAGAAAAGACTGCTAGACCTTAATGAGATAGAAGAATTCAGAGCAGCAGCCTATGAAAATGCCAAGATCTACAAAGAAAAGACTAAAAGATGGCATGACCGTAAGCTACTGCCGAGGCAGTTTCTGCCAGGGCAGCAAGTCCTCCTTTTCAATTCCACACTCAAATTGTTTCCAAGCAAACTCAAGTCTAGATGGTCCCGCCCATTTGAAATTGTTCAGGTCTTTCCACATGGTGCAGTAACGATAAAATCACAAAAGGATGGGCATGAGTTCAAAGTGAATGGCCAACGTTTGAAGCACTACTCTGGATTACATGATATGAAGACTATGGAGAAAATCACCTTAGGAGATGCACTCCTATTGTGACTTAATTTCATCATCTTATCTTTATTCTATAGTACTTTTAGGATTAGATTTAGTTTAGCATATTTTTTTTCTTCTTCTTGTTTTATTTTTAATTTTTATTGTTGGTGTTCATTTTTAGGTCAGGAATCAAGAATGAAGATGCAATCATCCATAACAGAAAAGCCACTGCCGCGACAGTGCACAGTGTTAGGGCCACAACAGTTCCCAACGGGCTGAGAAGCATAACGGCTAGTTTGGAGTAATTTCGACCGTGGCAGTAAATGCTAACGGCTAGAAAACGGCTGGTTGGGTTAAACACGGCAGTACAAGGCCGAGGCCTATATAAACACATTCTCACTGTGAACTATTCACTCTTGCATTCTTGATTTCTTAGAATTCTTTGCTTATCTCTCTCAAATTTCTTAACGACTTTCACAAACTTCTTTGCTTATCTCTACCCAGGGCAGCCTACAATAGATTCGCACCCGCCGCTATTGAAGAACGCTTCAACAGATCCTTCATTGCAAGGCAATTATGGGAAGAACAGGGATTCCAGCATTCCGATGCAGTGAACTTTGGAATCAAGCATTACTTGTTCGATAAAATAGCATATCAAGAATGGCAAATCTTTTGCTTACAACCCGCCCAGGCCAACGCCACGATTGTGAGAGAATTTTACGCGCATGGGCCAAGCGAAGATTCACTCTATGTCCACTACCGGGGTAGACCAGTTCAACTTGATGCCAACACCATCAATTTGTTCTATGGCCTCCACCCTGCTTGTGATGACCATTCAACATTTATGGAGGACATAAGCAATACGGATTATGAACTCATCAAAGATGATCTTTGCTATGATAACACACAATGGGAAACCAGATCCCACAAAGGCTCCATGGCAAGACAAAATCTAAGGCCCGAGGCAAAGTTGTGGAACACATTCGTAAAACGATGCCTCATCCTGACATCCCACAACAGCACAATCGACAAAAGAAGATTGGTTTTAATTCAATCCATCATCAATAAAAGAAGCATTAATGTGGGAGAGTTGATCCTAAGGGAAATATACGAATGTGGTAAGAAGGACAAGGGACCTTTAAATTTTCCATGTTTAATCACGGGTCTTTACACTGCTGCAGGTGTCCCAGTTGCGAATACTGACGAAATCACTGTCAAAAGGCGCGGATGGACAAGGGAGTTCTGCCACAAAGTCATGCAAATAACCCAGGCAGAACCAGTCCAAGCAACTCTAATGCCAGGCACTACCGATACCACCGCCAGGGCCCAGTACACGGTAGACATACCTGCTGCTTCCCACAGCACTGCCACAGCGGATACTTACCAAGAGATACTCCAGAGGATGGCAGCCATGGATTTGAGACAGCAAAGGGACATGGAATACCAGAGGGATTTCAACAATGCCTTAGCCCAGATGATGGTCACCAACTTCCCCAACCAAGGGGTGCAGTTCCCAGAATTTCCTCCCATTATGTTTGTCACAGCTGCACCATATTAGAAGGATAACGGACTTGGTGAATGCAGTTAGGAAATTCTAGATTCTAATGCTCTTCTATGAGTTTGTTACGAGGTAGTTGAGTTGTTGAGTGCAGTGACTCATGACTATTCACAACCTATATAAAGAACCATTCTTCTCCTTGTAAAACACACTAAATTCAATAATATACATTGCTTCTCTTCTATTGTTGTTGTCATATTTTCTTATAGTCTAACATGGTATCTTTTGCCATAGATCCTGGTGGTTTGAGCTTTCGCATCAAGAAAAAGTCACGTCTTCTACACCAACAATCCTTCACGGCTTCATCTTCCTCATCCAGCAACAAGAAAGTGAATTTCAGAATCATGGTTTACGGCTCCCCTCTCCTCCATCACATGCTGGATTTCCACAAAGATAACGATGGCGGAAAGAACCTCAACGCCGAGTCTCGAGTTTGTTCCCGTGATGCCAAGGCCATGGCTACGACTCCAGCCGATATTAAGAAAGATCCTTCACTTGTAGAATTAGAACCTCCCGCACGATCGGCTACTGTTAAATTGATTTCTTTGGCAACGAAGTTTCCTCCATTCACTTTCTTTAAAGATGGTCTATCAGGAGTGTCGGGTATGTCCACTACTGAATCGATGTCCATGCCCTCTATTTTCAGATTTTGTTTCTTGATGATTGGAATCGGAACAAATCGAAGAAAATTACGGAAGAAGTTGTGTCCTTCCGCCAACACCTCCATTATCAACAACGACAAGTTTATCAAGATCCATAATTTTCTTGACGAGAGAAAGCGCTTTCACTGCCACCGCTGCTGTCTCCACCGCTGCCGCTGGTTTTGGATGAAGAAGATGTCGACGACGAAGATGAAGGCAGTAATTTTCTGTTGTCTGTTTGAAGGCAGCAATTTTCGCTTCCAAGGATGCATCACAGTCCTGGCGAACCTTCCACAATTCTTGTTTAGCATCAAGTTCGGTAATTACAGTCATGTATTGTTCTTTGCAGTTTCCAAGTTCTGGCTCCTAGCTCTGTCAGGTACAGGAAGAATATCAGAATTTGCTTCTTTAATCAACTTTGCCTGATTTTTTGCAACTTCTGTAGCCTTAACCAAATTAGAATCCTCGAAGCAAAGGTCAAGAATCAAGTTAGAATCTTACATCTTGTTTTTGTTGATTGGTGATCAAATTTCTTCAAAAGAAATTAGTGCTATTATTTTATGATCTAGAGAATTTCGGATGACAAGAACATTGTAAAAACGAAGTGGATTAAGAAGAACGGAAGGTGACGAACACCTTCGATTCTCTGTAAAACCACCAAAAGATAAAGGTGAGTTAAGAAGAACGAAAGGATGAAGAATACCTCAGATTCATATTGAATCACTAAGAAATACAAGTTTTTTGGTTTGAAGGAACTCTTTTATCAATGGTCAAGTTCAAGCATCGATTTCTTTTATTTTTTGTTCGAGAATCACCAATCCGAAGAGAATTGAGAAGTTTGACAGAAGTTGATGAAACCGGGGAAATATTAGAAGGATAACGGACTTGGTGAATGCAGTTAGGAAATTCTAGATTCTAATGCTCTTCTGTGAGTTTTTTACGAGGTAGTTAAGCTGTTGAGTGCAGTGACTCATGACTATTCACAGCCTATATAAAGAACCACTCTTCTCCTTGTAAAACACACTGAATTCAATAATATACATTGCTTCTCTTCTATTGTCGTTGTCATATTTTCTTATAGTTTAACACACCATACACCGAAAAAACTCTAGCCCCAAGAGAACCGAGATCGTTCTATGCCACTGGACCATCATAACCATTCTACGCCGTTGGCCCATCTTAGCCACAAGAGCCTACCGCGGCATCATCTGCCAGCAGAAGGCCATCCAAGAGGAGAGCAGCTTTCAGCAGTCCAGCAAACTCCCCTATAATCATGAGGAGTTTCTCGTCTGAGATGGGCTCTCTCATGCAGCAGCCTCATTCTACCGCCAGGCCAAGCACTCAACACACCTGGGCAGAGGCCATGAACATTGAAGAATAGGGCGGGACAAATATTATGCCCACCGAAGAAATTAGTGATGAAGAAGAAGGAGAAGAAGTTAATGCCCCATTGCAAAGGACGCCACCTACCAGAATCCAGCCGCCCAGAATAGCCAAAACCCAGCACTCAGCAGCATAGGGATCAAAAACTAAACTGTCAGTAGCAAGGCCAAGGAAACTCATCATCCGCAGCAGTTCTTCGAAGGATTTTTAATCCTTTTTATACCTCTATGTTGTTTTTATTTTTTCCTCGCTAATCTTCATGTTTGTTTCCTGTCTTTTGCATATGTATAAGCATTGAGGGCAATGCTCAGTTCGAGTTTGGGGGTGTAGATTCACTGCCAAGGCAATTCACTGCCGCGACCCTGCCATGAAAGGGAGCAATTTAAGTTTATTTTTTTTACCTTACTTGAAATATTGTCCATACTCTTGCATTGCTCTACATCATTGCCTTAGGTTATTCTCCTTAGGCTATAGAAATCTTTCTCCTTACCATGGCTAGGTCCTGTTTAGAAGGATTAACCTTAGGATGCTTAAGGACTAAAACTTAGGAGCTTGCTATAGGATTGACTCTAAAAACACTTTTGGGACGTGTTTGATTATAGGAATTCTTTTAATGAACTTAGGTGATAAAGGCTTAGATTTTTGGAATAATGACTAGAGGTGCCCAAAATTGGCTCTAATATGCTTAAAAAAAAGATAGATCTTGATGATGAAACACAATCCTTGAGGTGCCCGAAATTGGCTCAAGTAGTTGTTGTTATAAGAAGAGAACATTAATCCCAAATCTATTTGTCTTGAACTTAGAGTTTGTCTAAGAAAGCCTTTAATCAAACTTGTCCACAAGAACTCACACACTCACAAAATCTTATAGCTCGATTCCGGGTAACTCCTTGGGTAGCCTAAAGGTTAAGACTAAGAATAGGCATAGTTATGGTGGAGAGAATAGATGAAAAAGTAAGACCAATAGAGAATAAGGTACGGCAATTTGATGGTTTGCATTGCTTGAGGACAAGAAATAGTTCGAGTTTGGGTGTGTGATAAGTCCTCAAAAGACTATCACTTTTACACCTTTCGTGGATAATAATTACTTAATCTACACCTACTTTGGCTAGTGCATGAGCTTAATATGTGATATTGGAATGCTTTTCCTTCTTGACCAATAAGGATGAAATTTATAGAAAATATACGCTTTAATGCATCTTTATGCAAATTATAGGTAAACTTGGACCTTGATCGAACCAGCCACAGAGGGGAGCTTCTGTTGTTAGAAGCTAAGCACACTCAAAGTCAGACCTCCGCTGGGGCAGCAGATGCATCCTGCCGAGGTGGGGAATTTCTTAATACCAAAAGTCAAAGTGGTGATCGATTTGAAAAGCATAAAAAGCCGAATTTTTCTAGACACTTTGCGTGGAAATTGGAGTTCAAGAAGACAATGTAAACATGAAAAGAATCAAACTAAAGAGATTCACCTTTTTACGGAAGGAAACATCCAAATCAACTAAACTTCTTCTCCAAGGCTGATGTTGCCCTAATTTTAGCCTATATAAGGGATGTGCCGTCCAAGAGAAGATGGGGGGAGAGTTTACAATAGACTTTAGAGATTTCTTTATTTTCATCATGTTCTAAATTCTCTTAGGGTTTAGGTGAAAGTTGTCGAGTATTAGTGAGAGGACATTGTACTTTGTTTTCTTGTTTCATGCAATAAAATATTAAGGTTTGCTTATTCTTTGCCATTCATTATTCTTGCATTCAAGCTCAGGAGAGAAGTTTGTGAGAGATTTATTTATCTAATATCGGGAGAGTTAGATTCACGAAAGGAATAAGTACGGTATTTTTATAGCTGGAAAATACTAACTCGGCCTAGGGATAGGTTAGAGTTTCAGCGGCTAAAAGAAGTGTTTGATTGGTTGGTGGTTATAGTTGATTCACGCCGGGAGGTATCATCAAGGACTAGTCATCAACAGTACTTCGATTTAGGGATAAACGGAGTCATCAGAGGACACTTTACCGAACCATGAATAAGTCCACCCAAGAGCAAGGGATTGCCGCGGCGGATGTACCCTTCACTGTCGAGGCAGTAAAACTGCTGTACTGCCAAGGCAGTGTTGTGTAGTTGCATTAGACAAAAACAAGACAATTGAATCCACAATCCGACATAACTGGATCCTACCCATTCTCTCAATCTGATTCTATTTCCATTCTCTGTTTTCTTTTTATTATTCAAGTTGTTTTAATTTAATTCAGGACAACCAAATTAATCTGTGTTTTTACTTTATTTCTTTTGCAGAGTGAGAATAGCAAAGGAAACATATTAAGTATACCAATCCCTATGGAGACGATACTCGATATTCATTACTTTATTACTTGGGACGTGTTCACTTGCACAGATTGCACAACCCTTTTTACACGCAACAGTTGCCATGTATCCGAGTAGCGATCGATTGGAGATCAGTAAATAGGATAGATATCAAAGTTACCAGAACCAGAACATGACCAATTTGGGTGCGCAACAAGCTAGTAGTTTCGAGTATTGTATTGTATATTGGAGATTAGTAAATAGTAGCATCGGTCTTGTGACTCAGGTATCTTTGAAAGAAAAGAGTCACTGATGTGGTATGGTTGGGAGGTCCCGCTAAGGTTGAGAGAACGACAGGGATAGCAATGTCGGTCAGATGCATAAATTGATAGAAACCCGAGTAATCTTTTGGTAGAGAAAACGAAAGTTTGTGACTTCCTTAAATAGAACCAAAATTCTAATAAGAATAAGAACCCTTGTTTCTTGGTTGATAATTTGAGTTTGATACAATAATAAAAATGATAGAAAGATCCCTAGTAAGTAGTTCATAAAGTAAAAGGGTAATAGCAATAGGGTAGCTTTAAGAAGACCCATGTAAAATATTAATAGAAATAACAACAAGATTAGTAACCTTCCCATAGATAAAACAAAGTCGTCAATCAATTTCCAAGACTTTTGTCTCAACGATGTATAAAATCCGATGAAGAAAGAAAGCTTAACTATGTAAGTCCTTGGGTATCCCCATCGAAAAAATAAGTGAAGGTAACAAGTAATAAGCACAATGTTGGGACCGCCGGCACACCCCATGGCGCAGCGGAACAAAATTACGATGGTCTTTCCAGTGATCCATGTACGTTTAATCCGGAATCAAGAGGAAGAGTTACGATAACTTACATTGGGTTCCTTGATAAGCAGCAAAAAGCAGCAACTAGATTTGCTACAATCACAATCGTTTGACAATTCGAATCTTTAGCCTCCACGAATATCGTCTCGGCCTCTACTCAGTTCACCCGGTTAAGAGAGCAAATCTCGAAAAACTGTTTTTCGTGATTCTAGGGTTTGGAATTCGGAATTCTCTATTGTGGCTGCTAGACCAATTGATCCTTTATATAGGTGTAACCCTAGGTATAAGAGTTTGATTCTGAATAGGTTTATAGGAAATAATTACTTTAATTATTTCCTTAAATTTCAGAATCTATATTTAATTCGAATTTAAAGATTTTGATTCTGAATTGGTTTATAGGAAATAATTACTTTAATCATTTCCTTAAATTTCAGAATCTATATTTAATTCGAATTTAAAGAGTTTGATTCTGAATTGGTTTATAAGAAATAATTACTTTAATTATTTCCTTAAATTTCAGAATCTACATTTAATTCGAATTTAAAAGGGATATAATTACTTTAATTATATCCTTTATTTAAAATTCGGGATTAAATATAATCTACTTATACTTATATATATATTTGCTCTGTTTCAACCATTGGGTGTGACCCTATAGGCTCATTGTAACGTTAGTAATAATATTAGAACAATTCTAATATTAAAAAACAATGAGTGACATCTAGCAATATATCATTGTCATCTAAGTTACAAGAGATCATGATTCGATGTATCATGTCCGTGACCAACTCTTTTAATGTATTATATCCTTTTGTCCTTTTATATCTTTAATAGGCACAAGTCTTGGAATAGTCACACTTGTATAGCCTATTTTAATGTTTCTTGATATCTAGAGTGGACTACTTTTAATGAATAATTTGTGATATCTCATATCAACATATTCAAGCATGGCCATGCATTTCTAGCCTCACTCAATCAAGTGCCCTTTGATATATTTTCCTATTATGTAGGAAGGACAAATCCTATCTTGATTATTCACATCTCACTACATATATTGTAATATGTCCAATGTCAGTTTTTATAGTGTAACTAATTACGAAACACATTTAACTGCATCAAAACATAAAATAACATATGTTGAGATAGTAATAATCTCAAGTCTAAGGATAATACATATAGTTGTCACTATGAGCAATATCGTGACCGTCACATAATAATCCAAGATATATGCTCATAGTGGGTCAATCCAATATATTATTCTCTACTAATATATTCATGTATTAATTCTGACATCTCTATGTCAATGACAACTCATTGTCATCAATTAATCACATGTTAGTCTTAAGCGTATTATTATTGTCCATACCCATAATAATACTTGACTAAGGATCTTTTAATAATAATACATATATTATTATATGGACCTTATTGTTTCTCAGTTTATGTGACACATATATCTAAAAACAACAATGGCAATGCCTTTATTCAATAAAATTGGTAAATAAAAGTATCCATACAATCATCATATGATTGGTCTTTGGGCATACTCTAATAAGTGAAAAAAATAAGTAGACTTTCTATGGCTGCATCCCCATCGAAAAAATAAGTGAAGGTAACAAGTAATAAGCACAATGCTATGGCGGCATGCATGTGTAGTCCTCTTTCTTTGAATGGAATAAGTAGACTTGCTTGATAATAAAACACCATTGTAGATGTTGGTATAATCCCTATTCAAGGGTGGCAAGAGATTATTTGTATTCGTTAAAACTAGTGCTATATTGATAGAATCTAAACCCAAAAGAATAAGGGAGGCCTTGAGTTCAAGAAAAAGAAGATCAAGAAAAATCATTAAACAAGCTTTCCATTGTCTATGCAGTGCAAGGGCTTGATTCCAAAAAATAAACGCAAGCAAAAAACCATTGGACAACCTCAATCGTTCAAGCAAAGCATTGCCAAGATCAAAAAACTAACAGGAAACAAGATCCTTGTGTTGTTCGAATAATCCAAAACAAAGGAAGCAAGAAAATTAATAGCGAAAAATGTTAGAAAAACCTGGATTCTTAGTGGCGAAATTTGCATAGGAGAAAGAAGCCTCCTTTTAGAAGATTTGAGAGGCCAAACCTTTTGGTGGTCGTTTATCCGAGGGGAGAAGGATGTGGTGGCTGCCATAAAAATATCATCAATACGTTCAAGATCTGGATCAACAAAGATCCTTACATCCACACATGTTCTTAATAAAGAAAAAAAGAAAACAAAACAATGGCAAAAAGAAAGAAAATATTCTAGTCGATTAAAGATAGCATCAAAAAGAAAAAACAAACAAGAACAATAAAACAATTGACTTATCTCAAAGGATTGGTATTGAGTGGTTATTGAATCTTCCTCTCCGGAGACTGTTGGTTGTAGATCCATGGCGGCGGTGTAGTAGACAAAGATGATCTCCAAAATAGGGAGAAAGAAAAGCAAAAAAGAAGATGAAGAAGAAGGCATGGAGGGCGAGAGAAAGGGAGAGGGAGATGAGAGAATTCAATAATCACCCGTTGAGTTTCGCTTAAACTCTGTTCGAAATTTCAAAGAATTCAATAGAGTTCAAATAATTAATTATGGGCGTTTAAACAAAATTATACAGATTAATCTCAATTTTTAAGCTTTTTACTCGGTTAAAATTTGAACGGATTCTCTATAAAGCCCATTTAGACAAGCATGTTTTAATCGCAAAAAAACAATAACCAACTGTTATTAAATCAACTTTTATGAGTTCAAATAGTTAATAATGGGTTTTGAACAAAATTATACAGATTAATTTAAAATTTTAAGCTTTTTATTCGGTTAAAATTCGGATGGATTCTCCATAAAACCCATTTAGACATCCACGTTTTAATCCCAACAAAACGACAACCAAATGTTATTAAATAAAATATTATGAGTTCATATAATTAATAATGGGTTTTGAATAAAATTATAGAAATCAATCTAAAATTTCCAGCTTTTTACTCGGTTAAAATTCGAACGGATTATCTATAAAGCCCATTTAGACAAGCATGTTTTAATCACAACAAAACGACAATCAAATATTATTAAATCAAATTTTATGAGTTCAAATAGTTAATTATGGGCGTTTGAAAAAATTATACAGAGAAATCTTAATTTGTAAGCTTTTTACTTGGTTAAAATCCGAACGGATTCTCTATAAAGCCCATTTAGACATGCACGTTTTAATCGCCAAAAAACGATAACCAAATGTTATTAAATAAAATTTTTTGAGTTCAAATAGTTAATTATGGGTTTTGAACAAAATTATACAGATTAATTTCAAATTTTTAACTTTTTACTAGGTTAAAATTCGGATGGATTCTCCGTAAAGCCCACTTAGACATCCACGTTTTAATCCCAAAAAAACGACAATCAAATGTTATTAAATAAAATATTATGAGTTCAAATAGTTGATTTTGGGTTTTAAATAAAATTATACAAATTAATCTAAAATTTTCAGCTTTTTACTCGGTCAAAATTCGAACGGATTCTCTATAAAGCCCATTTAGACAAGCACGTTTTAATCACAACAAAACGACAACCAAATATTATTAAATCAAATTTTATGAGTTCAAATAGTTAATTATGGGCGATTGAACAAAATTATAAAGATTAATCTCAATTTTTAAGCTTTTTACTCAGTTAAAATTCGAACAGATTTTCCATAAAGCCCATTTAGACAAGCACGTTTTAATCCCAACAAAACTGTAACCGAATATTATTAAATCAAATTTTATGAGTTGAAAAAGTTAATTATGGGTTTTTGAACAAAATTATATAGATTAATATAAAATTTTTAGCTTTTTACTCAGTTAAAATTCGAACGGATTCTCTATAAGGCCCATATAGACAACTATGTTTTAATCCCAACAAAACGACAATGAAATGTTATTAAATCAAATTTTATGAGTTCAAATAGTTAATTATGGGCGTTTGAGAAAAATTATACAGATTAATCTCAATTTTTAAGCTTTTTACTCGGTTAAAATCCGAACGGATTCTGTATAAAACCCATTTAGACATGGACGTTTTAATCGCAATAAAACGATAACCAAATGTTATTAAATCAAATTTTATGAGTTCAAATAGTTAATTATGGGTTTTGAACAAAATTATACAGATTAATCTAAAATTTTTAGCTTTTTACTCGGTTAAAATTCGAACGGATTCTCTATAAAGCCCATTTAGACAAGCATGTTTTAATCACAACAAAACGATAGCCAAATGTTATTAAATTAAATTTTATGAGTTCAAATAGTTAATTATGGGCGTTTGAACAAAATTATACAGATTAATCTCAATTTTTAAGCTTTTTACTCGGTTAAAATTTGAACGGATTCTCTATAAAGCCCATTTAGACAAGCACGTTTTAATCGCAAAAAAACAATAACCAACTGTTATTAAATCAACTTTTATGAGTTCAAATAGTTAATAATGGGTTTTGAACAAAATTATACAGATTAATTTAAAATTTTAAGCTTTTTATTCGGTTAAAATTCGGATGGATTCTCCATAAAACCCATTTAGACAACCACGTTTTAATCCCAACAAAACGACAACCAAATGTTATTAAATAAAATATTATGAGTTCAAATAATTAATAATGGGTTTTGAATAAAATTATACAAATCAATCTAAAATTTCCAGCTTTTTACTCGGTTAAAATTCGAACGGATTATCTATAAAGCCCATTTAGACAAGCATGTTTTAATCACAACAAAACGATAATCAAATATTATTAAATCAAATTTTATGAGTTCAAATAGTTAATTATGGGCGTTTGAAAAAATAATACAGAGAAATCTTAATTTGTAAGCTTTTTACTCGGTTAAAATCCGAACGGATTCTCTATAAAGCCCATTTAGACATGCACGTTTTAATTGCCAAAAAACGATAACCAAATGTTATTAAATAATTTTTTTGAGTTCAAATAGTTAATTATGGGTTTTGAACAAAATTATACAGATTAATTTCAAATTTTTAGCTTTTTACTAGGTTAAAATTCGGATGGATTCTCCATAAAGCCCACTTAGACATCCACGTTTTAATCCCAAAAAAACGACAATCAAATGTTATTAAATAAAATATTATGAGTTCAAATAGTTGATTTTGGGTTTTAAACAAAATTATACAAATTAATCTAAAATTTTCAGCTTTTTACTCGGTTAAAATTCGAACGGATTCTCTATAAAGCCCATTTAGACAAGCACGTTTTAATCACAACAAAACAACAACCAAATATTATTAAATCAAATTTTATGAGTTCAAATAGTTAATTATGGGCGATTGAACAAAATTATACAGATTAATCTCAATTTTTAAGCTTTTTACTCAGTTAAAATTCGAACAGATTTTCCATAAAGCCCATTTAGACAAGCACGTTTTAATCCCAACAAAACTGTAACCGAATGTTATTAAATCAATTTTTTTGAGTTGAAAAAGTTAATTATGGGTTTTTGAACAAAATTATATAGATTAATATAAAATTTCAGCTTTTTACTCGGTTAAAATTCGAACGGATTCTCTATAAGGCCCATATAGACAAGCATGTTTTAATCCCAACAAAACGACTGAAATATTATTAAATCAAATTTTAAGAGTTCAAATAGTTAATTATGGGCATTTGAGAAAAATTATACAGATTAATCTCAATTTTTAAGCTTTTTACTCGGTTAAAATCCGAACGGATTCTGTAAAATACCCATTTAGACATGGACGTTTTAATCGCAATAAAACGACAACCAAATGTTATTAAATCAAATTTTATGAGTTCAAATAGTTAATTATGGGTTTTGAACAAAATTATACAGATTAATCTAAATTTTTTAGCTTTTTACTCGGTTAAAATTCGAACGGATTCTCTATAAAGCCCATTTATACAAGCATGTTTTAATCACAATAGAACGATAGCCAAATGTTATTAAATTAAATTTTATGAGTTCAAATAGTTAATTATGGGCGTTTGAACAAAATTATACAGATTAATCTCAATTTTTAAGCTTTTTACTCGGTTAAAATTTGAACGGATTCTCTATAAAGCCCATTTAGACAAGCACGTTTTAATCGCAAAAAAACAATAACCAACTGTTATTAAATCAACTTTTATGAGTTCAAATAGTTAATAATGGGTTTTGAACAAAATTATACAGATTAATTTAAAATTTTAAGCTTTTTATTCGGTTAAAATTCGGATGGATTCTCCATAAAACCCATTTAGACAACCACGTTTTAATCCCAACAAAACGACAACCAAATGTTATTAAATAAAATATTATGAGTTCAAATAGTTAATAATGGGTTTTGAATAAAATTATAGAAATCAATCTAAAATTTCCAGCTTTTTACTCGGTTAAAATTCGAACGGATTATCTATAAAGCCCATTTAGACAAGCATGTTTTAATCACAACAAAACGACAATCAAATATTATTAAATCAAATTTTATGAGTTCAAATAGTTAATTATGGGCGTTTGAAAAAATTATACAGAGAAATCTTAATTTGTAAGCTTTTTACTCGGTTAAAATCCGAACGGATTCTCTATAAAGCCCATTTAGACATGCACGTTTTAATCGCCAAAAAACGATAACAAAATGTTATTAAATAAAATTTTTTGAGTTAAAATAGTTAATTATGGGTTTTGAACAAAATTATACAGATTAATTTCAAATTTTTAGCTTTTTACTAGGTTAAAATTCGGATGGATTCTCCATAAAGCCCACTTAGACATCCACGTTTTAATCCCAAAAAATACGACAATCAAATGTTTTAAACAAAATATTATGAGTTCAAATAGTTAATTATGGGTTTTGAACAAAATTATACAGATTAATCTAAAATTTTTAGCTTTTTAATTGGTTAAAATTCGAACGGATTCTCTATAAAGCCCATTTAGACAAGAATGTTATAATCACAACAAAACGACAACCAAATGTTATTAAATTAAATTTTATTAATTTAAATAGTTAATTATGGGCGTTTGAACGAAATTATACAAATACATCTTAAATTTTCAGCTTTTTACTCTGTTAAAATTCGAACGGATTATCTATAAAGCCCATTTAGACAAGCACGTTTTAAACCCAACAAAGCGACAACCAAATGTAATTATATAAAATTTTATGAGTCTAAATAGTTATTTATAGGTTTTTGAACTAAATTATACAGATTAATTTCAAACTTTAAGCTTTTTACTTGGTTAAAATTCGGATGGATTCTCCATAAAACCCATTTAGACATCCACGTTTTAATCCCAACAAAACGACAACCAAATGTTATTAAATAAAATATTATGAGTTCAAATAGTTAATAATGGGTTTTGAATAAAATTATACAAATTAATCTAAAATTTCAAGCTTTTTACTCAGTTAAAATTCGAACGGATTATCTATAATGCCCATTTAGACAAGCATGTTTTAATCACAACAAAAGGACAACCTAATATTATTAAATCAAATTTTATGAGTCCAAATAGTTAATTATGGGCGATTGAACAAAATTATACAGATTAATCTTAATTTTTAAGCTTTTTACTCGGTTAAAATTCTAACGGATTCTCTATAAGACCCATTTAGACATGCACGTTTTAATCCCAACAAAAGGACAACCAAATGTTATTAAATCAAATTTTAAGAGTTCAAATAGTTAATTATGGGTTTTGAACAAAATTATACAGATTAATCTAAAATTTTTAGCTTTTTACTTGGTTAAAATTCGAACGGATTCTCTATAAAACCCATTTAGACAAGAATGTTTTAATCACAACAAAACGACAACCAAATGTTATTAAATTCAATTTTATTAATTCAAATAGTTAATTATGGGCGTTTGAACGAAATTATACAGATACATCTTAAATTTTCAGCTTTTTACTCGGTTAAAATTCGAACGGATTCTCTATAAAGCCCATTTAGACAAGCACGTTTTAAACCCAACCAAGCGACAACCAAATATAATTATATAAAATTTTATGAGTCTAAATAGTTATTTATAGGTTTTTGAACTAAATTATACAGATTAATTTAAAATTTTAAGCTTTTTACTCGGTTAAAATTCGGATGGATTCTCCATAAAAACCATTTAGACATCCACGTTTTAATCCCAACAAAACGACAACCAAATGTTATTAAATAAAATGTTATGAGTTCAAATAGTTAATAATGGGTTTTGAATAAAATTATACAAATTAATCTAAAATTTCCAGCTTTTTACTCGGTTAAAATTCGAACGGATTATCTATAAAGCCCATTTAGATAAGCATGTTTTAATCACAACAAAAGGACAACCAAATATTATTAAATCAAATTTTATGAGTTCAAATAGTTAATTATGGGCGATTGAACAAAATTATACAGATTAATCTCAATTTTTAAGCTTTTTACTCGGTTAAAATTCGAACGGATTCTCTATAAAGCCCATTTCGACAAGCATGTTTTTATCCCAACAAAATAACAACCAAAATTTATTAAATCAAATTTTATAGGTTTAAATAGTTAATTATGGGTTTTGAACAAAATTATACAGATTAATAGAAAATTTTTAGCTTTTTACTCAGTTAAAATTCGAACGGATTCTCTATAAAGCCCATTTAGACAAGCATGTTTTAATCCCAGCAAAATAACAACAAAATGTTATTAAATCAATTTTTTTGAGTTTAAACAGTTAATTATGGGTTTTGAACAAAATTATACAGATTAATCGAAATTTTTTAGCTTTTTACTCGGTTAAAATTCGAACGAATTCTCTATAAAGCCCATTTAGACAAACACGTTTTAATCCCAACAAAACGACAACCAAATGTTATTAAATCAAATTTTAGGAGTTCAAATAGTTATTTATGGGTTTTGAAAAAAATTGTACAGATTAATCTAAATTTTTTAGCTTTTTACTCGGTTAAAATTCGATCAGATTCTCTATAAAGCCCATTTAGACATGCACGTTTTTATCCCAACAAAATGAAAACCAAATGTTATTAAATCAAATTTTATGAGTTCAAATAGTTAATTATGGGTTTTAAACAAAATTTTACAGATTAATCTAAATTTTCAGCATTTTACTCAGTTAAAATTCGAACGGATTCTCTATAAAGCTCATTTAGACATGCTCGTTTTAATCCCAACAAAACGAGAACCAAATGTTATTAAATCAAATTTTATGAGTTTAAAAAGTTAATTATGGGCTTTTGAACAAAATTATACAGATTAATCTAAAATTTTCAGCTTTTTACTCGGATAAAATTGGAATAGATTCTCTATCAAGCCCATTTAGACAAGCACGTTTTAATTCCAACAAGACGACAACCATATGTTATTAAATAAAATTTTATGAGTTCAAATAGTTAATTATGGGCTTTTGAACAAAATTATACAGATTAATCTCAAATTTTCTGCTTTTTACTTGGTTAAAATTTGAATGGGTTGCCTATAAATCCCATTTAGACATGCACAGTTAGACAGATTAATTTCAAATTTTCAGCTTTTTACTCGGTTAAAATTTGAACGGATTCTATATAAAGCTTATTTGGACAAGCACGTTTTAATCCGAACAAAACAACAACCAAATGTTATTAAATCAAATTTTATGAGTCCAAATAGTTAATTATGGGTTTTGAACGAAATTATACAGATTAATCTAAATTTTTTAGCATTTTACTCAGTTAAAATTCGAACGGATTCTCTATAAAGCCCTTTTAGACATGCACGTTTTAATCCCAACAAAACGACAACCAAATTTTAAACGAGTAAAAAGCTGAAAATTTGAAATTACTCTGTATAATTTTGTTCAAAAGCCCATTTAGACAAGCACGTTTTAATAAAGCCCATTTAGACAAGCACGTATTAATCCCAACAAAACGACAACCAAATGTTATTAAATCAAATTTTATGAGTTCAAATAGTTAATTATGGGCTTTTGAACAAAATTTTACAGATTAGTCTAAAATTTTTAGCTTTTTACTCGGTTAAAATTTGAATGGATTTCCAATAAAGCCCATTTAGACAAGCTTATTTTAATCACAACAAAACGACAACCAAATATTATTAAATCAAATTTTATGAGTTCAAATAGTTAATTATGGGCGATTGAACAAAATTATACAGATTAATCTCAATTTTTATGCTTTTTACTCGGTTAAAATTCGAACGGATACTCTATAAATCCCATTTAGACAAGCATGTTTTAATTCCAACAAGACGAAAACCCAATGTTATTAAATAAAATTTTATGAGTTCAAATAGTTAATTATGGGATTTTGAACAAAATTATATAGATTAATTTCAAATTTTCAGCTTTTTAATCGGTTAAAATTTGAACGGATTCTATATAAAGCTTATTTAGACAAGCCTTTTTTAATCCGAAAAAAACAACAACCAAATGTTATTAAATAAAATTTTATGAGTTAAAATAGTTAATTATGGGTTTTGAACAAAATTATACAGATTAATCTAAAATTTTCAGCATTTTACTCAGTTAAAATTTGAACGGATTCTCTATAAAGCCCATTTAGACATGCATGTTTTAGTTCCAACAAAACTAAAACCAAATTTTAAACGAGTAAAAAGCAGAAAATTTGAAATTCCTCTGTATAATTTTGTTCAAAAGCCCAGTTAGACAAGCACGTTTTAATAAAGCCCATTTAGACAAGAACATTTTAATCCCAACAAAACGATAACCAAATGTTATTAAATCAAAATTTTGAGTTCAAATAGTTAATTATGGGCTTTTGAACAAAATTCTATAGATTAGTCTAAAATTTTTAGCTTTTTACTCGGTTAAAATTCGAACGAATTCTCACTAAAGCCCATTTAGACAAGCACGTTTTAATCCTAACCAAACGATAGCCAAATGTTTTTAAATCGAATTTTATGAGTTCAAATAGTTAATTATGGGTTATGAACAAAATTATACCGATTAATCTAAAATTTTTAGCATTTTACTCCGTTAAAATTCAAACGGATTCTCTATAAATCCCATTTAGACAAGCACGTTTTTATCCCAACAAAACGAAAACCAAATGTTATTAAATCAAATTTTATGAGTTCAAATAGTTAATTATGGAGTTTGAGCAAAATTATACAGATTGATCTCAAATTTTTAGCTTTTTACTCGGTTAAAATTCGAACGGGTTTTCTATAAAGCCCATATAGACAAGCACGTTTTAATCCCAACAAAAAGATAACCAAATATTATTAAATCAAATTTTATGAGTTCGAAAAGTTAATTATGGGCATTTGAAAAAAAATGTACAAATTAATTTAAAATTTTAAGCTTTTTACTTGGTTAAAATTCGAACGGATTCTCTATAAAGTCCATTTAGACAAGCACATTTTAATCCCAACAAAACGACAACTAAATATTATTAAATTAAATTTTATGAGTTCAAATAGTTAATTATAGGTTTTTAACAAAATTATAGCGATTAATCTAAAATTTTTAGCTTTTTACTCGGTTAAAATTCGAACGGATTTTCTATAAAGAACATTTAGACAAGCACGTTTTAATCCCAACAAAATGACAGCCAAATGTTTTTAAATCAATTTTTATGAGTTCAAATAGTTAATTATGGGTTCTGAGCAAAATTATACAGATTAATCTTAAATTTTCAGCATTTTACTCGGTTAAAATTTGAACGGATTCTCTATAAAGCCCATTTAGACAAGCAAGTTTTTATCCCAACAAAATAAAAACCAAATGTTATTAAATCAAATTTTATGAGTTCAAATAGTTAATTATGGGTTTTGAACAAAATTATACAGATTGATCTCAAATTTTTAGCTTTTTACTCGATTAAATTTCGAACGGATTTTCTATAAAGCCCATTTAGACAAGCACGTTTTAATCCCAACAAAACGATAACCAAATATTATTAAATCAAATTTTATGAGTTCGAAAAGTTAATTATGGGCATTTGAAAAAAAATATACAAATTAATTAAAAATTTTCAACTTTTTACTTGGTTAAAATTCGAACAGATTCTCTATAAAGACCATTTAGACAAGCACGTTTTAATCCCAGCAAAACGACAACCTAATATTATTAAATCAAATTTTATGAGTTTAAATAGTTAATTATGGGTTTTGAACAAAATTATACCGATTAATCTAAAATTTTTAGCTTTTTACTCGATTAAAATTCGAACGGATTCTCTATAAAGCCCATTTAGACAAGCACGTTTTAATCCCAACAAAAAGACATCCAAATGTTATTAAATCAATTTTTATGAGTTCAAATAGTTAATTATGGGTTTTGAACAAAATTTTACAGATTAATCTAAAATTTTCAACTTTTTACTCGGTTAAAATTTGAACGGATTCTCTATGAAGCTCATTTAGACATGCACGTTTTAATCACAACAAAACAATAACCAAATGTTATTAAATCAAATTTTATGAGTTCAAAAAGTTAATTATGGGCTTTTGAACAAAATTATACAGATTAATCTCAAATTTTAAGCTTTTTACTCGGTTAAAATTCGGACAGATTCTCTATAAAGCCCATTTAGACAAGCATTTCTAATCCCAACAAAAGGACAACCAAATGTTATTAAATAAAATTTTATGAGTTCAAATATTTAATTATGGGCCTTTAAACAAAATTATACAGATTAATCTCAAATTTTAAGCTTTTTACTCGGTTAAAATTTGAACGGATCTCCATAAAGCCCATTTAGACAAGCACGTTTTACTCCCAACAAAACGATAACCAAATGTTATTAAATCAAATTTTATGAGTTCAAATAGTTACTTATGGGCTTTTGAACAAAATTATATATATTGATTTCAAATTTTAAGCTTTTTACTCGGTTAAAATTCGAATGCATTCTCTATAAAGCTCATTTAGTCAAACATGTTTTAATCGCAACAAAACTATAACCAAATATTATTAAATAAAATTTTATGAGTTCAAAAAGTTAATTATAGGCTTTTAAACAAAATTATACAGATTAATCTCAAATTTTAAGATTTTTTCTCTATCAAAATTGGAATGGATCTCCATAAAGCTCATTTAGATAATCACGTTTTAATCCCAACAAAACTACAACCAAATGTTATTAAATCAAATTTTATGAGTTCAAATAGTTAATTATGGGTTCTGAGCAAAATTATACAGATTAATCTTAAATTTTCAGCATTTTACTCGGTTAAAATTCGAACGGATTCTCTATAAGCCGCATTTAGACAAGCACGTTTTAATCCCAACAATACAACAACCAAATGTTATTAAATCAAATTTTATGAGTTCAAAAAGTTAATTATGGGCTTTTGAAAAAAATTATACAGATTAATCTAAAATTTTCAACTTTTTACTCGGTTAAAATTTGAACGGATTCTCTATAAGTCCCATTTAGTCAAGCACGTTTTAATCCCAACAATACAACAACCAAATGTTATTAAATAAAATTTTATGAGTTCAAATAGTTAATTATGTGCGTTAGAACAAAATTATACAGATTAATCTTAATTTTTAATCTTTTTACTCCGTTAAAATTCGAACAGATTCTCCATAAAGCGCATTTAGATAAGCACGTTTTAATCCTAACAAAACGATAACCAAATGTTATTAAATAAAATTTTATGAGTTCAAAAAGTTTATTATGGGCATTTGGAAAAAATATACAGATTAATCTAAAATTTTCAGCTTTTTACTCGGTTACAATTCGAACGGATTCTCTATAAGGCCTATTTAGACAAGCACGTTTTAATTCGAACGAAACGAAAACCAAATTATCTTAAATCAAATTTTATGAGTTTAATTAGTTAATTACGGGTTTTGAACAAAATTATACAGATTATTCTGAAATATTAAGCTTTTTACTCAGTTAAAATTCAAAAGGATTCTCTGTATAGCCCATTTAGACATGCACTTTTTAATCCCAACAAAACGACAAACATATGTTATCAAATCAAATTTTACGAGTTCATATAGTTAATTATGGGTTTTGAACAAAATTATACGGATTAATCTAAAATTTTCAGGTTTCTACTCGGTTAAAATTCTAACGGATTCTCTAAAAAGCCCATTTAGACAAGCACGTTTTAATCCCAACAAAACGATAACCAAATATTATTAAATCAAATTTTATGAGTTGCAATAGTTAATTATGGGCTTTTGAATAAAATTTTATATATTGATCTCAAATTTTCAGCTTTTTACTCGGATAAAATTCGAACGGATTCTCTATAAAGCCCATTTAGACAAGCACGTTTTAATCCCAACAAAACTATAACCAAATGATATTAAATAAAATTTTATGTGTTCAAAAAGTTAATTATGGGCTTTTGAACAAAATTATACAGATTAATCTCAAATTTTAAGATTTTTTCTCTGTTAAAATTGGAACGGATCTCCATAAAGTTCATTTAGATAAGCATGTTTTAATCCCAACAAAACGATAATCAAATGTTATTAAATCAAATTTTATGAGATCAAATAGTTAATTATATGTTTTTGAACAAAATTATATAGATTAATTTCAAATTTTCAGATTTTTACTCGGTTAAAATTTGAACGAATTCTCTATAAGGCGCATTTAGACATGCACGTTTTAATCCCAACAATACAACAACCAAATATTATTAAATCAAATTTTATGAGTTCAAAAAGTTAATTATGGGCTTTTGAAAAAAATTATACAGATTAATCTAAAATTTTCAATTTTTTACTCGGTTAAAATTTGAACGGATTCTCTATAAGTCCCATTTAGTCAAGCACGTTTTAATCCCAACAATACAACAACCAAATGTTATTAAATCAAATTTTATGAGTTCAAATAGTTAATTATGGGCGTTAGAACAAAATTATACAGATTAATCTCAATTTTTAATCTTTTTACTCTGTTAATATTCGAACAGATTCTCCATAAAGCCTATTTAGATAAGCACGTTTTAATCCTAACAAAACGTAACCAAATATTATTAAATAAAATTTTATGAGTTCAAAAAGTTAATTATGGGCATTTGGAAAAAATATACAGATTAATCTAAAATTTTCAGCTTTTTACTCGGTTAAAATTCGAACGGATTCTCTATAAGGCCCATTTAGATAAGCACATTTTAATCCCAACAAAACGATAACCAAATGGTCTTAAATCAAATTTTATGAGGTCAATTAGTTAATTATGGATTTTGAACAAAATTATAAAGATTATTCTGAAATATTAAGCTTTTTACTCAGTTAAAATTCGAAAGGATTCTCTGTATAACCCATTTAGACATGCACGTTTTAATCCCAACAAAACGACAAACAGATGTTATCAAATCAAATTTTACGAGTTCAAATAGTTAATTATGGGTTTTGAACAAAATTATACGGATTAATCTAAAATTTTAAGCTTTTTACTGGGTTAAAATTCTAACGGATTCTCTAAACAGCCCATTTAGACAAGCACGTTTTAATCCCAACAAAACGATAACCAAATGTTATTAAATCAAATTTTATGAGTTGCAATAGTTAATTATAGGCTTTTGAATAAAATTTTATAGATTGATCTCAAATTTTCAGCTTTTTACTCGGTTAAAATTCGAACGGATTCTCTATAAAGCCCATTTAGACAAGCACGTTTTAATCCCAACAAAACGATAACCAAATGATATTAAATAAAATTTTATGTGTTCAAAAAGTTAATTATGGGCTTTTGAACAAAATTATACAGATTAATCTCAAATTTTAAGATTTTTTCTCTGTTAAAATTGGAACGGATCTCCATAAAGCTCATTTAGATAAGCACGTTTTAATCCCAACAAAACGATAATCAAATGTTATTAAATCAAATTTTATGAGTTCAAATAGTTAATTATATGTTTTTGAATAAAATTATATAGATTAATTTCAAATTTTCAGATTTTTACTCGGTTAAAATTCGAACGAATTCTCTATAAGTCCCATTTAGTCAAGCACGTTTAATCCCAACAATACAACAACCAAATGTTATTAAATCAAATTTTATGAGTTCAAATAGTTAATTATGGGCGTTAGAACAAAATTATACAGATTAATCTCAATTTTTAAACTTTTTACTCTGTTAAAATTCGAACAGATTCTCCATAAAGCCCATTTAGATAAGCACGTTTTAATCCTAACAAAACGTAACCAAATATTATTAAATAAAATTTTATGAGTTCAAAAAGTTAATTATGGGCATTTGGAAAAAATATACAGATTAATCTAAAATTTTCAGCTTTTTACTCGGTTAAAATTCGAACGGATTCTCTATAAGGCCCATTTAGACAAGCACATTTTAATCCCAACAAAACGATAACCAAATGGTCTTAAATCAAATTTTATGAGGTCAATTAGTTAATTATGGATTTTGAACAAAATTATAAAGATTATTCTGAAATATTAAGCTTTTTACTCAGTTAAAATTCGAAAGGATTCTCTGTATAGCCCATTTAGACATGCACGTTTTAATCCCAACAAAACGACAAACAGATGTTATCAAATCAAATTTTACGAGTTCAAATAGTTAATTATGGGTTTTGAACAAAATTATACGGATTAATCTAAAATTTTAAGCTTTTTGCTGGGTTAAAATTCTAACGGATTCTCTAAAAAGCCCATTTAGACAAGCACGTTTTAATCCCAACAAAACGATAACCAAATGTTATTAAATCAAATTTTATGAGTTGTAATAGTTAATTATGGGCTTTTGAATAAAATTTTATAGATTGATCTCAAATTTTCAGCATTTTACTCTGTTAAAATTCGAACGGATTCTCTAGAAAGCCCATTTAGACAAGCACGTTTTAATCCCAACAAAACGATAACCAAATGATATTAAATAAAATTTTATGTGTTCAAAAAGTTAAGTATGGGATTTTGAACAAAATTATACAGATTAATCTCAAATTTTAAGATTTTTTCTCTGTTAAAATTGGAACGGATCTCCATAAAGCTCATTTAGATAAGCACGTTTTAATCCCAACAAAACGATAATCAAATGTTATTAAATCAAATTTTATGATTTCAAATAGTTAATTATATGTTTTTGAACAAAATTATATAGATTAATTTCAAATTTTCAGATTTTTACTCGGTTAAAATTCGAACGAATTCTCTATAAGGCGCATTTAGACATGCACGTTTTAATCCCAACAATACAACAACCAAATATTATTAAATCAAATTTTATGAGTTCAAATAGTTAATTATGGGCTTTTGAACAAAATTATACAAATTAATCTAAAATTTTTAGCTTTTTACTCGGTTAAAATTTGAACGGATTCTCTATTAGGCCCATTTAGACAAGCATATTTTAATCCCAACAAAACGACAACCAAATGTTATTAAATCAAATTTTATGAGTTCAAATAGTTAATTATAGGTTTTGAACAAAATTATACCGATTAATCTAAAATTATGGGTTTATCCTCGAACTTTCTTCAATCCCTACTATGGCTGTAATACTTTTCTTCACAAAGGAAATTATCACTCTTGTCGTATTTGCTTCTTTTAATGCACAATTACCACCCTTGCAAAGGTACAAATCCAACACCTTTATTGGTGTATTGTTTTCGAACATGTTAGGTGCTCTTTCTCCTTTTTTGAATCACGAGCTCTTTACAGCCATTGCCATGTCTTTCAATGAGTTACAGAAACAACCTTTCTCGGTATGTATTTGTTTCCTGGATCTTACGGTTCTGCTCAATACCTATTTTGTTGCTTTATTCTCCAATAACTCTCTTTGCATCAAGCACTTTACCAGTTTGATTATTTCAAGGAGTTTGAATGATACACAAGTTTTAGTAAGTACCCCTCCCTTGCTTCACCTCTTTCGTATAGTTAACCACATGCTTGCAAGCCATGATTAAGCTTTTTATGAGGTCAATTAGTTAATTATGGATTTTGAACAAAATTATAAAGATTATTCTGAAATATTAAGCTTTTTACTCAGCTAAAATTCGAAAGGATTCTCTGTATAGCCCATTTAGACATGCACGTTTTAATCCCAACAAAACGACAAACAGATGTTATCAAATCAAATTTTACGAGTTCAAATAGTTAATTATGGGTTTTGAACAAAATTATACGGATTAATCTAAAATTTTCAGGTTTTTACTCGGTTAAAATTCTAACGGATTCTCTAAAAAGCCCATTTAGACAAGCACGTTTTAATCCCAACAAAACGATAACCAAATGTTACTAAATCAAATTTTATGAGTTGCAATAGTTAATTATGGGCTTTTGAATAAAATTTTATAGATTGATCTCAAATTTTCAGCTTTTTACTCGGATAAAATTCGAACGGATTCTCTATAAAGCCCATTTAGACAAGCACGTTTTAATCCCAACAAAACTATAACCAAATGATATTAAATAAAATTTTATGTGTTCAAAAAGTTAATTATGGGCTTTTGAACAAAATTATACAGATTAATCTCAAATTTTAAGATTTTTTCTTTGTTAAAATTGGAACGGATCTCCATAAAGTTCATTTAGATAAGCATGTTTTAATCCCAACAAAACGATAATCAAATGTTATTAAATCAAATTTTATGAGATCAAATAGTTAATTATATGTTTTTGAACAAAATTATATAGATTAATTTCAAATTTTCAGATTTTTACTCGGTTAAAATTTGAACGAATTCTCTATAAGGCGCATTTAGACATGCACGTTTTAATCCCAACAATACAACAACCAAATATTATTAAATCAAATTTTATGAGTTCAAAAAGTTTATTATGGGCTTTTGAAAAAAATTATACAGATTAATCTAAAATTTTCAATTTTTTACTCGGTTAAAATTTGAACGGATTCTCTATAAGTCCCATTTAGTCAAGCACGTTTTAATCCCAACAATACAACAACCAAATGTTATTAAATCAAATTTTATGAGTTCAAATAGTTAATTATGGGCGTTAGAACAAAATTATACAGATTAATCTCAATTTTTAATCTTTTTACTCTGTTAATATTCGAACAGATTCTCTATAAAGCCTATTTAGATAAGCACGTTTTAATCCTAACAAAACGTAACCAAATATTATTAAATAAAATTTTATGAGTTCAAAAAGTTAATTATGGGCATTTGGAAAAAATATACAGATTAATCTAAAATTTTCAGCTTTTTACTCGGTTAAAATTCGAACGGATTCTCTATAAGGCCCATTTAGATAAGCACATTTTAATCCCAACAAAACGATAACCAAATGGTCTTAAATCAAATTTTATGAGGTCAATTAGTTAATTATGGATTTTGAACAAAATTATAAAGATTATTCTGAAATATTAAGCTTTTTACTCAGTTAAAATTCGAAAGGATTCTCTGTATAACCCATTTAGACATGAACGTTTTAATCCCAACAAAACGACAAACAGATGTTATCAAATCAAATTTTACGAGTTCAAATAGTTAATTATGGGTTTTGAACAAAATTATACGGATTAATCTAAAATTTTAAGCTTTTTACTGGGTTAAAATTCTAACGGATTCTCTAAACAGCCCATTTAGACAAGCACGTTTTAATCCCAACAAAACGATAACCAAATGTTATTAAATCAAATTTTATGAGTTGCAATAGTTAATTATAGGCTTTTGAATAAAATTTTATAGATTGATCTCAAATTTTCAGCTTTTTACTCGGTTAAAATTCGAACGGATTCTCTATAAAGCCCATTTAGACAAGCACGTTTTAATCCCAACAAAACGATAACCAAATGATATTAAATAAAATTTTATGTGTTCAAAAAGTTAATTATGGGCTTTTGAACAAAATTATACAGATTAATCTCAAATTTTAAGATTTTTTCTCTGTTAAAATTGGAACGGATCTCCATAAAGCTCATTTAGATAAGCACGTTTTAATCCCAACAAAACGATAATCAAATGTTATTAAATCAAATTTTATGAGTTCAAATAGTTAATTATATGTTTTTGAACAAAATTATATAGATTAATTTCAAATTTTCAGATTTTTACTCGGTTAAAATTCGAACGAATTCTCTATAAGGCGCATTTAGACATGCACGTTTTAATCCCAACAATACAACAACCAAATATTATTAAATCAAATTTTATGAGTTCAAAAAGTTAATTATGGGCTTTTGAAAAAAATTATACAGATTAATCTATAATTTTCAATTTTTTACTTGGTTAAAATTTGAACGGATTCTCTATAAGTCTCATTTAGTCAAGCACGTTTAATCCCAACAATACAACAACCAAATGTTATTAAATCAAATTTTATGAGTTCAAATAGTTAATTATGGGCGTTAGAACAAAATTATACAGATTAATCTCAATTTTTAATCTTTTTACTCTGTTAAAATTCGAACAGATTCTCCATAAAGCCCATTTAGATAAGCACGTTTTAATCCTAACAAAACGTAACCAAATATTATTAAATAAAATTTTATGAGTTCAAAAAGTTAATTATGGGCATTTGGAAAAAATATACAGATTAATCTAAAATTTTCAGCTTTTTACTCGGTTAAAATTCGAACGGATTCTCTATAAGGCCCATTTAGACAAGCACATTTTAATCCCAACAAAACGATAACCAAATGGTCTTAAATCAAATTTTATGAGGTCAATTAGTTAATTATGGATTTTGAACAAAATTATAAAGATTATTCTGAAATATTAAGCTTTTTACTCAGTTAAAATTCGAAAGGATTCTCTGTATAGCCCATTTAGACATGCACGTTTTAATCCCAACAAAACGACAAACAGATGTTATCAAATCAAATTTTACGAGTTCAAATAGTTAATTATGGGTTTTGAACAAAATTATACGGATTAATCTAAAATTTTAAGCTTTTTACTGGGTTAAAATTCTAACGGATTCTCTAAAAAGCCCATTTAGACAAGCACGTTTTAATCCCAATAAAACGATAACCAAATGTTATTAAATCAAATTTTATGAGTTGTAATAGTTAATTATGGGCTTTTGAATAAAATTTTATAGATTGATCTCAAATTTTCAGCATTTTACTCTGTTAAAATTCGAACGAATTCTCTAGAAAGCCCATTTAGACAAGCACGTTTTAATCCCAACAAAACGATAACCAAATGATATTAAATAAAATTTTATGTGTTCAAAAAGTTAAGTATGGGATTTTGAACAAAATTATACAGATTAATCTCAAATTTTAAGATTTTTTCTCTGTTAAAATTGGAACGGATCTCCATAAAGCTCATTTAGATAAGCACGTTTTAATCCCAACAAAACGATAATCAAATGTTATTAAATCAAATTTTATGAGTTCAAATAGTTAATTATATGTTTTTGAACAAAATTATATAGATTAATTTCAAATTTTCAGATTTTTACTCGGTTAAAATTCGAACGAATTCTCTATAAGGCGCATTTAGACATGCACGTTTTAATCCCAACAATACAACAACCAAATATTATTAAATCAAATTTTATGAGTTCAAATAGTTAATTATGGGCTTTTGAACAAAATTATATAGATTAATCTAAAATTTTTAGCTTTTTACTCGGTTAAAATTTGAACGGATTCTCTATTAGGCCCATTTAGACAAGCATATTTTAATCCCAACAAAACGACAACCAAATGTTATTAAATCAAATTTTATGAGTTCAAATAGTTAATTATAGGTTTTGAACAAAATTATACCGATTAATCTAAAATTATGGGTTTATCCTCGAACTTTCTTCAATCCCTACTATGGCTGTAATACTTTTCTTCACAAAGGAAATTATCACTCTTGTCGTATTTGCTTCTTTTAATGCACAATTACCACCCTTGCAAAGGTACAAATCCAACACCTTTATTGGTGTATTGTTTTCGAACATGTTAGGTGCTCTTTCTCCTTTTTTGAATCACGAGCTCTTTACAGCCATTGCCATGTCTTTCAATGAGTTACAGAAACAACCTTTCTCGGTATGTATTTGTTTCCTGGATCTTACGGTTCTGCTCAATACCTATTTTGTTGCTTTATTCTCCAATAACTCTCTTTGCATCAAGCACTTTACCAGTTTGATTATTTCAAGGAGTTTGAATGATACACAAGTTTTAGTAAGTACCCCTCCCTTGCTTCACCTCTTTCGTATAGTTAACCACATGCTTGCAAGCCATGACTCGGAGATCTTGATTTTTTTGGTTCTAGTCGCTACAACCAAAGAACATGGCCGTAGGAGCCGTCTACTTCCATGTGATTGGGTTAGTAAACATCTCTGAAGGGTACTAGAATTCAAAGTAAATTCTATCACTTTGTTAATGTTATTATTTTTATTAATAATATTATTCTTAATTTTCCTACTTCCTCTAAATCTTAATCTCCGTCTCATGATCAGTGCACCTATAGTGCAGGCTACAAGATCCACCATAAAAACATGGTGGTTCCGCCTGGTCTGTGTGGTCTGCATCCATACCTCTGCCTTTCCCCCATCAAGCTTCTCGCACCATAGCCTTTCTCGATCATCACCTCACCGAGAGAGGAGAAAAGATCCCAACCTATTTCTCATTACTATCGGTTGAGCCAATATCATCCAGAATGTCTATCTGTTCTCGTTTTACCATTGCTACTCAAACAGCTTTTAGTTCTGCCTTGTTTGCCTCTCTACGAACATACGTTAACCATCATTGTAATGAGTTCTGGTTTTTCGTTCATCACAGTGTAGGTTACAAAATCCACCATTAAAACATGGTGGTTCCGTCTGGTTTGCATGGTCTGCATCCATGCCTCTAGCTTTCCCCCATCGAGTTTCTTGCATTATAGCCTTTCGACCATCACCTCATCGAGAGAGGAGAAAAGATCCCAACTTTTTTCTCACTACTATCGGTTTATAACTTCATTCTTTATTTATTGTTTTTCGTCCTTTCTCATATCTGTAAACTTAATACCGTCTTCTTTTCGTTCTGTTTTTTACATAACTCACTTTCTATATTCTTTATCAGGTTTGGAACAAGGTTAAGCCAACATCATCCAGAATGTCTATTTGTTCTCGATTTACCCTTGCTGCTCAAGAAGCTTTTAGTTCCGCCTCATTTGCCTCTCTACGCACATACGTTAACCATCACTGTAAGGAGTTTTGGTTTCCCCTTCAATCCGTTTATCACAGGTTCGACTCTTCCTCCATTCCTTCTACTTTTATTCAAACATCCGACTTTCTTTTACTTGTTTTGGTTATGTTTGCTTGTCCCCCCATGCTTGATTATTTGAGTCGAAGACAAGCTTATGGTTTGACTTGCTTACTATCTTTGATAATCTTTCTTCCTCCACACGGTAATGCACATATTTTTCTTTGGTTTGTTTGTTATACTCTCTATTTTTTCGTACAACTATTTATCGTGCCTTACATCTTCACCTCCCTTACTATTTTTTGCATGTTTCAACCATTCTTTATATTATTACCCAATCACAAAACTATCATACCAACCCTCTTATGGGTACTTGCCATGCTCCAACCATTTTATGGTAATATGATCAACTTTACCAAGTCCATATCACCCTCTTAAAGAGATTTCTCTAACACTATTTATGATGTATTCTACTCCAACAATCTATATTGTTTTATCACAAAACTACAAACTTATAACATGCTTACTTCCTGGCCTATATATACTTATCACAAGACTCATAGTCAAATTACTTTTTCTTATCAAGAGTTTGCTATTTATAATACATCTGATCTCCATTGTTCTAAACCTATCGTGTTACCAACTCCTTATTTTTTCCAATATTTTATCCTAATTTCAATATTTTTTTCTAATCTTTTTATTAAAAGGTGTTTCACTTGCTATCGAATCCCTACAACTTCATCTTATCACAATCCTTATATACATCAAACTCTCAACTCAATCCTATATATAGCCATCCATTCCTACTGTATTTCTTCACATACAAAATCAACTACACGTCAATCCCTTTACTTTCCTTTCAACTATTCTTTTACTTTCACCAATCACCTACTAATGGACTCCAAAACTTTTCTTCAACAACTGCAAAATTTTCAATTCATCGATGATGAACAGACTGTTGTCTTTCAACCAAGTATCTCTTGGGATTCCTCTGAAGAGGAAGCACAAACTACCCTACTTGGGAATCTCATATCCTCTAAGGATATTGACGACCAGGTGATTATCAAAGCTTTTACTGGAATCTGGACCTCGGCCAAACTGGTGATTCTCTTTCACGTCCCTTCAAACTCCATAGAGGGTTACGACAAGGGGACCCTCTATCTCTCTTCCTTTTTCTTTTTTGTACTCAAGGACTTTCAGCATTGCTCAATGTCGAGCAAGCTAGTGGTAACCTACCTGGGCTTTGTGCTAGTAGGATTGGACCACGCGTGAACCATCTTCTTTTTGCTGATGACTGTGTTGTATTCATTAAGAATACAACTACAGAAGCTCAACGCCTTAAGGATGCCCTGCAACTTATGCTACTTCATCTGGCCAGGCTATGAACTTTGAAAAGTCTACTATTTTCTTTTCCCAGAAAACTTCCATGTCGCTTAGAGCGGAAATTAATGATATCCTTCACGTAAGAGAAGTTGACAATCTAGGTATTTATCTGAGAGTACCTCTCTTAATAGGGAAGAACAAGACAACGGCCTTGGGTTTTACCAGGGAAAAAATGAATGCTCGCTTGAGTAAATAGGATAAACGCCTTTTATCCTTTAGTGGTAGAGAAATTTTTATTAAATCAGTCATACAATCAATACCTCAGTATGTTATGTTTTGTTACCTTCTACCATAAAACATTATTGATGACATGACCATCGATACGCCGATATTGGTGGTCTGGCAAAGCTGACAAACGAGGTTGGCATATGCTCCCTTGGGACACTGTCTATCTACCGAAAGCAGCATGAGGTATAGGATTTCGCGATCTACACCACTTCAATATTGCTTTACTAGGCAAACAAATCTGGCGTTTGATTTGTGAACCCGATAATCTCCTTAGTCAAGTCTACAAATGTAAGTACTACCCATCGAGTTCAATCCTTGAATCTGATCCCACTCGGAGATCTTCTTTTGCCTGGAAAGGACTTAGCATAGCTATCTCTAAACTTCGCAATAGTCTCTTCAAACGGCCAGACATGTCCAGTCAAATTCAGATCCACTTTGACAAATGGGGAGGCTTTCAGCCTATACACCTTTATGGTGATTATGAGGTGAATGACAAAGTACCTCTTCGTGCAGGAACTTTTATGTTGCCTAACATGACCCGATGGGATGAACCAAAAGTAAGAGACTACTTCTCTCATGAAGATGCTAACTCTATCCTTAATGTACCCATTATTAATGACACAAAGGACACCATTCTATGGGGTCACCATGACTCTGGCATATATTCAGTTCGGTCAGGTTACCAATTTTTGCAATTGCAACTAGGGCCAGTTAACAGGCCCTCTAAGCTTTGGAATGTTCTTGCTAAACTACCCACCTTACCCAAAGATCGTTCCTTTGGATAGAGGCTATGTCATGATGCAATCCCATATGGGCATAAAATCCTTCAGGACAATCTTGGTACGGGGATTTGTCCAATTTGCAACATGGCCATTGAAACCACTCTCCATGCTTTAAGGGACTGTTCTAGTGCCAAGGAGGCGCTCCAGTTGGCAGGTCTCCCTACTCGAATCTTCTCCAATACCTATATCTCCACCCACCAGTGGATTTCTGAAGTTGTTGGTTTTCTTTCTTTACAACAATTCTCATTCATCATTACGATCCTATGGAATTTATAGAATCATCGTAATGACTTCGTCCATAACAATCATCTCCAACCGGCTTGGCTGATTGTCTCCAATGCGCAAAAACATTTCAATGACTATACATTAGTTAATGATGCTTCTCACCTACGTTCCCGGCTAGCTGAGCCCACCTTCGCTCAAGCTAGATGGACGAAACTGGCTCCTGGTTTCGTCAAAATTAACAAGGATGGGGCCTTTGACCCATTGTTAAGGGGTGCTGCTGTAGATGTCATTGCTCGAGATTCTTCTGGTTTTGTCCTCGGTGGATGCTCTTTACCTCTTGTCTGTCCGGATCCTGCTTCTACCGAGGCTCTTGCTATCCTGGAAGGATTAAAATTTGCTTTTGCCAATGGCTGGACTAATGTGATTATTGAAACTGATTCTGCTTCCATTGCCAACAAAGTTAACAACACTCATCACCAAGACCTTTCTACAGTGCAACATTTGGTGTCTCGCATCCGTTCCACTCTTGGTACTCTGCGTGATTGTAAGATCTGTTATGTACCTAGAGAAGCAAACGTTGTAGCTAAGTCAGCTAGCTAGCTCAACTCAAGTCAGCTCACTCTCAGCTCAATCAGCTCATCTCAGCTCACCCTACAACCTTCAGCTCAACCATGGAAGGACATGTTCCCTCCCCAAGGGACACAACCAATCATTCATGGAGGGAAACATGTTTGGGCGCCGCTCCTTGGAGGGAAATATGAATTTCACGCCAAAACAAAGAGGCATCACTCTTCATTGGACAGATTCATGATGGTCCACTTGTTTGCCATTTTCGAGCAGGATACAAGAATAATTGGGTTTCGGTGTCTTCATGAAAGTTGTTACCCTATCTCTTATCTTTCAATCGCATGTTGAATCGCATCAATCCGATATCGGGATCTCTAGATATGGCCAAATTACTGAAGATAGTGCAGGCTGGACCGAGAAGTTATCTTTTCGAATAGTTTTGGAGGGAGACACCATTCAAATGAATGGTTATCCAAATAGTTAAAGGCCATTTCGGCCAAACCCCTTAGAAAACTATAAATAGGACTTGTATTTCATTTTGTAAACACACCATTCAGATTATATAAAATTACTTGTGAGATTTTTCTCTCGTTTAGTTCTTCTTAGAACTTTATCGACTTATCAAGTACTTTTGTACTTGTGGCGTCAAACCTTTTCTATCCATCTTGACACTTAGGGTTCTTTTAGTTTAATATACTAAAAGGGTCAAAGTCTGTTTATCACCACCCCTTAAAGATCGATATAAGGTTCAGGATTAGGTTTTCTATAACCTAGTTTCTTCCTTGAGTATCTTTAAGATACTATTTCCATTTCACCATTCCTTATATATCCTCTCATTCCATTCATCATTCTCAATCCTTTGTCATCCTCACAAAATGTCCTAAACATCCATTCACCCTTATCAACACCACACATCCTTCCGCTTCCATATCAGTCCCTAAACTATTCCTTTCATCCCTTATCCTTAATTCTTTATTTTGCAGCCACTTCTTGCGAGAGACTTCCTTCCTTCCTAGGTCCTACAATCAAAGTATACCGTTCAACATCAGCAGCAAGATCGGCACATATCAGGCCCTTTCCTTTCAAAAAATTTGAAAGGATTCTCAAAAAAATTTGAATAGATTCTCTATAAAGCCGATTTAGACAAGCACATTTTAATCCCAACAAAACGATAACCAAATGTTATTAAATCAAATTTTATGAGTTCAAAAAGTTAATTAGGGGCTTTTAAACAAAATTATACAGATTAATCTAAATTTTTCAGCTTTTTACTCGATTAAAATTTGAACGAATTCTCTATAAGGCACATTTAGACAAGCACGTTTTAATACCAATAAAACGATAACCAAATATTATTAAATCAAATTTTATGAGTTCAAAAAGTTAATTTTAGGCTTTTGAAAAAAATTATACAGATTAATCTGAAATTTTTAGCTTTTTACACGGTTAAAATTCGAACGGGTTCTCTATAAAGCCCATTTAGACAAGCACGTTTTAATCCCAACAAAACAATAACCAAATGTAATTAAATTAAATTTTATGAGTTGGAATAGTTAATTATGGGCTTTTGAATAAAATTATATAGATTGATCTCAAATTTTAAGCTTTTTACTCGGTTAAAATTCGAAAGGATTCTTTATAAAGCCCATTTAGACAAGCACGTTTTAATCCCAACAAAACGATAACCAAATGTTATTAAAACAAATTTTAAGAGTTCAAATAATTAATTATGGGATTTTGAATAAAATTATATAAATTAATCTCAAATTTTCAGCTTTTTACTCGGTTAAAATTCGAACGGATTCTCTAGAAGGCCGATTTAGATAAGCACGTTTTAATCCTAACAAAACGACAACCAAATGTTATTGAATCAAAGTTTATGAGTTCAAATAGTTAATTATGGGCTTTTGAACAAACTTATACAGATTAATCTTAAATTTTAAGCTTTTTACTTGGTTAAAATTCGAACGGATTCTCCATAAAGCCCATTTAGGCAAGCACGTTTTAATCCCAACAAAACATAACCAAATGTTATTAAATCAAATTTTATGAGTTCAAAAAGTTAATTATGGGCTTTTGAACAAAATTATACAGATTAATCTAAAATTTTCAACTTTTTACTCGGTTAAAATTTGAACGAATTCTCTATAAGTCCCATTTAGACAAGCACGTTTTAATACCAATAAATTGATACTCAAATGTTATTAAATCAAATTTTATGAGTTCAAAAAGTTAATTATGAGCTTTTGAATAAAATTATACAGATTAATCTGAAATTTTCATCTTTTTACACGGTTAAAATTCGAACAGATTCTCTATAAAGCCCATTTAGACAAGCATTTTTTAATCCTAACAAAACGAAATCCAAATGTTATTAAATTAAATTATATGAGTTGGAATAGTTAATTATGGGCTTTTGAGTAAAACTATATATATTGATCTCAAATTTTCAGCTTTTTACTCGGTTAAATTTCGAACGAATTCACTATAAAGCCCATTTAGACAAGCACGTTTTAATCCCAACCAAACTATAACCAAATGTTATTAAATCAAATTTTATGAGTTCAAAAAGCCCATTTAGACAAGCACGTTTAAATCTCAAATTATACAGATTATTCTAAAATTTTAAGCTTTTTATTCGGTTAAAATTGGAACGGATTCTCTAAAAAGCCCATTTAGACAAGCACGTTTAAATCCCAACAAAACGATAACCGAATGTTATTAAATCAAATTTTATGAGTTGGATTAGTTAATTATGGGCTTTTGAACAAATTATATAGATTGATCTCAAATTTTCAGCATTTTACTAGGTTAAAATTCGAACGGACTCTCTATAAGGACGATTTAGACAAGCACGTTTTAATACCAACAAAACGACAACCGAATGTTATTAAATCAATTTTATGAGTTCAAATAGTTAATTATCGGCTTTTGAACAAAATTATATAAGATTAATAAAAAAATTCAGCTTTTTACTCTGTTAAAATTCAAACGAATTCTCTATAAAGCTCATTTTGACTTACACGATTTAATCGCAACAAAACGATAACCAAATGTTATTAAATAAAATTTTATGAGTTCAAATAGTTAATTATGGGCTATTGAACAAAATTATACAGATTAATCTAAAATTTTAAGCTTTTTACTCGGTTAAAATTCGAACGGATTCTCTATAAAGCACGTTTAGACAAGCACATTTTAATGCCAACAAAACGATAACCAAGTATTATTAAATCAATTTTATGAGTTCAAATAATTAATTATGGGCTTTTGAACAAAATTATATAAGATTAATCTAAAATTTTCAGCATTTTACTCGGTTAAAATTCGAACGGATTCTCTATAAAGCCCATTTAGACATGCACGATTTAATCGCAACAAAACGATAACCAAATGTTATTAAATAAAATTTTATGAGTTCAAATAGTTAATTATGGGCTATTGAACAAAATTATACAGATTAATCTAAAATTTTCAGCTTTTTACTCGGTTAAAATTCTAACGGATTCTCTAAAAAGCCCATTTAGACAAGCACGTTTAATCCCAACAAAATGATAACCAAATGTTATTAAATCAAATTTTATGAGTTGGAATAGTTAATTATGGGCTTTTGAACAAAATTATATAGATTGATCTCAAATTTTTAGCTTTTTACTCGGTTAAAATTCGAACGAATTCTCTATAAGGCCTATTTAGATAAGCACGTTTTAATTCAAACAAAGCGATAACCAAATGTTATTAAATAAAATTTTATGAGTTCAAAAAGTTAATTGTGGGCTTTTGAACAAAATTATACATATTAATCTCAAATTTTAAGCTTTTTACTCAGAGAAAATTCGAATGGATTCTCCATAAAGCCCATTTAGACAAGCACTTTTTAATGCCAACAAAACGATAATCAAATGTTATTAAATCAAAATTTATTAGTTCAAATAATTAATTATGGGCTTTTGAACAAAATTATATAGATTAATCTCAAATTTTCAGCTTTTTAGTCGATTAAAATTCGAACGGATTCTCTATAAAGCCCATTTAGACAAGCACGTTTTAATCCCAACAAAACGATAGCCAAATATTATTAAATCAAATTTTATGAGTTCAAAAAGTTAATTATGGGCTTTTGAACAAAATTATACAGATTAATCTCAAATTTTCAGCTTTTTACTTGGTTAAAAGTTGAACAGATTCTCCATAAAGCCCATTTAGACAAGCACGTTTTAATCCTAACAAAACGACAACCAAATATTATTAAATCAAATTTTATTAGTTCAAATAGTTAATAATGGTTTTTGAAAAAAAAATATACAGATTAATCTAAAATTTTTAGCTTTTTACTCGGTTAAAATTCGAACGGATTATCTATAAAGCCCATTTAGACAAGCACGTTTTAATCCCAACAAAATGACAATCAAATGCTATTAAATCAAATTTTATGTGATCAAATAGTTAATAATGGGTTTTGAAAAAAAAATTATACAGATTAATCTAAAATTTTCAGCTTTTTACTCGGTTAAAATTCGAACGGATTATCTATAAAGCCTATTTAGACAAGCACATTTTAATCCCAACAAAATGACAATCAAATGTTATTAAATCAAATTTTATGAGTTCAAATAGTTAATTATGGGCTTTTGAACAAAATTATATAGATTGATCTCAAATTTTCAGCTTTTTACTCGGTTAAAATTCGAACGGATTCTCTATAAGGCCTATTTAGACATGCACGTTTTAATCCCAACGAAACGACAACCAAATGTTATTAAATCAAATTTTATGAGTTCAAATAGTTAATTATGGGCTTTATAAGAAAATTATACAGATTAATCTCAAATTTTTAGCTTTTTACTCGGTTAAAATTCGAACAGATTCTCTATAAAGCCATTTAGACATGAATGTTTTAATCCAAACAAAATGACAACCAAATATTATTAAATCAAATTTTATGAGTTTAAATAGTTAATTATGGGCGTTTGAACAAAATTATACAGATTAATCTAAAATTTTTAGCTTTTTACTCGGTTAAAATTCGAATGGATTCTCCGTAAAGCCCATTTAGACAAGAACGTTGTAATTCCAACAAAACAATAATCAAATGTTATTAAATCAAATTTTATGAGTTCAAAAGGTTAATTATGGGGTTTTGAACAAAATTATACAGATTAATCTAAATATTTTAGCTTTTTACTCGGTTAAAATTCGAACGGATTCTCTATAAGGCCTATTTAGACATGCACGTTTCAATCCCAACAAAACGACAACCAAATGTTTTTAAATAAAATTTTATGAGTGCAAATAGTTAATTATGGGTTTTGAACAAAATTATATAGATTGATCTCAAATTTTTAGCTTTTTACTCGGTTAAAATTCGAACGGATTCTCTATAAAGCCCATTTAGACATGCACGTTTTAATCCCAACAAAACGAAAACCAAATGTTATTAAATCAAATTTTTTGAGTTCAAATAGTTAATTTTGGGCTTTTGAACAAAATTATACATATTAATTTAAAATTCGAACGGATTCTCTATGAAGCCCATTTAGACATGCACGTTTTAATCCCAACAAAACGACAATTGTCGCGACCATTTTAAAACCGAGTGTGTCAAAAATAGCCTGGCAAGTTGATTTTGCAAAATCGATTAATTATGAAAATCAGGGTGTTATCAAAAACATTATTATTTTAATTTTAAAATGACTTGGAGTCGCCACCGGCCACTTTGGTAGGCCAAACACCATAAAACAAACCAGAAATTCATTTTAAAATATTTGAGTTCTGGAGTTGGTTACGCGTAAGGATGACCCTATACAAGCGCTCAAGATCGGTACCTTATTAATTTCACGTGGCATTTTTGGTATTTCGAATAATAATATAAATTTAATTCATCATTGTCAAATGAATATCGTTCGAATGAAGATATCCTTTTGGATAAGAAAATATATTTCTTTTAAATACGAGCTTGAATAAGACGTCCTATAATAGTAAACCTTAACTCGTATTTAAAGAAATATAAACTCTGCTCCAAAAGGTTTTAAATGCATGACCGGTTATTATCTTGTTCATTTTAAGTTCTAACCTATAAGGCTCCATTAATTAAATATTTAAAACCCTATTAAATTATTAATTTACCTAGTGTATTATGATAACATTCGAACGATCGGACACTACCATCTAAACACTTAATAAAATTAATAATACTATTGGTGTTTCTAGTTATTTACCTAATTAATTTTATTTAATTCTAACCTTAAATTATTTATCATTTTCTCGGTTTCGATGGAACTTCGAATGCGATACCAAAGTACACTCTCTTGGTCAACATAATGTTACGTCAAAACACTAACCGATTAGTGTATCTGAGGTATATGATTAAAATGCCATCGTTACTATAATTATCTTCTTATTTAAATTTATTATTTAATTAAAGTGACTAACCGTAAAAAGGATCAAATTTAATTAATTAGGTGTGAATTAGGTGACTTCCTAAACAAAATATACTATATGAATTTACATATACTCAAACAAATAAAATTAGACAAATAAATAAAAATACTAATTAAAAAACAAAGACCCAAATAAGATTCCATTTCATAACAAAAAACCCAAATTACAACACATATATTTAATACCCCTCTCTCTCTTTAATTTATTTATTAATTATTATTATATTTATTTATTAAATTTACTATTATTTACATTTAAACATGTATTACAACTTGAAATTCACAAGTCTTGCTACTGGAGTAGTAACTTGTTGACAACAAGACGTCACATTTGTCAATTATACAGATTATTTTTTCTTCCCTCATTGTCTTATTCACGCCATCATGCATGCAGGACACAAACTAAACATTGATCAGTTCCCATAATATAAACTAGGAGCAAATATAAAACTCTTTCACTTCTTCATATGGTATAAAACAAACGTTTTAGCATACGAATGAAACTCAGATAGACATAAATATTGATACTTCCTCTTTATGTGAATCAAACCCTTTTTTTCATCAAGAACTATATAAAAAATAAGATATCTTTTTTATATATATTAAAAAAAGGTATTTGCTCAAATAGAAGGAAACCCAGATTAAGAAGCAAAAATAGAACAGTGACAGTGAAGCAGCAACAAGCAACAAATTTGGATAAAGCTCATAAAATTGGAGATCCATTTTCCCAAAAGTAGCAGGAAAATAAAGAATCTAAAAAATACAAATCATGTCGTGATTACAAACAACGAGCTTGCTTACAAGATTCAAACAAAAACGGAAGAAACAAATTAAAAAAACATGATGATACAACAAATAAATACCTAAAAAGGGAGAGTCTTAGACCGAAAGATTAAGTAGTCCAAGGCTTCAATATAGTATTTCACCGTTCTTCTCCATGTCTTCTCGGTTTGGTGATAGAGTAAAAAATGGATCCCCCTCTCTCTCTGCGATTTAGTTCCAAAAATCCCCCTTTTCTTCCTTTTTTTCTTTTCAAGTTAACCAATGTACCCCCCTTTATTAAAAAGCCATCAAACTTTTCATATTGGCTTCGGTTATACCCTTGTAACCCCCCTAATTGCTTCATCATTACTCCATAAATGCTCCACCATTACCAATTAACCTCCCATACTAAACGTTATTAACCCCCCATCTCACCCTTTTTCAAACTTTTTATTTATTTATTTATATATAATATTTATATTTACCACATAGGCCGTATTTATTCGAACCTCGGACGAGATTCGGGTATTACAACAGCCCCTCTTTGTTCAATGTTGTGGAATAGGAGAAGAGCAAAGACTGAAAAGACACGAATTTCATCTGAACTTCTTGGCCACCTTTCAACGCTATTGAAGCTTGAAACTGTTCTTCTCATTATGGATTTCTTCAAGCAAATTACATGTCATGGAACCCGAGGTTGTTCTTCTCATTATGAAATTCCTCGCATCTCATGAAAATTGAAGTTGTTCTTCTCATTATGAAATTCTCCAGGGTCTCAAGCTGTTCTTCTCATTATAAATTTCTTCAGACAAAAAGTGATGGAACCCGAAGCTATTCTTCTCGTTATGAAATTCGTCGTATCCCATGAAATTTGGAGTTATTCTTCTTATTATGAAATTCTTCAAAGTTTGAAGTTGTTCTTCTCATTATGAATTTCTTCAAACTTATCAAGTGACGGAAACTGAGGTTGTTCTTCTCATTATGAAATTGCTCGTCTCTGGGAAATCTGGAGTTGTTCTTCTCATTATGATTTTCTCCAGAGTTTGAAGTTGTTCTTCTCATTATGAATTTCTTCAGACAAAAAGTGATAGAACCCGAGGTTGTTCTTCTCATTATGAAATTCCTCGTATTCCTTGAAAGCTTGAATTGGTGTTGTTTGTTGATTCAATTGTTTTTCTTTGAATTATTTATCATAGATTCCTGAATCCTGTTAAACAGACATATGATGCATTATTAGTATGATCCTAATGCAGATATTTCTATTATGATGCATGAGTATTGCCTAGAAAGACATATTATCAGTCAATCATCATTTTGATGAGTCCATTTGGCTGTTCATCCTCTTTCTGCATTCTTGGTCATGTCTTGACTCTTCATCTCACATTAAAAGAGAAATCTTTGGTGACCGCCAAAACTTGTTGCGAAGTACCTTTTCAAGTTTTTACTTAAAATTTTTTCTCAAACTTGTTTTTCACTTTGGTTTTTTCTTTTTCTCTTTTCTTCTATTATTTTCTTTTCTTTTTTTCATTTTTTCGAACTGATCTTGGCCACTATTGAAAACTTTCTTCTAAATCGTATCCATTGAACCCTAATTTGCTTCAAGGTTTCATCTTTTCACCTGAACATATCCACTTATATCCAATTATCCTAATCTGGGAAATGAAGTATTACCTGTAACTTTTAAAACATAACAATGACAAGAGACTTTATGCATTTATTAATTTACCTGAGTTCACTAGCATGATGCTTTGGATAAAAGGAAAGCTCGGAAGAGAAAATGAATGTTTTATTGAAGCTTTTGTATGTTTGTAAAGAGTACAGAATTTCGAATAGTCATGGAAAACTGATTAAGAATACAAGGAACAAAGGCAAATCCTCAAACGCCTATCACATGTGGTCATCTGGACCTTTTCCCGAAATATAGATTTAAAACAGATTTGCTTGTCTAACAATTCTTCAAGTGAGGATCCAACTTTGCAAACATGAAGCCCCTTATGAAATACTAGATAACCGAGAGGTATAAATTGTCGGATGCCTACTGTCATGCATTTGAGCCTCCATTTATGGTTTTCAACCCAAATCCTCCTTTGGGACGCCCTTTGCGGGTTTTCATCTCGATCCCTCCTTTTCTTTATTTTTATCATTTTTTATGAAACGCCTTTCGGGTTTTTGTTTCTTTCTTTTACTTTTTTTCTATTTATTTTTATTTTTTATTCTTCTCTTTTTATTCTTCAAACGTAGTACTTCTTAACTGAATTGGAATTCACAGGCTTGTGCAATTATTTTCCGTCCATTTCAGTCAAGATCAATGCGCCTCCGGAAAATGCCTTTTTGACAACATATGGCCCTTCCCAATTCGGCATCCATTTCCTACGAAAATCACGATGTATCGGCAAGATTTTTTTAAGCACTAGATCACCCTCTCGGAACTCTCGCAGTCGAACTTTCTTATCATGAGCTCGAATCCTTCGCTTCTGATACATTTGGCTATGGCAGATAGCTCTCAACCGTTTTTCTTCAATCAAATTCAACTGATCAAAATGAATTTGTGCCCATTCTGCATCATCTAATTTTACCTCTGACAATACTCAAAGAGATGGAATTTCGACTTCAAGTGGCAACACTGCTTCAGTCCCATACAATAGAGAATAAGGCGTTGCCCCGGTAGAAGTTCTCACTGAAGTGCGGTATGCAAACAAGGCAAAAGGAAGTCTTTCATGCCAATCTTTGTACGTTTCTGTCATTTTCAATATAATCTTCTTGATATTTTTGTTAGCTGCCTCAACCGCTCCATTCATCTTCGGTCGGTATGCCACAGAGTTATGGTGAATTATTTTGAATTGCTCATAAGTTTCTGCAATCACTTTGTTGCTGAAATTGGTAGCATTATCAGTAATGATTCGCTCTAGTAGACCATATCGACAAATGATCTCTTTCTTCAAGAATTTTCAAACGGTTGACCTTGTAATGTTAGCATAATAAGCAACTTCTATACACTTGGTGAAATAATCGATAGCCACTAAGATGAAACGATGCCTATTCGAAGCTTTAGGATGGATCTGTCTAATTACATCCAGACCCCATACAACAAAAGGCCAAGGTGAATTCATTGTATGTAACAGTACCGGGGGAGAATTGATCTTATCTGCATAAATCTGGCATTTGTGACACTTCTTGGCGTACTTTATACAATCTCCTTCCATGGTGGACCATTAATACCCGTATCTCATTATTTTTTGCGTCATTGAGAAAGCATTGGCATGTATGCCACATATTCCATTATGCACCTCTTCGAGGATAGTTTCAGCTTCTCGTGCGTTGACACATCTGAGTAACACTTGATCTTTACTCTTCTTGTACAGGATATCACCATCTAACATATACCCGACAACCATTCTTCTAATTGTTCTTTTATCATTATCATTTACTTCAAACGGATAAACCTGGAACTTGATGTATTGCAGGATATCAAAATACCAGGGATTACCATCTTCATCTTCTATGTTACAGCAATGAGCGTACGTTTCATAACTTTGCATTCGGATCAGCATCATGTCCTCCGGTCTATTTGCTTGAAATACCGAAGCTAGTGTAGCTAAGGCATCAGCCATTAGATTATCTTCTATAGGGAGGTATGCAAAAGTTATCTCCTCAAACTCTTCCATCAATTCCAATAACAACTTCCGATATTCTATCAACTTTGTGTCTTTAGTCTCCCATTCTCACGCAGTTGATAAATGACTAAGGCTGAATCTCCAGACACCTTTAGAGCTTTTATTTTCCTTTCTATTGCAGCCCTCAATCCCATAACACACGCTTCGTACTCCGCCATATTGTTAGTACAAAAAAACTCCAACTTGCTCATGAGAGGATAGTGTATACCATCTAGAGAGATCAACACAGCTCCAATTCCCCGTCCCAAGGCATTAACTGCTCCATCGAAATACAATCTCCACTTTTTCATCTCTGAAGCATCATTTTCTTCTACAGAGATAGTCATCACATCTTCATCGGGAAAGTCAAAGTTTAGAGGCTCATAATCTTCTGAAGCTCTGCTTGCGAGAAAATCAGCTATAATGCTCCCTTTAACTGCTTTCTGGCTCACATACAATATGTCAAATTCAGACAACAATATTTGCCAATATGCTAATCTTCCAGTCAATGTTGGGGCTTCCATCAGAAACTTCAATGGATCAAGCTTTGATATCAGCCATATAGTATGGTATAACATGTATTACCTGAGCCAACGGGTAACCCAAACAAGTGCACAACACATCTTATGGATAAATGGGTATCGTACCTCACACTCGGTAAAAATTTTACTTAGGTAATAAATTGCTCTTTCTTTTTTCCAGTATCATCATGTTGCCCTAACACACACCCCATAGAATTCTCAAACACTGTCAAGTAGAGGATCAACGGTCTATCGGGAACAGGTGCCACCAATACCGATGCATTTGACAAGTATTGTTTGATCTTGTCCAACGCTTCTTGGCACTAATCATCTCACTCTCCTGGATTATTCTTTCGAAGCAATTTAAAGATTGGATCACATCTATCAGTTAACTGAGAAATAAACCGAGAGACATAGTTCAAACTTCCAAGGAAACCTCGAACTTCTTTTTGTGTTTTTGGAAGCGGTAAATCCTGAATCGCCTTGACTTTATCTGAATCAATTTCAATGCCTCGTCTACTGACCACGAAACCGAGCAACTTGCCGGATGCTACCCCAAAGGTTCACTTGTTAGGGTTAAGTTTCAACTGATACTTTCGCAGCCTCTAGAATAACTTTCTTAAATTCTGAACATGTTCATCTTCTGTTTGGGACTTGGCTATCATATCATCCACATAAACTTCAATTTCCTTATGCATCATATTATGGAACAATGTTACCATAGCTCTCTGATACGTTGCCCCAGCATTCTTCAATCCGAAAGGCATAACTTTGTAATAAAATGTGCCCCATAATGTAGTAAAAGTTGTTTTCTCCATATCCTCTGAATTCATTTTGATCTGATTGTATCCCGAGAAACCATCCATGAAGGAAAACCATGAATGTCCTGAAGTATTGTCAACCAGAACATCTATATGAGGTAAAGGAAAATTATCTTTTGGACTAGCTTTATTCAATTCCCTATAATCCACACACATCCGTAGTTTTCCGTGTTTCTTCGGTGCCGGAACTATATTTGCAACCCACTCTAGATATGTTTCCACTTATAGGAATCCCGCAACAATCTGTTTCTACACCTCTTCCTTAATTTTCAAGAGCATTTATGGCCTCAACCTTCTGAGCCTCTTCTGTACCGGTTTACATTCTGGCCTAATAGGCAACTTGTGCACCACAATGTCAGTGTTCAGACCGGGCATATCCTGATAAGAACATGCAAAAACATCTTTGAAATCTCGCAACAAATCAATTAGGTCTTGTTTTGCCCTTGCCCCAATCTTGACTTCTTTTTTTAATTCTTCAGTACCCAGATTCAGAATCTATTTTTTCTTTGTAAGGCATGATCTGTTTATCTTCTTTTTCTTCCAACCTCAGTAATTCTTCAGGAACCTCATAATCCATATTATCTTCACACTCATTAATTTCTATTAGACAAGAGATCCTTTTCAAATCTATTTCGAAATTAGGCATAGAATTACTCACGCAATCATTGATTGAGAACCTGCAAAGAAAATTTTATATATTTGGATGGGAATAAACAAAAAAAGAAAATGAATGTTTGCCATTTGAGAACAAAAGAAACATCTTTATTTGCAATGAAATATGTAAAAGCCCTTTACAGAAAATCCCTTATACTCGCGGGCAAAAGTATAAGATGGTTCTTGGCATTACTCTGTTTTAAACACTATAGGTAAATCCTCTACAGTCCAGTTCTTCAGAGTCTCACCAGGGAGGCATGGACGGATTCCCTCTAGAAAGTTCATCCTTGGTCCTTCAGAAATTCCTCCGACAAGCAAACCATCAACAGCATCCCCGAAGATTTTTTCCTCATGCAGCTTAATAGCCTTTTGACGACTCTTTTCAGCTTGCTCTGCGACATTCACAAATCCCCGAGATATGAAGACAATTTTGGAACTCAATGATATCGGCCCGTAGCCACAACTTTTCCTTATTTCTTCCAAAATGCCTCCATCAAAAAACCTAGCCCAGCTCGACCCTTTTTCATAACCACGGATCTCAGGCGCAAACTTCCTTGTAACTTTTGTTAGAGTATGCCCAAAGACCAACCATATGATGATTGTAAGGATACTTTTATTTACCAATTTTATTGAATAAAGGCATTACCATTATTATTTTCAGATATATGTGTCAATGTATAACATAAACTGAGAAACAATAAGGTCCATATAATAATATATGTATTATTATTAAAAGATCCTTAGTCAAGTATTATTATGGTTATGGACAATAATAATACGCTTAAGACTAACATGTGATTAATTGATAACAATGAATTGTCATTGACATAGAGATGTCAGAATTAATACATGAATATATTAATAGAGAATAATATATTGGATTTACCCGCTCTGAGCATATGTCTTGGATTATTATGTGACGGTCACGATATTGCTCATAGTGACAACCATATGTATAATCCTTAAACTTGAGATTATTACTATCTCAACATATGTTGTTTTATGTTTTGATGCAGTTAAATGTGTCTCGTAATTAGTTACACTATAAAAACTGACACTGGACATATTATAATGTATTAAATAAGATTTGAATGATCGAGATAGTATTTGTCCTTCCTACATAATAGGAAAATATATCAAAGGTCACTTGATTGAGTGAGACTAGAAATGCATGGCCATGCTTGAAAAGGTTGATATGAGATATCACAAATTATTCATTAACAGTAATCCACTCTAGATATCAAGAAACATTAAAATAGGCTATACAAGTGTGATTATTTCAAGACTTGTGCCTATTAAAGATATTAAAGGACCAAAAGGATATAATACATTAAGAGAGTTGGTCACGGACATGGTACATCGAATCATGATCTCTTGTAACTTATATGACAATGATATATTGCTAGATATCACTCATTGTTTGTAATATTGGGATTATTCTAATATTATTACTAGCGTTACAATGTGCCTACAGGGTCACACCTAATGGTTGAAAAGGAGCAACAAATATATATGTATAAGTAGATTATATTTAATCTCGAATTTAATAAAAAGGATATAATTAAAGTAATTGTATTCCTTTTCAAATTCAGATTAAATATAGATCCCAAAGTTTAAGGATTTCTCAAACAAATTCGGAATAAAACTCTTATACCTACGGTTACACATATATATAAGGGACCTTTGGGTCTAGCAGCCGAATATCAGAGAATCCCGTATTCCCAGACCTAAAATCACGAAAAATAGTTTTTCGAGATTTGCTCTCAACCGGGTGAATTGAGTAGAGGCCAAGACGATATTCGTGGAGGCTAAAGATTCGAATTGTCGAACGACCGTGATTGTAGCAGATCCAGTTGTTGTTTTTGCTGCTTATCAAGGAACCGATGTAAGTCATCGCATCTTTTTCTCCCGATTTCGGATTAAACGTACATGAATCTCTGGAAAGACTGTCGTAATTTTGTTCCACTGCGCCATGGGATATGCCAGCGGTCCTAAAAACTTTCTTCTTAATCCCTTTCCAGTCTTGGCTCCTTTGCCGAAAGTTTCCTTAATAGTAATTTCTGTGCAGTTTGACAGCCTAGGGCACGAAAATTTCTCACCTTCAGCAACAAATGCGACATTGATAAACAATACCCTGAAAGAACACTCCAAAGCATCCTCATTCGCTTGGATGTACGGCGCATCAATAGAAACTGTAGCAATAATGTCTTCCTCCGCCCCTACACATACTAGCTTTCCATCGATTACAAACTTTAATTTTTAATGTAGAGATGATGGCACTGCCCCAGCTGAATGAATCCAGGGTCTCCCAAGTAGACAATTATAAGTGGGCTTGATGTCCATAACAACAAAATCTACAGTGTACACAGATGGCCTAATCAGCAGCGTCACTTCTATCCTACCCAACACATCTCTCGTAGTTCCGTCAAAGGCTCTGACCACATTCTGATAACTTTTCATATGAGCACTGTCGATAGGCAACTGATGCGTGCAATAAAAGCGCAATCTGTGCAGTGTACACGTCGTAACTAATAAAGGATAAGTATTTATCGTGTATCGTCTCCATTGGGATTGGTGTACTTAATATGTCTTCTTTTGGTCTTCTTGTTCTATAAAATAAAGAACACAGATAAATGGGTTTAGATTAGATTAATAACTTAAAATAAAGAAAACTAAAATAAAGGAGATCAAATTGAGAAAGAGGGAAGGATCCAGTTGTGTCATATAGTGGATTTGATTGATATGCTTCTGTCCAATACAATTGCACAACACTATCTCGGCAGCACTGCAGATTACTGCCTCGGCAATCTCTTGCTCTTGGGCAGATTTTACCAAAGTTTGGCAAAGTGTCCTTTGATGGCTCCGCTATCTCTAAGTCGAAGTACTGTTGAAGACTAGTCCTTGATGATACCTCTCGGCGTGAATCAATTATAATCATCAACCAATCCCACACTTCTCTTAGCCGCTGAAACTCTTAACCTATCTCTAGGCCGAGTTAGTGTTTCCTGATTGAAACACCGTACTTATTCATTTCGTGAATCTAACTCTCTCGATATTAGATAAATGGATTACTCACAAACTTCTCTCTCGAGCTTGGATGTAAGAACAAAGAATAGCAAAGAATAAGCAAACTTTGATACTTTATTGTATTGAACAAGAAACAAAATACAATCTCCTCACACTAATATTCGACAACCTTCACCTAACCCTAAGAAAGCTTAGAACATAATGGAAGAAAGAAACACAATAATTCTTAGGGTTAAGCTCTCTCAATTCGGCTCTCTCAATACAATGGACGGCTAGGGTATATATAGTCTAGGTCTAGGGAAAACCTTTCCTAAGTAGGAATACTACTTGGAGTAGGATTGCAATAATTTCCATAAATAAAATATTTCCAAGTTTATTTTGACTAGGATGCTTTTCCCTTGTGGCTTTTGACTTGTGCTTTTCCATGTGCTAATCAGCTCCGATCCATATGTTGTATGTCCAAAAACGTTCATTGTATTTTTATCTTCCAATCGCCTACAGTCTTGATGCTGGAGCTTCGTCTGCTGCCGTGGCCCTGGTTTTGCCTCGGCAGGACTTTCCTGTAAATACATAAAAGATGCCGTAAAGCCAGCTTTTCTACAGATATAAGCTATGGCAGCAAAACATCAATTGTTGTGCATTAAGTATATACATCAGCATAACTTGGTGTATAATGAGTGCATAATGTCCATTAAAGGAGTAGTAAATGATAACCTTTTAGGCACTTATCACACCCCCAAACTCGAACTATTGCTTGTCCTCAAGCAATGCAAAACATCAAATTGCCGAACCTTATTCTCCTTTGGTCTTACTTTTCCATCTATTCTCCCCACCATAACTATGTCTATTCCTTAGTTTTAGCCTCTAGTTTACTCAAGGACTTTACTCGGAAACAAGCTATAAGATTTTTGTGGGTGTGTGGGTTTTTATGGACAAGGTTGATTAAAGGCTTTCTTAGACAAACTCTAAGTTCAAGACAAGTAGACTTGGATTTAGTGCTCTCTTCTTAAACAACATTATCTTGAGCCAATTTCGGGCACCTCAAGGTATGTGTTTTCTATTTCCTTCTTTTTCTTTTAATGATCTTTTTTAGCATACTAGAGCCAATTTCGGGCACCTCTAGCATGAAGAAGAGTAATTTCTAGAGCCGGTGTTGGGCACCTCTAGTCACTTTTCCAAAAAAATCTAAGTCTTTATCACCTAAGTTTATTAAAAGAATTCCTAAATCAAACAAGTCCCAAAAGTGTTTAATGATCTTAACCTTATAGCAAGCTTCTAAGTTTTATTCCTTAAGTATCCTAAGGTTATCCCTTCAAAACAGAACCTAGCCATGGTAAGGAGAAAGATTTCTATAGCCTTAAAAGAGTAAACTAAGGCAAAGCTGATGTAGAGCAGTGCAAAAGTAAAGACAAAATTTCAAGTAAAAGGCAGGTATAAGAACTAAAAAATTTCAATTAAGGAAAAATTTACTCCCTTTTATGGTAGGGCCGCGGCAACGGGATGCCTCGGCAGTGCACCTATACCCCCAAACTCAAACTGAGCATTGTCCTCAATGCTGAAATCACACAGCAGGTAAAAATATTAAAATAAGTAAACGCAGGTAAAGAATTAAAGGCAGTAGAAGGGTTAAAATTTCTTGGATTTCGAAGAGCTGATGATGATGATCTTGCTTCTAGGCCTTCCTGACGACTCTTTTAATCGTGATTGTTGTAGTTTTGCTTGCCTAGGTGGCTGAACTCGACTGGGTGGTGTTCTTTGCAAGGGTGAAGTGACTTCATCTCCTTCTTCTTCCTCGTCAATTTCTTCAGTGGCCATAATGTCTGTTCCGCCTTCTGCCTCGGCATCTGGTGCTTCCTCCCTTGCGTGCTGGATGTTGTGCTCGGCATCGGATGAGATTTGGTGTACATACTCATCGATTTCCCTTGAGAGACTGCTCATAGAGATGGGGACCCTTGGTAGAGAGCTGAAGACAGCTCTCCTCTTAGATGGCCGCCTGCTGGTAGATGATGTCGCGGCAGAGCCTGCTGCCCTAGATTGGCCAGCAGCATCGAATGGTTGCTGAGGTCTAGAGGGAAAGAACGGCCTCGGCCCTGAGGCAGGTGATATGATCCTAATCGGCACCTATTTTCTCTATGGTTTAATCACATCATTGAAAATCTTCCAGACTGATTCTAAGGGAGTTCTACCTAACTTTATCTTCTATTATCTAATTTATGCATTTTATAATTTGACAAGCATGCTTTTTCTATTTAAATGATGCTTCGTGATTGCATAACTACATCTTTATAATTATTCTAAGTTATCGTATTCTTAATATTAGCTAAACTATATTATTTTTAGCTCATTTTAGCTTATTTACATTCATTTCAGCTTACGCATTGTTTACTTTTTGTTTCAGCTATTTTAAGTAAAGATAATAGTCCGAGGAAGCTTAAAGACATTAAGGGTAGCTCAACTCTGAAAGGATTATGGCAGCTCGTAGCAGCTCAAGAATGACTAAAACGCAAAGGAATGCAAATGAGCTCAAATGGAGGATTATTTCAGGTCATGAACTTAAAGGAACTATGTAGAGGAGCTCACGAACTTAAAGGCCTAGCTTAACCAGCTAAAGTCAGGTCCAGAAAGCTCAAATTAGAAGCAAGATTTGAGCTAGCTAAGTCAGCTAGCTAGCTCAACTCAAGTCAGCTCACTCTCAGCTCAATCAGCTCATCTCAACTCACCCTACAACCTTCAGCTCAACCATGGAAGGACATGTTCCCTCCCCAAGGGATACAACCGATCATTCATGGAGAGAAACATGTTTTGGCGCCACTCCTTGGAGGGAAATATGAATTTCACGCCAAAACAAAGAGGCATCACTCTTCATTGGACAGATTCATGATGGTCCACTTGTTTGCCATTTTCGATCAGGATACAAGAAGAATTGGGTTTTGAAGACTTCATGAAAGTTGTTCCCCTATCTCTTATCTTTCCAACACATATTGAATCGCATCAGTCCGATATCGGGAGCTCGAGATATGGCCGAATTACTGAAGATAGTACAGGCTGGATCGAGAAGTTACATCTTTTCGAATAGTTTTGGAGGGAGACACCATTCAAATGAATGGTTATCCAAATAGTTAAAGGCCATTTCGGCCAAACCCCTTAGAAAATTATAAATAGGACTTGGATTTCATTTTGTAAACACACCATTCATATTATATAAAATTACTTGTGAGATTTTTCTCTAGAACGTTATCGACTTATCAAGTACTTTTGTACTTGTGGCGTCAACCCCTTTCTATCCATCTTGATACTTCGGGTTCTTTTAGTTTAATATACTAAAAGGGTCAAATTCCTTTTATCACCACCCCTTAAAGATCGATATAAGGTTCAGGATTAGGTTTTCTATAACCTAGTTTCTTCCTTGAGTATCTTTAAGATACTATTTTCATTTCACCATTCCTTACATATCCTCTCATTCCATTCATCATTCTCAATCCTTTGTCATCCATACAAAATGTCCTAAACATCCATTCACCCTTATCAACACCACACATCCTTCTGCTTCCATATCAGTCCCTAAACTATTCCTTTCATTCATTTCACCTATTTCTTTCATCCCTTGTCCTTAATTCTTTAGTTTGCAGCCACTTCTTGCGAGAGACTTGCTTTCTTCCTAGGTCCTACAATCAAAGTGTATCGTTCAGTATCATCAGCAAGATCGGCACATATCATATGGTATCAGAGCTTTGGTGGAAGAAGCAAAGTGCAACAAAATGCCCGTTCAAGCTGTTGTAAGTGACTAAACTTTGTCATTTTCAATTTTTGAGCAAAAAAAAAGAAAGAAAAGAGAAAAGGTAGTTCAAAAAAAAAGGAACGAGAAAAGTTAGTTTCAAAAAAAAAGAGAAAAAAAATCAGATTCAAAAGCACAAGATCAAGGGTGAGAAAGTATTGCAACATCATCTTCAGCATCAAGCCGAGAAGCCATTTCATCTTCAAGACTTTGATTGTTGGTGAAGGAAGGTTGTAAGTTTTCTTGTCAAGTAAGTAACCCCGTTTTCATTTTTTTTTCATTCTAAACCTTTATTTTCATCCTATTTCCTTTCTTCTTCTTTTAAAGTAACAATTTCAGCGACGCACAAGTACATTTTACTTGCCTAAGTCTTGAGTAAGTTCTTCTAAGAACTATACACGAGAGAAAAGAGTGGAAAAAGGCAAGAGAGTTGTAAGATCAGAAGAGGACATTAAAAGCCATTAAGTCCTAGAATGCAAACACGGAGAGAGCATAAGAGAGTAATTTTCCTTGGAGTGAATTAGTGAGGCTTTGTTGGGAAACATATTGTGTAAGAATTTTATTTTCATTATTCTAACCATGTCACTAGAATCTTGTGATTTTTCTTTCACATCAGGACAAGTGCTCGTTGTGAAAAGAACATTAAGATTAGAAGCGATGAATGAGGAAGACCAACAAAGGGAGAACATTTTCTACACTAGATGCCATGTGAACAAAAAGATTTGCTCTTTAATAATTGATGGAGGAAGTTGTACAAACGTAGCAAGCACTTTGATGGTGGAACAACTCGGTCTTGAAACCACCGAACATCCAAATCCATATAAACTACAATGGTTGCATGATGGAGGAGAATTAGAAGTCAACAAGCAAGTGAAAATTCCATTTTCCATTGGAAGATACACAGATGGAGTCTTGTGTGACATACTACCTATGAGTGCAAGTCATATTCTTTTAGGGAGACCGTGGCAATACGACAAGAGAGTAGTTCATGACGGTTACACCAATCAGTTCTCATTTATGTTTGAAGGAAGAAAGATCATCCTAACACCTTTGAGCCCAAGTCAAGTACATCGTGACCAGGAACAATTATCTAAGCGAATTGCAGCATGGAATGAAAACAAAAAGGGAAAAGAGGAAGTCTGATATGATACTAATCGACACCTATTTTCTCTATGGTTTAGTCACATCATTGAAAATCTTCTAGGCTGATTCTAAGGGAGTTCTACCTTACTTTATCTTCTATTATCTAATTTATGCATTTTATAATTTGACAAGCATGCTTTTTCTATTTAAATGATGCTTCGTGATTGCATAACTACATCTTTATAATTATTCTAAGTCATCGTATTCTTAATATTAGCTAAACTATATTATTTTTAGCTCATTTACATTCGTTTTAGCTTACGGATTGTTTACTTTTTGTTTCAGCTATTTTAAGTAAAGGTAATAGTCCGAGGAAGCTTAAAGACATTAAGGGTAGCTCAACTCTGCTTGGAAAGGATTATGGCAGCTCGTAGCAGCTCAAGAATGACTAAAACGCAAAGGAATGCAAATGAGCTCAAATGGAGGATTATTTCAGGTCGTGAACTTAAAGGAACTATGTAGAGGAGCTCACGAACTTAAAGGCCTAGCTTAACCAGCTAAAGTCAGGTCCAGAAAGCTCAAATTAGAAGCAAGATTTGAGCTAGCTAAGTCAGCTAGCTAGCTCAACTCAAGTCAGCTCACTCTCAGCTCAATCAGCTCATCTTAGCTCACCCTACAACCTTCAGCTCAACCATGGAAGGACATGTTCCCTCCCCAAGGGACACAACCGATCATTCATGGAGGGAAACATGTTTGGGCACCACTCCTTGGAGGGAAATATGAATTTCACGCCAAAACAAAGAGGCATCACTCTTCATTGGACAGATTCATGATGGTCCACTTGTTTGCCATTTTCGAGCAGGATACAAGAAGAATTGGGTTTCGGTGTCTTCATGAAAGTTGTTTCCCTATCTCGTATCTTTCCAACTCATGTTGAATCGCATCAATTCGATATCGGGAGATCAAGATATGGACGAATTACTGAAGACAGTGCAGGCTGGACCGAAAAGTTACATCTTTTCGAATAGTTTTGGAGGGAGACACCATTCAAATGAATAGTTATCCGAATAGTTAAAGGCCATTTCGGCCAAACCCCTTAGAAAACTATAAATAGGACTTGGATTTCATTTTGTAAACACACCATTCATATTATATAAAATTACTTGTGAGATTTTTCTCTCGTTTAGTTCTTCTTAGAACGTTATCGACTTATCAAGTACTTTTGTACTTGTGGTGTCAACCCCTTTCTATCCATCTTGATACTTCGGGTTCTTTTAGTTTAATATACTAAAAGGGTCAAAGTCCATTTATCACCACCCCTTAAAGATCGATATAAGGTTCAGGATTAGGTTTTCTATAACCTAGTTTCTTCCTTGAGTATCTTTAAGATACTATTTTCATTTCACCATTCCTTACATATCCTCTCATTCCATTCATCATTCTCAATCCTTTGTCATCCCCACAAAATGTCCTAAACATCCATTCACCCTTATCAACACCACACATCCTTTCGCTTCCATATCAGTCCCTAAACTATTCCTTTCATCCCTTATCCTTAATTCTTTAGTTTGCAGCCACTTCTTGCGAGAGACTTGCTTCCTTCCTAGGTCCTACAATCAAAGTGTACCGTTCAGCATCATCAGCAAGATCGGCACATATCAGCAGGGGTGGTTTCTGTGTAAGGTGCTGCAATGACGAATATATTCGTAGGGAAGTCTGGAAATTGCATCCCTTGGCTGGGAAAGTTCTGGAACATCATCTGGGCCAATGTGCTGTTGAAGTCCCTCTGATATTCCATGTATCTCTACTAACGAAGGTCCATAGTAGTCATCCTTTGTAGTATTCTCCTGGTATGGGTCTGTTGCGGTAGTAGCTTGGGCAGTGCCAGGCATTTCTGCCGTGTACTGGGCTCCGGTAGTGAAGTCGGCATTGTATTGCTGAGGGGTTGCCTAGACTGGTTCTGCCTGCGTGATCTGCATTATTTTGTGGCAGAAATCTCTAGTCCATCCTTGCCTGTGGGGTGTGTATTCGTCCGTATCTTCTACTGGTACACCTGCAGCAATACACAAACCAGAGATTAAACAAGGGAAATATAATGGCCCTCTTTCCTTCTTACCGCACTCGTAAATTTCTCGTAACATGAGCTCTCCAACGTTTATGCTCCTTTTGTTGATGATGGATTGGATAAGCATCAATCTTCTACGGTCCACCGTGCTGTTGTGGGAGGTAGGAATGTGTCGTCTCTTGACAAAGGTATTCCAAAGCTTGGCTTCGGGCTTAAGACTTTGCCTTTCTACCGATCCTCTATGGGCACCGGTTTCCCAAGGGATATTGTTGTAGCAAAGGTCGTCTTTAATCAACTCGTAATCCTCGTTGGTGATGTCATCGAAGAATTTTGAGTGGATATCACGTTCAGGGGCTAGGCCATAGAACTGGTTGATTGTCTCGGCATCAAGGCGGACAGGCATGCCTCGGAAGTGGACGTAGAGAGAGTCCCTGCTCGGCCCATGTGCATAAAATTCTCGCACGATGGTGGCATTGGCCTGGGCAGGTTAAAGGCAAAAGACTTGCCATTCTTGGTATTTGATCTTGTCGAACAAGTAGTGTTCGATGCTGAAGTTTTCCTCATCAGAGTGTTGGAACCCTTGTTCCTCCCACAACTGCCGAGCAATAAAAGACCTGTTGAAGCGGTCTTCGATAGTGGCTGGGGCAAAGCGTTTGTAGGTGGCCATGTGTTGTTGAAGAATTTATGATCTTAGAGAGTTTCTTGAAAGAAGGTTCCTGGAAGTGCTAATAGATCTTGAAAAGAGTAGAGAGTATTGTGAGAGAGATTAGCAAATAAATTTAAAGAAAACAGGAATGCAAGAGTGAATAGTTCAAGAGAAGGAAGGTGCTTATATAGGCCTCAGCCTTGTAGCCATTTGAAAAAGCTAGCCGTTAGCCTTGAATGCCGTTTAGCTTTTACTGCCGCGACAGGAATCTCGGCAGACTAGCTGTTACACTATTATGGTCGTTGGGACTGCTGCGGCTCTAACACTGTGCACTGCCTCGGCAACAGACTTCCTGCTGTGTACTGCTTCTCTGTTATTCTTGCTTTATTGTCCTAACCTAAAAAGATAAACATCAATAGAGAAAGAAACATTCATGTAATGAGAAGATAATTATTCCTAAACACCATAATTAAGAGAATTCATGAAAATACCAAATAAAATAAAAGAGAAAATTAATATAAAATAAGAATATAAGGAAAACTTATGGAGGGTCGTTTCCGATATTTCTTATAGTCCATTTGCACCCTCCATCGAGTGACAATTCTACTCAAAAAGATATGGGCTAGTGCGGGTACAGATTCTCCCATTTGTGCTATCATGGTGAAGGTGTCTTTCGTTCGTGTTCTTTTGTAGTCCATGCCTATCCTCCAACTTGATATTATTCTTGAAGGCATGAATATCTCGTTAGAAAAAATTATATCAATATCCAACCATTTAATTACCTCATTCTTGTTGACTTTCAGAATGGTTGGATATAGCCTTTGTTGTCGAGGCAATTGTTGTGCTAGCCAATTGCCGTGGCAATCCTTTGCCAAAATTCTGTGTACGTCAAATGAAGAATCATCTTTCTTGAAGTCTTCAAGAATCAACCCACATTGTTCTTTATGCTTCTCAAAAATCTCCATCAGTAGAGATTTTGGTTTAGAGCTACTATTAGATGGAATTATCACAGATAAAATATCATCTTCCAAATAATCATATCCTATTTTTGATGGCTTCAAATCTTGTAACGTTGACTCCTCGAAAGATACCTGCAATGAAAGAGATGAGTTTTTAAAGAATTCAAAAGGTTCAATCATTACCTTCTCATATTCCATTATCACGGCATTGCCATCTTGTTGATCGAGCATGTCGTCATGTAATTGCCCAGGCAATTGTGAGTGAAAGTAATCCTCAGATTCCTTTTTCAGCATCATTGCTGCCGTAACATCCTGGGAATCAGACTCCTCAGAATTTTCTAGATCATTACTCTCATCGGCCTCGTTGAGTGGTATCGTGACATTGCCCTGTTTAGGCTTCAGTACTGCCGCGTCAATTATTTCTGGAGACTCATCCAATGTTTGATAGTCTTTCTCATCTACATGTTCTGGACTCAAAGGTTCCGGAATTTCCTCTTTGTCCTCTAGTGTTGGGATTTCAGTATCCCTAAGGATTGATTGTTGGGTCATGTTATCCATGGCGTATTCGGATCTCTGCAATTGATTTTCCGAATCCCTCAAGGGTGCATCCAATCTAGCTATATGTGCATCCATGAACCTTGATTGCTCTGTCATTAATTCTTCAATTCTAGCCATTAATGCTTTCAATGTTTCCTCCAATGAATTTGGGTACTCTTGAGAAGAATTATATTGCCATGGCTTATCTGTAACATCAACAAAATTGTCATGGTAAAAATTTTGAGCGTTTTGATCATACCATGAAGGATTTTGTTGTTGGTTCCATCTATGATCCTCTACGTGGCCATATGTTCCAGTACTATACGGGCAATTGCTAACCAAATGATCATCTCCACAATTAAAACAAAAATTTGCCCAGGCATAAACTTGTTGGGTTGCTCTTTGTTGGCATAGATAATCATCATTTAATCTAGAAAATTCTTGATTGGCTAGATTCATATCTTCCAACGTCAACTCCCGAATAGATTTCTTTCTTTCTCCTTGCATCTTGAAAATTCTTCAACTTGAAACACACCTATAATTTTTAAAGAAAAAGAAAAAGAAAATATGTTAGTAAAAAAAATAACTAAAAGCAAGAAAATAAAGAAAACAAAATTTAGTTGCCAATCCCCGGCAACGGCGTCAAAAACTTGATGCGTGCAATAAAAGCGAAATCTGTGCAGTGTACACGTCGTAAGTAATAAAGGATAAGTATTTATCGTGTATCGTCTCCACAGGGATTGGTGTACTTAATATGTCTTCTTTTGGTCTTCTTGTTCTGTAAAATAAAGAACACAGATAAATGGTTTAGATTAGACTAATAACTTAAAATAAAGAAAATTAAAATAAAGGAGATCAAATTGAGAAAGAGGGAAGGATCCAGTTGTGTCGTATAGTGGATTTGATTGATCTGCTTCTATCCAATACAATTGCACAACACTATCTCGGCAGCACTGCAGATTACTGCCTCGGCAGCGATAGTGTTTATCTGCCTCGGCAATCTCTTGCTCTTGGGCAGATTTTACCAAAGTTTGGCAAAGTGTCCTTTGATGGCTCCGCTTATCTCTAAGTTGAAGTACTGTTGAAGACCAGTCCTTGATGATACCTCTCAGCGTGAATCAATTATAATCATCAACCAATCCCACACTTCTCTTAGCCGCTGGAACTCTTAACCTATCTCTAGGCCGAGTTAGTGTTTCCTGATTGAAACACCGTACTTATTCCTTTCGTGAATCTAACTCTCTTGATATTAGATAAATGGATTACTCACAAACTTCTCTCTCGAGCTTGGATGTAAGAACAAAGAATAGCAAAGAATAAGCAAACTTTGATACTTTATTATATTGAACAAGAAACAAAATACAATCTCCTCACACTAATATTCGACAACCTTCACCTAACCCTAAGAAAGCTTAGAACATAATGGAAGAAAGAAACACAATAATTCTTAGGGTTAAGCTCTCTCAATTCGGCTCTCTCAATACAATGGACGGCTAGGGTATATATAGTCTAGGTCTAGGGCAAACCTTTCCTAAGTAGGAGTACTACTTGTAGTAGGATTGCAATAATTTCCATAAATAAAATATTTCCAAGTTTATTCCGACTAGGATGCTTTTCCCTTGTGGGCTTTGACTTGGGCTTTTCCATGTGCTAATCAGCTCCGATCCATATTGATGCGTGTAAATAAGCGCAATAAAGTGCAAGTGTACACGTCAAGTAATAAAGTGATAAGTATTTATCAAGTATCGATCTCCACATGGATTGGTGTACTTAATATGTCTTCTTATCCTCTTCGTGCTTCTGTAAAAGAAAGTAAAAGACACAGATTTTGGGAATATCAGGTTTTAAGCTAATAACTAAAATAAATTAAACTAAATAAAAAGGGTTGAGAACGAAGAGAGAAAGTGGGCAAGATCCAGTTGCGATGTATTATGGATTCGATTGTCTTGTTTCTGTGCCAATGCTGTCACATAACACTGCCTCGGCAGTGCTGCAGATTACTGCCTCGGCAGCGATATGCGTGTCTGCCGCAGCAATCCCTTGCTCTTGGGCAGACCTCACTAAGATTCGGCAAAGTGTACTTATATGGTTCCGCTTATCCCTATGTCAAAACACTGTTGATAACCATTCCTCGATGCTACCTTCCGGCGTTAATCAATTATAGCTATCAAATTAATTCTCACTTCTATTAGCCGCTGAAACTCTAACTATCCCTAGGTCGAGTTAGTATTTTCCAATTAAGTCAAATACCGTACTTACTCCTTTCGTGAATCTAACTCTCCCGAGTCTAGATAAATGGATCACTCACAAACTTCCCTCCCGGGCTTGGATGTAAGAACAAAGAATGACAAAGAGTAAGCAAATCTTAATGTTTTATTGCATTGAATCAAAGAACAAGACACAATCTCCTCTCACGAATACTTCAACAACCTTCACCTAACCCTAAGAAAGCTTAGAACATAGTGGGAAGAAGAAAAATAAATCTTAGGGTTAAGCTCTCTCTAATCGGCTCTCCCATTACATTGGTCGACTAGTATATTTATAGTCTTGACCTAGGGTTTCTTTTCCTAAGTAGAATATAACTTGGAGTAGGGAACAAGTAATAAAATATAATATTTCCAAGTTTAATTTTAACTAGAAAACTATTCCTGCGTGGCCTTTGACTTGGTCTTTTCTCGTGCTCTTCTAGTCCGATCCAAACGCTTATTATCCAGAACTCTTCAGCTCATTTTTCTCTTTTAATCGCCCAACATCAGTACTGGAACTTCTACTGCCGCGGCACTGGTTCTGCCTTCGGCAATTCTGCTGCCTCGGTAGTAGTTCTGTCCTCGGCATTACTGCTGCCTCGGCAGTGTTTCCTGCAACTGTATAAAAAGTGCTGAGAAATCTCTTTTTCACACAGATTTCTTATGTTTAGGCTGTGGCAGCAAAATATCAGTTTATTGAGCAATAAGTATATACATCAGTTCGAATTAGTGGATAATGAGTGCATAATATATATGAAAAGTATAGTAAATAATAGCCTTTTTAGGTACTCATCACACCCCCAAACTCGAACTATTGCTTATCCTCAAGCAATGCAAAACATTAAATTGCCGAACCTTATTCTCTCTTGGTCTTACTTTTCCATCTATTCTCCCCATCATAGCCAAGTCTATTCCTTAGTTTTAGCCTCTAGTTTACTCAAGGATTTTTCTCGGAAACAAACTATAAGGTTATGTGAGTGTGTGGGTTTTTGTAGACAAGGTTGATAAAAGGCTTTCTTATTTAAAATCTAAGTTCAAGACAAATAGATTTGGAACAAATAATCCTCTTCTAAAAACATCAATCACTTGAGCCAGTTTCGGGCACCTCAAGAGTTGTGCTTCCTTTGATAAATTCTGTTTTTCTCTTATTTTCCTTAGGCATACTAGAGCCGATTTTGGGCACCTCTAGCATGAAGAAGAGTATTACTAGAGCCAGTGATAGGCACCTCTAGTTGTATTCCTTAGAATCTAAGTCTTTATCACCTAAGTTTATTAAAAGAATTCCTAAATCAAACAAGTCCCAAAAGTGTTTATTTTGAATTATAACCCTATAGCAAACTTCTAAGTTTATACCTTAAGTATTCTAAGGTTATCCCTTCAAAACAGAACCTAGCCATGGTAAGGAGAAAGATTTCTATAGCCTTGGAAGAATAAACTAGGGCAAAGCTAATGTAAGGTAGTGCAAGAGTAAAAACAAAAAAATTCAAATGAGGCAGGTATATAGCAGAAAATTTTCAAATGAGGCATAAATTTTACTTTCTTTTCATATACTGCCGCGGTAGTAGGTTGCCTCGGCAGTGCACTCATCTCCCCCAAACTCAAGCTGAGCATTATCCTCAATGCTCAAAACATACAGCAACGGAAATAAAACAAAAGCAAGGAATTAGTCAGAATCGGAGGAGCTGATAGAAACAATTGCTCTCCTAGGTTTTTCTGCTGATGCTTTAAGTCTGGACCCTTGTCTAGGTGATTGTTGCACTTTTGCTTGCCGTGGTGGTTGCCTTCTTGTGGGTGTCGGTTTCTGCCTTGGGGCAGTAACTTCCTCGCCTTCTTCTTCGTCGCTCATTGCTTCTTTGTGCATGACTTCTATTCCTCCTCCTGCCTCGGCATTTAGGGCTCCTTGCTGGACATGTGTTGAGCCTTCATACTCATCTATCTCCTTAGAGAGACTATCCCTAGTGAAACTGCCCATTGGAATGGGGCCTTGTGTTGGAGAACTAAAGATAGCTCTCATCTTGGATGGCCGCCTACTGGTGGATGATGCTGCGGCAGTGTCTGCGGGTTTGGATGGGCTGGCAGCGTTGAATTGTTGCGGTGTCTATGGGGGTAGAAGGGCCTTGATCCTGGGGCAGGGGTTGTTTCTGTGTAGGGTGCGGCAGTGACAAAAATGTTTGCTGGAAATTCTGGGAATTGCGTTCCTTCGGTGGGGAAGTGTTGGATCATCATATGTGCGAGAGTGTTGTTGAAATCTCTCTGGTATTCTATGTATCGTTGTTGTCGGAGGTCCATGTTTGTCATCCTTTGTATAAGCTCCTGGTATAGATCTGGTGTGGCAGCGGCTTCGGCAGTGCCTGGTGCTTCTGCCGTGTACTGCCCTCCGACAGTATAGTCGGCAGTGAATTGTTGAGGTGTTGCCTGCACTGGATCTGCTACAGTGATCTGCATCACTTTGTGGCAGAATTCTCTTGTCCAGCCTTGCCTTTGTGGAGTGTATTCGTCTGTTCCTTCAACTGGGACACTTGCAGCAATGCATAAAGCAGAGATTAAACTAGGGAAATATAATGGACTTCTTTCTTTCTTACCGCAATCGTAAATTTCTTGAAGAATTATTTCTCCGTCATCGATGGTCCGTTTGTTGATGATGGATTGGATGAGCACCAATCTTCTTCTATCAACCGTTGTGTTGTGGGTTGTTGGGAGGAGGCGTCTCTTCACGAATGTGCACCAAAGTTTGGCTTTGGGTTTGAGGCTCAATCTTGTGACCGATCCCCTATGGGCACCGGTTTCCCAAGGAGTGTCGCTTTCACAAAGATCGTCCTTGATCAACTCGAAGTCTACATTGGTGACCTCTTCATAGAATGCACTATGGGCGTCAATAGTTGGGACGATACCATAGTGCTGGTTGATTGCCTCGACAGTAAGGGCGACAGGCTTCCCTCGACAGTGCACATAAAGATTGCCTTCGCTCGGCATATGTGCGTAGAACTCGCGGACAATTGTTGCATTGGCTGGGGGAGGCTGTAGACAGAAGATTTCCCAATCTTGGTATTGAATCTTGTTAAACAAGAATTGCTCAATACCATAATTTTTTTCGTTGTTATGCTGAAATCCTTGTTCTTCCCATAGCTGCCGGGCAGCGAAAGATCTATTGAATCTTTCAAAAATGGAGGCGGGATAAAAGCGGTTGAATGTGGCCATGGATGATTTATAGGAGATGAGAAATTCTTGAAAGTAATCTGGAAATTGGAAGAATGTAAGTAAGAATGCAGAGAATATTGAGAGTATAGAGATTGCAAGATTTAACAAGAAAGCAAAGTGAATAGTTTCAACAAGGAAGCTGCTTATATAGGCCTCAGCAGATATAGCCGTTTGGATTCTAGCCATTGGTATTAAGTGCCCGTTAGCATTAACTGCCACGGCAAATATCTCGGCAGATAACCGTTACATTATTTCTGCCCGTTGGGATTGCTGCGGCTCTGACACTATACACTGCCGCAGCAGCAGACTTCCTGCTGTGCACTGCTTTTCTGTTTTTCTTGTTTCATTACCCTAAAAATAAATAAATGGGATAGAGATAATTATTGATATTCTTAAATAAATAAATGAAATAAAAAATTTTGAAATTCTTAACCTAAATTAATCCTAATATAATAATAATAAAAGAGTAGGAAAGAAGTTAAGTTACTGGGGGAGTGCATGCAAATACATCTCCCAATTTGTCTCTCTCTTTATGACCAGAATGATGTTTCAGTAAGTATTGGCCATCTTTGTTTTCTGCCTCCACTTTAGTTCTCTTGCCAAATATTTTGCCGAGCATACTGCCAAGGCAGGATGTTTTTGCGGCATGTGCTGTGTGGATGGCTTTGCACTCTTCTGGATCATCATATTTCTTTAGATTGTGGAAGGCATTGAGTTTGAGTTTGACTTTGGTCATTGACCCTCATAGTCAATTCTCCATTTTCCACATCAATTAAGGTGCGTCCAGTAGCAAGGAAAGGTCTTCCCAGGATGATCGGTGCTTTATCATCTACTTCACAATCAAGAATAAGGAAATCAGCCGGAAAAATAAATTTATCGACTCTTACCAGTATATCCTCGATTTTTCCTTCGGGGTACACGTATGATCTATCCGCAAGTTGGAGCTACACTATTGTAGGTTTTGCCCTTCCTATTCCAAGCTTTTGAAAGACGGATTTGGGCATCAAGTTGATGCTGGCTCCTAGGTCACATAGTGCCTTTCCTTCATAGTTGTTCCCAATCACACAAGGTATGGTAAAACAACCAGGATCCTTCAGTTTGGGTGGCATGCGATTATGCAGCATTGCCATGCATCCTTCAGTAGCTGCCACTATCTCAAACTCACCAAGCCTTCTTCTCTTAGACATAATGTCTTTCAAGAATTTAGCATAGTTGGGCATTTCTTCAATAGCCTCAACTAATGGCAAATTAATTTGAACTTGCTTAAGAATGTCCAAGAATTTCTTGAACTGATGGTCCTGTTTTTGTTGTTTCAACCCTTGTGGGAAAGGTGGTGGTGGTCTCATCTCTTCCAGGGTCTCATTGGTTTGAAATTTAATACCTGGAATTACCTGTTCTTTTGTTGCCGCGGCAGGTGCTTTAGGTGCTGCTGGTTCTTCTGCCGGGGCAATGCTTTCTTCAGGAACATGATCAACATCCAATTCATCTTTGTTTGGTTCTGCTTGTATTGCTGGTCTGTTTACTGATTCTTTTAGTTGTAGGCTGCTTCTGGTTGTGATTGCTTTGCATTGTTCCTGGCCTATTATTTTAGCAACTTCAGTATTGCTAGGTAGTCCTCCCTGTGGTCTAGTGTTTTGTCTTTGAGCAAATTGACCAACTTGGGTTTCTAGAGATTTTATGGCAGCCTCCTGGTTTTGCAGCCTCATCTCAGTTTTGTTCATGAAGTCATCAGTCCTCTTCATGAAACTTCTATTCTCTACCATGTATGATTTTGTTTTCATCATAAATGCTTTGAGAGAATTTTCTAGTGAGTTTATGGGCTGCTGTTGCTGTATCTGCTGCTGTGGCATTGACTGCTGTCCTTGCTGCTGCGGCAGATGTTGCAATTGCTGCTGGAAACCAGTGGCTTGATTTACTGGATTTAAGGCATTGTTAGGATTGCTCCATGAAAAATTTGGATGCCTTTTCCAGGATGGGTTATATGTGTTGGACATCATATTATTATTCCTATTATAATTTCCAACATATAGGCTAGATTCTTCATCTTGTATACAATTGGGTGAATCTATAGCCTTAACCTCATGTGTGTTTTGTTGTACTTGCATATTCTGAACCATCTTGGTTAAAGATGTCAATTGAGATGCCACTGAGTTGGATGTTTCAATTTCATTGACTGTGGCATGGTGTCTTACTCCTCCTCGCCTTGATGTGGGAAATTGGAAATCGTTCCTTGCGAGTTTGTTCAGAATTTCAATGGCTTCTGCGGGTGCTCTATCTAATAATGTTCCATTGGCAGAAGCATCTAACATCATCCTTGTGGGGGTATTAGTATCATTGTAGAACATAGACACTTGTGTCCACAAGGGAAAACCATGTAAGGGGCATCGGTTTAATAATTCTCTGTAGCGTTACCATGCCTCGTACATTGGCTCACCATCATCCTACCGAAAAGATGTAATTTCATTACGGATCCGATCATATAGATTTGTAGGATTAAACTGCGTAACGAATTCTCGGCAGAGTTCATCCAAAGTTCCTATAGATCCTGCTGGGATGCCATTCAACCATGTCTTGGCCCTATCCCTCAGTGAATAGGGGAATAATTTCAGTCTTAATATGTCTTCATGGACTCCTTGAATTTTGAATGAGTTGCACAGTTCCATGAAAGACTTAAGATGCTGCCTTACATCTTCAGTTGCAGACCCACTAAACTGTCCAATAGTGTTCAACATGTTGAACATAACAGGTTTAAGTTCAAAGTGGTTTACTTCTATTTCTGGTGTAACTACCCCAGGGTTCAGTCCATTCAGATCTTCCACTAAGAAATCTTTGACCGTTCTCTACCGCGGCAGTAGTGGCTGTAGTAGCGGCTGCTACGGAAATGGTGGCTGTTGAAATCCTCCATGACCTGCAGGTAAATTCTAGGCTGCTGGTGGATCTGCCATAGCTGCTTGAATCCTTCTTCTCAGCCTTAAGTATGTACGTTCGATCTCTGGATTGAGCTCGTATAAAGGACTACCTGGGTTGGCTCTGGTCATACACCAAAAACAAACCGAAATTAAAAATAACTAAAAAAAAAAAGAAAAGATAAATAAAAAGCAAGAAAATTTAAAGAAGACAAAATTTAGTTGCCAATCCCCGGCAATGGCGCCAAAAACTTGATGCTTGTAAATAAGCTCAATAAAGTGCAAGTGTACACGTCAAGTAATAAAGTGATAAGTATTTATCAAGTATCAATCTCCACATGGATTGGTGTACTTAATATGTCTTCTTATCCTCTTCGTGCTTCTCTAAAAGAAAGTAAAAGACACAGATTATGGGAATATCAGGTTTTAAGCTAATAACTAAAATAAATTAAACTAAATAAAAAGGGTTGAGAACGAAGAGAGAAAGTGGGCAGGATCCAGTTGCGATATATTGTGGATTCGATTGTCTTGTTTCTGTCCCAATGCTGTCACATAACACTACCTCGGCAGTGCTGCAGATTACAGCCTCGGCAGCGATATGCGTGTCTGCCGCGGCAATCCCTTGCTCTTGGGCAGACCTCACTAAGATTCGGCAAAGTTTACTTATATGGTTCTGCTTATCCCTAAGTCAAAACACTGTTGATAACCAGTCCTCAATGCTACCTCCCGGCGTTAATCAATTATAGCTATCAAATTAATTCCCACTTCTATTAGCCGCTGAAACTCTAACTATCCCTAGGTCGAGTTAGTATTTTCCAATTAAGTCAAATACCGTACTTACTCCTTTCGTGAATCTAACTCTCCCGAGTCTAGATAAATGGATCACTCACAAACTTCCCTCCCGGGCTTGGATGTAAGAACAAAGAATGACAAAGAATACGCAAATCTTAATGTTTTATTGCATTGAATCAAAGAACAAGACACAATCTCCTCTCACGAATACTTCAACAACCTTCACCTAACCCTAAGAAAGCTTAGAACATAGTGGGAAGAAGAAAAATAAATCTTAGGGTTAAACTCTCTCTAATCGGCTCTCCCATTATATTGGTCGACTAGTATATTTATAGTCTTGACCTAGGGTTTCTTTTCCTAAGTAGAATATAACTTGGAGTAGGGAACAAGTAATAAAATATAATATTTCCAAGTTTAATTCTAACTAGAAAACTATTCCTGCGTGGCCTTTGACTTGGTCTTTTCTCGTGCTCTTCTAGTCCGATCCAAACGCTTATTATCCAGAACTCTTCAGCTCATTTTTCTCTTTTAATCGCCCAGCATCAGTACTGGAACTTCTGCTGCCGCGACACTGGTTCTGCCTTCGGCAATTCTGCTGCCTCGGCAGTAGTTCTGTCCTCGGCATTACTGCTGCCTCGGTAGTGTTTCCTGCAACTGTATAAAAAGTGCTGAGAAGTCTCTTTTTCACACAGATTTCTTATGTTCAGGCTGTGGCAGCAAAATATCAGTTTATTGAGCAATAAGTATATACATCAGTTCGAATTAGTGGATAATGTGTGCATAATATATATGAAAAGTATAGTAAATAATAGCCTTTTTAGGTACTCATCACATATGTTGTATGTCCAGAAACGTTCCTTGTATTTTTATCTTCCAATCGCCTATAATCTTGATGCTGGAGCTTCGTCTGCTGCCGCGGCTCTGGTTCTGCCACGGCCACATTACTACTTCGGCAGGACTTTCCTGTAAATACATAAAAGATGCCGTAAAGCCAGCTTTTCTACAGATATAAGCTATGGCAGCAAAACATCAATTGTTGTGCATTAAGTATATACATCAACATTAAGTGTATACATCAATAATCAGTGCATAATGTCCATGAAAGGAGTAGTAAATGATAGCCTTTTAGGTACTTATCAGTAACCTTTGCATAGTCACTAAGGGCAAGACATTCATTGCTGAGCCATTATCAATCAAGACTCCCGGCAAAACATGACCTTTACAATGAGTTGTGATGTTCGGTGCCTTAATAGATCCCATTCCTCCATCCAAGATCTCATTGTCGGTAAAGGTTATGTAATTGTCTACAGTAATATGATTAACAATTCGATCCAGCTTGTTCACTAATATATCATTCGGAACATAAGTCTGGTTTAACATCTTCAACAAAGCGTTATGGTCACCCTTAGAACTCAACAACAACTCAAGAATGGAAATCCTAGCTTGTTGTCTCTTCAACTGCTCAACGACATTATACTCACTGTGTTTCAAAAACCTTAGGAACTCATGTGCTTGTTCCTCGGTAACAGGCTCGTTTACTTTCGGTATTGGATCCTCAAAAATCTTTTTCTTTTTAGCATTCTTTATTTTCTCTTCTTCCTTGTCTTGGACCGGTGAATAACATCTTCCACTTCTCGTGAAATGCCCCACCTCATTCATTGGCTGTTCAGCTTTGATACTATTTTCTATCTTGGACTTTTCTGGTTGCACCTCTTCGGCAGACTTTGAATCGCTTGGCGTTATGACATTTGCAGTATAATTCCATGGAATCCTTCGCGTATCCTTGAATGGGAAGGGTGTTGGAGAAGTAATCACTAAACGAGGAGTGGTTACTGGTCTCACTTCCCCTGATGAACTTTCATTCTTTGGTCGAGCCAAAATAACCAACAGCTTGTCCACACTATACTTTGGCAAGACTTTCTCGGATGTACACATATCCATCATTCTTCGTTATCCCATCTTTGCAAAGAGTTCCACCTCTTTGTTGTCCATCATCCCTTGCAATAAACTTCTGAACTCAAAACAATGTTGAATCTCATGTCCCTGCTCCTAGTGATACTCACAGTATAATTCTGACTCAACAGGTTCGCCCATCATCATTCCTTGGCATATAAGCCCATTATCAAACAACTGCTTGAACACCCACTTTAGCGATGATTTAATGTCTGACACACTCATCTTTACCTGCTTCATTTTCCCCTCTTCCTCGATCATATTCACACCTTGTCCACCATGGTTTGGTAGTGGGTTCGTTGATATATTAGGTTCGTCAAATTTCAACACCCCAGTATTGATCAAATTCTAAACTACCCTTTTGAACGCAGTGCAATTTTCAATGCTATGCCCATGAACCTTGGCATGATATTCACAATGAGCCTTCTGATCGAACCACGATGGGTATGGAGGCTGAAGTGGTACAATAAAATACAAACGTACCATATCTGCATCATATAGTTGTGTGTACAACTCATCATATATTATCGGAATTGGCGTAAAACTCAACTTTTCCCACTTGGAATCCCTCTTGTTTGAGTTCTGTGAACTGCCTACCCCGACGACTGGCTTAGATATGGTCACATTTCTCAATGCCTCATATACACCAGCGTTGTTTACTTCATTATTTTTCCTTCTGCGACTCCTCTTAGAATTATAAGATCCTTCTATTCTCCCACTTTTGATGACCGCTTCAACAAGCTCCCATGTGGTAACAATTTGAGAAAAATTTTGCGTCGAACTAGTAAACAAACGGTCATACATCAAGCCATTCAATGTCTCCACAAACATTTGTGTCATTTCACTCTCAACAAATGGGGGCTGCACATGGGAAGCCAAATCCCTCCATCTATAGGCATACTGTCGGAATGTCTCATTCGATTTTCGCTCCATCTGCTGCAACATCACTCGAATAGGTCCCATTTCCAATATATGCTTGTAATTTTCCATAAAGGCGTGATGCAAGTCTTTCAATGTTTTTATATTCTCCCTGCTCAACTGTGTGTACCATCGGATCGTAGAACTGTCAAACTGTCCTGGAAACAGTGAATCAACAATTTTTCGTCTTTATGGAAAGCGACCATTTTTCAGCAGTACATGGTCATGTGAGCAGTTGGGCTTGTAGTTCCATCAAACTTCTCAAAATTAGGCATTCTAAACTTTGGCGGTAATACTAAATCGGATACCAACCCCAAATCAGATGTATTGGTGCCTTGATCAGTGATCCCTTGTATCTCTAGTATCTTTGCCTCCAGTGATTTGAAATGATCAGCATACTTTTTCTCCATCTCCTGACGCATATTTTCTACCTCACTCATGAAATTAAGATCTGGGACTTCATTCGAATTTTGGGTAATAAATTCAACAACCTCGATTGGGTGACTCGCAGATGCCCCCGCCAGATTAATTTGCACTTTGGCGGGAACAGACTGTACCTCAAGCTGCTCCCTTATGTGATATATAGTATCTGCATTACCTTCAGTCTCATTTGATCCTCCTGCTTGCACTTTCTCAGATTCCTTTAGTCCTAACAAAGCTGACAGCTGACTGATAATTTCTGCCTGTGCTCTGGCAATACTATCCCCCATGTTGTTTTCTATTCCATCTAGTCGATTCTGAAACTCTGTTCGATCATTCTTTAAACTATTTAGTCTCTCTTCCATTGCCAGAGTTCTGGTACGCAAGCGAGTTAAGTATGAGTGTTGTATGATTGCAACTTAAGTGTTCACTACCATAGAACCTTTTCATTAAAATTTATATTTAAAATTAATAATGCAAGTGATGTATGAATACATGTATGCATGTATGCATGAATGCAATGAGGCATTAAATTCGAAAAACAACATCTTAAAAACATTTGTTTGTCCAAAAGGTTCATATACAAAGTAAAGGTAGTCGATCGCCTATTACAGAAAACTACTAGCTCTGATCCCTAAGTTGGTCAATTCATGTAGAAACGTACGATGACTTCTTCATACTCCATCTCAACATTCGACTGCTTCAACAGGGTCGTAGCTTCTCTTGACAATATCTGCACGTAAGAGGCAATACTTCTGACCTGTTCCTTGAAGTTGACTAACTCATTGTTCTGACTCTGAACGGTACGATGCGCTGCTTCATATTTTACTTTCCATTGTCCGTTGTCCTGGCATAGGGCTCTTTCATAGTTATCTAGCTTTTCACTCAACTCTTGTACCTTGATTTCAAGCAAAACAATCTTCTATTGTAGACTCTCGTTTTCTTTTTCCATTTGAATCTTGTCTTCATTATGATATCTGGTAACCAACTCCTCTAGTTGTGCCACTTGGTTTGTCAACTCTAAGTTCCTCGCTTGCTCTTTCGCTAGTTTCTTCTTGGCTTTGCTGCTCGCTTCTCTTCCTTCGCGGGACTTCCGTTCATAAAGCTTCTTGTAATCTTCCTTCTCTCTCGCCATCTTGTCTAAACAGTCTGATAAATCCTGAACCCTTTTGCTTCCGCTTTCTTTTTTATACTTTTTCTTATGCCCCTCATGCTTCTCTCGCAATTCCATTAGATCCCGACTTAATTTCTCATTCTTGATTGTTAACTCTTTCTCTTTTCTCTCATGTGTCAATATCTGATACTTTGCCATGTTCAGCTCCTGTGTAAGGTCATAAATCCCCTTCTCGTACCTTTTCAAATCCAACTCTCGATCATGCTTCAATTTTTCCAATGCAGACGGAATTTCTCGGGCCGCTCCACTAGGTGATTCAACATTCCTCAGTAACTCTTGGAAGGTCCTATCATTCATTCTTTGCGTCCTCCACTCATCATATCTGGCCATAACTTCTAAATCTCGGTAGGGTTGAACTCTCTTGGGTGTATCCCATGCATTCGTAATCTGTGCTACTCTTGCTTTATAACCATCAGTTTTGTGTGTGTACTCAAAGCTCGCCATCCCTGTTGTAGTTGGTATGAATTGTCTGAACCTGAACTGCCTAGAAACTAGAAGTGGTCAGTAAGTTATTCCACCCCATATTCCTGGTAACGGAACCCAATCTCTTTCTCCATATCTGTATAAAAATATAGTTCCTCTATTCAACCAACAGGCCTTCCAAACGACATCTGTATCTGTCAAGTTCCGAAAGAATTCCTCCCATTGGCTCTCATCCTTCTTCTCTATAACACAGTCTTTCATATTCTCCCCAATAGGCGAATAAGTAGTCGTATACCTTATTGCTTGGTACGGTGTACTCCAACGATGACCTCTAAACCATACTTCTAACAATTGTGTGCATCCCCAAAATCTTCCTTCGCCAGATTTCTTGCATGCGGTCAACGATCTGTATGTCTCGGCTAAGATTGCAGAAGCTGGATTTACGCCTTTAAATAACCTCTCAAACAACCTAACAATGGGTAAGTCTATATGTTCCGGGGTTCTTGGAAATAGTACTAACTCGTAGATGCAAAGGGCATATATCCTTCTTACCTTGGAGGGCCCTCTCTCTCTTTAATTTATTTATTTATTAATTATTACTATATTTATTTATTTATTTATTAAATTTACTATATATTTACATTTACACATGGATTACAACTTGAAATTCACAAGTCTTGATACTGGAGCAGTAACTTGTTGACAACAAGACGTCACATTTGTCAATTATACAAATTATTTATTCTTCCCTCATTGTCTTATTCACGCCATCATGCATGCATGACACAGACTAAACATTGATCAGTTCCCATAACATACACTAGGAGCAAATATAAAACTCTTTCACTTCTTCATATGGTATAAAACAAACGTTTTAGCATACGAATGAAACTCAGATAGACATAAATACTGATACTTCCTCTTTATGTGAATCAAACCCCTTTTTTTCATCAAGAACTATATAAAAAATAAGATATCTTTTTTATATATATTAAAAAAAGGTATTTGCTTAAATAGAAGGAAATCCAGATTAAGAAGCAAAAATAGAACAATGACAGTGAAGCAACAACACGCAACAAATTTGGATAAAGCTCGCAAAATTTGAGACCCATTTCCCAAAGGTAGCAGGAAAATAAAGAATTTAAAAAATACAAATCATGTCGTGATTACAAACAACGAGCTTGCTTACAAGATTCAAACAAAAACGGAAGAAACAAATTAAAAAAACATGATGATACAACAAATAAATACCTAAAAAGGGAGAGTCTCAGACCAAAAGATTAAGCTATCCAAGGCTTCAACATAGTCTTTCACTGTTCTTCTCCATGTCTTCTCGGTTTGGTGATGGAGTAAAAAATGGATCCCCCTCTCTCTCTGCGATTTAGTTCCAAAAATCCCCATTTTCTTCCTTTTTTTCTTTTCAAGTTAACCAATGTAGCCCCCTTTATTCAAAAGCCATTTCATATTGGCTTCGGTTATACACTTGTAACCCCCATAATTGCATCATCATTACTCCATAAATTCTCCATCATTGCCAATTAACCTCCCATACTACACGTTATTAACCCACCATCTCACCCTTTTTCAAACTTTCTATTTATTTATATATAATATTATTTATTTAATATTTATATTTACAACATAGGCCTTATTTATTCGAACCTCGGACAAGATTCAGGTATTACAACAACAAAATGTTATTAAATCAAATTTTATGAGTTCAAATAGTTAAATATGGGCTTTTGAACAAAATTATACAAATTAATATTAAATTTTAAGCTTTTTACTCGGTTAAAATTTGAACGGATTCTCCATAAAGCCCATTTAGACAAGCACATTTTAATTCCAACAAAACGATAACCAAATATTATTAAATCAAATTTTATGAGTTTAAATAGTTAATTATGGGCTTTTGAACAAAATTATATAGATTAATCTCAAATTTTAAGCTTTTTACTCGGTTAAAATTCGAACGGATTCTCTATAATGCCCATTTAGACAAGAACGTTTTAATCCCAATAAAACGATAACCAAATGTTATTAAATCAAATTTTATGAGTTCAAAAAGTTAATTATTGGCTTTTGAACAAAATTATACAGATTAATCTAAAATTTTTAGCATTTTACTCGGTTAAAATTCGAACGAATTCTTTATAAAGCCCATTTAGACATGCACATTTTAATACCAACAAAATGATAAACAAATGTTATTAAATCAAATTTTATGAGTTCAAATAGTTAATTATGGTCTTTTGAACAAAATTATATAGATTGATCTCAAATTTTCAGCTTTTGACCCCGTGTTAAGGGGTGCTGCTGTTGGCGTCATTGCCCGGGATTCCTCTAGCGTTGTCCTTGGTGGTTGTTCTATGCCGCACATTTGCCCAGACCCCGCTTCTACTGAGGCTCTTACTATTTTGGAAGGTTTAAAGTTTGCTATTGCTAATGGCTGGACTCATGGGGTCTTTGAAACTGATTTCAGCTTCCATTGCCAAGAAGGTTAACAACACCCATTATCAAGATCTTTCCACAGTGCAACATTTGGTGTCTCGCATCCGCTCCACTCTTGGTACTTTGCCTGATTGTAAGATTTGTTATGTACCTAGAGATGCAAATGTTGTAGCCCATGTCTTAGCTACTAGGGCTTTGCGTTCTTTTATTTCCTGTTCATTTGATTGTAACTTTCCCGATTATATTCGAGCTTCTGTAAATTAGGAGAGGTTCTACTCTTCTTCTCAATAAAACCATGGGTACTCTTTTCCCCATAGGGGCCTACTCACCTCTTGAGGTGACTGGCTATAGGGTTTTTTAATGAGGCCATTTCCTTCAAAAAAAATTCGAACGGATTCTCTATAAAGCCCATTTAGGCAACCGCGTTTTAATCCCAACAAAACGATAACCAATTGTTATTAAATCAAATTTTATGAGTTCAAAAAGTTAATTATGGGCTTTTGAACAAAATTATAATGATTAATCTATAATTTTAAACTTTTTACTTGGTTAAAATTCGAATGGATTCTCCATAAAGCCCATTTAGGCAAGCACGTTTTAATCCCAACAAAAAGATAACCAAATGTTATTGAATCAAATTTTATGAGTACAAATAGTTAATTATGGGCGATAGAAAAAAATTATACAGATTAATCTCAAATTTTCAGCTTTTTACTCGATTAAAATTCAAACAGATTCTCTATAAAGTCCATTTAGACATGCACGTTTTAATCCCAACAAAACGACAACGAAAGGTTATTAAATCAAATTTTATGAGTTCAAATAGTTAATTATGGGCTTTTAAACAAAATTATAAAGATTAATCTAAAATTTTCAACTTTTTACACGGTTAAATTTTGAATGGATTCTCTAAATGGCCCATTTAGACAAGCACGTTTTAATCTCAACAAAATGACAACCAAATGTTATTAAATTAAATTTTATGAGTTCAAACAGTTAATTATGGGTTTTGAATAAAATTATAAAGATTAATCTAAAATTTTCAGCTTTTTACTCGGTTAAAATTCGAACGGATTCTCTATAAAGCCCATTTAGACAAGCACGTTTTAATCACAACAAAACGACAACCAAATGTTATTAAATAAAATTTTATGAGTTCAAATAGTTTATTATGGGTTTTGAACAAAATTATACAAATTAATCTAAAATTTCATCTTTTTACACGGTTAAAATTCGAACAGATTCTCAATAAGGCCCATTTAGACAAGCACCTTTTAATACCAACAAAACGATAACCAAATATTATTAAATCAAATTTTATGATTTCAAATAGTTAATTATGGGCTTTCGAACAAAATTATACAAATTAATCTCAAATTTCAGCTTTTTACAAGGTTAAAATTCGAACAGATTCTCTATAAGGCCCATTTAGACAAGCACCTTTCAATCCCAACAAAACGAAAACCAAATGTTATTAAATAAAATTTTATGATTTCAAATAGTTAATTATTGGCTTTCGAACAAAATTATACAGATTAATCTCAAATTTTCAGCTTTTTACTTGGTTAAAATTTGAACGGATTCTCTATAAAGTCCATTTAGACATGCACATTTTAATCGCAAAAAAACGATAACCAAATGTTATTAAATCAAATTTTATGAGTGCAAATAGTTAATTATGGGCTTGTGAAAAAAATTATACAGATTAATCTAAAATTTTAAGCTTTTTACTCGGTTAAAATTCGAATGGATTCTCCATAAAGCCCATTTAGACAAGCACGTTTTAATCCCAACAAAACGATAACCAAATGATATTAAATCAAATTTTATGAGTTTAAATAGTTTATTATGGGTTTTGAAAAAAATTATACAGATTAATCTAAAATATTCAAGTTTTTACTCGGTTAAAATTCGAACAGATTCTCTATAAGGTCCATTTAGACAAACACATTTTAATCCCAACAAAACGACAATAAAAGGTTATTAAATCAAATGTTATGAGTTAAAATAATTAATTATGATCTTTTAAACAAAATTATACAGATTATTCTTAAATTTTAAGCTTTTTACACGGTAAAATTCGAATGGATTCTTTATAAAGCCCATTTAGACATGCACGTTTTAATCCCAACAAAACGACAACCAAATGTTATTAAATCAAATTTTATGAGTTCAAAAATTTAATTATGGGATTTTGAATAAAATTATATAGATTAATTTAAATTTTAAGCTTTTTACTCGGTTAAAATTAGAACGGATTCTCTATAAAGCCCATTTAGACAAGCACGTTTTAATCCCAACAAAACGACAACCGAATGTTATTAAATCAAAACTTATGAGTTTAATAGTTAATTATGGGCTATTGAACAAAATTATATAGATTAATCTCAAAATTTTTAGCTTTTTACTCGGTTAAAATTCGAACGGATTCACTATAAAGCCCATTTAGACATGCGCGTTTTAATCCCAACAAAACGCTAATCAAATGTTATTAAATCAAATTTTATGACTTCAAAAATTTAATTATGGTCTTTTGAGCAAAATTTTATAGATTGATCTCAAATTTTCAGCTTTTTATTTGGCTAAAATTCGAACGGATTCTCCATAAAGCCCATTTAGACAAGCACGTTTTAATTCAAGCAAAACGATAACCAAATGTTATTAAATCAAATTTTATGAGTTTAAATAGTTAATTATGGGCTTTTGAACAAAATTATACAGATTAATCTAAAATTTTCACCTTTTTACTCAGTTAAAATTCGAACGGATTCTTTATAAAGCCCATTTAGACATACACGTTTTAATCCCAACAAAACGATAACCAAATGTTATTAAATCAAATTTTATGAGTTCAAATAGTTTATTATGGGTTTTAAACAAAATTATACAGATTAATCTAAATTTTTAGCTTTTTACTCCATTAAATTTTGAATGGATTTTCTATAAGGCTCATTTAGACATGCATGTTTTAATCCCAAAACGACAACCAAATGTTATTAAATTAAATTTTATGAGTTCAAATAGTTAATTATGGGTTTTGAACAAAATTATTCAGATTAATCTCAAATTTTCAGCTTTTTACTTGGTTAAAATTCGAACGGATTCTCTATAAGGCCCATTTAGACAAGCACGTTTTAATCCCAACAAAACGACGACCAAATGTTAATAAATCAAATTTTATGTGTTCAAATAGTTAATTATGGGATTTTGAACAAAATTATATAGATTGATCTCAAATTTTAAGCTTTTTATTCGGTTAAAATTCGAACGGATTCACTATAAAGCCCATTTAGACATGCACGTTTTAATCCCAACAAAACGCTAACCAAATGTTATTAAATCAAATTTTATGGCTTCAAAAATTTAATTATGGTCTTTTGAGCAAAATTTTATAGATTGATCTCAAATTTTCAGCTTTTTACTCGGTTAAAATTCAAACGGATTCTCTATAAGGCCGTTTTAGACAAGCACGTTTTAATTCCAACAAAAGGACAACCAAATTTTATTAAATCAAATTTTATGAGTTCAAAAGTTTAATTATGGGCTTTTGAACAAAATTATACAGATTAATCTAAAATTTTAAGCTTTTTACTCGGTTAAAAGACGAACGGATTATCCATAAAGCCTATTAAGATAAGCACGTTTTAATTCCAACAAAACGATAACCAAATGTTATTAAATCAAATTTTATGAGTTTAAATAGTTAATTATGGGCTTTTGAACAAAATTATACAGATTAATCTAAAATTTCAAGCTTTTTATTCGGTTAAAATTCGAACGGATTCTCTATAAAACCCATTTAGACATGCACGTTTTTATTCCAACAAAACGACAACCAAATGTTATTAAATCAAATTTTATGTGTTCAAATAGATAATTATGGGCTATTGAACTAAATTATACAGTTTAATCTGAAATTTTCAGCTTTTTACTCGGTTAAAATTCGAATGGATTATTTATTAGGCCCATTTAGACAAGCACATTTTAATTCCAACAAAACGACAACCAAATGTTATTAAATCAAATTTTATGAGTTCAAAAATTTAATTATGGTCTTTTGAGCAAAATTTTATAGATTGATCTCAAATTTTCAGCTTTTTACTCGGTTAAAATTCAAACGGATTCTCTATAAGGCCGTTTTAGACAAGCACGTTTTAATTCCAACAAACCGACAACCAAATTTTATTAAATCAAATTTTATGAGTTCAAAAGCTTAATTATGGGCTTTTGAACAAAATTATACAGATTAATCTAAAATTTTAAGCTTTTTACTCGGTTAAAAGACGAACGGATTATCCATAAAGCCTATTAAGATAAGCACGTTTTAATTCCAACAAAACGATAACCAAATGTTATTAAATCAAATTTTATGAGTTTAAATAGTTAATTATGGGCTTTTGAACAAAATTATACAGATTAATCTAAAATTTCAAGCTTTTTATTCGGTTAAAATTCGAACGGATTCTCTATAAAGCCCATTTAGACATGCACGTTTTTATCCCAACAAAACGATAACCAAATGTTATTAAATCAAATTTTATGAGGTCAAATAGATAATTATGGGCTATTGAACTAAATTATACAGTTTAATCTGAAATTTTCAGCTTTTTATTCGGTTAAAATTCGAATGGATTATTTATTAGGCCCATTTAGACAAGCATATTTTAATTCCAACAAAACGACAACCAAATGTTATTAAATAAAATTTTATGTGTTCAAATAGATAATTATGGGCTATTGAACTAAATTATACAGTTTAATCTGAAATTTTCAGCTTTTTACTCGGTTAAAATTCGAATGGATTATTTATTAGGCCCATTTAGACAAGCACATTTTAATTCCAACAAAACGACAATCAAATGTTATTAAATCAAATTTTATGAGTTCAAAAATTTAATTATGGTCTTTTGAGCAAAATTTTATAGATTGATCTCAAATTTTTAGCTTTTTACTCGGTTAAAATTCAAACGGATTCTCTATAAGGCCGTTTTAGACAAGCACGTTTTAATTCCAACAAAACGACAACCAAATTTTATTAAATCAAATTTTATGAGTTCAAAAGTTTAATTATGGGATTTTGAACAAAATTATACAGATTAATCTAAAATTTTAAGCTTTTTACTCGGTTAAAAGACGAACGGATTATCCATAAAGCCTATTAAGATAAGCACGTTTTAATTCCAACAAAACGATAACCAAATGTTATTAAATCAAATTTTATGAGTTTAAATAGTTAATTATGGGCTTTTGACCAAAATTATATAGATTAATCTAAAATTTCAAGCTTTTTATTCGGTTAAAATTCGAACGGATTCTCTATAAACCCCATTTAGACATGCACGTTTTTATCCCAACAAAACGATAACCAAATGTTATTAAATCAAATTTTATAAGTTCAAATAGATAATTATGGGCTATTGAACTAAATTATACAGTTTAATCTGAAATTTTCAGCTTTTTACTCGGTTAAAATTCGAATGGATTATTTATTAGGCCCATTTAGACAAGCATATTTTAATTCCAACAAAACGACAACCAAATGTTATTAAATCAAATTTTATGAGTTCAAAAATTTAATTATGGACTTTTGAACAAACTTGCGTAGATTGATCTCAAATTTTTAGCTTTTTACTAGGTTAAAATTCGAACGGATTCTATAAAATGCCGATTTAGACAAGCACGTTTTAATTCCAACAAAACGACAACCAAATGTTATTAATTCAAATTTTGTGAGTTCAAAAATTTAATTATGGGCATTTGAAAAAAATTATATAGATTGATATCAAATTTTAAGCTTTTTACTCGGTTAAAATTCGAACGGATTCTCTATAAGACCAATTTAGACAAGCACATTTTAATCCCAACAAAACAACAATCAAATATTATTAAAACAAATTTTATGAGTTCAAAAATTTAATTATGGGCTTTTGAACAAAATTATATAGATTGAGCTCAAATTTTCAGCTTTTTACTTAGTTAAAATTCGAACTGATTCTCTATAAGGTAGTTTTAGACAAGCACGTTTTAATTCCAACAAACAGACAACCAAATGTTATTAAATCAAATTTTCTGAGTTTAAAAATTTAATTATGGTCTTTTGAACAAAATTATACAGATTAATTTAAATTTTAAGCTTTTTACTCGGTTAAAATTCGAACGGATTCTCTATAAAACCCATTTAGACATGCACGTTTTAATCCCAACAAAACGATAACCAAATGTTATTAAATCAAATTTTATGAGTTCAAATAGTTAATTATAGGCTATTGAACTAAATTATACAGATTAATCTAAAATTTTCAGCTTTTTACTCGGATAAAATTTGAATGGATTCTCTACAAAGCCCATTTAGACAAGTACGTTTTAATTCCAACAAAACGAAAACCAAAAGTTATTAAATCAAATTTTATGAGTTCAAATAGTTAATTAAGGGCTTTCGAACAAAATTATACTGATTAATATCAATTTTTCAGCTTTTTACTTGGTTAAAATTCGAACAGATTCTCTATAAAGTCCATTTAGACATGCACATTTTAATCGCAACAAAACGATAACTAAATGTTATTAAATCAAATTTTATGAGTTCAAATATTTAATTATGGTCTATTGAACAAAATTATACAGATTAATCTTAAATTTTCAGCTTTTTACTCGGTTAAAATTCGAACGGATTCTCTATAAGGCCGATTTAGACAAGCACGTTTTAATTCCAACAAAACGACATCCAAATGTTATTAAATCAAATTTTATGAGTTAAAAAATTTAATTATGGGCTTTTGAACAAAATTATATAGATTGATCTCAAATTTTCAGCTTTTTACTCGGTTAAAATTCGAACGGATTCTCTATAAGGCCGATTTGGACAAACACGTTTTAATTCCAACAAAGCGACAACCAAATGTTATTAAATCAAATTTTATGAGTTCAAAAATTTAATTATGGGCTTTTGAATAAAATTATACAGATTAATCTAGAATTTTAAGATTTTTACTCGGTTAAAACACGAACGGATTCTCCATAAAGCCCATTTAGACAAGCACGTTTTAATTCCAACAAAACGATAACTAAATGTTATTAAATCAAATTTTATGGGTTTAAATAGTTAATTATGGGCTTTTGAACAAAATTATACAGATTAATCTAAAATTTTAACCTTTTTACTCGGTTAAAATTCGAACGGATTCTCTATAAGGCCCATTTGGACAAGCACGTTTTAATTCCAAGAAAACGACAACCAAATATTATTAAATAAAATTTTATGAGTTCAAATAGTTAAATATGGGCTTTCAAACAAAATTATACTGATTAATCTCAATTTTTTAGCTTTTTACTAGGTTAAAATTCGAACGGATTCTCTATAAGGCCCATTTAGACAAGCACATTTTAATCCCAACAAAACGATAATCAAATGTTATTACATCAAATTTTATGAGTTCAAATAGTTAAATATGGGCTATTAAACAAAATTATACTGATTAATCTCAATTTTTTAGCTTTTTACTCAGTTTAAATTCGAACGGATTCTCTATAAGGCCGATTTAAACAAGCACGTTTTAATTCTAACAAAACGACATCCAAATGTTATTAAATCAAATTTTATGAGTTCAAAAATTTAATTATGGGTTTTTGAACAAAATTATATAGATTAATCTCAAATTTTCAGCTTTTTACTCGGTTAAAATTCGAACGGATTCTCTATAAGGCCCATTTGGACAAGCACGTTTTAATTCCAAGAAAACGACAACCAAATATTATTAAATCAAATTTTATGAGTTCAAAAATTTAATTGTGGGCTTTTGAACAAAATTATACAGATTAATCTAGAATTTTAAGCTTTTTACTCAGTTAAAAGACGAACGGATTCTCCATAAAGCCCATTTAGACAAGCACGTTTTAATTCCAACAAAACGATAACTAAATGTTATTAAATCAAATTTTATGAGTTTAAATAGTTAATTATGGGCTTTTGAACAAAATTATACAGATTAATCTAAAATTTTAACCTTTTTACTCGGTTAAAATTCGAACGGATTCTCTATAAGGCCCATTTAGACAAGCACGTTTTAATCCCAACAAAACGATAACCAAATGTTATTAAATCAAATTTTATGTGTTCAAATAGTTAATTATGGGCTTTTGAACAAAATTGTATAGATTGATCTCAAATTTTTAGTTTTTTACTCGGTTAAAATTCGAACGGATTCTCTATAAGGCCGATTTGGACAAGCACGTTTTAATTCCAACAAAACGACAACCAAATGTTATTAAATCAAATTTTATGAGTTCAAAAATTTAATTATGGGTTTTGAACAAAATTATACAGATTAATCTAGATTTTTAAGCTTTTTACTCGGTTAAAAGACGAACGAATTCTCCATAAAGCCCATTTAGACAAGCACGTTTTAATTCCAACAAAACGATAACTAAATGTTATTAAATCAAATTTTATGAGTTTAAATAGTTAATTATGGGCTTTTGAACAAAATTATAGAGATTAATCTAAAATTTTAAGCTTTTTACTCGGTTAAAATTCGAACGGATTCTCTATAAGGCCCATTTAGACAAGCACGTTTTAATCCCAACAAAACGATAACCAAATATTATTAAATCAAATTTTATGTGTTCAAATAGTTAATTATGGGCTTTTGAACAAAATTGTATAGATTGATCTCAAATTTTTAGTTTTTTACTCGGTTAAAATTCGAACGGATTCTCTATAAGGCCGATTTGGACAAGCACGTTTTAATTCCAACAAAACGACAACCAAATGTTATTAAATCAAATTTTATGAGTTCAAAAATTTAATTATGGGCTTTTGAACAAAATTATACAGATTAATCTAGATTTTTAAGCTTTTTACTCGGTTAAAAGACGAACGGATTCTCCATAAAGCCCATTTAGACAAGCACGTTTTAATTCCAACAAAACGATAACTAAATGTTATTAAATCAAATTTTATGAGTTTAAATAGTTAATTATGGGCTTTTGAACAAAATTATACAGATTAATCTAAAATTTCAAGCTTTTTATTCGGTTAAAATTCGAACGGATTCTCTATAAAGCCCATTTAGACATGCACGTTTTTATCCCAACAAAACGATAACCAAATGTTATTAAATCAAATTTTATGAGTTCAAATAGATAATTATGGGCTATTGAACTAAATTATACAGTTTAATCTGAAATTTTCACCTTTTTACTCGGTTAAAATTCGAATGGATTATTTATTAGGCCCATTTAGACAAGCATATTTTAATTCCAACAAAACGACAACCAAATGTTATTAAATCAAATTTTATGTGTTCAAATAGATAATTATGGGCTATTGAACTAAATTCTACAGTTTAATCTGAAATTTTCAGCTTTTTACTCGGTTAAAATTCGAATGGATTATTTATTAGGCCCATTTAGACAAGCACATTTTAATTCCGACAAAACGACAACCAAATGTTATTAAATCAAATTTTATGAGTTCAAAAATTTAATTATGGTCTTTTGAGCAAAATTTTATAGATTGATCTCAAATTTTCAGCTTTTTACTCGGTTAAAATTCAAACGGATTCTCTATAAGGCCGTTTTAGACAAGCACGTTTTAATTCCAACAAAACGACAACCAAATTTTATTAAATCAAATTTTATGAGTTCAAAAGTTTAATTATGGGCTTTTGAACAAAATTATACAGATTAATCTAAAATTTTAAGCTTTTTACTCGGTTAATAGACGAACGGATTATCCATAAAGCCTATTAAGATAAGCACGTTTTAATTCCAACAAAACGATAACCAAATGTTATTAAATCAAATTTTATGAGTTTAAATAGTTAATTATGGGCTTTTGAACAAAATTATACAGATTAATCTAAAATTTCAAGCTTTTTATTCGGTTAAAATTCGAACGGATTCTCTATAAAGCCCATTTAGACATGCACGTTTTTATCCCAACAAAACGATAACCAAATGTTATTAAATCAAATTTTATGAGTTCAAATAGATAATTATGGGCTATTGAACTAAATTATACAGTTTAATCTGAAATTTTCAGCTTTTTACTCGGTTAAAATTCGAATGGATTATTTATTAGGCCCATTTAGACAAGCATATTTTAATTCCAACAAAACGACAACCAAATGTTATTAAATCAAATTTTATGTGTTCAAATAGATAATTATGGCTATTGAACTAAATTATACAGTTTAATCTGAAATTTTCAGCTTTTTACTCGGTTAAAATTCGAATGGATTATTTATTAGGCCCATTTAGACAAGCACATTTTAATTCCAACAAAACGACAACCAAATGTTATAAAATCAAATTTTATGAGTTCAAAAATTTAATTATGGTCTTTTGAGCAAAATTTTATAGATTGATCTCAAATTTTCAGCTTTTTACTCGGTTAAAATTCAAACGGATTCTCTATAAGGCCGTTTTAGACAAGCACGTTTTAATTCCAACAAAACGACAACCAAATTTTATTAAATCAAATTTTATGAGTTCAAAAGTTTAATTATGGGCTTTTGAACAAAATTATACAGATTAATCTAAAATTTTAAGCTTTTTACTCGGTTAAAAGACGAACGGATTATCCATAAAGCCTATTAAGATAAGCACGTTTTAATTCCAACAAAACGATAACCAAATGTTATTAAATCAAATTTTATGAGTTTAAATAGTTAATTATGGGCTTTTGAACAAAATTATACAGATTAATCTAAAATATCAAGCTTTTTATTCGGTTAAAATTCGAACGGATTCTCTATAAAGCCCATTTAGACATGCACGTTTTTATCCCAACAAAACGATAACCAAATGTTATTAAATCAAATTTTATGAGTTCAAATAGATAATTATGGGCTATTGAACTAAATTATACAGTTTAATCTGAAATTTTCAGCTTTTTACTCGGTTAAAATTCGAATGGATTATTTATTAGGCCCATTTAGACAAGCATATTTTAATTCCAACAAAACGACAACCAAATGTTATTAAATCAAATTTTATGTGTTCAAATAGATAATTATGGCTATTGAACTAAATTATACAGTTTAATCTGAAATTTTCAGCTTTTTACTCGGTTAAAATTCGAATGGATTATTTATTAGGCCCATTTAGACAAGCACATTTTAATTCCAACAAAACGACAACCAAATGTTATTAAATCAAATTTTATGAGTTCAAAAATTTAATTATGGTCTTTTGAGCAAAATTTTATATATTGATCTCAAATTTTCAGCTTTTTACTCGGTTAAAATTCAAACGGATTCTCTATAAGGCCGTTTTAGACAAGCACGTTTTAATTCCAACAAAACGACAACCAAATTTTATTAAATCAAATTTTATGAGTTCAAAAGTTTAATTATGGGCTTTTGAACAAAATTATACAGATTAATCTAAAATTTTAAGCTTTTTACTCGGTTAAAAGACGAACGGATTATCCATAAAGCCTATTAAGATAAGCACGTTTTAATTCCAACAAAACGATAACCAAATGTTATTAAATCAAATTTTATGAGTTTAAATAGTTAATTATGGGCTTTTGAACAAAATTATACAGATTAATCTAAAATATCAAGCTTTTTATTCGGTTAAAATTCGAACGGATTCTCTATAAAGCCCATTTAGACATGCACGTTTTTATCCCAACAAAACGATAACCAAATGTTATTAAATCAAATTTTATGAGTTCAAATAGATAATTATGGGCTATTGAACTAAATTATACAGTTTAATCTGAAATTTTCAGCTTTTTACTCGGTTAAAATTCGAATGGATTATTTATTAGGCCCATTTAGACAAGCATATTTTAATTCCAACAAAACGACAACCAAATGTTATTAAATCAAATTTTATGTGTTCAAATAGATAATTATGGGCTATTGAACTAAATTATACAGTTTAATCTGAAATTTTCAGCTTTTTACTCGGTTAAAATTCGAATGGATTATTTATTAGGCCCATTTAGACAAGCACATTTTAATTCCAACAAAACGACAACCAAATGTTATTAAATCAAATTTTATGAGTTCAAAAATTTAATTATGGTCTTTTGAGCAAAATTTTATAGATTGATCTCAAATTTTCAGCTTTTTACTCGGTTAAAATTCAAACGGATTCTCTATAAGGCCGTTTTAGACAAGCACGTTTTAATTCCAACAAAACGACAACCAAATTTTATTAAATCAAATTTTATGAGTTCAAAAGTTTAATTATGGGCTTTTGAACAAAATTATACAGATTAATCTAAAATTTTAAGCTTTTTACTCGGTTAAAAGACGAACGGATTATCCATAAAGCCTATTAAGATAAGCACGTTTTAATTCCAACAAAACGATAACCAAATGTTATTAAATCAAATTTTATGAGTTTAAATAGTTAATTATGGGCTTTTGAACAAAATTATACAGATTAATCTAAAATTTCAAGCTTTTTATTCGGTTAAAATTCGAACGGATTCTCTATAAAGCCCATTTAGACATGCACCTTTTTATCCCAACAAAACGATAACCAAATGTTATTAAATCAAATTTTATGAGTTCAAATAGATAATTATGGGCTATTGAACTAAATTATACAGTTTAATCTGAAATTTTCAGCTTTTTACTCGGTTAAAATTCGAATGGATTATTTATTAGGCCCATTTAGACAAGCATATTTTAATTCCAACAAAACGACAACCAAATGTTATTAAATCAAATTTTATGTGTTCAAATAGATAATTATGGGCTATTGAACTAAATTCTACAGTTTAATCTGAAATTTTCAGCTTTTTACTCGGTTAAAATTCGAATGGATTATTTATTAGGCCCATTTAGACAAGCACATTTTAATTCCAACAAAACGACAACCAAATGTTATTAAATCAAATTTTATGAGTTCAAAAATTTAATTATGGTCTTTTGAGCAAAATTTTATAGATTGATCTCAAATTTTCAGCTTTTTACTCGGTTAAAATTCAAACGGATTCTCTATAAGGCCGTTTTAGACAAGCACGTTTTAATTCCAACAAAACGACAACCAAATTTTATTAAATCAAATTTTATGAGTTCAAAAGTTTAATTATGGGCTTTTGAACAAAATTATACAGATTAATCTAAAATTTTAAGCTTTTTACTCGGTTAAAAGACGAACGGATTATCCATAAAGCCTATTAAGATAAGCACGTTTTAATTCCAACAAAACGATAACCAAATGTTATTAAATCAAATTTTATGAGTTTAAATAGTTAATTATGGGCTTTTGAACAAAATTATATAGATTAATCTAAAATTTCAAGCTTTTTATTCGGTTAAAATTCGAACGGATTCTCTATAAACCCCATTTAGACATGCACGTTTTTATCCCAACAAAACGATAACCAAATGTTATTAAATCAAATTTTATAAGTTCAAATAGATAATTATGGGCTATTGAACTAAATTATACAGTTTAATCTAAAATTTTCAGCTTTTTACTCGGTTAAAATTCGAATGGATTATTTATTAGGCCCATTTAGACAAGCATATTTTAATTCCAACAAAACGACAACCAAATGTTATTAAATCAAATTTTATGAGTTCAAATAGATAAATATGGGCTATTGAACTAAATTATACAGTTTAATCTGAAATTTTCAGCTTTTTACTCGGTTAAAATTCGAATGGATTATTTATTAGGCCCATTTAGACAAGCACATTTTAATTCCAACAAAACGACAACCAAATGTTATTAAATCAAATTTTATGAGTTCAAAAATTTAATTATGGACTTTTGAACAAACTTGCGTAGATTGATCTCAAATTTTTAGCTTTTTACTAGGTTAAAATTCGAACGGATTCTATAAAATGCCGATTTAGACAAGCACGTTTTAATTCCAAGAAAACGACAACCAAATGTTATTAATTCAAATTTTGTGAGTTCAAAAATTTAATTATGGGCATTTGAAAAAAATTATATAGATTGATATCAAATTTTAAGCTTTTTACTCGGTTAAAATTCGAACGGATTCTCTATAAGACCATTTTAGACAAGCACATTTTAATCCCAACAAAACAACAATCAAATGTTATTAAAACAAATTTTATGAGTTCAAAAATTTAATTATGGGCTTTTGAACAAAATTATATAGATTGAGCTCAAATTTTCAGCTTTTTACTTAGTTAAAATTCGAACGGATTCTCTATAAGGTAGTTTTAGACAAGCACGTTTTAATTCCAAGAAACAGACAACCAAATGTTATTAAATCAAATTTTCTGAGTTTAAAAATTTAATTATGGTCTTTTGAACAAAATTATACAGATTAATTTAAATTTTAAGCTTTTTACTCGGTTAAAATTCGAACGGATTCTCTATAAAACCCATTTAGACATGCACGTTTTAATCCCAACAAAACGATAACCAAATGTTATTAAATCAAATTTTATGAGTTCAAATAGTTAATTATAGGCTATTGAACTAAATTATACAGATTAATCTAAAATTTTTAGCTTTTTACTCGGATAAAATTTGAATGGATTCTCTACAAAGCCCATTTAGACAAGTACGTTTTAATTCCAACAAAACGAAAACCAAAAGTTATTAAATCAAATTTTATGAGTTCAAATAGTTAATTATGGGCTTTCGAACAAAATTATACTGATTAATCTCAATTTTTCAGCTTTTTACTTGGTTAAAATTCGAACAGATTCTCTATAAAGTCCATTTAGACATGCACATTTTAATCGCAACAAAACGATAACTAAATGTTATTAAATCAAATTTTATGAGTTCAAATATTTAATTATGGTCTATTGAACAAAATTATACAGATTAATCTTAAATTTTCAGCTTTTTACTCGGTTAAAATTCGAACGGATTCTCTATAAGGCCGATTTAGACAAGCACGTTTTAATTCCAACAAAACGACATCCAAATGTTATTAAATCAAATTTTATGAGTTAAAAAATTTAATTATGGGCTTTTGAACAAAATTATATAGATTGATCTCAAATTTTCAGCTTTTTACTCGGTTAAAATTCGAACGGATTCTCTATAAGGCCGATTTGGACAAGCACGTTTTAATTCCAACAAAGCGACAAACAAATGTTATTAAATCAAATTTTATGAGTTCAAAATTTTAATTATGGGCTTTTGAATAAAATTATACAGATTAATCTAGAATTTTAAGATTTTTACTCGGTTAAAACACGAACGGATTCTCCATAAAGCCCATTTAGACAAGCACGTTTTAATTCCAACAAAACGATAACTAAATGTTATTAAATCAAATTTTATGGGTTTAAATAGTTAATTATGGGCTTTTGAACAAAATTATACAGATTAATCTAAAATTTTAAGCTTTTTACTTGGTTAAAATTCGAACGGATTCACTATAATGCCCATTTAGACATGCGCGTTTTAATCCCAACAAAACGCTATCCTAATGTTATTAAATCAAATTTTATGAGTTCAAAAATTTAATTATGGTCTTTTGAGCAAAATTTTATAGATTGATCTCAAATTTTCAGCTTTTTACTCGTTTAAAATTCAAACGGATTCTCTATAAAGCCGTTTTAGACAAGCACGTTTTAATTCCAACAAAACGACAACCAAATTTTATTAAATCAAATTTTATGAGTTCAAAAATTTAATTACTGGCTTTTGAACAAACTTGTATAGATTGATCTCAAATTTTAAGCTTTTTACTCGGTTAAAAGACAAACGGATTATCCATAAAGCCTATTAAGACAAGCACGTTTTAATTCCAACAAAACGACAACCAAATGTTATTAAATCAAATTTTGTGACTTCAAAAATTTAATTATGGGCTTTTGAAAAAAATTATATTGATTGATCTCAAATTTAAGTTTTTTACTCGGTTAAAATTCGAACGGATTCTCTATAAAGTCCATTTATACATACACGTTTTAATCCCAACAAAACGATAACCAAATGTTATTAAATCAAATTTTATGTGTTCAAATAGTTAATTATGGGCTTTTGAATAAAATTATATAGATTGATCTAAAATTTTTAGCTTTTTACATGGTTAAAATTCGAACGTATTCTCTATAAGACCGATTTAGACAAGCACATTTTAATCCAAACAAAACGACAATCAAATGTTATTAAAACAATTTTTATGAGTTCAAAAATTTAATTATGGTCTTTTGAACAAAATTATATAGATTGAGCTCAAATTTAAACTTTTTACTCGCTTAAAATTCGAACGGATTCTCTATAAAGTCCATTTATACATACACGTTTTAATCCCAACAAAACGATAACCAAATGTTATTAAATCAAATTTTATGAGTTCAAATAGTTAATTATGGGATTTTGAATAAAATTATATAGATTGATCTAAAATTTTTAGCTTTTTACTTGGTTAAAATTCGAACGTATTCTCTATAAGACCGATTTAGACAAGCACATTTTAATCCAAACAAAACGACAATCAAAAGTTATTAAAACAAATTTTATGAGTTCAAAAATTTAATTATGGGCTTTTGAACAAAATTATATAGATTGATCTCAAATTTTCAGCTTTTTACTCGGTTAAAATTCGAACGGATTCTCTATAAGGCCGATTTGGACAAGCACGTTTTAATTCCAAGAAAACGACAACCAAATATTATTAAATCAAATTTTATGAGTTCAAAAATTTAATTGTGGGCTTTTGAACAAAATTATACAGATTAATCTAGAATTTTAAGCTTTTTACTCAGTTAAAAGACGAACGGATTCTCCATAAAGCCCATTTAGACAAGCACGTTTTAATTCCAACAAAACGATAACTAAATGTTATTAAATCAAATTTTATGAGTTTAAATATTTAATTATGGGCTTTTGAACAAAATTATACAGATTAATCTAAAATTTTAACCTTTTTATCCGGTTAAAATTCGAACGGATTCTCTATAAGGCCCATTTAGACAAGCACGTTTTAATCCCATCAAAACGATAACCAAATGTTATTAAATCAAATTTTATGTGTTCAAATAGTTAATTATGGGCTTTTAAACAAAATTATATAGATTGATCTCAAATTTTAAGCTTCTTACTCGGTTAAAATTCGAACGGATTGTCTATGAAGCCCAATTAGACATGCACGTTTTTATCCCAACAAAACGATAACCAAATGTTATTAAATCAAATTTTATGAGTTCAAATAGTTAATTATGGGCTATTGAACTAAATTATACAGATTAATCTAAAATTTTCAGCTTTTTACTGGGTTAAAATTCGAATGGCTTATCTATTAGTCCCGTTTAGACAAGCACGTTTTAATACCTACAAAACGGCAACCAAATGTTATTAAATCAATATTATGAATTCAAATAGTTAATTATGGGCTTTCGAACAAAATTATACAGATTAATCTCAAATTTTCAGCTTTTTACTCGGTTAAAATTTGAATAGATTCTCTATAAAGTCCATTTAGACATGCACGTTTTAATCTGAACAAAAGGATAACCAAATGTTATTAAATCAAATTTTATGAGTTCAAATAGATAATTATGGGCTTTCGAACAAAATTATACTGATTAATCTCAATTTTTCAGCTTTTTACTAGGTTAAAATTCGAACAGATTCTCTAAAAATCCCATTTAGACATGCACGTTTTAATCCCAACAAAACGATAACCAAATGTTATTAAATCAAATTTTATGAGTTCAAAAATTTAATTATGGGCTTTCGAACAAAATTATACTGATTAATCTCAATTTTTCAGCTTTTTACAAGGTTAAAATTCGAACAGATTCTCTATAATGTCCATTTAGACATGCACGTTTTAATCGCAACAAAACGATAACTAAATATTATTAAATCAAATCTTATGAGTTCAAATAGTTAAATATGGGCTTTCGAACAAAATTATACTGATTAATCTCAATTTTTTAGCTTTTTACTAGGTTAAAATTCGAAAGGATTCTCTATAAGGCCCATTTAGACAAGCACATTTTAATCCCAACAAAACGATAATCAAATGTTATTACATCAAATTTTATGAGTTCAAATAGTTAAATATTGGCTATTAAACAAAATTATACTGATTAATCTCAAATTTTTAGCTTTTTACTCCGTTAAAATTCGAACGGATTCTCTATAAGGCCGATTTAGACAAGCACGTTTTAATTCTAACAAAACGACATCCAAATGTTATTAAATCAAATTTTATGAGTTCAAAAATTTAATTATGGGTTTTTGAACAAAATTATATAGATTAATCTCAAATTTTCAGCTTTTTACTCGGTTAAAATTTGAATAGATTCTCTATAAAGTCCATTTAGACATGCACGTTTTAATCTGAACAAAAGGATAACCAAATGTTATTAAATCAAATTTTATGAGTTCAAATAGATAATTATGGGCTTTCGAACAAAATTATACTGATTAATCTCAATTTTTCAGCTTTTTACTAGGTTAAAATTCGAACAGATTCTCTAAAAATCCCATTTAGACATGCACGTTTTAATCCCAACAAAACGATAACCAAATGTTATTAAATCAAATTTTATGAGTTCAAAAATTTAATTATGGGCTTTCGAACAAAATTATACTGATTAATCTCAATTTTTCAGCTTTTTACAAGGTTAAAATTCGAACAGATTCTCTATAATGTCCATTTAGACATGCACGTTTTAATCGCAACAAAACGATAACTAAATATTATTAAATCAAATTTTATGAGTTCAAATAGTTAAATATGGGCTTTCGAACAAAATTATACTGATTAATCTCAATTTTTTAGCTTTTTACTAGGTTAAAATTCGAAAGGATTCTCTATAAGGCCCATTTAGACAAGCACATTTTAATCCCAACAAAACGATAATCAAATGTTATTACATCAAATTTTATGAGTTCAAATAGTTAAATATTGGCTATTAAACAAAATTATACTGATTAATATCAAATTTTTAGCTTTTTACTCTGTTAAAATTCGAACGGATTCTCTATAAGGCCGATTTAGACAAGCACGTTTTAATTCTAACAAAACGACATCCAAATGTTATTAAATCAAATTTTATGAGTTCAAAAATTTAATTATGGGTTTTTGAACAAAATTATACAGATTAATCTCAAATTTTCAGCTTTTTACTCGGTTAAAATTTGAATAGATTCTCTATAAAGTCCATTTAGACATGCACGTTTTAATCTGAACAAAAGGATAACCAAATGTTATTAAATCAAATTTTATGAGTTCAAATAGATAATTATGGGCTTTCGAACAAAATTATACTGATTAATCTCAATTTTTCAGCTTTTTACTAGGTTAAAATTCGAACAGATTCTCTAAAAATCCCATTTAGACATGCACGTTTTAATCCCAACAAAACGATAACCAAATGTTATTAAATCAAATTTTATGAGTTCAAAAATTTAATTATGGGCTTTCGAACAAAATTATACTGATTAATCTCAATTTTTCAGATTTTTACTAGGTTAAAATTCGAACAGATTCTCTATAATGTCCATTTAGACATGCACGTTTTAATCGCAACAAAACGATAACTAAATATTATTAAATCAAATTTTATGAGTTCAAATAGTTAAATATGGGCTTTCGAACAAAATTATACTGATTAATCTCAATTTTTTAGCTTTTTACTAGGTTAAAATTCGAAAGGATTCTCTATAAGGCCCATTTAGACAAGCACATTTTAATCCCAACAAAACGATAATCAAATGTTATTACATCAAATTTTATGAGTTCAAATAGTTAAATATTGGCTATTAAACAAAATTATACTGATTAATCTCAAATTTTTAGCTTTTTACTCCGTTAAAATTCGAACGGATTCTCTATAAGGCCGATTTAGACAAGCACGTTTTAATTCTAACAAAACGACATCCAAATGTTATTAAATCAAATTTTATGAGTTCAAAAATTTAATTATGGGTTTTTGAACAAAATTATATAGATTAATCTCAAATTTTCAGCTTTTTACTCGGTTAAAATTCGAACGGATTCTCTATAAGGCCGATTTGGACAAACAAGTTTTAATTCCAAGAAAACGACAACTAAATATTATTAAATCAAATTTTATGAGTTCAAAAATTTAATTGTGGGCTTTTGAACAAAATTATACAGATTAATCTAGAATTTTAAGCTTTTTACTCAGTTAAAAGACGAATGGATTCTCCGTAAAGCCCATTTAGACAAGCACGTTTTAATTCCAACAAAACGATAACTAAATGTTATTAAATCAAATTTTATGAGTTTAAATATTTAATTATGGGCTTTTGAACAAAATTATACAGATTAATCAAAAATTTTAACCTTTTTACTCGGTTAAAATTCGAACGGATTCTCTATAAGGCCCATTTAGACAAGCACGTTTTAATCCCATCAAAACGATAACCAAATGTTATTAAATCAAATTTTATGTATTCAAATAGTTAATTATGGGCTTTTGAAAAAAATTATATAAATTGATCTCAATTTTAAGCTTTTTACTCGGTTAAAATTCGAACGGATTGTCTATGAAGCCCAATTAGACATGCACGTTTTTATCCCAACAAAACGATAACCAAATGTTATTAAATCAAATTTTATGCGTTCAAATAGTTAATTATGGGCAATTGAACTAAATTATACAGATTAATCTAAAATTTTTAGCTTTTTACTAGGTTAAAATTCGAATGGCTTATCTATTAGCCCCGTTTAGACAAGCACATTTTAATACCTACAAAACGGCAACCAAATGTTATTAAATCAATATTATGAATTCAAATAGTTAATTATGGGCTTTCAAACAAAATTATACAGATTAATCTCAAATTTTCAGCTTTTTACTCGGTTAAAATTCGAACAGATTCTCTATAAAGTCCATTTAGACATGCACGTTTTAATCGGAACAAAACGATAACCAAATATTATTAAATCAAATTTTTTGAGTTCAACTAGTTAATTATGGGCTATTGAACAAAATTATAAAGATTAATCTAAAATTTTTAGCTTTTTACTCGGTTAAAATTTGAACAGATTCTCTAAAAATCCCATTTAGACATGCACGTTTTAATCCCAACAAAACGATAACCAAATGTTATTAAATCAAATTTTATGAGTTCAAAAATTTAATTATGGGCTTTCGAACAAAATTATACTGATTAATCTCAATTTTTCAGCTTTTTACTAGGTTAAAATTCGAACAGATTCTCTATAAAGTCCATTTAGACATGCACGTTTTAATCGCAACAAAACGATAACTAAATGTTATTAAATCAAATTTTATGAGTTGAAATAATTAATTATGGGCTATTGAACAAAATTATACTGATTAATCTCAAATTTTCAGCTTTTTACTCAGTTTAAATTCGAACGGATTCTCTATAAGGCCGATTTAGACAAGCACGTTTTAATTCTAACAAAACGACATCCAAATGTTATTAAATCAAATTTTATGAGTTTAAAAATTTAATTATGGGTTTTTGAACAAAATTATATAGATTATCGGACAGGTTGGAGTTCTTACCTTCACTCAATTAATAGCGCTGGCACGTCACTCGGTCATTTGTGGACAGGAAGAGTACGACATATTCCAGGGACCGATCTATCTCATTAAAGGATTTTGTGGACAGAGGACAGACCTCAGACCAGAATAACGTCCTTTGAGGGTTCGAGATGTAGGAGCGAGTCTTCGACTTTCGTAAAAAAAGAAGAGTTTGATCCTGGCTTAGAAAGAGGGACAGTTCATGATGTTCATATCAATCTACTATGTACCTCTGCATTTAGCATTGGGTAGACCTCATACAATAACTGTCCTAGCTCTACCGTATCTTTTGTTTCATTTCTTCTGGAAAGAGACAGCTACTGGACACTACGAGGACTGTAAGCGATCTAACAGAACTGGCTTGTTGAACGGAACTCAGACTAGAGATATCAAAGATTTGATGGAATGGCCTAGCCCACCCAAAAGCGCTGATCCCCAGCAAGAACAACGTGAGGCACTTCGAAGTGCTTGTTGCCATTGCTGCAGCAAGGCATGGGCCTTGTAGTCGACCCCCGAATTTGGAGTATCCTACTTTCACGCAATTCACAGGGTTCAACTCGAGGGCCAATCTCCGTCCGGCCCGAGGAAACCTAACGATCAACAGGTCTGAATGAGACTTTGTTGGATTGACCATGAAATACTAATTCAGATTGCCTTTGGGTTCCGAACTCCATATGGGGAAGGAGCGTTGTTGTTTGCGAGGTCTCGATCATTTACATGCACGGCCAGGAGAAAAGATCCCATTGAAGCGGCCACAGCTGCCTTATTGCTTGAGGTACGCCCCACGTATTGGAGTTAATTCGAGAATGAATCAATTTACCTTTCCCTGCACTACTTTTCCACATCACTTGACTTTGCCAAAGATTGAATGTCTATCACACTTTCACATCCTAGAAAGTTGTGAAGTGGTTTTTTCCTGCTTTCAATTGAGCGTAGTGGCGGTACTTCCACTTGTCAGTAGATCCAAAAAAAGTTGCAGAGTTCTACCAATTGTTTATTCGCAATGGCTTGAACAAATCCGACGCAGAATCCCTTGCTTGCTTGATAGGGCTTGAGGTTATAAATCCAAGATGAAATCTCGATGCATCAGATGTGGAAAGTGGCCACTACTACAAAATAATAAATTCGCCCTTGACAACTTGACGCTCCTTCCCCACCCCAAAAAAAAAACTGTACGTGAGCGAGGAATGGAAAAAATTGCGGAAAACCGAACAATTATACAATATTTCCAAGGTGCGTAGCCTTTTAACATTCTCTTTCTCTCTTTCTGGCCCATTTTGCATCATATATAAGGGATTCCCCAGCTCGGACCGAAGAAGCAAGTAAATAGATCCGAAACATATAAAATGCTGTTAATCCGGCGGTGGACCAAGCTAGCTATCACTCTTTTCTGCTACCAATGGATCGAGATGAAAGAGGTTATTACCGGGAGAGCCCGCGTACTGCACAGTACTTTAGTTGACAGTGACAGCTATCTGAGTCAGATTATAGATTAGTATCCCCAACGGTTCCGTTTTGGGCAGGCTGGTGCCCATCTCAGCGTCATAAACTTTTTTTCTTTTCACACCAGTTGTTTGAGAAGCCAAGATGTGAGACAACTCATATCTCAAATTTTCAGCTTTTTACTCGGTTAAAATTTGAACGGATTCTCTATAAGGCCGATTTAGACAAGCACGTTTTAATTCCAACAAAACGACAACCAAATGTTATTAAATCAAATTTTATGAGTTCAAAAATTTAATTGTGGGCTTTTGAACAAAATTATACAGATTAATCTAGAATTTTAAGCTTTTTACTCAGTTAAAAGACGAACGGATTCTCCATAAAGCCCATTTAGACAAGCACGTTTTAATTCCAACAAAACGATAACTAAATGTTATTAAATCAAATTTTATGAGTTTAAATAGTTAATTATGGGCTTTTGAACAAAATTATAGAGATTAATCTAAAATTTTAAGCTTTTTACTCGGTTAAAATTTGAACGGATTCTCTATAAGGCCCATTTAGACAAGCACGTTTTAATCCCAACAAAACGATAACCAAATGTTATTAAATCAAATTTTATGTGTTCAAATAGTTAATTATGAGCTTTTGAACAAAATTATATAGATTGATCTCAAATTTTAAGCTTTTTACTCGGTTAAAATTCGAACGGATTGTCTATGAAGCCCAATTAGACATGCACGTTTTTATCCCAACAAAACGATAACCAAATGTTATTAAATCAAATTTTATGCGTTCAAATAGTTAATTATGGGCTATTGAACTAAAGTATACAGATTAATCTAAAATTTTCAGCTTTTTACTAGGTTAAAATTCGAATAGCTTATCTATTAGCCCCATTTAGACAAGCACGTTTTAATACCTACAAAACGGCAACCAAATGTTATTAAATCAATATTATGAATTCAAATAGTTAATTATGGGCTTTCGAACAAAATTATACATATTAATCTCAAATTTTCAGCTTTTTACTCGGTTAAAATTCGAACAGATTCTCTATAAAGTCCATTTAGACATGCACGTTTTAATCGGAACAAAACGATAACCAAATGTTATTAAATCAAATTTTTTGAGTTCAACTAGTTAATTATGGGCTATTGAACAAAATTATAAAGATTAATCTAAAATTTTCAGCTTTTTACTCGGTTAAAATTTGAACAGATTCTCTAAAAATCCAATTTAGACATGCACGTTTTAATCCCAACAAAACGATAAACAAATGTTATTAAATCAAATTTTATGAGTTCAAAAATTTAATTATGGGCTTTCGAACAAAATTATACTGATTAATCTCAATTTTCTAGCTTTTTACTAGGTTAAAATTCGAACGGATTCTCTATAAGGCCCATTTAGACAAGCACATTTTAATCCCAACAAAACGATAATCAAATGTTATTAAATCAAATTTTATGAGTTCAAATAGTTAAATATGGGCTTTCGAACAAAATTATAGAGATTAATCTAAAATTTTCAGCTTTTTACTCGGTTAAAATTCGAATGGATTCTCTATTAGGCCCATTTAGACAAGAACGTTTTAATTCCAACAAAACGACATCCAAATGTTATTAAATCAAATTTTATGAGTTCAAAAATTTAATTATGGGGTTTTGAACAAAATTATATAGATTGATTTCAAATTTTTAGCTTTTTACTCGATTAAAATTCGAACAGATTCTCTATAAGGCCGATTTGGACAAACACGTTTTAATTCCAACAAAACGAAAACCAAATGTTATTAAATCAAATTTTATGAGTTCAAAAATTTAATTATGGGCTTTTGAACAAAATTATATAGATTAATCTAGAATTTTAAGCTTTTTACTCGGTTAAAAGACGAACGGATTCTCCATAAAACCCATTTAGACAAGCACGTTTTAATTCCAACTAAACAATAACTAAATGTTATTAAATCAAATTTTATGAGTTTAAATAGTTAATTATGGGCTTTTGAACAAAATTATACAGATTAATCTAAAATTTTAAGCTTTTTACTCGATTAAAATTCGAACGGATTCTCTATAAGGCCCATTTAGACAAGCACGTTTTAATCACAACAAAACGATAACCAAATGTTATTAAATCAAATTTTATGTTTTCAAATAGTTAATTATGGGCTTTTGAACAAAATTATATAGATTGATCTCAAATTTTAAGCTTTTTACTCGGTTAAAATTCGAACGGATTGTCTATAAAGCCCAATTAGACATGCACGTTTTTATCCCAACAAAACGATAACCAAATGTTATTAAATCAAATTTTATGAGTTCAAATAGTTAATTATGGGCTATTAAACTAAATTATACAGATTAATCTAAAATTTTCAGCTTTTTACTAGGTTAAAATTCGAATGGCTTATCTATTAGCCCCATTTATACAAGCACGTTTTAATACCTACAAAACGGCAACCAAATGTTATTAAATCAATATTATGAATTCAAATAGTTAATTATGGGCTTTCGAACAAAATTATACAGATTAATCTCAAATTTTCAGCTTTTTAGTCGGTTAAAATTCGAACAGATTCTCTATAAAGTCCATTTAGACATGCACGTTTTAATCGGAACAAAACGATAACCAATGGTTATTAAATCAAATTTTTTGAGTTCAACTAGTTAATTATGGGCTATTGAACAAAATTATAAAGATTAATCTAAAATTTTCAACTTTTTACTCGGTTAAAATTTGAACAGATTCTCTAAAAATCCCATTTAGACATGCACGTTTTAATCCCAACAAAACGATAACCAAATGTTATTAAATCAAATTTTATGAGTTCAAAAATTTAATTATGGGCTTTCAAACAAAATTATACTGATTAATCTCAATTTTTTAGCTTTTTACTAGGTTAAAATTCGAACGGATTCTCTATAAGGCCCATTTAGACAAGCACATTTTAATCCCAACAAAAGGATAATCAAATGTTATTACATCAAATTTTATGAGTTCAAATAGTTAAATATGGGCTTTCGAACAAAATTATACAGATTAATCTCAAATTTTTCAGCTTTTTACTCGGTTAAAATTCGAACGGATTCTCTATAAGGCCCATTTAGACAAGCACGTTTTAATCACAACAAAACGATAACCAAATGTTATTAAATCAAATTTTATGTGTTCAAATAGTTAATTATGGGCTTTTGAACAAAATTATATAGATTGATCTCAAATTTTGAGCTTTTTACCCGGTTAAAATTCGAACGGATTCTCTATAAAGCCGATTTGGACAAGCACGTTTTAATTCCAACAAAACGACAACCAAATGTTGTTAAATCAAATTTTATGAGTTCAAAAATTTAATTATGGGCTTTTGAACAAAATTATACAGATTAATCTAGAATTTTAAGCTTTTTACTTGGTTAAAAGACGAACGGATTCTCCATAAACCCATTTAGACAAGCACGTTTTAATTCTAACAAAACGATAACTAAATGTTATTAAATCAAATTTATGAGTTTAAAGAGTTAATTATGGGCTTTTGAACAAAATTATACTGATTAATCTAAAATTTTAAGCTTTTTACTCGGTTAAAATTCGAACGGATTCTCTATGAGGCCCATTTAGACAAGCACGTTTTAATCACAACAAAACGATAACCAAATGTTATTAAATCAAATTTTATGTGTTCAAATAGTTAATTATGGGCTTTTGAACAAAATTATATAGATTGATCTCAAATTTTCAGCTTTTTACTCGGTTAAAATTCGAACGGATTCTCTATAAAGCTGATTTGGACAAGCACGTTTTAATTCCAACAAAACGACAACCAAAGGTTATTAAATCAAATTTTATGAGTTCAAAAATTTAATTATGGGCTTTTGACCAAAATTATACAGATTAATCTAGAATTTTAAGCTTTTTACTCGATTAAAAGACGAACGGATTCTCCATAAAGCCCATTTAGACAAGCACGTTTTAATTCCAACAAAACAATAACTAAATGTTATTAAATCAAATTTTATGAGTTCAAATAGTTAATTATGGACTTTTGAACAAAATTATACTGATTAATCTAAAATTTTAAGATTTTTAATCTGTTAAAATTCGAACGGATTCTCTATAAGGCCCAATTAGACAAGCACGTTTTAATCACAACAAAACGATAACCAAATGTTATTAAATCAAATTTTATGTGTTCAAATAGTTAATTATGGGCTTTTGAACAAAATTATATAGATTGATCTCAAATTTTAAGCTTTTCACTCGATTAAATTTCGAACAGATTGTCTATAAAGCCCAATTAGACATGCACGTTTTTATCCCAACAAAACGATAACCAAATGTTATTAAATCAAATTTTATGAGTTCAAATAGTTAATTATGGGCTATTAAACTAAATTATACAGATTAATCTAAAATTTTCAGCTTTTTACTAGGTTAAAATTCGAATGGCTTATCTATTAGCCCCGTTTAGACAAGCACGTTTTAATACCTACAAAACGGCAACCAAATGTTATTAAATCAATATTATGAATTCAAATAGTTAATTATGGGATTTCGAACAAAATTATACAGATTAATCTCAAATTTTCAGCTTTTTACTCGGTTAAAATTCGAACAGATTCTTTATAAAGTCCATTTAGACATGCACGTTTTAATCGGAACAAAACGATAACCAAATGTTATTAAATCAAATTTTTTGAGTTCAACTAGTTAATTATGGGCTATTGAACAAAATTATAAAGATTAATCTAAAATTTTCAACTTTTTACTCGGTTAATATTTGAACAAATTCTCTAAAAATCCCATTTAGACATGCACGTTTTAATCCCAACAAAACGATAACCAAATGTTATTAAATCAAATTTTATGAGTTTAAAAATTTAATTATGGGTTTTCGAACAAAATTATATAGATTGATTTCAATTTTTAGTTTTTTACTAGGTTAAAATTCGAACAGATTCTTTATAAAGTCCATTTAGACATGCACGTTTTAATCGCAACAAAATGATAACTAAATGTTATTAAATCAAATTTTATGAGTTGAAATAGTTAATTATGGGCTATTGAACAAAATTATACAGATTAATCTCAAATTTTCAGGTTTTTACTCCGTTAAAATTCGAACGGATTCTCTATAAGGCCCATTTAGACAAGCACGTTTTAATCCCAACAAAACGATAACCAAATGTTTTTAAATCAAATTTTATGTGTTCAAATAGTTAATTATGGGCTTTTGAACAAAATTATAGAGATTAATCTAAAATTTTAAGCTTTTTACTCGGTTAAAATTCGAACGGTTTCTCTATAAGGCCCATTTAGACAAGCACGTTTTAATCACAACAAAACGATAACCAAATGTTATTAAATCAAATTTTCTGAGTTTAAAAATTTAATTATGGGCTTTTGAACAAAATTATACAGATTAATATAAAATTTTAAGCTTTTTACTCGGTTAAAATTCGAACGGATTCTCTATAAGGTCCATTTAGACAAGCACGTTTTAATCCCAACAAAACGATAACCAAATGTTATTAAATCAAATTTTATGTGTTCAAATAGTTAATTATGGGCTTTTGAACAAAATTATATAGATTGATCTCAAATTTTCAGATTTTTACTCGGTTAAAAATCGAACGGATTCTCTATAAGGCCGATTTGGACAAGCACGTTTTAATTCCAACAAAACGACAACCAAATGTTATTAAATCAAATTTTATGAGTTCAAAAATTTAATTATGGGATTTTGAAACAAAATTATACAGATTAATCTAGAATTTTAAGCTTTTTACTCGGTTAAAAGACGAACGAACTCTCCATAAAGCCCATTTAGACAAGCACGTTTTAATTCCAACTAAACGATAACTATATGTTATTAAATCAAATTTTATGAGTTCAAATAGTTAATTATGGGCTTTTGAACAAAATTATAGAGATTAATCTAAAATTTTAAGCTTTTTACTCGGTTAAAATTCGAACGGTTTCTCTATAAGGCCCATTTAGACAAGCACGTTTTAATCACAACAAAACGATAACCAAATGTTATTAAATCAAATTTTATGAGTTCAAATAGTTAATTATGGGCTATTGAACTAAATTATACAGATTAATCTGAAATTTTAAACTTTTTACTCGGTTAAAATTCGAACGGATTCTCTATAAGGCCCATTTAGACAAGCACGTTTTAATTCCAACAAAACGACAACCAAATGTTATTAAATCAAATTTTATGAGCTCAAAAATTTAATTATGGGCTTTTGAACAAAATTATACAGATTAATCTAGAATTTTAAGCTTTTTACTCGGTTAAAAGACGAACGGATTCTCCATAAAGCCCATTTAGACAAGCACGTTTTAATTCCAACAAAACGATAACTAAATGTTATTAAATCAAATTTTATGAGTTTAAATAGTTAATTATGGGCTTTTGAACAAAATTATAGAGATTAATCTAAAATTTTAATATTTTTACTCGGTTAAAATTCGAACGGATTCTCTATAAGGCCCATTTAGACAAGCACGTTTTAATCCCAACAAAACGATAACCAAATGTTATTAAATCAAATTTTATGTGTTCAAATAGTTAATTATGGGCTTTTGAACAAAATTGTATAGATTGATCTCAAATTTTTAGTTTTTTACTCGGTTAAAATTCGAACGGATTCTCTATAAGGCCGATTTGGACAAGCACGTTTTAATTCCAACAAAACGACAACCAAATGTTATTAAATCAAATTTTATGAGTTCAAAAATTTAATTATGGGCTTTTGAACAAAATTATACAGATTAATCTAGATTTTTAAGCTTTTTACTGGGTTAAAAGACGAACGGATTCTCCATAAAGCCCATTTAGACAAGCACGTTTTAATTCCAACAAAACGATAACTAAATGTTATTAAATCAAATTTTATGAGTTTAAATAGTTAATTATGGGCTTTTGAACAAAATTATACAGATTAATCTAGATTTTTAAGCTTTTTACTGGGTTAAAAGACGAACGGATTCTCCATAAAGCCCATTTAGACAAGCACGTTTTAATTCCAACAAAACGACAACCAAATGTTATTAAATCAAATTTTATGAGTTCAAAAATTTAATTATGGGATTTTGAAACAAAATTATACAGATTAATCTAGAATTTTAAGCTTTTTACTCGGTTAAAAGACGAACGAACTCTCCATAAAGCCCATTTAGACAAGCACGTTTTAATTCCAACTAAACGATAACTAAATGTTATTAAATCAAATTTTATGAGTTCAAATAGTTAATTATGGGCTTTTGAACAAAATTATAGAGATTAATCTAAAATTTTAAGCTTTTTACTCGGTTAAAATTCGAACGGTTTCTCTATAAGGCCCATTTAGACAAGCACGTTTTAATCACAACAAAACGATAACCAAATGTTATTAAATCAAATTTTATGTGTTCAAATAGTTAATTATGGGCTTTTGAACAAAATTATATAGATTGATCTCAAATTTTAAGCTTTTTACTCGGTTAAAATTCGAACGGATTGTCTATAAATCCCAATTAGACATGCACGTTTTTATCCCAACAAAACGATAACCAAATGTTATTAAATCAAATTTTATGAGTTCAAATAGTTAATTATGGGCTATTGAACTAAATTATACAGATTAATCTGAAATTTTAAACTTTTTACTCGGTTAAAATTCGAACGGATTCTCTATAAGGCCCATTTAGACAAGCACGTTTTAATTCCAACAAAACGACAACCAAATGTTATTAAATCAAATTTTATGAGTTCAAAAATTTAATTATGGGCTTTTGAACAAAATTATACAGATTAATCTAGAATTTTAAGCTTTTTACTCGATTAAAAGACGAACGGATTCTCCATAAAGCCCATTTAGACAAGCACGTTTTAATTCCAACTAAACGATAACTAAATGTTATTAAATCAAATTTTATGAGTTTAAATAGTTAATTATGGGCTTTTGAACAAAATTATAGAGATTAATCTAAAATTTTAAGCTTTTTACTCGGTTAAAATTCGAACGGATTCTCTATAAGGCCCATTTAGACAAGCACGTTTTAATCCCAACAAAACGATAACCAAATGTTATTAAATCAAATTTTATGTGTTCAAATAGTTAATTATGGGCTTTTGAACAAAATTGTATAGATTGATCTCAAATTTTTAGTTTTTTACTCGGTTAAAATTCGAACGGATTCTCTATAGGGCCGATTTGGACAAGCACGTTTTAATTCCAACAAAAGGACAACCAAATGTTATTAAATCAAATTTTATGAGTTCAAAAATTTAATTATGGGCTTTTGAACAAAATTATACAGATTAATCTAGATTTTTAAGCTTTTTACTCGGTTAAAAGACGAACGGATTCTCCATAAAGCCCATTTAGACAAGCACGTTTTAATTCCAACAAAACGATAACTAAATGTTATTAAATCAAATTTTATGAGTTTAAATAGTTAATTATGGGCTTTTGAACAAAATTATAGAGATTAATCTAAAATTTTAAGCTTTTTACTCGGTTAAAATTCGAACGGATTCTCTATAAGGCCCATTTAGACAAGCACGTTTTAATCCCAACAAAACGATAACCAAATATTATTAAATCAAATTTTATGTGTTCAAATAGTTAATTATGGGCTTTTGAACAAAATTGTATAGATTGATCTCAAATTTTTAGTTTTTTACTCTGTTAAAATTCGAACGGATTCTCTATAAGGCCGATTTGGACAAGCACGTTTTAATTCCAACAAAACGACAACCAAATGTTATTAAATCAAATTTTATGAGTTCAAAAATTTAATTATGGGCTTTTGAACAAAATTATACAGATTAATCTAGATTTTTAAGCTTTTTACTCGGTTAAAAGACGAACGGATTCTCCATAAAGCCCATTTAGACAAGCACGTTTTGATTCCAACAAAACGATAACTAAATGTTATTAAATCAAATTTTATGAGTTTAAATAGTTAATTATGGGCTTTTGAACAAAGTTATACAGATTAATCTAAAATTTTAAGCTTTTTACTCGGTTAAAATTCGAACGGATTCTCTATAAGGTCCATTTAGACAAGCACGTTTTAATCCCAACAAAAGGATAACCAAATGTTATTAAATCAAATTTTATGTGTTCAAATAGTTAATTATGGGCTTTTGAACAAAATTATAGAGATTAATCTAAAATTTTAAGCTTTTTACTCGGTTAAAATTCGAACGGATTCTCTATAAGGCCCATTTAGACAAGCACGTTTTAATCCCAACAAAACGATAACCAAATATTATTAAATCAAATTTTATGTGTTCAAATAGTTAATTATGGGCTTTTGAACAAAATTGTATAGATTGATCTCAAATTTTTAGTTTTTTACTCTGTTAAAATTCGAACGGATTCTCTATAAGGCCGATTTGGACAAGCACGTTTTAATTCCAACAAAACGACAACCAAATGTTATTAAATCAAATTTTATGAGTTCAAAAATTTAATTATGGGCTTTTGAACAAAATTATACAGATTAATCTAGATTTTTAAGCTTTTTACTCGGTTAAAAGACGAACGGGTTCTCCAAAAAGCCCATTTAGACAAGCACGTTTTAATTCCAACAAAACGATAACTAAATGTTATTAAATCAAATTTTATGAGTTTAAATAGTTAATTATGGGCTTTTGAACAAAGTTATACAGATTAATCTAAAATTTTAAGCTTTTTACTCGGTTAAAATTCGAACGGATTCTCTATAAGGTCCATTTAGACAAGCACGTTTTAATCCCAACAAAAGGATAACCAAATGTTATTAAATCAAATTTTATGTGTTCAAATAGTTTATTATGGGCTTTTGAACAAAATTATAGAGATTAATCTAAAATTTTAAGCTTTTTACTCGGTTAAAATTCGAACGGTTTCTCTATAAGGCCCATTTAGACAAGCACGTTTTAATCACAACAAAACGATAACCAAATGTTATTAAATCAAATTTTATTTGTTCAAATAGTTAATTATGGGCTTTTGAACAAAATTATATAGATTGATCTCAAATTTTAAGCTTTTTACTCGGTTAAAATTCGAACGGATTGTCTATAAATCCAATTAGACATGCACGTTTTTATCCCAACAAAACGATAACCAAATGTTATTAAATCAAATTTTATGAGTTCAAATAGTTAATTATGGGCTATTGAACTAAATTATACAGATTAATCTGAAATTTTAAACTTTTTACTCGGTTAAAATTCGAACGGATTCTCTATAAGGCCCATTTAGACAAGCACGTTTTAATTCCAACAAAACGACAACCAAATGTTATTAAATCAAATTTTATGAGTTCAAAAATTTAATTATGGGCTTTTGAACAAAATTATACAGATTAATCTAGAATTTTAAGCTTTTTACTCGGTTAAAAGACGAACGGATTCTCCATAAAGCCCATTTAGACAAGCACGTTTTAATTCCAACAAAACGATAACTAAATGTTATTAAATCAAATTTTATGAGTTTAAATAGTTAATTATGGGCTTTTGAACAAAATTATAGAGATTAATCTAAAATTTTAAGCTTTTTACTCGGTTAAAATTCGAACGGATTCTCTATAAGGCCCATTTAGACAAGCACGTTTTAATCCCAACAAAACGATAACCAAATGTTATTAAATCAAATTTTATGTGTTCAAATAGTTAATTATGGGCTTTTGAACAAAATTGTATAGATTGATCTCAAATTTTTAGTTTTTTACTCGGTTAAAATTCGAACGGATTCTCTATAGGGCCGATTTGGACAAGCACGTTTTAATTCCAACAAAACGACAACCAAATGTTATTAAATCAAATTTTATGGGTTCAAAAATTTAATTATGGGCTTTTGAACAAAATTATACAGATTAATCTAGATTTTTAAGCTTTTTACTCGGTTAAAAGACGAACGGATTCTCCATGAAGCCCATTTAGACAAGCACGTTTTAATTCCAACAAAACGATAACTAAATGTTATTAAATCAAATTTTATGAGTTTAAATAGTTAATTATGGGCTTTTGAACAAAATTATAGAGATTAATCTAAAATTTTAAGCTTTTTACTCGGTTAAAATTCGAACGGATTCTCTATAAGGCCCATTTAGACAAGCACGTTTTAATCCCAACAAAACGATAACCAAATATTATTAAATCAAATTTTATGTGTTCAAATAGTTAATTATGGGCTTTTGAACAAAATTGTATAGATTGATCTCAAAGTTTTAGTTTTTTACTCTGTTAAAATTCGAACGGATTCTCTATAAGGCCGATTTGGACAAGCACGTTTTAATTCCAACAAAACGACAACCAAATGTTATTAAATCAAATTTTATGAGTTCAAAAATTTAATTATGGGCTTTTGAACAAAATTATACAGATTAATCTAGATTTTTAAGCTTTTTACTCGGTTAAAAGACGAACGGGTTCTCCAAAAAGCCCATTTAGACAAGCACGTTTTAATTCCAACAAAACGATAATTAAATGTTATTAAATCAAATTTTATGAGTTTAAATAGTTAATTATGGGCTTTTGAACAAAGTTATACAGATTAATCTAAAATTTTAAGCTTTTTACTCGGTTAAAATTCGAACGGATTCTCTATAAGGTCCATTTAGACAAGCACGTTTTAATCCCAACAAAAGGATAACCAAATGTTATTAAATCAAATTTTATGTGTTCAAATAGTTAATTATGGGCTTTTGAACAAAATTATAGAGATTAATCTAAAATTTTAAGCTTTTTACTCGGTTAAAATTCGAACGGTTTCTCTATAAGGCCCATTTAGACAAGCACGTTTTAATCACAACAAAACGATAACCAAATGTTATTAAATCAAATTTTATTTGTTCAAATAGTTAATTATGGGCTTTTGAACAAAATTATATAGATTGATCTCAAATTTTAAGCTTTTTACTCGGTTAAAATTCGAACGGATTGTCTATAAATCCAATTAGACATGCACGTTTTTATCCCAACAAAACGATAACCAAATGTTATTAAATCAAATTTTATGAGTTCAAATAGTTAATTATGGGCTATTGAACTAAATTATACAGATTAATCTGAAATTTTAAACTTTTTACTCGGTTAAAATTCGAACGGATTCTCTATAAGGCCCATTTAGACAAGCACGTTTTAATTCCAACAAAACGACAACCAAATGTTATTAAATCAAATTTTATGAGTTCAAAAATTTAATTATGGGCTTTTGAACAAAATTATACAGATTAATCTAGAATTTTAAGCTTTTTACTCGGTTAAAAGACGAACGGATTCTCCATAAAGCCCATTTAGACAAGCACGTTTTAATTCCAACAAAACGATAACTAAATGTTATTAAATCAAATTTTATGAGTTTAAATAGTTAATTATGGGCTTTTGAACAAAATTATAGAGATTAATCTAAAATTTTAAGCTTTTTACTCGGTTAAAATTCGAACGGATTCTCTATAAGGCCCATTTAGACAAGCACGTTTTAATCCCAACAAAACGATAACCAAATGTTATTAAATCAAATTTTATGTGTTCAAATAGTTACTTATGGGCTTTTGAACAAAATTGTATAGATTGATCTCAAATTTTTAGTTTTTTACTCGGTTAAAATTCGAACGGATTCTCTATAGGGCCGATTTGGACAAGCACGTTTTAATTCCAACAAAACGACAACCAAATGTTATTAAATCAAATTTTATGGGTTCAAAAATTTAATTATGGGCTTTTGAACAAAATTATACAGATTAATCTAGATTTTTAAGCTTTTTACTCGGTTAAAAGACGAACGGATTCTCCATAAAGCCCATTTAGACAAGCACGTTTTAATTCCAACAAAACGATAACTAAATGTTATTAAATCAAATTTTATGAGTTTAAATAGTTAATTATGGGCTTTTGAACAAAATTATAGAGATTAATCTAAAATTTTAAGCTTTTTACTCGGTTAAAATTCGAACGGATTCTCTATAAGGCCCATTTAGACAAGCACGTTTTAATCCCAACAAAACGATAACCAAATATTATTAAATCAAATTTTATGTGTTCAAATAGTTAATTATGGGCTTTTGAACAAAATTGTATAGATTGATCTCAAAGTTTTAGTTTTTTACTCTGTTAAAATTCGAACGGATTCTCTATAAGGCCGATTTGGACAAGCACGTTTTAATTCCAACAAAACGACAACCAAATGTTATTAAATCAAATTTTATGAGTTCAAAAATTTAATTATGGGCTTTTGAACAAAATTATACAGATTAATCTAGATTTTTAAGCTTTTTACTCGGTTAAAAGACGAACGGGTTCTCCAAAAAGCCCATTTAGACAAGCACGTTTTAATTCCAACAAAACGATAATTAAATGTTATTAAATCAAATTTTATGAGTTTAAATAGTTAATTATGGGCTTTTGAACAAAGTTATACAGATTAATCTAAAATTTTAAGCTTTTTACTCGGTTAAAATTCGAACGGATTCTCTATAAGGTCCATTTAGACAAGCACGTTTTAATCCCAACAAAAGGATAACCAAATGTTATTAAATCAAATTTTATGTGTTCAAATAGTTAATTATGGGCTTTTGAACAAAATTATAGAGATTAATCTAAAATTTTAAGCTTTTTACTCGGTTAAAATTCGAACGGTTTCTCTATAAGGCCCATTTAGACAAGCACGTTTTAATCACAACAAAACGATAACCAAATGTTATTAAATCAAATTTTATTTGTTCAAATAGTTAATTATGGGCTTTTGAACAAAATTATATAGATTGATCTCAAATTTTAAGCTTTTTACTCGGTTAAAATTCGAACGGATTGTCTATAAATCCAATTAGACATGCACATTTTTATCCCAACAAAACGATAACCAAATGTTATTAAATCAAATTTTATGAGTTCAAATAGTTAATTATGGGCTATTGAACTAAATTATACAGATTAATCTGAAATTTTAAACTTTTTACTCGGTTAAAATTCGAACGGATTCTCTATAAGGCCCATTTAGACAAGCACGTTTTAATTCCAACAAAACGACAACCAAATGTTATTAAATCAAATTTTATGAGTTCAAAAATTTAATTATGGGCTTTTGAACAAAATTATACAGATTAATCTAGAATTTTAAGCTTTTTACTCGGTTAAAAGACGAACGGATTCTCCATAAAGCCCATTTAGACAAGCACGTTTTAATTCCAACAAAACGATAACTAAATGTTATTAAATCAAATTTTATGAGTTTAAATAGTTAATTATGGGCTTTTGAACAAAATTATAGAGATTAATCTAAAATTTTAAGCTTTTTACTCGGTTAAAATTCGAACGGATTCTCTATAAGGCCGATTTGGACAAGCACGTTTTAATTCCAACAAAACGACAACCAAATGTTATTAAATCAAATTTTATGTGTTCAAAAATTTAATTATGGGCTTTTGAACAAAATTATACAGATTAATCTAGAATTTTAAGCTTTTTACTCGGTTAAAAGACGAACGGATTCTCCATAAAGCCCATTTAGACAAGCACGTTTTAATTCCAACAAAACGATAACTAAATGTTATTAAATCAAATTTTATGAGTTTAAATAGTTAATTATGGGCTTTTGAACAAAATTATAGAGATTAATCTAAAATTTTAAGCTTTTTACTTGGTTAAAATTCGAACGGATTCTCTATAAGGCCCATTTAGACAAGCACGTTTTAATCCCAACAAAACGATAACCAAATATTATTAAATCAAATTTTATGTGTTCAAATAGTTAATTATGGGCTTTTGAACAAAATTGTATAGATTGATCTCAAATTTTTAGTTTTTTACTCGGTTAAAATTCGAACGGATTCTTTATAAGGCCGATTTGGACAAGCACGTTTTAATTCCAACAAAACGACAACCAAATGTTATTAAATCAAATTTTATGAGTTCAAAAATTTAATTATGGGCTTTTGAACAAAATTATACAGATTAATCTAGATTTTTAAGCTTTTTACTCGGTTAAAAGACGAACGGATTCTCCATAAAGCCCATTTAGACAAGCACGTTTTAATTCCAACAAAACGATAACTAAATGTTATTAAATCAAATTTTATAAGTTTAAATAGTTAATTATGGGGTTTTGAACAAAATTATACAGATTAATCTAAAATTTTAAGTTTTTTACTCGGTTAAAATTCGAACGGATTCTCTATAAGGTCCATTTAGACAAGCACGTTTTAATCCCAACAAAAGGATAACCAAATGTTATTAAATCAAATTTTATGTGTTCAAATAGTTAATTATGGGCTTTTGAACAAAATTATATAGATTGATCTCAAATTTTCAGATTTTTACTCGGTTAAAATTCGAACTGATTCTCTATAAGGCCGATTTGGACAAGCACGTTTTAATTCCAACAAAACGACAACCAAATGTTATTAAATCAAATTTTATGAGTTCAAAAATTTAATTATGGGATTTTGAAACAAAATTATATAGATTAATCTAGAATTTTAAGCTTTTTACTCGGTTAAAAGACGAACGAATTCTCCATAAAGCCCATTTAGACAAGGACGTTTTAATTCCAACTAAACGATAACTAAATGTTATTAAATCAAATTTTATGAGTTTAAATAGTTAATTATGGGCTTTTGAACAAAATTATACAGATTAATCTAAAATTTTAAGCTTTTTACTCGGTTAATATTCGAACGGATTCTCTATATGGCCCATTTAGACAAGCACGTTTTAATCCCAAGAAAACGATAACCAAATGTTATTAAATCAAATTTTATGTGTTCAAATAGTTAATTATGGGCTTTTGAACAAAATTATAGAGATTAATCTAAAATTTTAAGCTTTTTACTCGGTTAAAATTCGAACGGTTTCTCTATAAGGCCCATTTAGACAAGCACGTTTTAATCACAACAAAACGATAACCAAATGTTGTTAAATCAAATTTTATGTGTTCAAATAGTTAATTATGGGCTTTTGAACAAAATTATATAGATTGATCTCAAATTTTAAGCTTTTTACTCGGTTAAAATTCGAACGGATTGTTTATAAATCTCAGTTAGACATGCACGTTTTTATCCCAACAAAACGATAACCAAATGTTATTAAATCAAATTTTATGAGTTCAAATAGTTAATTATGGGCTATTCAACTAAATTATACAGATTAATCTGAAATTTTAAACTTTTTACAAGGTTAAAATTCGAACGGATTCTCTATAAGGCCCATTTAGACAAGCACGTTTTAATTTCAACAAAACGACAACCAAATGTTATTAAATCAAATTTTATGAGTTCAAAAATTTAATTATGGGCTTTTGAACAAAATTATACAGATTAATCTGGAATTTTAAGCTTTTTACTCGGTTAAAAGACGAACGGATTCTCCATAAAGCCCATTTAGACAAGCACGTTTTAATTCCAACTAAACGATAACTAAATGTTATTAAATCAAATTTTATGAGTTTAAATAGTTAATTATGGGCTTTTGAACAATATTATAGAGATTAATCTAAAATTTTAAGCTTTTTACTCGGTTAAAATTCGAACGGATTCTCTATAAGGCCCATTTAGACAAGCACGTTTTAATCCCAACAAAACGATAACCAAATGTTATTAAATCAAATTTTATGTGTTCAAATAGTTAATTATGGGCTTTTGAACAAAATTATAGAGATTAATCTAAAATTTTAAGCTTTTTACTTGGTTAAAATTCGAACGGATTCTCTATAAGGCCCATTTAGACAAGCACGTTTTAATCCCAACAAAACGATAACCAAATATTATTAAATCAAATTTTATGTGTTCAAATAGTTAATTATGGGCTTTTGAACAAAATTGTATAGATTGATCTCAAATTTTTAGTTTTTTACTCGGTTAAAATTCGAACGGATTCTTTATAAGGCCGATTTGGACAAGCACGTTTTAATTCCAACAAAACGACAACCAAATGTTATTAAATCAAATTTTATGATTTCAAAAATTTAATTATGGGCTTTTGAACAAAATTATACAGATTAATCTAGATTTTTAAGCTTTTTACTCGGTTAAAAGACGAACGGATTCTCCATAAAGCCCATTTAGACAAGCACGTTTTAATTCCAACAAAACGATAACTAAATGTTATTAAATCAAATTTTATGAGTTTAAATAGTTAATTATGGGGTTTTGAACAAAATTATACAGATTAATCTAAAATTTTAAGTTTTTTACTCGGTTAAAATTCGAACGGATTCTCTATAAGGTCCATTTAGACAAGCACGTTTTAATCCCAACAAAAGGATAACCAAATGTTATTAAATCAAATTTTATGTGTTCAAATAGTTAATTATGGGCTTTTGAACAAAATTATATAGATTGATCTCAAATTTTCAGATTTTTACTCGGTTAAAATTCGAACTGATTCTCTATAAGGCCGATTTGGACAAGCACGTTTTAATTCCAACAAAACGACAACCAAATGTTATTAAATCAAATTTTATGAGTTCAAAAATTTAATTATGGGATTTTGAAACAAAATTATATAGATTAATCTAGAATTTTAAGCTTTTTACTCGGTTAAAAGACGAACGAATTCTCCATAAAGCCCATTTAGACAAGGACGTTTTAATTCCAACTAAACGATAACTAAATGTTATTAAATCAAATTTTATGAGTTTAAATAGTTAATTATGGGCTTTTGAACAAAATTATACAGATTAATCTAAAATTTTAAGCTTTTTACTCGGTTAATATTCGAACGGATTCTCTATATGGCCCATTTAGACAAGCACGTTTTAATCCCAAGAAAACGATAACCAAATGTTATTAAATCAAATTTTATGTGTTCAAATAGTTAATTATGGGCTTTTGAACAAAATTATAGAGATTAATCTAAAATTTTAAGCTTTTTACTCGGTTAAAATTCGAACGGTTTCTCTATAAGGCCCATTTAGACAAGCACGTTTTAATCACAACAAAACGATAACCAAATGTTGTTAAATCAAATTTTATGTGTTCAAATAGTTAATTATGGGCTTTTGAACAAAATTATATAGATTGATCTCAAATTTTAAGCTTTTTACTCGGTTAAAATTCGAACGGATTGTTTATAAATCTCAGTTAGACATGCACGTTTTTATCCCAACAAAACGATAACCAAATGTTATTAAATCAAATTTTATGAGTTCAAATAGTTAATTATGGGCTATTCAACTAAATTATACAGATTAATCTGAAATTTTAAACTTTTTACAAGGTTAAAATTCGAACGGATTCTCTATAAGGCCCATTTAGACAAGCACGTTTTAATTCCAACAAAACGACAACCAAATGTTATTAAATCAAATTTTATGAGTTCAAAAATTTAATTATGGGCTTTTGAACAAAATTATACAGATTAATCTAGAATTTTAAGCTTTTTACTCGGTTAAAAGACGAACGGATTCTCCATAAAGCCCATTTAGACAAGCACGTTTTAATTCCAACTAAACGATAACTAAATGTTATTAAATCAAATTTTATGAGTTTAAATAGTTAATTATGGGCTTTTGAACAATATTATAGAGATTAATCTAAAATTTTAAGCTTTTTACTCGGTTAAAATTCGAACGGATTCTCTATAAGGCCCATTTAGACAAGCACGTTTTAATCCCAACAAAACGATAACCAAATGTTATTAAATCAAATTTTATGTGTTCAAATAGTTAATTATGGGCTTTTGAACAAAATTGTATAGATTGATCTCAAATTTTTAGTTTTTTACTCGGTTAAAATTCGAATGGATTCTCTATAAGGCCGATTTGGACAAGCACGTTTTAATTCCAACAAAACGACAACCAAATGTTATTAAATCAAATTTTATGAGTTCAAAAATTTAATTATGGGCTTTTGAACAAAATTATACAGATTAATCTAGATTTTTAAGCTTTTTACTCGGTTAAAAGACGAACGGATTCTCCATAAAGCCCATTTAGACAAGCACGTTTTAATTCCAACAAAACGATAACTAAATGTTATTAAATCAAATTTTATGAGTTTAAATAGTTAATTATGGGCTTTTGAACAAAATTATACAAATTAATCTAAAATTTTAAGCTTTTTACTCGGTTAAAATTCGAACGGATTCTCTATAAGGTCCATTTAGACAAGCACGTTTTAATCCCAACAAAACGATAACCAAATGTTATTAAATCAAATTTTATGTGTTCAAAGAGTTAATTATGGCTTTTGAACAAAATTATATAGATTGATCTCAAATTTTCAGCTTTTTACTCGGTTAAAATTTGAATGGATTCTCTATAAGGCCGATTTGGACAAGCACGTTTTAATTCCAACAAAACAATAACCAAATGTTATTAAATCAAATTTTATGAGTTCAAAAATTTAATTATGGGCTTTTGAAAAAAAATATATTGTGACACCCCCACCCCGGGCCGGTAGGAAAGGGGCGTCACCGATCCTTGAGCACTCCGATAACCCGGCCCGGACAACGGTTTACCAACTTAACTTAACTTGAAAGTACCGATTTTATGGGTAATTTAAAACTTTTCCTATTACTAGGCCTTTAAACCACTTAGCAACTTATATTCATTACTAAACATTCCCGAAGCCTATTGTTCATTCAATAGTTCTATAATTCATTTATCCATTCCATATGACAATATCAATAATTCATCCATTTCATTCCATAGCATGTAATCCATTACAAAATATACATACATATTAAACATATCAAATGTGTCATCATTCTTAAGTTATACAAAACTAAGCCCCAAGCTACCGAAATGATTTACTATATACAAACCGTCTAAAGTAATCAAAATGCATGGTCTAACTAAACAAGACTAGCCACCACTAGGAGATACAAAAAGATCATACTTGGCTTGTGAGGAAATCCGGGACCGAGCTATTAATCGATCGACCTGAAATGTTTGGGAAGAGCGAAGGGACCGGGGGTAAGTACATAAGGTACTTAGTGAGGTAACAAAAACAAAGAATCAAAACAATCCAAGACAATCCAAACATGTATCAAAACAATCCAAGACAATCCAAATATGTATCATATGCCATGTAAGTTCTCATATACCATAACATACCAAGTTCAAGTACACATATTCCAAATCAATATATAACAATTCAATCCAAGGATCAACATGTAACAATCCAATAAGTAATATGCCAATAACAATTGCATTTTCATAAAAAGTAATCATGCTTGCATTTAACTAACAATTATAGTGCAATTTAAGTTCGAGTTAATTAAATCATTACAACCACCTTGGTATTTAGCTAGAAGATAATCGAATCTCCAACCAACTATCGCCACAATATGCACCTATAGTGCTGGTCAAACCCTCCTACTGTCGCCAATGACCAAAAACGTACCCTCCGTCTGTCGCCAATAAGGGCCAATTGCCCCGGACCGAAGTCCTACCCGATACAATGAGCTCTAGATTCTAAGGCATGCCTTCCTATCTAACTAACTAGGTACCAAGGTTGTCGATTACCAATTTAAGCATATCAATCCAATATTCAATATCATTTCAATAACACGGTCCTCATAGACCAAGCCTCTTAGGCCATTGTGCCTAGGCTCATAAGAATTCATTTCATGTCATTTCATATACATTGCATTAAACATGCCAAGCACATTTAAAATCAGAACTTTAATTGCATGGAACAAATGCATGTACACGTACCTTGCATCCCAAGCTTAAGCATGCCATTCATACCTCGGCATATGCAATGCATGGGTATGAACAAACCAAAACAATTACTTAATAAGCAATACATATTCAATCAACATGCTAACAAATAACATGGCAACAAACAAGTTTTCATAACATTTCACTCTTCCCTTAAAGATTAGTCAAGTTTGTATTAAGTCATATTTCATACCGGCTTAAACATAAACAACCAAAAATCAGAATTGGGTTAGGACATAGTCCCAACCCCAAAGAAAGTCACACTCACAAACAATCCAAGCAAAACTCCTAAGGATTATGGATGATTGGCCCCTTGCTCCTTCTTTTGGCAAGCTCTTGCCTCAGCTCTTCCTCACTATCCAATTCTTTAGAAACCTCTAAAACACACAAAAGCACATACACATCATCAAAATACATTCGAACTACACATTTCATAATTAACAACTCTAAAACAACCAAAACAGTAAAGTTATACCCCTGGACAGATTGTACAATGCTCACTAAACTATTTTTATCTTTTGATCCACATGTCCAAAAATTGCCCACTTTACCTCGTTTTAAAGCTAACGAAACCATCTTTTGAACCATATAAAGCTTGAATTTTTCCTACGAACCCATCAATACCAGTTTTCAATTTAAAGACACAGTAGTGCTGTTTCGGGACAGCCTGGACCAATCTTTTTGTTTCTCTTATATCTCCTAATTTACAAGGGCAAACGAGGTGAGGTTTTTTTCTAATTAAAGTAGACTCATCCAAATTCTATACTGTTCAATCCCAGCCCTAAATTCCTTGTACATTATTCTAGGGAATTTTTTGAAGTTACTGTCCAGAACAGGGCCTATTCTGGACAGATTTCACCTACATCACTTCTAGCTCAAAATTCATCAACCTTATCACCAATTCAACTCATCCAACACTTGTAAACTTTAATAGACTCAATTTCAAGCACATTTTACCTATACAAACATTTTTAATTTTGCATTTCAACAAAGTTATCAGCTCATTTTATGAAGCTACCTAAATATCACCTATAAGCTAGTCCAAAGCACTTTACCAATTCTAACACTTCCTTTCCTTCATCTTTTCAACCAAAACACCTACAACTTAATTTCCTCACTTATAACACATTATCCTATGAACTAAATATTGAATTTCCAGATTCAACAAAAATAATTAAGTCCACTAATTTCTCAATTCTTACAAAACAGTCCAAAAATCACATTTAGCACTTAATTCACTACCAAACTTTTTCTTGCTTCATTCCACTTCAAATCAGTCCACATAAAACCATTTTAAGCATCCTAACATCAAAATCCTTCATAAATTTAACCACAAAACAGTCCCTACAACTTTCCAAATCCATGCAACTTAGTCCTTAAGCTCAAAAACTCAACAATTATAACAACATGGATTTTCCAGCAACATGCATTCAACTTCTAACTTAAAAATAAGCTAACTAAGAGCAACACAATAAATTTTCCAGCCATGGAATTCAAGCTAACATCCTTCAACTTCATTTTTAACTAAGCTTAGAAGAAGAAAAACACCTTACCTTGCTTATTTGACCTCCCTAATCAAAAATCTTGCTTCAAACCTTCAAAATCTCCCTTAAAATATCACATGCAAGGCAAGCAAACTTTTTCTCTCTAACTTTCTCCCATGGCCGGCCAAGAGAAGTGAAAATGGAGAAGGAAGATGACAAATAGGACTTTCTCTCTCCCACTATGACATATAATCATCATTTTCCCCTTTTCTTATTTTTTTTAATTCAAACAAAATTTCTAATTGGGGGACAAGAGGGTGGCCGGCCAAGAGAGGTCTTGCCATGTGTGCAAGGCCTCCAACTTCTTAAAAACTTACATGCAATCTCACCTCTTTTGAATTTTCACTTTTTGGTCCTTTTTCAAATTGGTCTCTAATTTTCAAATTTATTCAATTTAGTCACTAAATTTTGAATTTATTAAGCTCTAATTTAATTTATTTAGTCCTTAACTTCTAGTCTATGTTTAGGATATTACATATATAGATTAATCTAGAATTTTAAGCTTTTTACTCGGTTAAAAGGCGAACGGATTCTCCATAAAGCCCATTTAGACAAGCACGTTTTAATTCCAACAAAACGATAACTAAATGTTATTAAATCAAATTTTATGAGTTTAAATAGTTAATTATGGGTTTTTGAACAAAATTATACAGATTAATCTAAAATTTTAAGCTTTTTACTCGGTTAAAATTCGAACGGATTCTCTATAAGGCCCATTTAGACAAGCACGTTTTAATCACAACAAAACGATAACCAAATGTTATTAAATCAAATTTTATGTGTTCAAATAGTTAATTATGAGCTTTTGAACAAAATTATATAGATTGATCTCAAATTTTAAGCTTTTTACTCGGTTAAAATTCGAAAAGATTCTCTATAAAGTCCATTTAGACATGCACGTTTTAATCGGAACAAAACGATAACCAAATGTTATTAAATCAAATTTTTTGAATTCAACTAGTTAATTATGGGCTATTGAACAAAATTATAAAGATTAATCTAAAATTTTCAACTTTTTACTCGGTTAAAATTTGAACAGATTCTCTAAAAATCCCATTTAGACATGCACGTTTTAATCCCAACAAAACGATAACCAAATGTTATTAAATCAAATTTTATGAGTTCAAAAATTTAATTATGGGCTTTTGAACAAAATTATACTGATTAATCTCAATTTTTCAGCTTTTTACTAGGTTAAAATTCGAACGGATTCTCTATAAGGCCCATTTAGACATGCACGTTTTAATCCCAACAAAACGATAACCAAATGTTATTAAATCAAATTTTATGAGTTCAAAAATTTAATTATGGGCTTTCGAACAAAATTATACTGATTAATCTCAATTTTTCAGCTTTTTACTAGGTTAAAATTCGAACGGATTCTCTATAAGGCCCATTTAGACAAGTACATTTTAATCCCAACAAAACAATAACCAAATGTTATTAAATCAAATTTTATGAGTTCAAATAGTTAAATATGGGCTTTCGAACAAAATTGTAAGATTATTCTCAAATTTTCAGCTTTTTACTCGGTTAAAATTCGAATGGATTCTCTATTAGGCCCATTTAGACAAGAACGTTTTATTTCCAACAAAACGACATCCAAATGTTATTAAATCAAATTTTATGAGTTCAAAAATTTAATTATGGGCTTTTGAACAAAATTATATAGATTGATCTCAAATTTTGAGCTTTTTACTAGGTTAAAATTCGAACGGATTCTCTATAAGGCCCATTTAGACAAGTACATTTTAATCCCAACAAAACAATAACCAAATGTTATTAAATCAAATTTTATGAGTTCAAATAGTTAAATATGGGCTTTCGAACAAAATTGTAAGATTATTCTCAAATTTTCAGCTTTTTGCTCGGTTAAAATTCGAATGGATTCTCTATTAGGCCCATTTAGACAAGAACGTTTTATTTCCAACAAAACGACATCCAAATGTTATTAAATCAAATTTTATGAGTTCAAAAATTTAATTATGGGCTTTTGAACAAAATTATATAGATTGATCTCAGATTTTGAGCTTTTTACTCGGTTAAAATTCGAACGGATTCTCTATAAGGTCGATTTGGACAAGCACGTTTTAATTCCACCAAAAAGACAACCAAATGTTATTAAATCAAATTTTATGAGTTCAAAAATTTAATTATGGGCTTTTGAACAAAATTATACAGATTAATCTAGAATTTTAAGCATTTTACTCGGTTAAAAGACGAACGGATTCTCCATAAAGCCCATTTAGACAAGCACGTTTTAATTCCAACAAAACGATAACTAAATGTTATTAAATCAAATTTTATGAGTTTAAATAGTTAATTATGGGCTTTTGAACAAAATTATACAGATTAATCTAAAATTTTAAGTATTTTACTGTGACACCCCCACCCCGGGCCGGTAGGAAAGGGGCGTCACCGATCCACGAGCACTCCGATAACCCGGCCCGGGCAGGCGTTTTACCAACTTAACTTAACTTAACAATACCGATTTTAGGGGTAATTTAAAACTTTTTCCTATTACTAGGTCTTTAAACTACTTAGCAACTTATATTCGTTACTAAACATTCCCGAAGCCTATTGTTCATTCAATAGTTCGATAATTCATTTATCCATTCCATATAACAATATTAATAGTTCGTTCCTTTCCATTCCATAACATGCAATCCATTACAAATATACACACATATTAAACGTATCAAATGTAACATCATTCTTAAGTTATACAAGTTTAAGCCCGAAGCTACCAAAATGATTTACTATATACAAACCGTCTAAGTAATCAAAATGCATGGTCTAACTAAACAAGACTAGCCACCCCTAGGAGATACAAAAAGATCATACTTGGCTTGTGCTGCTGCTGATCCGAACGATGGAAATCCGAGACCGAGCTATAAATCGATCAACCTGAAATGTTTGGGAAGAGCGAAGGGACCGGGGGTAAGTACATAAGGTACTTAGTGAGGTAACAGAAAATCAAAACAATCCAAGACAATCCAAACATATATCATATGCCATGACATACCAAATTCAAGTACACATATTAATTCAATGTATAACAATTCAATTCAAGGTTCAACATGAGACAATCCGATTACACGTATCAATTTAATGTTCACTATATGACAATCCAAATACATGTAACAATCCAATGTTCAATATATGACAATCCGATAAATAATACGCCAATGTCAAATGCGTTTTCATAACAAGCAATCATGCTTGCATTTAACTAACAATTATAGTGCATTTAAATTCAAGTTAATTAAATCATTACAACCACCTTGGTATTTAGCTAGAAGATAATCGAATCTCCAACCAACTGTCGCCACAATATGCACCTATAGTGCTGGTCAAACCCTCCTACTGTCGCCAATGACCAAAAACGTACCCTCCGTCTGTCGCCAATAAGGGCCAATTGCCCCGGACCGAAGTCCTACCCGATACAATGAGCTCTAGATTCTAAGGCATGCCCTCCTATCTATCCAACTAGGTACCAAGGTTGTCGATTACCAATTTAAGCATATCAATCCAATATTCAATATCATTTCAATAACACGGTCCTCATAGACCAAGCCTCTTAGGCCAATGTGCCTAGGCTCATAAGAATTCATTTCATGTCATTTCATATACATTGCATTAAACATGCCAAGCACATTTAAAAATCAGAACCTTAATTTTATGGAACAAATGCATGTACACGTACCTTGCATCCCAAGCTTAAGCATGCCATTCATACCTCGGCATATGTAATGCATGGGTATGAACAAATCAAAACAATTACGTGATAAGCAATACATATTCAATCAACATGCTATCAAATAACATGGCAACAAACAAGTTCTCATAACATTTCACTCTCCCCTTAAAGATTAGCCAAGTTGGTATTAAGTCATATTTCATACCGGTTTAATCATAAATAATCAAAAATCAGAATTGGGTTAGGACCTAGTCCCAACCCCAAGGAAGGTCACACTCACAAACAATCCAAGCAAAACTCCTAAGGATTGTGGATGATTGGCCCCTTGCTCCTTCTTTTGGCAAGCTCTTGCCTCAGCTCTTCCTCACTATCCAATTCTTTAGAAGCCTCTAAAACACACAAAAGCATATACACATCATCAAAATACATTCGAACTACCCATATCATAATTAACCACTCTAAAACCACCAAAACAGTAACGTTATACTCCTGGACAGATTGTACAATGTTCACTAAACTATTTTTATCTCTTGATCCACAGGTCCAAAAATTGCCCACTTTACCTCGTTGGAAAGCTAACGAAACCATCTTTTGAACCATATAAAGCTTGCATTTTTCCTACGAACCAATCGATACCAGTTTTCAATTTAAGGACACAGCAGTGCTGTTTCGGAACAGTCTGGACCAATCTTTTTGTTTCTCTTATATCTCCTAATTTACAAGGGCAAACGAGGTGAGGTTTTTTTCTAATTAAAGTAGACTCATCCAAGTTATAGACTGTTCAATCCCAGCCCCAAATTCCTTGTACATTATTCTAGGGAATTTTTCAAAGTGACTGTCCAGAACAGGCCTATACTAGACAGATTTCATCTACATCACTTCTAGCTCAAAATTCATCAACCTTATCACCAATTTAACTGATCCAATACTTGTAAACTTTAGTAGGCTCAATTTCAAGCACATTTTACCTATGTAACCATTTTTAATTTTGCATCTAAAAAGAGTTTTCAGCTCATTTTATGAAGCTACCAAAATATCACCTATAAGCTAGTCCAAAACACTTTACCAATTCTAACACTTCCTTTTTTCCTCTTTTCAACCAAATCACCTATAATTTAATTTCCACATTCGTAAAACATTATCCTATGAATTACATACTGAATTTCCAGATTCAACAAAAATAATTAAGTCCTCTGATTTTTCAATTCTTACAAAACAGTCCCAAAAATCACATTTATCACTTAATTCACTACCAAACTTTCTCATGCTTCATTTTACTTCAAATCAGTCCATATAAGACCATTTTAATCATCCTAACATCAAAATCCTTCATAAATTTAACCATAATACAGTCCCTATAACTTTCCAAATCCATGCAACTTAGTCCTTAAGCTCAAAAACTCAACAATTGTAATAACATGAATTTCCAGCAACATGCATTTAACTTCTAACTTAAAAATAAGTTAACCAAGAACATAATATTGAATTTCCAGCCATGGATTTCAAGCTAACAACCTTCAACTTCATTTTTAATTGAGCTTAGAAGAAGAAAAACATCTTACCTTGCTTATTTGACCTCCCTAATCAAAAATCTTGCTTCAAACCTTCAAAATCCTCCTTAAAACATCACATGCAAGCAAGCAAACTTTTTTTCTCTTTAAGAGCTTCCATGGCCGGCCAAGAGAAGAGAGAATGGGGGAGGAGGATGACAAATTTGACTTTTCTCTCTCCCACATGTCATATAATCATTTTTTTCCCCATTTTCTCATTTTCTTTAATTCAACTAAATTTTTGGTTGGGGGACAAGGAGGTGGCCGGCCAAGAGGGGTCTTGCCATGTGTGCAAGGCCTCCAATTCCTTAAAATTTACATGCAATCTCCCCTATTTTGAATTTTCACTTTTTGGTCCTTTTTCAATTTGGTCCCTAATTTTCAAATTTATTCAATTTAGTCACTAAATTTTGAATTTTATTAAACTCTAATTTAATTTATTTAGTCCTTAACTTTTAGGCTATGTTTAGGATATTACAATTCTCCCCCCCTTAAAGAAAATTCGTCCTCGAATTTATACCTGGAGGAAAAAGGTGTGGGTATTGCTCTCGCATAGTTGCTTCCGGTTCCCACGTGGCTTCCTCTACCTTGTGGTTTCTCCAAAGAATCTTCACGAGAGGAACAGACTTGTTTCGAAGCTTTCTGATTTCTCGATCAAGAATCTGAACTGGTTCCTCTTCGTAAGATAAGTCCGGATTCAATTCCACATCCTCAGGTTCGAGAACATGTGAGGGATCCGATCTATACTTTCTGAGCATTGAGACATGGAAGACATTGTGAATCCTGTCAAATTCAGCAGGGAGTGCTAATCGGTAAGCCACGGGACCAATCCTCTCAATAACCTCGAAAGGCCCGATGAAACGAGGGCTAAGCTTGCCTCTCTTCCCGAACCGAAAGATCTTCTTCCATGGTGATACTTTCAAAAAGACTTTGTCTCCCACACTATGCTGAACATCCCTCCTTTTGAGATCCGCATAAGATTTTTGCCTATAAAAGGCCTGTTTCAATCTTGCATGAATAATCTTGACTTGCTCTTCAGTTTCCCGAAGCAACTGAGGCCCTAAAACTTTGCTTTCACCCAACTCGGACCAACATAAAGGAGTTCTGCACCTCCTACCATATAAAGCTTCAAACGGGGCCATCTGAATGGAAGCCTGATAGCTATTGTTATACGCGAACTCCACAAGAGGTAGGGATTTCTCCCAGTTCTTTCCGAAGTCTACAATACAAGCTCGCAACATATCCTCAAGGACCTGAATAACTCTCTCAGATTGTCCATCAGTCTGAGGATGGAAAGCTGTACTCAAACGTACTCTAGTTCCCAAAGCTTCCTGTAATGATCTCCAGAACCGAGAGGTGAACTTAGAGTCTCGATCAGAGATGATAGAAGTGGGAATTCCATGCAGACGTACCACTTCACGAATATACAAATCGGCCAAGATATCTGAACTCATGTTCACTCTGATCGGGATGAAGTGAGCTGACTTAGTGAATCTGTCCACAATTACCCATATGGCATCATTCTTTCTCGGAGTTAACGGAAGACCCGTCACAAAGTCCATTGTGATCTTTTCCCATTTCCACTGAGGGATTTCGATTGGCTGAAGCAACCCAGCAGGGACTTGATGCTCAGCCTTGATTCTCTGACATGTCAAACATTTAGACACGAAGTCTGTGATGGCTGACTTCATGCCCGGCCACCAATACAATGGTTTCAAATCTTTGTACATCTTTACCGATCCAGGGTGAACCGATAAAGAACTCTGGTGGGCTTCTTGGAGTATTTCCCTTTTCAATTCTTCGTCATTAGGGACACAAACCCTATCTTTGAAGTACAGAATACCATTATCACGAATAGAGAAGTCCTGATTGGCCTTTGAATCAAGCTTTGACATGATAGCCTGAAGTTCAGAATCAGTTTGCTGGAGGTCTTTGATCCGAGCAATCAAAGTAGATTGAACATGAAGTTCTGACAAGAATCCTCGCCTTCGATACAATCGAAGATGAGCATTAATAGCATTAGGAGCTACAAAAGAAATTCATGGAATTAGACATTTACTTATGAGGGAAGTTTTCAATTTACTAAGGGATTCAATTTCTTACCCAGAGTTGGTTTACGACTAAGAGCATCCGCAACCACATTGGCCTTGCCGGGATGATAGTCAATAACAAGATCATAATCTTTTAATAGCTCCATCCATCTTCTTTGTCTTAAGTTAAGATCTTTCTGAGTCAGAAGATACTTGAGGCTTTTGTGATCGGTGAACAAATAGCACCTTTCACCATACAAATAATGCCTCCAGATTTTGAGTGCAAAAACAATTGCAGCTAGCTCAAGATCATGAGTGGGATAATTAAGCTCATGGGGTTTCAACTGTCGTGAGGCATATGCCACCACTTTCCCCTCTTGCATTAAGACACATCCTAATCCCAACTGTGATGCATCACTATACACGGTGTACTCCTTCCCTGATTCTGGCTGAATAAGAATAGGGGCATGAGTAAGAGTTTGCTTGAGCTGATCAAAGCTTCTCTGTTGTTTCTCTGACCAAACGAATGGCTCATCCTTTCGGAGCAGCTTTGTCAAGGGAGAAGCAATGGACGAGAATCCCTTAACGAAGCGCCTGTAATATCCGGCCAAACCGAGGAAACTTCTGATCTCACTGATATTCCTCGGAGGCCTCCAATCCAGAATGGTTTGTACCTTTCTCGCATCCACTTTGATTCCTTCTGCCGAAATGACATGGCCAAGGAATGAAACTTCCGATAGCCAGAACTCACACTTTGAGAACTTTGCAAACAACTGGCGTTCTCGGAGAGTTTGCAAGACAATTCGGAGATGCTCAGAATGTTCCTCCTTATTCCGGGAGTAGACAAGTATATCATCAATGAAAACCACAACAAACTTGTCTAAATAAGGCTTGAACATGCGGTTCATGAGGTCCATGAAAGCAGCCGGAGCATTCGTCAATCCGAATGGCATCACAAGGAACTCGAAATGACCATATCGAGTCCTGAAAGCTGTCTTAGGCACATCCTCATCCTTTATCTTCATCTGATAGTAGCCTGACCGCAAATCAATCTTTGAGAACACTGCAGCGTCCTTAAGCTGATCAAACAAGTCTTCAATTCTAGGCAAAGGATACTTATTCTTGATAGTGACTTTGTTCAACTGCCTATAATCAACACAAAGTCTCATTGAGCCATCTTTCTTCTTCACAAATAAGACTGGAGCACCCCAGGGAGATGAACTAGGTCTAATTAAACCCTTATCTTGCAGTTCCTGGAGTTGCTTCTTTAGCTCTTTCAACTCTATCGGTGCCATTCTATAGGGAGTGATGGACACCGGACTTGTCCCAGGCTGGACCTCAATTCCGAATTCCACTTCCCTGTTCGGAGGAAGACCGGGGAGTTCTTCGGGAAACACATCAATAAACTCGGATACAACCGGAATAGTAGGCAACCCGAAGTCATACTCATCTTGTAATACCATGGCAGCAAACACTGACGTCGGTTTCTTGTCAATGAGTAAGATAGACTCCTTACCCAAACCCCGAAGGTAGAGTCTTCGATTTTGGCAATCAATCCAAGCCTCATGCTTAACCAACCAGTCTAAGCCCAGAACCAAGTCAAACTCACATGTCGGTAGCACAAACAAGTTAACCCGAAAAGGGACATTTCGAATTATAACAGGGGAGCTCTTACAAACAAGATTAACATTCAATAAACCTCCTATAGGGTTTGACACTACAAGACCCCTAGTGACTACCTCAGGTTTCAGACTTGCTTTTGCAACCATAGCAGAGCAAATAAAAGAATGAGTAGACCCAGAATCAATCAAAGCATATGCAGGACTCGAATTTAATTCGATCATACCTGCGATTACATCCGGAGATTCCTCATCGTCCTTTCCTTTGATGTGGTAGATCCGTGCAGGAGCCCGAGATTCCTGGTGTGTGGCACTAGAAGGCTGGCCCTTATTCTTTCCTTGACTACCAGATTGAGCCTGTCTGGAACCCTTGTTTCTGGCATACGGAGAAGCACTGTCCATAGCAGAAGCTTTAGCAGGAACTTTGTTGGGATTCTGAGGACAGTTCCTGATATAGTGATCGGAAGCTCCGCACAAGTAGCACAGATTCTGCTGAGTCCTACACTGACCCGGATGATGTTTCTGGCAGAACTTGCAGGCAGGATACTGAGTGCCTCTGTTAGAATTCCCCGTGCTATCCACAGAAATGACCGGGGCTGTGTGCCTAGATACTGCCTGAGGCTTCGGTATGTATCCATCTCTCTGAACAGAGGTATAGCCAGAAGTAGACTCCTTGGTCTGTTTTGACTTCTTGTTCTTCCACTGAGGCCTATCATCGGTTCTGGCTCGTTTGTCCTTCCAAGAACTACCACCCTTGCGGTTCTCGGAAGCTTTCATTTTTGCCTCTGTCGCAATGGCCCGATTCACCAAGTTCTGGAAGTCGGTAATTCCAAGGGCCGTGAACATTGGGCTCAACTCATCGTTAAGACCATCAGTGAATTTCCGACATTTTTCTTCCTCGGTCTTAATGTACTCGGAGCCATACTTACAATATTTGCAGAAATCGGCCACATACTGCTCGATTGGCCGGTTGGCTTGTTTCAGATACAAGAACTTCTTTCGGCGCTCGGCTAGATATTGTTCACTGATATATTTCTTCTTAAATTCCTCGACGAAGAACTTCCATGTAACAGTTCCCGTCGGGGCAGTCAATGTAGTGGTTTCCCACCAACTCAGAGCTTCATCGGCCAATAGGGCTATGGCACACTCTAACTTGTGCTCGTCGGAACAGTGGAGCTGCTTGGTCAGAATCTGAGTAGTACGTTCTAACCAATACTCTGCATCCTCTGGTTTCTCCTCACTAACACCCGCAAATGTATAAGCTCGATACCGAGCAAGCTTATCTATCGGAGCACAACTGGGTGCATCAGGGGCAGGAGCATCTTGCTGATTCTGCTTCAGATTCACTAGAAGTTGATCGAACATCTCCTTCATGCTAAGGAGACATTCCTGCTGAACGTTCTGAACTGCCGGAATTCCCGGTTGAGGAGCAACAGGGGGCGGAGGAGGTGGAGCTTGTTGCGGAGGGTTCTGACCCATCTCCACGCTATCTCCGTCGGTCGAAGAGGCTGCGGGATTCGGGTCATCTACCGCCAACCTCGAATCGGACATTCTACAATTGACAATCAAACAAGAAAGAATTAGATCGAGCAAGCACATGCACATTATTGTATATAACTCCTAGGTGGCATAGTTCGATCCTATATGATGCATGCGGACTCGGTTTTAGTCCTAGAATCTTAACCTAAACGCTCTGATACCAAGCAAGTGTGACACCCCCACCCCGGGCCGGTAGGAAAGGGGCGTCACCGATCCACGAGCACTCCGATAACCCGGCCCGAGCAGGCGTTTTACCAACTTAACTTAACTTAACAATACCGATTTTAGGGGTAATTTAAAACTTTTTCCTATTACTAGGTCTTTAAACTACTTAGCAACTTATATTCGTTACTAAACATTCCCGAAGCCTATTGTTCATTCAATAGTTCGATAATTCATTTATCCATTCCATATAACAATATTAATAGTTCGTTCCTTTCCATTCCATAACATGCAATCCATTACAAATATACACACATATTAAACGTATCAAATGTAACATCATTCTTAAGTTATACAAGTTTAAGCCCGAAGCTACCAAAATGATTTACTATATACAAACCGTCTAAGTAATCAAAATGCATGGTCTAACTAAACAAGACTAGCCACCCCTAGGAGATACAAAAAGATCATACTTGGCTTGTGCTGCTGCTGATCCGAACGATGGAAATCCGAGACCGAGCTATAAATCGATCAACCTGAAATGTTTGGGAAGAGCGAAGGGACCGGGGGTAAGTACATAAGGTACTTAGTGAGGTAACAGAAAATCAAAACAATCCAAGACAATCCAAACATATATCATATGCCATGACATACCAAATTCAAGTACACATATTAATTCAATGTATAACAATTCAATTCAAGGTTCAACATGAGACAATCCGATTACACGTATCAATTTAATGTTCACTATATGACAATCCAAATACATGTAACAATCCAATGTTCAATATATGACAATCCGATAAATAATACGCCAATGTCAAATGCGTTTTCATAACAAGCAATCATGCTTGCATTTAACTAACAATTATAGTGCATTTAAATTCAAGTTAATTAAATCATTACAACCACCTTGGTATTTAGCTAGAAGATAATCGAATCTCCAACCAACTGTCGCCACAATATGCACCTATAGTGCTGGTCAAACCCTCCTACTGTCGCCAATGACCAAAAACGTACCCTCCGTCTGTCGCCAATAAGGGCCAATTGCCCCGGACCGAAGTCCTACCCGATACAATGAGCTCTAGATTCTAAGGCATGCCCTCCTATCTATCCAACTAGGTACCAAGGTTGTCGATTACCAATTTAAGCATATCAATCCAATATTCAATATCATTTCAATAACACGGTCCTCATAGACCAAGCCTCTTAGGCCAATGTGCCTAGGCTCATAAGAATTCATTTCATGTCATTTCATATACATTGCATTAAACATGCCAAGCACATTTAAAAATCAGAACCTTAATTTTATGGAACAAATGCATGTACACGTACCTTGCATCCCAAGCTTAAGCATGCCATTCATACCTCGGCATATGTAATGCATGGGTATGAACAAATCAAAACAATTACGTGATAAGCAATACATATTCAATCAACATGCTATCAAATAACATGGCAACAAACAAGTTCTCATAACATTTCACTCTCCCCTTAAAGATTAGCCAAGTTGGTATTAAGTCATATTTCATACCGGTTTAATCATAAATAATCAAAAATCAGAATTGGGTTAGGACCTAGTCCCAACCCCAAGGAAGGTCACACTCACAAACAATCCAAGCAAAACTCCTAAGGATTGTGGATGATTGGCCCCTTGCTCCTTCTTTTGGCAAGCTCTTGCCTCAGCTCTTCCTCACTATCCAATTCTTTAGAAGCCTCTAAAACACACAAAAGCATATACACATCATCAAAATACATTCGAACTACCCATATCATAATTAACCACTCTAAAACCACCAAAACAGTAACGTTATACTCCTGGACAGATTGTACAATGTTCACTAAACTATTTTTATCTCTTGATCCACAGGTCCAAAAATTGCCCACTTTACCTCGTTGGAAAGCTAACGAAACCATCTTTTGAACCATATAAAGCTTGCATTTTTCCTACGAACCAATCGATACCAGTTTTCAATTTAAGGACACAGCAGTGCTGTTTCGGAACAGTCTGGACCAATCTTTTTGTTTCTCTTATATCTCCTAATTTACAAGGGCAAACGAGGTGAGGTTTTTTTCTAATTAAAGTAGACTCATCCAAGTTATAGACTGTTCAATCCCAGCCCCAAATTCCTTGTACATTATTCTAGGGAATTTTTCAAAGTGACTGTCCAGAACAGGCCTATACTGGACAGATTTCACCTACATCACTTCTAGCTCAAAATTCATCAACCTTATCACCAATTTAACTCATCCAATACTTGTAAACTTTAGTAGGCTCAATTTCAAGCACATTTTACCTATGTAACCATTTTTAATTTTGCATCTAAAAAGAGTTTTCAGCTCATTTTATGAAGCTACCAAAATATCACCTATAAGCTAGTCCAAAACACTTTACCAATTCTAACACTTCCTTTTTTCCTCTTTTCAACCAAATCACCTATAATTTAATTTCCACATTCGTAAAACATTATCCTATGAATTACATACTGAATTTCCAGATTCAACAAAATAATTAAGTCCTCTGATTTTTCAATTCTTACAAAACAGTCCCAAAAATCACATTTATCACTTAATTCACTACCAAACTTTCTCATGCTTCATTTTACTTCAAATCAGTCCATATAAGACCATTTTAATCATCCTAACATCAAAATCCTTCATAAATTTAACCATAATACAGTCCCTATAACTTTCCAAATCCATGCAACTTAGTCCTTAAGCTCAAAAACTCAACAATTGTAATAACATGAATTTCCAGCAACATGCATTTAACTTCTAACTTAAAAATAAGTTAACCAAGAACATAATATTGAATTTCCAGCCATGGATTTCAAGCTAACAACCTTCAACTTCATTTTTAATTGAGCTTAGAAGAAGAAAAACATCTTACCTTGCTTATTTGACCTCCCTAATCAAAAATCTTGCTTCAAACCTTCAAAATCCTCCTTAAAACATCACATGCAAGCAAGCAAACTTTTTTTCTCTTTAAGAGCTTCCATGGCCGGCCAAGAGAAGAGAGAATGGGGGAGGAGGATGACAAATTTGACTTTTCTCTCTCCCACATGTCATATAATCATTTTTTTCCCCATTTTCTCATTTTCTTTAATTCAACTAAATTTTTGGTTGGGGGACAAGGAGGTGGCCGGCCAAGAGGGGTCTTGCCATGTGTGCAAGGCCTCCAATTCCTTAAAATTTACATGCAATCTCCCCTATTTTGAATTTTCACTTTTTGGTCCTTTTTCAATTTGGTCCCTAATTTTCAAATTTATTCAATTTAGTCACTAAATTTTGAATTTTATTAAACTCTAATTTAATTTATTTAGTCCTTAACTTTTAGGCTATGTTTAGGATATTACATTTACTCAGTTAAAATTCGAACGGATTCTCTATAAGGCCCATTTAGACAAGCACGTTTTAATCCCAACAAAACGATAACCAAATGTTATTAAATCAAATTTTATGTGTTCAAATAGTTAATTATGGGCTTTTGAACAAAATTATATAGATTGATCTCAAATTTTAAGCTTTTTACTCGGTTAAAATTCGAACGGATTGTCTATAAAGCCCAATTAGACATGCACGTTTTTATCCCAACAAAACGATAACCGAATGTTATTAAATCAAATTTTATGTGTTCAAATAGTTAATTATGGGCTATTGAACTAAATTATACAGATTAATCTAGAATTTTTAGCTTTTTACTAGGTTAAAATTCGAATGGCTTATCTATTAGCCCCGTTTAGACAAGCACGTTTTAATACCTACAAAACTGCAACCAAATGTTATTAAATCAATATTATGAATTCAAATAGTTAATTATGGGCTTTCGAACAAAATTATACAGATTAATCTCAAATTTTCAGCTTTTTACTCGGTTAAAATTCGAACAGATTCTCTATAAAGTCCATTTAGACATGCACGTTTTAATCGGAACAAAACGATAACCAAATGTTATTAAATCAAATTTTTTGAGTTCAACTAGTTAATTATGGCTATTGAACAAAATTATAAAGATTAATCTCAAATTTTCAGCTTTTTACTCCATTAAAATTCGAACGGATTCTCTATAAGGCCGATTTGGACAAGCACGTTTTAATTCCAACAAAACGATAACCAAATGTTATTAAATCAAATTTTATGAGTTCAAAAATTTAATTATGGGCTTTTGAAAAAAATTATAAAGATTAATCTAGAATTTAAGCTTTTTACTCGGTTAAAAGACGAACGGATTCTCCATAAAGCCCATTTAGACAAGCACGTTTTAATTCCAACAAAACGATAACTAAATGTTATTAAATCAAATTTTATGAGTTTAAATAGTTAATTATGGGTTTTTGAACAAAATTATACAGATTAATCTAAAATTTTAAGCTTTTTACTCGGTTAAAATTCGAACGGATTCTCTATAAGGCCCATTTAGACAAGCACGTTTTAATCACAACAAAACGATAACCAAATGTTATTAAATCAAATTTTATGTGTTCAAATAGTTGATTATGGGCTTTTGAACAAAATTATATAGATTGATCTCAAATTTTAAGCTTTTTACTCGGTTAAAATTCGAATGGATTGTCTATAAAGCCCAATTAGACATGCACGTTTTTATCCCAACAAATCGATAACCAAATGTTATTAAATCAAATTTTATGAGTTCAAATAGTTAATTATGGGCTATTGAACTAAATTATTCAGATTAATCTAAAATTTTCAGCTTTTTACTAGGTTAAAATTTGAATGGCTTATCTATTAGCCCCATTTAGAGAAGCACGTTTTAATACCAAAAAAACGACAACCAAATGTTATTAAATCAATATTATGAATTCAAATAGTTAATTATGGGCTTTCGAACAAAATTATACAGATTATTCTCAAAGTTTCAGCTTTTTACTCGGTTAAAATTCGAAAAGATTCTCTATAAAGTCCATTTAGACATGCACGTTTTAATCGGAACAAAACGATAACTAAATGTTATTAAATCAAATTTTTTGGATTCAACTAGTTAATTATGGGCTATTGAACAAAATTATAAAGATTAATCTAAAATTTTCAACTTTTTACTCGGTTAAAATTTGAACAGATTCTTTAAAAATCCCATTTAGACATGCACGTTTTAATCCCAACAAAATGATAACCAAATGTTATTAAATCAAATTTTATGAGTTCAAAAATTTAATTATGGGCTTTCGAACAAAATTATACTGATTAATCTCAATTTTTCAGCTTTCTACTAGGTTAAAATTCGAACGGATTCTCTATAAGGCCCATTTAGACAAGTACATTTTAATCCCAACAAAACAATAACCAAATGTTATTAAATCAAATTTTATGAGTTCAAATAGTTAAATATGGGCTTTCGAACAAAATTGTAAGATTATTCTCAAATTTTCAGCTTTTTACTCGGTTAAAATTCGAATAGATTCTCTATTAGGCCCATGTAGACAAGAACGTTTTATTTCCAACAAAACGACATCCAAATGTTATTAAATCAAATTTTATGAGTTCAAAAATTTAATTATGGGCTTTTGAACAAAATTATATAGATTGATCTCAAATTTTGAGCTTTTTACTCGGTTAAAATTCGAACAGATTCTCTATAAGGCCGATTTGGACAAGCACGTTTTAATTCCACCAAAAAGACAACCAAATGTTATTAAATCAAATTTTATGAGTTCAAAAATTTAATTATGGGCTTTTGAACAAAATTATACAGATTAATATAGAATTTTAAGCATTTTACTCGGTTAAAAGACGAACGGATTCTCCATAAAGCCCATTTAGACAAGCACGTTTTAATTCCAACAAAACGATAACTAAATGTTATTAAATCAAATTTTATGAGTTTAAATAGTTAATTATGGGCTTTTGAACAAAATTATACAGATTAATCTAAAATTTTAAGCATTTTACTCAGTTAAAATTCGAACGGATTCTCTATAAGGCCCATTTAGACAAGCACGTTTTAATCCCAACAAAACGATAACCAAATGTTATTAAATCAAATTTTATGTGTTCAAATAGTTAATTATGGGCTTTTGAACAAAATTATATAGATTGATCTCAAATTTTAAGCTTTTTACTCGGTTAAAATTCGAACGGATTGTCTATAAAGCCCAATTAGACATGCACGTTTTTATCCCAACAAAACGATAACCGAATGTTATTAAAACAAATTTTATGTGTTCAAATAGTTAATTATGGGCTATTGAACTAAATTATACAGATTAATCTAAAATTTTCAGCTTTTTACTAGGTTAAAATTCGAATGGCTTATCTATTAGCCCCGTTTAGACAAGCACGTTTTAATACCTACAAAACGGCAACCAAATGTTATTAAATCAATATTATGAATTCAAATAGTTAATTATGGGCTTTCGAACAAAATTATACAGATTAATCTCAAATTTTCAGCTTTTTACTCGGTTAAAATTCGAACAGATTCTCTATAAAGTCCATTTAGACATGCACGTTTTAATCGGAACAAAACGATAACCAAATGTTATTAAATCAAATTTTTTGAGTTCAACTAGTTAATTATGGCTATTGAACAAAATTATAAAGATTAATCTCAAATTTTCAGCTTTTTACTCCATTAAAATTCGAACGGATTCTCTATAAGGCCGATTTAGACAAGCACATTTTAATTCCAACAAAACGACATCCAAATGTTATTAAATCAAATTTTATGAGTTCAAAAATTTTATTATGGGGTTTTGAACAAAATTATATAGATTGATCTCAAATTTTCAGCTTTTTACTCGGTTAAAATTCGAACGGATTCTCTATAAGGCCGATTTGGACAAGCACGTTTTAATTCCAACAAAAAGACAACCAAATGTTATTAAACCAAATTTTATGAGTTCAAAAATTTAATTATGGGCTTTTGAACAAAATTATATAGATTAATCTAGAATTTTAAGCTTTTTACTCGGTTAAAAGACGAACAGATTCTCCATAAAGCCCATTTAGACAAGCACGTTTTAATTCCAACTAAACGATAACTAAATGTTATTAAATTAAATTTTATGACTTTAAATAGTTAATTATGGGCTTTTAAACAAAATTATACAGATTAATCTAAAATTATAAGCTTTTTACTCGGTTAAAATTAGAACGGATTCTCTATAAGTCCCATTTAGACAAACACGTTTTAATCCCAACAAAACGATAACCAAATGTTATTAAATCAAATTTTATGTGTTCAAATAGTTAATTATGGGCTTTTGAACAAAATTATATAGATTGATCTCAAATTTTCAGCTTTTTACTCGGTTAAAATTTGAACAGATTCTCTAAAAATCCCATTTAGACATGCACGTTTTAATCCCAACAAAACGATAACCAAATGTTATTAAATCAAATTTTATGAGTTCAAATAGTTAATTATGGGCTATTGAACTAAATTATACAGATTAATCTGAAATTTTAAGCTTTTTACTTGGTAAAAATTCTAACGGATTCTCTATAAGGCCCATTTAGACAAGCACGTTTTAATACCAACAAAATGATAACCAAATGTTATTAAATCAAATTTTATGTGTTCAAATAGTTAATTATGGGCTTTTGAACTAAATTATACAGATTAATCTAGAATTTTAAGCTTTTTACTCGGTTAAAAGACGAACGGATTCTCCATAATGCCCATTTAGACAAGCACGTTTTAATTCCAACAAAACGATAACAAAATATTATTAAATCAAATTTTATGAGTTTAAATAGTTAATTATGGGCTTTTGAACAAAATTATACAGATTAATCTAAAATTTTAAGCTTTTTACTCGGTTAAAATTCAAACGGATTCTCTATAAGGCCCATTTAGACAAGCACGTTTTAATCCCAACAAAACGATAACCAAATGTTATTAAATCAAATTTTATGTGTTCAAATAGTTAATTATGGGCTTTTGAACAAAATTATGTAGATTGATCTCAAATTTTCAGCTTTTTACTCGGTTAAAATTCGAACGGATTCTCTATAAGGACGATTTGGACAAGCACGTTTTAATTCCAACAAAACGACAACCAAATGTTATTAAATCAAATTTTATGAGTTCAAAAATTTAATTATGGGCTTTTGAACAAAATTATACAGATTAATCTAGAATTTTAAGCTTTTTACTCGGTTAATATTCAAACGGATTCTCTATAAGGCCCATTTAGACAAGCACGTTTTAATACCAACAAAACGATAACCAAATGTTATTAAATCAAATTTTATGTGTTCAAATAGTTAATTATGGGCTTTTGAACAAAATTATATAGATTGATCTCAAATTTTAAACTTTTTACTCGGTTAAAATTCGAACGGATTGTCTATAAAGCCCAATTAGACATGTATGTTTATATCCCAACAAAACGATAACCAAATGTTATTAAATCAAATTTTATGTGTTCAAATAGTTAATTATGGGCTATTGAACTAAATTATACAGATTAATCTGAAATTTTAAGTTTTTTACTCGGTTAAAATTCGAACGGATTCTCTATAAGGCCCAGTTAGACAAGCACGTTTTAATACCAACAAAACGATAACCAAATGTTATTAAATCAAATTTTATGTGTTAAAATAGTTAATTATGGGCTTTTGAACAAAATTATACAGATTAATCTAGAATTTTAAGCTTTTTACTCGGTTAAAAGACGAACGGATTCTCCACAAAGCCCATTTAGACAAGCATGTTTTAATTCCAACAAAACGATAACTAAATATTATTAAATCAAATTTTATGAGTTTAAATAGTTAATTATGGGCTTTTGAACAAAATTATACAGATTAATCTAAAATTTTAAGCTTTTTACTCGGTTAAAATTCGGACGGATTCTCTATAAGGCCCATTTAGACAAGCACGTTTTAATCCCAACAAAATGATAACCAATTGTTATTAAATCAAATTTTATGAGTTCAAATAGTTAATTATGGGCTTTTGAACAAAATTATACAGATTAATCTAAAATTTTAAGCTTTTTACTCGGTTAAAATTCGAACAGATTCTCTATAAAGCCCATTTAGACAAGAACGTTTTAATCCCAACAAAACGATAACCAAATGTTATTAAATCAAATTTTATGTGTTCAAATAGTTAATTATGAGCTTTTGAACAAAATTTTATAGATTGATCTCAAATTTTCAGCTTTTTACTCGGTTAATATTCGAACGGATTCTCTATAAGGCCGATTTGGACAAGCTGTTAGAGTATGCCCAAAGACCAATCATATGATGATTGTATGGATACTTTTATTTACCAATTTTATTGAATAAAGGCATTGCCATTGTTGTTTTCAGATATATGTGTCACGTAAACTAAGAAACAATAAGGTCCATATAATAATATATGTATTATTATTAAAAGATTCTTAGTCAAGTATTATTATGGGTATGGACTATTATAATACGCTTAAGACTAACATGTGATTAATTGATGACAATGAGTTGTCATTGACATAGAGATGTCAGAATTAATACATGAATATATTAGTAGAGAATAATATATTGGATTGACCCACTATGAGCATATATCTTGGATTATTATGTGACGGTCACGATATTGCTCATAGTGACAACTATATGTATTATCCTTAGACTTGAGCTTATTACTATCTCAACATATGTTGTTTTATGTTTTGATGCAGTTAAATGTGTTTCGTAATTAGTTACACTATAAAAACTGACAGTGGACATATTACAATATATGTAGTGAGATGTGAATAATCAAGATAGGATTTGTCCTTCCTACATAATAGGAAAATATATCAAAGGCCACTTGATTGAGTGAGACTAGAAATGCATGGCCATGCTTGAATATGTTGATATGAGATATCACAAATTATTCATTAAAAGTAGTCCACTCTAGATATCAAGAAACATTAAAATAAGCTATACAAGTGTGACTATTCCAAGACTTGTGCCTATTAAAGATATAAAAGGACAAAAGGATATAATACATTAAAAGAGTTGGTCACGGACATGATACATCGAATCATGATCTCTTGTAACTTAGATGACAATGATATATTGCTAGATGTCACTCATTGTTTTTAATATTAGAATTGTTCTAATATTATTACTAACGTTACAATGAGCCTACAGGGTCACACCCAATGGTTGAAACGGAGCAAATATATATATAAGTATAAGTAGATTATATTTAATCCCGAATTTTAAATAAAGGATATAATTAAAGTAATTATATCCCTTTTAAATTCGAATTAAATATAGATTCTGAAATTTAAGGAAATAATTACTTTAATTATTTCTTATAAACCAATTCAGAATCAAACTCTTTAAATTCGAATTAAATATAGATTCTGAAATTTAAGGAAATAATTAAAGTAATTATTTCCTATAAACCAATTCAGAATCAAACTCTTTAAATTTGAATTAAATATAGATTCTGAAATTTAAGGAAATAATTAAAGTAATTATTTCCTATAAACAAATTCAGAATCAAACTCTTATACCTAGGGTTACACCTATATAAAGGATCAATTGGTCTAGCAGCCATAATAGAGAATTCTGAATTCCAAACCCTAGAATCACGAAAAATAGATTTTCGAGATTTGCTCTCTCAACCGGGTGAACTGAGTAGAGGCCGAGACGATATTCGTGGAGGCTGAAGATTCGAATTGTCGAACGATCGTGATTACCGCAAATCCAGTTGTTGTTTTTGCTGTTTATCAAGGAACCCAATGTAAGTTATCGTAACTCTTCCTCTTGATTCCGGATTAAACGTACATGGATCACTGGAAAGACTGTCGTAATTTTGTTCCGCTGTCGCATGAGGTGTGCCGGCGGTCCCAATAGTGGTATCAGAGCCACTTGTACGATCCGTAATCGGGTTAAATACTTGGGTGATACGATATGTATGAGATGCATAATTTGTTTTACTATATCGGCGATATAAAATTTGATATTGCTAGTCGATTAGGGATACGATTAATATGTTAATCTGTTAATTACAGTCGTCATGTTGTTATGAGGGTTTTACGATAATCATATGTCAATCGTTGACATAGTGATCGACGAAAGTGCGATAGCAGATAGCATCAAGGAAAAAGGAATAATTGTTATTCCGATATGGAAAAATCTAAGGGATTTTAAAATCCCAAAAACACGATTCTGTTGATAAATCTTATCAAATCGTGATGTTTTTCCATAGAAAAATAGTCGCTATTTTTCAAAATTTCCTGCCGTGGGCGTAATGGGTTTCGCCCCTTGACCCCTTCGTAGGCAACATAGATTGTAGGCCCATATTGGTAATATTAGCGAATTCGTGATGGCATATATATGATATGTTTGCTTTGCACGGTGTTTGACATGCATGGTTATAGCCCTTGGTTTTACAATAGTTGTCAATTTTAAATACGGCTTGCGTGTCGTGCCTTTCTCTATCTCTATTGTACTTCTCCTCTCATCTTACTCCCTCGTATGTAAAACGAGTTTCTATAATTGTAACATTATTCCAAGAAGCAATCAAGACGTTTGTAGCAAAGGCGAGAAGATGCTTGGGAAGCAAGTTTAGTGTAGAATTAGGGTTTTAAGGTTCTCCCATTGGCTTGGGATGGGCCACCTTAGTTCTTTATTTTGGGCTATAACCATTGCAAATTTTTTTTATATATCTATCATGTATGTGATGCAATGTATGATATATATCTTCTACTCGCATATATTGATGAGATCAATAAGGGCTAGATTAAAAGAAATAACTATGAGATATTTAATGTTTTCCCTCAAATTAATCTAAGTTAAAATTAGCCGTCCAATATTTGCCCTCGTTAAGGCCTTGATCGATCTTATGTGGGTTTTGCCAAAGCATTAGCATATAAGTCCATCTTGGTTAAATGCGAAGAATAAACAAGTGATATTCGTCGGTCGAAATATTGGTAATAACTTAGTTAGGTTGTTCTAATAGGATTAGAAACCTAAAGGCTAAGTATTTGGTTAAGTCATGAGATGACTGAACAAGAGTTGTTCACCAAATGGAAGAGTTACATGAGATGTAAATAGTAAAGGGTTACTTACCTAAATAACCTCTATCCTAAAAGAAAAGCCAAAGCTGATTTAGGAAATTGGTGAATTATGGATCCTCACTCACTAGAAAAATTTTCGTCAAATTTTTCCGAAATTAAAAACGAGAGGGGTTTTTAATTTTGAACAAAATAGTGGGAGTATTTTATAAACGAAGTCCTATTTATAATATTTCAAATTGGTAAATTTATATTATATATTTCCATTATTGTAGATTTAAATGGCAAACAACACTATATCACTGCGATCACTCCTTGAGAAGGAAAAACTCAATGGCACAAACTTCCTTGATTGGTACCGCAATTTGAGAATTGTTCTCAAACAGGAAAGAAAGGAATATGTCATTGAACAACCTGTTCCAAAAGAACGGGCAACTAATGAGGAGCAAGCACGTCAGGAGAGGTATGGGACCTCTAAAGCTCTATTTCAGTGCAAAATGGTAGAGGGATCTCCTGTTGGAGCTCATGTCATTAAGATGATAGGCTATATCCAAACGTTGGAAAAGCTGGGTTTTCCTCTCAAGGATGAATTGGCTACTGATGTTATTCTGCAATCGTTGCCGAATAGCTTCAATCAATTTGTCCTTAATTTCAACATGAATGAAATTAACAAAACTTTGCCACAGTTACTTGGCATGTTACGAACTGCTGAGAAAAAATATGTCTAAAGGTGGACCAAAGCCCATTCTGATGGTCCGCAAGGACAAAGGAAAGGGAATGGCAGTGGCAAAGTACAAGGGTAAAGGTAAGCCTATACCCAAAGATCATGATGCACTGAAACCCAAAGGGGGAGTTAGCAAGGAAGGAAAATGTTTCCACTGCAATAAGACCGGACACTAGAAAAGAAATTGCCCCATTTACCTTGAAGAGGTCAAGAAGGCAAAAGAAGATGGTGCATCTGCTTTAGGTATTTATGTTATCGATGTGAATCTGTCAACATATTCTTCTTGGGTATTAGATATCAGTTGTGGTTATCACATCTGTACTTCTGTACAGGGACTGCAAAAGAGAAGGAATCTAGCTAAGGGAGACGTAGACCTACGAGTGGGAAATGGAGCAAGAGTTGCTACATTAGCTATAGGAACATACATTTTATCTTTACCTAGTGGACTTGATTTACATTTAGAAGATTATTATTTTGTGCCTAGTTTGACTAAAAACATTATTTCTATTTCTTGTTTGGACAAGATTGGATTTGAGATTATTATTAAGAATAATTGTTGTTCCTTTTATCTCGATAATGTTTTTTTTTTATGGTTCAGCACAATTGGTTAATGGCTTATATATTTTAAATCAAGAAAATGCCATTTATAACATAAATACCAAGAGATCAAAAACAAATGACTCAAATCAAACTTATCTCTGGCATTGTCGTTTAGGCCATATAAGTGAGAAACGCATATCAAGACTTCATAAAGATGGATTCTTAGATTCATTTATTTTCGAACAACTGGATGTATGTGAATCTTGCTTATTAAGGAAAATGACTAAGGCTCCTTTTAATGGTAAAAGTGAGCGAGCAAGTGATTTATTGGGATTAATACATAGTGATGTATGTGGACCAATGAACACACAAGCTAGAGGTGGATTTCAGTACTTCATCACTTTCACTGATGACTTCAGTCGATATGGTTACATTTACCTTATGCGCCATAAATCTGAGGCTATCGAAAAGTTTAAAGAATTCAAGAATGAAGTACAAAATCAACTAGGCAAGAGTATTAAATCACTTCGATCAGATCAAGGTGAAGAATACTTAAGCATAGAATTTGATGAACTCCTTAAAGAATGTGGGATTGTCTCACAACTTACTCCACCAGGTACACCACAATTGAATGGAGTTTTTGAGAGGAGAAATCGAACTTTGTTAGACATGGTTCGATCAATGATGAGTCATAGTGATCTTCCGACTTCTTTCTGGGGACATGCACTAGAAATAACCGCTTTCACTTTAAATCGTATTCCGTCTAAATCTGTTCAAAAGACACCATATGAGATATGGACTGAAAAACGTCCTAGTATGTCTTTTATGAAGATTTACGGTTGCGAAGCATATGTCAAACATCAGATGTCTACAAAGCTCGAACCCAAATCTTATAAGTGTAATTTTGTTGGATATCCCAAAGAAACTAAGGGATATTATTTATTTAACCCTCAAGAGAACAAAGTGTTTGTTGCTCGAACAGAAGTTTTTCTCGAAAGAGAATTTCTCAATAAGAAAGGAAAGGATAGAGACATTGAACTTGGAGAAGTTCAAGAACAACAAATCACTGAACCTGAGATTGAACATGTTCCACAAATTGTTAAGGAACAGTCAACAGATTTAGAAACACAATCACTGCGCAGGCCTGTGACACCCCCACCCCGGGCCGGTAGGAAAGGGGCATCACCGATCCTTGAGCACTCCGATAACCCGGCCCGGACAACGTTTTACCAACTTAACTTAACCCGAAAGTACCGATTTAGAGGTAAATTAAAACTTTTTCCTATTACTAGGCCTTTAAACCACTTAGCAACTTATATTCATTACTAAACATTCCCGAAGCCTATTGTTCAGTCAATAGTTCTATAATTCATTTATTCATTCCATATGACAATATCAATAATTCATCCATTTCATTCCATAGCATGTAATCCATTACAAAATATACATACATATTAAACATATCAAATGTGTCATCATTCTTAAGTTATACAAAACTAAGCCCCAAGCTAACGAAATGATTTACTATATACAAACCGTCTAAAGTAATCAAAATGCATGGTCTAACTAAACAAGACTAGCCACCACTAGGAGATACAAAAAGATCATACTTGGCTTGTGAAGCTTGCCGATCCGAGTGATGGAAATCCGGGACCGAGCTATTAATCGATCGACCTGAAATGTTTGGGAAGAGCGAAGGGACCGGGGGTAAGTACATAAGGTACTTAGTGAGGTAACGGAAAAATCAAAACAATACAAGACAATCCAAACATGTATCATATGCCATGACATACCAAATTCAAGTACACATATCAATTCAATGTATAACAATTCAAATACATGTGACAATCCAATATTCAATATATACCAATCCAAATACATGTAACAATCCAAGGTTCAATATATGACAATCCAATAAGTAATATGCCAATAACAATTGCATTTTCATAAGAAGTAATCATGCTTGCATTTAACTAACAATTATAGTGCAATTTAAGTTCGAGTTAATTAAATCATTACAACCACCTTGGTATTTAGCTAGAAGATGATCGAATCTCCAACCAACTGTCGCCACAATATGCACCTATAGTGCTGGTCAAACCCTCCGTCTGTCGCCAATGACCAAAAACGTACCCTCCGTCTATCGCCAATAAGGGCCAATTGCCCCGGACCGAAGTCCTACCCGATACAATGAGCTCTAGATTCTAAGGCATGCCCTCCTATCTAACTAACTAGCTACCAAGGTTGTCGATTACCAATTTAAGCATATCAATCCAATATTCAATATCATTTCAATAACACGGTCCTCATAGACCAAGCCTCTTAGGCCATTGTGCCTAGGCTCATAAGAATTCATTTCATGTCATTTCATATACATTGCATTAAACATGCCAAGCACATTTAAAATCAGAACTTTAATTGCATGGAACAAATGCATGTACGCGTACCTTGCATCCAAGCTTAAGCATGCCATTCATACCTCGGCATATGCAATGCATGGGTATGAACAAACCAAAACAATTACTTAATAAGCAATACATATTCAATCAACATGCTAACAAATAACATGGCAACAAACAAGTTTTCATAACATTTCACTCTTCCCTTAAAGATTAGCCAAGTTTGTATTAAGTCATATTTCATACCGGTTTAATCATAAACAACCAAAAATCAGAATTGGGTTAGGACCTAGTCCCAACCCCAAAGAAAGTCACACTCACAAACAATCCAAGCAAAACTCCTAAGGATTATGGATGATTGGCCCCTTGCTCCTTCTTTTGGCAAGCTCTTGCCTCAGCTCTTCCTCACTATCCAATTCTTTAGAAACCTCTAAAACACACAAAAGCACATACACATCATCAAAATACATTCGAACTACACATTTCATAATTAACAACTCTAAAACAACCAAAACAGTAAAGTTATACCCCTGGACAGATTGTACAATGCTCACTAAACTATTTTTATCTTTTGATCCACATGTCCAAAAATTGCCCACTTTACCTCGTTGAAAAGCTAACGAAACCATCTTTTGAACCATATAAAGCTTGAATTTTTCCTACGAACCCATCAATACCAGTTTTCAATTTAAAGACACAGCAGTGCTGTTTCGGGACAGCCTGGACCAATCTTTTTGTTTCTCTTATATCTCCTACTTTACAAGGGCAAACGAGGTGAGTTTTTTTTTAATTAAAGTAGACTCATCCAAGTTATAGACTGTTCAATTCCAGACCTAAATTCCTTGTACATTATTCTAGGGAATTTTTTGAAGTTACTGTCCAGAACAGGGCCTATTCTGGACAGATTTCACCTACATCACTTCTAGCTCAAAATTCATCAACCTTATCACCAATTCAACTCATCCAACACTTGTAAACTTTAGTAGGCTCAATTTCAAGCACATTTTACCTATACAAACATTTTTAATTTTGCATTTAAAAAGAGTTTTCAGCTCAATCCATGAAGCTACTAAAATATCACCTATAAGCTAGTCCAAAACACTTTACCAATTCTAACACTTCCTTTTCTTCATCTTTTCGACCGAAGCACCTACAATTTAATTTCCACACTCTTAAAACATTATCTTATGAACTAAATATTGAATTTCCAGATTCAACAAAAATAATTAAGTCCACTAATTTCTCAATTCTTACAAAACAGTCCAAAAATCACATTTATCACTTAATTTCCTAGCAACAATTTCTCATGCTTCTTTTTACCCCAAATCAGTCCACATATGAATATTTTAATCATCCTAACATCAAAATCCTTCCTAAATTTAACCATAATACAGCCCCTATAATTTCCAAACTCATGCAACTTAGTCCTTAAGCTCAAAAACTCAACAATTATTACAACATGGATTTTCCAGCAACATGCATTCAACTTCTAACTTAAAAATAAGCTAACTAAGAACATTATATTAAATTTTCAGCCATGGATTTCAAGCTAACAACCTTCAAATACATTTTTAGCTAAGCTTAGAAGAAGAAAAACACCTTATCTTGCTTGTTTGACCTCCCTAATCAAGAATCTTGCTTCAAACCTTCAAAATCTCCCTTAAAATATCACATGCAAAGCAAGCAAACTTTTTCTCTCTAAAATGCTCTCATGGCCGGCCAAAAGGAAGAAGATGACAAATAGAACTTTCTCTCTCCCACTATGACATATAATCATCATTTTCCCCTTTTCTTATTTTTTTTTAATTCAAACAAAACTTTTAATTGGGGGACAAGGGGGTGGCCGGCCAAGAGAGGTCTTGCCATGTGTGCAAGGCCTCCAATTCCTTAAAAATTTACATGCAATCTCTCCTCTTTTGAATTTTCACTTTTTGGTCCTTTTTCAAATTGGCCTCTAATTTTCAATTTCATTCAATTTAGTCACTAAATTTTGAATTTTATTAAGCTCTTATTTAATTTATTTAGTCCTTAACTTCTAGGCTATGTTTAGGATATTACAATTCTCCCCCCCTTAAGGAAAATTCGTTCTCGAATTTATACCTGAAGGAAAAAGGTATGGGTATTGCTCTCGCATAGTCGCTTCCGGTTCCCACGTAGCTTCCTCTACCTTGTGGTTTCTCCAAAGAACCTTCACGAGAGGAACAGACTTGTTTCGAAGCTTTCTGATTTCTCGGTCAAGAATCTGAACTGGTTCCTCTTCGTAAGATAAGTCTAGATTCAATTCCACATCCTCAGGTTCAAGAACGTGTGAGGGATCCGATCTATACTTTCTGAGCATTGAGACATGGAAGACATTGTGAATCCTGTCAAATTCAGCAGGGAGTGCTAATCGGTAAGCCACGGGACCAATCCTCTCAATAACCTCGAAAGGCCCGATGAAACGAGGGCTAAGCTTGCCTCTCTTTCCGAACCGAAAGATCTTCTTCCATGGTGATACTTTCAGAAAGACTTTATCTCCCACACTATGCTGAATATCCCTCCTTTTGAGATCCGCATAAGATTTTTGCCTATCAAAGGCCTGTTTCAATCTTGCATGAATAATCTTGACTTGCTCTTCAGTTTCTCGAAGCAACTGAGGCCCTAAAACTTTGCTTTCACCCAACTCGGACCAACATAAAGGAGTTCTGCACCTCCTACCATATAAAGCTTCAAACGGGGCCATTTGAATGGAAGCCTGATAGCTATTGTTATACGCGAACTCCACAAGAGGTAGGGATTTCTCCCAGTTCTTTCCGAAGTCTACAATACAAGCTCGCAACATATCCTCAAGGACCTGAATAACTCTCTCAGATTGTCCATCAGTCTGAGGATGGAAGGCTGTACTCAAACGTACTCTTGTTCCCAACGCTTCCTGTAATGATCTCCAGAATCGAGAGGTGAACTTAGAGTCTCGATCAGAGATGATAGAAGTGGGAATTCCATGCAGACGTACCACTTCACGAATATACAAATCGGCCAAAATATCTGAACTTATGTTTACTCTGATCGGGATGAAGTGAGCTGACTTAGTGAATCTGTCCACAATCACCCATATGGCATCATTCTTTCTCGGAGTTAACGGAAGACCCGTCACAAAGTCCATTGTGATCTTTTCCCATTTCCACTGAGGGATCTCGATTGGCTGCAGCAACCCAGCAGGGACTTGATGCTCAGCCTTGATTCTCTGACATGTCAAACATTTAGACACGAAGTCTGTGATGGCTGACTTCATGCCCAGCCACCAATACAATGGTTTCAAATCTTTGTACATCTTTACCGATCCAGGATGAACCAATAAAGAACTCTAGTGGGCTTCTTGGAGTATTTCCCTTTTCAATTCTTCGTCATTAGGGACACAAACCCTATCTTTGAAATACAGAATACCATTATCACGAATAGAGAAGTCCTGATTGGCCTTTGAATCAAGCTTTGACATGATAGCCTGAAGTTCAGAATCAGTTTGCTGGAGGTCTTTGATCCGAGCAATCAAAGTAGACTGAACATGAAGTTCTGACAAGAATCCTTGCCTTCGATATACTCGAAGATGAGCATTAATAGCATTAGGAGCCAGAGTTGGTTTACGACTAAGAGGATCCGCAACCACATTGGCCTTGCCGGGATGATAGTCAATAACAAGATCATAATCTTTTAATAGCTCCATCCATCTTCTTTGTCTTAAGTTAAGATCTTTCTGAGTCAGAAGATACTTGAGGCTTTTGTGATCGGTGAACAAGTAGCACCTTTCACCATACAAATAATGCCTCCAGATTTTGAGTGCAAAAACAATCGCAGCTAGCTCAAGATCATGAGTGGGATAATTAAGTTCATGGGGTTTCAACTGTCGTGAGGCATATGCCACCACTTTCCCCTCTTGCATTAAGACACATTCTAATCCCAACTGCGATGCATCACTATACACGGTGTACTCCTTCCCTGATTCTGGCTGAATAAGAATAGGGGCATGAGTAAGAGTTTGCTTGAGCTGATCAAAGCTTCTCTGTTGTTTCTCTGACCAAACGAATGGCTCATCCTTTCGGAGCAGCAATGGACGAGAATCCCTTAACGAAGCGCCTGTAATATCCGGCCAAACTGAGAAAACTTCTGATCTCACTGATATTCCTCGGAGGCCTCCAATCCAGAATGGTTTGTACCTTTCTCGCATCCACTTTGATTCCCTCTGCCGAAATGACATGGCCAAGGAATGAAACTTCCGATAGCCAGAACTCACACTTTGAGAACTTTGCAAACAACTGGCATTCTCGGAGAGTTTGCAAGACAATTCAGAGATGCTCAGAATGTTCCTCCTTATTCCGGGAGTAGACAAGTATATCATCAATGAAAACCACAACAAACTTGTCTAAATAAGGCTTGAACATGCGGTTCATGAGGTCCAAGAAAGCAGCCGGAGCATTCGTCAATCCGAATGGCATCACAAGGAACTCGAAATGACCATATCGAGTCCTGAAAGCTGTCTTAGGCACATCCTCATCCTTTATCTTCATCTGATAGTAGCCTGACCGCAAATCAATCTTTGAGAACACTGCAGCATCCTTAAGCTGATCAAACAAGTCTTCAATTCTAGGCAAAGGATACTTATTCTTGATAGTGACTTTGTTCAACTGCCTATAATCAACACAAAGTCTCATTGAGCCATCCTTCTTCTTCACAAATAAGACTGGAGCACCCCAGGGAGATGAGCTAGGTCTAATTAAACCCTTATCTTGCAGTTCCTGGAGTTGCTTCTTTAGCTCTTTCAATTCTATCGGTGCCATTCTATAGGGAGTGATGGACACCGGACTTGTCCCAGGCTGGACCTCAATTCCGAATTCCACTTCCCTGTTCGGAGGAAGACCAGGGAGTTCTTCGGGAAAAACATCAATAAACTCGGATACAACCGGAATAGTAGGCAACCCGAAGTCATACTCATCTTGTAATACCATGGCAGCAAACACTGACGTCGGTTTCTTGTCAATGAGTAAGATAGACTCCTTACCCAAACCCTGAAGGTAGAGTCTCCGATTTTGGCAATCGATCCAAGCTTCATGCATAACCAACCAGTCTAAGACCAGAACCAAGTCAAACTCACATGTCGGTAGCACAAACAAGTTAACCCGGAAAGGGACATTTCGAATTATAACAGGGGAGCTCTTACAAACAAGATTAATATTCAATAAACCTCCTATAGGGTTTGACACTACAAGACCCCTAGTGACTACCTCAGGTTTCAGACTTGCTTTTGCAACCATAGCAGAGCAAATAAAAGAATGGGTAGACCCAGAATCAATCAAAGCATATGCAGGACTCGAATTTAATTCGATCATACCTGCGATTACATCTGGAGATTCCTCATCGTCCTTTCCTTTGATGTGGTAGATCCGTGCAGGAGCCCGAGATTCCTGATGTGTGGCACTAGAAGGCTGGCCCTTATTCTTTCCCTGACTACCAGATTGAGCCTGTCTGGAACCCTTGTTTCTAGCATACGGAGAAGCATTGTCCATAGCAGAAGCTTTAGCAGGAACTTTGTTGGGATTCTGAGGACAGTTCCTGATATAGTGATCGGAAGCTCCGCACAAGTAACACAGATTCTGTTGTGTCCTACACTGACCCGGATGATGTTTCTGGCAAAACTGGCAGGCAGGATACTGAGTGCCTCTGTTAGAATTCCCCGTGCTATCCACAGAAATGACCGGGGCTGTGTGCCTAAATACTGTCTGAGGCTTCGGTATGTATCCATCTCTCTGAACAGAGGTATAGCCAGAAGGAGACTCCTTGGTCTGCTTTGACTTCTTGTTCTTCCACTGAGGCCTATCATCGGTTCTGGGTCGTTTGTCCTTCCAAGAACTACCACCCTTGCGTTTCTCGGAAGCTTTCATCTTTGCCTCTGTCGCAATGGCCCGATTCACCAAGTTCTGGAAGTCGGTAATCCCAAGGGCCGTAAACATTGGGCTCAACTCATCGTTAAGACCATCAGTGAATTTCCGACATTTTTCTTCCTCGGTCTTAATGTACTCGGAGCCATACTTATTATATTTGCAGAAATCGGCCACATACTGCTCGATCGGCCGGTTGGCTTGTTTCAGATACAAGAACTTCTTTCGGTGCTCAGCTAGATATTGCTCACTGATATATTTCTTCTTAAATTCCTCGACGAAGAATTTCCATGTAACAGCTCCCGTCGGGGCAGTCAATGTAGTGGTTTCCCACCAACTCAGAGTTTTATCGGCCAACAAGGCTATGGCACACTCTAGCTTGTGCTCGTCTGAACAATGGAGCTGCTTGGTCAGAATATGAGTAGTACGTTCTAACCAATACTCTGCATCCTCTGGTTTCTCCTCACTAACACCCGCAAATGTATAAGCTCGATACCGAGCAAGCTTATCTATCGGAGCACAACTGGGTGCATCAGGGGCAGGAGCATCTTGCTGATTCTGCTTCAGATTCACTAGAAGCTGATCGAACATCTCCTTCATGCTAAGGAGACATTCCTGCTGGACGTTCTGAACTGCCGGAATTCCCGGTTGAGGAGCAACAGGGGGCGGAGGAGGTGGAGCTTGTTGCGGAGGGTTCTGACCCATATCCACACTATCTCCGTCGGTCAAAGAGGCTGCGGGATTCGGGTCATCCACCGCCAACCTCGTATCGGACATTCTATAATTGACAAACAAACAAGAAAGAGTTTAGATCGAGCAAGCACAAGCACACTATTGTATATAACTCCTAGGTGGCATAGTTCGATCCTATATGATGCATGCGGACTCGGTTTTAGTCCTAGAATCCTAACCTAAACGCTCTGATACCAACCAAGTGTGACACCCCCACCCCGGGCCGGTAGGAAAGGGGCGTCACCGATCCTTGAGCACTCCGATAACCCGGCCCGGACAACGTTTTCCCAACTTAACTTAACCCGAAAGTACCGATTTAGAGGTAAATTAAAACTTTTTCCTATTACTAGGCCTTTAAACCACTTAGCAACTTATATTCATTACTAAACATTCCCGAAGCCTATTGTTCAGTCAATAGTTCTATAATTCATTTATTCATTCCATATGACAATATCAATAATTCATCCATTTCATTCCATAGCATGTAATCCATTACAAAATATACATACATATTAAACATATCAAATGTGTCATCATTCTTAAGTTATACAAAACTAAGCCCCAAGCTACCGAAATGATTCACTATATACAAACCGTCTAAAGTAATCAAAATGCATGGTCTAACTAAACAAGACTAGCCACCACTAGGAGATACAAAAAGATCATACTTGGCTTGTGAAGCTTGCCGATCCGAGCGATGGAAATCCGGGACCGAGCTATTAATCGATCGACCTGAAATATTTGGGAAGAGCGAAGGGACCGGGGGTAAGTACATAAGGTACTTAGTGAGGTAACGGAAAAATCAAAACAATACAAGACAATCCAAACATGTATCATATGCCATGACATACCAAATTCAAGTACACATATCAATTCAATGTATAACAATTCAAATACATGTGACAATCCAATATTCAATATATACCAATCCAAATACATGTAACAATCCAAGGTTCAATATATGACAATCCAATAAGTAATATGCCAATAACAATTGCATTTTCATAAGAAGTAATCATGCTTGCATTTAACTAACAATTATAGTGCAATTTAAGTTCGAGTTAATTAAATCATTACAACCACCTTGGTATTTAGCTAGAAGATGATCGAATCTCCAACCAACTGTCGCCACAATATGCACCTATAGTGCTGGTCAAACCCTCCTACTGTCGCCAATGACCAAAAACGTACCCTCCGTCTGTCGCCAATAAGGGCCAATTGCCCCGGACCGAAGTCCTACCCGATACAATGAGCTCTAGATTCTAAGGCATGCCCTCCTATCTAACTAACTAGCTACCAAGGTTGTCGATTACCAATTTAAGCATATCAATCCAATATTCAATATCATTTCAATAACACGGTCCTCATAGACCAAGCCTCTTAGGCCATTGTGCCTAGGCTCATAAGAATTCATTTCATGTCATTTCATATACATTGCATTAAACATGCCAAGCACATTTAAAATCAGAACTTTAATTGCATGGAACAAATGCATGTACGCGTACCTTGCATCCAAGCTTAAGCATGCCATTCATACCTCGGCATATGCAATGCATGGGTATGAACAAACCAACACAATTACTTAATAAGCAATACATATTCAATCAACATGCTAACAAATAACATGGCAACAAACAAGTTTTCATAACATTTCACTCTTCCCTTAAAGATTAGCCAAGTTTGTATTAAGTCATATTTCATACCGGTTTAATCATAAACAACCAAAAATCAGAATTGGGTTAGGACCTAGTCCCAACCCCAAAGAAAGTCACACTCACAAACAATCCAAGCAAAACTCCTAAGGATTATGGATGATTGGCCCCTTGCTCCTTCTTTTGGCAAGCTCTTGCCTCAGCTCTTCCTCACTATCCAATTCTTTAGAAACCTCTAAAACACACAAAAGCACATACAGATTATCAAAATACATTCGAACTACACATTTCATAATTAACAACTCTAAAACAACCAAAACAGTAAAGTTATACCCCTGGACAGATTGTACAATGCTCACTAAACTATTTTTATCTTTTGATCCACATGTCCAAAAATTGCCCACTTTACCTCGTTGAAAAGCTAACGAAACCATCTTTTGAACCATATAAAGCTTGAATTTTTCCTACGAACCCATCAATACCAGTTTTCAATTTAAAGACACAGCAGTGCTGTTTCGGGACAGCCTGGACCAATCTTTTTGTTTCTCTTATATCTCCTACTTTACAAGGGCAAACGAGGTGAGGTTTTTTTTTAATTGAAGTAGACTCATCCAAGTTATAGACTGTTCAATTCCAGACCTAAATTCCTTGTACATTATTCTAGGGAATTTTTTGAAGTTACTGTCCAGAACAGGGCCTATTCTGGACAGATTTCACCTACATCACTTCTAGCTCAAAATTCATCAACCTTATCACCAATTCAACTCATCCAACACTTGTAAACTTTAGTAGGCTCAATTTCAAGCACATTTTACCTATACAAACATTTTTAATTTTGCATTTAAAAAGAGTTTTCAGCTCAATCCATGAAGCTACTAAAATATCACCTATAAGCTAGTCCAAAACACTTTACCAATTCTAACACTTCCTTTTCTTCATCTTTTCGACCAAAGCACCTACAATTTAATTTCCACACTCTTAAAACATTATCTTATGAACTAAATATTGAATTTCCAGATTCAACAAAAATAATTAAGTCCACTAATTTCTCAATTCTTACAAAACAGTCCAAAAATCACATTTATCACTTAATTTCCTAGCAACAATTTCTCATGCTTCTTTTTACCCCAAATCAGTCCACATATGAATATTTTAATCATCCTAACATCAAAATCCTTCCTAAATTTAACCATAATACAGCCCCTATAATTTCCAAACTCATGCAACTTAGTCCTTAAGCTCAAAAACTCAACAATTATAACAACATGGATTTTCCAGCAACATGCATTCAACTTCTAACTTAAAAATAAGCTAACTAAGAACATTATATTAAATTTTCAGCCATGGATTTCAAGCTAACAACCTTCAAATACATTTTTAGCTAAGCTTAGAAGAAGAAAAACACCTTATCTTGCTTGTTTGACCTCCCTAATCAAGAATCTTGCTTCAAACCTTCAAAATCTCCCTTAAAATATCACATGCAAAGCAAGCAAACTTTTTCTCTCTAAAATGCTCCCATGGTCGGCCAAGAGGAAGAAGGTGGGGTGAAGAAGATGACAAATAGAACTTTCTCTCTCCCACTATGACATATAATCATCATTTTCCCCTTTTCTTATATTTTTTTAATTCAAACAAAACTTTTAATTGGGGGACAAGGTGTGGCCGGCCAAGAGAGGTCTTGCCATGTGTGCAAGGCCTCCAATTCCTTAAAAATTTACATGCAATCTCTCCTCTTTTGAATTTTCACTTTTTGGTCCTTTTTCAAATTGGCCTCTAATTTTCAATTTCATTCAATTTAGTCACTAAATTTTGAATTTTATTAAGCTCTTATTTAATTTATTTAGTCCTTAACTTCTAGGCTATGTTTAGGATATTACAAGGCCCACAAGAGAACGCCATGCACCTGAGAGATATGGATTTCTCATTACCACGCATGGAGATGTTCTCATTATGGATCAAGATGAGCCAAGAACTTATCAAGAGGCAGTATCGAGCCCAGACTCTGAGAAATGGCTTGAGGCCATGAAATCTGAGATGGAATCCATGTCATTCAACCAAGTATGGACTTTGGTTGAATCACCTGAAGGGGTAAAACCTATAGGGTGTAAATAGGTTTTCAAGAAGAAAACCGACATGGATGGAAACGTACAAACATACAAGGGGCGACTAGTCGCTAAATGTTTTCGACAAGTTCATGGTATTAACTATGACGAAACTTTCTCCCCTATAGCTATGTTTAAATCCATCCGGATCTTGCTTGCTATAGCTGCATTCCATGATTATGAAATTTGGCAAATGGACGTCAAAACCGCTTTCCTTAATGGAAAACTTGAAGAGGATGTGTATATGACACAACCAGAAGGTTTTGTCGCTCCAACAAATGCTGGAAATGTTTATAAGCTACAAAGGTCCATTTATGGACTAAAGCAAGCTTCTCGAAGCTGGAATCTTCGTCTCAATGATGCGATCAAAGAGTTTGGTTTTATCAAGAACGAAGATGAGCCTTGTGTTTACAAGAAGACTAGTGGGAGCATTGTTTCTTTCCTAATCTTGTATGTAGATGACATACTTCTTATAGGAAACGATATACCTACCTTACAGTCAGTTAAGACTTGGTTAAGTAGTTGTTTCTCTATGAAAGATTTGGGTGAGACAGCATATATCTTAGGGGTTAAAATCTATAAAGATAGATAAGGATGACTCAAGATCGCAATCTGGATTTGTGTTTTGTCGTCACACTGAGTCACTCGGTATTAGATATGTGAGTGATTGGTCTTAGTGCTAGTGGGAGATTGTTAGAGTATGCCCAAAGACCAATCATATGATGATTATATGGATACTTTTATTTACCAATTTTATTGAATAAAGGCATTGCCATTGTTGTTTTCAGATATATGTGTCACATAAACTGAGAAACAATAAGGTCCATATAATAATATATGTATTATTATTAAAAGATCCTTAGTCAAGTATTATTATGGGTATGGACAATAATAATACGCTTAAGACTAACATGTGATTAATTGATGACAATGAGTTGTCATTGACATAGAGATGTCAGAATTAATACATGAATATATTAGTAGAGAATAATATATTGGATTGACCCACTATGAGCATATATCTTGGATTATTATGTGACGGTCACGATATTGCTCATAGTGACAACTATATGTATTATCCTTAGGCTTGAGATTATTACTATCTCAACATATATTGTTTTATGTTTTGATGCAGTTAAATGTGTTTCGTAATTAGTTACACTATAAAAACTGACATTGGACATATTACGATATATGTAGTGAGATGTGAATAATCAAGATAGGATTTGTCCTTCCTACATAATAGGAAAATATATCAAAGGCCACTTGATTGAGTGAGACTAGAAATGCATGGCCATGCTTGAATATGTTGATATGAGATATCACAAATTATTCATTAAAAGTAGTCCACTCTAGATATCAAGAAACATTAAAATAGGCTATACAAGTGTGACTATTCCAAGACTTGTGCCTATTAAAGATATAAAAGGACAAAAGGATATAATACATTAAAAGAGTTGGTTCTGAATTATATTTAATCCAAGACTATTCCAAGACTTGTGCCTATTAAAAGACTTGTGCCTACAGGGTCACACCCAATGGTTGAAACGGAGCAAATATATATATAAGTATAAGTAGATTATATTTAATCTCGAATTTTAAATAAAGGATATAATTAAAGTAATTATATCCCTTTTAAATTCGAATTAAATATAGATTCTGAAATTTAAGGAAATAATTAAAGTAATTATTTCTTATAAACCAATTCAGAATCAAACTCCTTAAATTCGAATTAAATATAGATTCTGAAATTTAAGGAAATAATTAAAGTAATTATTTCCTATAAACCAATTCAGAATCAAACTCTTTAAATTCGAATTAAATATAGATTCTGAAATTTAAGGAAATAATTAAAGTAATTATTTCCTATAAACCAATTCAGAATCAAACTCTTATACCTAGGGTTACACCTATATAAAGGATCAATTGGTCTAGCAGCCATAATAGAGAATTCTGAATTCCAAACACTAGAATCACGAAAAACAGTTTTTCAAGATTTGCTCTCTCAACCGGGTGAATTGAGAAGAGGCCGAGACGATATTCGTGGAGGCTAAAGATTCGAATTGTCGAACGATCGTGATTACCGCAAATCCAGTTGTTGTTTTTGCTGTTTATCAAGGAACCCAATGTAAGTTATCGTAACTCTTCCTCTTGATTCAGGATTAAACATACATGGATCACTGGAAAGACTGTCGTAATTTTGTTCCGCTGGGCCATGGGGTGTGCCGGCGGTCCCAACACAAGCACGTTTTAATTCCAACAAAACGACAACCAAATGTTATTAAATCAAATTTTATGAGTCCAAAAATTTAATTATGGGCTTTTGAACAAAATTATACAGATTAATCTAGAATTTTAAGCTTTTTACTTTGTTAAAAGACGAACGGATTCTCCATAAAGCCCATTTAGAGAAGCACGTTTTAATTCCAACAAAACGATAACTAAATGTTATTAAATCAAATTTTATGAGTTTAAATAGTTAATTATGGGCTTTTGAACAAAATTATACAGATTAATCTAAAATTTTAAGCTTTTTACTCGGTTAAAATTCGAACGGATTCTCTATAAGGCCGATTTGGACACGCACGTTTTAATTCCAACAAAACGACAACCAAATGTTATTAAATCAAATTTTATGAGTTCAAAAATTTAATTATGGGCTTTTGAACAAAATTATACAGATTAAACTAGAATTTTAAGCTTTTTACTCGGTTAAAAGACGAACGGATTCTCCATAAAGCCCATTTAGACAAGCACGTTTTAATTCCAACAAAACGATAACTAAATATTATTAAATCAAATTTTATGAGTTTAAATAGTTAATTATGGGCTTTTGAACAAAATTATACAGATTAATCTAAAATTTTAAGCTTTTTACTCGGTTAAAATTCGAACGGATTCTCTATAAGGCCAATTTAGACAAGCACGTTTTAATCCCAACAAAACGATAACCAAATGTTATTAAATCAAATTTTATGAGTTCAAATAGTTAAATATGGGCTTTCGAACAAAATTATACAGATTAATCTCAAATTTTTAGCTTTTTACTCGGTTAAAATTCGAATAGATTCTCTATTAGGCGCATTTAGACAAGAACGTTTTAATTCCAAGAAAATGACCAGCAAATGTTATTAAATCAAATTATATGAGTTCAAATAGTTAATTATGGGCTTTCGAACAAAATTGTACTGATTAATCTAAAATTTTCAACTTTTTACTCGGTTAAAATTCGAACAGATTCTCTATAAATCCCATTTAGACAAGCACGTTTTAATCCCAATAAAACGACAAACAAATGTTATTAAATCAAATTTTATAAGTTCAAATAGTTAATTATGGGCTTTTTAACAAAATTATACAGATTAATCTCAAATTTTCAGCTTTTTACTCGGTTAAAATTTGAACGAATTCTTTATAAATCCCATTCAAACATCACGATTTAATCCCAACAAAATGACAACCAAATGTTATTAAATCAAATTTTTATGAGTTCAAAAAGTTAATTATGGGCTTTTGAACAAAATTATATAGATTGATCTCAAATTTTCAGCTTTCTACTTGGTTAAAATTTGAATGAATTCTCTATAAAGCCCATTTTGACAAGCACCTTTTAATCCCAACAAAACGAAACCTAAATGTTATTAAATCAAATTTTATGAGTTCAATAAGTTAATTATGGGCTTTTGAACAAAACTATACAGATTAATCTCAAATTTTAAGCTTTTTACTCGGTTAAAATTCGAACGGATTCTCCATAAAGTCCATTTAGGCAAGTACGTTTTAATCTCAACAAAACGATAACCAAACATTATTAAATAAAATTTTATGAGTTCAAATAGTTAATTATGTGCGATTGAACAAAATTATACGGATTAATCTCAAATTTTTAGCTTTTTAATTGATTAAAATTCAAACAGATTCTGTATAAAGGCCATTTAGACAAGAACGTTTTTATCCCATCAAAACGATAACCAAATGTTATTAAATAATTTTTTTTTGAGTTCAAATAGTTAATTATCGGCTTTTGAACAAAATTATACAGATTAATCTCAAATTTTCAACTTCTTACTCGGTTAAAATTCGAACGGATTCTCTATAAATCCCATTTAGATGTGCAAATTTTAATCACAACAAAATGATAACCAAATATTATTAAATCAAATTTTATGAGTTAAAATAGTTAATTAGGGGCTATTGAACAAAATTATACAGATTAATCTAAAATTTTCAGCTTTTTACTTGGTTAAAATTCGAACGAATTCTCTATAAACCCCATTCAGACATTCACCTTTAAATCCCAACAAAACGACAACCAAATGTTATTAAATCAAATTTTATGAGTTCAAATAGTTAATTATGGGCGATTGAACAAATTTATACAGATTAATTTCAAATTTTCAGCTTTTTACTCGGTTAAAATTCAAAAGGATTCTCTATAAAGAACATTTAGAAAAGCACGTTTTAATCCCAACAAAACGACAACCAAATGTTATGAAATCAAATTTTATGTGTTCAAAAATTTAATTATGGGCTTTTGAACAAAATTATATAGATAGATCTCAAATTTTAAGCTTTTTACTCGGTTAAAATTCGAAAGGATTCTCTATAAAGTTCATTTAGACATGCACGTTTTAATCCCAACAAAACGATAACCAAATGTTATTAAATCAAATTTTATTTGTTCAAATAGTTAATTATGGGCTTTTGAACAAAATTATATAGATTGATCTCAAATTTTTAGCTTTTTACTAGGTTAAAATTCGAACGGATTCTCTATTAGGCCGATTTAGAGATGCCTGTTTTAATCCCAACAAAATGATAACCAAACGTTATTAAATTAAATTTTATGAGTTCAAATATTTAATTATGGGCGATTGAACAAAGTTATACAGATTAATCTCAAATTTTCAGATTTCTAATCGATTAAAATTCAAACAGATTCTTTATAAAGGCCTTTTAGACATGCACCTTTTAATCCCAATAAAATGACAAACAAAGGTTATTAAATGAAATTTTATGAGTTCAAATAGTTAATTATGGGCGATTGAATAAAATTATACAGATTAATCTCAAATTTCCAGCTTTTTAATCGATTAAAATTCAAACAGATTTTGTATAAAGGCCATTTAGACAAGAACGTTTTAATCACATCAAAACGAAAACCAAATGTTATTAAATAATTTTTTTTTGAGTTCAAATAGTTAATTATCGGCTTTTGAACAAAATTATACAGATTAATCTCAAATTTTTAGCTTTTTACTCGGTTAAAATTCGAACGGATTCTCTATAAATCCATTTAGAAATGCAAATTTTAATTACAACAAAATGATAACCAAATGTTATTAAATCAAATTTTATGAGTTCAAATATTTAATTATGGGCTATTGAACAAAATTATACAGATTAATCTAAAATTTTCAACTTTTTACTCGGTTAAAATTCGAACGAATTCTCTATAAACCCCATTCAGACATTCTCGTTTAAATTGCAACAAAACGACAACCAAATGTTATTAAATCAAAATTTATGAGTTCAAATAGTTAATTATGTGCGATTGAACACATTTATACAGATTAATTTCAAATTTTCAGTATTTTACTCGGTTAAAATTCAAAAGGATTCTCTATAAAGAACATTTAGAAAAGCACATTTTAATCCCAACAAAACGACAACCAAATGTTATTAAATAAATTTTATGTGTTCAAAAATTTAATTATGGGCTTTTGAACAAAATTATATAGATTGAACTCAAATTTTAAGCTTTTTACTCGGTTAAAATTCGAACGGATTCTCTAAAAATCCCATTTAGAAATGCACATTTTAATCCCAACAAAACGATAACCAAATGTTATTAAATCAAATTTTATGAGTTCAAATAGTTAATTATGGGCTTTTGAACAAAATTATATAGATTAATCTAAAATTTTCAGCTTTTTACTTGGTTAAAATTCGAACGAATTCTCTATAAACCCCATTCAGACATTCACGTTTAAATCGTAACAAAACGACAACCAAATGTTATTAAATCAAATTTTATGAGTTCAAATAGTTAATTATGGGCGATTGAACAAATTTGTACAGATTAATTTCAAATTTACAGCATTTTACTTTGTTAAAATTCAAAAGGATTCTCTATAAAGAACATTTAGAAAAGCACGTTTTAATCCCAACAAAACGACAACCAAATGTTATGAAATCAAATTTTATGTGTTCAAAAATTTAATTATGGGCTTTTGAGCAAAATTATACAGATTAATCTAGAATTTTAAGCTTTTTACTCGGTTAAAAGACGAACGGATTCTCCATAAAGCCCATTTAGACAAGCAGGTTTTAATTCCAACAAAACGATAACTAAATGTTATTAAATCAAATTTTATGAGTTTAAATAGTTAATTATGGGCTTTTGAACAAAATTATACAGATTAATCTAAAATTTTAAGCTTTTTACTCGATAAATATTCAAACGGATTCTCTATAAGGCCCATTTAGACAAGCACGTTTTAATCCCAATAAAACGATAACCAAATGTTATTAAATCAAATTTTATGTGTTCAAATAGTTAATTATGGGCTTTTGAACCAAATTATATAGATTGATTTCAAATTTTAAACTTTTTACTCGGTTAAAATTCGAACGGATTATCTTTAAAGCCCAATTAGACATGCACGTTTTTATCCCAACAAATCGATAACCAAAAGTTATTAAATCAAATTTTATGAGTTAAAATAGTTAATTATGGGCTATTGAACTAAATTATACAGATTAATCTGAAATTTTAAGCTTTTTACTCGGTTAAAATTCGAACGGATTCTCTATAAGGCCCATTTAGACAAGCACGTTTTAATACCAACAAAACGATAACCAAATGTTATTAAATCAAATTTTATGTGTTCAAATAGTTAATTATGGGCTTTTGAACAAAATTATACAGATTAATCTAGAATTTTAAGCTTTTTACTCGGTTAAAAGACGAACGGATTCTCCATAAAGCCCATTTAGACAAGCACGTTTTAATTCCAACAAAATGATAACTAAATATTATTAAATCAAATTTTATGAGTTTAAATAGTTAATTATGGGCTTTTGAACAAAATTATACAGATTAATCTAAAATTTTAAGCTTTTTACTCGGTTAAAATTCGAACGGATTCTCTATAAGGCCAATTTAGACAAGCACGTTTTAATCCCAATAAAACGATAACCAAATGTTATTAAATCAAATTTTATGTGTTCAAATAGTTAATTATGGGCTTTCGAACAAAATTATACAGATTAATCTCAAATTTTTAGCTTTTTACTCGGTTAAAATTCGAATAGATTCTCTATTAGGCGCATTTAGACAAGAACGTTTTAATTCCAAGAAAATGACCAGCAAATGTTATTAAATCAAATTTTATGAGTTCAAATAGTTAATTATGGGCTTTCGAACAAAATTGTACAGATTAATCTAAAATTTTCAACTTTTTACTCGGTTAAAATTCGAACAGATTCTCTATAAATCCCATTTAGACAAGCACGTTTTAATCCCAACAAAACGACAAACAAATGTTATTAAATCAAATTTTATAAGTTCAAATAGTTAATTATGGGCTTTTTAACAAAATTATACAGATTAATCTCAAATTTTCAGCTTTTTACTCGGTTAAAATTTGAACGAATTCTTTATAAATCCCATTCAAACATCACGATTTAATCCCAACAAAATGACAACCAAATGTTATTAAATCAAATTTTTATGAGTTCAAAAAGTTAATTATGGGCTTTTGAACAAAATTATATAGATTGATCTCAAATTTTCAGCTTTCTACTTGGTTAAAATTCGAATGAATTCTCTATAAAGCCCATTTTGACAAGCACCTTTTAATCCCAACAAAACGAAACCTAAATGTTATTAAATCAAATTTTATGAGTTCAATAAGTTAATTATGGGCTTTTGAACAAAACTATACAGATTAATCTCAAATTTTAAGCTTTTTACTCGGTTAAAATTCGAACGGATTCTCCATAAAGTCCATTTAGGCAAGTACGTTTTAATCTCAACAAAACGATAACCAAACATTATTAAATAAAATTTTATGAGTTCAAATAGTTAATTATGTTCGATTGAACAAAATTATACGGATTAATCTCAAATTTTTAGCTTTTTAATTGATTAAAATTCAAACAGATTCTGTATAAAGGCCATTTAGACAAGAACGTTTTTATCCCATCAAAACGATAACCAAATGTTATTAAATAATTTTTTTTTGAGTTCAAATAGTTAATTATCGGCTTTTGAACAAAATTATACAGATTAATCTCAAATTTTCAACTTCTTACGCGGTTAAAATTCGAACGGATTTTCTATAAATCCCATTTAGAAATGCAAATTTTAATCACAACAAAATGATAACCAAATATTATTAAATCAAATTTTATGAGTTAAAATAGTTAACTAGGGGCTATTGAACAAAATTATACAGATTAATCTAAAATTTTTAGCTTTTTACTTGGTTAAAATTCGAACGAATTCTCTATAAACCCCATTCAGACATTCACCTTTAAATCCCAACAAAACGACAACCAAATGTTATTAAATCAAATTTTATGAGTTCAAATAGTTAATTATGGGCGATTGAACAAATTTATACAGATTAATTTCAAATTTTCAGCTTTTTACTCGGTTAAAATTCAAAAGGATTCTCTATAAAGAACATTTAGAAAAGCACGTTTTAATCCCAACAAAACGACAACCAAATGTTATGAAATCAAATTTTATGTGTTCAAAAATTTAATTATGGGCTTTTGAACAAAATTATATAGATAGATCTCAAATTTTAAGCTTTTTACTCGGTTAAAATTCGAAAGGATTCTCTATAAAGTTCATTTAGACATGCACGTTTTAATCCCAACAAAACGATAACCAAATGTTATTAAATCAAATTTTATTTGTTCAAATAGTTAATTATGGGCTTTTGAACAAAATTATATAGATTGATCTCAAATTTTTAGCTTTTTACTAGGTTAAAATTCGAACGGATTCTCTATTAGGCCGATTTAGAGATGCCTGTTTTAATCCCAACAAAATGATAACCAAACGTTATTAAATTAAATTTTATGAGTTCAAATATTTAATTATGGGCGATTGAACAAAGTTATACAGATTAATCTCAAATTTTCAGATTTTTAATCGATTAAAATTCAAACAGATTCTTTATAAAGGACTTTTAGACATGCACCTTTTAATCCCAATAAAATGACAAACAAAGGTTATTAAATCAAATTTTATGAGTTCAAATAGTTAATTATGGGCGATTGAATAAAATTATACAGATTAATCTCAAATTTCCAGCTTTTTAATCGATTAAAATTCAAACAGATTTTGTATAAAGGCCATTTAGACAAGAACGTTTCAATCCCATCAAAACGAAAACCAAATGTTATTAAATAATTTTTTTTGAGTTCAAATAGTTAATTATCGGCTTTTGAACAAAATTATACAGATTAATCTCAAATTTTTAGCTTTTTACTCGGTTAAAATTCGAACGGATTCTCTATAAATCCATTTAGAAATGCAAATTTTAATTACAACAAAATGATAACCAAATATTATTAAATCAAATTTTATGAGTTCAAATATTTAATTATGGGCTATTGAACAAAATTATACAGATTAATCTAAAATTTTCAACTTTTTACTCGGTTAAAATTCGAACGAATTCTCTATAAACCCCATTCAGACATTCTCGTTTAAATTGCAACAAAACGACAACCAAATGTTATTAAATCAAAATTTATGAGTTCAAATAGTTAATTATGGGCGATTGAACACATTTATACAGATTAATTTCAAATTTTCAGCATTTTACTCGGTTAAAATTCAAAAGGATTCTCTATAAAGAACATTTAGAAAAGCACATTTTAATCCCAACAAAACGACAACCAAATGTTATTAAATAAATTTTATGTGTTCAAAAATTTAATTATGGGCTTTTGAACAAAATTATATAGATTGATCTCAAATTTTAAGCTTTTTACTCGGTTAAAATTCGAACGGATTCTCTAAAAATCCCATTTAGAAATGCACATTTTAATCCCAACAAAACGATAACCAAATGTTATTAAATCAAATTTTATGAGTTCAAATAGTTAATTATGGGCTTTTGAACAAAATTATATAGATTAATCTAAAATTTTCAGCTTTTTACTTGGTTAAAATTAAAACGAATTCTCTATAAACCCCATTCAGACATTCACGTTTAAATCGCAACAAAACGAAAACCAAATGTTATTAAATCAAATTTTATGAGTTCAAATAGTTAATTATGGGCGATTGAACAAATTTGTACAGATTAATTTCAAATTTACAGCATTTTACTTTGTTAAAATTCAAAAGGATTCTCTATAAAGAACATTTAGAAAAGCACGTTTTAATCCCAACAAAACGACAACCAAATGTTATGAAATCAAATTTTATGTGTTCAAAAATTTAATTATGGGCTTTTGAGCAAAATTATACAGATTAATCTAGAATTTTAAGCTTTTTACTCGGTTAAAAGACGAACGGATTCTCCATAAAGCCCATTTAGACAAGCAGGTTTTAATTCCAACAAAACGATAACTAAATGTTATTAAATCAAATTTTATGAGTTTAAATAGTTAATTATGGGCTTTTGAACAAAATTATACAGATTAATCTAAAATTTTAAGCTTTTTACTCGATAAATATTCAAACGGATTCTCTATAAGGCCCATTTAGACAAGCACGTTTTAATCCCAATAAAACGATAACCAAATGTTATTAAATCAAATTTTATGTGTTCAAATAGTTAATTATGGGCTTTTGAACCAAATTATATAGATTGATTTCAAATTTTAAACTTTTTACTCGGTTAAAATTCGAACGGATTATCTTTAAAGCCCAATTAGACATGCACGTTTTTATCCCAACAAATCGATAACCAAAAGTTATTAAATCAAATTTTATGAGTTAAAATAGTTAATTATGGGCTATTGAACTAAATTATACAGATTAATCTGAAATTTTAAGCTTTTTACTCGGTTAAAATTCGAACGGATTCTCTATAAGGCCCATTTAGACAAGCACGTTTTAATACCAACAAAACGATAACCAAATGTTATTAAATCAAATTTTATGTGTTCAAATAGTTAATTATGGGCTTTTGAACAAAATTATACAGATTAATCTAGAATTTTAAGCTTTTTACTCGGTTAAAAGACGAACGGATTCTCCATAAAGCCCATTTAGACAAGCACGTTTTAATTCCAACAAAACGATAACTAAATATTATTAAATCAAATTTTATGAGTTTAAATAGTTAATTATGGGCTTTTGAACAAAATTATACAGATTAATCTAAAATTTTAAGCTTTTTACTCGGTTAAAATTCGAACGGATTCTCTATAAGGCCAATTTAGACAAGCACGTTTTAATCCCAATAAAACGATAACCAAATGTTATTAAATCAAATTTTATGTGTTCAAATAGTTAATTATGGGCTTTCGAACAAAATTATACAGATTAATCTCAAATTTTTAGCTTTTTACTCGGTTAAAATTCGAATAGATTCTCTACTAGGCGCATTTAGACAAGAACGTTTTAATTCCAAGAAAATGACCAGCAAATGTTATTAAATCAAATTTTATGAGTTCAAATAGTTAATTATGGGCTTTCGAACAAAATTGTACAGATTAATCTCAAATTTTCAGCTTTTTACTCGGTTAAAATTTGAACGAATTCTTTATAAATCCCATTCAAACATCACGATTTAATCCCAACAAAATGACAACCAAATGTTATTAAATCAAATTTTTATGAGTTCAAAAAGTTAATTATGGGCTTTTGAACAAAATTATATAGATTGATCTCAAATTTTCAGCTTTCTACTTGGTTAAAATTCGAATGAATTCTCTATAAAGCCCATTTTGACAAGCACCTTTTAATCCCAACAAAACGAAACCTAAATGTTATTAAATCAAATTTTATGAGTTCAATAAGTTAATTATGGGCTTTTGAACAAAACTATACAGATTAATCTCAAATTTTAAGCTTTTTACTCGGTTAAAATTCGAACGGATTCTCCATAAAGTCCATTTAGGCAAGTACGTTTTAATCTCAACAAAACGATAACCAAACATTATTAAATAAAATTTTATGAGTTCAAATAGTTAATTATGTTCGATTGAACAAAATTATACGGATTAATCTCAAATTTTTAGCTTTTTAATTGATTAAAATTCAAACAGATTCTGTATAAAGGCCATTTAGACAAGAACGTTTTTATCCCATCAAAACGATAACCAAATGTTATTAAATAATTTTTTTTTGAGTTCAAATAGTTAATTATCGGCTTTTGAACAAAATTATACAGATTAATCTCAAATTTTCAACTTCTTACTCGGTTAAAATTCGAACGGATTCTCTATAAATCCCATTTAGAAATGCAAATTTTAATCACAACAAAATGATAACCAAATATTATTAAATCAAATTTTATGAGTTAAAATAGTTAACTAGGGGCTATTGAACAAAATTATACAGATTAATCTAAAATTTTTAGCTTTTTACTTGGTTAAAATTCGAACGAATTCTCTATAAACCCCATTCAGACATTCACCTTTAAATCCCAACAAAACGACAACCAAATGTTATTAAATCAAATTTTATGAGTTCAAATAGTTAATTATGGGCGATTGAACAAATTTATACAGATTAATTTCAAATTTTCAGCTTTTTACTCGGTTAAAATTCAAAAGGATTCTCTATAAAGAACATTTAGAAAAGCACGTTTTAATCCCAACAAAACGACAACCAAATGTTATGAAATCAAATTTTATGTGTTCAAAAATTTAATTATGGGCTTTTGAACAAAATTATATAGATAGATCTCAAATTTTAAGCTTTTTACTCGGTTAAAATTCGAAAGGATTCTCTATAAAGTTCATTTAGACATGCACGTTTTAATCCCAACAAAACGATAACCAAATGTTATTAAATCAAATTTTATTTGTTCAAATAGTTAATTATGGGCTTTTGAACAAAATTATATAGATTGATCTCAAATTTTTAGCTTTTTACTAGGTTAAAATTCGAACGGATTCTCTATTAGGCCGATTTAGAGATGCCTGTTTTAATCCCAACAAAATGATAACCAAACGTTATTAAATTAAATTTTATGAGTTCAAATATTTAATTATGGGCGATTGAACAAAGTTATACAGATTAATCTCAAATTTTCAGATTTTTAATCGATTAAAATTCAAACAGATTCTTTATAAAGGCCTTTTAGACATGCACCTTTTAATCCCAATAAAATGACAAACAAAGGTTATTAAATCAAATTTTATGAGTTCAAATAGTTAATTATGGGCGATTGAATAAAATTATACAGATTAATCTCAAATTTCCAGCTTTTTAATCGATTAAAATTCAAACAGATTTTGTATAAAGGCCATTTAGACAAGAACGTTTTAATCCCATCAAAACGAAAACCAAATGTTATTAAATAATTTTTTTTTGAGTTCAAATAGTTAATTATCGGCTTTTGAACAAAATTATACAGATTAATCTCAAATTTTTAGCTTTTTACTCGGTTAAAATTCGAACGGATTCTCTATAAATCCATTTAGAAATGCAAATTTTAATTACAACAAAATGATAACCAAATGTTATTAAATCAAATTTTATGAGTTCAAATATTTAATTATATGCTATTGAACAAAATTATACAGATTAATCTAAAATTTTCAACTTTTTACTCGGTTAAAATTCGAACGAATTCTCTATAAACCCCATTCAGACATTCTCGTTTAAATTGCAACAAAACGACAACCAAATGTTATTAAATCAAAATTTATGAGTTCAAATAGTTAATTATGGGCGATTGAACACATTTATACAGATTAATTTCAAATTTTTAGCATTTTACTCGGTTAAAATTCAAAAGGATTCTCTATAAAGAACATTTAGAAAAGCACATTTTAATCCCAACAAAACGACAACCAAATGTTATTAAATAAATTTTATGTGTTCAAAAATTTAATTATGGGCTTTTGAACAAAATTATATAGATTGATCTCAAATTTTAAGCTTTTTACTCGGTTAAAATTCGAACGGATTCCCTAAAAATCCCACTTAGAAATGCACATTTTAATCCCAACAAAACGATAACCAAATGTTATTAAATCAAATTTTATGAGTTCAAATAGTTAATTATGGGCTTTTGAACAAAATTATATAGATTAATCTAAAATTTTCAGCTTTTTACTTGGTTAAAATTAAAACGAATTCTCTATAAACCCCATTCAGACATTCACGTTTAAATCGCAACAAAACGACAACCAAATGTTATTAAATCAAATTTTATGAGTTCAAATAGTTAATTATGGGCGATTGAACAAATTTGTACAGATTAATTTCAAATTTACAGCATTTTACTTGGTTAAAATTCAAAAGGATTCTCTATAAAGAACATTTAGAAAAGCACGTTTTAATCCCAACAAAACGACAACCAAATGTTATGAAATCAAATTTTATGTGTTCAAAAATTTAATTATGGGCTTTTGAACAAAATTATATAGATTGATCTTGTAATATCCTCGAATAGGCCTAGTTAAAGAGCTTAAAAATATAATGAAGTATTTGAAATTTAGCTAAGTCAATTGAAGTTTTAAACATTGCAAAATGGTCCTTAATAGTGAACTCTCTTGAATTGGAGCTTTGTAAGTCCATATTCGAATCGATTTGAGTTAAGTTGAAAAATTTAGAAGTGACCTAGACTTGTAAAAGAGAGTAATTGAGTTCATTGGTCACATTAGAAAAATTATACAAAGTGTTTAGATAGCTTAGATTTCAAGTTTCTTGAAATTAGACTCGAATTTCGATCGAATTTGAACTGAATTGAACCTTGATTAAATTGTAATTTATGTAAATAAAAAAAAATAATAAAATAAAATAACATGGATATTTATGCAAGTAGCCGGCCAAGTTGGAAGAAAAATCAAGTGGGCATTTATTTGCTAAAGACAAAATTTTTAATGAAGATAGAAACAAGAAGCAATCCAATCGGCTAGCCATCTTCTTTACCCATTTTCAACCGAAAACCTCCATGAACCAGCTCCAAGCTTTTCTTCAGCTCTTCTTCACCTTCATAAGAGTGAAATTTAGTGAAAATAATCAAGAAATTAGATTTAGGTAAGCCATAGAAAGCCATTGAAGCAAGTAGAAACAAGAAAGAAGCTGGAAAAGGTCTGTTTCGGTTTAAGGTAAGAACAGCAGCTTGTTCACTCAATTTCTTGGCTGATTCTTTGTAGTTTCTTGTTTCTAAAACACTTATCTATGTCTTAAGTACAATCTTGTGAAATTTCATTAGGTTTGGATAAGGTTTGATGCTTCAATTTGTTAAGAGAAACAAAACAATCCAGTAGACTGTTCAGTTTCGTACACTGAGTTTAGGCTCAATTTCGTGACCCTTATGGTCCGAGTTTGGTTAAGTGATCTTAGAGAAAGTTGTTCATTGGGTTGTTTACATGAACTTTAGCCTTTGGAATCACTCAAATCGGATTTCCAGAAGTCGATTTAGAGTCTTAGAAGTAAACTGGTACAAGCTGTCTGCATTGCTCATTTTCGAGCATTATTTTCAGCACTGAGTTTGAGTTGGCTTTAGTTCGAATTAGAGGAACTTATCTAAGTAACATTTTCTCCTTAGTGTGTATACTTAAATGTTAGAGCTTGTAATCAAGTAAATTGGACTCCTAGATATCGAATCAGCCCTTGGAAAGCAAAGGGAGGCATGCTGCCTGCATCCCCTGTGCAGGGGCAGTATGTTTGTTTGGCTCCCAAATCTTGTAGGATTTGAATATTAAGTTTCAATTTGGCATGAACACTCCTTCATGTGTCTAGATTAATTTGGAAAAGACTTTGCATCAATTGGATCACCGAGCTAAAAGATATTGGCTAATTTATGAGCATAGGTCAAGTGCTGCGTGAAACTGGAAAATGTAGTTTCAATTAAAAAAACTGTATTAATTGGATTAGAGGAAAAATATTTCGATAATGTGGTCTTCTAGATCGTGTCGTTATCTTTCCGACGATATAAAGAACTCGAAATTTCGACGTAAGGATTGTGAGATATCATTATTTTAGTGAATGGTACTTGAAAGGAATGGAAAGCTGAACTGTTTTGTAGATAAGTTTATAATTCAATGTTATAAGCTTATAAATTATTGAATCGGGTCTAATGGTGATCTATATGTGTTCTTGTATGGTTTGTAGATCGAGATAAGGATTCAAGATTGGAGGAGCAACGTGTGGGATCCTCCAGAGAACGTGAAAAAGGAGTTGTTATCCGAGAATAATTTATCTTTTGTAAATTGTGAGTGTAACTAAACCTTAGGGTTGAAAATAGTTTTCAACCGCATATAACCTGTTATGCCATGAAATTTGACTAATTACATATTTGGTAAATGAGAAGAAGGATAATAAATGAACATGTCTATTGTTTGAATTAAATACCTGCTTGATAATATGTTGAGTGCAAGCATGTAATTCTTGTATGTTGAATGATATAACATGTCATGGATATTTATGAAATGAATGCTAATGAATAAATTTTCAATGAACTTTAAATTAAAAGATTTATGGTTAAGCCCTTGGTTATTAGAGTTACCATAAGTAGCAAGGCATGCCTTAGAGTCAAACCCAGAGCTCTTCTGTTTCCCAGTACTATGGTATCGATGATACTGTACTAAGTGTTCAGTTAGATGCTTTAGTACTTCTGATATGGTACTTAGTGTACACTTCGAGAGAATGATCAGTCATTCTCTAAGGGTTGGCACGTAACATTCGCCGATCTAGATATATGTGGTTGGCATGTAACATTCGCCGATCAGACATTTGGTTGGCATGTAACATTCGCCGATCTAAATGTTTTCTGTTATGATAGTACTTTGTGTACTCTTATGGGATATTTTGTCGTATCTCATGGACTCGATTACTTAACTCTAACTTGCCAAGGCAAATGTAATATAATAAAAAGGAAATATCTTAATGAAATGAATAAATGAATTAAATGGCTTGTTGACCTAAAATGACACTAAAGCATATTGATGCTTATGTTATGTATGAAGGCTGGCAATACATATTTGATATGATATGTAATCCTTGCTATCATGTTAATGAAAAACATGCTATGATATGTATAACATGAAATTTGATTCATATCATATCTTGAAATGTTATGGTATGTTGAATGGTAACAGGATTTTGTATGCTTGATGACTTGATAGTTTTTGTATGACAAGTTATGCTGCATAATAAAACTGACTAAGGGTAAATAGAGTCATATTCACCTGATTTTAATCAGGACCATTTGTCTTTAATTCAAGATTAGAATTACAGCATAATTTGTATAGAATTTATGATTTCTTGTTGACATTGTTCAATAGTCTTAATATTGTTAGATACTGTGTGTTTGATTGATTTATGTCTCTGGTATATTGTTAAATGGATAGATTTAGGAGTTACCTCACTAAGTACTTAACCCGTACTTACGCTCCTTCTTCTCAAAACTTTCAGGTCCTGATCAGTAGCGGACTATCTTTTTGGTCATTATCGAGGCTACCATTAGCCGGTGGACATGTATGGTATTTCCTTTTGATATCTCCTAGATGGTGGCATAGATCATGTTTTGCTGTCTTCCGCTCGTGTATAGGTTTTTAGTTTGTTGTATATGTAATCTTTTGGATAACTTAATATGTAAATGAATATTGTATGTACATCAATATATATATATATTGGAGACTTGTTCTGATAATTGATGATGAAATGTTAGGACATATGAATTGGGCTGCCATTGTTATATTGGTAATTTTTACAGATTGAAGATGTAGATGGTTTGGTTAATTAAACGAACATGTCATGCCGAAAATTTAAAAGAAAAAAAAAATTTATGCTCGTTCTTGTTTGTAAAAGTCCATTGTGACGCTCCCGGCTTCCCTCGGGGTTGGGGGTGTTACATTTAGTGGTATCAGAGCTTTTAGGGATAGGATTCTAGGAACTTCCTAAAGTGCATGCATTGTTTAGTTTTGAACTATGCCACCTAGGAGTTAAATACCATATATGCTTGTGTACTACTGATCTGACCTTTGAATTGTTGATGTTTATAGAATGGCCGATTCAAGAATGGCTCAGGGTGCTGAAGACCCTGAAGGTTCCTCAAATGAGGGAAACAGTGTGGGAATGGAGAATGTACCGCCACTACCACCGCAGGAACAGGTGGAGCAAGCTCCTGCTCAAGCTCCCCCACCGCAGGGAAATCCTGTGATACTAGAGGTCCAGAGAGAATGTCTGATGAGTATGAAAGACATGTTTGATCAGCTGAGGACTAGTTTGAGACAGGAGGTAGCAGTAGCCCCTACTGAGCCTGCTAGAGCTCCAATTGACAAATTGTCTCGCTATATGGCATACCCCTTTAAGGGAGAAGTGGAGGATAAGCCAGAGGAGCCAGAAAATTGGCTAGAGATTACCACTCAGATACTGACGAAGAGGTTGCAGTGCTCGGATGAGCATAAACTGGAATGTGCAGTTGCTCTTTTGACTGATGAAGCCCTCAGTTGGTGGATCACGACTACATTGACTGCTCCAGCTGAGGCTGTTACTTGGGAGTTCTTTGTAAAAGAATTCAGAAAGAAGTATGTTAGCGAGAACTACTTGGCTGGGAGAAGGGATTACTTCTTGAATTTGAAGCAGGCTAATAAACCTGTTGAGCAGTACATTGCTGAATTCTGCAAATATTACAAGTACGCTGCGGAATTGTACAAGACGGAAGCTGAAAAATGCAGAAAGTTTACAAATGGCCTGAATGACGAGTTGGGCTCGATATTTGTAGCTCTTGGCATCAAGGATTTCCAGCATCTGGTAAATCAGGTGACTGCTACAGAGGCTCGACAGAAGGCCGCAGAAAGGAGAAAAAGTGGAAAGGATGATCGAAAGCAGAAGCGAGATGATAGATCACAGGTGTGGTCAAAGAAGACGAAACATGATCAGGGCAGTTCTACCCAGGGAAGTCACTACACTCCGAAGCCTCAGTGGGTGGATAGACGTGCAGCCCCAGTAGTGTCTATACAGAGTACGGGAAATACGGGGAAGATACCTGTCTGCCAGTTCTGTCAGAAGATTCACCCTGGCCAGTGTAGAGCTCAGATGAGATTATGTTTTGCTTGCGGGGGCGACGATCACTATATTAGGGATTGTCCCCAGAATCGTAGCCGGACAGTTACTCAGTCCAGAACTAATCAGAGCCCGATGCAGACAAGTAAGAACAGAGGCTCGAAACAAGTGCAATCTGGGTATCAAAGTAAAGGAAAGGGGCAGCAGTCCAATACTCCAACTTATCAGGAGTCTCGGGCACCAGCTAGAGTGTACCAGATCAGGGGCAGAGACGAGGAGGAGTCTCCCGATGTTATTGCAGGTATCGTTGATTTAAACTCTATTCCTGCTTATGCTTTGGTAGATTCAGGGTCTACTCATTCATTTGTTTGTGCTACTATGGCTAAAAAAGCCAAGTTGAAAGTTGAAATAGGGGTAAAGGGTCTTGTAGTATCGAACCCTATAGGAGGTCAAATGAACATAAACCGGGTATGTAAAGAGTCTCCTATCGCAATTCAGGGTATTCCTTTCCAAATTGATCTATTTGTGCTATCATCTTGTGAGTTCGACCTAGTATTGGGGTTGGATTAGTTAGCCAAACACGAAGCCTGGATCGATTGCCAGAACAGAAGATTATATCTTCAAGGCTTGGGAAAGGAATCCATTTTGCTGATTGACAATAAGCCTACTTCAATCTTTGTTGCCATGGTTATCCGAGATGAGTATGAATTCGGATTGCCAGAGATCCCTGTTGTGTCTGAGTTTCTTGACGTTTTTCCTGAAGAACTTCCTAGTCTTCCTCCCACCAGAGAAGTAGAGTTTGGGATTGAAGTCCAACCTGGGACTAATCCGGTGTCCATTACACCTTATCGAATGGCACCTATTGAACTGAAAGAGCTTAAGAAGCAGCTCTAGGAACTTCAAGAAAAAGGGTTTATACAACCTAGTTCGTCTCCCTGGGGTGCTCCCATTTTATTTGTGAAAAAGAAAGATGGCACAATGAGGCTTTGTATTGACTATAGGCAGTTGAATAAGGTCACTATTAAGAACAAGTATCCTCTGCCCAGGATTGAGGATTTGTTTGATCAGTTAAAGGATGCTGCGGTGTTTTCTAAGATTGACCTCAGGTCTGGGTATTATCAGATGAGAGTCAGAGAAGAGGATGTACCTAAGACTGCTTTCCGGACACGGTATGGTCACTTTGAGTTCTTGGTTATGTCGTTTGGCTTGACCAATGCTCCTGCAGCATTCATGGATCTAATGAATAGGGTTTTTAGGCCCTATCTTGACAGGTTTGTTGTTGTCTTCATTGACGACATTCTTGTCTATTCTCGAAGCAAGGAAGAGCATGCTGAGCATCTTAGAATTGTATTGCAGACTCTCCGAAATCGCCAATTATTTGCTAAGTTCTCCAAGTGCGAGTTTTGGCTATCAGAGGTATCATTTCTTGGTCATGTGATATCAGCTGATGGTATTAAAGTAGATGCTCGAAAAATTCAGACCATTTTGGACTGGAGGCCACCGAGGAACATCACTGAGATCCGTAGTTTCCTTGGATTGGCTGGTTATTATCGACGGTTTGTTCAGGGGTTTTCATCTATTGCTTCTCCTTTGACGAGGCTATTAAGGAAAGAAGAACCGTTTGTATGGTCTGATAAACAACAAGTAAGCTTTGATCAATTGAAGCAAGCTCTGACACATGCTCCCGTCCTTAGCCAACCAGAGTCCGGTAAGGACTTCACTGTGTATAGTGATGCATCACATCTTGGTTTGGGATGTGTACTGATGCAGGATGGGAAAGTTATTGCTTATGCTTCCCGGCAGCTAAAGCCACATGAGCTTAACTATCCTATTCACGATCTAGAGTTGGCTGCTATTGTCTTCGCTCTCAAGATCTGGAGACATTACTTATATGGTGAGAAATGTTACTTGTTCACAGATCATAGGAGCTTAAAGTATCTCCTAACTCAGAAAGATCTGAACTTGAGGCAAAGGAGATGGATGGAGCTATTGAAAGATTATGATCTCGTGATTGATTACCATCCGAGAAAGGCCAATGTGGTTGCAGACGCTCTCAGTCGCAAACCAGCATTGGGTAAGTGAATTTGAATTTAAGTTGTCTTGAAAGCTATATGAAAATGAACATGTTTAATCCTTGAATTCTTGTTTACAGCTCCTAATGCCATCAATGCTCATCTTCGGGTGTACCGGGAACATGGAACATTTTCTGAGCTTCATATTGAATCAACCCTGGTCTCTAGAATCAGAGATCTTCAGAAGACTGATTCTGAGCTCCAAGTTATAGTTTCAAAGCTTGATGAAAAAGCTAAAATTGGGTTTTCCTTGCATTCCAATGGAATGCTATATTTCCGAGACCGGATTTGTGTCCCTAATGACGATGTATTGAAAATGGACATATTGCAAGAAGCCCATCAGAGTTCTTTTTCGATTCATCCTGGATCGATAAAGATGTATAAAGATTTGAAATCCTTGTATTGGTGGCCGGGCATGAAAGCTGCCATCACGGACTTTGTCTCGAGATGTTTGACCTGTCAGAGGATCAAAGCAGAACATCAAGTGCCTGCTGGTCTACTTCAGCCCATTGAGTTTCCTCAGTGGAAATGGGACAGAGTTACCATGGATTTCGTCACGGGTCTTCCGGTTACGCCAAAGAAGAATGACTCAGTCTGGGTTATAGTTGACAGACTGACGAAGTCGACTCATTTTATTCCAGTTCGAAAGAACATGAATTCGGAGACTTTGGCTGAATTGTATATTAGAGAGATAGTCAGATTGCATGGTGTTCCTTCTGCTATTATATCAGATAGAGATCCAAATTTCACAGCTCGATTTTGGAAATCATTGCAGAATGCTCTTGGCACGAAAATGCATCTCAGCACTGCATTTCATCCACAGACAGATGGCCAGTCTGAACGGGTGATTCAGGTGCTTGAGGACATGTTACGAGCTTGTGTAGTAGATTTTGGTAAGAACTGGGAGAAATCTATACCATTAGTGGAGTTTGCCTACAACAACAGCTATCAGGCTTCGATTCAAATGGCACCATTTGAGGCCTTGTATGGTAGGCGATGTAGAACTCCATTATGCTGGTCTGAATTGGGGGAAAATAAAGTATTGGGACCCCAGATGCTCAGGGAAACTGAGGAACAGGTTCAGATGATTCGTGAAAGATTGAAACAAGCCTTTGATAGGCAAAAGTCCTATGCAGACTTGAAAAGACGAGACATCCAATATGATATTGGAGACAAGGTTTTCCTAAAAGTGTCACCTTGGAAAAAAGTTTTCCGATTTGGCAAGAAAGGGAAACTCAGTCCCAGATTCATTGGACCTTTCGAGGTGATTGAGAGAGTTGGTCCCGTGGCTTATCGACTTGCACTTCCTTGCGAGTTTGATAAGATCCATAATGTATTTCATGTTTCCATGCTCAGAAGGTATCGTTCCGATCCTTCTCATGTTCTTGAGCCAGAAGAAGTAGAACTGAATCCCGATTTGACTTATGAAGAAGAGCCTATTAAGATTCTGGATCGGGAAGTGAAAAGACTTCGAAACAAAAATGTTCCCTTGGTAAAAGTACTATGGAGAAATCATAGAATTGAAGAGGCGACTTGGGAACTCGAGGATACTATGAGGAAGCAATATCCGCACCTCTTCCCTTCAGGTAAAAATTCGAGGACGAATTTATTTTAAGGGGGGAGAATTGTAATATCCTCGAATAGGCCTAGTTAAAGAGCTTAAAAATATAATGAAGTATTTGAAATTTAGCTAAGTCAATTGAAGTTTTAAACATTGCAAAATGGTCCTTAATAGTGAACTCTCTTGAATTGGAGCTTTGTAAGTCCATATTCGAATCGATTTGAGTTAAGTTGAAAAATTTAGAAGTGACCTAGACTTGTAAAAGAGAGTAATTGAGTTCATTGGTCACATTAGAAAAATTATACAAAGTGTTTAGATAGCTTAGATTTCAAGTTTCTTGAAATTAGACTCGAATTTCGATCGAATTTGAACTGAATTGAACCTTGATTAAATTGTAATTTATGTAAATAAAAAAAAATAAATAAATAAAATAACATGGATATTTATGCAAGTAGCCGGCCAAGTTGGAAGAAAAATCAAGTGGGCATTTATTTGCTAAAGACAAAATTTTTAATGAAGATAGAAACAAGAAGCAATCCAATCGGCTAGCCATCTTCTTTACCCATTTTCAACCGAAAACCTCCATGAACCAGCTCCAAGCTTTTCTTCAGCTCTTCTTCACCTTCATAAGAGTGAAATTTAGTGAAAATAATCAAGAAATTAGATTTAGGTAAGCCATAGAAAGCCATTGAAGCAAGTAGAAACAAGAAAGAAGCTGGAAAAGGTCTGTTTCGGTTTAAGGTAAGAACAGCAGCTTGTTCACTCAATTTCTTGGCTGATTCTTTGTAGTTTCTTGTTTCTAAAACACTTATCTATGTCTTAAGTACAAGCTTGTGAAATTTCATTAGGTTTGGATAAGGTTTGATGCTTCAATTTGTTAAGAGAAACAAAACAATCCAGTAGACTGTTCAGTTTCGTACACTGAGTTTAGGCTCAATTTCGTGACCCTTATGGTCCGAGTTTGGTTAAGTGATCTTAGATAAAGTTGTTCATTGGGTTGTTTACATGAACTTTAGCCTTTGGAATCACTCAAATCGGATTTCCAGAAGTCGATTTAGAGTCTTAGAAGTAAACTGGTACAAGCTGTCTGCATTGCTCATTTTCGAGCATTATTTTCAGCACTGAGTTTGAGTTGGCTTTAGTTCGAATTAGAGGAACTTATCTAAGTAACATTTTCTCCTTAGTGTGTATACTTAAATGTTAGAGCTTGTAATCAAGTAAATTGGACTCCTAGATATCGAATCAGCCCTTGGAAAGCAAAGGGAGGCATGCTGCCTGCATCCCCTGTGCAGGGGCAGTATGTTTGTTTGGCTCCCAAATCTTGTAGGATTTGAATATTAAGTTTAAATTTGGCATGAACACTCCTTCATGTGTCTAGATTAATTTGGAAAAGACTTTGCATCAATTGGATCACCGAGCTAAAAGATATTGGCTAATTTATGAGCATAGGTCAAGTGCTGCGTGAAACTGGAAAATATAGTTTCAATTAAAAAAACTGTATTAATTGGATTAGACGAAAAATATTTCGATAATGTGGTCTTCTAGATCGTGTCGTTATCTTTCCGACGATATAAAGAACTCGAAATTTCGACGTAAGGATTGTGAGATATCATTATTTTAGTGAATGGTACTTGAAAGGAATGGAAAGCTGAACTGTTTTGTAGATAAATTTATAATTCAATGTTATAAGCTTATAAATTATTGAATCGGGTCTAATGGTGATCTATATGTGTTCTTGTATGGTTTGTAGATCGAGATAAGGATTCAAGATTGGAGGAGCAACGTGTGGGATCCTCCAGAGAACGTGAAAAAGGAGTTGTTATCCGAGAATAATTTATCTTTTGTAAATTGTGAGTGTAACTAAACCTTAGGGTTGAAAATAGTTTTCAACCGCATATAACCTGTTATGCCATGAAATTTGACTAATTACATATTTGGTAAATGAGAAGAAGGATAATAAATGAACATGTCTATTGTTTGAATTAAATACCTGCTTGATAATATGTTGAGTGCAAGCATGTAATTCTTGTATGTTGAATGATATAACATGTCATGGATATTTATGAAATGAATGCTAATGAATAAATTTTCAATGAACTTTAAATTAAAAGATTTATGGTTAAGCCCTTGGTTATTAGAGTTACCATAAGTAGCAAGGCATGCCTTAGAGTCAAACCCAGAGCTCTTCTGTTTCCCAGTACTATGGTATCGATGATACTGTACTAAGTGTTCAGTTAGATGCTTTAGTACTTCTGATATGGTACTTAGTGTACACTTCGAGAGAATGATCAGTCATTCTCTAAGGGTTGGCACGTAACATTCGCCGATCTAGATATATGTGGTTGGCATGTAACATTCGCCGATCAGACATTTGGTTGGCATGTAACATTCGCCGATCTAAATGTTTTCTGTTATGATAGTACTTTGTGTACTCTTATGGGATATTTTGTCGTATCTCATGGACTCGATTACTTAACTCTAACTTGCCAAGGCAAATGTAATATAATAAAAAGGAAATATCTTAATGAAATGAATAAATGAATTAAATGGCTTGTTGACCTAAAATGACACTAAAGCATATTGATGCTTATGTTATGTATGAAGGCTGGCAATACATATTTGATATGATATGTAATCCTTGCTATCATGTTAATGAAAAACATGTTATGATATGTATAACATGAAATTTGATTCATATCATATCTTGAAATGTTATGGTATGTTGAATGGTAACAGGATTTTGTATGCTTGATGACTTGATAGTTTTTGTATGACAAGTTATGCTGCTTAATAAAACTGACTAAGGGTAAATAGAGTCATATTCACCTGATTTTAATCAGGACCATTTGTCTTTAATTCAAGATTAGAATTACAGCATAATTTGTATAGAATTTATGATTTCTTGTTGACATTGTTCAATAGTCTTAATATTGTTAGATACTGTGTGTTTGATTGATTTATGTCTCTGGTATATTGTTAAATGGATAGATTTAGGAGTTACCTCACTAAGTACTTAACCCGTACTTACGCTCCTTCTTCTCAAAACTTTCAGGTCCTGATCAGTAGCGGACTATCTTTTTGGTCATTATCGAGGCTACCATTAGCCGGTGGACATGTATGGTATTTCCTTTTGATATCTCCTAGATGGTGGCATAGATCATGTTTTGCTGTCTTCCGCTCGTGTATAGGTTTTTAGTTTGTTGTATATGTAATCTTTTGGATAACTTAATATGTAAATGAATATTGTATGTACATCAATATATATATATATTGGAGACTTGTTCTGATAATTGATGATGAAATGTTAGGACATATGAATTGGGCTGCCATTGTTATATTGGTAATTTTTACAGATTGAAGATGTAGATGGTTTGGTTAATTAAACGAACATGTCATGCCGAAAATTTAAAAGAAAAAAAAAATTTATGCTCGTTCTTGTTTGTAAAAGTCCATTGTGACGCTCCCGGCTTCCCTCGGGGTTGGGGGTGTTACAGATCTCAAATTTTAAGCTTTTTACTCGGTTAAAATTCGAATGGATTCTCTATAAATCCCATTTAGAAATGCAAATTTTAATCACAACAAAATGATAACCAAATGTTATTAAATCAAATTTTATGAGTTTAAATAGTTAATTATGGGCTTTTGAACAAAATTATACAGATTAATCTAAAATTTTAAGCTTTTTACTCGATAAATATTCAAACGGATTCTCTATAAGGCCCATTTAGACAAGCACGTTTTAATCCCAATAAAACGATAACCAAATGTTATTAAATCAAATTTTATGTGTTCAAATAGTTAATTATGGGCTTTTGAACCAAATTATATAGATTGATTTCAAATTTTAAACTTTTTACTTGGTTAAAATTCGAACGGATTATCTTTAAAGCCCAATTAGACATGCACGTTTTTATCCCAACAAATCGATAACCAAAAGTTATTAAATCAAATTTTATGAGTTAAAATAGTTAATTATGGGCTATTGAACTAAATTATACAGATTAATCTGAAATTTTAAGCTTTTTACTCGGTTAAAATTCGAACGGATTCTCTATAAGACCCATTTAGACAAGCACGTTTTAATACCAACAAAACGATAACCAAATGTTATTAAATCAAATTTTATGTGTTCAAATAGTTAATTATGGGCTTTTGAACAAAATTATACAGATTAATCTAGAATTTTAAGCTTTTTACTCGGTTAAAAGACGAACGGATTCTCCATAAAGCCCATTTAGACAAGCACGTTTTAATTCCAACAAAACGATAACTAAATATTATTAAATCAAATTTTATGAGTTTAAATAGTTAATTATGGGCTTTTGAACAAAATTATACAGATTAATCTAAAATTTTAAGCTTTTTACTCGGTTAAAATTCGAACGGATTCTCTATAAGGCCAATTTAGACAAGCACGTTTTAATCTCAACAAAACGATAACCAAATGTTATTAAATCAAATTTTATGAGTTCAAATAGTTATATATGGGCTTTCGAACAAAATTATACAGATTAATCTCAAATTTTCAGCTTTTTACTCGGTTAAAATTCGAATAGATTCTCTATTAGGCCCATTTAGACAAGAACGTTTTAATTCCAAGAAAATGACCAGCAAATGTTATTAAATCAAATTTTATGAGTTCAAATAGTTAATTATGGGCTTTCGAACAAAATTGTACAGATTAATCTAAAATTTTCAACTTTTTACTCGGTTAAAATTCGAACAGATTCTCTATAAATCCCATTTAGACAAGCACGTTTTAATCCCAACAAAACGACAAACTAATGTTATTAAATCAAATTTTATAAGTTCAAATAGTTAATTATGGGCTTTTTAACAAAATTATACAGATTAATCTCAAATTTTCAGCTTTTTACTCGGTTAAAATTTGAACGAATTCTTTATAAATCCCATTCAAACATCACGATTTAATCCCAACAAAATGACAACCAAATGTTATTAAATCAAATTTTTATGAGTTCAAAAAGTTAATTATGGGCTTTTGAACAAAATTATATAGATTGATCTCAAATTTTCAGCTTTTTACTTGGTTAAAATTCGAATGAATTCTCTATAAAGCCCATTTTGACAAGCACCTTTTAATCCCAACAAAACGAAAACTAAATGTTATTAAATCAAATTTTATGAGTTCAATAAGTTAATTATGGGCTTTTGAACAAAACTATACAGATTAATCTCAAATTTTAAGCTTTTTACTCGGTTAAAATTCGAACGGATTCTCCATAAAGTCCATTTAGGCAAGTACGTTTTAATCTCAACAAAACGATAACCAAACATTATTAAATAAAATTTTATGAGTTCAAATAGTTAATTATGTTCGATTGAACAAAATTATACGGATTAATCTCAAATTTTTAGCTTTTTAATTGATTAAAATTCAAACAGATTCTGTATAAAGGCCATTTAGACAAGAACGTTTTTATCCCATCAAAACGATAACCAAATGTTATTAAATAATTTTTTTTTGAGTTCAAATAGTTAATTATCGGCTTTTGAACAAAATTATACAGATTAATCTCAAATTTTCAACTTCTTACTCGGTTAAAATTCGAACGGATTCTCTATAAATCCCATTTAGAAATGCAAATTTTAATCACAACAAAATGATAACCAAATATTATTAAATCAAATTTTATGAGTTAAAATAGTTAACTAGGGGCTATTGAACAAAATTATACAGATTAATCTAAAATTTTTAGCTTTTTACTTGGTTAAAATTCGAACGAATTCTCTATAAACCCCATTCAGACATTCACCTTTAAATCCCAACAAAACGACAACCAAATGTTATTAAATCAAATTTTATGAGTTCAAATAGTTAATTATGGGCGATTGAACAAATTTATACAGATTAATTTCAAATTTTCAGCTTTTTACTCGGTTAAAATTCAAAAGGATTCTCTATAAAGAACATTTAGAAAAGCACGTTTTAATCCCAACAAAACGACAACCAAATGTTATGAAATCAAATTTTATGTGTTCAAAAATTTAATTATGGGCTTTTGAACAAAATTATATAGATAGATCTCAAATTTTAAGCTTTTTACTCGGTTAAAATTCGAAAGGATTCTCTATAAAGTTCATTTAGACATGCACGTTTTAATCCCAACAAAACGATAACCAAATGTTATTAAATCAAATTTTATTTGTTCAAATAGTTAATTATGGGCTTTTGAACAAAATTATATAGATTGATCTCAAATTTTTAGCTTTTTACTAGGTTAAAATTCGAACGGATTCTCTATTAGGCCGATTTAGAGATGCCTGTTTTAATCCCAACAAAATGATAACCAAACGTTATTAAATTAAATTTTATGAGTTCAAATATTTAATTATGGGCGATTGAACAAAGTTATACAGATTAATCTCAAATTTTCAGATTTTTAATCGATTAAAATTCAAACAGATTCTTTATAAAGGCCTTTTAGACATGCGCCTTTTAATCCCAATAAAATGACAAACAAAGGTTATTAAATCAAATTTTATGAGTTCAAATAGTTAATTATGGGCGATTGAATAAAATTATACAGATTAATCTCAAATTTCCAGCTTTTTAATCGATTAAAATTCAAACAGATTTTGTATAAAGGCCATTTAGACAAGAACGTTTTAATCCCATCAAAACGAAAACCAAATGTTATTAAATAATTTTTTTTTGAGTTCAAATAGTTAATTATCGGCTTTTGAACAAAATTATACAGATTAATCTCAAATTTTTAGCTTTTTACTCGGTTAAAATTTGAACGGATTCTCTATAAATCCATTTAGAAATGCAAATTTTAATTACAACAAAATGATAACCAAATGTTATTAAATCAAATTTTATGAGTTCAAATATTTAATTATGGGCTATTGAACAAAATTATACAGATTAATCTAAAATTTTCAACTTTTTACTCGGTTAAAATTCGAACAAATTCTCTATAAACCCCATTCAGACATTCTCGTTTAAATTGCAACAAAACGACAACCAAATGTTATTAAATCAAAATTTATGAGTTCAAATAGTTAATTATGGGCGATTGAACACATTTATACAGATTAATTTCAAATTTTCAGCATTTTACTCGGTTAAAATTCAAAAGGATTCTCTATAAAGAACATTTAGAAAAGCACATTTTAATCCCAACAAAACGACAACCAAATGTTATTAAATAAATTTTATGTGTTCAAAAATTTAATTATGGGCTTTTGAACAAAATTATATAGATTGATCTCAAATTTTAAGCTTTTTACTCGGTTAAAATTCGAACGGATTCTCTAAAAATCCCATTTAGAAATGCACATTTTAATCCCAACAAAACGATAACCAAATGTTATTAAATCAAATTTTATGAGTTCAAATTGTTAATTATGGGCTTTTGAACAAAATTATATAGATTAATCTAAAATTTTCAGCTTTTTACTTGGTTAAAATTCGAACGAATTCTCTATAAACCCCATTCAGACATTCACGTTTAAATCGCAACAAAACGACAACCAAATGTTATTAAATCAAATTTTATGAGTTCAAATAGTTAATTATGGGCGATTGAACAAATTTGTACAGATTAATTTCAAATTTACAGCATTTTACTTGGTTAAAATTCAAAAGGATTCTCTATAAAGAACATTTAGAAAAGCACATTTTAATCCCAACAAAACGACAACCAAATGTTATGAAATCAAATTTTATGAGTTCAAAAATTTAATTATGGGCTTTTGAACAAAATTATATAGATTGATCTCAAATTTTAAGCTTTTTACTCGGTTAAAATTCGAATGGATTATCTATAAATCCCATATAGAAATGCAAATTTTAATCACAACAAAATGATAACCAAATGTTATTAAATCAAATTTTATGAGTTTAAATAGTTAATTATGGGCTTTTGAACAAAATTATACAGATTAATCTAAAATTTTAAGCTTTTTACTCGATAAATATTCAAACGGATTCTCTATAAGGCCCATTTAGACAAGCACGTTTTAATCCCAATAAAACGATAACCAAATGTTATTAAATCAAATTTTATGTATTCAAATAGTTAATTATGGGCTTTTGAACCAAATTATATAGATTGATTTCAAATTTTAAACTTTTTACTCGGTTAAAATTCGAACGGATTATCTTTAAAGCCCAATTAGACAAGCACGTTTTAATTCCAACAAAACGATAACCAAAAGTTATTAAATCAAACTTTATGAGTTAAAATAGTTAATTATGGGCTATTGAACTAAATTATACAGATTAATCTGAAAATTTAAGCTTTTTACTCGGTTAAAATTCGAACGGATTCTCTATAAGGCCCATTTAGACAAGCACGTTTTAATTCCAACAAAACGATAACCAAATGTTATTAAATCAATTTTTATGAGTTCAAAAATTTAATTATGGGCTTTTGAACAAAATTATACAGATTAATCTAGAATTTTAAGCTTTTTACTCGGATAAAAGACGAACGGATTCTCCATAAAGCCCATTTAGACAAGCAGGTTTTAATTCCAACAAAACGATAACTAAATGTTATTAAATCAAATTTTATGAGTTTAAATAGTTAATTATGGGCTTTTGAACAAAATTATACAGATTAATCTAAAATTTTAAGCTTTTTACTCGATAAATATTCAAACGGATTCTCTATAAGGCCCATTTAGACAAGCACGTTTTAATCCCAATAAAACGATAACCAAATGTTATTAAATCAAATTTTATGTGTTCAAATAGTTAATTATGGGCTTTTGAACCAAATTATATAGATTGATTTCAAATTTTAAACTTTTTACTCGGTTAAAATTCGAACGGATTATCTTTAAAGCCCAATTAGACATGCACGTTTTTATCCCAACAAATCGATAACCAAAAGTTATTAAATCAAATTTTATGAGTTAAAATAGTTAATTATGGGCTATTGAACTAAATTATACAGATTAATCTGAAATTTTAAGCTTTTTACTCGGTTAAAATTCGAACGGATTCTCTATAAGGCCCATTTAGACAAGCACGTTTTAATACCAACAAAACGATAACCAAATGTTATTAAATAAAATTTTATGTGTTCAAATAGTTAATTATGGGCTTTTGAACAAAATTATACAGATTAATCTAGAATTTTAAGCTTTTTACTCGGTTAAAAGACGAACGGATTCTCCATAAAGCCCATTTAGACAAGCACGTTTTAATTCCAACAAAACGATAACTAAATATTATTAAATCAAATTTTATGAGTTTAAATAGTTAATTATGGGCTTTTGAACAAAATTATACAGATTAATCTAAAATTTTAAGCTTTTTACTCGGTTAAAATTCAAACGGATTCTCTATAAGGCCAATTTAGACAAGCACGTTTTAATCCCAACAAAACGATAACCAAATGTTATTAAATCAAATTTTATGAGTTCAAATAGTTAAATATGGGCTTTCGAACAAAATTATACAGATTAATCTCAAATTTTTAGCTTTTTACTCGGTTAAAATTCGAATAGATTCTCTATAAGGCCCATTTAGACAAGAACGTTTTAATTCCAAGAAAATGACCAGCAAATGTTATTAAATCAAATTTTATGAGTTCAAATAGTTAATTATGGGCTTTCGAACAAAATTGTACAGATTAATCTAAAATTTTCAACTTTTTACTCGGTTAAAATTCGAACAGATTCTCTATAAATCCCATTTAGACAAGCACGTTTTAATCCCAACAAAACGACAAACAAATGTTATTAAATCAAATTTTATAAGTTCAAATAGTTAATTATGGCCTTTTTAACAAAATTATACAGATTAATCTCAAATTTTTAGCTTTTTACTCGGTTAAAATTTGAACGAATTCTTTATAAATCCCATTCAAACATCACGATTTAATCCCAACAAAATGACAACCAAATGTTATTAAATCAAATTTTTATGAGTTCAAAAAGTTAATTATGGGCTTTTGAACAAAATTATATAGATTGATCTCAAATTTTCAGCTTTTTACTTGGTTAAAATTCGAATGAATTCTCTATAAAGCCCATTTTGACAAGCACCTTTTAATCCCAACAAAACGAAAACTAAATGTTATTAAATCAAATTTTATGAGTTCAATAAGTTAATTATGGGCTTTTGAACAAAACTATACAGATTAATCTCAAATTTTAAGCTTTTTACTCGGTTAAAATTCGAACGGATTCTCCATAAAGTCCATTTAGGCAAGTACGTTTTAATCTCAACAAAACGATAACCAAACATTATTAAATAAAATTTTATGAGTTCAAATAGTTAATTATGTTCGATTGAACAAAATTATACGGATTAATCTCAAATTTTTATCTTTTTAATTGATTAAAATTCAAACAGATTCTGTATAAAGGCCATTTAGACAAGAATGTTTTTATCCCATCAAAACGATAACCAAATGTTATTAAATAATTTTTTTTTGAGTTCAAATAGTTAATTATCGGCTTTTGAACAAAATTATACAGATTAATCTCAAATTTTCAACTTCTTACTCGGTTAAAATTCGAACGGATTCTCTATAAATCCCATTTAGAAATGCAAATTTTAATCACAACAAAATGATAACCAAATATTATTAAATCAAATTTTATGAGTTAAAATAGTTAATTAGGGGCTATTGAACAAAATTATACAGATTAATCTAAAATTTTTAGCTTTTTACTTGGTTAAAATTCGAACGAATTCTCTATAAACCCCATTCAGACATTCACCTTTAAATCCCAACAAAACGACAACCAAATGTTATTAAATCAAATTTTATGAGTTCAAATAGTTAATTATGGGCGATTGAACAAATTTATACAGATTAATTTCAAATTTTCAGCTTTTTACTCGGTTAAAATTCAAAAGGATTCTCTATAAAGAACATTTAGAAAAGCACGTTTTAATCCCAACAAAACGACAACCAAATGTTATGAAATCAAATTTTATGTGTTCAAAAATTTAATTATGGGCTTTTGAACAAAATTATATAGATAGATCTCAAATTTTAAGCTTTTTACTCGGTTAAAATTCGAAAGGATTCTCTATAAAGTTCATTTAGACATGCACGTTTTAATCCCAACAAAACGATAACCAAATGTTATTAAATCAAATTTTATTTGTTCAAATAGTTAATTATGGGCTTTTGAACAAAATTATATAGATCGATCTCAAATTTTTAGCTTTTTACTAGGTTAAAATTCGAACGGATTCTCTATTAGGCCGATTTAGAGATGCCTGTTTTAATCCCAACAAAATGATAACCAAACGTTATTAAATTAAATTTTATGAGTTCAAATATTTAATTATGGGCGATTGAACAAAGTTATACAGATTAATCTCAAATTTTCAGATTTTTAATCGATTAAAATTCAAACAGATTCTTTATAAAGGACTTTTAGACATGCACCTTTTAATCCCAATAAAATGACAAACAAAGGTTATTAAATCAAATTTTATGAGTTCAAATAGTTAATTATGGGCGATTGAATAAAATTATACAGATTAATCTCAAATTTCCAGCTTTTTAATCGATTAAAATTCAAACAGATTTTGTATAAAGGCCATTTAGACAAGAACGTTTTAATCCCATCAAAACGAAAACCAAATGTTATTAAATAATTTTTTTTTGAGTTCAAATAGTTAATTATCAGCTTTTGAACAAAATTATACAGATTAATCTCAAATTTTTAGCTTTTTACTCGGTTAAAATTCGAACGGATTCTCTATAAATCCATTTAGAAATGCAAATTTTAATTACAACAAAATGATAACCAAATGTTATTAAATCAAATTTTATGAGTTCAAATATTTAATTATGGGCTATTGAACAAAATTATACAGATTAATCTAAAATTTTCAACTTTTTACTTGGTTAAAATTCGAACGAATTCTCTATAAACCCCATTCAGACATTCTCGTTTAAATTGCAACAAAACGACAACCAAATGTTATTAAATCAAAATTTATGAGTTCAAATAGTTAATTATGGGCGATTGAACACATTTATACAGATTAATTTCAAATTTTCAGCATTTTACTCGGTTAAAATTCAAAAGGATTCTCTATAAAGAACATTTAGAAAAGCACATTTTAATCCCAACAAAACGACAACCAAATGTTATTAAATAAATTTTATGTGTTCAAAAATTTAATTATGGGCTTTTGAACAAAATTATATAGATTGATCTCAAATTTTAAGCTTTTTACTCGGTTAAAATTCGAACGGATTCTCTAAAAATCCCATTTAGAAATGCACATTTTAATCCCAACAAAACGATAACCAAATGTTATTAAATCAACTTTTATGAGTTCAAATAGTTAATTATGGGCTCTTGAACAAAATTATATAGATTAATCTAAAATTTTTAGCTTTTTACTTGGTTAAAATTCGAACGAATTCTCTATAAACCCCATTCAGACATTCACGTTTAAATCGCAACAAAACGACAACCAAATGTTATTAAATCAAATTTTATGAGTTCAAATAGTTAATTATAGGCGATTGAACAAATTTGTACAGATTAATTTCAAATTTTCAGCATTTTACTTGGTTAAAATTCAAAAGGATTCTCTATAAAGAACATTTAGAAAAGCACGTTTTAATCCCAACAAAACGACAACCAAATGTTATGAAATCAAATTTTATGTGTTCAAAAATTTAATTATGGGCTTTTGAACAAAATTATATAGATTGATCTCAAATTTTAAGCTTTTTACTCGGTTAAAATTCGAATGGATTCTCTATAAATCCCATTTAGAAATGCAAATTTTAATCACAACAAAATGATAACCAAATGTTATTAAATCAAATTTTATGAGTTCAAATAGTTAATTATGGGCTATTGAACAAAATTATACAGATTAATATAAAATTTTTAGCTTTTTACTAGGTTAAAATTTGAACAGATTCTCTATAAGGCCGATTTAGAGAAGCACGTTTTAATCCCAACAAAACGACAACCAAATGTTATTAAATCAAATTTTATGAGTTTAAATAGTTAATTATGGGCGATTGAACAAATTTATACAGATTAATTTCAAATTTTTAGCATTTTACTCGTTTAAAATTCAAAAGGATTCTCTATAAAGAACATTTAGAAAAGCACGTTTTAATCCCAACAAAACGACAACCAATGTTATTAAATCAAATTTTATGTGTTCAAAAATTTAATTATGGGCTTTTGAACAAAATTATATAGATTAATCTCAAATTTTAAGCTTTTTACTCGGTTAAAATTCGAACAGGCTCTCTATAAATCCCATTTAGAAATGTAAATTTTAATCACAACAAAATGATAACCAAATGTTATTAAATCAAATTTTATGAGTTAAAATAGTTAATTATGGGCTATTGAACAAAATTATACAGATTAATCTAAACTTTTCAGCTTTTTACTTGGTTAAAATTCGAACGAATTCTCTATAAACCCCATTCAGACATTCACGTTTAAATTGCAACAAAACAAAAACCAAATATTATTAAATCAAATTTTATGAGTTCAAATAGTTAATTATGGGCGATTGAACAAATTTATGCAGATTAATTTCAAATTTTTAGCTTTTTACTCGGTTAAAATTTAAAAGGATTCTCTATAAAGAACATTTAGAAAAGCACGTTTTAATCCCAATAAAACGACAACCAAATGTTATGAAATCTAATTTTATGTGTTCAAAAATTTAATTATGGGCTTTTGAACAAAATTATATAGATTGATCTCAAATTTTAAGCTTTTTACTCGGTTAAAATTCGAACGGATTCTCTATAAAGTTCATTTACACATGCACATTTTAATCCCAACAAAACGATAACCAAATGTTATTAAATCAAATTTTATGAGTTCAAATAGTTAATAATGGGATTTTGAACAAAATTATATAGATTAATTTTTAGCTTTTTACTCGATTAAAATTCAAACAGATTCTTTATAAAGCCCATTTAGACATGCACGTTTTAATCCCAACAAAAGGACAATAAAAGGTTATTAAATCAAATTTTATAAGTTCAAATAGATAATTATGATCTTTTAAACAAAATTATACAGATTATTCTTAAATTTTAAGCTTTTTATACGGTTAAAATTCGAATTGATTCTTTATAAAGCCCGTTTAGACATGCACGTTTTAATCCCAACAAAACGAAAACCAAATGTTATTAAATCAAATTTTATGAGTTCAAATAGTTTATTATGGGTTTTGAATAAATTATACAGATTAATCTACAATTTTTAGCTTTTTACTCGGTTAAAATTTGAATTGATTCTCTATAAGGCCTATTTAGACAAACACATTTTAATCCCAACAAAACGACAACCAAATGTTATTAAATAAAAAATTTATGAGTTCAAATAGTTAACTATCGGCTTTTGAACAAAATTATATAGATTGATCTCAAATTTTAAGCTTTTTACTCGGTTAAAATTCGAACGGATTCTTAATAAAGCCCATTTAAACATACATGTTTTAATCGCTACAAAACGATAACCAAATATTATTAAATCAAATTTTATGAGGTCAAATAGTTAATTATTGGCGATTGAACAAATTTATACAAATTAATTTCAAATTTTTAGCTTTTTACTCGGTTAAAATTCAAAAGGATTCTCTATAAAGAACATTTAGACAAGCATGTTTTAATCCCAACAAAACGACAACCAAATGTTATTAAATCAAATTTTATGTGTTCAAAAATTTAATTATGGGCTTTTGAACAAAATTATATAGATTGATCTCAAATTTTAAGCTTTTTACTCGGTTAAAATTCGAACGGATTCTCTATAAAGTTCATTTAGACATGCACATTTTAATCCCAACAAAACGATAACCAAATGTTATTAAATCAAATTTTATGAGTTCAAATAGTTAATTATGGGCTTTTGAACAAAATTATATAGATTGATCTCAAATTTTTAGCTTTTTACTAAGTTAAAATTCGAACGGATTCTCTATAAGGTCGATTTAGAGAAGCACGTTTTAATCCCAACAAAACGATAACCAAACGTTAGTAAATCAAATTTTATGAGTTCAAATATTTAATTATGAGCGATTGAACAAAATTATACAGATTAATCTCAAATTTTCAGCTTTTTAATCGATTAAAATTCAAACAGATTCTTTATAAAGGCCTTTTAGACATACACCTTTTATTCCCAATAAAATGACAACCAAATGTTATTAAATAAAATTTTATGAGTTCAAATAGTTAATTATGGGTGATTGAACAAAATTATACAGATTAATCTCAAATTTTTAGCTTTTTACTCGATTAAAATTCAAACAGATTCTTTATAAAGCCCGTTTAGACATGCACGTTTTAATCCCAACAAAACGACAACAAAAGGTTATTAAATCAAATTTTATGAGTTCAAATAGTTAATTATGATCTTTTAAACAAAATTATACAGATTATTCTTAAATTTTAAGCTTTTTACACGGTTAAAATTCCAATGGATTCTTTATAAAGCCCATTTAGACATGCACATTTTAATCCCAACAAAACGACAACCAAATGTTATTAAATCAAATTTTATGAGTTCAAATAGTTTATTATGGGTTTTGAACAAAATTAATAGATTAATCTACAATTTTTAGCTTTTTACTCGGTTAAAATTCGAATTGATTCTTTATAAGGACCATTTAGACAAGCACATTTTAATCCCAACAAAACGACAACCAAATGTTATTAAATAAAAAATTTATGAGTTCAAATAGTTAATTATCGGCTTTTGAACAAAATTATATAGATTGATCTCAAATTTTAAGCTTTTTACTCGGTTAAAATTTGAACGGATTCTCTATAAAGCCCATTTAGAAATGTAAATTTTAATCCCAACAAAATGATAACCAAATGTTATTAAATCAAATTTTATGAGTTAAAATAGTTAATTATGGGCTATTGAACAAAATTATACAGATTAATCTAAACTTTTCAGCTTTTTACTTGGTTAAAATTCGAACGAATTCTCTATAAACCCCATTCAGACATTCACGTTTAAATTGCAACAAAACAAAAACCAAATGTTATTAAACCAAATTTTATGAGTTCAAATAGTTAATTATGGGTGATTGAACAAAATTATACAGATTAATCTCAAATTTTATGCTTTTTACTCGATTAAAATTCAAACAGATTCTTTATAAAGCCCATTTAGACATGCACGTTTTAATCCCAACAAAACGACAACCAAAGGTTATTAAATCAAATTGTATGAGTTCAAATAGTTAATTATGAGCTTTTAAACAAAATTATACAGATTATTCTCAAATTTTAAGCTTTTTACTTGGTTAAAAATCGAACGGATTCACCATAAAGCCCATTTAGGCAAGCACGTTTTATTCACAATAAAACGATAACAAAACGTTATTAAAAAGTTTTATGAGTTCAAATAGTTAGTTATGGGCGATTGAACAAAATTATACAGATTAATCTCAAATTTTCAGCTTTTTAATCGATTAAAATTCAAACAGGTTCTGTATAAAGGCCAATTAGACAAGAACGTTTTAATCCCATCAAAACGACAACCAAATGTTATTAAATTAAATTTTTTTTAGTTCAAATAGTTAATTATCGGCTTTTGAACAAAATTATACAAATTAATCTCAAATTTTTAACTTTTTACTCGGTTAAAATTCGAAAGGATTCTCTATAAATCCCTTTTAGAAATGTAAATTTTAATCACAACAAAATGATAACCAAATGTTATTAAATCAAATTTTATGAGTTCAAATAGTTAATTATGGGCTATTGAACAAAATTATACAGATTAATCTAAAATTTTCAGCTTTTTACTTGGTTAAAATTCGAACGAATTCTCTATAAACCCCATTCAGATATTCACGTTTAAATCGCAACAAAACGATAACCAAATGTTATTAAATCAAATTTTATGAGTTCAAATAGTTAATTATGGGCGATTGAACAAATTTATACAGATTAATTTCAAATTTTCAGCTTTTTACTCGGTTAAAATTCAAAAGGATTCTCTATAAATAACATTTAGAAAAGCACGTTTTAATCCCAACAAAACGGCAACCAAATGTTATTAAATCAAATTTTATGTGTTCAAAAATTTAATTATGGGCTTTTGAACAAAATTATATAGATTGATCTCAAATTTTAAGCTTTTTACTCGGTTAAAATTTGAACGGATTCTCTATAAAGTTCATTTAGACATGCACGTTTTAATCCCAACAAAACGATAACCAAATGTTATTAAATCAAATTTTATGAGTTCAAATAGATAATTATGGGCTTTTGAACAGAATTATATAGATTGATCTCAAATTTTTAGCTTTTTACTAAGTTAAAATTCGAACGGATTCTCTATAAGGCCGATTTAGAGAAGCACGTTTTAATCCCAACAAAACGATAACCAAACGTTATTAAATCAAATTTTATGAGTTCAAATAGTTAATTATGGGCGTTTGAAAAAAATTATACAGATTAATCTCAAATTTTTAGCTTTTTACTCGATTAAAATTCAAACAGATTCTCTACAAAGCCCATTTAGATAGGCACGTTTTAATCTCAACAAAACGATAACCAAATGTTATTAAATCAAATTTTATGAGTTCAAATAGTTAATTATGTGCTATTGAACAAAATTATACAAATTAATCTAAAATTTTAAGCTTGTTACTCGGTTAAAATTCGAACGGATTCTTTATAAAGCCCATTTAGACATGCACGTTTTAATCCCAACAAAATGACAACCAAATGTTATTAAATCAAATTTTATGAGTTCAAATAGTTTATTATGTGTTTTGAACAAAATTATAAAAATTAATATAAAATTTTCGGCTTTTTACTCGGTTAAAATTCGAATGTATTCTCTATAAGGCCCATTTAGACAAGCACGTTTTAATCCCATCAAAACGACAACCAAATGTTATTAAATAAAAAATTTTATGAGTTCAAATAGTTAATTATCGGCTTTTGAACAAAATTATACAGATTAATCTCAAATTTTTAGCTTTTTACTCGGTTAAAATTTGAACGGATTCTATATAAATCCCATTTGGAAATGCATGTTTTAATCGCAACAAAACTATAACCAAATGTTTTTAAATCAAATTTTATGATTTAAAATAGTTAATTATGGGCTATTGAACAAAATTATACAGATTAATCTAAAATTTTCAGCTTTTTACTTGGTTGAAATTTGAATGGATTCTATATAACGCCCATTTAGACAAGCACGTTTTAATCCCAACAAAACGACAATAAATTTTATTAAATCAAATTTTAAGAGTTCAAATAGTTAATTATGGGTTTTGTTCAAAATTATACTAATTAATCTAAATTTTTTAGTTTTTACTCGGTTGAAATTCGAACAAATTCTCTATAAAGCCCATTTAGACAAGCACATTTTAATCCCAACAAAAAGACAATCAAATATTATTAAATAAAATTTTATGAGTTTAAATAGTTAATTATGGGCTTTTGAACAAAATTATACAGATTAATTTCAAATTTTCAGCTTTTTACTCGGTTAAAATTCAAAAGGATTCTCTGTAAAGCCCATTTAGACAAGTACGTTTTAATCCCAACAAAACGACAACCAAAGTTATTAAATCAAATTTTATGAGTTCAAAATTTTAATTATGGGCATTTGAACAAAATTATAAAGATTAATCTCAAATTTTAAGATTTTTACTCGGTTAAAATTCGAACAGATTCTCATAAAGCCCATTTAGGCAAGCACGTTTTAATTCCAACAAAACGATAACCAAACGTTATTAAATCAAATTTTATGAGTCCAAATAGATAATTATGGGATTTTGAACAAAATTACACAGATCAATCTCAAATTTTCAGCTTTTTACTCGATTAAAATTCAAACAGATTCTTTATAAAGCTCATTTAGACATGCACGTTTTAATCCCAACAAAACGACAACCAAAGGTTATTAAATCAAATTGTATGAGTTCAAATAGTTAATTATGTAATACCCTAAACTTGGCCTAAGAGTTAAGGACTAAATTAATGTAATTAGGGCCTAATAAAATCCTAAAATTGGGGACTAATTGAATGAAATTGAAAATTAGAGGCCAAATTGAAAAAGGACCAAAAAGTGAAAATTCAAGAAAAGAGAGATTGCAAGTAAATTTTCAAGGAATTGGAGGCCTTGCACACATGGCAAGACCTCTCTTGGCCGGCCACCCCCTTGTCCCCCAATTAAGAGTTTTGTTTGAATTAAAAAAATAAGAAAAAAGGGAAAAATGATGAAAATATGAGATAGTGGGAGAGAGAAAATCCTAAGTGTCATCCTCTTCACTCATTTCTTTCTCCTTGGCCGGCCATGGGAGACTTTAAGAGAGAGAAAAATTCTCTCATCTTGCATGTGAGATTTTAAGAGGGATTTTGAAGGTTTGAAGCAAGATTCTTGATTAGGGAGGTCAAACAAGCAAGGTAAAGTATTTTTCTTCTTCTAAGCTTAGTTAAAAATGAAGTTGAAGGATGTTAGCTTGAATTCCATGGCTGGAAATTTAATATGTTGTTCATAGTTAGTTTATTTTTAAGTTAGAACTTGAATGGAGGTTGCTGGAAATTGGTATTGTTGTAATTGGTTGAGACCTTGAGCTTGAGAATTTAATTGCATGAATTTGAAAGTTGTAGGGACTGTTTTGTGATTAAATTTATGAAGGATTTTGATGTTAGGATGCTTAAAATGGTCTTATGTGGACTGATTTGAAGTAGAATGAAGCATGAGAAAGTTTGGTAGTGAATTAAGTGCTAAATGTATGGTTTGGACTGTTTTGCTAGAATTGAGAAATTGATGGACTTAATTGTTATTGTTGAATCTGGAAAATTAATGTTGAATTCATAAGATAATGTCTTAAGAGTGTGGAAATTAAATTGTAGGTGTTTTGGTTGAAAAGATGAAGGAAAGGAAGTGTTAGAATTGGTAAAGTGCTTTGGACTAGCTTATAAGTGACATTTCGGTAGCTTCATAAAATGAGCTGATAACTTTGTTGAATTGCATAATTAAAAATGGTTGCATAGGTAAAATGTGCTTGAAATTGAGTCTACTAAAGTTTACAAGTGTTGGATGAGTTGAATTGGTGATAAGGTTGATGAATCTTGAGCTAGAATTGATGTAGGTGAAATCTGTCCAGAATAGGCCCTGTTCTGGACAGTAACTTCAAAAAATTCCCTAGAATAATGTACAAGGAATTTAGGGCTGGAATTGAACAGTCTAGAACTTGGATGAGTCTACTTTAATTAGAAAAAAACCTCACCTCGTTTTCCCTTGTAAATTAGGAGATATAAGAGAAACAAAAAGATTGGTCCAGACTGTCCCGAAACAGCACTGCCTTGTCTTTAAATTGAAAACTGGTATTGATGGGTTCGTAGGAAAAATTCAAGCTTTATATGGTTCAAAAGATGGTTTCGTTAGATTTAAAACGAGGTAAAGTGGGCAAATTTTGGACATGTGGATCAAAAGATAAAAATAGTTTAGTGAGCATTGTACAATCTGTCCAGGAATGTAACCTTACTGTTTTGGTTGTTTTGGAGTTGTTAATTATGAAATGTGTAGTTCGAATGTATCTTGATGATGTGTATATGCTTTTGTGTGTTTTAGAGGCTTCTAAAGAATTGGATAGTGAGGAAGAGCTGAGGCAAGAGCTTGCCAAAAGAAGGAGCAAGGGGCCAATCATCCATAATCCTTAGGAGTTTTGCTTGGATTGTTTGTGAGTGTGACTTTCTTTGGGGTTGGGACTAGGTCCTAACCCAATTCTGATTTTTGTTGTTTATGATTAAACCGGTATGAAACATGACTTAATATAAACTTGGCTAATCTTTAAGGGAAGAGTGAAATGCTATGAAAACTTGCTTGTTGCCATGTTATTTGTTAGCATGTTGATTGAATATGAATTACTTGTTAAGTATTTGTTTTGGTTTGTTCATACTCATGCATTGCATATGCCGAGGTATGAATGGCATGCTTAAGCTTGGGATGCAAGGTACGTGTGCATGCATTTGTTCCATGCAATTAAAGTTCTGATTTTGCTTGTGCTTGGCATGTTTAATGTAATGTATATGAAATGACATGAAATGAATTCTTATGAGCCTAGGCACAATGGCCTAAGAGGCTTGGTCTATGAGGACCGTGTTATTGAAATGATATTGAATATTGGATTGATATGCTTAAATTGATAATCGACAACCTTGGTAGCTAGTTAGTTAGATAGGAGGGCATGCCTTAGAATCTAGAGCTCATTGTATCGGGTAGGACTTCGGTCCGGGGCAATTGGCCCTTATTGGCGACAGACGGAGGGTACGTTTTTGGTCATTGGCGACAGTAGGAGGGTTTGACCAGCACTATAGGTGCATATTGTGGCGACAGTTGGTTGGAGATTCGATTATCTTCTAGCTAAATACCAAGGTGGTTGTAATGATTTAATTAACTTGAATTTAAATTGCACTATAATTGTTAGTTAAATGCAAGCATGATTACTTGTTATGAAAATGCACTTGTTATTGGCATATTACTTATCGGATTGTCATATATTGAACATTGGATTGTTACATGTATTTGGATTGTCATATAGTGAACATTAAATTGATACGTGTAATCGGATTGTCACATGTTGAACCTTGAATTGAATTGTTATACATTGAATTGATATGTGTACTTGAATTGGTATGTCATGGTATATGATACATGTTTGGATTGTCTTGGATTGTTTTGATTTTCCGTTACCTCACTAAGTACCTTATGTACTTACCCCCGTTCCCTTCGCTCTTCCCAAACATTTCAGGTTGATCGATTAATAGCTCGGTCCCGGATTTCCGTCGTTCGGATCGGCAAGCTTCACAAGCCAAGTATGATCTTTTTGTATCTCCTAGTGGTGGCTAGTCTTGTTTAGTTAGACCATGCATTTTGATTACTTTAGACGGTTTGTATATAGTGAACCACATTTTGGTAGCTTCGGGCTTAGAATTGTATAACTTAAGAATGATGACATATTTGATACGTTTAATATGTATGTATATTTGTAATGGATTGCATGTTATGGAATGGAATGGAACGAACTATTGATATTGTTATATGGAATGGATAAATGAATTATCGAACTATTGAATGAACAATAGGTTTCGGGAATGTTTAGTAATGAATATAAGTTGCTAAGTGGTTTAAAGGCCTAGTAATAGGAAAAAGTTTCAAATTACCCCTAAAATCGGTACTTTCGGGTTAAGTTAAGTTGGTAAACCATTGTTCGGGCCGGGTTATCGGAGTGCTCAAGGATCGGTGACGCCCCTTTCCTACCGGCCCGGGGTGGGGGTGTCACAAATTATGAGATTTTAAACAAAATTATACAAATTATTCTCAGATAGTTAATTATGGGTTTTTGAACAAAATTATACAGATTAATCTCATTTTTTAAGCTTTTTACTCGGTTAAAATTCGAAAGGATTCTCTATAAAGGCCATTTAGACATTGCACATTTTAATCCCAACAAAACGACAACCAAAGGTTATTAAATTAAATTTTATGAGTTCAAATAGTTAATTATGGTCTATTGAACAAAATTATATAGATTAATCTAAAATTTTCAGCTTTTTACTCGGTTAAAATTCGAATGGGTTCTCTATAAAGCCCATTTAGGCAAGTACGTTTTAATCTAACAGATCGACAACCAAATATTATTAAATCAAATTTTATGAGTTCAAATATTTAATTATGGGTTTTGAATAAAATTATTCAGATTAATCTAAAATTTTTAGCTTTTTAATAGGTTAAAATTTGAACGGATTCTCTATAAAGCCCATTTAGACAAGCACGTTTTAATCTCAACAAAACGAAAATCAAATGTTATTAAATCAAATTTTATGAGTTCAAATAGTTAATTATGGGCTTTTGAACAAAATTATACGGATTAATTTCAAATTTTCAAATTTTTACTCGGTTAAAATTTGAACAAATGCCCGCACCACCTGGCTAGAACATGGTGACAAAAATACTTCCTTTTTCCATGCAAGAGCAAACAATCGCCGACGAAAAAACCATATTACTGGCCTTTTCAACAATGCAAACATCTGGCAAACGCATACGGAAGACATCATGGCTACTACCATTGATTATTTCCAGACTCTCTTCTCATCCTCTTCTCCTACTATTGCATCTTCCATTTTGGAAAACATTCCGAAAATTGTTTCTGAGACCATGAACAATGACCTCAATATGGAATTTACGGCAGACGAAATTACAACTGCTTTTCGTGATATTTGATGCGTGTCAATTATGCGCAATTAGTGCAAGTGAACACGTCGCAAGTAATAAAGTGATAAGTATATCAGATATCGTCTCCACAGGGATTGGTCTACTTAATATGCCCTCTTCGTCTTTTTGCTCTATAAAAAGAAATAAAATAAAGACACAAGTAAATTGGGGTTTGATGAAACTAAATAAAGAGAACTAAATAAAAAGAGAAAATCAGATAAAGAAAGTGGCCAGGTTCCAGTTGTGTTGTATAGTAGATTCGATTGGCTTGTATTTGTCCAATGCAATTGCACAACACTGCCTCGGCAGTACTGCAGATTACTGCCTCGGCAGCGATGCTACTCGTCCGCCGCGGCAATCTCTTGCTCTTGGGTAGACTTTTACCAAAGTTCGGCAAAGTATCTTTTAATGCCTCCGCTTATCTCTAAGTCGAAGTACTGTTGATGACCAGTCCTTGATGATACCTCTCGGCGTGAATCAATTATAATCACCAACAAATCCCACACTTCTTTTAGCCGTTGAAACTCTTAACCTATCTCTAGGCCGAGTTAGTGTTTCCCGATTGAAACACCGTACTTATTCCTTTCGTGAATCTAACTCTCTCGATATAGATAAATGGATTACTCACAAACTTCTCTCTCGAGCTTGAATGCAAGAACAAAGAATAGCAAAGAATAAGCAAACTTCGATACTTTATTGCATTGAAACAAGAAACAAGGTTCAATCTCCTCACACTAATACGCTACAACCTTCACCTAAGCCTAGAGAAAATTAGAACATAATGTAAAGAAAAGAAAACTCTAAAAGATGAAGTCGGCTAGGTCTAAGCTCTCTCTCCTCTTCTCTTCTCTTGGATGGCTAGGTCTTATATAGGCTTGGCCTAGGGCAAACCTTTCCTAAGTAGAATACAACTTGGAGTAGGGAACAAGTCATATACATAAATAAAATATTTCCAAGTTTATTCCAAATAGGAGGCTTTCCCGTGTGGCCTTGTCTTGGGCTTTCCTCGTGCTATCCAGCTCCGATCCTTAGGCTTCTTGTCCAGCAACGTTCTCCTCATTTTTCTCCTCAGCTTGCCCACAATATCGTCACTTGTCTTCTGCTGCCTCGGCATCAGGTCCTGCCTCAGCCTCAGTTTGCTGCCACGGCAATACTTCTTCCTACACAGATATAAAAAAATGCAGTAAAACTTGCCTTTTCTGTAAATATCATCTTTATAAGCATAACCTCTAAATATATCACATTAAGTATATGCATTGGTCCAAGTAGGTGTGGATTTGATGATTAATGCCCATAAAAGGTGTAAAAAGTGATAATGAGTTGAGCACTTATCAACATTGATCCAAGGAAAGCCCCGGGGGTTGATGGATTTCCGAGTGGTTTCTTTAGGAAGCATTGGGATGTCCTTGGCCAGGACTTTATAAACCTCTGCCTCAGACTCCTAAGTGGGTCTATTAACATGAAAGAGGTCAATCGTACTATCATCGTTCTTATACCCAAAATTAGCGATCCCACAACTATGCGGCATCTCAGACCTATTAGCCTATGCACAGTTATCTATAAGACTGTTGCCAAAGTGCTTGTTAATCGTTTAAAATCCATCATTCCCTTATGTATAAGCGGTAATCAAGCGGCCTTTGTTCAAGGTAGGAACATTACCGACAATATTCTCATAGCCCACGAGCTTATCCACACGTTGAATACTGACAAGACATCCCTTGCCAAAGGCGCTAGTTTAAAGCTAAACATGGAGAAAGCTTTCGACCGTGTCGAATGGCCTTTTCTAGAACAAATTATGCTTCATCTAGGCTTTAATGCCAACTGGGTTTCTCTTATTATGAATTGTCTATTCCGTGTCTTTTCAAGTACGTGTCAATGATTCTCTTTCACGACCTTTCAAACCTCACAGAGGGCTTCGATAAGGGGATCGCCTTTCTTATTTCTTTTTTGTACTCAAGGTCTTTCAGCATTGCTCAATGCTCTAAGAAAGCAATTGGCAACCTCCCTGGCCTTTGTGCTAGTAGGAATGGCCACCGTATAAATCACCTCCTCTTTGCAGATGATTGTGTGGTGTTCATTAAGAACACGACAACAGAAGCTCAACACCTAAAGGACGCTCTGTATACTTATGCAACTTTGTCTGGTCAGGCGGTGAATTTTGAAAAATCTACAATTTTGAAACGTGGACTCAACTTACCCTTACGCCCAAACCTCATCACCTTCTTCCATGGCAAAACCTTAAGAAACACTTGAGGCAAAGAAACATACTTTTGTCCAACTTCCTTTCAACACAAGGGTGTATGATACCTACACTCATACAACACTTCAAACGGTGCCATCTGAATACAAGCCTGAAAGCTATTATAATAAGCAAACTCTACCAAAGGCAATTGTTTCTCTCAAGAACCTTGAACCTTGATGATGCAACATCTCAACATATCCTCCAAGGACTGAATGACACGTTCAGACTGACCATCTGTCTGCGGATGATAAGCTGTACTAAAGCTAAGCTGTACTAAAGCTAAGCCTCGTACCCAAAGCAAACTGCAAACTCCTCCAAACTTAGAGGTAAACCGCGGATCTCTATCCGATATGATCGACTTAGGCACACCATGCAACCTTACCACCTCAAAAACATACAACTCTGCCAACCTATCCATGGTATACGTCGTATGCACGGCAAGAAAATGTGCACACTTCATAAACCTATCAACAATCACCCATATAGAATCCTTTTTGGACGGCGTTAATGGCAACCCCATCACAAAATCCATGGTAACTCTCTCCCACTTCCATTCCGGAACTTGAATCGGTTTCAACAAACCTGCAGGGAACTGATGTTCAGCTTTCACCCGTTGACACACCATACACCGAGACACAAACTCCATCACATCCTTCTTCAACCCAACCTAAAAGTATACACTTTTGAGATCTCTATACATCTTCACACTACCCGGATGCATAGCAAACGTACTAGTATGAGCTTCTGCCAAAATAGCTTGCCTCAACTTAACATCATCCGGCACCACAATTCGACCTCTAAAACACAACACCTCATCATCATCAAAATGATATTCGGTCGGTCTACCTTCAGCGATATCCTCTACAAAAGGTACCAACACCTCATCCTCTAACTGTTCTACCTTTATCATCTCAACCATAATAGGTTTTACCTGCAACATCGTTACTAAACCACCTTCCTTTGAAATACTCAACTTAGCAAACATTACTATCAACTCCACTGCTGCCCTACGGCTAAAAGCATCAGCTACCATATTAGCTCTTCCCGGATGATACTCAATAGACAAATCAAACATTTACCCTCTTTGTACAAATAACGGATTCGTCTCTCTCTTACCAAAGCAACAGTGCACAAACCACTACACCATCTCAATTCCCACTGAAAACACAACTCAAAAGAGAACCAGCTTCTAGATTCCACAACGGCTTCTACACCACCACCGTCGAACTAATCTTCTTTCCAACATCCTCCAACATACCAGATAACCAAATAAGCCTTCCATCAACCTTCAGTCCGTACATGACACTTAACCCACAAATCTCAAACTAACTTAGCACAAAGCTGTCAACATTGCCTTAAGCCAACTCCACCAACAACAACACGTTTATTCAGAGACACAGTAACCACACCACAATATCTCAGCATACCATACATCCACCTATGAATGTTAAAACCCGACACCCAAACGACAAACCATATCAGTCTCCCAAATCTCAAATCTTAACATGTTATGGATACACCACTCATCCCTTTTCCCAATGGGAATTAGGAACCCAAGAAATACCATACTCAAACAAACGATTGATCCAACCCTCATAAAAAAAACTCCATACCATCCCCAGAACTTTACTACCAAACTTAAGATGATTCTTCTCGGCTTTAACCTTGGCACCTTTACCAATACTAATAACCCAAACAAAATTGACACTCAAGCTTACTTACCGATAGGATAAACATCCACCCATAACTCAACCATATCCAAAAACAAGCTCACCTAAAAACACCTGCTCCTATACTCTTACCACAACTCCATATTACCAAACACATAGCAAGGATTACCACTCCAACTTGGCATTCTTCGAAACAACCATGCGGCTCACATAACATAAAAGATTCTCAAAAGAAAACTAAACCTTGCCAAGCACATTCTTAACTAGACCCTCAACAAACATCTGGCCATAACTTATCCATGATCAACTTAACCAAGATAGAGTCCCGCTCCCAGCTCCACCATTCTACTAGGTCTCCATATAGATTAATCGAACATCCTCCCTCGTAACTCCACAACAACCCTGGCTTACCCCACATAACAAACTCTCATCGCAAACATCCTTATGTAAGCCAAGTCATCCTCGATAGCTAACATTCCACAAAACATACCATACAAGAAACTTACCAACTTTGTGTCAAAACCCAACATTGTACTCATACCCACGATAATACCTCCAACTTAAGGTTTAGCCACCTCAACCAACTCAACACCATGTTTCAAACTTTAAGATCCACACACCGTTAAGTGCCTTGACACTTAACTCAAAACGTCTTCCCAACATCAACTCATCGATAAACCAACTCTTATCCCACCTATACCACAACAAAATCCAAGCTTGTAGAACTATTCTTCCACTCATTCCAACATCTCTTATCTTACAACCTTGCCAAAGCAGTAACCATATTGATGAAACATCCACAAACATGAACCCACCGAACACAAAAAACCCTCACAACACTGTTCGATTAAAGCAAGCCCACACGACCGAACAACTGATACAAACCATAAACTGTCCAGTGGTCCCTGATACACTACTTCAAACACCATCACAATCTAACTTTAGCCGAGGTATACCAAACTTAACACCTTATAAATCCAACGTGTGCACTTTCCTCCTTTATAGTACAACCAAACCTCTCAAGGTCACAACAATCCATGATTCAAACCCATGGTACTACAACTCCCATATTAATATATATATCATATTTTGCTTTCCATATTGACTCATTACTCCTCACGGAAAAACACCAGATCGATCACAACCTCCGATCCAACCGCACACTAACCATACTACAAAGAATTCCATGTATTTTTTTTTCACCAAACATGACATTAAACAACACTTTTATTCACAAAACAAATTCACATTATTCAGATGAACACCAACCCGCCTTACACTTCATGACATACTGTAACTTTCTTACAACCTCCAAACCTTAACTAGAGAGAGAATCCTCAAAACTCAACCTTACATCTCTTAATAACCAGCTCAATACTAACCATAACCCAGGGAATTTCCCCTCGGGTTCACACATTCATAACTCTAAGCCAAACCACTCATTCCTCATCCAAGACTATTCCCTAACCAAAAGGGTAGCTTGCCCCCAACACATCCTGCTCAAGACCAAAAGAAAGCCCTTTCAATATATTGTTTTTTAATCCTTCACCCAAAAAGAACCAGCCACGCACCACTTCCATCTTCAAGGAGCTACTCGCAAGTGTGAACAAATGTATGTATGATTTCCTATATGCCCTCATAAATGCCTATGCAAGTGCATGTGTATGTAGATGCAATTTCTAATGTCATGCTCAAGAATGCATGCATGTCCTACATTATCTATAGATATATACATATATGTGCTCTTACACTATGCATGATTATTGTTCACACTTACAAATAACATCCTCAATTCCAACAACTTCAACTACTAACTTGTTAACTATTCCCAAGTCAGATTAGCAACAGCTGCAACAGCTTCAGCAGTCTAAAATACACCCATCATAGCCCAAAAGAACGATGCAACACCCTAACCTGACCTCCCTACATAACCGAAGGCACACCCAAGGAGGAGGAAGAAATTGTTCTTCCCTAAGAGACGTTTCATCCTCACTCAAACCATCAATGATCATACCAGCACTAGCTAAACACTTACGTCTCGGAGGCATATTCCAAAACTTTAAACATGCAATTTAAAACATAATATTAAAACATAATAAACTTACATTCGGGCAAGATCCAAGGGAAATCTGAAGAGCATCTGAAAATGTGTTGGCATTGGCAATGTGTAACCGAAACTCCCTTTTTGTATCCATCATTCACGACATTTAAACTGAACATAATTATCAAACATATTGATAGCAAATCATATCCAATCACACAGCACATACAAACCGAACCAACTTGCCAAACCTACACACACTTAGCCAACCTGGCTCTGATACCACCAAATGTAACCCCCTTAGCTCGGCCTAGACGGAACCGACACTAATGGGTCACACGGGGAATACCGAACCAAACCCGCGAAGGTTTGGTATGATAAACAACCTTGGAAACCGATATATATATATATTTTTATCTTTAACTAGATGCACAATTAATTCCCTATGTGTAACGGGTTCATGCAATTCGAGAATGAAAGCATTCGTACCACATTTAATCATTTAATTTATGAGTACATAACTAGGGACCAAAACGTAAATATTTTTATTTTAACACCAAACCGGAAATTCCAATCTATCAAAATACAATTGAACATGCATAACATACTCACAACAAAACTCAGATCAATCAGAGCATCATAGCGTCACCAATTTCGTATTCTATTGATTAAGGACCTAATTGTAAAACGAGTAAAAGTCTTGGTACTACTTCTCACTTTGTTTAATTGATGTGAAATTAAATTAATATCCAACATTAAGGTGTCATATCAACTCAACATGGTATACATAACATCTACATTTGACTATGTGAAAATATCCGATCAAACATGTCACAAACAACTCTAAAATTTCACAATCTGGTTAGGGGTATCGATACCATCAGGGCTGATATCGATACCTTTTCGAATAATAATTAAATTTGACCATTCGAAGGTAAATGGTTTCGATACCACCTTGGGTGGTATCAAAACAGGTGTGTCTAGTGGCATATTAGCATCGAACGACCATTCGATGCTGCCCCCTTTTTATCCTTGGGGTATCGATACCATCACAGGGTGTATCGATACCCCCTGCCCTGGAGCACAAGTTCGAACGTTTATAAGGGAATTTCATCCACTCAAACAAAACCAACAATCACCCACAACTACATGCATAATTCCTAAGAATATTAACAACATAAACCATACCATTATTCACATCAAGAACCACAATATCCTATAGGCATGCTTCCTAACATTTGATTAGAAGCAAGGACGTTAATGCTTGTGCAAGTGTACATGCTTTCTATGTTAAAGTTTAAGGCAAAGAATAATCATGCATAGACATGCTTTAAGCAATCAAAAGAAATCTCATAGTTCATCAACAAATAGCCCAGCATGTTAATGTCTTAATACAAAGCTTCAAACAAACCAAATACACTCTCATGTGGGGTTCAAATTACACATTGTCATGCCCCATTTTATTTGCCAAAAATATACCAAAATTTGATTGTCTTTTCCCTTGATCCTCTTGCTCCAAATGTCTTTAATTTTCTGCAAAGATGAAAGTAGAGCTTAAGCACAACATGCTTAGTGAGGAAGCTCTAACATAAACATCAATGCATCTATTTAAAACCATAATGAAACCATAATTTGCAATGCATCACTAAATTAGGCATGCTTGTCATTTCGTGTTCATGTTCATAAAAACCAAAACACTTTCTTGAGTTTGCACAACATTATCAAAACATTTCATGAATGATGCATAATATTCCAAATCATTCCATGTATGCATATTGGCTTTCTAGTGATCACTTAATGTGAACCTTTAGTTCACCGAATACACGGATCCATTGTTAGAGACCATTAGTCTCGTCATGACACAAAGTCACCATTGACATGACACATAGTCACCATTGACATGACACGAAGTCACCATTGACATGACACGAAGTCACCATTAATAGCTCTACCACGCACGGTTGGACACATAGTCACCCTTGTTACGTGTAGGCGGCTCTACCACGCACGATTGGACACAAAGTCACCCTTGTTACGTGTAGGCAATATTCTTTATTCTCAATAATATTTATAGTGCACTCAAGACAATCCTAGTGACGTGTCATTCGTATTCGAATCTAAAGTTAGTGTCACTAAGCCAATATCATAATCAAATGTGCATGATAATTTGCTGCTCATAATGCATGCATAATATGTTCAACAAATGAACCAATTGTCATGCCCAACGGCACCATCATATGTAAGGCAAATAAGCACATTATATTCCAATTCATTTTCAGCTCATAATGCATCCATAATGTGTTCATCAAGTGAACCGAAAGTCATGCCCAATGGCACCATTAATTGTAAGGCAAATAACCACATATTATTCCAATTCATTTTTTTCATGTTTCCATAATCCATGGATGTCTTTATAAATCATTTATTTCCAGCAATAAATTCATGCATGCATCAATTTAAAATCATACTTATGTATTTCCAAAAATTCTCTTTGCATTATCAACATAAATGCCTTTTTCGAAAGTAGCCGATTCTCATGGTAATGCATCAAAATCATTTACTTTACTTACTTTTGAACTATGAAAAGTTTTCACACTATTCCATAGTCCCCAAAACAGATCCGAAACATTACGCCACACTCGGAATCCGAAATCACTCACCGACAAGCGAAACGAGCCCTCGCTGATGCTCCGACGGCAAGGCCAATGCACCAGCCACTTATGCACCTTCTTGCACCTCCTCTACAACATTACAAACAGAGCATATTCACATCATAACATGCTCAAACCAGCAGCCACATCAAACCTCCACAAAACTACCGAAAACTTAGCCGAAACGCATCCGAACAACATCAGCCCAAAACCTAATGATTCTAACATCTAATCAACTTCAATTATGAACCAAAAACACATCCAAACCATCCTTATACCTCCAACAACATTAGAACACCTAAAATAGCCCCTAAAACAACCGAAAACCACCTTAAAACACCATCGATTACATTATTCCGGGATTAAATTAATGTGCCATTAATTCAAGACTCATATAATCATTTAATTGACATAATAACATAATTAAATCAACCTAATTACAGCATTAATTGAGATCTAAAAAGATTTTACAAAAATCTTCATAAAATCATTAGATCTAGAATTAAAAACATAAAATCAAGTTTCATTTGATGATTAGCAAGCTAATACTTGGGAATTTCAATAAAGAACCTTAGAAAAGAGATTAAAATTCAGCAAATTACCTTTAAGATTTTCTCCACCAAAAAGATGAGAAATCCTCTCCTTGATTTCTTGAAAATAGGTGTTGATTTGCAAAATTAATGAGTAGGCTTTGTAGAGAATGAAAAGATGAACAAAATGCAATAAATCTTGTTGAAAAAGATGAAGAAATCAGCAAGTAATTGAAGAAATTTGATGAAGAAGATGGAGAGAAAATGGAGAGAAAAGATGAGAAAATAAGATGGGAAAATAAGTGGTTAAGAGAGAAAATGAATTATCATCTTTTAATAAAACAAATAAAAATCATTTTAGTGGATAAATCATTAAATAAAAATAAATTGGGTTTATGGCCCTCTAAGGATTCTAAGTATAGCTTGCTTTCCAATTTAGTCACTAAAATAACCATTTTCGAAAACCTCAAATTAAATCCTCCAATTTTTTTCCAAAATTACAATTTGGTCACTAACATATAATTAGGCTCAATTAAAAATCAATTTAAAGTTTAAACAACATTCCTTTAATTTTAAAACATCATTTTAATATTTCTAAACCAATTCCAAAATTATTACTTCTCCAATTAAAATATTATTATTTTATATTTTCCCGGAATAACAAACCGAAGAACCCGATTTGACCCGAATCGAATTCCCCTAACTAATACCCAAACTTCTAACCCCAATTAATTATCCAGAATCATCTCAATTTTCCGATTATTACTCGGTTAAAATTCGAACGGATTCTATATAAAGCCCATTTAAACAAGCACGTTTTAATCCCAACAAAACAACAACCAAATGTTATTAAATCAAATTTCATGAGTTCAAATAGTTAATTATGGGCTTTTAAACAAAACTATAACGATTAATTTCAAAATTTCAGCATCTTACTCGGTTAAAATTCGATCGGATTCTCTATAAAGCCCATTTAGACAAGCACGATTTAATCCCAGCAAAACGACAACCAAATGTTATTAAACCAAATTTTCAGAGTTCAAATAGTTAATTATGGGTTTTGAACAAAATTATACAGATTAATCTAAAATTTTCAGCTTTTTACTCGGTTAAAATTCGAAAGGATTCTCTATAAAGCCCATTTAGACATGCACGTTTTAATCCCAGCAAACGATAACCAAATATTATTAAATCAAATTTTATGAGTTCAAATAGTTAATTATGGGCTTTTGAGCAAAATTAAATAGACTAATCTCAAATTTTCAGCTTTTTATTCGGTTAAAATTCAAACGGATTCTCTATAAGGCTCATTTAGACAAGTATTTTTAATCCCAGTAAAACGAAAACCAAATGTTATTAAATTAGATTTTATGAGTTTAAATAGTTAATTATGGGTTTTGTAAAAAATTATACAGATTAATCTAAAATTTTCAGCTTTTTATTCGGTTAATATTCGAACGGATTCTCTATAAAGCCCTTTTAGACATGTACGTTTTAATCTCAACAAAACAATAACCAAATGTATTAAATCAAATTTTATGATTTCAAAAAGTTAATTGTGGGCTTTGAACAAAATTATACAAATTAATCTCAAATTTTAAGCTTTTTACTAGGAGAAAATTCGAATAGATTCTCCATAAAGCCTATTTAGACAAGCACGTTTTAATCTTAAGAAAACGATAACCAAATGTTATTAAATCAAATTTTATGAGTTCAAAATGTTAATTATGGGCTTTTGAACAAAATTGTACAGATTAATCTCAAATTTTAAGCTTTTTACTTGGTTAAAATTCGAACGGATTCTCCATAAAGCCCATTTGGACAAACACGTTGTAGTTCCAAAAAAAACGATAACCAAATGTTATTAAATCAAATTTTATGAGTTCAAAAAGTTAATTAAGGGATTTTGAACAAAATTATAAAGATTAATCTAAAATTTTCAGCTTTTTACTCAGTTAAAATTCGAACGGATTCTCTATAAGGCCCACTTAGACAAGCACGTTTTAATCCAAAAAAACGACAACCAAATGTTGTTAAATCAAATTTTATGAGTTCAAATAGTTAATTATGGGATTTTGAACAAAATTATACGGATTAATTTCATTTTTTAAGCTTTTTACTCGGTTAAAATTTGAACGGATTCTCTATAAAGCTCATTTAAACATGCACGTTTTAATCTCAACAAAACGATAACCAAATGTTATTAAATCAAATTTTATGAGTTCAAATAGTTAATTATGGGCTATTGAACAAAATTATACATATTAATCTAAAATTTTCAGCTTTTTACTCGGTTAAAATTCGAACGGATTCTCTAAAAAGCCCATTTTGACAAGCACGTTTTTATCTCAAGAAAACGACAAGTAAATGTTATTAAATCAAATTTTAAGAGATCAAATAGTTAATTATGTGCTTTTGAATAAAATTATACAGATTAATCTAAAATTTTTAGCTTTTAAAGCTGTTAAAATTCGAACGGATTCTCTATAAAGCCCATTTAGACAAGCACGTTTTAATCCCAATAAAACGACAACCAAATGTTATTAGATCAAATTTTATGAGTTCAAATAGTTAATTAAGGGTTTTGAACAAAATTTTACAGATTATTCTAAAATTTTCAGATTTTTACTCGATTAAAATTCAAACGAATTCTTTATAAAGCCCATTTAGATAAGCACATTTTAATCCCAACTAAATGATAACTAAATGTTACTAATCAAATTTTATGAGTTCAAAATGTTAATTATGGGCTTTTGAAAAAAATTATGTTGATAAGTCTCAAATTTTAAGCTTTTTACTCGGTTAAAATTCGAACGAATTCTCTATAAAGTCCATTTAGACTAGCACAATTGAATCCTAACAAAACGACAACCAAATGTTATTAAATCAAATTTTATGAGTTCTCGTTCATCATTATGACATGCACTCGAAGAGAGGGGTCATTCATTGCGACATATGCTCAAAGAGAGGGGTCATCCATCTCGGTATACGCTCAAAGAGAAGGGATCTTTAATTATGACATGCACTCGAAGAGAGGGGTCATTCATCGCGACATACGCTCAAAGAGGGGGGTGATCAATCACGGTTTACGCTCAAAGAGAGGGACCGTTCATTATGACATACGCTCTGATATGCTCCAACTCTCCAAAGATGCTTGTAGAGAGAAGCTTTGATTGCCCGGACCTTAGAATGCAAGCAAGCCTTATATCACGCTTGTTTCCTGAACAAAAGAATGTTAAAAGATGCTGGAAATAAGATAAGGATGATTCAAGAAGGGGTTATGGTGTGGGGGATGTTGATGGTTGATTAAGGAAGGAAATAGAGGTGTTTAAGTGATGTAAATGATATGAAAGGATATGTAAAGGGCTGGTGAAGAATGGTGAACGAAAATGGAAGATGGATGGTGATTATGGGGTGTTGGAATGATAGTATTCAAAGGGGCAAAGGTTGAACTTATGTTAAAGGAACATAAACCCAATCTAGTTGCAACTCTGAGGGTGGTAGATGCACTTAGACCTCTTGGAAATGTGATTCCAGAAACCTAAAGTATAAAGGATGGAGGGTGACGCCACAAATCAAAGAGATGATTTGATAAGTCGATAAAGTTCTAAAAAGAACAAGAATGAGAGATTAACTCACAAACTAAATAATCTGATTAACATGTGTTGAATATTAATAATGCATAATATAAGCTAGATAAAGCTGTGGTTCAATACCAATTACTAAGTTATCAACAGTAATATAAGGAAATAAACATTATAGGTATATAATATGAGATAGCAAGCGAGTGTAGCACATGAATTGAATAAAGAAAGAGGATTAAGTAGAACTCCCTGATTGGACTTGTGTGACTTAGGGTATGGGCAGAATTTAAGGTTGGGCGTGCACATATCACGCTCGAAGATAGAGGTCATTCACCACGACGTACGCTCAAAGAAAGGGACCGTTCACTATAATATGCACTCAACGAGGGGGGTCATTCATCACGACATACGCTCAAAGAGAGGGGTATTCCATCTTGGTATACGCTCAAAGAGAGGGACCATTCATTATGACATGCAATCAAAAAGAGGGGTCATTCATCGCGACATACACTCAAAGGGAGGGGTCGTCCATCACGGTTTACTCTGAAAGAGAGGGGTTATCTATCACGGCATATTCTCAAAGAGAGGGACCGTTCATTATGATAGACGCTCAAAGAGATGGGTCGTCCGTCACGGTATACATTCTAAGGAAGAGATTGTTCATTATGACATGCACTCGAAGAGAGTGGTCATTCATCCCGATATACGCTCAAAGAGTAGGGTTGTCCATCACGGTCTATGCTTTAAGAAAGGGACCGTTCATTATGACATGCACTCAAAGAGAGGAGTCATTCATCGCGACATACGCTCAAAGAGATGGGTCGTCCATCACGTTATTCACTCAAAGAGAGGGACCGTTCATTATGACATGCACTCGAAGAGAGGGGTCATTCACCGCGACATACGCTCAAAGAGACAGGTCAGCCATCACGGTAGATGTTCTAAGAAAGGGACCGTTCATTATGAAATACGCTTGAAGAGAGGGGTGATTCACCACGACATACGCTCAAGGAGAGGTGTCGTCCATAACGGTATATGCTCTAAGGAAGGGACTGTACATTATCACTTGCACTCGAAGCGAGGGGTCATTCATCGCGACATACGCTCAAAGAGAAGGGTCGTCCATCATGGTATACACTCTAAGAAAGGGACCGTTCATTATGACTTGCACTCAACGAGAGGGGTCATTCATTGTGACATACGCTCAAAGAGAGGGTCGTCCATCACGGTATACGCTCTAAGAACGGGACCTTTCATTAGGACATGTACTCGATGAGAGGGGCTATGCATCGCGATATACACTCAAAGAGAGGGGTCGTCCATCACGGTATACGCTCAAAGAGAGGGACCGTTCATTATGACATGCACTCGATGAGAGCAGTTATCCATTGAGACATACGCTCAAATAGAGTGGTCATCCATCACGGTATACGATCAAAGAGAGGTACCAATCATAATTACATGTACTCGAAGGGAGGGGTTATCCATCGCGACATACGCTCAAAGAGAGGGGTCGTCCATCACGGTATACGCTCTAAGGAAGGGACTGTTCATTATGACTTGCACTCGAATAGAGGGAAAATTCATTGTGACACACGCTCAAAGAGAAAGGTCGTCCATCACGATATACGCTTTAAGAAAGGGACCGTTCATTATGACATGCACTCAAAAAGAGGATTCCAACATACGTTCAAAGAAAGGGGTCGTTCATCACGGTACACGCTCAAAGGGAGGGACCGTTCATTTTACATGCACTCGAAGAGAGGAGTCATCTATCGCGACATACGCTTAAAGAGAGGGGTCGTCCATCACGGTATACGCTTAAGAAAGGGACCGGTCACTAAGACATGCACTCAAACAGAGGGGTCATTCATCGCGGACATACGCTCAAAGAGAGGGGTCGTCCATCACGGTATACGCTCTAAGAAAGGGACCATTCATTATGACATGCACTAGAAGAGAGGGGTCATTCATCGTGACATACGCTCAAAAAATGGGTCGTCCATCACGGTATACGCTCAAAGAGAGGGACCGTTCACCATGATATGCACTCGAAGAGAGGGGTCATTCATCACGACATACGCTCATCGAGAGGGGTCGTTCATCGCGACATACGCTCAAAGAGAGGGGTCGTTCGTCATGGCATATGCTAAAAGAGAAGGACCGTTCATTATGTCATACGCTCGAAGAGAGGGGTCATTCACCGTGACATACGCTCAAAGAGAGGGGTCGTCCATCACAATATACGCTCTAAGAAAGAGATTGTTCATTATGACATGCACTCGAAGACAGGGGTCATTCATCGCGACATACGCTCAAAGAGAGGGGCCGTCCATCTAGTATACGCTCAAAGAGAGCGACCGTTCACCATGATATGCATTCGAAAAGAGGGGTTATTCATCGTGAATACGATCAAAGAGAGGGGTTGCCAATCACGGCATATGCTCAAAGAGGGGGACCGTTCATTATGACATAAGCTCGAAGAAAGGGGTTATTCACCCCAACATATGCTCAAAGAGAGGGGTCGTCCATTACGGTATACGCTCTAAGGAAGGGAGTGTTCATAATGACATGCACTCGAAAAGAGGGGTCATTCACCGCAACATAGCTCAAAGAGAGGGTTCGTCCATCACGGTATACGCTCAAAGAGAGGGGTCGTCCATCACGTTATACGCTAAAAGAGAGGGGTCATCCATCACGGTATACGCTCAAAGAGATGGGTCGTCCATCACGGTATATGCTCAAAGAGAGGGGTCGTCCATCACGGTATACGCTCTAAGATAGGGATCATTCATTATAACATGCACTCGAAGAGAGGGGTCTTTCATCGCGACATACACTCAAAGAGAGGGGTCTTCCATCACGGTATACGCTCAAAGAGAGGGACTGTTCACCATGATATGCACTCGAAGAGGGGTCATTCATCACGATATATGCTCAAAGAGAGGGGTTCGTTCATCGCAACATATGCTCAAAGAGAGGGGTCGTTCATCACGGCATACGCTCAAAGAGAGGGACCGTTCATTATGACATGCACTTAAAGAGAGTGGTTTTTAAGGTTGAATATTAATAATGCATAATATAAGCTATTAGATAAAGCTGTGGTTCAATACCAATTACTAAGTTATCAATAGTAATATAAGGAAATAAACATTATAGGTATATAATATGAGATAGCAAGCGAGTGTAGCACATGAATTGAATAAAGAAAGAGGATTAAGTAGAACTCCCTGATTGGACTTGTGTGACTTAGGGTATGGGCAGAATTTAAGGTTGGGCGTGCACATATCAACGTTTTACGCTCAAAGAGAGGGACCGTTTAGTATAACATGCACTCGAAGAGAGGGGTCATTCATGGCGACATACGCTCAATGAGAGGGGTCATCCATCACGGTATATGCTCAAAGGGAAGGACCATTCATTATGATATGCACACGAAGAGAGGAGTCATTCATCGCGACATATGCTTAAAGAGAGGGGTCGTCCATCACGGTATACGCTCTAAGAGTGGGGTCATTCATCGTAACATACGCTCAAAGAGAGGGACCGTTCATTATGACATGCACTCGAAGAGACGGGTTATTCATCGCGACATAAGCTCAAAGAGAGGGGTCATCCATCACGGTATACACTCAAAGAGAGGGACCGTTCATTATGACATGCACTCGAAGAGAGGGGTCATTCACCGCGACATACGCTTAAAGCGAGGGGTCATCTATCACGGTATACGCTCTAAGAGTGGTGTTATTCATCATAACAAACGCTCAAAGAGAGGGACCGTTCATTATGACATGCACACAAAGAGACGGGTTATTCATCGCGACATATGCTAAAATAGAGGGGTCGTCGATCACGGTACACACTCAAAGAGAGGGACTGTTCATTATTACTTGCATTCGAAGAGATGGGTCATTCATCGCGACATACGCTTAAAGCGAGGGGTCGTCCATCACGGTATACGCTCAAAGCGAGGGACCATTCATTATGACATACGCTCGAAGAGAGGGGTCATTCATCACGACATACGCTCAAAGAGAGGGCTCGTCCATCACGGAATACGCTCTAAGAAAGGGAACATTCACCAATATGAACTCAAAGAGAAGTGTCATTCATCAAGACATACGCTCAAAGAGAGGGGTCATTCATCACGACATACGCTCAAAGAGAGAGACCGTTCATTATGACATGCACTCGAAGAGAGGGATCATTCATCGCAACATACGCTAAAAGAGAGGTGTCGTCCATCACGGTTTACGCTCAAAGAGAAGGACCGTACATTCTGACATGCACTCGATGAGAGGGGTCATTCATGGCGACATACGCTCAAAGAGAGGGGTCGTCCATCACGGTATACGCTAAAAGAGAGGGATCGTTCATTATGACATGCACTCAAAAAAAGGGGTTATTCATCGCGACAAACGCTCAAAGAGAGGGGTCGTCCATCATGGTATACGCTAAAAGAGAGGGACCGTTCATTATGATATGCACTCGAAGAGAGGGGTCATTCATCGCAACTTACGCTCAAAGAGAGGGGTCGTCCATCACGGTATATCCTCTAAGAAAGGGACCGTTCATTATGACATGCACTCGAAGAGAGGGGTTATTCACCGCGACATACGCTTAAAGAAAAGGGCCGTCCATCACGGTATTCGCTCTTAGAAAGGGACTGTTCATTATGACATGCTCGTGAAGAGAAGGGTCATTCATCGCGACCTACGCTCAGAGAGAGGGCTCGTCCATTACGGTATACGTTCTAAGAAAGGGACCATTCACTATGATATGCACTCAAGGAGAGGGTCATTCATCGCGACATACGCTCATAGAAAGGGGTCATCCATCATGGTATACTCTCAAAGATAGGGATCGTTCACCATGACATGCACTTGAAGAGAGGGATCATTCATCGCGACATACGCTCAAAGAGAGGGGTTGCCATCACGGTTTTCGCTCAAAGAGAGGGACCGTTCATTATGACATACGCTTGAATAGAGGGGTCATTCATCACAACATACGCTCAAAGAGATGGCTTGTCCATCACGGTATATGCTGTAAGAAAGGGATCGTTCACTATGATATGCACTCAAAGAGGGGTCATTCATCACGACATAAGCTCAAAGAGAGGGGTCTTCCGTCTCGGCATACGCTCAAAGAGAGGGACCGTTTATTATGACATGCACTCGAAGAGACAGACCATTCATTATGATGGACCATTCATTATGACATACGCTTGAAGAGACGGACCATTCATTATGACATACGCTTGAAGAGAGGAGTCATTCACCGAAACATACGCTCAAAGAGAGGTATCGTCCATCATGATATACACTCTAAGAAAGGGACCGTTCACCATGTCACGCACTCGAATAGAGGGGTCATTTGTCGCAACATACGCTCAAAGAGAGGGGTCATCGATCACGGTTTACGATCAAAGAAAGGGACAGTTCATTATGACATGCTCTCGAAGAGTGGGGTTATTCATCGCGACCTACGCTCAAAGAGAGGCGTCCATCACGATATACGCTCAAAGAGAGAGACCGTTCATTATGACATGCACTCGAAGGGAGGGGTCATTCATCGCAATATACGCTCAAAGGGATGGGTCGTCCATCACGGTATATGCGCAAAGAGAGGGACCATTCATTATGACATATGCTCGAAGAGAGGGGTCATTCATCATTACATGCGCTCAAAAGGGGGCTCGTCCATCACGGTATGCGCTCTCAGAAAGGAACCGTTCACTACGATATGCACTCAAAGAGAGGGGTCATTCATCACGACTTACGCTTAAAGAGAGGGATCTTTCATCACGGTATACGCTCAAAGAGAGGGACCATTCATTATGACATATAATCGAAGATAGGGGTCATTCATTGCGACATACGCTAAAAGAGAGGGGTCGTCCATCACGTTTTACGCTCAAAGAGAGGGACCGTTTAGTATAACATGCACTTGAAGAGAGGGGTCATTCATGGCGACATACGCTCAATGAGAGGGGTCATCCATCACGGTATATGCTCAAAGGGAGGGACCGTTCATTATGACAAGCACACGAAGAGAGGAGTCATTCATCGCGACATACGCTTAAAGAGAGGGGTCGTCCATCACGGTATACGCTCTAAGAGTGGGGTCATTCATCGTAACATACGCTCAAAGAGAGGGACCGTTCATTATGACATGCACTCAAAGAGACGGGTTATTCATCGCGACATAGGCTCAAAGAGAGGGGTCGTCCATCACGGTATACACTTAAAGAGAGGGACCGTTCATTATGACATGCACTCGAAGAGAGAGGTCATTCACCGCGACATACGCTTAAAGCGAGGGGTCATCTATCACGGTATACGCTCTAAGAGTGGTGTTATTCATCGTAACATAAGCTCAAAGAGAGGGACCGTTCATTATGACATGCACACAAAGAGACGCGTTATTCATCGCGACATCTGCTAAAATAGAGGGGTCATCCATCACGGTACACACTCAAAGAGAGGGACTGTTCATTATGACTTGCATTCGAAGAGATGGGTCATTCATCGCGACATATGCTTAAAGCGAGGGGTCGTCCATCACGGTATATGCTCAAAGAGAGGGACCATTCATTATGACATACGCTCGAAGAGAGGGGTCATTCATCACGACATACGCTCAAAGAGAGGGCTCGTCCATCACGGAATACGCTCTAAGAAAGGGAACATTCACCAATATGAACTCAAAGAGAAGGGTCATTCATCAAGACATACGCTCAAAGAGAGGGGTCATTCATCACGACATACGCTCAAAGAGAGAGACCGTTCATTATGACATGCACTCGAAGAGAGGGATCATTCATCGCAACATACGCTAAAAGAGAGGTGTCGTCCATCACGGTTTACGCTCAAAGAGAAGGATCGTACATTATCACATGCACTCGAAGAGAGGGGTCATTCATGTTGACATACGCTCAAAGAGAGGGGTCGACAATCACGGTAAACGCTAAAAGAGAGGGATCGTTCATTATGACATGCATTCGAAAAAAGGGGTTATTCATCGCGACATGCTCTCAAAGAGAGGGTCGTCTATCACGGTATACGCTAAAAGTGAGGGACCGTTCATTATGACATGCACTCGAAGAGTGGGGTCATTCAGCGCAATATACGCTCAAAGAGATGGGTCGTCCATCACGGTATATCCTCTAAGAAAGGGACCATTCATTATGACATGCACTCGAAGAGAGGGGTTATTCATCGCGACATACGCTTAAACAAAAGGGCCGTCCATCACGATATACGCTCTAAAAAATGACTGTTCATTATGACATGCACGCGAAGAGAAGAGTCATTCATCGCGACATACGCTCAAAGAGAGGGGTCGTCCATCACAATATACGTTCTAAGAAAGGGACTGTTCGATATGACATGCTCTCGAAGAGAATGGTCATTCATCGCGACATTCGCTCAAAGAGAATGGTCATCCATCACGGTATACGCTCTATGAAAGGGATCCTATACTATTACATGCACTCAAAAAGAGGGGTCATTCAGCGCGACATACGCTCAAAGAGAGGGGTCGTCCATCACGGCATACGCTCAAAGAGAGGGACCGTTTATCATGACATGCACTCGAAGAGAGGAGTCATTCATCGCGACATACGCTCAAAGAGAGGGGTCATCCATCACGGTATGCGCTCTAAGAAAGGGACTGTTCGTTATGACATGCACTCGAAGAGAATGGCCATTCATCGTGACATTCGCTCAAAGAAAAGGGTCATCCATCATGGTATACGCTCTAAGAAAGGGACCGTTTACTATTACATGCACTCAAAAAGAGGGGTCATTCAGCGCGACATACGCTCAAAGAGAGGGGTCGTCCATCACGGCATACACTTAAAGAGACGGACTGTTCATTATGACATACGCTTGAAGAGAGGGGTCATTCACCGCAACATACGCTCAAAGAGAGGGGTCGTCCATCACAGTATACGCTCTAGGAAAGGAACCATTCACCATGTCATGCACTCGAAGAGAAGGGTCATTCATCGCAACATACGCTCAAAGAGAGGAGTCATCGATCACGGTATACGCTCAAAGAAAGGGACCGTTCATTATGACATGCACTCGAAGAGAGGGGTTATTCATCGCGACCTACGCTCAAAGAGAGGTATCCATCACGGTATACGCTCAAAGAGAGAGACCGTTCCTTATGACATGCACTCGAAGAGAGGGGTCATTCATCGCAATATACGCTCAAAGAGAGCCATCACGGTATACGTGCAAAGAGAGGGACCGTTCATTATGACATACGCTCGAAGAGAGGTGGTCATTCATCATGACATACGCTCAAAGAGAGGGCTCGTCCATCACGGTATAGGCTCAAAGAAAGGAACCGTTCACTATGATATACACTCAAAGAGAGGGGTCATTCATCACGGCATACGCTCAACGAGAGGGATCTTCCATCACGGTATACGCTCAAAGAGAGGTACCGTTCATTATGACATGCACTCGAAGAGATGGATTATTCATTGCGACATAGGCTCAAAGAGAGAGATCGGTCCTCACGGTTTACGCTCAAAGAGGGACCGTTCATTATGACATACGCTCGAAGAGAGGGGTCATTCATCACGACATACGCTCAAAGAGAGGGCTCGTCCATCACGGTATATGCTGTAAGAAAGGGATCGTTCACTATGATATGCACTCAAAGAGAGGGGTCATTCATCACGACATAAGCTCAAAGAGAGAGGTCTTCCATCTTGGCATACACTCAAAGAGAGGGATCGTTCATTATGACATGCACTCGAAGAGACGGACCATTCATTATGACATACGCTTGAAGAGACGAAACATTCATTATGACAAACGCTTGAAGAGAGGGATCATTCACTGAAACATACGCTCAAAGAGAGGTGTCGTGCATCACGATATACACTCTAAGAAAGGGACCGTTCACCATGTCATGCACTCGAATAGAGGGGTCATTTGTCGCAACATACGCTCTTAGAGAGGGATCATCGATCACGGTTTACGCTCAAAGAAAGGGACCGTTCATTATGACATGCTCTCGAAGAGTGGGGTTATTCATCGCGACCTACGCTCAAAGAGAGGCGTCCATCACGGTATACGCTCAAAGAGATTGACCGTTCATTATGGCATGCACTCGAAGGGTAGGGTCTTTCATCGCAATATACGCTCAAAGAGAGGGGTCGTCCATCACGGTATACGCGCAAAGAGAGGGACCGTTCATTATGACATATGCTCGAAGAGAGGGGTCATTCATCACGACATACGCTCAAAGAGAGGGCTCGTCCATCACGGTATGCTCTCTAAGAAAGGAACCATTCACTATGATATGCACTCAAAGAGAGGGGTCATTCATCACGACATACGCTTAAAGAGAGGGATCTTCCATCACGGTATACGCTCAAAGATAGGGACCGTTCATTATGACATTAACTCGAAGAGATGGTTCATTCATTGCGACATACGCTTAAAGAGAGGGATCGTCCATCACGGTTTACGCTCAAAGAGAGGGACCATTCATTATGACATACAATCGAAGATAGGGGTCATTCATTGCGACATACGCTAAAAGAGAGGGGTCGTCCATCACGTTTTATGCTCAAAGAGAGGGACCGTTCAGTATAGCATGCACTCGAAGAGAGGGGTCATTCATGGCGACATACGCTCAATGAGAGGGGTTGTCCATCACGGTATACGCTAAAAGGGAGGGACCGTTCATTATGACATGCACTCGATGAGAGGAGTCATTCATCTCGACATACGCTCAAAGAGAGGGGTCGTCCATCACGGCATACACTTAAAGAGACGGACTGTTAATTATGACATACGCTTGAAGAGAGGGGTCATTCACCGCAACATACGCTCAAAGAGAGTGGCCGTCCATCATGATATACGCTCTAGGAATGGAACCGTTCACCAAGTCATGCACTCGAAGAGAGGGGTCATTCATCGCAACATATGCTCAAAGAGAGGAGTCATCGATCACGGTATAAACTCAAAGAGAGGGACCGTTCATTATGACATGCACTCGAAGAGAGGGGTCATTCACCGCGACATACGCTTAAAGCGAGGGGTCATCCATCACGGTATACGCTCTAAGAGGGGTGTCATTCATCGTAACATACGCTCAAAGAGAGGGACCGTTCATTATGACATGCACACAAAGAGACGAGTTATTCATCGCAACATATGCCCAAAGAGAGGGGTCGTCCATCACGGTACACACTCAAAGAGAGGGACCGTTCATTATGACTTGCACTTGAAGATATGGGTCATTCATTGCAACATACGCTTAAAGCGAGGGATCGTCCATCACGGTATACGCTCAAAGCGAGGGACCATTCATTATGACATACGCTCGAAGAGAGGGGTCATTCATCATGACATACGCTCAAAGAGAGGGCTCGTCCATCACGGTATACGTTCTAAGATAGGGAACATTCACCAATATGAACTCAAAGAGAAGGGTCATTCATCATGACATACGCTCAAAGAGAGGGGTCATTCATCACGATAAACGCTCAAAGAGAGAGACCGTTCATTATGACATGCACTCGAAGAGAGGGATCATTCATCGCGACATACGCTAAAAGAGAGGGATCGTTCATTATGACATGCACTCGAAAAATGGGGTTGTTCATCGCGACATACACTCAAAGAGAGGGGTCGTCCATCACGGTATACGCTAAAAGAGAGGGACCGTTCATTATGACATGCACTCGAAGAGAGGGGCATTCATCGCAACATACGCTCAAAGAGACTGGTCGTCCATCACGGTATATCCTCTAAGAAAGGGACCGTTCATTATGCAATGCACTCGAAGAGAGGGGTTATTCATCGCGACATACGCTTAAAGAAAGGGCCGTCCATCACGGTATACGCTCTAAGAAAGGGACTGTTCATTATTGCATGCACGCGAAGAGAAGGGTCATTCATCGCGGCATACGCTCAGAGAGAGGGGTCATCCATTACGGTATACGTTCTAAGAAAGGGACCGTTCGCTATGATATGCACTCAAGGAGAGGATCATTCATCGCGACATACGCTCATAGAAAGGGGTCGTCTATCACGGTATACGCTCAAAGATAGGGATCGTTCACTATGACATGCACTCGAAGAGAGGGATCATTCATCGCGACATACGCTCAAAGAGAGGGGTTGCCATCACGACATACGCTTAAAGAGAGGGACCGTTCATTATGTCATACGCTCGAATAGAGGGGTCATTCACCACGACATAGGCTCAAAGAGAGGGTTATTCAATCACGTTACACGCTCATAGAGAGGGACCGTTTATTATGACATGCACTCGAAGAGAAGGGTCATTCATTGCGACATAAAATCAAAGAGGCGTTGTCCATCACGGGATACGCTCAAAGAGAGGGACTGTACATTATGACATACGCTTGAAGAGAGGGATCATTTCTCAGGACAAAATCTCAAAGAGAGGGCTCGTCCATCACGTTATACGCTCAAAGAGAGAGGTTTTAAATCTCGGTATAAGCTCAAAGTGAGGGACCGTTCATTATGACATGCATTCGAAGAGAGTGGTCATTCATCGCAACATACGCTCAAAGAGAGGGGTCGTCCCTCACGGTTTACGCTCAAAGAGAGGGACCGTTCATTATGACATGTACACGAAGAGAGGAGTCATTCATCGCGACATACGCTCAAAGAGAGGGGTCGTCCATCACGGTATACGCTCTTAGAGAGGGATTGTTCATTATGACATGCACTCGAAGAGAGGGGTCAATCATCGCGACATACCCTTAAAGAGAGGGGTCGTCCATCACGGTATACGCTGAAAGAGAGGGACCGTTTATCATGACATGCACTCGAAGAGAGGGGTCATTCAACGCGATATACGCTCAAAGAGAAGGGTTGTCCATCACGATATATCCTCTAAGAAAGGGTTCGTTCGTTACAACATGAACACGAAGAGAGGGGTCTTTCATCGCGACACACGCTCAAAGAAAGGGGTCGTCCTTCAATGTATACGCTCAAAGAGAGGGACCGTTCACCATGATATGCACTCGAAGAGAGGGGTTATTCATTGTGACATACGCTCAAAGAGAGGGGTCGTCCATCACGGTTTATGCTCAAAGAGAGGGACCGTACATTATGACATGCACTCAAAGAGAGGGGTTATTCATTGTGACATAGGCTTAAAGAGAGGGGTCGTCCATCACGGTATACACTCAAAGGGAGGGACCATTCATTATGACATGCATTCGAAGAGAGGAATCATTCATCATGACATACGCTCAAAGAGAGGGTCGTCCATCACGATATACTCTCTATGAAAGGGACTGTTTATTATGACATGCACTGGAAGAGAGGGGACATTCATCGCGACATACGCTCAAAGAGAGGGATCATCCATCACGGTATACGCTCAAAGAGAGGGACCGTTTATCATGACATGCACTCGAAGAGAGGAGTCATTCATCGTGACATACGCTCAAAGAGAGGGGTCGTCCATCACGGTATACGCTCTAAGAAAGGGACTGTTCGTTATGACATGTACTCGAAGATAATGCTCATTCATCGCGACATTCGCTCAAAGAGAAGGGTCATCCATCACGGTATACGCTCTAAGAAAGGGACCGTTTACTATTACATGCACTCAAAAAGAGGGGTCATTCAGCGCGACATACGCTCAAAGAGAGGGGTCGTCCATCACTGTAACCCCCTTAGCCCGGCCTAGACAGAACCGTCTCTATTGGGTTACACAGGGAATATCGAACCAAACCCGCGAAGGTCCGATTCGATACACAACCCTGAAAAACTGATATATTTTTTTTTCTTTACTAGATGCACAATTAGATTCCTATGTGTGTCGGGTTCATACAAAATGAGAATGGTAACATTCGGTGCACAATCGTCCATTCAATTAGTACATGCGCAACTAAAGGACTAAAACATAATATATTTAATTCGAACAACCAATTAGAAGTTCAATCTACCAAAGTTCAATTAAACATGCATAGCACACTCACAAAAAAATTCAGATCAATCGGAGCATCATCAATTTCATGTTTCATTAATTATGGACCTAGATGTAAAACACATAAATTCTAGGAACTACATCCGACTTTAATTAACCAATACGAAATTAAGTTACTTCCGCGCATTACGGTTACATTTTAACTCAAAATGAGATTCATAGCATCCATGTTCAATTACGGGAGATTTTCTGACCTAACGCGCATTTTCAACACATAAAATGTCACTTTTTGGTCAGAGGTATCGATACCTTTGGTACCGGTATCGATACCCTGATGCAGAGATAACCATTTTGCACATCGAAGGTCAGAGGTATCGATACCTCCAGAGGTGGTATCAATACCCAAGTGACCAGAGGGGTCCGGGCATCGCACCATGCTTCGGTACCACCCCAAAATAAGCCTTGGGTATCGATACCTTTCCCAGAGGTATCGATACCCCCTGTGCAAATAGCAAAATTCGAACATTTTAAGTGGTCTCCATCTGCCCAAACATATCCACTAATCACCCTAAGCTATATGCATAATATCCTAAGCATAATAAACATTTAAAACACACAATCACCATCATCAAAGACCCCAAAAATGTCTATAGGCATGCTTCCTATATTTTGACCAAAATTAAAGAAAACCATCATGCTTAACATTCTTCAACAAGCCAAACAATATAACATCCCATCAAGCAACAACCCAAACAAACATAGAGGTTTTATTACAAGTCTTTAGTTGAAACAAAGTACACCTCTTACGGGATTGGTTTACACATTGCCAAGCCCCTTTTTATTTGCCAAATCATACCAAAAATGTGAAGACTTTTCCCCTTGGTCCTCTTGCTCCAAATGCAGCCCCAAATGTCTCTAATTTTCTGCAAAGATGAAAGGAGAGCTTAAGCAAAACATGCTTAGTGAGGAAGCTCTAAACAAAGTCATCAATGCATTAATTTAAAACCACACTCAACCATAGCTTGTAATACTTTCATTAAAACCAAGCATGCTTTAACAAATCATGTCCAAGTTCATATTACTCAAAACATTTCCTTGAGTATGCATAGTAATGTCAATTCATTTCATAAATAATGCACATAGTTCCAAATCATTCCATGTATGCATATTGTCTTTCTAGTGATCACTTGTTGTGAACCTTAAGTTCACCGAATACGCGGATCCATTGTTTTAGAGACCCTTAGTCTCGTCATGACACAAAGTCACCCTTGACATGACACGAAGTCACCCTTATCAAGCTCTACCACGCACGGTTAGACACAAAGTCACCCTTGTTACGTGTAGGCGGCTCTACCACGCACGGTTAGACACCAAGTCACCCTCGTTACGTGTAGGCATTTCCTTTATTTTCATAATCTTTATAGTACACTCAATCCTAATGACATGTCATTTGTATTCGAATCTAAAGTTGGTGTCATTAAGCCAATATCAAGTTCAATCATGCATGTTAATTTGCTGCTCATGATGCATTTGTAATATGTTCAACAAATGAACCGGAAGTCATGCTCAACGGCTCTATCAATTGAAAGGCAATAACCACATATTGAATCAAATCTCCTTCATGCTTTCATAAGTCATGAATGTCACTTTAAATTATGCATTTTCCAGTAATTAACACATGCATGCATCATTTCAAAATCAAAGTTATGCATTTCCGAAATCTCATTGAATCGACTTCCTAAATGCCATTACCGAAAATAGTCAAAACTTACAATAATGCATCAAAATCAATTAATTCACTTACTCTTGAACTATGGAAAGTTTTCACACCATTCCACAGTCCCCAAAACAGAACCGAACCTTTGTGAAACACTTGTAACCCAAAATCACTCACCGACAAGCGAAACGAGCCTTCGCCGACGCTCTGACGGTAACGCCAATGCACCAGCCACTTATGAACCTTCTTGCACTTCCTCTACAACATTAAAAACAGAGCATATACACATCAAAACATGCTCAATACAGAAGCCACATCGAACCTCCACGAATCTATCGAAAACTAAGCCGAAAAGATCGAAAATTAAGCCGAAAAACATCCGAAACAACTCCAGCCCCTAACCTATCGAATCTAACACCTAAACCACCTCAATTATGAACTAAAAATACTTAAAAACCATCCTTATACCTCCAGCAAAAGCAGAGCACCTAAAACAGCCCATAAAACAACCGAAAACCACCTTAATTCAACACCGATTCAATTATTCCGGGATTAAATTGATGTTAACTCATTACAAGACTCAATCAATCATTTTAATTGACATAATATCATAAAGAAATCATCCTAATTACAGAATTAATTGAGATCTAAAAAGATTTCACAAAAACCTCCATAAAACTCAAAGATCTTGAATTAAAACACAAAATTAAGTTTCAATTGTTGATTAGCAAGACAAATGCTTGGGAATATCAAATAAAGAACCTTAGAAATGAAGAGAAATCAGAATTTTACCTTGAGATCAAACCACCAAAAAGATGTGAATTCCTCTCTTGATTTTCCTTGAAAATGGATGATGATCTTGTAAAATAAATGGGTAGGTTTAGTAGAGAATGAAATGATGAATAAAATGAGACAAATTTTGATAAAAATGGAGAAGAATTCAGCAAGTAATTGAAGAAATCTTGGAGAGAAAAAGATGAGAAAATGGAGAGAAAGTTTGGGAGAAAAAGATGAGAAAATGGGAAGTTGAAAAAGAAAATAAAATTAACTTCCAAATAAAAACTAATTTTGGTGGCTAATCTTTAATTAAAATAATTTGGGTTAATGGTCCTCTAAGGATTCTAAGCTTTGGCTTACTTTCCAATTTAGTCACTAAAAATCCTAAATTACCGAAAATTCAATTTAAACCCATAAACTTTTTCCAAAATTTACAATTTAGTCACTAGTATAAAATTAGGATTAATGAAATCAAATTAAGGCTCAAATAATATTCTATAACTTTAAAATACCTTTTTAACATTTTTAAAACCTTTCCACAAATTTTTTACTTGTCTGATTAAAATATTATTATTTTAATTTTCCCAGAATAACGAACCCAAGAAATCCGATTCGACCCGAATCGAACTTCCCTAACTAACCCTCAAACTTCTAGACCCAAAACCGGGATGTTACAATCACGGCATACACTTAAAGAGACGGACTATTCATTATGACATACGTTTGAAGAGAGGGGTCATTCACCGCAACATACGCTCAAAGAGAGGGGCCGTCCATCACGGTATACGCTCTAGGAAAGGAACCGTTCACCATGTCATGCACTCGAAGAGAGGGGTCATTCATCGCAACATACGCTCAAAGAGCGGAGTCATCGATCACGGTATACGCTCAAAGATAAGGATCGTTCATTATGACATGCACTCGAAGAGAGGGGTTATTCATCGCGACCTACGCTCAAAGGGAGGCGTCCATCACGATATACGCTCAAAGAGAGAGACCGTTCCTTATGATATGCACTCGAAGAGAGGGGTCATTCATCGCAATATACGCTCAAAGAGAGGGGTCGTCCATCACGGTATACGTGCAAAGAGAGGGACCGTTCATTATGACATACGCTGGAAGAGAGGTGGTCATTCATCATGACATACGCTCAAAGAGAGGGCTCGTCCATCACGGTATACGCTCTAAGAAAAGAACCGTTCACTATGATATGCACTCAAAGAGAGGGGTCATTCATCAAGGCGTCAAAGAGAGGGATCTTCCATCACGGTATACGCTCAAAGAGAGGGACCGTTCATTATGACATGCAATCGAAGAGATGGATTATTCATTGCGACATACGCTCAAAGAGAGGGATCGTCCATCACGGTTTACGCTCAAAGAGTGGGACCGTTCATTATGACATACACTCGAAGAGAGGGGTCATTCATCAGGACATACGCTCAAAGAGAGGGCTCGTCCATCACGGTATATGCTGTAAGAAAGGGATCGTTCACTATGATATGCACTCAAAGAGAGGGGTCATTCATCACGACATAAGCTCAAAGAGAGGGGTCTTCCATCTTGGCATACGCTCAAAGAGAGGGACCGTTCATCTTGACATGCACTAGAAGAGACGGACCATTCATTATGACATACGCTTGAAGAGAGGGTTCATTTACCGAAACATACACTCAAAGAGAGGTGCCATCTATCATGATATACACTCTAAGAAAGGAACCGTTCACCATGTCATGCACTCGAATAGAGGGGTCATTCGTTGCAACATACGCTCAAAGAGAGGGGTCATCGATCACGGTTTACGCTCAAAGAAAGGGACCGTTCATTATGACATGCTCTCGAAGAGTGGGGTTATTCATCGCGACCTACGCTCAAAGAGAGGCTTCCATCACGGTATACGCTCAAAGAGAGAGACCGTTCATTATGACATGCACTCGAAGGGAGGGGTCATTCATCGCAATATACGCTCAAAGAGAAGGGTCGTCCATCACGGTATACGCGTAAAGAGAGGGACCGTTCATTATGACATATGCTCGAAGAGAGGGGTCATTCATCACGACATATGCTCAAAGGCAGGGCTCGTCCATCACGATATGCGCTCTAAGAAAGGAACCGTTCACTATGATATGCACTCAAAGAGAGGGGTTATTCATCATGACATACGCTTAAAGAGAGGGATCTTCCATCACGGTATACGCTCAATGAGAGGGACCGTTCATTATGACATTCACTCGAAGAGATGGATCATTCATTGCGACATACGCTTAAAGAGAGGGATCGTCCATCACGGTTTACGCTCAAAGAGAGGGACCATTCATTATGACATACAATCGAAGATAGGGGTCATTCATTGCGACATACGCTAAAAGAGAGGGGTCGTCCATCACGTTTTACGCTCAAAGAGAGAGACCGTTCAGTATAACATGCACTCGAAGAGAGGGGTCATTCCTGGCGACATACGCTCAATGAGAAGGGTCGTCCATCACGGTATAAGCTCAAAGGGATGGACCGTTCATTATGACATGCACTCGAAGAGAGGAGTCATTCCTGGCGACATACGCTCAATGAGAGGGGTCGTCCATCACGGTATAAGCTCAAAGGGATGGACCGTTTATTATGACATGCACTCGAAGAGAGGAGTCATTCGTCGCGACATATGCTCAAATAGAGGGGTCGTCCATCATGGTATACGCTCTAAGAGTGGGGTCATTCATCGTAACATACGCTTAAAGAGAGGGACCATTCATTATGACATGCAATCGAAGAGACGGGTTATTCATCGCGACATATGCTCAAAGAGAGGGGTCGTCCATCACGGTATACACTCAAAGAGAGGGACCGTTCATTATGACATGCACTCGAAGGAGGGGTCATTCACTGCGACATACGCTTAAAGCGAGGGGTCGTCCATCACGGTATACGCTATAAGAGTGGTGTCATTCATCGTAACATACACTCAAAGAGAGGAACCGTTCATTATGACATGCACACAAAGAGACGGGTTATTCATCGCGACATATGCTCAAAGAGAGGGATCGTCCATCACGGTACACACTCAAAGAGAGGGACCGTTCATTATGACTTGCACTCGAAGAGATGGGTCATTCATCGCGACATACGCTTAAAGCGAGGGGTCGTCCATCACGGTATATGCTCAAAGAGAGGGACCATTCATTATGACATACGCTCGAACAGAGGGGTCATTCATGACGACATACGCTCAAAGAGAGGGCTCGTCCATCACAGTATACGCTCTAAGAAAGGGAACATTCACCAATATGAACTCAAAGAGAAGTGTCATTCATCACGACATACGCTCAAAGAGAGGAGTCATTCATCACGACATACAATCAAAGAGAGAGACCGTTCTTTATGACATGCACTCGAAGAGAGGGATCATTCATCACGACATACGCTAAAAAAGAGGGGTCGACCATCACGGTTTACGCTCAAAGAGAAGGACCGTACATTATGACATACAGTCGAAGAGAGGGGTCATTCATGGCGACATACGATCAAAGATAGGGGTCGTCCATCACGGTATACGCTAAAAGAGAGGGATCGTTCATTATGACATGCACTCAAAAAAGGGGTTATTCATCGGGACATACGCTCAAAGAGAGGGGTCGTCCATCACGGTATACGCTAAAGGAGAGGGACCGTTCATTATGACATGCACTCGAAGAGATGGGTCATTACGCTCAAAGTGACGGGTCGTCCATCACGGTATATCCTCTAAGAAAGGGACCGTTCATTATGACATGCACTCGAAGAGAGGGGTTATTCATCGCGACATACGCTTAAAGACAAGGGTCGTCCGTCACGGTATACGCTCTAAGAAAGGGACTGTTCATTATGACATGCACTCGAAGAGATGGGTCAATCATCGCGACATACCCTCAAAGAGAGGGGTCGTCCATCACGGTATACGCTCAAAGAGAGGGACCGTTGATCATGACATGCACTTAAAGAGAGGGGTCATTCAATACGATATACGCTCAAAGAGAAGTGTTGTCCATCACGGTATATCCTCTAAGAAAGGGTCCGTTCATTACGACATGCACTCGAAGAGAGGGGTCTTTCATCGTGACACACGCTCAAAGAAAGGGGTCGTCCATCAATGTATACGCTCAAAGAGAGGGACCGTTCATTATGACATGCACTCGAAGAGAGGGAATGTTCATTATTACATACGTTCGAAGAGAGGGGTTATTCATCACGACATACGCTCAAAGAGAGGGCTCGTCCATCACGGTATACGCTCTAAGAAAGGGAACATTCAAAGAGAGGGGTCATTCATCACGACATACGCTCAAAGAAAGGGGTCTTCCATCTCGGTATACGCTCAAAGAGAGAGACCGTTCATTATGACATGCACTCGAAGAGAGGGATCATTCATCGCGACATATGCTAAAAGAGAGGGGTCGTCCATCACGGTTTACGCTCAAAGAGAAGGACCGTTCATTATGACATGCACTCGAAGAGAGGGGTCATTCATGGCAACATACGTTCAAAGACAGGGGTCGTCCATCACGGTATACGCTCAAAGGGAGGGACCGTTCATTATGACATGCAATCAAAGAGAGGAGTCATTCATCGTGACATAGGCTCAAAGAGAGGGGTAGTCCATCACGGTATACGCTCTAAGAAAGAGACTGTTCATTATGACATGCACCCGAAGAGATGGGTGATTCATCGCGACTTACGCTCAAAGAGAAGGGTCGTTCATCATGGTATACGCTCTAAGAAAGTGCCTGTTCACTATGACATACACTCAAAGTGAGGGGTCATTCATTATGACATACGCTCAAAGAGAGGGGTCGTCCATCATGGCATAGGCTCAAAGAGAGGGACCGTTCATTATGACATACGCTTGAAGAGGGGTTATTCACCACGACGTACGTTCAATTAGAGGGGTCGTCCATCACGGTATACGCTCTAAGAAAGGGACCGTTTATTATGACATGCATTCGAAGAGAGAGGTCATTCATTGCGACATTTGCTCTAAGAGAGGGGTCGTCCATCATGGTATACGATCAAAGAGAGGGACCGTCCACCATGACATGCACTCGAAGTGAGGAGTCATTAATCGCAACTTACGCTCAAAGAGAGGGGTCATCGTTCACGGTACACGCTCAAAAAAAGGGACCGTTCATTATGACATGCACTCGAGGAGACGGGTTATTCATCGCGACATACGCTCAAAGAGAGGGGTCTTCCATCACGGTATACGCTTAAAGAGAGGGACCGTTCATTATAATATGCACTCGAAGAGAGGTGTCATTCATCATGACATACGCTCAAAGAGAGGGTCGTCCATCACGGTGTACGCTCAAAGAGAGGGACCGTTCATTATGACATACGCTTGAAGAGAGGGGTCATTCACCGCGACATACGCTTAAAGAGAAGGGTCGTTTATCACGGTATACGCTATAAGAATGGGACTGTTCACTATGACATGCACTCAAAGAGAGGGGTCATTCATCGCGACATACGCTTAAAGAGAGGGGTCATCCATCACGGCATACGCTCAAAGAGAGGGACAGTTCATTCTGACATACGCTTGAAGAGAGGGGTCATTCACCGCGACATACGCTGAAAGAGAGGGGTCGTCCATCACGGTATACGCTCTAAGAAAGGGACCACTCATTATGACATGCACTCGAAGTGAGGAGTCATTCATCGCGACATATGCTCAAAGAGAGGCGTCGTCCATCACGGTATACGCTCAAAGAAAGGGATTGTTCATTATGACATACCGTCGAAGAGAAGGGACATTCACCATGAGATAAGCTCAAAGAGAGGGGTCAACCATCACAATAGACACTCTAAGAAAGGGACTGTTAATTATGACATACGCTTGAAGAGAGGGGTCATTCACCGCGACATACGCTCAAAGGGAGAGGTCGTCCATCACGGTATACGCTCTAAGAATGGGACCATTCATTATGACATGCACTCGAAGAGAGGGGTCATTCATCGCGACATAGGCTCAAAGAGGGGTTTGTCCATCACGGTATATGCTCAAAGAGATGGACCATTCACCATGACTTGCACTAGAAGAGAGTCATCATTTATCGCAACCTTGTCTTCCGTTTAGCTTCTTCTGAGCTGACTGAGCTGACAACGAGCTACTATTTACTCCTTGAGCTATAGGTAAGTCTTATGAAGAAAAACATAATAATGGAAATAATGAGAATACTTAAAATAACTTAATATAAATTTAGATCTAAGATGAAACTTAATAATGTGGTCATATTGACTATTCATGTTTATAGCTTAATTAATATAACTCTTAAGTAGTTTAATATAAAGTATATAAAAGTAATAAATACTAAGATCGGTAAGATAACTCCCCTTTGATCCCATGCGTGAAATGAAGCATGAAAGCATGAGATAAATGAGCATAAATGTGCACACATCATGATACTTCGGGTAGGACCAAAGAGAACATGTTATTAATGACTATCTCAAAATATCTTACCCGAAGGTTCTTGTCCGGATTAAACAAAGAGATTGCTGATGTAGTGGAATTACAACACTACATTGAAATTGAGGACATGGTGCATATGGCTATCAAAATTGAGAGGCAGCAACGCAAGAGATCATCTTCTAGAGGCGTCACTAATACAACCCCTAAATGGAGTCCAAACACACCTCGGAGAAATAATCCTTTCCAAGGCAAAGAACAGGCTGAAACGTCCAAAACCAAGCCTATGGTGGAGAATGTTCGAGGAAAGCAACAAGAAGTGTCCACACGATCCCGAGAGATCAAATGTTTTAAGTGCTTAGGGCATGGCCATATTGCTAGCCAATGTCCAAATAAAAACATTATGTTGTTGCTGGAAAATGGAGAGATTGCATCGGATAATGAGGAAGAAATTTTGGAAGAATCTGAGCAAGAGGAAGAAGAAGAATTCACCCCTGCCGTTGAAGGACAACTTATGGTTGTTAAAAAGCTTTTAAACACCCAAATGACAAAAGAAGAGGAGCAACGAGAGAACATATCTCACACTAGGTGCTATGTTAACAACAAAGTGTGTTTTATCATAATCGATGGTGGAAGTTGCACCAACGTGGCCAGCACTCTTACGGTGGATAAACTCGGCCTCAAAACTTTAAAGCATCCAGCCTCATATAAACTCCAATGGCTCAATGATTCGGGGGAATTAAAGGTCACCAAACAGGTTCTTGTCCCTTTCACTATTGGTTTATATAAGGATATGGTTTTATGCGACGTAGTTCCTATGCACGCAAGTCACATTTTACTGGGGAGGCCATGGCAATATGATCGAAGAATGATGCATGATTGTTACACCAATCAGTTCATCTTCAAGCATGGAGTCAAGAAAATAGTGCTCGCACCTATGACGCCAAAACAAGTGCAAAGTAACCAGATTCTGATGAAACAAAGTGTGGAGGCTTGGAAACAATAGAAGATCCAAACCAAGCTTAAAGAAGGAAGACCTAAGGAAGAAAAGGCGTCTGTCAGCATCAAGTTGATTAGGGAATGTCTTTTGACACATCCCGTGATCACTTCTAAATTTTCTAACCCAAAAGAAGCCAAAACGTTATCATCTTCTTTTCAGAAACTCGAGGAGGGGTTAGAAGGCTATGCATGGAAAAACCATGTTATTCCCATTGCTAAGAGAGATTTCAGCACCAAGGGGTTCGATTTGAGGACAAATTACCCAAAAGAAGGAGGGGATGATATGTGCACACCCAACCTTAAGTTCTGCCCATACCCTAAGTCACACAATTCCAATAAGGGAGTTCTACTTAATACTCTTTGATTATTCAATTCATGTGCTACACTCGCTTGCTATCTAATATTATATACCTATAATGTTTATTTCCTTATATTACTATTGATAACTTAGTAATTGGTATTGAACCACAGGTTTATCTAGCTTATATTATGCATAATTAATATTCAACACGTTTAGTAACATCATACTTATTAGTTCAAGTTGTTTCTTTGCAGGTTATGTTAAACACAGCTTAAGGGACTATTGGCCAAATCCGTTTTAGCTCAAATGCACCATTTGAGCTCAAAACAAAGAATCGATGTTTGAGGCACTTACCAGCTTCCAATCAGCACCAAAATGTACCAAACACTCCTAGGCAGCGTAATGAAGTGGATTCTAGCTTCGTTCCAGATCACGATTCCAGAATGAGCTCAAAACGACAAATGGTGAATATCCATCCATATGGGATTCGGATCAACTCCTACGCACTCTTATGGATTAAGGGGAGTATTATGGCCCTAAGGATCAGTTCACTCAGCTGAGGGTTAGCCGTTCAGCTCAAATCGTCACTCAAAGATGGTGAACTTTCAGCTAGCTAGCTCAGCTCAAGTCAGCTTAAAGAAGGAAGACCTAAGGAAGAAAAGGCATCTAGCAGCATCAAGTTGATTAGGGAAAGGCTTGGAAACACCCAAAAGGCGTCCGTCACGATATACGATCAAAGAGAGGGATCCTCAATCACGGTATACGCTCAAATATAGGGACCGTTCATTATGACATGCACTCGAAGAGAGGAGTTATTCACACGACATTGCTCAAAGAGAGGGGTCGTCCATCACGGTATACGCTCAAAAAGAGGGACCGTTCATTATGACATGCACTCGAAGAGAGGAGACATTCATCGCGACATACGCTCAAAGAGATGGGTCGTCCATCATAGTACACGCTCTAAGAAAGGGACTATTCATTATGACATACACTCGAAGAGAGGGGTATTCATCGCGACATACGCTCAAAGAGAGGGGTCTTCCTTCACGGTATACGCTCAAAGAGAGGGACATTCACCATTACATGCACTCGGAGAGAGGGGTCATTCATCGCAACATACGCTCAAAGAAAGGGATCGTTCACTATGATATGCACTCAAAGGGAGAGGTCATTCATCACGACATACTGATATGTGCCGATCTTGCTGATGATGCTGAACGGTACACTTTGATTGTAGGACCTAGGAAGGAAGCAAGTCTCTCGCAAGAAGTGGCTGCAAAATAAAGAATTAAGGATAAGGGATGAAAGGAATAGGTGAAATAAATGAAAGGAATAGTTTAGGGACTGATATGGAAGCGGAAGGATGTGTGGTGTTGATAAGGGTGAATGGATGTTTAGGACATTTTGTGGGGATGACAAAGGATTGAGAATGATGAATGGAATGAGAGGATATGTAAGGAATGGTGAAATGGAAATAGTATCTTAAAGATACTCAAGGAAGAAACTAGGTTATAGAAAACCTAATCCTGAACCTTATATCGATCTTTAAGGGGTGGTGATAAACGGACTTTGACCCTTTTAGTATATTAAACTAAAAGAACCCGAAGCATCAAGATGGATAGAAAAGGGTTGACGCCACAAGTACAAAAGTACTTGATAAGTCGATAAAGTTCTAAGAAGAACTAAATGAGAGAAAAATCTCACAAGTAATTTTATATAATTTGAATGGTGTGTTTACAAAATAAAATCCAAGTCCTATTTATAGTTTTCTAAGGGGTTTGGCCGAAATGACCTTTAACTATTCGGATAACCATTCATTCGAATGATGTCTCCCTCCAAAACTATTCGAAAAGATGTAACTTCTCGGTCCAGCCTGCACTGTCTTCAGTAATTTGGCCATATCTCGAGCTCCCTATATCGGATTGATGCGATTCAACATGCGTTGGAAAGATAAGAGATAGGGGAACAACTTTCATTAGGACACCGAAACCCAGTTATGCTTGTATCCTGCTCGAAAATGGCAAACAAGTGGACCATCATAAATCTGTCCAATGAAAAGTGCTATCTCTTTGTTTTGGCGCCCACTTCCTTTCCCTCCATGATCTTGGCGCCTAATGTGGATAATGGACAGACATGATGCTTGGTGAAGGGTAGGTGACCTTCGGGTGTTGAGCTGGGAGTGATAGCTAGAGTTGAGGTGAGCTAATCGAGCTTGGAGTGAGTTGGATTGAACTGAGCTATCTAGCTGAAAGACTTAGCTAAAGTTTGAAGCTGAAATAAGCTAATCTGAGCTTCCTTTAGCAAAGTGAGCTGGTCCATTAGCTTCCTTATACTCTCTTCTAGTGTGAGGAGTGTTTTGGAGCTAATTCGAATCTCCTAAGGCCTCGTTTTGAATTATGTTTCATTTGAGCTTGTATGGGACTTGTGAGCTGACATGGAGCTATCGTTTAGTCCTTTAAGTACTGTAGGAGTGTTCCATGCATTTCCAAGCTATTCTGAAGTTGGCTCCTTGTGTTTCTAGCATTGTCTTCCGTTTAGCTTCTTCTGAGCTGACTGAGCTGACACCGAGCTAATTCTTACTCCTTGAGCTGTAGGTAAGTCCTATGAAGAAAACATAATAATGGAAATAATGAGAATACTTAAAATAACTTAATATAAATTTAGATCTAAGTTGAAACTTAATAATGTAGTCATATTGACTATTCATGTTTATAGCTTAATTAATATAACTCTTAAGTAGTTTACTATAAAGTATATAAAAGTAATAAATACTAAGATCGGTAAGATAACTCCCCTTTGATCCCATGCGTGAAATGAAGCATGAAAGCATGAGATGAATGAGTAGAAATGTGCACACATCACATACGCTCAAAGAGAGGGGTCTTCAATCTCGGTATATGCTCAAAGAGAAAGACCGTTTATTATGACATGCACTCGAAGAGTGGGGTCATTCATCGAGAAATACGCTCAAAGAGAGGGGTCGCCATCACGGTTTACACTCAAAGAGAGCGACCATTCATTATGACATGCACTCGAAGAGAGGGGTCATTCATTGAGACGTATGCTCAAAGAGAGGAGTCGTCCATCACGGTATACGCTCAAAGGGAGGGACCGTTCATTATGACATGCACTTGAAGAGAGGAGTCATTTATCACGACATACGCTTAAAGAGAGGGGTCGTCTATCACGGTATACGCTATAAGAAAGGGACTGTTCATTATGACATGCACTCGAAGATAGAGGTCATTCATCGCGACAAACGCTCAAAGAAAAGGGTCGTCCATCACGGTATACGCACTAAGAAAGGGACCGTTCACTATGACATGCACTCAAAGAGAGGGGTCATTCATCGTGACATACGCTTAAAGAGAGGGGTCGTCCATCACGGCATACGCTCAAAGAGAGGGACCGTTCATTATGACATACGCTTGAAGAGAGTGGTCATTCAACGCGATATACGCTCAAAGAGAGGGGTCATCCATCACGGTATACGCTCTAAGAAAGAGACCACTCATTATGACATGCACTCGAAGTGAGGAGTAATTAATCGTGACATATTCTCAAAGAGAGGGGTCGTCCATCACGGTATACACTCAAAGAGAGGTATCGTTCATTATAACATACTCTCGAAGAGAGGGGTCATTCAAAACGACATACGCTCAAAGAGAGGGCTCGTCCTTCACTGTATACGCTATAAGAAAGGGACCGTTCAATATGATATGCACTCAAAGAGAGGGGTCATTCATCACGACATACGCTGAAAGACAGGGGTCTTCCATCTCGGTATACGCTCAAAGAGTGAGACCGTTCATTATGACATGAACTCGAAAAGAGGGGTCATTCATCGAGACATACGCTCAAAGAGAGGGATCATCCATCACGATTTACGCTCAAAGAGAAGGACCGTTCATTATGACATGCACTCGAAGAGAGGGGTCATTCATTGGGACTTACGCTCAAAGAGAGGGACCGTTCATTATAACACGCACTCGAAGAGGGGTGTCAATCATCGCGACATACGCTCAAAGCGAGGGGTCGTCCATCACGGTAAACGCTCAAAGGGAGGGTTTGTTCATTATGACATGCACTCAGAGAGGAGTCATTCATCGTGACATACGCTCAAAGAGAGGGGTCGTCCATTAAGGTATATGCTCTAAGAAAAGGACTATTCATTATTACATGCACTCGAAGATAGGGGTCACTTATCGCGACATGCGCTCAAAGAGAAGGGTTGTCTATCACGGCATACGCTCTAAGAAAGGGACCGTTCACTAGGACTTGCACTTAAAGACAGGGGTCATTCATCGCGACTTACGCTCAAAGAGAGAGACCATTCATTATGACATAGGCTTGAAGATAGGGGTCATTCACCGCGACATACACTCAAAGAGAGGTCGTCCGTCACGGTATACGCTCTAAGAAAGGGACTGTTAATTGTGACATGCAGTCGAAGAGAGGGGTCATTCATCACGACATACGCTCAAAGAGATGGGTCGTCCATCACGGTATACGCTCAAAGAGAGGGACCGTTCATTATGACATACGCTTGAAGAGAGTGGTCATTCAACGCGACATACGCTCAAAGAGAGGGGTCATCCATCACGGTATACGCTCTAAGAAAGAGACCACTCATTATGACATGCACTCGAAGTGAGGAGTAATTAATCGCGACATATTCTCAAAGAGAGGGGTCGTCCATCACGGTATACGCTCAAAGAGAGGTATCGTTCATTATAACATACTCTCGAAGAGAGGGGTCATTCACCACGACATACGCTCAAAGAGAGGGCTCGTCCATCACTGTATACACTATAAGAAAGGGACCGTTCACTATGACATGAACTCGAAAAGAGGGGTCATTCATCGAGACATACGCTCAAAGAGAGGGATCAGCCATCACGATTTACGCTCAAAGAGAAGGACCGTTCATTATGACATGCACTCGAAGAGAGGGGTCATTCATTGGGACTTACGCTCAAAGAGAAGGACCGTTCATTATGACATGCACTCGAAGAGAGGGGTCATTCATTGGGACTTACGCTCAAAGAGAGGGGTCGTCCATCACGGTATACGCTCAAAGAGAGGGACCGTTCATTATAACACGCACTCGAAGAGGGGTGTCAATCATCGCGACATACGCTCAGAGGGAGGGGTCGTCCATCACGGTAAACGCTCAAAGGGAGGGTCTGTTCATTATGACATACACTCAGAGAGGAGTCATTCATCGTGACATACGCTGAAAGAGAGGGGTCGTCCATTATGGTATATGCTCTAAGAAAAGGACTGTTCATTATTACATGCACTCGAAGATAGGGGTCATTCATCGCGACATGCGCTCAAAGAGAAGGGTTGTCTATCACGGCATACGCTCTAAGAAAGGGACCGTTCACTAGGACTTGCACTTAAAGAGAGGGGTCATTCATCGCGACTTACGCTCAAAGAGAGAGACCATTCATTATGACATGCGCTCGAGATAGGGGTCATTCATCGCGACATACACTCAAAGAGAGGGGTCGTCCGTCACGGTATACGCTCTAAGAAAGGGACTGTTAATTGTGACATGCAGTCGAAGAGAGGGGTCATTCATCACGACATACGCTCAAAGAGATGGGTCGTCCATCACGGTATACGCTCAAAGAGAGGGACCGTTCATTATGACATACGCTTGAAGAGAGTGGTCATTCAACGCGACATACGCTCAAAGAGAGGGGTCGTCCATCACGGTATTCGCTCTAAGAAAGAGACCACTCATTATGACATGCACTCGAAGTGAGGAGTAATTAATCGCGACATATTCTCAAAGAGTGGGTCGTCCATCACGGTATACGCTCAAAGAGAGGTATCGTTCATTATAACATACTCTCGAAGAGAGGGGTCATTCACCACGACATACGCTCAAAGAGAGGGCTCGTCCATCACTGTATACGCTATAAGAAAGGGACCGTTCACTATGATATGCACTCAAAGAGAGGGGTCATTCATCACGACATACGCTGAAAGACAGGGGTCTTCCATCTCGGTATACGCTCAAAGAGTGAGACCGTTCATTATGACATGAACTCGAAAAGAGGGGTCATTCATCGAGACATACGCTCAAAGAGAGGGATCATCCATCACGATTTACGCTCAAAGAGAAGGACCGTTCATTATGATATGCACTCGAAGAGAGGGGTCATTCATTGGGACTTACGCTCAAAGAGAGGGGTCGTCCATCACGGTATACGCTCAAAGAGAGGGACCGTTCATTATAACACGCACTCGAAGAGGGGTGTCAATCATCGCGACATACGCTCAGAGGGAGGGGTCGTCCATCACGGTAAACGCTCAAAGGGAGGGTCTGTTCATTATGACATGCACTCAGAGAGGAGTCATTCATCGTGACATACGCTCAAAGAGAGGGGTCGTCCATTATGGTATATGCTCTAAGAAAAGGAATGTTCATTATTACATGCACTCGAAGATTGGGGTCGTTCATCGCGACATGCGCTCAAAGAGAAGGGTTGTCTATCACGGCATACGCTCTAAGAAAGGGACCGTTCAGTAGGACTTGCACTTAAAGAGAGGGGTCATTCATCGCGACTTACGCTCAAAGAGAGAGACCATTCATTATGACATAGGCTTGAAGATAGGGGTCATTCACCGCGACAAACACTCAAAGAGAGGGGTCGTCCGTCACGGTATACGCTCTAAGAAAGGGACTGTTAATTGTGACATGCAGTCGAAGAGAAGGGTCGGCTCAAAGAGATGGGTCGTCCATCACGGTATAAGCTCAAAGAGAGGGACCCTTCATTATGACATACGCTTGAAGAGAGTGGTCATTCAACGCGACATATGCTCAAAGAGAGGGGTCGTCCATCACGGTATACGCTCTAAGAAAGAGACCACTCATTATGACATGCACTCGAAGTGAGGAGTAATTAATCGCAACATATTCTCAAAGAGAGGGGTCGTCCATCACGGTATACGCTCAAAGAGAGGTATCGTTCATTATAACATACTCTCGAAGAGAGGGGTCATTCACCACGACATACGCTCAAAGAGAGGGCCCGTCCATCACTGTATACGCTATAAGAAAGGGACCGTTCACTATGATATGCACTCAAAGAGAGGGGTCATTCATCACGGCATACGCTGAAAGATAGGGGTCTTCCATCTCGGTATACGCTCAAAGAGTGAGACCGTTCATTATGACATGAACTCGAAAAGAGGGGTCATTCATCGAGACATACGCTCAAAGAGAGGGATCATCCATCACGATTTACGCTCAAAGAGAAGGACCGTTCATTATGACATGCACTCGAAGAGAGGGGTCATTCATTGGGACTTACGCTCAAAGAGAGGGGTCGTCCATCACGGTATACGCTCAAAGAGAGGGACCGTTCATTATAACATGCACTCGAAGAGGGGTGTCAATCATCGCGACATATGCTCAGATGGAGGGGTCGTCCATCACGGTAAACGCTCAAAGGGAGGGTCTGTTCATTATGACATGTACTCAGAGAGGAGTCATTCATCGTGACATACGCTCAAAGAGAGGGGTCGTCCATTATGGTATATGCTCTAAGAAAATGACTGTTCATTATTACATGCACTCGAGATAGGGGTCATTCATCGCGACATGCGCTCAAAGAGAAGGGTTGTCTATCACGGCATACGCTCTAAGAAAGGGCCGTTCACTAGGACTTGAACTTAAAGAGAGGGGTCATTCATCGCGACTTACGCTCAAAGGGAGAGACCATTCATTATGACATAGGCTTGAAGATAGGGGTCATTCACCGCGACATACACTCAAAGAGAGGGGTCGTCCGTCACGGTATACGCTCTAAGAAAGGGACTGTTAATTGTGACATGCAGTCGAAGAGAGGGGTCATTCATCACGACATACGCTCAAAGAGATGGGTCGTCCATCACGGTATACGCTCAAAGAGAGGGACCATTCATTATGACATACACTCGAAGAGAGGGACCGTTCATTATGACATACACTCGAAGAGAGGGGTCATTCAGCGAGACATACGCTCAAAGAGAGGGGTCAACCATCACAATAGACGCTCTAAGAAAGGGAACGTTAATTATGACATACGCTTGAAGAGAGAGGTTGTCCATCAAGGCATACGCTCTAAGAATGAGACTGTTCATTATGACATGCACTCGAAGAGAGGGGTCATTCATCGCGACATGCGCTCAAAGAGAAGGGTTGTCTATCACGGCATACGCTCTAAGAAAGGGACCGTTCACTAGGACTTGCACTTAAAGAGAGGAGTCATTCATCGCGACTTACGCTCAAAGAGAGAGACCATTCATTATGACATAGAATTGAAGATAGGGGTCATTTACCGCGACATACACTCAAAGAGAGGGGTCGTCCGTCACGGTATACCCTCTAAGAAAGGGACTGTTAATTGTGACACTCAGTCGAAGAGAGGGGTCATTCATCACGACATACGGTCAAAGAGATGGGTCGTCCATCATGGTATACGCTCAAAGAGAGGGACCGTTCATTATGACATACGCTTGAAGAGAGTGGTCATTCAACGCGACATACGCTCAAAGAGAGGGGTCGTCCATCATGGTATACGCTCTAAGAATGAGATCACTCATTATGACATGCACTCGAAGTGAGGAGTAATTAATCGCGACATATTCTCAAAGAGAGGGTCGTCCATCACGGTATACGCTCAAAGAGAGGTATCGTTCATTATAACATACTCTCGAAGAGAGGGGTCATTCACCACGACATACGCTCAAAGAGAGGGCTTGTCCATCACTTTATACGCTATAAGAAAGGGACCGTTCACTATGATATGCACTCAAAGAGAGGGGTCATTCATCACGACATACGCTGAAAGACAGGGGTCTTCCATCTCGGTATACGCTCAAAGAGTGAGACCGTTCATTATGACATGAACTCGAAAAGAGGGGTCATTCATCGAGACATACGCTCAAAGAGAGGGATCATCCATCACGATTTACGCTCAAAGAGAAGGACCGTTCATTATGACATGCACTCGAAGAGAGGGGTCATTCATTGGGACTTACGCTCAAAGAGAGGGGTCGTCTATCACGGTATACGCTCAAAGAGAGGGACCGTTCATTATAACACGCACTCGAAGAGGGGTGTCAATCATCGCGACATACGCTCAGATGGAGGGGTCGTCCATCACGGTAAACGCTCAAAGGGAGGGTCTGTTCATTATGACATGCACTCAGAGAGGAGTCATTCTTCGTGACATACGCTCAAAGAGAGGGGTCGTCCATTATGGTATATGCTCTAAGAAAAGGACTGTTCATTATTACATGCACTCGAAGATAAGGGTCATTCATCGCGACATGCGCTCAAAGAAAGGGACCGTTCACTAGGACTTGCACTTAAAGAGAGGGGTCATTCATCGCGACTTACGCTCAAAGAGAGAGACCATTCATTATGACATAGGATTCAAGATAGGGGTCATTCACCGCGACATACACTCAAAGAGAGGGGTCGTCCGTCATGGTATACGCTCTAAGAAAGGGACTGTTAATTGTGACATGCAGTCGAAGAGAGGGGTCATTCATCACGACATACGCTCAAAGAGATGGGTCGTCCATCACGGTATACACTCAAAGAGAGGGACCGTTCATTATGACATACGCTTGAAGAGAGTGGTCATTCAACGCGACATACGCTCAAAGAGAGGGGTCGTCCATCACGGTATTCGCTCTAAGAAAGAGACCACTCATTATGACATGCACTCGAAGTGAGGAGTAATTAATCGCGACATATTCTCAAAGAGAGGGTCGTCCATCATGGTATACGCTCAAAGAGAGGTATCGTTCATTATAACATACTCTCGAAGAGAGGGGTCATTCACCACGACATACGCTCAAAGAGAGGGCTCGTCCATCACTGTATACGCTATAAGAAAGGGACCGTTCACTATGATATGCACTCAAAGAGAGGGGTCATTCATCACGACATACGCTGAAAGACAGGGGTCTTCCATCTCGGTATACGCTCAAAGAGTGAGACCGTTCATTATGACATGAACTCGAAAAGAGGGGTCATTCATCGAGACATACGCTCAAAGAGAGGGATCATCCATCACGATTTACGCTCAAAGAGAAGGACCGTTCATTATGATATGCACTCGAAGAGAGGGGTCATTCATTGGGACTTACGCTCAAAGAGAGGGGTCGTCCATCACGGTATACGCTCAAAGAGAGGGACCGTTCATTATAACACGCACTCGAAGAGGGGTGTCAATCATCGCGACATACGCTCAGAGGGAGGGGTCGTCCATCACGGTAAACGCTCAAAGGGAGGGTCTGTTCATTATGACATGCACTCAGAGAGGAGTCATTCATCGTGACATACGCTCAAAGAGAGGGGTCGTCCATTATGGTATATGCTCTAAGAAAAGGACTGTTCATTATTACATGCACTCGAAGATAGGGGTCGTTCATCGCGACATGCGCTCAAAGAGAAGGGTTGTCTATCACGGCATACGCTCTAAGAAAGGGACCGTTCACTAGGACTTGCACTTAAAGAGAGGGGTCATTCATCGCGACTTACGCTCAAAGAGAGAGACCATTCATTATGACATAGTCTTGAAGATAGGGGTCATTCACCGCGACAAACACTCAAAGAGAGGGGTCGTCCGTCACGGTATACGCTCTAAGAAAGGGACTGTTAATTGTGACATGCAGTCAAAGAGAGGGGTCATTCATCACGACATAGGCTCAAAGAGATGGGTCGTCCATCACGGTATAAGCTCAAAGAGAGGGACCCTTCATTATGACATACGCTTGAAGAGAGTGGTCATTCAACGCGACATACGCTCAAAGAGAGGGAGCGTCCATCACGGTATACGCTCTAAGAAAGAGACCACTCATTATGACATGCACTCGAAGTGAGGAGTAATTAATCGCGGCATATTCTCAAAGAGAGGGGTCGTCCATCACGGTATACGCTCAAAGAGAGGTATCATTCATTATAACATACTCTCGAAGAGAGGGGTCATTCACCACGACATACGCTCAAAGAGAGGGCTCGTCCATCACTGTATACGCTATAAGAAAGGGACCGTTCACTATGATATGCACTCAAAGAGAGGGGTCATTCATCACGACATACGCTGAAAGACAGGGGTCTTCCATCTCGGTATACGCTCAAAGAGTGAGACCGTTCATTATGACATGAACTCGAAAAGAGGGGTCATTCATCGAGACATACGCTCAAAGAGGGGGATTGATATATGGGTACGTTGCTTCAAAAACAACCATCCTTGTTTGAAACGGATCTAGGATAATAGCAAGCAAGTCTCTGCAATAAACACAACATTATGGATGTTAGAATGATGTTAAAATGACAAGAAAAGAAAGAAAAACTGAAAACAAAGAAAGAAAAGGGATGAAGGAATTTCTGGTAGTTTCTGGAGATTAATGAAGATGAATTGCTCCGATGGCTTTTATGGAAGCATTAAAACGTCCAATAATGGCAGAATTGGATGTTTAAGTTACTGGAAAAATAGCAACGACGTTGAACTCGAAAGAACCCGAACAATATACTGAGCGAACCCGAATCGAATACGTTCTTCGTCAACGGACTTGGACCCTCTAGATAGCGATCTAGGAACCCGAAGTATCAAGGATTTGACACACTCAAACAAAGTCTGAATTTGTCAAGAAAAGTTCAATGAAGAACTGAAATTGAGAGAAAATCTCACAAGTGATTTTATTCATAAAATGTCTAACCTTGTCTTTACAAAAATATGGAAATATATAAGAATAAAAGAGAAGTTGGCCAAATTTGAAATTGTGGCCATTATTTGAACGAAAATAACTAAAATAAACCACTCAAGGCTTTATTTAATTTCAGCCACATGTTTAGGCTCATAAAACACATTAAACATGTGTTAATTGTTTGAATTTGAATGAGAAATCCCTCATCCTTATCCTTTGTTGCCGTCCATCATTCCAAAAGAGGGCTGTGTTTGGCCTGCTCTTACACAGGCACACCTCTCTGTTTACCTATGCTGGAAAACAGTACAAGCTGGCACACCTCTGTTTACCTATGCTGGAAAACAGTACAAGCTGGCACACCTTTGTTTACCTATGCTGGAAAACAGTATAAGAATCCATTCGTAACTCACAAGGTTGAAACACTTGTAAACTTATTCAAAAACACATACATGAATGCATAAATAACTTAGAAACTTAATAAACACTATCAAACCAAACCTTAAAACATACTTAATAGCATATATACATACGTAAACATATAAAATAAGTAGTATAGTCTAATATGTCACATATCAGCATGCAACACATTATAAAACCTATGTTCTAAGGCATAAACATTATCGAATGAATCTGGAATTGAAGCACAAGTAAGGAAAAGTACTTCCCTGAATTTCTTTGCCTTAGAACGAGTAATAGGTCCTTGTGGCAAGACCTCCGGATCATATTGTGTTTGCATTGATGTGCTCACATCATCCCCCCCTTCTTGAAAAGGATTTGACCTCAAATCTGCAAAATCATCATAAGGGGTTAAATCAGAAACATTAAATGTGGCACTTACAGTGTAGTCGCCCGGTAAGTCTATCTTGTAGGCGTTGTCATTCACTTTCGCCAACACCTGAAAAGGACCATCTCCTCTTGGTAACAACTTTGATCGTCGTTGGGCTGGAAAACGTTCCTTTCGAAAATGAACCCAAACCCAATCACCAACATCGAAGGTGACTCGCTTCCTTCCTTTGTTTGCTTGCTTTTCATATTGTTGAGTCCTTCGTTCTAAATTCTCCTTCACCTGTTGATGTAACTTCTTCACATATTCTGCTTTTGCTTGACCGTCCCTGTTCATCACCTGTCCCTGTGGCAAAGGTAACAAATCTAGAGGCGTAATAGGGTTAAAGCCATAAACAACCTCAAATGGTGACATCTTAGTAGCAGAATGTACAGCATGATTATACGCAAACTCAACATGTGGCAAACAATCTTCCCAAGTCTTGATATTCTTTTTAATGATGGAACGAAGTAAAGTAGATAAAACTCTGTTAACAACCTCAGTTTGTCCATCAGTCTGGGGATGGCAAGTAGTAGAAAACATGAGTTTCGTACCTAATTTGCTCCAAAGAGTCCTCCAGAAGTGACTCAAAAATTTTACATCCCTATCAGAAACAATCGACCTAGGAATACCATGCAAACGTACAACATCTCTAAAGAACAAGTTAGCCACATTAACAGCATCATCGGTCTTATGGCATGCAATAAAATGTGCCATCTTAGAGAATCTATCAACCACAACAAAGACACTATCTCTACCATTTCTAGTTCGAGGCAATCCCAAAATAAAATCCATTGAAATATCAGTCCAAGGGGAATCAGGAATAGGTAGAGGCAAGTACATACCATGTGGTGAAACCTTCGATTTTGCTTTCTTACATGTCACACAACGTTCACAGTACCTTTCAACGTCTCTACGCATCTTAGGCCAAAATAAATGTTCTTTCAATGTCTGTAACGTCTTGGTGACTCCAAAGTGACCCATCAATCCACCCTCATGTGCTTCACGGATCAGAATATCACGCATTGAACCGTGTGGAATGCATATCCTATTTTCTTTGAAAAGATAACCATCATGCCTGTAAAACTTTCCATCTGCACCTTTCTCACAAGCATTATACTTATCTCTAAAATCAGAATCATCAACATACAAGTCACGAATATATGCAAATCCAATTAAATGTGAATCAAGGTAATTCAAAAGCACATATCTACGTGATAAAGCATCAGCAACGACATTATCTTTACCCTTTTTGTAACGAATGACATAAGGAAAAGACTCCAAAAATTCAACCCATTTAGCATGTCGTTTATTCAATTTATGCTGACCTGTGATATATCGTAAAGCCTCATGATCAGTGTGAATCACAAACTCTTTAGGCAACAAGTAATGCTGCCAAGTCTCCAATGCCCGAATCAGTGCATACATCTCCTTATCGTAGACTGGATAATTTAATGTTGCTCCACTAAGCTTTTCACTGAAGTATGCAATGGGCCTTTTTTCCTGCATTAACACAGCGCCTATACCAACTCCAGAAGCATCACATTCAATTTCAAAAGTTTTATCAAAGTTAGGTAAGGCTAACACAGGTGACTTCGTCAAACAATCCTTAATTTTCAAAAAGGCATCTTCTTGTTCTGTACCCCATAAGAAGCTAGAATTCTTCTTAATAATCCCGGTTAAGGGTGCGGTAATAGAACTGAAGTTAGGAACAAACCGACGATAGAAACTAGCTAAACCATGAAAAGATCTAACCTGAGTAATCGATGTCGGTTGTGGCCATTCCTGTATTGCCTTTATCTTTTCAGGATCGACTTCAACACCCTGTGCACTAACAATGTAACCAAGAAATGTAAGTTTGTCAGTACAAAACACACATTTCTCTATGTTACCAAACAATCTTTCTTCTCGCAATGTTTGCAAAACAACTCTCAAATGCTCTATATGATCCTGCAAAGTCTTGCTATAAATCAAAATATCGTCAAAATATACAACACAAAACTTTCCAATAAAAGATCGCAGAACATGATTCATCAATCGCATAAAAGTACTAGGTGCATTAGTTAAGCCAAAAGGCATTACTAACCATTCGTACAAACCTAGCTTTGTTTTGAAGGCTGTCTTCCATTCATCGCCTTCTCGCATGCGGATCTGATGATATCCACTCTTTAGGTCAATTTTGGAGAAGATGACGGCTCCACAAAGCTCGTCCAACATATCATCAAGTCTGGGAATAGGATGACGATACTTAATTGTAATCTGATTCACAGCCCTACAATCTACGCACATCCTCCAAGATCCATCTTTCTTCGGCACTAACAGTACCGGAACAGCACACGGACTCAGACTCTCTCGAATATAACCCTTGTCCATCAATTCTGTCACTTGTCTTTGAAGCTCTTTCGTCTCTTCGGGGTTAGTCCGATAAGCTGGTCGATTTGGAATAGTAGCACCTGGGATAAAGTCAATCTGGTGCTCAATGCCACGAAGAGGTGGCAATCCCCTCGGTGTTTCTTCCGGAAACACATCCTTAAATTCCTGCAAAAGGGAAACAATTGATGCAGGCAAATCAGAAGGAAACTCAGTCAATAAACAATAATCTTTAAACATTAAAATAAACAGAGATTGGTGAGAGGAAAGACATTTCCTGATTTCTCGACTGCTTGCATAAACATTCATCTTTTTCTTCTCCTTTGCAGCTTCTTTACTCTTCTTCAAGCTTGCTTGATCTTCCATCACTTGACTCGGTATCAAAGGAGCCAAAGTAATATTCTTACCTGCATGCATAAAAGAGTATCGATTTGTAAAACCATCATGCATTACCTTCTTGTCATATTGCCAAGGGCGTCCCAAAAGAAGGTGAGTAGCATCCATTGATACAACATCACAAAGGACCTCGTCCTTGTAACTTCCAATCGAAAACGGTATAACAACTTGTTTTGTTACTTTAAGTTCTCCCCCGTCATTCAACCATTGCAATTTGTACGGATTCGGATGCTTTGTCGTCTTGAGACCTAACCTGTCAACCATCACTGAACTAGCAACATTAGTACAACTACCGCTATCAATAATCACAACACATACCTTATCTTGAATTTTGCATCGCGTGTGAAAGATATTCTCGCGTTGTTGTTCATCCTGAACCTGTTGCACACTCAGACTACGTTTAACAACCATAATTTCCATTACCTTACCAGTCTCAGCAACTTCTAGGACATCCTCTTTATCATCTTCATCAGGGATCTCATGTGGTTCTTCTTCAGAATCTGACTCGATCTCTCCATCATCTCGCATCAACATAACCCTACGATTAGGACACTGGCTAGCAACATGTCCTCGACCAAGGCACTTAAAACATTGAATATCTCTCGATCGCTCCTGTACAACCACTTTTTGTTTACCACGCCCATTATCAGCAACGGGAGGCTTTGGCTTGCTGGACTCGCCTTGTTCTTGAATCCGAAGTGGCGCTTGTGGTGCTTGTTTCCTAGCATGGTTAGGGGTATATAATGGATTCGTAAAAGATTTAAATGGAGTAGTATTACCTCGAGTAGAAACTTTTCTACGTTGTTGTCGCTCAATCTTCATCGCCATATGCACCATGTCATCCAATTCGACATAATGCTGCAATTCAACAACGTTAGAAATTTCAGAATTCAAACCTGCCATAAACCGAGCCATAGTCGCCTCACGATCCTCAACTATGTTAGCACGCATCATGGACATCTCCATTTCCTTGAAATAGTCCTCGACGTTCCTATTGCCCTGTTTCAAAGTTTGTAATTTCTGAAATAAATCACGATGATAGTAAGAAGGAACAAACCGTTTCCGCATGATACGCTTCATTTCGTCCCATGTTCTCACTGGTCCTTCACCCGTACGTCGTCGACTAACCAGTAATTGATCCCACCACAACAGTGCATAGTCAACAAACTCCAAAGTTGCTAGTCGTACTTTCTTTTGTTCCGAGTAATTGTAACACTCGAAAACGTGTTCAACCTTGCTTTCCCATGTCAGATAAGCATCTGGATCTGAACGTCCCTGAAAAGAAGGTATAGCAACTTTTATGTTAGAAATATTATCATCAACTTGTCCTACACGACGGTTCACCCTCGGTGATTGCTCGACGTCATTATCATCATGGTTTTCGTTTTGGACAGATTGGGAACCACCCCCATCAATTCTATCCAAACGAGACTGGATAGGCTCCAAAGCTTGGTCTAAAAGACGCTGCAGAGTTCGAGTAAGAGCCTGCATTTGCAAATTTGGTGGATTAACTCCACCGGAACTACGATCGTCTTCACCTGCCATTGTAACAACGAAAACAAGAAAAGAAACTGATTATGTTAGTTAAAGGAAAAATTAAAAATCCCTCACTGCACACACAACAAATTTCTCGCAAGTCACTCCAAAAGAACAGTGCACTCAGAAAAATAACACTCAGCGCTCGTGTTTCACTCGGGAGAATGCTTGAAAGGCTTTTTTTTTGTCTCCCCTTCTGTTCTCACACGCTCAAATGCCTTTTCCGCTCGTTCTCTTGCAAACAGCTCTTTAAGGAACTAATCTGATCCTTCAAACTCCTTATCTGTGTCAAACTCCAAGATATATGTAACGGTGGTACAAACAAGAGTTAAAAGTGAATTAGGGGCTGTTTAGATGACACAAAGGCTGGAAAATAAACAAAAACAAAAGGAAAACAAAAATAAGGCTGGAATTAATGAAGAACAAAGTGAATTAAGGCTGGAAATGAAGTACTTACTGCATTAGAAATGCTTACCACAATCCTATCACCGAACAAACAAGAATACGTCGTTTTAAGTGATTTAGAAGCATTCCATGGTAAACGTAAGCATCCTTCATCATTTTTGTGGTCAAACAGCACATATAAACATGAAAATACACTAAATATTCAAATCTGATTTTTTTTTTATTTTTTTTTCCGAATTTTTTTGTTGACTTTGACTTTTCTGGTCAAACTTTGACTTTGACTTTCGTTTTCCAGAATTTCGAATTTTTTTTCTTTTTTTTTTTTTGTTCTTTTGTTGTTTTTGATATATGTAGTGCAGAAAGTGCTAATATCCAACCAAAGCTCTGATACCATATGATATATGGGTACGTTGCTTCAAAAACAACCATCCTTGTTTGAAACGGATCTAGGATAATAGCAAGCAAGTCTCTGCAATAAACACAACATTATGGATGTTAGAATGATGTTAAAATGACAAGAAAAGAAAGAAAAACTGAAAACAAAGAAAGAAAAGGGATGAAGGAATTTCTGGTAGTTTCTGGAGATTAATGAAGATGAATTGCTCCGATGGCTTTTATGGAAGCATTAAAACGTCCAATAATGGCAGAATTGGATGTTTAAGTTACTGGAAAAATAGCAACGACGTTGAACTCGAAAGAACCCGAACAATATACTGAGCGAACCCGAATCGAATACGTTCTTCGTCAACGGACTTGGACCCTCTAGATAGCGATCTAGGAACCCGAAGTATCAAGGATTTGACACACTCAAACAAAGTCTGAATTTGTCAAGAAAAGTTCAATGAAGAACTGAAATTGAGAGAAAATCTCACAAGTGATTTTATTCATAAAATGTCTAACCTTGTCTTTACAAAAATATGGAAATATATAAGAATAAAAGAGAAGTTGGCCAAATTTGAAATTGTGGCCATTATTTGAACGAAAATAACTAAAATAAACCACTCAAGGCTTTATTTAATTTCAGCCACATGTTTAGGCTCATAAAACACATTAAACATGTGTTAATTGTTTGAATTTGAATGAGAAATCCCTCATCCTTATCCTTTGTTGCCGTCCATCATTCCAAAAGAGGGCTGTGTTTGGCCTGCTCTTACACAGGCACACCTCTCTGTTTACCTATGCTGGAAAACAGTACAAGCTGGCACACCTCTGTTTACCTATGCTGGAAAACAGTACAAGCTGGCACACCTTTGTTTACCTATGCTGGAAAACAGTATAAGAATCCATTCGTAACTCACAAGGTTGAAACACTTGTAAACTTATTCAAAAACACATACATGAATGCATAAATAACTTAGAAACTTAATAAACACTATCAAACCAAACCTTAAAACATACTTAATAGCATATATACATACGTAAACATATAAAATAAGTAGTATAGTCTAATATGTCACATATCAGCATGCAACACATTATAAAACCTATGTTCTAAGGCATAAACATTATCGAATGAATCTGGAATTGAAGCACAAGTAAGGAAAAGTACTTCCCTGAATTTCTTTGCCTTAGAACGAGTAATAGGTCCTTGTGGCAAGACCTCCGGATCATATTGTGTTTGCATTGATGTGCTCACATCAGGGATCATCCATCACGATTTACGCTCAGAGAGAAGGACCGTTCATTATGACATGCACTCGAAGAGAGGGGTCATTCATTGGGACTTACGCTCAAAGAGAGGGGTCGTCTATCACGGTATACGCTCAAAGAGAGGGACCGTTCATTATAACATGCACTCGAAGAGGGGTGTCAATCATCGCGACATACGCTCAGATGGAGGGGTCGTCCATCACGGTAAACGCTCAAAGGGAGGGTCTGTTCATTATGACATGTACTCAGAGAGGAGTCATTCATCGTGACATACGCTCAAAGAGAGGGGTCGTCCATTATGGTATATGCTCTAAGAAAATGACTGTTCATTATTACATGCACTCGAGATAGGGGTCATTCATCGCGACATGCGCTCAAAGAGAAGGGTTGTCTATCACGGCATACGCTCTAAGAAAGGGCCGTTCACTAGGACTTGCACTTAAAGAGAGGGGTCATTCATCGCGACTTACGCTCAAAGGGAGAGACCATTCATTATGACATAGGCTTGAAGATAGGGGTCATTCACCGCGACATACACTCAAAGAGAGGGGTCGTCCGTCACGGTATATGCTTTAAGAAAGGGACTGTTAATTGTGACATGCAGTCGAAGAGAGGGGTCATTCATCACGACATACGCTCAAAGAGATGGGTCGTCCATCACGGTATATGCTCAAAGAGAGGGACCATTCATTATGACATACACTCGAAGAGAGGGACCGTTCATTATGACATACACTCGAAGAGAGGGGTCATTCAGCGAGACATACGCTCAAAGAGAGGGGTCAACCATCACAATAGACGCTCTAAGAAAGGGAACGTTAATTATGACATACGCTTGAAGAGAGAGGTTGTCCATCAAGGCATACGCTCTAAGAATGAGACTGTTCATTATGACATGCACTCGAAGAGAGGGGTCATTCATCGCGACATACGCTCAAAGAGAGGGGCCGTCCATTACGGTATATGCTTAGAGAGAGGGACCATTCACCATGACTTGCACTCAAAGAGAGCGGTCATTTATCGCAGCATACTCTCAAAGAAAGGGGTCATCGATCACGGTATACGCGCAAAGAGATGGGTTGTTCATTATGACATACGCTCGAAGAGAGGGGTCATTCATCACGACATACGCTCAAAGAGAGGCCTCGTTCATTATGGTATACGCTTTAAGAAAGAAACCATTCACTATGATATGCACTCCAAGAGAGGGGTCATTCATCACGACATACGCTCAAGGAGAGGGGTCTTACATCACGGTGTACGCTCAAAGAAAGGGACCGTTCACCATGACATCCACTCGAAGAGAGGGGTCATCAATCACGATATACGCTCAAAGAAAGTGATCGTTCATTATGACATGCACTCGAAGAGAGGAGTTATTCACCGCCACCTACGCTCAAAGAGAGGGGTCGTCCATCACAGTATACGCTCAAAGAGAGGGACCGTTCATTATGACATGCACTCGATGAGAGGGAGCATTCGTCGCGATATATGCTCAAAGAGAGGAGTTATCCAACACGGTATACGCTCAAAGAGAGGGACCATTCATTATGACATACGCTCGAAGAGAGGGGTCATTCAGCACGACATACGCTAAAAGAGAGGGCTCGTCCATCACAGTATACGCTTTAAGAAAGGAACCATTCACTATGATAAGCACTGATACGAGGTAGCCTGTCGAAATGGACTTTCTTCGTATGTTACGGATCTAGGATTGTTGTAAGCACGTTCCTGCAACAAGAACAACATAAAAACAACAAAGAATGAAAGTTAGATTCATGATGAAGTTAGGATTAAAAGGGAAAAACGAAAATAAAAAGAAAAGAAAGAAAAAGTAGGCGTTTTGATCGATTTCAAAACGAGGAAGATGGATGCTTCAAGAAACATCCATGGCAGCAACGCGAATGATCAACAATGGTGAATTATGTTGTTGGATTCAAAACAAAATGCTAAACTCGAAAGAACCTGCACAATCTTCTGAGCAAACCCGAATAGAATTTGTTTAACGTTAGAAGGACTTGGACCCTCTAGATAGCGATCTAGGAACCCGAAGTATCAAGGATTTGACAATCAAAAACAAGTTTGAATGTTAGAAAAGTTCTAAAAAGAAACAAATAAGAGAAAACTCTCGAAGTAATTTTATTTCACAAATGTCTAACCTTTTTACAAAGTTTGTAGTACAAATATATAGAAATAATAGTGCAAACCGAATTTACATGTGTGGTTAATATTAAAGGAGTTTAAAAATTGAATTTGAATGAAAATAACTCCTTTTGGAAGCCATGCTTTCTTAGCCACATGTTTTGAACGAAAATAACACTTAAAACACATTAAACATGTGTTTAAAGTTTGAATTTTGAACAATAACCACTCATTCTTATCTCCTTTGATGTTTGGCCTTCAAAAACAAGGGCCTTGTTTGGCTTAGAGTGCTTTGAACGCCCACACATGTGCACAAGGCTGCCATGTGTGCCTCACATGCAGGGCACATGCCTAGGACACCTTCCCTTCATGCAGGATAGGTTTAAACTGCTGTAGGTCACTTCAGCTTGAGTTGAGTTGAGGTAGAAATGGAGTTGAGCTGAAACGAGCTAGCTAAGAGTGTTAGGAGTTAACTTGAGCTTAGAGCTAAGCCTTTAAGCTGCCTCGAGCTAAGGTGAGCTGCGTGCACTCCGTTGGACTTCATCTGAGCTGAATAGAACTCACTTGAGATGATGTTCAGCTGCATACACTCGCTTGAGCTGGAGTTGAGTTGCATACACTCTCTTAAGCTGGAGTTGAGCTGCATACACTCTCTTGAGCTAGTGTTCTCCTATGTTCCTACATGTAAATATTGCGAGAATCCATCAAAGTATTGTAAACTCAGTGGAAACACAAATAGAAGGCATAAACACTTGCAAACTTATTCAATAACACACATGAACTTATAAATAAGTTAGAAATAATACAAACACTATCAAGCAAATCCTTAAAACATACTTAATAACATATATAGATACTTAAACAAATACAATAAGTAGTATAGTCTAATATGTCCCATATCAGCATGCAACACATTATAAAGCCTATGTTCTAAGGCATAAACATGTTCAAATGAATATAGAGTTGTAGCATAAGTAAGGAAAAGAACTTTCCTGAGTTTTCTTGCCTTAGAACGCATGATCATGGTTGGTGTCCTAGATGTGCTCACATCATGCACTCAAAGAGAGGGGTCATCCATCACGATATGTGCTAAAAGAGAGGGGTATTCCATCATGGTATACGCTCAAAGAGAGGGACCGTTCATTATGACATGCACTTGAAGAGATGGGTCATTCATTGCGACATACGCTCAAAGCGAGGGGTCGTCCATCACGGTTTACGCTCAAAGAGAGAGACCGTTCATTATGACATACACTGGAAGAGAGGGGCCATTCATCGTGACATACTCTCAAAGAGATAGACCGTTCATTATGACATGCACTCGAAGAGAGGGGTCATTCATCGCGACATACGCTCAAAGAGAGGGGTCATTCTTCACGACAAACGCTCAAAACGAAGGGTCGTCCACAAAGGTATACGCTCAAAGAGAGGGACTGTTCACCATGACATGCACTCGAAGAGAGGGGTCATTCATCGCGACATATGCTCAAAGAGAGGAGTTGTCCATCACGGCATACGCGCTTAAAGAGAGAGATCGTTCATAATGACATACGCTCGAAGAGAGGGGTCATTCATCGCGACATATGTTCAAAGAGAAGGGTCTTCCATTATGGTATACGCTCTAAGAAAGGGAGTGTTCATTATGACATGCACTTAAAAAGAGGGGTCATTCATCGCGACATACGCTTAAAGAGAAGGGTCATCCATCACGGTATACGCTCTAAGAAAGGGACCGTTCATTATGACATGCACTCGAAGAGAGGGGTCATTCATCGCGACATACGCTCAAAGAGATGGCTTGTCCATCACGGTATACGCTCTAAGAAAGGGACCGTTCACTATGACATGCACTCAAAGAGATGGCTTGTCCATCACGGTATACGCTCTAAGAAAGGGACCGTTCACTATGACATGCACTCAAAGAGAGGTGTCATTTATCGCGACATACGCTCAAAAAGAGGGGTCATCCATAACGACAAACGCTCAAAGAGAGGGACCGTTCGTTATGACATAAGCGCGAAGAGAGGGGTCATTCACCGCGATATACGCTCAAAGAGAGGGGTTTTCAACCAAGGTATACGCTCAAAGAGAGGGACCGTTCACCATGACATGCACTCGAAGAGAGGGGTCATTCATCGCGACATATGCTCAAAGAGAGGGGTCGTCCATCACGGCATACGTTTAAAGAGAGTGATCGTTCATAATAACATACGCTCGAAGAGAGGGGTCATTCACCGTGACATACGCTCAAAGAGAAGGGTCATCCATCACGGTATACGCTCTAAGAAAGGGACCGTTCATTATGACATGCACTCGAAGAGAGGGGTCATTCAGCGTGACATACGCTCAAAGAGAGGGCTTGTCCATCACGGTATACGCTCTAAGAAAGGGACCGTTCACTATGACATGCACTCAAAGAGAGGGGTCATTTATCGCGACATACGCTCAAAAAAAGGGGTCGTCCATAACGACAAACGCTCCAAGAGAGGGACCGTTCATTATGACATAAGCGTGAAGAGAGGGGTCATTCACCGCGATATACGCTCAAAGAGAGGGGTCATCCACCAAGGTATACGCTCAAAGAGAGGGACTGTTCACCATGACATGCACTCGATGAGAGGGGTCATTCATCGCGACATACGCTTAAATAGAGGGACCATTCATTATGACATACGCTTGAAGAGAGTGGTCATTCACCGTAACATACACTCAAAGAGAGGGGTCGTCCATTATGATATAGGCTCAAAGAAAGGGAGTGTTCATTATGACATGAACTCGAAAAGAGGGGTGATGCGTGCACGTTTCTGCTCATTTATCTCATGCTTTCATGGTTTATTTCACGCATGGGATCAAAGGGGAGTTATCTTATTGATCTTAGTATTTACTACTTTTATATACTTTATATTAAGCTACTTAAGAGTTGTATTACTTAAGCTATAAAAAAAATAGTTATATAACCACATTGATTAAAGTTTTAGATTAGTTCTAAACTCATGTTAAGTATTTCAAGTATTCTAATTATTTCCATTATTATGTTTTCTTCATAGGACTTACCTACAGCTCAAGGAGTAAATAGTAGCTCGGTGTCAGCTCAGTCAGCTCAAAATAAGCTAAATGGAAGACAATGCTAGAAACACAAGGAGCCAACTTTAGAATAGCTTGGAAATGCATGGAACACTCCTACAGTACTTAAAGGACTAAAGGATAGCTCCATGTCAGCTCACAAGTCCCATACGAGCTCAAATGAAGCATAATTCAAAACGAGGCCGAGGGAGATTCGAATTAGCTCCAAAACACTCCTCACACTAGAATAGAGTATAAGGAAGCTAATGGACCAGCTCACTTTGCTAAAGGCAGCTTGGATTAGCGTATTTCAGCTTCAAACTTTAGCTAAGTCTTTCAGCTAGATAGCTCAGTTCAATCCAGCTCACTCCCAGCTCGATTAGCTCACCTCAACTCTAGCTATCACTCCCAGCTCAACACCCGAAGGTCACCTACCCTTCACCAAGCATCATGTCTGTCCATTATCCACATTGGGCGCCAAGATCATGGAGGGAAAGGAAGTGGGCGCCAAAACAAAGAGATAGCACTTTTCATTGGACAGATTCATAATGATCCACTTGTTTTCCATTTTGTAGCAGGATACAAGCAGAACTGGGTTTCGGTGTCTTCATTAAAGTTATTCCCCTATCTCTTATCTTTCCAACGCATGTTGAATCGCATCAATCCGATATCGGGAGCTTGAGATATGGGTAAATTACTGAAGACAGTGCAGGTTGGACCGAGAAGTTACATCTTTTCGAATAGTTTTGGAGGGAGACACCATTTAAATGAATGGTTATCCAAATAGTTAAAGGCCATTTCGGCCAAACCTCTTAGAAAACTATAAATAGGACTTAAATTCATTTGTAAGTCACATCTTTGATCAATACAAAATTACTTTGTGACTTTACTCTCAAACTTGTTCTTTTTAGAACTATATCGACTTATCAAATCTATTATATAGGTTTGTGGCGTCTCCTATCTTTTCCATCCATACTTAAGATTCTAGGAACTTATTTCCTAAGGGTCTAAGTCCTATACCACCCTCAAAGCATACTATAAGTTGGGTTTATGCTACATAGCATAAGTTCTACTTTTGTTACCTTTGAATACTATTTCTTTACCACCTTCCATACATTCTATCCTAACCCTTTTTTCCATCACCGAAATCGACTACCCTAGCCTTCACTATCATCTTTCCCATTTATTTCCCTAACCAAAACATCACATACCTTCCCTTATCAATTACACATAAACTTCCACAACCCTCTTTACACCACTTCACCATCTTTTCTTCATAAAACAACAAGGAAAGCGTACGAGGATCAAGGCTTGCTTGCAATCACGGTCAGGACAATCAAAGCTTCTCTCTACAACAACCATTGGAGAGTATCAAGGGGTCATTCATCGCAACATACGCTCAAATTGAATGGTCATCCATCACGGTATACGCTTTAAGAAAGGGACCGTTCTTTATGACATGCACTCGAAGAGAGGGGTCATTCATCGCGGCTACGCTCAAAGAGTGGGACCGTTCATTATGACATACGCTTGAAGAGAGGGGTCATTCAACACAACATACGATCAAAGAGTGGGGTCATTCACCGCGACATACACTCTAAGAAAGGGATCGTTTATTATGACATACGCTCAAAGAGAGGGGTCATTCATCACAACATACGCTCAAAGAGAGGTCTCGTACATCACGATATACGCTCTAAGAAAGGAACCGTTCACTATGATATACACTCAAAGAGAGGGGTAATTCATCACGACATACGCTCAAAGAGAGTGGTCTTCCATTATGGTATACGCTTAAAGAGAGGGACTGTTCATTATGTCATGCACTCGAAGAGATGGGTCATTCATCGTGACATACGCTCAAAGAGAGAGGTTGTACATCACGGTTTACGCTCAAAGAGAGAGACCGTTCATTATGACATGCACTCGAAGAGAGGATTCATTCATTGCGACATACGCTCAAAGAGAGGGGTCAACAATCATGGTAAACGCTCAAAGAGAGGGACCGTTCACCATGACATGCACTCAAAGAGAGGGGTCATTCATCGTGACATACGCTCAAAGAGTGAGGTTGTCCATCACGACATACGCTCAAAGAAAGGGACCGTTTAATATGACTGCGATATACGATCAAAGATAGGTGTCAGCCATCACGGTAAACGCTCTAAGAATGGGATAGTTTATTATGACATACGCTTGAAGAGAGAGGTCATTCATCGCGACATATGCTCAAAGGGAGGGGTCATCCATCACTGTATACGCTCTAAGAAAGGGACCGTTCATTATGACATGCACTTGAAGAGAGGGATCATTCATTGCGATATACGCTCATAGAGCGGGGTCGTCCATCACAGTATATACTCAAAGAGAAGGACCGTTCACCATGACATGCACTTGATGAGAGTGGTCATTCATCGCAACATACGCTCATAGAGAGGGGTCATCGATCACGTTATACGATAAAGAAAGGGACCGTTCATTATGACATGCACTCGAAGAGAGGGGGTCATTCATCGCGACATACGCTCATAGAGAGGGGTCATTCATTGCGATATACGCTCATAGAGTGGGGTCGTCCATCACTGTATATGTTCAAATAGAGGGACCGTTCATTATGACATGCACTCGAAGTCGCGACAAATGCTCAAAGAGAGGGGTCGTCCATCACGGTTTACGCTCTAAGAAAGGAACCGTTCACTATGATAAGCACTCAAACAGAGGGGTCATTCATCATGATATAAGCTCAAAGAGAGGGGTCTTCCATTCCGGTATACGCTCAAAGAGAGGGACCATTCATTATGACTTGCACTCGAAGAGATGGGTCATTCATCGCGACATACGCTCAAAGAGAAGGGTCATCCATCACGGTTTACGCTCAAAGAGAGGGACTGTTCATTATGACATGCACTCGAAGAGAGGGGTCATTCATTGTGACCTAGCTTAAAGAGAGGGGTCGTCCATCACGGTATACGTTCAAAGGGAGGGACCATTCATTATGACATGCATTCGAAGAGATGAGTCATTCATCGCGAAATACGCTCAAAGAGAGAGTCGTCCATCACGGTATATTCTCTAAGAAAGGGATTGTTCATTATGACATGCACTCGAAGAGAGGGGTCATTCATCGCGACGTACACTCAAATAGAGGGGTCGTCCATCACGGCATACGCTCAAAGAGAGGGACCGTTCATCATGACATGCACTCGAAGAGAGGGGTCATTCATCGCAACAAACACTCAAAGAGAGGGGTCATCCATCACGGTATACGCTCAAAGAGAGGAACTGTTCATTATGACATGCACTCGAAAAGAGGGGTTATTCATCGCGGTATACGCTCAAAGAGGGGGGTCCTCCATTACGGTATACGCTCAAAGAGTGAGACCATTCATAATGACATGCACTAGAAGAGACGGGTCATTCATCGTGACATACGCTCTTAGAGAGGAATCGTCCATCACGGTATACGCTAAAAGAGAGAGATCGTTCATTATGACATACGCTCGAAGAGAGGGGTCATTTATCACAACATACGCTCAAAGAGAGGGCTCGTACATTACAGTATACGCTCTAAGAAATGGACCATTCACTATGATATGCACTCAAAGAGAGGGGTCATTCATCACGACATACGCTCAAAGAGAAGGGTCTTCCATCATGGTATACACTTAAAGAGAGGGACCGTTCATTATGTCATGCACTTAAAGAGATGGTCATTCATCGCGACATACGCTCAAAGAGAGGGGTCGTCCATCACGGTTTAGGCTCCAAGAGAGGGACCATTCATTATGACATGCACTCGATGTGAGGGGTTAATCATTGCGACATACGCTCAAAGAGAGGGGTCATCCATCAGGGTAAACGCTGAAAGAGAGGGACCGTTCACCATGACATGCACTCGAAGAGATGGATCAATCATCGTGACATACGCTCAAAGAGAAGGGTCGTCGATCACCTTATACAACAAAGAAAGGGACCGTTCGTTATGACATGCACTCGAAGAGAGGGGTCATTCATTGTGACATACGCTCATAGAGAGGGGTCGTCCATCACGGTATATGCTCAAAGAGAGGGACCGTTCATTATGACATGCACTCGAAGTCGCAACTTATGCTCAAAGAGAGGGGTTGTCCATCACGGTATACGCTCTAAGAAAGAGACCGTTCATTATGACATGTACTCGAAGAGAGGGGTAATTCATCGTGACATACGCTCAAGGAGAAGGGTCGTCCATCACGGTATACGCTCTAAGAAAGGAACCGTTCACTATGATTTGCACTCAAACATAGGGGTCATTCATCACGACATTTGCTCAAAGAGAGAGGTCTTCCATCACGGTATAAGCTCAAAGAGAGGGACCGTTCATTATGACTTGCACTCGAAGAGATGGGTCATTCATCGCGACATACGCTCAAAGGGAGGGGTCATCCATCACGGTTTATGCTCAAAGAGAGGGATAATTCATTATGACATGCACTCAAAGAGAGGGGCATTCATCATGACATACGCTTAAAGAGAGGGGTCGTCCATCACGGTATACGCTCAAAGGGAGGGACCATTCATTATGACTTGCATTCGAAGAGAGGAATCATTCATCATGACATATGCTCAAAGAGAAGGTCGTCCATCACGGTATACTCTCTAAGAAAGGGACTGTTGATTATGACATGCACTGGAATAGAGGGGTCATTCATCGCGACATACGCTCAAAGAGAGGGGTAGCCCATCATAGCATACGCTCAAAGAGAGGTACCGTTCATTATGACATGCACTCGAAGAGAGGGGTCAATCATCGCAGCATAGGTCAAAGAGAGGGGTCATCGATCACGGTATACGCTCAAAGAAAGGGACCGTTCATTATGACATGCACTCGAAGAGAGGGGTTATTCGTCGCAATATACGCTCAAAGAGAGGGGTCTTCCATTACGGTATACGCTCAAAGAGTGGGACCGTTCATAATGACATGCACTCGAAGAGAGGGGTCATTCATCGTGACATACGCTCTAAGAGAGGGGTCGTCTATCACGGTATACGCTCAAAGAGAGGGATCGTTCATTTTGACATGCGCTCGAAGAGAGGGGTCATTCATCACAACATACGCTCAAAGAGAAGGCTCGTACATTACGGTATACGCTCTAAGAAAGGGACCGTTCGCTATGATATGCAGTCAAAGAGAAGGGACCGTTCATTATGACATGCACTCAAAGAGAGGAGTCATTCATCGTGACATACGCTCAAGGAGAAGGATCGTCCATCATGGTATACGCTCTAAGAAAGGGACTGTTTATTATGACATGCACTCGAAGAGAGGGGTAGTTCATCGTGACATACGCTCAACGAGAGGGGTCGTCCATCACGTTTTATGCTCAAAGAGAGGGACTGTTCACCATGACATTCACTCAAAGAGAGGGGTCATTCATCACAACTACGCTCAAAGGGAGGGGTCGTCCATCACGGCATACGCTCAAAGAGAGGGACCGTTCATTATGACATACGCTTGAAGAGAGGGGTCAGTCACCGCGACATACGCTTAAAGAGTGGGGTCTTTCACCGCGGCATACACTCTAAGAAAGGGACTGATATGATCACAGCCAACAATGAATCAGAAGAATTTCCTATTGGACCTATGACTCGTGCTAAAACCAAGAAATTCCAAGAGGCCATGGGAAATCTATTTATTCAAGGCTGGAAATTAGAGAATGCAACACCAACTTTGTTGGAACAATACAACCTCCTGCTTGTGCATGAGTTTGCATGAGTTCTTTCTTAAGTTTTTAAATTTAATTTTTGCATGTGTGCATCAATAAATAATGCTTAATGTTCATTTAAGCATGTTAGTTCAATTAAGTTCATTAGTTTAGTTAATGCATGATAGTTCACTTAAAGCATGTTAGTTCTCTTAAGTTTATGAGTTCATTTAGTGTGTGAGTTAATTAATTAAACTAGATCATTCAATGTAACTAGTTTCATTAATTAAACTAGCTCATTAAATCTGTTTCATGCATTCACTTTCATTTTTTATTGAATAAAATTGTCATCTAATGGTTGCTTATATATTTCAGCTAAGGTATTCTTTTGGAGCAAATGGCTGATCATATTCTCAAGAATGACAAGGCATTTATATCAATTAAAGTCCCTTGGAGACCCATTAAGGCTGATTGGTTACAATGCAATTCAATGGAGCAATTACACCACTTGTATGTTGTTATTTCCAGCAATGGTTTTAAGGCTTTTAAGAGAGTCTTTACATCACTTTAAGGCTGTCAGTTTCAGCAAGCAAGCAAGAAAAGACATGCAATGAAAGCCTTCATTATCACCACTTAAGGGAGAGTAAAGGCAGCATTTAAAACAACACTTAAGGAGGGAATTCAAGGAATATCAGTCAACTTGTTCGTTATTTTTGGATTGGATACGAGCATATTCGAATCTTGAGACAGTGCATGCTGGAAATTCAATACGGGAAAAGTCACAAGATGCTTCTTCCAAAAATTCAAGAGACCATTCAATTGCTGAATTCAATGCTTTATCAACAGCCCATTAGAGGAGGATGGATGACAACTTAATCAAGCATCAGCCCAAGGGTTTCTACTTGTGGATGATATGTATGTCTACATTCATCCTAAGAGTGTCCACATTCATCCTTTTAGATCAAACTTTTTGGTTGTTAATAGGAGATATGATAACCTACAAATTAATAGGCCTTTAACACTAGAATAATGAGTCTTTAATCTTTGTCTAGGCCAATCAATTTGTTGTTGTCTTACACCTATAAATAGGCACTCATTCCATTGTGGTACGCTCCAACTCTTCAATTGTTGTTGTAGAGAGAAGCTTTGATTGTCCCGACCATGATTGTAAGCAAGCCTTGATCCTCATACGCGTTCCTTGTTGTTTGATGAAGAAATGATGGTGAAATGGTGTAAAGAGGGTTGCGGAAGTATAGGTTATATGTGTAATTGGTAAGGGATGGTTGGGTGATATTTTGGTTAGGGAAATAAAGGGAAATGGTGATAGTGAAGGCTAGGGAAGTCGGCTATGGTGATGGAAGAAATGGTTAGGATGGAATGTATGTAAGGTGGTAAAGAAATAGTATTCAAAGTGATAAGTGCCTAAAAGGCTATCATTTACTACTCCTTTCATGGATATTATGCACTCAATATACACCAACTTAAGTTGATGTATATACTTAATGCACAACAATTGATGTTTGCTGCCACAGCTTATATCTGTAGAAAAGTTGGCTTTACGACATCTTTTATGTATTTACAGGAAAGTCTTGCCGAGGCAGCAATATGGTCGCGGCAGAACCTGGGCTGCGGCAGCAGACAAAGCTCCAGCATCAAGACTGAAGGCGATTGGAAGATAAAAATACAAGGAATGTTTCTGGACATATAGCATATGGATCGGAGCTGATTAGCACATGGAAAAGCCCAAGTCAAAGGCCACAAGGGAAAAGCATCCTAGTCGGAATAAACTTGGAAATATTTTATTTATGGAAATTATTGTAATCCTACTCCAAGTAGTATTCCTACTTAGGAAGGGTTTGCCCTAGACCTAGACTATATATACCCTAGCCGTCCATTGTATTAAGAGAGCCGAATTGAGAGAGCTTAACCCTAAGAATTATTGTTTCTTTCTTCCATTATGTTCTAAGCTTTCTTAGGGTTAGGTGAAGGTTGTCGAATATTAGTGTGAGGAGATTGTATCTTGTTTCTTGTTTCAATACAATAAATTATCAAAGTTTGCTTATTCTTTGTCATTCTTTGTTCTTGCATTCAAGCTCGAGAGAGAAGTTTGTAAGTAATCCATTTATCTAATATCGAGAGAGTTAGATTCACGAAAGGAATAAGTACGGTGTTTCAATCGGGAAACACTAACTCGGCCTAGAGATAGGTTAAGAGTTTCAGCGGCTAAGAGAAGTGTAGGATTGGTTGATGATTATAATTGATTCACGCCGAGAGGTATCATCAAGGACTGGTCTTCAACAGTATTTCGACTTAGAGATAAGCGGAGGCATTCAAGGACACTTTGCCGAGCTTTGGTAAAATCTGCCTAAGAGCAAGAGATTATCGAGACAGATAAACACTATCGCTGCCGAGGCAGTAATTTGCAGTGCTACTGAGATAGTGTTGTGCAATTGTATTGGACAGAAGAAGATCAATCAAATCCACTATACGACACAACTGGATCCTTCCCTCTTTCTCAATTTGATCTCCTTTATTTTAGTTTTCTTTATTTTAATTATTAGTTTAATCCAAATCCATTCATCTGTGTTCTTTATTTTACAGAGCAAGAAGACCAAAAGAAGACATATTAAGTACACCAATCCCTGTGGAGACGATACACGATAAATACTTATCCTTTATTACTTGCGACGTGTACACTGCACAGATTGTGCTTTTATTTCACGCATTAAGTTTTTGGCGCCGTTGCCGGGGATTGGCAACTAAATTTTGTTTTCTTTAATTTTCTTGCTTTTTATTTATTTTTTAGGGTATATTTAATCTAGTTTCTTTTTGGTGTATGACCAGGGCCAACCCAAGCAATCCGTTGTATGAGATTGATCCTGAAATTGAACATACACAGAATCGGTTAAGAAGACAGATCCAAGAAGCCATGGCAGATCCACCAGCAGCCCAGAATGTACCTGCTGTCAACAGAGGACTTCCGCCGCCTCCACTGCCGCGGCAACTTACTATCAGAGATTTCCTAGTGGAAGATTTGAATAGATTAAACCCATGAGTGGTCACACCAGAAATAGAAGCAACCTACTTTGAACTCAAACTTGTCATGTTCAATATGTTAAATACTATTGGACAGTTTAGTGGGTCTGTAACTGAAGATGCCAGGCAGCATCTCAAGTCTTTCATGGAAGTTTGCAACTCATTTAAAATTCAAGGAGTCCATGAGGACATTTTAAGATTGAAATTATTCCCCTATTCACTGAGGGATAGGGCCAAGACATGGTTAAATAGCATTCCAGCAGGATCAATAGGATCTTGGAGTGAACTTTGCCGTGATTTCATTACACGCTTTAATCCTACAAATTTATATGATCGTATTCGTAATGAAATTACCTCTTTTCGACAGGCAGAAGATGAACTAATGTACGAGGCATGAGAGCGCTACAGAGAATTACTGCACAGATGCCCTCTACATGGATTTCCCTTGTGGACACAAGTGACAACGTTTTACAATACCACTAATGCCCCAACAAGGATGATGTTAGATGCCTCGGCCAATGGAACACTCCTTGACAAAGCTCCTGAGGAAGCTATTGAGATTCTGAACAAACTCGCAAAGAATGACTTTCAATTCCCTACATCTAGGCGAGGAGGAGTAAGACGCCAAGCCACAGTAAATGAACTTGAGACATCCAACTCAGTGGCAGCACAATTGGCATCTTTAACAAAGATGGTTCAGAACATGCAATTGCAAAAAAATACTCATGAGGTTAAAACGGTAATTTCTTCTGAGTATATGCAAGATGAGGAAACTGGTTTCTATGTGGGAAACTACAACCGGAATAATAACATGATGTCCAACACATATAATCTGGCATGGAAAAGGCACCCAAACTTTTCATGGAGCAATCCTAATAACGCCTTGAACCCCACTAATCAGACCTCAGGTTACCAACAACCATTGCCGCAGCAGCATGTACAGCAGCCAGTGCCGCAGCAACAAATGCCGCCGCCGCAGTCCGAGAGTTCCTTGAAAACACTCTCAAGGCCTTCATCATGAAAATAGAATCATATATGGCAGAGAACAACAGTTTCATGAAAAGAACTGATGCTTTCATGAACAGGACTGAGATGAGGCTGCAGAACCAAGAAGCGGCCATTAAAACTCTAGAAATCCAAGTTGGTCAGTTTGCTCAAAGACAAAACACTAGACCACAAGGAGGATTACCCAGCAATACTGAAGTTGCTAAGGGGATAAGCCATGAACAATGTAACGTAATCACAACTAGAAGTGGCCTACAATTAAAAGAAAACTTAAGCAGTTCAGCAAACAAGGTCCCATCAGTAATACAAGAGGAATCAGATAGGAAGGATTCCAATGCTGAACAATCTGATCATGTCTCAGCAGAAAGCACTGCCCCAGCAAGCACCTCGGCAGCACCTCAACCAGCTATCGAGACAGTAAACACACCAGTGGTGCCAGGTATTAAATTTAAAACTAATGAGACCCTGGAGGAGATGAGACCACCACCACCTTTTCCACAAAGGTTGAAAAAGCAAAAACAAGACCACCAATTTAAGAAATTCCTTGATATTTTAAAGCAAATCCACATCAACTTGTCATTTGTTGAGGCAATTGAACAAATGCCTAACTATGCTAAATTCTTGAAAGACATTGTGTCTAAAAGAAAGAGGCTTGGTGAGTTTGAGACAATGGCAGCAACGGAAGGATGCATGACAATGCTGCACAATCGCATGCCACCCAAACTGAAGGAATCCTGGATGCTTTACTATACCTTGTGCAATAGGTAATCATTACGAAGGAAAGGCACTATGTGACTTGGGAGCAAGCATCAACTTAATGCCCAAATCAGTCTTCCAAAAGCTTGGAATAGGAAGGGCAAAACCTACAATAGTGTTGCTCCAACTTGCGGATAGATCCTATATGCATCCCGAAGGAAAAATCGAGGACATACTGGTAAGAGTCGATAAATTCATTTTTCCTGCTGACTTCCTTGTCCTTGATTGTGAAGCAGATGATAATGCACCGATCATCCTGGGAAGACCTTTCCTTGCCACTAGACGGACACTCATTGATGTGGAAAAAGGAGAGTTGACGATGAGGGTTAATGACCAGCAAGTTAAACTCAATGCATTCCACAATTTAAAAAAATATGATGATCCAGAAGAGTGCAAAGCCCTCTATACAGCAGATGCAAACACCAAGATATCCTGCCTTGGCAGCATGCTCGGCAGAATAATTGGCAAGAGGATTAAGTCCAAAATAGAGGCAACACATAAGGATGGACATGAAACCAAAGGGAAAGGCCAACATTTAAAGAAACATCATTCTGGCCAACAAGAGACAAGCACCATGGGAGATGCATTTGCATGCACTCCACCAGTGACTTAATCTTTTCCCTTTTATTTTCTTATTATATTAGGAATAGTTTAGTTTAGATTTACCTTCTATAATTATTTTTTTGTCTTTAATTAATTTTCTTGTTTCTATTTTAGGACAATAAGCAAGAATAAAGGAGAAATAGTTCACAGCAGGAACTCTGCCGAGGCAGTAAACAGTGTTAGAGCCGCAGCAGTCCCAACGGGTAGAAACAGTGTAACGACTATCTGTCGAGATTCCCGTAGTAAAGGCTAACTGCTACAAAACGGCTAGTGGTTTTAAACAGCCATAAGGCCGAAGCCTATATAAGCAGCTCCTTCTCTTGAGCTATTCACTCTTGCATTCTTGTTTTCTTTAGATTCTTTACTCATCTTGCTCTCACACTACTCTCTGCCTACTCACAAGCATTCTTGAAATTTTCAGAATTTTTTCCAAGAAACTCTCCACAATCTTCAAGTCTTCACAAACTCATTCATGGCAGCATACACCCGCTTTGCCCCTGCCGCTGTTGAAGACCGATTCAACAGATCTTTTGTTGCTCGGCAATTGTGGGAGGATCAAGGGTTCAAACATTCTGATGAGGAGAACTATGGCATCGAATGCTACCTGTTCGACAAGATTAGATATCAAGATTGGGAGATCCTTTGCCTACAACATGCCCAGACAAATGCTACCATAGTGCAGGAATTTTATGCACACTGGCCGAGCAAAGACTCCCTATATGTCCACTGCCGGGGCAGGCCCATCAAGCTTGATGCCGAGATAATCAATCAATATTATGGCCTCATTCCAGTACGTGATGTACACGCCGAATTCTATGAAGAAGCCACCAATGAAGACTACGAGTTGATCAAGGATGATCTTTGCTACAACAACACTCCTTGGGAAACCGGTGCCCATAGAGGTTCTGTAGCAAGGCAAAGTCTCAAGCCCGAGGCTAAGCTTTAGTGTACCTTTGTCAAGAGACGCCTCATCCCCACCTCCCACAACAGCACGGTGGACTGTAGGAGATTGGTGCTCATCCAATCCATCATCAACAAAAGGAACATCAATGTTGGAGAGATTATTTTACGAGAAATTTACGAGTGCGGTAAGAAGGAACGCGAACCTTTATATTTTCATTGTTTAATCTCTGGTTTATGCATTGCTGCAGGTGTACCAGTAAAAGATACGGATGAATACACACCAAACAAGCAAGGATGGACTAGAGACTTATGCCACAAAATAATGCAGATCACGCAGGCAGAACTAGTCCAGGCAACCCCTCAGCAACACACTGCCGACTTCACTGCCGGAGCCCAGTACACGACATAGATGCCTGGCACTGCCCAAGCTACTGCCGCAGCAGACCCCTACCAGGAGATATTACAGAGGATGGAAGCTATGGACCTCCGCCAACAGAGATACATGGAATATCAGAGAGATTTCAACTGCAAACTGGCCCAGATGATGATCCAGAACTTCCCAACCCAAGGAGTGCAGTTTCCAGACTTTCCTCCCAACATATTCGTCACAGCAGCACCTTACACCGAGACCACCCCTGCCCCAGGACCAAGACCGTTCTTCCCCTGCAGACCTCAGCAACAGTTCAACGCTGCTGGCCCATCTAGGGCGGCAGGCTCTGCCGCGGCATCATCTACCAGCAGGCGGCCATCAAAGAGGAGAGCTGTCTTTAGCTCTCCACCAAGGGTCCCCATCCCTATGAGCAGTCTCTCAAGGGAAATCGATGAGTATGTACACCAAAACTCATCTGATGCCGAGCACAACATCCAGCACGCCAGGGGAGGAAGCACCAGATGCCGAGGCAGAAGGCGGGACAGACATTATGGCCACTGAAGAAATTGACAAGGAAGAAGAAGGAGATGAAGTCACTGCACCCTTGCAAAGAACACCACCCAGTCGAGTTCAACCACCTAGGCAAGCAAAACTACAACACTCACTAGCACAAGGATCACGACTAAAAGAGTCGGCAGGAAGGCCTAGAAGCAAGATCAGCAGCAGCAGCTCTTCGGAGTCCAAGAAATTTTAACCCTTCTACTGCCTTTCATTCTTTACCTGCCTTTACCTACTTTAATTTTTCACCTGCTATGTGATTTGAGCATTGAGGACAATGCTCGGTTTGAGTTTGGGGGTATAGGTGCACTGCCGAGGCAGCTCACTGCCGCGGCCTTACCATGAAAAGGGAGTAAATTTTTCCTTAATTGAAAATTTTTGCATATACCTGCCTTTTACTTGAAATTTTTGTCTTTACTTTTGCACTGCTCTACATCAGCTTTGCCTTTAGTTTATTCTCTTAAGGCAATAGAAATCTTTCTCTTTACCATGGCTAGGTTCTGTTTTGAAGGGATAACCTTAGGATACTTAAGGAATAAAACTTAAAAGCTTGCTATAAGGTTAAGATCATTAAACACTTTTGGGACTTGTTTGATTTAGGAATTCTTTTAATAAACTTAGGTGATAAAGACTTAGATTTTTTTGGAAAAGTGACTAGAGGTGCCTAACACCGGCTCTAGAAATTACTCTTCTTCATGCTAGAGGTGCCCAAAATTGGCTCTAGTATGCTAAAAAGGTCATTAAAAGAAAAAGAAGAAAATAGAAAACACATACCTTGAGGTGCCCGAAATTGGCTCAAGATAATGTTGTTTAAGAAGAGAGCACTAAATCCAAGTCTACTTGTCTTGAACTTAGAGTTTATCTAAGAAAGCCTTTAATCAACCTTGTCCACAAAAACCCACCCACCCACATAAATCTTATAGCTTGTTTCCTAGTAAAGTCCTTGAGTAAACTAGAGGCTAAACCTAAGGAATAGACATAGTTATGGTGGGGAGAATAAGGTTCGGCAATTTGATGTTTTGCATTGCTTGAGGACAAGCAATAGTTCGAGTTTGGGGGTGTGATAAGTGCCTAAAAGGCTATCATTTACTACTCATTTCATGGACATTATGCACTCAATATACACCAACTTAAGCTAATGTATATACTTAATGCACAACAATTGATGTTTTGCTGCCATAGCTTATATCTGTAGAAAAGTTGGCTTTACGACATCTTTCATGTATTTACAGGAAAGTCCTGCCGAGGCAGCAATGTGGCAGAGGCAGAACCTGGGCCGCAGCAGCAGACAAAGCTCCAACATCAAGATTGAAGGCGATTGGAAGATAAAAATACAAGGAACGTTTTTGGACATATAGCATATGGATCGGAGCTGATTAGCACATGGAAAAGCCTAAGTCAAAGGCCACAAGGGAAAAGCATCCTAGTCGGAATAAACTTGGAAATATTTTATTTATGGAAATTATTGTAATCCTACTCCAAGTAGTATTCCTAATTAGGAAGGGTTTGCCCTAGACCTAGACTATATATACCCTAGCCGTCCATTGTATTAAGAGAGCCGAATTGAGAGAGCTTATGATACGCTCCAACTCTCCAAAGATGCTTGTAGAGAGAAGCTTTGATTGTCCGGACTTTAGAATGCAAGCAAGCCTTATATCACGCTTGTTTCCTGAATAAAAGAATGTTAAAAGATGCTGGAAATAAGATAAGGATGATTCAAGAAGGGGTTATGGTGTGGGGAATGTTGATGGTTGATTAAGGAAGGAAATAGAGGTGTTTAAGTGATGTAAATGATATGAAAGGATATGTAAAGGGTTGGTGAGGAATGGTGGACGAAAATGGAAGATGGATGGTGATTATGGGGTGTTGAAATGATAGTATTCAAAGGGGCAAAGGTTGAACTTATGTTATAAGAACATAAACACAATCTAGTTGCAAGTCTGAGGGTGGTAGATGCACTTAGACCTCTTGAAAATGTAATTCCAGAAACCTATAGTATAAAGGATGGAGGATGATGCCACAAATCAAAGAGATGATTTGATAAGTCGATAAAGTTCTAAAAAGAACAAGAATGAGAGATTAACTCACAAACTAAATAATCTGATTCAAAGTTGTTGTTTGAAATGCCAAAATGGCTACATATTTATAGGAAATGAAAGGGTGTGGACAAGGGACATTTCCCTTTGAAAGGGTGGCCGAATAGTGGCCTTGGTGTCTGTTCAATTGGTGGTGTCTCCCTCTTTAACCGTTCGTTGGAATGGTGTCTCCTCCCAATAATTGTTGTAACTTTTCGGTTTAAAATTCCAGTCGGCACAGTCTTCAGTAAATTGGACATATCTCGAGTTCCCGATATCGGATTGATGAGATTCAACATGCGATGGAAAGACAAGAGACAGAGGAACAACTTTCATGAAGACACCAAAGTCCAATTCTACACGTATCCTTCTCGAAATAGGCACACAAATGGACCATCATGAATTTGTCCAATGAAGAGTGCTATCTCTTTGTTTTGGCGCCCAAAGCATGTTTCCCTCCATGTTGGCCGGTTGTGTCTCTTGGGGAGGGAACATGTCCTTCCATGGTTGAGCTGAAGGTTGTAGGGTGAGCTAAGATGAGTTGGATGAACTAAGGTTGAGCTGGGTTGAGCTGAGCTAGCTAGCTGATTTAGCTAGCTGAAAGTTCACCATCTTTGAGTGATGATTTGAGCTGAACGGCTAACCCTCTAGCTGAGTGAACTTATCCTTAGGGCCATAATACTCTCCGCAATCCATAAGAGTGTGTAGGAGCGGATCAAAATCCCATATGGATGGAAATTCACCATTTGTCGTTTTGAGCTCATTCTGAATTCGTGAACTGGAATGAAGCTAGCATCCACTTCATTGCGCTGCCTAGGAGTGTTTGGTACATTTTAGTGTTGATCGAAAGCTGGTAAGTGCCTCAAACAATGATTCTTTGTTTCGAGCTCAAATGGTGCATTTGAGCTAAAACGGAGCTGGCCAATAGTCCCTTAAGCTGTGTTTAACATAACCTGCAAAGAAACAACTTAAACTAATAAGTATGATGTTACTAAACATGTGTTGAATATTAATAATGCATAATATAAGCTAGATAAAGCTGTGGTTCAATACCAATGACTAAGTTATCAATAGTAATATAAGGAAATAAACATTATAGGTATATAATATGAGATAGCAAGCGAGTGTAGCATATGAATTGAATAAATAAAGAGGATTAAGTAGAACTCCCTGATTGGACTTGTGTGACTTAGGGTATGGGCAGAATTTAAGGTTGGGCGTGCACATATCAGCTTAACCCTAAGAATTATTGTTTCTTTCTTCCATTATGTTCTAAGCTTTCTTAGGGTTAGGTGAAGGTTGTCGAATATTAGTGTGAGGAGATTGTATCTTGTTTCTTGTTTCAATACAATAAATTATCAAAGTTTGCTTATTCTTTGCCATTCTTTGTTCTTGCATTCAAGCTCGAGAGAGAAGTCTGTAAGTAATCCATTTATCTAATATCGAGAGAGTTAGATTCACGAAAGGGATAAGTACGATGTTTCAATCGGGAAACATTAACTCGACCTAGAGATAGGTTAAGAGTTTTAGCGGCTATGAGAAGTGTGGGATTGGTTGATGATTATAATTGATTCACGTCGAGAGGTATCATCAAGGACTGGTCTTCAACAGTACTTTGACTTAGAGATAAGCGGAGGCATTCAAGGACACTTTGCCGAGCTTTGGTAAAATCTGCCCAAGAGCAAGATATTGTCGAGGCAGATAAACACTATCGCTGCCGAGGCAGTAATCTGCAGTGCTGCCGAGACAGTGTTGTGCAATTGTATTGGACAGAAGCAGATCAATCAAATCCACTATACGACATAACTGGATCCTTCCCTCTTTCTCAATAGTTTTCTTTATTTTAATTATTAGTTTAATCCAAATCCATTCATCTGTATTCTTTATTTTATAGAGCAAGAAGATCAAAAGAAGACATATTAAGTACACCAATCCCTGTGGAGACGATACACGATAAATACTTATCCTTTATTACTTGTGACGTGTACACTGCACAGATTGCACTTTTATTACTCGCATCACAAAGGTAACAAAAGTAGAACTTATGCTATGAAAGCATAAACCCAACTTGTAGTAAGCTTTGAGGGTGGTATAAGACTTAAACCCTTAGGAAATAAGTTCCTAGAACCTTAAGTATGAATGGAAAAGATAGGAGACGCCACAAACCTATATAATAGATTTGATAAGTCGATATAGTTCTAAAAAGAACAAGTTTGAGAGTAAACTCACAAAGGAATTTTATATTGATCAAAGATGTGATTTACAAATGAATTTAAGTCCTACTTATAGTTTTCTAAGAGGTTTGGCCGAAATGGCCTTTAACTATTCGGATAACCATTCATTTGAATGGTGTCTCCCTCCAAATCTATTCGAAAATATGTAACTTCTCGGTCCAGCCTGCACTATCCCCAGTAATTTGGCCATATATAGAGCTCCCGATATCGAATTGATGCGATTCAACATGCGTTAGAAAGATAAGAAATAGGGGAAGAACTTTCATGAAGATACCAAAACCCAGTTATGCTTGTATCCTAATCGAAAATGGAAAACAAGTGGACCATCATGAATCTGTCCAATGAAAAGTGCTATCTCTTTGTTTTGGCGCCCACTTCCTTTCCCTCCATGATCTTGGCGCCCAATGTGGATAATGGACAAACATGATGCTTGGTGAAGGGTAGGTGACCTTCGGCTGTTGAGCTGGGAGTGATAGCTAGAGTTGAGGTGGGCTAATCGAGCTGGGAGTGAGCTGGATTGAACTGAGCTATCTAGCTGAAAGACTTAGCTAAAGTTTGAAGCTGAAATACGCTAATCCAAGCTGCCTTTAGCAAAGTGAGCTGGTCCATTAGCTCTCTTATACTCTCTTATGGTGTGAGGAGTGTTTTGGAGCTGATCCGAATCTCCTAAGGCCTCATTTTGAATTATGCTTCTTTTGAGCTCGTATGGGACTTGTGAGCTGACATGGAGCTATCCTTTAGTCCTTTAAGTACTGTAGGAGTGTTCCATGCATTTCCAAGCTATTCTGAAGGTTGCTCCTTGTGTTTCTAGCATTGCCTTCCGTTTAACTTCTTCTGAGCTGACTGAGCTGACACCGAGCTAATATTTACTCATTGAGCTATAGGTAAGTCCTATGAAGAAAACATAATAATGAAAATAATGAGAAAACTTAAAATAACTTAACATGAGTTTAGAACTAAGCTAAAACTTTAACCAATGTGGTTATAATAACTATTCATTTTTATTGCTTAAGTAATATAACTCTTAAGTAGTTTAATATAAAGTATATAAAAGTAAAAAATACTAAGATCATCAAGATAACTCCCCTTTGATCCCATGTGTGAAATGATGTAGCTTAATATAAGGTAGGGGCAGAAACTATGGTTGGGCGTGCACATATCACATTGTAAAAGGGACAACTTCTGATATATATTACAACTTGAGAGTGTTTCTCTTTTATAGTTCTCTTTGAACTTTATCGGCTTGCAAGATTGTTCTTGTGGCATTCATCCCTATTCATTTTTCTTATATTGATGGTTCCTAGTTCTTATAACTAGAGGGTCACAATCCATTAGCCTTTCACCCAAGTCACGGTTTAAAACTCTTAAGGAATGGGTCTTCACTTTTTTATTGTTGGTTCCTTCTTTGTTTACACCGCACCATCAATTACATTTCTTTTTTTCACTTCCACCATCCATACATCCATATTTTTCATACTTCATCCTAAACACAACAACCATCTTATCATCATTCCATTTCACCATACTATTTATCCATTCATATCATCTTGTAAGTTTCATTTCAAATTTCCGATTTTTCATTTTTGTTACTTACTAGAATCACGATCGGGCAATCACATATACAAATTCGGATATTCCGCAACCGGATTCGCATTAGGGATCGTTCACTATGATATGCACTCAAAGAGAGGGGTCATTCATCACGACATACGCTCAAAGAGAGGGGTCTTCCATCACGGTATACGCTTAAAGAGAGGGACCGTTCATTATGTCATGCACTGGAAGAGATGGGTCATTCATCGCGACATACGCTCAAAGAGAGAGGTCGTCCATCACGGTTTACGCTCAAAGAGAGAGATCGTTCATTATGACATGCACTCGAGGAGGGGCCATTCATTGCGACATACGCTCAAAGAGTGGGGTTGTCCATCACGACATACGCTCAAAGAGAGGGACTGTTCATTATGACATACGCTCGAAGGGAGGGGTCATATTGACTATTCATGTTTATAACTTAATTAATATAACTCTTAAGTAGTTTACTATAAAGTATATAAAAGTAATAAATACTAAGATCGGTAAGATAACTCCCCTTTGATCCCATGCGTGAAATGAAGCATGAAAGCATGAGATAAATGAGCAGAAATGTGCACACATCATCCTTCACCAAGCATCATGACCGACCATAATCCACATTGGGGGCCAAGATCATGGAGGGAAAGCAATTGGGCGCCAAAACAAAGAGATAGCACTCTTCATTGGGCAGATTCATGAAGGTCCACTTGTTTGCCAATTTCAAGCAGCATACAAGTCGAATTGGGTTTCAGTGTCTTCATGAAAGTTGTTCCTCTATCTCTTATCTTTCCAGTGCATGTTGAATCACATCAATTCGATATAGGGAGCTTGAGATATGGCCCAATTACTGAAGATTGTGCAGGCTGGACCGAAAAGTTACAACTCTTCTAATAGATTTGGAGGGAGACACCATTCAAATGAATGGTTATCCGAATAGTTAAATGTCATTTCGTCCAAACCCCTTAGAAAACTATAAACAGGACTTGGATTTCAATTTGTAAACACGCCATTCAGATTATATAAAGTTATCCGAAGAGTGGGGTTATTCATCGCAACATACGCTCAAAGATAGGGGTCATCGTTCACGGTATACGCTCAAGGAGAGGGACCGTTCATTATGACATGCACTCAAAGAGAAGGGTTATTTATCGCAACATACGCTCAAAGAGAGGGGTCATCCATCAGGTATACGCTCAAAGAAAGGGACCATACATTACGACATGCACTCAAAGAGAGGGGTTGACCATCACGGTATACGCCAAAAGAGAGGGACCGTTTACCAGGACATGCACTCGAAGAGAGAGGTCATTCATCACGACATAAGCTCAAAGAGAGGGGTCGTCCATCACGGCATACGCTCAAAAAGGGACTGTTCCTTATGACATACGCTCGAAGAGAGGGGTCATTCACCGCGACATACGCTCAAAGAGAGGGTTCGTCCATCATGGTATATGCTCTAAGAAAGGGACAGTTCATCATGACATGCAATCGAAGAGAGGGGTCATTCATCGCGACATACGCTCAAAGAGAGGGGTCATCCATCACGGTTTACACTCAAAGAGAAAGACCGTTCACCATGACATGCACTCAAAGAGAGGGGTCATTCATCGCGATATACGGCCAAAGAGAGAGGTCGTCCATCACGACATACGCTCAAAGATAGGGACCATTAAATATGACATACGCTTGAAGAGTGGGATCATTCACCGCGACATACGCTCAAAGAGAGCGGTCATTCACCGCGATATACGTTCTAAGAAAGGGAGCGTTCATTATGACATGCACTCAAAGAGAGGTGTCAATCATCGCGACATTCGCTCAGAGGGAGGGGTCGTCCATCACGATAAACGCTCAAAGGGAGGGTCTGTTCATTATGACATGCACTCAGAGAGGAGTCATTCATCATGACATACGCTCAAAGAGAGGGGTCATCCATTATGGTATATGCTCTAAGAAAAGGACTGTTCATTATTACATGCACTCGAAGATAGGGGTCATTCAACGCGTCATGCGCTCAAAGAGAAAGGTTGTCTATCACGGCATACGCTCTAAGAAAGGGACCGTTCACTAGGACTTGCACTTAAAGAGAGGGGTCATTCATCGTGACTTACGCTCAAAGAGAGAGACCATTCATTATGACATAGGCTTGAAGATAGGGGTCATTCACCGCGACATACACTCAAAGAGAGGGGTCGTCCGTCACGGTATACGCTCCAAGAAAGGGACTGTTAATTGTGACATGCAGTCGAAGAGAGGGGTCATTCATCACGACATACGCTCAAAGAGATGGGTCGTCCATCACGGTATACGCTCAAAGAGAGGGACCGTTCATTATGACATACGCTTGAAGAGAGTGGTCATTCAAAGCGACATACGCTCAAAGAGAGGGGTCGTCCATCACGGTATATGCTCTAAGAAAGAGACCACTCATTATGACATGCACTCGAAATGAGGAGTAATTAATCGCGAATATTCTCAAAGAGAGGTGTCGTCCATCACGGTATACGCTCAAAGAGAGGTATCGTTCATTATAACATACTCTCGAAGAGAGGGGTCATTCACCACGACATACGCTCAAAGAGAGGGCTCGTCCATCACTGTATACGCTATAAGAAAGGGACCGTTCACTATGATATGCACTCAAAGAGAGGGGTCATTCATCACGACATACGCTGAAAGACAAGGGTCTTCCATCTTGGTATACGCTCAAAGAGTGAGATCGTTCATTATGACATGAAATAGAAAAGAGGGTCATTCGTCGAGACATACGCTCAAAGAGAGGGATCATCCATCAGGATTTACGCTCAAAGAGATGGACCGTTCATTATGACATGCACTCGACGAGAGGGGTCATTCATTGGGACTTACGCTCAAAGAGAGGGGTCGTCCATCACGGTATACGCTCAAAGAGAGGGACCGATCATTATAACACGCACTCGAAGAGGGGTGTCAATCATCGCGACATACGATCAGAGGGAGGGGTCGTCCATCACTGTAAACGCTCAAAGGGAGGGTCTGTTCATTATGACATGCACTCAGAGAGGAGTCATTCATCGTGACATACGCTCAAAGAGAGGGGTCGTCAATTATGGTATATGCTCTAAGAAAAGGACTGTTCATTATTACATGCACTCGAAGATAGGGGTCATTCATCGCGACATGCGCTCAAAGAGAAGGGTTGTCTATCACGGCATACGCTCTAAGAAAGGGACTGTTCACTAGGACTTGCACTTAAAGAGAGGGGTCATTCATCGCGACTTACGCTCAAAGAGAGAGACCATTCATTATGACATAGGCTTGAAGATAGGGGTCATTCACCGCGACAAACACTCAAAGAGAGGGGTCGTCCGTCACGGTATACGCTCTAAGAAAGGGACTGTTAATTGTGACATGCAGTCGAAGAGAGGGGTCATTCATCACGACATAAGCTCAAAGAGATGGGTCGTCCATCACGGTATACGCTCAAAGAGAGGGACCGTTCATTATGACATACGCTTGAAGAGAGTGGTCATTCAACGCGACATACGCTCAAAGAGAGGGGTCGTCCATCACGGTATACGCTCTAAGAAAGAGACCACTCATTATGACATGCACTCGAAGTGAGGAGTAATTAATCGTGACATATTCTCAAAGAGAGGGGTCGTCCATCACGGTATACGCTCAAGGAGAGGTATCGTTCATTATAACATACTCTCGAAGAGAGGGGTCATTCACCACGACATACGCTCAAAGAGAGGGCTCGTCCATCACTGTATACGCTATAAGAATGGGACCGTTCACTATGATATGCACTCAAAGAGAGGGGTCATTCATCACGACATACGCTGAAAGACAGGGGTCTTCCATCTCGGTATACGCTCAAAGAGTGAGACCGTTCATTATGACATGAACTCGAAAAGAGGGGTCATTCATCGACACATATGCTGAAAGAGAGGGATCATCCATCACGATTTACGCTCAAAGAGAAGGACCGTTCATTATGACATGCACTCGAAGAGAGGGGTCATTCATTGGGACTTACGCTCAAAGAGAGGGGTCGTCCATCACGGTATACGCTCAAAGAGAGGGACCGTTCATTATAACACGCACTCGAAGAGGGGTGTCAATCATCGCGACATACGCTCAGAGGGAGGGGTCGTCCATCACTGTAAACGCTCAAAGGGAGGGTCTGTTCATTATGACATGCACTCAGAGAGGAGTCATTCATCGTGACATACGCTCAAAGAGAGGGGTCGTCCATTATGGTATATGCTCTAAGAAAAGGACTGTTCATTATTACATGCACTCGAAGATAGGGGTCATTCATCGCGACATGCGCTCAAAGAGAAGGGTTGTCTATCACGGCATACGCTCTAAGAAAGGGACCGTTCACTAGGACTTGCACTTAAAGAGAGGGGTCATTCATCGCGACTTACGCTCAAAGAGAGAGACCATTCATTATGACATAGGCTTGAAGATAGGGGTCATTCACCGCGACAAACACTCAAAGAGAGGGGTCGTCCGTCACGGTATACGCTCTAAGAAAAGGACTGTTAATTGTGACATGCAGTCGAAGAGAGGGGTCATTCATCACGACATAAGCTCAAAGAGATGGGTCGTCCATAACGGTATACGCTCAAAGAGAGGGAACGTTCATTATGACATACGCTTGAAGAGAGTGGTCATTCAACGCGACATACGCTCAAAGAGAGGGGTCGTCCATCACGGTATACGCTCTAAGAAAGAGACCACTCATTATGACATGCACTCGAAGTGAGGAGTAATTAATCGCGACATATTCTCAAAGAGAGGGGTCGTCCATCACGGTATACGCTCAAGGAGAGGTATCGTTCATTATAACATACTCTCGAAGAGAGGGGTCATTCACCACGACATACGCTCAAAGAGAGGGCTCGTCCATCACTGTATACGCTATAAGAATGGGACCGTTCACTATGATATGCACTCAAAGAGAGGGGTCATTCATCACGACATACGCTGAAAGACAGGGGTCTTCCATCTCGGTATACGCTCAAAGAGTGAGACCGTTCATTATGACATGAACTCGAAAAGAGGGGTCATTCATCGAGACATATGCTGAAAGAGAGGGATCATCCATCACGATTTACGCTCAAAGAGAAGGACCGTTCATTATGACATGCACTCGAAGAGAGGGGTCATTCATTGGGACTTACGCTCAAAGAGAGGGGTCGTCCATCACGGTATACGCTCAAAGAGAGGGACCGTTCATTATAACACGCACTCGAAGAGGGGTGTCAATCATCGCGACATACGCTCAGGGGGAGGGGTCGTCCATCACGGTAAACGCTCAAAGGGAGGGTCTGTTCATTATGACATGCACTGAGAGAGGAGTCATTCATCGTGACATACGCTCAAAGAGAGGGGTCGTCAATTATGGTATATGCTCTAAGAAAAGGACTGTTCATTATTACATGCACTCGAAGATAGGGGTCATTCATCGCGACATGCGCTCAAAGAGAAGAGTTGTCTATCACGGCATACGCTCTAAGAAAGGGACCGTTCACTAGGACTTGCACTTAAAGAGAGGGGTAATTCATCGCGACTTACGCTCAAAGAGAGAGACCATTCATTATGACATAGGCTTGAAGATAGGGGTCATTCACCGCGACATACACTCAAAAAGAGGGGTCGTCCGTCACGGTATACGCTCTAAGAAAGGGACTGTTAATTGTGACATACAGTCGAAGAGAGGGGTCATTCATCACGACATACGCTCAAAGAGATGGGTCGTCCATCACGGTATACGCTCAAAGAGAGGGACCGTTCATTATGACATACGCTTGAAGAGAGTGGTCATTCAACGCGACATACGCTCAAAGAGAGGGGTCGTCCATCACGGTATACGCTCTAAAGAAAGAGACCACTCATTATGACATGCACTCGAAGTGAGGAGTAATTAATCGCGACATATTCTCAAAGAGAGGGGTCGTCCATCACGGTATACGCTCAAAGAGAGGTATCGTTCATTATAACATACTCTCGAAGAGAGGGGTCATTCACCACGACATACGCTCAAAGAGAGGGCTCGTCCATCACTGTATACGCTATAAGAAAGGGACCGTCACTATGATATGCACTCAAAGAGAGGGGTCATTCATCACGACATACGTTGAAAGACAGGGGTCTTCCATCTCGGTATACGCTCAAGGAGTGAGACCGTTCATTATGACATGAACTCGAAAAGAGGGGTCATTCATCAAGACATACGCTCAAAGAGAGGGATCATCCATCACGATTTACGCTCAAAGAGAAGGACCGTTCATTATGACATGCACTCGAAGAGAGGGGTCATTCATTGAGACTTACGCTCGAAGAGAGGGATCGTCCATTACGGTATACGCTCAAAGAGAGGGACCGTTCATTATAACACGCACTCGAAGAGGGGTGTCAATCATCGCGACATACGCTCAGAGGGAGGGGTCGTCCATCACGGTAAACGCTCAAAGGGAGGGTCTATTCATTATGACATGCACTCAGAGAGGAGTCATTCATCGTGACATACGCTCAAAGAGAGGGGTCGTCCATTATGGTATACGCTCAAAGGGAGGGTCTGTTCATTATGACATGCACTCAGAGAGGAGTCATTCATCGTGACATACGCTCAAAGAGAGGGGTCGTCCATTATGGTATATGCTCTAAGAAAAGGACTGTTCATTATTACATGCACTCGAAGATAGGGGTCATTCAACGCGACATGCGCTCAAAGAGAAGGGTTGTCTATCACGGCATACGCTCTAAGAAAGGGACCGTTCGCTAGGACTTGCACTTAAAGAGAGGGGTCATTCATCGCTACTTACGCTCAAAGAGAGAGACCATTCATTATGACATAGGCTTGAAGATAGGGGTCATTCACCGCGACATACACTCAAAGAGAGGGGTCGTCCGTCACGGTATACGCTCTAAGAAAGGGACTGTTAATTGTGACATGCAGTCGAAGAGAGGGGTCATTCATCACAACATACGCTCAAAGAGATGGGTCGTCCATCACGGTATACGCTCAAAGAGAGGGACCGTTCATTATGACATACGCTTGAAGAGAGTGGTCATTCAACGCGACATACGCTCAAAGAGAGGGGTCGTCCATCACGGTATACGCTATAAGAAAGAGACCACTCATTATGACATGCACTCGAAGTGAGGAGTAATTAATCGCGACATATTCTCAAAGAGAGGGGTCGTCCATCACGGTATACGCTCAAAGAGAGGTATCGTTCATTATAACATACTCTCCAAGAGAGGGGTCATTCACCACGACATACGCTCAAAGAGAGGGCTCGTCCATCACTGTATACGCTATAAGAAAGGGACCGTCACTATGATATGCACTCAAAGAGAGGGGTCATTCATCACGACATACGCTGAAAGACAGGGGTCTTCCATCTCGGTATACGCTCAAAGAGTGAGACCGTTCATTATGACATAAACTCGAAAAGAGGGGTCATTCAATGAGACATACACTCAAAGAGAGGGATCATCCATCACGATTTACGCTAAAAGAGAAGGACCGTTCATTATGACATGCACTCGAAGAGAGGGGTCATTCATTGGGACTTACGCTCAAAGAGAGGGGTCGTCCATCACGGTATACGCTCAAAGAGAGGGACCGTTCATTATAACACGCACTCGAAGAGGGGTGTCAATCATCGCGACATACGCTCAGAGGGAGGGGTCGTCCATCACGGTAAACGCTCAAAGGGAGGGTCTACTCATTATGACATGCACTCAGAGAGGAGTCATTCATCGTGACATACGCTCAAAGAGAGGGGTCGTCCATTATGGTATATGCTCTAAGAAAAGGACTATTCATTATTACATGCACTCGAAGATAGGGGTCATTCATCGCGACATGCGCTCAAAGAGAAGGGTTGTCTATCACGGCATACGCTCTAAGAAAGGGACCGTTCACTAGGACTTGCACTTAAAGAGAGGGGTCATTCATCGCTACTTACGCTCAAAGAGAGAGACCATTCATTATGACATAGGCTTGAAGATAGGGGTCATTCACCGCGACATACACTCAAAGAGAGGGGTCGTCCGTCACGGTATACGCTTTAAGAAAGGGACTGTTAATTGTGACATGCAGTCGAAGAGAGGGGTCATTCATCACGACATACGCTCAAAGAGATGGGTCGTCCATCACGGTATACGCTCAAAGAGAGGGACCGTTCATTATGACATACGCTTGAAGAGAGTGGTCATTCAACGCGACATACGCTCAAAGAGAGGGGTCGTCCATCACAGTATACGCTCAAAGAGAGAGACCGTTCATTATGACATGCACTCGATGAGAGGGAGCATTCGTCGCGATATATGCTCAAAGAGAGGAGTTGTCCAACACGGTATACGCTCAAAGAGAGGGACCGTTCATTATGACATAGGCTCGAAGAGAGGGGTCATTCAGCACGACATACGCTAAAAGAGAGGGCTCGTCCATCACAGTATACGCTTTAAGAAAGGAACCATTCACTATGATAAGCACTGATACGAGGTAGCCTGTCGAAATGGACTTTCTTCGTATGTTACGGATCTAGGATTGTTGTAAGCACGTTCCTGCAATAAGAACAACATAAAAACAACAAAGAATGAAAGTTAGATTCACGATGAAGTTAGGATTAAAAGGGAAAAACGAAAATAAAAAGAAAAGAAAGAAAAAGTAGGCGTTTTGATCGATTTCAAAACGAGGAAGATGAATGCTTCAAGAAACATCCATGGCAGCAACGCGAATGATCAACAATGGTGAATTATGTTGTTGGATTCAAAACAAAATGCTAAACTCGAAAGAACCTGCACAGTCTTCTGAGCAAACCCGAATCGAATTTGTTTAACGTTAGAAGGACTTGGACCCTCTAGATAGCGATCTAGGAACCCGAAGTATCAAGGATTTGACAATAAAAAACAAGTTTTAATGTTAGAAAAGTTCTAAAAAGAAACAAATAAGAGAAAACTCTCGAAGTAATTTTATTTCACAAATGTCTAACCTTTTTACAAAGTTTGTAGTACAAATATATAGAAATAATAGTGTAAACCGAATTTACATGTGTGGTTAATATTAAAGGAGTTTAAAAATTGAATTTGAATGAAAATAACTCCTTTTGGAAGCCATGCTTTCTTAGCCACATGTTTTGAACGAAAATAACACTTAAAACACATTAAACATGTGTTTAATGTTTGAATTTTGAACAATAACCACTCATTCTTGTTGACATGAACAATAACTCCCTGATTGGACTTGTGTGACTTAGGGTATGGGCAGAATTTAAGGTTGGGCGTGCACATATCAGCTTAACCCTAAGAATTATTGTTTCTTTCTTCCATTATGTTCTAAGCTTTCTTAGGGTTAGGTGAAGGTTGTCGAATATTAGTGTGAGGAGATTGTATCTTGTTTCTTGTTTCAATACAATAAATTATCAAAGTTTGCTTATTCTTTGCCATTCTTTGTTCTTGCATTCAAGCTCGAGAGAGAAGTCTGTAAGTAATCCATTTATCTAATATCGAGAGAGTTAGATTCATGAAAGGAATAAGTACGATGTTTCAATCGGGAAACATTAACTCGGCCTAGAGATAGGTTAAGAGTTTTAGCGGCTAAGAGAAGTGTGGGATTGGTTGATGATTATAATTGATTCACGCCGAGAGGTATCATCAAGAACTGGTCTTCAACAGTACTTCGACTTAGAGATAAGCGGAGGCATTCAAGGACACTTTGCCGAGCTTTGGTAAAATCTGCCCAAGAGCAAGATATTGTCGAGGCAGATAAACACTATCGTTGCCGAGGCAGTAATCTGCAGTGCTGCCGAGACAGTGTTGTGCAATTGTATTGGACAGAAGCAGATCAATCAAATCCAATATACGACATAACTGGATCCTTCCCTCTTTCTCAATTTGATCTCCTTTATTTTAGTTTTCTTTATTTTAGTTATTAGTTTAATCCAAATCCATTCATCTGTATTCTTTATTTTACAGAGCAAGAAGATCAAAAGAAGACATATTAAGTACACCAATCCCTGTAGAAACGATACACGATAAATACTTATCCTTTATTACTTGCGACGTGTACACTGCACAGATTGCACTTTTATTACTCGCATCACAAAGGTAACAAAAGTAGAACTTATGCTATGAAAGCATAAACCCAACTTGTAGTATGCTTTGAGGGTGGTATAGGACTTAAACCCTTAGGAAATAAGTTCCTAGAACCTTAAGGATAAATGGAAAAGATAGGAGACGCCACAAACCTATATAATAGATTTGATAAGTCGATATAGTTCTAAAGAACAAGTTTGAGAGTAAACTCACAAAGGAATTTTATATTGATCAAAGATGTGATTTACAAATGAATTTAAGTCCTATTTATAGTTTTCTAAGAGGTTTGGCCGAAATGGCCTTTAACTATTCGGATAACCATTCATTTGAATGGTGTCTCCCTCCAAATCTATTCGAAAAGATGTAACTTCTCGGTCCAGCCTGCACTATCCCCAGTAATTTGGCCATATATCGAGCTCCCGATATAGAATTGATGCGATTCAACATGCGTTGGAAAGATAAGAGATAGGGGAAGAACTTTCATGAAGACACCAAAACCCAGTTATGCTTGTATCCTAATCGAAAATGGAAAACAAGTGGACCATCATGAATCTGTCCAATGAAAAGTGGTATCTCTTTGTTTTGGCGCCCACTTCCTTTCCCTCCATGATCTTGGCGCCCAATGTGGATAATGGACACACATGATGCTTGGTGAAGGGTAGGTGACCTTCGGGTGTTGAGCTGGGAGTGATAGCTAGAGTTGAGGTGAGCTAATCTGATACGTGCCTTACAAAGCAAGATGGAATTAGCTTTCCCCTTGGTCCAATCACTCGAGCCAAGGCCAAAGAACTTAAGGATAAACTCAATACAACCATTCAAGGCTTCGTTAGCAAAGGATTGCAAGTGGCCACGAAGGAGGCAGAATACCTGGAAGAAAGACGTCCAATTCCAGATCCTCAAAACTGGGTTTTTCAAACCCAAATCACTTCCATCTGATCCGTCTCGTCGTCATCTTTCCAACGCATTTTGAATCACCTCAATCGGACATCGGGAGCCCAAGATATGTCCATTTTAGTGAAGACTATGCAAGCTGGAAATCTATTTCGAACCCATTACGGGAATTTTGTAAAGTTGGTCCATAAGCTAATTTATAAAGCCTATTGGATTAATTTGACTTAGCCCACCTTTTATTATATTTTTAAATCTGTTTTTGGACCATAGAACAGCCCAATAGGTAGTTTTACTTTAATTAGGATTTTAAATATTATTTTATTAAAAATAGAGTTTGAGTTTGTTTAGGAATTCCTACTAGTCTAGCCATCCTTCTCCTATAAAAGGATGATGCTTCTCCCATTGTAAGACATCAATTTCTTCTTGAATAATAAAGTGCTTTTGAGTACATGTTTGCAAGTGTCGATAAACTTGTGCCTTGGAAGCGTTCTTCAACACAAATCAACGAGTTTGTGAGGGAGATCATCTTCACACTCCGGGTTGCCTATCTAATTGCGGGTAGGAGGGTCGGTTAGAGCCGCTTGAGGGTGGTTGCCTAAGCAATTACGTTTAGGAGGGTGACCGAGGACAAACACCATCAATATTTCACAATCCATCTCCATCATCTTCTACACCAATCTCCATTAACACCATAAGCCATCATCATCTTCATATTGTTTATTTAACTTTTTTGATTCGTGCTTCCGCATCCACATCACGATCTCTTATCAATTGGTATCAGATTTGGGATGATTCCTTGGTGTTCTTGACGATTCTAAAACGCTCTTGAAAAGTTCTTGTTGTTCTTGGAACAAAAAAAAAAACAGTTTGATCTTTTCTTTTCTTTTAGGGTTTTTTCTTCATATCTAACCCTAATTTTCGTGCTCTTGTTCATATTTACCTTTATTAAGTGAAAAAAAAAAGTAAAAAAAAAAAAAAATCAAACGAGTGAATTTGAAGCTGAAAATTTGCAGATCAGACCTACACCATTTGAGAAGTCTCCACATAAAATTTCATAATTTTTGGAGATCGAGAACACCTCGAACAAAGTGGATCAAATTGCAAAGCAAATTCAGGGTTTTTGGGTTTTTCTAATTTGTTTCATTCTTAGTATTTTAAGTTCGTTTGTTTAGCCTTTTCTTCTCCCTTTACTCAATTTAACACTTTTTCTTTCTTGTGCTAGTAGAAAAAAAAAAAAAAGTTGCATATCGTTCTTCCTCCTTGCAACTAAATTCAATTGGAGTCATTACCTTTCTTGGCAATCTTAAAGCTTGTTAGGATTCATTGTTAGGATTGAACTCCGATATAACTAAGTTTGATTGTGGCAGGATCGTTTTAGAGAGTACAAGATCGACTCACTTGCCTCTTAAGCACTTTCTTTTCTTTGGAGTGATTAACGTGAGATTTTGCTTTGTTGAGAGATTTTTTTTCAAGATGTCAACCAAATATTATGAAAATGAAGAAAAACAACCGGAATGGGCAGCGTTACAAAGGGCCATTGACAATCTAACATCTATGATGGAAACACAACAAGCCCAAATACAAGCCGTCACTCAAACAGTTGCAATACTTAATGCTAAACATGATCCTCAGCCCGACGACAACCCTTCGGATGAAAGTGATGATAATGCCCAACCAGCCCGTGGTTTTATTCTACAACCACAAGCACGTCGTGGTAATTTGCATCAACCGAGACGAAACCTACCCCAGCCCGTCCATGCACAAACCTCCTTGATCAAACCAAAGATCTCCATTCCTTCATTCCGAGGGAAACATGACCCTGATGCATATTGTGACTGGGAGAGCAAAGTTGATCTTTTATTTGTGTATTACAGGTGTTCTGAGCTAGAAAAAGTCCAGTTGGTGAACTTAGAATTTACAGATTATGCCCTGACTTGGTAGACTCAATTAGTTCGAGCTAGACAGAATAATCGAGATGATGCGATTAATACTTGGGAAGAACTAAAACAAGTGATGAGGAAACGGTTTGTTCCCCCACATTACTATAGGGAAATCAAACAAAAGCTACAACGTCTCCGACAGGGAAGTAGACCCGTAGATGAGTACTTTAAAGAGATGGAAGCTCTTATGCAACGAGCAGACATCCAAGAAGAAGAAGAAGATACTTTAGCCAGGTTCATTGTTGGCCTCAACAATGACATAGCCGATCCACTTGAAATTCAAGGCTACATAGACTTAGATGAAGCACTACAAAGGGCCATCACCATAGAGAATCAACTTCTTCGGAAAGTTAAAAATAGATCATACTCTTCTTACAACAAAGGTACTTATCCATACACTTCCTATAAGAGTTCTTCTAATCCTCCGTTTGATCCACCCAGAAATAAACCTAAGGACGACATAATCCCAAAGCAAGATGATTGTACTAAGCTCAAAAGCAAGGCACCTCAAACAACCTTGACCAATGAGACACCACAACAATCGAACCGAGCTCGAGATACAAAATGCTTCAAATGTCAAGGACGTGGACATTATGCTCGTGATTGCCCAAATTCCCGAGTTATGTTGATCCATGATGATGGAGAATTCTCCTCCGATTCAGAAGAAGTCTCTGACGAAGAAATCATTGCTCCCGCCACATACGAGAGTGATGAACTTGAACATTCATGCTTGGTTATACGCCATACACTTAGCATCCAGGCTATAGATGACACAGATGTGCAACGAACAAACATCTTTCATTCACGGTGCATGATTAAAGGTAAACCATATTCCATCATTATTGATAGCGGAAGTTGTGCAAATGTCGTGAGTAGCTTTCTTGTTGATTCACTCGACCTACCTTGTCAACGACACCCAAAGCCATACTACCTACAATGGCTTAATGAAGGATCTGAGGTAAAAGTCATCAAACGTTGCTTGGTGAATTTCAATATGGGAAACTATTGCGATAATGTGTGGTGTGACGTAGTTCCTATGCAAGCTACTCACTTGTTACTTGGTAGACCTTGGCAATTTGATCGAGATGTGACCCACCATGGCAAACTTAACCGTTATTCACTTGTATACCACGGTAAAAAGTATACCTTAACCCCATTAGACCCTAAAGATGTCTACAAAGATCAAATGAAAATGAAAAGATTTTGTGAGGGGGTTGGGGACAAAATAAAAAATAATGATAAAAAAAAGGCAGAAATAAAAGAGGCCAGTAGTGATACAAGCCAAAAAAATAAAGGCCCAAGGGTGGTGAGTGAACCCAAACGTGAGAAAAAAAGAGTGTCTCAAAATATTTATGCGAGAGAAAAAGATGTGAGACAAGCCCTTTTCACAAAAAAGCCTTGCATCCTTGTCCGCTTTAGGCAAAATGTTTTAAACTCTAATGCTAATGAGAATTTGCCTAGTGTGTTTATCTCTTTGTTACAGGATTTTGACGATGTTTTAGGTGATCCACCTGATGGTTTACCACCAAAAAGAGGTATTGAACACCAAATTGACTTCATTCCAGGTTCTTCAATTCCAAACCGGCCAGCTTATAGATGCAATCCTGAAGAAACCAAGGAATTAGAGAAACAAGTCCAAGAGTTGCTGGACAAAGGCTACATTCGTGAAAGCTTGAGTCCTTGTGCCGTTCCAGTGATCCTAGTACCCAAAAAAGATGGTTCTTTTCGTATGTGCATAGATTGTCGACCTATCAACCGGATCACCATCAAATATAGGCATCCTATTCCACGCCTAGATGACATGCTTGATGAGCTCTATGGAGCATGCATCTTCACTAAGATCGATTTGAAGAGTGGTTACCACCAGATTCGAATGAAGGAAGGGGATGAATGGAAAACAGCATTTAAGACAAAGTTCGGATTATACGAGTGGATGGTTATGCCTTTTGGCTTAACAAATGCACCAAGCACCTTCATGAGACTCATGAACCATGTCTTGCGAGATTTTATCGGTAAATTTGTTGTTGTTTACTTTGATGACATCCTTATCTATTCTTCTTCTTTTGATCTCCATCTCTTTCATGTTCGATCGGTTTTCACAGTTCTCCGACGAGAACAGTTATACGCTAACATAGATAAGTGCATTTTCTGTTGTGATAAGCTTGTTTTCCTAGGCTTTGTAATAAGTGCACAGGGTATCCATGTTGATGATGAGAAGGTCAAAGCAATCAAAGAATGGCCTACACCCACGACCATAACCGAGGTAAGATCTTTCCATGGCTTAGCAAGTTTCTACCGTCGCTTCGTCAAGGATTTTTCTACTATCGCCGCACCTTTGACTGAGATCATCAAGAAAACGGTAGGTTTTTCATGGGGTAAGACACAAGAGGAAGCTTTTCAAACATTAAAAGATAAACTTTGTTCTGCTCCTATTCTTCGTCTTCCCGATTTCTCTAACACATTTGAGTTAGAATGTGATGCCTCAGGCATAGGCATAGGAGCCGTTCTTTTGCAGGAAAAACGACCCATTGCTTACTTTAGTGAAAAACTGAAATGTGCTCAACTCAATTACTCCACCTACGATAAGGAACTCCTAGCCTTGGTTCGTGCACTAGAAGTTTGGCAACACTACTTACTTCCAAAAGAGTTTGTCATTCACACCGACCATGAGTCCTTAAAGTGGTTAAATGGACAAGGTAAGTTGAGCAAAAGACATGCTCGTTGGGTTGAATTCATTGAAACTTTTCCTTATGTGATCAAATACAAGCAAGGTAAGGATAATATTGTAGCCGATGCACTCTCACGAAGGTACATTTTAATTACTACCATGCATGCTACTATTTTGGGTTTTGAACACATTAAGGAATTGTATCCTAATGATTCTGATTTTTCGGTTATATTTGCTCATTGTACCAATGGTGCTTTTAACAAGTTCTATATTGTAGATGGGTTTTTATTCCGAATGAACAGGTTGTGTATTCCACAAGGCTCCCTTAGAGAATTATTAGTTCGAGAAGCACATTCGGGAGGCTTGATGGGTCACTTTGGTGTTACCAAAACACTAGAAATAGTCATGGAACACTTTTTTTGGCCACATATGCGCAAAACAGTAGAAAAGGTATGTGCATCATGCATAGCATGTAAACAAGCCAAATCTAAGGTAAGGCCTCACGGTTTGTACACACCTCTTCCTATTCCTTCTTCACCTTGGATTGATCTATCAATGGATTTCATTCTTGGTTTACCTTCGTACTAAGAAAGGACGAGATAGTATATTTGTTGTTGTAGATAGGTTTTCAAAGATGGCTCACTTCATTCCATGTCATAAAACCGATGATGCAACACATGTAGCTGATCTCTTCTTTAAGGAAGTAGTAAGACTTCATGGGATTCCACGCACTATCGTTTCTGATCGTGACGTCAAATTCATCAGCCATTTTTGGAAGGTATTGTGGGGAAAGGTAGGTACAAAACTTTTATATTCTACGACTTGTCACCCCCAAACCGATGGGCAAACCGAGGTAATTAATCGAATTTTGGGTGCACTACTCCGAACCGTTGTAGGTAAGAATGTTCGTAATTGGGAAGAGTGTTTACCATTCGTTGAATTTGCTTACAACCGTTCCATCCATTCTTCTACCGGTTATTCTCCATTTGAAGTAGTTTATGGTTTTAACCCTTTAACTGCTTTAGATCTTGTTCCTTTGCCTCTTGATAGTATTTGCAACTTAGATGGAGAAAAGAAGGCTGAAATGGTTAAGTCAATTCACTTAAAGGCTAAGCAAAGGATGGAGAAACTTTACCAATCCACCGCCGACAAAATCAACAAAGGCCGCAAACAAGTTGTCTTTGAACCAGGAGACTGGGTTTGGGTCCATATGAGGAAAGAACGATTTCCAAATAAACGCAAGACAAAGTTGGACCCGAGAGGAGACGGACCATTCCAAGTCCTAGAACGAATCAACAATAATGCATACCGCATTGATCTTCCTGGTGAGTTTAATGTGAGTAGTTCTTTTAATGTTGCTGATCTTTCTCCTTTTGATTTTTCAGATTCGAGGACGAATCCTTTTGAAGAGGGAGGGGATGATACGTGCCTTACAAAGCAAGATGGAATTAGCTTTCCCCTTGGTCCAATCACTCGAGCCAAGGCCAAAGAACTTAAGGATACACTCAATACAACCATTCAAGGCTTCGTTAGCAAAGGATTGCAAGTGGCCACGAAGGAGGCAGAATACCTGGAAGAAAGACGTCCAATTCCAGATCCTCAAAACTGGGTTTTTCAAACCCAAATCACTTCCATCTGATCCGTCTCGTCGTCATCTTTCCAACGCATTTTGAATCACCTCAATCGGACATCGGGAGCCCAAGATATGTCCATTTTAGTGAAGACTATGCAAGCTGGAAATCTATTTCGAACCCATTACGGGAATTTTGTAAAGTTGGTCCATAAGCTAATTTATAAAGCCTATTGGATTAATTTGACTTAGCCCACCTTTTATTATATTTTTAAATCTGTTTTTGGACCATAGAACAGCCCAATAGGTAGTTTTACTTTAATTAGGATTTTAAATATTATTTTATTAAAAATAGAGTTTGAGTTTGTTTAGGAATTCCTACTAGTCTAGCCATCCTTCTCCTATAAAAGGATGATACTTCTCCCATTGTAAGACATCAATTTCTTCTTGAATAATAAAGTGCTTTTGAGTACATGTTTGCAAGTGTCGATAAACTTGTGCCTTGGAAGCGTTCTTCAACACAAATCAACGAGTTTGTGAGGGAGATCATCTTCACACTCCGGGTTGCCTATCTAATTGCGGGTAGGAGGGTCGGTTAGAGCCGCTTGAGGGTGGTTGCCTAAGCAATTACGTTTAGGAGGGTGCCCGAGGACAAACACCATCAATATTTCACAATCCATCTCCATCATCTTCTACACCAATCTCCATTAACACCATAAGCCATCATCATCTTCATATTGTTTATTTAACTTTTTTGATTCGTGCTTCCGCATCCACATCACGATCTCTTATCATAATCGAGCTGGGAGTGAGCTGGATTGAACTGAGCTATCTAGCTGAAAGACTTAACTAAAGTTTGAAGCTGAAATACGCTAATCCAAGCCGCCTTTAGCAAAGTGAGCTGGTCCATTAGCTCTCTTATACTCTCTTCTAGTGTGAGGAGTGTTTTGGAGCTGATCCGAATCTCCTAAGGCCTCATTTTGAATTATGCTTCTTTTGAGCTCGTATGAGACTTGTGAGCTGACATGGAGCTATCCTTTAGTCCTTTAAGTACTGTAGGAGTGTTCCATGCATTTCCAAGCTATTCTGAAGTTGGCTCCTTGTGTTTCTAGCATTGCCTTCCGTTTAACTTCTTCTGAGCTGACACCGAGCTAATATTTACTCATTGAGCTGTAGGTAAGTCCTATGAAGAAAACATAATAATGAAAATAATGAGAATACTTAAAATAACTTAACATGAGTTTAGAACTAAGCTAAAACTTTAACCAATGTGGTTATAATAACTATTCATTTTTATTGCTTAAGTAATATAACTCTTAAGTAGTTTAATATAAAGTATATAAAAGTAAAAAATACTAAGATCATCAAGATAACTCCCCTTTGATCCCATGTGTGAAATGATGTAGCTTAATATAAGGTAGGGGCAGAAACTATGGTTGGGCGTGCACATATCACATTGTAAAAGGGACAACTTCTGATATATATTACAACTTGAGAGTGTTTCTCTTTTATAGTTCTCTTTGAACTTTATCGGCTTGCAAGATTGTTCTTGTGGCATTCATCCCTATTCATTTTTCTTATATTGCTGGTTCCTAGTTCTTATAACTAGAGGGTCACAATCCATTAGCCTTTCACCCAAGTCACGGTTTAAAACTCTTAAGGAATGGGTCCTCACTTTTTTTATTGTTGGTTCCTTCTTTGTTTACACCGCACCATCAATTACATTTCTTTTTTTCACTTCCACCATCCATACATCCATATTTTCCATACTTCATCCTAAACACAACAACCATCTTATCATCATTCCATTTCACCATACTATTTATCCATTCATATCATCTTGTAAGTTTCATTTCAAATTTCCGATTTTTCATTTTTCTTACTTACTAAAATCACGATCGGGCAATCACATATACAAATTCGGATATTCCGCAACCGGATTCGTATCAGGGATCATTCACTATGATATGCACTCAAAGAGAGGGGTCATTCATCACGACATACGCTAAAAGAGAGGGGTCTTCCATCACGGTATACGCTTAAAGAGAGGGACCGTTCATTATGTCATGCACTGGAAGAGATGGGTCATTCATCGCGACATACGCTCAAAGAGAGAGGTCGTCCATCATGGTTTACGGTCAAAGAGAGTGATCGTTCATTATGACATGCACTCGAGGAGGGGCCATTCATTGCGACATACGCTCAAAGAGTGGGGTTGTCCATCACGACATACGCTCAAAGAGAGGGACTGTTCATTATGACATACGCTCGAAGAGAGGGGTCATATTGACTATTCATGTTTATAGCTTAATTAATATAACTCTTAAGTAGTTTACTATAAAGTATATAAAAGTAATAAATACTAAGATCGGTAAGATAACTCCCCTTTGATCCCATGCGTGAAATGAAGCATGAAAGCATGAGATAAATGTGCAGAAATGTGCACACATCATCCTTCACCAAGCATCATGACCGACCATAATCCACATTGGGGGCCAAGATCATGGAGGGAAAGCAATTGGGCGCCAAAACAAAGAGATAGCACTCTTCATTGGGCAGATTCATGAAGGTCCACTTGTTTGCCAATTTCAAGCAGCATACAAGTCGAATTGGGTTTCAGTGTCTTCATGAAAGTTGTTCCTCTATCTCTTATCTTTCCAGTTCATGTTGAATCGCATCAATTCGATATAGGGAGCTTGAGATATGGCCCAATTACTGAAGATTGTGCAGGCTGGACCGAAAAGTTACAACTATTCTAATAGATTTGGAGGGAGACACCATTCAAATGAATGGTTATCCGAATAGTTAAATGTCATTTCGTCCAAACCCCTTAGAAAACTATAAACAGGACTTGGATTTCAATTTGTAAAAACGCCATTCAGATTATATAAAGTTATCCGAAGAGTGGGGTCATTCATCGCAACATACGCTCAAAGATAGGGGTCATCGTTCACAGTATACGCTCAAGGAGAGGGACCGTTCATTATGACATGCACTCAAAGAGAAGGGTTATTTATCGCAACATACGCTCAAAGAGAGTATGTTGACCATACATTACGCTCAAAGAGAGGGGTCGTCCATCATGGCATACGCTCAAAAGGGACCGTTCATTATGACATACGCTCGAAGAGAGGGGTCATTCACCGCGACATACGCTCAAAGAGAGGGTTCGTCCATCACGGTATATGCTCTAAGAAAGGGACAGTTCATCATGACATGCAATCGAAGAGAGGGGTCATTCATCGCGACATACGCTCAAAGAGAGGGGTCATCCATCACGGTTTACACTCAAAGAGAAGGACCGTTCACCAGGACATGCACTCAAAGAGAGGGGTCATTCATCGCGATATACGGCCAAAGAGAGAGGTCGTCCATCACGGCATACGCTCAAAGATAGGGACCGTTAAATATGACATACGCTTGAAGAGTGGGATCATTCACCGCGACATACGCTCAAAGAGAGCGGTCATTCACCGCGATATACGTTCTAAGAAAGGGAGCGTTCATTATGACATGCACTCAAAGAGAGGGGTCATTCATCGCGACATACGCTCAAAGAGAGGGGTCGTCGTGGTATACGCTCTAAGAAAGGGACCATTCATTATGACATGCACTCGAAGAGAGGGGTCATTCAACGCGACATATGCTCAATGAGAGGGGTCGTCCATCACGATATACGCTCAAAGAGAGGGATCGTTCACCATGACTTGCACTTAAAGAGAGGGGTCATTCATCACGGTATATACGCTCAAAGAGAGGGACCATTCACCATGACATGCACTCGAAGAGAGGGGTCATTCATCACAATATACGCTCAAAGATAGGGGTTTTCCATCACGGTATACGATCAAAGAGAGGGACCGTTCATTACGACATGCACTGGAAGAGTGGGGTCATTCATCGGGACACACACTCAAATAGAGGGGTTGTCCATCACGGTATACGCCCAAAGAGAGGGACCGTTCATTATGACATACGTTCGAAGAGAGGGGTCATTCATCACGACATACGCTCAAAGAGAGGGGTTGTACATCACAGTATACGCTCAAAGAGAGGGACTGTTCACCATGACATGCACTCGAAGAGAAGGGTCATTCATCGCAACATACGCTCAAAGAGAGGGACCGTTCATTAGGACATGCACTGGAAAAGAAGGGTCATTCATCGCGACATACGCTCAAAGAGAGGGTCCATCGATCATGGTATACGCTCAAAGAGCGGGACCGTTCATTATGACATGCACTCGAAGAGAGGGGTCATTCACGTGACATACGCTCAAAGAGTGGCAGCATCTGTCATGGTATACGCTCAAAGAGAGGGACCGTTCATTATGACATACACTCGAAGAGAGGAGTCATTCATCGCGACTTACACTCAGAGAGAGGGGTCGTCCATCACGGTATACGCTTAAAGAGAGGGACCGTTCACCATGACATGCACTCGAAGAGTGGGGTCATTCATCGCAACATACACAAAGAGTGGGGTCATCGTTCACGGTATACGCTCGAAGAGAAGGGTTATTCATCGCGACATACGCTCAAAGAGAGGGGTGTCATCCATCACGGTATACGCTCAAAGAGAGGGACCATACATTACGACATGCACTCAAAGAGAGGGGTCATTCATCGCGACATACGCTCAAAAAGAGGGGTTGACGATCACGGTATACGCCAAAAGAGAGAGACCGTTCACCAGGACATGCACTCGAAGAGAGGGGTCATTCATCGCGACATAAGCTCAAAGAGAGGGGTCGTCCATCATGGCATACGCTCAAAAAGGGACCGTTCATTATGACCGTTAAATATGACATACGCTTGAAGAGTGGGGTCATTCACCGCGACATACGCTCAAAGTGAGGGGTCATTCACCGCGACATACGCTCTAAGAAAGGGACCGTTCATTATGACATGCACTCAAAGAGAGGGGTTATTCATCGCGACATATGCTCAAAGAGAGGGGTCGTCCATCACGGTATACACTCTAAGAAAGGGACCATTCATTATGACATGCACTCGAAGAGAGGGGTCATTCAACGCGACATATGCTCAATGAGAGGGGTCGTCCATCACGATATACGCTCAAAGAGAGGGATCGTTCACCATGACTTGCACTTGAAGAGAGGGGTCATTCATCGCAATATACACTTAAAGAGAGGGGTCATCGATCACGGTATATACGCTCAAAGAGAGGGACCATTCACCATGACATGCACTCGAAGAGAGGGGTCATTCATCACAATATACGCTCAAAGAGAGGGGTTGTCCATCACGGTATACGATCAAAGAGAGGGACCGTTTATTACGACATGCACTCGAAGAGTGGGGTCATTCATCGGGACACACACTCAAAGAGAGGGGTTGTCCATCACGGTATACACCCAAAGAGAGGGACCGTTCATTATGACATACGTTCGAAGGGAGGGGTCATTCATCATGACATACGCTCAAAGAGAAGGGTCGTCCTTCACGGCATACGCTCAAAGAGAGGGACCCGTTCATTATGACATGCACTCGAAGGGAAGGTCATTCATCGCGACCTACGCTTAAAGAGAGGGGTTGTCCATCACGGTATACGCCCAAAGAGAGGTACTGTTCATTATGACATACGCTCGAAGAGAGGGGTGAATCATCACGACATACGCTCAAAGAGAGGGCTTGTCCATCACGGTATACGACATGCACTCGAACAGAAGGGTCATTAATCGCGACATACGATCAAAGGGGTCGTACATCACGGTATACACTCAAAGAGAGAGACCGTTCACCATAACATGCACTCGAAGAGGGGTCATATATCGCAACATACGCTCAAAGAGAGGGGTTGTCCATCACGGCATACGCTCAAATAGAGGGGTCATTCACCGCGACACACGCTCAAATAGAGGGGTCATCCATCACGGTATATGCTCTAAGAAAGGCACAGTTCATTATGATATGCACCCGAAGAGAGGGGTCATTCATTGCAACATACGGTCAAAGAGAACGGTCATCCATCACAGTATACGATCTACGAATGGCATTGTTTTATTATGACATGCAATCGAAGAGAGGGTTTATTCATCGCGACATACGCTATAAGAGAGGGGTCATACATCACGGTTTACGCTCAAAGAGAGGGACCGTTCACCATGACATGCACTCAAAGAGAGGGATCATTCATCGCGACATACGCTCAAAGAGAGAGATCGTCCATCACGGCAAACACTCAAAGAGAGGGACTGTTAAATATGACATACGCTTGAAGAGAGGGGTTATTCACCGCGACATAAGCTCAAAGAGAGGGTTCATCGATCTTTCATTAGGACATGCACTCGAAGAGAGGGGTCAATCATCGCAACATACGCTCGAATAGAGGATTCATCGATGACAATATACGCTCAAAGAGAGGGACCATTCATTATGACATGCACTCGAAGAGGGGTCATTCATCATGGCATACGCTCAAAGTGCGGCAGTGTCCATCACGGTATACGCTCAAAGAGAGGGACCGTTCATTATGACATGCACTCAAAGAGAGGGGTCATTCATCGCGATATACAGTCAAAGAGAGGGGTTGTCCATTAGGGTACACGCCCAAAGAGAGGGGTCATTCATCGCGATATACAGTCAAAGAGAGGGGTTGTCCATTAGGGTACACGCCCAAAGAGAGGGACCATTTATTATGACATACGCTCGAAGAGAGTGGTCATTCATCACGACATACGCTCTAAGAAACAGACCGTTCACTATGATATGCACTCAAAGAGAGTGGTCATTCATCATGACATACGCTCAAAGAGGGGGGCCTTCCATCATGGTATACGCTTAAAGAGAGGGACCGTTCATTATTTCATGCACTCGAAGAGAGGGGTCATTCATCGCGACATACGATCAAAGAGAGGGGATGTCCATCACGGTATACGCTCAAAGAGAGGGACCGTTCACCATAACAAGCTCAAAGAGAAGGGTCATTCATCGCAACATACGCTCAAAGAGAAGGGTCGTCCATCACGGTATACGCTCTAAGAAAGGGACCGTTCATTATGATATGCACTCAAAAAGAAAGATCATTCATCATAACATACACTCAAAGAGAGGGGTCTTCCATCACGGTATACACTCTAAGAAAGGGACCATTCATTATGACATGCACTCGAAGAGAGGGGTCATTCATCGCGACATACGCTCAAAGAGAGGGATCATTCATCATGACATGCACTCGAAGAGGGTGGTCATTTATCGCGACATACGCTTAAAGAGAAGGGTTGTCCATCACAACATACGCTCAAAGAGAGGGACCGTTCATTATGACATACGCTCGAAGAGAGGGATTATTCACCGTGACATACGCTCATAGAGAGGGGTCGTCCATTACGGTGTACGCTCTAAGAAAGGGAGTCTTCATTATGACATGCACTCGAAAAGAGGGATCACTCATCGCGACATACGCTCAAAGAGAGAGGTCGTCCATTACGGTATACGCTCAAAGAGAGCGACCGTTCACCATGACATGCACTCAAGGAGAAGGGTCATTCATCGCAACATACGCTCAAAGAGAGGGGTCATCGATCATGGTATACGCTCAAAGAGAGGGGTCGTTCAACGCGACATACGCTCAAAGAGAGGGGTCGTCCATCACGGTATACGCTCAAAGAGAGGGACTGTTCACCATGACATGCACTCGAAGAGAAGGGTCATTCATCGCAACATACGCTCAAAGAGAGGGTTCATCGATCACGGTACACGCTCAAAGAGAGAGACTGTTCATTAGGACATGCACTGGAAAAGAAGGGTCATTCATTGCGACATACGCTCAAAGAGAGGGTTCATCGATCACGGTATACGCTCAAAGAGCGGGACCGTTCATTATGACATGCACTCGAAGAGAAGGGTCATTCATCGTGACATACACTCAAAGAGTAGCAGCGTCTGTCACGGTATACGCTCAAAGAGAGGGACCGTTCATTATGACATGCCCTCGAAGAGAGGGGTCATTCATCGTGACATACGCTCAAAGAGTGGCAGCGTCTGTCATGGTATACGCTCAAAGAGAGGGACCGTTCATTATGACATGCACTCGAAGAGAGGAGTCATTCATCGCAACTTACACTCAAAGAGAGGGGTCGTCCATCACGGTATACGCTCTAAGAAAGGGACTGTTCATTATGACATGCACTCAAAGAGTGGGGTCATTTATCGCGACATACGCTCAAAGAGAGTGGTCGTCCATTACGGTATACGCTCAAAGAGAGGGACCGTTCATCATGACATGCACTAGAAGAGTGTGGTCATTGATCGCGTCATATGCTCAAAGAGAAGCGTTGTGCATCACGGCATACGCTCAAAGAGGAGGACCGTTCATTATGACATACTCTCGAAGAGAGGGGTCATTCACCGAGACATACGCTCATAGAGAGGGGTCGTCCATTACGGTATACACTCTAAGAAAGGGAGTTTTCATTATAATATGCACTCGAAAAGAGGGGTCATTCATCGCGACATACGCTCAAAGAGCGAGGTCGTCCATCACGGTATACGCTCAAAGAGATGGACCGTTCACCATGACATGCACTCGAAGAGAAGGGTCATTCATTGCAACATACGCTCAAAGAGAGGGGTCATCAATCACGGTATACGCTTAAAGAGAGGGACCGCTCTTTATGACATGCACTCGAAGAAAGGGTTCATTCATCGCAACATACGCTCAAAGAGAGGGGTCATCCATCACGGCATACGCTCAAAGAGAGGGACCGTTTACCATGACATGCACTCGAAGAGAAGGGTCATTCATCGCAACATACGCTCAAAGAGAGGGTTCATCGATCACGATACACGCTTAATGATACGAGGTAGCCTATCAAAACGGACTTTCTTCGTATGTTACGGATCTAGGATTGTTGTAAGCACGTTCCTGCAACAAGAACAACATGAAAACAACAAGGAATGAAAGTTAGATTCATGATGAAATTAGGATTAAAAGGGAAAAACGAAAATAAGAAGAAAAGAAAGAAAAAATTGGCATTTTGATAGATTTCAAAACGAGGAAGATGAATGCTTCAAGTAACATCCATGGCGGCATCTCGAACGATCAACAATGGTGAATATGTTGTTGGAATCAAAATGAAATGCTAAACTCGAAAGAACCTGCACAATCTACTGAGCAAACCCGAATCGAATCTGTTTAATGTTAAAAGGACTTGGACCCTCTAGATAGCAATCTAGAAACCCAAAGTATCAAAAGTTTGACAATCAAAACAAGTTTGAAAGTCAGAAAAGTTCTAAAAAGAACCAAATAAGAGAAAATCTCTCAAGTAATTTTTATTTCATAAATGTCTAACCTTTTTACAATGTTTGTAGTACAAATATATATAAATAAGAGTGCCAAACTGAAATTACATGTGTGGCTAGTATTAAAGGAGTTTAAAAATTAAATTTGAATGTAAATAACTCCTTTTGGCAACCAAGCTTTCTTAGCCACATATTTTGAACGAAAATGACACTTAAAACATATGTTTATTTGTTTGAAATTCAAACAAATAACCTCTCCAAGTCTTATCTCTTTAAAAACAAGGGTCTTGTTTGGCTTGATGTCCTTTGAACGCCCAAACATATGCAAAAGGCTTCCATGTGCGTCTCACATGCATGGCACACGCCTAGGACACCTTCCCTTCGTGTAGGTCACTTTAGCTTGAGTTGAGCTAGCTAGAAATTGAGTAGAGCTGAAACGAGCTAGCTGACAGTGTTAGGAGCTAAATTGAGCTAGGAGCTAAGCCTCTGAGCTGCCTCGAGCTAAGGTGAGCTGCATGCACTCTATTGAGCTTCATCTGAGCTGAATAGAACTCACTTGAGCTAGTGTTTAGTTGCATACACTCACTTGAGCTGGAGTTGAGCTACATACACTCTCATGAGCTCGTGTTATCTTATGTTCCTACATGTAAACATTACAAGAATCCACCAAAATATTGTAAACTCAATGGAAACAAAAATACAAGGTGTAAACACTAGCAAACTTATTCAATAACATACATGAACTTATAAATAAGTTAGAAACATAATAAACACTATCAAACCAATCCTTTAAATAAGTTAGAAACATAATAAACATTATCAAACCAAAGTGATCTTTTTACCTGCATGCATAAAAGAGTAACGATTCGTATATCCATCATGCATTGCCCTCTTATTATATTGCCAAGGGGCGTCCCAATAACAGGTGAGTAGCATCTATGGAAACAACATCACAAAGGACTTCGTCCTTGTAGTTTCCAATTGAAAATGGTACAACAACTTGTCTAGTCACTTTAAGTTCACCACCATTATTCAATCATTGCAACTTATACGGATTAGGATGCTTCGTCGTCTTTAGACCTAACCTGTTAACCATCACTGAACTAGCGACGTCAGTACAACTACAACTATCAATAATCATTACACACACCTTATCTTGCACCTTGCATCGTGTGTGAAAGATATTCTCACGTTGTTGGTCATCTGGTACCTGTTGCACATTCAAACTTCGCTTAATAACCATTAATTCCATCACCTTACAAGTTTCAGGAACCTCTAGGTCATCCTCGTCTTCCTCTTCATTAGGGACGTCATGCACTTCTTCCTCCGAATCTGATTCAATCTCTCCATCATCTCGCATCAGCATAACCCTCCGGTTAAGACAATGGCTAGCAACATGTCCTCGACCAAGGCACTTAAAACATTGGATATCTCTCGATCGTTCTTGTACCACCACTTTTTGTTTACCACGCCCATTATCAACAATGGGAGGCTTTGGCTTACTGGACTCGCCTTGTTCTTGAATTCGAAGTGGCGCTTGTTTCCTAGCCTGATTAGGAGTATACAATGGATTCGTAAAAGATTTAAATGGAGTAGTATTACCTCTACTAAAAACTTTTCTACGTTGTTGTCGCTCAATTTTCATCGCCATATGCACCATGTCATCCAATTCGACATAATGCTGCAATTCAACAACGTTAGCAATTTCAGAATTCAGACATGCCATAAACCAAGCCATAGTCACTTTACGATCCTCAACTATGTTTGCACGCATCATGGACATCTCCATATCCTTGAATAGTCCTCGACACTCCTATTGCCCTGTTTCTAAGTTTGTAATTTCTGAAATAAATCACGATGATAATGAGAAGGAACAAACAGTTTCTGCATGATACGCTTCATTTCGACCCATGTTCTCACTGGTCCTTCACCCGTACGTCGTCGACTAATCATTATTTGATCCCACCATAACAACAAATTCCACAGTTGCTAGTCGAACTTTCTTTTGTTCCGAGTAATTGTAACACTCGAAAACGTGTTCAACCTTGCTTTCCCATGTTAGATAAGCATATGGATCTGAACGTCCCTGAAAAGAAGGTATAACAACTTTTATGTTAGAAATATTATCATCAACTGCACGTCCTGGTCATTGATTCATCCGTGGTGATTGTTCGACGTCGTTTTCATCATGATTCTCATTATGGACAGATTGGGAATCACCCCCATCTATCTTGTTTAAACGAGATTGCAGAGGCTCTAATGCATTCTCTAATAGACGTTGCATAGTACAATTTAAAAGCCTGCATTTACAAATCTGGTGGCGGGTCTCCACCATGACTATGATCATTTGATCCTGTCATATTAAAACAAAAGAAAACACAAAACACACACACAAATAACGGGTTAAGTAAAAACGAAAGTAAAATTGTCCTCACTACACACTCACAAAACCTCTCGGTTTTCACTCCAAAGAACAATGCACTTAGAAAAATAACACTCAGCGCTCGTGTTTCACACAGGAGAATGCTTGAAAGGATCTTTTTGTCTCCCCTTCTGTTCTCACTACGCTCAATGCCTTTTTTCGCTCGATCTCTCGCAAACAGCTCTTTAAGGAACTAATTTGATCCTTCAAACTTGTTATGTAACCCCCAATTCCGACCTAATTTCTTAGATCGAAACTTAGGAATCAATTTATAAAAACTTTCCCCTCAAGTAAGTATTTTAGGTTAAATAATTTCAAAATTAGGGTTACTTTGGCAAATTGGGAAAACAAATTGGGAATTTCAATTTTTTAAATACAAATGCTTAAAATAATATCCCAATAACCAAGAAAGCATCTGAAAATAATTTCATAAAATCATGTATCCAGTAAGTTCCAAATCAAATATCTCAATGTCCGAATTACACAGTATTCCATATTAAATAAAATCATTAAACTGAAGTAATTAAAGAAGCTCATACTGAAATAAATATCTCTGAGTAATATGCGAGATGCTCCAAGTACCAGTTCGCCTAAACAGGTCTGAGGATCTGAAAAACAGACTAAAGGGGTGTAAGCTAAAGAGCTTAGTGTATCTCTAGAGTGCAAACAATCACAAACAAAACATGTTTTACATTTCGGAAAAGTTCCTGAAAATATTTATGGGTTTAAGAAAAACTGAAGCATGATGCTATGATGAATGGTGTATGCCAGAAAAACAGAGGGTTCGATATCAGAAATTATACAAAGTGGAGGATTATCCTCGCCAGAGTGGAGGTTTCCCTCGCTAGAGTAAAGGTTTCCCTCGCCAGAGTAGAGGTTTCCCTCACATTACTAATATTAAATCCAGAAAATATTTTCGATGTCAAAACATGATATGATTTGCAAAATCATAAATCAGAACTCTTTCGAGTAGCAATGTTTCAGAAAATCAGAAGCTTGGTTTGAAAACAGGATGCATATGCCATGCATGATGATACCATGTATAAACAGATAACAGTCTCAAATATCAAATCAAGCAGTGTACAGATAATGCTTCAGAGATGCATAGAATATATTAAAATATAGTATAAGCACAGAAACATATAGCACAGGAAGAGACACACCTTAAGCAACTGAAGCTCTAACTCTGAGATGGACGCGTCTCGTGTACCAGTCTAGCTGAAACAGAACCTACGAGGTAAAATAATTGTATTACTATTCATAGCTAAAACTAAGCCACCAACTAAACAAAACTCTGATCTGAAGCTTACTCACGTGACGGTCTCGAAGAACATGCCCGATCGGTTCGAACTACTGATGGTAACCCAGAGGCCTCAGAAACGTTGACACCTGAACGGAAGCATATTCTAAATTTAGATTCCTCAAAACACCCCTTTTAGACTCTAAGAACAATTCAAATGAAAAACACTTAAAAAAGAGGCTTTCGGGTTTGAATTTGACAAAACAGACAGCGGATTCGGACTCAGAACGTCAAAAAAGGTCAAGGAGAAGGTTTTTCGAAAAAGTCAACTATCAAAGTCAACTTTGACTTGACTGGTCAAAGGTCAACTCTGGTCAACTCAAAAGTCAAAGTCAACTGTCAAAGTCAACTTTGACTTTACTAGTCGAAGGTCAAAAGTCAATAGTCAAAGTCCAAGGTCAAAGGTGGTCAACAGTTCAAACTCGGTCAACGATCAAACAAGGTCAAGGTCAAACGAGTCAAACTCGGTTCGATCAAAGACACTTGGATTGGGCCAACTCAGTCAAAACCAATTTGGATCACACTAACAAATCTGATCCCTTCACCTCTTGGGCTCACTGAAACAATACCATCACAAGACAACAACCCATATTCTAGCCCACACAAAACACATGCCATAACCCAACACCATCCAAAAACCCAAGCCCAACTATTAACCAAAACACAACCCACAACAAAACTTAACACAAGGAAACACTAGGGTTTCCAGCAACTCCCAAGACATCAAGGAGAAGGACGGCGGCGGCAACAACCTTCCGGCGATAGCTCCGGCGACCCACGCGAAACACTTTCCGATGCAACACACCTAAACAAATCCAATTTAAAACCAAAACTTAATAAACATAACCAAAACCGAAAAAATATTATAACTTAACAACAAACCAAAACAGAACAAAACCCAAAATTGAAATAAAGATCTTACTCTCTACCACAGATCGAAGTTGGGTGACAAAACAAGAGAGAAAAAGCAGTCCCAAAAGATGGAGAATCAAGCTCGTCAGCAACCACAACAATAAGTGAAAACTACCGGAGAATGGAAAAGACGATGAAAGAAACCGAGCCCTAAGATGGCTACCGAAAACTCAAACAAAACGATGGGAAAAAGTTTGGTGAGAGACGAGAGGATGCTTGAGCGAGAGAGAGAGAGGCGTGCGGCAGATCTCAAAGAAATGCTTCTCCAGCAGATCTGTTTTCACAATCTGGAAAGGGTTTTTTAATTTTTCCTTAAGAAAAACGGTTAAAATACACATAAGATCCCTCACCTTATTTAAGTTTTACAAAACACTCATAATTTATCTTTTAAACAAAGAAGTCATTGATTTCATAAATTAAATCCCAAATATTTAGGGTTATCAAATTAGGGATTTCAGAATTTAAATTCTGATTTGGGGCAAAAATTCGGGGTGTTACATGTTATCTGTGTCAAACTCCAAGACATATATAATGGTGATAGAAACAAGAGTTTAAAGTTGATACGGGATTGGTTGTGAAGAAACAACATTCCTCGTTCATTCACGGATCTAGGATTGTAGCAAGTATTCCTCTACAGCAAAAACAAACATGGTGTTGTGTTAGGATGTTAAAAAGACTTAAAATAAAAAGAAAAATCAGAATTGAGGGAGAAAGAAGTTGCTGGAAATTTTTGGATAGATTTGAAGGTTGAAGATGAAGTTCTTCAAGCATTCATCAATGGTAGCAACGTTCTTGAAGTTTGAACAAGCTCCAAGGAAGAACCAGAACAATCTACTGAACGAACCCGAACCTTATCTTGAATCTGCTCGTAAACGGACTTGGACCCTTCAATTATCGAACAATTGAGAACCCGAAGTATCAAGTAACTTGACAACAATTCAGAATTGATAGTCCAGGAAAAGTTCTAAAAAGAACCAGGTTTGAGAGAAAATCTCACAAAAGAATTTATTCATCAAAAGGTCTAACCTTTTCTTTACAAAATTATGGAAATATATAGGAATAAAGGAGAAGTTGGCCAAAATTGAATTTGTGGCCAATATTTGAACGAAAATTAAAATTTTAATGCTTAAAAACTTCTCCTAGGCTCCTAATATCCTTAGCCACATGTTTTGGCGCTTAAAACACATTAAATATGTGTTTAATGTTTGAATTTGAATAAGAAACCACTCATTCTTATCCAATGTTGCTGTTTTGTCTTCAAAGCAAGGGCCTTGTTTGGCTTGCTTGCTTTTGGACGCCCAAACTTGTGGAGAAGGGTGCTATGTGGGCCCCACATGCATGACACGTGCTTAGGACACCTGCTCTTCGTGTAGGATAGGTTTCAGCTGCTGTAGGTCACTTCAACTTGAGTTGAGTTGAGCTGGAAATGGAGATGAGCTGAAACGAACTAGCTAAGAGTGTTAGGAGCTAAACGGAGCTGGGAGCTAAGCCTCTGAGCTGCCTCGAGCTAAGGTGAGCTGCGTGCACTCCATTGAGCTTCTTCTGAGCTGAATAGACTCACTTGAGCTGGTGTTCAGCTGCATACACTCGCTTGAGCTGGAGTTTAGCTTCATCCACTCTCTTGAGCTGGAGATGAATTGAGTATGCCCACTTGAGCTAAGGTTCTCCTAAGTACCTATATCAGAACAAGGCAAACTCATCTACAAATCCTTGTAGTCTTATTTTAACCACACAAACGCACTTAAAACCAAATGTAAACATACTTAACATAGTATATACATAAGTAAACATACATACTAATATATATACCTAAATATGTCACATATCAGCATGCAACACATTATAAACAACATATTCTAAGGCATGAACAATCTCAAATGAATCTGAAATGTTAGCACAAGTAAGGAAAAGAGCTTCCCTGTATTTCTTTGCCTTAGAACGTGTAATGGGTCCTGATGGTAAGACCTCCGGATCAACCTGTTGAACTTGACATGATGTGCTCACATTATCCCCCCTTCTTGAAAAGGATTTGACCTCAAATCTGCGGAATCATCATAAGGGGTTAGATTAGAAACATTAAATGTGGCACTTACAGTGTACTCGCTCGGTAAGTCTATCTTGTACGTAGCTTAGACTGCCTTTGGGCTGGAAATCGTTCCTTTCGGAAGTGAACCCAAACCCAATCACCAACATCGAAGGTGACTCGCTTTCTTCCCTTGTTTGCTTGCTTTTCGTATTGCTGAGTCCTTCGCTCTAAGTTCTCCTTAACCTGTTGATGTATATGCTTCACATAATTTGCTCTCGCTTTTTCGTCCTTGCTTATCACCTGTTCTTGTGGCAAAGGCAACAAATCTAGAGGCGTAATAGGATTAAAACCATAAACAACCTCAAACGGTGACATTTTTGTAGCAGAATTTATAGCATGATTATAAGCGAATTCAACATGTGGCAAACAATCTTCCCAAGTCCTAATGTTCTTTTTAATGATGGAACACAACAAAGTAGATAAAACACGATTAACAACCTCAGTTTGTCCATCAGTCTGGGGATGACAAGTAGTAGAAAACATGAGTTTTGTACCTATTTTGCTCCAAAGAGTCTGATATGTGCCGATCTTGTTGATGCTGCTGAACGGTACACGTTGATTGTAGGACCTAGGAAGGAAGCAAGTCTCTCGCAAGAAGTTGCTGCAAAAATGAAGAATTAAGGATAATGGATGAAAGGAATAGGTGAAATGAATGAAAGAAATAGTTTAAGGACTAATTTTGAAGCAGAAGGAAGTGTAGTGTTGATAAGGGTGAATGGATGTTTAGGACGTTTTGTGGTGATGACAAAGGATTGGGAATGATGAATGGAATGAGAGGATATGTAATGGAATGGTGAAATAGAAATAGTATCTTAAAGATACTCAAGGAAGAAACTAGGTTATAGAAAACCTAATCCTAAACCTTATATTGATCTTTAAGGGGTGATGATAAACGGACTTTGACCCTTTTAGTATATGAAACTAAAAGAACCCGAAGTATCAAGATGGATAGAAAGGGGTTGACGCCACAAGTACAAAAATACTTGATAAGTCGATAAAGTTCTAAGAAGAACTAAACGAGATAAAATTATCACAAGTAATTTTATATAATCTGAATGGTGTGTTTTACAAATGAAAATTGAAGTCCTATTTATAGGAAATATAAGGGTGTGGACAAGGGACATTTCCCTTTGAAAAGGTAGACGAATAGTGGCCTTGGTGTCTGTTCAATTGGTGGTGTCTCCCTCCTTAACCGTTCGGTTGAATGGTGTCTCCTTCCAAGAGTTGTTTGAACTTTTCGGTTTAAAATTCCAGTCTGCACAGTCTTCAGTAATTTGGCCATATCTTGAGCTCCCAATATCGGAGTGTTACGATTCAACATACATTGGAAAGATAAGAGATAGAGGAACAACTTTCATGAAGACACCGAAACCCAGTTATGCTTTTATCCTACTCGAAAATGGAAAACAAGTAGACCATCATGAATTTGTCTAATGAAAAGTGCTATCTCTTTGTTTTGGCGCCCACTTGCTTTCCCTCCCTTATCTTGGCGCCCAATGTGGATGATGGATGGACATGATGCTTCGTGAAGGGTAGATGACCTTCGGGTGTTGAGTTGGGAGTAATAGCTAGAGTTGAGGTGAGCTAATTGAGCTGGGAGTGAGCTGGATTGAACTGAGCTATCTAGCTGAAAGACTTAGCTAAAGTTTGAAGCTGAAATAAGCTAATCCGAGCTGCCTTTAACAAAGTGAGCTGGTCCATTAGCTTCCTTATACTCTCTTCTAGTGTGAGGAGTGTTTTGGAGCTGACCTGAATCTCCTAAGGCCTCATTTTGAATTATGCTTCATTTGATCTCATATGGGATTTGTGAGTTGACATGAAGCTAGAATTTAGTCCTTTAAGTACTGTAGAAGTGTTCCATGCATTTTCAAGCTATTCTGAAGTTGGGTCCTTGTGTTTCTAGCATTGCCTTCCATTTATTTTCTTCTGAGCTAACTTTAGCTGGTTGAGCTAGGCCTTTAAGTTTGTGAGCTCTTCTACATAGTTCCTTTAAGTTCACGTGCTGAAATAAGCCTTCCATAAGCTCCCATGCAATTCCAAGCGTTTGAGCCATCCTTGAGTCGTTCCAAGCTGTCATAAATCTTCCCAAGCTATGTTGAGCTACCCTTGATGTCTTTAAGCATTCTCGGAATATTATCTTTACTTAAAATAGCTGAAACAATAAGCAAACAATGTATAAGCAAAAACGAATTGATATAAGCTAAAATGAGCTAGAAACAATATAGTTTAGTTAATATTAAGAATAAGATGACTTAGAATAAATATAAATATGTGGTTATGCAACATGAAACATTACTTAAATAGCAAAAGTATGCTTGTCAATTCATAAATTAGATAATAGAAGATAAAGTAAGGTAGAACTCCCTTAGAATCAGTCTTGAAGATTTTCAATGATGTGATCAAACCATAGAGAAAATAGGTGCTGATTAGGATCGTATCAGAGTCCTCCAGAAATGACTCAGAAACTTAACATCCCTGTCAGAAACAATTGACCTAGGAATACCATGTAATCAAACAATCTCTCTAAAGAACAAGTTAGCCACATTAACAACATCATCAGTCTTATGGCATGCAATGAAATGCGCCATCTTAGAGAATCTATCAACCACAACAAAGACACTATCTCTACCATTTCTAATTCGAGGCAATCCCAAAACAAAATCTATTGAAATATCAGTCCAAGGGGAATCAGGAATAGGAAGAGGTAAGTACATACCATGTGGTGAAACCTTCGATTTCGCTTTCCTACATGTCACACAACGTTCACAATACCTTTCGACATATCTACGCATCTTTGGCCAAAACAGATGCTCCTTCAATGTGTGTAACGTCTTAGTGACACCAAAATGACCCATCAATCCACCTTCATGTGCCTCACGAAGAAGAATATCACGCATCAAACCTTGAGGAATGCATATCCTGTTTTCTTTGAAAAGATAGCCATCATGCCGATAAAACTTTCCATCTGCGCCTTTCTCACAAGCATTAAACTTATCTCTAAAATCAGGATCATCAGGGTATAAATCACGAATATACACAAAACCAATCAAATGTGAATAAGATAACTCAATAATGCATATCTACGTGATAAGGAATCAGCAACGACATTTTCTTTCCCTTTTTTGTAACGAATGACATAAGGAAAAGATTCTAAGAATTCAACCCACTTAGCATGTCGTTTATTCAACTTATGCTGACTTGTGATATAACGTAAGGCCTCGTGGTCAGTATGAATCACAAACTCCTTAGGCAATAAGTAATGCTGCCACGTCTCCAAAGGCCAAATCAATGCGTACATCTCTTTGTCATAAACCGGATAGTTCAATGTAGCACCACTCAATTTTTCACTGAATAGGCAACGAGCCTCTTTTCCTGCATCAAAACAGCACCTATACCAATTCCAGAAGCATCACATTCAATTTCAAACGTTTTATCAAAATCAGGTAATGCTAACACAAGTGCTCGAGTCAAACAGTCTTTTATTTTTAGAAAGGCATCTTCTTGTTCCTTACCCCAAAAGAAGCTAGAATTCTTCTTAATAATCCCAGTTAAGGGGGCAATAATAGAACTAAAGTTAGGAACAAACCGTCAATAAAAACTCACTAAACCATGAAACGATCTAACCTGAGTAATCGATATCGGTTGTGGCCATTCCTGAATTGCCTTTATCTTCTCAGGATCAACTTCAACTCCCTGAGAACTAACAATATAACTAAGAAATGTGAGTTTGTTAGTACAAAATACACATTTCTCCATGTTACCAAATAATCTTTCTTCTCGCAAAACCTGCAAAACAGCTCGCAAATGTTCTACGTGATCCTGTAAAGACTTGCTATAAATCAAGATATCATCAAAGTAGACACATAATTTACCAATAAAGGATTGCAGAACATGGTTCATCAATCGCATAAAAGTACTAGGTGCATTAGTTAATCCAAAAGGCATCACTAACCATTCATACAAACCTAGCTTCATCTTGAAGGCTGTCTTCCACTCATCACCTTCTCTCATGCGAATCTGATGATAACCACTTTTCAAATCAATTTTGGAGAAGATGACGGCTCTGCAAAGCTCGTCCAACATGTCATCAAGTCTCGGAATGGGATGACGATACTTAATTGTAATCTGATTCGCAGCTCTACAATCTACGCACATCCTCCAAGATCTATCTTTCTTCGGCACTAGTAGCACCGGAACAGTACACGGACTCAAACTTTCTCGTATGTAACCCTTTTCCATTAACTCAGTAACTTGGCTTTGAAGCTCCTTAGTTTCTTCGGGGTTAGTTCGGTAAGCTGGTCGGTTCGGGATAGTAGCACCTGGAATAAAGTCAATCTGATACTCAATGCCACGAAGAGGTGGCAATCCCTTCGGTGTTTCATCCGGAAACACGTCCTCAAATTCCTGTAAAAGAGACAAAATCGGTGCATGTAGATCAGTAGGAAAATCTGCCAACAAACAATAATCTTTAAACATCAAAATAAGAATAGATTGTTGAGAGGAAAGACATTTCCTGATTTCGCTACTACTTGCATAAACGGACATCTTCTTCTTCTCTTTTACAGCTTCTCTACTCTTTTTCATGCTCGCTTGATCTTCAAACACTTGACTCGGTGTCAAAGGAGCCAATGTGATATTTTTACCTGCATGCATAAAAGAGTAACGATTCGTATATCCATCATGCATTGCTTTCTTATCATACTGCCAAGGGCGTCCCAATAACAGGTGAGTAGCATCCATGGAAACAACATCACAAAGGACTTCGTCCTTGTAGTTTCCGATTGAAAATGGTACAACAACTTGTTTGGTCACTTTAAGTTGACCACCATTATTCAACCATTGCAACTTATACGGATTAGGATGCTTCGTCGTCTTTAGACCTAACCTATCAACCATCACTGAACTAGCGACGTTAGTACAACTACCGCTATCAATAATCATTACACACACCTTATCTTGCACCTTGCATCGTGTGTGAAAGATATTCTCTTGTTGTTGATCATCCGGTACCTGTTGCACATTCAAACTTCGCTTAATAACCATTAATTCCATCACCTTATCAGTTTCAGGAACCTCTAGGTCATTCTCGTCTTCCTCTACAATAGGGACGTCATGTACTTTTTCCTCTGAATCTGATTCAATATCTTCATCATCTCGCATCAGCATAACCCTCCGGTTAGGATATTGGCTAGCAACATGTCCTCGACCAAGGCACTTAAAACACTGGATATCCCTCGATCGTTCTTGAACCACCACTTTTTGTTACCACCCCTATTATCAGCAACGGGAGGCTTTGGCTTGCTGGACTCGCCTTGTTCTTGAATCCGAAGTGGCGCTTGTGGTGCTTGTTTCCTAGCATGGTTAGGGGTATACAATGGATTCGTAAATGATTTAAATGGAGTAGTGTTACCTCGAGTAGAAACTTTTCTACGTTGTTGTTGCTCAATTTTCATTGCCATATGTACATGTCATCCAATTCGACATAATGCTGCAATTCAACGACGTTAGCAATTTCAGAATTCAAACCTGCCATAAACCGAGCCATAGTCGCTTCACGATCCTCAACTATGTTTGCACGCATCATGGACATCTCCATATCCTTGAAATAGTCCTCGACACTCCTATTGCCCTGCTTCAAAGTTTGTAATTTCTGAAATAAATCACGATAATAATGAGAAGGAACAAACCGTTTCCGCATGATACGCTTCATTTCGTCCCATGTTCTCATTGGTCCTTCACATGTACGTCGTCGACTAATCATTAATTGATCCCACCATAATAGTGCATAGTCAACAAATTCCACAGTTGCTAGTCGAACTTTCTTTTGTTCCGAGTAATTGTAACACTCGAAAACGTGTTCAACCTTGCTTTCCCATGTTAGATAAGCATCTGGATCTGAACGTCCTTGAAAAGAAGGTATAGCAACTTTTATGTTAGAAATATAGTCATCAACTTGCTGATCACGTCTAGTGGTAGGTCTCGGGGATTGATTAACTTCATTTTCATTGATTTCATCATGGGCAGAATTGGAACCTCCATCAATTCTGTCCATTCGGGACTGTAATGGCTCTAAAGCACCAGCCACTACTCTTTGCATCATTCTCTCCAAAGCTTGCATTTGCAAGTCTGGTGGTTGTCTTTCATTAGAATGATCACCAGAACCTGTCATTTTTGTTCTTCAAACAACAAAAACAAATAAAAACAAACAAACAGATTAAAAGTTAGTGTAAAAGAAAATGGACCTCACAAATCACACAACAAAATCCTCACTGATCGCTCCAAGGAATTTACACTCAAGAAAAGAGAAAATAACACTCAACACTCGTGTTTCACTCGGGAGAATCCTTGAATGGCTCTTTTTGTCTCCCCTTCTGATCTCACACGCTCAGTTTGCCTTTTCCCTCAATCTCTCGTACTCAGTTCTTTAAAGGAACTAATTCCAATGTTCAAATTCTGTAAATGTGTCAAATTGCAAGAAAGAACAACGGGTGAAAGTAAAATAATGCTAGAAAAAGAAATAAGGGTCAGAAATTCAAGAAACAAAGAACAAAAGTTAAGAATTAGGGGCTGAAAAAGAGAAAACAAATGAAATGTAAGAAAGGATGCTAAAAGAGCGAGAAATTAGCAACTTACGCAGTAGAAATGCTTACCATCATCCTATTTCCGGAATAAACAAGAAAAGTTGATTTCAGGTGATTACAAAGCATTTCAAGGTAAGATAAACACATCCTTCAACTTGTTAAACATATAAGCACTGTTTTCCATTCTACACAATTCAGTTCTATTTTTTTTCTTTTTTTTTGAATTTTCGATTTTTTTCTTTTTTTTTTTGAATTTTCGATTTTTTTTTTGAATTTTGAAATGTTGACTTTTGGAAGGTCAAATGTTGACTTTGACTACTGGATTTTCCAGAAATAAAATTCAACTTTTTTTATATTTGCTTTTTGTTTTGTTTTGTGGTTTTTTTGGGGTACAGAACGTGCTAAATCCAACCTAAGCTCTGATTACCATATGATACGGGGCTGGTTGTGAAGAAACAACATTCCTCGTTCATTCACGGATCTAGGATTGTAGCAAGTATTCCTCTGCAGCAAAAACAAACATGGTGTTGTGTTAGGATGTTAAAAAGACTTAAAATAAAAAGAAAAATCAGAATTGAGGGAGAAAGAAGTTGCTGGAAATTTTTGGATAGATTTGAAGGTTAAAGGTGAAGTTCTTCAAGCATTCATCAATGGCAGCAACGTTCTTGAAGTTTGAACAAACTCCAAGGAAGAACCAGAACAATCTACTGAACGGACCCGAACCTTATCTTGAATCTGCTCGTAAACGGACTTGGACCCTTCAATTATCGAACAATTGAGAACCTGAAGTATCAAGTAACTTGACAACAATTTAGAATTGATAGTCCAGGAAAAGTTCTAAAAAGAACCAGGTTTGAGAGAAAATCTCACAAAAGAATTTATTCATCAAAAGGTCTAACCTTTTCTTTACAAAATTATAGAAATATATAGGAATAAAGAGAAGTTGGCCAAAATTGAATTTGTGGCCAATATTTGAACGAAAATTAAAATTTAAATGCTTAAAAACTTCTCCTAGGCTCCTAATATCCTTAGCCATATGTTTTGGCACTTAAAACACATTAAACATGTGTTTAATGTTTGAATTTGAATAAGAAACCACTCATTCTTATCCAATGTTGTTGTTTGGTCTTCAAAGCAAGGGCCTTGTTTGGCTTGCTTGCTTTTGGACGCCCAAACTTGTGGAGAAGGGTGCTATGTGGGCCCCACATGCATGGCACATGCCTAGGACACCTGCTCTTCGTGTACGATAGGTTTCAGCTGCTGTAGGTCACTTCAATTTGAGTTGAGTTGAGTTGGAAATGGAAATGAGCTGAAACGAACTAGCTAAGAGTGTTAGGAGCTAAACGGAGCTGGGAGCTAAGCCTCTGAGCTGCCTCGAGCTAAGGTGAGCTGCGTGCACTCCATTGAGCTGGTGTTCAGCTGCATACACTCGCTTGAGTTAGAGTTTAGCTTCATCCACTCTCTTGAGCTGGAGATGAGCTGAGTATGCCCACTTGAGCTAAGGTTCTCCTAAGTACCTATATCAGAACAAGGCAAACACATTTAAAAATCCTTGTAGTCTTATTTTAACCACATAAACGCACTTAAAACCAAATGTAAACATACTTAACATAGTATATACATAAGTAAACATACATACTAATATATATACCTAAATATGTCACATATTAGCATGCAACACACTATAAACAACATATTCTAAGACATGAACAATCTCAAATGAATCTGAAATGTTAGCACAAGTAAGGAAAAGAGCTTCCCTATATTTCTTTGCCTTAGAACGTGTGATGGGTCCTGATGGTAAGACCTCCGGATCAACCTGTTGATCTTGACATGATGTGCTCACATCAAAAGTAGTTTAGGGGCTGTTTAAATGAAACAAAAGTCGGGAAAGTAAAAAGACAAGAGAAAAAAACAAGAATACGGATGGAATTAATGAAAGAACACAATAAATTAAGGTTGAAAATAAGGTGAAAGAAAGGAGAAGCAAGGACTTACTTCATTAGAAATGCTTACAACAATCCTATCACCGAACAAATAAGAACAAGTTGTTTTAGGTGATTTAGAAGCATTCCATGGTAAACGTAAGCATCCTTCATCATTTTTTTGCTCAAACAACACATAGAAACATAAAAATACATCAAATAATCGAATCTGATTTTTTTGAATTTTTTTTAAATTTTTTCGATTTTTTGTTGACTTTGACTTTTTTGGTCAAACTTTGACTTTGACTTCTTTTTTTCAGAATTTCGAATTTTTTTTCTTTTTCTTCTTTTTGAGATATCTAGTGCAGAAAGTGATAAAATCCAACCAAAGCTCTGATTACCATATGATATAAGGGTACGTTGCTTCAAAAACAACCATCCTTGTTTGAAACGGATCTAGGATAGTAGCAAGCATATCTCTGCAATAAACACAAGATTATGGACGTGAGAATGATGTTAAAACTACTAGAAAACAAAGAAAATTAAAAAACACAAAGAAAGAAAAAAGATGAAGAAATTCTGGCATTTTTGGGATTTAATGAAGATGAAATGCTTCAAGGGCTTTCATGGTTGCATTAAAATATCCAAAAAGGCAGAATTGGATGTTGAAGTTGCTGGAAAAATAGTAACGACTTTGAACTCAAAAGAACCCGAACAATATACTGAGTGGACCCGAATCGAATATGTTCTCCGTCAACGGACTTGGACCCTCTAGATATCAATCTAGGAACCTGAAGTATCAAGGAGTTGACACACTCAAACAAAGTTTGAAAATGTCAAGAAAAGTTCAATGAAGAACTGAAATTGAGAGAAATTCTCACAAAAGTATTGTTTCATAAAATTGTCTAACCTTTTTCAATGTTTGTAGTACAAATATATAGAAACAAGAGTGTCAAATCGAAATTACATGTGTGGCTAATATTAAAGGAGTTTAAAAATTAAATTTGAATGCAAATAACTCCTTTTGGCAGCCAAGTTTTCTTAGCCACATATTTTGAACAAAAATGACACTTAAAACATGTGTTTATTTGTTTGAAATTCAAACAAATAACTCCTCCAAGTCTTATCTCTTCAAAAACAAGGGCCTTGTTTGTCTTGGAGTCCTTTGAACGCCCAAACATGTGCACAAGGCTTCCATGTGTGTCTCACATGCATGGCACACGCCTAGGACACCTTCCCTTCGTGTAGGATAGGTTTTAGCTATTGTAGGTCACTTCAGCTTGAGTTGAGTTGACCTGGAAATGGAGTTGAGCTAAAATAAGCTAGCTAAGAGTGTTAGAAGTTGACTTGAGTTTAGAGTTAAGCCTTTGAGCTGCTTCGAGCTAAGGTGAGTTGTGTGCACTCCATTGAGCTTCTTCTGTGCTTCATAGACTCACTTGAGCTGGTGTTCAGCTGCATACACTCGCTTGAGCTGGGGTTTAGCTTCATCCACTCTCTTGAGCTAGTGTTCTCCTTTGTTCCTACATAGAATTATCGCGAGAATCCATCAAAGTATTGTAAACTCAGTGGAAACACAAATAGAAGGCATAAACACTTGCAAACTTATTCAAAAACACACATGAACTTATAAATAAGTTAGAAAAATTACAAACACTATCAAAAAAATCCTTAAAACATACTTAATAACATATAAACATACTTAAACATATATAATAAGCAGTATAGTCTAATATGTCACATATCAGCATGCAACACATTATAAATCCTATGTTCTAAGGCATAAACATGTTCAAATGAATATGGAATTGTAGCATAAGTATGGAAAAGAACTTCCCTGAGTTTTCTTTCCTTAGAACGCATGATCAAGGTTGGTGGCCTTGATGTGCTCACATCATCTATGATACGAGGTAGCCTGTCAAAACGGACTTTCTTCGTATGTTACGGATCTAGGATTATTGTAAGCATGTTCCTGCAATAAGAACAACATAAAAACAAAGAAACAAATTTATATTCATGATGAATTTAGGGAAGAAAGGGAAGAACGAAAATTAAAAGAAAAATAAGAAAGAGATGACGTTTTGATGGATTTCAAAACGAGGGAGATGGATGGTTCAAGAAACATCCATGGTAGCAACTTGAGTGTTCATCAACGGCAAAGAAAGTTGCCGGATTGAAATGGAAACGTTAAACTCAAAAGAACCTACACAATCTACTGAGCAAACCCGAATCGAATCTATCTAACATCAAAAGGACTTGGACCCTCTAGATAGCAATCTAGGTACCCGAAGTATCAAGTTTGACAATCAAAACAAGTTTGAATGTCAGAAAAGTTCTAAAAAGAACCAAATAAGAGAAAACTCTCGAAGTAATTTTTATTTCACAAATGTCTAACCTTTTTAATGTTTGTAGTACAAATATATAGAAATAAGAGTGCCAAACCGAAATTACAAGTGTGGCTAATATTAAAGGAGTTTAAAAATTAAATTTGAATGCAAATAACTCCTTTTAGCACCCAAGCTTTCTTAGACACATATTTTGAACGAAAATGACACTTAAAACATGTGTTTATTTGTTTGAGATTCAAACAAATAACCTCTCCAAGTCTTATCTCTTTAAAAACAAGGGCCTTTTTTGGCTTGATGTCCTTTGAACACCCAAAGATATGCAAAAGGATTACATGTGCGTCTCACATGCATGGCACACGCCTAGGACACCTTCCCTTCGTGTAGGATAGGTTTCAAATGTTGTATGTCACTTCAGCTTGAGTTGAGCTAGCTAGAAATTGAGTAGAGCTGAAACGAGCTAGCTGAGAGTGTTAGGAGCTAAATTGAGCTAGGAGCTAAGCCTCTGAGCTGCCTCGAGCTAAGCTGAGTTGCGTGCACTGCGTCGGACTTCATCTGAGTTGAATAGAACTCACTTGAGCTGGTGTTCAGTTGTATACACTCTCTTGAGCTGGAGTTGAGCTGCATACACTCTCTTGAGCTAGTGTTCTCCTATGTTTCTACATGTAAATATCACGAGAATCCATCAAAGTATTGTAAACTCAGTGGAAACACAAATAGAAGGCATAAACACTTGCAAACTTATTCAATAACACACATGAACTTATAAATAAGTTAGAAATATTACAAACACTATCAAACAAATCCTTAAAACATACTTAATAACATATATACATACTTAAACATATATAATAAGTAGTATAGTCTAATATGTCACATATCAGCATGCAACACATTATAAATCCTATGTTCTAAGGCATAAACATATTCAAATGAATACGGAATTGTAGCATAAGTATGGAAAAGAACTTCCCTGAGTTTTCTTGCCTTAGAACGCATGATCATGGTTGGTGGCCTAGATGTGCTCACATCAGGGACCGTTTATTATGACATGCACTCGAAGTGTGGGATCATTCATTGCGACTTATGCTCAAAGAAAGGGATCTTCCATCATGGAATACGCTCAAAGAGAAGGACCGTTCATTGTGACATACGCTCGAAGAGAGGGGTGGTCCATCACGGTATACGCTCTAAGAGAAGGGTCATTCATCACGACATACGCTCAAAGAGAGGGGTCATCCATCATGGTATACACCCCAAGAGAGGGTCCGGTCCGTTCACAATGACATGCACTCGAAGAGTGGGATTATTTATCGCGATATAGCTCAAAGAGAGGGGTTAGACATCACGGTATACGTTCAAAGAGAGGGGTCAGACATCACGGTATACGTTCAAAGAGAGGGGTCAGACATCACGGTATACGCTCAAAGAAAGAGACTGTTCATTATGACATGCACTCGAAGAGAGAGACTATTCATCGCGACATACGCTCAAAGAGAGGGGTCGTCCATCACGATATACGCTCTAAGAAAGGGACCATTAAATATGACATGCACTCAAAGAGAGGGGTCATTCATCGCGACATACGCTTAAAGAGAGTGATCTTCCTTCACGGTATACGCCAAAAGAGAGGGATCGTTCACCATGACATGCACTCGAAGAGTGAGATCTTTCTTCGTGACAAGTGAGTTGGAAAGCTACGGAATAGGGGAATAAGTTTGAAGAATACCTCATGACTCAAATATGCTCTTATCCAATCCAAAAATGGCGAACAAGTTGACTGATATTCCTTGAATTCCCTCCTTAAGTGTTGTTTTAATTCTTGCCTTTACTCTCCCTTAAATGGTGATAATGAAGGCTTTCATTGCATGTCTTCTCTTTCTTGCTTGCTGAAACTGACAGCCTTAAAGTGATGTAAAGACTCTCTTGAAAGCCTTAAAACCATTGCTGGAAATAACAACATTCAAGTGGTGTAATTGCTCCATTGAATTGCATTGTAAACAATCAGCATTGATGGGTCTTCAAGGGACTTTAATTGATGTAAATGCATTGTCATTCCTGAGAATATGATCAGCCATTTGCTACAAAAGAATACCTTAGCTGAAATATATATAAGCAACCATTAGATGACAACTTTATTCAATAAAAATGAAAGTGAATGCAAGAAACAGATATAACGAGCTAGTTTAATTAATGAAACTAGTTACAATGAATGATCTAGTTTAATTAATTAACTCACACATTAAATGAACTCATAAACATAAGAGAACTAACATGCTTTAAGTGAACTATCATGCATTAATTAAACTAATGAAGTTAATTGACTAACATGCTTAAATAAATATCAAGCATTATTTATTTATTCATGCACACATGCTTAAATTAAATTTAAAAACTTAAGAAAGAACTCATGCAAACTCATGCACAAGTAGGAGGTTGTATTGTTCCAACAAAGTTGGTGTTGCATTCTCTAATTTCCAGCCTTGAATAAATAGATTTCCCATGCCTTCTTGGAATTTCTTGGTTTTAGCACGAGTCATAGGTCCAATAGGAAATTCTTCTGATTCATTGTTGGTTGTGATCATATCAGGGACAGTTCATTAGGACAAGTGCTCAAAGAGAAGGGTCATTCACCGCGACATACGCTCAAAGAGAGGGGTCGTCCATCACGGTATACGCTCAAAGCGAGGGACCGTTCATTAGGACATGCGCTCAAAGCGAGGAGTCATTCATCGTGATATACGCTTAAAGACAAGAGGTCGTCCATCACGGTATACACTCTAAGAAAGGGACCGTTCACTATGACATGCACTCGAAGATTGGCGTCATTCATCGCGATATACGCTTAAAGAGAGGGGTCGTCCACCACGGTATACGCTCTAAGAAAGTGACCGTTCATTATGACATGCACTTGAAGAGAGGGGTCATTCATCGTGACATATGCTCAAAGAAAGGGGTCATTCATCGCGACATACGCTCAAAGACAGGGGTCGTCCATCACGGTATACGCTCAAAGAGAGGGATCATTCACCATGACATGCAATCGAAGAGAGGGATTATTCATCGCAACATACGCTCAAAGAGAGGGGTCATCGATCACGGTATACGCGTAAAGAGAGGGACCGTTTATTATGATATGCACTCAAAGAGAGGGGTCAATCATCGCGACATATGCTCAAAGAGAAGGGTCATCCATCATGGTATACGCTCTAAGAAAGGGACCGTTCATTATGACATGCACTCGAAGAGAGGGGTCATCCATCGCGACATATGCTCAAAGAGAGGGGTCGTCTATCACGGTATACGCTCTAAGAAAGTAATATGTGCACGCCTCAGAAAGACAATGACCATGTTCAGATTAATCAAGACCTAGAAGTGCTACCACCAGGTCCTATCACGCGTTCTAAGGCCAAGCAACTTAAGGAGGCATATATACTCATAAGTGCATTACAGCCTTTGGAGGTCAAATGGCACTATAAGGGAAGTTATACAATGAATTACAAGTTGAAGACATGTAACACATTGAATAAGCACCACATGTTTACTTAATTTCAGCTTTTAAATTTATTTCAATAGTTATGTCATTCATTTTGATTCATTATATTTATTTTCTTTGCAAGGTAAGTTGAACACAGCTTAAGGGACCTATTGGCCAGCTCCGTTTTAGCTCAAATGTACTATTTGAGTTCAAAACAAAGAATCATTTTTTGAGGTACTTACCAGCTTCCGATCAGCACCAAAACGTACCAAACACTCCCAGGCAACGCAATGAAGTGGATGCTAGCTTCTTTCCAGCTCACAAGTTCAGAATGAGCTTAAAACGACAAATGGTGAATTTTCATCCATAAGGAATTCGGATCAGCTCCTACACACTCTTATGGATTAAGGAGAGTATTATGACCCTAAGGATCAGTTCACTCAGCTAGGGGGTTAGCTGTTCAGCTCAAATCACCACTCAAAAGATGGTGAACTTTCAGCTAGCTAAATCAGCTAGCTAGCGCAGCTCAATCCAGCTCAACCTTAGTTCATCCAGCTCATCTTATCTCACCCTACAACCTTCAGCTCAACCTTAGTTCATCCAGCTCATCTTATCTCACCCTACAACCTTCAGCTCAACCATGGAAGGACATGTTCCCTCCCCAAGAGACACAACCGACCAAACATGGAGGAAAACATGTTTGGGCGCCAAAACAAAGAGATAGTACTCTTCATTGGGAAGATTCATGATGGTCCACTTGTGAGCCAATTTCGGGCAGAATACAATTAGAATTGGGCTTCGGTGTCTTCATGAAAGTTGTTCCTCTATCTCTTATCTTTCCATCTCATGTTGAATCGCATCCATATAATATCGGGAACTTGAGATATGTCCAATTTACTAAAGACTGTGCAGGAGGGAATTTTAAACCGAAAAGTTACAACAATTATTGGAAGGAAACACCATTCAACCGAACGGTTAAAGAGGGAGACACCACCAATTGAACAGACACCGAGGCCACTATTCAGCCACCTTTTCAAAGGGAAATGTCCCTTGTCCACACCCTTTCATTTCCTATAAATATGTAGCCATTTTGGCATTTGAAGACAACTTTGAATCAGATTATTTAGTTTGTGAGTTAATCTCTCATTCTTGTTCTTTTTAGAACTTTATCGACTTATCAAATCATCTCTTTGATTTGTGGCCTCACCCTCCATCCTTTATACTTTAGGTCTCTGGAATTACATTTCCAAGAGGTCTAAGTGCATCTACCACCCTCAGAGTTGCAACTAGATTGGGTTTATGTTCCTATAACATAAGTTCAACCTTTGCCCCTTTGAATACTATCATTCCAACACCCCATAATCACCATCCACCTTCCATTTTTGTCCACCATTATTCACCATCCCTTAACATCTCCTCCCATATCATTTACTTCACTTAAACACATCCATTTCCTTCCTTAATCAACCATTAACATTCCCCACGCATTCCCTTCACCAAAACACTTCCTTCTCGTCTAAACAATACGTCACACCATAACCTCTTCTTATATCATCCTTATCTTACTTCCAGCATCTTTGGAGAGTTGGAGCGTATCATATGGTATCAGAGCAAAGGAAAAATCAAGTAAGCCCTATTTCTTGTTATTTCAATTCTGTTTAAAAAAAAGAAAGAAAAGAAAAGAAAGAAAAGCAAAAAAAAGCTAAAAAAAAAGAAAAGAAAATTCAGATTGTTCCAGCATATAAGGAATCTGAATTAGATTAAAAAAAAGAGAGAGAAGAGAAAAGAAATCAGAATTTGCAAAGGGGTGAAGATTCAAGTACAAACGTCAAAGCAACCAACTCCGAGAAGTTCCTGAAGTTTGATTGCTCAAGACCAATTTGTAAGTTGAGTTTTGTGGTAACGTTTCTGTTTTCTTTAGTCTTCGAAAATTTTCTTTTACTATTCAATCCCTAAATTTTTATTTCTTCTTTTAAACTTTTCCTTCTTTCTATTTGCACACCTAACCTTTGTTTCAGCCCAAACGCCATCATTTCTTAGGATATTTGACAAGTTTTGAGTAAGTTCTTCTAAGAACTTGGTTTGAGAGATTTGAGAGGTAAAAGGCAAGAGAGTGGTGAGCACAGAAGGGGAAATAAAAACCAGAATTCCTAGAGTGTAAACACGAGTGAATTGAGTGCCATCTTTTTATTCCTTAGAGTTACCGTGGGGATTTTTGTGTGTGAGTATTGGTGAGTTTTTTTTTCATTAACTAACAATGTTTCCAGAATCTTGCATTTCTCCATCTACTTTTGGACAAGTTTTGATTATCAAAAGAACATTAAGTGTTCATTCAATAGAAGATAACCAAAGGGAGAACATCTTTCACACCCGTGGCCATGTTAATGGAAAGGTGTGTAGCATAGTCATTGACGGAGAAAGTTGCACAAACATAGCTAGCACTATGATGGTGGAAAGGCTTGATTTGAGGACCTTTGAACATCCACAGCCTTACAAACTACAATGGTTAAGCAATGAAGGTGAGTGCAGCGTGTCAAGACAAGTACAAGTGCCAATTTCCATAGGAAGTTACAAGGATGAAATCTTGTGTGATGTATTACCCATGAACGCCTGCCATATCATCCTTGGGAGGCCCTGACAATTTGACAAGAAGGCATTGCATGATGGTCACTTAAATCATTATATTTTCAAGTTTGAAGGCCGGAAGATCACGTTGACACCTTTGACGCCAAAACAAGTGAGGAATGATCAAGATGCCTTAAAAGAAAGCCTAGCCTCATGGAAGAAGTCCTCTAAAGAAGACACTAAGAAGATGACCATTTATGCTCGTGGGAGGGACATTCGTAGGCACCTTTCCATACAACAAAACGTGCTTGTACTTATGTACAAGGAAAGTTGTTTTAGCACTAACACCCTTGAAGGTTTGCCTTCAAATATTTCTCAACTTTTGCAGGAATTCAAGGATATGTTCCCTGATGATCTTCCTAGTGGATTACCTCCCGTTAGAGGAATTGAGCACCAGATAGATTTCATGCCTGGAGCCACCATTCCTAATAGACCTGCTTATAGGAACAATCCAGAAGAGACCAAGGAGTTACAACGCCAAATAGGGGAACTTATAGAGAAGGGATATATTAGAGAAAGCTTGAGTCCTTGTGCCGTGCCAGTTTTGTTAGTTCCAAAGAAGGATAGTTCATGGAGGATGCGTGTGGACTGTAGGGCTATTAACCAAATCACAATCAAGTACCGACATCCCATACCCAGATTGGATGATATGTTAGATGAACTCAGTGGGGCTAGCATATTCTCGAAGATTGATCTCAAAAGTGGTTATCATCAAATCAGAATGCGAGAAGGGGATGAGTGGAAAACAACCTTCAAAATTAAGCAAGGTTTGTACGAGTGAATGGTTATGCCTTTTGGCCTAACCAATTCCCCTAGCACTTTCATGAGATTGATGAATCATGTCTTACGGCCTTACATCGGTAAGTTTTGTGTTGTCTACTTTGATGATATACTGATATAGCCGTAACTTGAATGACCATGAGCAACATCTAAGGGAAGTTCTTAAAACATTGAAAAAGGAGCACTTATATGCCAATCAATCGAAATGTGTCTTTTGTACTAATGAGTTATCTTTCCTAGGATTTATTGTAAGTTCACAGGGATTAAAGGTAGATCCAGAGAAGATTCAAGCAATACAAGAGTGGCCAAGGCCTACCAACATCAGTCAAGTGAGGAGTTTTCATGGGTTGGCCAGTTTTTACCGAAGACTTGTAGCCAACTTTAGTTCTATTATCGCCCCCTTAACCGGGATTATTAAGAAAAATTCAATCTTCGAATGGGGTAAAGGGCAAGAGGAGGCATTTCAAGAGATCAAAAGGAAGTTAACCGAGGCTCCCTTATTAGCATTACCAGATTTCAACAAAACCTTTGAAGTTAAGTGTGATGCATCTGGATTTGGGATAGGGGTTGTTTTGACACAAGAAGGGCGCCCTATAGCCTATTTTAGCGAAAAGCTAAATGGGGCTACGCTCAACTATCCTACATATGATAAGGAGATGTATTCCCTTATCCGAGCCCTTGAAACATGGCAGCATTATTTATGGCCTAAGGAGTTCGTTATTCATACCGACCATGAAGCTTTGAAGCATATCAAGGGCCAACACAAACTTAACAAGAGGCACGCAAAGTGGGTTGAATTTCTCGAATCCTTTCCCTATGTCATCCACTACAAGAAGGTATGAAGCTTTGAAGCATTATTTAAGGACAATGTAGTAGCAGATGCACTCTCAAGAAGGTACGTACTTCTTAACTCACTACATTCTCAAGTTTTTGGATTCTCTTTTATCAAGGAACAATATGCCACTGATAATGATTTCAAGGAAAGGTATGAATCTTGTGATAAGTTTGCTGAAGGAAAATATTATAAGCAAGATGGATATCTTTTCAAGGAGAAGAGAGTATGTATACTGCAAGGGTCTATCCGAGAAGTATTACTACAAGTGGCACATGAAGGAGGATTAATGGGACACTTTGGCATACACAAAATGTTAGACATCATGAAGGAACATTTCTTTTGGCCTAAAATGTGAAGAGACGTGGAACGGTTCTGTGAAAGGTGTCTTGTTTGCAGAAAGGCTAAGTCAAAAGTCATGCCCTACGGATTGTACTCCCCGTTGCCTATTACAACCACACCATGGGAAGACATCTCAATGGATTTCGTGCTTGGATTGCCAAGAACCAAGGCTGGAAGAGATTCTATCTTTATGGTAGTAGATCGATTTTCGAAGATGGCTCATTTCATACCTTGTCGTAAGACAGATGACGCAACTCACATTGCCAACTTATTCGTCAAAGAGATAGTTCGTTTGCATGGCATACCAAGGACTATCATTTCTGATCGAGACATCAAGTTTCTTAGCCATTTCTGGAGAACTTTGTGGAGCAAAATAGGTACTAAACTACTTTTCTCAACGACTTGCCACCCACAAACAGATGGTCAAACTGAAGTGGTCAACCGAGTGTTATCTACGCTTCTAAGGTCCATCATCCAAAAGAACACCAGAACGTGGGAGGAATGCTTACCACATGTGGAATTTGCCTACAATCGAGCACATCATTCAACAACTAAACACACCCCATTTGAGGTAGTATATGACTTTAACCCTCTTACTCCTTTGGATCTTTTACCCTTGCCACATGAACAGATCCTTAAAAAGGATGGCGAGAACAAGGCAGAATTTATCAAGAAGCTTCACCAAAAGGTACGAGAGAACATAGAGCGACGAACTAAGCAATATGAGTACCAAGCCAACAAAGGAAGGAAGAATGTCACATTTGAGGTAGGAGATTGGGTGTGGGTTCATTTTCGTAAAGAAAGGTTTCCTAACCAAAGAAAGTCTAAACTACTATCAAGGGGAGATGGACCATTTCAAGTAGTAGAAAAGATAAAAAACAATGCCTACAAAATTGACCTTCCTAGAGACTACAAGGTAAGTGCTACCTTTAACATTTCTGATTTATCCCCATATGAAGACAACGACGATTTGGGACAAATAGCCCAAAAAGAAGGGAGGGATGATATGTGATGCGTGCACGTTTCTGCTCATTTATCTCATACTTTCATGGTTTATTTCACGCATGGGATCAAAGGGGAGTTATCTTATTGATCTTAGTATTTACTACTTTTATATACTTTATATTAAGCTACTTAAGAGTTATATTACTTAAGCTATAAAAATGAATAGTTATATAACCACATTGATTAAAGTTTTAGCTTAGTTCTAAACTCATGTTAAGTATTTTAAGTATTCTAATTATTTCCATTATTATGTTTTTCTTCATAGGACTTACCTACAGCTCAAGGAGTAAATAGTAGCTCGGTGTCAACTCAGTCAGCTCAGAAGAAGCTAAACGGAAGACAATGTTAGAAACACAAGGAGCCAACTTCAGAATAGCTTGAAAATGCATGGAACACTCCTACAGTACTTAAAGGACTAAAGGATAGCTCCATGTCAGCTCACAAGTCCCATACGAGTTCAAATGAAGCATAATTCGAAACGAGGTCTTAGGAGATTCGGATTAGCTCCAAAACACTCCTCACACTAGAAGGGAGTATAAGGAAGCTAATGGACCAGCTCACTTTGCTAAAGGCAGCATGGATTAGCTTATTTCAGCTTCAAACTTTAGCTAAGTCTTTCAGCTAGATAGCTCAGTTCAATCTAGCTCACTCCCAACTCGATTAGCTCACCTCAACTCTAGCTATCACTCCCAGCTCAACACCTGAAGGTCACCTACCCTTCACCAAGCATCATGTCTGTCCATTATCCACATTGGGCGCCAAGATCATGGAGGGAAAGGAAGTGGGCGCCCAAAACAAAGAGATAGCACTTTTCATTGGACAGATTCTTAATTGTCCACTTGTTTGCCATTTTCGAGCAGGATACAAGCATAACTGGGTTTCGGTGTCTTCATGAAAGTTGTTCCCCTATCTCTTATCTTTCCAACGCATGTTGAATCGTATCTATCCGATATCGGGAGCTCGAGATATGGCCAAATTACTGAAGATAATGCAGGCTGGACCGAGAAGTTACATCTTTTCGAATAGTTTTGGAGGGATACACCATTCAAATGAATGGTTATCCGAATAGTTAAAGGCCATTTCGACCAAACCTCTTAGATAACTATAAATACGACTTAAATTCATTTGTAAGTCACATCTTTGATCAATACAAAATTACTTTGTGAGTTTACTCTCAAACTTGTTCTTTTTAGAACTATATCGACTTATCAAATCTATTATATAGGTTTGTGGCGTCTCCTATCTTTTCCATCCATACTTAAGATTCTAGGAACTTATTTCCTAAGGGTCTAAGTCCTATACCACCCTCAAAGCATACTATAAGTTGGGTTTATGCTTCATAGCATAAGTTCTACTTTTGTTACCTTTGAATACTATTTCTTTACCACCTTCCATACATTCTATCCTAACCCTTTCTTCCATCACCGAAATCGACTTCCCTAGCCTTCACTATCATCTTTTCCATTTATTTCCCTAACCAAAACATCACATACCTTCCCTTATCAATTACACATAAAACTTCCGCAACCCTCTTTACACCACTTCACCATCTTTTCTTCATAAAACAACAAGGAAAGCGTACGAGGATCAAGGCTTGCTTGCAATCATGGTCGGGACAATCAAAGCTTCTCTCTACAACAACCATAGGAGAGTTGGAGCGTATCAATATGTGCACGCCTCAGAAAGACAATGACCATGTTCAAATTAATCAACACCCAGAAGTGCTACCACCAGGTCCTATCACGCGTTCTAAGGCCAAGCAACTTAAGGAGGCATATACTCACAAGTGCATTACAGCCTTTGGAGGTCAAATGGCACTAAAAGGGAAGTTATACAATGTATTACATGTTGAAGACATGTAACACATTGAATAAGCACCACATGTTTACTTAATTTCAGCTTTTAAATTCATTTCAATAGTTATGTCATTCATTTTGATTCATTATATTTATTTTCTTTGCAAGGTAAGTTGAACACAGCTTAAGGGACTATTGGCCAGCTCCATTTTAGCTCAAATGCACTATTTGAGCTCAAAACAAAGAATCATTATTTGAGGTACTTACCAACTTCCGATCAGCACCTAAACGTACCAAACACTCCTAGGCAACGCAATGAAGTGGATGCTAGCTTCTTTCTAGCTCACGAGTTCAGAATGAGCTTAAAATGACAAATGGTGAATTTCCATCCGTATGGGATTCGAATCAGCTCCTACACACTCTTATGGATTAAGGAGAGTATTATGGCCCTAAGGATCAGTTTACTCAGCTAGGGGTTTAGCCGTTCAGCTCAAATCACCACTCAAAGATGGTGAACTTTCAGCTAGCTAAATCAGCTAGCTAGCTCAGCTCAACCTTAGTTCATCCAGCTCATCTTAGCTCACCCTACAACTTTCAGCTCAACCATGGAAGGACATGTTCCCTAGCCAAGAGACATAACCGACCAAACAAGGAGGGAAACATGTTTGGGCGCCAAAACAAAGAGATAACACTCTTCATTGGGAAGATTCATGATGGTCCACTTGTGTGCCAATTTCGGGCAGGATACAATTATAATTGGGCTTCGGTGTCTGCATGAAAGTTGTTCCTCTATCTCTTATCTTTCCAATGCATGTTGAATCGCATCAATCCAATATCGGTAACTTGAGATATGTCCAATTTACTAAAGACTGTGCAAGATGGAATTTTAAACCGAAAAGTTACAACAATTATTGGAAGGAGACACCATTCAACCGAACAGTTAAAGAGGGAGACACCACCAATTGAACAAACACCAAGGCCACAATTCAGCCACCTTTTCAAAGGGAAATGTCCCTTTTCCACACCCTTTCATTTCCTATAAATATGTAGCCATTTTGGCATTTGAACACAACTTTGAATCAGATTATTTAGTTTGTGAGTTAATATCTCATTCTTGTTCTTTTTAGAACTTTATCGACTTATCAAATCATCTCTTTGATTTGTGGCGTCATCCTCCATCCTTTATACTTTAGGTCTCTAGAATTACATTTTCAAGAGGTCTAAGTGCATCTACCACCCTCAGAGTTGCAACTAGATTGGGTTTATGTTCCTATAACATAAGTTCAACCTTTGCCCCTTTTAATACTATCATTCCAACACCCCATAATCACCATCCACCTTCCATTTTCGTCCACCATTCTTCACCATCGCTTAACATAACCTCCCATATCATTTACTTCACTTAAACACATCCATTTCCTTCCTTAATCAACCATCAACATTCCCCACGCATTCCCTTCACCAAAACACTTCCTTTTCGTCTAAACAATACCCCACACCACAACCTCTTCTTATATCATCCTTATCTTACTTCCAGCATCTTTCAACATTCTTTTGTTCAGGAAACAAGCGTGATACAAGGCTTGCTTGCATTCTAAGGTCTGGGCAACCAAAGCTTCTCTCTACAAGCATCTTTGGAGAGTTGGAGCGTATCAGAAAGGGATTGTTTTAAATCCCAACAAAACCCATTTAGACAAGCACGTTTTAATCCAAAAAAATGACAATCAAATGTTATTAAATCAAATTTTATGAGTTCAAATAGTTAATTATGGGTTTTGAACAAAATTATACATATTAATCTAAAATTTTCAACTTTTTACTCGTTTAAAATTTGAATGAATTCTCTATAAAGCTCATTTAGACATTCACGTTTTAATTCCAACAAAACGACAACTAAATGTTATTAAATCAAATTTTATGAGTTCAAAAAGTTAATTATGGGCTTTTGAACAAAATTATACAGATTAATCTCAAATTTTCATTTTTTTACTCGGTTAAAATTCAAACAGATTCTCTATAAATCCATTTAGACATGCACGTTTTAATCCCATCAAAACGAAAATCAAATGTTATTTAATCAAATTTTATGAGTTCAAAAAGTTAATTATGGGCTTTTGAACAAAATTATACAGATTAATCTCAAATTTCAGCTTTTTACTTGGTTAAAATTTGAACGGATTGTCTATAAAGCTCATTTAGACATGCACGTTTTAATCCCAACAAAACGACAACCAAATATTATTAAATAAAATTTTATGAGTTCAAAAAGTTAATTATGGGCATTTAACAAAATTATACAGATTAATCTCAAATTTTCAGCTTTTTACTCGGTTAAAATTCGAACGGATTCTCTATAAAGCCCTTTTAGACAAGCATGTTTTAATCCCAAGAAAACTAAAACCAAATGTTATTAAATCAAAATTTATGAGTACAAATAGTTAATTATGGGCTTTTGAACAAAATTATATAGATTAATCTAAAATTGTTAGCTTTTTACTCGGTTAAAATTCGAACAGATTCTCTATAAGGCCCATTTAGATAAGCACATTTTAATCCCAACAAAACGACAACCAAATGTTATTAAATCAAATTTTATGAGTTCAAATAGTTAATTATGGGTTTTGAACAAAATTATATAGATTAATCTCCAATTTTCAGCTTTTTACTCGGTTAAAATTCAAACGGATTCTCTGTAAAGCTCATTTAGACATGCACGTTTTAATCCCAACAAAACGACAACCAAATGTTATTAAATCAAATTTTAAGAGTTCAAAAAGTTTATTATGGGCTTTTGAACAAAATTATATAGATTAATCTCAAATTTTTAGCTTTTTACTTGGTTAAAATTCAAACGGATTCTCTATAAACCCATTTAGACAAGCACGTTTTAATACCAACAAAACGAAAACCAAATGTTATTAAATCAAATTTTATGAGTTCAAATAGTTAATTATAGGTTTTGAACAAAATTATATAGATTAATCTAAAATTTTCAGCTTTTTACTCAGTTAAAATTCGAACGGGTTCTCTATAAAGCCCATTTAGACAAGCACGTTTTAATCCCAACAAAATGAAAACCAAATGTTATTAAATCAAATTTTATGGGTTCAAATAGTTATTATGGGCTTTTGAACAAAATTATACAAATTAATCTTAAATTTTTAGCTTTTTACTTTGTTAAAATTCGAACGGATTCTCTATAAAGCCCATTTAGACATGCACGTTTTAATCCCAACAAAACGATAACCAAATGTTATTAAATCAAATTTTATGAGTTCAAAAAGTTAATTATGGGCTTTTGAACAAAATTATACAGATTAATCTCAAATTTTCAGCTTTTTACTCGGTTAAAATTCAAACAGAAATATCATTCACACGCCCATTTTCCTCTTTTTCTTCCCACTATCCCTCTACCTTCTCCAACCAATTACCAATGGATTCCAAAACCTTTCTTCAACAACTTGGAAATTTTCAGTTTACTGACGATGAACAGGTTGCTATCTTTCAACCAAGTATCTCTTGGGATTCCTCTGAAGAGGATACAAGATTCACCCTACTAGGGAAACTCATATCCTCTAAGGATATAGACGACTAGGTGATCATCAAAGCATTTACTGGGATCTGGACTCCGGCCAAGCTAGTCTCTATGCGAATCTTGAAGCCACATATGTTTCTCATCCGTTTAAAAGATGAGAAGAACAAGGAGGATATCCTGGCCAGGGGGCCTTGGACTTACAAGGATGAGTGGTTAGCCCTAGTCCAATACAATCCTACTATTAGTCTTGACGAACATTCCTTTACAACGATGAATATTTTTGGGTGCGTATCTATAACATTCCCCCATCCTTCTTGCTTCGGAGGAATCTGCCCAAAACACTGGCGAATCACTTGGGACCATAATTGGATTAGTAACAAAAATCGACACAAGGAAAATTGATTTTAATATGGTTGACTACCTTCGAGTTGGATTGATACTAGATGCTACCAAATCAATTAGGCGTTGTGTTGCTATCGGCGGGGGGCCTTCTACAAGGTTCTGCCTACTTCAATACGAACGTCTTCCTACTATATGTCATTATTGTGGCAAAGTCGATCATTCTACTGATTTTTTCCTATCCCGGTTGAGGCACAACCTACGCAAAAAGGTCATATCAGTTATATTACCAATACTCACCCCAACACTCAGTCTAAACCAACTTCCACCCAAACTTCAGCCAACCGCCAACCTAACACCATTGACAAAGGTAAAGCCCCTATGCCATCCCCTCTAGTTAATGTTCATGAATTTACTCCAAGTAACGAATCTCCACAGACTATTCCGAAAGACCCTAGACTTCTTCCAACCGTCGCCAATAGACTACCCGCCCGTCGGTGTCCTCCTCAACCATTGCAAATGGTTTTTCCTGATCATGATTCTAATATTACTACACGACAAAAGACTAACGACGACACCGGGGAGGTGAGTTTGCTGGAACCCGAACTCCAAGACTTGGAGGCTGAACTTGCCAATGACCATGCTTTCCAAGAGGCAGCCGAATGGCTTGATAATGCACCGACTTCTAAGCGAACTATTTGATCTACTTTGAGTTGAGGTACCAAGAGAACTCCACCTTCTGGTGAGAGTAACAGGCTTAAACGGCCCAGACCAACAAGCAAGGTTTCTGCTGAAAAAGCTGGGATGAGCAACACAAAATACTCTTCGGCGTAGGTTGATGTTGATCAACCCTGCCGAGCAAAATGAAAATTTTATGTTGGAACTGTTAGGGTCTCGGCAACACCCAGGCAGTTCATGCTCTTTAACTGCTAGTCTGCCGAGATATCCGCCGCGGAAGTAAAAGGTTAAACGGCAGTAAAGGCTAAACAACTAGTTTATTTAAACGGCTACAAGGCCGAGGCCTATATAAACAATCTCTCCCTCTTGAACTATTCACTCTTGCATTCTTGTTTTCTTTAGAATATTTGTTAATCTTGTTCTCACAATACTCTCTGCCTACTCACAAGCCTTCTTGCAATTTTCAGAACTTCTTCAAGAAAATCTCTAAGAACCTCAACTCTCAAAATACTTACTCGTGGCCACCTACAACCGCTTTGCCCCGCCACTATCGAAGATCGTTTCAATAGGTCTTTCATTGCTCGGCAGTTGTGGGAGGAGCAAGGGTTCCAACACTCCGATGAGGAAAACTTCAGCATCGAACACTACTTGTTCGACAGGATCAAGTATCAAGCATGGCAAGTCTTTTGCCTACAACCCACTCAGGCCAACGCCACCATCGTGCAGGAATTCTTTGCACATAGGCCAAGCAGGGGCTCTCTATACGTCCACTGCCGAGGCAGGCCTGTCCACCTTGATGCCGAGACAATCAACAAATTCTATGGCCTAGCCCCTGAATGTGATATCCACTCAGAGTTCTTCGAAGACATCACCAATGAAGATTACGAGTTGATTAAAGACGACCTTTGCCACAACAATACTCCTTGGGAAACCGATGCCCATAGAGGATCAGTAGCAAGGCAAAACCTCAAGCCCGAGGCCAAGCTATGGAACACCTTTGTCAAAAGACGCCTCATCCCCACCTCCCACAACAGTACGATGGACCGAAGGAGATTGGTGCTCATCCAATCCATCATCAACAAACGAAGAATCAATGTTGGAGAGATAATTTTAAGGGAGATACACGAATGCGGTAAGAAGGAAAGAGGATCTTTATATTTCCCTTGTTTAATCACTGGTTTGTGTATTGCCACAGGTGTACTAGTAGAAGACACGGTCGAATACACCCCTCAAAGGCGTCGATGGACCAGAGACTTCTGCCACAAAGTCATGCAGATCACACAAGCAGAAACAGTCCAGGCAACCCCTCAACAATACACTGCTGACTTCACTACCGGAACCCAGTACATGGCAGACATGCCTGACACTGCCCACACCACTGTCGCGGCAGACCCCTACCAGGAGATACTACAGAGGATGGCATCTATGGACCTTCGCCAGCAACGGAACCCATTACACGGCAGACATGCCTGACACTGCCCACACCACTGTCGCGGTAGACCCCTACCAGGAGATACTATAGAGGATGGCATCTATGGACCTTCGCCAGCAACGATACATGGAATATCAGAGAGACTTCAACAGCACACTTGCCCAGATGATGATCCAGAATTTTCCCAGCCAAGGGGTGCAATTTCCAGAATTCTCAGCCAACATGTTTGTAACGGCTGCACCTTACACCGAGACAACTCTAGCCCTAGGACCGAGGCCATTCCTCCCTCCTAGACCACAGCAACAGTTCAATGTTGCTGGTCCATCTAGGGCAGCAGACTCTACCGCGGCATCATCGACCAGTCGATGGCCAGCAAAAAGGAGAGAAACCTTCCACACACCACCAGGATCCCCCATCCCCATGGGCAGCCTCTCGGCAAAGATAGATGCCTATGTATATCAAAGCCCATCTTATGCCGGGCCAAACACTCGCTATGTCGAGGCAATGAATGTTGAAGAGGAAGGCGGGACGGACATAATGCATACGAAAGAAATTGCCGAGGAAGAAGAAGTGGATGCTCCTTTGCAAAGGGCACCACCCACACGAGTTCAACCGCCCCGGCAAGCAAAAACTCAACAATCACCAACACAAGGATCAAAAATGAAAGAGTCGGCAGGAAGGCCTAGAAAAAAGATCGTTACCAGCAGCTCCTCGGAGTCTCTTTAAATTCTAAGCCTTTACTGCCTTTATTTCTTTACTTGTTTTATTGATTTTATTACCTGCTGTGTGGTGTAAGCATTGAGGACAATGCTCAGTTTGAGTTTGGTGGTGTAGATGCACTGCCGAGGCATCCTACTGCCGAGGCCTTACCATGAAAGGGAGTATTTTTTTATTCTGAAATATTTTTTTTAGTGCATTTATCTGCCTCTTACTTGAATTATTACCTTTACTTAGACACTGCCTTTCATCAGTATTGCCTTAGTTTATTCTTTTAAGGCTATAGAAATCTTTCTCCTTACCATGGCTAGGTTCTGTTTTAAAGGATTAACCTTAGAATACTTAAGGAAGAAAACTTAGAAGCTCGCTATAAGGTTGATATTAATAAACACTTTTGGGACTTGTTTGATTTAGGAATTCTTTTAATGAACCTAGGTGATAAAGACTTAGATTTTTGGAAAAGTGACTAGAGGTGCCTATCACCAGCTCTAGTAAACACTCTTCTTCATACTAGAGGTGCCCGAAATTGGCTCTAGTATGCTAAAGAAATTATCAAAAGAAAAGAAGGAAATAGAAAACACATGCCTTGAGGTGCCCGAAATTGGCTCTAGTATGTTAAAGAAATTATCAAAAGAAAAGAAGGAAATAGAAAACACATGCCTTGAGGTGCCCGAAATTGGCTCTAGTATGCTAAAGAAATTATCAAAAGAAAAGAAGGAAATAGAAAACACATGCCTTGAGGTGCCCAAAATTGGCTTAAGTTATTGATGTTTTAAGAAGAGAACATTAAATCCAAGTCTACTTGTCTTGAACTTAGAGTTTGTCTAAGAAAGCCTTTAATCAACCTTGTCCGCAAAAACCCACACACTCACAAAATCTTATAGCTTGTTTCCGGGTAAAATCCTTGAGTAAACGAAAGGCTACAACTAAAGAATAGGCATAGTTATGGTGGGGAGAATAGATGGAAAAGTAAGACCAAAAGAGAATAAGGTTTGGCAAATTGATGGCTTGCATTGCTTGAGGACAAGCAATAGTTCGAGTTTAGGGGTATGATAAGTGCTCAAAAGACCATTATTTAATACACCTTTCATGGACAATAAGCACCTATCTCACACCTACTTGGACTGATATATGGACTTAATGTGAAATATTTAGATATTCTGCTATTATGACTTACAAATATGATATCTATAGAAAATACAGAATTTACAACATCTTCTGAATTTGCAGGAATAACCACTACCGAGGCAGCGCTAAGGCCGAGGCAGAACCTGGGCCGCGGTAGCAACTGAAGCTCCAGCACGAATGCTGTAGGCGATTGAAAGAGAAAAATAAGCTGGACGTTTCTAGACATGCAACACATGGATCGGAGCTGGTTAGCACATGGAAAGTCCAAGTCAAAGGCCATGAGGGAAAAGCATCTTAGTTGGAATAAACTTGGAAATATTTTATTTATGGAATTTATTTGTATCCTACTCCAAGTTGTACTCCTACTTAGGAAGGGTTTGCCCTAGACCTAGACTATATATACCATAGCCGGCCATTGTTTAGAGGAGAGCCGATTTAGAGAGTTCACCCTAAGACTCATTGTTTTCTTTCTCTCAATTATGTTCTAAGTTCTCTTAGGGTTTAGGTGAAGGTTGTCGAGTACTTGTAAGAGGAGATTGTACTTTGTTCTTTATTTCAATGCAATAAAATATCAAGGTTTGCTTATCCTTTGCCATTCTTTGTTCTTGCATTCAAGCTCGGGAGAGAAGTTTGTAAGTAATCTATTTATCTAGACTCGGGAGAGTTATATTCACGAAAGGGATAAGTACGATATTTCAATCGCGAAATACTAACTCGGCCTAGGGATAGGTTAAGAGTTTCAGCGGCTAAAAGAAGTGTGGGATTGATTATAATTGATTCACGCTGGGAGGTATCATCAAGGATTGATCACCAACAGTACTTCGACTTAGGGATAAGCGGAGTCATCAAAGGACACTTTGTCGAACATTGATAAAGTCCACCCAAGAGCAAGGGATTGCCGCGGCGGACAAGTATTGTTGCTGCCAAGGCAGTAATCTGCAGTACTGCCGAGGCAGTGATGTACAATTGCATTGAACAGAGACAAGTCAATCAAATCCACAATACAACATAACTGGATCCTGCCCTCTCTCTTAATCAGATCTCATCCTCTTTACTTAGTTTTCTTTATTCAAATTATTTAGTTTATTCAAATCCTCTCACTTGTGTTTTTATTTTATTTATCTTAATAGAGCAAGAAGACAAAAAGGAAACATATTAAGTATACCAATCCTCGAGGACACGATACTCGATAAATACTTATCACTTATTACTTGACGTGTACACTTGCACTAATTGCGCATTTATTACACGCACCACCGATGCCGACCACCAAAGAGAAGACAAGGATGGTGAAGGGTGGTGCATCTCAATATGAAGAGGTATTTTGAGAGGGGATCCATCTTTATGATCAAAGATGATGGAGTAAATCAAAGAAAGCAACAATGGAACTATTAGAACTTTGGGTCTTAGTTGCAGCCATTGTACCTCAAGAAAGAGGGTGTTAATAGTACAAGTTAACTTGTTCGATAAAGGCATACCATGAAAGGTGTTAGAGAAATCCTTTAACAAGGGTGGTATGTATATGGAAATGATAAAAAAGTTAAGACAAACATGGTATAGAATTATAAAGAAAGCAAAATTAAACCTAGCGTCAACAGTCATAAACCAAGTACTTAGGAACTCAAGGAAATCAAAGCTGGCGACTAGATTAACAATGGTGGTATTCTTTTGCAAAATAAATAACGAGATATAAAACAAGAAGAAGCAAAGATTTTGGGTGTAAACAAGGAGAGCTTGAGAAGAAAGACTTACCAAAAGAATGGGAAGAAACAAGACTTTGCTAGTTGGATTATGGAGGAAACATAATATTGGCAAAATGAACAATGGAACCAACAAGATTCCTATTCTTGGTAGTACACCTAGTGAAGTGTTGATAAAATTCCAATGCAAGTGTGGCATGTACATTGGGTTAACAAAGAAAATAAGAGTTACATGGTATAAAACAACCTTAGATGAAAGACGAAACCGAGTTGTATTTCTTTTAAGGGTTAAGTCCTTATTGTGATGTATAGACATTCCATGCAACATAAGATAATAACCTATATGGGTGGGGTAAAATGAAGACAAGGTTCGAGTGCTATTAAAATTACTATTTAAATTGGTCAAATTAAGTACACCATAAGAGGTGTTGGTAAAATCCCTTTTCAAGGGTGGATCGTGTAGAGATAGGAGGAAAGCATTAGAGTAGCAAGGCCACTACCGGCCAAATTGTAGTCAAAAGAAGATGGCATAAAATGTACAAAAAATATTGAGAACAAGAAGAAATAAGGATATATGGGGAACGATATAAAACATATAGAAAGATTAGAGAACCGAATAGTAGTTGGTTATAATCAAAGGCCAAAAGCTAAGAAAAGAAAAATATATTGGAATGAAAGCAATAACAAGAAATGAAGGTGCTAACCTCAAAACGTTGAGTTGACGATCCAAGATAAATCCTGGCGATCAAACTGCTGTGGCGATCGAAATATAGAGGCTTGTTGAGTTTATTATAGTCGTAAGGCATGAGTTCATACAGAACCAAATTAACACACGGAGGTTGCGGATAAGTATGGAGAGCTTCTGAAACTGTACTCCAAGGTTGCGTAAGGAGACAAAACAAAGCCTAGAAACGAAGAATAAGGTATATGAATATCATTACGGTGTGAGTGGTAGCAAATTGATAAGGTCCGTAATAAGCAAGTTTGGGTGATGAAAATACACCACTAAAGGTGTTGGAATAATCCCTGTAATAGGATGGAATAATAGCATTTGTGTGAATCAAAATCAATGGGTGAAGAGTAAGAGAGGAAGTAAGATAATTAGAAAAAAAGATGAACATATTATACATTAACACAAAAAGATAATGAAAAGTCAAATTGGGTTGATAAAAAACCATGGGACGAACCTTAGCCGTACGATATAAGCCGAAAGATGGAAAGATAACTGCATGCATGCTAAGGTTTCGGTAAGCGAGATCGTAACGACTTGCATAGGCTCGAAAGCTTCGGTCGCACGGAAGCCAACAACATGTGGTCCAATGATGGGTAGGCCGAAAAAGGAATACGCAGGAAGAACCATAAATAATAGGGTTACTAGTCCGGTAGTCGACGTTCTACCGTTTGAAAATGGTTTTAATCTTTCTCTTAGTGCCAAGACATTCAAGAAGAGATACGTTCCTTGAATTCACGAAATAACTTTGTTGGTTTGGTCAATTGTTGCTGATAAGTCCTCAAAAGACTATCACTTTTACACCTTTCGTGGATAATAATTACTTAATCTACACCTACTTGGGCTAGTGCATGAGCTTAATATGTGATATTGGAATGCTTTGCCTTCTTGACCAATAAGGATGAAATTTATAGAAAATATACGCTTTAATGCATCTTTATGCAAATTGCAGGTAAACTTGGACCCTGATCGAACCAGACACAGAGGGGAGCTTCTGTTGTTGGAAGCTAAGCATACTCAAAGTCAGACCTCCACCGGGGCAGTAGATGCATCCTGCCGAGGCGGGGAATTTCTTAATACCAAAAGTCAAAGTGGTGATCGATTTGAAGAGCATAAAAAGCTGGATTTTTCTAGACACTTTGCGTGGAAATTGGAGTTCAAGAAGACGGTGTAAAGATGGAAAGAATCAAACTAAAGAGATTCACCTTTTTAAGGAAGGAAACATCCAAATCAACTAAACTTCTTCTCTAAGGCTGATGTTGCCCTAATTTTAGCCTATATAAAGGATGTGTCATCCAAGAGAAGAGGGGGGGAGAGTTTACAATAGACTTTAGAGATTTCTTTATTTTCATCATGTTCTAAGTTCTCTTAGGTTTTAGGTGAAAGTTGTCGAGTATTAGTGAGAGGACATTGTACTTTGTTTTCTTGTTTCATGCAATAAAATATTAAGGTTTGCTTATTCTTTGTCATTCATTGTATTTGCATTCAAGCTCGGGAGAGAAGTTTGTGAGAGATTTATTTATCTAATATCGGGAGAGTTAGATTCACGAAAGGAATAAGTACGATATTTTTCTAGTTGGAAAATACTAACTCGACCTAGGGATAGGTTAGAGTTTCAGTGGCTAAAAGAAGTGTGAGATTGGTTGGTGGTTATAGTTGATTCACGCCGGGAGGTATCATCAAGGACTAGTCATCAACAGTACTTCGACTTAGGGATAAGCGGAGTCATCAGAGGACACTTTGTCAAACCTTAAATAAGTCCACCCAAGAGCAAGGGATTGCCGTGGCGGACGTACCCTTCACTGTCGAGGCAGTAAAACTACAGTACTGCCAAGGCAGTGTTGTGTAGTTGCATTAGACAGAAACAAGACAATTGAATCCACAATACAACATAATTGGATCCTGCCCATTCTCTCAATCTGATTTTATTTTCATTCTCTGTTTTCTTTTTATTATTCAAGTTGTTTTAATTTAATTTAGGACAACCAAATTAATCTATGTTTTTACTTTATTTCTTTTGCAGAGCGAGAAGAGCAAAGGAAACATATTAAGTATACCAATCCCTGTGGAGACGATACTCGATATTCATCACTTTATTACTTGTGACGTGTTCACTTGCACAGATTGCGCAACCCTTTTTACACGCAACAAGTTTTTGGCGCCGTTGCCGGGGATTGACAACTAAATTTTGTTATCTTTATTTTCTCGCATCTTAATTTTACTAAACTTCAGTTTTTACTGGTGTATGACCAGGACAAACCCAAGCAATCCTTTGTACGAGCTAGATCCAGAGATTGAACGAACGCAGCAAAGGTTGAGAAGACAAATCCGAGCAGTTATGGCAAATAATCCAATAGAACAGAACTTACCCGCTGGCAATGGAGGACTTCCGCCGCCACCATTGCCGCGGCAGCTTACAGTCCGGGATTTCCTGGTGGAGGATTTGAACGGGTTAAGTTCAGGAGTTGTTACACCAGAAATCGAAGCAACCCACTTTGAACTAAAACTTGTCATGTTTAACATGCTCAATACCATTGGACAGTTTGTTGGGACATTGACTGAAGATGCCAGACAACACCTCAAATCATTCATGGAGATATGTAATTCATTCAAAATCCAAGGAGTTCATGAAGATATTTTGAGACTGAAACTGTTCCCCTATTCACTAAGGGATAGGGCAAAGACCTGGTTAAATAGCATTCCAGCAGGATCTGTAGGATCTTGGAGTGAATTATGTCGTGATTTCATTATACGTTTCAATCCTACTAATCTTTATGATCGTATACGTAATGAAATTACTTCTTTTCGGCAGGCAGATGATGAACCGATGTATGAGGCATGGGAGCGATATAGGGAGCTATTACACAAGTGTCCTTTGCATGGATTTCCATTGTGGACACAAGTGACTATGTTTTACAACGCAACCAATGCCCCAACCAGGATGATGCTAGATGCCTTTGCCAATGGGACACTTCTTGACAAACCACCGGAGGAAGCAATAGAAATTCTGAACAAACTTGCAAAGAATGACTTCTAATTCCCTACATCTAGGCGAGGAGGGGTGAGACGCCAGCCCACAGTGAATTAGTTAGAAACATCCAATTCAGTGGCAGCACAATTGGCATCTCTTACTAAGATGGTTCAAAATATGCAAATGCAAAATAATACCCATGAGGTTAAGGTAATAGATTCTTCTTATAATTTATGTGGAGGTAACCATAGCTCTTCTGAGTGCATGCAGAATCAAGAATCTAGGTTGTATGTGGGAAATTACAACCGGAACAACAACATGATGTCCAATACATATAATTCGGCATGGAAAAAACATCCAAATTTCTCATGGAGTAATCCTAATAATGCTTTGAATCCGCCATAGCAGTAGGGGCAACAATCACTGCCGCAGCAGCAGATGTCTCAACAGCAGCCTACAAGTTTATTGGAAAATTCTCTTAAGGCCTTCATGATGAAAATAGAATCATACATGGCTGAGAATAGTAACTTTATTAAGAGAACTGATGCTTTCATGAACAGAACTGAGATGATGTTGTAAAACCAAGAGGCAGCCATTAAAACACTGGAAACTCAAGTTGGGCAGTTTGCTCAAAATATGACCACTAGACCACAAGGAGGATTACCCAGCAATACTGAAGTTGCAAAGGGAATGGGTCATGAGCAATGTAAGGCAATCACTACCAGGAGTGACCTACAACTTAAGGAGAGATCAGACAGATCGGCAGACAAAGTCCCACGAATGGAACAAGAAGAACCAGATAGAGAGGACTTAGATGCTGAATTAAGTGATCATGCCACAACAGACAAACCGATCTCAGCAGAAGGCACTGCCTTGACAGATAAGTCGGCAATTCCACACCCAGCAACCGATGCATCATAAATACCAGTGGTACCATGCATTAAATTCTAGACTAATGAGACACTAGAGGAAATGCGACCCCTCCACCTTTCCCACAGAGGTTGAAAAGGCAGAAGCAGGATTATCAATTTAAAAAGTTCCTAGACATCCTGAAGCAAGTCCATATTAATTTGCCATTAGTTGAGGCAATAGAACAAATGCCAAACTATACTAAATTCTTAAAAGACATTGTGTCCAAAAGAAGAAGGCTTAGTGAGTTTGAAACTGTTGCCGCAACCGAAGGATGCATGGCTATGCTTCATAATCGTATGCCCCCTAAATTGAAGGATCCTGGTGCTTCACTATACCATGTGCGATAGGAAACCACTATGAAGGAAAGGCCCTATGTGATTGATAAGTGCTCAATTCACTATCACTTTTTACACCTTTCATGGACAATATTCACTTAATCTACACCTACTTGAACTAATGCATGTACTTAATGAGAGATATTTAGATATTCTGCTCTTATGACTTATAAAAATGATACTTATAGAAAATGCAGGCTTTACGGCACCTTTTATGCATTTGCAGGAATATCTATTGTCACGGCAGTGATTGAGGCCGCGGCAGAACCTGAGGCCGCGGCAGCAGCTGAAGGACAAGTACCGATATTGTAGGCGAGCTAAAGAGAATAATGAGGTGGACGTTTCTGGACATGCAACACAAGAATCGGAGCTGGAAAGCGAGTAGAAAGCCCAAGTCAAAGGCCACGCGGAAAAGAATCATGTGGGAATAAACTTGGAAATAAAACAAATATTTTATTTATGTACATGACTTGTGTTTCACTCCAAGTTGTATTCCTACTTAGGAAAGGTTTGCCCTAGGCCAAGCCATATAAACCATAGCTGCCCATGGAGAAGAGGACATCGTAGATCACACATCATAGACTAGAGATCGAAATTAGAGAATTTTCTTTGTTTCTCGTTATGTTCTAATTTCTTTTAGGCTTAGGTGAAAGTTGTAGAGTATTTGTGAGAAGAGATTGAACTTTGTTTTCTTGTTACAATGCAATAAAATATCAAGGTTTGCTTATTCTTTGCCATTCTTTGTTCTTGCATTCAAGCTCGGGAGAGAAGTTTGTGAGAAATTTATTTATCTAGACTCGGGAGAGTTAGATTCACGAAAGGAATAAGTACGATATTTTTTTATTCGGAAAGTACTAACTCGGCCTAGGGATAGGTTAGAGTTTCAGCGGCTAAAAGAAGTGTGGGATTGGTTGGTGATTATAATTGATTCACGCCGGGAGGTATCATCAAGGACTGTTCATCAACAGTACTTCGACTTAGGGATAAGCGGAGTCATCAAAGGACACTTTGCCGAATCTTGGTAAAGTCTACCCAAGAGCAAGGGATTGCTGCGGCGGACGAACATCATCACTGTCGAGGCAGCAAACTGCAGTACTGCCGAGGCAGTGTTGTGTGATTGCATTGGACAGAAACAAGTCAATTGAATCCACAATACAACACCACTGGATCCTGGCCACTTTCTTAATCTGCTTATTTTCTTATTGTTTAGTTTTCTTTATTATTCAAGTTATTTAGTTTACTCCACCCCAAATCATCTGTGTTTTTATTTTATTTCTTTTACAGAGCAAGAAGACGTAAGAAGGCATATTAAGTAGACCAATCCCTGTGGAGACGATATTCGATAATACTTATCACTTTATTACTTGCGACGTGTACACTTGCACTATTTGCACACTTTTTACACGCAACAGTGATCTTGGAGCAAGCATAAACTTGATGCCGAAATCCGTCTTCCAAAAGCTTGGAATAGGAAGGGCAAAACCTACAACTGTGATGCTCCAATTGGCATATAGATCATATGTGCAACCTGAAGCAAAGATCGAGGACATATTGGTAAGTGTGGATAAATTGACCATGCACCGATCATCCTGGGAAGACCTTTTCTAGCTACTGGACGCACTCTGATTGATGTGGAAAAAGGAGAATTGACAATGAGGGTTAACGACCAGCAAGTCAAACTCAATGTTTTCCAGATTCTGAAAAGACATGATGACCCAGAGGAGTGCCAGATGATCTACACCACAGATGCAGACAGCGCAATACCTTGTCTCAGCAACTACTGCCTTGGAAGTAGTCTCGGCAATATATCACAACACTGCCTCGGCAGTACAGTTGATGATTGCTACAGTAGAGTGTTGGACAGTTTGCCCAAAGCTGATAAAATTGGGACACAAGGGATTGAGGAGGTCAACTGGACAGCACACCTTTCAGGTAAGTACTTCGAACCTCTAAATTACCCAAGTTAGGATAAAAAACCTTCAAGTGAGGAACCAGTGGTTATTGAATTGAAACCTTTACCTGACAAATTAAAGTATGTTTATTTGGGAACCAACCACACAATGCTTGTAATTATTTCTTCTGAGTTGCAGCCAGAACAGGAACAAAGCTTGATAGAGATGCTGCAGTAGCACAAGAAGGCAATTGGGTGGTCAATTGATGACTTGAAGGGAATAAGCCCAATCGTTTGCATGCATAAAATCCTTTTAGAGGAAGATCATAAGCCCACTGTTGAGGCCCACAGAAGACTTAACCATGCCATGAAGGAGGTAGTACGTAAGGAAATAATCAAATGGCTTGATGCCCGAATCATCTACCCTATCTCTGACAGTGCATGGGTAAGCCCGGTACAATGTGTACCCAAGAAAGGTGGCATGACGGTAATAACCAATGAGAATAATGAGCTGATCCCAACTAGGACCGTAATCGGTTGGAGGGTTTGTATGGATTACCGCAAATTAAATAAGGCAACAAAGAAGGATCATTTTCCGTTGCCTTTCATTGATGAAATGCTTGATAGACTTGCAGGTAAACCTTTTTACTGTTTTCTTGATGGTTATTCAGGTTATAATCAGATTGCCATAGATCTAGAAGACCAGGCAAAAACTACCTTCACCTGCCCGTATGAGATATATGCATTTAGAAGAATGCCGTTTGGCCTCTGTAATGCCCCGGCAACTTTTCAAAGATGCATGATGGCAATTTTTTCCGACATGATAGAAGACTTCTTGGAGATATTTATGGACGATTTTTCAGTCTTTGGAGACAACTTCACTCATTGCCTCGGCAATTTAGAGAAGGTGCTGCAAAGATGTGAGGAATCCAATTTAGTTCTCAATTGGGAAAAATGTCATTTTATGGTGAATGAAGGCATAGTTCTCGGCCACAAAATCTCATCACAAGGAATCGAAGTTGATAAGGCTAAGATAGATGTGATAAAGAAACTGCCTCCACCAATTTCAGTCAAAGGAGTCAGAAGTTTCTTGGGTCATGCAAGTTTTTATAGGAGGTTTATCTCTAATTTTTCCAAAATTTCTAAACCTCTGTGTAACTTGCTTGAACAGGATAAAAAATTTGAATTTAGCAAGGAATGCACCGAAGCATTCGAGGTCCTCAAAGAGAAGCTGATCACCGCACCAATTGTAGTCCCACCAGATTGGGCCTTGCCTTTTGAAATAATGTGTGATGCCAGTGATCATGCTGTCGGGGCAGCACTTGGGCAGAGAAAGAATAACCTATTCCATATCATTTACTATGCTAGTAAAACCCTCAATGATGCCTAGATCAATTACACCACCACAGAAAAGGAATTACTAGCAGTGGTCTTTGCCTTTGATAAGTTCCGATCCTACCTTATTGGAACAAAAGTGACTGTCCACACCGACCATTCGGCAATTAAGTACCTGTTCTCAAAGAAGGATGCCAAGCCCAGAATGATTAGATGGATCCTTCTTTTGCCAGAATTTGATGTAGAAATCAAGGACAGAAAAGGTACGGAAAACCAAGTAGCTGATCATCTTTCTAGATTAGAAGCTGAGGAGAAAACCAACCCACTAGAAGAAATACAAGACGCATTCCCAGACGAACACATATTGCAAACCTCGGCAGAAGAATCTGCCGAGGCAGAGACCGTGGCAGTATACAACTGTACTGCCATGGCAGTAACTAAGTATATTTCAGCAACATTGATAGAAGACATTGTCGCAGTCACAACCACTCCCTGGTATGCTGATCTGGTCAATTACTTAGCTAGTGGTGTTCTACCTTATAACCTTAACCATAATGAAAAAAAGAGGTTTCAACATAATGCAAAGCATTATTTCTGGGACGACCCTCTTTTGTTCAACCAATGTGCAGATCAGGTAATAAGAAGATGTGTTCCAGAGGACGAGCAAAAAGAAGTGCTCCAGCAATGCCATGATTCACCATGTGGTGGACATTTTGGAGGAAACAGAACAACCGCCAAAGTGCTTCAATCAGGCCTTTATTGGCCCACACTCTTCAAAGATGCACAACTTTACTACAAGCACTGTGATCGATGCCAACGCACAGGCAATATCTCTAGACGTAATGAGATGCCATTGTAGCCCATATTGGAAGCAGAACTATTTGATGTTTGGGGCATAGACTTCATGAGACCATTCCCATCATCTCAAAGCAATCTTTACATATCCTAGTAGCGGTGGATTATGTATCAAAATGGGTCGAAGCTATTGCCACACCACACAATGATTCCAAGACTGTTCAGAAATTTCTCAAGAAAAATATATTCACCAGATTTGGAGTCCCTAGAGCGATAATTAGTGATGAAGGTAAACACTTCGACAATAGACTCATTGCCGCAACCCTGAAGAAATTAGGCGTCACACACAGAATTGCAACAGCCTATCACCCATAGACAAATGGGCAGGACGAGATATCAAACAGGGAATTAAAGCAAATCCTTGAAAAGGTGGTCAACCCATCTCGAAAGGATTGGTCTCATCATCTCGACGATGCCCTGTGGGCATATAGGACAACCTACAAGACCCCATTGGGAACATCTCCATACAGGCTTGTATTTGGAAAAACATGCCATTTGCCTGTGGAAATTGAGCACAAAGCTTATTGGGCAGTGAAAAATTTGAACATGGAATGGGAGAAAGCTGGCCAGAAAAGACTGCTAGACCTCAATGAGATAGAAGAATTCAGAGCAGCAGCCTATGAAAATGCCAAGATCTACAAAGAAAAGACTAAAAGATGGCATGACTGTAAGCTACTGCCGAGGCAGTTTCTGCCAGGGCAGCAAGTCCTCCTTTTGAATTCCAGACTCAAATTGTTTCCAGGCAAACTCAAGTCTAGATGGTCCGGCCCATTTGAAGTTGTTCAGGTCTTTCCACATGGTGTAGTAACGATAAAATCACAAAAGGATGGACATGAGTTCAAAGTGAATGGCCAACGTTTGAAGCACTACTCTGGATTACATGATATGAAGACTATGGAGAAAATCACCTTAGGAGATGCACTAGCATGCACTCCTATTGTTTTATTTTTAATTTTTATTGTTGGTGTTCATTTTTAGGTCAGGAATCAAGAATGAAGATGCAATCATCCATAACAGAAAAGCCACTGCCGCGGCAGTGCACAGTGTCAGAGCCGCAGCAGTTCCCAACGGGCTGAGAAGCATAACGGCTAGTTTGGAGTAATTTCGGTCGTGGCAGTAAATGCTAACGGCTAGAAAACGGCTGGTTGGGTTAAACACGGCAGTACAAGGCCGAGGCCTATATAAACACATTCTCACTGTGAACTATTCACTCTTGTATTCTTGATTTCTTAGAATTCATTGCTTATCTCTCTCAAATTTCTTAACGACTTTCACAAACTTCTTTGCTTATCTCTACCCATGGCAGCCTACAATAGATTCGCACCCGCCGCTGTTGAAGAACGCTTCAACAGATCCTTCATTGCAAGGCAATTATGGGAAGAACAGGGATTCCAGCATTCCGATGCAGTGAACTATGGAATCTAGCATTTCTTGTTCGATAAAATAGCATATCAAGAATGGCAAATCTTTTACTTACAACCCGCCCAGGCCAACGCCACGATTGTGAGAGAATTTTACGCGCATGGGCCAAGCGAAGATTCACTCTATGTCCACTGCCGGGGCAGACCAGTTCAACTTGATGCCGACACCATCAATTTGTTCTATGGCCTCCACCCTGCTTGTGATGACCATTCAGCATTTATGGAGGACATACGCAACACGGATTACGAACTCATCAAAGATGATCTTTGCTATGATAACACACAATGGGAAACCGGATCCTACAAAGGCTCCGTGGCAAGACAAAATCTAAGGCCCGAGGCAAAGTTGTAGAATACATTCGTAAAATGATGCCTCATCCCGACATCCCACAACAGCACAATCGACAAAAGAAGATTGGTTCTAATTCAATCCATCATCAATAAAAGAAGCATTAATGTGGGAGAGCTGATCCTAAGGGAAATATACGAATGCGGTAAGAAGGACAAGGGACCTTTATATTTTCCATGTTTAATCACGGGTCTTTGCACTGCTGCAGGTGTCCTAGTTGCGGATACTGACGAAATCACTGTCCAAAGGAGCGGATGGACAAGGGAGTTTTGCCACAAAGTCATGCAAATAACCCAGGCAGAATCAGTCTAAGCAACTCCAATGCCAGGCACTGCCGATACCACCGTCGGGGCCCAGTACACGGTAGACATACCTGCTGCTTCCCACAGCACTGCCACAGCGGATACTTACCAAGAGATACTCCAGAGGATGGCAGCCATGTATTTGAGACAGCAAAGGTACATGGAGAGTACCAGAGGGATTTCAACAATGCCTTAGCCCAGATGATAGTCACCAACTTCCCCAACCAAGGGGTGCAGTTCTCAGAATTTTCTCCCAATATGTTTGTCACAGCTGCACCATATTAGAAGGATAACGGACTTGGTGAATGCAGTTAGGAAATTCTAGATTCTAATTCTCTTCTGTGAGTTAGTTACGAGGTAGTTGAGCTGTTGAGTGCAGTGACTCATGACTATTCACAACCTATATAAAGAACCATTCTTCTCCTTGTAAAACACACTGAATTCGATAATATACATTGCTTCTCTTTTATTGTCGTTGTCATATTTTCTTATAGTTTAACATGGTATCTTTTGCCATAGATCCTGGTGGTTTGAGCTTTCGTATCCAGAAAAAGTCACGTCTTCTACACCAACAATCCTTCACGGCTTCATCTTCCTCATCCAGCAACAAGAAAGTGAATTTCAGAATCATGGGTTACGGCTCCCCTCTCCTCCATCACATGCTGGATTTCCACAAAGATAACGATGGCAGAAAGAACCTCAACGCCGAGTCTCGAGTTTGTTCCCGTGATGCCAAGGCCATGGCTACGACTCCAGCTGACATTAAGAAAGATCCTTCACCTGTAGAATTAGAACCTCCCGCACGATCGGCTACTGTTAAATTGATTTCTTTGGCAACGAAGTTTCCTCCATTCACTTTCTTTAAAGATGGTCTATCAGGAGTGTCGGGTATGTCCACTACTGAATCGATGTCCATACCCTCCATTTTCAGATTTTGTTTCTTGATGATTGGAATCGGAAAAAATCGAGAAAATTACGGAAGAAGTTGTGTCCTTCCGTCAACACCTCCATTATCAACGACGACAAGTTCATCAAGATCTGTAATTTCCTTGACGAGAGAAAGCGCTTTCACTGCCACCGCTGCTGTCTCCACCGCTGCCGCTGGTTTTGGATGAAGAAGATGTCGACGACGAAGATGAAGGCAGTAATTTTCTGTTGTCTGTTTGAAGGCAGCAATTTTCGCTTCCAAGGATGCATCACAGTCCTGGCGAACCTTCCACAATTCTTGTTTAGCATCAAGTTCGGTAATTACAGTCATGTATTGTTCTTTGCAGTTTCCAAGTTCTGGCTCCTAGCTCTGTCAGGTACAGGAAGAATACCAGAATTTGCTTCTTCAATCAACTTTGCCTGATTTTTTGCAACTTCTGTAGCCTTGACCAAATTAGAATCCTCGAAGCAAAGGTCAAGAATCAAGTTAGAATCTTACATCTTGTTTCTGTTGATTGGTGATCAAATTTCTTCAAAAGAAATTAGTGCTATTTTTTTATGATCAAGAGAATTTCGGATGACAAGAACATTGTAAAAACGAAGTGGATTAAGAAGAACGGAAGGTGACGAACACCTTCGATTCTCAGTAAAACCACCAAAAGATAAAGGTGAGTTAAGAAGAACGAAAGGATGAAGAACACCTCCGATTCATATTGAATCACTAAGAAATACAAGTTTTTTGGTTTGAAGAACTCTTTTATCAATGGTCAAGTTCAAGCATCGATATCTTTTATTTTTTGTTCGAGAATCACCAATCCGAAGAGAATTGAGAAGTTTGACAGAAGTTGATGAAACCGGGGAAATATTAGAAGGATAACGGACTTGGTGAATGCAGTTAGGAAATTCTAGATTCTAATGCTCTTCTGTGAGTTTTTTACGAGGTAGTTGAGCTGTTGAGTGCAGTGACTCATGACTATTCACAACCTATATAAAGAACCATTCTTCTCCTTGTAAAACACACTGAATTCAATAATATACATTGCTTCTCTTCTATTGTCATTGTCATATTTTCTTATAGTTTAACACACCATACACCGAAAAAACTCCAGCCCCAGGAGAACCGAGGCCGTTCTATGCCACTGGACCATCACAACCATTCTACGCCGTTGGCCCATCTCAGCCACAGGAGTCTACCGCGGCATCATCTGCCAGCAGAAGGCCATCCAAGAGGAGAGCAGCTTTCAGCACTCCAGCAGGCTCCCCTATAATCATGAGGAGTTTCTCGTTTGAGATGGGCTCTCTCATGCAGTGGCCTCATTCTGCCGCCAGGCCAAGCACTCAACACGCCTGGGCAGAGGCCATGAACATTGAAGAAGAGGGCGGGACATATATTATGCCCACCGAAGAAATTAGTGATGAAGAAGAAGGAGAAGAAGTTAATGCCCCATTGCAAAGGACGCCACTTACCAGAATCCAGCCGCCCAGAACAGCCAAAACCCAACACTCACCAGCACAGGGATCAAAAACTAAACTATCAACAGTAAGGCCAAGGAAACTCATCATCCGCAGCAGTTCTTCGAAGGATTTTTAATCCTGTTTTTATTGTTTCCTCGCTAATCTTCATGTTTGTTTCCTGTCTTTTGAATATGTATAAGCATTGAGGGCAATGCTCAGTTCGAGTTTGGGGGTGAAGATTCACTGCCAAGGCAATTCACTGCCGCGACCCTGCCATGAAAGGGAGCAATTTAAGTTTATTTTTTTACCTTACTTGAAATATTGTCCATACTCCTGCATTGCTCTATATCATTGCCTTAGGTTATTCTCCTTAGGCTATAGAAATCTTTCTCCTTACCATGGCTAGGTCCTGTTTAGAAGGATTAACCTTAGGATGCTTAAGAACTAAAACTTAGGAGCTTGCTATAGGATTGACTCTAAAAACACTTTTGGGACGTGTTTGATTATAGGAATTCTTTTAATGAACTTAAGTGATAAAGGCTTAGATTTTTGAAATAATGACTAGAGGTGCCCGAAATTGGCTCTAGTATGCTTAAAAAAAAGATAGATCTTGATGATGAAACACAATCCTTGAGGTGCCCGAAATTGGCTCAAGTAGTTGTTGTTATAAGAAGAGAACATTAATCCCAAATCTATTTGTCTTGAACTTAGAGTTTGTCTAAGAAAGCCTTTAATCAAACTTGTCCACAAGAACTCACACACTCACAAAATCTTATAGCTCGATTCCGGGTAAGTCCTTGGGTAGCCGAAAGGTTAAGACTAAGAATAGACATAGTTATGGTGGGGAGAATAGATGAAAAAGTAAGACCAATAGAGAATAAGGTACGACAATTTGATGGTTTGCATTGCTTGAGGACAAGCAATAGTTCGAGTTTGGGGGTATGATAAGTCCTCAAAAGACTATCACTTTTACACCTTTCGTGGATAATAATTACTTAATCTACACCTACTTGGGCTAGTGCATGAGCTTAATATGTGATATTGGAATGCTTTGCCTTCTTGACCAATAAGGATGAAATTTATAGAAAATATACGCTTTAATGCATCTTTATGCAAATTGCAGGTAAACTTGGACCCTGATCGAACCAGCCACAGAGGGGAGCTTCTGCTATTGGAAGCTAAGCACACTCAAAGTCAAACCCTCGTCGGGGCAGCAGATGCATCCTGCCGAGGCGGGGAATTTCTTAATACCAAAAGTCAAAGTAGTGATCGATTTGAAGAGCATAAAAAGCTGGATTTTTCTAGACACTTTGCGTGGAAATTGGAGTTCAAGAAGACGATGTAAAGAAGGAAAGAATCAAACTAAAGAGATTCACCTTTTTAAGGAAGGAAACATCCAAATCAACTAAACTTCTTCTCCAAGGCTGATGTTGCCCTAATTTTAGCCTATATAAAGGATGTGTCGTCTAAGAGAAGAGGGGGGAGAGTTTACAATAGACTTTAGAGATTTCTTTATTTTCATCATGTTCTAAATTCTCTTAGGGTTTAGGTGAAAGTTGTCGAGTATTAGTGAAAGAACATTGTACTTTGTTTTCTTGTTTCATGCAATAAAATATTAAGGTTTGCTTATTCTTTGCCATTCATTGTTCTTGTATTCAAGCTCGGGAGAGAAGTTTGTGAGAGATTTATTTATCTAATATCGGGAGAGTTAGATTCACGAAAGGAATAAGTACGATATTTTTCTAGCTGGAAAATACTAACTCGGCCTAGGGATAGGTTAGAGTTTCAGCGGCTAAAAGAAGTGTGAGATTGGTTGGTGGTTATAGTTGATTCACGCCGGGAGGTATCATCAAGGACTAGTCATCAACAGTACTTCGACTTAGGGATAAGCGGAGTCATCAGAGGACACTTTTCCGAACCATGAATAAGTCCAGCCAAGAGCAAGGGATTGCCGCAGCAGACGTACCCTTCATTATCGAGGCAGTAAAACTGCAGTACTGCCAAGGCAGTGTTGTGTAGTTGCATTAGACAGAAATAAGACAATTGAATCCACAATCCGACATAACTGGATCCTACCCATTCTCTCAATCTAATTCTATTTCCATTCTCTGTTTTCTTTTTATTATTCAAGTTATTTTAATTTAATTCAGGACAACCAAATTAATCTGTGTTTTTACTTTATTTCTTTTGTAGAGCGAGAATAACAAAGGAAACATATTAAGTATACCAATCCCTATGGAGACGATACTCAATATTCATTACTTTATTACTTGCGACGTGTTCACTTGCACAGATTACGCAACTGATATGTGCCGATCTTGCTGATGATGCTGAACGATACACTTTGATTGTAGGACCTAGGAAGAAAGGAAGTCTCTCGCAAGAAGTGGCTGCAAAATAAAGAATTAAGGATAAAGGATGAAAGGAATAGGTGAAATGAATGAAAGGAATAGTTTATGGACTGATATGGAAGCGGAAGGATGTGTGGTGTTGATAAGGGTGAATGGATGTTTAGGACATTTTGTGGGGATGACAAAGGATTGAGAATGATGAATGGAATGAGAGGATATGTAAGGAATGGTGATACAGGGCTGGTTGTGAAGAAACAACATTCGTCGTTCATTCACGGATCTAGGATTGTAGCAAGTATTTCTCTGCATCAAAAACAAACAGGGTGTTGTGTTAGGATGTTAAAAAGACTTAAAAGAAAAAGAAAAAAATCAAAATTGAGGGAGAAAGAAGTTGCTGGAAATTTTTTTGGACAGATTTGAAGGTTGAAGATGAAGTTCTTCAAGCATTCATCAATGGCAGCAACGTTCTTGAAGTTTGAACAAACTCCAAGGAAGAACCCGAACAATCTACTGAACGGACCCGAACCTTATCTTGAATCTGATCGTAAACGGACTTGGACCCTTCAATTATCAAACAATTGAGAACCCGAAGTATTAAGTAACTTAACAACAATTCAGAATTGATAGTCAAGGAAAAGTTCTAAAAAGAACCAGATTTGAGAGAAAATCTCACAAAAGAATTTATTCATCAAAAGGTCTTACCTTGTCTTTACAAAAATATGGAAATATATAAGAATAAAGGAGAAGTTGGCCAAATTTGAATTTGTGGCCTTAATTCAAACGAAAATTAAAATTTAAATGCTCAAATAACTCCTCCTAGGCTCCATTCATATCAGCCACATGTTTGGGCTCATAAAACACATTAAACATGTGTTAATTGTTTGAATTTGAATGAGAAACCCCTCATCCTTATCCTTTGTTGCCGGCCATCATTCCAAAAGAGGGTTGTGTTTGGCCTGCTCTTACATTGGCACACCTCTGTTTACCAATATTGAAAAACAGTACAAGAATCCGTTCGTAACTCACTGGCACACCTCTGTTTACCTATATTGGAAAACAGTACAAGAATCCGTTCGTAACTCACTGGCACACCTCTGTTTACCTATATTGGAAAACAGCACAAGGATCCATTCGTAAACACAAGGTTGAAACACTTGTAAACTTATTCAAAAACACATACATGAACGCATAAATAAGTTAGAAACATAATAAACACTATCAAACCAAACCTTAAAACATACTTAATAGCATATATACATACGTAAACATATATAATAAGTAGTATAGTCTAATATGTCACATATCAGCATGCAACACATTATAAAACCTATGTTCTAAGGAATAAACATTATCGAATGAATCTGGAATTGAAGCACAAGTAAGGAAAAGTACTTCCCTGAATTTCTTTGCCTTAGAATTAGTAATAGGTCCTTGTGGCAAGACCTCCGGATCATATTGTGTTTGCATTGATGTGCTCACATCATTCCCCCATTCTTGAAAAGGATTTGACCTCAAATCTGCAGAATCATCATAAGGGGTTAAATCAGAAACATTAAATGTGGCACTTATAATGTACTCGCCCGGTAAGTCTATCTTGTAGGCGTTGTCATTCACTTTCGCCAACACCTGAAAAGGACCATCTCCTCTTGGTAACAACTTTGATCGTCGTTGGGCTGGAAAACGTTCCTTTCGAAAATGAACCCAAACCCAATCACCAACATCGAAGGTGACTCGCTTCCTTCCTTTGTTTGCTTGCTTTTCATATTGTTGAGTCCTTCGTTCTAAATTCTCCTTCACCTGTTGATGCAACTTCTTCACATATTCTGCTTTCGCTTGACCGTCCCTGTTCGTCATTTGTTCCTGTGGCAAAGGTAACAAATCTAGAGGCGTAATAGGGTTAAAACCATAAACAACCTCAAATGGTGACATCTTAGTAGTAGAATGTACATCATGATTATACGCAAACTCAACATGTGGCAAACAATCTTCCCAATGCTTGATATTCTTTTTAATGATGGAACGAAGTAAAGTAGATAAAACTCTATTAACAACCTCAGTTTGTCCATCAGTCTGGGGATAGCAAGTAGTAGAAAACATGAGTTTCGTACCTAATTTGCTCCAAAGAGTCCTCCAGAAATGACTCAAAAACTTTACATCCCTGTCAGAAACAATCGACCTAGGAATACCATGCAAACGTACAACATCTCTAAAGAACAAGTTAGCCACATTAACAGCATCATCGGTCTTATGGCATGCAATAAAATGTGCCATCTTAGAGAACCTATCAACCACAAAAATACTATCTCTACCTGTCCTAGTTCTTGGCAATCCCAAAACAAAATCCATAGAAATATCAATCCAAGGAGAACCAAGAATAGGTAAAGGTAAGTACATACCATGTGGTGAAACCTTCGATTTTGCTTTCTTACATGTCACACAACGTTCACAGTACCTTTCAACGTCTCTACGCATCTTAGGCAAAAATAGATGTTCTTTCAATGTCTATAACGTCTTGGTGACTCCAAAGTGACCCATCAATCCACCCTCATGTGCTTCACGGATCAGAATATCACGCATTGAACCCTGTGGAATGCATATCCTATTTTCTTTGAAAAGATAACCATCATGCCTGTAAAACTTTCCATCTGCACCTTTCTCACAAGTATTATACTTATCTCTAAAATCAGAATCATCAACATACAAGTCACGAATATATGCAAATCCAATTAAATGTGAATCAAGGTAATTCAAAAGCACATATCTACGTGATAAAGCATCAGCAACGACATTATCTTTACCCTTTTTGTAACGAATGACATAAGGAAAAGACTCCAAAAATTCAACCCATTTAGCATGTCGTTTATTCAATTTATGCTGACCTGTGATATATCGTAAAGCCTCATGATCAGTGTGAATCACAAACTCCTTAGGCAACAAGTAATGCTGCCAAGTCTCCAATGCCCGAATCAGTGCATACATCTCCTTATCGTAGACTGGATAATTTAATGTTGCTCCACTGAGCTTTTCACTAAAGTATGCAATGGGCCTCTTTTCCTGCATTAACACAGCGCCTATACCAACTCCAGAAGCATCACATTCAATTTCAAAAGTTTTATCAAAGTTAGGTAAGGCTAACACAGGTGACTTCGTCAAACAATCCTTAATTTTCAAAAAGTCATCTTCTTGTTCTTTACCCCATAAGAAGCTAGAATTCTTCTTAATAATCCCGGTTAAGGGTGCGGTAATAGAACTGAAGTTAGGAACAAACCGACGATAGAAACTAGCTAAACCATGAAAAGCTCTAACCTGAGTAATCGATGTCGGTTGTGGCCATTCCTGAATTGCCTTTATCTTCTCAGGATCGACTTCAACACCCTGTGCACTAACAATGTAACCAAGAAATGTAAGTTTGTCAGTACAAAACACACATTTCTCTATGTTACCAAACAATCTTTCTTCTCGCAAAGTTTGCAAAACAACTCTCAAATGTTCTACATGATCCTGCAAAGTCTTGCTATAAATCAAAATATCGTCAAAATATAGAACACAAAACTTTCCAATAAAAGATCGCAGAACATGATTCATCAATCGCATAAAAGTACTAGGTGCATTAGTTAAGCCAAAAGGCATTACTAACCATTCGTACAAACCTAGCTTCGTTTTGAAGGTTGTCTTCTATTCATCGCCTTCTCGCATGCGGATCTGATGATATCCACTCTTTAGGTCAATTTTGGAGAAGATGACGGCTCCACAAAGCTCGTCCAACATATCATCAAGTCTGGGAATAGGATGACGATACTTAATTGTAATCTGATTCACAGCTCTACAATCTACGCACATCCTCCAAGATCCATCTTTCTTCGGCACTAACAGTACCGGAACAACACACGGACTCAGACTCTCTCGAATATAACCCTTGTCCATCAATTCTGTCACTTGTCTTTGAAGCTCTTTCGTCTCTTCGGGGTTAGTCCGATAAGCTGGTCGATTTGGAATAGTAGCACCTGGGATAAAGTCAATCTGGTGCTCAATGCCACGAAGAGGTGGCAATCCCCTCGGTGTTTCTTCCGGAAACACATCCTTAAATTCCTGCAAAAGGGAAACAATTGATGCAGGCAAATCAGAAGGAAACTCAGTCAATAAACAATAATCTTTAAACATTAAAATAAACAGAGATTGGTGAGAGGAAAGACATTTCCTGATTTCTCGACTGCTTGCATAAACATTCATCTTTTTCTTCTCCTTTGCAGCTTCCTTACTCTTTTTCAAGCTTGCTTGATCTTCCATCACTTGACTTGGTGTTAAAGGAGCCAAAGTAATCTTTTTACCTGCATGCATAAAAGAGTATCGATTTGTAAAACCATCATGCATAACCTTCTTGTCATATTGCCAAGGGCGTCCCAATAACATGTGAGTAGCATCCATGGAAACAACATCACAAAGGACTTCGTCCTTGTAGTTTCCAATTGAAAATGGTACAACAGCTTGTCTAGTCACTTTAAGTTCACCACCATTATTCAACCATTGCAACTTATACGGATTAGGATGCTTCGTTGTCTTTATACCTAACCTGTCAACCACCACTGAACTAGCGACGTTAGTACAACTACCGCTATCAATAATCATTACACACACCTTATCTTGCACCTTGCATCGTGTGTGAAAGATATTCTCTCGTTGTTGATCATCCGGTACCTTTTGCACATTCAAACTTTGCTTAATAACCATTAATTCCATCACCTTACCAGTTTCAGGAACCTCTCGGTCATCCTCGTCTTCCTCTTCATTAGGGACGTCATGCACTTTTTCCTCTGAATCTGATTCAATCTCTCCATCATCTCGCATCAGCATAACTCTCCGGTTAGGACACTGGCTAGCAACATGTCCTCGACCAAGGCACTTAAAACACTGGATATCTCTCGATCGTTCTTGTGCCACCACTTTTTGTTTGCCTCGCCCATTATCAACAACGGAAGGCTTTGGCTTGCTGGATTCACCTTGCTCTTGAATCCGTAGTGGCGCTTGTGGTGCTTGTTTCCTAGCATGGTTAGGGGTATACAATGGATTTGAAAAAGATTTAAATGGAGTAGTATTACCTCGAGTAGAAACTTTTCTACGTTGTTGTCGCTCAATTTTCATCGCCATATGCACCATGTCATCCAATTCGACATAATGCTGCAATTCAACAACGTTAGCAATTTCAGAATTCAAACCTGCCATATACCGAGCCATAGTTGCCTCACGATCCTCAACTATGTTCGCACGCATCATGGACATCTCCATATCCTTGAAATAGTCCTTGACACTCCTATTGCCCTGTTTCAAAGTTTGTAATTTCTGAAATAAATCATGATGATAATGAGAAGGAACAAACCGTTTCCACATGATACGCTTCATTTGTCCCATGTTCTCACTGGTCCTTCACCCGTACGTCGTCGACTAATCATTAATTGATCCCACCATAACAGTGCATAGTCAACAAATTCCACAGTTGCTAGTCGAACTTTCTTTTGTTCTGACTAATTGTAACACTCGAAAACATGTTCAACCTTGCTTTCCCATGTTAGATAAGCATCTGGATCTGAACGTCCCTGAAAAGGAGGTATAACAACTTTTATGTTAGAAATATTATCATCAACTTGCTGATCACGTCTAGGGGTAGGTCTCGGGGATTGATTGACTTCATTTTCATTGATTTCATCATGGGCAGAATTGGAACCTCCATCAATTCTATCCATTCGGGACTGTAATGGCTCTAAAGCACCAGCCACTACTCTTTGCATCATTCTCTCCAAGGCTTGCATTTGCAAGTCTGGTGGTTGTCTTTCATTAGAATGATCACCAGAACCTGTCATTTTTCTTCTTCAAACAACAAAAACAAATAAAAACAGACAAACAGATTAAAGGTTAGTGTAAAAGAAAATGGACCTCACAAATCACACAACAAAATCCTCATTGATCGCTCCAAGGAATTTGCACTCAAGAAAAGAGAAAATAACACTCAACACTCGTGTTTCACTCGGGAGAATACTTAAATGGCTCTTTTTGTCTCCCCTTCTGATCTCACACACTCAGTTTGCCTTTTCCCTCAATCTCTCGTACTCAGTTCTTTAAAGGAACTAATTCCGACGTTCAGATTCTGTAAATGTATCAAATTGCAAGAAAGAACAACGGGTGAAAGGAAATAATGCTAGAAAAAGAAATAAGGGAGAAATAAGGGTCAGAAATTGAAGAAACAAAGAACAAAAGTTAAGAATTAGGGGCTGAAAAGGGAAAACAAATGAAATGTAACAAAGGATGCTAAAAGAACGAGAAATTAGCAACTTAAGCAGTAGAAATGCTTACCACCATCCTATTTCCGGAACAAACAAGAAAAGTTGATTTCAGGTGATTACAAAGCATTTCAAGGTAAGATAAACACATCCTTCAACATGTTAAACATATCAGCACTGTTGCTTTCCATTCTACACAATTCGGTACTGTTTTTTTTTGAAATTTCGATTTTTTTTTTTGAATTTCGAAATGTTAACTTTTGGAAGGTCAAATGTTGACTTTGATTACTGGATTTTCCAGAAATAAAATTCGAAACGTTTTTTTGATATTTGCTTTTTGTTTTGTTTTGTGGTGTTTTTTTGGGTGCAGAACGTGCTAAATCCAACCTAAGCTCTGATTACCATATGATACGGGGCTGGTTGTGAAGAAACAACATTCCTTGTTCATTCACGGATCTAGGATTGTAGCAAGTATTTCTCTGCAGCAAAAACAAACAGGGTGTTGTGTTAGGATGTTAAAAAGACTTAAAAGAAAAAGAAAAAAATCAGAATTGAGGGAGAAAGAAGTTGCTGGAAATTTATTTGGATAGATTTGAAGGTTGAAGATGAAGTTCTTCAAGCATTCATCAATGGCAGCAACGTTCTTGAAGTTTGAACAAACTCCAAGGAAGAACCCGAACAATCTACTGAATGGACCCGAACCTTATCTTGAATCTGATCGTAAACGGACTTGGACCCTTCAATTATCGAACAATTGAGAACCCGAAGTATCAAGTAACTTGACAACAATTCAGAATTGATAGTCAAGGAAAAGTTCTAAAACGAACCAGATTTGAGAGAAAATCTCACAAAAGAATTTATTCATCAAAAGGTCTAACCTTGTCTTTACAAAAATATGGAAATATATAAGAATAAAGGAGAAGTTGGCCAAATTTGAATTTGTGGCCTTAATTCAATCGAAAATTAAAATTTAAATGCTCAAATAACTACTCCTAGGCTCTATTCATATCAGCCACATGTTTGGGCTCATAAAACACATTAAACATGTGTTAATTGTTTGTTTTTGCTGCGGAGAAATACTTGCTACAATCCTAGATCCGTGAATGAACGAGGAATGTTGTTTCTTCACAACCAGCCCCGTATCATATGGTGAAAGGGAAATAGTATCTTAAAGATACTCAAGGAAGAAACTAGGTTATAGAAAACCTAATCCCGAATCTTATATCGATCTTTAAGGGGTGGTGATAAACGGACTTTGACCCTTTTCGTATATTAAACTAAAAGAACCCGAAGTATCAAGATGGATAGAAAAGGGTTGACGCCACAAGTACAAAAGTACTTGATAAGTCGATAAAGTTCTAAGAAGAACTAAACGAGAGAAAAATCTCACAAGTAATTTTATATAATCTGAATGGTGTGTTTACAAAATGAAATCCAAGTCCTATTTATAGTTTTCTAAGGGGTTTGGCCGAAATGGCCTTTAACTATTCGGATAACCATTCAATTGAATGGTGTCTCCCTCCAAAACTATTCGAAAAGATGTAACTTCTCGGTCCAGCCTGCACTGTCTTTAGTAATTTGGCCATATCTCGAGCTACCGATATCGGATTGATGCGATTCAACATGCGTTGGAAAGATAAGAGATAGGGGAACAACTTTCATGAAGACACCGAAACCCAGTTCGGCTTGTATCCTGCTCGAAAATGGCAAACAAGTGGACCATTACGAACCTGTCCAATGAAAAGTGCTATCTCTTTGTTTTGGCGCCCACTTCCTTTCCCTCCATGATCTTGGCGCCCAATGTGGATAATGGACAGACATGATGCTTGATGAAGGGTAGGTGACCTTCGGGTGTTGAGCTGGGAGTGATAGCTAGAGTTGAGGTGAGCTAATCGAGCTGGGAGTGAGCTGGATTGAACTGAGCTATCTAGCTGAAAGACTTAGCTAAAGTTTGAAGCTGAAATAAGCTAATCCGAGCTGCCTTTAGCAAAGTGAGCTGGTCCATTATCTTCCTTATAGTCTCTTCTAGTGTGAGGAGTGTTTTGGAGCTAATCCGAATCTCCTAAGGCCTCGTTTTGAATTATGCTTCATTTGAGCTCGTATGGGACGTGTGAGCTGACATGGAGCTATCCTTTAGTCCTTTAAGTACTGTAGGAGTGTTCCATGCATTTCCAAGCTATTCTGAAGTTGGCTCCTTGTGTTTCTAGCATTGCCTTCCGTTTAGCTTCTTTTGAGCTGACGGAGCTGACACCGAGCTAATTCTTACTCCTTGAGCTGTAGGTAAGTCCTATGAAGAAAACATAATAATGGAAATAATGAGAATACTTAAAATAACTTAATATAAATTTAGATCTAAGCTGAAACTTAATAATGTGGTCATATTGACTATTCATGTTTATAGCTTAATTAATATAACTCTTAAGTAGTTTACTATAAAGTATATAAAAATAATAAATACTAAGATCGGTAAGATAACTCCCCTTTGATCCCATGCGTGAAATGAAGCATGAAAGCATGAGATAAATGAGCAGAAATGTGCACACATCATTCCCCCTTCTTTTAGGCGATTTGTCCTCAAATCGAAAAGATTTTCCAATGAATAATTCCTTGATGCAGGGGCGGTCAGTTGCTTCAATGATGGAACAAGTTGATTAAACTTTTGTTTGAAGTGGAGGCCTCTAAAAGGGTCAATTTCAAAGAGATCTTCCAAATATCCTTTTTCGAGATAGTCATTCATAACATGTTCTCTTTGGATCCTTCTCTCGTACCTTTTGGAATCTTCGTACCCCTTGGTGTAGAGACTTGTCTTTTGGATATGTCGTTCTAAAGCATCACAACTGTTGGTGTATAGATATTTCCTTTGGCTCGAAATATCATGTTGTTTGGAAAAGATATGTAACTCTTCATCTCCGCTCTTCGAATCATCATAGTGGTTGCTAAAGAGTCGTAACTGTTGAGCTCTCTTGGAATAGAAGATTTTGATGCACCAATCATCTTTAGAATGACAAAAGAACTTGCCATCGTAGTTTGATAGGATAACACCAACTATGTGAATCAATTTGCAGTGAAAGAAATCATAGTTAGAGAATGAATAACTATTAACAAAATGAATGAAAATAGCAAACCAGGGTGGATGTTTAATGGGTGTTGGTTGTTGAGTTTTCTTTAAGATCGACAATGCAATTGGAACATCTCTTGGGGTCTTCCTTTTGTCATCCTGTAAAAATGGAAATTCAAAAATAGGAAGAAAAGAATTGTTAGATAAAATCTGTTTTTCTTCTTCACACTCTTCCTTTTCAATTCGCGCATTTTCAACTCCAACATACTCTTCCTTTACAATTTCATTTTTAGTCTCTTCATTTTCAACTCCAACTATTTTCATTTTCAACTCCGGTGGTTTCTTTTTCTTTAAAATGCTCTTCTTCCATCGCACCTTCTTTGACTTCCTCTTTTCCCTTTTTGTTTTCATTCCATGCTGCAATTCGCTTAGACAATTGTTCCTGGTCACGATGTACTTGACTTGGGCTCAAAGGTGTTAGGATGATCTATCTTCCTTCAAACATAAACGAGAACTGATTGGTGTAACCGTCATGAACTGCTCTCTTGTCGTATTGCCACGGTCTCCCTAGAAGAATATGACTTGCACTCATAGGTAGTATGTCACACAAGACTTCATCTGTGTATCTTCCAATGGAAAATGGAATTTTCACTTGCTTGTTGACTTCTAATTTTCCTCCATCATGCAACCATTGTGGTTTATATGGATTTGGATGTTCGGTGGTTTCAAGACCGAGTTATTCCACCATCAAAGTGCTTGCTACGTTTGTACAACTTCCTCCATCAATTATTAAAGAGCAAATCTTGTTGTTCACATGGCATCTAGTGTAGAAAATGTTCTCCCTTTGTTGGTCTTCTTCATTCATCGCTTTTAATCTTAATGTTCTTTTCACAACGAGAACTTGTCCTAATGTGGAAGAAAAATCACAAGATTCTAGTGACATGGTTAGAATAATGAAAATAAAATTCTTACCCAATATGTTTCCCAACAAAGCCTCACTAATTCACTCCAAGGAAAATTACCCTCTTATGTTCTCTCCGTGTTTGCACTCTAGGACTTAATGGCTTTTAATGTTCTCTTCTGATCTTACAACTCTCTTGCCTTTTTCCACTCTTTTCTCTCGTGTATAGTTCTTAGAAGAACTTACTCAAGACTTAGGCAAGTAAAATGTACTTGTGCGTCGCTGAAATTGTTATTTTAAAAGAAGAAGAAAGGAAATAGGATGAAAAGAAAGGTTTAGAATGAAAAAAATGAAAACGGGGTTACTTACTTGACAAGAAAACTTACAACCTTCCTTCACCAACAATCAAAGTCTTGAAGATGAAATGGCTTCTCGGATTGATGTTGAAGATGATGTTGCAATGCTTTCTCACCCTTGATCTTGTACTTTTGAATCTGATTTTTTTTTCTCTTTTTTTTTGAAACTAACTTTTCTCGTTCCTTTTTTTTGAACTACCTTTTCTCTTTTCTTTCTTTTTTTTTTTTTGCTCAAAAATTGAAAATGACAAAGTTTAGTCACTTACAACTGCTTGAACGAGCTTTTTGTTGCACTTTGCTTCTTCCAACAAAGCTCTGATTACCATATGATATGTGCCGATCTTGCTGTTGATGTTGAACGGTACACTTTGATTGTAGGACCTAGGAAGGAAGCAAGTCTCTCGCAAGAAGTGGCTGCAAAATAAAGAATTAAGGATAAAGGATGAAAGGAATAGGTGAAATGAATGAAAGGAATAGTTTAGGGACTGATATGGAAGCGGAGGATGTGTGGTGTTGATAAGGGTGAATGGATGTTTAGGACATTTTGTGGGGATGACAAAGGATTGAGAATGATGAATGGAATGAGAGGATATGTAAGGAATGGTGATATGGTGAAAGGGAAATAGTATCTTAAAGATACTCAAGGAAGAAACTAGGTTATAGAAAACCTAATCCCGAATCTTATATCGATCTTTAAGGGGTGGTGATAAACGGACTTTGACCCTTTTAGTATATTAAACTAAAAGAACCCGAAGTATCAAGATGGATAGAAAAGGGTTGACGCCACAAGTACAAAAGTACTTGATAAGTCGATAAAGTTCTAAGAAGAACTAAACGAAAGAAAAATCTCACAAGTAATTTTATATAATCTGAATGGTGTGTTTACAAAATGAAATCCAAGTCCTATTTATAGTTTTCTAAGGGGTTTGGCCGAAATGGCCTTTAACTATTCGGATAACCATTCATTTGAATGGTGTCTCCCTCCAAAACTATTCGAAAAGATGTAACTTCTCGGTCCAGCCTGCACTGTCTTTAGTAATTTGGCCATATCTCGAGTTACCGATATCGGATTGATGCGATTCAACATGCGTTGGAAAGATAAGAGATAGGGGAACAACTACCATGAAGACACCGAAACCCAGTTCGGCTTGTATCCTGCTCGAAAATGGCAAACAAGTGGACCATTACGAACCTGTCCAATGAAAAGTGCTATCTCTTTGTTTTGGCGCCCACTTCCTTTCCCTCCATGATCCTGGCGCCCAATGTGGATAATGGACAGACATGATGCTTGATGAAGGGTAGGTGACCTTCGGGTGTTGAGCTGGGAGTGATAGCTAGAGTTGAGGTGAGCTAATCGAGCTGGGAGTGAGCTGGATTGAACTGAGCTATCTAGCTGAAAGACTTAGCTAAAGTTTGAAGCTGAAATAAGCTAATCCGAGCTGCCTTTAGCAAAGTGAGCTGGTCCATTAGCTTCCTTATAGTCTCTTCTAGTGTGAGGAGTGTTTTGGAGCTAATCCGAATCTCCTAAGGCCTCGTTTTGAATTATGCTTCGTTTGAGCTCGTATGGGACTTGTGAGCTGACATGGAGCTATCCTTTAAGTACTGTAGGAGTGTTCCATGCATTTCCAAGCTATTCTGAAGTTGGCTCCTTGTGTTTCTAGCATTGCCTTCCGTTTAGCTTCTTTTGAGCTGACGGAGCTGACACCGAGCTAATTCTTACTCCTTGAGCTGTAGGTAAGTCCTATGAAGAAAACATAATAATGGAAATAATGAGAATACTTAAAATAACTTAATATAAATTTAGATCTAAGCTGAAACTTAATAATGTGGTCATATTGACTATTCATGTTTATAGCTTAATTAATATAACTCTTAAGTAGTTTACTATAAAGTATATAAAAGTAATAAATACTAAGATCGGTAAGATAACTCCCCTTTGATCCCATGCGTGAAATGAAGCATGAAAGCATGAGATAAATGAGCAGAAATGTGCACACATCATTCCCCCTTCTTTTAGGCGATTTGTCCTCAAATCGAAAAGATTTTCCAATGAATAATTCCTTGATGCAGGGGCGGTCAGTTGCTTCAATGATGGAACAAGTTGATTAAACTTTTGTTTGAAGTGGAGGCCTCTAAAAGGGTCAATTTCAAAGAGATCTTCCAAATATCCTTTTTCGAGATAGTCATTCATAACATGTTCTCTTTGGATCCTTCTCTCGTACCTTTTGGAATCTTCGTACCCCTTGGTGTAGAGACTTGTCTTTTGGATATGTCGTTCTAAAGCATCACAACTGTTGGTGTATAGATATTTCCTTTGGCTCGAAATATCATGTTGTTTGGAAAAGATATGTAACTCTTCATCTCCACTCTTCGAATCATCATAGTGGTTGCTAAAGAGTCGTAACTGTTGAGCTCTCTTGGAATAGAAGATTTTGATGCACCAATCATCTTTAGAATGACAAAAGAACTTGCCATCGTAGTTTGATAGGATAACACCAACTATGTGAATCAATTTGCAGTGAAAGAAATCATAGTTAGAGAATGAATAACTATTAACAAAATGAATGAAAATAGCAAACCAGGGTGGATGTTTAATGGGTGTTGGTTGTTGAGTTTTCTTTAAGATCGACAATGCAATTGGAACATCTCTTGGGGTCTTCCTTTTGTCATCCTGTAAAAATGGAAATTCAAAAATAGGAAGAAAAGAATTGTTAGATAAAACCTGTTTTTCTTCTTCACACTCTTCCTTTTCAATTCGCGCATTTTCAACTCCAACAAACTCTTCCTTTACAATTTCATTTTTAGTCTCTTCATTTTCAACTCCAACTATTTTCATTTCCTCATTTTCATTTTCAACTCCGGTGGTTTCTTTTTCTTTAAAATGCTCTTCTTCCATCGCACCTTCTTTGACTTCCTCTTTTCCCTTTTTGTTTTCATTCCATGCTGCAATTCGCTTAGACAATTGTTCCTGGTCACGATGTACTTGACTTGGGCTCAAAGGTGTTAGGATGATCTTTCTTCCTTCAAACATAAACGAGAACTGATTGGTGTAACCGTCATGAACTGCTCTCTTGTCGTATTGCCACGGTCTCCCTAGAAGAATATGACTTGCACTCATAGGTAGTATGTCACACAAGACTTCATCTGTGTATCTTCCAATGGAAAATGGAATTTTCACTTGCTTGTTGACTTCTAATTTTCCTCCATCATGCAACCATTGTGGTTTATATGGATTTGGATGTTCGGTGGTTTCAAGACCGAGTTATTCCACCATCAAAGTGCTTGCTACGTTTGTACAACTTCCTCCATCAATTATTAAAGAGCAAATCTTGTTGTTCACATGGCATCTAGTGTAGAAAATGTTCTCCCTTTGTTGGTCTTCTTCATTCATCGCTTTTAATCTTAATGTTCTTTTCACAACGAGAACTTGTCCTAATGTGGAAGAAAAATCACAAGATTCTAGTGACATGGTTAGAATAATGAAAATAAAATTCTTACCCAATATGTTTCCCAACAAAGCCTCACTAATTCACTCCAAGGAAAATTACCCTCTTATGTTCTCTCCGTGTTTGCACTCTAGGACTTAATGGCTTTTAATGTTCTCTTCTGATCTTACAACTCTCTTGCCTTTTTCCACTCTTTTCTCTCGTGTATAGTTCTTAGAAGAACTTACTCAAGACTTAGGCAAGTAAAATGTACTTGTGCGTCGCTGAAATTGTTATTTTAAAAGAAGAAGAAAGGAAATAGGATGAAAAGAAAGGTTTAGAATGAAAAAAATGAAAACGGGGTTACTTACTTGACAAGAAAACTTACAACCTTCCTTCACCAACAATCAAAGTCTTGAAGATGAAATGGCTTCTCGGATTGATGTTGAAGATGATGTTGCAATGCTTTCTCACCCTTGATCTTGTACTTTTGAATCTGATTTTTTTTTCTCTTTTTTTTTGAAACTAACTTTTCTCGTTCCTTTTTTTTGAACTACCTTTTCTCTTTTCTTTCTTTTTTTTTTTTTGCTCAAAAATTGAAAATGACAAAGTTTAGTCACTTACAACTGCTTGAACGAGCTTTTTGTTGCACTTTGCTTCTTCCAACAAAGCTCTGATTACCATATGATATGTGCCGATCTTGCTGATGATGTTGAACGGTACACTTTGATTGTAGGACCTAGGAAGGAAGCAAGTCTCTCGCAAGAAGTGGCTGCAAAATAAAGAATTAAGGATAAAGGATGAAAGGAATAGGTGAAATGAATGAAAGGAATAGTTTAGGGACTGATATGGAAGCGGAGGATGTGTGGTGTTGATAAGGGTGAATGGATGTTTAGGACATTTTGTGGGGATGACAAAGGATTGAGAATGATGAATGGAATGAGAGGATATGTAAGGAATGGTGATATGGTGAAAGGGAAATAGTATCTTAAAGATACTCAAGGAAGAAACTAGGTTATAGAAAACCTAATCCCGAATCTTATATCGATCTTTAAGGGGTGGTGATAAACGGACTTTGACCCTTTTAGTATATTAAACTAAAAGAACCCGAAGTATCAAGATGGATAGAAAAGGGTTGACGCCACAAGTACAAAAGTACTTGATAAGTCGATAAAGTTCTAAGAAGAACTAAACGAGAGAAAAATCTCACAAGTAATTTTATATAATCTGAATGGTGTGTTTACAAAATGAAATCCAAGTCCTATTTATAGTTTTCTAAGGGGTTTGGCCGAAATGGCCTTTAACTATTCGGATAACCATTCATTTGAATGGTGTCTCCCTCCAAAACTATTCGAAAAGATGTAACTTCTCGGTCCAGCCTGCACTGTCTTTAGTAATTTGGCCATATCTCGAGTTACCGATATCGGATTGATGCGATTCAACATGCGTTGGAAAGATAAGAGATAGGGGAACAACTACCATGAAGACACCGAAACCCAGTTCGGCTTGTATCCTGCTCGAAAATGGCAAACAAGTGGACCATTACGAACCTGTCCAATGAAAAGTGCTATCTCTTTGTTTTGGCGCCCACTTCCTTTCCCTCCATGATCCTGGCGCCCAATGTGGATAATGGACAGACATGATGCTTGATGAAGGGTAGGTGACCTTCGGGTGTTGAGCTGGGAGTGATAGCTAGAGTTGAGGTGAGCTAATCGAGCTGGGAGTGAGCTGGATTGAACTGAGCTATCTAGCTGAAAGACTTAGCTAAAGTTTGAAGCTGAAATAAGCTAATCCGAGCTGCCTTTAGCAAAGTGAGCTGGTCCATTAGCTTCCTTATAGTCTCTTCTAGTGTGAGGAGTGTTTTGGAGCTAATCCGAATCTCCTAAGGCCTCGTTTTGAATTATGCTTCGTTTGAGCTCGTATGGGACTTGTGAGCTGACATGGAGCTATCCTTTAAGTACTGTAGGAGTGTTCCATGCATTTCCAAGCTATTCTGAAGTTGGCTCCTTGTGTTTCTAGCATTGCCTTCCGTTTAGCTTCTTTTGAGCTGACGGAGCTGACACCGAGCTAATTCTTACTCCTTGAGCTGTAGGTAAGTCCTATGAAGAAAACATAATAATGGAAATAATGAGAATACTTAAAATAACTTAATATAAATTTAGATCTAAGCTGAAACTTAATAATGTGGTCATATTGACTATTCATGTTTATAGCTTAATTAATATAACTCTTAAGTAGTTTACTATAAAGTATATAAAAGTAATAAATACTAAGATCGGTAAGATAACTCCCCTTTGATCCCATGCGTGAAATGAAGCATGAAAGCATGAGATAAATGAGCAGAAATGTGCACACATCATTCCCCCTTCTTTTAGGCGATTTGTCCTCAAATCGAAAAGATTTTCCAATGAATAATTCCTTGATGCAGGGGCGGTCAGTTGCTTCAATGATGGAACAAGTTGATTAAACTTTTGTTTGAAGTGGAGGCCTCTAAAAGGGTCAATTTCAAAGAGATCTTCCAAATATCCTTTTTCGAGATAGTCATTCATAACATGTTCTCTTTGGATCCTTCTCTCGTACCTTTTGGAATCTTCGTACCCCTTGGTGTAGAGACTTGTCTTTTGGATATGTCGTTCTAAAGCATCACAACTGTTGGTGTATAGATATTTCCTTTGGCTCGAAATATCATGTTGTTTGGAAAAGATATGTAACTCTTCATCTCCGCTCTTCGAATCATCATAGTGGTTGCTAAAGAGTCGTAACTGTTGAGCTCTCTTGGAATAGAAGATTTTGATGCACCAATCATCTTTAGAATGACAAAAGAACTTGCCATCGTAGTTTGATAGGATAACACCAACTATGTGAATCAATTTGCAGTGAAAGAAATCATAGTTAGAGAATGAATAACTATTAACAAAATGAATGAAAATAGCAAACCAGGGTGGATGTTTAATGGGTGTTGGTTGTTGAGTTTTCTTTAAGATCGACAATGCAATTGGAACATCTCTTGGGGTCTTCCTTTTGTCATCCTGTAAAAATGGAAATTCAAAAATAGGAAGAAAAGAATTGTTAGATAAAATCTGTTTTTCTTCTTCACACTCTTCCTTTTCAATTCGCGCATTTTCAACTCCAACATACTCTTCCTTTACAATTTCATTTTTAGTCTCTTCATTTTCAACTCCAACTATTTTCATTTTCAACTCCGGTGGTTTCTTTTTCTTTAAAATGCTCTTCTTCCATCGCACCTTCTTTGACTTCCTCTTTTCCCTTTTTGTTTTCATTCCATGCTGCAATTCGCTTAGACAATTGTTCCTGGTCACGATGTACTTGACTTGGGCTCAAAGGTGTTAGGATGATCTATCTTCCTTCAAACATAAACGAGAACTGATTGGTGTAACCGTCATGAACTGCTCTCTTGTCGTATTGCCACGGTCTCCCTAGAAGAATATGACTTGCACTCATAGGTAGTATGTCACACAAGACTTCATCTGTGTATCTTCCAATGGAAAATGGAATTTTCACTTGCTTGTTGACTTCTAATTTTCCTCCATCATGCAACCATTGTGGTTTATATGGATTTGGATGTTCGGTGGTTTCAAGACCGAGTTATTCCACCATCAAAGTGCTTGCTACGTTTGTACAACTTCCTCCATCAATTATTAAAGAGCAAATCTTGTTGTTCACATGGCATCTAGTGTAGAAAATGTTCTCCCTTTGTTGGTCTTCTTCATTCATCGCTTTTAATCTTAATGTTCTTTTCACAACGAGAACTTGTCCTAATGTGGAAGAAAAATCACAAGATTCTAGTGACATGGTTAGAATAATGAAAATAAAATTCTTACCCAATATGTTTCCCAACAAAGCCTCACTAATTCACTCCAAGGAAAATTACCCTCTTATGTTCTCTCCGTGTTTGCACTCTAGGACTTAATGGCTTTTAATGTTCTCTTCTGATCTTACAACTCTCTTGCCTTTTTCCACTCTTTTCTCTCGTGTATAGTTCTTAGAAGAACTTACTCAAGACTTAGGCAAGTAAAATGTACTTGTGCGTCGCTGAAATTGTTATTTTAAAAGAAGAAGAAAGGAAATAGGATGAAAAGAAAGGTTTAGAATGAAAAAAATGAAAACGGGGTTACTTACTTGACAAGAAAACTTACAACCTTCCTTCACCAACAATCAAAGTCTTGAAGATGAAATGGCTTCTCGGATTGATGTTGAAGATGATGTTGCAATGCTTTCTCACCCTTGATCTTGTACTTTTGAATCTGATTTTTTTTTCTCTTTTTTTTTGAAACTAACTTTTCTCGTTCCTTTTTTTTGAACTACCTTTTCTCTTTTCTTTCTTTTTTTTTTTTTGCTCAAAAATTGAAAATGACAAAGTTTAGTCACTTACAACTGCTTGAACGAGCTTTTTGTTGCACTTTGCTTCTTCCAACAAAGCTCTGATTACCATATGATATGTGCCGATCTTGCTGATGATGTTGAACGGTACACTTTGATTGTAGGACCTAGGAAGGAAGCAAGTCTCTCGCAAGAAGTGGCTGCAAAATAAAGAATTAAGGATAAAGGATGAAAGGAATAGGTGAAATGAATGAAAGGAATAGTTTAGTGTGACACCCCCACCCCGGGCCGGTAGGAAAGGGGCGTCACCGATCCACGATCACTCCGATAACCCGGCCCGGGCAAAGGTTTACCAACTTAACTTAACTTGAAAGTACCGATTTTAGGGGTAATTTAAAACTTTTTCCTATTACTAGGCCTTTAATCCACTTAGCAACTTATATTCATTACTAAACATTTCTGAAGCCTATTGTTCATTCAATAGTTCTATAATTCATTTATCCATTCCATATAACAATATTAATAGTTCGTTCCATTCCATTCCATAACATGCAATCCATTACCAATATACATACATATTAAACGTATCAAATGTAACATCATTCTTAAGTTACACAAGTTTAAGCCCGAAGCTACCAAAATGATTTACTATATACAAACCGTCTAAGTAATCAAAATGCATGGTCTAACTAAACAAGACTAGCCACCACTAGGAGATACAAAAAGATCATACTTGGCTTGTGCTGCTGCTGATCCGAACGATGGAAATCCGAGACCGAGCTATTAATCGATCAACCTGAAATGTTTGGGAAGAGCGAAGGGACCGGGGGTAAGTACATAAGGTACTTAGTGAGGTAACAGAAAATCAAAACAATCCAAGACAATCCAAACATATATCATATGCCATGACATACCAAATTCAAGTACACATATTAATTCAATGTATAACAATTCAATTCAAGGTTCAACATGAGACAATCCGATTACACGTATCAATTTAATGTTCACTATATGACAATCCAAATACATGTAACAATCCAATGTTCAATATATGACAATCCAAATGCATGTAACAATCCAATGTTCAATATATGACAATCCGATAAATAATACGCCAATGTCAAATGCGTTTTCATAACAAGTAATCATGCTTGCATTTAACTAACAATTATAGTGCATTTAAATTCAAGTTAATTAAATCATTACAACCACCTTGGTATTTAGCTAGAAGATAATCGAATCTCCAACCAACTGTCGCCACAATATGCACCTATAGTGCTGGTCAAACCCTCCTACTGTCGCCAATGACCAAAAACGTACCCTCCGTCTGTCGCCAATAAGGGCCAATTGCCCCGGACCGAAGTCCTACCCGATACAATGAGCTCTAGATTCTAAGGCATGCCCTCCTATCTATCCAACTAGGTACCAAGGTTGTCGATTACCAATTTAAGCATATCAATCCAATATTCAATATCATTTCAATAACACGGTCCTCATAGACCAAGCCTCTTAGGCCAATGTGCCTAGGCTCATAAGAATTCATTTCATGTCATTTCATATACATTGCATTAAACATGCCAAGCACATTTAAAATCAGAACTTTAATTGCATGAACAAATGCATGTACACGTACCTTGCATCCCAAGCTTAAGCATGCCATTCATACCTCGGCATATTCAATGCATGAGTATGAACAAACCAAAACAATACTTAACAAGCAATTCATATTCAATCAACATGCTAACAAATAACATGGCAACAAGCAAGTTTTCATAGCATTTCACTCTCCCCTTAAAGATTAGCCAAGTTTATATTAAGTCATGTTTCATACCGGTTTAATCATAAACAAACAAAAATCAGAATTGGGTTAGGACCTAGTCCCAACCCCAAAGAAGGTCACACTCACAAACAATCCAAGCAAAACTCCTAAGGATTGTGGATGATTGGCCCCTTGCTCCTTCTTTTGGCAAGCTCTTGCCTCAGCTCTTCCTCACTATCCAATTCTTTAGAAGCCTCTAAAAACACACGAAAGCATATACACATCATCAAAATACATTCGAACTATACATATCATAATTAACAACTCTAAAACCACCAAAACAGTAAGGTTATACTCCTGGACAGATTGTACAATGTTCACTAAACTATTTTTATCTCTTGATCCACATGTCCAAAAATTGCCCACTTTACCTCGTTGGAAAGCTAACGAAATCATCTTTTGAACCATATAAAGCTTGCATTTTTCCTACGAACCAATCGATACCAGTTTTCAATTTAAGGACACAGTGGTGCTGTTTCGGGACAGTCTGGACCAATCTTTTTGTTTCTCTTATATCTCCTAATTTACAAGGGCAAACGAGGTGAGGTTTTTTTCTAATTAAAGTAGACTCATCCAAGTTATAGACTGTTCAATCCCAGCTCCAAATTCCTTGTACGTTATTCTAGGGAATTTTTTGAAGTTACTGTCCAGAACAGGCCTATACTGGACAGATTTCACCTACATCACTTATAGCTCAAAATTCATCAACCTTATCACCAATTCAACTCATCCAATACTTGTAAACTTTAGTAAGCTCAATTTCAAGCACATTTTGCCTATACCAACATTTTTAATTTTGCATTTAAAAAGAGTTTTCAGCTCAATCCATGAAGCTACTAAAATATCACTTAGAAGCTAGTCCAAAACACTTTACCAATTCCAACACTTCCTTTCCTTCATCTTTTCAACCAAAACACCTATAATTTAATTTCCACACTCTTAAAACATTATCCTATGAATTACATACTGAATTTCCAGATTCAACAAAAATAATTAAGTCCACTGATTTTTCAATTCTTACAAAACAGTCCCAAAAATCACATTTATCACTTAATTCACTACCAAACTTTCTCATGCTTCATTTTACTTCAAATCAGTCCATATAAGACCATTTTCAGCATCCTAACATCAAAATCCTTTATACATTTATCCACAAAACAGTCCCTACAACTTTCCAAATCCATGCAACTTAGTCCTTAAGCTCAAAAATTCAACAAATGTAACAACATGAATTTCCAGCAACATGCATTTAACTTCTAACTTAAAAATAAGTTAACTAAGAACATAATATTGAATTTCCAGCCATGGATTTCAAGTTAACAACCTTCAACTTCATTTTTAATTGAGTTTAGAAGAAGAAAAACATCTTACCTTGCTTATTTGACCTCCCTAATCAAAAATCTTGCTTCAAACCTTCAAAATCTCCCTTAAATCATCACATGCAAGGCAAGCAAAATTTTCCTCTCTATCAAGCTCCCATGGCCGGCCAAGAGAAGAAAATGGGGTGAAGAGGATGACAATTTTGACTTTTCTCTCTCCCACATGTCATATAATCATTTTTCTCCCCTTTTCTTATTTTTTTTAATTCAACAAATTTTTTTGGTTGGGGAACAAGGTGGTGGCCGGCCAAGAGAGGTCTTGCCAAGTGTGCAAGGCCTCCAACTCTTTAAAATTTACATGCAATCTTCCCTATTTTGAATTTTCATTTTTTTGGTCCTTTTTCAAATTGGTCTCTAATTTTCAAATTTATTCAATTTAGTCACTAAAATTAAAATTTTATTAAACTCTAATTAATTTATTTAGTCCTTAACTTCTAGGCTATGTTTAGGATATTACAATTCTCCCCCCCTTAAAGAAAATTCGTCCTCGAATTTATACCTGGAGGAAAAAGGTGTGGGTATTGCTCTCGCATAGTCGCTTCCGGTTCCCACGTAGCTTCCTCTACCTTGTGGTTTCTCCAAAGAACCTTCACGAGAGGAACAGACTTGTTTCGAAGCTTTCTGATTTCTCGATCAAGAATCTGAACTGGTTCCTCTACGTAAGATAAGTCCGGATTCAATTCCACATCCTCAGGTTCAAGAACATGTGAGGGATCCGATCTATACTTTCTGAGCATTGAAACATGGAAGACATTGTGAATCCTGTCAAATTCAGTAGGGAGCGCTAATCGGTAAGCCACGGGACCAATCCTCTCAATAACCTCGAAAGGCCCGATGAAACGAGGGCTAAGCTTGCCTCTCTTCCCGAACCGAAAGATCTTCTTCCATGGTGATACTTTCAAAAAGACTTTGTCTCCCACACTATGCTGAACATCCCTCCTTTTGAGATCCGCATAAGATTTTTGCCTATCAAAGGCCTGTTTCAATCTTGCATGAATAATCTTGACTTGCTCTTCAGTTTCCCGAAGCAACTGAGGCCCTAAAACTTTGCTTTCACCCAACTCGGACCAACATAAAGGAGTTCTGCACCTCCTACCATATAAAGCTTCAAACGGGGCCATTTGAATGGAAGCCTGATAGCTATTGTTATACGCGAACTCCACAAGAGGTAGGGATTTCTCCCAGTTCTTTCCGAAGTCTACAATACAAGCTCGCAACATATCCTCAAGGACCTGAATAACTCTCTCAGATTGTCCATCAGTCTGAGGATGGAAAGCTGTACTCAAACGTACTCTAGTTTCCAAAGCTTCCTGTAATGATCTCCAGAACCGAGAGGTGAACTTAGAGTCTCGATCAGAGATGATAGAAGTGGGAATTCCATGCAGACGTACCACTTCACGAATATACAAATCGGCCAAGATATCTGAACTCATGTTTACTCTGATCGGGATGAAGTGAGCTGACTTAGTGAATCTGTCCACAATCACCCATATGGCATCATTCTTTCTCGGAGTTAACGGAAGACCCGTCACAAAGTCCATTGTGATCTTTTCCCATTTCCACTGAGGGATTTCGATTGGCTGAAGCAACCCAGCAGGGACTTGATGCTCAGCCTTGATTCTCTGACATGTCAAACATTTAGACACGAAGTCTGTGATGGCTGACTTCATGCCCGGCCACCAATACAATGGTTTCAAATCTTTGTACATCTTTACCGATCCAGGGTGAACCGATAAAGAACTCTGGTGGGCTTCTTGGAGTATTTCCCTTTTCAATTCTTCGTCATTAGGGACACAAACCCTGTCTTTGAAATACAGAATACCATTATCATGAATAGAGAAGTCCTGATTGGCCTTTGAATCAAGCTTTGACATGGTAGCCTGAAGTTCAGAATCAGTTTGCTGGAGGTCTTTTATCCGAGCAATCAAAGTAGATTGAACATGAAGTTCTGACAAGAATCCTCACCTTCGATACACTCGAAGATGGGCATTAATAGCATTAGGAGCCAGAGTTGGTTTACGACTAAGAGCATCCGCAACCACATTGGCCTTGCCGGGATGATAGTCAATAACAAGATCATAATCTTTTAATAGCTCCATCCATCTTCTTTGTCTTAAGTTAAGATCTTTCTGAGTCAGAAGATACTTGAGGCTTTTGTGATCGGTGAACAAATAACACCTTTCACCATACAAATAATGCCTCCAGATTTTGAGTGCAAAAACAATCGCAGCTAGCTCAAGGTCATGAGTGGGATAATTAAGTTCATGGGGTTTCAACTGTCGTGAGGCATATGCCACCACTTTCCCCTCTTGCATTAAGACACATCCTAATCCCAACTGCGATGCATCACTATACACGGTGTACTCCTTCCCTGATTCTGGCTGAATAAGAATAGGGGCATGAGTAAGAGTTTGCTTGAGCTGATCAAAGCTTCTCTGTTGTTTCTCTGACCAAACGAATGGCTCATCCTTTCGGAGCAGCTTTGTCAAGGGAGAAGCAATGGACGAGAATCCCTTAACGAAGCGCCTGTAATATCCGGCCAAACCGAGAAAACTTCTGATCTCACTGATATTCCTCGGAGGCCTCCAATCCAGAATGGTTTGTACCTTTCTCGCATCCACTTTGATTCCCTCTGCCGAAATGACATGGCCAAGGAATGAAACTTCCGATAGCCAGAACTCACACTTTGAGAACTTTGCGAACAACTGGCGTTCTCGGAGAGTTTGCAAGACAATTCGGAGATGCTCAGAATGTTCCTCCTTATTCCGGGAGTAGACAAGTATATCATCAATGAAAACCACAACAAACTTGTCCAAATAAGGCTTGAACATGCGGTTCATGAGATCCATGAAAGCAGCCGGAGCATTCGTCAATCCGAATGGCATCACAAGGAACTCGAAATGACCATATCGAGTCCTGAAAGCTGTCTTAGGCACATCCTCATCCTTTATCTTCATCTGATAGTAGCCTGACCGCAAATCAATCTTTGAGAACACTGCAGCATCCTTAAGCTGATCAAACAAGTCTTCAATTCTAGGCAAAGGATACTTATTCTTGATAGTGACTTTGTTCAACTGCCTATAATCAACACAAAGTCTCATTGAGCCATCTTTCTTCTTCACAAATAAGACTGGAGCACCCCAGGGAGATGAACTAGGTCTAATGAGACCCTTATCCTGCAGTTCCTGGAGTTGCTTCTTTAGCTCTTTCAACTCTATCGGTGCCATTCTATAGGGAGTGATGGACACCGGACTTGTCCCAGGCTGGACCTCAATTCCGAATTCCACTTCCCTGTTCGGAGGAAGACCAGGGAGTTCTTCGGGAAAAACATCAATAAACTCGGATACAACCGGAATAGTAGGCAATCCGAAGTCATACTCATCTTGTAATACCATGGCAGCAAACACTGATGTCGGTTTCTTGTCAATGAGTAAGATAGACTCCTTACCCAAACCCCGAAGGTAGAGTCTCCGATTTTGGCAATCGATCCAAGCCTCATGCTTAACCAACCAGTCTAAGCCCAGAACTAAGTCAAACTCACATGTCGGTAGCACAAACAAGTTAACCCGAAAAGGGACATTTTGAATTATAACAGGGGAGCTCTTACAAACAAGATTAATATTCAATAAACCTCCTATAGGGTTTGACACTACAAGACCCCTAGTGACTACCTCAGGTTTCAGACTCGCTTTTGCAACCATAGCAGAGCAAATAAAAGAATGAGTAGACCCAGAATCAATCAAAGCATATGCAGGACTCGAATTTAATTCGATCATACCTGCGATTACATCCGGAGATTCCTCATCGTCCTTTCCTTTGATGTGGTAGATCCGTGCAGGAGCCCGAGATTCCTGGTGTGTAGCACTAGAAGGCTGGCCTTTATTCTTTCCTTGACTACCAGATTGAGCCTGTCTGGAACCCTTGTTTCTGGCATACGGAGAAGCACTGTCCATAGCAGAAGCTTTAGCAGGAACTTTGTTGGGATTCTGAGGACAGTTCCTGATATAGTGATCGGAAGCTCCGCACAAGTAGCACAGATTCTGCTGAGTCCTACACTGACCCGGATGATGTTTCTGGCAGAACTTGCAGGCAGGATACTGAGTGCCTCTGTTAGAATTCCCCGTGCTATCCACAGAAATGACCGGGGCTGTGTGCCTAGATACTGCCTGAGGCTTCGGTATGTATCCATCTCTCTGAACAGAGGTATAGCCAGAAGTAGACTCCTTGGTCTGCTTTGACTTCTTGTTCTTCCACTGAGGCCTATCATCGGTTCTGGCTTGTTTGTCCTTCCAAGAACTACCACCCTTGCGTTTCTCGGAAGCTTTCATCTTTGCCTCTGTCGCAATGGCCCGATTCACCAAGTTCTGGAAGTCGGTAATTCCAAGGGCCGTAAACATTGGGCTCAACTCATCGTTAAGACCATCAGTGAATTTCCGGCATTTTTCTTCCTCGGTCTTAATGTACTCGGAGCCATACTTACAATATTTGCAGAAATCAGCCACATACTGCTCGATCGGCCGGTTGGCTTGTTTCAGATACAAGAACTTCTTCCGGCGCTCGGCTAGATATTGTTCACTGATATATTTCTTCTTAAATTCCTCGACGAAGAATTTCCATGTAACAGCTCTCGTCGGGGCAGTCAATGTAGTGGTTTCCCACCAACTCAGAGCTTCATCGGCCAATAGGGCTATGGCACACTCTAACTTGTGCTCGTCGGAACAGTGGAGCTGCTTGGTCAGAATCTGAGTAGTACGTTCTAACCAATACTCTGCATCCTCTGGTTTCTCCTCACTAACACCCGCAAATGTATAAGCTCGATACCGAGCAAGCTTATCTATCGGAGCACAACTGGGTGCATCAGGGGCAGGAGCATCTTGCTGATTCTGCTTCAGATTCACTAGAAGCTGATCGAACATCTCCTTCATGCTAAGGAGACATTCCTGCTGAACGTTCTGAACTGCCGAAATTGCCGGTTGAGGAGCAACAGGGGGCGGAGGAGGTGGAGCTTGTTGCGGAGGGTTCTGACCCATCTCCACACTATCTCCGTCGGTCGAAGAGGCTGCGGGATTCGGGTCATCTACCGCCAACCTCGAATCGGACATTCTACAATTGACAAACAAACAAGAAAGAATTAGATCGAGCAAGCACAAGCACACTATTGTATATAACTCCTAGGTGGCATAGTTCGATCCTATATGATGCATGCGGACTCGGTTTTAGTCCTAGAATCTTAACCTAAACGCTCTGATACCAAACAAGTGTGACACCCCCACCCCGGGCCGGTAGGAAAGGGGCGTCACCGATCCACGATCACTCCGATAACCCGGCCCGGGCAAAGGTTTACCAACTTAACTTAACTTGAAAGTACCGATTTTAGGGGTAATTTAAAACTTTTTCCTATTACTAGGCCTTTAATCCACTTAGCAACTTATATTCATTACTAAACATTTCTGAAGCCTATTGTTCATTCAATAGTTCTATAATTCATTTATCCATTCCATATAACAATATTAATAGTTCGTTCCATTCCATTCCATAACATGCAATCCATTACCAATATACATACATATTAAACGTATCAAATGTAACATCATTCTTAAGTTACACAAGTTTAAGCCCGAAGCTACCAAAATGATTTACTATATACAAACCGTCTAAGTAATCAAAATGCATGGTCTAACTAAACAAGACTAGCCACCACTAGGAGATACAAAAAGATCATACTTGGCTTGTGCTGCTGCTGATCCGAACGATGGAAATCCGAGACCGAGCTATTAATCGATCAACCTGAAATGTTTGGGAAGAGCGAAGGGACCGGGGGTAAGTACATAAGGTACTTAGTGAGGTAACAGAAAATCAAAACAATCCAAGACAATCCAAACATATATCATATGCCATGACATACCAAATTCAAGTACACATATTAATTCAATGTATAACAATTCAATTCAAGGTTCAACATGAGACAATCCGATTACACGTATCAATTTAATGTTCACTATATGACAATCCAAATACATGTAACAATCCAATGTTCAATATATGACAATCCAAATGCATGTAACAATCCAATGTTCAATATATGACAATCCGATAAATAATACGCCAATGTCAAATGCGTTTTCATAACAAGTAATCATGCTTGCATTTAACTAACAATTATAGTGCATTTAAATTCAAGTTAATTAAATCATTACAACCACCTTGGTATTTAGCTAGAAGATAATCGAATCTCCAACCAACTGTCGCCACAATATGCACCTATAGTGCTGGTCAAACCCTCCTACTGTCGCCAATGACCAAAAACGTACCCTCCGTCTGTCGCCAATAAGGGCCAATTGCCCCGGACCGAAGTCCTACCCGATACAATGAGCTCTAGATTCTAAGGCATGCCCTCCTATCTATCCAACTAGGTACCAAGGTTGTCGATTACCAATTTAAGCATATCAATCCAATATTCAATATCATTTCAATAACACGGTCCTCATAGACCAAGCCTCTTAGGCCAATGTGCCTAGGCTCATAAGAATTCATTTCATGTCATTTCATATACATTGCATTAAACATGCCAAGCACATTTAAAATCAGAACTTTAATTGCATGAACAAATGCATGTACACGTACCTTGCATCCCAAGCTTAAGCATGCCATTCATACCTCGGCATATTCAATGCATGAGTATGAACAAACCAAAACAATACTTAACAAGCAATTCATATTCAATCAACATGCTAACAAATAACATGGCAACAAGCAAGTTTTCATAGCATTTCACTCTCCCCTTAAAGATTAGCCAAGTTTATATTAAGTCATGTTTCATACCGGTTTAATCATAAACAAACAAAAATCAGAATTGGGTTAGGACCTAGTCCCAACCCCAAAGAAGGTCACACTCACAAACAATCCAAGCAAAACTCCTAAGGATTGTGGATGATTGGCCCCTTGCTCCTTCTTTTGGCAAGCTCTTGCCTCAGCTCTTCCTCACTATCCAATTCTTTAGAAGCCTCTAAAAACACACGAAAGCATATACACATCATCAAAATACATTCGAACTATACATATCATAATTAACAACTCTAAAACCACCAAAACAGTAAGGTTATACTCCTGGACAGATTGTACAATGTTCACTAAACTATTTTTATCTCTTGATCCACATGTCCAAAAATTGCCCACTTTACCTCGTTGGAAAGCTAACGAAATCATCTTTTGAACCATATAAAGCTTGCATTTTTCCTACGAACCAATCGATACCAGTTTTCAATTTAAGGACACAGTGGTGCTGTTTCGGGACAGTCTGGACCAATCTTTTTGTTTCTCTTATATCTCCTAATTTACAAGGGCAAACGAGGTGAGGTTTTTTTCTAATTAAAGTAGACTCATCCAAGTTATAGACTGTTCAATCCCAGCTCCAAATTCCTTGTACGTTATTCTAGGGAATTTTTTGAAGTTACTGTCCAGAACAGGCCTATACTGGACAGATTTCACCTACATCACTTATAGCTCAAAATTCATCAACCTTATCACCAATTCAACTCATCCAATACTTGTAAACTTTAGTAAGCTCAATTTCAAGCACATTTTGCCTATACCAACATTTTTAATTTTGCATTTAAAAAGAGTTTTCAGCTCAATCCATGAAGCTACTAAAATATCACTTAGAAGCTAGTCCAAAACACTTTACCAATTCCAACACTTCCTTTCCTTCATCTTTTCAACCAAAACACCTATAATTTAATTTCCACACTCTTAAAACATTATCCTATGAATTACATACTGAATTTCCAGATTCAACAAAAATAATTAAGTCCACTGATTTTTCAATTCTTACAAAACAGTCCCAAAAATCACATTTATCACTTAATTCACTACCAAACTTTCTCATGCTTCATTTTACTTCAAATCAGTCCATATAAGACCATTTTCAGCATCCTAACATCAAAATCCTTTATACATTTATCCACAAAACAGTCCCTACAACTTTCCAAATCCATGCAACTTAGTCCTTAAGCTCAAAAATTCAACAAATGTAACAACATGAATTTCCAGCAACATGCATTTAACTTCTAACTTAAAAATAAGTTAACTAAGAACATAATATTGAATTTCCAGCCATGGATTTCAAGTTAACAACCTTCAACTTCATTTTTAATTGAGTTTAGAAGAAGAAAAACATCTTACCTTGCTTATTTGACCTCCCTAATCAAAAATCTTGCTTCAAACCTTCAAAATCTCCCTTAAATCATCACATGCAAGGCAAGCAAAATTTTCCTCTCTATCAAGCTCCCATGGCCGGCCAAGAGAAGAAAATGGGGTGAAGAGGATGACAATTTTGACTTTTCTCTCTCCCACATGTCATATAATCATTTTTCTCCCCTTTTCTTATTTTTTTTAATTCAACAAATTTTTTTGGTTGGGGAACAAGGTGGTGGCCGGCCAAGAGAGGTCTTGCCAAGTGTGCAAGGCCTCCAACTCTTTAAAATTTACATGCAATCTTCCCTATTTTGAATTTTCATTTTTTTGGTCCTTTTTCAAATTGGTCTCTAATTTTCAAATTTATTCAATTTAGTCACTAAAATTAAAATTTTATTAAACTCTAATTAATTTATTTAGTCCTTAACTTCTAGGCTATGTTTAGGATATTACATTTAGGGACTGATATGGAAGCGGAGGATGTGTGGTGTTGATAAGGGTGAATGGATGTTTAGGACATTTTGTGGGGATGACAAAGGATTGAGAATGATGAATGGAATGAGAGGATATGTAAGGAATGGTGATATGGTGAAAGGGAAATAGTATCTTAAAGATACTCAAGGAAGAAACTAGGTTATAGAAAACCTAATCCCGAATCTTATATCGATCTTTAAGGGGTGGTGATAAACGGACTTTGACCCTTTTAGTATATTAAACTAAAAGAACCCGAAGTATCAAGATGGATAGAAAAGGGTTGACGCCACAAGTACAAAAGTACTTGATAAGTCGATAAAGTTCTAAGAAGAACTAAACGAGAGAAAAATCTCACAAGTAATTTTATATAATCTGAATGGTGTGTTTACAAAATGAAATCCAAGTCCTATTTATAGTTTTCTAAGGGGTTTGGCCGAAATGGCCTTTAACTATTCGGATAACCATTCATTTGAATGGTGTCTCCCTCCAAAACTATTCGAAAAGATGTAACTTCTCGGTCCAGCCTGCACTGTCTTTAGTAATTTGGCCATATCTCGAGTTACCGATATCGGATTGATGCGATTCAACATGCGTTGGAAAGATAAGAGATAGGGGAACAACTACCATGAAGACACCGAAACCCAGTTCGGCTTGTATCCTGCTCGAAAATGGCAAACAAGTGGACCATTACGAACCTGTCCAATGAAAAGTGCTATCTCTTTGTTTTGGCGCCCACTTCCTTTCCCTCCATGATCCTGGCGCCCAATGTGGATAATGGACAGACATGATGCTTGATGAAGGGTAGGTGACCTTCGGGTGTTGAGCTGGGAGTGATAGCTAGAGTTGAGGTGAGCTAATCGAGCTGGGAGTGAGCTGGATTGAACTGAGCTATCTAGCTGAAAGACTTAGCTAAAGTTTGAAGCTGAAATAAGCTAATCCGAGCTGCCTTTAGCAAAGTGAGCTGGTCCATTAGCTTCCTTATAGTCTCTTCTAGTGTGAGGAGTGTTTTGGAGCTAATCCGAATCTCCTAAGGCCTCGTTTTGAATTATGCTTCGTTTGAGCTCGTATGGGACTTGTGAGCTGACATGGAGCTATCCTTTAAGTACTGTAGGAGTGTTCCATGCATTTCCAAGCTATTCTGAAGTTGGCTCCTTGTGTTTCTAGCATTGCCTTCCGTTTAGCTTCTTTTGAGCTGACGGAGCTGACACCGAGCTAATTCTTACTCCTTGAGCTGTAGGTAAGTCCTATGAAGAAAACATAATAATGGAAATAATGAGAATACTTAAAATAACTTAATATAAATTTAGATCTAAGCTGAAACTTAATAATGTGGTCATATTGACTATTCATGTTTATAGCTTAATTAATATAACTCTTAAGTAGTTTACTATAAAGTATATAAAAGTAATAAATACTAAGATCGGTAAGATAACTCCCCTTTGATCCCATGCGTGAAATGAAGCATGAAAGCATGAGATAAATGAGCAGAAATGTGCACACATCATTCCCCCTTCTTTTAGGCGATTTGTCCTCAAATCGAAAAGATTTTCCAATGAATAATTCCTTGATGCAGGGGCGGTCAGTTGCTTCAATGATGGAACAAGTTGATTAAACTTTTGTTTGAAGTGGAGGCCTCTAAAAGGGTCAATTTCAAAGAGATCTTCCAAATATCCTTTTTCGAGATAGTCATTCATAACATGTTCTCTTTGGATCCTTCTCTCGTACCTTTTGGAATCTTCGTACCCCTTGGTGTAGAGACTTGTCTTTTGGATATGTCGTTCTAAAGCATCACAACTGTTGGTGTATAGATATTTCCTTTGGCTCGAAATATCATGTTGTTTGGAAAAGATATGTAACTCTTCATCTCCGCTCTTCGAATCATCATAGTGGTTGCTAAAGAGTCGTAACTGTTGAGCTCTCTTGGAATAGAAGATTTTGATGCACCAATCATCTTTAGAATGACAAAAGAACTTGCCATCGTAGTTTGATAGGATAACACCAACTATGTGAATCAATTTGCAGTGAAAGAAATCATAGTTAGAGAATGAATAACTATTAACAAAATGAATGAAAATAGCAAACCAGGGTGGATGTTTAATGGGTGTTGGTTGTTGAGTTTTCTTTAAGATCGACAATGCAATTGGAACATCTCTTGGGGTCTTCCTTTTGTCATCCTGTAAAAATGGAAATTCAAAAATAGGAAGAAAAGAATTGTTAGATAAAATCTGTTTTTCTTCTTCACACTCTTCCTTTTCAATTCGCGCATTTTCAACTCCAACATACTCTTCCTTTACAATTTCATTTTTAGTCTCTTCATTTTCAACTCCAACTATTTTCATTTTCAACTCCGGTGGTTTCTTTTTCTTTAAAATGCTCTTCTTCCATCGCACCTTCTTTGACTTCCTCTTTTCCCTTTTTGTTTTCATTCCATGCTGCAATTCGCTTAGACAATTGTTCCTGGTCACGATGTACTTGACTTGGGCTCAAAGGTGTTAGGATGATCTATCTTCCTTCAAACATAAACGAGAACTGATTGGTGTAACCGTCATGAACTGCTCTCTTGTCGTATTGCCACGGTCTCCCTAGAAGAATATGACTTGCACTCATAGGTAGTATGTCACACAAGACTTCATCTGTGTATCTTCCAATGGAAAATGGAATTTTCACTTGCTTGTTGACTTCTAATTTTCCTCCATCATGCAACCATTGTGGTTTATATGGATTTGGATGTTCGGTGGTTTCAAGACCGAGTTATTCCACCATCAAAGTGCTTGCTACGTTTGTACAACTTCCTCCATCAATTATTAAAGAGCAAATCTTGTTGTTCACATGGCATCTAGTGTAGAAAATGTTCTCCCTTTGTTGGTCTTCTTCATTCATCGCTTTTAATCTTAATGTTCTTTTCACAACGAGAACTTGTCCTAATGTGGAAGAAAAATCACAAGATTCTAGTGACATGGTTAGAATAATGAAAATAAAATTCTTACCCAATATGTTTCCCAACAAAGCCTCACTAATTCACTCCAAGGAAAATTACCCTCTTATGTTCTCTCCGTGTTTGCACTCTAGGACTTAATGGCTTTTAATGTTCTCTTCTGATCTTACAACTCTCTTGCCTTTTTCCACTCTTTTCTCTCGTGTATAGTTCTTAGAAGAACTTACTCAAGACTTAGGCAAGTAAAATGTACTTGTGCGTCGCTGAAATTGTTATTTTAAAAGAAGAAGAAAGGAAATAGGATGAAAAGAAAGGTTTAGAATGAAAAAAATGAAAACGGGGTTACTTACTTGACAAGAAAACTTACAACCTTCCTTCACCAACAATCAAAGTCTTGAAGATGAAATGGCTTCTCGGATTGATGTTGAAGATGATGTTGCAATGCTTTCTCACCCTTGATCTTGTACTTTTGAATCTGATTTTTTTTTCTCTTTTTTTTTGAAACTAACTTTTCTCGTTCCTTTTTTTTGAACTACCTTTTCTCTTTTCTTTCTTTTTTTTTTTTTGCTCAAAAATTGAAAATGACAAAGTTTAGTCACTTACAACTGCTTGAACGAGCTTTTTGTTGCACTTTGCTTCTTCCAACAAAGCTCTGATTACCATATGATATGTGCCGATCTTGCTGATGATGTTGAACGGTACACTTTGATTGTAGGACCTAGGAAGGAAGCAAGTCTCTCGCAAGAAGTGGCTGCAAAATAAAGAATTAAGGATAAAGGATGAAAGGAATAGGTGAAATGAATGAAAGGAATAGTTTAGGGACTGATATGGAAGCGGAGGATGTGTGGTGTTGATAAGGGTGAATGGATGTTTAGGACATTTTGTGGGGATGACAAAGGATTGAGAATGATGAATGGAATGAGAGGATATGTAAGGAATGGTGATATGGTGAAAGGGAAATAGTATCTTAAAGATACTCAAGGAAGAAACTAGGTTATAGAAAACCTAATCCCGAATCTTATATCGATCTTTAAGGGGTGGTGATAAACGGACTTTGACCCTTTTAGTATATTAAACTAAAAGAACCCGAAGTATCAAGATGGATAGAAAAGGGTTGACGCCACAAGTACAAAAGTACTTGATAAGTCGATAAAGTTCTAAGAAGAACTAAACGAGAGAAAAATCTCACAAGTAATTTTATATAATCTGAATGGTGTGTTTACAAAATGAAATCCAAGTCCTATTTATAGTTTTCTAAGGGGTTTGGCCGAAATGGCCTTTAACTATTCGGATAACCATTCATTTGAATGGTGTCTCCCTCCAAAACTATTCGAAAAGATGTAACTTCTCGGTCCAGCCTGCACTGTCTTTAGTAATTTGGCCATATCTCGAGTTACCGATATCGGATTGATGCGATTCAACATGCGTTGGAAAGATAAGAGATAGGGGAACAACTACCATGAAGACACCGAAACCCAGTTCGGCTTGTATCCTGCTCGAAAATGGCAAACAAGTGGACCATTACGAACCTGTCCAATGAAAAGTGCTATCTCTTTGTTTTGGCGCCCACTTCCTTTCCCTCCATGATCCTGGCGCCCAATGTGGATAATGGACAGACATGATGCTTGATGAAGGGTAGGTGACCTTCGGGTGTTGAGCTGGGAGTGATAGCTAGAGTTGAGGTGAGCTAATCGAGCTGGGAGTGAGCTGGATTGAACTGAGCTATCTAGCTGAAAGACTTAGCTAAAGTTTGAAGCTGAAATAAGCTAATCCGAGCTGCCTTTAGCAAAGTGAGCTGGTCCATTAGCTTCCTTATAGTCTCTTCTAGTGTGAGGAGTGTTTTGGAGCTAATCCGAATCTCCTAAGGCCTCGTTTTGAATTATGCTTCGTTTGAGCTCGTATGGGACTTGTGAGCTGACATGGAGCTATCCTTTAAGTACTGTAGGAGTGTTCCATGCATTTCCAAGCTATTCTGAAGTTGGCTCCTTGTGTTTCTAGCATTGCCTTCCGTTTAGCTTCTTTTGAGCTGACGGAGCTGACACCGAGCTAATTCTTACTCCTTGAGCTGTAGGTAAGTCCTATGAAGAAAACATAATAATGGAAATAATGAGAATACTTAAAATAACTTAATATAAATTTAGATCTAAGCTGAAACTTAATAATGTGGTCATATTGACTATTCATGTTTATAGCTTAATTAATATAACTCTTAAGTAGTTTACTATAAAGTATATAAAAGTAATAAATACTAAGATCGGTAAGATAACTCCCCTTTGATCCCATGCGTGAAATGAAGCATGAAAGCATGAGATAAATGAGCAGAAATGTGCACACATCATTCCCCCTTCTTTTAGGCGATTTGTCCTCAAATCGAAAAGATTTTCCAATGAATAATTCCTTGATGCAGGGGCGGTCAGTTGCTTCAATGATGGAACAAGTTGATTAAACTTTTGTTTGAAGTGGAGGCCTCTAAAAGGGTCAATTTCAAAGAGATCTTCCAAATATCCTTTTTCGAGATAGTCATTCATAACATGTTCTCTTTGGATCCTTCTCTCGTACCTTTTGGAATCTTCGTACCCCTTGGTGTAGAGACTTGTCTTTTGGATATGTCGTTCTAAAGCATCACAACTGTTGGTGTATAGATATTTCCTTTGGCTCGAAATATCATGTTGTTTGGAAAAGATATGTAACTCTTCATCTCCGCTCTTCGAATCATCATAGTGGTTGCTAAAGAGTCGTAACTGTTGAGCTCTCTTGGAATAGAAGATTTTGATGCACCAATCATCTTTAGAATGACAAAAGAACTTGCCATCGTAGTTTGATAGGATAACACCAACTATGTGAATCAATTTGCAGTGAAAGAAATCATAGTTAGAGAATGAATAACTATTAACAAAATGAATGAAAATAGCAAACCAGGGTGGATGTTTAATGGGTGTTGGTTGTTGAGTTTTCTTTAAGATCGACAATGCAATTGGAACATCTCTTGGGGTCTTCCTTTTGTCATCCTGTAAAAATGGAAATTCAAAAATAGGAAGAAAAGAATTGTTAGATAAAATCTGTTTTTCTTCTTCACACTCTTCCTTTTCAATTCGCGCATTTTCAACTCCAACATACTCTTCCTTTACAATTTCATTTTTAGTCTCTTCATTTTCAACTCCAACTATTTTCATTTTCAACTCCGGTGGTTTCTTTTTCTTTAAAATGCTCTTCTTCCATCGCACCTTCTTTGACTTCCTCTTTTCCCTTTTTGTTTTCATTCCATGCTGCAATTCGCTTAGACAATTGTTCCTGGTCACGATGTACTTGACTTGGGCTCAAAGGTGTTAGGATGATCTATCTTCCTTCAAACATAAACGAGAACTGATTGGTGTAACCGTCATGAACTGCTCTCTTGTCGTATTGCCACGGTCTCCCTAGAAGAATATGACTTGCACTCATAGGTAGTATGTCACACAAGACTTCATCTGTGTATCTTCCAATGGAAAATGGAATTTTCACTTGCTTGTTGACTTCTAATTTTCCTCCATCATGCAACCATTGTGGTTTATATGGATTTGGATGTTCGGTGGTTTCAAGACCGAGTTATTCCACCATCAAAGTGCTTGCTACGTTTGTACAACTTCCTCCATCAATTATTAAAGAGCAAATCTTGTTGTTCACATGGCATCTAGTGTAGAAAATGTTCTCCCTTTGTTGGTCTTCTTCATTCATCGCTTTTAATCTTAATGTTCTTTTCACAACGAGAACTTGTCCTAATGTGGAAGAAAAATCACAAGATTCTAGTGACATGGTTAGAATAATGAAAATAAAATTCTTACCCAATATGTTTCCCAACAAAGCCTCACTAATTCACTCCAAGGAAAATTACCCTCTTATGTTCTCTCCGTGTTTGCACTCTAGGACTTAATGGCTTTTAATGTTCTCTTCTGATCTTACAACTCTCTTGCCTTTTTCCACTCTTTTCTCTCGTGTATAGTTCTTAGAAGAACTTACTCAAGACTTAGGCAAGTAAAATGTACTTGTGCGTCGCTGAAATTGTTATTTTAAAAGAAGAAGAAAGGAAATAGGATGAAAAGAAAGGTTTAGAATGAAAAAAATGAAAACGGGGTTACTTACTTGACAAGAAAACTTACAACCTTCCTTCACCAACAATCAAAGTCTTGAAGATGAAATGGCTTCTCGGATTGATGTTGAAGATGATGTTGCAATGCTTTCTCACCCTTGATCTTGTACTTTTGAATCTGATTTTTTTTTCTCTTTTTTTTTGAAACTAACTTTTCTCGTTCCTTTTTTTTGAACTACCTTTTCTCTTTTCTTTCTTTTTTTTTTTTTGCTCAAAAATTGAAAATGACAAAGTTTAGTCACTTACAACTGCTTGAACGAGCTTTTTGTTGCACTTTGCTTCTTCCAACAAAGCTCTGATTACCATATGATATGTGCCGATCTTGCTGATGATGTTGAACGGTACACTTTGATTGTAGGACCTAGGAAGGAAGCAAGTCTCTCGCAAGAAGTGGCTGCAAAATAAAGAATTAAGGATAAAGGATGAAAGGAATAGGTGAAATGAATGAAAGGAATAGTTTAGGGACTGATATGGAAGCGGAGGATGTGTGGTGTTGATAAGGGTGAATGGATGTTTAGGACATTTTGTGGGGATGACAAAGGATTGAGAATGATGAATGGAATGAGAGGATATGTAAGGAATGGTGATATGGTGAAAGGGAAATAGTATCTTAAAGATACTCAAGGAAGAAACTAGGTTATAGAAAACCTAATCCCGAATCTTATATCGATCTTTAAGGGGTGGTGATAAACGGACTTTGACCCTTTTAGTATATTAAACTAAAAGAACCCGAAGTATCAAGATGGATAGAAAAGGGTTGACGCCACAAGTACAAAAGTACTTGATAAGTCGATAAAGTTCTAAGAAGAACTAAACGAGAGAAAAATCTCACAAGTAATTTTATATAATCTGAATGGTGTGTTTACAAAATGAAATCCAAGTCCTATTTATAGTTTTCTAAGGGGTTTGGCCGAAATGGCCTTTAACTATTCGGATAACCATTCATTTGAATGGTGTCTCCCTCCAAAACTATTCGAAAAGATGTAACTTCTCGGTCCAGCCTGCACTGTCTTTAGTAATTTGGCCATATCTCGAGTTACCGATATCGGATTGATGCGATTCAACATGCGTTGGAAAGATAAGAGATAGGGGAACAACTACCATGAAGACACCGAAACCCAGTTCGGCTTGTATCCTGCTCGAAAATGGCAAACAAGTGGACCATTACGAACCTGTCCAATGAAAAGTGCTATCTCTTTGTTTTGGCGCCCACTTCCTTTCCCTCCATGATCCTGGCGCCCAATGTGGATAATGGACAGACATGATGCTTGATGAAGGGTAGGTGACCTTCGGGTGTTGAGCTGGGAGTGATAGCTAGAGTTGAGGTGAGCTAATCGAGCTGGGAGTGAGCTGGATTGAACTGAGCTATCTAGCTGAAAGACTTAGCTAAAGTTTGAAGCTGAAATAAGCTAATCCGAGCTGCCTTTAGCAAAGTGAGCTGGTCCATTAGCTTCCTTATAGTCTCTTCTAGTGTGAGGAGTGTTTTGGAGCTAATCCGAATCTCCTAAGGCCTCGTTTTGAATTATGCTTCGTTTGAGCTCGTATGGGACTTGTGAGCTGACATGGAGCTATCCTTTAAGTACTGTAGGAGTGTTCCATGCATTTCCAAGCTATTCTGAAGTTGGCTCCTTGTGTTTCTAGCATTGCCTTCCGTTTAGCTTCTTTTGAGCTGACGGAGCTGACACCGAGCTAATTCTTACTCCTTGAGCTGTAGGTAAGTCCTATGAAGAAAACATAATAATGGAAATAATGAGAATACTTAAAATAACTTAATATAAATTTAGATCTAAGCTGAAACTTAATAATGTGGTCATATTGACTATTCATGTTTATAGCTTAATTAATATAACTCTTAAGTAGTTTACTATAAAGTATATAAAAGTAATAAATACTAAGATCGGTAAGATAACTCCCCTTTGATCCCATGCGTGAAATGAAGCATGAAAGCATGAGATAAATGAGCAGAAATGTGCACACATCATTCCCCCTTCTTTTAGGCGATTTGTCCTCAAATCGAAAAGATTTTCCAATGAATAATTCCTTGATGCAGGGGCGGTCAGTTGCTTCAATGATGGAACAAGTTGATTAAACTTTTGTTTGAAGTGGAGGCCTCTAAAAGGGTCAATTTCAAAGAGATCTTCCAAATATCCTTTTTCGAGATAGTCATTCATAACATGTTCTCTTTGGATCCTTCTCTCGTACCTTTTGGAATCTTCGTACCCCTTGGTGTAGAGACTTGTCTTTTGGATATGTCGTTCTAAAGCATCACAACTGTTGGTGTATAGATATTTCCTTTGGCTCGAAATATCATGTTGTTTGGAAAAGATATGTAACTCTTCATCTCCGCTCTTCGAATCATCATAGTGGTTGCTAAAGAGTCGTAACTGTTGAGCTCTCTTGGAATAGAAGATTTTGATGCACCAATCATCTTTAGAATGACAAAAGAACTTGCCATCGTAGTTTGATAGGATAACACCAACTATGTGAATCAATTTGCAGTGAAAGAAATCATAGTTAGAGAATGAATAACTATTAACAAAATGAATGAAAATAGCAAACCAGGGTGGATGTTTAATGGGTGTTGGTTGTTGAGTTTTCTTTAAGATCGACAATGCAATTGGAACATCTCTTGGGGTCTTCCTTTTGTCATCCTGTAAAAATGGAAATTCAAAAATAGGAAGAAAAGAATTGTTAGATAAAATCTGTTTTTCTTCTTCACACTCTTCCTTTTCAATTCGCGCATTTTCAACTCCAACATACTCTTCCTTTACAATTTCATTTTTAGTCTCTTCATTTTCAACTCCAACTATTTTCATTTTCAACTCCGGTGGTTTCTTTTTCTTTAAAATGCTCTTCTTCCATCGCACCTTCTTTGACTTCCTCTTTTCCCTTTTTGTTTTCATTCCATGCTGCAATTCGCTTAGACAATTGTTCCTGGTCACGATGTACTTGACTTGGGCTCAAAGGTGTTAGGATGATCTATCTTCCTTCAAACATAAACGAGAACTGATTGGTGTAACCGTCATGAACTGCTCTCTTGTCGTATTGCCACGGTCTCCCTAGAAGAATATGACTTGCACTCATAGGTAGTATGTCACACAAGACTTCATCTGTGTATCTTCCAATGGAAAATGGAATTTTCACTTGCTTGTTGACTTCTAATTTTCCTCCATCATGCAACCATTGTGGTTTATATGGATTTGGATGTTCGGTGGTTTCAAGACCGAGTTATTCCACCATCAAAGTGCTTGCTACGTTTGTACAACTTCCTCCATCAATTATTAAAGAGCAAATCTTGTTGTTCACATGGCATCTAGTGTAGAAAATGTTCTCCCTTTGTTGGTCTTCTTCATTCATCGCTTTTAATCTTAATGTTCTTTTCACAACGAGAACTTGTCCTAATGTGGAAGAAAAATCACAAGATTCTAGTGACATGGTTAGAATAATGAAAATAAAATTCTTACCCAATATGTTTCCCAACAAAGCCTCACTAATTCACTCCAAGGAAAATTACCCTCTTATGTTCTCTCCGTGTTTGCACTCTAGGACTTAATGGCTTTTAATGTTCTCTTCTGATCTTACAACTCTCTTGCCTTTTTCCACTCTTTTCTCTCGTGTATAGTTCTTAGAAGAACTTACTCAAGACTTAGGCAAGTAAAATGTACTTGTGCGTCGCTGAAATTGTTATTTTAAAAGAAGAAGAAAGGAAATAGGATGAAAAGAAAGGTTTAGAATGAAAAAAATGAAAACGGGGTTACTTACTTGACAAGAAAACTTACAACCTTCCTTCACCAACAATCAAAGTCTTGAAGATGAAATGGCTTCTCGGATTGATGTTGAAGATGATGTTGCAATGCTTTCTCACCCTTGATCTTGTACTTTTGAATCTGATTTTTTTTTCTCTTTTTTTTTGAAACTAACTTTTCTCGTTCCTTTTTTTTGAACTACCTTTTCTCTTTTCTTTCTTTTTTTTTTTTTGCTCAAAAATTGAAAATGACAAAGTTTAGTCACTTACAACTGCTTGAACGAGCTTTTTGTTGCACTTTGCTTCTTCCAACAAAGCTCTGATTACCATATGATATGTGCCGATCTTGCTGATGATGTTGAACGGTACACTTTGATTGTAGGACCTAGGAAGGAAGCAAGTCTCTCGCAAGAAGTGGCTGCAAAATAAAGAATTAAGGATAAAGGATGAAAGGAATAGGTGAAATGAATGAAAGGAATAGTTTAGGGACTGATATGGAAGCGGAGGATGTGTGGTGTTGATAAGGGTGAATGGATGTTTAGGACATTTTGTGGGGATGACAAAGGATTGAGAATGATGAATGGAATGAGAGGATATGTAAGGAATGGTGATATGGTGAAAGGGAAATAGTATCTTAAAGATACTCAAGGAAGAAACTAGGTTATAGAAAACCTAATCCCGAATCTTATATCGATCTTTAAGGGGTGGTGATAAACGGACTTTGACCCTTTTAGTATATTAAACTAAAAGAACCCGAAGTATCAAGATGGATAGAAAAGGGTTGACGCCACAAGTACAAAAGTACTTGATAAGTCGATAAAGTTCTAAGAAGAACTAAACGAGAGAAAAATCTCACAAGTAATTTTATATAATCTGAATGGTGTGTTTACAAAATGAAATCCAAGTCCTATTTATAGTTTTCTAAGGGGTTTGGCCGAAATGGCCTTTAACTATTCGGATAACCATTCATTTGAATGGTGTCTCCCTCCAAAACTATTCGAAAAGATGTAACTTCTCGGTCCAGCCTGCACTGTCTTTAGTAATTTGGCCATATCTCGAGTTACCGATATCGGATTGATGCGATTCAACATGCGTTGGAAAGATAAGAGATAGGGGAACAACTACCATGAAGACACCGAAACCCAGTTCGGCTTGTATCCTGCTCGAAAATGGCAAACAAGTGGACCATTACGAACCTGTCCAATGAAAAGTGCTATCTCTTTGTTTTGGCGCCCACTTCCTTTCCCTCCATGATCCTGGCGCCCAATGTGGATAATGGACAGACATGATGCTTGATGAAGGGTAGGTGACCTTCGGGTGTTGAGCTGGGAGTGATAGCTAGAGTTGAGGTGGATTGAACTGAGCTATCTAGCTGAAAGACTTAGCTAAAGTTTGAAGCTGAAATAAGCTAATCCGAGCTGCCTTTAGCAAAGTGAGCTGGTCCATTAGCTTCCTTATAGTCTCTTCTAGTGTGAGGAGTGTTTTGGAGCTAATCCGAATCTCCTAAGGCCTCGTTTTGAATTATGCTTCGTTTGAGCTCGTATGGGACTTGTGAGCTGACATGGAGCTATCCTTTAAGTACTGTAGGAGTGTTCCATGCATTTCCAAGCTATTCTGAAGTTGGCTCCTTGTGTTTCTAGCATTGCCTTCCGTTTAGCTTCTTTTGAGCTGACGGAGCTGACACCGAGCTAATTCTTACTCCTTGAGCTGTAGGTAAGTCCTATGAAGAAAACATAATAATGGAAATAATGAGAATACTTAAAATAACTTAATATAAATTTAGATCTAAGCTGAAACTTAATAATGTGGTCATATTGACTATTCATGTTTATAGCTTAATTAATATAACTCTTAAGTAGTTTACTATAAAGTATATAAAAGTAATAAATACTAAGATCGGTAAGATAACTCCCCTTTGATCCCATGCGTGAAATGAAGCATGAAAGCATGAGATAAATGAGCAGAAATGTGCACACATCATTCCCCCTTCTTTTAGGCGATTTGTCCTCAAATCGAAAAGATTTTCCAATGAATAATTCCTTGATGCAGGGGCGGTCAGTTGCTTCAATGATGGAACAAGTTGATTAAACTTTTGTTTGAAGTGGAGGCCTCTAAAAGGGTCAATTTCAAAGAGATCTTCCAAATATCCTTTTTCGAGATAGTCATTCATAACATGTTCTCTTTGGATCCTTCTCTCGTACCTTTTGGAATCTTCGTACCCCTTGGTGTAGAGACTTGTCTTTTGGATATGTCGTTCTAAAGCATCACAACTGTTGGTGTATAGATATTTCCTTTGGCTCGAAATATCATGTTGTTTGGAAAAGATATGTAACTCTTCATCTCCACTCTTCGAATCATCATAGTGGTTGCTAAAGAGTCGTAACTGTTGAGCTCTCTTGGAATAGAAGATTTTGATGCACCAATCATCTTTAGAATGACAAAAGAACTTGCCATCGTAGTTTGATAGGATAACACCAACTATGTGAATCAATTTGCAGTGAAAGAAATCATAGTTAGAGAATGAATAACTATTAACAAAATGAATGAAAATAGCAAACCAGGGTGGATGTTTAATGGGTGTTGGTTGTTGAGTTTTCTTTAAGATCGACAATGCAATTGGAACATCTCTTGGGGTCTTCCTTTTGTCATCCTGTAAAAATGGAAATTCAAAAATAGGAAGAAAAGAATTGTTAGATAAAATCTGTATTTCTTCTTCACACTCTTCCTTTTCAATTCGCGCATTTTCAACTCCAACATACTCTTCCTTTACAATTTCATTTTTAGTCTCTTCATTTTCAACTCCAACTATTTTCATTTTCAACTCCGGTGGTTTCTTTTTCTTTAAAATGCTCTTCTTCCATCGCACCTTCTTTGACTTCCTCTTTTCCCTTTTTGTTTTCATTCCATGCTGCAATTCGCTTAGACAATTGTTCCTGGTCACGATGTACTTGACTTGGGCTCAAAGGTGTTAGGATGATCTTTCTTCCTTCAAACATAAACGAGAACTGATTGGTGTAACCGTCATGAACTGCTCTCTTGTCGTATTGCCACGGTCTCCCTAGAAGAATATGACTTGCACTCATAGGTAGTATGTCACACAAGACTTCATCTGTGTATCTTCCAATGGAAAATGGAATTTTCACTTGCTTGTTGACTTCTAATTTTCCTCCATCATGCAACCATTGTGGTTTATATGGATTTGGATGTTCGGTGGTTTCAAGACCGAGTTATTCCACCATCAAAGTGCTTGCTACGTTTGTACAACTTCCTCCATCAATTATTAAAGAGCAAATCTTGTTGTTCACATGGCATCTAGTGTAGAAAATGTTCTCCCTTTGTTGGTCTTCTTCATTCATCGCTTTTAATCTTAATGTTCTTTTCACAACGAGAACTTGTCCTAATGTGGAAGAAAAATCACAAGATTCTAGTGACATGGTTAGAATAATGAAAATAAAATTCTTACCCAATATGTTTCCCAACAAAGCCTCACTAATTCACTCCAAGGAAAATTACCCTCTTATGTTCTCTCCGTGTTTGCACTCTAGGACTTAATGGCTTTTAATGTTCTCTTCTGATCTTACAACTCTCTTGCCTTTTTCCACTCTTTTCTCTCGTGTATAGTTCTTAGAAGAACTTACTCAAGACTTAGGCAAGTAAAATGTACTTGTGCGTCGCTGAAATTGTTATTTTAAAAGAAGAAGAAAGGAAATAGGATGAAAAGAAAGGTTTAGAATGAAAAAAAATGAAAACGGGGTTACTTACTTGACAAGAAAACTTACAACCTTCCTTCACCAACAATCAAAGTCTTGAAGATGAAATGGCTTCTCGGATTGATGTTGAAGATGATGTTGCAATGCTTTCTCACCCTTGATCTTGTACTTTTGAATCTGATTTTTTTTTCTCTTTTTTTTTGAAACTAACTTTTCTCGTTCCTTTTTTTTGAACTACCTTTTCTCTTTTCTTTCTTTTTTTTTTTTTGCTCAAAAATTGAAAATGACAAAGTTTAGTCACTTACAACTGCTTGAACGAGCTTTTTGTTGCACTTTGCTTCTTCCAACAAAGCTCTGATTACCATATGATATGTGCCGATCTTGCTGATGATGTTGAACGGTACACTTTGATTGTAGGACCTAGGAAGGAAGCAAGTCTCTCGCAAGAAGTGGCTGCAAAATAAAGAATTAAGGATAAAGGATGAAAGGAATAGGTGAAATGAATGAAAGGAATAGTTTAGGGACTGATATGGAAGCGGAGGATGTGTGGTGTTGATAAGGGTGAATGGATGTTTAGGACATTTTGTGGGGATGACAAAGGATTGAGAATGATGAATGGAATGAGAGGATATGTAAGGAATGGTGATATGGTGAAAGGGAAATAGTATCTTAAAGATACTCAAGGAAGAAACTAGGTTATAGAAAACCTAATCCCGAATCTTATATCGATCTTTAAGGGGTGGTGATAAACGGACTTTGACCCTTTTAGTATATTAAACTAAAAGAACCCGAAGTATCAAGATGGATAGAAAAGGGTTGACGCCACAAGTACAAAAGTACTTGATAAGTCGATAAAGTTCTAAGAAGAACTAAACGAGAGAAAAATCTCACAAGTAATTTTATATAATCTGAATGGTGTGTTTACAAAATGAAATCCAAGTCCTATTTATAGTTTTCTAAGGGGTTTGGCCGAAATGGCCTTTAACTATTCGGATAACCATTCATTTGAATGGTGTCTCCCTCCAAAACTATTCGAAAAGATGTAACTTCTCGGTCCAGCCTGCACTGTCTTTAGTAATTTGGCCATATCTCGAGTTACCGATATAGGATTGATGCGATTCAACATGCGTTGGAAAGATAAGAGATAGGGGAACAACTATCATGAAGACACCGAAACCCAGTTCGGCTTGTATCCTGCTCGAAAATGGCAAACAAGTGGACCATTACGAACCTGTCCAATGAAAAGTGCTATCTCTTTGTTTTGGCGCCCACTTCCTTTCCCTCCATGATCCTGGCGCCCAATGTGGATAATGGACAGACATGATGCTTGATGAAGGGTAGGTGACCTTCGGGTGTTGAGCTGGGAGTGATAGCTAGAGTTGAGGTGAGCTAATCGAGCTGGGAGTGAGCTGGATTGAACTGAGCTATCTAGCTGAAAGACTTAGCTAAAGTTTGAAGCTGAAATAAGCTAATCCGAGCTGCCTTTAGCAAAGTGAGCTGGTCCATTAGCTTCCTTATAGTCTCTTCTAGTGTGAGGAGTGTTTTGGAGCTAATCCGAATCTCCTAAGGCCTCGTTTTGAATTATGCTTCGTTTGAGCTCGTATGGGACTTGTGAGCTGACATGGAGCTATCCTTTAAGTACTGTAGGAGTGTTCCATGCATTTCCAAGCTATTCTGAAGTTGGCTCCTTGTGTTTCTAGCATTGCCTTCCGTTTAGCTTCTTTTGAGCTGACGGAGCTGACACCGAGCTAATTCTTACTCCTTGAGCTGTAGGTAAGTCCTATGAAGAAAACATAATAATGGAAATAATGAGAATACTTAAAATAACTTAATATAAATTTAGATCTAAGCTGAAACTTAATAATGTGGTCATATTGACTATTCATGTTTATAGCTTAATTAATATAACTCTTAAGTAGTTTACTATAAAGTATATAAAAGTAATAAATACTAAGATCGGTAAGATAACTCCCCTTTGATCCCATGCGTGAAATGAAGCATGAAAGCATGAGATAAATGAGCAGAAATGTGCACACATCATTCCCCCTTCTTTTAGGCGATTTGTCCTCAAATCGAAAAGATTTTCCAATGAATAATTCCTTGATGCAGGGGCGGTCAGTTGCTTCAATGATGGAACAAGTTGATTAAACTTTTGTTTGAAGTGGAGGCCTCTAAAAGGGTCAATTTCAAAGAGATCTTCCAAATATCCTTTTTCGAGATAGTCATTCATAACATGTTCTCTTTGGATCCTTCTCTCGTACCTTTTGGAATCTTCGTACCCCTTGGTGTAGAGACTTGTCTTTTGGATATGTCGTTCTAAAGCATCACAACTGTTGGTGTATAGATATTTCCTTTGGCTCGAAATATCATGTTGTTTGGAAAAGATATGTAACTCTTCATCTCCGCTCTTCGAATCATCATAGTGGTTGCTAAAGAGTCGTAACTGTTGAGCTCTCTTGGAATAGAAGATTTTGATGCACCAATCATCTTTAGAATGACAAAAGAACTTGCCATCGTAGTTTGATAGGATAACACCAACTATGTGAATCAATTTGCAGTGAAAGAAATCATAGTTAGAGAATGAATAACTATTAACAAAATGAATGAAAATAGCAAACCAGGGTGGATGTTTAATGGGTGTTGGTTGTTGAGTTTTCTTTAAGATCGACAATGCAATTGGAACATCTCTTGGGGTCTTCCTTTTGTCATCCTGTAAAAATGGAAATTCAAAAATAGGAAGAAAAGAATTGTTAGATAAAATCTGTTTTTCTTCTTCACACTCTTCCTTTTCAATTCGCGCATTTTCAACTCCAACATACTCTTCCTTTACAATTTCATTTTTAGTCTCTTCATTTTCAACTCCAACTATTTTCATTTTCAACTCCGGTGGTTTCTTTTTCTTTAAAATGCTCTTCTTCCATCGCACCTTCTTTGACTTCCTCTTTTCCCTTTTTGTTTTCATTCCATGCTGCAATTCGCTTAGACAATTGTTCCTGGTCACGATGTACTTGACTTGGGCTCAAAGGTGTTAGGATGATCTATCTTCCTTCAAACATAAACGAGAACTGATTGGTGTAACCGTCATGAACTGCTCTCTTGTCGTATTGCCACGGTCTCCCTAGAAGAATATGACTTGCACTCATAGGTAGTATGTCACACAAGACTTCATCTGTGTATCTTCCAATGGAAAATGGAATTTTCACTTGCTTGTTGACTTCTAATTTTCCTCCATCATGCAACCATTGTGGTTTATATGGATTTGGATGTTCGGTGGTTTCAAGACCGAGTTATTCCACCATCAAAGTGCTTGCTACGTTTGTACAACTTCCTCCATCAATTATTAAAGAGCAAATCTTGTTGTTCACATGGCATCTAGTGTAGAAAATGTTCTCCCTTTGTTGGTCTTCTTCATTCATCGCTTTTAATCTTAATGTTCTTTTCACAACGAGAACTTGTCCTAATGTGGAAGAAAAATCACAAGATTCTAGTGACATGGTTAGAATAATGAAAATAAAATTCTTACCCAATATGTTTCCCAACAAAGCCTCACTAATTCACTCCAAGGAAAATTACCCTCTTATGTTCTCTCCGTGTTTGCACTCTAGGACTTAATGGCTTTTAATGTTCTCTTCTGATCTTACAACTCTCTTGCCTTTTTCCACTCTTTTCTCTCGTGTATAGTTCTTAGAAGAACTTACTCAAGACTTAGGCAAGTAAAATGTACTTGTGCGTCGCTGAAATTGTTATTTTAAAAGAAGAAGAAAGGAAATAGGATGAAAAGAAAGGTTTAGAATGAAAAAAATGAAAACGGGGTTACTTACTTGACAAGAAAACTTACAACCTTCCTTCACCAACAATCAAAGTCTTGAAGATGAAATGGCTTCTCGGATTGATGTTGAAGATGATGTTGCAATGCTTTCTCACCCTTGATCTTGTACTTTTGAATCTGATTTTTTTTTCTCTTTTTTTTTGAAACTAACTTTTCTCGTTCCTTTTTTTTGAACTACCTTTTCTCTTTTCTTTCTTTTTTTTTTTTGCTCAAAAATTGAAAATGACAAAGTTTAGTCACTTACAACTGCTTGAACGAGCTTTTTGTTGCACTTTGCTTCTTCCAACAAAGCTCTGATTACCATATGATATGTGCCGATCTTGCTGATGATGTTGAACGGTACACTTTGATTGTAGGACCTAGGAAGGAAGCAAGTCTCTCGCAAGAAGTGGCTGCAAAATAAAGAATTAAGGATAAAGGATGAAAGGAATAGGTGAAATGAATGAAAGGAATAGTTTAGGGACTGATATGGAAGCGGAGGATGTGTGGTGTTGATAAGGGTGAATGGATGTTTAGGACATTTTGTGGGGATGACAAAGGATTGAGAATGATGAATGGAATGAGAGGATATGTAAGGAATGGTGATATGGTGAAAGGGAAATAGTATCTTAAAGATACTCAAGGAAGAAACTAGGTTATAGAAAACCTAATCCCGAATCTTATATCGATCTTTAAGGGGTGGTGATAAACGGACTTTGACCCTTTTAGTATATTAAACTAAAAGAACCCGAAGTATCAAGATGGATAGAAAAGGGTTGACGCCACAAGTACAAAAGTACTTGATAAGTCGATAAAGTTCTAAGAAGAACTAAACGAGAGAAAAATCTCACAAGTAATTTTATATAATCTGAATGGTGTGTTTACAAAATGAAATCCAAGTCCTATTTATAGTTTTCTAAGGGGTTTGGCCGAAATGGCCTTTAACTATTCGGATAACCATTCATTTGAATGGTGTCTCCCTCCAAAACTATTCGAAAAGATGTAACTTCTCGGTCCAGCCTGCACTGTCTTTAGTAATTTGGCCATATCTCGAGTTACCGATATCGGATTGATGCGATTCAACATGCGTTGGAAAGATAAGAGATAGGGGAACAACTATCATGAAGACACCGAAACCCAGTTCGGCTTGTATCCTGCTCGAAAATGGCAAACAAGTGGACCATTACGAACCTGTCCAATGAAAAGTGCTATCTCTTTGTTTTGGCGCCCACTTCCTTTCCCTCCATGATCCTGGCGCCCAATGTGGATAATGGACAGACATGATGCTTGATGAAGGGTAGGTGACCTTCGGGTGTTGAGCTGGGAGTGATAGCTAGAGTTGAGGTGAGCTAATCGAGCTGGGAGTGAGCTGGATTGAACTGAGCTATCTAGCTGAAAGACTTAGCTAAAGTTTGAAGCTGAAATAAGCTAATCCGAGCTGCCTTTAGCAAAGTGAGCTGGTCCATTAGCTTCCTTATAGTCTCTTCTAGTGTGAGGAGTGTTTTGGAGCTAATCCGAATCTCCTAAGGCCTCGTTTTGAATTATGCTTCGTTTGAGCTCGTATGGGACTTGTGAGCTGACATGGAGCTATCCTTTAAGTACTGTAGGAGTGTTCCATGCATTTCCAAGCTATTCTGAAGTTGGCTCCTTGTGTTTCTAGCATTGCCTTCCGTTTAGCTTCTTTTGAGCTGACGGAGCTGACACCGAGCTAATTCTTACTCCTTGAGCTGTAGGTAAGTCCTATGAAGAAAACATAATAATGGAAATAATGAGAATACTTAAAATAACTTAATATAAATTTAGATCTAAGCTGAAACTTAATAATGTGGTCATATTGACTATTCATGTTTATAGCTTAATTAATATAACTCTTAAGTAGTTTACTATAAAGTATATAAAAGTAATAAATACTAAGATCGGTAAGATAACTCCCCTTTGATCCCATGCGTGAAATGAAGCATGAAAGCATGAGATAAATGAGCAGAAATGTGCACACATCATTCCCCCTTCTTTTAGGCGATTTGTCCTCAAATCGAAAAGATTTTCCAATGAATAATTCCTTGATGCAGGGGCGGTCAGTTGCTTCAATGATGGAACAAGTTGATTAAACTTTTGTTTGAAGTGGAGGCCTCTAAAAGGGTCAATTTCAAAGAGATCTTCCAAATATCCTTTTTCGAGATAGTCATTCATAACATGTTCTCTTTGGATCCTTCTCTCGTACCTTTTGGAATCTTCGTACCCCTTGGTGTAGAGACTTGTCTTTTGGATATGTCGTTCTAAAGCATCACAACTGTTGGTGTATAGATATTTCCTTTGGCTCGAAATATCATGTTGTTTGGAAAAGATATGTAACTCTTCATCTCCGCTCTTCGAATCATCATAGTGGTTGCTAAAGAGTCGTAACTGTTGAGCTCTCTTGGAATAGAAGATTTTGATGCACCAATCATCTTTAGAATGACAAAAGAACTTGCCATCGTAGTTTGATAGGATAACACCAACTATGTGAATCAATTTGCAGTGAAAGAAATCATAGTTAGAGAATGAATAACTATTAACAAAATGAATGAAAATAGCAAACCAGGGTGGATGTTTAATGGGTGTTGGTTGTTGAGTTTTCTTTAAGATCGACAATGCAATTGGAACATCTCTTGGGGTCTTCCTTTTGTCATCCTGTAAAAATGGAAATTCAAAAATAGGAAGAAAAGAATTGTTAGATAAAATCTGTTTTTCTTCTTCACACTCTTCCTTTTCAATTCGCGCATTTTCAACTCCAACATACTCTTCCTTTACAATTTCATTTTTAGTCTCTTCATTTTCAACTCCAACTATTTTCATTTTCAACTCCGGTGGTTTCTTTTTCTTTAAAATGCTCTTCTTCCATCGCACCTTCTTTGACTTCCTCTTTTCCCTTTTTGTTTTCATTCCATGCTGCAATTCGCTTAGACAATTGTTCCTGGTCACGATGTACTTGACTTGGGCTCAAAGGTGTTAGGATGATCTTTCTTCCTTCAAACATAAACGAGAACTGATTGGTGTAACCGTCATGAACTGCTCTCTTGTCGTATTGCCACGGTCTCCCTAGAAGAATATGACTTGCACTCATAGGTAGTATGTCACACAAGACTTCATCTGTGTATCTTCCAATGGAAAATGGAATTTTCACTTGCTTGTTGACTTCTAATTTTCCTCCATCATGCAACCATTGTGGTTTATATGGATTTGGATGTTCGGTGGTTTCAAGACCGAGTTATTCCACCATCAAAGTGCTTGCTACGTTTGTACAACTTCCTCCATCAATTATTAAAGAGCAAATCTTGTTGTTCACATGGCATCTAGTGTAGAAAATGTTCTCCCTTTGTTGGTCTTCTTCATTCATCGCTTTTAATCTTAATGTTCTTTTCACAACGAGAACTTGTCCTAATGTGGAAGAAAAATCACAAGATTCTAGTGACATGGTTAGAATAATGAAAATAAAATTCTTACCCAATATGTTTCCCAACAAAGCCTCACTAATTCACTCCAAGGAAAATTACCCTCTTATGTTCTCTCCGTGTTTGCACTCTAGGACTTAATGGCTTTTAATGTTCTCTTCTGATCTTACAACTCTCTTGCCTTTTTCCACTCTTTTCTCTCGTGTATAGTTCTTAGAAGAACTTACTCAAGACTTAGGCAAGTAAAATGTACTTGTGCGTCGCTGAAATTGTTATTTTAAAAGAAGAAGAAAGGAAATAGGATGAAAAGAAAGGTTTAGAATGAAAAAAAATGAAAACGGGGTTACTTACTTGACAAGAAAACTTACAACCTTCCTTCACCAACAATCAAAGTCTTGAAGATGAAATGGCTTCTCGGATTGATGTTGAAGATGATGTTGCAATGCTTTCTCACCCTTGATCTTGTACTTTTGAATCTGATTTTTTTTTCTCTTTTTTTTTGAAACTAACTTTTCTCGTTCCTTTTTTTTGAACTACCTTTTCTCTTTTCTTTCTTTCTTTTTTTTTTGCTCAAAAATTGAAAATGACAAAGTTTAGTCACTTACAACTGCTTGAACGAGCTTTTTGTTGCACTTTGCTTCTTCCACCAAAGCTCTGATTACCATATGATATGTGCCGATCTTGCTGATGATGTTGAACGGTACACTTTGATTGTAGGACCTAGGAAGGAAGCAAGTCTCTCGCAAGAAGTGGCTGCAAAATAAAGAATTAAGGATAAAGGATGAAAGGAATAGGTGAAATGAATGAAAGGAATAGTTTAGGGACTGATATGGAAGCGGAGGATGTGTGGTGTTGATAAGGGTGAATGGATGTTTAGGACATTTTGTGGGGATGACAAAGGATTGAGAATGATGAATGGAATGAGAGGATATGTAAGGAATGGTGATATGGTGAAAGGGAAATAGTATCTTAAAGATACTCAAGGAAGAAACTAGGTTATAGAAAACCTAATCCCGAATCTTATATCGATCTTTAAGGGGTGGTGATAAACGGACTTTGACCCTTTTAGTATATTAAACTAAAAGAACCCGAAGTATCAAGATGGATAGAAAAGGGTTGACGCCACAAGTACAAAAGTACTTGATAAGTCGATAAAGTTCTAAGAAGAACTAAACGAGAAAAAAATCTCACAAGTAATTTTATATAATCTGAATGGTGTGTTTACAAAATGAAATCCAAGTCCTATTTATAGTTTTCTAAGGGGTTTGGCCGAAATGGCCTTTAACTATTCGGATAACCATTCATTTGAATGGTGTCTCCCTCCAAAACTATTCGAAAAGATGTAACTTCTCGGTCCAGCCTGCACTGTCTTTAGTAATTTGGCCATATCTCGAGCTACCGATATCGGATTGATGCGATTCAACATGCGGTGGAAAGATAAGAGATAGGGGAACAACTTTCATGAAGACACCGAAACCCAGTTCGGCTTGTATCCTGCTCGAAAATGGCAAACAAGTGGACCATTACGAACCTGTCCAATGAAAAGTGCTATCTCTTTGTTTTGGCGCCCACTTCCTTTCCCTCCATGATCTTGGCGCCCAATGTGGATAATGGACAGACATGATGCTTGATGAAGGGTAGGTGACCTTCGGGTGTTGAGCTGGGAGTGATAGCTAGAGTTGAGGTGAGCTAATCGAGCTGGGAGTGAGCTGGATTGAACTGAGCTATCTAGCTGAAAGACTTAGCTAAAGTTTGAAGCTGAAATAAGCTAATCCGAGCTGCCTTTAGCAAAGTGAGCTGGTCCATTAGCTTCCTTATAGTCTCTTCTAGTGTGAGGAGTGTTTTGGAGCTAATCCGAATCTCTTAAGGCCTCATTTTGAATTATGCTTCATTTGAGCTCGTATGGGACTTGTGAGCTGACATGGAGCTATCCTTTAGTCCTTTAAGTACTGTAGGAGTGTTCCATGCATTTCCAAGCTATTTTGAAGTTGGCTCCTTGTGTTTCTAGCATTGCCTTCCGTTTAGCTTCTTTTGAGCTGACGGAGCTGACACCGAGCTAATTCTTACTCCTTGAGCTGTAGGTAAGTCCTATGAAGAAAACATAATAATGGAAATAATGAGAATACTTAAAATAACTTAATATAAATTTAGATCTAAGCTGAAACTTAATAATGTGGTCATATTGACTATTCATGTTTATAGCTTAATTAATATAACTCTTAAGTAGTTTACTATAAAGTATATAAAAGTAATAAATACTAAGATCGGTAAGATAACTCCCCTTTGATCCCATGCGTGAAATGAAGCATGAAAGCATGAGATAAATGAGCAGAAATGTGCACACATCATTCCCCCTTCTTTTAGGCGATTTGTCCTCAAATCGAAAAGATTTTCCAATGAATAATTCCTTGATGCAGGGGCGGTCAGTTGCTTCAATGATGGAACAAGTTGATTAAACTTTTGTTTGAAGTGGAGGCCTCTAGAAGGGTCAATTTCAAAGAGATCTTCCAAATATCCTTTTTCGAGATAGTCATTCATAACATGTTCTCTTTGGATCCTTCTCTCGTACCTTTTGGAATCTTCGTACCCCTTGGTGTAGAGACTTGTCTTTTGGATATGTCGTTCTAAAGCATCACAACTGTTGGTGTATAGATATTTCCTTTGGCTCGAAATATCATGTTGTTTGGAAAAGATATGTAACTCTTCATCTCCACTCTTCGAATCATCATAGTGGTTGCTAAAGAGTCGTAACTGTTGAGCTCTCTTGGAATAGAAGATTTTGATGCACCAATCATCTTCAGAATGACAAAAGAACTTGCCATCGTAGTTTGATAGGATAACACCAACTATGTGAATCAATTTGCAGTGAAAGAAATCATAGTTAGAGAATGAATAACTATTAACAAAATGAATGAAAATAGCAAACCAGGGTGGATGTTTAATGGGTGTTGGTTGTTGAGTTTTCTTTAAGATCGACAATGCAATTGGAACATCTCTTGGGGTCTTCCTTTTGTCATCCTGTAAAAATGGAAATTCAAAAATAGGAAGAAAAGAATTGTTAGATAAAACCTGTTTTTCTTCTTCACACTCTTCCTTTTCAATTCGCGCATTTTCAACTCCAACATACTCTTCCTTTACAATTTCATTTTTAGTCTCTTCATTTTCAACTCCAACTATTTTCATTTTCAACTCCGGTGGTTTCTTTTTCTTTAAAATGCTCTTCTTCCATCGCACCTTCTTTGACTTCCTCTTTTCCCATTTTGTTTTCATTCCATGCTGCAATTCGCTTAGACAATTGTTCCTGGTCACGATGTACTTGACTTGGGCTCAAAGGTGTTAGGATGATCTTTCTTCCTTCAAACATAAACGAGAACTGATTGGTGTAACCGTCATGAACTGCTCTCTTGTCGTATTGCCACGGTCTCCCTAGAAGAATATGACTTGCACTCATAGGTAGTATGTACTTGTGCGTCGCTGAAATTGTTATTTTAAAAGAAGAAGAAAGGAAATAGGATGAAAAGAAAGGTTTAGAATGAAAAAAAATGAAAACGGGGTTACTTACTTGACAAGAAAACTTACAACCTTCCTTCACCAACAATCAAAGTCTTGAAGATGAAATGGCTTCTCGGATTGATGTTGAAGATGATGTTGCAATGCTTTCTTATCCTTGATCTTGTACTTTTGAATCTGATTTTTTTTTCTCTTTTTTTTTGAAACTAACTTTTCTCGTTCCTTTTTTTTGAACTACCTTTTCTCTTTTCTTTCTTTTTTTTTTTTTGCTCAAAAATTGAAAATGACAAAGTTTAGTCACTTACAACTGCTTGAACGAGCTTTTTGTTGCACTTTGCTTCTTCCACCAAAGCTCTGATTACCATATGATATGTGCCGATCTTGCTGATGATGTTGAACGGTACACTTTGATTGTAGGACCTAGGAAGGAAGCAAGTCTCTCGCAAGAAGTGGCTGCAAAATAAAGAATTAAGGATAAAGGATGAAAGGAATAGGTGAAATGAATGAAAGGAATAGTTTAGGGACTGATATGGAAGCGGAGGATGTGTGGTGTTGATAAGGGTGAATGGATGTTTAGGACATTTTGTGGGGATGACAAAGGATTGAGAATGATGAATGGAATGAGAGGATATGTAAGGAATGGTGATATGGTGAAAGGGAAATAGTATCTTAAAGATACTCAAGGAAGAAACTAGGTTATAGAAAACCTAATCCCGAATCTTATATCGATCTTTAAGGGGTGGTGATAAACGGACTTTGACCCTTTTAGTATATTAAACTAAAAGAACCCGAAGTATCAAGATGGATAGAAAAGGGTTGACGCCACAAGTACAAAAGTACTTGATAAGTCGATAAAGTTCTAAGAAGAACTAAACGAGAGAAAAATCTCACAAGTAATTTTATATAATCTGAATGGTGTGTTTACAAAATGAAATCCAAGTCCTATTTATAGTTTTCTAAGGGGTTTGGCCGAAATGGCCTTTAACTATTCGGATAACCATTCATTTGAATGGTGTCTCCCTCCAAAACTATTCGAAAAGATGTAACTTCTCGGTCCAGCCTGCACTGTGTTTAGTAATTTGGCCATATCTCGAGCGACCGATATCGGATTGATGCGATTCAACAAGCGTTGAAAAGATAAGAGATAGGGGAACAACTTTCATGAAGACACCGAAACCCAGTTCGGCTTGTATCCTGCTCGAAAATGGCAAACAAGTGGACCATTACGAACCTGTCCAATGAAAAGTGCTATCTCTTTGTTTTGGCGCCCACTTCCTTTCCCTCCATGATCTTGGCGCCCAATGTGGATAATGGACAGACATGATGCTTGATGAAGGGTAGGTGACCTTCGGGTGTTGAGCTGGGAGTGATAGCTAGAGTTGAGGTGAGCTAATCGAGCTGGGAGTGAGCTGGATTGAACTGAGCTATCTAGCTGAAAGACTTAGCTAAAGTTTGAAGCTGAAATAAGCTAATCCGAGCTGCCTTTAGCAAAGTGAGCTGGTCCATTAGCTTCCTTATAGTCTCTTCTAGTGTGAGGAGTGTTTTGGAGCTAATCCGAATCTCTTAAGGCCTCATTTTGAATTATGCTTCATTTGAGCTCGTATGGGACTTGTGAGCTGACATGGAGCTATCCTTTAGTCCTTTAAGTACTGTAGGAGTGTTCCATGCATTTCCAAGCTATTTTGAAGTTGGCTCCTTGTGTTTCTAGCATTGCCTTCCGTTTAGCTTCTTTTGAGCTGACGGAGCTGACACCGAGCTAATTCTTACTCCTTGAGCTGTAGGTAAGTCCTATGAAGAAAACATAATAATGGAAATAATGAGAATACTTAAAATAACTTAATATAAATTTAGATCTAAGCTGAAACTTAATAATGTGGTCATATTGACTATTCATGTTTATAGCTTAATTAATATAACTCTTAAGTAGTTTACTATAAAGTATATAAAAGTAATAAATACTAAGATCGGTAAGATAACTCCCCTTTGATCCCATGCGTGAAATGAAGCATGAAAGCATGAGATAAATGAGCAGAAATGTGCACACATCATTCCCCCTTCTTTTAGGCGATTTGTCCTCAAATCGAAAAGATTTTCCAATGAATAATTCCTTGATGCAGGGGCGGTCAGTTGCTTCAATGATGGAACAAGTTGATTAAACTTTTGTTTGAAGTGGAGGCCTCTAGAAGGGTCAATTTCAAAGAGATCTTCCAAATATCCTTTTTCGAGATAGTCATTCATAACATGTTCTCTTTGGATCCTTCTCTCGTACCTTTTGGAATCTTCGTACCCCTTGGTGTAGAGACTTGTCTTTTGGATATGTCGTTCTAAAGCATCACAACTGTTGGTGTATAGATATTTCCTTTGGCTCGAAATATCATGTTGTTTGGAAAAGATATGTAACTCTTCATCTCCACTCTTCGAATCATCATAGTGGTTGCTAAAGAGTCGTAACTGTTGAGCTCTCTTGGAATAGAAGATTTTGATGCACCAATCATCTTCAGAATGACAAAAGAACTTGCCATCGTAGTTTGATAGGATAACACCAACTATGTGAATCAATTTGCAGTGAAAGAAATCATAGTTAGAGAATGAATAACTATTAACAAAATGAATGAAAATAGCAAACCAGGGTGGATGTTTAATGGGTGTTGGTTGTTGAGTTTTCTTTAAGATCGACAATGCAATTGGAACATCTCTTGGGGTCTTCCTTTTGTCATCCTGTAAAAATGGAAATTCAAAAATAGGAAGAAAAGAATTGTTAGATAAAACCTGTTTTTCTTCTTCACACTCTTCCTTTTCAATTCGCGCATTTTCAACTCCAACATACTCTTCCTTTACAATTTCATTTTTAGTCTCTTCATTTTCAACTCCAACTATTTTCATTTTCAACTCCGGTGGTTTCTTTTTCTTTAAAATGCTCTTCTTCCATCGCACCTTCTTTGACTTCCTCTTTTCCCTTTTTGTTTTCATTCCATGCTGCAATTCGCTTAGACAATTGTTCCTGGTCACGATGTACTTGACTTGGGCTCAAAGGTGTTAGGATGATCTTTCTTCCTTCAAACATAAACGAGAACTGATTGGTGTAACCGTCATGAACTGCTCTCTTGTCGTATTGCCACGGTCTCCCTAGAAGAATATGACTTGCACTCATAGGTAGTATGTACTTGTGCGTCGCTGAAATTGTTATTTTAAAAGAAGAAGAAAGGAAATAGGATGAAAAGAAAGGTTTAGAATGAAAAAAAATGAAAACGGGGTTACTTACTTGACAAGAAAACTTACAACCTTCCTTCACCAACAATCAAAGTCTTGAAGATGAAATGGCTTCTCGGATTGATGTTGAAGATGATGTTGCAATGCTTTCTTATCCTTGATCTTGTACTTTTGAATCTGATTTTTTTTTCTCTTTTTTTTTGAAACTAACTTTTCTCGTTCCTTTTTTTTGAACTACCTTTTCTCTTTTCTTTCTTTTTTTTTTTTTGCTCAAAAATTGAAAATGACAATGTTTAGTCACTTACAACTGCTTGAACGAGCTTTTTGTTGCACTTTGCTTCTTCCACCAAAGCTCTGATTACCATATGATATGTGCCGATCTTGCTGATGATGTTGAACGGTACACTTTGATTGTAGGACCTAGGAAGGAAGCAAGTCTCTCGCAAGAAGTGGCTGCAAAATAAAGAATTAAGGATAAAGGATGAAAGGAATAGGTGAAATGAATGAAAGGAATAGTTTAGGGACTGATATGGAAGCGGAGGATGTGTGGTGTTGATAAGGGTGAATGGATGTTTAGGACATTTTGTGGGGATGACAAAGGATTGAGAATGATGAATGGAATGAGAGGATATGTAAGGAATGGTGATATGGTGAAAGGGAAATAGTATCTTAAAGATACTCAAGGAAGAAACTAGGTTATAGAAAACCTAATCCCGAATCTTATATCGATCTTTAAGGGGTGGTGATAAACGGACTTTGACCCTTTTAGTATATTAAACTAAAAGAACCCGAAGTATCAAGATGGATAGAAAAGGGTTGACGCCACAAGTACAAAAGTACTTGATAAGTCGATAAAGTTCTAAGAAGAACTAAACGAGAGAAAAATCTCACAAGTAATTTTATATAATCTGAATGGTGTGTTTACAAAATGAAATCCAAGTCCTATTTATAGTTTTCTAAGGGGTTTGGCCGAAATGGCCTTTAACTATTCGGATAACCATTCATTTGAATGGTGTCTCCCTCCAAAACTATTCGAAAAGATGTAACTTCTCGGTCCAGCCTGCACTGTGTTTAGTAATTTGGCCATATCTCGAGCGACCGATATCGGATTGATGCGATTCAACAAGCGTTGAAAAGATAAGAGATAGGGGAACAACTTTCATGAAGACACCGAAACCCAGTTCGGCTTGTATCCTGCTCGAAAATGGCAAACAAGTGGACCATTACGAACCTGTCCAATGAAAAGTGCTATCTCTTTGTTTTGGCGCCCACTTCCTTTCCCTCCATGATCTTGGCGCCCAATGTGGATAATGGACATACATGATGCTTGATGAAGGGTAGGTGACCTTCGGGTGTTGAGCTGGGAGTGATAGCTAGAGTTGAGGTGAGCTAATCGAGCTGGGAGTGAGCTGGATTGAACTGAGCTATCTAGCTGAAAGACTTAGCTAAAGTTTGAAGCTGAAATAAGCTAATCCGAGCTGCCTTTAGCAAAGTGAGCTGGTCCATTAGCTTCCTTATAGTCTCTTCTAGTGTGAGGAGTGTTTTGGAGCTAATCCGAATCTCCTAAGGCCTCGTTTTGAATTATGCTTCATTTGAGCTCGTATGGGACTTGTGAGCTGACATGGAGCTATCCTTTAAGTACTGTAGGAGTGTTCCATGCATTTCCAAGCTATTCTGAAGTTGGCTCCTTGTGTTTCTAGCATTGCCTTCCGTTTAGCTTCTTTTGAGCTGACGGAGCTGACACCGAGCTAATTCTTACTCCTTGAGCTGTAGGTAAGTCCTATGAAGAAAACATAATAATGGAAATAATGAGAATACTTAAAATAACTTAATATAAATTTAGATCTAAGCTGAAACTTAATAATGTGGTCATATTGACTATTCATGTTTATAGCTTAATTAATATAACTCTTAAGTAGTTTACTATAAAGTATATAAAAGTAATAAATACTAAGATCGGTAAGATAACTCCCCTTTGATCCCATGCGTGAAATGAAGCATGAAAGCATGAGATAAATGAGCAGAAATGTGCACACATCATTCCCCCTTCTTTTAGGCGATTTGTCCTCAAATCGAAAAGATTTTCCAATGAATAATTCCTTGATGCAGGGGCGGTCAGTTGCTTCAATGATGGAACAAGTTGATTAAACTTTTGTTTGAAGTGGAGGCCTCTAAAAGGGTCAATTTCAAAGAGATCTTCCAAATATCCTTTTTCGAGATAGTCATTCATAACATGTTCTCTTTGGATCCTTCTCTCGTACCTTTTGGAATCTTCGTACCCCTTGGTGTAGAGACTTGTCTTTTGGATATGTCGTTCTAAAGCATCACAATTGTTGGTGTATAGATATTTCCTTTGGCTCGAAATATCATGTTGTTTGGAAAAGATATGTAACTCTTCATCTCCACTCTTCGAATCATCATAGTGGTTGCTAAAGAGTCGTAACTGTTGAGCTCTCTTGGAATAGAAGATTTTGATGCACCAATCATCTTTAGAATGACAAAAGAACTTGCCATCGTAGTTTGATAGGATAACACCAACTATGTGAATCAATTTGCAGTGAAAGAAATCATAGTTAGAGAATGAATAACTATTAACAAAATGAATGAAAATAGCAAACCAGGGTGGATGTTTAATGGGTGTTGGTTGTTGAGTTTTCTTTAAGATCGACAATGCAATTGGAACATCTCTTGGGGTCTTCCTTTTGTCATCCTGTAAAAATGGAAATTCAAAAATAGGAAGAAAAGAATTGTTAGATAAAATCTGTTTTACTTCTTCACACTCTTCCTTTTCAATTCGCGCATTTTCAACTCCAACATACTCTTCCTTTACAATTTCATTTTTAGTCTCTTCATTTTCAACTCCAACTATTTTCATTTTCAACTCCGGTGGTTTCTTTTTCTTTAAAATGCTCTTCTTCCATCGCACCTTCTTTGACTTCCTCTTTTCCCTTTTTGTTTTCATTCCATGCTGCAATTCGCTTAGACAATTGTTCCTGGTCACGATGTACTTGACTTGGGCTCAAAGGTGTTAGGATGATCTTTCTTCCTTCAAACATAAACGAGAACTGATTGGTGTAACCGTCATGAACTGCTCTCTTGTCGTATTGCCACGGTCTCCCTAGAAGAATATGACTTGCACTCATAGGTAGTATGTCACACAAGACTTCATCTGTGTATCTTCCAATGGAAAATGGAATTTTCACTTGCTTGTTGACTTCTAATTTTCCTCCATCATGCAACCATTGTGGTTTATATGGATTTGGATGTTCGGTGGTTTCAAGACCGAGTTATTCCACCATCAAAGTGCTTGCTACGTTTGTACAACTTCCTCCATCAATTATTAAAGAGCAAATCTTGTTGTTCACATGGCATCTAGTGTAGAAAATGTTCTCCCTTTGTTGGTCTTCTTCATTCATCGCTTTTAATCTTAATGTTCTTTTCACAACGAGAACTTGTCCTAATGTGGAAGAAAAATCACAAGATTCTAGTGACATGGTTAGAATAATGAAAATAAAATTCTTACCCAATATGTTTCCCAACAAAGCCTCACTAATTCACTCCAAGGAAAATTACCCTCTTATGTTCTCTCCGTGTTTGCACTCTAGGACTTAATGGCTTTTAATGTTCTCTTCTGATCTTACAACTCTCTTGCCTTTTTCCACTCTTTTCTCTCGTGTATAGTTCTTAGAAGAACTTACTCAAGACTTAGGCAAGTAAAATGTACTTGTGCGTCGCTGAAATTGTTATTTTAAAAGAAGAAGAAAGGAAATAGGATGAAAAGAAAGGTTTAGAATGAAAAAAAATGAAAACGGGGTTACTTACTTGACAAGAAAACTTACAACCTTCCTTCACCAACAATCAAAGTCTTGAAGATGAAATGGCTTCTCGGATTGATGTTGAAGATGATGTTGCAATGCTTTCTCACCCTTGATCTTGTACTTTTGAATCTGATTTTTTTTTCTCTTTTTTTTTGAAACTAACTTTTCTCGTTCCTTTTTTTTGAACTACCTTTTCTCTTTTCTTTCTTTTTTTTTTTTGCTCAAAAATTGAAAATGACAAAGTTTAGTCACTTACAACTGCTTGAACGAGCTTTTTGTTGCACTTTGCTTCTTCCACCAAAGCTCTGATTCCATATGATATGTGCCGATCTTGCTGATGATGTTGAACGGTACACTTTGATTGTAGGACCTAGGAAGGAAGCAAGTCTCTCGCAAGAAGTGGCTGCAAAATAAAGAATTAAGGATAAAGGATGAAAGGAATAGGTGAAATGAATGAAAGGAATAGTTTAGGGACTGATATGGAAGCGGAGGATGTGTGGTGTTGATAAGGGTGAATGGATGTTTAGGACATTTTGTGGGGATGACAAAGGATTGAGAATGATGAATGGAATGAGAGGATATGTAAGGAATGGTGATATGGTGAAAGGGAAATAATATCTTAAAGATACTCAAGGAAGAAACTAGGTTATAGAAAACCTAATCCCGAATCTTATATCGATCTTTAAGGGGTGGTGATAAACGGACTTTGACCCTTTTAGTATATTAAACTAAAAGAACCCAAAGTATCAAGATGGATAGAAAAGGGTTGACGCCACAAGTACAAAAGTACTTGATAAGTCGATAAAGTTCTAAGAAGAACTAAACGAGAGAAAAATCTCACAAGTAATTTTATATAATCTGAATGGTGTGTTTACAAAATGAAATCCAAGTCCTATTTATAGTTTTCTAAGGGGTTTGGCCGAAATGGCCTTTAACTATTCGGATAACCATTCATTTGAATGGTGTCTCCCTCCAAAACTATTCGAAAAGATGTAACTTCTCGGTCCAGCCTGCACTGTCTTTAGTAATTTGGCCATATCTCGAGCTACCGATATCGGATTGATGCGATTCAACAAGCGTTGGAAAGATAAGAGATAGGGGAACAACTTTCATGAAGACACCGAAACCCAGTTCGGCTTGTATCCTGCTCGAAAATGGCAAACAAGTGTACCATTACGAACTTGTCCAATGAAAAGTGCTATCTCTTTGTTTTGGCGCCCACTTCCTTTTCCTCCATGATCTTGGCGCCCAATGTGGATAATGGACAGACATGATGCTTGATGAAGGGTAGGTGACCTTCGGGTGTTGAGCTGGGAGTGATAGCTAGAGTTGAGGTGAGCTAATCGAGCTGGGAGTGAGTTGGATTGAACTGAGCTATCTAGCTGAAAGACTTAGCTAAAGTTTGAAGCTGAAATAAGCTAATCCGAGCTGCCTTTAGCAAAGTGAGCTGGTCCATTAGCTTCCTTATAGTCTCTTCTAGTGTGAGGAGTGTTTTGGAGCTAATCCGAATCTCCTAAGGCCTCGTTTTGAATTATGCTTCATTTGAGCTCGTATGGGACTTGTGAGCTGACATGGAGCTATCCTTTATGTACTGTAGGAGTGTTCCATGCATTTCCAAGCTATTTTGAAGTTGGCTCCTTGTGTTTCTAGCATTGCCTTCCGTTTAGCTTCTTTTGAGCTGACGGAGCTGACACCGAGCTAATTCTTACTCCTTGAGCTGTAGGTAAGTCCTATGAAGAAAACATAATAATGGAAATAATGAGAATACTTAAAATAACTTAATATAAATTTAGATCTAAGCTGAAACTTAATAATGTGGTCATATTGACTATTCATGTTTATAGCTTAATTAATATAACTCTTAAGTAGTTTACTATAAAGTATATAAAAGTAATAAATACTAAGATCGGTAAGATAACTCCCCTTTGATCCCATGCGTGAAATGAAGCATGAAAGCATGAGATAAATGAGCAGAAATGTGCACACATCATTCCCCCTTCTTTTAGGCGATTTGTCCTCAAATCGAAAAGATTTTCCAATGAATAATTCCTTGATGCAGGGGCGGTCAGTTGCTTCAATGATGGAACAAGTTGATTAAACTTTTGTTTGAAGTGGAGGCCTCTAAAAGGGTCAATTTCAAAGAGATCTTCCAAATATCCTTTTTCGAGATAGTCATTCATAACATGTTCTCTTTGGATCCTTCTCTCGTACCTTTTGGAATCTTCGTACCCCTTGGTGTAGAGACTTGTCTTTTGGATATGTCGTTCTAAAGCATCACAATTGTTGGTGTATAGATATTTCCTTTGGCTCGAAATATCATGTTGTTTGGAAAAGATATGTAACTCTTCATCTCCACTCTTCGAATCATCATAGTGGTTGCTAAAGAGTCGTAACTGTTGAGCTCTCTTGGAATAGAAGATTTTGATGCACCAATCATCTTTAGAATGACAAAAGAACTTGCCATCGTAGTTTGATAGGATAACACCAACTATGTGAATCAATTTGCAGTGAAAGAAATCATAGTTAGAGAATGAATAACTATTAACAAAATGAATGAAAATAGCAAACCAGGGTGGATGTTTAATGGGTGTTGGTTGTTGAGTTTTCTTTAAGATCGACAATGCAATTGGAACATCTCTTGGGGTCTTCCTTTTGTCATCCTGTAAAAATGGAAATTCAAAAATAGGAAGAAAAGAATTGTTAGATAAAATCTGTTTTACTTCTTCACACTCTTCCTTTTCAATTAGCGCATTTTCAACTCCAACATACTCTTCCTTTACAATTTCATTTTTAGTCTCTTCATTTTCAACTCCAACTATTTTCATTTTCAACTCCGGTGGTTTCTTTTTCTTTAAAATGCTCTTCTTCCATCGCACCTTCTTTGACTTCCTCTTTTCCCTTTTTGTTTTCATTCCATGCTGCAATTCGCTTAGACAATTGTTCCTGGTCACGATGTACTTGACTTGGGCTCAAAGGTGTTAGGATGATCTTTCTTCCTTCAAACATAAACGAGAACTGATTGGTGTAACCGTCATGAACTGCTCTCTTGTCGTATTGCCACGGTCTCCCTAGAAGAATATGACTTGCACTCATAGGTAGTATGTCACACAAGACTTCATCTGTGTATCTTCCAATGGAAAATGGAATTTTCACTTGCTTGTTGACTTCTAATTTTCCTCCATCATGCAACCATTGTGGTTTATATGGATTTGGATGTTCGGTGGTTTCAAGACCGAGTTATTCCACCATCAAAGTGCTTGCTACGTTTGTACAACTTCCTCCATCAATTATTAAAGAGCAAATCTTGTTGTTCACATGGCATCTAGTGTAGAAAATGTTCTCCCTTTGTTGGTCTTCTTCATTCATCGCTTTTAATCTTAATGTTCTTTTCACAACGAGAACTTGTCCTAATGTGGAAGAAAAATCACAAGATTCTAGTGACATGGTTAGAATAATGAAAATAAAATTCTTACCCAATATGTTTCCCAACAAAGCCTCACTAATTCACTCCAAGGAAAATTACCCTCTTATGTTCTCTCCGTGTTTGCACTCTAGGACTTAATGGCTTTTAATGTTCTCTTCTGATCTTACAACTCTCTTGCCTTTTTCTACTCTTTTCTCTCGTGTATAGTTCTTAGAAGAACTTACTCAAGACTTAGGCAAGTAAAATGTACTTGTGCGTCGCTGAAATTGTTATTTTAAAAGAAGAAGAAAGGAAATAGGATGAAAAGAAAGGTTTAGAATGAAAAAAAATGAAAACGGGGTTACTTACTTGACAAGAAAACTTACAACCTTCCTTCACCAACAATCAAAGTCTTGAAGATGAAATGGCTTCTCGGATTGATGTTGAAGATGATGTTGCAATGCTTTCTCACCCTTGATCTTGTACTTTTGAATCTGATTTTTTTTTCTCTTTTTTTTTGAAACTAACTTTTCTCGTTCCTTTTTTTTGAACTACCTTTTCTCTTTTCTTTCTTTTTTTTTTTTGCTCAAAAATTGAAAATGACAAAGTTTAGTCACTTACAACTGCTTGAACGAGCTTTTTGTTGCACTTTGCTTCTTCCACCAAAGCTCTGATTCCATATGATATGTGCCGATCTTGCTGATGATGTTGAACGGTACACTTTGATTGTAGGACCTAGGAAGGAAGCAAGTCTCTCGCAAGAAGTGGCTGCAAAATAAAGAATTAAGGATAAAGGATGAAAGGAATAGGTGAAATGAATGAAAGGAATAGTTTAGGGACTGATATGGAAGCGGAGGATGTGTGGTGTTGATAAGGGTGAATGGATGTTTAGGACATTTTGTGGGGATGACAAAGGATTGAGAATGATGAATGGAATGAGAGGATATGTAAGGAATGGTGATATGGTGAAAGGGAAATAGTATCTTAAAGATACTCAAGGAAGAAACTAGGTTATAGAAAACCTAATCCCGAATCTTATATCGATCTTTAAGGGGTGGTGATAAACGGACTTTGACCCTTTTAGTATATTAAACTAAAAGAGCCCAAAGTATCAAGATGGATAGAAAAGGGTTGACGCCACAAGTACAAAAGTACTTGATAAGTCGATAAAGTTCTAAGAAGAACTAAACGAGAGAAAAATCTCACAAGTAATTTTATATAATCTGAATGGTGTGTTTACAAAATGAAATCCAAGTCCTATTTATAGTTTTCTAAGGGGTTTGGCCGAAATGGCCTTTAACTATTCGGATAACCATTCATTTGAATGGTGTCTCCCTCCAAAACTATTCGAAAAGATGTAACTTCTCGGTCCAGCCTGCACTGTCTTTAGTAATTTGGCCATATCTCGAGCTACCGATATCTGATTGATGCGATTCAACAAGCGTTGGAAAGATAAGAGATAGGGGAACAACTTTCATGAAGACACCGAAACCCAGTTCGGCTTTTATCCTGCTCGAAAATGGCAAACAAGTGTACCATTACGAACTTGTCCAATGAAAAGTGCTATCTCTTTGTTTTGGCGCCCACTTCCTTTTCCTCCATGATCTTGGCGCCCAATGTGGATAATGGACATACATGATGCTTGATGAAGGGTAGGTGACCTTCGGGTGTTGAGCTGGGAGTGATAGCTAGAGTTGAGGTGAGCTAATCGAGCTGGGAGTGAGTTGGATTGAACTGAGCTATCTAGCTGAAAGACTTAGCTAAAGTTTGAAGCTGAAATAAGCTAATCCGAGCTGCCTTTAGCAAAGTGAGCTGGTCCATTAGCTTCCTTATAGTCTCTTCTAGTGTGAGGAGTGTTTTGGAGCTAATCCGAATCTCCTAAGGCCTCGTTTTGAATTATGCTTCATTTGAGCTCGTATGGGACTTGTGAGCTGACATGGAGCTACCCTTTAGTCCTTTAAGTACTGTAGGAGTGTTCCATGCATTTCCAAGCTATTTTGAAGTTGGCTCCTTGTGTTTCTAGCATTGCCTTCCGTTTAGCTTCTTTTGAGCTGACGGAGCTGACACCGAGCTAATTCTTACTCCTTGAGCTGTAGGTAAGTCCTATGAAGAAAACATAATAATGGAAATAATGAGAATACTTAAAATAACTTAATATAAATTTAGATCTAAGCTGAAACTTAATAATGTGGTCATATTGACTATTCATGTTTATAGCTTAATTAATATAACTCTTAAGTAGTTTACTATAAAGTATATAAAAGTAATAAATACTAAGATCGGTAAGATAACTCCCCTTTGATCCCATGCGTGAAATGAAGCATGAAAGCATGAGATAAATGAGCAGAAATGTGCACACATCATTCCCCCTTCTTTTAGGCGATTTGTCCTCAAATCGAAAAGATTTTCCAATGAATAATTCCTTGATGCAGGGGCGGTCAGTTGCTTCAATGATGGAACAAGTTGATTAAACTTTTGTTTGAAGTGGAGGCCTCTAAAAGGGTCAATTTCAAAGAGATCTTCCAAATATCCTTTTTCGAGATTGTCATTCATAACATGTTCTCTTTGGATCCTTCTCTCGTACCTTTTGGAATCTTCGTACCCCTTGGTGTAGAGACTTGTCTTTTGGATATGTCGTTCTAAAGCATCACAATTGTTGGTGTATAGATATTTCCTTTGGCTCGAAATATCATGTTGTTTGGAAAAGATATGTAACTCTTCATCTCCACTCTTCGAATCATCATAGTGGTTGCTAAAGAGTCGTAACTGTTGAGCTCTCTTGGAATAGAAGATTTTGATGCACCAATCATCTTTAGAATGACAAAAGAACTTGCCATCGTAGTTTGATAGGATAACACCAACTATGTGAATCAATTTGCAGTGAAAGAAATCATAGTTAGAGAATGAATAACTATTAACAAAATGAATGAAAATAGCAAACCAGGGTGGATGTTTAATGGGTGTTGGTTGTTGAGTTTTCTTTAAGATCGACAATGCAATTGGAACATCTCTTGGGGTCTTCCTTTTGTCATCCTGTAAAAATGGAAATTCAAAAATAGGAAGAAAAGAATTGTTAGATAAAATCTGTTTTACTTCTTCACACTCTTCCTTTTCAATTAGCGCATTTTCAACTCCAACATACTCTTCCTTTACAATTTCATTTTTAGTCTCTTCATTTTCAACTCCAACTATTTTCATTTTCAACTCCGGTGGTTTCTTTTTCTTTAAAATGCTCTTCTTCCATCGCACCTTCTTTGACTTCCTCTTTTCCCTTTTTGTTTTCATTCCATGCTGCAATTCGCTTAGACAATTGTTCCTGGTCACGATGTACTTGACTTGGGCTCAAAGGTGTTAGGATGATCTTTCTTCCTTCAAACATAAACGAGAACTGATTGGTGTAACCGTCATGAACTGCTCTCTTGTCGTATTGCCACGGTCTCCCTAGAAGAATATGACTTGCACTCATAGGTAGTATGTCACACAAGACTTCATCTGTGTATCTTCCAATGGAAAATGGAATTTTCACTTGCTTGTTGACTTCTAATTTTCCTCCATCATGCAACCATTGTGGTTTATATGGATTTGGATGTTCGGTGGTTTCAAGACCGAGTTATTCCACCATCAAAGTGCTTGCTACGTTTGTACAACTTCCTCCATCAATTATTAAAGAGCAAATCTTGTTGTTCACATGGCATCTAGTGTAGAAAATGTTCTCCCTTTGTTGGTCTTCTTCATTCATCGCTTTTAATCTTAATGTTCTTTTCACAACGAGAACTTGTCCTAATGTGGAAGAAAAATCACAAGATTCTAGTGACATGGTTAGAATAATGAAAATAAAATTCTTACCCAATATGTTTCCCAACAAAGCCTCACTAATTCACTCCAAGGAAAATTACCCTCTTATGTTCTCTCCGTGTTTGCACTCTAGGACTTAATGGCTTTTAATGTTCTCTTCTGATCTTACAACTCTCTTGCCTTTTTCCACTCTTTTCTCTCGTGTATAGTTCTTAGAAGAACTTACTCAAGACTTAGGCAAGTAAAATGTACTTGTGCGTCGCTGAAATTGTTATTTTAAAAGAAGAAGAAAGGAAATAGGAGGAAAAGAAAGGTTTAGAATGAAAAAAAATGAAAACGGGGTTACTTACTTGACAAGAAAACTTACAACCTTCCTTCACCAACAATCAAAGTCTTGAAGATGAAATGGCTTCTCGGATTGATGTTGAAGATGATGTTGCAATGCTTTCTCACCCTTGATCTTGTACTTTTGAATCTGATTTTTTTTTCTCTTTTTTTTTGAAACTAACTTTTCTTGTTCCTTTTTTTTGAACTACCTTTTCTCTTTTCTTTCTTTTTTTTTTTTTTTGCTCAAAAATTGAAAATGACAAAGTTTAGTCACTTACAACTGCTTGAACGAGCTTTTTGTTGCACTTTGCTTCTTCCACCAAAGCTCTAATTACCATATGATATGTGCCGATCTTGCTGATGATGTTGAACGGTACACTTTGATTGTAGGACCTAGGAAGGAAGCAAGTCTCTCGCAAGAAGTGGCTGCAAAATAAAGAATTAAGGATAAAGGATAAAAGGAATAGGTGAAATGAATGAAAGGAATAGTTTAGGGACTGATATGGAAGCGGAGGATGTGTGGTGTTGATAAGGGTGAATGGATGTTTAGGACATTTTGTGGGGATGACAAAGGATTGAGAATGATGAATGGAATGAGAGGATATGTAAGGAATGGTGATATGGTGAAAGGGAAATAGTATCTTAAAGATACTCAAGGAAGAAACTAGGTTATAGAAAACCTAATCACGAATCTTATATCGATCTTTAAGGGGTGGTGATAAACGGACTTTGACCCTTTTAGTATATTAAACTAAAAGAACCCGAAGTATCAAGATGGATAGAAAAGGGTTGACGCCACAAGTACAAAAGTACTTGATAAGTCGATAAAGTTCTAAGAAGAACTAAACGAGAGAAAAATCTCACAAGTAATTTTATATAATCTGAATGGTGTGTTTACAAAATGAAATCCAAGTCATATTTATAGTTTTCTAAGGGGTTTGGCCGAAATGGCCTTTAACTATTCGGATAACCATTCATGAAAGCACTCGAAGAGAGGGGTCATTCATCGTGACATACGCTCAATGATAGGGGTCGTCCATGACGGTATACGCTCAATAAGAGGGACCGTTCACCATGACATGCACTCGAAGAGAGGGGTCATTCATCGCGACATACGCTCAAAGAGAGGGGTCATCCATCACGGTATACGCTCTTACAAAGGGAACGTTCACAATGACATGCACTCGAAGAGAGGGGTCATTCATCGCGACATAAGCTCAAAGAGAGGGACTGTTCATTATGACTAACGCTCGAAGAGAGGGGTCATTCACCGCGAGATACGCTCAAACAGAGGGGTCACCATCACAGTATATGCTCTAAGAAAGGTACTGTTCATTATGACATGCACTCAAAGAGAGGGGTCATTCATCGCGACATACGCTCACAAAGAGGGGTCGTCCATCACGGTATACGCTCAAAGAGAGGGACCATTCACCATGACATGCACTCGAATAGAGGGGCATTCATTGCAACATACGCACAAAGAGAGGGACCGTTCATTATGACATGTACTCGAAGAGAGGGGTTATTCATCGTAACATACGCTCATAGAGATGGATCATCCGTCACGGTATACGCTAAAAGAGAGGGACTGTTCGTTATGACATGCACTCGAAGAGAGGGGTTATTCATCGCAACATACGCTCAAAAAGATGGGTCATCCATCACGGTATACGCTCAAAGAGAGGGACCATTCATTATGACATACGCTCGAAGAGAGGGGTCATTCCCCGCGACATACGCTCAAATAGAGGGGTCAACCGTCACGGTAGACGCTCTAAGAAAGGGACCGTTCATTATGACATGCACTCGAAGAGAGGCGTCATTCATCGCGACATACACTCAAATAGAAGGGTCATCCATCACGGTATACGCTCTAAGAAAGGGACTATTTATTATGACATGCACATGAAGAGAGGGGTTATTCATCGCGACATACTCTCAAAGAGAGGGATCGTCCATTACGGTTTATTCCCAAAGAGAGGGACCGTTCACCATTGCTTGCACTCAAAGAGAGGGGTCAGTCATCGCGACATACGCTCAAAGAGAGGGGTCGTCCATCACGGCATATGCTCAAAGAGAGGGACTGTTCATTATGACATGCACTCGAAGAGAGGGGTTATTCATCGCAACATAGGCTCAAAGTGAGGGGTCGTCCATCGTGGTATACGCTCTATGAAAGGGACCGTTCATTATGACATACGCTTGAAGAGAGGGGTCATTCATCGCGACATACGCTCAAAGACAGGGGTCGTTCATCACGGTATACGCTCTAAGAAAGGGACCATTCATTAAGGCAAGCACTCGAAGAGAGGGGTCATTCATCGTGACATACGCTCAATGAGAGGGGTTGTCCATGACGGTAGACGCTCAATAAGAGGGACCGTTCACCATGACATGCACTCGGATAGAGGGGTCATTCATCGCAACATATGCTCAAAGAGAGGGGTCATCGATCACGGTATACGCTCAATGAGAGGGGTTGTCCATGACGGTAGACGCTCAATAAGAGGGACCGTTCACCATGACATGCACTCAAAGAGAGGGGTCATTCATCGCAACATATGCTCAAAGAGAGGGGTCATCGATCACGGTATACGCTTAAAGAGTGCGACCGTTCATTATGTCATACACTCAAAGAGAAGGGTTATTCATCGAGACATACGCTCAAAGAGAGGGGTTGTCCATCACAGTATACGCTCAAAGAGAGTGACCGTTTATTACGACATACGCTCGAAGATAGGGGTCATTCATCGCGACATACGTTCGAAGAGAGGGATCGTTCATTACGATATACGCTCGAAGAGAGGGCTCGTCCATCACGGTATACCCTCTAAGAAAGGCACCGTTCACTATCATATGCACTCAAAGTGAGGGGTCATTCATAACAACATACGCTCAAAGGGAGGGGTCGTCCATCACGGTATACGCTCTAAGATAGGGACCATTCATTGTGACATGCACTCGAAGAGAGGGGTCATTCATCGCGACATACACTGAATGAGAGGGGTCATCCATCACGGTATATGCTCAAAGAGAGGGACCGCTCACCATGACATGCACTCGAAGAGAGGGGTCATTCATCGCAACATATGCTCAAAGAGAGGGGTCATCGGTCACGGTATACGCTCAAAGAGAGGGACCGTTCATTATGACATGCACTCGAAGAAAGGGGTTATTCATCGCAACAAAAGCTCAAAGACGTCTCTCATGGTATACCTCAAACAGAGCAACTGTTCATTACGACTTGCACTCAAAGAGAGGGGTCATTCATCGCGACATAGGCTCAAAGAGAGGGGTTGTCCATCAAGGTATACGCCCAAAGAGAGGGACCGTTCACCATGACATGCACTCGAAGAGAGGGGTCATTCATTGCGACATATGCTCACAGAGAGGGGTCGTCCGTCACGGTATATGCTCAAAGAGAGGGACCGTTCATTATGACATGCACTCGAATAGAGGGGTCATTCATCGAAACATATGCTCAAAGAGAGGGGTCGTCCATCACGGTATACGCTCAGAGAGAGGGATCGTTCATTATGACATAGCTCGAAGAGTGAAGTCATTCACCGCGACATAGGCTCAAAGAGAGAGGTTAGCCATCACGGTAGACGCTCTAAGAAAGGAACCGTTCATTATGACATGCACTCGAAGAGAGGGGTCATTCATCGCGACATACGCTCAAAGAGAAGGGTCGCCCATCATGGTATACGCTCTAAGAAAGGGACTATTTATTATGACATGCACTAAAAGAGGGGTTATACATCGCAACATACGCTCAAAGAGAGGGGTCGTCCATCATGGTTTATGCTCAAAGAGAGGGACTGTTCACCCTGACATGCAATCAAAGAGAGGGGTCATTCATCGCGACAAACGCTCAAAGAGAGGGGTCGTCCATCACGGCATACGCTCAAAGAGAGGGACCTTTCATTATGACATACGCTTGAAAAGGGGGGTCATTCACACCGACATACGCTCAAAGAGAGGGGTCATTCACCGTGACATACGCTCTAAGAAAGGGACCATTCATTATGACATGCAATCAAAGAGAGGGGTCATTCATCGTGACATATGCTCAAAGAGGGGGGTCGTCCATCACGGTATACGCTCTAGGAAAGGGACCGTTCATTATGACATGCACTCGAAGAGAAGGGCATTCATCGCGACATACGTACAATGAGAGGGACCGTTCATTATGACATGTACTCGAAGAGAGGGGTTATTCGTCGTGACATACACTCATAGAGAGGGGTCGTCCGTCACGGTATACGCTAAAAGAGAGGGGCCATTCACCATGACATGCACTCGAAGAGAGGGGCATTCATTGCGACATACGCACAATGAGAGGGACCGTTCATTATGACATGTACTCGAAGAGAGGGGTTACTCGTCGTGACATATGCTCATAGAGAGGGGTCGTCCGTCACGGTATACGCTAAAAGAGAGGGACTGTTCATTATGACATGCACTCGAAGAGAGGGGTTATTCATCGCAACATATGCTCAAATAGAGGGGTCGTCCATCACGGTATATGCTCAAAGAGAGAGACCGCTCATTATGACATACGCTCGAAGAGAGGGATCATTTCCCTTGACATAAGCTCAAAGAGAGGTCAACCACGGTAGACGCTTTAAGAAAGGGACCGTTCATTATGACATGCACTCGAAGAGAGGCGTTATTTATCGCGACATACGCTCAAAGAGAGGTGTCGTCCATCACGGTTTACGGTCAAAGAGAGGGACCGTTCACCATGACTTGCACTCAAAAAGAGGGGTCAGTCATCGCGACATAAGCTCAAAGAGTGGGGTCGTCCATCACGGCATACGCTAAAAGAGAGGGACCCTTCATTATGACATACGCATGAAGAGAGGGGTCATTCACCGCGACATACGCTCAAAGAGAGGGGTCGTTCACCATGACATACGCTCTAAGAAAGGGACCGTTCATTATGACATGCACTCAAAGAGAGGGGTCATTCATCGCGACATACGCTCAGAGAGATGGGTCGTCCATCAAGGTATACGCTCTAAGAAAGGGACCGTTCATTGTGACATGCACTCGAAGAGAGGGGTCATTCATCGCGACATACGCTCAATGAGAAGGGTCGTCTATCACGGTATACACTCAAAGAGAGACACCGCTCACCATGACATGCACTCGAAGAGAAGGGTCATTCATCGCAAGATACAGTCAAAGAGAGGGGTCTTCGATCACGGTATATGCTCAAAGAGAGGGACCATTCATTATGACATGCACTCAAAGAAAGGGGTTATTCATCGCAACATATGCTCAAAGAAAGGGGTTATCGATCACGGTATACGCTCTAAGAAACAGACTATTTATTATGACATGCACTCGAATATAGGAGTTATTCATCGCGACATACGCTTAAAGAGAGGGGTCGTTCATCATGGTTTACGCTCAAAGAGAGGGACCGTTCACCATGACATGCCCTCGAAGAGAGGGGGCATTCATCGGGACATACGCTCAAAGAGAGGGGTCATCCATCACGGCATACGCTCAAAGAGAGGGACCTTTCATTATGACATACGCTTGAAGAGGGGGTCATTCACCACGACATACGCTAAAAGAGAGGGGTCATTCACCGCAACATACGCTCTAAGAAAGGGATCGTTCATTATGACATGCACTCAAAGTGAGGGGTCATTCATTGCGACATATGCTCAAAGAGAGGGGTCGTCCATCACGATATAAACTCTAAGAAAGGGACCATTCATAACATGCACTCGAAGAGAGGGATCATTTATCGCGATATACGCTCAATGAGAGGGGTCGTCCATGACAGCATACGCTCAATAAGAGGGTTCACCATGACATGCACTCGAATAGAGGGGTCATTCATAGCAACATATACTCAAAGAGAGGGACCGTTCATTATGACATGCACTCGAAGAGAGGGTTATTCATCGAGACATACGCTCATAGAGAAGGGTCATCCATCACGGTATACGCTCAAAGTGTGTGACCGTTCATTACGACATGCACTCGAAGAGAGGGGTCATTCATCGCGACATACGTTCAAAGAGAGGGATCGTTCATTATAACATACGCTCAAAGAGAGGGGTCATTCATCATGACATACGCTCGAAGAGAGGGGTCATTCATCATGACATACGCTCAAAGAGGGGGCTCGTCCATCACGGTATACGCTCTAAGAAAGGGACCGTTCACTATGATATGCACTCAAAGAGAGGGCTCATTCAAAACGACATACGCTCAAAGGGAGGGGTCATCCATCATGGTATAGCTCTAAGAAAGGGACTGTTCATTGTGACATACACTCGAAGATAGGGGTCATTCATCGTGACATACGCTCAATGAGAGGGGTCGTTCATCACGGTATAAGATCAAAGAGAGGGACCGCTCACCATGACATGCACGCGAAGAGAGGGGTCATTCATCGCAATATACGCTCAAAGAGAGGGGTCATCGACCACGGTATACGCTCTCAAAGAGAGAGACCGTTCATTATGACATGCACTCGAAGAAAGGGGTTATTCATCGTGACAAACTCTCAAAGAGAGGGGTCGTCCATCACGATATACCTCAAATAGAGCGACTGTTCATTACGACATGCACTCGAAGAGAGGGGTTGATGTGAGCTCATTTAGGCCACCATCCATGATAATGCGTTCTAAGGAAAAGAAACTCATGGAAGTTCTTTTCCTTGCTTATGCTACAATCCATATTCATTTGAACATGTTTATGCCTTAGAACATAGGCTTTATAATGTGTTGCATGCTGATATGTGACACATTAGTCTATACTACTTACTATATATGTTTAAGTATGTATATATGTTATTAAGTATGTTTTAAGGATTGGTTTGATAGTGTTTATTATGTTTCTAAGTTATTGATAAGTTTATGTGTGTTATTGAATACGTTTGTAAGTGTTTATGCCTTGTACTTATGTTTCCATTGAGTATACAATACTTTGATGGATTCTTGTGATGTTTACATATAGGTACATAGGAGAACACCAGTTCAAAAGTGTGTATGCAACTCCACACCAGCTCAAGAGAGTGTATGCATCTCAACACCAACTCAAGTGAATTATATTCCGCTTCGAAGAAGCTCAATGGAGTGCACGCTTAACCTTAGCTCGAGGCAGCTCAGATGCTTAGCTCCCAGCTCTGTTTAGCTCTTTACACTCTCATCTAGCTCTTTTTAGCTATACTCAATTTCCAGCTAGCTCAACTCAAGCTAAAGTGACCTACGACATCTGAAACCTATCCTACTCGAAGGGAAGGTGTCCTAGGCATGTGCCATGCATGTGAGACACACATGGGAGCCTTGTGCACATGTGTGGGCGTTCAAGGGAGTGCAAGCCAAACAAGGCCCTTGTTTTTAAGCACTAGGAGGCTATATGGATAAGGCTGAGTGATTTTTGTTCAAATTCAAACAAATTAGCACATGTTTAATGTGCCAAAACTTGTGGGTAAGATGGTTGGACGCCCAAGAGAGAGGGACCTTTCATTATGACATACGCTTGAAGAGGCGGTCATTCACCGCGACATACACTAAAAGAGAGGGGTCATTCACCGTGACATCCGCTCTAAAAAAGGGATCGTTCATTATGACATGCAATCAAAGCGAGGGGTCATTCATCGCGACATATGCTCAAAAAGAGGGGTCATCCATCACGGTATACACTCTAAGAGAGGGACCATTCATTATGACATGCACTTGAAGAGAGGTCATTTATCGCGACATACGCTCAATGAGAGGGGTCGTCCATGATAGTATACGCTCAATAAGAGGTTTCACCATGACATGCACTCGAATAGAGGGGTCATTCATAGCAACATATGCTCAAAGAGAGGGACCGTTCATTATGACATGCACTCAAAGAGAGGGGTTATTCATCGAGACTTACGCTCAAAGAGAGGGGTCGTCCATCACGATATACGCTCAAAGTGTGTGACCGTTCATTATGACATGCACTCGAAGAGAGGGGTCATTCATCGCGACATACGTTCAAAGAGAGGATCATTCATTATGACATACGCTCGAAGAGAGGGGTCATTCATCATGATATACGCTTAAAGAGGGGGCTCGTCCATCACGGTATACGCTCTAAGAGAGGGACCGTTCACTATGATATGCACTCAAAGAGAGGGCTCATTCAAAATGACATACGCTCAAAGGGAGGGGTCATCCATCACGGTATACGCTCTAAGAAAGGGACTGTTCATTGTGACATACACTCGAAGATAGGGTCATTCATCGTGACATACGCTCAATGAGAGGGGTCGTCCATCACGGTAGACGATCAAAGAGAGGGACCGCTCACCATGACATGCACGCGAAGAGAGGGGTCATTCATCGCAACATACGCTCAAAGAGAGGGGTCATCGATCACGGTATACGCTCAAAGAGAGGGACCGTTCATTATGACATGCACTCGAAGAAAGGGGTTATGCATCGTGACAAACTCTCAAAGAGAGGGGTCGTCCATCACGGTATACCTCAAACAGAACGACCGTTCATTACAACATGCGCACTCGAAGAGAGGGTTTGATGTGAGCTAATCTAGGCCACCAACGGTGATGATGCGTTCTAAGGTAAAGAAACTCAGGGAAGTTCTTTTCCTTGCTTATGCTACAATCCATATTCATTTGAACATGTTTATGCCTTAGAACATAGGCTTTATAATGTGTTGCATGCTGATATGTGACATATTAGTCTATACTACTTACTATATATGTTTAAGTATGTATATATGTTATTAAGTATGTTTTAAGGATTGGTTTGATAGTGTTTATTATGTTTCTAAGTTATTGATAAGTTTATGTGTGTTATTGAATACATTTGTAAGTGTTTATGCCTTGTATTTATGTTTCCATTGAGTATACAATACTTTGATGGATTCTTGTGATGTTTACATATAGGTACATAGGAGAACACCAGCTCAAAAGAGTGTATGCAACTCCACACCAGCTCAAGAGAGTGTATGCATCTCAACACCATCTCAAGTGAATTATATTCAGCTTCGAAGAAGCTCAATGGAGTGCACGCAGCATACCTTAGCTCGAGGCAGCTCAGATGCTTAGCTCCCAGCTCTGTTTAGCTCTTTACACTCTCATCTAGCTCTTTTTAGCTATACTCAATTTCCAGCTAGCTCAACTCAAGCTAAAGTGACCTACGACATCTGAAACCTATCCTACTCGAAGGGAAGGTGTCCTAGGCATGTGCCATGCATGTGAGACACACATGGGAGCCTTGTGCACATGTGTGGGCGTTCAAGGGAGTGCAAGCCAAACAAGGCCCTTGTTTTTAAGCACTAGGAGGCTATATGGATAAGGCTGAGTGATTTTTGTTCAAATTCAAACAAATTAGCACATGTTCAATGTGCCAAAACTTGTGGGTAAGATGGTTGGACGCCCAAGAGAGAGGGACCTTTCATTATGACATACGCTTGAAGAGGGGGTCATTCACCGCGACATACGCTAAAAGAGAGGGGTCATTCACCTTGACATCCGCTCTAAGAAAGGGATCGTTCATTATGACATGCAATCAAAGCGAGGGGTCATTCATCGCGACATATGCTCAAAAAGAGGGGTCGTCCATCACGGTATACACTCTAAGAGAGGGACCATTCATTATGACATGCACTTGAAGAGAGGGGTCATTTATCGCGACATACGCTCAATGAGAGGGGTCGTCCATGACAGTATACGCTCAATAAGAGGTTTCACCATGACATGCACTCGAATAGAGGGGTCATTCATAGCAACATATGCTCAAAGAGAGGGACCGTTCATTATGACATGCACTCAAAGAGAGGGGTTATTCATCGAGACTTACGCTCAAAGAGAGGGGTCGTCCATCACGGTATACGCTCAAAGTGTGTGACCGTTCATTATGACATGCACTCGAAGAGAGGGGTCATTCATCGCGACATACGTTCAAAGAGAGGATCATTCATTATGACATACGCTCGAAGAGAGGGGTCATTCATCATGATATACGCTTAAAGAGGGGGCTCGTCCATCACGGTATACGCTCTAAGAGAGGGACCGTTCACTATGATATGCACTCAAAGAGAGGGCTCATTCAAAATGACATACGCTCAAAGGGAGGGGTCATCCATCACGGTATACGCTCTAAGAAAGGGACTGTTCATTGTGACATACACTCGAAGATAGGGTCATTCATCGTGACATACGCTCAATGAGAGGGGTCGTCCATCACGGTAGACGATCAAAGAGAGGGACCGCTCACCATGACATGCACGCGAAGAGAGGGGTCATTCATCGCAACATACGCTCAAAGAGAGGGGTCATCGATCATGGTATACGCTCAAAGAGAGGGACCGTTCATTATGACATGCACTCGAAGAAAGGGGTTATGCATCGTGACAAACTCTCAAAGAGAGGGGTCGTCCATCACGGTATACCTCAAACAGAACGACCGTTCATTACAACATGCGCACTCGAAGAGAGGGTTTGATGTGAGCTAATCTAGGCCACCAACGGTGATGATGCGTTCTAAGGTAAAGAAACTCAGGGAAGTTCTTTTCCTTGCTTATGCTACAATCCATATTCATTTGAACATGTTTATGCCTTAGAACATAGGCTTTATAATGTGTTGCATGCTGATATGTGACATATTAGTCTATACTACTTACTATATATGTTTAAGTATGTATATATGTTATTAAGTATGTTTTAAGGATTGGTTTGATAGTGTTTATTATGTTTCTAAGTTATTGATAAGTTTATGTGTGTTATTGAATACATTTGTAAGTGTTTATGCCTTGTATTTATGTTTCCATTGAGTATACAATACTTTGATGGATTCTTGTGATGTTTACATATAGGTACATAGGAGAACACCAGCTCAAAAGAGTGTATGCAACTCCACACCAGCTCAAGAGAGTGTATGCATCTCAACACCATCTCAAGTGAATTATATTCAGCTTCGAAGAAGCTCAATGGAGTGCACGCAGCATACCTTAGCTCGAGGCAGCTCAGATGCTTAGCTCCCAGCTCTGTTTAGCTCTTTACACTCTCATCTAGCTCTTTTTAGCTATACTCAATTTCCAGCTAGCTCAACTCAAGCTAAAGTGACCTACGACATCTGAAACCTATCCTACTCGAAGGGAAGGTGTCCTAGGCATGTGCCATGCATGTGAGACACACATGGGAGCCTTGTGCACATGTGTGGGCGTTCAAGGGAGTGCAAGCCAAACAAGGCCCTTGTTTTTAAGCACTAGGAGGCTATATGGATAAGGCTGAGTGATTTTTGTTCAAATTCAAACAAATTAGCACATGTTCAATGTGCCAAAACTTGTGGGTAAGATGGTTGGACGCCCAAGAGAGAGGGACCTTTCATTATGACATACGCTTGAAGAGGGGGTCATTCACCGCGACATACGCTAAAAGAGAGGGGTCATTCACCTTGACATCCGCTCTAAGAAAGGGATCGTTCATTATGACATGCAATCAAAGCGAGGGGTCATTCATCGCGACATATGCTCAAAAAGAGGGGTCGTCCATCACGGTATACACTCTAAGAGAGGGACCATTCATTATGACATGCACTTGAAGAGAGGGGTCATTTATCGCGACATACGCTCAATGAGAGGGGTCGTCCATGACAGTATACGCTCAATAAGAGGTTTCACCATGACATGCACTCGAATAGAGGGGTCATTCATAGCAACATATGCTCAAAGAGAGGGACCGTTCATTATGACATGCACTCAAAGAGAGGGGTTATTCATCGAGACTTACGCTCAAAGAGAGGGGTCGTCCATCACGGTATACGCTCAAAGTGTGTGACCGTTCATTATGACATGCACTCGAAGAGAGGGGTCATTCATCGCGACATACGTTCAAAGAGAGGATCATTCATTATGACATACGCTCGAAGAGAGGGGTCATTCATCATGATATACGCTTAAAGAGGGGGCTCGTCCATCACGGTATACGCTCTAAGAGAGGGACCGTTCACTATGATATGCACTCAAAGAGAGGGCTCATTCAAAATGACATACGCTCAAAGGGAGGGGTCATCCATCACGGTATACGCTCTAAGAAAGGGACTGTTCATTGTGATATACACTCGAAGATAGGGTCATTCATCGTGACATACGCTCAATGAGAGGGGTCGTCCATCACGGTAGACGATCAAAGAGAGGGACAGCTCACCATGACATGCACGCGAAGAGAGGGGTCATTCATCGCAACATACGCTCAAAGAGAGGGGTCATCGATCACGGTATACGCTCAAAGAGAGGGACCGTTCATTATGACATGCACTCAAAGAAAGGGGTTATGCATCGTGACAAACTCTCAAAGAGAGGGGTCGTCCATCACGGTATACCTCAAACAGAACGACCGTTCATTACAACATGCGCACTCGAAGAGAGGGTTTGATGTGAGCTCATCTAGGCCACCAACGGTGATGATGCGTTCTAAGGCAAAGAAACTCAGGGAAGTTCTTTTCCTTGCTTATGCTACAATCCATATTCATTTGAACATGTTTATGCCTTAGAACATAGGCTTTATAATGTGTTGCATGCTGTTATGTGACATATTAGTCTATACTACTTACTATATATGTTTAAGTATGTATATATGTTATTAAGTTTGTTTTAAGGATTGGTTTGATAGTGTTTATTATGTTTCTAAGTTATTGATAAGTTTATGTGTGTTATTGAATACATTTGTAAGTGTTTATGCCTTGTATTTATGTTTCCATTGAGTATACAATACTTTGATGGATTCTTGTGATGTTTACATATAGGTACATAGGAGAACACCAGCTCAAAAGAGTGTATGCAACTCCACACCAACTCAAGAGAGTGTATGCATCTCAACACCAGCTCAAGTGAATTATATTCAGCTTCGAAGAAGCTCAATGGAGTGCACGCAACATACCTTAGCTCGAGGCAGCTTAGATGCTTAGCTCCCAGCTCTGTTTAGCTCTTTACACTCTCATCTAGCTCTTTTTAGCTATACTCAATTTCCAGCTAGCTCAACTCAAGCTAAAGTGACCTACGACATCTGAAACCTATCCTACTCGAAGGGAAGGTGTCCTAGGCATGTGCCATGCATGTGAGACACACATGGGAGCCTTGTGCACATGTGTGGGCGTTCAAGGGAGTGCAAGCCAAACAAGGCCCTTGTTTTTAAGCACTAGGAGGCTATATGGATAAGGCTGAGTGATTTTTGTTCAAATTCAAACAAATTAGCACATGTTTAATGTGCCAAAACTTGTGGGTAAGATGGTTGGACGCCCAAGAGAGAGGGACCTTTCATTATGACATACGCTTGAAGAGGGGGTCATTCACCGCGACATATGCTAAAAGAGAGGGGTCATTCACCGTAACCTCCGCTCTAAGAAAGGGATCGTTCATTATGACATGCAATCAAAGCGAGGGGTCATTCATCGCGACATATGCTCAAAAAGAGGGGTCGTCCATCACGGTATACACTCTAAGAATGGGACCATTCATTATGACATGCACTTGAAGAGAGGGGTCATTTATCGCGACATACGCTTAATGAGAGGGGTCGTCCATGACAGTATACGCTCAATAAGAGGGTTCACCATGACATGCACTCGAATAAAGGGGTCATTCATAGCAACATATGCTCAAAGAGAGGGATCGTTCATTTTGACATGCACTCAAAGAGAGGGGTTATTCATCGAGACTTACGCTCAAAGAGAGGGGTCATCCATCACGGTATACGCTCAAAGTGTTTGACCGTTCATTACGACATGCACTCGAAGAGAGGGGTCATTCATCGCGACATACGTTCAAAGAGAGGATCATTCATTATGACATACGCTCGAAGAGAGGGGTCATTCATCATGACATACGCTTAAAGAGGGGGCTCGTCCATCACGGTATACGCTCTAAGAAAGGGACCGTTCATTATGATATGCACTCAAAGAGAGGGCTCATTCAAAACGACATACGCTCAAAGGGAGGGGTCATCCATCACGGTATATGATGCGTGCACGTTTCTGCTCATTTATCTTATGCTTTCATGGTTTATTTCACGCATGGGATCAAAGGGGAGTTATCTTATTGATCTTAGTATTTATTACTTTTAGATATACTTTATATTAAGCTACTTAAGAGTTATATTACTTAAGCCATAAAAATGATTAGTTATATAACCACATTGATTAAAGTTTTAGCTTAGTTCCAAAACTCATGTTTAGTATTTTAAGTATTCTAATTATTTCCATTATTATGTTTTCTTCATAGGACTTACCTACAGCTCAAGGAGTAAATAGTAGCTCGGTGTCAGCTTAGTCAGCTCAGAAGAAGCTAAACGGAAGACAATGCTAGAAACACAAGGAGCCAACTTCAGAATAGCTTGGAAATGCATGGAACACTCCTACAGTACTTAAAGGACTAAAGGATAGCTCCATGTCAGCTCACAAGTCCCATACGAGCTCAAATAAAGCATAATTCAAAACGAGGTCTTAGAAGATTCGGATTAGCTCCAAAACACTCCTCACACTAGAAGAGAGTATAAGGAAGCTAATGGACTAGCTCACTTTGCTAGAGGCAGCTCGGATTAGCTTCTTTCAGCTTCAAACTTTAGCTAAGTCTTTCAGCTAGATAGCTCAGTTCAATCCAGCTCACTCCCAGCTCGATTAGCTCACCTCAACTCTAGCTATCACTCCCAGCTCAACACCCGAAGGTCACCTACCCTTCACCAAGCATCATGTCTGTCCATTATCCATATTGGGCGCCAAGATCATGGAGGGAAAGGAAGTTGGCGCCAAAACAAAGAGATAGCACTTTTCATTGGACAGATTCATAATGGTCCACTTGTTTGCCAGTTTCGAGCAGGATAAAAGCAGAATTGGGTTTCAGTGTCTTCATGAAAGTTGTTCCCCTATCTCTTATCTTTCCAACGCATGTTGAATAGCATCAATCCGATATCGGGAGCTCGAGATATGGCCAAATTACTGAAGACAGTTCAGGCTGGATCGAGAAGTTACATCTTTTCGAATAGTTTTGGAGGGAGACACCATTCAAATGAATGGTTATCCGAATAGTTAAAGGCCATTTCGGCCAAACCTATTAGAAAACTATAAATAGGACTTAAATTCATCTGTAAGTCACATCTTTGATCAATACAAAATTACTTTGTGAGTTTACTCTCAAACTTCTTCTTTTTAGAACTATATCGACTTATCAAATCTATTATATAGGTTTGTGGCGTCTCCTATCTTTTCCATCCATACTTAAGATTCTAGGAACTTATTTCCTAAGGGTCTAAGTCCTATACCACCCTCAAAGCATACTATAAGTTGGGTTTATGCTTCATAGCATAAGTTCTACTTTTGTTACCTTTGAATTCTATTTCTTTACCACCTTACATACATTCCATCCTAGCCATTTCGTCCATCACCATATCCGACTTTCCTAGCCTTCACTATCACCTTTTCCATTTATTCCCCTAACCAAAATATCACCCAACCATCCCTTACCAAATACACAAATAACCTATACTTCCGCAGCCCTCTTTACACCATTTCACCATCTTTTCTTCATCAAACAACAAGGAACGTGTACGAGGATCAAGGCTTGCTTGCAATCACGGTCGGGACAATCAAAGCTTCTCTCTACAACAACAATTGGAGAGTTGGAGCGTATCATATGGTAATCAGAGCAAAGAAATATTCAAGTAAGCCTACTTCTTGTGAATTTCAGTTCTGATAAAAAAAATAGAGAATTTTCGAAATTTGCAAAAAAAAAAAAAGAGAAGTTGCAAATTCAGATTTCTCTCAAAGAGTCTGAATTAGTAAAAAAAAAAAGAAGAAGTTCAAAAAAAAATCAGATTCACATTTGAAGTGAAGGCAAGAAGCACAAAATAAGCAAATGACCAACTCGGAGAAGTTCCTCAAGTTTGATTGTTCACGATTGGTTTGTAAGTAAGTTTTGTGGTAACGTACTGTCTTTCTTTTATTATTTCGTTCTATTCTTATACCATTTTCATATTAATCCCTGCACTTTTCTATTTTCCTTTTTTTTCTTTCTTTTCTTTAACCTAACCCTTATCTTGTAGCCAAAACGCCAACAACATCTATACTAATAGTTTTGACAGGTTTTGAGTTAGTTCTATTAAGAATTTGTGACGAGAGTTCGAGTGGTAAAAGGCAAGAGAGTTGTGAGATCAGAAGAGGACAGTAAAAGCCATTAAGTCCTAGAGTGCAAACACGAGTGATTTGAGTAACAACTTCTTTTCCTTGGAGTGACCGTGAGGATATTTTTTGAGTGTATTGTGAGGTTTATATTTTTTTTTCTTTTATTTTCACTAACCATGTCCCAGAATTCTTTCAAGAATCCATCATCCTTGGGAAAAAGAGAAAATAGGTTCCAAGATGTGCTAGATGATCAACAACGATCAAACATCTTTCAAACACGATGCCATGTAAATGGTAAAGTGTGCTCTGTTATCATAGACAGTGGAAGTTGTACAAACATTGCAAGCACTTATTTGGTGGAGAAGTTAGGACTCAAGACGATCAATCATTCAAGCCCCTATTATTTGCAATGGTTAAACGATGGTGAATCATTCTTGGTCAAAGAACAAGTATTTGTGCCATTCTCAATTGGAAGGTAAAAAGATGAAATTCTGTGTGACATAATGCCTATGAATACAAGTCATCTCCTTCTCGGACGACCATGGCAATTCGACAAGCGGGCCATCCATGATGGATTCACCAATCGGTTTTCATTTTCCTTTGAAGGCAGAAATCTCACCTTAGCGCCTTTATCTCCACACCAAGTGAAGGAAGATCAAATGCAATTGAAAAAGAACATTGAAGCCATGAAAGGAATTGAGAAAATTGAAGAAAAAGAAGTGAAAGTTAGAATGGTTGGAGTTGAAAATAAAAGAATGGTTGATAAAAATGATGGAGTTGAAAATGAGATTATTGAAAAGAATATGGATGAAAAAGAAGAGAAGGAAGAAACATGTAATTTATCTAACCCTACATTTTCTCCCATTACTTCTTTTGTTTTGCAGGACAATCCATGCTATCCTAAGTAGGATTACTACTTGAAGTAGGATTACAATAAAAATATAATATTTCTAAGTTTGTTCCTAATAGAAAGCTTCTTCCCTTGTGGTCTTTGACTTGGTCTTTTCTCGTGCTACTCTGCTCCGATCCAAGTGCTTGATGTCCAGATTTGTCCAGCTCCTTTTTCTCTTTCAATCGCTCACAGCATCAATACTGGAGCTTCTACTGCCTCGGCATGACTGCTGCCTCGGCATTACTGCTGCCTCGACATTGGCTCTGTCTCGGCAATACAACTGCCTCGGCAGGTGTATCCTGTAACTGCACAAAAGGTGTTGTAAAGCCTTCTTTTTCTACAGATATATTATCTTTATAGGCTATGGCAGCAAAATATCGATTATTGTGCATTAAGTATATGTATCAGCTCGAATTGGAGTATATTGAGTGCATAATGTCAATAAAAAGAATAGTAAATAAAAGCCTTTTAGGCACTCATCAAATACCCCCAAACTCGAACTATTGCTTGTCCTCAAGCAATGCAAAACATCAAATTACCGAACCTTATTCTCCCTTGGTCTTACTTTTCCATCTATTCTCCCCACCATAACCAAGTCTATTCCTTAGTTTTAGCCTCTAGTTTACTCAAGGACTTTACTCGGAAACAAGCTATAAGATTGTGTGAGTGTGTGGGTTTTTGTGGACAAGGTTGATTAAAGGCTTTCTTAGACAAACTCTAAGTTCAAGACAAGTAGACTTGGATTTAGCGTTCTCTTCTTAAAACAACAAAGCTTGAGCCAATTTCGGGCACCTCAAAGCATGTGTTTTCTATTTTTCTTCTCTTTCTTTTGATAATTAATTAGTATACTAGAGCCAATTTCGGGCACCTCTAGCATGAAGAAGAGTAATACTAGAGCCGGTGATAGGCACCTCTAGTCACTTTTTCCAAAAATCTAAGTCTTTATCACCTAAGTACATTAAAAGAATTCCTAAATCAAACAAGTCCCAAAAGTGTTTTATTGGTTTTAACCTTATAGCAAGCTTCTAAGTTTTATTCCTTAAGTATTCTAAGGTTATCCCTTCAAAACAGAACCTAGTTATAGTAAGGAGAAAGATTTCTATAGCCTTAGAAGAATAAACTAAGGCAAGACTGATGTAAGACAGTGCAAAAGTAAAGACAAAGAATTCAAGTAAAGGCAGGTATATGACAAAATATTTTCAATTAAGGCATAAAATTTACTCCCTTTTTATGGTAATGTCGCGGCAGTGGGTTGCCTCGGCAGTGCACTCATACCCACAAACTCAAGCTGAGCATTGTCCTCAATGCTTAACATAGACAGCAAATAAATAAAGAAAAGGAAGTGAGTTAATCAAATTCTGAAGAGCTGATGGGATCAGCTATTCTCCTCGGTTTTCCTACCGATGCTTTAAGTTTGGACCCTTGTCCAGGTGATTGCTGTAATTTTGCTTGCCGGGGTGGCTGCACTCTTTTGGGTGTTGGTTTCTGCCGTGGGGCAGTAACTTCCTCTCCTTCTTCTTCGTCACTGAGTACTTCTGTTTGCATAATGTTCGTTCCTCCTTCTGCTTCGGCATATGGGACTCCTTGTTGGGCATGTGATGTGCTTTGATATTCATCAATCTCCCTAGAGAGACTGTCCTTAGTGAGACTGCCCATTGGGATGGGGCACTTTGGTGGAGAACTGAAGACAACTCTCCTCTTCGATACTTTTATTATATTGAACAAGAAGCAAGATACGATCTTCTCTTACTATAGTCGACAACCTTCACCTAACCCTAAGATAGTTTAGAACATAATAGTCGAAAGAAACACAAGAGTTCTTAGGGTTAAGCTCTCTCAAAATCGGCTCTTCTAGTACATTGGATGGCTAGTATATTTATAGTCTAGACCTAGGGCAAACCTATCCTAAGTAGGATTACTACTTGAAGTAGGATTACAATAAAAATATAATATTTCTAAGTTTGTTCCTAATAGAAAGCTTCTTCCCTTGTGGTCTTTGACTTGGTCTTTTCTCGTGCTACTCTGCTCCGATCCAAGTGCTTGATGTCCAGATTTGTCCAGCTCCTTTTTCTCTTCAATCGCTCATAGCATCAGTACTAGAGCTTCTGCTGCCTCGGCATTGGCTCTGTCTCGGCAATACAGCTGCGTGCTGTAAAGCCTTCTTTTTCTACAGATATTATCTTTATAGGCTATGGCAGCAAAATATCGATTATTGTGCATTAAGTATATGTATCAGCTCGAATTGGAGTATATTGAGTGCATAATGTCAATAAAAAGAATAGTAAATAAAAGCCTTTTAGGCACTCATCAGCATCTTAAGTCTTTCATGGAAGTGTGCAATTCATTCAAAATTCAAGGAGTCCATGAAGACATTTTAAGGCTGAAATTGTTCCCCTATTCACTAAGGGATAGGGCCAAGACCTGGTTGAATGGCATCCCAGCAGGATCTATAGGATCTTGGGATGAGCTCTGTTGAGAATTCATTACGCGTTTTAACCCTACTAATTTATATGATCGCATACGTAATGAAATCACCTCTTTTCGGCAGGATGATGATGAACCAATGTACGAGGCATGGGAGCGCTATAGAGAATTATTAAACCGATGCCCTCTACATGGTTTTCCCTTGTGGACACAAGTATCAATGTTCTACAATGCCACTAATGCCTCCACAAGGATGATGTTAGATGCTTCTGCCAATGGAACATTACTGGATAGAGCCCCCACAGAAGCCATTGAAATTCTGAACAAACTCGCAAGGAACAATTTCCAATTTCCCACATCTAGGCGAGGAGTAAGACGCCATGCCACAGTCAATGAAATTGAAACATCCAACTCAGTGGCAGCACAGTTGGCATCTCTAACCAAGATGGTTCAGAATACCCAAGCACAGCAGAGCACACATGAAGTTAAGGCTATAAATTCTTCTGAATGTATGCAAGATGAAGAATCTAGCTTATATGTTGGAAACTACAATAGAAATAACATGATGTCCAACACATACAACCCATCATGGAAAAGGCATTCGAACTTCTCATCGAGCAATCCTAACAATGCCTTAAACCCAATAAATCAAACCCCTGGTTTCCAGCAGCAAATGCAACATCTGCCGCAGCAGCAAGGTCAGCAGTCAATGTCACAGCAGCAGATGCAGCAGCAGCCCATAAATTCACTGGAAAATTCTCTCAAGGCCTTCATGATGAAAACAAAATCATACATGGTAGAGAATAGCAGTTTCATGAACAGAACTGATGACTTCATAAACAGAACTGAAATGAGGCTGCAGAACCAGGAGGCTTCCATAAAATCATTAGAAACCCAAGTTGGTCAATTTGCTCAAAGACAAAACACTAGACCACAGGGAGGACTACCTAGCAATACTGAAATTGCTAAGGCAATGGGCCATGAACAATGCAAAGCAATCACAACCAGAAGCGGCCTACAACTGAAGGAAAATACAGGGCAACCAGCAGAAAAAGTTCAACCAGAAAGACAAAATAAAGATGACTTGGATGCTGATCATGTTCCTGAAGAAAGCACTGCCCCGACAGAAGAATCAGCAGTACATAACCAACCTGCCGCGGCAGCAAAAGAACCAGTAATTCCAGGTATTAAATTTCAAACCATTGAGACCCTGGAAGAGATGAGACCACCACCACCCTTCCCACAAAGGTTAAAAAAACAAGAACAAGGCCATCAGTTTAAGAAGTTCCTGGACATTCATAAGCAAGTTCACATCAACTTGCCATTAGTTGAGGCAATTGAACAAATGCCCAACTATGCTAAATTCTTGAAAGACATTGTGTCTAAAAGAAGGAGGCTTGGTGAGTTTGAGACAGTGGCAGCTACTGAAGGATGCATGGCAATGCTGTACAATCGTATGCCACCCAAACTGAAGGATCTTGGATGTTTTCACCATACCTTGTGCAATTGGGAACAACTATGAAGGAAAGGCACTATGTGACCTAGGAGCAAGCATCAACTTGATGCCCAAATCCGTCTTTCAAAAGCTTTGAATAGGAAGGGAAAAACCTACAACAGTGCAGCTCCAACTTGCGGATAGATCATATGTGCACCCCGAAGGAAAAGTTGAGGACATACTGGTAAGAGTCGATAAATTTATTTTTCTGGCTGACTTTCTTATCCTCGATTGTGAAGCAGACGACAATGCACTGATCATCCTGGGAAGACCTTTACTTGCCACTGGACGAACATTAATTGATGTGGAAAATGGAGAGTTGACTATAAGGGTCAATGACCAACAAGTCAAACTCAATGCATTCCACAATCTAAAGAAATATGATGATCCAGAAGAGTGCAAAGCCCTCCACACAACAGATACCACAAAAACATCCTGCCTTGGCAGCATGCTCGGCAGAATATTTGGCAAGAGAATTAAGCCCAAGGTGAAGGCAGAAAACAAAGATGGCCAACACTTGTAGAAACATCCTTCTGGCCACAAAGAGAGGGACAAATTGGGAGATGCATTTGCATGCACTCCCCTAATAACTTAAACTCTTCCCTTCTCTTATTTTATTATTATATTAGGATTAATTTAGTTATGAATTTTTTTTATTTAATATTTTAGGTTATTTATTTTCTTATCTTTCATGATTATATGTTTTATCATTTTTATTGATTTTTTTTAGGATTATAAAGCAAGAATAACAGAGAAATAATTCACAGCAGGAAGTCTGCTGCCGTGGTAGTGCACAGTGTCAGAGCCGCAGCAGTCCCAATGGGCAGAAACAGTGTAACAGCTATCTGCCGAGATTCCTACCACGGCAGTAACTGTTTGCAACGGCAGTAAAGGCTAACGACTACAAAACGGCTAGTTGCTTAAAATGGTCACAAGGCTAAGGCCTATATAAGCAACTTCCTTGTTTTGAACTATTCACTCTTGCATTCTTGTTTTCATTAGTTTCTTTGCTAATCTTGCTCTCACACTACTCTCTACCTACTCACTAGCATTCTTGATATTTTCTAAGCTTTCCAAAAGAAATCTCCAAATTTCTACACATTCATACATGGCAACATACAACCATTTTTACCCGGCCACCGTTGCTGAACGATTCAACAGATCGTTTGTCGCTCGGCAATTATGGGAGGAGCAAGGATTCCAGCAAACCAATGAAGAAAACTATGGCATTGACCAATTCTTGATGGACAAGATCAAGCATCAAGATTGGGAGATCTTTTGCCTCCAACCTCCCCAAGCCAATGCCACCATCGTAAGGGAGTTCTATGCGCATTGCCCAAGTAAAGATTCCTTGTATGTTCACTACCGGGGCAAGCCAGTCAGACTCGATGCCGAGGCAATAAACCAGTATTACGGCCTCATCCCCATACGTGACGTACATGGAGAATTTTACAAAGAGGCCACGGATGAGGATTATGAGATGATCAAGAACGACCTCTGCTACAACAACACTCCATGGGAAACCGGTGCCCATAGAGGTTGTGTAACAAGGTTAAGCCTCAAGCCCGAGGCCAAGATTTGGTGCACATTTGTCAAGAGACGCCTCATGCCCACCTCCCATAACAGCACGGTCGACAGAAGAAGATTGGTGCTCATCCAATCAATCATCAACAAACGAACCATTGATGTTGGAAAATTATTTTGAGAGAAATACATGAATGCGGTAAGAAAGAACGCGGTCCTTTATACTTCCCCTGTTTAATCTCTGGTTTATGCATTGCTGCAAGTGTCCCAATTGAAGAAACAGACGAATACACACCCCAAAGGCAAGGCTGGACCAAAGAATTCTTCCACAAGATAATGCAGATAATGCAAGCCAACACCTACAAGAGTGCAGCCACCCCGGCAATCAAAAATGCAGCAGTCACCAGGACAAGGGTCCAGACTAAAAGCATCGACAGGAAAACCTCGGAGAGCAGCTGTCCCCAGCAGCTCTTAAGAATCTGAATAACTTACTGCCTTTTCTTTTTTACTTGCTGTATGTTTTGAGCATTGAGGGAAATGCTTAGTTTGAGTTTGGGGGTATGAGTGAACTGCCGAGGCAGCCCACTGCCGCGACAATACCATGAAAAAGGGAAGTAATTTGATGCCTCAATTGAAAATTTTTTGTCATATACCTGCCTTTACTTGAAATTTTTTTGTTTTTACTTTTGCAGTGCTCTATATCAGCTTTGCCTTAGTTTATTTTCTTAAGGCTATAGAAATCTTTCTCCTTACCATATCTAGGTTTCTGTTTTGAAGGGATAACCTTAGAATACTTAAGGAATAAAACTTAGAAGCTTACTATAAGGTTAAAAACAAATAAAACACTTTTGGGACTTGCTTGATTTAGGAATTCTTTTAATGAACTTAGGTGATAAAGACTTAGAATCCTTGGAAAAGTGACTAGAGGTGCCTATCACCGGCTCTAGTATTACTCTTCTTCATGCTAGAGGTGCCCGAAATTGGCTCTAGTATGCTAAAGAAATTATTATCAAAAGAAAAGAAAAATAAGAAAAGAGAAAACACATGTTTTGAGGTGCCCGAAATTGGCTCAAGCATTGTTGTTTAAAGAAGAGAGCACTAAATCCAATTCTATTTGTCTTGAACTTAGAGTTTGTCTAAGAAAGCCTTTAATCAACCTTGTCCACAAAAACTCACACACTCATGTAATCTTATAGTTTGTTTCCAAGTAAAATCCTTGAGTAGACTAGAGGCTAAAACTAAGGAATAGACATAGCTATGGTGGGGAGAATAGATGGAAAAGTAAGACCAAGGAAGAATAAGGTTCGGCAATTTGATGTTTTGCATTGCTTAAGGACAAGCAATAGTTCGAGTTTGGGGGTATTTGATGAGTGCCTAAAAGGCTATTATTTACTACTCCTTTACATAAACATTATGTACTCAATATACACCAATTCGAGCTGATGCATATACTTAATGCACAATAACTGATGTTTTGCTGCCACAACTTATAAAGATAATATCTGCAGGAAAAACAGGCTTTACAACACCTTTTGTGCAGTTGCAGGAAATACCTGCCGAGGCAGAACCGATGCCGCGGCAGAAGAAGCTCCAGTATTGATGTTGTGAGCGATTAAAAGAGAAAAAGGAGCTGAACAATTCTGGACATCAAGCACTTGGATCGGAGCAGATTAGCACGAGAAAAGCCCAAGTCAAAGGCCACGTGGGAAAAGTCTTCTAAATAGAATAAACTTGGAAATATTATATTTTTATAACTTGTTCCTTACTCCAAGTTGTATTCTACTTAGGAAAGGTTTACCCTAGGTCAAGACTATAAATATACTAGCCGTCCAATGTACTAGGAGAGTCGATTTTTAGAGAGCTTAACCCTAAGAACTCTTGTGTTTCTTTCGACTATTATGTTCTAAACTATCTTAGGGTTAGGTGAAGGTTGTCGACTATAGTAAGAGAAGATTGTATCTTGCTTCTTGTTCAATATAATAAAAGTATCGAAGTTTTCTTATTCTTTGCTCCTTATTCTTGCATCCAAGCTCGAGAGAGAAGTTTGTAAGCAATCCATTTATCTAATATCGAGAGAGTTAGATTCACGAAAGGAATAAGAACGGTGTTAGGTAACACTAACTCTAACTTATGGATAAGTTAAGAGTTTCAACGGCTAATAGAAGTGTGAGATTGGTTGTTTATTACAATTGATTCACGCCGAGAGGTATCGTCAAGGACTAATTTACAACAGTACTTCGACTTCGAGAGAAGCGGAGGCATTCAAGGACACTTTGCCGAGCTTTGATAGACTCTGCCCAAGAGCAAGAGATTGCCGCGGCAGAGAACACTAACGCTGCCGAGGCAGTAAACTGCAGTGCTGCCGAGACAGTGTTGTGACATTATATTGGACAGAAGCAGGTCATTCAACTCTGCTATACGACACAACTGGATCCTTCCCTCTTTCTCAACTTCGATCTCCCTTATTTTAGTTTTACTTATTTTAGTTATTAGTTTAATCAAAATCTTATTCACCTGTGTTATTTATTTTCCTCTAAAGAAACAGGAAGACGATAGGAAGGCAAATTAAGTATACTAATCCCTGCGGAGAACGATACTTGATAAATATTTATCATTTTACTACTTGACGTGTACTCTTGACATGCACTCAAAGAGAAGGGTCATTCATCGCGACATACGCTCAAAGAGAGGGGTCATCCATCACGGTATACGCTCAAAGAGAGGGACCGTTCATTATGACATAGGCCTCGAAGAGAGGGATTATTCACCGCGGCATACGCTCAATGAGAGGGGTCGTCCATCACGGTATACACTCAAAGAGAGTGACCGTTCATTAGGACATGCTGATATTTGCACGCCCAACCTTAATTTCTGCCCATACATTAAGTCATACAATTATAACCAGGGAGTTCTATTTAATCCTCTTTATTTACTCAATTCATGTGCTACACTCGCTTGCTATCTCATCTTATATACCTATAATGTTTATTTCCTTATATTACTATTGATAACTTAGTAATTAGTATTGAACCACAGCTTTATCTAGCTTATATTATGCATAATTAATATTCAACACATGTTTAGTAACAACATACTTATTAGTTTAAGTTGTTTCTTTGCAGGTTATGTTAAACACAGCTTAAGAGACTATTGGCCAACTCCGTTTTAGCTCAAATGCACCATTTGAGCTCAAAACAAAGAATCGTTGTTTGAGGCACTTACCAGCTTCCAATCACCACCAAAATGTACCAAACACTCCTAGGCAGCACAATGAAGTGGATGCTAGCTTCGTTTCAGCTCACAAATCCAGAATGAGCTCAAAACGACAAATGGTGAATTTCCATGCATATGGGATTCGGATCAGCTCCTACACACTCTTATGGATTAAGGAGAGTATTATGGCCCTAAGGATAAGTTCACTCAGCTAGGGGGTTATCCGTTCAGCTCAAATCATCACTCAAAGATGGTGAACTATCAGCTAGCTAAATCAGCTAGCTAACTCGGCTCAACCCAGCTCAACCTTAGTTCATCCAGCTCTTCTTAGCTCACCCTACAACCTTCAGCTCAACCATAGAAAGACATGTTCCCGCCCCAGGAGACACAACCGACCAACCATGGAGGGAAACATGTTTTTGGCGCCAAAACAAAGAGATAGCACTCTTCATTTAACAGATTCATGATGGTTCACTTGTGTGCCGATTTCGAGCAGGATACAAGTAGAATTGGGCTTCGGTGACTTCATGAAAGTTGTTCCTCTGTCTCTTATCTTTCCAATGAATGTTGAATCGCATCAATCCGATATCGGGAACTGGAGATATGTCCAATTTACTGAAGACTGTGCAGGCTGAAATTTTAAACCGAAAAGTTAGAACAATTATTGGAAGGAGATACCATTCAACCGAACGGTTAAAGAGGGAGACACCACCAATTGAACAAACACCAAGGCCACTATTCGGTCACCCTTTCAAAGGGAAATGTCCCTTGTCCGCACCCTTTCATTTCCTATAAATATGTAGCCATTTTGGCATTTGAATACACAACTTTGAATCAGATTATTTAGTTTGTGAGTTAATCTCTCATTCTTGTTCTTTTAAGAACTTTATCGACTTATCAAATCATCTCTTTGATTTGTGGCGTCACCCTCCATCCTTTACCCTCAAAGTTGCAACTAGATTGGGTTTATGCTCCTATAACATAAGTTCAACCTTTGCCCCTTTGAATACTATCATTAAAACATCACATAATCACCAACCACCTTCCATTTTCGTCCACCATTCTTCACCAGCCCTTAACATATCCTTCCATATCATTTACTTCACTTAAACACCTCCATTTCCTTCCCTAATCAACCATCAGCATCCCTTACACATTCCCTTCACCAAAACAACCTCCTTTTCGTCTAAACAATACCCCACACCATAACCTCTTTTTGAATCATCCTTATCTTATTTCCAGCATCTTTTAACATTCTTTTGTTTAGGAAACAAGTGTGATACAAGGCTTGTTTGCATTCTAAGGTCCGGGCAATTCAAAGCTTCTCTCTACAAGCATCTTTGAAGAGTTGGAGCATATCAATTGGGCTTCGGTTTCTTCATGAAAGTTGTTCCCCTATCTCTTATCTTTTCAACACATGTTGAATCGCATCAATCAGATACCAGGAACTCGAGAAATGTCCAATTTACTAAAGACTGTGCAAGCTGGAATTTTAAACTGAAAAGTTACAACAATTATTGGAAGGAGACACCATTCAACCGAACGGTTATACAGGGAGACACCACCAATTGAACAGACACCAACAAAACTATTCGACCACCTTTTCTAAGTGAAATGTCCCTTGTCCACACCCTTTCATTTCCTATAAATATGTAGCCATTTTGATATTTAGATACACAACTTTGAATCAAATTATTTATTTTGTGAGTTAATCTCTCATTCTTATTATTTTTAGAACTTTATCGACTTATCAAATCATATATTTGATTTTTGGAGTCACCCTCTATCCTTTATACTTTAGATTTCTAGAATTACATTTCCAAGAGGTCTAAGTGCATCTACCACCCTCAGAGTTGCAACTAGATTGGGTTTATGTTCCTATAACAAAAGTTCAACCTTTGCCCCTTTGAATACTACCATTCCAACCTCACATAATCACCATCCAGCTTCCATTTTCGTCCACCATTCTTCACCATCCCTTAACATATCCTTTCATATCATTTACTTCACTTAAACACCTTCATTTCCTTCCCTAATCAACCATCAACATCCCCCACACATTCCCTTCACCAAAACAACTTCCTTTTCGTCTAAACAATACCCACACCATAACCTCTTCTTAAATCATCCTTATCCTATTTTCAGCATCTTTTAACATTCTTTTGTTCAGGAAACAAGCGTGATACAAGGCTTGCTTGCATTTTAAGGTCCGGGCAATCAAAGTTTCTCTCTACAAGCATCTTTGGAGTGTTGGAGCATATCATATGGTAATCAGGGCAAAGGTAGAATCAAGTAAGCCCTATTTCTTATTATTTCAATTCTGATAAAAAAAGAAAGAAAAGAAAAGAAAAAAAAGAAAAGAAAAAAGAAAATTCAGATTGTTCCAGTATATAAGTAATCTAAATTAGATTTAAAAAAGAGAGAAAAGAAAAGAAATCAGAATTTGCAAAGGGTGAAAATTCAAGTACAAATGTCCAAGCAACCAACTCGGAGAATTTCCTCAAGTTTGATTGCTCAAGATCATTTTGTAAGTTGAGTTTTGTGATAACGTTTCTGTTTTCTTTAGTCCTTGAAAATTTTCTTTTACTATTCAATCCCTAAATTTTTTGTTTCTTCTTTTAAACTTTTTCCTTCTTTCTATTTGCACACCTAACCTTTTTTTCAGCCCATAGGCCATCATTTCTTAGGATATTTGACAAGTTTTGAGTAAGTTCTTCTAAGAACTTGATTTGAGAGGTAAAAGGCAAGAGAGTAGTGAGCACAGAAGGGGAAATAAAATCCAGAATTCCCAGAGTGTAAACACGAGTGAATTGAGTTCCATATTTCTTTCCTTGGAGTGACCGTGAGGATTTTGTGTGTGTGAATTGATGAGGTCCTTAAACTTTTGTTTCATTTATTCATACTAACACTATGTCGCAGCACTCAAATGAAAACAATCAGGAAGAACGACCAGCCCAGAACCTCTAAACACAAGCTATAATAAGGGAAATGCAAAAGCTCTTACATGATGAGTTAGAACTAATTCATGAGCGGATAGACCGTATTGAGGAGTCCAGTGGAGGGCATCCAAGGGGACAAGATGGACTGAATCATAGAAGGCATCCCATGCAACATGAGATTGAAGAAGAGAGTGATGGAGAAGATGTCATTTCTGTTCGGATCAATGCAAGGAACCATGGTCAATTGGATGACAATTTTGGGAGCATCCGAGTTAACATTCCTCCTTTTCAAGGAAAATCAGACCCGAAGGCATATTTTGACTGGGAAAGCAAAGTGGAGCACATCTTCGAATGCCATAACTATTCCGAGAAAAAGAAGGTTCGCATGGTTGCCTTAGAATTTATTGACTACGCACTTGTATGGTGGGTTCAACTAAGACAACAAGGAGACGCAATGGTGAACGACCTATCAACACTTGGAGAGAAATCAAAGGTATTCTGAGGAAACGTTTTGTGCCTACTCATTATCATTGTGATCTCTATTATAAGTTGCAGAATCTTAAACAAGGAAGTAGAACCGTGGAAGACTACTACAAAGAGATGGAAATAGCCATGATCCGATTAAGTGTGAATGAAGACCGCGAAGCCACCATGGCAAGGTTCTTGTCTGCATTAAACAAAGAGATTGTTGATATAGTGGAATTACAACACTACATTGAAATTAAGCACATGGTGCATATGGCTATCAAAATCGAGAGGCAACAACAGAAGAGATCATCTTCTAGAGGCATCACTAATGCAGCCCCTAAATGGAGTCCAAACACACTTTGGAGAAATACTCCTTTCCAAGGCAAAGAACAGGCTGAAACGTCCAACGCCAAGCCTATGGTGGAAATGTTAGAGGAAAGCAACAAAAAGTGTCCATACGATCCTGAGAGATCAAATGTTTCAAGTGCTTAGGGCATGGCCATATTGCTAGCCAATGTCCAAATAAAAAGACTATGTTGTTGCTGGAAAATGGAGAGATTGCATCGGATAATGAGGAAGAAATTTTGGAAGAATCCGAGCAGGAGGAAGAAGAAGAAGAATTCACCCTGCGTTGAAGGACAACTTATGGTTGTTAAAAGGCTTTTAAACACCCAAATGACAGAAGAAGAGGAGCAACGAGAGAAAATATTTCACACTAGGTGTTATGTTAACAACAAAGTGTGTTTTATAATAATCGATGGTGGAAGTTGCAGCAACGTGGCCAACACTCTTATGGTGGATAAACTCGTCCTCAAAACTTTAAAGCATCCAGCCCCATATAAACTCCAATGGCTCAATGATTCGGGGGAATTAAAGGTCACCACATGTTGAGTTTGCGTATAATCATGTTGTACATTATGCTACTAAGATGTCACAATTTGAGGTTGTTTATGGTTTTAACCCTATTACGCCTCTAGATTTGTTACCTTTGCCACAGGAACAAGTGACGAACATGGATGGTCAAGCGAAAGCAGAATATGTGAAGAAGTTGCATCAACAGGTGAAGGAGAATTTAGAACGAAGGACTCAACAGTATGAAAAGCAAGCAAATAAGGGAAGAAAGCGAGTCACCTTCGATGTTGGTGATTGGGTTTGGGTTCACTTCCGAAAGGAATGATTTCCAGCCCAAAGGCGGTCTAAGTTGTTACCGCGAGGAGATGGTCCTTTTCAGGTGTTTGAGAAAGTGAATGACAACGCCTACAAGATAGACTTACCGGGCGAGTACACTGTAAGTGCCACATTTAATGTTTCTGATTTAACCCCTTATGATGATTCTACAGATTTGAGGTCAAATCCTTTTCAAGGAGGGGGGAATGATGTGAGCACATCATGTCAAGTTCAACAGGTTGATCCGGAGGTCTTACCATCAGGACCTATCACACGTTCTAAGGCAAAGAAATACAGGGAAGCTCTTTTCCTTACTTGTGCTAATATTTCAGATTCATTTGAGAATGTTCACGCCTTAGAATATGTTGTTTATAATGTGTTGTATGCTGATATGTGACATATTTAGGTATATGTATTAGTATGTGTGTTTACTTATGTATATACTATGTTAACTATGTTTGCATTTGGTTTTAAGTGTGTTTGCGTGGTTAAAATAAGACTACAAGGCTTTTTAGATGTGTTTGCCTTGTTCTAATACAGGTACTTAGGAGAACCTTAGCTCAAGTGGGCATACTCAGCTCATCTCCAGCTCAGGAGAGCCTATGCAGCTCATCTCTAGCTCAGGAGAGCGTATGCAGTTCAATACCAGCTCAAGTGAATTATATTCAGCTCAGAAGAAGCTCAATGGAATGCATGTAGCTCACCTTAGCTCGAGGCAGCTCAAAGGCTTAGCTCCCAGCTCCGTTTAGCTCCTAACACTCTTAGCTAGTTCGTTTCAGCTCATCTCCATTTTTAGCTCAACTCAACTCAAGTTGAAGTGACCTAAGTAGCTGAAATCTATCATACACTGATACGCTCCAACTCTCCAAAGATGCTTGTAGAGAGAAGCTTTGATTGCCCGGACCTTAGAATGCAAGCAAGCCTTGTATCACGCTTGTTTCCTAAACAAAAGAATGTTGAAAGATGCTGGAAGTAAGACAAGGATGATATAAGAAGAGGTTATGGTGTGGGGTATTGTTTAGACGAAAAGGAAGTTGTTTTGATGAAGGGAATGTGTGGGGAATGTTGATGGTTGATTAAGGAAGGAAATGGAGGTGTTTAAGTGAAGTAAATGATATGGGAGGATATGTTAAGGGCTGGTGAAGAATGGTGGACGAAAATGGAAGGTGGATGGTGATTATGGGGTGTTGGAATGATAGTATTCAAAGGGGAAAGGTTGAACTTATGTTATAGGAACATAAACCCAATCTAGTTGCAACTCTGAGGATGGTAGATGCACTTAGACCTCTTGGAAATGTAATTCCAGAAACCTAAAGTATAAAGGATGGAGGGTGACGCCACAAATCAAAGAGATGATTTGATAAGTCGATAAAGTTCTAAAACGAACAAGAATGAGAGATTAACTCACAAACTAAATAATCTGATTTAAATTTCTGTTTTCAAATGCCAAAATGGCTACATATTTATAGGAAATGAAAGGGTGTGAACAAGGGACATTTTCCTTTGAAAGGGTGGTCGAATAGTGGCCTTGGTGTCTGTTCAATTGATGGTGTCTCCCTCTTTAACCGTTTGGTTGAATGGTATCTCTTTCCAATAATTGTTGTAACTTTTATAGGAAATGAAAGGGTGTGGACAAGGGACATTTCTGTTTGAAAGGGTGGCCAAATAGTGACCTTGGTGTCTGTTCAATTGGTGGTGTCTCCCTCTTTAACCGTTTGATTGAATGGTGTCTCCTTCCAATAATTCTTTTAACTTTTCGGTTTAAAATTCCAGCCTGCACAGTCTTCAGTAAATTGTACATATCTCGAGTTCCCGATATCGGATTGGTGCGATTCAACATGCTTTGGAAAGATAAGAGACGGAGGAACAACTTCCATGAAGACACCGAAGGCCCAATTCTACCTGTATCCTGCTCGAAATCGGCACACAAGTAGACCATCATGAATCTGCCCAATGAAGAGTATTATCTCTTTGTTTTGGCACCCAAAACATGTTTCCTTCCATGGTTGGTCGGTTGTGTCTCTTTGGGAGGGAACATGTCTTTCCATGGTTGAGCTGAAGGTTGTAGGGTGAGCTAAGATGAGCTGGATGAACTAAGGTTGAGCTGGGTTGAGCTGAGCTAGCTAGCTGAAAGTTCACCATCTTTGAGTGATGATTTGAGCTGAATGGCTAACCCCCTAGCTGAGTGAACTGATACTTAGGGCCATAATACTCCCCTTAATCCATAAGAGTGTGTAGGAGCTGATCTGAATCCCATATGGATGGATATTCACCATTTGTCGTTTTGAGAAACAACTTAAACTAATAAGTATGATGTTACTAAACATGTGTTGAATATTAATTATGCATAATATAAGCTAGATAAAGTTGTGGTTCAATACCAATTACTAAGTTATCAATAGTAATATAAGGAAATAAACATTATAGGAATGTAATATGAGATAGCATGCGAGTGTAGCACATGAATTGAGTAAATAAAGAGGATTAAGTAGAACTCCCTGATTGGAATTGTGTGACTTAAGGTATGGGTAAAAATTAAGGTTGGGCGTGCACATATCATCCCCTCCTTTTGGGCGATTTGTCCTCAAATCGAACCCCTTGGTGCTGGAATCTTGAGTTTTTCTGTGCATGGCCTTTTAACTTCTCCTTGAGTTTCTGAAAATAAGATGAGAACGTTTTGGCTTCTTTTGGGCTAGAAAAGTCAGAAGTGATCACGGGATGTGTCAAAAGACATTCCCTAATCAACTTGATGCTGTCGGACGCCTTTTCTTCCTTAGGTCCTCCTTTTTTAAGCTTGGTTTGGATATTCTCTTGTTTCCAAGCCTCCACACTTTGTTTCATCAGAATCTGGTCACTTTATACTTGTTTTGGCGTCATAGGTGCGAGCACTATCTTCTTGTCTCCATGCTTGAAGATGAACTGATTGGTGTAACAATCATGCATCGTTCTTTGATCATATTGCCATGGCCTCCTAAGTAAAATGTGACTTGCATGCATAGGAACTACGTCGCACAAAACCTCATCCTTATATGAACCAATAGAGAAAGGGACAAGAACCTGTTTGGTGACTTTTAATTCCCCCGAATCATTGAGCCATTGGAGTTTATATGGGGCTGGATGATTTAAAGTTAGGCCGAGTTTATCCACCATAAGAGTGTTGGCCACGTTGGTGCAGCTTCCACATCGATTATCATAAAACACACTTTGTTGTTAATATAACACCTAGTGTGAAATATGTTCTCTCGTTGCTCCTCTTCTTCTGCCATTTGGGTGTTTAAAAGTCTTTTAACAACCATAAGTTGTCCTTCAATGCCAGGGGCGAATTCTTCTTCTTCCTCTTGCTCGGATTCTTCCAAAATTTCTTCCTCATTATCCGATGCAATCTCTCCATTTTCCAGCAACAACATAGTGTTTTTATTTGGACATTGGCTAGCAATATGGCCATGCCCTAAGCACTTGAAACATTTGATCTCTCGGGATTGTGTGGACACTTCTTGTTGCTTTCCTCGAACACTCTCCACCATAGGCTTGGTTTTGGACGTTTCAGCCTGTTCTTTTTCTTGGAAAGGAGTATTTCTCCGAGGTGTGTTTGGACTCCATTTAGGGGCTGCATTAGTAACGCCTCTAGAAGATGATCTCTTGCGTTGTTGCCTCTCAATTTTGATAGCCATATGCACCATGTCCTCAATTTCAATGTAGTGTTGTAATTCCACTACATCAGCAATATCTTTGTTTAATCCGGACAAGAACCTTGCCATGGTGGCTTCGCGGTCCTCATCCACATTTGCTCGGATCATGGCTATTTCCATCTCTTTGTAGTAGTCTTCCACTGTTCTACTTCCTTGTTTAAGATTCTACAACTTATAATAGAGATCACGGTGATAATGAGTAGGCACAAAACGTTTCCTCATAATACCTTTCATTTCTCTCCAAGTGTTGATAGGTCGTTCACCATTGCATCTCCTTGTTGATCTTAGTTGATCCCACCATACAAGTGCATAGTCAATAAATTCTAAGGCAGCCATGCGCACCTTCTTTTGCTTGAAATAGTTATGGCATTCGAAGATGTGCTCCACTTTGCTCTCCCACTCCAAATATGCCTTTGGGTTTGATTTTCCTTGAAAAGGAGGGGTGTTAACTCGGATGCTCCCAAAATTGTCATCCAATTGGCCATGGTTCCTTGCATTGTTCCGGACAGAAATGACATCTTCTCCATCACTTTCTTCAATCTCATGTAGAATGGGATGCCTTCTATGATTTTGTCCATCTCAGGCCCTTGGACGCCCTTCACTAGACTCCTCAATACGGTCCATCCGCTCATGAATTGGTTCTAACTCAACACATAAGAGCTTTTGCATTTCCCTTATTAGAGCTTGTGTTTGGAGGTTCTGGGCTGGTCGTTCTTCCCGATTGTTTTCATCTGAGTGCTGCGACATATTGTTAGTATGAATAAATGAAACAAAAGTTTAAGGATCTCACCAATTCACACACAAAAAATCCTCACGGTCACTCCAAGGAAAGATATATGGCACTCAATTCACTCGTGTTTACACTCTGGGAATTCTGGCTTTTATTTCCCCTTTTGTGCTCACCACTCTCTTGCATTTTACCTCTAAAATCTCTCAAATCAAGTTCTTAGAAGAACTTACTCAAAACTTGTCAAATATCCTAAGAAATGATGGTGTTTGGGCTGAAACAAAGGTTAGGTGTGCAAATAGAAAGAAGGAAAAGTTTAAAAGAAGAAACAAAAAATTTAGGGATTGAATAGTAAAAGAAAATTTTCAAAGACTAAAGAAAACAAAAACGTTATCACAAAACTCAACTTACAAACTTGTAACCCCCTTAGCCCGACCTAGACAAAACCGGCTCTAATGGGTCACACGGGGAATATCGAACCAAACTCGCAAAGGCCCGATTCGATAAACAACCGTAAAAACCGTGAATATATTTTTTTATCTAGATGCATAATTAAGTTCCTACATGTGACGGTTTCATACAAGACAAGAACGGAAGCAATTAAACCACACTTGAACATACAATGAGCACACGTGCAATTTAAGCACTAAACGAGAATACTTCTAATTCTTATAACACTCTAGGGTTGCAGTTCACCAATGTCTAGTCAACCATGCATAGAACACTTGCAAGATAATTCAAGTCATGCTGAGTAATTCAACATCATCAAATACATGCTACAATGAATAAAAACTAAAATGCAAAACTCCTAATTTCTAGATATCAACTCCGACTTAAATCAACCAATTAACTATTAGGTTGATGTGAGCACATCAATGCAAACACAATATGATCCGGAGGTCTTGCCACAAGGACCTATTACTCGTTCTAAGGCAAAGAAATTCAGGGAAGTACTTTTCCTTACTTGTGCTTCAATTCCAGATTCATTCGATAATGTTTATGCCTTAGAACATAGGTTTTATAATGTGTTGCATGCTGATATGTGACATATTAGACTATACTACTTATTTTATATGTTTACGTATGTATATATGCTATTAAGTATGTTTTAAGGTTTGGTTTGATAGTGTTTATTATGTTTCTAACTTATTTATACGTTCATGTGTGTTTTTGAATAAGTTTACAAGTGTTTCAACCTTGTGAGTTACGAATGGATTCTTATACTGTTTTCCAGCATAGGTAAACAAAGGTGTGCCAACTTGTACTGTTTTCCAGCATAGGTAAACAGAGGTGTGCCAACTTGTACTGTTTTCCAGCATAGGTAAACAGAGGTGTGCCAGCTTGTACTGTTTTCCAGCATAGGTAAACAGAGGTGTGCCAGCTTGTACTGTTTTCCAGCATAGGTAAACAGAGGTGTGCCAGCTTGTACTGTTTTCCAGCATAGGTAAACAGAGAGGTGTGCCTGTGTAAGAGCAGGCCAAACACAGCCCTCTTTTGGAATGATGGACGGCAACAAAGGATAAGGATGAGGGATTTCTCATTCAAATTCAAACAATTAACACATGTTTAATGTGTTTTATGAGCCTAAACATGTGGCTGAAATTAAATAAAGCCTTGAGTGGTTTATTTTAGTTATTTTCGTTCAAATAATGGCCACAATTTCAAATTTGGCCAACTTCTCTTTTATTCTTATATATTTCCATATTTTTGTAAAGACAAGGTTAGACATTTAATGAAAAAAAAATCACTTGTGAGATTTTCTCTCAATTTCAGTTCTTCATTGAACTTTTCTTGACAAATTCAGACTTTGTTTGAGTGTGTCAAATCCTTGATACTTTGGGTTCCTAGATCGCTATCTAGAGGGTCCAAGTCCGTGGACGAAGAACGTATTCGATTCGGGTCCGCTCAGTATATTGTTCGGGTTCTTTCGAGTTCAACGTCGTTGTTATTTTCCAGCAACTTAAACATCCAATTCTGCCAATTTGGACGTTTTAATGCTGCCATGAAAGCCATCGGAGCAATTCATCTTCATTAATCTCCAGAAACTACCAGAAATTCCTTCATCCCTTTTCTTTCTTTGTTTTCAGTTTTTCTTTCTTTTCTTGTCATTTTAACATCATTCTAACATCCATAATGTTGTGTTTATTGCAGAGACTTGCTTGCTATTATCCTAGATCCGTTTCAAACAAGGATGGTTGTTTTTGAAGCAACGTACCCTTATATCATATGGTAATCAGAGCTTTGGTTGGATATTAGCACTTTCTGCACTACATATATCAAAAAAAAAAAAGAAAAAAATTCGAAATTCTGGAAAACGAAAGTCAAAGTCAAAGTTTGACCAGAAAAGTCAAAGTCAACAAAAAAATTCGGAAAAAAAAAAATAAAAAAAAAAATCAGATTTGAATATTTAGTGTATTTTCATGTTTATATGTGCTGTTTGACCACAAAAATGATGAAGGATGCTTACGTTTACCATGGAATGCTTCTAAATCACTTAAAACGACGTATTCTTGTTTGTTCGGTGATAGGATTGTGGTAAGCATTTCTAATGCAGTAAGTACTTCATTTCCAGCCTTAATTCACTTTGTTCTTCATTAATTCCAGCCTTATTTTTGTTTTCCTTTTGTTTTTGTTTATTTTCCAGCCTTTGTGTCATCTAAACAGCCCCTAATTCACTTTTAACTCTTGTTTGTACCACCGTTACATATATCTTGGAGTTTGACACAGATAAGGAGTTTGAAGGATCAGATTAGTTCCTTAAAGAGCTGTTTGCAAGAGAACGAGCGGAAAAGGCATTTGAGCGTGTGAGAACAGAAGGGGAGACAAAAAAAAGCCATTCAAGCATTCTCCCGAGTGAAACACGAGCGCTGAGTGTTATTTTTCTGAGTGCACTGTTCTTTTGGAGTGACTTGCGAGAAATTTGTTGTGTGTGCAGTGAGGGATTTTTAATTTTTCCTTTAACTAACATAATCAGTTTCTTTTCTTGTTTTCGTTGTTACAATGGCAGGTGAAGACGATCGTAGTTCCGGTGGAGTTAATCCACCAGATTTGCAAATGCAGGCTCTTACTCGAACTCTGCAGCGTCTTTTAGACCAAGCTTTGGAGCCTATCCAGTCTCGTTTGGATAGAATTGATGGGGGTGGTTCCCAATCTGTCCAAAACGAAAACCATGATGATAATGACGTCGAGCAATCACCGAGGGTGAACCGTCGTGTAGGACAAGTTGATGATAATATTTCTAACATAAAAGTTGCTATACCTTCTTTTCAGGGACGTTCAGATCCAGATGCTTATCTGACATGGGAAAGCAAGGTTGAACACGTTTTCGAGTATTACAATTACTCGGAACAAAAGAAAGTACGACTAGCAACTTTGGAGTTTGTTGACTATGCACTGTTGTGGTGGGATCAATTACTGGTTAGTCGACGACGTGCGGGTGAAGGACCAGTGAGAACATGGGACGAAATGAAGCGTATCATGCGGAAACGGTTTGTTCCTTCTCACTATCATCGTGATTTATTTCAGAAATTACAAACTTTGAAACAGGGCAATAGGAACGTCGAGGACTATTTCAAGGAAATGGAGATGTCCATGATGCGTGCTAACATAGTTGAGGATCGTGAGGCGACTATGGCTCGGTTTATGGCAGGTTTGAATTCTGAAATTTCTAACGTTGTTGAATTGCAGCATTATGTCGAATTGGATGACATGGTGCATATGGCGATGAAGATTGAGCGACAACAACGTAGAAAAGTTTCTACTCGAGGTAATACTACTCCATTTAAATCTTTTACGAATCCATTATATACCCCTAACCATGCTAGGAAACAAGCACCACAAGCGCCACTTCGGATTCAAGAACAAGGCGAGTCCAGCAAGCCAAAGCCTCCCGTTGCTGATAATGGGCGTGGTAAACAAAAAGTGGTTGTACAGGAGCGATCGAGAGATATTCAATGTTTTAAGTGCCTTGGTCGAGGACATGTTGCTAGCCAGTGTCCTAATCGTAGGGTTATGTTGATGCGAGATGATGGAGAGGTCGAGTCTGATTCTGAAGAAGAACCACATGAGATCCCTGATGAAGATGATAAAGATGATGTCCTAGAAGTTGCTGAGACTGGTAAGGTAATGGAAATTATGGTTGTTAAACGTAGTCTGAGTGTGCAACAGGTTCAGGATGAACAACAACGCGAGAATATCTTTCACACGCGATGCAAAATTCAAGATAAGGTATGTGTTGTGATTATTGATAGCGGTAGTTGTACTAATGTTGCTAGTTCAGTGATGGTTGACAGGTTAGGTCTCAAGACGACAAAGCATCCGAATCCGTACAAATTGCAATGGTTGAATGACGGGGGAGAACTTAAAGTAACAAAACAAGTTGTTATACCGTTTTCGATTGGAAGTTACAAGAACGAGGTCCTTTGTGATGTTGTATCAATGGATGCTACTCACCTTCTTTTGGGACGCCCTTGGCAATATGACAAGAAGGTAATGCATGATGGTTTTACAAATCGATACTCTTTTATGCATGCAGGTAAGAAGATTACTTTGGCTCCTTTGATACCGAGTCAAGTGATGGAAGATCAAGCAAGCTTGAAGAAGAGTAAAGAAGCTGCAAAGGAGAAGAAAAAGATGAATGTTTATGCAAGCAGTCGAGAAATCAGGAAATGTCTTTCCTCACACCAATCTCTGTTTATTTTAATGTTTAAAGATTATTGTTTATTGACTGAGTTTCTTTCTGATTTGCCTGCATCAATTGTTTCCCTTTTGCAGGAATTTAAGGATGTGTTTCCGGAAGAAACACCGAGGGGATTGCCACCTCTTCGTGGCATTGAGCACCAGATTGACTTTATCCCAGGTGCTACTATTCCAAATCGACCAGCTTATCGGACTAACCCCGAAGAGACGAAAGAGCTTCAAAGACAAGTGACAGAATTGATGGACAAGGGTTATATTCGAGAGAGTCTGAGTCCGTGTGCTGTTCCGGTACTGTTAGTGCCGAAGAAAGATGGATCTTGGAGGATGTGCGTAGATTGTAGGGCTGTGAATCAGATTACAATTAAGTATCGTCATCCTATTCCCAGACTTGATGATATGTTGGACGAGCTTTGTGGAGCCGTCATCTTCTCCAAAATTGACCTAAAGAGTGGATATCATCAGATCCGCATGCGAGAAGGCGATGAATGGAAGACAGCCTTCAAAACAAAGCTAGGTTTGTACGAATGGTTAGTAATGCCTTTTGGCTTAACTAATGCACCTAGTACTTTTATGCGATTGATGAATCATGTTCTGCGATCTTTTATTGGAAAGTTTTGTGTTGTATATTTTGACGATATTTTGATTTATAGCAAGACTTTGCAGGATCATATAGAGCATTTGAGAGTTGTTTTGCAAACATTGCGAGAAGAAAGATTGTTTGGTAACATAGAGAAATGTGTGTTTTGTACTGACAAACTTACATTTCTTGGTTACATTGTTAGTGCACAGGGTGTTGAAGTCGATCCTGAAAAGATAAAGGCAATACAGGAATGGCCACAACCGACATCGATTACTCAGGTTAGATCTTTTCATGGTTTAGCTAGTTTCTATCGTCGGTTTGTTCCTAACTTCAGTTCTATTACCGCACCCTTAACCGGGATTATTAAGAAGAATTCTAGCTTCTTATGGGGTACAGAACAAGAAGATGCCTTTTTGAAAATTAAGGATTGTTTGACGAAGTCACCTGTGTTAGCCTTACCTAACTTTGATAAAACTTTTGAAATTGAATGTGATGCTTCTGGAGTTGGTATAGGCGCTGTGTTAATGCAGGAAAAAAGGCCCATTGCATACTTCAGTGAAAAGCTTAGTGGAGCAACATTAAATTATCCAGTCTACGATAAGGAGATGTATGCACTGATTCGGGCATTGGAGACTTGGCAGCATTACTTATTGCCTAAAGAGTTTGTGATTCACACTGATCATGAGGCTTTACGATATATCACAGGTCAGCATAAATTGAATAAACGACATGCTAAATGGGTTGAATTTTTGGAGTCTTTTCCTTATGTCATTCGTTACAAAAAGGGTAAAGATAATGTCGTTGCTGATGCTTTATCACGTAGATATGTGCTTTTGAATTACCTTGATTCACATTTAATTGGATTTGCATATATTCGTGACTTGTATGTTGATGATTCTGATTTTAGAGATAAGTATAATGCTTGTGAGAAAGGTGCAGATGGAAAGTTTTACAGGCATGATGATTATCTTTTCAAAGAAAATAGGATATGCATTCCACACGGTTCAATGCGTGATATTCTGATCCGTGAAGCACATGAGGGTGGATTGATGGGTCACTTTGGAGTCACCAAGACGTTACAGACATTGAAAGAACATTTATTTTGGCCTAAGATGCGTAGAGACGTTGAAAGGTACTGTGAACGTTGTGTGACATGTAAGAAAGCAAAATCGAAGGTTTCACCACATGGTATGTACTTGCCTCTACCTATTCCTGATTCCCCTTGGACTGATATTTCAATGGATTTTATTTTGGGATTGCCTCGAACTAGAAATGGTAGAGATAGTGTCTTTGTTGTGGTTGATAGATTCTCTAAGATGGCACATTTTATTGCATGCCATAAGACCGATGATGCTGTTAATGTGGCTAACTTGTTCTTTAGAGATGTTGTACGTTTGCATGGTATTCCTAGGTCGATTGTTTCTGATAGGGATGTAAAATTTTTGAGTCACTTCTGGAGGACTCTTTGGAGCAAATTAGGTACGAAACTCATGTTTTCTACTACTTGCCATCCCCAGACTGATGGACAAACTGAGGTTGTTAACAGAGTTTTATCTACTTTACTTCGTTCCATCATTAAAAAGAATATCAAGACTTGGGAAGCTTGTTTGCCACATGTTGAGTTTGCGTATAATCATGCTGTACATTCTGCTACTAAGATGTCACCATTTGAGGTTGTTTATGGTTTTAACCCTATTACGCCTCTAGATTTGTTACCTTTGCCACAGGGACAGGTGATGAACAGGGACGGTCAAGCAAAAGCAGAATATGTGAAGAAGTTACATCAACAGGTGAAGGAGAATTTAGAACGAAGGACTCAACAATATGAAAAGCAAGCAAACAAAGGAAGGAAGCGAGTCACCTTCGATGTTGGTGATTGGGTTTGGGTTCATTTTCGAAAGGAACGTTTTCCAGCCCAACGACGATCAAAGTTGTTACCAAGAGGAGATGGTCCTTTTCCGGTGTTGGAGAAAGTGAATGACAACGCCTACAAGATAGACTTACCGGGCGACTACACTGTAAGTGCCACATTTAATGTTTCTGATTTAACCCCTTATGATGATTCTGCAGATTTGAGGTCAAATCCTTTTCAAGAAGGGGGGGATGATGTGAGCACATCAATGCAAACACAATATGATCCGGAGGTCTTGCCACAAGGACCTATTACTCGTTCTAAGGCAAAGAAATTCAGGGAAGTACTTTTCCTTACTTGTGCTTCAATTCCAGATTCATTCGATAATGTTTATGCCTTAGAACATAGGTTTTATAATGTGTTGCATGCTGATATGTGACATATTAGACTATACTACTTATTTTATATGTTTACGTATGTATATATGCTATTAAGTATGTTTTAAGGTTTGGTTTGATAGTGTTTATTATGTTTCTAACTTATTTATACGTTCATGTGTGTTTTTGAATAAGTTTACAAGTGTTTCAACCTTGTGAGTTACGAATGGATTCTTATACTGTTTTCCAGCATAGGTAAACAAAGGTGTGCCAACTTGTACTGTTTTCCAGCATAGGTAAACAGAGGTGTGCCAACTTGTACTGTTTTCCAGCATAGGTAAACAGAGGTGTGCCAGCTTGTACTGTTTTCCAGCATAGGTAAACAGAGGTGTGCCAGCTTGTACTGTTTTCCAGCATAGGTAAACAGAGGTGTGCCAGCTTGTACTGTTTTCCAGCATAGGTAAACAGAGAGGTGTGCCTGTGTAAGAGCAGGCCAAACACAGCCCTCTTTTGGAATGATGGACGGCAACAAAGGATAAGGATGAGGGATTTCTCATTCAAATTCAAACAATTAACACATGTTTAATGTGTTTTATGAGCCTAAACATGTGGCTGAAATTAAATAAAGCCTTGAGTGGTTTATTTTAGTTATTTTCGTTCAAATAATGGCCACAATTTCAAATTTGGCCAACTTCTCTTTTATTCTTATATATTTCCATATTTTTGTAAAGACAAGGTTAGACATTTAATGAAAAAAAAATCACTTGTGAGATTTTCTCTCAATTTCAGTTCTTCATTGAACTTTTCTTGACAAATTCAGACTTTGTTTGAGTGTGTCAAATCCTTGATACTTTGGGTTCCTAGATCGCTATCTAGAGGGTCCAAGTCCGTGGACGAAGAACGTATTCGATTCGGGTCCGCTCAGTATATTGTTCGGGTTCTTTCGAGTTCAACGTCGTTGTTATTTTCCAGCAACTTAAACATCCAATTCTGCCAATTTGGACGTTTTAATGCTGCCATGAAAGCCATCGGAGCAATTCATCTTCATTAATCTCCAGAAACTACCAGAAATTCCTTCATCCCTTTTCTTTCTTTGTTTTCAGTTTTTCTTTCTTTTCTTGTCATTTTAACATCATTCTAACATCCATAATGTTGTGTTTATTGCAGAGACTTGCTTGCTATTATCCTAGATCCGTTTCAAACAAGGATGGTTGTTTTTGAAGCAACGTACCCTTATATCATAGGTTGTTTTCATGTATTATGGTGTAATCTCAACCCAAAACAACATACATAACATCTTTAATCGAACTCAAGAAGATAAACGAGTCAAATAAGTAATCCCAGCTCCAAAACCCATCATTTACACTTAGGTATCGAAATAGGGGAGTTTGGTTTCGAAACCATGACATGGCAATAACCGCTTTAACCACCAACGACCAGTGGTATCGATACTGCCTAAGGGCAGTATCGATGCTCGGGCTTCCAGTAGCCACCAAAGATCAGGGGGTATCGATACTGCCAAGGGCGGTATCGATGCTTGGGTTACCAGAGAGGCAAAATAAGCCTAGGGTATCGATACCAGCCTTGGGTGTTTCGATACCCCTGTGCCGAAACCACAAGTTTGAGCATTTTAATGTAATCTAATCTATCCTAAGCTTAACCAAAATTTACCAACATCTAAATGCATAACTTCCTAATCACTATAGGCAATTTAAACACACAATCATAGCCATCTAAAGCTCCAAAATCCCTATAGGCATGCTCCCTATAATTTGACTCAAAATCAAGGAACCGTTCATGATTAAACATGCTTATCACCAATCAACATAATCAATTCAAAGAGCACGCATCATACCAAAATGCTATGCTTAAGCCTAACCATTTAGCATCCAAGCTAGATGCATCACATCCTAATTTCAATATAAGATTCAAAGCATTCAACAAACTTTCTCTAGATACTTTTACTTACAAGACAATCACATTATTCAACATTCAATACATTCTAAAGTTCAAATAATCAATGTAACTTTTACAAATCAAAAGCCAACTCTTGCAACAATGTAACTATACCCCATTGCTCTCTTACTACTACTACATTTTAGAATACATATTTGAGCTATTCATCGACATACACTTGGAACCTTGCTTTCCTTGGCCGCCTCGATTATTGTCTCTGCATTGTAAGGTAAAAGAGAGGGTAAGCATAAGCTTAGTGAGGGGTAAAACATAAAGAAAACACCTTTACAATGCAGCCCATAAGTCCATCAATAAACTCTTTAAATCATGCCATATCATGCTCACTAAAAGTATCTCAAACATGGTTTGCAAAATCGAAATAATTTCTTTATCAAGTATCATTTATCCCATGTATTTCAAAGCTAAAACTCTCAATGCTTTCATGCTTGTATAACATCAACAAAGCTTATGGCCTTTTTAATTCATATGCATCTCTATGCACCATCTCAAGTCTTACATGCTATTCACTTAGCAAAGCTTATATCAAGTGCACCATAATGTGCAAGGTACAAGTCTTATATGCTAAACACATGGCAACGCTTAGGCTATTCTCTCGTGCTCATATCCTCGCACAAAACTTAGTCAAGAACACATGCTTGAAAAACTCATGATTTCAAAACATTACATTCTAAATAGTTCTATATCAATTTGTGTCACAATCTCATGCTTTTCAATTCATAAAAATCTCAATCATAAATCATACATATTGGCAACTAGTGACTAACTTTATTCAAACCTTATACCCATCGAATACACGAATCCCTTATTCCTTATTTAGAGACCTTTAGTCTCGTCATGACCCAAAGTCACCCTTGACATGACACGAAGTCACCCTCATCAAGCTCTACCACGCACGGTTAGACACAAAGTCACCCTCGTTACGTGTAGGCGGCTCTACCACGCACGGTTGGACACAAAGTCACTCTTGTTACGTGTAGGCATTATCTTTATTTTCATAATCTTTATAGTGCACTCAATCCTAATGACATGTCATTTGTATTCGTGGTCTTAAATAGTGTTACTAAGCCAATATCATACTCATTATGCATCATAGCTTGCTGTTTTACAAAGCACTCCATATATGTTCCACAAGATGAACCAAATCATGCTCAACGACTTTAATCGGGAAAAGGGAAATAACCATACTTTAATCCAAATCATTCTCTTGCTTTAAAAGTCATGGAAACCATCATTAATCATGCATATACAACAGCTAACACATGCATGCATTATTTCCAAATTCAATTCATGCATTGGAAACCATTCATTCATATGCATCCTTCATAAAATCAATGCAACATTATCAATTATTGGATATGTTGCTAAAAGTATAGATGTTAATGAAACTCATGAAATGATTAATTGTCAAAACATATCCAATACCAATGGAAAATAGTAAAACATCTTTTAGCCAAAGCACTTATCAATTCTCATGCATAAATCACATATGCAAAAACTATTTAAGAGCATGTCTAAAATATGGCAATTATGGGACGATATGAGAACCGTTAAGAGAGCAAAACCGTTTAACTTACTTCCGAGTGTGGGGAGGTTTTTCACACCATCCCTACACTCCCAAACCTTTGATAAAACAAGTAAAACCTTGCCGATACGGCAGCCCACTCACCACTTGTCCGAAATTAGCTTGTCAAAGCCAACCGACACTCTCGCCTTTTCCGAAACTCCTTCAACACTTAGCTCAACTCCTTGCCCTGTTTTTAAGATATCAAAACAGAGGTATTAATGCATCCAATCAACCTCCCACACTTTCCAAACAAGCAGCCCCAAAAACTACACTTAAGAAAACCGAAAACACATCCGAAACTTATCCGAATGACCTCCAGCCCTTAGCCAACGAAAATCATAACCTCTCAACAACAAAACACAACCAAGAACCGTGATCTAATCATCCTAAACCAACAACAAACAATCAGCCACCTAAACAAGCCATAAACCGAAGATCTAAACCAATTAACATCACCAAAACCTAAGATCCGGGTTTACCCATCCATGAACCATTAATTCCATGTTAAAACATATCAAAATTCATTGATTTACCCATTGAAAACCATCAGGTATCACCTTATTACGGGATTGCATCAATTCAATTGAAATTAACCGATAAAAATCGAAAATCATCAATTAAAACCATAAAACAAATTAAGAACTCAATGCAATGGATCAAACACTTGGGAATTTCAATAAAGAACTCAAAGTTCAGAGGTTTGAATGGTTTCTTACCTCCAAACAAGATCTAACCTCCTTCCAATTAAAAATCCATGAAAAACAAGTTGTAAAATGTAAGGAAATTGAAGAGAAATAAGGAGAAAATAATATGAACGAAATTGAATCAAAAAGATGTGATTTACCTTGATAAAATTGAAGAGAATTCTGATTGGAAACCAAGAAAATTAGGAGAAGTTGAGAGAAAATGGGAAGTTAAGTAAAATGGTGATTTTGGTGAAAATGGGAAATATAATTCAATTAAAATCTTTATGGCAATTAAAAGAGGTTTATAAAGAGATTTTTGGAAGGTTATATCTGATGAGAAAGATTGGATAAATAGCCCCTTAAAGATTCTAAGTTTTGACCCAATTACATTTTAATCACTAAAATAATCATTTTTACAACATGGTCACTATTTTCCAAAATGTCAAGGTTCATAGTGTAATTATACAAAATTGAGTTTAACAAACTCAAATAGAGTCCAAATAAAAATTTTAGAGTATTTTTCCATATTTTATTTCCTTTGAAAACCATTTATAAAAATAAATTCCCGGATTTAGGCTAATTGGCTTGATCGGTTCAACCGAACCCTCGATCCGACCTTGATAACATCTAAGCCCATTTTTAGGATGTTACAAAACTGGTCCTGAGCAATCAAACTTGAGGAACTTCTCGGAGTTTGTTGCTTGGACGTTTGTACTTGAATCTTCACCTTTGCAAATTCTGATTTCTTTTCTTTTCTCTCTTCTTTTTTCTAATTCAGATTCCTTATATGCTGGAACAATCTGAATTTTCTTTTTTGATCAGAATTGAAATAACAAGAAATAGGGCTTACATGATTCTTCCTTTGCTCTGATTACCATATGATACGCTCCAACTCTCCAAAGATGTTTGTAGAGAGAAGCTTTGATTGCCCAGTGTTGACACTAAATTTTCACCATAATTTTATTCATTGTTTTTTATTTTATTTTATTTTCCAATACAATAACGGTCCGTTTAATTTTAAATGAGATCTATTTAGCCTAAATAAAAAACCCTAACTATTGATTTTATCTCTATGTGCAGCCAATTATTAACCATTGGATCCAAATAAGATCCAATGGTCTAGATTGGATAAAAAGGAAGGGTTGGTCAACACCTAGTGTGTGGGCCCCACGCACCACACGCGAGACCCACGTGGGTTTCCTTTCCCCCCTCTGCTCACGCACAAAGCAGTGCAAAACATGGAAAGTTTGGTTACTGTGATGTTCAAATTAAAGAAGGAAATAAAAGAAATCAAGTTTGGTTCGAATATGGAAAGGAAAAGGGGAAGATTCAACCTCAAATTTGCTCAGATTTGGACAAAAATTAAGAAGGAATCAACCCTAAATCAATTCCAATTTTTCACCAATTGGAAAGGGAAAGAATCACACAAATTGGAGGATTTTATTCCAAATTTTTGTAATTTTTTCACTATAAAACCCCCTCTCCATCACTTGTAACGACACCACAACTCACAATTCCGATACCACAGAGCACGATTGAGTACTCAATTTACTTAAGATAATTTAGAGAGTTTTGAGAGCCTTTTGGAGAAATTCTGTTCAGCTTAGACTCGGGCTTTTGTATTCGATTGCAAGTTAATAAAGATTCAAGCATTCTTCAAGGTGATTATTTTGTTCATTGTTTTATTCTTCTTATTTGCTTTAATTGTTTGTAATAAGTTTATTTTGTAAAAAAAATATTCGTTTGTTCCTGTAAAATAAGATTTGATTCGTTTTTATTAAAAACAATTTCATAAATATTGTTGCTCACCATATCCATAATCTTTAAAATTTAAAGTTATTAAATCTTTCTTTTTTAACCTATGTTTTCTTTAAATCATAATGTAATTCCATCTTTTCTACTTTTGTAATTTTGTTTTATTTAAATTGCAATTTGTACATAAGATTCCTTTCTTTATTTGTTCATATTTTTATCATGCTTTTGGATTCATAAATATATTTGTTTTAGTTAGATCTTTTTATAAAAAACTTAGGTTTAAAAGGTTGTCGTTGTAATAATCATGTTAAATAAAAGCTTAGGATTATGTACTTAAATGCTATAGTTAGAGCCTTTTAGAAAATTTAAAAATTCTTCTCACTTAAATTAATAAAATATACTTAATACTCACTTTAATTTTTAATAGGTAAAATTACATAGATTATATTTTAGGTTAATAATCACTAACTTAGAATAAAACTTTCAACACACCTAATTTTCTTTGCTTTTGTGATTAAAAAGTGGAATTTAATTAATGCGGTGTCTTACCTAAGAGAGGTAACGGGTTAGCGCCAGGAATGTTGGCGGTGATTAAAGTTTACTCTTCTGACGGTGGGACCGTTAAAATAGAATCAAATTCATAAATGGACAATAATTTAAATTTTATACAAACTTGCAAATTCCAGCGTTAAAACATTTTGTAATCGGCTAGGTACCAATTTTTGAGCGTTGTGGGGGTGCTAACCCTTCCCCACACGTAACCGACTCCCGAACCCGTTTTTTGTGTTTTTCGTAGACCAAAATTGTTGTTTTAATAAAACAAAATGATTTTACTAAAATAACCCGTTTTTAGGTGATCCAATCACACCCTTAAAAGATTGGTGGCGACTCCGTTGTTTTTGGTTTTTAAAGAAAAATCGTCAAACCGCTTGAAAAAGGGGTTGCGACAACTTGGCGACTCCGCTGGGGAATTTTGTTTTTTACAAAAAAAAACAGAGTCAAGCCACAAGCCGATTATAACTTGTTTTAATGTAGGAATTTGCAAGTTCATATAAAATTTAATTTAATTGTTCATTTATGAATTTGATTCTATTTTACACATTTAAGAATTATTTTCAAGCTCTATACCCGAGCTCTGTCCCGATTGTTTAAGTGAAGGGAACACGCTATTGCTCTCGTGAGAATCTAATTTTCCGCATGGGCCTAGTAAGTACCTTCGGGGCTCATATGGCCTAAGTCTTCGTAAGGATATTATCCTTCGCATAGACTTAGGAAAATGAGTCCTCCTAAGTTGAACTTGATTCGTTGGAAGCCTATAATGGGTGAGAATCAGGGGCCTTGCTACCCTTAGTAGGGGACAGCGAGGACAACTTGGGGACCTTTTTTAGAACCAAACCATGTGTGTGAATCTAGTAGCCCACCTCTTTAGAGCCATGTGAAAAAAAACCCCTTAAAGTTAGAATTTGGTCAAAATGATTTCGTAGGAATAGTCAATGGAGACATGTCCTGAAATGTTGAAATGCGCTGCCCAGTTATTATTCATACAACGAAATTATTTTGGACCTTTTAAGTTTTATTTCTATACTAATTAATTTTCTTTTGATTGTTTTGCATATTTCGTTCCTTGCATCATCATTAGAAGGGGTTGATTCTCAAGGTATTTGCTCAATTAGAAAACAGCTTTTGAAAATGGAAGGGAGGTACTTGAGAAAGGAAGAAGAACATGGAAGAGTGCGTCATTGGTATGAGGTCAATCAACGTGAGTTTGGGGATAGTTTGACTATTGATCATATGACAGAGACATCGGAGGAAACCCACATCAGTGTCAAACAGAACAGGATACATGAGTTGAGAGAGATATGGGATCATATGGACTATGCCACTAAGAAATTATTCTTTGAAACTTATGGAGACATAGCCTACTTGTTGTATGTGAAAGTAGACGAGCCATTCCTCAAAGCTCTAATTCAATTCTGGAATCCTGGGTATTGTTGCTTCACTTTCAATGGGGAGGACATGATGCCAACGTTCGAAGAGTATTTTACATTGCTCAATCTGCGTAAGGTTAATCGGAGTTGGGTTTATGCTAAACCACCCAAGAATAAGAATGCTCACCAAAGGCTAATGTCTTTTACTGCTATGAGTGATGGATGGGTTAAAGGCCAAATACAGAAGAAAGGAGGCAACTTTTCTTTTCCTTGGTCTCGTATTCAAAACATAATTCCTACTCATCCAGATGAAGAGAAAAAGGGTAGATCTTTTAGCCATAGCGATCTACGGCTTGGTCATATTTCCAAGGGTTCTTGAGTATATTGATGTGGCTTTATTAGACTTCTTTGAGCAGTTGAAGAGGAGAGTTAACCCAGTACCAGCAATACTAGCAGAGACCTTTATTTCTTTGAATGCATGTAGAAAATTAGAGGGTGTACGCTTTAGAGGATGTGCTCCATTGCTTCAAATTTGGGCTCTTAGTCATTTCTGGAAGTGCCCAACGCTAACATTACCTAATAGGTCCTCTCCAAACTTCTCTCCGCTCCGAGAGTTTCTCGCTAAAGAATGGCCAATACTTAAGAAGAATAAGTGGATTGATATATTTAGAGACCTTCGTGATCAGGACATCGTATGGAGAGTTCCTTGGATGGGTCATGTTAGGGTGTTGTACAAGTGTGGAGACTACAATCACCTGATGTTGTTAGGTTTATAGGGTGAAATTGGTTGCTCTCCTTTGTTAGTCTCACGACAGTATAGCTCAAGACAATTTGTCCCCTTCACTGTAGGTCTTGATTCATCTGAATTCGAGTTTCAAGGGGAGTTCCGAGAAAAGATCCAAACTATCAATGATTCATGGAAGCATTGCTATATCATGAAGGTAGAGTATGATAATGAACACATGCTTACCCCTGACTATGAAGTTTGGAGACGGGTAAGGGTAAATGATCAGATTTTATTACGCACTGGCCAAGCCAAGCCTATAGAAGAGCACTTGAAGGTTGTCCCATCCAAAGCTGGTATTTTAAGAGCCGAACTAGAAAGAGCTAAGGCTAAGATAGAATCCCTACAAGAAAAGCATGCGAGAGACTTGTACGAGGCAAGTTTGGATGTAGAAAAGCAAAAGGGAGAGATAAATCAAATACTAAAGTTATACAAGGACTTGGAAGAGAAATTTGAGATCCAGAAAGTTGATTTCCTCAAGTTCCAAACAACAGTCCGAAATGCAGATCTAAGGAAGACTCCTAAGCAGTGGAAGCAAGAGATTGAGCAAGCTGTAGAAAATGAAAGAGAGAGTGGCGTGAAGGAAATTGAAAAATACAAACAAATGCTGATAAATGAGAAGAAGAAGGGAAAACAAGTTGGCGGTAACAAACGAGTTCGTGAAGAGGAGAATAAGATTATAGCTGCATGGAAGAGAAAGGCCAATGACAATAAAATCCGCATGGGAGAGTTGCAGTCTTTGTATGTTACAACCAGTGAAAAGCTAAAGCAAAGCCAGATTATCGTGGCTGAGCTACAAGCCAAAGTTGCAGACTTAAATCAATCTCTTCGAATGCTTCAAAATCGTCACACTTACACTGAGCTTCAGGCTAGCCAAAAGGAGAATGAGATGCTAAAGAAGCAAGTAGAGGCTATGGAAAATATTATTCAGGAGAACAGAACAAAGATTTTAGTTCTTGAAGATATCAATGAAGGAGGCAATGATTATTGGTTCACTCGACTTAGGGACAATGCTAGGAGGTTCCGAGAAAGGGATGAGTTCAATAGATATGTCATGACCCAGGTTCAAGATGTAGCCAAACACGTGATGATGTTAGCCAAGGAAGCCACAGGTCTTCGTCAGTACATCAAGCCAATAGGGGAAGTGGGACCAAGACTCGTATGGTTGATTGAGGAGATAAAAGAACTAGGTGCCCGAGCTGAGATGTATTCGTAGACTTATTAAACCTTTTTTGTAATAAGGACCTTTGGCATTCAATAAAAGCTTGTTTTATGAGCAACTATTTATGGAATTGATGGCTCTTCGTTTGCATTCACGCATTTGTATTTTATTTGTTGTTTGTTTGCATTTTTTGTGTTTTTACATCATTGCATACATTCAAACATAATAAAGAATTAATCTAAAAAGGAAGCAAAGTTTCACAGAAGCACGATATAAAAGCAAGGGTCATTGAAGATAAGTCGACAACTTCAGGAATACACGAGCTTATTGGATGTTGTTACCCAGATAGCAGTCATGTTGAGGTTTTAGAAAAAAAAGAAAGAAAGAAAAAAAATTAATGGAATCAATGCTTTGTCAAATATTGCTTACACTTTTCCATGGGCTCTAAAGGAATCCATCGCGTCCAAAAGTCAAGTTTCAACTTTATCTCGGAAGGACTTCATTAGTTCTCTAAACCAACAGATTTCTAATCATGGAGAAACCCAAGATTAAAAGGTGACTGACCTCGACGAAGTTGTTCATAAGGCCATAAATGAGAAGAAGTGAGAAGATTGTTATCCTCAAAACCTTTCTGGAGGAAAACATTCAAAAGCTTGGTGGCTGATTTATTTGTTCGTACATTCAGTTAAGTTTGGCAAGAATGAAGCAGAAACACAATGCGAAGCTTTCGTCAATATGCATAGTGGTGGCGAGAGACGACAACCCAAGTTTATCCTCCACTGTTGGATAATAAATTATCAAAGATGAGAAACTTGAGGAAGATGTATACAAGGAGTATCTTATGAGATGAATAACTTCGGCAATTGAATCTTGTTGCATCATAGAGTGGTTGAGCTTAGATAAATTCACTCATGCTAATGCTTAACAATTGGACGATAGAAGATTTTTCTAGTCAACGATGGAGTCACGCCCAGAACCCTTCTGCTCACGAACATCAGAGATCTTTTTAAGTGACTTTATGTTATTTTACTTGTTTTAAGATGCATTTCCTTTATTGTTCACAAGTGGCAAACATTTTTTCATTTATTTGATCTATTTCTCTTCCAAAATACACCCTTTTGGCAGAGCTTCTATTATTGATTGTATGAATGATTCTTGAATCTAATCCCTAGATATAGGGCAAAAGTGTGTGTTCAGGATTAATGGGAAAATCCCATTTTGAGTGAATTTTCCTCTCAGACATTGTTGTTAAGGGTTTTTGAACAAAGTGATAACTCTAAAACATCTACCAACTGAAGACTACTTCTTTTTCATGATATTTGTGTGGGAAATGACATTTGGTATTCCTTCATTTTCCTTCTCAAGTAAGAAAATAAAAAAAAAATCACTTGTTGTCCCCTTTGAGCCTGACATTTTTCTTGTGTTTGAACCCTAACCAAGGATCACTCCCCACACCGGGGGTAAAGAGGATGAAAGGTTGTTTTTAAGTGAAAAAAAATTGTCGGATGGAAAAAGACAAGAAAAAAAAAAGAGAAAAACTTGGAAAAAACGAAGAAAAGGGAAAAAATCGAAGAAAATGGAAAAAAGAAAAAAAGGAAAAGGAAGAAGGGTTAAGAGTTAAATCATAAAAGAAGATGAAAGCGTGAAACATGCGTCAAATCCTTCAAATCAGGCTTGTGCAAGAAAAGAAATGAACTCTAGGGTGAAAACCCAAAATGGGCAGTCTAGAGTGATCTTAAGAATAAGCAAACGGAGATTTCGTCAAGAAAAGTTGATCCTTGGTTTAATAACACTCGAATATATATTTGAGCCTATGTATCCTTTCTTTTGCAACCGTAACCTACCTGATGCGTGTTATAAAAACACAATTTTTGTACAAGTGTACACGTCAAGTAGTAAAATGATAAGTATTTATCAAGTATCGTTCTCTGCAGGGATTGGTATACTTAATATGCCTTCCTATCGTCTTCTTGCTTCTGTAGAAGAAAATAAATAACACAAATGATGAGATTGTAGAATTAAGCTAATAACTAAAATAACTAAAACTAAAGTAAGGGAGATCGAATATTGAGAAAGAGGGAAGGATCCAGTTGTGTCGTATAGCAGAGTTGACTGATCCGCTTCTATCCAATACAATGTCACAACACTGTCTTGGCAGCACTGCAGTTTACTGCCTCGGCAGTGTTAGTGTTCTCTACCGCGGCAATCTCTTGCTCTTGGACAGAGTCTATCAAAGTTCGGCAAAGTGTCCTTTGATGCCTCCGCTTATCTCTAAGTCGAAGTACTGTTGTAAATTAGTCCTTGATGATACCTCTCGGCGTGAATCAATTGTAATAAACAACCAATCCCACACTTCTATTAGCCGCTGAAACTCTTAACTTATCCCTAAGTTAGAGTTAGTGTTACCTAACACCGTTCTTATTCCTATCGTGAATCTAACTCTCTCGATATTAGATAAATGGATTGCTTACAAACTTCTCTCTCGAGCTTGGATGCAAGAATAAAGAGCAAAGAAGAAAAAAACTTCGATACTTGTATTATATTGAATAAGAAGCAAGATACAATCTTCTCTTACTATGGTCGACAACCTTCACCTAACCCTAAGATAGTTTAGAACATGATCGGCGAAAGAAACACAAGAGTTCTTAGGGTTAAGCTCTCTCAAAATTGGCTCCCCTAGTACATTGGACGGCTAGTATATTTATAGTCTTGACCTAGGGTAAACCTTTCCTAAGTAGAATACAACTTGGAGTAAGGAACAAGTCATAAAAATATAATATTTCCAAGTTTATTCTATCTAGAAGACTTTTCCCACGTGGCCTTTGACTTGGGCTTTTCTCGTGCTAATCTGCTCCGATCCAAGTGCTTGATGTCCAGAATTGTTCAGCTCTTTTTTCTCTTTCGATCGCTCACAGCATCAGTACTGGAGCTTCTTCTGCCGCGGCATCGGTTCTGCCTCGGTTCTGCCGCGGCATCAGTTATTGTGCATTAATTATATGCATCAGCTCGAATTGGTGTATATTGAGTACATAATGTTTATGAAAAGGAGTAATAAATAATAGCCTTTTAGGCACTCATCAAATACCCCCAAACTCGAACTATTGCTTGTCGTCAAGCAATGCAAAACATCAAATTACCGAACCTTATTCTCCCTTGGTCTTACTTTTCCATCTATTCTCCCCACCATAACTATGTCTATTCCTTAGTTTTAGCCTCTAGTCTACTCAAGGATTTTACTTGGAAACAAACTATAAGATTACGTGAGTGTGTGGATTTTTGTGGACAAGGTTGATTAAAGGCTTTCTTAGACAAACTCTAAGTTCAAGACAAATAGAATTGGATTTAGTGCTCTCTTCTTAAAACAACAACGCTTGAGCCAATTTCGGGCACCTCAAAACATGTGTTTTCTCTTTTCTTCTTTTTCTTTTCTTTTGATAATAATTTCTTTAGCATACTAGAGCCAATTTCGGGCACCTCTAGCATGAAGAAGAGTAATACTAGAGCCGGTGATAGGCACCTCTAGTCACTTTTCCAAGGATTCTAAGTCTTTATCACCTAAGTTCATTAAAAGAATTCCTAAATCAAGCAAGTCCCAAAAGTGTTTTATTTGTTTTTAACCATATAGTAAGCTTCTAAGTTTTATTCCTTAAGTATTCTAAGGTTATCCCTTCAAAACAGAACCTAGCCATGGTAAGGAGAAAGATTTCTATAGCCTTAAGAAAATAAACTAAGGCAAAGCTGATGTAGAGCACTACAAAAGTAAAGGCAGGTATATGACAAAACAATTTCAATTGAGGCATCAAATTACTTCCCTTTTTCATGGTATTGCCGCGGCTGTGGGCTGCCTCGGCAGTGCACTCATACCCCCAAACTCAAGCTGAGCATTGTCCTCAATGCTCAAAACATACAGCAAGTAAAAAGAAAAGGCAGTAAGTTATTCAAATTCTGAAGAGCTGCTGGGAACAGCTGCTCTCTGAGGTTTTCCTGTCGATGCTTTTAGTCTGGACCCTTGTCCTGGTGACTGCTGCATTTTTGCTTGCCGAGGTGGCTGCATTATTGTGGGTGTTGGCTTCTGCCGTGGGGCAGTAACTTCCTCTCCTTCTTTTTCGTCACTAGGTACTTCTGTCTGCATAATGTTTGGTCCTCCTGCTGCCTCGGCATACGGTACTCCTTCTTGGGTATACTGGTGCTCGGCATGGGATGAGCTGTGGTGTACATACTCATCGATCTCTCTAGAGAGACTATCTCTGGTGAGACTGCTCATAGGGATGGGGCGGTTTGGTGGAGAGCTGAAGACAGCTCTCCTCTTTGATGGCCGCCTGTTGGTTGATGATGCCGCGGCCGAGCTTGCGGGCCTAGATGGGCCGGCAGCGTTGAATTGTTGTGCAGGCCTGGAGGGGAAGGAGGGTCTTGGCTCTGGGGTTGTTTCTGTAACACCCTAAAACCGGGTTAGTAAAAACGATTCGAACAATGTAAATTAAAATCGAATCATGTGTTAAAAATATGAGAATCATTGGATATAATTGAATTAAATAAGAAATAAAAAGGGGACCAAATTGATTAAATTAGAAGCTTGATTATTGCATGATAAAAAGAAAATTCCATAGACTACCCCTTGTGATAAACTAACTCTAGATAATTCATTAAGGGCAAAGTGGTCCTTTCACCCTCAATAATAAACAAACAAAAGGAGGCAAATTTTCTCCCTTTCTTCCCCATTTTCACGGCAACTACAAAAAAATGAAGGGAGAGAGAAGCTTGAGAGAGAGTTTGGAGGGAAACCATTGAAAGAGGTTTTTAGAGCTTTGCATGGCTAGGCTTTTGGTCTAGAAAACCCAATCCAAAGGTCTTGGTAAGCTTTTCCTTCCGAAATTAAGTTTATGGATGTTTAAGCTTTTGGGTTTTTGATAGTTTTATGATGATAATGTGTTAGATTAGGTTGTTGGAGTGCCTAATCTAAAGATAGAATTTAATTGGTATGGGTTTTGAAGTGTGAACGAATCGAGTTAGGAAACTTAGAAATTGAAATTGTGTAAATGATATGTTCGTGTTAAACGGTTTAGTAAGTTGTTGTAAGATGGATTGAAGGATGTTGATTGCATGTTTAAAGTGCTGGAAATTTATGAAAATGATTTGGAATCGAGAATTAAAGCTATGGAATGAGAATTAGCCGAAACTAGTCTAGAAATGCTATTCCGGGTAGCTATCTTTGAGAAATTCCCTAGGATGGGATTTAAGGAATTAAGAGCTGAAATTTTAAAGCATGATACTCATGTATACCTAGTTTAATTGAAAATTTACGGAACCTCAATCCGAGTCCGGTAGAGGAAGATATAAGTGTTTACGTAGGGCTACCCGAGCAGTCCTGAAAATCCGGCCGGGTCTGTTTCGAATGAAATCTGGAACTAATCGAATAGGAATTAAAATGTAAGGTTGATTGGTCCTTGTAGAGGATTCTTCTAGCTTTCCAAAGAGGTAAATGGGCTAAAATCGGACATCGGAGCTAGGAGATATGATCGTTTCGCTAAAGGGTAGCAAAACTGTCCGTAATGCACATGTTTATAATTGTTAAGCCTAGGAACATTTGAAATAGATGTTTGAAAATGTCTTGATACATAGCTATTGTATGTGGATTGTTAGATAATCCGAGGGACGAGGAAATCGAAGAGCAAGAGGGGCTCGACGTAGCAAGGAAACGAGGCAAAGGGGTTGCGATCTACAACCCTTAATAGCTTGGAAACATTGTGAGTGTGGCAAACCTTAGGGTTAGGACATAGGGTCCTAACCATCTCTTGTTTATTTGAAATGATATGTCATGTAAATGGACTAATTATATATCCGGTAATAAGGGAAGGAGGATTAAATGTAAATAACTTGATTGATTGCTAGTTTGTTAATGCTAGCTTAGTACATATGCATTGCTTGGAAATGCCAAGGTATGTATGGCACGCGGCTATGGATGCCAGGTACGCAAATCATGCATAGAGCTTGTATTGGTGATATGACTCAATGTTCGATAACATGATATGCATGTTACTTGTGATGTATTATAAATGTATTGGTTGATAAACATGCCTTGGATATTCATACTTGATGACATGAAATGGTTTAAATGAATTGAATAATGATCAAATGAATGTTGAAATGTTATTGAGCCTTGGTTGATAGATGGTCATAGGTAGTATGACATGCCTAGAGTCTTGAGCTCATTGTTTAGTGCTACGACACTCTTGTTTAGTACTATGGGTACTGTGATTTGGTGGTTAGTCACCAATTGTTAGATACCATGGGTATCTCATGTTAGTACCTTTGTGGTACTCTTGTTAGTGCCTTTGTGGCACTCTTGTTAGTGTCTTCGTGACACTCTCGTTACCTTGTCCTTCTATACCAAGGCATCACACGAACGTAATTAAAGGATGAAAAGTTTAAATGTGAATTATACTTACATGTATTAGCTTGAAAAGCATTGATAATTGATCATGTATTGATATTGATTATTGAAATGTAATTGATGCTATGAGTAGCACTTGATTTGGGAAATGGATATTGTCATTGGAAATGAACTTATGGCTATAGTAGCCCCTGTCTCGAATGGAAATTGGAACTTGAGAAATGAAAAATGACTAATGGGATAGGTGCATTGATTTTTATGCTAGCTTGAGCATATAGACCATGACATTGATATGCATGATAGAAATGTTAAACATGAAAAGCATGTTGCCTTGACATTGGTTATTGTCGAACTTGCATATTGAAAGAACCATTGCCATGAATTGAATTTGTTGCTTAATTGAAGCATGTTATATTTTGTTATTGTATTATGTCTAATATGGTTAGACTAGGGTCGCCTCACTAAGTACATAGCACGTACTTACCACTCTTTTGTTTTCCTCCTTCCCAAAACAACGGGTGTTCGAGCCAAAGAGCTTGATCGAGATTGATAGCAAGCAAGGACACAAAGCAAGCAAAGTATGGTATCTTATAATGTTTTGTTAACTCCTAGTATATGGTGGCATAGTGAGCATGTTGTTTAGCCTATGCATTTGATAATTAATTCATGGTTTGTATATATAAGGCTTTTGTTAATTAACTTGGTATGTAAGCCATAAGGCATAATGTTCATGGTAGGCTAGCCTTGCATATTTTGAGTTCTTGGCTCATGGGTTGTTTAAGTAGGCCTTGGTGATATGCATATGTTAAGTAAGAAATTGTATTGGCATGATAAACATGAACTAAGTGGGTTAGCATGTGAAACCTTAAAGCTATATCATGAGCATACTAGTTGCTATAGTGAGAAGTACAAGACATAGTTGTCTTGGAGGTCATTGTATAAGGTTAATGGCTTGAGTAATGAATTGGCTAAGTGGATAGGTTAAGAAAATTAATACATGTTGCCTAATATGCTAGAAATGTCCCTTAAGGTTTAAGGATGAAATGAGATTAAATTGGAGTCTTTTGAATCGTGTTTAAGTGTTTAAAAGCTTGAAATCTATCAATTTCGAGTAGGGGTATCGATACCACTTACATGGGTATCGATACCACCCTTGGCAGTGGCAAAATTGCATCGATGCCTGGTTCGATGCCAGGCCTACTTGTGCACTCCCTGGTTCGATACAACCTCAGTCAACGAGTCAACGTGGAAGGCCAGTATCGATACCTGGTTCGATACTAAGGCTTCCAGTAGCAAAAATGCTTCGATACCTGCTTCGAAGCAAGCTACTCTCGTATTTGGTCAGTGGGTCAACGGGTCAACACCGTTGACCGGCATCGGACCATGGTTTGATGCCCCTGTTCGGTACCATGCTATAGGGGTATCGATACCCCTGGCTATTTTGGTTCAACTTGAAAATTTGAAATTGGCTTGATCAATAAGATAATGTTAATAGTGATTAAATGAATAGAATTTGGTTAATGGTAATTACCAAGTTCAATTGGGATTATAATTGATAAATAAACGGAAATTGAGAATCGAATTGGATAATTGTATAAGTATAGAAAAGTTTTAAATTGGCCCTCAATTTGATAAGTGTTACACGAGGTTTGGCTCGTAATGGATTACAAAGTAAATGAAAGGTCATATAAATGAATAAAATGTTTGATAATTGAATACATGTCCGGTTTAAATACAAGTCGATTGTCCGGTTGACGCCCCCGTCTCCTAACCCGGGGCGAGGGTGTCACAGTAACGAAAATGTTGGTGGGGAATTCAGGAAACTACATCCCTTGGGTTGGGAAGTTCTGGATCATCATATGCGCGAGTGTGTTGTTGAAATCTCTCTGGTACTCCATGTATCTTTGTTGGCGAATGTTCATGTCTGTCATCCTCTGCAAAATCTCTTGGTATGGGTCTGCTGCGGTAGCGGCTTGGGCAGTGCCAGATATGTCTGCCGTGTATTGCCCTCCGGTAGTGTAGTCGGCAGTGGACTATTGAGGTGTTGCCTTGCCTTTGGGGTGTGTATTCGTCTGTTTCTTCAATTGGGACACCTGCAGCAATGCATAAACCAGAGATTAAACAGGGGAAGTATAAAGGACCGCGTTCTTTCTTACTGCATTCATGTATTTCTCTCAAAATAATTTCTCCAACATCAATGGTCCGTCTGTTATGATTGATTGGATGAGCACCAATCTTCTTCTGTCGACCGTGCTGTTATGGGAGGTGGGCATGAGGCGTCTCTTGACAAATGTGCACCAAATCTTGGCCTCGGGCTTGAGGCTTAACCTTGTTACACAACCTCTATGGGCACCGGTTTCCCATGGAGTGTTGTTGTAGCAGAGGTCATTCTTGATCATCTCATAATCCTCATTGGTGTCCTCTTCGTAGAATTCTCCATGGATGTCACGTATGGGGATGAGGCCGTAATACTGATTTATTGCCTCGGTGGTTTGTTCTGTGTAGTGCTTATAATTGATGTATGTGAACACACATATATGTGCAAGTATACACAGTCGTACAAATAATAAAGGGTGAGTGAGTATCGTTCCCACGAGGATCGGGATAAAGTGTAAGTCAATTTTGTTAAGGCAAAAAGGTGTGTCACTAAAAAGAAAATAAAGATAAAGATATAAACAAGAGAAAATGGATATGTACGGTGGAGGTGTAAAGTGGAAATGCTATGAAAATTTTAGGATGCTAGCAACTAAAACATGTCAAGGCAAAATGGGATGAATGGTGGTGGCACGATAGATGTAGAGTGTGAAGTGTATGGTAATGTGATTGCAAGTAAATAGATAAAACAGAGGAAACTGAGGAACACTTTGTAAATGCGAAGGCAAAAGCAAGATACGAGAACACAGGTGAGCAATATGTCGTACTTTTCCTCTATTGATGAACTCTCTCGGGAATGACTGGTGGTGGCTTCCATGATTTCCTACCCCTTACCCCTACCTAACATATATCTACTACGGTGTATACCTACTCGACAAAGGTTTCTAAAGTGTTCCCGCTCTCTCGAGTCATAGGAACCTGACAGCCTAAAATGTCATGGTATTTTCGTCTGTCACGCGAATGACACCTTAGTCTATCGATAAAGCACACTCCTTTTAGTCGTTGAAGCCTTCACCTACGCCTCTCTCGAGTGCTCTAGGATCCAACTAGGCCCTATTTTCAGTCTAGAACCCATTGCTCACGTAGATCCTCCCTTAGCTCCTCTCGGATGATCTAAGGATCTATAGTTACGCCTCTCTCGAGTGCTCTAACATGTACCTAAACACGGGACACTCTCGTGCCTCTTACAATGCTTAAATAATTATCAACAATGAGCAAAGCAAATATATAAACACTTAGTAGGCAATATATTAAATAGAAATAAAAGATAATCATCCACAAAATCATCCACCAAATAAAGCAAACACATGGTGGGTGAAAGAGTTTAAGAACAAATATTAACCATTAATACCATCCTTAAATCATCCACATAAAACCTCTCAAAGATATAAAATAAAGCAAGGGAAAAGGAGAGAAGACACCCTCGGTGCGCACTACCGCCGGCTTCTTCGACCACCATGGAACGCCTTAACGTGCTAGCCCCTCTCGGGTGCCTAGCACGCCACTCCCTTCAAGCTCTATCAATGGAGGAACCCTTCGGTTGGGGAAGAAAGGTTGAAGCTTTCTTCACCACTCTTTGCTCTCCTTGTGCCTCAAAATCTGCTCCAAAGGTCCTCCTTTTCCAAGGATAAAGGTTGCTCTTTTATAAGGTAACCATGCCTTACAAAATGGGGGTGAAAAACCCTAAAAGATGTGTAAAAATCCGTTTCTACCCTCATTTTGTCGTGGCATTTCTGCAGGACTGGCAGAGGTGACAGTGGTCCCCTACTGAGGTGGCTAGCATTCAAGCCATATTGGCTGTGGTCCCCTACCGAAGTGTCTGTGGCCCGTCTGTAGTGGTCCCGGATGGTTGTAATGGTTGTGGCCAGGCTGTATTGGCTCCAACTGGCACTCCTCTCAAAATATCTTCTTGTCCTGTAGTGCAGCACAGGAGTTCTCCAGATTTGCCATGGCATTTTCCCATCGCTATCCTTCTGCGAATGCCATGACAAATTTCCTCAACTTCCCATTTTGCTTTACCTACACAACATCAACCAAAAGCACGACCTTTCCCGTAAAATAGCACCTATTTCCTCACTATAAATTCTAAAACACAAACAACCACCAAATGCAATATTATGATCCTAAATACAACTAAATGCTCCTATATGTGCTTGAAGACAATAAATAACTTAAGTAAAAAGGCTTAAAATATAGCCTTTTTGCGGAGTTATCACACCCCAAACTTAAGTTATTGCTTGTCCTCAAGCAATGGATAGCAGCTAGCAGAGAAGAAATGTCATGACAATTTTCAGAATCAAGACAAGCAAATGGTCAGAGTTTCAGCCCTCAGAAAATGTCATGGCATAAACATATAAGACTTGAGGAAATTTCAAGAGCGCTACTCTAGGACCAGATCAGATGCGAGTGTGTGTGTGCGTGAGTGTATCCAATCTATGCTTAGTTAACTTAGAAAAATTTTAAAGAAGGTTCACTATCCTAGCAAAGCATGTTTTCTCATTTAAGCACAATTTTAATACTCCACATATATATATATATATAATACTTTTTTTTTCCATTGTTTCATTTTTTTTACACAAAATGCTAACAAACTGCTACGAGGGGAGCCAGCCTGTCACACTACCTTCTACTCATGTCATAGTTGCTATTTATTAAAACACAGTATCCAGCAGGGGTGTTCATTATCGGGTACCCGGTTCCTTCGGGTACCTCAATTACCGGCCCATGTCCCGACCCATTAATTTCGGTATTTCTTTTCGGGTACCGGGTACCCGCTAATTTTTTTATTTTTTTTTTGAAAAAAATATATATCATATTCGAATGAAATAATTAAATACTAAATTACTAATATAAAGTTTAAGATCCAAATTATAAAAACACAACTTTAAAATTACAAAGTCCATAATCCTAAAAATTAAAATTAAAGTTTAAAAACACAAATCAAACTTAAAAGTCTAAACATGTTTTCAACACAATCCAACTTAAAGTTTAAAAACACAAATGACATAATATCAAAGTTTCCACTTAAAAAGATAACATAACAGCATATCAGCAACTTTTTCCAGATTCATTGATATACCTGAAAAATAAAAAACTACATTAAATTACACTGAACAAGATATAATTTACAACACACAAAACTAATTTCTGCATTAAACTAGTTTCTGTATAAAACTATTTTCACATATAGTTTTCTCAATTAAAAAAGAGCTAAACAATTGAACATACATCTTTCGGGAACATTTGTTCCTGCTACTGTCTTTCAAGTTCAGGGAACATAAATTATGATAAGCCTTTGCATTGATACAAAATTTCCCAATTAAGAAAACAAACACAAAATGGAACTTTGAGGCTAGAAACAATGTAAAGTTATCCTAATCACATTACATGGAACCAAAGACATTACACACAGTAATTTACATTAGAATAAATGATTTGGCCAACTCACCTCAGGCAAAGCAGAGTTGCTAGCGAAGTCGTGCTCAAACGTTTCTTTGATACCATTCTCCATATTACCTTAACAGTCTTAGAAGAAAAGTAAAAAAAAACAGTACACTGAGCTAAAGAAATTAATTATCCTATTGTATTTCCTCAAGAATATTAACAAGGTGAGTACACTGAACTATTTCTTACCAAAGTCTAGAACATTTCTTGTATGTTGTCTGAAACTTCATTTATCTCATCAATGATAATTGTTGGTTGCTCCGATGTCAAGTCTTGCATCTCTGCATAAAATATTTTATATCATGTATGTTTTGAAACATAAATATTTAACTATCTCAAATTAAAATAAAAAACATACCTTCTTCCATGTTCTCCAATGATAGCAAATTCTCCTCTATTGTAATAGGTTCATGAAAAGCACGAATCCAGTCTTGAGTGTAAATAAGAGCTTCTACCAATCTCGGAGTCAAAGACGTACGGAAAGAATCAAGAACACGTCCTCCTGTGCTAAAGGCAGACTCTGAAGCAACTGTAAAAACTGGAATTGCAAGAACATCGCGTGCCATTCTCATAAGAATTGGATAGTTATTTGTTTGCACAGACCACCAAACCAAGATATCAAAATCATCACTCTCACGAGCACATTTTTCACCCAAATATCTTTCTAGCTCAGTCGTTTCAGAAGTATCAATAGATTTTATCTCCGAAAAATAGTCCTTTCTCAAATTTGTTCCTTTCAACTTCTTTATTTCTTTCTCACCACTAGCATTAGGATTTGTAGAGCAAGAGGTCTTTTGTGTTGATAAAGGATACATAGAAGCATAAAAATCAAACAACGATGTTAAAACATCTTTAATTCGTTGACACAAGACATAAGAATTGCTAGGTTCATAAGAACGATGAATGATCCACTCAACATATCTTAACTTATGTCTAGGGTCAAGAACTAAAGCAATGAACATCAACACATTCAAATTATTAACATTTGCCCAATACTTATCAAACTTCAACTTCATTTGACGTGCCATGCTCCTTATCCCATCATTCGCTTCCAAGTCATCAACATGACGATTGATTGTGTATCCAATATCATATATTTGTTCCACAAAGGTATTACCAGTCACATACCTTGATCCAGAGAAGCTTAATGTAGTCTCATAAAATATCTCAAGGAAAGGCAAGAAAGAAGAAACTTTATCCCAATCCTCATCATCAGGAGCCCCACCAACCTTCCTAAGCTCCTTTGTGTATGGAAGGTACTTAGTTTTCATATTTCTAAATGCCTTCTTAAAGATTAAAGCACTTTTGAGCATGGAATAGGTAGAATTCCATCTTGTTTCAACATCCAAGCAAACAAGAGCTTTGCTATTTATATTCTCCTCTTTAATACAAGATTGAAACTTTTGAAGTCTTGCAGGAGAAGATCTCACATATTTCACAGCAGAACGAATTTTTATAATAGAAGTGTCAACATCTTTCAGCCCGTCTTTAACAACCAAATTCAGAATATGTGCAGCACATCTCATATGCAAAAATTCACCATTCAGAACACTTCCATCCCACAAGTTCAAAATTTGCCTCAAATACTTGATTGCTAGATCATTAGAACTAGCATTATCAACTGTCACCGTTAAGATCTTCTTAAGATTCCACTCTTGTAAACACTTTTCAATTGCTCTACCAATAAGCTCTCCAGAATGACCAGCAATTGGGCAAAAGTAGATGATTTTCTTATGCAATTTCCAAGCATCATCTATAAAATGGGCAGTAAGACACATGTATGATAAGTTCTGACCAGATGTCCATGTGTCTGTCGTAAGACATACTCTAGAAGATAAATTCTTAAAAAAGTCCTTCAACTTCTTTCTTCTCCCAATGAAAAGAGCATAACAATCTCTTGTAATAGTAGCGCGTGAAGGAGGAACAAAGTTAGGAATAGCAATCTTGCAAAACATACGAAATCCTTCACGTTCAACAAAACTAAATGGCAACTCATCAATAACCACCATTTTAGCTAGTGCTTGTCTAATTTCTACTTGATCAAAACGCCAAAGTTTAGGAGTGTTAACAGTTTCTATGGTCCCATCAGCGTTGCACTTTGTCTTAGATTCAAAATCTAAGATTGTTTGTTTTTTATCCATGTTAAAAGGGGCTTTCTTGCATCGATTCGTGTGACGCTTCATGGCATTGGTTCCATTGGCAGTTGAACAAGATATCTTAGCAGCACAATAAATACATTCGGCACGTTCTTTATCATCAACAATTGCTTTAAAATGATCCCAAGCACTAGATGTTTTTTTTTCTTTTACCTCTTTCAGTTGGTGGAGCTTCAACAAGCTTCTTTTCCTTTCTTTTGTTGGTTCTACTTGTTGGAGTCTCCTCAACCTTCTCAAGTTCCTTAGGTGACTCAGTTGAGGAAGATAAAGTAAAACCAATATTTTTACCTGTTATCGACATATCTAAAAAAAAGTACTAAATCAAAATCGCATATATTTTAAAGAAAACACAATTGGGTTATGACAAATCAATGCATGCATAAGTAGATACGGGGTCTAAAATCTATAAACATTTGAGATTCTTAGTGGAGATTTAGGACGTGGTTATGGCAAATCAATGAATGCATAAGTAGATACTAGATACAGTGTTTAAAATTCATTGGGAATGTAATTCTGTTAGGAGGTTGTCTCGGCATAAGTAATGTTTCTAGGTGTATTATTTAATTATCCTCATTAAAATTAATTAATCATTCTAAATAAGTATAAAACTAAAATTATAAACTCGAAATTTTCTGATAAACTTAATGTTTATAGATGTTAGCTTCTTTCAAGAGAAGATCAAACCAGTTATGAACTTGAACTTGCCAATTTAAAACATAGTACTAGAACTAAAATATGAACAATTATAAACTTACCAATTATAAACTTTATAAACAATTATGAACAATTTAAAATATAATACTAGAAGTCTAGAACTAATCCTACTGGAAAGTGGAAACTAAATTATGAATAACTATAAACTTACCAATTATAAACTAAATTATGAATTGGTTCCACTGGAAACTAAAATATGTAAAACATATCTCAGAAAGGAAATTATCTTTCACGGTCCTGGAAAGTGGAAACTAAATATTTAAAATATAGCGAAAATTTTGAACTTATCCAATTATGAACTTGAACAGTCCCAGAAACGAAATTATAAACTTCTCAGGTGCTTCAAAGTTCAAATGTTATCTTCCAGACTTCCACAGTGGTTTCTACCTCCACAAAATTCAATGTTAGATACTTAATCAAATCTACCAAATTATAAACTAAAAACTAAAATTGTTCCCGCTTATAAACTTACCCAAATTATAAATCGAAAAATAAAACATGAAATCTACCAAATTATAAGCTTACCCAGAATCCACGAAGCTTGGTGACTTGAAAAGAAACGGAATCGGCAATGACAAGGTAGAAATCGACGATTGGAGAGTGGCGTCGGCGAGTGGCGTTGGCAAAAGAGTGACCAAAGAGTTTATTTTAGTGAAATACTGAAGTCTGAAAGTTTGAGATATGGTAAACACTAAACAGATAAAGTCGTAACTAAAGGGGCACGATTAGGGTCGTAGGGTTTAATTTTTTATTTTTAATTGATAAATATTAAATATATATTTAATTATTATAAAATAAAATATTATATATTTAACCAGGTCGTCGGGTACCCGACATAAATTATTTTTACGGCCCAATCCCGGCCTATGTACCTGGGAAATTTATCGGGTCGGGTACCCGACCCAATAAAAAATAAAAATCTAAAAAATACCCGCCTATTTTAAACCGGGTAATCGGGTATTTGGGTCGGGTCAATCGGGTCGGGTAAATATGAACACCCCTAGTATCCAGGCAATGCCATGGCAAGTTAAAAGTGTAGTGTCACCCTGTGCCTCTTTCAGTAACTCATATGCACATGGATATGCCATGGCATAGCGGAGTATCCCTCTACAGACTTGTCCAGGCATTTATTCACAACTTCATTAACTAAACTAATAGGAGTTTTCTATTAACATAAAGATTCATTAAAGCATGCTGAGCTATTCAAGTTTCCATTCTATAAAAAAAATCTAACTTTCCTAAGCATAGAAAACATACACTTGTGTAACAATAAAATAACACAAACAATCAAATCCTAAAGCAGGTTCTTTCCAAATCCTAAGTCATGCATATTCAATTAAAGCATTGGCCATATAAGGGAAATGAAGTAGGGAACGATACCTCCCCCAATAAACTTTAATCCAATAAACTTATCCTAAAACTTATGTATTTGTCATGGCATTTCTCTACAACTACTGCTATCATGCAATATGAAAATGAAGTAGGGAACGATACCTCCCCCAAACTTGAGGCAGACATTGTCCCCAATGCAACTAACTAAAAAAAATTAATTTATATGCAATGCAATGAAATGAATGCAAGGTACCTTGACTTATGCAGGTGGTGCTGATGTAGTGGCAGAAGTACGGCATTTTCAATCGGCGCTTGGACTCCTTTGGTGGCTCTTGCTGCTTTTCTGGCTGTGCTGGTGTTTCATGCTGAGGTTCTTCAAAGGTAGCTGAGAAAAGCTAAAAAAAAACAAAATAAAGCATATAAAATAAAATAAAACAATTTATTTATTAAAAGTAGTAAACTGGAAATGGCATGACATTTCAGTATGTCATGCATCCTACAGGTGGGAGGTTGATTTGTCATGCATCACAGGGGCTCCAGTGTAGATGAGTCGTGGATCTATGGAATTATCATGACATTCTTCCAAGAGTAATGCATCCTGAAGATGGGAGTTTGGTTTGTCACGCATCACAGGGGCTCCAGTGTAGATGCGTTGAGGATCTATGGAATTGTCATGACATTCTTCCAGGAGTATCTTGTGCATACAGATAGTCGAACTAATCCCCTTCAGATCTGCCATGGTCCATCCTATTGCTCGTTGATGCTCCAATGGGAATTCACCAGTTTCCTCTTCATCATCATGTATGAGTTCTTCATAATCATCCAGTTGTACGAAATTGTTGTGACAAAATTGATCAGCTTCCCTTGACAGCTTAGAGTCTGCTTTCAAAATGCCCCGGCATTCTTCAGAATCATCCACGTACTTAAGAGAGTCGTTGACATTCACGGTCACACTTTGATCTACTACTCGTATAGTGAGCTCACCCTTCTCACAATCAATGAGAATGCGACCGGTTGCTAGGAAAGACCTCCCCAAGATGATGGGTGTGTTAGCATCAACCTCATAATCAAGTATAAAGAAGTTGACTAGAAACACGAATTTGCCCACCCGTACTATGACATCTTCGATATTCCCCTCTAGTGTCACATGGGAACGACCGGCTAGTTGCAATATGACGGAAGTGGGTCTGGCATCTCCCATGCCAAGATTCACAAAGATTGATTTGGGCATCAGATTCACACTTGATCCAAGATCACAAAGTGCCTTCCCAACAAAAGTGTCTCCAATAGCACATGGGATGATAAAGCTGCCTGGATCCTTCTTCTTCAATGGCAATTTACTCAAAGCAGAGCAACACTCTTTTGCCGTGGCAATTTTCTCAAGCTTTTCCACTTTCCGCTTCTTCATGACTATCTCATTGAGACTTTTAGCATAAGTGGGCATCTGGTCAATTGCCTCCAAGAGTGGGACATTTATGTACAACTGGTCCAATTTATCAACAAACTTCTTAAACTGAACTTCATCGTTGTGCTTCTTCAGCCTCTGGGGAAAGGGTGGGTGGGGTCTAACTTCCTCTACTGGTGGTGTAGAAACTATTTTTGCCATGACATTTTTGCTAACTTCTTCAGCAGGTTCCTTTGTTAAACCTTCCTCCTTATCCTTTTCCTCAGGAAATTGCTCAGGCATTTTTTCTCGCACAGGTTTGGGTAAGGAATAATCAGTCTTCTTCCCCCCAAACTTATCTCGCTGATTAATCTGCTTGCCACTCCTTAGTGTGATTGCGCTACATTTCTCTTTACCATGTGGCTTAGTGACTTCAGTATCACTGGGCAGACGTCCTGGCTGACGCTCTTGTAATGCCGTGGCAATTTGGCCAACCTGAGTTTCCAGATTTCGCAATGAAGCACTGTGGCTTTGTAGTAAAGTTCCTTGGTTCTTGATGGTTGTTGTATGCTCTTGAAGCATCGTCTTGGTACTTAGAATAAATCCTTGAATAGTCGCCTCCAAAGAATTATTGTGAGATGATGATGATTCCCCCTTGTTCTGATTATGCCATGGCATATTTGCGTGAAAATTATGGGGCTCATTCTGATTTCTAGCTTGTGGATTAGGATTATTGGCTTCTTGGTTTCCCCATGAAAAATTTTGATGCTGTCGCCATCCTGGATTATATGTGTTGGAGTAGGGATTGTTGTTGCTTCTGTTAAAATTGCCCCAATAGTTGGTTGTCTCATGATTTCCTGGGAACTCATTCTCATGGTAATTGCCATGGCATATCAGACATGCTAAGTTTGCCATCTTCACTTCCTTCACTTCATTGGAACACTGCATATTCTTCAACATATTGGGGATGGCTGAGAGTTGGGTGGATAGTGAGTCCTTAGATTCAAGCTCAAATGTCCCTTGTGCCTTCCTCCCGGTTCCAAGTCTTGTAGAAGGAAACTGATAGTCATTGTTGGCAATTCTATCAAGAATGTCAAATGCCTCCTCGGGTGATTTGTCTAGCAAAGTTCCATTTGCCGAGGCATCTAGCATCATTCTAGTCGGTGCATTGACTCCGTTGTAGAACATCACAACTTGAGTCCAATCTTGAAATCCATGATTTGTACACTTTCGAAGCAATCCCTTGTATCGATCCCAACATTAACACATTGACTCGTCGTCACCTTGTCGAAAAGAAACAATGTCATTCCTAAGATGAGCGTTGAGATTCGGAGGATTATGCCGCAGCAAAAAGCTCTTGCATAGATCGACCCATGACTCTATCGAACGGGATGGTACTCTACTCAACCATGCCCTTGCTCGGCCACATAGGGAATAAGGAAATAACTTGAGCTTCAAGACATCCTCATGAACTCCTTATTGATGGAATGAGTCACAAACTTCTAAAAATGCCCAGATATGTTACCTTGCGTCTTCATGTGGCATACCTCCAAATTGCCCAATAGAATTTAACATAATGAACATGATAGGCTTGAGTTCAAAGTGTGTAGCTTGAATTTCTGGTGCCACGATGCCAGGATTAAGATCATCCAAGATAGGATTTAAATGATCCCTAATAGCTCTCGATCGAGGTGCAATAGCATTCAGATTTGCCCCGACATTTTGAACTACTGGGTCTTACATCGGTGATGGGTCCATAGCTCTACGTTGAGTACGCCTTTTTTGTTGAAACAATCGTTCAATCTCAGGCACAAAAGGATAGATAGGTCCGTCAGTAGACCTTCTGGTCACGCCCTAGGAAAAACCCTGAAAAGAAAAACAAATAAAACAAGTAAAACAGAACTAAGAAAATAAACAAAGAAAAACAAAAATGCCCAGGTAAAAATGACAAACTTTACTCGCCAGATCCCCGATAGCGGCGCCAAAAACTTGGTGTGTTCTGTGTATTCCTTATAATTGATGTATGTGAACACACATATATGTGAAAGTATACACAGTCGTACAAGTAATAAAGGGTGAGTGAGTATCGTTCCCACGAGGATCGGGGTAAAGTGTAAGTCAATTTTGTCAAGGCAAAAAGGGGTTTCACTAAAAAGAAAACAAAGATAAAGATATAAAGAAGAGAAAATGGATATGTACGGTGGAGGTGTAAAGTGGAAATGCTATGACAATTTTAGGATGCTAGCAACTAAAACATGTCAAGGCAAAATTGGATGAATGGTGGTGGCACGATAGAAGTAGAGTGTGAAGTGTATGGTAATGTGATTGCAAGTAAATAGATAAAACAGAGGAAAATAGAGGAAACAGAGGAACACTTTGTAAATGCCAAAGCAAAAGCAAGATACGAGAACACAGGTGAACAATATGTCGTACTTTTCCTCTATTGATGAACTCTCTCGGGAATGACTGGTGGTGGCTTCCATGATTTCCTACCCCTTACCCCTACCTAACATATATCTACTACGGTGTATACCTACTCGACAGAGGTTTCTAAAGTGTTCCCGCTCTCTCGAGTCATAGGAACCTGACAGCCTAAAATGCCATGGTATTTTCGCCTGTCACGCGAATGACACCTTAGTCTATCGATAAAGCACACTCATTTTAGTCGTTGAAGCCTTCACCTACGCCTCTCTCGAGTGCTCTAGGATCCAACTAGGCCCTATTTGCAATCTAGAACCCATTGCTCACGTAGATCCTCCCTTAGCTCCTCTCGGATGATCTAAGGATCTATAGTTATGCCTCTCTCGAGTGCTCTAACATGTACCTAAACACGGGACACTCTCGTGCCTCTTACAATGCTTAAATAATTATCAACAATGAGCAAAGCAAATATACAAACACTTAGTAGGCAATATATTAAATAGAAATAAAAGATAATCATCCATAAAAACATCCACCAAATAAAGCAAACACATGGTGGGTGAAAGAGTTTAAGAACAAATATTAACCACTAATACCATCCTTAAATCATCCACATAAAACCTCTTAAAGATATAAAATAAAGCAAGGGAAGAGGAGAGAAGACACCCACGGTGCGCGCTACCGCCAGCTTCTTTGACCACCATGGAACGCCTTAGCGTGCTAGCCCCTCTCGGGTGCCTAGCACACCACTCCCTTCAAGCTCTATCAATGGAGGAACCCTTCGGTTGGGGAAGAAAGGTTGAAGCTTTCTTCACCACTCTTTGCTCTCCTTGTGCCTCAAAATCTGCTCCAAAGGTCCTCCTTTTCCAAGGATAAAGGTTGCTCTTTTATAAGGTAACCATGCCTTACAAAATGGGGGTGAAAAACCCTAAAAGATGTGTAAAAATTCGTTTCTGCCCTCATTTTGTCGTGGCATTTCTGCAAGACTGGCAGAGGTGAGAGTGGTCCCCTACTGAGGTGGCTAGCATACAAGCCATATTGGCTGTGGTCCCCTACCGGGGTGGCTGTGGCCAGGCTGTAGTGGTCCCGGATGGTTGTAATGGTTGTGGCCAGGCTGTATTGGCTCCAGCTGGCACTCCTATCAAAATATCTTCTTGTCCTGTAGTGCAGCACAGGAGTTCTCCAGATTTGCCATGGCATTTTCCCATCGCTATCCTTCTGCGAATGTCATGACAAATTTCCTCAACTTCCCATTTTGCTTTACCTACACAACATCAACCAAAAGCACGACCTTTCCCGTAAAATAGCACCTATTTCCTCACTATAAATTCTAAAACACAAACAACCACCAAATGCAATATTATGATCCTAAATGCAACTAAATGCTCCTATATGTGCTTGAAGACAATAAATAACTTAAGTAAAAAGGCTTAAAATATAGCCTTCTTGCGGAGTTATCACTCGGCATCGAGTCTGACTGGCTTGCCCCGGCAGTGAACATACAAGGAGTCTTTACTTGTGCAATGCGCATAGAACTCCCTTACGATGGTGGCATTGGCTTGGGGAGGTTGGAGGCAAAAGATCTCCCAATCTTGATGCTTGATCTTGTCCATCAAGAATTGGTCAATGCCATAGTTCTCTTCATTGGTGTGCTGGAATCCTTGCTCCTCCCATAATTGCCAAGCGACAAACGATCTATTGAATCGTTCAGCAATGGTGGCCGGATAAAAATGGTTTTATGTTGCCATGTATGAATGTTGAGAAATTTGGAGATTTCTTTTGGAAAGGCTCTAAAAATATCAAGAATGCTAGTGAGTAGGCAGAGAGTAGTGAGAGCAAGATTAGTAAAGAAGTAGAGCTTGTAAGAGTGAATAGTTCAAGACAAGGAAGCTACTTATATAGGCCTCGGCCTTGTGACCATTTTAAGCAATTAGCTGTTTTGTAGCCGTTAGCCTTTACTGTCGTTGCAAACAGTTACTGTTGACGCAGGAATCTCGGCAGATAGTCGTTACACTCTTTCTGCCTGTTGGGACTGCTGCGGCTCTGACACTATGCACTGCCGCGGCAACAGACTTCCTGCTGTGAACTATTTCTCTGTTATTCTTGCTTTATAATCCTAAAAAAAGAAATCAATAAAAACGATAAAACATATAATCATGAAAGATAAGAAAATAAATAACCTAAAATATTAAATAATAATAAAATAAATAAATTTCATAACTAAATTAGTCCTAATATAATAATAAAATAAGAGAAGGGAAGAGTTTAAGTTACTGGGGGAGTGCATGCAAATGCATCTCCCAATTTGTCCTTCTCTATGTGGCCAAAAGGATGTTTCTGCAAGTGTTGGCCATCTTTGTTTTCTGCCTCCACCTTGGGCTTAATTCTCTTGCCGAATGTTCTGCCGAGCATGTTGCTAAGGTAGGATGTTTTTGTGGCATCTATTGTGTGGAGGGCTTTGCATTCTTCTGGATCATCAATTTCTTTAGATTATGGAATGCATTGAGTTTGACTTGTTGGTCATTGACCCTCATAGTCAACTCTCCATTTTCCACATCAATTAATGTTTGTCCAGTGGCAAGGAAAGGTCTTCCCAGGATGATCAGTGCATTGTCGTCTGCTTCACAATCGAGGATAAGAAAGTCAGCCGGAAAAATAAATTTATCGACTCTTACCAGTATGTCCTCAATTTTTCCTTCGGGGTACACATATGATCAATCCGCAAGTTGGAGTTGTACTGTTGTAGGTTTTGCCCTTCCTATTCCAAGCTTTTGGAAGACGGATTTGGGCATCAAGTTGATGCTGGCTCCTAGGTCACATAGTGCCTTTCCTTCATAGTTGTTCCCAATTGCACAAGGTATGGTGAAACATCCAGGATCCTTCAGTTTGGGTGGCATGCGATTGTGTAGCATTGCCATGCATCCTTCAGTAGTTGCCACTGTCTCAAACTCACCAAGCCTCCTTCTTTTAGACACAATATCTTTCAAGAATTTAGCATACTTGGACATTTGTTCAATTGCCTCAACTAATGGCAAGTTGATGTGAACTTGCTTAAGAATGTCTAGGAACTTCTTAAACTGATGGTCCTGTTTCTGTTTTTTCAAACTTTGTGGGAAGGGTGGTAGTGGTCTCATCTCTTCCAGAGTCTTATTGGTTTGAAATTTAATACTTGGAATTACTGGTTCTTTTGCTGCCGTGGCAGGTTGGTTATGTACTGCTGGTTCTTCTGCCGGGGCAGTGCTTTCTTCAAGAACATGATCAACATCCAAGTCATCTTTATTTGGCCTTTCTAGTTGGACTTTTTCTGCTGGTTAACCTGTATTTTCCTTCAGTTATAGGCCGCTTCTGGTTGTGATTGCTTTGCATTGTTCATGGCCCATTGCCTTAGCAATTTCAGTATTGCTAGGTAGTCCTCCCTGTGGTCTAGTGTTTTATCTTTGAGCAAATTGACCAACTTGGGTTTCTAATGATTTTATGGCCGCCTCCTGGTTCTGCAGCCTCATTTCAGTTCTGTTCATGAAGTCATTAGTTCTCTTCACGAAACTGCTATTCTCTACCATGTATGATTCTGTTTTCATCATGAAGGCCTTGAGAGAATTTTCCAGTCAATTTATGGGCTGCTGCTGCTGCATCTGCTGCTGTGGCATTGACTGCTGACCTTGCTGCTGCAGATGTTGCATTTGCTGCTAGAAATCAGGGGTTTGATTTATTGGGTTTAAGGCATTGTTAGGATTGCTCCATGAAAAATTTGGATGCCTTTTCCATGATGGGTTGTAGGTGTTGGACATCATATTATTATTCCTATTATAGTTTCCAACATATAGGTTAGATTCTTCATCTTGTATACATTCGGAAGAATTTATAGCCTTAACCTCATATGTGTTTTATTGTACTTGCATATTCTGAACCATTTTGGTTAAAGATGCCAATTGTGCTGCCACTGAGTTAGATGTTTCAATTTCATTGACTGTGGCATGGCGTCTTACTCCTCCTCGCCTGGATGTGGGAAATTGGAAATCGTTCCTTGCGAGTTTGTTCAGACTTTCAATGGCTTCTGCAGGGGCTCTGTCCAGTAATGTTCCATTGGCAGAAGCATCTAACATCATCCTTGTGGAGGCATTAGTGGCATTATAGAACATTGATACTTGTGTCCACAAGGAAAAACCATGTAGAGGGCATCTGTTTAATAATTCTCTATAGCACTCCCATGCCTCGTACATTGGTTCATCATCATCTTGCCGGAAAGAAGTGATTTCATTACGTATGTGATCATATAAATTACTAGGGTTGAAACGTGTAATGAATTCTCGGCAGAGTTCATCCCAGGATCCTATAGATCCTGTTGGGATGCCATTTAAGCATGTCTTGGCCCTATCCCTCAGTGAATAGGGGAACAATTTCAGCCTTAAAATGTCTTCATGGACTCCTTGAATTTTGAATGAATTGCACACTTCCATGAAAGACTTAAGATGCTGCCTGGCATCTTCAGTTGCAAACCCACTAAACTGTCCAATAGTGTTTAACATGTTGAACATAACAGGTTTCAGTTCAAAGTGGGTTGCTTCTATTTCTGGTGCGACCACTCCAGGGTTCAGTCCATTCAGATCTTTTACCAGGAAATCTCTGACAGTTCTCTGCCGCGGCAGTAATGGTTGCGACAGTGGCTGCTGCGGCAATGGTGGCTATTGAATTCCTCCATGGTCTGCAGGTAAGTTCTGGGCTGCTGGTGGATTTGCCATAGCTGCTTGAATCCTTCTTCTTAGCTTTAAGTATGTACGTTCGATCTCTGGATTGAATTCGTATAAGGGACTGCTTGGGTTGGCTCTGGTCATACACCAAAAATAAACCTAAATTAAAAATAACCTAATAAATAAAAAAAAAAAAGAAAATTTAAAGAAGACAAAATTTAGTTGCCAATCCCCGGCAAAGGCGCTAAAAACTTGATGCGCGTTATAAAAGCGCAATTCTTGTGCAAGTGTACACGTCAAGTAGTAAAATGATAAGTATTTATCAAGTATCGTTCTCCGCAGGGCTTGATATACTTAATATGCCTTCCTATCGTCTTCTTGCTTCTGTAGAAGAAAATAAATAACACAAATGATGAGATTATAGAATTAAGCTAATAACTAAAATAACTAAAACTAAAGTAAGGGAGATCGAATATTGAGAAAGAGAGAAGGATCCAGTTGTGTCGTATAGCAGAGTTGACTGATCCGCTTCTGTCCAATACAATATGACAACACTGTCTCGGCGTGAGTCTATCAAAGTTCGACAAAGTGTCCTTTGATGCCTCCGCTTATCTCTAAGTTAAAGTACTATCGTAAATTAGTCCTTGATGATACCTCTCGGCGTGAATCAATTGTAATCAACAACCAATCCCACACTTCTATTAGCCGCTGAAACTCTTAACTTATCCCTAAGTTAGAGTTAGTGTTACCTAACACCGTTCTTATTCCTTTCGTGAATCTAACTCTCTCGATATTAGATTAATGGATTGCTTACAAACTTCTCTCTCGAGCTTGGATGCAAGAATAAAGAGCAAAGAATAAGAAACTTCGATACTTGTATTATATTGAACAAGAAGCAAGATACAATCTTCTCTTACTATGGTCGACAACCTTCACCTAACCCTAAGATAGTTGAGAACATGATCGGCGAAAGAAACACAAGAGTTCTTAGGGTTAAGCTCTCTCAAAATCGGCTCCCCTAGTATATTGGACGGCTAGTATATTTATAGTCTTGACCTAGGGTAAACCTTTCCTAAGTAGAATACAACTTGGAGTAAGGAACAAGTCATAAAAATATAATATTTCCAAGTTTATTCTATCTAGAAGACTTTTCCCACGTGGCCTTTGACTTGGGCTTTTCTCGTGCTAATCTGCTCCGATCCAAGTGCTTGATGTACAGAATTGTTCAGCTCCTTTTTCTCTTTCAATCACTCACAGCATCAGTACTGGAGCTTCTTCTGCCGCGGCATTACTGCTGCCTCGGCAGGTATTTCCTGCAACTGCACAAAAGGTGCTGTAAAGCCTATTTTTCCTGCAGATATTATCTTTATAAGCTGTGGCAGCAAAACATCAGTTATTGTACATTAAGTATATGCATCAGCTCGAATTGGTGTATATTGAGTACATAATGTTTATGAAAAGGAGTAATAAATAATAGCCTTTTAGGCACTCATCACTACCCTACATTATAAGCCTGAAAAGACCATTTAGATCACACATGAATATTTGAGAAAAAGAAGTTTGTTTTTAGAATACATTCTGCTTAATTGAGTTAACCTTTCTTCAAGGACCACTAAACTTCTAATGTCTGATCGAGTTTAGAAAAGTGGGAATATTGAAACTTGGTGAGTTCATGAGTTAAAGAGAACCACTAAAATGGGACACTATCCGGTTGATGGATTCGTGAATCATTCATACTATGAATTTTGGGGCATTTAACTATGTTCTTTTTGTGTTCGCCACAACTTTCAAGTTTAAATCCTTATTTCTAGCCTTTATCCTCTTCAAAACCTTATTTCTAGCTTTTTTGCATCTTACGAGTAAAGTAACATAAATTCATGAAAAAAGGTTTCATGGTATTGAGTCTAAGGGCAATTGTTTAGCATAACATAAATGCCTCAAGTGGAATGAGGGCAACACCGTTTTCACTCGCTTACAGGATAGAAGCTAAAGTGTCGATCTGGGTTGAAATCTCGCTCCCATGTTGTGATGGAAGCTGAGTTAGATGAAGAAAAATAGGTCCAAGGAAGGTATGACCAGTTGAACCTCATTGAAAAAGGTTGAATGTCGTTTGCCGTGATCAGATGTATCAGAAGAGGATGATACAGGCCTATAATAAGAAGTTTCGTCCGAGAGAATTTTGAGAATGAGACTTGATGCTGAAGAAAATGTTGTCAATCCAAAAGATACCTGAGAAAAGTGGATGCTTAATTGAGAATGACCTTATGTTGTGTCGAAGGTTTTTCGAAGAAGCTTTGATGGATTGCGAGAAGCTTAAAATTCGTTGAATTTAGGCCCAGTCAAGAGAAACTATGCCTAGGAAAAGAAGAAAAAATATCTAAAGCTGAAAACTCGTAAAGGGCCCCTTAGATGTAACAAAAAAGAAAAGAAAAAAAGAAAAAAGAAAAAAAAGGAAAAAGAAGAAAGAGGAAAAAGAGAAAAGAACAAGGGGGATTCAAGATGAAAATCCGCAAAGGGATTCTTGAAATCAAAGGAGGATCTGAGTTGAAAACCAGTAAATGGCAGCTCAGATAGTTCATGGATTAGGCATACATAAGGTAATTCCCTTAAAGGCTTGATAGCTTGGAAGAATTTTGTTTCATTGTACATCTTTGTCGGTTCCAAAATCTGCACAACAAAAGCAGCATTCAAGATATTTCCTAATATTTTGACTCTATGTCGACTAAAGGTCTCTACAATATTGGGTATAGAAGAAAGAGGTCAAAACATAAATATTTGCATGCAAACATATCAATTTGCACAACAAGGGGAAAGAATTGGAGAACTCACGAAAAGCTTAGAAGATGGTACCAATATACCTTTAAGCCTCAGAAAAGACGAAGGCAAAAGGAATATCGAAAATATGATGCTAAAAGTTGATCATTCAAATCGACTGGATTGAGTAAGCAAAATGAGTAAATCGAAAAGAGATAAACAACAAAGCATGACTGCCTATCTGGGTTGAACGAGCAAATGCACTTGTAAGCGAAGAACAAGAAGGCTCTCGAAAAAGAAAAATCTTGAACAGAAAAGAAAAAAAAAAGAAAAGAATAAAAATGCATACTAGGCATCCCTAGGGGCATGTTCACCATAATTGTATCATTTATTCAATTTGACAGGTATATGTAATGTTATCAGCAAAGAGAACCTGCATATCCATTCGTGCATAAGGAGAATGGAACCTTTTTTTGCTTATCTACTCGAGCATGAGGAGAGTAGAACCTGCTTATCTATTCAAGCATGAGGAGAATAGAACCTGCATATTCATTCGTGCATGAAGAGAATGGAACCATTTTTTTGCTTATCTACTCGAGCATGAGGAGAGTAGAACCTGCTTATCTATTCGAGCATGAGGAGAATAGAACCTGCATATCCATTCGTGCATGAGGAGAATGGAACCATTTTTTTTGCTTATCTACTCGAGCATGAGGAGAGTAGAACCTTCTTATCTATTCGAGCATGAGGAGAATAGAACCTGCATATCCATTCGTGCATGAGGAGAATGGAACCCTTTTTTGAAACCTGCTTATCTACTCGAGCATGAGAAGAGTAGAACTCGATTATCCATCCGGGCATGAGGAGGATGGAACCTTTATCTTTAACACATGTCTATCTATTCGGGCACGAGAAGAATAGAACTTGTCTATCCGTTCAGACATGAGAAGAATAGAACCAGCCTATTCATTCTCTCATAAAGAGGATGGATCCGCACGACGAGCTTGTCATCGGTGAAAATCAGTGTGTTTGTTCTTTGTTCTATTCCTTGTTTCACTGGAATGAACAAAGAAGGGGCAGTTGTTGACACTAAATTTTCACCATAATTTTATTCATTGTTTTTATTTTAATTTATTTTCCAATAATAATGGTCCGTTTAATTTTAAATGAGATATATTTAGCCTAAATAAAAAACCCTAACTATTGATTTTATCTCTATGTGCAGCCAATTATTAACCATTGGATCCAAATAAGATCAATTGGTCTAGATTGGATAAAAAAAGAAGGGTTGGTCAACACCTAGTGTGTGGGCCCCATGCACCACACGTGAGACCTACGTGGGTTTCCTTTCCCCCCTCTGCTCACGCACAAAGCAGTGCAAAACATGGAAAGTTTGGTTGTTGTGATGTTCAAATTAAAGAAGGAAATCAAAGAAATCAAGTTTGGTTCGAATATGGAAAGGAAAAGGGGAAGATCCAACCTCAAATTTGCTCAGATTTGGACGAAAATTAAGAAGGAATCAACCTCAAATCAATTCCAATTTTTCACCAATTGGAAAGGGAAAGAATCACACAAATTGGATGATTTTATTCCAAATTTTTGTAATTTTTCCACTATAAAAACCCCTCTCCATCACTTGTAACGACACCATAACTCACAATTCCGGTACCACAGAGCACGATTGAGTACTCAATTTACTTGAGATAATTTAGAGAGTTTTGAGAGCTTTTTTGGAGAAATTCTGTTCAGCTTAGACTCGAGCTTTTGTATTTGATTCCAAGTTAATGAAGATTAAAGCATTCTTCAAGGTGATTATTTTGTTCATTGTTTTGTTCTTCTTATTTGCTTTAATTGTTTGTAATAAGTTTATTTTGTAAAAAAAATATTCGTCTGTTCCTGTAAAATAAGATTTTATTCGTTTTTATTAAAAACAATTTCATATGTATTGTTGCTCACCATATCCATAATCTTTAAAATTTAAAGTTATTAAATCTTTCTTTTTTAACCTATGTTTTCTTTAAATCATAATGTAATTCAATCTTTTCTACTTTTGTAATTTTGTTTTATTTAAATTGCAATTTGTACATAAGATTCCTTTTTTTATTTGTTCATATTTTTATCATGCTTTTGGATTCATAAATATATTTGTTTTAGTTAAATCTTTTTATAAAAAACTTAGGTTTAAAAGGTTGTTGTAATAATCATGTTAAATAAAAGCTTAGGTTTATGTACTTAAATGCTATAGTTAGAGCCTTTTAGAAAATTTAAAAATTCTTCTCACTTAAATTAATAAAATATACTTAATACTCACTTTAATTTTTAATAGGTAAAATTACATAGATTATATTTTAGGTTAATAATCATTAACTTAGAATAAAACTTTCAACACACCTAATTTTCTTTGCTTTTGTGATTAAAAAGTGGAACTTAATTAATGCGGTGTCTTACCAAAGGGAGGTAACGGGTTAGCGCCAGGAATGTTGGCGGTGATTAAAGTTTACTCTTCTGGCGGTGGGACCGTTAAAATAGAATTAAATTCATAAATGGACAATAATTTAAATTTTATACGAACTTGCAAATTCCAGCGTTAAAACATTTTGTAATCGGCTAGGTACCAATTTTTGGGCGTTGTGGGGGTGTTAACCCTTCCCACACGTAACCGACTCCCGAACCCATTTTTTGTGTTTTTCCCAGACCAAAATTGTTGTTTTAATAAAACAAAATAATTTTATTAAAATAACCCGTTTTTAGGTGATCCAATCACACCCTTAAAAGATTGGTGGCGACTCCGTTGTTTTTGGTTTTTAAAGAAAAATCGTCGAACCGCTTGAAAAAGGGGTTGCGACACCCGGACCTTAGAATGCAAGCAAGCCTTGTATCACACTTGTTTCCTGAACAAAAGAATGTTGAAAGATGCTGGAAGTAAGATAAGGATGATATAAGAAGAGGTTATGGTGTTTGGTATTGTTTAAACGAAAAGGAAGTTGTTTTGGTGAAGGGAATGTGTGGGGAATGCTGATGGTTGATTAAGGAAGGAAATGAAGGTGTTTAAGTGAAGTAAATGATATGGGAGGATATGTTAAGGGCTGGTGAAAAATGGTGGACGAAAATGGAAGGTGGATGGTGATTATGGGGTGCTGGAATGATAGTATTCAAAGGGGCAAAGGTTGAACTTATTTTATAGGAACATAAACCCAATCTAGTTGCAACTCTGAGGGTGGTAGATGCACTTAGACCTCTTGGAAATGTAATTCTAGAAACCTAAAGTATAAAGGATGGAGGGTGATGCCACAAATCAAAGAGATGATTTGATAAGTCGATAAAATTCTAAAAAGAACAAGAATGAGAGATTAACTCACAAACTAAATAATCTGATTCAAAGTTCTGTTTTCAAATGCCAAAATGGCTACATATTTATAGGAAATGAAAGGGTGTGGACAAGGGACATTTCCCTTTGAAAGGGTGGCCGAATAGTGGCCTTGGTGTCTTTTCAATTGGTGGTGTCTCCCTCTTTAACCGTTCGGTTGAATGGTGTCTCCTTCCAATAATTGTTGTAACTTTTCGGTTTAAAATTCTAGCCTGCACAGTCTTTAGTAAATTGTATATATCTCGAGTTCTCGATATCGGATTGATGCAATTCAACATTCTTTGGAAAGATAAGAGACAGAGGAACAACTTTCATGAAGACACCGAATCCCAATTCTACCTGTATCCTGCTCGAAATCGGCACACAAGTGGATCATCATGAATCTGCCCAATGAAGAGTGCTATCTCTTTGTTTTGGCGCCCAAAACATGTTTCCCTTCATGGTTGGTCGGTTGTATCTCTTGGGGAGGGAACATGTCCTTCCATGGTTGAGCTGAAGGTTGTAGGGTGAGCTAAGATGAGCTGGATGAACTAAGGTTGAGCTGGGTTGAGCTGAGCTAGCTAGTTGATTTAGCTAGCTGAAAGTTCACCATCTTTGAGTGATGATTTGAGTTGAACGGCTAACCCCCTAGCTGAGTGAACTGATCCTTAGGGCCATAATACTCCCCTTAATCCATAAGAGTGTGTAGGAGATGATCCGAATTCTATATGGATGGATATTCACCATTTATCGTTTTGAGCTCATTCTAGATTCGTGATCTGGAACGAAGCTAGTATCCACTCATTGCGCTGCCTAGGAGTGTTTGGTACATTTTGGTGCTGATCGAAAGCTGGTAAGTGCCTCAAACAACGATTCTTTGTTTTGAGCTCAAATGGTGCATTTGAGCTAAAACGGAGCTGACCAATAGTCTCTTAAGCTGTGTTTAACATAACCTGCAAAGAAACAACTTAAACTAATAAGTATGATGTTACTAAACATGTGTTGAATATTAATTATGCATAATATAAACTAGATAAAGCTGTGGTTCAATACAATTACTAATTTATCAATAGTAATATAAGGAAATAAACATTATAGGAATGTAATATGAGATAGCAAGCGAGTGTAGCACATGAATTAAGTAAATAAAGAGGATTAAGTAGAACTCCCTGATTGGAATTGTGTGACTTAATGTATGGGCAGAAATTAAGGTTGGGTGTGCACATATCATACACGAAGAGCAGTTGTCCTACGCATGTGTCATGCATGTGGGGCCCACACAACACCCTTCTCTACAAGTTTGGGCGTCCAAAAGCAAGCAAGCCAAACAAGACCCTTGCTTTGAAGACCAATAAGCAACATTAGATAAGAATGAGTGGTTTCTTATTCAAATTCAAACATTAAACACATGTTTAATGTGTTTTAAGTGCCAAAACAAGTGGCTAAGGATATTAGGAGCCTAGGAGGAGTTATTTGAGCATTTAAATTTTAATTTTCGTTTGAATTAAGGCCACAAATTCAAATTTGTCCAACTTCTCCTTTACTCCTATATATTTCCATAATTTTGTAAAGACAAGGTTAGACAATTTTAAGAAACAATACTTTGGTGAGAATTTCTCTCAATTTCAGTTCTTCATTGAACTTTTCTTGACATTTTTAGACTTTGTTTGAGTGTGTCAATTCCTTGATACTTCGAGTTCCTAAATATCTAGAGGGTCCGAGTCCGTTGACGGAGAACATATTCGATTTGGGTCCGCTCAGTATATTGTTCGGGTTCTTTCGAGTTCAACGTCGTTATTATTTTTCCAGCAACTTCAACATTCAATTATGCCATTTTGGATATTTTAATGTAGCCATGAAAGCCCTTGAAGCATTTCATCTTCATTAAATCCCAGAAACGCCAGAATTCCTTCATCTTTTTCTTTCTTTCTTTGTTTTTTAATTTTCTTTGTTTTCTAGTAATTTTAACATCATTCTTACGTCTATAATCTTGTGTTTATTGCAGAGATATGCTTGCTACTATCCTAGATCCGTTTCAAACAAGGATGGTTGTTTTTGAAGCAACGTACCCGTATATCAGATGAGGTTTTGTGCGACGTAGTTCCTATGCACGCAGATCACATTTTACTTGGGAGGCCATGGCAATATGATCGAAGAATGATGCATGATTGTTACACCAATCAATTCATCTTCAAGCATGGAGACAAAAGATAATGCTCGCACCTATGACGCCAAAACAAGTGCAAAGTGACCAGATTCTGATGAAACAAAGTGTGGAGGCTTGGAAACAAGAGAAGTTCCAAACCAAGCTTAAAGAAGGAGGACCTAAGGAAGAAAAGGCATCTGGCAGCATCAAGTTGATTAGGGAATGTCTTTTGACACATCCCGTGATCACTTCTAAATTTTCTAACCCAAAAGAAGCCAAAGCGTACTCATCTTCTTTTCAAAAACTGAAGGAGGAGTTTGAAGGCCATGCATGGCAAAACCATGTCATTCCCAATGCTAAGGGAGATTCCAGCACCAAGGGGTTCGATTTGAGGACAAATCGCCCAAAAGAAGGAGGGAATGATATGTGCACGCCCAACCTTAATTTCTGCCCATACCTTAAGTCATACAATTCCAATCAGGGAGTTCTACTTAATTATCTTTATTTAATCAATTCATGTACTACACTCACTTGCTATCTCATATTATATACCTATAATGTTTATTTCCTTATATTACTATTGATAACTTAGTAATTAGTATTGAACCACAACTTTATCTAGCTTATATTATGCATAATTAATATTCAACACATGTTTAGTAACATCATACTTATTAGTTTAGGTTGTTTCTTTGCATGTTATGTTAAACACTGCTTAAGGGACTATTGGCCAGCTCCGTTTTAGCTCAAATGCACCATTTGAGCTCAAAACAAAGAATCATTGTTTGAGGCACTTACCAACTTCCGATCAGCACCAAAATGTACCAAACACTCCTAGGCAGCGCAATGAAGTGGATGCTTGCTTCGTTCCATCTCACAAATCCAAAATGAGCTCAAAACGACAAATGGTGAATTTCCATTCATATGGGATTCGGATCAGCTCCTACACATTCTTATGGATTAAGGAGAGTATTATGGCCCTAAGGATCAATTCACTCAGCGAGGGGGTTAGCAGTTCAGCTCAAATCATCACTCAGAGATGGTGAACTTTCATCTAGCTAAATCAGCTAGCTAGCTCAGCTCAACCCAGCTCAACCTTAGTTCATCCAGCTTATCTTAGCTCACCCTACAACCTTCATGATGTGGTGCGGAAACGGCATGGTTAGTGAAATGATAGTGTTTGGTTGAAGATAAAGATGGTTTGATGGTGTTGTGATAGTTGTTTCCTAGGAACCCTCTTGATCTCGATTGATCAATCAAACTCCATGATAGGCTCCAACTCACCCTCCTAGACGCAATTACCTAGGCAAGCGAGAGTGTGAAGAGAGAATCACCAGAAATCTATAGAGAAGATTGTGTTGAAATACTTCTAAAATTCATAAGCAACAATACTTGCAAAAATATTCTCAATAACATTTATTTTCAAAAGAAATATTCAAGTTGTGTACTTTACAAGAGAATAGGCTACTTCCTTTTATAGCCTAAAGGAGACAGCAAAATATCCTAGAAATAGCTATTTAATCCCTAAAAATCATCACATTGATAGATGAATCCCCTAAAATCAGCATATGCTAATTATATGGAATCTTATGAAATAAATTAAAATACTGGTCAAAGCTTTATAATCCAGCTTTGAATTATTTTATTTTAATATTTAATTCATCCAAAAACTTTATATATTAGTTTTTGGGATGAATTTTACAAAATCTCGTATCTAGTTTTCTGCATGCGTTGTCTTCAATAAAACGAACATATCTTGAGCTCTCGATGTCCGATTGATGCGTTTCAAGTGCATTGAAAAGGTAACTGAATGGCGGTCAATATATCAGAAGACAACTCTGACAAGAAATGCACGGATCTCATCCAAAAAGTTGTCGCAAGTTGGCTGATTTTCCAAACTTTTCAAAATGATTCTACTTTCTGCCTGATGAGCATTGCTTTAGCCATCTCATGCATGTATCACTTTAGCTCAACCATGGAAGGACATGTTCCCTCCCCAAGAGACACAACCGACCAGCTATAGAGGGAAACATGTTTTGGGCGCCAAAACAAAGAGATAACACTCTTCATTGGGCAAATTCGTGATGGTCTACTTGTGTGCCAATTTCGAGCAGGATACAAGTATAATTGGGCTTCGGTGTCTGCAATAAAGTTGTTCCTCTATCTCTTATCTTTGCAACGCATGTTGAATCGCATCAATCCGGTGTCAGGAACTCGAGATATGTCCAATTGATTGAAGACTGTGCAGGCTGGAATTTTAAACCGAAAAGTTACAACATTTATTGGAAGGAGACACCATTCAACCGAACGGTTATACAGAGAGACACCACCAATTGAACAGACACCAAGGTCACTATTCGGACACCTTTTTAAAGTGAAATGTCCCTTTTCCACACCCTTTCATTTCCTATAAATATGTAGCCATTTTGACATTTAGATACACAACTTTGAATCAAATTATTTATTTTGTGAGTTAATCTCTCATTCTTGTTCTTTTTAGAACTTTATCGACTTATCAAATCATCTTTTTGATTTGTGGAGTCACCCTTCATCCTTTATACTTTAGATTTTTGGAATTACATTTTCAAGAGGTCTAAGCATCTACCACCCTCAGAGTTGCAACTAGATTGGGTTTATGTTCCTATAACAAAAGTTCAACCTTTGCCCCTTTGAATACTACCATTACAACATCACATAATCACCATCCAGCTTCCATTTTCGTCCACCATTCTTCTCCAACCCTTAACATATCCTTTCATATCATTTACTTCACTTAAACACCTCCATTTCCTTCCCTAATCAACCATCAACATCCCCACACAGTCCTTTCACCAAAACAACTTCCTTTTCGTCTAAACAATACCCCATATCATAACCTCTTCTTAAATCATCCTTATACTCTTTTCAACATCTTTTAACATTCTTTTTTTCAAGAAACAAGCGTGATACAAGGCTTGCTTGCATTCTAAGGTCCGGGCAATCATAGCTTCTCTCTACAAGCATCTTTGGAGAGTTGGAGCATATCACATGCACTCGAAGAGAGGGGTCATTCATCGCGACATATGCTCAAAGAGAGGGGTCATTCATCGCGACATATGCTCAAAGAGAGGGGTCATTCATCGCGACATATGCTCAAAGAGAGGGGTCGTCCATCACGGTATACGCTCAAAGAGAGGGGCAGTTCAAAGAGAGGGGTCATTATGACATACGCTAGAAGAGAGTGGTTAGTCATCACGACATACGCTCAAAGGGAAGAGTTGTCCATCACGGTATACGCTCTAAGAAAGAGACCGTTTACTATGACATGCACTCAAAGAGAGGGGACATTCATCGCTACATACGCTCAAAGAGAGGGGTCATCCATCACGACATATGCCCAAAGAGAGGGACCGTTCATTATGACATATGCTTGAAGAGAGGGGTTATTCACCCCGACATACGCTTAAAGAGAGGGGTCGTCCATCATGGTATACGCTCTAAGAAAGGGACCGTTCATTATGACATGCACTCGAAGAGAGGGGTCGTCCATCACGATATGCTTTCAAAGGGAGGGACCGTTCACCTTGACATGCACTCGAAGAGCGGGGTTATTCATCGCAACATACGCTCAAAGAGAGGGGTCATCGATCACGGTATATGCTCAAAGAAAGGGACCGTTCATTATGACATGCACTCAAAGAGAGGAGTTATTCATCACCACATCCACTCAAAGAGAGAGGTCGTCTATCACGGTATACGCTCAAAGAGAGGGACCGTTCATTATGACATGCACTCGAAGAGAGGGGTCATTCATCGCGACATACGCTCAAAGATAGGGGTCGTCCATCACGGTATACGCTCAAAGTAAGGGACTGTTCATTATGACATACGCTCGAAGAGAGGGGTCATTCATCACAACATACGATCAAAGAGAGGGCTCGTCCATCACGGTCTACGCTCTAAGAAAGGAATCGTTCACTTTGATATGCACTCAAAGAGAGGGGTCATTCATCACGACATACGCTCAAAGAGAGGGACCGTTCATTATGACATGCACTCGAAGAGATGATTCATTCATAGCGACATACGCTCAAAGAGAGGACCCGTCCATCACGGTATACGCTCAAAGAGAGGGACCGTTCATTATGACATGCACTCGAAGAGAGAGGTCATTCATTGCGACATACGCTCAAAGAGAGGGGTCGTCCATCACGTTATTTGCTCAAAGGGAGGGACCGTTCATTATGACCTGCACTCGAAGAGAGGAGTCATTCATCGCGACATACGCTCAAAGAGAGGGGTCGTCCATCACGGCATATGCCTTTAGAGAGGGACCGTTCATTATGACATACGCTTGAAGGGAGGGGTCATTCACCGCAACATACGCTTAAAGAGAGGGGTTGTCCATCATGGTATACGCTCTAAGAAAGGGACCGTTCATTATGACATGCACTCGAAGAGAGGGGTAATTCATCGCGACATACGCTCAAAGACAGGGGTCATCCATCACGATATACGTTCAAAGAGAGGGACAGTTCACTTTGACATGCACTCGAAGAGCGGGGTTATTCATCGCAAGATATGCTCAAAGAGAGGGGTCATCGATCACGGTATATGCTCAAAGAAAGGGACCGTTCATTATGACATGCACTCGAAGAGAGGGGTTATTCATCGCGACATACACTCAAAGAGAGGGGTCGTCCATCACGGTATACGCTCAAAGAGAGAGACCGTTCATTATGACATGCACTCGAAGAGAGGGGTCATTCATCTCGACATACGCTCAAATAGAGGGTTCGTCCATCACGGTATACGCTCAAAGTAAGGGACTGTTCATTATGACATACGCTCGAAGAGAGGGTTCATTCATCGCGACATACGCTCAAAGAGTGGGCTCATCCATCACGCTATACGCTCTAAGAAAGGGACCGTTCATTATGACATGCACTCGAAGAGAGGGGTAATTCATCGCGACATACGCTCAAAGACAGGGGTCATCCATCACGATATACGTTCAAAGGGAGGGACCGTTCACCTTGACATGCACTCGAAGAGCGGGGTTATTCATCGCAACATACGCTCAAAGAGAGGGGTCATCGATCACGGTATATGCTCAAAGAAAGGGACCGTTCATTATGACATGCACTCAAAGAGAGGAGTTATTCATCACCACATCCACTCAAAGAGAGAGGTCGTCTATCACGGTATACGCTCAAAGAGAGGGACCGTTCATTATGACATGCACTCGAAGAGAGGGGTCATTCATCACGACATACGCTCAAAAAGAGGGGTATTCCATCACGGTATACTCTCAAAGAGATGGACCGTTCATTATGACATGCACTCGAAGAGATGGGTCATCATTCATCGCGACATACGCTCAAAGAGAGGGGTCATCCATTACGGTTTACGCTCAAAGAGATGGACCGTTCATTATGACATGCACTCGAAGAGATAGGTCATGCATTGCGACGTACGCTCAAAGAGAGGGGTCGTCCATCATGGTATTTGCTCAAAGGGAGGGACCGTTCACTATGACCTGCACTCGAAGAGAGGAGTCATTCATCGCGACATACGCTCAAAGAGAGGGGTTGTCCATCATGGTTTACGCTCTAAGAAAGGGATTGTTCATTATGACATACACTAGAAGAGAGGGTCATTCATCGTGACATACGCTCAAAGAGAAGGGTCGTCCATCATTGTACATGCTCTAAGAAAGGGACTGTTCACTATGACATGCACTTGAAGAGAAGGGTCATTCATCGCGACATATGCTCAAAGAGTGGGGTCGTCCATCACAGTATACGACATGCACTCGAAGAGAGGGGTCATTCATCGCGACATACGATCAAAGAAAGGGGTCGTCCATCACGGTATACACTCAAAGAGAGGGACTGTTCATTATGACATACGCTAGAAGAGAGGAGATATTCATCACGACATACGCTCAAAGAGAGTTCTCGTCCATCACGGTATACGCTCTAAGAAAGGTACCGTTCACTATGATATGCACTCAAAGAGAGGGGTCTTCCATCTCGGTATACGCTCCAAGAGATGGACCGTTCACTATGACATACACTCGAATAGAGGGGTCATTCATCACAACATATGCTCAAAGAGAGGGATCGTCCATCACGGTTTACGCTCAAAGAGACTGACCATTCATTATGACATGTGTAACACCCTGGAATTTGGCCTAGATGTTTTGGAAGTTGGGTTAGTGAACTGGTTACACCGGATAAGCCATTACACCTATATTCGGGATTTAAATCTTAAAAATATGTTTTTAATGGAAATAAATTATGGAAAATTCACAAAATTATTATTTTACCTATATTTGACTTTGGTCAAATCAATTTTGGGAAATGACACTTGGATCCCTAAGATTTTGAAAACTAGTGACTATTTTATAAAAATTGAAAAGTTGGTTGTTTTAGTGACTTAATTGTAAAAGGGTCAACACTTAAAATCCTTAAGGGTCTATTTATCCAATCTTTCTCATCAGATCTAACCTTCCAAAAATCTCTTTATAAACTTCTTTTAATTACCATAAAGATTTAATTGAGATTTATTTCCCATTTTTCACCAAAAATCACCATTTCACATAACTACCCTTTTTCTCTCAACTTCTCCTAATTTTCTTGGTTTCCAATCAAAATTCACTTCAATTTTATCAAGGTAAATCACATCTTTTTGATTCAATTTCGTTCATATTATTTTCTCCTTATTTCTCTTCAATTTCCTTACACTTTACAATTTGTTTTTCATGGGTTTTTCAATTGGAAGGAGGTTGGATCTTGTTTGGAGGTAAGAAATCATTCAAACCTCTGAGCTTTGAGTTCTTTATTGAAATTCCCAAGTGTTTGATCCATTGCATTGAGTTCTTGATTTGTTTTATGGTTTTAATTGATGATTTTCGGTTTTTATCGGTTAATTTTGATTGAATTGATGCAATCCCGTAATAAGGTGATACCTTATGGTTTTCAATGGGTAAATCAATGAATTTTGATGTGTTTTAACATGTAATTAATGGTTCATGGATGGGTAAACCCGGATCTTAGGTTTTGGTGGTGTTAATTGGCTTAGATCTTCGGTTTACGGCTTGTTTAGGTGGCTGAATGTTTGATGTTGGTTTAGGATGATTAGATCATGGTTCTTGGTTGTATTTTGTTGCTGAGAGGTTGTGGTTTTCGTTGGCTAAGGGCTGGAGGTCATTCGGATGAGTTTCGGATGAGTTTTCGGTTTTCTTAAGTGTAGTTTTTGGGGCTGTTTGTTTGGAAAGTGTGGGAGGTTGATTGAATGCATTAATATGCATTAATACCTCTGTTTTTGATATGTTAAAACAGGTCAAGGTGTTGAGCTAAGTGTTGAAGGTGTTTCGGAAAAGGCAAGAATGTCGGTTGGTTTCGGCAAGCTAGTTTCGGACAAGTGGTGAGTGGGCTGCCGTATCGGCAAGGTTTTACTTGTTTTATCAAAGGTTTAGGGTGTAGGGATGGTGTGAAAAAACTCCCCACAATCGGAAGTAAGTTAAATGGTTTAGCTCTCTTAATGGTTCCCATATCGTTCCATAATTGTCGTATTTTAGACATGCTCTTAATGTAGTTTTTACATATGTGATTTATGCATGAGAAATGACAAGTGCTTTGGCCGAAAGGATGTTTTCATTATTGTCCATTGATATCGGATGTGTTTTGGCAATTGAATATTTCATGAGTTTTATTAATTTCTATACTTTGGTAACATATCCAATGATTGATAATGTCGCATTGGTTTTATGAAAAATGCATATGAAGAATTGGTTTCCAATGCATGAATTGAGTTTGAGAATGATGCAAGCATGTGTTAGCTGCTGTATATGCATGGTTAATGATGGTTTCCATGACTTTTAAAGCATGAGAATGATTTGGATTTAAGTATGGTTATTACCCTTTTCCCCGAATAAAGCCGTTGAGCATGATTTGGGTTCACTTTGATGAACATATGTTGAGTGCATTGTAAAACAGCAAGCTATCATGCATAATGAGAATGATATTGGCTTAGTGACACTATTTAAGACCACGAATACTGGTGTGTTCTGTGTAGTGCTATAAATGATGTATGTGAACACACATATATGTGCAAGTATACACAGTAGTACAAGTAATAAAGGGTGATTGAGTATCGTTCCCACGAGGATCGGGGTAAAGTGTAAGTCAATTTTGTTAAGGCAAAAAGGGGTGTCACTAAAAAGAAAACAAAGATAAAGATATAAACAAGAGAAAATGGATATGTACGGTGGAGGTGTAAAGTGGAAATGCTATGACAATTTTAGGATGCTAGCAACTAAAATATGTCAAGGCAAAATGGGATGGATGGTGATGGCACGATAAATGTATGAATGTAGTGTGTGAAAAGTGTGGTAATGTGATTGCAAGAAAATAGAGGAAAACAGGGGAAAACAGGGGAAACAGAGGAACACTTTGTAAATGCCAAGGCAAAAGCAAGATACGAGAACACAGGTGAGCAATATGTCGTACTTTTCCTCTATTGATGAACTCTCTCGGGAATGACTGGTGGTGACTTCTATGATTTCCTACCCCTTACCCCTACCTAACATATATCTACTATGGTGTATACCTACTCGACATAGGTTTCTAAACTGTTCCCGCTCTCTCGAGTCATAGGAATCTAACAGCCTAAAATGCCATGGTATTTTCGTCTGTCACGCGAATGACACCTTAGTCTATCGGTAAAGCACACTCCTTTTAGCCGTTGAAGCCTTCACCTACGCCTCTCTCGAGTGCTCTAGGATCCAACTAGGCCCTATTTGCAGTCTAGAACCCATTGCTCACGTAGATCCTCCCTTAGCTCCTCTCGGATGATCTAAGGATCTATAGTTACGCCTCTCTCGAGTGCTCTAACATGTACCTAAACACGGGACACTCTCGTGCCTCTTACAATGCTTAAATAATTATCAACAATGAGCAAAGCAAATATACAAACACATAGAAGGCAATATATTAAATAGAAATAAAAGATAATCATCCATAAAAACATCCACCGAAATAAAGCAAACACATGGTGGGTGAAAGAGTTTAAGAACAAATATTAACCACTAATACCATCCTTAAATCATCCACATAAAACCTCTCAAAGATATAAAATAAAGCAAGGGAAGAGGAGAGAAGACACCCTCGGTGCGCGCAACCACCGGCTTCTTCGACCACTATGGGACGCCTTAGCGTGCAAGCCCCTCTCGGGTGCCTAGCACGCCACTCCCTTCAAGCTCTATCGATGGAGGAACCCTTTGGTTGGGGAAGAAAGGTTGAAGCTTTCTTCACCACTCTTTGCTCTCCTTGTGCCTCAAAATCTGCTCCAAAGGTCATCCTTTTCCTTTAGGTTACCACCCTTTATAAAGAGGGGGTGAAAAACCCTAAAAGATAGGCAAAAACCCATTTCTACCCTCTTTTTGTCGTGACATTCCTGCAGGATTGACAGAGGTGACAGTGGTCCCCTACTGAGGTGGCTCGCATACAGGCGATATTCGCTATGGTCCCCTATTGTGGTGGTTGTAGCCAGCAGTAGTGGTCCCGAACGGCTGTGGTAGCACCAGCTGGCACTCTTATCAAAATATATCTTTGTCGTCTAGCTCAGCACAGGAGTCCTCCAGATTTGCCATGGCATTTTCCCTTCGCTATCCTTCTGCGAATGCCATGACAAATTTCCTCAACTTCCCATTTTGCTTTACCTACACAACATCAGCCAAAAGCACGACCTTTCCCATAAAATAGCATCTATTTCCGCACTATAAATGCCAAAATATAATCAACCACCAAATGCAATATTATGATCCTAAATGCATCTAAATGCTCCTATATGTGCTTAAAGACAATAAATAACTTAAGTAAAAAGACTCTAAATATAGCCTTTTTACGGAGTTATCACACCCCCAAACTTAAGCGATTGCTTGTCCTCAAGCAATGGATAGGAGCTAGCAGAGTAGAAATGTCATGACAATGTTTAGGATGAAGACAAGCAAATGGTCAGAGTTTCAGCCCTCAGAAAATGTTGGGGCATAAACATATAAGACTCGAGGAAATTTCAAGAACGCTACTCTAGGAGCAGATCAGATGCGAGTGTGTGTGCGTGAGTGTATCCAATCTATGCTTAGTTAAGTTAGAAAAATTCTTAGGAATGTTCACTATCCTAGCAGAGCATGTTTTCTCATTTTATGCACAACTTTCATACTCCCCATATATATATAATACTTTGTTTTTCCACTTTTTCATTTTTTTTACACAAAATGCTAACAAACTGCTACGAGGGGAGCCAGCCTGTCACACTACCTTCTACTCATGTCATAGCTGCCATTTATTAAAACGTAGTATCCAGGCAATGCCATGGCAAGTTAAAAGTGTAGTGTCACCCTGTGCCTCTTTCAGTAACTCATATGCACATGGATATGCCATGGCATAGCGGAGTATCCCTCTACAGACTTGTCCAGGCATTTATTCACAACTTTAAGACTAAACTAATGGGAGTTTTCTATTAACCTTCAAATTCATTTCAACATGTTGAGTTGTTCAAGTTTCCATTCTATAAAAATTTTCTAACTTCCCGAAGCATGGAAAACATACACTCGTGTAGCAATAAAAATAAACACAACCAACCAAATCCTAAAGCAGGTTCTATCCAAATCCCAAGTCATGCATATTCAATTAAAGCATTGGCCATAAAAAATTATCATCATCGGGCATCACTAACTTTAATCCAATAAACTTATCGTAAAACTTACATATTTGTCATGACATTTTTCTACAATTACTGCTATCATGCAAATGAAAATGAAGTAAGGAACGACACCTCCCCCAAACTTAAGGCAGGCATTGTCCTCAATGCAACTAACTAAAGAAAATTAATCTATATGCAATGTAATGAAATGAATGCAAGGTACCTTGACTTATGCAGGTGGTGCTGATGTAGTGGCAACAATGCGACATTTTCAACCGACGCTTGGACTCCTTTGGTGGCTCTTGCTGCTTTTCTGGTTGTGCTGGTATTTCATGTTGAGGTTCTTCAAAGATAGCTGAGAAAAGCTAAAAACAAAATAAAGCATATAAAATAAAATAAAAACTATTTATTTATGAAAAGCAGTAAACTGGAAATGCCATGACATTTCAGTATGTCATGTATCTTGAAGGTGGGAGGTTGATTTGTCATGCATCACAAGGGCTCCAGTGTAGATGCGTCGTGGATCTATGGAAATGTCATGATATTCTTCCAAGAGTAATGCATCCTGAAGATGGGAGTTTGGTTTGTCACGCATCACAGGGGCTCCATTGTAGATGCGTTGAGGATCTATGGAATTGCCATGACATTCTTCCGGGAGTATCTTGTACATACAGATAGTAGGACTAATCCCCTTCAGATCTGCCATGGTCCATCATTTTGCCCGTTTATGCTCCCATAGGAATTCACCAGCTTCCTCTTCATCATCATGTATGAGTTCTTCATAATCATCCAGTTATACAAAATTGTTGTGAAAAAATTGATCAGCTTCCCTTGACAGCTTAGAGTCTGCTTTCAAAATGCCCCAGCATTCTTCAGAATCATCCACGTACTTAAAAGACTCGTTGACATTCACGGTCACACTTTGATCTGCTACTTGCATAGTGAGCTCACCCTTCTCACAATCAATGAGAATGCGACTGGTTGCTAGGAAAGGCCTCCCCGAGATGATGGGTGTGTTAGCATCAACCTCACAATCAAGTATAAAGAAGTTGACTAGAAACACGAATTTGCCCACTCGTACTATGACATCTTCTATATTCCCCTCTAGTGTCACATGGGAACGATCGGCTAGTTGCAATATGACTAAAGTGGGTCTCGCATCTCCCATGCCAAGCTTCACAAAGATTGATTTGGGCATCAGATTCACACTTGATCCAAAATCACAAAGTGCTTTCCCTACAAAAGTGTCTTCAATGGCACATGGAATGATAAAGCTGTCTGGATCCTTCTTCAATGGCAATTTACTCAAAGCAGAGCAATACTCTTTTGCCGTGGCAATTGTCTCGAACTTTTCCACTTTTTGCTTCTTCATGACTATCTCCTTGAGAAATTTAGCGTAGGTGGGCATTTGGTCAATTGCCTCCACGAGTGGGACATTTATGTACAACTGATACAATTTGTCAACGAACTTTTTAAACTGAACTTCATCATTGTGCTTCTTCAGCCTCTGGGGAAAGGATGGTGAGGGTCTAACATCTTCCACTGCTGGGGTAGGAACTGCTTTTGTCGTGACATTTTTGCTCGCTCCATTAGTAGGCTCCTTTGTCAAATCCTCCTCAATGTCCTTTTCCTCAGGAAATTGCTCGGGCATTTCTTCTTGCACAAGTTTAGGTAAGGAGTAATCAGTCTTCTTCCCCCAAAACTTATCTTGCTGATTAATCTGCTTGCCACTCCTTAGTGTGATTGCGCTACATTTCTCTTTACCATGTGGCTTAGTGACTTCAGTATCAGTGGGCAGACTTTCTGGTTGACGTTCTTGTAATGCCGTGGCAATTTGGCCGACCTGAGTTTCCAGATTTCGCAATGAAGCACTGTGGTTTTGTAATAAAGTTCCTTGGTTCTTGATGGTTGTGGTATGCTCTTGAAGCATCATCTTGATACTTAGAATAAATTCTTGCATAGTCACCTCCAAAGAACTGGTGTTAGATGATGATGATGATGCCCCATTGTTCAAATTATGCCATGGCATATTCGCGTGAAAATTCTGAGGCTCATTAGCATTCTGATTTCTAGCTTGTGGATTAGGATTGCTGGATCCTTGATTTCCCCATGAAAAATTTGGATGTTGTCGCCATCCTGGATTATATGTGTTGGAGTAGGGATTGTTGTTGCTTCGGTTGAAATTGCCCAAATAGTTGGTTGTCTCATGATTTCCTGGGTACTCATTCTCATGGTAATTGCCATGGCATATCAGACATGCTAAGTTGGCCATCTTCACTTCCTTCATTTCATTGGAATGCTGCATATTTTTCAACATATCGGTGATTGCTGAGAGTTGGGCGGATAATGAATCCTTAGCTTCAAGCTCAAATGTCCCTTGCACCTTCCTCCCGGTTCCAAGTCTTGTAAAAGGAAATTGATAGTCATTGTTAGCAATTCTGTCAAGGATATCAAATGCTTCCTCGGGTGATTTGTCTAACAAAGCTCCATTTGCCGAGGCATCCAGCATCATTCTAGTAGGTGCATTGACTCCGTTGTAGAACATCACAACTAGAGTCCAATCTTGAAAATCATGATTTGTACACTTTCGAAGCAATCCCTTGTATCGATCCCAACATTCGCACATTGACTCGTCATCACCTTGTCGAAAAGAAGCAATGTCATTTCTAAGATGAGCGTTGAGATTCGGAGGATTATACCGCAGCAAAAAGCTCTTGCATAGATCAGCCCATGACTTCATCGAACCGGATGGTACTCCACTCAACCATGCCCTTGCTCGACCACATAGGGAATAAGGAAATAGCTTGAGTTTCAGCACATCCTCATGCACTCCTTGTTATCGGAATGAGTCACAAACTTCTAAGAACGATCGAATATGTTGCCTTGCGTCTTCATGCGCCATACCTCCAAATTACCCAATAGAATTTAGCATAATGAACATGACAGGCTTGAGTTCAAAGTGTGTAGCTTGAATTTCTGGTGCCACGTTGCCAGGATTAAGATTATCTAAGATGGGATTTAAATGATCCCTAATAGCTCTCGGCCGAGGTGCAGCAGCATTCATATTTGCCCCAACATTTTGAACTACTGGGTCTTGCATTTGCGATGCGTCTTGATTAGGATCTCCTTGTTGTGAAACACCATACATAGCTAGGTCCGTCAGTAGACCTTCTTGTCATGTGCTAGGAAAAAACCTGAAAAGAAGAACAAATAAAACAAGTAAAAAGAAACTAAGAAAATAAACAAAGTAAAACAAAAATGCCAAGGTAAAAATGACAAACTTTACTCGCCAGATCCCCGGCAACGGCGCCAAAAACTTGGTGTGTTCTGTGTAGTGCTATAAATGATGTATGTGAACACACATATATGTGCAAGTATACTGATGCGTGTTATAAAAGCGCAATTCTTGTGCAACTGTACACGTCAAGTAGTAAAATGATAAGTATTTATCAAGTATCGTTCTCCGCAGGGATTGGTATACTTAATATGCCTTCCTATCGTCCTCTTGCTTCTGTAGAAGAAAATAAATAACACAAATGATGAGATTGTAGAATTAAGCTAATAACTAAAATAACTAAAACTAAAGTAAGGGAGATCGAATATTGAGAAAGAGGGAAGGATCCAGTTGTGTCGTATAGCAGAGTTAACTGATCCGCTTCTGTCCAATACAATGTCACAACACTGTCTCGGCAGCACTGCAGTTTACTGCCTCGGCAGTGTTAGTGTTCTCTGCCGCGACAATCTCTTTCTCTTGGGCAAAGTCTATCAAAGTTCGGCAAAGTGTCCTTTGATGCCTCCGCTTATCTCTAAGTCGAAGTACTGTTGTAAATTAGTCCTTGATGATACCTCTCGGCGTGAATCAATTGTAATAAACAACCAATCCCACACTTCTATTAGTCGCTGAAACTCTTAACTTATCCCTAAGTTAGAGTTAATGTTACCTAACACCGTTCTTATTCCTTTCGTGAATCTAACTCTCTCGATATTAGATAAATGGATTGCTTACAAACTTCTATCTCGACCTTGGATGCAAGAATAAAGAGCAAAGAATAAGAAACTTCGATACTTGTATTATATTGAACAAGAAGCAAGATACAATCTTCTCTTACTATGGTCGACAACCTTCACCTAACCCTAAGATAGTTTAGAACATGATCGGCGAAAGAAACACAAGAGTTCTTAGGGTTAAGCTCTTTCAAAATCGGCTCCCCTAGTACATTGGACGGCTAGTATATTTATAGTCTTGACCTAGGGTAAACCTTTCCTAAGTAGAATACAACTTGGAGTAAGGAACAAATCATAAAAATATAATATTTCCAAGTTTATTCTATCTAGAAGACTTTTCCCACGTGGCCTTTGACTTGGGCTTTTCTCGTGCTAATCTGCTCCGATCCAAGTGCTTGATGTCCAGAATTGTTCAGCTCCTTTTTCTCTTTCAATCGCTCACAGCATCAGTACTGGAGCTTCTTCTGCCGCGGCATCGGTTCTGCCTCGGTATTACTGCTGCCTCGGCAGGTATTTCCTGCAACTGCACAAAAGGTGTTGTAAAGCCTTTTTTCCTGTAGATATTATCTTTATAAGCTGTGGCAGCAAAACATCAGTTATTGTGCATTAAGTATATGCATCAGCTCGAATTGGTGTATATTGAGTACATAATGTTTATGAAAAGGAGTAATAAATAATAGCCTTTTAGGCACTCATCAAATACCCCCAAACTCGAACTATTGCTTGTCCTCAAGCAATGCAAAACATCAAATTACCGAACCTTATTCTCCCTTGGTCTTACTTTTCCATCTATTCTCCCCACCATAACTATGTCTATTCCTTAGTTTTAGTCTCTAGTCTACTCAAGGATTTTACTTGGAAACAAACTATAAGATTACGTGAGTGTATGGGTTTTTGTGGACAAGGTTGATTAAAGGCTTTCTTAGACAAACTCTAAGTTCAAGACAAATAGAATTGGATTTAGTGCTCTCTTCTTAAAACAACAATGCTTGAGCAAATTTCGGGCACCTCAAAACATGTGTTTTCTCTTTTCTTCTTTTTCTTTTCTTTTGATAATAATTTCTTTAGCATACTAGAGCCAATTTCGGGCACCTCTAGCATGAAGAAGAGTAATACTAGAGCCGGTGATAGGCATCTCTAGTCACTTTTCCAAGGATTCTAAGTCTTTATCACCTAAGTTCGTTAAAAGAATTCCTAAATCAAGCAAGTCCCAAAAGTGTTTTATTTGTTTTTAACCTTATAGTAAGCTTCTAAGTTTTATTCCTTAAGTATTCTAAGGTTATCCCTTCAAAACAGAACCTAGCCATGGTAAGGAGAAAGATTTCTATAGCCTTAAGAAAATAAACTAAGGCAAAGCTGATGTAGAGCACTGCAAAAGTAAAGGCAGGTATATGACAAAGCAATTTCAATTGAGGCATCAAATTACTTCCCTTTTTCATGGTATTGCCGTGGCTGTGGGCTGCCTCGGCAGTGCACTCATACCCCCAAACTCAAGCTGAGCATTGTCCTCAATGCTCAAAACATACAGCAAGTAAAAAGAAAAGGCAGTAAGTTATTCAGATTCTGAAGAGCTGCTGGGAACAGCTGCTCTCCGAGGTTTTCCTGCAGATGCTTTTAGTCTGGACCCTTGTCCTGGTGACTGCTGCATTTTTGCTTGCCGGGGTGGCTGCACTCTTGTGGGTGTTGGCTTCTGCCGTTGGGCAGTAACTTCCTCTCCTTCTTCTTCGTCACTGAGTACTTCTGTCTGCATAATGTTTGTTCCTCCTACTGCCTCGGCATATGGTACTCCTTCTTGGGCATACTGGTGCTCGGCATGGGATGAGCTGTGGTGTACATACTCATCGATCTCTCTAGAGAGACTATCTCTAGTGAGACTGCTCATAGGGATGGGGCGGTTTGGTGGAGAGCTGAAGACAGCTCTCCTCTTCGATGGCCGCCTGCTGGTTGATGATGTCGCAGCCGAGCTTGCGGGCCTGGATGGGCCGACAGCATTGAATTGTTGTGCAGGCCTGGAGGGGAAGGAGGGTCTTGGCCCTGGGGCAGGGGTTGTTTCTGTGTAGGGTGCGGCAGTAACGAAAATGTTGGTGGGGAATTTAGGAAACTTCATCCCTTGGTTTGGGAAGTTCTGGATCATCATATGCGCGAGAGTGTTGTTGAAATCTCTCTGGTACTCCATGTATCTTTGGTGGCGAATGTCCATGTCTGTCATCCTTTGCAAAATCTCTTGGTATGGGTCTGCTGCGGTAGCGACTTGGGCAGTGTTAGGTATGTCTGCCGTGTATTGCCCTCCGGCAGTGTAGTCGGCAGTGGATTGTTGAGGTGTTGCCTGCACTGGGTCTGCTTGGGTGATCTGCATTATCTTGTGGCAGAATTCTCTGGTCCAGCCTTGCCTTTGGGGTGTGTATTCGTCTGTTTCTTCAATTGGGACACCTGCAGCAATGCATAAACCAGAGATTAAACAGGGGAAGTATAAAGGACCGCGTTCTTTCTTACCGCATTCATGTATTTCTCTCAAAATAATTTCTCCAACATCAATGGTCTGTTTGTTGATGATTGATTGGATGAGCATCAATCTTCTTCTGTCGACCGTGCTGTTATGGGAGGTGGGCATGAGGCGTCTCTTGACAAATGTGCACCAAATCTTGTCCTCGGGCTTGAGGCTTAACCTTGTTACACAACCTCTATGGGAACCGGTTTCCCATGGAGTGTTGTTGTAGCAGAGGTCATTCTTGACCAACTCATAATCCTCATCCGTGGCCTCTTCGTAAAATTCTCCATGTACGTCACGTATGGGGATGAGGTCGTACTACTGGTTTATTGCCTCGGCATTGAGTCTGACTGGCTTGCCCCGGCAGTGAACATACAAGGAGTCTTTACTTGGGCAATGCGCATAGAACTCCCTTATGATGGTGGCATTGGCTTGGGGAGGTTGGAGGCAAAAGATCTCCCAATCTTGATGCTTGATTTTGTCCATCAAGAATTGGTCAATGCCATAGTTCTCTTCATTGGTTTGCTGGAATTCTTGCTCCTCCCATAATTGCCGAGTGACAAACGATCTGTTGAATCGTTCAGCAACGGTGGCCGGATAAAAATGGTTGTATGTTGCCATGTATGAATGTTGAGAAATTTGGAGATTTCTTTTGGAAAGGCTCTGAAAATATCAAGAATGCTGGTGAGTAGGCAGAGAGTAGTGAGAGCAAGATTAGTAAAGAAGTAGAGCTTGCAAGAGTGAATAGTTCAAGACAAGGAAGCTGCTTATATAGGCCTCGGCCTTGTGACCGTTTTAAGCAACTAGCCGTTAGCCTTTACTGCCATTGCAAATAGTTACTGCCGCGGTAGGAATCTCGGCAGATAGCCGTTACAGTGTTTCTGCCTGTTGGGATTGCTGCGGCTCTAACACTGTGCACTGCCGCGGCAGCAGACTTCCTGCTGTGAACTATTTCTCTGTTATTCTTGCTTTATAATCCTAAAAAAATCAATAAAAACGATAAAACATATAATCATGAAAGATAAGAAAATAAATAACCTAAAATAATAATAATAAAAAAATTTTATAACTAAATTAATCCTAATATAATAATAAAATAAGAGAAGGGAAGAGTTCAAGTTACTGGAAAGGTTTGCCCCAGGCCAAGCCTATATAAACCATAGCCTATGTAGAGAGGATGATATCTCGAAATCAAGTGTTCATAGAAAACCCTAAAATCCTCCATCGCCCCCTTGGGGTTTAGGTTAGTTTGTGGAGTAGTTGTGGGAGAAAGTTTGTAATTTGTTTAGTTCTTATTAATGCAATTTCAGAATTCATAGTTTATTCTCTCTTGACATTCACTTTCTTTGCATATGAGCTCGAGATGATAAGTATGTGAAGGAATATCTATTTGTCTAAGCTCAGGAGAGTTAGGCTCACAAAACGAGAGAATACGGTCTTTGCTCAAGGGCATTGACTAATCCGGTTGAGAGATCAACCGTCCAAGATTTCAGCGACTAACAAGATACATGTGTTTGGTTGTTATCTGCCATTGATTCACGCCGGGAGGTATCATCAAGACGTGGGTTTCAACAGGTCTCTTCGCTTAGGGATAAGGAAGAAGACATACAAGGATGCTTTGTCGAACTATGAAAAGTTGAATTGTCGACAAGGCATAACCCCGCCTAAGCAGCTGCGGCGACCCTTTATACGATCCGTCGAGGCGGCAGTTCAACCCCATTGCACTATAAGAACGAGACAATTACATTCTGATTCCACGCTACAAAGCATTCTAACCTGCCCCACTTTTCTATCCTTGATTTCTTGATCATTTATCTTTATCGCTTTAATTAGTTTCCTTAGTTATAATCCAACTCAATTATCTGTGTCTTTACCTTTTTATTGTGTAGGAAGAATAAATTGCGTAAGTAACGCCAATCCTCGTGGGATCGATATCTTAAATACTACAATTTGGCAAAAGGTGGATGGACGAATGCTTCATCATAAAAGCAGGACTTCCGACCCTTTACCAAATTTGGCGTCGTTGCCGGGGATTGGCGATTCCAACTTTCCTTTTTATTTTTATTGAACTACTATCTTAGGAAATTAGTTTAATTATTTTTGAGTTATTTTTCTTAGGAAATAAGTTTAATTATGTTTGATTTATTTTTTTAGGAAAGAATTTCAAGAAGGAGGTCTCCCTAGTGATACTGAAGTCGCTAGAACCGGTCCTCATGAACAATGCAAGGCAATATCCACCAGGAGTGGATTACAACTGAAGGACCCTAAGTACTTGCTCAGATAGTAGGTAAGACCCCTGAAATAGTAGCCCCCAAAGAAGCTACTGATGAAACACCTAAGGCGAAGAAACCAACAGACACTGCCGACGATGCTGTCACAGCATATGATGCCGCAGCCGCACCGCAGATAAGATTTCAATGTAATGAGAAGATGAAGATCTGCGTTTACCACCACCTTTCCCACAAAGGTTGAAACAGCAAAAGCAAGAGTACCAGTTTAAGAAATTTCTTGACATTCTTAAATAGGTACATAAAAACATACCTTTAGTGGAGGTAATCAAACAAATACCCAACTATGCCAAGTTCCTTAAGGATATTATATCCAAAAGGACAAAAATTGGGGAATTTGAAACAGTTTCTGCGATAGAAGGGTGTGTGGCAATGCTGCACAACAAGGCTACGACAAAAAGAAAAGATCCTGGTAGCTGCATCATACCTTGCTCAATCAGTGACCAATACGTAGGCAAGGCGACATGTGATTTAGGCGCGAACATCAATCTCATGCCTAAGTCAGTATTTCAAAAGCTAGGCATCGGGCAAGCAAAACCTACAACAATTATGTTGCAATTGCCAGACTGCTCTTACGTACAACCGGAAGGAAAAAAATCGAGGATATCCTGGTAAGAGTGGATAAATTTATTTTTCCTGCTGACTTCTTAATTCTTGATTGTGAAGCAGATGAAAACGTGTCAATCATATTGGGAAGGCCGTTCCTAGCCACGGGCAGAACATTGATCGACTACGAGAAAGGAGAATTGGTCATAAGGGTCAATGACCAACAAGTGAAGATCAATGTGTTCAAAACTCTAAGGCATCCGGACGAACCAGATGAATGTTAAAGAATTGAGGTTAAAACTGAATTTAACTTCAATGCAGAAACGGACTGCTTGAACAGGCCCTGCCAAGGCAACCACTGCCGAAGCAGCACTCCCCTTGAGAAGAAATACATCAGGAAGAAACCACCTGACGAGGAGACAACAACTAGGACATCAGCTTCTCCTCCATTAAAAAAGGGGAAGATGGTTGCTGCTGGAGATGTATCATATTACACTCCTATAGTAACCTAAATTTCTATCTCTCTGTCCCTGTTTACTTTTATGCTTTAGGAATCAGTTTTTAGTTTTCAGTTTAGGAATTAGATTTTAAAATTCTTGCAATTTAGTTTTCAGAGTAATTTTATTATTTCCACAGTTTTTATTAATATTCTTTACAGTTATTTAGGAAGGAAACCCAAGAAGAAGAAGTCATGAAGCACATAAAACGACCCTGAAATCAAGCTCACCGTCCCACCTAAGAAACGGCCAAGGCGGCTAGCCGCCCAAATGCAAGTGACGGCGGGTTTGCATCCCTAGAACTTCATCTCCCCCGTTTTATTTCATACTTCTTCATTATTGTTTTCCAAGTGCAGTTTTTAGTTTCTTTCTCAACAAACTCCACACAAACTGATGACCCTCAGGATACAGAAGAGGCCAGAAGCAACATCTAAATATTGGTTTATCTTTTCCTTGCCTCCTAATTTTTATCTTGTCTTTTATTGTTGCCTTATGTTCAGATACATGCATTGAGGACAATGCATCCCTCTAGTTGGGGGGAGTATTGATCCTATTTCTGCCTTATAAATATCTGCCATGTATTGAAATTATTCGGACTATCCTACTACTGCCTTAAATTCTGTCTTTAGAGCAATTACAGCTTTATGCAAAAAAAAAAATTAAGTCTGTTGAATTTTATTGAGACTGCCTCGGCAGTAATATATTTTCCAGCCGTCGCAGCAATATGGACCATTCACCAGACTTGAAATCAGAAAGGTCTCTTAGGATTAGTACTTAGGATTTTAGACTATGAGCCTGAAATCACATAAACACTGCTAGTCTTAGTTGATTTTAAAAGTTCTTTTCTTTGAAAAGCAATAAGGACTTAGGCTTAGATTTTAACTAGAGGTGCCTATCACGGGTTCTAGTGTAGTCCATAGAGGTGCCTATCAACTGGCTCTAGGACTTAGTCTTTCTCCCACTTACTAGAGGTGCCTGAAATTGGCTCTAGTAAGAGTAGTCAACACTTGAGGTGCCCGAAACTGGCTCAAGCATTATAAGTTTATAGCAATATATATTTATATACCAAACAGGGAGAAGGAAAGAAAAAGAACTGAAGAAAAATCTAAGTCGGGAGTCTTGAGCTAGAAAAAAGATTAGAACTTAGAAAATCAACTTTGACACAGCTACACACACACTCACCAAGACTCATAGTCCAGTTTCGAGGAATTCCTAAAACCAAGAAGAGGCCGAGTCAATAAAGGAATTCTGCCACGGAAGGCAGGACGGTATATTACTTTAAAATTCCCTACTTAAAAATATCTTTTGCATTGCTTGAGGACAAACAATAGTTCGAGTTTGGGGGTGTGACGAGTGCCCAAAAGTCCTCGTCTTTATATCATTTTCCCACTCGATTATTGCTAATAAAGAATAGATTTAATGGCAATAATGGATAATTCTGCGTATTTTCCACTTTTCAGCATCTCAATACTCAATTCATGAATTTATCTATTATTTGGCATAAAACAGGTGCGGTTAATGGTTTTTTTCTCTTAGACAGAAAACTAACACACAGGTAATGCCAGATAGCATGATGGATACTGGGAACCAAAACTGGAATGCAATTTAGTACCCGCCTCGGCAACACTGAAAAAGCAATTGTTGATATGATAGGCGATCTGAAGAGAAAAATAAGGTGGATGCTTTAAGACAAGCGACATAGAAATCAGAGCTGGGAAATGCATGGAAAATCAAGGTCAAAAGCCACGTGGGAAAATAATCCTTATAGGAATAAATTAGGAAATAAAATAAATATCTTTTATTTATGTACTTAACTTGTGTTTTACTCCAAGTTGAATTCCTACTTTGGAAAGGTTTGCCTTAGGCCAAGCCTATATAAACCATAGCCTATGTAGAGAGGAGGATATCTCGAAATCAAGTGTTCATAGAAAAACCTAAACTCCTCCATCCCCCTTGGGGTTTAGGTTAGTTTGTGGAGTAGTTGTGGGAGAAAGTTTGTAATTTGTTTAGTTCTTATTAATGCAATTTCAGAATTCATAGTTTATTTTCTCTTGGCATTCACTTTCTTTGCATATGAGCTCGAGATGATAAGTATGTGAAGGAATATCTATTTGTCTAAGCTCGGGATAGTTAGGCTCACGAAACGAGAGAATACGGTATTTGCTCAAGGGCATTGACTAATCCGGTTGAGAGATCAACCGTCCAAGATTTCAACGACTAACAAGATGCATGTGTTTGGTTGTTATCCGCCCTTGATTCACGTCGGGAGGTATCATCAAGACGTGGGTTTCAACAGGTCTCTTCGCTTAGGGATAAGGAAGAAGACATACAAGGATGCTCTGTCGAACTATGAAAAGTTGAATTGTCGACAAGGCATAACCCCGCCTAGGCAGCTGCGGCGACCCTTTGTGCGATTCGTCGAGGCGACAGTTCAACCCCATTGCATTATAAGAACGAGACAATTACATTCTGATCCACGCTACGAAGCATTCTAACCTGCCTCACTTTTTCATCCTTGATTTCTTGATCATTTATCTTTATCGCTTTAATTAGTTTCCTTAGTTATAATCCAACTCAATTATCTGTGTCTTTACCTTTTCATTGTGCAGGAAGAATAAATTGCATAAGTAACGTCAATCCTTGTGGGATCGACATCTTAAATACTACAATTTGGCAAAAGGTGGATGGACGAATGCTTCATCATAAAAGCAGGACTTCCGACCCTTCACCAATACGCTCAAAGAGAAGGATCGTCCATCGCGGTATACGTTGTAAGAAAGGGACCGTTCATTATGACATGCACTCGACGAGAGGGGTCCTTTATCATGACTCATAATCAAAGAGAGGGGTCGTCCATCACGGTATACACTCAAAGGGAGGGACCGTTCACCATGACTTGCAGTCGAAGAGAAGGGTCATTCCTTGCAGCATACGCTTAAAGAGAGGGGTCATTCATCACGATATACACTCAATGAGAGGGGTTGTCCATCACGATATACGCTCAAAGAGAGGAACCGTTCACCATGATATGCACTTGAAGAGTGGGATCATTCTTCGTGACATACACACAAAGAGAGGGGTCGTCTACCATAGGATACACTCAAAGAGAGGGACTATTCATTATGACATACGCTCGATGATGTGAGCACGTTTATGCCACCCAACAAAGCAACTTCAACATTCAGGGGAGTTTGCTTTTCACTTGTTACATACTGATGTGTAACATTTCTTCTTTTTTTATATTTAGTATGTTTATATATTATTCTAAGTATGTTTTAGGGATTGGATTGATAGTTTTTGTATTGTTTCTAACTAGTTTGAGAGTAAATGTGAGTTATTGAATAAGTTTGCAAGTGTTTACACCTTCTATTTATGTTTCCATTGAGGTTACATTACTTTGAAGGATTCTTGTGATGTTTACATGTAGGAACATAAGAGAACCCCAGTTCAAGAGAGTGTATGCAGCTCAACTCCAGCTCAGGAGAGTGTTTGCAGCTCAACTCCAGCTCAGGAGAGTGTTTGCAGCTCAACACCATCTCAAGTGAATTCTATCCAGCTCAGAAGAAGCTCAATGGAGTGCACGCAGCTCACCTTAGCTCGAAGTAGCTCAAAGGCTTAACTCTAAACTCAAGTCAACTTCTAACACTCTTAGCTAGCTTGTTTCAGCTCAACTCAACTCAAGATGAAGTGACCTACAGCAGCTGAAACCTATCCTACACGAAGGGAAGGTGTCCTAGGCGTGTGCCATGCATGTGAGACACACATGGAAGCCTTGTGCACATGTTTGGGCGTTCAAAGGACTCCAAGCCAAACAACGCCCTTGTTTTTGAAGAGATAAGACTTGGAGGAGTTATTTGTTTGAATTTCAAACAAATAAACACATGTTTTAAGTGTCATTTTCGTTCAAAATATGTGGCTAAGAAAACTTGGCTGCCAAAAGGAGTTATATGCATTCAAATTTAATTTTTAAACTCCTTTAATATTAGCCACACATGTAATTTTGGTTCCGCTCAGTATATTGTTCGGGTTCTTTCGAGTTCAAAGTCGTTATTATTTTTCCATCAACTTCAACATCCAATTCTGTCATTTTGGATATTTTAATGCAGCCATGAAAGTCCATGAAGCATTTCATCTTCATTAAATCCCAGAAACGCCAGAATTTCTTCATCTCTTTTCTTTCTTTGTTTTTTTTAAATTTTCTTTATTTTCTAGTACTTTTAACATCATTCTCACGTCCCTAATCTTGTGTTTATTGCAGAGATATCCTTGCTACTATCCTAGATCCGTTTTAAATAAGGATGGTTGTTTTTGAAGCAACGTACCCTTATATCACTCGAAGAGAGAGGTCATTCACCATGACATACGCTCAAAGAGAGGGGTCGTCCATCACGGTATACGCTCTAAGAATGAGACCGTTCATTATTACATACACTCGAAGAGAGGGGTCATTCATCACGACATACTCTCAAAGAGAACGATCGTCCATCACAGTATAAACTCAAATAGAGGGACCGGTCACCATGACATGCACTCGAAGAGAGGGGTCATTCATCGCGACATACGCTCAAAGAGAGGGGTCGTCTATCATGGCATACTCTCAAAGAGAGGGACCGATCATTATGACATACGCTCGAAGAGGGGGTTCATTCTCCGTGACATACGCTCAAAGAGAGGGGTGGTCCATCATGGTATACGCTATAACAAAGGGATCGTTCATTATGACATGCAGTCGAAGAGAGGGGTCATTCATCGCGACATACGCTCAAAGAGAGGGGTTGTCCATCACGGCATATGCTCAAAGAGAGGGACCGTTCATTATAACATATGCTTGAAGAGAGGGGTCGTCCATCAAGGCATACGCTATAAGAAAAGGATTGTTCATTATGACATGCGCTCGAAGATAGGGGTCTTTTATCGCGACATATAATCAAAGAGAGGGGTCGTCCATCACGGTATACGCTCAAAGAGAGGGACCATTCACCATGACATGCACTCGAAGAGAGTGGTCATTCCTTGCAACATAGACTCAAAGAGAGGGGTCATCGATCACGATATACGCTTAAAGAGAGGGACCGCTTATTATGACATGCACTCAAAGATAGGGGTCATTCATCACGACATACGCTCAAAAAGAGGGATCGTCCATCACGGTATACGTACGCTCAATGAAAGGGACTATTCATTATGACGTGCACTCGAAGAGAGGGATCATTCACTGCGACATACGCTCAAAGAGAGGGGTTAGCTATCATGGTATATGCTCAAAGAGAGAAACCGTTCACCATGGCATGCACTTGAAGAGTGGGATCATTCATCACGACATACACTCAATGAGAGGGGTCATCTATCATGGGATACGCTCAAAGATAAAGACCGTTGACATATGCTCGAAAAGAGGGGTCATTCACCGCGATATATGCTCAAAGAGAGGGGTGGTCCATCACGCTATACGCTCTAACAAAGGGACCATTCATTATGACATGTAGTGGAAAATAGGGGTAATTCATCGCGACATACGCTCAAAGAGAGGGGCTGTCCATCACGGCATACGCTCAAAGAAGGGGACCGTTTATTATGACATACGCATGAAGAGAGGGGTTATTCACCGCGACCTACGCTCAAAGAGAGGGGTCGTTCATCAAGGTATACACTGTAAGAAAGTCACTGTTCATTATGAAATGCACTCGAAGAGAGGGGTCGTCCATCACGGTATAAGTTCTAATAAAGGGATCGTTAATAATGACATGCACTCAAAGAGAGGGGTCATTCATCATGACATACTCTCAAGGAGAGGGGTCGTCCATCATGGTATACGCTAAAAGAGAGGGATCGTTCACCATGACACGCACTTGAAGAATGAGATCATTTATCGCTACATACGTACAAAGAGAGGAGTCGTCTATCATTGGATACACTCAAAGAGAGGGACGGTTCATTATGACATACGCTCGAAGAGAGGGGTCATTCACCGCGACATACGCTTAAAGAGAGGGGTGATTCATCACGGTATACGCTTTAACAAAGGGACCACTCAATATGACATGCACTCGAAAAGTGGGGTCATTCATCGCGACATACGCTCAAAGAGAGGGGTCGTCCATCACGGCATACGATCAAAGAGAGGGACCGTTCATTATGACATGCACTCGAGGAGAGGGATCATTCATCTCGACATACGCTCAAAGAGAGGGGTGGTCCATTATGGTATATGCTCAATATAGGGACCGTTCACTATAGCATGCACTCGAAGTGATACGATCCCGGTTACGTGAGTTTCTGGAATTCACTAGTTGCTCGATCGTGAACGTATTAAGTAATTCATAACGTGATGAAATGAATTCAAAAGGGTTCTTGATGATGGAATTGATATGATTGCGGAAGCTAATTTAGTGATTCAATGAGAATGTAATAGAATGAAGGGAAGATGATGGTAAAGTATATGTGTAAATAGGGAAAAGTAATGATGGTAAGTAACCAGGAAAGAACCAACACTATAGAGAATGTCGACTCGAATCGTATTGGATGTTTAGAGGAACGAGGAAGGAACCAACACTATATAAAAGTGAAGACCCACTTCCTATAATGTTCATAAACGAAAGACTGTGACGCTCTAGTTAGAAAACTAGGAACCTTGGTATATGGAATAAGGAATGACCCCACAAGGAGAATTCCTTGATAAGTCGGATAAGTTCAATGAAGAACAAAGAGATAAAACTCTCACACAAAAGTGTATTAGAATCAAAGTTGTTCTCTTACAAATAAAATGCTAGAGACTATTTATAGGAAAATAAAATAAAAATGAAAAATTCTAACAAAGAAACATGACAATGATGACAAGACATTAAGGCTTGTGTTCTTCCATCTTCTTTGGTAGCTGAATAGTTTATAGAACATGTAGGATGAATGTGGACAACACTAGGGTAAATGTAGACATCCATTTGTCCAAGGGAGAGTTTCTCATTGAATTCCATGCTCATCTACAAGTCATTTTTCCTCCTTGAATGTCATAATGATATGAATAAAGAAGCTCTTCAATATGTGTCTTATTGTAGAATTTGTATAGTCTCACAAAATGGATGATAAGAAGGCCCTGAATGCTTTTTTTGTATGAATAAAGATGTCATTCAATTGCTTGTCTCTCTTGCTAAATATGAAAAGTCTCTCCTTCGTTCAAGCTCATCCTTGCATGCATTTTCCGTAATAAAATTCTAGCTTACTCTGTCTTCGGTAAAATGACCATATCTCAAGCTCCCGATATCGGATCAATGTGATTCAAAGTGCGTTGGAAAGATAAGAAATAGGGGAACAAGTTTTAAGAAGACATAAAAGCTCAATTCAGCCTGGATCCAACTCAAATATAGCGATCAAGTTGACTGAATATACAAGACTCCTTGAATTCCCTCTTTATGTATTGTTTTATTCCATGCCTTTACTCTCACTTGATTTCTTGAATCCCCAAAGACTTCAAACATGTCTTTATTAAGCTTTAATGCACCTAATAACAAAAAAAACATATGTTAAAATAATGCAACTTATATGCAAATTAGAAATTACATAAATAAACTACCATGCTTAATGAACATAACATATTCAATGAACTAGAATGCTTATGAACTACCATGCTCAAATGAACTACCATGCATTATTAAACATGCAAACTTATTAATGCTCATGCAACTACATGCAACAAACTCCTAAGCTAGCACTCAAGTGCATATATTGACATGAATAACTAAAAGATAAAATAAGGAAGAACTCCCTTAGACTTGAAGATCTTCGATGATGGTGGAGGTTCTTCCTTCGGGTTGAAATATGGTGTGTTCTGTGTAGTGCTTATAATTGATGTATGTGAACACACATATAGGTGCAAGTATACACAGTCATACAAGTAATAATAGGGTGAGTGAGTATCGTTCCCACGAGGATCTCAGTAAAGTATGCAGTCAAATTTGCCAAGACAAAAAGGGTTGTGACAAAAAGAAAGAGAAAACAAAGATAAAAATATAAACAAGGGAAAAAGGGTTATGTAGGTGCAGGTGTAAAATGGAAATGCTATGGCAATTCTAAAATGCAAGCAACTAGAATATGCCAAGGCAAAATGGGATGAATGATGATGGCAAGGTGAATGTATGGAGGTGATGTGAAGTGTAGAGCAGAGTGATTGCAAGATAACAAGTAAAATAAAGAAAGTAAGTTGTAAATGCTGAGGCAAAACAGAATGCAGGAAAACGTTAAACAATATATTGAACTTCTCCTCTATTGATGAACTTTCTCGGGAATGACTGATGGTGGCTTCTATGGTTTCCTACCCCTTACCCCTACCTAACATATATTCCACTACGGTGTATATCTGCTCGACAGAGGTTTCTAAAGTGTTCCTGCTCTCTCGAGTCATAGGAACCTGATATTCTAAAATGCCATGGTATTTTCGTCTGTCACACGAAATTACACCTTAGTCTATCGGTAAAGCACACTCCTTTTAGTCGTTGAAGCCTTCACCTACGCCTCTCTCGAGTGCTCTAGGATCCAACTAGGTCCTATTTTCAGTCTAGAACCCATTGCTCACGTAGATCCTCCCTTAGCTCCTCTCGGATGATCTAAGGATCTATAGTCACGCCTCTCTCGAGTGCTCTAACATGTACCTAAACACGGGACACTCTCATGCCTCTTACAATGCTTAAATAATTACCAACAATGAGCAAAGCAAACATAAAAACACTTAGTAGGCAATATATTAAATAGAAACAAAAGTTAATCATCCATAAAAGCTACCACCGAAACAAAACATCCATGGTGGAGCTAAATGTTAAGAGTAATCATCCACATTAAACTTAAACATCTAACAATCATCCTCATGAAAAGATAAACAAAATAAGCAAAGAAGGAGGACTAGAAGACACCCTCGGTGTGCACTGCCGCCGGCTCTGCAACCACCATGGGACGCCTTGGTGTGCTAGCCCCTCTCGGGTGCCTAGCACACCACTCCCTTCGAGCTCTATCAATGGAGGTCCCCTTGGCCGGAGTTTGGAGGAGAAAGGTGGAAGCTTTCCGCCGCCGCAAAGACCGCCGCAAAGGTCTCTCTTTTCTGGTTATGTTCCTCTAAAAAGGCCTCTCCGAATTTCCCTTTTGTGTAGGTCACCATGTCTTTTAATGAGGGTGAAAAACCCTAAAAATGTGTAAAAGTTCATTTCTGCCCTCATTTTGTCCTGCCATTTCTGCAGGACTGGCAGAGGTGACAGTGGTCCCCTACCCAGGTGGCTCACATATAAGCAATTCTCTCTGTGGTCCCCTACTGAGGTGGCTCGCATATAGGGAATATTCGCTGAGATCCCCCACCGAGGTGGCTGTAGCCGGCTGTAGTGGTCCCGAATGGCTGTGGTAGCACCAGTTGGCACTCTTATCAAGAAAATATCTCTTTGTCGTCTAGTGCAGCCCAGGAGTTCTCTAGCTTTGCCATGGCATTTTCATTTGCTATCCTTCTGCAAATGCCATGACAAATTGCCTCAACTTCCGTTTCTGCTTCACCTGCACAACACCACTAAAAGAACTACCCTTCTCGTGAAATAGCACCTATTGCCAAATAAAAATGCCAAGGCATAATTAAAAGTCTAAATGTAATGTTATGCACCTAATATGCAACTAAATGATCCTATATGAGCCTAAGGACACTCAATAACTTAAGTAAAAAGGCCTAAAATATAGCCTTTTTGCGGAGTTATCAAAATACACCTTCATAAATCTGAACTTAGTTTGAACATCCAACATTAAGGAAGAATAAGCTTCTTGAAGCTTATCGAATGTAAACAACTTGCCTCGGTCAAACAGTCTCTAAAAGGTTGTAGAAAATAATGCAAGGATCCTATTCGTGCTCACAACATGAAGGGAGGGGTCATTCATCGCGACATACGCTCAAAGATAGTGGTCGTTCACCGTGGCATACGCTCAAAGAGTGTGACCGTTCATTATGACATATGCCTAAAGAGAGGGGTCATTCACCGCGACATACGCACAAAGAGAGGGGTTAGCCATCACGGTATACGATCAAAGAGAGGGACCGCTCACCATGACATGCAGTTGAAGAGTGGGATCATTCATCGTGACATACGCTCAAAGAGAGGGGTCGTCCATCATGGCTTACGCTAAAAGAGAGGGACCATTCATTATGACATACGCTCGAAGAGAGGGGTCATTCACCATGACGTACACTCAAAGAGAGGGGTCAGCCATCACGGTATACGCTCTAATAAAGGGACCGTTAATTATGACATGTACTCGAAGAGAGGGGTCATTCATCGCGACATATGCTCTAGGAGAGGGGTCGTCCATCACGGTATATGATAAAAGAGAGGGACCGTTCACCATGACATGCACTTAAAGAATGGACTCATTTATCAGGACATACGCACAAAGAGAGGAGTCGTCTATCATTGGATACACTCAAAGAAAGGGACTGTTCATTATGTCATACGCTCAAAGAGAGGGGTTATTCACCGCGACATACGCTCAAAGAGAGGCGTCGTCCATCCCGGTATACGCTCAAAGAGAAGGATCGTCCATCATGGTATATGCTGTAAGAAAGGGGTTGATCATTATGACATGCACTCGAAGAGAGGGGTCTTTCATCGCGACTTATAATCGAAGAGAGGGGTCATCCATCACGGTATACGTTGTAAGAAAGGGACCGTTCATTATGGCATGCACTCGAAGAGAGAGGTCTTTCATCGCGACTTATAATCAAAGAGAGGGGTCGTCCATCACGGCATACGCTCAAAGGGAGGGATCGTTCCCCATGACATGCACTCGAAGAGAATGGTCATTCATTGCAACATACGCTTAAAGAGAGGGGTCATTGATCACGGTATACGCTTAAAAAGAGGGGCCGTTTATTATGACATGCACTCAAAGAGAGGGGTCATTCATCATGACATACTCTCAAAGAGAGGGGTCAACCATCACAGTATATGTTCAAAGAGAGGGACTATTCACCATGACATGCACTCAAAGAGAGGGGTTATTCATCGTGACATACGCCCAAAGAGAGGGGTCATCCATCACGGTTTACGCTCAAAGAGAGGGACCGTTCATTATGACATGCACTCGAAGTGAGGGATCATTCATTGCAAAATACGCTAAAAGAGAGGGGTCGTCCTTCACGGAATACACTCAAAGAGAGGGACAATTCAGCATGACATGCACTCAAAGTGAGGGATCATTCATTGCGACACACGCTAAAAGAGAGGGGTCATCCATCACGGAATATGCTCAAAGCGAGGGACTGTTCACCATGACATGCACTCGAAGAGAGTGGTCATTCCTTGCAACATACGCTCAAAGAGAGGGGTCATCGATCACGGTATACGCTTAAAGAGAGGGACCGTTTATTATGACATACACTCAAAGATAGGGGTCATTCATCGCGACATACGCTTAAAAAGAGGGATCGTCCATCATGGTATACGCTCAATGAGAGGGACTATTCATTATGACATGCACTCGAAGAGAAGGATCATTCACTGCGACATACGCTCAAAGAGAGGGGTCAACTATCACGGTATATGCTCAAAGAAAGGAACCGTTCACCATGGCATGCACTCGAAGAGTGGGATCATTCATCGCGACATATGCTCAATGAGAGGGGTCATCTATCATGGGATACGCTCAAAGAGAAAGACCGTTCATTATGACTTATGCTCGAAAAGAGGGGTCATTCACCGCGACATACGGTCAAAGAGAGGGGTGGTCCATCACGCTATACGCTTTAACAAAGGTACCGTTCATTATGCCATGTAGTCGAAAAGAGGGGTAATTCATCGTGACATACACTCAAAGAGAGGGGTTGTCCATCACGGCCTATGCTCAAAGAGAGGGGTCGTCCATCAAGGTATACGCTGTAAGAAAGGGACTGTTAATTATGACATGCACTCGAAAAGAGGGGTCTTTCATCGCGACATATAATCAAAGAGAGGGGTCGTCCATCATGGTATACGCTCAAAGAGAGTGACCGTTCACCATGACATGCACTCGAAGAGAGGTGTCATTTCTTGCAACATACGCTCAAAGAGAGGGGTCATCGATCATGGTATACACTTAAAGAGAGGGACTGTTTATTATGACATGCACTCAAAGAGAGGGGTCATTCATTGCGACATACGCTCAAAGAGAGGGATCGTCCATCACGGTATACGCTCAAAGAGAGGGACTGTTCATTATGACATGCACTCGAAGAGAGGTGTCATTGATCGCTCATATGCTCAAAGAGAGGGGTCGTTCAGCACGGCATACGCTCAAAGAGAGCGATCGTTCACCATGACATGCACTTGAAGAGTGTGATCATACATCGCGACATACACTTAAAGAGAGGTGTCGTCCATCATGGCTTACTCTCAAAGAGAGGGACCATTCATTATGACATACGCTCAAAGAGAGGGGTTATTCACCACGACGTACGCTCAAAGAGAGGGGTCAGCTATGATGGTATACGCTCTAATAAAGGGACCATTCATTATGACATGCACTCGAAGAGAGGGGTCAGCCATGACGGTATACACTCTAAGAAAGGGACCGTTCATTATGACATGCACTCGAAGAGAAGGGTAATTCATCTTGACATATGCTCAAAGAGAGGTGTCGTCCATCACGTTATACGCTCTAATAAAGGGACCGTTAATTATGACATGCACTCGAAGGGAGGGGTAATTCATCACGACATATGCTCAAGGAGAGGGGTCGTCCATCACGGTATATGCTAAAAGAGAGGGACTGTTCACCATGACATGCACTTGAAGAATCAGATCATTTATCGTGACATATGCACAGAGAGAGGAGTCGTCTATCATTAGATACACTCAAAGAGAGGGACTGTTCATAATGACATACGCTCGAAGAGAGGGGTCATTCACCGCGACATACGCTCAAAGAGAGGGGTGATCCATCACGGCATACGCTTTAACAAAGGGACCGTTAAATATGACATGCACTCGAAAAGAGGGGTCATTCATCGCGACATACGTTCAAAGAGAGGGGTGGTCTGGTGTGTTCTGTGTAGTGCTATAAATGATGTATGTGAACACACATATATGTGCAAGTATACACAGTCGTACAAGTAATAAAGGGTGAGTGAGTATCGTTCCCACGAGGATCGGGGTAAAGTGTAAGTCAATTTTGTCAAGGCAAAAAGGTGTCACTAACAAAAAGGAAAATAAATAAAATGATATAAACAAATAGAAATGAATATGTACGGTGCAGTGCTATGGTGAAATGCTATGACAATTTTAGAATGCAAGCAACCAAAATATGTCAAGGCAATATAGAATGGATGGTGGTGACACGATAGATGTATGAAGGTGGTATGTGAAAAGTGTGGTAATGTGATTGCAAGAAAATAGAGGAAAAAAGGGGAAAACAGATGAACACTTTGTAAATGCCAAGGCAAAAGCAAGATACGAGAACACAGGTGAGCAATATGTCGTACTTTTCCTCTATTGATGAGCTCTCTCGGGAATGACTGATGGTGGCTTCTATGATTTCCTACCCCTTACCCCTACCTAACATATATCTACTACGGTGTATATCTACTCGACAGAGGTTTCTAAAGTGTTCCCGCTCTCTCGAGTCATAGGAACCTGACAGCCTAAAATGCCATGGTATTTTTGCCTGTCACGCGAATGACACCTTAGTTTATCGATAAAGCACACTCCTTTTAGTCGTTGAAGCCTTCACCTACGCCTCTCTCGAGTGCTCTAGGATCCAACTAGGCCCTATTTGCAGTCTAGAACCCATTGCTCACGTAGATCCTCCCTTAGCTCCTCTCGGATGATCTAAGGATCTATAGTTACGCCTCTCTCGAGTGCTCTAACATGTACCTAAACACGGGACACTCTCGTGCCGCTTACAGTGCTTAAATAATTATCAACAATGAGCAAAGCAAATATACAAACACATAGAAGGCAATATATTAAATAGAAATAAAAGATAATCATCCATAAAAACATCCACCGAAATAAAGCAAACACATGGTGGGTGAAAGAGTTTAAGAACAAATATTAACCACTAGTACCATCCTTAAATCATCCACATAAAACCTCTCAAAGATATAAAATAAAGCAAGGGAAGATGAGAGAAGACACCCTCGGTGCGCACTACCGCCGGCTTCTTCGACCACCATGGTACGCCTTAGCATGCTAGCCCCTCTCGGGTGCCTAGCATGCCACTCCCTTCAAGCTCTATCAATGGAGGAACCCTTCGGTTGGGGAAGAAAGGTTGAAGCTTTCTTCACCACTCTTTACTCTCCTTATGCCTCAAAATCTGCTCCAAAGTTCCCTCTTTTCCAAGGATAATGGTTGCTCTTTTATAAGTTAACCATGCCTTACAAAATCGGGGTGAAAACCCCTAAAAGATGTATAAAAATCCGTTTCTGCCCTCATTTTGTCGTGGCATTTCTGCAGGACTGGCAGAGGTGACAGTGGTCCCCTATTGAGGTGGCTAGCATACAAGCCATATTGGCTGTGGTCCCCTACCGAGGTGGCTGTGGCCAGGCTGTAGTGGTCCCGGATGGTTGTAATGGTTGTGGCCAGGCTGTATTGGCTCCAGCTGACACTCCTTTCAAAATATCTTCTTGTTCTGTAGTGCAGCACATGAGTTCTCCAGATTTACCATGGCATTTTCCTATTGCTATCCTTCTGCAAATATCTGACATAGTGACAGTGGTCCCCTACTGAGGTGGCTCATGGTGAGGCTGTAATGGCACCAGCTGGCACTCTTATCAAAATATATTCTTGTCGTTTAGCTCAGCATAGGAGTCCTCCAGATTTGCCATGGCATTTTCCCATCACTATCCTTTTGCGAATGTCATGACAAATTTCCTCAACTTCCCATTTTGCTTTACCTACACAACATCAACCAAAAGCACGACCTTTCCCATAAAATAACACCTATTTCCTCACTATAAATTCTAAAACACAAACAACCACCAAATGCAATATTATGATCCTAAATGCAACTAAATGCTCCTATATGAGCTTGAAGACAATAAATAACTTAAGTAAAAAGGCTTAAAATATAGCCTTTTTGCGGAGTTATCATGGTCCATCATGGTATACGCTCAATATAGGAACCGTTCACTATAGCATGCACTTGAAGGGAGGGGTCATTCATCGCGACATACGCTCAAAGAGAAGGGTCATTCACTATGGCATACGCTCAAAGAGAGGGACCGTTCATTATGACATATGCTTGAAGAGCGGGGTCATTCACCGCGACATACGCACAAAGAGAGGGGTTAGGCATCACGGTATACGATCAAAGAGAGGGACCGTTCACAATGACATGCAGTTGAAGAGTGAGATCATTCATCGCAACATATGCTCAAAGAGAGGGGTCGTCCATCATGGCTTACGCTAAAAGAGAGCGACCGATCATTATGACATACGCTCGAAAAGAGGGTTCATTCACCATGACATATGCTCAAAGAGAGGGGTCAGCCATCACGGTATACGCTCTAATAAAGGGACCGTTAATTATGACATGCACTCGAAGAGAGGGGTCATTCATCGCGATATAAGCTCAAGGAGAGGGGTCGTCCATCACAGTATACCCTAAAAGAGTAGGACCATTCACCATGACATGCACTTGAAGAATGAAATCATTTATCGCGACATACGCACAAAGAGAGGATTCGTCTATCATTGGATAAACTCAAAGAGAGGGACTGTTAATTATGACATACGCTCGATGAGAGGGGTTATTGACCGCGACATACGCTCAAAGAGGGGAGTCGTCCATCACGGTATACGCTCAAAGAGAAGGATCGTCCATCACGGTATATTCTCAAAGAGAGGGACTGTTCACCATGACATGCACTCGAAGAGAGGGGTCATTCATCGCGACATACGCTCAAAGAGAGGGGTCATCCATCACGATTTACGCTCAAAGAGAGGCACCGTTCATTATGACACGCACTCAAAGTGAGGGATCATTCATTGCGACATACGCTAAAAGAGAGGGGTCATCCATCACGGAATACGCTCAAAGAGAGGGACCATTCATTATGACATACGCTTGAAGAGAGAGGTCGCTCAAAGAGAGGGGTCGTCCATCATGGTATACGCTCAAAGAGAGGGAATGTTCACAATGACATGCACTCAAAGAGTGATATCATTCATCACGACATACGCTCAAAGAGATGGGTCGTTTATCATGGGATACGCTCAAAAAGAGGGACCATTCATTATGACTTACGCTCGAACAGAGGGGTCATTCACCCGACATACGCTTAAAGATAGGGGTTGTCGATTATGGTATACGCCCTAAGAAAGGTACCGTACAATATGACATGCACTCGAAGAGATGGGTCATTCATCGCGACATATGCTAAAAGAGAAGGGTCGTCTATCACGGTATACGAACTAAGAAATGGACCGTTCATTATGACATGCACTTGAATAGTGGGGTCTTTCATCGCGACATACGCTCAAAGAGAGGGGTCGTCCACCACGACATTCACTTAAAGAGAGGGACCGTTCATTATGACATACGCTCAAAGAGAGGGATCATTCACCGCGACATACGCTAAAAGGGAGGGGTCAGCAATCACGGTATACGCTCTAAGAAAAGAACCGTTCATTATGACATGACCTCGAAGAGAGGGTCATCCAGCGCGACATACACTCGAAGAGAGGGTCATCCAGCGCGACATACACTCAAAGAGAGGTGTCGTCCATCACGGTATATGCTCTAATAAAGGGACCGCTAATTAAGACATACACTCGAAGAGAGGGGTCATTCTCGCGACATACACTCGAAGAGGGGGGTCGTCCATCACGGTATACACTCAAAGAGAGGGACCGTTCACCATGACATGCACTCGAAGAGAGGGGTCATTCATCGTATCATACGCTCAAGGAGAGGGGTCATCGATCACGATGTACGGTTAAAGAGAGAGATTGTTTATTATTACATGCACTCAAAGAGAGGGGTCATTCATCGCATCATACACCCAAAGACAGGGGTCATCAATCACGGTATACTCTTAAAGAGAGGGACCGTTTATTATGACATGCACTCAAAGAGAGGGGTCATTCATCTCGACATACGCTGAAAGAGAGGGGTCGTCCATCACGGTATACGCTCAAAGAGAGGGACCATTCTTTATGACATGCACTCGAAGAGAGGGGTCATTCATCGCGACATACGCTCAAAGAGAGGGGTCATCCACTACGGCATTCACTCAAAGAGAGGGACCGTTCGTTATGACATACGCTTGAAGAGAGGGATCATTCACCGTGACATACGCTTAGAGAGGGGTCAACCATCACGGTATATGCTCTAAAAAAGGAATCGTTCATTATGACATGACCTCGAAGAGAGGGGTCATCCAGCGCGATATACGCTCAAAGAGAGGGGTCGTCCATCACGGTATACGCTCTAATAAAGGGACCATTAATTATGACATGCACTCGAAGAGAGGGGTCATTCTCGCGACATACACTCAAAGAGAGGGGTCGTTCACCATGACATGCACACGACGAGAGGGGTCATTCAACGCAATATACACTCAAAGAGAGGGGTTATCAATCATGGTATATGCTTAAAGAGAGGGACCGTTTATTATGACATGCACTCAAAGAGAGGGGTCATTCATCGCGACATACGCTCTAAGAAAGGGGTCGTCCATCACGGTATACGCTAAAAGAGAGGGACCATTCACTATAACATGCACTCGAAGAGAGGGGTCATTCATCGCGACATACGCTCAAAGATACGGGTCGTCCATCATGGCATATGCTCAAAGAGAGGGACCGATCATTATAACATACACTCCAAGAGAGGGGTCATTCACCGTGACATACGCTCAAAGAGAGGGGTCAACCATCACGATATACGGTCTAAGAAAGGGACCGTTCATTATGACAAGCACTCGAATAGAGGGGTCATTCATTCATCGCGGCATATGCTCAAAAAGAGGGGTCGTCCATCACGATATACGCTCTAAGAAATGGACCGTTAATTATGACATACACTCGAAGAGATGGTTCGCTCAAAGAGAGGGGTCGTCCATCACGGTATACGCACAAAGAGAGGGAATGTTCACCATGACATGCACCCGAAGAGTGGTATCATTCATCGCGACATACGCTCAAAGAGAGGGGTCGTTTACCTTGGGATACGCTCAAAGAGAGGGACCATTCATTATGACATATGCTCGAACAGAGGGGTCATTCACCCGACATACGCTCAAAGATAGGGGTCATCCACACGGTATACGCTCTAAAAAGGTACCATACAATATGACATGCAGTCGAAGAGAGGGGTCATTCATCACGACATACGCTAAAATAGAAGGGTCGTCCATCATGGTATACGAACTAAGAAATGGACCGTTCATTATGACATACACTTGAATAGAGGGGTCTTTCATCATGACATACGCTCAAAGAGAGGGACCGTTCATTATGCCATACGGTCAAAGAGAGGGAACATTCACCGCGACATACGGTCAAAGAGAGGGAACATTCACTGCGACATACGCTCAAAGAGAGGGGTCAGCCATCACGGTATACGCTCTAAGAATGGAATTGTTCAATATGACATGACCTCGAAGAGAGGGGTCATCCATCGTGACATACGCTCAAAGAGAGTGGTCGTCCATCACGGTATACGCTCTAAGAAAGGGATCGTTAATTATGTCATGCACTCGAAGAGTGGGGTCATTCTCGCGACATACGCTCATAGAGAGGGGTCGTCTATCACGGTATACGCTCAAAGAGAGGGACCGTTCACCATGACATGCACTCAAGAGTGGAACATTCATAGCGACATACGCTCAAAGAGAGGGGTCGTCCATCATGGCATACGCTCATATATAAAAGTAGTAAATACCAAGATCAATAAGATAACTCCCCTTTGATCCCATGCGTGAAATAAACCATGAAAGCATGAGATAAATGAGTAGAAACGTGCACGCATCATTCCCCCCTTCTTTTAGGGATTTGTCCTCAAATCGAAAGGGTTTTCCAATGAATAATTTCTTGATGCAAGGGCGGTTAATTGCTTCAATGATGGAACATGTTGATGAAACTTTTGCTTGAAGTATAGGCCTCCAAAAGGGTCATTTTCAAAGAGATCTTCCAGATATCCTTTTTTGAGATAGTCATTCACAACATGTTCTCTTTGGATCCTTCTCTCGTACCTCTTGGAATCTTCATACCCCTTGGTGTAGAGACTTGTCTTTTGGATGTGTCGTTCTGAAGCATCACAACTGTTGGTGTATAGATATTTCCTTTGACTCGAACCATCACATCTCTTGGAATAGGTATTTGCAAAGTGTCTTTTGGTGAAGAATTGAACCACACTTTGACATGAACCATCATTCCCTTTTCTGGATGTACATATCTTTTCAACACTTTTAAGCTTTGTACCTTTCCAAATGATGTCCCTTGAGTAGGTCGATATTGCTCGCTTAATTCCCTTGAAAAGGTTGATTCTGTTGCACCAAATTATCTCAAAATGACAAAGGAATTTGTTATCATAGGTTGTTATGATAATTCCTTTGCTGCAAAATACAACATCGTCAGAAAATAAGAAGTTATTAAAAAAATATATGGAAATAACAAACCATGGTGGATATTTCAAGGGCGTTGGTTGCTGAATTCTCTTCAAGATTGACAATACACTTGGAATGTCAACAGTTGTAACTTTTGGAATTTCTACTGGCACAACTCTTGAAAAATCAAAAGACTTGTCTGATGAGTCTCCAAAAGTCACAGCTATTGGTTCTTTAAAGGATACATCATTTAGTTTTCCAAAAGGCATGATTCTTGAATCATCTGTTCGAAAAGTTGTGTCCCATGGATTGTCCTGCAAAACAAAAGAAGTAATAGAAGAAAATGTAGGGTTAGATAAAATACATGTTTCTTCCTTCTCTTCTTTTTCATCCGTCTTCTTTTCAACAATCTCATTTTCAACTCCATCATTTTTATTCGTAGTATTTTCAACACCAATTGTTTCTTTTCTTTTGATTTCTTCAACTTTCTCACTCTCTTTCTTGGCTTCACTCCATGTAGCCATTCTTTTAGACAATTGCTCTTGGTCATTGTGAACTTGGCTTGGATTTAAAGGTGTTAAAATGATCTTTCTCCCTTCAAACATGAACGAGAACTGGTTGGTAAATCCGTCATGGGTTGCTCTCTTGTCATATTGCCAAGGTCTTCCTAGAAGAATATGGCTGACATGCATTGGTAGAACGTCACATAAGACTTCATCCTTGTATCTTCCGATTGAGAATGAAATCTTCACTTGTTTTGTGACCAAGAATGATTCTTCATCATTTAACCATTGCAAATAATATGGGTTTGAAATCTTGGTCGTCTTGAGTCCTAACGTCTCCACCAAATAAGGGCTTGCAATGTTCGTACAACTTCCACCGTCTATAATAACAGAGCACACTTTACCATTTACATGGCATCGCGTCTGAAAGATGTTTGTTCGTTGTTGATCATCTAGCATGTCCTGAAACTTATTTTCTCTTTTTCCCAGGGATGATGGATTGTTATATGAATTCTGGGAAATGGTTAGTGAAAATAAAAGAAAGAAAGGAAAAAATATAAACCTCACAACACTAAAAAAAATATCCTCACAGTCACTCCAAGGAAAAGAAGTTGTTACTCAAATCACTCGTGTTTGCACTCTAGGACTTAATGGCTTTTACTGTCCTCTTTTGATCTCACAACTCTCTTGCCTTTTACCACTCGAACTCTCGTCACAAATTCTTAATAGAACTAACTCAAAACCTGTCAAAACTATTAGTATAGATGTTGTTGGCGTTTTGGCTACAAGATAAGGGTTAGGTTAAAGAAAGGAAAGAAAAAGAAGAAAAAAAAAAGGAAAATAGAAAAGTGCAGGGATTAATATGAAAATGGTATAAGAATAGAACGAAATGATAAAAGAAAGACAGTATGTTACCACAAAACTTACTTAAAAACCAATCGTGAACAATCAAACTAGGGGAACTTCACCGAGTTGGTCATTTGCTTCTTTTGTGCTTCTTGCTTTCACTTCAAATGTGAATCTGATTTTTTTTTGAACTTCTTTTTTTTTTTTACTAATTCTGACTCTTTGAGAGAAATCTGAATTTGCAACTTCTCTCTTTTTTTTTGTAAATTTAGAAAACTCTCTTTTTTTTATCAGAACTGAAATTCACAAGAAGGAGGCTTACTTGAATCTTCCTTTGCTCTGATTACCATATGATACGCTCCAACTCTCCAATGGATGTTGTAGAGAGAAGCTTTGATTGTCCCGACCGTGATTGCAAGCAAGCCTTGATCCTCGTACGCTTTCCTTCTTGTTATATGAAGAAAAGATGGTGAAGTGGTGTAAAGAGGGTTGCGAAAGTTTTATGTATAATTGATAAGGGAAGGTATGTGATGTTTTGGTTAGGGAAATAAATGGAAAAGATGATAGTGAAGGCTAAGGAAGTCGATTTCGGTGATGGAAGAAAGGGTTAGGATGGAATGTATGGAAGGTGGTAAAGAAATAGTATTCAAAGGTAACAAAAGTAGAACTTATGCTATGAAGCATAAACCCAACTTATAGTATGCTTTGAGGGTGGTATAGGACTTAGACCCTTAGGAAATAAGTTCCTAGAATCTTAAGTAAGGATGGAAAAGATAGGAGACGCCACAAACCTATATAATAGATTTGATAAGTCGATATAGTTCTAAAAGGAACAAGTTTGAGAGTAAACTCACAAAGGAATTTTGTATTGATTAAAGATGTGACTTACAAATGAATTTAAGTCCTATTTATATTTTTCTAAGAGGTTTGGCCGAAATGGCCTTTAACTATTCGGATAACCATTCATTTGAATGGTGTCTCCCTCCAAAACTATTCGAAAAAATGTAACTTCTCGGTCCAGCCTGCACTGTCTTCAGTAATTTAGCCATATCTAGAGGTCCCGATATCCGATTGATGCGATTCAACATGCGTTGGAAAGATAAGAGAGAGGGGAACAACCCTCATGAAGACACCGAAACCCAGTTATGCTTGTATCCTACTCGAAAATGGAAAACAAGTGGATCATTATGAATCTGTCTAATGAAAAGTGTTATCTCTTTGTTTTGGCGCCCACTTCCTTTCCCTCCATGATCTTGGCACCCAATGTGGATAATGGAAAGACATGATGCTTGGTGAAGGGTAGGTGACCTTCGGGTGTTGAGCTGGGAGTGATAGCTAGAGTTGAGGTGAGCTAATCGAGCTGGGAGTGAGCTGGATTGAACTGAGCTATCTAGCTGAAAGACTTAGCTAAAGTTTGAAGCTGAAATACGCTAATCCAAGCTGCCTTTAGCAAAGTGAGCTGGCCCATTAGCTTCCTTATACTCTCTTCTAGTGTGAGGAGTGTTTTGGAGCTAATCCGAATCTCCCTCGGCCTCGTTTTGAATTATGCTTCATTTGAGCTCGTATGGGACTTGTGAGCTGACATGGAGCTATCCTTTAGTCCTTTAAGTACTGTAGGAGCGTTCCATGCATTTCCAAGCTATTCTAAAGTTGGCTCCTTGTGTTTCTAGCATTGTTTTCCGTTTAGCTTCTTCTAAGCTGACTGAGCTGACACAGAGCTACTATTTACTCCTTGAGCTGTAGGTAAGTCCTATGAAGAAAACATAATAATGGAAATAATTAGAATACTTAAAATACTTAACATGAGTTTAGAACTAAGCTAAAACTTTAATCAATGTGGTTATATAACTATTCATTTTTATAGCTTAAGAATATAAGTCTTAAGTAGCTTAATATAAAGTATATAAAAGTAGTAAATACTAGGATCAATAAGATAACTCCCCTTTGATCCCATGCGTGAAATAAACCATGAAAGCATGAGATAAATGAGTAGAAACGTGCACGCATCAATGACATGCACTCGAAGAGTGGGATCATTCATCGCGACATACGCTCAAAGAGAAGGGTCGTCTATCATGGGATACGCTCAAAGAGAAGCACCATTCATTATGACATACGCTCGAAGACAGGAGTCATTCACCACAACATACGCTCAAAGAGAGAGGTGGTCCATCATGGTATACGCTCTAACAAAGGGACTGTTCATTATGACATGCACTCGAAGAGAGGGGATATTCATCGCGACATACGCTAAAAGTGAGGGTTCGTCCATCACAACATACGCTCAAAGAGAGGGAGCGTTCATTATGACATACACTCGAAGAGAGGGGTCATTCATCGCGACATATGTTCAAAGAGAGAGGTCGTCCATCACTGTATATGCTATACGAAAGTGACCATTGATTATGACATGCACTCGAAGAGAGCGACCGTTTATCGCGACATACGCTCAAAGAGTGGGGTCGTCCATCACGGTATACGCTCAAAGAAAGCGACCGTTCACCATGACATGCACTTGAAGAGTGGGATCATCCATCGCGACATACGCACAAAGAGAGGGGTCATCTATCGTGGGATACACTTGAAGAGAGAGGTCATTCACCGCGACATACACTCAAAGAGAGGGGGTGGTCCATCACGGTATACACTCTAACGAAGGGACTGTTCATTATGACATGCAGTTAAAGGGAGGTGTCATTCATCGTGATATACGCTCAAAGAGAGGGACCATTCATTATGGAATACGCTCGAAGAGAGGGGTCCTTCACTGCGACATACGCTCAAATAGAGGGGTCGTCCATCACGGTATACGCTCTAAGAAAAGGACCGTTCATTATGACATGCACTCGAAGAGAGGGGTCATTCATCACGACATACGCTCAAAGAGAGGGGTCGTTCATCACGGTATACGCTCAAAGAGAGGGACCGTTCACCATGACATGCACTCAAAGAGTGGGATCATTCATCGTGACATACGCTCAAAGAGAGGGGTCTTCTATCATGGGAAAAGCTCAAAGAGAAGGACCGTTCATTATGACATACGCTCGAAAAGAGGGGTCATTCACTGCGACATTCGCACAAAGAGGGGCGATTCATCTTCACATATGCACTCTAATAAAGGGACTGTTAATTATGACATGCACTCAAAGAGAAGGGTGATTCATCTTGACAAATTCTCAACGAGAGGTGTCGTCCATCATGATATACGCTCTAATAAAGGGACCGTTAATTATGAAATGCACTCGAAGAGCGGGGTCATTCGTCATGACATACGGTCAAGGAGAGGGGTCGTCCATAATGGTATATGCTCAAAGAGAGGGACCGTTCACCATGACATGCACTTGAAGAGAGGGATTATTTATCGCAACATACGCTCAAAGAGAGGGGTTGTCTATCATGGGATACACTCAAAGTGATGGACTATTCATTATGACATACGCTCGAAGAGAGGGTTCATTCACCGCGACATACGCTCAAAGAGAGGGGTGGTCCATCACGGTATACGCTCTAACAAAGGGACCATTCATTATGACATGCACTCGAACAGAGGTGTCATTCATCGTGATATACGCTCAAAGAGAGGAGTCGTCCATCATGACATACGCTCAAGGAGAGGGACCGTTCATTATGACATACGCTTTAAGAAGGGGTTATTCACCGTGACATACGCTCAAAGAGAGGGGTCGTCCATCACGGTATACGCTTAAAGAAAGGGACCTTTCACTATGACATGCACTCGAAGAGAGGGGTCATTCATCACAACATACGCTCAAAGAGAGGGGTCATCGATCACGGTATACGCTCAAAGAGAGGGACCGTTCATTATGACATGCACTCGAAGGGAGGGGTTATTCATCGTGACATACGCTCAATGAAAGGGGTCGTCCATCACGGTATACTTAGAGAGGGACCGTTCACCATGACATACACTCGAAGAGAGGGGTCATTCATTGCAACATACGCTCAAAGAGAGGGGTCATCGATCACGGTATACGCTTAAAGAGAGGGACCGTTTATTATGACATACACTCAAAGAGAGGGGTCATTCATCGCGACATACGCTCAATGAGAGGGGTTGATATGATTCTAACTAGACTCATCATTTCACATATACTTGTCATACCTTGGGCTTTTTCCATGAATTATTCAAAGGGAGTTCTGCCATATTTCGTTCTCTACTTGCTCATTTATGCATTATATCCTATCATTCATTTGCATGATTTATACTTGTACATGAATGTTATTAGTTGTATGATATCAAATTGCATGAAGAAATAATCATGCTACTTCATTCAAGCATGTACATTAGTTAGGTTCATTTAAGTATGTATTGCATTGAAGCATTAGTTTATTAATGCATGTAGTTCATTAATAATGTTAGTGCATTGATCAAGCTAGTTCATTCATTGAATTAGTTAATTAATCAAACTAACTCTTATATTGTTTTATGCATGTTTTTTTAATTAAAATATAAATAAAGTTTGCCTTTGTGTTAGGTGAATGAAGGGAGATGAATAGTCACACCAACTGTAAGAATATATTTCAGATTGATCTCCATTTTTGAACTAGATCTGGGACGATTTGAGTCTTGAAGTCTCTTTCAAGTTTATTTGTCTATCTCTTACTTTCCAACGCCTTTTGAATCACCTTAATCCGATATCATAAGCTTGAGATATGGTCGATTTACCGAAGACAGTGTAGGCTGGAATTTTGTGCAAGGATGATTTGGATGAGTTTGAGCCAAGGAAGAGTCCCTTCATCTTCATCCAAGAGACAAGGCATTGAAGTTCTTTATTCACATATTCAAGTCAATTCAAAGCTGATTTTTATTCATAGAAATGAAGGTCATCATTATGCAAATAATCAAGACATTCAAGTCTCTTCTTCATCATCTTTTGGAGGCTATTTGTATTCTACATGAAGACAAGCAATGAAGGCCCTCTTAATGCATAATATTATGACATTCAAGAAGGTTAATTAGCTTGAGGATCAGCATGGAATTGGAAGAGACACTCCCCTTTTGCTACCAAAGTGTCTACATACATCAAGTGTTCATTTTCATCACTTTTTTTTTCTCCATGAAAAAGCAAGACAAGGTAGCTCAAGAGTCTTTCCACTATTTGGAGGAAATTATGTGTATATTAAGCCTAAATTAAGTTCAAATTCATCACTAATACCTTGAACATTCATCCACTTAAAGATGGAAGAGAAAACAAAACATTCATTAGCATTCATCACCATAAAGATGAAGCATTCATCTCTTGTTGTAAGACTCTTCATATGGTTCCTATGAACACTATAAATAAGAACCTTTCCTTCATTTTTAGAACACCACTCTTATATAATAAAAACTCTAGAAAGGTTGCTTTCTGCTTTGTTCGTGCTAGAACTCTTTCGGCTTATGCTTCATGTTTATGTAATTACAACATACTAATTCTTCAAAAATCTATTCTTACTAGAATCACGATCATGCAACATAACATTACTCGAACCATACTACAGGGTTCATATCAGGGGTCGTCCATCACGGATTACGCTCAAGGAGAGGGACCATTCATTATGACTTGCACTCGAAGAGAGGGGTCATTCATCGCGACATACGCTTAAGGAGAAGGGTCGTCCATCACGGTATACGCTCAAAGAGAGGGACCGTTCACCATGACATGCACTTGAAGAGTGGGATCATTCATCGCGACATAAACTCAATGAGAGGGGTCGTCTATCATGGGATACACTCAAAGAGAGGGACTGTTCATTATGACATACACTCGAAGAGAGGGATCCTTCACTGCGACATACGCTCAAAGAGAGGGGTGGTCCATCACGGTATACGCTCTAAAAATGGGACCATTCATTATGACATGCACTCGAAGAGAGGGGTCATTCATCACGACATACTCTCAAAGAGAAGGGTCGTCCATCACGGTATACGCTCCAAGAATGGGATCGTTCACCATGACATGCACAAGAAGAGAGGGGTCATTCCTTGCAACATACGCTCAAAGAGGGGTCATCGATCACGGTATACGCTAAAAGAGAGGGATCGTTCATTATGACATGCACACGAAGGGAGCGGTTATTCATTGCGACATACACTCAATGAGAGGGGTCGTCCATCACGGTATACTTAGAGAGGGACCGTTCATCACGACATACACTCGAAGAGAGGGGTCATTTATTGCAACATACGCTCAAAGGGAGGGGTCATCAATCACGGTATACGCTTAGAGAGAGGGACCGTTTATTATAACATACACACAAAGGGAGGGGTCATTCATCGCGACATACGCTCAAAGAGAGGGGTCGTCCATCACAAATTACGCTCAAGGAGAGGGACCGTCCATCACAAATTACGCTCAAGGAGAGGGACCGTTCATTATTACATGCACTCGAAGAGAGGGGTCAATCATCGCGACATACGCTCAAAGAGAGTGGTCGTCCATCATGGCATACGCTCAAAGAGAGGGACCTTTCATTATGACATACGCTCGAAGAGAGGGGTCAGCCATCACGGTATACGCTCTGAGAAAGGGATCGTTCATTATGACATGCACTCGAAGAGAGGGGTCATTCATCGCGACATATACTCAAAGAGAAGGGTCGTCCATCATGGTATACGCTCCAAGAAAGGGACCGTTAATTATGACATGCACTAAAGAGAGGGATGGCTCAATGAAGGGGGTCGTCCATTACGGTATACGCTCAAAGAGAGGGATCGTTCACCATGACATGTACTCGAAGAGTTGGACCATTCATCGCGACATAAGCTCAAAGAGACGGGTCGTCTATCATGGGATACAATCAAAGAGAGGGATTGTTCATTATGCCATAGGCACGAAAAGAGGGGTCATTCATCGCGATATACGCTCAAAGAGGGGGGTCGTACATCATGGTATACGCTCTAAGAAAGGGACCATTCATTATGACATGCACTCGAAGAGAGGGGTCATTCATCGTGACATACGCTCAAAGAGAGGGGTCGTCCATCACGGTATATGCTCAAATAGAGGGATCGTTCACCATGACATGTACTCGAAGAGAGGGGTCATTCATCTCAACATACACTCAAAGAGAGGATCATCGATCACGGTATACGCTCAAAGAGAGGGACCATTAATTATGACATGCACTCGAAGAGTGCGGTTATTCATCACAACACACGCTCAAAGAAAGGGGTTGTCCATCACGGTCTACGCTCAAATAGAGGGACCGTTCACCATTACATGCACTCAAAGAGAGGGGTCATTCTTCGCGACATAAGCTCAAAGAGAGGGGTCGTCCATCGCGATTTACGCTCGAAGAGAGGGATCATTCACCGCGACAATACAAAGAGATTGGTCGTCCATCACGGTATACGCTCTAAGAAAGGTACCTTTAATTATGATTTGCAGTTGAAGAGAGGGGTCGCTCAAAGAGAGGGGACGTCTATCACGTTATACGCTCAAAGAGAGGGACCGTTCTCCATGACATGCACTCGAAGAGTTGGATCATACATCGCGACATAAGCTCAAAGAGAGGGGTCGTCTATCATGGTATACTCTCAAAGAGAGGTACCGTTCATTATGGCATACGCTCGAAGAGAGGGATCATTCAATGCGACATACGCTCAAAGAGAGGGGTTAGACATCATGGTATACGCTCTAAGAAAGGAACCGTTCAATATGACATGCACTCGAAGAGAGGGGTCATCCATCGCTACATACGCTCAAAGAGAGGGGTCGTCTATCACGGTATACGCTCTAAGAAAGGTACCGTTCATTATGACATGAACTCGAAGAAAGGGGTCATTCATCCCGACATTCGCTCAAAGAGAGGGGTCGTCCATCACGGTATACGCTCAAAGGGAGGGACCATTTATTAGGACATTCGCTCTAAGAGAGTAGTCATTCATCACAATATACGCTCAAAGAGAAGGGGTCGTCCATCACGGTATACGCTCTAAGAAAGGGACCGTTCACTATGACATACACTCGAAGATTGGGGTCATTCATCGCGATATACGCTCAAAGGGAGGGGCCATCCATCACGGTATACGCTCTAAGAAAGGGACTGTTCACTATGACATATACTTGAAGATCGGGGTCATTCATCGCGATATACGCTCAAAGGGAGGGGTCATCCATCACGGTATACGCTCTAAGAGAGGGACCATTCATTATGACATGCACTCAAAGAGAGGGGTCATTCGTCGCGACATACGCTCAAAGAGAGGGTTCGTCCATCACGGTATACGCTCAAAGAGTGGGATCGTTCACCATGACATGCACTCGAAGAGAGGGGTCATTCTTCGCGACATACGCTAAAAGAGAGGGGCCATCCATCATGACATACACTTAGAGGGAGAGGCCGTTCATCATGACTGTCATACCCGAATTCGTCTGGGTAAATAATATGATAAATAATAAATGAATAAATAAAAATTAAAAAATATAAATAAAATAAGGATATAATTTGGGATAGGAGATTTTGTGGTTTCTTTCGGTTACATGGAAGTTACGTATGGTTAAGAATCATGGGTGGAGTTGAATTAAAATATAGGATCTTCAGCAGAGGTTGAAACATCACTAGAAACTTACAAAAGCAATTGGAGAAGGAAGTAGATTCGTCGGATTGCTCACCGGAACATTACCAGATTCAACTCTAGAGGGTAAGTTTGTGATTCATCTTCCTATTTCCTGCAAAACCAAATGAAATTTGTTAAACCAAAATGAATTCAAAAACAAAAAGGTTTCAAAGTTTAGAACGACATAGGTTTAGGATATTTATTCGAATTTGTTTAAGGTTGTCGGCGATGTAGGAATATCGATGGAAGGATGAAATTTCCGGTTGGAGTTGAATATGATAATTTGGAGGGTGTTTGAATCCAGGGGAAGTTGGGTGGATTCATTTGAATCTGGTTTAAAATTTAGTTTAGGATTAGGTTGGGAGAAGAAGGGTTTGATTATTATGAATCTGGGTAGAATTCAGTGATATTTGGGTTAAATCGAGTGATTAAGGAAGAGTTTTGGTGTTTTTTGGTGCTTAGGTCAAAAAAATGAGTTTCCGATGAGTTTCTAACGGTTTTTAGGGTTTTTGGCAAGGTCTCTGGTATTATAAATAGTCGTTGGAGCTTGAACATGGTGGTCGGCGAACGGTCGGAGGTGATCGGACTACGGCGGAGATGGATCTGCGGGCGGAAGCCATGACGATTCTGGGTAGTGTTCTTCATGTTCATCGATGAACATGAAGAACACCATATGAAATGGGTGTTTTGATCCGAAATGGGGTTATTTTATGGGCTTAGATGTGTTAGGATTGAGAGGGTTTTGGGTGGGGAGTGAGTCAGCCGAGTCATGTGAGAGGCTGTTATGTCCGAGTCAACTCGAGTCTAGGGGGTCATTCACTTGCCAAATGACAGCGTTTTGTAAAAGGGGATCCGCGCGTTTTGATCCGGGTTGACCCGGATCTGCGCATTTCAAAGCAAAATGGAGAAATTATCCTCGCAGTCCTCCGATCTTTGGGTTGTTATTTATTTTGGTCCCCATTTCCTTTAATTAAGGCCTAGAATTTCAAATTTCCTTCAATTTCATCACCAATTGGACTCAATTTAATCCATTAGCTTAGGATTTCTTTAATTAGGTCCTTAATTGAACTTAATTAAAATTCTATGTTTAGGATTTATTTAATTTGATCACTAATTAGACTCAATTTGACCCCTAGGATTAGATCCCTTTTTTAATCTAGTCCTAAATTCTATCAATTAAGTTTCTTACATGATGTATTTGGGCTTCAAGCTTTGAAATGAATTATTTTTGGGCCTTATCTTTTTATTTTATGCTTTAATTTGTTTATTTGTGTGCATATTTCGAAAGCATATAGTATATTTGTTTAGGATGTCACCTAATTCACCTAGATAATTAAATTAGAGCCTTTGGGATTTGTCACTTTAATTAAGTAACTAATTTTAATAGGAAGATAATTGTAGTAACGATGGCATTTTAATCATATACCTCGGATACACTAAGTGGTCAGTATTTTGACGTAACATTATGTTGGCCAATAGTGTACTTTGGTATCGCATTCGACGTGTCATCGAAACATAGAAAATGGTAAATAATTTAAAATTAGAATTAAATAAAATCAATTAGGTGAATAACTAGAAACACCAATAGTAATTATTAATTTATTCGGTGTCTAGATAGTAGTGTCCGATCGTTCGAATGTTATCAAAATACACTTGGTAAGTTAATAATTTAATAGGGTTTTAAATATTCAAATTAACGGAGCCTCATAGGTTAGAACTTAAAATCGACAAGATAATAATTAGTCATGCATTTAAAACCTTTTAGGTCAGAATTTATATTTCTTTAAATACGAGTTAAGGTTTCCTATTATAGGACGTCTTTTTCAAAGCTCGTATTTAAAAGAAATATACCTTTTTACCCAAAAGGATATCCTCATTCGAACGATATCCATCTGACAATACGAATTAAATTAATAATATTATTCAAAATGCCAAAATGTCACGTGTAATTAATAAGATACCGATTTCGGGAGCTCATAAGGGTCGTCCTTACGCGTAACCGACTCCTGAACCTAAATGTTTTCTAAAAGAATCTTTAGTTTGTTTTACGGTGTCTGGCCTACCAAAGTGGCCGGTGGCGACTCCAAGTCATTTTAAAATTCAAATAATACATGTTTTAACACGACCCCGATTTTTTATAATTAATAATTAAAAGCAATAAAAACTCAAATTTTCAAAATCAACTCGCCAAGCTATTTTTCACACTTATGGTTTAAAAATGGTCGCGACAATGACATACGCTCAAAGAGAGGGTCATCCATCACGTTATACACTCTAAGAAAGGGACTATTCATTATGACATGCACTCGAAGAGAGGGGTCATTCATCGCGACATACGCTTAAAGAGAAGGGTCGTCCATCACGGTATACACTCTAAGAAAGGGACAGTGCATTATGACACGCACTCGAAGAGAGGGGTCATTCATCGCGACATACGCTCAAAGACAGGGGTCGTCCATCACGGTATACGCTCAAAGAGAAGGGTCATTCATCGCAACATACGCTCAAAGAGAGGGGTCATCGATCACGGTATACGCTCAAAGAGAGGGATCGTTCATTTTGACATGCACTCGAAGAGAGGGGTCATTCATCGCGACATTCGCTCAAAGAGAGGGGTCGTCTATCATGGTATACGCTCTATGAAAGGGCTCGTTTATTATGACATACACTCAAAGATAGGGGTTGATACGCTTCAACTCTCCATAGATGCTTGTAGAGAGAAGCTTTGATTGCCCGGACCTTAGAATGTAAGCAATCCTTGTATCACGCTTGTTTCCTGAACAAAACAATGTTAAATGATGCTGGAAATAAGGTAAGGATGACTCAAGAAGGGGTTATGGTGTGGGGTATTTGTTTAGATGAAAAGGAAGCTGCTTAGGTGAAGGGAATGCGTGGGGGATATTGATGGTTGATTAGGGAAGGAAATAGAGGTGTTTAAGTGAAGTAAATGATATGGAAGGATAAGTTAAGGGCTGGTGAAAAATGGTGGACGAAAATGGAAGATGGATGGTGTTTATGTGATGTTGGAATGATAGTATTCAAAGGGGAAAAGGTTGAACTTATGTTAAAGGAACATAAAGCCAATCTAGTTGCAACTCTGAGGGTGGTAGATGCACTTAGACCTCTTGGAAGTGTAATTCCAGAAACCTAAAGTATAAAGGATGGAGGGTGACACCACAAATCAAAGACATGATTTGATAAGTCGATAAAGTTCTTAAAAGAACAAGAATGAGAGATTAACTCACAAACTAAATAATCTGATTCAAAGTTGTGTATTCAAATGCCACAATGGCTATATATTTATAGGAAATGAAAGGGTGTGGAGATGGGACATTTCCCTTTGAAAAAGTGGCCGAACAGTGGCCTTGGTGTCTGTTCAATTGTTGGTGTCTCCCTCTTTAACCGTTCGGTTGAATGGTGTCTTCTTCCAAAAATTGTTGAACTTTTCGGTTTAAAACTTCAGCCTGCACAGTCTTTAGAAAATTGGACATATTTTGAGTTCCCGATATCGGATTGATGCGATTCAATATGCGTTGGAAAGTTAAGAGATTGAGGAACAACTTTTATGCAGACAACAAAACCCAATTCTTCTTGTATCCTGCTTGAAATTGGCAAACAAGTGGACCATCATGAATCTTCCCAATGAGGAGTGCTATCTCTTTGTTTTGGCGCACAAACATGTTTCCCTCCATGGTTGGTCGGTTGTGTCTCTTGGGAAGGGAACATGGCCTTTCATGGTTGAGCTGAAGGTTGTAGGGTGAGCTAAGATGAGCTGGATGATCTAAGGTTGAGTTGAGCTAGCTAGTTGATTTAGCTAGCTGAAAGTTCACCATCTTTGAGTGATGATTTGAGCTGAACGACTAACCCACTAGCTGAGTGAACTGATCCTTAGGGCCACAATACTCTCCTTAATCCATAAGAGTGTGTAGGAGCTGATATGAATCCCATATGGATGGATAATCACCATTTGTCGTTTTGAGCTCATTCTTGATTCGTGAGCTAGAATGAAGCTTGCATCCACTTCATTGCGCAGCCTAGGAGTGTTTGGGACATTTTGCTGCTGATCGGAAGCTGGTAAGTGCCTCAAACAGTGATTCTTTGTTTTAAGCTCAAATGGTGTATTTGAGCTAAAATAGAGCTGGCTAATAGTCCCTTAAGCTGTGTTTAACATAACTTGCAAAGAAACAACTTAAACTAATAAGTATGATGTTACTAAACATGTGTTGAATTATTAATCATGCATAATATAACCTAGATAAAGCTGTGGTTCAATACTAATTATTAAGTTATCAATAGTAATATAAGGAAATAAACATTATAGATATATAATATGAGATAGCAAGCGAGTGTAGCACATTAATTGAATAAATAAAGAGGATTAAGTAATACTCCCTGATTGGAATAGTGTGACTTAAGGTATGGGCATAAACTAAGGTTAGGCGTGCACATAACAGGGATCATTCATCGCGACATACGCTCAAAGAGAGGGATCGTCCATCATGGATTATGCTCAAAGAGAGGGACCGTTCATTATGACATGCACTCGAAGAGAGGGGTCATTCATCGCGACATAAGCTCAAAGAGAAGGGTCATCTACCACGGCATACGCTCAAAGAGTGGGACCGTTCATTATGACATACGCTTGAAGAGAGGGGTCAACCATCACGGTACACGCTCTAAGAACGGGACCGTTCAATATAACATGCACTCGAAGAGAGGGGCCATTCATCGCGACATATGCTCAAAGAGAGGGGTCGTCCATCACGGTATACGCTCAAAGTGAAAGACCATTCATTATTACATACGCTCGAAGTGAGGGGTCATTCACCGTGACATATCCTCAAAGAAAGGGGTCGTCCATCACGGTATACACTCTAAGAAAGGGACCGTTAATTATTACTTACACTCAGAGAGAGGGGTCATTCATCGCGACATATGCTCAAAGAGAGGGGTCGTCCATCAAGGTATACGCTCAAAGAGAGAGACCGTTCAACATGACATGCACTCGAAGAGTGGGATCATTCATTGCGACATAGGCTAATTAGAGAGGTCAGCCATCACGGTATACGCTCTAAGAAAGGGACCGTTCATTGTGACATGCACTCGAAGAGAGGGGCCATTCATCGCGACATAAGCTCAAAGAGAGGGGTCGTCCATCATGGTATACGCTCTAAGAGAGGGACCGTTCTCCATGACTTGTAGTCGAAGAGTGGGATCATTCATCATGACATACGCTCAAAGAGAGGGGTCGTCCATCATGGCATACGCTCAAAGAGAGGGACCGTTTATTATGACATATGCTCGAAGAGAGGGGTCATTCATCGCGGCTTACGCTCAAAGAGAGGGGTCAGCCATCACGGTATATGCTCTAAGAAAGGGACAATTCATAATGACATACACTCGATGAGAGGGGTCATTCATCGCGACATATGTTCAAAGAGAGGGGTCGTCTATCACGGTATACGCTCTAAAAAAGGGACCGTTAAATGACATGCACTTGAAGAGAGGGGTCTCTCAAAGAGAGGGGTCGTCCATCCCAGTATATGCTCTAAGAAAGGGACCGTTAATTAAGACATACACTCAAAGAGAGGGGTCATTCATCGCGACATACGCTCAAAGAGAGGGGTTGTCCATCACGATATACGCTCAAAGAGAGAGACCGTTCACCATGACATGCACTCAAAGAGTGAGATCATTCATTGCGACATAAGCTAAAGAGAAGGGTCAGCCATCACGGTATACGCTCTAAGAAAGGGACCGTTCATTATGACATGCACTCGAAGAGAGGGGCCATTCATCACGACATACGCTCAAAGAGAGGGGTCGTTCATCACGGTATATGCTCTAAGAAAGGGACCGTTAATTATGACATGCACTCGAAGAGAGGGGCCATTCATCGCAACATACGCTCAAAGAGAGGGGTCGTCTACCACGGCAAATGCTCAAAGAGAGGGACCGTTCACTATGATATACGCTCGAACAGAGGGGTCACTCACCTCGACATACGCTCAAGGAGAGGGGTCAGCCATCACGGTATACGCTATAAGAAATGGACCGTTCATTATGACATGCACTCGAAGAGAGGGGCTATTTATTGCGACATACACTCAAAGAGAGGGGTCGTCCATCACGGTATACGCTCTAAGAAAGGGACCGTTAATTATGACATGCACTCGAAAAGAGGGGGACCATTCTCCATCACATGCACTCAAAGAGTGGAATCATTTATCGTGACATACGCTCAAAGAGTGGGGTCAGTCATCACGGTATACGCTCAAAGAGAGCGACCGTTCATTATGACATACGCTCGAAGAGAGGGGTCATGCAGTCGAAGAGAGGGGTCGTCCATCACGGTACACACTCAAAAAGAGGGACCGTTCTCCATGACTTGCACTCAAAGAGTGGGATCATTTATCGCGACATATGCTCAAAAAGATAGGTCAGCCATCAGGGTATACGCTCAAAGAGAGGGACCGTTTATTATGACATACGCTCGAAGAGAGGGGTCATTCATCGCGACATATGCTCAAACAGAGGGGTTATCCATCACGGTATACGGTCTAAGAAAGAGATCGTTAATTATGACATGCACTCGACGATAGGGGTCATTCGTCGCGACATACGCTCAAAGAGAGGGGTCGTCCATCACGGTATACGGTCTAAGAAAGAGATCGTTAATTATGACATGCACTCGAAGATAGGGGTCATTTATCGCGACATAAGGTCAAAGAGAGGGGACGTCCATCACGGTATATGCTCAAAGAGAGGGACCGTTCACCATGACATGCACTTGAAGAGTGGGATCATTCATCATGGCATATGTTCAAAGACAGGGGTCAGCCTCACGGTATACGCTCTAAGAAAGGGACCGTTCATTCTGACATGCACTCGAAGAGAGTGGTCATTTACCGCGACATACGTTCAAAGAGAGGGGTCGTCCATCACGGTATACGCTCTAAGAAAGGGACCGTTCATTCTAACATGCACTCGAAGAGAGGGGTCATTCATCGCGACATACACTCAAAGAGAAGGGTCGTCCATCACGGTATACGCTTTAAGAAAGGGACCGTTCATTGTAACATGCACTCGAAGAGAGGGGTCATTCATCGTGACATACACTCAAAGAGAAGGGTCGTCCATGACGGTATACGCTCAAAGAGAGGGACCATTCATTACGACATGCCCTAGAAAAGAGGGGTCATTCATCGCGACATATGCTCAAAGAGAGGGGTCGTCCATCACGATATACGCTCAAAGAGAGGGAGTATTCATTATGACATGCACTAGTAGAGAGGGGTCATTCATCGCGACATTCGCTCAAAGAGAGGTGTCGTCCATCACGGTATAAGCTCTAAGAAAGGGACCGCTCACCATGACATGTACTCGAAAAGAGAGGTCATTCATCGCAATGTACGCTCAAAGACATGGGTCATCGATCACGGTACACGCTTAAAGATAGGGACCGTTTATTATGACTTGCCCTGAAAGAGAGGGGTCATTCATCGCGACATACGCTTAAAGAGAGGGGTCGTCCATCACGGTATACACTCAAAGAGAGTGACCGTTCAACATGACTTGCACTCGAATAGAGGGGTCATTTATTGCGATATACGCTCGAAGAGAGGGGTCGTCCACCACGGCAAATGCTCAAAGAGAGGGACCATTCATTATGATATACGCTCGAAGAGAGGGGTCACTTACCGCGACATACGCTCAAGGAGATGGGTCAGCCATCACGGTATATGCTATAAGAAAGGGATCGTTCATTAAGACATGCACTCGAAGAGAGGGGCTATTTATCGCGACATACGCTCAAAGAGAAGGGTCATCCATCACGGTATACGCTCTAAGAAAGGGACCGTTAATTATGACATGCACTCGAAAAGAGGGGTCGTCCATCACGGTATACACTCAAAGAGAGGGACCGTTCTCCATGACATGCAGTCAAAGATTGGGATCATTTATCGCGACATACGCTCAAAGAGAGGGGTCAGCCATCACGGTATACGCTCAAAGAGAGGGAGCATTCATTATGACATGTACTAGAAGAGAGGGGTCATTCATCGCGACATACGCTCAAAGAGAGGGGTCGTCCATCACGGTATACGCTCTAAGAAAGGGACCGCTCACCATGACATGCACTCGAAGAGAGGGGTCATTCATTGCAACGTACGCTCAAAGATAGGGGTCATCGATCACGGTATACGCTTAAAGAGAGGGACCGTTTATTATGACTTGCCCTGAAAGAGAGGGGTCATTCATCGCGACATACGCTTAAAGAGAGGGGTCATCCATCACGGTATACACTCAAAGTGAGGGACCGTTCACAATGACATGCACTCGAATAGAGGGGTAAATCATCGCGACATACGCTCAAGGAGAGGGGTCGTCCATCACGGCAAACGCTCAAAGAGAGGGACCATTAACTATGATATACGCTCGAAGAGAGGGGTCAGCAATCACGGTATATGCTATAAGAAAGGGATCATTCAGTAAGACAAGCACTCGAAGAGAGGGGCTATTTATCGAGACATACGCTCAAAGAGAGGGGTCGTCCATCACGGTATACGCTCAAAGAGATGGGTTGTCCATCACGGTATATGGTCTAAGAAAGGGACTGTTAATTATGTCATGCACTCGAAGAGAGAGGTCATTCTTTGTGTCATACGCTCAAAGAGAGGGGTCATCTATCACGGTATACACTCAAAGAGAGGGACCGTTTTCCAAGACATGCAGTCAAAGAGTGGGATCATTTATCGCGACATACGCTCAAAGAGAGGGGTCAGCCATCACGGTATACGCTCAAAGAGAGGGACCGTTCATTATGACATACGCTCAAAGGGAGGGGTCAGCCATCACGGTATACGCTCTAAGAAAGGGACCGTTCATTATGACATACACTCAAAGAGAGGGGTGGTCCATCACGATATACGCTTTTAGAAAGGGACCGTTCATTATGACATGTACTCGAAGAGAGGGTCTTTCATCTCGACATATGCTCAAAGAGAGGGGTCGTTCATCACGGTATACGCTCTAAGAAAGGGACCATTAATTATGAGATGCACTCGAAGAGAGGGGTCATTCATTGCAGCATACGCTCAAAGAGAGGTGATGCGTGTAATAAAAGCGCAATCTGTGTAGTGTACACGTCGCAAGTAATAAAGTGATAAGTATATCGTGTATCGTCTCCACAGGGATTGGTGTACTTAATATGTCTTCCTTTGGTCTTCTTGCTCTTTAAAATAGAGAACTCAGGTGAATTGGGTTTGGATTAAACTAATAACTAAAATAAAGAAAACTAAAATAAAGGATATCAAATTGAGAAAGAGGGAAGGATCCAGTTGTGTCGTATAGTGGAATTGATTGATCTGCTTCTGTCCAATACAATTGCACAACACTGTCTCGGCAGCACTGCAGATTACTGCCTCGGCAGCGATAGTGTTTGTCTGCCGCAACAATCTCTTGCTCTTGGGCAGATTTTTCCAAAGTTCGGCAAAGTGTCCTTGAATGCCTCCGCTTATCTCTAAGTCGAAGTACTGTTAATGACCAGTCCTTGATGATACCTCTTGGCGTGAATCAATTATAATCATCAACCAATCCCACACTTCTCTTAGCCGCTGAAACTCTTAACCTATCTCTATGCCGAGTTAGTGATTGAACACCGTACTTATTCCTTTCGTGAATCTAACTCTCTCAATATTAGATAAATGGATTACTTACAAACTTCTCTCTCGAGCTGGGATGCAAGAACAAAGAATAACAAAGAATAAGCAAACTTTGATACTTTTATTGTATTGAACAAGAAACAAGATACAATACAATCTCCTCACACTAATATTCGACAACCTTCACCTAACCCTAAGAAAGCTTAGAACATGATGGAAGAAAGAAACACAATAGTTCTTAGGGTTTTGCTCTCTCAATTCGGCTCTTTCTATACAATGGCCGGCTATGCTATATATAGTCTAGACCTAGGGCAAACCTTTCCTAAGTAGGAATACTACTTGGAGTAGGATTACATTAATTCCATAAATAAAATATTTCCAAGTTTACTCCTAATAGGATGTTTTTCCTTTGTGGTCTTTGACTTGGGCTTTTTACGTGCTAACTACCTCCGATCCATGTGATGCATGTCCAGAAACGTTCCTTGTATTTTTATCTTTCAATCGCTCACAGCATTAGTACTGGAGCTTCTGCTGCCGCGGCCCTGGTTTTGCCTCGGCATCGCTGCTGCCTCGGCAGTGCTTTCCTACAATTACATAGAAGATGCCATAAAGTCTGCTTTTTCTACAGATATTATCTTTGTAAGCTATGTCAGCGAGATATCAATTATTGTGCATTAAACATATGCATCAGCTTGAATTGGTGTATATTGAGTGTATAATGTCCATGAAAAGAGTAGTAAATAATAGCCTTTTAGGCACTTATCAAATACCCCCAAACTCGAACTATTGCTTGTCCTCAAGCAATGCAAAATATCAAATTGTCGAACCTTATTCTCCTTTGGTCTTACTTTTCCATCTATTCTCCCCACCATAACTATGTTTATTCCTTAGTTTTAGCCTCTAGTTTACTCAAGGACTTTACTCGGAAACAAGCTATAAGATTATGTGAGTGTGTGGGTTTTTGTGGAAAATGTTGATTAAAGGCTTTCTTAGACAAACTCTAAGTTCAAGAAAAGTAGACTTGGATTTAGTGCTCTCTTCTTTAAACAACATTATCTTGAGCCAATTTCGGGCACCTCAAGGCATGTGTTTTCTATTTCCTTCCTTTTCTTTTAATGATCTATTTAGCATACTAGAGCTAATTTCGGGCACCTCTAGCATGAAGAAGAGTAATACTAGAGCCGGTGTTAGGCACCTCTAGTCACTTTTTCCAAAGGATCTGAGTCTTTATCACCTAAGTTCATTAAAAGAACTCCTAAATCAAACAAGTCCCAAAAGTGTTTTATTTGTCTTAACCTTAAGTATCCTAAGGTTATCCCTTCAAAACAGAACCTAGCCATGGTAAGGAGAAAAATTTCTATTGCCTTAAGAGAATAAACTAAGGCAAAGCTGATGTAGAGCAGTGCAAGAGTAAAGACAAAATTGCAAGTAAAAAGCAGGCTTATGAAAAAAAACTTTAATTTTAAGGAAAAATTTACTCCCTTTTTTTGTAAGGCCTCGGCAGTGCACTCATACCCCCAAACTCAAACTGAGCATTGTCCTCAATGCTCCAATCACACAGCAGGTAAACACAAAAAATAAGTAAAAGTGATATGCTCCAACTCTCCAATGGTTGTTGTAGAGAGAAGCTTTGATTGTCCCGACCGTGATTGCAAGCAAGCCTTGATCCTCGTACGCTTTCCTTGTTGTTTTATGAAGAAAAGATGGTGAAGTGGTGTAAAGAGGGCTGCGGAAGTTTTATGTGTAATTGAAAAGGGAAGGTATGTGATGTTTTGGTTAGGGAAATAAATGGAAAAAGATGATAGTGAAGGCTAGGGAAGTCGATTTCGGTGATGGAAGAAAGGGTTAGGATAGAATGTATGGAAGGTGGTAAAGAAATAGTATTCAAAGGTAACAAAAGTAGAACTTATGCTATGAAGCATAAACCCAACTTATAGTATGCTTTGAGGATGGTATAGGACTTAGACCCTTAGGAAATAAGTTCCTAGAATCTTAAGTATGGATGGAAAAGATTGGAGACGCCACAAACCTATATAATAGATTTGATAAGTCGATATAGTTCTAAAAAGAACAAGTTTGAGAGTAAACTCACAAAGTAATTTTGTATTGATCAAAGATGTGACTTACAAATGAATTTAAGTCCTATTTATAGTTTTCTAAGAGGTTTGGCCGAAATGGCCTTTAACTATTCGGATAACCATTCATTTGAATGGTGTCTCCCTCCAAAACTATTCGAAAAGATGTAACTTCTCGGTCCAGCCTGCATTATCTTCAGTAATTTGGCCATATCTTGAGATCCCGATATAGGATTGATGCGATTCAACATGCGCTGGAAAGATAAGAAATAGGGGAACAACTTTCATGAAGATACCGAAACCCAGTTCCGCTTGTATCCTGCTCGAAAATGGCAAACAAGTGGACCATTATGAATTTGTCCAATGAAAAGTGCTATCTCTTTGTTTTGGCTCCCACTTCCTTTCCCTCCATGATCTTGGCGCCCAATGTGGATAATAGACAGACATGATGCTTGGTGAAGGGTAGGTGACCTTCGGGTGTTGAGCTAGGAGTGATAGCCAGAGTTGAGGTGAGCTAATCGAGCTGGGAGTGAGCTGGATTGAACTGAGCTATCTAGCTGAAAGACTTAGCTAAAGTTTGAAGCTGAAATAAGCTAATCCGAGCTGCCTCTAGCAAAGTGAGCTGGTCCATTAGCTTCCTTATACTCTCTTCTAGTGTGAGGAGTGTTTTGGAGCTAATCCGAATCTTCTAAGGCCTCATTTTGAATTATGCTTCATTTGAGCTCGTATGGGACTTGTGAGCTGACATGGAGCTATCCTTTAGTCCTTTAAGTACTGTAGGAGTGTTCCATGCATTTCCAAGCTATTCTGAAGTTGGCTCCTTGTGTTTCTAGCATTGTCTTCCGTTTAGCTTCTTCTGAGCTGACTGAGCTGACACCGAGCTACTATTTACTCCTTGAGTTGTAGGTAAGTCCTATGAAGAAAACATAATAATGGAAATAATTAGAATACTTAAAATACTTAACATGAGTTTAGAACTAAGCTAAAACTTTAATCAATGTGGTTATATAACTATTCATTTTTATGGCTTAAGTAATATAACTCTTAAGTAGCTTAATATAAAGTATATAAAAGTAATAAATACTAAGATCAATAAGATAACTCCCCTTTGATCCCATGCGTGAAATAAACCATGAAAGCATGAGATAAATGAGCAGATACGTGCACGCATCATTCCCCCCTTCTTTTAGGCGATTTGTCCTCAAATCGAAAGGATTTTCCAATGAATAATTTCTTGATGCAAGGGCGGTTAATTGCCTCAATGATGGAACATGTTGATGAAACTTTTGCTTGAATTATAGGCCTCCAAAAGGGTCATTTTCAAAGAGATCTTCCAGATATCCTTTTATGAGATAGTCATTCACAGCACGTTCTCTTTGGATCCTTCTCTCGTACCTCTTGGAATCTTCATACCCCTTGGTGTAGAGACTTGTCTTTTGGATGTGTCGTTCTGAAGCATCACAACTGTTGGTGTATAGATATTTCCTTTGACTCGAAACCATCACATCTCTTGGAATAGGTATTTGCAAAGTGTCTTTTGGTGAAGAATTGAACCACACTTTGACATGAATCATCATTCCCTTTTTTGGATGTACATATCTTTTCAACACTTTTAAGCTTTGTACCTTTCCAAATGATGTCCCTTGAGTAGGTGGATATTGCACGCTTAATTCCCTTAAAAAGGTTGATTCTGTTGCACAAAATTATCTTAAAATGACAAAGGAAGTTGTTATCATAGGTTGTTATGATAACGCCTTTGCTGCAAAATACACCATAGTCAGAAAATAAGAAGTTATTAAAAAATATATGGAAATAACAAACCATGGTGGGTATTTTAAGGGCGTTGGTTGCTGAATTCTCTTCAAGATTGACAATTCACTTGGAATGTCAATGGTTGCAACTTTTAGAACTTCTACTGGCACAACTCGTGAAAATCAAAAGACTTGTCTGATGAGTCTCCAAAAGTCATGGCTATTGGTTCTTTAAAGGACACGTCCTTTAGTTCTCCAAAAGGCTTGATTCTTGAATCATTTGTTTGAAGAGTTGTGTCCCATGGATTGTCCTGCAAAACAAAAGAAGTAATGGGAGAAAATGTAGGGTTAGATAAATTACATGTTTCTTCCTTCTCTTCTTTTTCATCCATATTCTTTTCAATAATCTCATTTTCAACTCCATCATTTTTATCAACCATTCTTTTATTTTCAACTCCAACCATTCTAACTTCCACTTCTTTTTCTTCAATTTTCTCAATTCCTTTCATGGCTTCAATGTTCTTTTTCAATTGCATTTGATCTTCCTTCACTTGGTGTGAAGATAAAGGCGCTAAGGTGAGATTTCTGCCTTCAAAGGAAAATGAAAAACGATTGGTGAATCCATCATGGATGGCTCGCTTGTCGAATTGCCATGGTCGTCCGAGAAGGAGATGACTTGTATTCATAGGCATTATGTCACACAGAATTTCATCTTTGTACCTTCCAATTGAGAATGACACAAATACTTGTTCTTTGACCAAGAATGATTCATCATCGTTTAACCATTGCAAATAATAAGGGCTTGAATGATTGATCGTCTTGAGTCCTAACTTCTCCACCAAATAAGTGCTTGCAATGTTTGTACAACTTCCACTGTCTATGATAACAGAGCACACTTTACCATTTACATGGCATCGTGTTTGAAAGATGTTTGATCGTTGTTGATCATCTAGCACGTCTTGGAACCTATTTTCTCTTTTTCCCAAGGATGATGGATTGTTGAAAGAATTCTGGGACATGGTTAATGAAAATAAAAGAAAATATATATATATATATATATAAAAACCTCACAATACACTCAAAAAATATCCTCACGGTCACTCCAAGGAAAAGAAGTTGTTACTCAAATCACTCGTGTTTGCACTCTAGGACTTAATGGCTTTTACTGTCCTCTTCTGATCTCACAAGTCTCTTGCCTTTTACCACTCGAACTCTCGTCACAAATTCTTAATAGAACTAACTCAAAACCTGTCAAAACTATTAGTATAGATGTTGTTGGCGTTTTGGCTACAAGATAAGGGTTAGGTTAAAGAAAAGAAAGAAAAAAAAGGAAAATAGAAAAGTGCAGGGATTAATATGAAAATGTTATAAGAATAGAACGAAATGATAAAAGAAATACAATACGTTACCACAAAACTTACTTACAAACCAATCGTGAATAATCAAACTTGAGGAACTTCACCGAGTTGGTCATTTGCTTGTTTTGTGCTTCTTGCCTTCACTTCAAATGTGAATCTGATTTTTTTTGAACTTCTTTTTTTTTTTTACTAATTAAGACTCTTTTAGAGAAATCTGAATTTGCAACTTCTCTTTTTTTTTTTTTGCAAATTTCGAAAATTCTTTTTTTTATCAGAACTGAAATTCATAAGAAGGAGGTTTACTTGAATCTTCCTTTACTCTGATTACCATATGATATGCTCCAACTCTCCAATGGCTGTTGTAGAGAGAAGCTTTGATTGTCCTGACCGTGATTGCAAGCAAGCCTTGATCCTCGTATGCTTTCCTTGTTGTTTTATGAAGAAAAGATGGTGAAGTGGTGTAAAGAGGGCTGCGGAAGTTTTATGTGTAATTGGTAAGGGAAGGTATGTGATGTTTTGGTTAGAGAAATAAATGGAAAAAGATGATAGTGAAGGCTAGGGAAGTCGATTTCGGTGATGGAAGAAAGGGTTAGGATAGAATGTATGGAAGGTGGTAAAGAAATAGTATTCAAAGGTAACAAAAGTAGAACTTATGCTATGAAGCATAAACCCAACTTATAGTATGCTTTGAGGGTGGTATAGGACTTAGACCCTTAGGAAATAAGTTCCTAGAATCTTAAGTATGGATGGAAAAGATTGGAGACGCCACAAACCTATATAATAGATTTGATAAGTCGATATAGTTCTAAAAAGAACAAGTTTGAGAGTAAACTCATAAAGTAATTTTGTATTGATCAAAGATGTGACTTACAAATGAATTTAAGTCCTATTTATAGTTTTCTAAGAGGTTTGGCCGAAATGGCCTTTAACTATTCGGATAACCATTCATTTGAATGGTGTCTCCCTCCAAAACTATTCGAAAAGATGTAACTTCTCGGTCCAGCCTGCATTATCTTCAGTAATTTGGCCATATCTTGAGATCCCGATATAGGATTGATGCGATTCAACATGCGTTGGAAAGATAAGAAATACGGGAACAACTTTCATGAAGATACCGAAACCCAGTTCCGCTTGTATCCTGCTCGAAAATGGCAAACAAGTGGACCATTATGAATCTGTCCAATGAAAAGTGCTATCTCTTTGTTTTGGCGCCCACTTCCTTTCCCTCCATGATCTTGGCGCCCAATGTGGATAATGGACAAACATGATGCTTGGTGAAGGGTAGGTGACCTTCGGGTGTTGAGCTGGGAGTGATAGCTAGAGTTGAGGTGAGCTAATCGAGCTGGGAATGAGCTGGATTGAACTGAGCTATCTAGCTGAAAGACTTAGCTAAAGTTTGAAGCTGAAATAAGCTAATCCGAGCTGCCTCTAGCAAAGTGAGCTGGTCCATTAGCTTCCTTATACTCTCTTCTAGTGTGAGGAGTGTTTTGGAGCTAATCCGAATCTTCTAAGGCCTCGTTTTGAATTATGCTTCGTTTGAGCTCGTATGGGACTTGTGAGCTGACATGGAGCTATCCTTTAGTCCTTTAAGTACTGTAGGAGTGTTCCATGCATTTCCAAGCTATTCTGAAGTTGGCTCCTTGTGTTTCTAGCATTGTCTTTCGTTTAGCTTCTTCTGAGCTGACTGAGTTGACACCGAGCTACTATTTACTCCTTGAGCTGTAGGTAAGTCCTATGAAGAAAACATAATAATGGAAATAATTAGAATACTTAAAATACTTAACATGAGTTTAGAACTAAGCTAAAACTTTAATCAATATGGTTATATAACTATTCATTTTTATGGCTTAAGTAATATAACTCTTAAGTACCTTAATATAAAGTATATAAAAGTAATAAATACTAAGATCAATAAGATAACTCCCCTTTGATCCCATGCGTGAAATAAACCATGAAAGCATGAGATAAATGAGCAGAAACGTGCACGCATCAAAAAGGCAGTGAAAATTAATCAGATTCTAAAGAACTGCTTGTAGCAATTTTTCTTCTAGGTTTGCCTGTTGATTCCTTCATTCTGGATCCTTGTGCTGGTGATTGATGTTTGGCTTGTCTAGGTGGCTGCGCTCTTGTTGGTGTTGGTTTTCGCAAAGGGGCGTTCACTTCTTCGCCTTCTTCTTCTTCGGGAACTTCTTCCGTATGCATTATTTCTGTTCCTCCTCCTGCCTCGGCATCTAGTCCTTCTTCCTTGGATGAGCTTTGATGCATATACTCATCGATTTCTTTGTAGGGCACTGCAGTGACAAATATGTTGGCTGGGAAGTCTGGAAATTGTATCCCTTGGGTGGGGAAGTTCTGGATCATCATTTGGGCGAGAGTGTTGTTGAAGTCTCTCTGGTACTCTATGTATCTATGCTGTCGGAGGTCCATGTTAGTCATCCTCTGTAGAATCTCTTGGTAAGGATCTGCTGCGGCAGCGGCTTGGGCAGTGCCAGGCATGTCTGTCGTGTACTGTCCTCCGGCAGTAAAATCGACAGTGAACTACTGTGGAGTTGCTTGCACTGGGTCTGCCTAAGTGATCTGCATTATCTTGTGGTAGAATTCTCTAGTCCAGCCTTGCCTTGGGTGTGTATATTCGTCCGTATCTTCGATTGGTACACCTGCAGCAATACATAAAGCAGAAATTAAACAAGGAAAGTATAAATGACCTCTTTCTTTCTTACTGCATTCATAGATTTCTCGTAAAATAATTTCTCCAACATCAATGCTCCTCTTGTTCATGATTGATTGGATGAGCACCAATCGTCTACGGTCTATCGTGTTGTTGTGGGAGGTGGGGATGAGGAGTCTCTTGACAAAGGTACACCAAAGCTTAGCCTCGGGCTTGAGGCTTTGCCTTGCTACAGACCCTCTATGGGCACCGGTTTCCCAAGGAGTGTTGTTGTAGCAGAGGTCATCCTTGATTAACTCATAGTCTTCATTTGTGGCCTCTTCATAGAATTCGCCATGGACATCTCGTATGGGGATGAGGCCATAGTATTGATTGATCATCTCGGCATCAAGCTTGACAGGCCTGCCCTGGCAGTGGATGTACAAGGAGTCTTTGCTCGGCCAGTGCGCGTAAAACTCCCTCACTATGGTGGCATTTTCTTGGGGAGGTTGTAGGCAAAAGATCTCCCAATCTTGATATTTGATCTTGTCAAACAAGAATTGTTCGATGTCATAGTTGTCTTCATTAGCGTGCTGGAATCCTTGCTCCTCCCACAACTGCCGAGCAACAAATGACCTGTTGAATCGTTCTGCAACAGTGGCAGGGGCAAAACGAGTGTATGCTGCCATGGATATATGATTAGAATTTGGAGATTGTTGAGAGTGGCTGAAATTTTCAAGAATGCGTGTGAGTAGGCATAGAGTAGTGTGAGAGCAAGATTAACAAAGAATTTAAAGAAAACAAGAATGCAAGAATGCAAGAGTGAATAGTTCAAATGAGGGAGCTGTTTATATCGACTTCGGCCTTGTTGCCGTTTTAAACAACTAGCCGTTAGCTTTTACTGGCGTTTCAAATAGTTACTGTCGCGGCGGGAATCTCGGCAGATAGCCGTTACACTGTTTCTGCCCGTTGGGACTGCTGCGGCTCTGACACTGTTTACTGCCACGGCAGCAAACTTCCTGCTGTGACTATTTCTCTATTATTCTTGCTTTATTATCCTAAAAATAAACAAAAACAATATAATGATATTTATTAATGATAAACAAAAATAAAATAAAATATACGCTAAACTAAATTACTGTTAATATAATAAAAATAAGAAAAGGGAAGAGATTAAGTTACTGGGGGAGTGCATGCAAATGCATCTCCCAAGTTGTGCATCTCTTGTTGGCTAGAGTAATGTTTCTTCAAATGTTGGCCATCCCCTTTTGATTCAGGTTCTTCCTTATGTGATGCCTCCATTTTGGACTTAATCCTCTTGCCAAATATTCTGCCGAGCATGCTGCCAAGATAGGATATCTTGGTGTCTGGTGTGTTCTGTGTAGTGCTTATAATTGATGTATGTGAACACACATATATGTGCAAGTATACACAGTCATACAAGTAATAATAGGGTGAGTGAGTATCGTTCCCACGAGGATCTCAGTAAAGTATGCAGTCAAATTTGCCAAGAAAAAAAGGGTTATCACAAAAAATAAAGAGAAAACAAAGATAAAAATATAAACAAGGGAAAATGGTTATGTACGGTGCAGGTATAAAATGGAAATGCTATGGCAATTCTAGAATGCAAGCAACTAGAATATGCCAAGGCAAAATGGGATGAATGATGATGGCAAGGTGAATGTATGGAGGTGGTGTGAAGTGTAAAGCAAAGTGATCGCAAAATAACAAGTAAAATAAAGCAAGTAAATTGTAAATGCAGGAACACGTTAAACAATATATTGAACTTCTCCTCTATTGATGAACTCTCTCGGGAATGACTGATGGTGGCTTCTATGCTTTCCTACCCCTTACCCCTATCTAACATAAAGCTACTACGGTGTATACTTACTCGACAAAGGTTTCTAAAGTGTTCCCGCTCTCTCGAGTCATAGGAACCTGATATTCTAAAATGCCATGGTATTTTCGTCTATCACACGAAATGACACCTTAGTCTATCGGTAAAGCACACTCCTTTTAGTCGTTGAAGCCTTCACCTACGCCTCTCTCGAGTGCTATAGGATCCGACTAGGCCCTATTTGCAGTCTAGAACCCATTGCTCACGTAGATCCTCCCTTAGCTACACTCGGATGATCTAAGGATCTATAGTCACGCCTCTCTCGAGTGCTCTAACATGTACTTAAGCACAGGACACTCTCATACCTCTTACAATGCTTAAATAATTACCAACAATGAGCAAAGCAAATATACAAACACTTAGTAGGCAATATATTAAATAAAAATAAAAGTTAATCATCCATAAAAGCTACCACCGAAACAAAACATCCATGGTGGAGCTAAATGTTAAGAGTAATCATCCACATTAAACTTAAACATCTAACAATCATCCTCATGAAAAGATAAACAAAATAAGCAAAGAAGAAGGACTAGAAGACACCCTCGGTGTGCACCACCGCCGGCTCTTCAACCACCATGGGACGCCTTGGTGTGCTAGCCCCTCTCGGGTGCCTAGCACACCACTCCCTTCGAGCTCTATCAATGGAGGTCCCCTTGGCCGGAGTTTGGAGGAGAAAGGTGGAAGCTTTCCGCCGCCGCAAAGGTCTCTCTTTTCTGGTTATCTTCCTCTAAAAAGGCCTCTCCGAATTATATATTTTGTGTAGGTCACCATGTCTTTTAAAGAGGGTGAAAAACCCTAAAAATGTGTAAAAGTCCATTTTTGCCCTCATTTTGTCCTGTCATTTCTGCAGGACTAGCAAAGGTGACAGTGGTCCCCTACCCAGGTGGCTCGCATATGGGCAATTCTCTTTGTGGTCCCCTACTGAGGTGGCTCGCATATAGGGAATATTCACTGAGATCCCCCACCGAGGTGGCTGTAGCCAGCTATAGTGGTCCCGAACGGCTGTGGTAGCACTAGCTGACACTCTTATCAAGAAAATATCTCTTTGTCGTTTAGTACAGCCTAGGAGTTCTCTAGCTTTGCCATGGCTTTTTCATTTGCTATCCTTTTGCAAATGCCATGACAAATTGCCTCAACTTCCGTTTCTGCTTCACCTGCACAACATCACTAAAAAGAACTACCTTTCCCATTAAATAGCACCTATTACCATATGAAAATGCCAAGACATAACTAAAAGACTATATGCAATGTTATGAACCTAATATGCAACTAAATGATCCTATATGAGCCTAAGGACACTCAATAACTTAAGTAAAAAGGCCTAAAATATAGCCTTTTTGCGGAGTTATCACACCCCCAAACTTAAGCTATTGCTTGTCCTCAAGCAATGGATAGCAGCTAGCAGAGAAAGAATGTCATGACAATGTCAAAATCTAGGCAAGCAGTAGGTCAGAGTTTCAACCCTCAGAAAATGTCATGGCATAAACATATAAGACTCGAGGAATTTTGAAGAACACTGCCCTAGGACCAGGTCGAATGTGAGTGTGTGTGTGCATTAGTGAGTGTATCTAACCTATGCTTAATTAACTTAGAAAAATTCTAAGGAATGTTCACTATTCTAGCAAGGCATGTTTGATTATTAAAGCACATTTTTAATACTCCCCATGTATATATATATATATATATATATATTTTTCTCTTTTTTTTTATATACAATGCTAACATACTGCTACGAGAGGAGTCAGCCTGTCACACTACCTTCTACTCATGCCATAGCTTCCATTTATTTAAACGCGGTATCCAGGCAATGCCATGGCAAGTTAAAAGTGTAGCGTCACCCTGTGCCTCTTTTAGTAACTCATATGCACATGGAAATGCCATGGCATAGCGGAGTATCCCTCTACAGATATGTCCAGACATTTATTCTCAAATTCTAATATTTAACTACTGGGGTTTTTCTATTAACATCAAAATTCATTAAAGCATGCTGAGCTATTCAAGTTTCCATTCTATAAAAAATTTCTAACTTCCCTAAGCATGGAGAACATACACTCGTGTAACAATAAAATAAACACAAGCAACCAAATTCTAAGATAGGTTCCATTCAAATCCCAAGTCATGCATATTCAATTCAATTTCTGGCCATATAAAGAATATCATCATCGGGCATCACAAACTTTAACACTAGAAACTTAACCTAAATTTTCACAAATGTCATGGCATTTTTCTACAACTGCAGCTATCATGCACATGAAAAAGAGTTGAGAACGATACCTCCCCTAAACTTGAGGCAAGCATTGTCCTCAATGCATCTAAAAATTTAAACTATATGCTATGCAATGCAAGTAAATGAAATGCAATGAGATGTACCTTGGTTACTTGGGTGGTGGTGTAGTGGCAATTCGGCGCGATGTTCGGCGCTTCAGCGGGGGTGGGCTGACTTCAGGGTCAGTCTCGTCATCTGCTCCCCGTGATTTTGACTTGCTAGCAGCTGAAAGTGGGGTAGATTGCTTCCCAGCCGATATTTTAAGTTTGTGCTTCGATTTCTTCCTCTGAGGAGAGGGCATTTGTGATTCAACTGTCGGAGCTGCTGGTCAGTGTTCTTGTTGTTGTGGTGATTGTGCGGGCGGGTCTTCGAAAAGTGAAGAAATAAACTCGGCTTCCTTTTCTTTTTCAGCGGTAGGGTCCGGGTTATCTTGAGTTTGGGCTTGCTCCTCTCAAAATGCCGTGACATTTTCAAGAGTTTGTTCTTGTGCTGGTGACTGCGCTTCTGGGGCTTTTTCCTCGGTTTCTGGCTCTGTTGGTCGTGCCTTCTCTGACGGCTCAGCTGGGGATGGTACCTGATTTAGATCAGGTGCAGCTCCCCTGGTCAGAGTTGAAGCAGCTGTAAATGTTGTGGCATTTTCTTTTGCAGTAGGCAATATTGAGTCCGGGAAAACGGGAAATTCTTGATCGAGCAGAGGAAGTAGCTCTGCCAGGTAAGCTTTGATGACTTCGTCTCTTTGCTTCGTGTAGAGGAAAAATTCTTTGAGATCTTTGGACAAGTCATCCACTTTTGCCAGGGCATTCTTGGACAGCTCCAGTGCCTCATCCTTGTAGAATGGAGCTCTTCCTCTAGCAGCAGCAGCATGAGAAGATTCTGGCTGCTCATCTACGTTTCCCATCAAGGCGGTCACCTTCTCGGGGGTTAGCCCTTTCATGCCTTCTAAAATTTCATCATATTGATCTTCCGGGACATCCTTCTTTCGGCACAAAGCCGTGATCAGATTTGGGAACACAAGGGTGCTCTTGGGTCTCTTCCAACATGCGTGCATCTCTTGCACAATGATTCGGCCTACATCCATGGGGCAGCCAAATAAAATAGAATGTAACAGCATAAGGCGGGGCAAACTTACAGTGGTGTGATGCGAGGTAGGCATCAACTTGTATCGAACAAAGTGGCTCCACAACCGAGCGTTGGGAAGTAGAGACTCTTGGTCCACCGTGCGCCGAGCTGCTTGCTGACCATTCCATTCTGTCCCAGGCAAACACAAATCTTCCTTCACTCCTTGATAGGTTTCATAATCAGCCTCCTCTTCTTTCTTAGCATGTTGGTCCACTCCTTGAGGGATCTTGAAGAATCGGTTGATAGCGGTGTTGGTGAAGTGAATATTTTTGCCCCGGACATAAACAGATTTCTGGTCCGGGCTATGGATGTTGGCGTAAAATTCACGCACTAGTGTGGCATTGACGGAGCTTGGATGGGCGGCGAACTTCTCCCAGTGGTGTTGCGCCACCACATCTTTTACCTCTGGTCCCATCTCATCAGAGAGATTGAAGCCTAGTTCGAAGAAAAGTCTTCGATTCTTGAAGCTTTTAAATCTTTCTTCCGCCGCTTGGTTCCTAAAAACGGACGGAGGGGGTGGTGCAGATCCTGCTGGTCGCGTGCGTACCATCTTCGAGTGAAAAGAAAAGAGAAAAAGTAAGAAAGCTTGGAACTTTTCTTTAATGGAGGAGGAGGGTTTTTCGGCTATGGAGGTTTTTTGGGGAAGAAGAAGATGAAGGGAAATAAAATAAAGGTGAAACCTTTATTTGTTTCCTAGTGGGGGTTGTGGGCTAGGACGTGTGGAGGGGGTTGATTGGGTGTGTGTAGTGTCAGTTTTTAAAGAAGAGAGAGAGGGTTGAATTTGAAATTCAAAATAAAATAAAGAAAAAGGCTCTTCCTTTTGTCTTTTGCCTCCCAAGGTTTCTAAGTAGGGTTTCCTACTTTTCTCCTTCTTTTTCCTTCAGTCGTCCGCCTCCAAGGGTGTATATTAGCCTAATAAAATTAAAAACAAGGATTAAAAAGGATTAAGCAAATAAAAACAAACTTAAAGATTATTTATTTATGAACAGGAGTAAACTGAAAATGCCATGACATTTCAGTATGTCAGGCATCTATAAGGTGTGCTGTCGGTTTATCTCGCATCACATGGGCTTCAGTGTAGATCTTCAGACGCTGGCCATTAACTTTGAAAATTGTCCCATCGTTCGGAGTTTTGATGTCTACAGCTCCATGGGAGTACACATGGTGTATTACAAATGGCCCGGACCACCTCGATTTCAGCTTCCCAGGGAAGAGCTTCAGCCTTGAGTTGAATAGGAGCACCTGTTGTCCCGCATGAAAATGCCGTGGCAAAATCGCTTGATCATGCCATCGCTTGGTTCGCTCCTTGTAGAGTTTAGCATTTTCATAAGCTTGGGTCCTGAATTCCTACATCTCATTCAACTCTAGAAGTCTTCTCTCACAAGCTAAATCGGCGTCCAAATTGAGTTTCTTGATTACCCAATAAGCCCTATGCTCTAGTTCGACCGGGAGGTGACATGCTTTGCCATAGACTAGCTTAAATGGAGACATCCCTAGTGGGGTTTTGAAAGCTGTTCGGTACGCCCACAACGCCTCATCAAGCTTTGGTGACCAATCCTTCCTTCTCAGATTCACCACTTTTTCCATAATTTGCTTGATTTCACGGTTGGAAACCTCGGCTTGCCCATTGGTTTGGGGATGATATGCCGTGGCAATTTTGTGTCGCACCCCATATCTTTGTAATGCCTTGGCAATTAACTTGTTGTCAAAGTGGGTAACTTCATCACTGATGATAGCCCTTGGCACACCAAATCTTGTGAAAATATGCTTATGCAGAAATTTAAGCACTGTCCTTGCATCGTTCCTTGGTGTTGCAATGGCTTCAACCCATTTAGACACATAGTCTACTGCCAAAAGGATGTACAGATCTCCAAATGAGGATAGGAATGGTCCCATAAAGTCTATGCCCCATACGTCAAATAACTCGACCTCCAATATGTTTTGTCGTGGCATTTCATGCCGTCTGGAAATGTTCCCAATTCTCTGACATCAGTCGCAGGCTTGGTAAAATGCCTGGGCATCTTTGAATAACGTAGGCCAATAGAAACCTGATTGGAGGACTTTTGCAGCAGTCCTCATCCCTCCGAAGTGACCTCCACATGGGCCTGTGTGACAGTGATGCAGAATATCACGTTGCTCTTCTTCCGGCAGACATCTTCGGATGATTTGATCGGCACAACGCTTGAACATGTACGGTTCATCCCAAAAGTATGACCGCACGTCGTGTCTGAATTTCTTTCTTCCCTGGCCAGTCATGTCAAAAGGCAAAACACCACTAACGAGAAAATTAACAAGGTCAGCGTACCACGGAATTGCCGTGACATAAAGGATTTTCTCATCAGGAAATTCATCATGTATATCAATTTTGTCATGACATTCCAGGTTAACTTCTAGCCTAGAAAGATGATCAACAACTTGGTTTTCGGTTCCCTTCCTATCTACCACTTCTAAATCAAATTCTTGCAACAGCAGTATCCATCTAATGAGCCTAGGTTTGGCATCCTTTTTAGTCACTAAGTATTTAATAGCTGAGTGATCGGTGTGAACAATGACCTTAGTGCCTATCAAGTATGACCTAAACTTGTCAAATGCAAATACCACGGCAAGTAGCTCTTTCTCGGTGGTAGTATAGTTAAGTTGTGCATAATTTAAAGTATGGCTAGCATAATAAACAACATGAAAAATTTTACCTCGACGCTGCCCCAAGACTGCTCCCACGGCGTAGTCGCTCGCGTCGCACATCAGCTCGAACGGTAGTGTCCAATCTGGGGGAACAACAATTGGTGCAGTGATCAGGCTTTGCTTCAGCTCTGTGAAAGCGCCATGACATTTTTGATCGAACACAAAAGGCTGGTTCTGCTGCAACAAATGCACAAGGGCTTGGAGATCATGGAGAAATCCTTGATGAATCTCCGTTAGAATCCTGCGTGTCCAAGAAAACTTCTTATGCCCTTGACATTTGTAGGTGGTGATAGCTTCTCGATCACCTCGATCTTAGCTCTGTCTATCTCAATGCCTTTGTGTGAGATCTTATGGCCTAACACAATACCTTCCGTCACCATAAAGTGACATTTCTCCCAATTCAGCACAAGGTCAGCCTCTTCACATCGCTTTAGGACCTTTGCTAAATTGCCAAGACATTTCTAGAAACTGTCTCCAGAAACGAAAAAGTCATCCATGAAAATTTCAAGAGAGTCTTCAACCATGTCGGAGAAGATAGCTTGCATGCAGCGCTGGAAAGTTGCCGGGCATTATACAATCCAAAGGGCATCCTTCGAAAAGCGTAAGTGCCATAAGGACAAGTGAAAGTGGTCTTCTCTTGGTCCTCCGGTGCGATAGATATTTGATTATACCCCGAATATCCATCCAAGAAACAATAGTATGCCTTGCCCGCCAAGCGATCTAACATTTGGTCGATGAAGGGTAGAGGAAAGTGGTCCTTCTTCGTAGCCTTGTTGAGCTTGCGATAGTCTATGCAAATCCTCCATCCGGTCATTACTCGTGTCGACAAAAACTTATTGTCCTCATTGCTCACCACGGTCGTGCCTCCTTTCTTTGGCACACACTGAACCGGGCTTACCCATGAACTGTCCGATATTGGGTAAATAACTCCAGCATCAAGCCATTTAAGAATCCCCTTCATAACAACTTGCTTCATAATGGGGTTGAGTCTACGCTGTGGCTCAACGGATTTGCCATGACATTCTTGCAGAAGTATCTTATGCATACAGATAGTAGGGTTGATCCCCTTTAAATCCGCCATGGTCCATCCTATCGCTCGTTTATGCTGTGACAAAACAGCAAGTAGACTTCTCTATTGATCAGAATTTAAGTTCGCAGAAATAATAACTGGCAGGGTCTCATTTTCACCTAAATAAGCATATTCCAAATAATAACCTCGAAATCAAGAGGTTCGAAGCTTGAATTGTTTCTAGCTATCAGTAAACTAGATTGATGCTCCTCCACTGAAGGTTCACTAGCTTCTTCCTCTTCTTCATTCGTGAGCTCTTCATACTCATCCAGTTGTACGAAATTGCTGTGGCAAAATTGATCAGCTTCAGTAGATTGCTCATAATCCGCTTCCAAAATGCTCCGGCATTCTTCAGAGTCATCCATGTACTTGAGAGAATTGTTGATATTCACGGTCAATCTTTGATTTGCTACTCGCATTGTGAGCTCACCCTTCTCACAATCAATGAGAATGCGACCGGTTGCTAGGAAAGGCCTCCCTAAGATGATGGGTGTATTAGCATCAGCCTCGCAATCAAGTATGAGGAAGTCGGCTGGAAAAACGAACTTGTCCACCCTCACTATGACATCTTCGATCTTCCCCTCGGGTCTCACATGGGAACGATCGGCTAGCTACAATATGACGGATGGGGGTCTCGCATCTCCCATACCAAGCTTCACGAAAATCGACTTAGGCATCAGATTTACACTCGATCCAAGATCACAGAGTGCTTTCCCAAAAAACTTTTCTCCAATGGCACAAGGAATAATGAAACTGCCCTGATCCTTCTTCTTTGATGGTAAGTTACTCAAAGCAGAGCAAAATTCTTTTGTCGTGGCAATTGTCTCCAACTTCTCCACCTTACGCTTCTTCGTGACTATCTCCTTCAGAAATTTAGCGTAGGTGGGCATCTGGTCAATTGCCTCCAATAGCGGGACATTTATATATAACTGATCCAACTTGTCCACAAACTTTTTAAATTGAATTTCATCGTTGTGCTTCTTCAGCCTCTGGGGAAAGGGTGGTGGGGGTCTAACTTCTTCCACTGATGGTGTAGAAACTGGTTTTGCCGTGGCATTTTTGCTTGCTCCACCAGCAGGTTCCTTTGTCAAACCTTCCTCCTGGTCCTTTTCCTTTTGAATTTGCTCAGGCATTTCCTCTTGCACAGGTTTTGGTAGGGAATCATCAGACTTCTTCCCCCCAAACTTATCTTGCTGATTAAGTTGAGTATCACTTCTGAGTGTGATCGCGCTACAATGCTCTTTACCATGCGGCTTAGTGACTTCAGTATCACTCGGCAGACGTCCAGGCTGACGCTCCTGTAATACCGTGGCAATTTGGCCAACCTGACTCTCCAGATTTCGCAACGAAGCACTGTGGCTTTGCAGTAGAGTTCCTTGGTTCTTGATGGCAGTTGTATGCTCTTGAAGCATCGTCTTGGTACTTAGAATAAAATCTTGCATAGTTGCCTCAAAAGAACTGGTATTAGATGATGATGCAGCAACCCCCTTGCTCTGATTATGCCAGGGCATATTCGGTTTAAAATTCTGGGGCTCATGCTGATTTTGGTTCCGCGCTGGGGGATTAGGATTGTTGGGTCCTTGGTTTCCCCATGAAAAATTCGGATGCTGTCTCCATCCTGGATTGTAGGTATTCGAATAGGGATTGTTGTTGCTTCGGTTGAAATTGCTCACATAATTGGCTGTCTCATGGCTTCCTGTGCACTCACTCTCGTGATGATTGCCATGACATAATAGACATGCTGAACTGGCCATCTTCACTTCCTTCACCTCATTGGAACGTTGAATGCTCTTCAACATGTTGGTGATAGCTGAGAGTTGGGCGGATAGTGAGTCTTTCACATCAAGATCAAATGTCCCTTGTGCCTTCCTCCCGGTTCCAAGTCTCGAAGAAGGAAATTGATAATCATTGTTGGCAATTCTATCAAGAATGTCAAAGGCTTCCTCGGGTGATTTGTCTAGCAAAGTTCCATTTGCCGAGGCATCTAGCATCATCCTCGTTGGTGCATTGACTCCGTTGTAGAACATTACAACTTGAGTCCAATCTTGAAATCCATGATTTGTACACTTGCGAAGCAGTCCCTTGTATCGATCCCAACATTCACACATCGACTCGTCGTCACCTTGTCGAAAAGAAGCAATGTCATTTCTAAGTTGAGTATTGAGATTCGGAGGATTATACCGTAGCAAAAAGCTCTTGCATAGATCAGCCCATGACTCCATCGATCCGGATGGTAATCCACTCAACCATCCCCTTGCTCGACCACATAGAGAATAAGGAAATAACTTGAGTTTCAACACATCCTCATGAACTCCTTGTTGACGGAATGAGTCACAAACTTCTAAAAATGCCCTGATATGTTGCCTTGCATCTTCATGCGCCATTCCTCCAAATTGCCCAATCGAGTTAAGCATATTGAACATAACTGGCTTAAGTTCGAAATGTGTAACTGTGATTTCTGGTGCCACGATGGCAGGATTAAGATCATCCAAGATAGGATTTAAATGATCCCTAATAGTTCTCGGTCGAGGTGCAGTAGCATGCTGATTTGCCCCGGCATTTTGAACTACTGAGTCTTGAACTGGTGGTGGGTCCATGTGTCTACGCTGAGTACGCCTTCTTTGACGAAACAAACGCTCAATTTCAGGCACTATAGGATAGAGAGGTTCGTCAGTAGACCGTCTGGACATGCACTGAAAAGAAAAACAAATAAAACAAGTAAAACTGTACTAATAAAAATAAACTAATCAAAACAAAAATGTCAAGACAAAAATGACAAACTTTAAATAGATAGATCCCCGGCAGCGGCGCCCAAAACTTGGTGTGTTCTGTGTAGTGCTTAATATTGATGTATGTGAACACACATATATGTGCAAGTATACACAGTCATACAAGTATTAATAGGGTGAGTGAGTATCGTTCCCACGAGAATCTCAGTAAAGTATGCAGTCAAATTTGCCAAGACAAAAAGGGTTGTCACAAAAAAGAAAGAGAAAACAAAGATAAAAATATAAACAAGGGAAAATGGTTATGTACGGTGCAGGTGTAAAATGGAAATGCTATGGCAATTCTAGAATGCAAGCAACTAGAATATGCCAAGGCAAAATGGGATGAATGATGATGACAAGGTGAATGTATGGAGGTGGTGTGAAGTGTAAAGCAGAGTGATCGCAAAATAACAAGTAAAATAAAGCAAGTAAATTGTAAATGCAGGAACACGTTAAACAATATATTGAACTTCTCCTCTATTGATGAACTCTCTCGGGAATGACTGATGGTGGCTTCTATGCTTTCCTACCCCTTACCCCTACCTAACATAAAGCTACTACAGTGTATACTTACTCGACAGAGGTTTCTAAAGTGTTCCCGCTCTGTCGAGTCATAGGAACCTAATATTCTAAAATGCCATGGTATTTTCGTCTGTCACACGAAATGACACCTTAGTCTATCAGTAAAGCACACTCCTTTTAGTCGTTGAAGCCTTCACCTACGCCTCTCTCGAGTTCTCTAGGATCCGACTAGGCCCTATTTGTAGTCTAGAACCCATTGCTCACGTAGATCCTCCCTTAGCTACTCTCGGATGATCTAAGGATCTATAGTCACGCCTTTCTCGAGTGCTCTAACATGTACTTAAGCACGGGACACTCTCATGCCTCTTACAATGCTTAAATAATTACCAACAATGAGCAAAGCAAATATACAAACACTTAGTAGGCAATATATTAAATAAAAATAAAAGTTAATCATCCATAAAAGCTACCACCGAAACAAAACATCCATGGTGGAGCTAAATGTTAAGAGTAATCATCCACATTAAACTTAAACATCTAACAATCATCCTCATGAAAAGATAAACAAAATAAGCAAAGAAGGAGGACTAGAAGACACCCTCGGTGTGCACCGCCGCCGGCTCTGTAACCCCCTTAGCCCGGCCTAGACGGAACCGGCACCAATGGGTCACACGGGGAATACAGAACCGAACCCGCAAGGGTTCGACTCGATAAACAACCCTAAAAGCCGACGTATGTATATTTTTTTTCCTTCTTCTAGATGCATAATTAAATTCCTATGTGAAACATGTTTATACAATTCGAATATAAACATTCGGGCCATAATCAGTCATTCAATTAAGTGTATACATAATTAGGGACCAAAATGTAAATAGTTAAATTTCAACCTTAAACTAAAAATTCAATCCACTAAAATACAATTAAGCATGCTTAACGTACCCACAACAAAATTCAGATCAATCGGTGCATCATATCATTATCAATTTCATTTTCTAACAATTAGAGACTTAACTGCAAGCAAGTAACACTTAGGCACTTCGTTCCACTTTATATTATTCGTTGTGTAATCAAGTTAAAAACATACATCATAGTGTCCCTACAACTCACGAGTCGTCCATATTCGATTACGGAGTTTAAACCCGCCTAACATGCGATTAAAGACCACTGTTTATCCTTTTTAGGCCAGTGGTATCGATACCATGGGTCCTGGTATCGAACCATGGCTTGTTTGATTTAATTAAATCCTTTCGAAGCAAGGTGGTTTCGAAACACCTTGGGTGGTATCGAAACACATGCAGACAGTGGCAAACGGTATCGGACCCTGGTTCGATGCCACCCTTCATTTTTGCCTTGGGGTATCGATACCACCACAGGGTGGTTCGATACCCCCTGTTTTCGAGACTAAAAATGAAGCTTTTAAGCTAGATTAATCCTACCCAAACACAAACATCAATCACCCAAGGCTATATGCAACATTCCTAGGTTTAATTAGCAACATATAACATACCATAAATCACCTCAAAAGCCACAAAAATTCTATAGGCATGCTTCCTAATGTTTAATTATCGATATGTGTGTTTATGCTTGTGAAAGTGTGCATGCTTTCCATGTTTAAGCCTAAGGCGAAGATTTATCATACGTAGACACTTTCTAAGCATGCCAAGAAAACCTCCTAGTTCACCATTCAAAACCAAACCTTATAATGTCGTGTTACAAAACATCAATTAAACCAAAAACACTCTCATGTGGGGTTCAAATTACACATTGCCTTGCCCTGTTTTATTTGCCAAAATCATACCAAAGTTTTCTTGCTCTTCTTCCTTGATTCCCTTGCTCCAAATGTAGCTCCAAGTGTCCTTAATTTTCTGCAAAGATGAGAAGAGAGCTTAAGCACAACATGCTTAGTGAGGTAGCTCTAAATAAATCATCAATGCATCAATTCCAAAACATTTAATAGCCATGTATGCATCCTTCAACCTTATTTAAAATAAGTGAAACCACACCATGTTTATTAAAACCCTTAAACCATCTCATGCATCACAAGTATGGGTTCCAAAACATTTCATGCATCATGTATAGGATTTCCAAATCATCTCATGTATCAAATGTAAATGGATTCCAAATATTACGTGCATACATATTGGCTTTCTAGTGAACACTTAGTGTGAACTTTTTAGTTCACCGAATACACGGATCCTTTCCATATTTGGAGACTCTCGGTCTCAACATGCATCGGTTGGACACAAAGTCACCCTTGTATACATGTTCCCCCACTACGCACGGTTGGACACAAAGTCACCCTTGTTTACGCATGGGTCAACTATATGCACGGTCGGACACAAAGTCACCCTTGTTTACATATAGGTAGCACTATACGCACGGTCGGACACAAAGTCACCCTTCTTTACGTATAGGCAAGCACTACAACGCACGGTTGGACACAAAGTCACCCTTGTTTACGTGTAGGCATCGTCATTATTCTCATTATTTTTATAGTGCACTCAATCCTAATGACATGTCATTTGTATTCGAATCTAAAGTTAGTGTCACTAAGCCAATATCAATATCAATCATGCATGTTAACTTGCTGGTCATAATGCACTCATATAATGTTCATCATGTGAACCATAATTCATGCTCAACGGCTTTTATCAAATATAGGGCAATAACCACATATTATTCCAATGCATTTTCAGCTCATAATGCATCCATGATGCGTTCAACAAATGAACTAAAAGTCATGCCCAATGACACCATTAATTGTAGGGCAAATAACCACATCATATTCCAATTCTTTTTCATGCTTACATAAGCCATGGACGCTTTTATAAACCATGCATTTCCAGCAAATTAACTCATGCATGCATCATTTCCAAAATCATACTTATGCATTTTCAAGAATACTTTTGAATTATCAACATAAATGCCATTACCGAAAATAACCGAATCTCATAAAGATGCATCAAAACATTTAATTCACTTACTCTTGAACTATGGAAAGTTTTCACACTATTCCATAGCCCCCAAAATAGAACCGTATCAAAACGATTCGCTTTAAACCCGAAAACCACTCACCGACAAGCGAAACGAGCTCTCACCGATGTTCCGATGATTGCGCCAATGCACCAGCCACCTAAGCACCGTCTTGCACAACCTCTACAACATTAAAAACAGAGCACACTCACATCACAACATGCTCAAACCAGCAGCCACATCCGATCACTCCAAAACTATCGAAAACTAAGCCGAAAAGACCGAAAACTAAGCCGAAACGCATCCGAACAACATCAGCCCAAAAACTAATGAATCCAACATCTAATCCACATCAATTATGAACCAAAAACACATCTAAACCATCCTTATACCTCCAGCAACATTAAAACACCTAAAACAGCCCCTAAAACAACCGAAAACTACCTTAAAACAACACCGATTGCATTATTCCGGGATTAAATTATTGTGCCATCAATTCAATGCTCATCTAATCATTTAATTGACAAAATAATATAATTAAATCAACCTAATTCCAGCATTGAATGAGATCTAAAAGAATTTCACAAAAATAAGCACAAAATCACTAGATCTAAAATTAAAAACATGAAATCAAGTTTCAATTGATAATTAACAAGCTAATACTTGGGAATTTCAATAAAGAACCTTAGAAAATAATGAAAATTCAGTAAATTACCTTTTGAGATCTATCCACCAAAAAGATGAAAATCTCTCTTCTTGATTCCTTGCAAATTGTTGTTGATTTAGTAAAATAGATGATTAGGCTTTGTAAAGAATGAAGAGATGATTAAAATGAAGTAATTTTTGTTGAAAAAGGTGGAAAAATCAGCAAGGAATTGAAGAATTTAGGTGAAGGAAAATGGAGAGAAAATGAGAGAAAAAGATAAGAGAAAAATAAGTAGTTATGGAAGAAAATAAAAGAAATGAATTATCATCTTTTAAAACTATTTATAAAAACAATTTTGGTGGATAAATCATTAATAAAAATTAAATTGGATTTATGGCCCTCTAAGGATTCTAAGTATAGCTTGTTTTCCAATTTAGTCACTAAAAATACTAATTTTCGAAAATCACACATTTAGTCCCCAAAATATTTCCAAAAATTGTAATTTGATCACTAGTGTGTAATTAGGCACAATTTAAAATCAATTTAAAGTTCAAATTACATTCTCTTAAATTTTGAAACATCTTTTTAATATTTCTAAACCATGTTCCAAAATTATTACTTTTCTAATTAAAATATTTTTATTTTATATTTTCCCGGAATAACGAACCGAAGAACCCGATTCGACCCGAATCGAATTCCCTTACTAACACCCTAAACTAATAACCTCAAAATTGGGATGTTACAGGCTCTTCAACCACCATGGGACGCCTTGGTGTGCTAGCCCCTCTCGGGTGCCTAGCACACCACTCCCTTCGAGCTCTATCAATGGAGGTCCCCTTGGCCGGAGTTTGGAGGAGAAAGGTGGAAGCTTTCCGCCGCCGCAAAGGTCTCTCTTTTCTGGTTATCTTCCTCTAAAAAGGCCTCTCCGAATTATATATTTTGTGTAGGTCACCATGTCTTTTAAAGAGGGTGAAAAACCCTAAAAATGTGTAAAAGTCCATTTCTGCCCTCATTTTGTCCTGGCATTTCTGCAGGACTGGCAAAGGTGACAGTGGTCCCCTACCCAGGTGGCTCGCATATGGGCAATTCTCTCTGTGGTCCCCTACTGAGGTGGCTCGCATATAGGGAATATTCGCTGAGATCCCCCACCGAGGTGGCTGTAGCTAGCTGTAGTGGTCCCGAACGGCTGTGGTAGCACCAGTTGACACTCTTATCAAGAAAATATCTCTTTGTCGTCTAGTGCAGCCCAGGAGTTCTCTAGCTTTGCCATGGCATTTTCATTTGCTATCCTTCTGCAAATGCCATGAAAAATTGCCTCAACTTCCGTTTCTGCTTCACTTGCACAACATCACTAAAAAGAACTACCTTTCCCATTAAATAACACCTATTACCATATGAAAATGCCAAGGCATAACTAAAAGACTATATGCAATATTATGAACCTAATATGCAACTAAATGATCCTATATGAGCCTAAGGACACTCAATAACTTAAGTAAAAAGGCCTAAAATATAGCCTTTTTGCGGAGTTATCAGTGTCTGTTGTGTGGAGGGCTTTGCACTCTTCTGTATCCTCATATTTTTTAAAGTGTGGAAGGCATTGAGTTTAACTTGTTGTTCATTGACCCTCATAGTCAACTCTCCTTTTTCCACATCAATGAGCGTTCGTCCAGTGGCAAGGAAAGGTCTCCCAAGGATGATCGGTGCATTATCATCTGCTTCACAATCAAGGACAAGGAAGTCAACAAGAAAAATAAATTTATCGACTCTTACCAGTATGTCCTCGATTTTTCCTCCGGGATGCACATAGGATCTATCCCCAAGTTGGAGCAACACTGTTGTAGGTTTTGCCCTTCCTATTCCAAGCTTTTGAAAAACTGATTTGGGCATTAGGTTGATGCTTGCTCCCAAGTCACATAGAGCCTTTCCTTCATAATTGTTACCTATCGCACAAGGTAAAGTAAAGCATCCAGGATCCTTCAGTTTGGGTGGCATGCGATTGTGCAGCATTGCCATGCATCCTTCAGTTGCTGCCACTGTCTCAAACTCACAAAGCCGCTTTCTTTTAGACACATTGTCTTTCAAGAATTTAGCATAGTTGGGCATTTGTTCAATTGCCTCAATAAATGGCAAGTTGATGTGAACTTGCTTTAAAATATCCAGGAACTTTTTAAACTAATGGTCATGTTTTTGTTTTTTCAACCTTTGTGGGAAAGGTGGTGGTGGTCTCATCTCTTCCAGGGTTTCATTGGTTTGAAATTTAATACCTGGCACCACTGGTGTGTTTACTGCCTCGGTAGGTTGTACAGGTACTGCTGGTTTTTCTGTCGGGGCATTACTTTCTTCTGGAGCACGATCAGCATCCAAGTCCTCCTTGTCTGATTCCTCTTGTGTTACTGGTAGGACTGTGTTTGCTGAACCGCTTACTGTCTCTTTCAGCTATAGGCCACTTCTTGTAGTGATTGCTTTGCATTGTTCATGGCCCATTACCTTAGCAACCTCAGTATTGCTAGGTAATCCTCCTTGTGGTCTAATGTTTTGTCTTTGAGCGAACTGACCAACTTGGTTTTCTAATGATTTAATTGCCGCTTCTTGATTCTGCAGCCTCATCTCAGTTCTATTCATGAAGTCATCAGTTCTCTTCATGAAACTGCTATTCTCAGCCATATATGATTCTGTTTTCATCATGAAGGCTTTAAGAGAATTCTCCAGTGAATTTAAAGGCTGTTGCTGATGCATCTACTGCTGCGGCATTGACTGCTGAGCGTGCTGCTGCGGCAGATGTTGTGCCTGCTGCTGAAAACCAGGGGCGTGATTTATTGGATTTAAGGCATTGTTAGGATTGCTCCATGAAAAGTTTGGATGCCTTTTCTATGATGGGTTGTATGTGTTAGACATCATATTATTTCTATTATAGTTTCCAACATATAGGCTAGATTCTTCATCTTGCATACATTCAGAAAAATTTATAGCCTTAACCTCATGTGTGCTCTACTGTACTTGCATGTTCTGGACCATCTTGGTTAGAGAGGCCAATTGTGCTGCCACTAAATTCGATGTTTCTAGTTCGTTAACTGTGGCATGGCGTTGTACTCCTCCTCGCCTAGATGTAGGGAATTGAAAATCGTTCCTTGCAAGTTTGTTTAGGATCTAAATGGCTTCTTCAGGGGCTCTATCCAGTAGTGTTCCATTGGCAGAAGCATCTAACATCATCCTTGTTGGAGCATTAGTGGCATTGTAGAATATTGTCACTTGTGTCCACAAGGAAAATCCATGTAGAGGGCATCTATGTAATAACTCTCTATAGCGCTCCCATGCCTCGTACATAAGCTCATCGTCATCCTGCCGAAAAAAGGTAATTTCATTACGTATACGATCATATAAATTTGTAGGATTAAAACGCGTAATGAATTCTCGGCAAAGCTTATTCCAAGATCCTATAGATCTTGCTGGAATGCTATTTAACCAGGTCTTGGCCCTATCCCTCAGTGAATAGGGGAACAATTTTAATCTTAAAATGTCTTCATGGACTCCTTGGATTTTAAATGAATTGCAAACTTCCATGAAAGTCTTAAGATGCTGCCTGGCATCTTCAGTTGCAGACCCACTAAACTGTCCAATAGTATTCAACATGTTAAACATGATAGGTTTTAGTTCAAAGTGGGTTGCTTCTATTTCTGGTGTGACCACTCCAGGGTTTAGTCCATTCAGATCTTCCACCAGGAAATCTCTGACAGTGGGCTGCCGCGGCAGAATTGGCTGCGGCATAGGCTGCTGCGGTAGTGGTGGCTGCGGAAGCCCTCTGTTGACAGCATGTACATTCTAGGCTGCTGGTGGATTTGCCATGGCTGCTTGGATCTGTCTTCTTAACCAATTCCGTGTACGTTCAATTTCAGGATCAATCTCGTACAGCGGATTACTTGGGTTGGCCTTGGTCATACACCAAAAAGAAACTAGATTAAATATAACCTAAAAAAAATAAAAAAAAATAAAAACAAGAAAATCAAAGAAAACAAAATTTAGTTGTCAATCCCCGGCAACGACGCCAAAAACTTGATGCGTGTAATAAAAGCGCAATCTGTGCAGTGTACACATCGCAAGTAATAAAGTGATAAGTATATCGTGTATCGTCTCCACTGGGATTGGTGTACTTAATATGTCTTCCTTTGGTCTTCTTGCTCTGTAAAATAAAGAACACAGGTGAGTTGGGTTTGGATTAAACTAATAACTAAAATAAAGGAGATCAAATTGAGAAAGAGGGAAGGATCCAGTTGTGTCGTATAGTGGAATTGATTGATCTGTTTCTGTCCAATACAATTGCACAACACTGTCTCGGCAGCACTGCAGATTACTGCCTCGGCAGCGATAGTGTTTGTCTGCCGCGGCAATCTCTTGCTCTTGGGCAAATTTTACCAAAGTTCGGCAAAGTGTCCTTGAATGCCTCTGCTTATCTCTAAGTCGAAGTACTGTTGATGACCAGTCCTTGATGATACCTCTCGGCGTGAATCAATTATAATCATCAACCAATCCCACACTTCTCTTAGCCGCTGAAACTCTTAACCTATCTCTAGGCCGAGTTAGTGATTGAACACCATACTTATTCCTTTCGTGAATCTAACTCTCTCGATATTAGATAAATGAATTACTTACAAACTTCTCTCTCGAGCTTGGATGCAAGAACAAAGAATAGCAAAGAATAAGCAAACTTTGATACTTTTATTGTATTGAACAAGAAACAAGATACAATCTCCTCACACTAATATTCGACAACCTTCACCTAACCCTAAGAAAGCTTAGAACATGATGGAAGAAAGAAACACAATAATTCTTAGGGTTTTGCTCTCTCAATTCGGCTCTCTCTATACAATGGCCGGCTATGCTATATATAGTCTAGACCTAGGGCAAACCTTTCCTAAGTAGGAATACTACTTGGAGTAGGATTACATTAATTCCATAAATAAAATATTTCCAAGTTTACTCCTAATAGGATGTTTCTCCTTTGTGGTCTTTGACTTGGGCTTTTTACGTGCTAACTAGCTCCGATCCATGTGCTGCATGTCCAGAAACGTTCCTTGTATTTTTATCTTTCAATCGCTCACAGCATCAGTACTGGAGCTTCTGCTACCACGGCCCTGGTTCTGCCTCGGTAGTGCTTTCTTGCAATTACATAGAAGATGCCATAAAGTCTGCTTTTTCTATAAATATTATCTTTGTAAGCTATGGCAGCGAGATATCAATTATTGTGCATTAAACATATGCAACAGCTTGAATTAGTGTATATTGAGTGTATAATGTCCATGAAAAGAGTAGTAAATAATAGCCTTTTAGGCACTTATCAAGAGGGGTCATTCATCACGGTATACGCTCAAAGAGAGAGACCTTCACCATGACATGCACTCGAAGAGTGAGATCGTTCATTGCGACAAACGCTAAAGAGAGGGGTCAGCCATCACGGTATACGCTCTGATAAAGGGACCGTTCATTCTGACATGCACTCGAAGAGAGTGGTCATTCATCGCGACATACGCTCAGAGAAAGGGATCGTTCATTATGACATGCACTCGAAGAGAGTGGCCATTCTTCACGACATACGCTCAAAGAGAGGGGTCGTCCATCACGGTATACGCTCTAAGAAAGGGACCGTTAATTATGACATGCACTTGAAGAGAGGGGTCATTCATCGCGACATACGCTCAAAGAGAGGGGTCGTCCTCCACGACAAACGCTCAAAGAGAGGGGTCGTCCTCCACGACAAACGCTCAAAGACAAAGCCAATACCGGAAACACCTTTTTGTGCAGTTACAGGAAACACCTGCCGAGGCAGCCGTAATGCCGAGACAAAGCCAATACCGAGGTAACAGTCATGCCGAGGCAACAGTCATGCCGAGGCAGCAGAAGCTCCAGTACTAATACTATGAGCGATTGAAAGACAAAAAGGAGCTGAACAATTCTGGACATCAAGCACTTGGATCGGAGCAGAGTAGCACGAGAAAAGACCAAGTCAAAGACAACAAGGGAAGAAGCTTTCTATTAGGAACAAACTTAGAAATATTATATTTTTATTGTAATCCTACTTCAAGTAGTAAGCCTACTTAGGATAGGTTTGCCCTAGGTCTAGACTATAAATATACTAGTCATCCAATGTACTAGGAGAGCCAATTTTGAGAGAGCTTAACCCTAAGAACTCTTGTGTTTCTTTCGACTATTATGTTCTAAACTATCTTAGGGTTAGGTGAAGGTTGTCGACTATAGTAAGAGAAGATTGTATCTTGCTTCTTGTTCAATATAATAAAAGTATCGAAGTTTTCTTTTTCTTTGCTCCTTATTCTTGCATCCAAGCTCGAGAGAGAAGTTTGTAAGCAATCCATTTATCTAATATCGAGAGAGTTAGATTCACGAAAGGAAGAAGAACGGTGTTAGGTAACACTAACTTTAACTTAGGGATAAGTTAAGAGTTTCAGCAGCTAATAGAAGTGTGAGATTGGTTGTTTATTACAATTGATTCACGCCGAGAGGTATCGTCAAGGACTAATTTACAACAGTACTTCGACTTCGAGAGAAGAGGAGGCATTCAAGGACACTTTGCCGAGCTTTGATAGACTCTGCCCAAGAGCAAGAGATTATCGCGGCAGAGAACACTAACGCTGCCGAGGCAGTAAACTGCAGTGCTGCCGAGACAGTGTTGTGACATTATATTGGACAGAAGCAGATCATTCAACTCTGCTATATGACACAACTGGATCCTTCCCTCTTTCTCAACTTCGATCTCCCTTATTTTAGTTTTACTTATTTTAGTTATTAGTTTAATCAAATCTTATTCACCTGTGTTATTTATTTTCCTCTAAAGAAACAGGAAGACGATAGGAAGGCATATTAAGTATACCAATCCCTGCGAAGAACGATACTTGATAAATACTTATCATTTTACTACTTGACGTGTACGCTTGCACAAGAATTGCGTTTTCATAACACGCATCAAGTTTTTAGCGCCGTTGCCGGGGATTGGCAACTAAATTTTGTCTTCTTTAAATTTTCTTGTTTTTTTTTATTTATTTATTTTTATTTATTAGGTTATTTTTAATTTAGGTTTATTTTGGTGTATGACCAGGGCAAACCCAGGCAATCAATTGTACGAGATTGATCTTGAAATTGAACGTACATACCAAAGGTTGCGAAGACAGATTCAAGCAGCCATGGCAGATCCACCAGCAACCCAGAATGTACCTGCAGGCCCTGGAGGAATTCAACAACAACCATTGCCGCAACAATTACTGCCGCGGCAGAGAACCGTCAGAGATTATCTGGTGGAAGATCTGAATGGACTAAACCCTGGAGTAGTTACACCAGAAATAGAAGCAACCCACTTTGAACTTAAACCTGTTATGTTCAACATGTTGAACACTATTGAACAGTTTAATGGGTCTGCAACTGAAGATGCCAGGCAGCATCTTAAGTCATTCATGGAAGTGTGCAATTCATTCAAAATTCAAGGAGTCCATGAAGACATTTTAAGGCTGAAATTGTTCCCCTATTCACTGAGGGATAGGGCCAAGACATGGTTAAATGACATCTCAGCAGGATCTATAGGATCTTGGGATGAACTCTGCCGAGAATTCATTACGCATTTTAACCCTAGTAATTTATATGATCGCATACATAGTGAAATCACCTCTTTTCGGTAGGATGATGATGAACCAATGTACGAGGCATGGGAGCGCTATAGAGAATTATTAAACCGATGCCCTCTACATGGTTTTCCTTTGTGGACACAAGTATCAATGTTCTACAATGCCACTAATGCCTCAACGAGGATGATGTTATATGCTTCTGCCAATGGAACATTACTGGATAGAGCCCCCACAGAAGCCATTGAAATTCTGAACAAACTCGCAAGGAACGATTTCCAATTTCCCACATCTAGGCGAGGAGGAGTAAGACGCCATACCACAGTCAATGAAATTGAAACATCCAACTCAGTGGCAGCACAGTTGGCATCTCTAACCAAGATGGTCCAGAACATGCAAGTACAGTAGAGTACACATGAAGTTAAGGCTATAAATTCTTCTGAATGTATGCAAGATGAAGAATCTAGCCTATATGTTGGAAACTACAATAGAAATAATAACATGATGTCCAACACATACAACCCATCATGGAAAAGGCATCCGAATTTTTCATGGAGCAATCCTAACAATGCCTTAAACCCAATAAATCAACCCCCTAATTTCCAGCAGCAAATGCAACATCTGCCGCAGCAGCAAGGTCAACAGTCAATGCCACAGCAGCAGATGCAGCAGCAGCAGCCCATGAATTCACTAGAAAATTCTCTCAAGGCCTTCATGATGAAAACAGAATCATACACGGCAGAGAATAGCAGTTTCATGAAGAGAACTGATGACTTCATGAACAGAACTGAAATGAGGCTGCAGAACCAGGAAGCTGCCATAAAATCATTAGAAACCCAAGTTGGTCAATTTGCTCAAAGACAAAACACTAGACCACAGGGAGGACTACCTAGCAATACTGAAATTGCTAAGGTAATGGGCCATGAACAATGCAAAGCAATCACAACCAAAAGCGGCCTACAACTGAAGGAAAATACAGGGCAACCAGCAGAAAAAGTCCAACCAGAAAGACAAAATAAAGATGACTTGGATGCTGATCATGTTCCTGAAGAAAGCACTACCCCGACAGAAGAACCAGCAGTACATAACCAACCTGCCGCGGCAGCAAAAGAACCAGTAATTCCAGGTATTAAATTTCAAACCAATGAGACCCTTGAAGAGATAAGACCACCATCACCCTTCCCACAAAGGTTGAAAAAACAAATAGGACCATCAGTTTAAGAAGTTCCTGGACATTCTTAAGCAAGTTCACATCAACTTGCCATTAGTTGAGGCAATTGAACAAATGCCCAACTATGCTAAATTCTTGAAAGACATTGTGTCTAAAAGAAGGAGGCTTGGTGAGTTTGAGACAGTGGCAGCTACTGAAGGATGCATGGCAATGCTGCACAATCGCATGCCACCCAAACTGAAGGATCTTGGATATTTCGCCATACCTTGTGCAATTGGGAACAACTATGAAGGAAAGGCACTGTGCGACTTAGGAGCCAGCATCAATCTAATGCCCAAATCAGTATTTCATAAGCTTGGAATTGGAAGAGCAAAACCTACAACAGTGCAGCTCCAACTTGCGGATAGATCATATGTGCACCCCGAAGGAAAAATTGAGGACATACTAGTAAGAGTCGATAAATTTATTTTTCCGACTGACTTTCTTATCCTCGATTGTGAAGTAGACGATAAAGCACCGATCATCCTATGAAGACATTTCCTTGCCACTGGACGAACATTAATTGATGTGGAAAATGGAGAGTTAACTATGAGGGTCAATGACCAACAAATCAAACTCAATGCATTCCACAATCTAAAGAAATATGATGATCCAGAAGAGTGCAAAGCCCTCCACACAACACATGCCACAAAAACATCCTGCCTTGGCAGCATGCTCGGCAGAATATTTGGCAAAAGGATCAAGCCCAAGGTGGAGGCAGAAAACAAAGATGGTCAACACTTGCAGAAACATCATTCTGGCCAAAAAGAGAGGGACAAATTGGGAGATGCATTTGCATGCACTCCCCCAGTAACTTAAACCCTTCCCTTCTCTTATTTTATTATTATATTAGGATTAATTTAGTTATGAATTTTTTTAATATATTTTAGGTTATTTATTTTCTTATCTTTTATGATTATATGTTTTCTTGTTTTTATTAAACTTTATTTTTAGGATTATAAAGCAAGAATAACAGAGAAATAGTCCACAGCAGGAAGTTTGCTGCCGTGGCAGTGCACAGTGTCAGAGCCGCAGCAATCCCAACGGGCAGAAATAGTGTAACAAGAAAACAGTGTAACAAAGATACACACCCCAAAGGCAAGGCTGGACCAGAGAATTCTGCCTCAAGATAATGCAGATCACGGAAGCAGACCCAATGCAGGCAACACCTTAACAGTTCATTACCGACTTCACTGCCGGAAGGCAGCACACGGCAAACATGCCTGGCACTGCCCAAGCCGCTGCCGCAGTAGACCCATATCAAGAGATTTTATAGAGGATGACAGACATGGACATTCGCCAACAAAGATACATGGAGTATCAGAGAGATTTCAACAACACTCTCGCACATATGATGATCCAAAACTTCCCAACCCAAGGGATGTAGTTCCCAGAATTCCCCACCAACGTATTCTTCACTGCTGCACTATACACAGAAACCACCCCTGCCCCAGGGCCACGACCATTCTTCCACCCAAGACCTCCACAACAGTTCAATGCTGCCGGCCCATCTAGACCAGCAGGCTCTGCCGCAGCAGCATCCACCAGCAGGCGGCCATCAAAGAGGAGAGTTGTCTTCAGTTCGCCACCAAAGTGCCCCATCCCAATGGGCAGTCTCACTAGGGACAGTCTCTCTAGGGAGATTGATGAGTATCAAAGCTCATCGCATGCCCAGCAAGGAGTCCCATATGCCGAGGCAGAAGGAGGAACGAACATTATGCAAACAGAAGTACTCAATGACGAAGAAGAAGGAGAGGAAGTTACTGTCCCACGGCAGAAGCCAACACAGTGTAGCCACCCCGGCAAGCAAAATTACAGCAATCACCTGAACAAGGGTCCAGACTTAAAGCATCGGTAGGAAAACCGAGGAGAACAGCTGATCCCATCAGCTCTTCAGAATCTGTTTAACTCACTGCCTTTTCTTTATTTATTTGCTGTCTGAGTTAAGCATTAAGGACAATGCTCAGCTTAAGTTTGGGGGTATGAGTGCACTGCCGAGGTAGCCCACTGTCGCGACATTACCATAAAAAAGGAGTAAATTTTATGCCTTAATTGAAAATATTTTGCCATATACCTGCCTTTACTTGAATTTTTTGTCTTTACTTTTGCACTGTCTTACATCAGTCTTGCCTTAGTTTATTCTTCTAAGGCTATAGAAATCTTTCTCCTTACCATAACTAGGTTCTGTTTTGAAGGGATAACCTTAGAATACTTAAGGAATAAAACTTAGAAGCATGCTATAAGGTTAAAACCAATAAAACACTTTTGGGACTTGTTTGATTTAGGAATTATTTTAATGAACTTAGGTGATAAAGACTTAGATTTTTGGAAAAAGTGACTAGAGGTGCCTATCACCGGCTCTAGAAAATACTCTTCTTCATGCTAGAGGTGCCCGAAATTGGCTCTAGTATGCTAATTAATTATCAAAAGAAAAAGAAGAAAAATAGAAAACACATTCTTTGAGGTGCCCGAAATTGGCTCAAGCTTTGTTGTTTTAAGAAGAGAACGCTAAATCCAAGTCTACTTGTCTTGAACTTAGAGTTTGTCTAAGAAAGCCTTTAATCAACCTTGTCAACAAAAACCCACACACTCACATAATCTTATAGCTTGTTTCCGGGTAAAAATCCTTGAGTAAACTAGAGGCTAAAACTAAGGAATAGACTTGGCTATGGTGGGGAGAATAGATGGAAAAGTAAGACCAAGGGAGAATAAGGTTCGGTAATTTGATGTTTTGCATTGCTTGAGGACAAGAAATAGTTCGAGTTTGGGGGTATTTGATGACTGCCTAAAAGGCTATTATTTACTATTCTTTTTATTGACATTATGCACTCAATATACTCCAATTCGAGCTGATACATATACTTAATGCATAATAATCGATATTTTGCTGCCATAGCTTATAAAGATAATATCTGTAGAAAAAGAAGGCTTTACAGCACTTTTTGTGCAGTTACAGGAAACACCTGCCAAGGCAGCCGTAATGCCGACACAAAGCCAATGCCGAGGCAGCAGTCATGCCGAGGCAGCAGAAGCTCCAGTACTGATGCTGTGAGCGATTGAAAGAGAAAAAGGAGCTGAACAATTCTGAACATCAAGCACTTGGATCGGAGCAGAGTAGCACGAGAAAAGACCAAGTCAAAGACCACAAGGGAAGAAGCTTTCTATTAGGAACAAACCTAGAAATATTATATTTTTATTGTAATCCTACTTCAAGTAGTAAGCCTACTTAGGATAGGTTTGCCCTAGGTCTAGGCTATAAATATACTAGTCATCCAATGTACTAGGAGAGCCGATTTTGAGAGAGCTTAACCCTAAGAACTCTTGTGTTTCTTTCGACTATTATGTTCTAAACTATCTTAGGGTTAGGTGAAGGTTGTCGACTATAGTAAGAGAAGATTGTATCTTGCTTCTTGTTCAATATAATAAAAGTATCGAAGTTTTCTTATTCTTTGCTCCTTATTCTTGCATTCAAGCTCGAGAGAAAAGTTTGTAAGCAATCCATTTATCTAATATCGAGAGAGTTAGATTCACGAAAGGAAGAAGAATGGTGTTAGGTAACACTAACTCTAACTTAGGGATAAGTTAAGAGTTTCAGCGGCTAATAGAAGTGTGGGATTGGTTGCTTGTTACAATTGATTCACGCCGAGAGGTATCGTCAAGGACTAATTTACAACAGTACTTCGACTTCGAGAGAAGCGGAGGCATTCAAGGACACTTTGCCGAGCTTTGATAGACTCTGCCCAAGAGCAAGAGATTGCCGCGACAGAGAACACTAACGCTGCCGAGGCAGTAAACTGCAGTGCTGCCGAGACAGTGTTGTGACATTATATTAGACAGAAGCAGATCATTCAACTCTGCTATACGATACAACTGGATCCTTCCCTCTTTCTCAACTTCGATCTCCCTTATTTTAGTTTTACTTATTTTAGTTATTAGTTTAATCAAAATCTTATTCACCTGTGTTATTTATTTTCCTCTAAAGAAACAAGAAGACGATAGGAAGGCATATTAAGTATACCAATCCCTGCGGAGAATGATACTTGATAAATACTTATCATTTTACTACTTGACGTGTACGCTTGCACAAGAATTGCGCTTTCATAACACGCATCAAGTTTTTGGCGCCGTTGCCGGGGATTGGCAACTAAATTTTGTCTTCTTTAAATTTTCTTGTTTTTTTTATTTATTTATTTTTATTTATTAGGTTATTTTTAATTTAGGTTTATTTTTGGGTCATTCATCGCGACATACGCTCAAAGAGAAGGGTCGTCCATCACGCTATACGCTGTAAGAAAGGGACCGTTCATTATGACTTGCACTCGAAGAGAGAGGTCTTTCATCGTGACATATAATCAAAGAGAGGGATCTTCCATCATGGTATACGCTCAAAGAGAGGGACCGTTTACCATGACATGCACTCAAAGAGAGGGGTCATTCACAACAACATACGCTCAAAGAGAGGGGTCATCGATCACGGTATACGCTTAAAGAGAGGGACCATTTATTATGATATACACTCAAAGAGAGGGGTCACTCACCGCGACATACGCTCAAAGAGAGGGGTCATCCATCACGGTATACGATCAAAGAGAGGGGTCATTCATAGCGACATACGCTCAAAGAGAAGGGTCGTCCATCATGGTATACGCTCTAAGAAAGGGATCGTTCACTATGACATGCACTCGAAGAGAGGGGTCATTCATCGCGACATACACTCAAAGGGAGTGATCGTCCATCACGGTATACGCTCTAATAAAGGGACCATTCATTATGACATGCACTCGAAGAGAGGGGTCATTCATCGCGACATACACTCAAAGAGAAGGGCCGTCCATCATGGTATACGCTCTAAGAAAGGGTCCAATCATTATGACATGCACTCGAAGAGTGGGGTCATTCATCATGACATACGTTTAAAGAGAGGGGTCGTCTATCACGGTATACGCCCAAAGAGAGGGACCGTTCACCATGACATGCACTCAAAGAGAGGGGTCATTCATAGCGACATACGCTCAAAGAGAAGTGTAGTCCGTCACGGTATACACTGTAAGAAAGGGACCGTTCATTATGATATGCACTCGAAAAGAGGGGTCCTTCATCGCGATATATAATCTAAGAGAGGGGTCGTCCATCACGGTATACGCTCAAAGAGAGAGACCGTTCAGCATGACATGCACTCAAAGAGAGGGGTCATTCATTGCAACATACGCTCAAAGAGAGGGTTCATCGATCATGGTATACGCTTAAAGAGAGGGACCGTTTATTATGACATGCACTCAAAGAGAGGGGTCATTCATCGCGACATACGCTCAAAAAGAGGGATCGTCCATCACAAGTTACGCTCAAAGAGAGGGACCGTTCATTATGACATGCACTCGAAGAGAGGGGTAATTCATCGCGACATACGACCAAAGACAGGGGTCGTCCACCACGGCAAACACTCAAAGAGAGGGACCGTTCACTATGATATACGCTCGAAGAGATGGGTCACTCACCACGACATACGCTCAAGGAGAGGGGTCAGCCATCACGGTATACAATATAAGAAAGGGACCGTTTGTTATAACTTGCACTCGACGAGAGGGGCTCTTTATCGCGACATACGCCCAAAAGGCGGTCATCCATCACGGTATACTCTCTAAGAAAGGGACCGTTAATTATGACATGCACTCGAAGAGAGGGGTCATTCATCGCGACATACGCTCAAAGAGATGGGTCATCCATCATGGTATACACTCAAAGTGAGGGATCGTTCATTATGACATACGCTTGAAGATAGGGGTTGTTCATCGCGACCTACGCTCAAATAGAGGGGTCGTCCATCAAGGTAAACGCTCAGAGAAAGTGACCATTCATTATGATATACACTCGAAGAGAGGGGTCATTCATCGCGACATCCGCTCAAAGAGAGGGGTGTTCCATCACGGTATACGCTATAACAAAGGGACCGTTGATTATGACATGCACTCGAAGAGAGGGGTCAGCCATCACGGTATATGCTCTAAGAATGGGATCGTTCATTATGACATACACTCGAAGAGAGGGGTTATTCATCGCGACATATGCTCAAAGAGAGGGGTTGTCCATCACGGTATACGCTCTAAGAAAGGGATCGTTGATTATGACATGCACTCGAAGAGAGGGGTCATTCATCGCGACATATACTCAAAGAGAGGGGTCAACCATCACGGTATACGCTCTAAGAAAGGGACCGTTCATTATGACATACACTCGAAGAGAGGGGTCATTCATCGTGACATACACTCAAAGAGAAGGGCCGTCCATCATGGTATACGCTCTAAGAAAGGGTCTAATCATTATGACATGCACTCGAAGAGTGGGGTCATTCATCGCGACATACACTCAAAGAGAAGGGTCGTCTATCACGGTATACGCTCGAAGAGAGGGACCATTCATTATGACTTGCACTAGAAGAGAGGGGTCATTCATCGCGACATATGCTCAAAGAGAGGGGTTGTCCATCACGGTATACGCTCTGAGAAAGGGACCGTTCACCATGACATGCACTCGAAGAGAGGGGTCATTCATTGCAACATACGCTCAAAGAGAGGGGTTATTCACCGCGACATACGCTCAAAGAGAGGGGTCAACCATCACGGTATACGCTCTAAGAAAGGGACCGTTCATTATGACATGCTCTCGAAGAGAAGGGTCAATCATTGCGACATATGCTCAAAGAGAGGGGTCGTTTATCACGGTATACGCTCAAAGAATGGGACCGTTAATTATGACATGCACTCGAAGAAAGGGATCGCTCAAAGAGAGGGGTCGTCCATCACGGTATATGCTCAAAGAGAGGGATCGTTCACCAGGACATGGACTCAAAGAGAGGGGTCATTCACCGTGACATACGCTCAAAGAGAGGGGTTATCCATAATGTATACGCTCAAAGAGAGGGACCGTTCACCATCACATGCACTCAAAGAGGGGTCATTCATTGCGACATACGCTTAAAGAGAGGGATCGTCCATCACGGTATACGCTTAAAGAGAGGGACCATTTATTATGACATGTACTCAAAGAGAGGTCATTCATTGCGACATACGCTCAAAGGGTCGTCCATCACGGTATACACTTAAAGAGAGGGACCATTCATTATGACATGAACTAGAAGAGAGGGGTCATTCATCGCGACATACGCTCAAAGAGAGGGGGCGTCCATCACGGTATACGCTCTAAGAAAGGGACCGTTCACCATAACATGCACTCGAAGAGAGGAGTTTTTCATCGCAACATACGATCAAAGAGAGGGGGCGTCCATCATGACATACGCTCAAAGAGAGAGACCTTTCATTATGACAAACGCTCGAAGAGAGGGGTCATTCACCGCGACATACAGTCAAAGAGAGGGGTCGTCCATCACGATATACGCTCAAAGAGTGGGACCGTTCATTATGACATACGCTCGAAGAGAGGGGTCATTCACCGCGACATACGCTCAAAGAGAGGGGCAGCCATAACGGTATACGCTCTAAGAAAGGGACCATTCATTATGACATACACTCGAAGAGAGGGGTCATTCATCGCGACATATGCTCAAAGAGAGGGGTCGTTCATCACGATATACGCTCTAAGAAAGGGACCATTAATTATGACATGCACTCGAAGAGAAGGATCGCTCAAAGAGAGGGGTCGTCCATCATGGTATACGCTCAAAGAGAGGGACCGTTCACCATGACATGCACTCGAAGAGTAGGATCATTCATCGTAACATACGCTCAAAGAGAGGGTTCGTCTATCATGGTATACTCTCAAAGAGAGGGACCGTTTATTATGACATACGCTCGAAGAGAGAGGTCATTCACCGCGATATACGCTCAAAGAGAGGGGTCATCCATCACGGTATACGCTCTAAGAATGGGACCATTCATTATGACATGCACTCGAAGAAAGGGGTCATTCATCGCGACATACGCTCGAAGAGAGGGTTCTTTCATCGTAACATATAATCAAAGAGAGGGATCGTCTATCACGGTATACGCTCAAAGAGAGGGACCGTTCACCATGACATGCACTCGAAGAGAGATGTCATTCATCGTAACACACACTCAAAGAGAGGGGTCATCGATCACGATATATGCTTATAGAGAGGGACCATTTATTATGACATACATTCAAGAGTGGGGTTATTCATCGCGACATACACTCAAAGAGAGGAGTCGTCCATCACGGTATACGCTCAAAGAGAGGGTCCATTCATTATGACATGCACTCAAATAGAGGGACCATTCCCCATGACATGCACTCAAAGAGAGGGGTCATTCATCATGACATACGCTAAAAGAGAGGTGTCGTCCATCACGGTTTACGCTCAGAGAGAGGGACTGTTCATTATGACATGTACTCGAAGATAGGGATCATATATTGCGACATACGCCCAAAGAGAGGGGTCGTCCATCACGGAATACGCTAAAAGGGAGGGACCATTCATTATGACATGCACTCAAAGAGAGGAGTCATTCATCGCGACATACGCTCAAAGAGAAGGGTCGTCCATCACTGTATACGCTCTAAGAAAGGGATTTGTTCATTAAGACATACACTCGAAGAGAGGGGTCATTCATCGCGACATTCACTCAAAGTGAGTGGTCGTCCATCATGGTATTCGCTCTAATAAAGGGACCATTCATTATGACATAGACTCGAAGAGAGGGGTCATTCATGGCGACATACGCTCAAGGAGAGGGATCATCCAACACAGTATACGCTCAAAGAGAGGGACTGTTCACCATGACGTGCATTCGAAGAGAGGGGTCATTCATCGTGACATACGTTTAAAGAGAGGTGTCGTCTATCACGGTATACGCACAAAGAGAGAGACCGTTAACCATGACATGCACTCGAAGAGAGGAGTCATTCATCGCTACATACGCTCAAAGAGAAGGGACGTCTATCACGACATACGCTCAAAGAGAGTAACCATTCATTATAACATACACTCGAAGAGAGAGGTCAGTCACTGCGACATACGCTCAAAGAGAGGGGTTGTCCATCAAGGTATATGCTATAAGAAAGGGACCATTCATTACGACATGCACTCCAAGAGAGGGGTCATTCATAGCGACATACGCTCAAAGAGAAGGGTCGTCCATCACGGTATACGCTCTAAGAAAGGGATCGTTCACTATGACATGCACTCGAAGAGAGGGGTCATTCATCGCGACATACACTCAAAGAGAGTGATCGTCCATCACGGTATACGCTCTAATAAAGGGACCATTCATTATGACATGCACTCGAAGAGATGGGTCATTCATCGCGACATACACTCAAAGAGAAGGGCCGTCCATCATGGTATACGCTCTAAGAAAGGGTCCAATCATTATGACATGCACTCGAAGAGTGGGGTCATTCATCATGACATACGTTTAAAGAGAGGGGTCGTCTATCACGGTATACGCCCAAAGAGAGGGACCGTTCACCATGACATGCACTCAAAGAGAGGGGTCATTCATAGCGATATACGCTCAAAGAGAAGTGTAGTCCATCACGGTATACACTGTAAGAAAGGGACCGTTCATTATGATATGCACTCGAAAAGAGGGGTCCTTCATCGCGATATATAATCTAAGAGAGGGGTCGTCCATCACGGTATACGCTCAAAGAGAGAGACCGTTCAGCATGACATGCACTCAAAGAGAGGGGTCATTCATTGCAACATACGCTCAAAGAGAGGGTTCATCGATCATGGTATACGCTTAAAGAGAGGGACCGTTTATTATGACATGCACTCAAAGAGAGGGGTCATTCATCGCGACATACGCTCAAAGAGAGGGATCGTCCATCACAAGTTACGCTCAAAGAGAGGGACCGTTCATTATGACATGCACTCGAAGAGAGGGGTAATTCATCGCGACATACGACCAAAGAGAGGGGTCGTCCACCATGGCAAACGCTCAAAGAGAGGGACCGTTCACTATGATATAAGCTCGAAGAGATGGGTCACTCACCACGACATACGCTCAAGGAGAGGGGTCAGTCATCACGGTATAAAATATAAGAAAGGGACCGTTTGTTATAACTTGCACTCGACGAGAGGGGCTCTTTATCGCGACATACGCCCAAATAGCGGTCATTCATCACGGTATACTCTCTAAGAAAGGGACCGTTAATTATGACATGCACTCGAAGAGAGGGGTCATTCATCGCGACATACGCTCAAAGAGATGGGTCATCCATCATGGTATACACTCAAAGTGAGGGATCGTTCATTATGACATACGCTTGAAGATAGGGGTTGTTCATCGCGACCTACGCTCAAATAGAGGGGTTCGTCCATCAAGGTAAACGCTCAGAGAAAGTGACCATTCATTATGATATACACTCGAAGAGAGGGGTCATTCATCGCGACATCCGCTCAAAGAGAGGGGTGTTCCATCACGGTATACGCTATAACAAAGGGACCGTTGATTATGACATGCACTCGAAGAGAGGGGTCAGCCATCACGGTATATGCTCTAAGAATGGGACCGTTCATTATGACATACACTCGAAGAGAGGGGTTATTCATCGCGACATATGCTCAAAGAGAGGGGTTGTCCATCACGGTATACGCTCTAAGAAAGGGATCGTTGATTACGACATGCACTCGAAGAGAGGGGTCATTCATCGCGACATATACTCAAAGAGAGGGGTCAACCATCACGGTATACGCTCTAAGAAAGGGACCGTTCATTATGACATACACTCGAAGAGAGGGGTCATTCATCGTGACATACACTCAAAGAGAAGGGCCGTCCATCATGGTATACGCTCTAAGAAAGGGTCCAATCATTATGACATGCACTCGAAGAGTGGGGTCATTCATCGCGACATACACTCAAAGAGAAGGGTCGTCTATCACGGTATACGCTCGAAGAGAGGGACCATTCATTATGACTTGCACTAGAAGAGAGGGGTCATTCATCGCGACATATGCTCAAAGAGAGGGGTTGTCCATCACGGTATACGCTCTGAGAAAGGGACCGTTCACCATGACATGCACTCGAAGAGAGGGGTCATTCATTGCAACATACGCTCAAAGAGAGGGGTTATTCACCGCGACATACGCTCAAAGAGAGGGGTCAACCATCACGGTATACGCTCTAAGAAAGGGACCGTTCATTATGACATGCTCTCGAAGAGAAGGGTCAATCATTGCGACATATGCTCAAAGAGAGGGGTCGTTTATCACGGTATACGCTCAAAGAATGGGACCGTTAATTATGACATGCACTCGAAGAAAGGGATCGCTCAAAGAGAGGGGTCGTCCATCACGGTATATGCTCAAAGAGAGGGATCGTTCACCAAGACATGGACTCAAAGAGAGGGGTCATCCATAATGTATACGCTCAAAGAGAGGGACCGTTCACCATCACATGCACTCAAAGAGGGGTCATTCATTGCAACATACGCTTAAATAGAGGGATCGTCCATCACGGTATACGCTTAAAGAGAGAGACCATTTATTATGACATGTACTCAAAGAGAGGTCATTCATTGCGACATACGCTCAAAGGGTCGTCCATCACGGTATACACTTAAAGAGAGGGACCATTCATTATGACATGAACTAGAAGAGAGGGGTCATTCATCGCGACATACGCTCAAAGAGAGGGGGCGTCCATCACGGTATACGCTCTAAGAAAGGGACCGTTCACCATAACATGCACTCGAAGAGAGGAGTTTTTCATCGCAACATACGATCAAAGAGAGGGGGCGTCCATCATGACATACGCTCAAAGAGAGAGACCTTTCATTATGACAAACGCTCGAAGAGAGGGGTCATTCACCGCGACATACAGTCAAAGAGAGGGGTCGTCCATCACGATATACGCTCAAAGAGTGGGACCGTTCATTATGACATACGCTCAAAGAGAGGGGTCATTCACCGCGACATACGCTCAAAGAGAGGGGCAGCCATAACGGTATACGCTCTAAGAAAGGGACCATTCATTATGACATACACTCGAAGAGAGGGGTCATTCATCGCGACATATGCTCAAAGAGAGGGGTCGTTCATCACGATATACGCTCTAAGAAAGGGACCATTAATTATGACATGCACTCGAAGAGAAGGATCGCTCAAAGAGAGGGGTCGTCCATCATGGTATACGCTCAAAGAGAGGGACCGTTCACCATGACATGCACTCGAAGAGTAGGATCATTCATCGTGACATACGCTCAAAGAGAGGGTTCGTCTATCATGGTATACGCTCAAAGAGAGGGACCGTTTATTATGACATACGCTCGAAGAGAGAGGTCATTCACCGCGATATACGCTCAAAGAGAGGGGTCATCCATCACGGTATACGCTCTAAGAATGGGACCATTCATTATGACATGCACTCGAAGAAAGGGGTCATTCATCGCGACATACGCTCGAAGAGAGAGTTCTTTCATCGTAACATATAATCAAAGAGAGGGATCGTCTATCACGGTATACGCTCAAAGAGAGGGACCGTTCACCATGACTTGCACTCGAAGAGAGATGTCATTCATCGTAACACACACTCAAAGAGAGGGGTCATCGATCACGATATATGCTTATAGAGAGGGACCATTTATTATGACATACACTCAAGAGTGGGGTTATTCATCGCGACATACACTCAAAGAGAGGAGTCGTCCATCACGGTATACGCTCAAAGAGAGGGTCCATTCATTATGACATGCACTCAAATAGAGGGACCATTCCCCATGACATGCACTCAAAGAGAGGGGTCATTCATCATGACATACGCTAAAAGAGAGGTGTCGTCCATCACGGTTTACGCTCAGAGAGAGGGACTGTTCATTATGACATGCACTCGAAGATAGGGATCATATATTGCGACATACGCCCAAAGAGAGGGGTCGTCCATCACGGAATACGCTAAAAGGGAGGGACCATTCATTATGACATGCACTCAAAGAGAGGAGTCATTCATCGCGACATACGCTCAAAGAGAAGGGTCGTCCATCACTGTATACGCTCTAAGAAAGGGATTTGTTCATTAAGACATACACTCGAAGAGAGGGGTCATTCATCGCGACATTCACTCAAAGTGAGTGGTCGTCCATCATGGTATTCGCTCTAATAAAGGGACCATTCATTATGACATAGACTCGAAGAGAGGGGTCATTCATGGCGACATACGCTCAAGGAGAGGGATCATCCAACACAGTATACGCTCAAAGAGAGGGACTGTTCACCATGACGTGCATTCGAAGAGAGGGGTCATTCATCGTGACATACGTTTAAAGAGAGGTGTCGTCTATCACGGTATACGCACAAAGAGAGAGACCGTTAACCATGACATGCACTCGAAGAGAGGAGTCATTCATCGCTACATACGCTCAAAGAGAAGGGACGTCTATCACGACATACGCTCAAAGAGAGTAACCATTCATTATAACATACACTCAAAGAGAGAGGTCAGTCACTGCGACATACGCTCAAAGAGAGGGGTTGTCCATCAAGGTATATGCTATAAGAAAGGGACCATTCATTACGACATGCACTCGAAGAGAGGGGTCATTCATAGCGACATACGCTCAAAGAGAAGGGTCGTCCATCACGGTATACGCTCTAAGAAAGGGATCGTTCACTATGACATGCACTCGAAGAGAGGGGTCATTCATCGCGACATACACTCAAAGGGAGTGATCGTCCATCACGGTATACGCTCTAATAAAGGGACCATTCATTATTACATGCACTCGAAGAGAGGGGTCATTCATCGCGACATACACTCAAAGAGAAGGGCCGTCCATCATGGTATACGCTCTAAGAAAGGGTCCAATCATTATGACATGCACTCGAAGAGTGGGGTCATTCATCATGACATACGTTTAAAGAGAGGGGTCGTCTATCACGGTATACGCCCAAAGAGAGGGACCGTTCACCATGACATGCACTCAAAGAGAGGGGTCATTCATAGCGACATACGCTCAAAGAGAAGTGTAGTCCATCACGGTATACACTGTAAGAAAGGGACCGTTCATTATGATATGCACTCGAAAAGAGGGGTCCTTCATCGCGATATATAATCTAAGAGAGGGGTCGTCCATCACGGTATACGCTCAAAGAGAGAGATCGTTCAGCATGACATGCACTCAAAGAGAGGGGTCATTCATTGCAACATACGCTCAAAGAGAGGGTTCATCGATCATGGTATACGCTTAAAGAGAGGGACCGTTTATTATGACATGCACTCAAAGAGAGGGGTCATTCATCGCGACATACGCTCAAAGAGAGGGATCGTCCATCACAAGTTACGCTCAAAGAGAGGGACCTTTCATTATGACATGCACTCGAAGAGAGGGGTAATTCATCGCGACATACGACCAAAGAGAGGGGTCGTCCACCATGGCAAACGCTCAAAGAGAGGGACCGTTCACTATGATATACGCTCGAAGAGATGGGTCACTCACCACGACATACGCTCAAGGAGAGGGGTCAGCCATCACGGTATACACTATAAGAAAGGGACCGTTTGTTATAACTTGCATTCGACGAGAGGGGCTCTTTATCGCGACATACGCCCAAATAGCGGTCATCCATCACGGTATACTCTCTAAGAAAGGGACCGTTAATTATGACATGCACTCGAAGAGAGGGGTCATTCATCACGACATACGCTCAAAGAGATGGGTCATCCATCACGGTATACACTAAAAGTGAGGGACCGTTCATTATGACATACGCTTGAAGATAGGGGATGTTCATCGCGACCTACGCTCAAATAGAGGGGTCGTCCATCAAGGTAAACGCTCAGAGAAAGTGACCATTCATTATGATATGCACTCGAAGAGAGGGGTCATTCATCGCGACATCCGCTCAAAGGTGTTCCATCACGGTATACGCTATAACAAAGGGACCGTTGATTATGACATGCACTCGAAGAGAGGGGTCAGCCATCACGGTATATGCTCTAAGAATGTGACCGTTCATTATGACATACACTCGAAGAGAGGGGTTATTCATCGCGACATATGCTCAAAGAGAGGGGTTGTCCATCACGGTATACGCTCTAAGAAAGGGATCGTTGATTATGACATGCACTCGAAGAGAGGGGTCATTCATCGCGACATATACTCAAAGAGAGGGGTCAACCATCACGGTATACGCTCTAAGAAAGGGACCGTTCATTATGACATACACTCGAAGAGAGGGGTCATTCATCGCGACATACACTCAAAGAGAAGGGCCGTCCATCATGGTATACGCTCTAAGAAAGGGTCCAATCATTATGACATGCACTCGAAGAGTGGGGTCATTCATCGCGACATACACTCAAAGAGAAGGGTCGTCTATCACGGTATACGCTCGAAGAGAGGGACCATTCATTATGACTTGCACTAGAAGAGAGGGGTCATTCATCGCGACATATGCTCAAAGAGAGGGGTTGTCCATCACGGTATACGCTCTGAGAAAGGGACCGTTCACCCTGACATGCACTCGAAGAGAGGGGTCATTCATTGCAACATACGCTCAAAAAGGGGGGTCATCGATCGCGGTATAAGTTTAAAGAGAGGGACCGTTTATTATGACTTGCACTGAAAGAGAGGGGTCATTCAGTGCTACATACGCTTAAAGAGAGGGTCTTCCATCATGGTATACACTCAAAGAGAGGGACCTTTCACTATGACATGCATTCGAATAGAGGGGCATTCATCGCAACATACGCTCCAAAAAATGAGGCATCCATAACGACATACGCTCAAAGCGAGGGACCGTTTATTATGACATATGCTCGAAAAGAAGGGTCTTTCACCGCCTCATACGCTCACAGAGAGGGGTCGTCCATCATGGTATACGCTCTAAGAAAGGGACAGTTCATTATGACTTACACTCGAAGAGAGGGGTCATTCATCGCGACTTACGTTCAAAGAGAAGGGACGTCCATCACGGTATACGCTGTAATAAAGGGACCGTTCATTATGACATACACCCGAAGAGAGGGACCGTTCATCACGGTATACGCTTAAAGAGAGGGACCGTTCACCATGACATACACTCGAAGAGAGGGGTCATTCATTGCATCATATGCTCAAAGAGAGAGGTCATTGATCAGGGTATACGCTAAAAGAGAGAGACCATTTATTATGACATGCACTCCAAGAGAGAGGGGTCATTCATCGCGACATACGCTCAAAGAGAGGGATCATCCGTCACAGATTACGCTCAAAGAGAGGGACCGTTCATTATGACATGTACTCGAAGAGAGAGGTCATTCATCGCGACATACGCTCAAAAATAGTGGTCGTCCTCCACGGCATACGCTCGAAGAGAGGGACCATTCACTATGACATACGCTTGAAGAGAGGGGTCACTCACCGCGACATAAGCTGAAAGAGAGGGGTCAACCATCACGGTATACTCTCTAAGAAAGGGACAATTCATTATGACATGAACTCTAAGAGAGGGGCTATTCATCGCGGCATACGCATAAAGAGAGGGGTCGTCCATCACGGTATACGCTCTAAGAAAGTGACAGTTCATTATGACTTACACCCGAAGAGAGGGGTCATTCATCGCGACTTACGTTCAAAGAGAAGGGACGTCCATCATGGTATACACTCAAAAAGAGGGACCGTTCACCATGACATGCACTCGAAGAGTGGGATCATTTATCGCGACATACGCTCAAAGAAAGGGGTCAGCCATCACGGTATACGCTCTAAGAAATGGACTGTTCATTATGACATGCACTAGAAGAGAGGGGCCATTCATCATGACATAAGCTCAAAGAGAGGATTCGTCCATCACGGAATATGCTATAAGAAAGGGACCGCTAATTATGACATGCACTCAAAGAGAGGGGTCATTCATCGCGACATACGCTTAAAGAGAGGTGTCGTCCATCACGGTATACGCTCAAAGAGAGTGATCGTTCACCATGACTTGCACTCGAAGAGTGGGATCTTTCATCGCGACATACGCTCAAAAAGAGTGGTCGTCCATCATGGCATACGCTCAAAGAGTGGGACCGTCCATTATGATATACGCTCGAAGAGAGGGGTCATTCACCGCGACATACGCTCAAAGAGAGGGGTCAACCATCACGGTATACGCTCTAAGAAAGGGACCGTTCATTATGACATGCTCTCGAAGAGAAGGGTCAATCATTGCGACATATGCTCAAAGAGAGGGGTCGTTCATCACGGTATACGCTCTAAGAATGGGACCGTTAATTATGACATGCACTCGAAGAAAGGGATCGCTCAAAGAGAGGGGTCGTCCATCACGGTATATGCTCAAAGAGAGGGATCGTTCACCAGGACATGGACTCAAAGAGAGGGGTCATTCACCGTGACATACGCTCAAAGAGAGGGACCGTTCACCATCACATGCACTCAAAGAGGGGTCATTCATTGCGACATACGCTTAAAGAGAGGGATCGTCCATCACGGTATACGCTTAAAGAGAGGGACCATTTATTATGACATGTACTCAAAGAGAGGGGTCATTCATTGCGACATACGCTCAAAGGGTCGTCCATCACGGTATACACTTAAAGAGAGGGACCATTCATTATGACATGAACTAGAAGAGAGGGGTCATTCATCGCGACATACGCTCAAAGAGAGGGGGCGTCCATCACGGTATACGCTCTAAGAAAGGGACCGTTCACCATAACATGCACTCGAAGAGAGGAGTTTTTCATCGCAACATACGATCAAAGAGAGGGGGCGTCCATCATGACATACGCTCAAAGAGAGAGACCTTTCATTATGACAAACGCTCGAAGAGAGGGGTCATTCACCGCGACATACAGTCAAAGAGAGGGGTCGTCCATCACGATATACGCTCAAAGAGTGGGACCGTTCATTATGACATACGCTCGAAGAGAGGGGTCATTCACCGCGACATACGCTCAAAGAGAGGGGCAGCCATAACGGTATACGCTCTAAGAAAGGGACCATTCATTTTGACATACACTCGAAGAGAGGGGTCATTCATCGCGACATATGCTCAAAGAGAGGGGTCGTTCATCACGATATACGCTCTAAGAAAGGGACCATTAATTATGACATGCACTCGAAGAGAAGGATCGCTCAAAGAGAGGGGTCGTCCATCATGGTATACGCTCAAAGAGAGGGACCGTTCACCATGACATGCACTCGAAGAGTAGGATCATTCATCGTGACATACGCTCAAAGAGAGGGTTCGTCTATCATGGTATACGCTCAAAGAGAGGGACCGTTTATTATGACATACGCTCGAAGAGAGAGGTCATTCACCGCGATATACGCTCAAAGAGAGGGGTCATCCATCACGGTATACGCTCTAAGAATGGGACCATTCATTATGACATGCACTCGAAGAAAGGGGTCATTCATCGCGACATACGCTCGAAGAGAGGGTTCTTTCATCGCGACATATAATCAAAGAGAGGGATCGTCTATCACGGTATACGCTCAAAGAGAGGGACCGTTCACCATGACATGCACTCGAAGAGAGAGGTCATTCATCGTAACACACACTCAAAGAGAGGGGTCATCGATCACGATATGTGCTTATAGAGAGGGACCATTTATTATGACATACACTCAAGAGTGGGGTTATTCATCGCGACATACACTCAAAGAGAGGAGTCGTCCATCACGGTATACGCTCAAAGAGAGGGTCCATTCATTATGACATGCACTCGAAGAGAGTGGTCATTCACCGCGATATAAGCTCAAAGAGTGGGGTCGTCCCCCACGGCATACGCTCAAAGAGAGGGACCTTTCATTATGACATACGCTCGAAGAGATGGATCATTCACCGTGACATATGCTCAAAGATAGGGGTCAGCCATCACGATATGTGCTCTAAGAAATGGACCGTTAATTGTGACATGCATCGAAGGGAGGCGTCATCCGTCGAGACATACGCTCAAAGAGAGGGGTCGTCCTGTGACACCCTCGCCCCGGGTAAGGAGACTGGGGCGTCGACCGGACATTTGACTCATATTTAAACCGGACTTGTATTCAATAAATATAACATTTTGTTCATTTAAATAACTTTACAAGACAATCTCGTGTAACACATGTCCATTTTGTGGTTAATTTAAAACTTTTTCATACTTATACCATTAACCATTTTGATTCTTAATTTCCATTCGATCATCAATCATACTATCATTTGTTCTTGATTTAAACCTATAACCAAATTTTATTCATCTATTACTATCAATATTATTTTATTGATCAAGCCACTTTTCATTATTTCAAATTTGAACCAACTTAGCTAGGGGTATCGATCCCTTATAATGGTGGTATCGAAACAGGTATCGAACCCCAGTTCGATGCCAGTCAAAGGTGTTGACCGTTGACTTCAAGGCAAGGCATCCTGGTTCGAACCAGGTATCGATACCAATTTGCTACTGGAGGCCCCAGCATCGAGCCAAGTATCGAAGCAGCTCAAGGTCGTTAACTCGTTGACCAAGGTTGGGTAGCCTGGTTCGATACTTGTATCGAACCAGGGAGTGCACAAGGAAACTTGGCATCGCACCATGCTTCGATGCCAATTCTTTACTGCCAAGGGTGGTATCGATACCCATATAATTGGTATCGATACCCTCGCCCCAAAGGAAAATTTCAGGTTTTCTAGACACTTAGACACAATTTAAGGACCACCAGCATGGTCCCAAATCACCCCTAAACACTAGAGGCAATTCCAACACATCTTTCACTATGGCAAGATGCCAAAACTAAGTTCTTTAAATCAATCTATTATACAAGTCAATACTTATGGCCATTTATTCCTAGCTATAACAAACAAACTAGAACCATTTAGCTTAAGTGCATATCGATATGCCAAATGCATTTGACAAAGCTACTCTAAATGCAAAACTTAAACCAAATCCCAATCACATATGACAAGTCTAAATATTCATAGCCTTAAGCTTACATACCAAATGCCATTCACAAGGCCATATATGTGCAAACAACGGGACAAGCCCTCAATTGTAAGGTGTTATCATATCATCAAAAGGACCAACATATACAAAAATCATGGTTTCTATGCATGACATGCTAACTATACATCTAAGCCACCAATTCTAGGAGTTACAAAATATACAAAATACCATACTCCTTTGCTAGTTGCTTGTGCTTGCTCAGATCGATCTTAGCTTGACTTTTTCGATTGTGGACCTGATGTTTTGGGAGGAAGGAAACAAAAGAGTGATAAGTACTTTTTAGGTACTTAGTGAGGTAGTTCCTAGAACTAACCGGTTGACAAGTATTAAGCATGTAATAAAGATACACATAGCAATCATGCTTTCAATTCAAACAAGCAAATTCTAACATGTTATCATTCAAGGCTAATAAATATAGACATGATTTCAATTTAAAGCAAATAAGACGTATCAAAATTCCAAGTCATATAAGCATACACCTCAAGAGCAAATAGTATGTCAAGGGGCACCAAATGCATATTCAAGTTAAATAACTTTTTCACTTATTTGATTTCCTTGGTTTTTTTAGTTAGGACGAAGGTAATCGGGTTACAAGTGGGTACACAAAGTACCTAACAAGTTGATGCATATAGCATCCAAGAAATTGTCCATGACACTACAAGATGTACACGAAGTACAAGTACACGAAGTACTATCAAGTTAATACACAAAGTATCTATCAAGAAGGATGACTTACCATCCAAGACAAGTAGGTGACTTACCACCACTAAAGAGCTTAATACCCTAGGTATGCCTTTCTACCTAGGACCAACTAGCAACCAAGGATTTGTAGTTCTTTTATTATCATTTCTTTCACAATTCAAGTATCGAACATAGTAATTCATGAAGGTAATGTGCATGAACGAATAATGTACCATACGTACCTTGCAAATAGCATGTTGCACCATGCTTTAATCATTCCAAAATACATGCCAATAATCATGCATTAATTCAATTCATGCAACAAGTATAACAATAATCATGGCATCTTCTAGCATCTAAATTGACATAGCATCAAACAAGTTTAACACACAATTTACTCCTACCTCCCATGATTTAGCCGAGTAATTAGTTAATCCGGTTTCATGGCAATACAAACATAAAAGGGGTGGTTGGGACCTAGTTCCCAACCCTAAGTTAACCACACTCACAATGACTCCAAGCAATCAAGGGTTGAGGATGGAGATCCCTTTGCCCTTCCTCTTTGTAAGATCCAATTCTTTTTCCTCCTCACGATTTCCTTCGTTTGATTCCTTTAATAATCATACACACCTAATCATTCATTAAAATGTATTCAACCATTTAATTTAAGCTATTACATACATTAGTAATATAACAATTCGAATCTGTCCCTTATTGAACAAACTATCGACCTTATACTAAAAATTCCATATCTTCTAATCCGTACATCGGATTTTTAATTACTTTATACCGTTGGAAAGCTAATGAAATTATCTATCTAACCATAATAAGCTTGCATTTTAATCCTATGCCAATTGATACAGTTTTTATTCTAAAGATAACCTATCTTCATTTTCGGACAGCTTCGACACCCTTAATTGATTCGCTTCCAGATTTTTCTACGTAACTCCAAATCGAGTTTCATTTTTTTCCTAAGCCTTCTAGACATATGGAAGTTTAATCCCACCAATTTTTAGCTCAAAATACCAACCGTGCTAATCTCGGTGGCCGATCAAAGTGACTGTCCCAGAACAGAATATTCTGGACAGCTTGAACCACCATATACTAATTGCCTTATAACTTTCTCTACCGAACTCGGATTAAGGTTCCGTAAATTTTCAATGAAACTAGGTATAAAGGAGTATCTTAATTCAAATTTTCAGCTCCTAACTCCTTAAATCCTGACTTAAGGAATTTCTCGAAGATAGCTACTTAGAATAGCATTTCTATGCAATTTCGGCTAATTCCCATTCTTTACATTCAATTCTTAATCCCTACATTATCTTCATGAATTTCCAGCACCATTAACATGAAATCAACCACATTTAAATCATCTTATCAAATTAAACAACACATTTATAGCAATTCCAAAATTCCCAATTCTAAGCTCTTTACTTGTTCATGCTTCTAGGATTAAACCCAAGCAACTTCAACCCCCAAAATCAAGTTTCTAACAACCTAGGTTAATCTTGAAAATACCACAAAAACATTCAAGATCCAAGAATCTAACTTCTCAAGGTTTCGGTTATGGGAAGGAATACTTACCGAGATACTTAGGCTTGATTTTCCTAACCCAATCTCAATCATGCAATAGCTTTAGAGCTCTCCTTCTCAACCTCCCATGGAATTTCTCTCTCAAGCTTTCCCTCCCCTCTATTTTTGTTGTTGCTGTGAGAATGATGAAGAAGGGGCCAAATTTTGGCTAGTTTTGTTTAATTAATTATGGGTGGGGGAATGACCCAATTACCCTTAATGAATTGTCTAGGCTTGTTTTATTCCAAGGATAGTTTATGGAATTTTATTAATTGCCATGGAAGGTTCAAGTTTCTAATTTAATTTAATTTGATCCCTCTTTTTCTAACTCAATTAACATGTGATTCATTGTAATTTATAAATTACTCGATCTATCCTCTTAACTCGATTTTTGGGGTGTTACAATTCTCCCTCCTTAAAAGAAATTCGCCCTCGAATTTACCTGAAGGGAACAATTGCGGATATTGGGCTTTCATTGTGTCCTCGAGTTCCCAAGTAGCTTCTTCCTTTTTGTGGTTCCTCCAAAGGACTTTCACCAAAGGAACGCTTTTCTTGCGAAGCCTTCTAACTTCTCGATCAAGTATCTGAACCGGCTCTTCTTCATAAGATAAGTCAGGGTTCAGTTCTACTTCTTCTGGTTCGAGGATATGAGAAGGATCAGATCGGTATCTTCTAAGCTTAGATACATGGAATACGTTGTAGATCTTATCAAACTCACTAGGGAGTGCAAGACGATAAGCCACTGGACCAATTCTTTCCACGATATCAAAAGGTCCGATGAAACGGGGACTAAGTTTGCCTTTCTTTCCAAACTGGAACACCTTCTTCCAAGGTGAAACCTTCAAGAATACTTTATCACCCACTTGGTACTGTATATCCCTTCTTTTAAGATCTGCATAAGTCTTCTGCCTATCAAAGGCTTGCTTGAGTCTGTTATGTATGATGCGCACTTGTTCCTCCGTTTCTCTGAGCAATTGAGGTCCTAATACCTTGTTCTCACCCAATTCTGACCAACATAAAGGAGTTCTGCATTTTCTACCATATAAAGCCTGAAACGGAGCCATTTGTATTGAGGCTTGGTAGCTATTGTTGTATGCAAACTCTATAAGAGGTAGAGATTTTTTCCAGTTCTTTCCGAAGTCGATAACACAAGCCCTAAGCATGTCTTCAAATACTTCAATGACTCTTTTAGATTGGCCATCACTCTATGGATGAAAGGCTGTACTTAAATGCACCTTAGTTCCTAGGGCTTTTTGAAGAGATTTCCAGAATCTAGAAGCAAATCTGGGGTCTCGATCAGAGATGATAGATGCAGGAATACCATGTAATCAAATCACTTCTCGGATATATAGCTCGGCTAGGGTTTCCAAGCTCAAATTCATTTTAACAGGGATAAAGTGAGTAGACTTTGTGAATCTATCAATAATCACCCACACAGCATCATTCTTTCTTGGAGAGGAAGGTAGACCAGTAACAAAGTCCATTGTGATTCGATCCCATTTCCACTGAGGTAATTCAATCGGCTGGAGCAATCCTGTAGGGACCTGATGCTCGGCTTTGACCCTTTGACAAGTTAGACACTTTGAAACAAAGTCTATGATGGTAGATTTCATACCTGACCACCAATACAAGGTTTTCAAATCTTGATACATCTTTACCGATCCAGGGTGGATCGAGAAAGAACTCTGATGAGCTTTTTGCAATATTTCCCTCTTCAATTCATCATTATTAGGGACACAAATCCTATCTTTAAAGTATAGTATCCCATTCGTATGTATTACAAACCCAAGGTTAGCTTTTGAATCAAGCTTTTGAATGATAGCTTGCAATTCATGATCAGTCTGCTGGAGTTCTTTAATTCTTGTCATCAAGGTGGATTGAACATGAAGTTCTGACAAGAATCCTTGCTTTTGGTATACCCGAAGGTGAGCATTGATAGCATTTGGGGCTATAAGAGAGATTTCACAAATTCAGTCATGTATTATTAAGGATGATTTTCAAGATCTTATGGTTCTAGATTTCTTACCTAATGTTGGCTTGCGACTGAGGGCGTCTGCAACCACATTAGCCTTTCCCGGATGGTAGTCGATGACTAAGTCGTAATCTTTCAGCAATTCCATCCATCTCCTTTGTCTCAAGTTGAGATCCTTTTGGGTCAAGAGATATTTGAGACTCTTGTGATCGGTAAACAAGTAACACTTTTCACCATATAGGTAGTGTCTCCAGATTTTGAGTGCAAATGCAGCAAGTTCAAGGTCATGGGTAGGGTAGTTGAGCTCATGAGGCTTCAACTGACGTGAGGCATAAGCCAGTACTTTCCCTTCTTGCATTAGGACACACCCGAGTCCTAGGTGAGATGCATCACTGTACACAGTGAACTCCTTTCCCGACTCTGGTTGGATAAGAACCGGGGAATGAGTAAGAGCTTGCTTAAGTTAATCAAAGCTCCTTTGTTGCTTCTCCGACCATTCATAAGGTTCATCTTTTCGGAGTAGTTTAGTTAAGGGTGCAGCAATAGATGAAAATCCTTTAACGAAGCGTCTATAGTACCCAGCTAAACCAAGGAAACTTCGGATTTCACTAATGTTTCTTGGAGGTCTCCAATCAAGAATGGTTTGAATCTTTTTGGCATCCACTTGGATTCCTTTTTCCGAGATAACGTGGCCAAGGAATGAGACTTTCGACAACCAGAATTTACTTTTGGAGAACTTTGCATACAATTGATATTCTCGGAGAGTCTGCAAGACAATTCGGAGGTGTTCAGCATGTTCCTCCTTATTCCAAGAATAGACAAGTATGTCATCAATAAAGACAACGACATACTTATCAAGATAAGATTTAAAGACTCTGTTCATGAGGTCCATGAATGCAGCCGGAGCATTTGTTAGCCCAAATGGCATCACAAGAAACTCAAAGTGACCATAGCGAGTCCGAAAAGCAGTTTTGGGTACATCCTCATCTTTCACTTTCATCTGATAATACCCGGAGCGGAGGTCAATCTTAGAAAACACTGCCGCATCCTTAAGCTGATCAAACAAGTCTTCGATTCTTGGCAAGGGATATTTGTTCTTTATTGTGAGCTTGTTCAATTGTCTATAATCTATACAAAGTCTCATCGTGCCATCCTTCTTTTTCACGAATAAGACTAGAGCACCCCAGGGAGATGAGCTAGGCCTAATGAAGCCTTTATCCTGGAGCTCCTGGAGTTGTTTCTTTAATTCTTTCAACTCGACTGGTGCCATTCTATAGGGAGTAATGGACACCGGATTTGTCCCAGGCTGGACTTCTATCCCGAACTCCACTTCTCTGGTGGGAGGAAGACCAGGGAGTTCCTCGGGAAATACATCCACAAATTCGGATATAACAGGGATTTCAAACAAGTCAAATTCGTATTCATCTTGTAGCACCATAGCAGCAAAGATGGAAGTAAGCTTCTGATCGATTAGGAGAATTGACTCCTTACCCAATCCCCTCAGATATAATCTCCTATTCTGACAATCAATCCAAGCTTCGTGTTTCACTAACCAGTCTAACCCTAGTACTAGATCAAACTCACAAGCTGGTAGTACAAACAATTCGAAAAGGAATGTTCCGAATTGTGATTGGAGAATCTTTACAAACAAGGTTGATATTCATTAAGCCTCCTATGGGGTTTGATACTACAAGGTTCTTTTCAACAATTTCAGGCTTCATATTAACTTTCATCAACATAGCAGAGCATATAAAAGAGTGAGTTGATCCCGAATCAATCAAAGCATAGGCAGGAGTTGAATCTAACTCAATCATACCTGCAATTACATCAGGAGATTCTTCATCGTCCCTTCCTCGTACATGATAAATCCGAGTAGGTGCCCGAGACTCCTGGTGGGTCGAAGCATTAGAATATTGCCCTTTGCCTCTATTTCTGTTGGACTGAGGAGAGTTCTGGTTGGTACAAGACTGAACAACAACTTTATTAGGATTATGGGGGCAATCCTTAATAAGTGACCAGCTTCACCACCAGCATAGCATAATTTGAACTGTGTACGACACTGGCCGTGATGAGGCTTCTGACAGAACTTACAGACAAGAATCCTTTCAGTTTTCCCCGTGCTTTGAACAGAAGGAACCGGAGCTGAAGATCTATCCATCAATTGTGGTTTCGGAATGTAATAACCTTTCTGAGCCGAAAAGTTAGTAGTTGAGCTTTCCTGGTGATACTTGGCCTTTTTATTGGATGTCCATTCCTGTTTGTCATCTCGCTTCTGTTTCTTATCACTTCGATTACCACTCTTTCTTTTCTCAGCCGCTTTCATTTTAGCCTCCGTTGCAATGGCTCGGTTCACCAAATGCTGGAAATCTTTAATACCCAGAGCCGTGAACATGGGGCTTAGTTCATCACTAAGACCATCAGTGAACTTGCGGCATTTATCTTCCTCAGTCTTTATGTACTCCGAACCATACTTGAAGTACTTACAAAATTCAGCCACGTACTGTTCAATGGGCTTATTGACTTGTTTCAAGTACAAGAAGCGATTTTTGCACTTGGCTAAGTACTGCTCACTGATGTATTTCTTTTTAAATTCCTCCACAAAGAATTTCCAAGTGACCAATTCGGTCGGGGCCGTTAGAGTAGTCGTTTCCCACCAGCTCAAGGCCTCTTCAGCGAGGAGAGATATAACACACTCGAGCTTGTGTTCATCTGAACATTGCAACTGCTTTGTCAAGATCTGTGTAGTACGTTCAAGCCAATTTTCTGCCTCCTCGGGCCTTTCAGCAATCTCACCAGTAAACGTATAAGCTCTAAATCGAGCAAGCTTATCAATAGGAGCTCTGCTTGGTGTAGCAGCAGGGGCAGGATGATCTTGCCTCAGATTCACAATAAGCTGATCGAACATCTCCTTCATGCTAAGGAGACACTCTTGTTGTACGTCCCGAATAGTCGGAGCTTCTGGTTGAGGGACAAGTGGTACTGGTGGCTGAGGTAGTTGTGGTGGTACTGGAGGTTGAGGTAATTGCGGTGGAAGGTTTGGTTGCATCTCTACATTGTCTCCTTCATTCGAGGAGCCCGCAGGACTATCAACGTCCCGAGCTAATCTTGTTTCAGACATTTTCTACAATTGTTAAACAATAACTAGTTTAGATAAGCAAAATCACAAGCACATATGGTATATAACTCCTCGGTGGTATAGTTTAATCCTATATTATGCATGAACGTACAAGCAATCCTAGAATCATTGCCTAAGCTCTGATACCACTAAAAGTGTGACACCCTCGCCCCGGGTTAGGAGACGGGGGCGTCGACCGGACATTTGACTCATATTTAAACCGGACTTGTATTCAATAAATATAACATTTTGTTCATTTAAATAACTTTACGAGACAATCTCGTGTAACACTTGTCCATTTTGTGGTTAATTTAAAACTTTTTCATACTTATACCATTAACCATTTCGATTCTTAATTTTCATTCGATCATCAATCATAATATCATTTGTTCTTGATTTAAACCTATAACCAAATTTTATTCATCTATTACTATCAATATTATTTTATTGATCAAGCCACTTTTCATTATTTCAAATTTGAACCAACTTAGCTAGGGGTATCGATCCCTTATAATGGTGGTATCGAAACAGGTATCGAACCCCAGTTCGATGCCAGTCAAAGGTGTTGACCGTTGACTTCTAGGCAAGGCATCCTGGTTTGAACCAGGTATCGATACCAATTTGCTACTGGAGGCCCCAGCATCGAGCCAAGTATCGAAGCAGCTCAAGGTCGTTAACTCGTTGACCAAGGTTGGGTAGCCTGGTTCGATACAAGTATCGAACCAGGGAGTGCACAATGAAACTTGGCATCGCACCATGCTTCGATGCCAATTCTTTACTGCCAAGGGTGGTATCGATACCCATATAATTGGTATCGATACCCTCGCCCCAAAGGAAAATTTCATGTTTTCTAGACACTTAGATACAATTTAAGGACCACCAGCATGGTCCCAAATCACCCCTAAACACTAGAGGCAATTCCAACACATCTTTCACTATGGCAAGATGCCAAAACTAAGTTCTTTAAATCAATCTATTATACAAGTCAATACTTATGCCCATTTATTCCTAGCTATAACAAACAAACTAGAACCATTTAACTTAACTGCATATTGATATGCCAAATGCATTTGACAAAGCTACTCTAAATGCAAAACTTAAACCAAATCCCAATCACATATGACAAGTCTAAATATTCATAGCCTTAAGCTTACATACCAAATGCCATTCACAAGGCCATATATGTGCAAACAACGGGACAAGCCCTCAATTGTAAGGTGTTATCATATCATCAAAAGGACCAACATATACAAAAATCATGGTTTCTATGCATGACATGCTAACTATACATCTAAGCCACCAATTCTAGGAGTTACAAAATATACAAAATACCATACTCCTTTGCTTGTTGCTTGTGCTTGCTCAGATCGATCTTAGCTTGACTTTTTCGATTGTGGACCTGATGTTTTGGGAGGAAGGAAACAAAAGAGTGATAAGTACTTTTTAGGTACTTAGTGAGGTAGTTCCTAGAACTAACCGGTTGACAAGTATTAAGCATGTAATAAAGATACACATAGCAATCATGCTTTCAATTCAAACAAGCAAATTCTAACATGTTATCATTCAAGGCTAATAAATATAGACATGATTTCAATTTAAAGCAAATAAGACGTATCAAAATTCCAAGTCATATAAGCATACACCTCAAGAGCAAATAGTATGTCAAGGGGCACCAAATGCATATTCAAGTTAAATAACTTTTTCACTTATTTGATTTCCTTGGTTTTTTTAGTTAGGACGAAGGTAATCGGGTTACAAGTGGGTACACAAAGTACCTAACAAGTTGATGCATATAGCATCCAAGAAATTGTCCATGACACTACAAGATGTACACGAAGTACAAGTACAAAAAATACTATCAAGTCAATACACAAAGTATCTATCAAGAAGGATGACTTACCATCCAAGACAAGTAGGTGACTTACCACCACTAAAGAGCTTAATACCCTAAGTATGCCTTTCTACCTAGGACCAACTAGCAATCAAGGATTTGTAGTTCTTTTATTATCATTTCTTTCACAATTCAAGTATCGAGCATAGTAATTCATGAAGGTAATGTGCATGAACGAATAATGTACCATACGTACCTTGCAAATAGCATGTTGCACCATGCTTTAATCATTCCAAAATACATGCCAATAATCATGCATTAATTCAATTCATGCAACAAGTATAACAATAATCATGGCATCTTCTAGCATCTAAATTGACATAGCATCAAACAAGTTTAACACACAATTTACTCCTACCTCCCATGATTTAGCCGAGTAATTAGTTAATCCGGTTTCATGGCAATACAAACATAAAAGGGGTGGTTGGGACCTAGTTCCCAACCCTAAGTTAACCACACTCACAATGACTCCAAGCAATCAAGGGTTGAGGATGAAGATCCCTTTGCCCTTCCTCTTTGTAAGATCCAATTCTTTTTCCTCCTCACGATTTCCTTCGTTTGATTCCTTTAATAATCATACACACCTAATCATTCATTAAAATGTATTCAACCATTTAATTTAAGCTATTACATACATTAGTAATATAACAATTCGAATCTGTCCCTTATTGAACAAACTATCGACCTTATACTAAAAATTCCATATCTTCTAATCCGTACATCGGATTTTTAATTACTTTATACCGTTGGAAAGCTAACGAAATCATATATCTAACCATAATAAGCTTGCATTTTAATCCTAAGCCAATTGATACAGTTTTTATTCTAAAGATAACCTATCTTCATTTTCGGACAGCTTCGACACCCTTAATTGATTCGCTTCCATATTTTTCTACGTAACTCCAAATCGAGTTTCGTTTTTTTCCCTAGCCTTCTAGACATATGGAAGTTTAATCCCACCAATTTTTAGCTCAAAATACCAACCGTGCTAATCTCGGTGGCCGATCAAAGTGACTGTCCCAGAACAGAATGTTCTGGATAGCTTGAACCACCATATACTAATTGCCTTATAACTTTCTCTACCGAACTTGGATTAAGGTTCCGTAAATTTTAAATGAAACTAGGTATAAAGGAGTATCTTAATTCAAATTTTCAGCTCCTAACTCCTTAAATCCCGACCTAGGGAATTTCTCGAAGATAGCTACTTAGAATAGCATTTCTAAGCAATTTCGGCTAATTCCCATTCTTTACATTCAATTCTTAATCCCTACATTATCTTCATGAATTTCCAGCACCATTAACATGAAATCAACCTCATTTAAATCACCTTATCAAATTAAACGACACATTTATAGCAATTCCAAAATTCCCAATTCTAAGCTCTTTACTTGTTCATGCCTCTAGGATTAAACCCAAGCAACTTCAACCCCCAAAATCAAGTTTCTAACAACCTAGGTTAATCTTGAAAATACCACAAAAACATTCAAGATCCAAGAATCTAACTTTTCAAGGTTTCGGTTATGGGAAGGAATACTTACCGAGATACTTAGGCTTGATTTTCCTAACCCAATCTCAATCATGCAATAGCTTTAGAGCTCTCCTTCTCAACCTCCCATGGAATTTCTCTCTCAAGCTTTCCCTCCCCTCTATTTTTGTTGTTGCCGTGAGAATGATGAAGAAGGGGCCAAATTTTGGCTAGTTTTGTTTAATTAATTATGGGTGGGGGAATGACCCAATTACCCTTAATGAATTGTCTAGGCTTGTTTTATTCCAAGGGTAGTTTATGGAATTTTATTAATTGCCATACAAGGTTCAAGTTTCCCATTTAATTTAATTTGATCCCTCTTTTTCTAACTCAATTAACATGTGATTCATTGTAATTTATAAATTACTCGATCTATCCTCTTAACTCGATTTTTGGGGTGTTACACGTCCATCATGGTATACACTCTAAGAAAGGGACCGTTTTAATCACAACAAAACCCATTTAGACAAACACATTTTAATCCCAATAAAACGACAATCAAATGCTATTAAATTAAATTTTATGAGTTCAAATAGTTAATTATGGGTTTTTGAATAAAATTATACAAATTTATGTTAAATTTTTTGCTTTTTACTCTGTTAAAATTCGAACGGATTCCCTATAAATATTTAGACATACACGTTTTAATCGCAACAAAACGATAACCAAATGTTATTAAATCAAATTTTATGAGTTCAAATAGTTAATTATGGGCGTTTGAACAAAATAATTTTCAGCTTTTTACTTGGTTAAAATTCAAACGGATTCCCTATACAGCTCATTCAGACATGCACGTTTTAATCCCAACAAAACAACAACCAAATGTTATTAAATCAAATTTTACGAGTTCAAAAAGTTAATTATGGGATTTTGAATAAATTTATACATATTAATCTCAAATTTTCAACTTTTTACTCGGTTAATATTCGAACGAATTCTCTATAAAGCCCATTTATACATGCACGTTTTAATCTCAACAAAACGACAACCAAATGTTATTTAATTAAATTTTAAGAGTTAAAAAATTTAATTATGGGCTTTTGAATAAAATTATAAAGATTAATCCCAAATTTTAGCTTTTTACTCGGTTAAAATTCGAACGGATTCTCTATAAAACCCATTTAGACAAGTACGTTTTAATCCCAACAAAACGTAAAACAAGTGTTATTAAATCAAATTTTATGAGTTCAAATAGTTAATTATCGACTTTTGAACAAAATTATACATATTAATCTAGAATTTTTAGCTTTTTACTCGGTTAAAATTCGAACGAATTCTCTATAAGGCCCATGTAGACAAGCACGTTTTAATTCCAACAAAATGATAACCAAATGTTATTAAATCAAATTTTATGAGTTCAAATAGTTAATTATGAGTTTTGAACAAAATTATATAGATTAATCTAAATTTTTTAGCTTTTTACTCGGTTCTGTGCTCGAATGATCTTCCTTTGCTTAGAAAGGTCTTAGTATAAATATCTCTAAACTTGGCAATGGTTTCTTTAAACGGTCGGGTATGTCAAGTTAGATACAAATCCACTTCGACAATTGGGGAGGATCTATGCCTTTACACCTTTATGGTGATTATGAAGTGAATGAGGAAGTACCTCTTCGAGCTTTTTTTTTATGTTGACTAATCTACCCCGATGGGATGAAGCCAAGTTGAGAGATTATTTTTCTCACGAAGATGCTAACACAATCCTCAATGTACCAATTATTAATGATACGAAAGATACTACTCTTTAGGGTCATCACGACTCTAGCATCTATACGGTGCGTTCTGGCTATCAATCTCTTCAACTGCAACTAGGGCCGGTTAACAGTTCCTCTAGGCTATGGAAAATTCTTTCTAAGTTGCCTATGTTGCCTAAGGTTCGTTCCTTTGGTTGGCGGTTAAGCCATGATGCTCTTCCGTCTGGTAACAAATGTTAGGACCGCCGGCACACCCCATGGCGCAGCGGAACAAAAATATATATGTATAAGTAGATTATATTTAATCCCGAATTTTAAATATAAAGGATATAATTAAAGTAATTATATCCCTTTTCAAATTCGAATTAAATATAGATTCCGAAAATTAAGGAAATAATAATATTAATTATTTCCTAAACAAACTCGGAATCAAACTCTTATACCTAGGGTTATACCTATATAAAGGATCTTTTGGTCTAGCAGCCAACATCAGAGAATTCCGAATTCCAAACCCGAGAATCACTAAAAACAGTTTTTCGAGATTTACTCTCTCAACCGGGTGAACTGAGTAGAGGCCGAGACGATATTCGTGGAGGCTAAAGATTCGAATTGTCGAACGATCGGGATTACCGCAAATCCAGTTGTTGTTTTTGCTGTTTATCAAGGAACCCAATGTAAGTTATCGTAACTCTTCCTCTTGATTCCGGATTAAACGTACATGGATTACTGGAAAGACCGTCGTAATTTTGTTCCGCTGCGCCATGGGGTGTGCCGGCGGTCCCAACAGTGGTATCAGAGCCACTTGTACGATCCGTAATCAGGTTAAATACTTGGGTGATGCGATATGTATAAGATGCATTATTTGTTTTACTATATCGGCGATATAAAAATTTGATATTGCTAGTCGATTAGGGATACGATTAATATGTTAATCTATTAATTACAGTCGCCATGTTGCTACAAGGGTTTTACGATAAACATATATCAATCGGTGACATAGTGATCGACGAAATTGCGATAGCAGATCGCATTTAGGAAAAATGAATAATTGTTATTCCGATATGGAAAAATCTAAGGGATTTTAAAATCCCAAAAACACGATTCTGTTGATAAATCTTATCAAATCGTGATGTTTTTCCATAGAAAAATAATCTTATCCAAAAAATGAATAATTGTTACTTCGACCCTTGATCCTTTCGTAGGCAACATAGATTGTAGGCCCATATTGGTAATATTAACGATTTCGTGATAGCATATATATATGATATGTTTGCTTTGTACGGTGTTTGACATGCATGGTTATAGCCCCTTGATTTTACAATAGTTGTAAATTTTAAATACGGCCTGCGTGTCGTGCCTTTCTCTATCTCTATTGTACTTCTGTTCTCATCTTACTCCCTCGTATGTAAAACGAGTTTCTATAATTGTAATATTATTCCAAGAAGCAACTGAGACGTTTGGAGCAAAGGCGAGAAGATGCTTGGGAAGCATGTTTAGTGTAGAAATTAGGGTTTTAAGGTTCTCCCATTGGCTTGGGATGGGTCGCCTTAGTTTTTATTTTGGGCTATAACCATTGCAATCCTTTTATTTATATCTATCATGTATGTGATGCAATGTTTGATATATATCTTCTACTCGCATATATTGATGAGATCAATAAGGGCCAGATTAAAAGAAATTACGATGAGATATTTAATGTTTTCCCTCAAATAAATCTAAGTTAAAATTAGCCGTCCAATATTTGCCCTCGTTAAGGCCTTGATCGATCTTATGTGGGTTTTGCCAAAGCATTAACACATAAGTCCATCTTGGTTAAACGCGAAGAATAAACAAGTGATATTCGTCGGTCGTAATATTGGTAATAACTTAGTTAGGTTGTTCTAATAGGATTAGAAACCTAAAGGCTAAGTATTTGGTTAAGTCATTAGATGACTGAACAAGAGTTGTTCACCAAATGGAGGAGTTACATGAGATGTAATTAGTAAAAGTTACTTACCTAAATAACCTTTATCCTAAAAGAAAAGCCAAAGCTGATTTAGGAAATTGGTGAATTATGGATCCTCGCTCACTAGAAAAATTTTCGTTGAATTTTTCCGAAATTAAAAACGAGAGGGATTTTTAATTTTGAACAAAATAGTGGGAGTATTTTATAAACAAAGACCTATTTATAATATTTCAAATTGGTAAATTTACTTTATATATTTCTATTGTTGTAGATCTAAATGGCAAACAACACTATATCACTGCGATCACTCGTTGAGAAGGAGAAACTCAATGGCATAAACTTCCTTGATTGGTACCGCAATTTGAGAATTATTCTCAAACAGGAAAAAAAAGAATATGTCATTGAACAACCTGTTCCAAAAGAACCGGCAACTAATGCTTCTAGTGCTATCAAAGACAAGTTTAAGAAACATATGGATGACATGTTAGATGTCGGATGTCTTATGCTTGCTACCATGACTCCTGATCTTCAGAAGCAACATGAGGACATGGTTGCATATGATATGATTCAAAACCTCAAAGAAATATATGAGGAGCAAGCACGTCAAGAGAGGTATGAGACCTCTAAAGCTCTATTTCAATGCAAAATGGTAGAGGGATCTCCTGTAGGAGCTCATGTCATTAAGATGATAGGCTATATCCAAACGTTGGAAAAGTTGGGTTTTCCTCTCAAGGATGAATTGGCTACTGATGTTGTACTGCAATCTTTGCCGAATAGCTTCAATCAATTTGTCCTTAATTTCAACATGAATGAAATTAACAAAACTTTGCCACAGTTACTTGGCATGTTACGAACTGCTGAGAAAAATATGTCTAAGGGTGGACCTAAGCCCATTCTGATGGTCCGCAAGGACAAAGGAAAGGGAAAGACAGTGGCAAAGAACAAGGGTAAAGGTAAGCTTATACCCAAAAGACATGATGCACTGAAACCCAAATGGGGAGTTAGCAAGGAAGGGAAGTGTTTCCACTGCAATAAGACCGGACACTGGAAAAGAAATTGCCCCATTTACCTTGAAGAGGTCAAGAAGGCAAAAGCAGATGGTGCATCTGCTTCAGGTATTTATGTTATTGATGTGAATCTGTCAACATCTTCTTCTTGGGTATTAGATACCGGTTGTGGTTCTCACATTTGTACTTCTGTACAGGGACTGCAAAAGAGAAGGAATCTAGCTAAGGGAGACGTAGACCTACGAGTGGGAAATGGAGCAAGAGTTGCTGCATTAGCCATAGGAACATACGTTTTATCTTTACCTAGTGGACTTGATTTACATTTAGAAGATTGTTACTTTGTGCCTAGTTTGACTAAAAATATTATTTCTATTTCTTGTTTGGACAAGATTGGATTTGAGATTATTATTAAGAATAATTGTTGTTCTTTTTATCTCGATAATGTTTTTTATGGTTCAGCACAATTGGTTAATGGCTTATATATTTTAAATCTAGAAAATGCCATTTATAACATAAATATCGAAAGATCAAAAACAAATGACTCAAATCAAACTTATCTCTGGCATTGTCGTTTAGGCCATATAAGTGAGAAACGCATATCAAGACTCCATAAAGATGGATTCTTAGATTCATTTGTTTTCGAACAACTGGATGTATGTGAATCTTGCTTATTAGGAAAAATGACTAAGGCTCCTTTTAATGGTAAAAGTGAGCGAGCAAGTGATTTGTTGGGATTAATACATAGTGATGTATGTGGACCAATGAACACACAAGCTAGAGGTGGATTTCAGTACTTCATCACTTTCACTGATGACTTCAGTCGATATGGTTACATTTACCTTACGCGCCATAAATCTGAGGCTATCGAAAAATTTAAAGAATTCAAGAATGAAGTACAAAATCAACTAGGCAAGAGTATTAAAGCACTTCGATCAGATCGAGGTGGAGAATACTTAAGCATAGAATTTGATGAACTCCTTAAAGAATGTGGGATTGTCTCACAACTTACTCCACCAGGTACACCACAGTGGAATGGAGTTTCTGAAAGGAGAAATCGAACTTTGTTAGACATGGTTTGATCAATGATGAGTCATAGTGATCTTCCGACTTCTTTTTGGGGACATGCACTAGAAACAACTGTTTTCACTTTAAATCGTGTACCGTCTAAATCTGTTCAAAAGACACCATATGAGATATGGACTGGAAAACGTCCTAGTATGTCTTTTATGAAGGTTTGGGGTTGCGAAGCATATGTCAAACATCAGATGTCTACAAAGCTCGAACCCAAATCTCATAAGTGTAACTTTGTTGGATATCCCAAAGAAACTAAGGGATATTATTTCTTTAACCCTAAAGAGAACAAAGTGTTTGTTGCTCGAACAAGAGTTTTTCTCGAAAGAGAATTTCTCAATAAAAAAGGAAAGGGTAGAGACATTGAACTTGGAGAAGTTCAAGAACAACAATTCATTGAACCTGAGATTGAACATGTTCCACAAATTGTTGAGGAACAGTCAACAGATTTAGAAACACAACCACTACGTAGGTCCACAAGAGAACGCCATGCACCTGAGAGATATGGATTTCTCATTATCACGCATGGAGATGTTCTCATTATGGATCAAGATGAGCCAAGAAATTATCAAGAGGCAGTATCGAGTCCAGACTCTGAGAAATGGCTTGAGGCCATGAAATCTGAGATGGAATCCATGTCTGTCAACCAAGTATGGACTTTGGTTGAATCACCTGAAGGGGTAAAACCTATAGGGTGTAAATGGGTTTTCAAGAAGAAAACCGACATGGATGGAAACATACAAACATACAAGGGGCGACTAGTCGCTAAAGGTTTTCGACAAGTTCATGGTATTGACTATGACGAAACTTTCTCCCCTGTAGCTATGTTTAAATCCATCCGGATCTTGCTTGCTATAGCTGCATTCCATGATTATGAAATTTGGCAAATGGACGTCAAAACCGCTTTCCTTAATGGAAAACTTGAAGAGGATGTGTATATGACACAACCAGAAGGTTTTGTCGCTCCAGGAAATGCTAGAAAGGTTTGTAAGCTACAAAGATCCATTTATGGACTAAAGCAAGCTTCTCGAAGCTGGAATCTTCGTTTCAATGATGCGATCAAAGAGTTTGGTTTTATCAAGAACGAAGATGAGCCTTGTGTTTACAAGAAGACTAGTGGGAGCATTGTTTCTTTCCTAATCTTGTATGTAGATGACATACTTCTTATAGGAAACGATATACCTACCTTACAGTCAGTTAAGACTTGGTTAAGTAGTTGTTTCTCTATGAAAGATTTGGGTGAGGCAGCATATATCTTAGGGGTTAAGATCTATAGAGATAGATCTAGACGACTTCTAGGTCTGAGTCAAAGTACATATATAGACAAAGTTCTAAAGAGATTTAGTATGGAAGAATCCAAGAAAGGATTCTTACCTATGAGACATGGTATATCTCTTTCGAAGAAAATGTGTCCTTCAACTCCACAAGAAAGAGAACGAATGAGTAAGATTCCATATGCTTCGGCCATTGGTTCTATCATGTATGCCATGATATGTACTCGACCAGATGTATCGTATGCCTTAAGCATGACAAGTCGATATCAGGTAAACCCTGGTGAAAGTCACTGGGTAGCAGTCAAAAACATCCTTAAGTACTTGAGAAAAACTAAGGATACATTTCTTGTCTATGGAGGCAAAGAAGAGCTTAGTATAAAAGGTTATACTGATGCTAGTTTCCAAACAGATAAGGATGACTCAAGATCGCAATCCGGATTTGTGTTTTGTCTTAACGGAGGTGCTGTAAGCTGGAAAAGTTCTAAGCAAGATACAGTAGCTGATTCTACGACAGAGGCTGAGTATATTGCAGCCAGTGAAGCAGCAAAGGAAGCTGTTTGGATCAAAAAGTTCATATCCGAACTAGGGGTTGTTCCAAGCATATCAGATGCTATAGAACTCCGTTGTGATAACAATGGAGCCATTGCACAAGCAAAGGAACCCAGATCTCATCAACGATCCAAACATATTCTTAGACTCTTCCATCTCATTCGAGAGATTATAGATCGAGGAGATGCGGAAATATGCAAAGTACACACAGACAATAACATTGCTGATCCCTTGACGAAGCCTCTGACACAACAGAAGCATGATCGTCACACTGAGTCACTCGGTATTAGATATGTGAGTGATTGGTCTTAGTGCTAGTGGGAGATTGTTAGAGTATGCCCAAAGACCAATCATATGATGATTGTAAAGATACTTTTATTTACCAATTTTATTGAATAAAGGCATTGCCATTATTGTTTTCAGATATATGTGTCACATAAATTGAGAAACGATAAGGTCCATATAATAATATATGTATTATTATTAAAAGATCCTTAGTCAAGTATTATTATGGTTATAGACAATAATAATACGCTTAAGACTAACATGTGATTAATTGATGACAATGAGTTGTCATTGACATAGAGATGTCAGAATTAATACATGAATATATTAGTAGAGAATAATATATTGGATTGACCCACTATGAGCATATATCTTGGATTATTATGTGACGGTCACGATATTGCTCATAGTGACAACTATATGTATGATCCTTAGACTTGAGATTATTACTATCTCAATATATGTTATTTTATGTCTTGATACAGTTAAACGTGTTTCGTAATTAGTTACACTATAAAAACTGACATTGGACATATTACAATATATGTGGTGAGATATGAATAATCAAGATAGGATTTATCCTTCCTACATAATAGGAAAATATATCAAAGGCCACTTGATTGAGTGAGACTAGAAATGCATGGCCATGCTTGAATACGTTGATTTGAGATATCACAAATTATTCATTAAAAGTAGTCCACTCTAGATATCAAGAAACATTAAAATAGGCTATACAAGTGTGACTATTCCAAGACTTGTGCCTATTAAAGATATAAAAGGACAAAAGGATATAATACATTAAAAGAGTTGGTCACGGACATGATACATCGAATCATGATCTCTTGTAACTTAGATGACAATGATATATTGCTAGATGTCACTCATTGTTTTTAATATTAGAATTGTTCTAATATTATTACTAACGTTACAATGAGCCTACAGGGTCACACCCAATGGTTGAAACGGAGCAAAAATATATATGTATAAGTAGATTATATTTAATCCTGAATTTTAAATATAAAGGATATAATTAAAGTAATTATATCCCTTTTCAAATTCGAATTAAATATAGATTCCGAAAATTAAGGAAATAATAATATTAATTATTTCCTAAACAAACTCGGAATCAAACTCTTATACCTAGGGTTATACCTATATAAAGGATCTTTTGGTCTAGCAGCCAACATCAGAGAATTCTGAATTCCAAACCCGAGAATCACGAAAAACAGTTTTTCGAGATTTGCTCTCTCAACCGGGTGAACTGAGTAGAGGCCGAGACGATATTCGTGGAGGCTAAAGATTCGAATTGTCGAACGATCGGGATTACCGCAAATCCAGTTGTTGTTTTTGCTGTTTATCAAGGAACCCAATGTAAGTTATCGTAACTCTTCCTCTTGATTCCGGATTAAACGTACATGGATTACTGGAAAGACCGTCGTAATTTTGTTCCGCTGCGCCATGGGGTGTGCCGGCGGTCCTAACAGTGGTATCAGAGCCACTTGTACGATCCGTAATCAGGTTAAATACTTGGGTGATGCGATATGTATAAGATGCATTATTTGTTTTACTATATCGGCGATATAAAAATTTGATATTGCTAGTCGATTAGGGATACGATTAATATGTTAATCTATTAATTACAGTCGCCATGTTGCTACAAGGGTTTTACGATAAACATATGTCAATCGATGACATAGTGATCGACGAAATTGCGATAGCAGATCGCATTTAGGAAAAATGAATAATTGTTATTCCAATATGGAAAAATCTAAGGGATTTTAAAATCCCAAAAACACGATTCTGTTGATAAATCTTATCAAATCGTGATGTTTTTCCATAGAAAAATAATCTTATGCCAAAAGTGAATAATTGTTACTTCGACCCTTGACCCCTTCGTAGGCAACATAGATTGTAGGCCCATATTGGTAATATTAACGATTTCGTGATAGCATATATATATGATATGTTTGCTTTGCACGGTGTTTGACATGCATGGTTATAGCCCCTTGATTTTACAATAGTTGTAAATTTTAAATACGGCCTGCGTGTCGTGCCTTTCTCTATCTCTATTGTACTTCTGTTCTCATCTTACTCCCTCGTATGTAAAACGAGTTTCTATAATTGTAATATTATTCCAAGAAGCAACTGAGACGTTTGGAGCAAAGGCGAGAAGATGCTTGGGAAGCATGTTTAGTGTAGAAATTAGGGTTTTAAGGTTCTCCCATTGGCTTGGGATGGGCCGCCTTAGTTTTTATTTTGGGCTATAACCATTGCAATCCTTTTATTTTATATCTATCATGTATGTGATGCAATGTTTGATATATATCTTCTACTCGCATATATTGATGAGATCAATAAGGGCCAGATTAAAAGAAATAACGATGAGATATTTAATGTTTTCCCTCAAATAAATCTAAGTTAAAATTAGCCGTCCAATATTTGCCCTCGTTAAGGCCTTGATCGATCTTATGTGGGTTTTGCCAAAGCATTAACACATAAGTCCATCTTGGTTAAACGCGAAGAATAAGCAAGTGATATTCGTCGGTCGTAATATTGGTAATAACTTAGTTAGGTTGTTCTAATAGGATTAGAAACCTAAAGGCTAAGTGTAACACCCTAAAACCGGGTTAGTAAAACGGTTCGAACAAAATTATAAATAAAGTTTAAATTATGTGTTAAATTGAAATGGAAGAAAGGGATGGAATTAAATTAAATGAGAGATTAAAGTTTGCATGAAAAATACAGGATTTCCCTAAACTACCCTTCATAATAGATTGAGTTTAGTTATAAGGAGAAGGGCGAAATGGTCATTTTATGCCCAATTAATGAACAAACAAATAAACCCATTTCCCTTCTTCTTCCTCATTTTCACGAGAGAAGCAAGGGAGAAGGGAGAAATTTGATTTCATGGGAGATTAAAGTGGGAAGCTTCAAATCTTTGCATGGTTAGGGATTTGATCTAGAAATTCAAGCCTAAATACCTTGGTAAGTTCCTTTTTCCCTAAACCGAAAGTGTTAGGGTTTTGGAAAATTTGGGGTTTTGGTTAATTTAAGATGTTTACAAGTTAATTAGGTTGTTGGAAGCCTAATTTAAAGATTATGTTGCTTGGGTTTAGCTTAGGAAGCATGAATAATAGATTTGGAAACTTGAAAGTTTGGATTCTTATAAATATGATATTTGGTTTGGCAAGATAGTGGAATTGGGGAAATTGGTGATGTTAATTTTATCCTTAAAGTGCTGGAAATTCATGTGAATGTTTGGAAATTGGAAATTAGAACCACGGAATAAAAGTTAGCCGATATCGCCTAGAAAATGCATTTCGGGTAGCTATCATTGAGAAATTCCTTAGATCGTGATTTAAGGAATTTGAAGCTGAAATTTTAAAGTATGATACTCCTACATACCTAGTTTAATTGAAAATTTGCGGAACCTCAATCCGAGTCCGGTAGAGAAAGATATAAGCGTTTCCGTAGGGCTACCCGAGCAGTCCCGAAAATCCGGCCGGGTCTGTTTTGAATGGAATCTGGTACTGATTGGCCATGAATTAAAATGTGAGGTTAATTTATCCTTGTATAGGATTCTTCTAGCTTTCCAACGAGGTAAAATGGACTAAAATCGGACATGGGAGCTAGGAGATACGATCGATTCGCCATAGGATAACAAAACTGCCCTTGATGCACAAATACACATGTTTATATTTGTTAAGCTTAAGAACACTTGAAATAAATGATTGAAAGTGTCTTGATACATAGCTATTGTATGTGGATTGTTAGATAATCCGAGGGACGAAGATATTGAAGAACAAGTGAGGCTCGACGTAGCAAAGAAACGAGGCAAAGGGGTTGCGATCTACAACCCTTAATAGCTTGGAAACATTGTGAGTGTGGCAAACCTTAGGGTTAGGACCTAGGGTCCTAACCATATTTGTTTATTTGATTTGATTTATAATGTAACTGGACTAATAGAATATTTGGTAATATGGGAAGGAGGATTAAAATGTTAATGACTTGTTTGATGCCATGATTTGAGTGCTAGATGTTAGACTAGCTTAGAATATTTGCATAAGCTCGGAAATGCCGAGGTAAGTAATGGCACGCGGCTATGGATGCCAGGTACGTAAGTCATGCATGAGGCATGTTTATGTTGCTTTGATTATTCGATTGGTAACGTGATTCGTATGATTGACATGGTAGCATGACATATGCTTTTGGTATAATAGCATGACATAAATGCTTTTGATATTAGCATGATATGAACATCGTTTGTGATAAGAAACTGTTGAACACCATTTGAAAAGATTAAATGAATCTGAAACTCTGATTGAGCCTTGGTCTATAGTTGTCATAGGTAGTACGGCATGCCTAGGGTTTGAGCTCATTTGTTAGTACTTCGGTACTTCTGATTAGTACTTCGGTACTTCTGTTGGTACTATGGGTACCTTTTTTTGGTGGTGAGTCACCATTTATAGATACCGTGGGTATCTTTTGTTAGTGCCTTCGTGGCACTTCTGTCAGTGCCTTTGTGGTACTTCCGTTGACCCGCTTACCTAGTCAAACTATACCAAGGCATCATTTGTAACCTATTCGAAAGATTAAGATTAAGTTATTGCTATTGAGCATTTGAAATGACATTGCTATCAAGCATTTGATATGTTATTGCCATCGAGCATCCGATATGATATTGCCATTGAGCATCTGATATGACATTGCCATAGAGCATCTGACATGATAATTGCTATTGAGCATTGATATGATATTGTTATTGAGCATTTGATATATGTTGCCATTAGGCATTTGATATATGTTGCCACTAGACATTTGATTTTATGCTGCATTTGAGCATTCATTTGTAAGTTGCCAATGAGCATTAGAATGTGAATTTGTAAATGAGCATATAGCTTGTGAATTTGGTTTGCTTGCTAGTAGCATGAGGATTATGATATATGAAAAGCATGATATATAAAATACATGTTAAGCATGTTACATAATGTTTAAGTTGATTCGTGAGATTGATTGATTGCTTAATTGAAGCATGTTATATTATCTTGATTTATGTCTAAATGGATAGACTTAGGGTTGCCTCACTAAGTACTTCGTAAGTACTTACCACTCTTTGTTTCCTCCTTCCCAAAACAACAGGTTATCGGAACAAGGAGATAGATTGATTTTGGATCGCGAGCAAGGATACCGAGCAAGCTAAAGTATGGTATTTTGGACTTTTGTAACTCCTAGCTTATGGTGGCATAGGAAGCATGCTTAGAATGAATTATGCATTTGATATTTTGATTATGGTTTGTATATATGATTATCTGCACTTTTGGTATGTAAGCCATAAGGCAATAGGTTCATGGTAGGCTAGCCTTGCATAATTTGAGCTCTTGGCTTATGACTTGTATAAGAAGGTCTTGGTGATATGTATGTGCTAAGTAAGTAATTGCCTTGATATGATAAACATGGAACTAACTATGGTATAGTTGGATTAGGCCTCATGTTGTTAGTCCATAGCAAATGATGGGAGTAAATGGTCATTTAATTAGAATTGATAGAATTGGTAAAGGATTATTGATGTTTAATCATGTTGAACTTGTCCCTTGAGGTTAGGGATGATTTGAGACCACATATTGGTCTTTTGGTTAGTGTTTAAGTGCCTTAAAAGATAGAAACCTGCTCATTTCGAGCAGGGGTATCGATACCAGTCCTAGGTGTATCGATACCCCCTTGTAAATGGCCATCTAGTTCGAAGCATGGTCCGGTACCATCCTTGGCAGTTAAGAATGGCACCGAAGCATGGTTCGATGCCAGGCTTCCTTATGCCTTACCTGGTTCGATACCAGTATCGAACCAGGCCAACCAACTTTGGTCAGCAAGTCAACGCAAAAGGCCTGGTTCGGTACATGGTTCGATACTAGGGCCTCCAGTAGCAAATGGCATCGAAGCCTGGTTCGAACTAGGGTGCCTTGCCTTAAAGTCAACAAGTCAACGGTCAACACCGTTGACCAGCATCGAACTGGGGTTCGATACCTGTTTCGATACCTGTATCGATACCCACAGTAAAGTTGGTTCAAAATTGAAGAGTGAAAATTGGATTGATTAATAAGTTAATATTGATAGTGATTAGCTGATTAAAATTGGGATAAGTATGGAAAAAGTTTTAAATTGGCCCTCAATTTGATAAGTGTTACACGAGGTTTGGCTCGTAATGGAATACAAAGTAAATGAGAGGTCATATAAATGAACAAAATGTTTGATAATTGAATACATGTCCGGTTTAAATATAAGTCGATTGTCCGGTCGACACCCCCGTCTCCGAACCCGGGGCGAGGGTGCCACATTTAGTTAGAGCTTAATAAAATTCAAAATTTAGTGACTAAATTGAATAAATTTGAAAATTAGAGACCAATTTGAAAAAGGACCAAAAAGTGAAAATTCAAAAGAGGGGAGATTGCATGTAAGTTTTTAAGTAATTGGAGGCCTTGCACACATGGCAAGACCCCTCTTGGCCGGCCACCTCCTTGTTCCCCAATTAGAAATTTTGTTTGAATAAAAAAAAAATAAGAAAGGGGAAAAATGATTATATGTCATGTGGGAGAGAGAAAAGTCTTACAAGTCATCTTCCTTCTCCATTCTCTTTCTCCTTGGCCGGCCATGGGAGTGTTCTTGGGAGAAAATGTTTGCTTGCTTTGCATGTGATAGTTTAAGGGAGATTTTGAAGGTTTGAAGCAAGATTTTTTATTAGGGAGGTCAAATAAGCAAGGTAAGGTGTTTTTCTTCTTCTAAGCTTAATTAAAAATGTATTTGAAGGTTGTTAGCTTGAAATCCATGGCTGGAAATTTAATATAATGTTCTTAGTTGGCTTATTTTCAAGTTAGAAGTTGAATGCATGTTGCTGGAAAATCCATGTTGTTATAATTGTTGAGTTTTTGAGCTTGAGGACTAAGTTGCATGGATTTGGAAATTATAGGGACTGTATTATGGTTAAATTTATGAGGGATTTTGATGTTAGGATGCTTGACTTGTCAGAAAGTTAAGGCTGAGCATCGAGCTCCTACGGGACTGCTCCAGCCTATTGAATTACCCGAGTGGAAATGGGATCGAGTAACGATGGATTTTGTTACTGGTTTACCGGTTACACCAAGAAAGAATGATGCTATTTGGGTGATTGTGGATAGACTCACAAAGTCTACACATTTCATCCCGGTTCGAAAGAATATGAACTCGGAGACCTTAGCTGAGTTGTATATCCGTGAGGTGATTCGGTTACATGGTGTACCGACATCGATCATTTCAGACAGAGATCCAAACTTTACATCCCAATTTTGGAAGTCCTTGCAAAGGGCTCTCAGAACTAAAGTGCATCTTAGCACAGCTTTCCATCCGCAGTCTGATGGCCAGTCTGAAAGAGTGATACAAGTATTAGAAGATATGCTACGTGCTTATGTCATAGACTTTGGAAGGAATTGGGAAAAGTCCCTACCCTTAGTTGAATTTGCTTACAACAATAGCTATCAAACATCCATTCAAATGGCTCCCTTTGAAGCTTTGTACGGGAGAAAATGTAGGACTCCCCTGTGTTGGTCTGAATTGGGAGAGAACAAGGTTTTGGGACCTCAAATGATTCGGGAAACTGAGGAACAAGTTCGAGTTATTCATGATCGTCTGAAACAAGCCTTTGACAGACAGAAGGCCTATGCAGATTTGAAACGAAGGGATATTCAATACGATGTGGGAGACAAGGTCTTCCTAAAAGTTTCTCCTTGGAAGAAAGTCTTCAGATTTGGGAAAAAGGGAAAACTTAGCCCTCGATTCATTGGACCTTTTGAGGTCATTGAAAGGATTGGCCCGGTGGCCTATCGTCTTGCTCTTCCGAGTGAATTTGATAAGATACATAATGTCTTCCATGTCTCGATGCTGAGAAAGTATAGATCCGATCCTTCTCATGTTTTGGAACCGGAAGAACTAGAACTGAATCCCAATTTGTCCTATGAAGAGGAACCGGTTCAGATTCTCGAACGGGAAATTAAAAGACTTCGTAACAAGAACGTTCCTTTGGTAAAGGTTCTTTGGAGAAATCATAAGAAAGAAGAGGCTACATGGGAGCCTGAAGATACAATGAGAGCTCAATATCCGCAATTGTTTCCCACAGGTAAATTCGAGGGCGAATTTCTTTTTAAGGAGGGGAGAATTGTAACACCCTAAAACCGGGTTAGTAAAACGGTTCGAACAAAATTATAAATTAAGTTTAAATTATGTGTTAAATTGAAATGGAAGAAAGGGATGGAATTAAATTAAATGAGAGATTGAAGTTTGCATGAAAAATACAGGATTTCCCTAAACTACCCTTCATAATAGATTGAGTTTAGTTATAAGGAGAAGGGCGAAATGGTCATTTTATGCCCAATTAATGAACAAACAAATAAACCCATTTCCCTTCTTCTTCCTCATTTTCACGAGAGAAGCAAGGGAGAAGGGAGAAATTTGATTTCATGGGAGATTAAAGTGGGAAGCTTCAAATCTTTGCATGGTTAGGGATTTGATCTAGAAATTCAAGCCTAAATACCTTGGTAAGTTCCTTTTTCCCTAAACCGAAAGTGTTAGGGTTTTAGAAAATTTGGGGTTTTGGTTAATTTAAGATGTTTACAAGTTAATTAGGTTGATGGAAGCCTAATTTAAAGATTATGTTGCTTGGGTTTAGCTTAGGAAGCATGAATAATAGATTTGGAAACTTGAAAGTTTGGATTCTTATAAATATGATATTTGGTTTGGCAAGATAGTGGAATTGGGGAAATTGGTGATGTTAATTTTATCCTTAAAGTGCTGGAAATTCATGTGAATGTTTGGAAATTGGAAATTAGAACCACGGAATAAAAGTTAGCCGATATCGCCTAGAAAATGCATTTCGGGTAGCTATCATTGAGAAATTCCCTAGATCGTGATTTAAGGAATTTGAAGCTGAAATTTTAAAGTATGATACTCCTACATACCTAGTTTAATTGAAAATTTGCGGAACCTCAATCCGAGTCCGGTAGAGAAAGATATAAGCGTTTCCGTAGGGCTACCCGAGCAGTCCCGGAAATCCGGCCGGGTCTGTTTCGAATGGAATCTGGTACTGATTGGCCATGAATTAAAATGTGTGCCTGTTTGGAACCCTTGTTTCTGGCATACGGAGAAGCACTGTCCATAGCAGAAGCTTTAGCAGGAACTTTGTTGGGATTCTGAGGACAGTTCCTGATATAGTGATCGGAAGCTCCGCACAAGTAGCACAGATTCTGCTGTGTCCTACACTGACCCGGATGATGTTTCTGGCAGAACTTGCAGGCAGGATACTGAGTGCCTCTGTTATAATTCGAAATGTCCCTTTTCGGGTTAACTTGTTTGTGCTACCGACATGTGAGTTTGACTTGGTACTGGGCTTAGACTGGTTGGTTAAGCATGAGGCTTGGATCGATTGCCAAAATCGGAGACTCTACCTTCGGGGTTTGGGTAAGGAGTCTATCTTACTCATTGACAAGAAACCGACGTCAGTGTTTGCTGCCATGGTATTACAAGATGAGTATGACTTCGGGTTGCCTACTATTCCGGTTGTATCCGAGTTTATTGATGTTTTTCCCGAAGAACTCCCTGGTCTTCCTCCGAACAGGGAAGTGGAATTCGGAATTGAGGTCCAGCCTGGGACAAGTCCGGTGTCCATCACTCCCTATAGAATGGCACCGATAGAATTGAAAGAGCTAAAGAAGCAACTCCAGGAACTGCAAGATAAGGGTTTAATTAGACCTAGTTCATCTCCCTGGGGTGCTCCAGTCTTATTTGTGAAGAAGAAAGATGGCTCAATGAGACTTTGTGTTGATTATAGGCAGTTGAACAAAGTCACTATCAAGAATAAGTATCCTTTGCCTAGAATTGAAGACTTGTTTGATCAGCTTAAGGATGCTGCAGTGTTCTCAAAGATTGATTTGCGGTCAGGCTACTATCAGATGAAGATAAAGGATGAGGATGTGCCTAAGACAGCTTTCAGGACTCGATATGGTCATTTCGAGTTCCTTGTGATGCCATTCGGATTGACGAATGCTCCGGCTGCTTTCATGGACCTCATGAACCGCATGTTCAAGCCTTATTTAGACAAGTTTGTTGTGGTTTTCATTGATGATATACTTGTCTACTCCCGGAATAAAGAGGAACATTCTGAGCATCTCCGAATTGTCTTGCAAACTCTCCGAGAACGCCAGTTGTTTGCAAAGTTCTCAAAGTGTGAGTTCTGGCTATCGGAAGTTTCATTCCTTGGCCATGTCATTTCGGCAGAGGGAATCAAAGTGGATGCGAGAAAGGTACAAACCATTCTGGATTGGAGGCCTCCGAGGAATATCAGTGAGATCAGAAGTTTTCTCGGTTTGGCCGGATATTACAGGCGCTTCGTTAAGGGATTCTCGTCCATTGCTGCTCCCTTGACAAAGCTGCTCCGAAAGGATGAGCCATTCGTTTGGTCAGAGAAACAACAGAGAAGCTTTGATCAGCTCAAGCAAACTCTTACTCATGCCCCTATTCTTATTCAGCCAGAATCAGGGAAGGAGTACACCGTGTATAGTGATGCATCGCAGTTGGGATTAGGATGTGTCTTAATGCAAGAGGGGAAAGTGGTGGCATATGCCTCACGACAGTTGAAACCCCATGAACTTAATTATCCCACTCATGATCTTGAGCTAGCTGCGATTGTTTTTGCACTCAAAATCTAGAGGCATTATTTGTATGGTGAAAGGTGCTACTTGTTCACCGATCACAAAAGCCTCAAGTATCTTCTGACTCAGAAAGGTCTTAACTTAAGACAAAGAAGATGGATGGAGCTATTAAAAGATTATGATCTTGTCATCGACTATCATCCTGGCAAGGCCAATATGGTTGCGGATGCTCTTAGTCGTAAACCAACTCTGGCTCCTAATGCTATTAATGCTCATCTTCGAGTATATCGAAGGCAAGGATTCTTGTCAGAACTTCATGTTCAATCTACTTTGATTACTCGAATCAAAGACCTCCAGCAAACTGATTCTGAACTTCAGGCTATCATGTCAAAGCTTGATTCAAAGGCCAATCAGGATTTCTCTATTCGTGATAATGGTATTCTGTACTTCAAAGATAGGGTTTGTGTCCCTAATGACGAAGAATTGAAAAAGGAAATACTCCAAGAAGCCCACCAGAGTTCTTTATCAGTTCACCCTGGATCGGTAAAGATGTACAAAGATTTGAAACCATTGTATTGGTGGTCGAGCATGAAGTCAGCCACCACAGACTTTGTGTCTAAATGTTTGACATGTCAGAGAATCAAGGCTGAGCATCAAGTCCCTGCTGGGTTGCTGCAGCCAATCGAAATCCCTCAATGGAAATGGGAAAAGATCACAATGGACTTTGTGACGGGTCTTCCGTTAACTCCGAGAAAGAATGATGCCATATGGGTGATTGTGGACAGATTCACTAAGTCAGCTCACTTCATCCCGATCAGAGTGAACATGAGTTCAGATATTTTGGCCGATATGTATATTCGTGAAGTGGTACGTCTGCATGGAATTCCCACTTCTATCATCTCTGATCGAGACTCTAAGTTCACCTCTCGGTTCTGGAGATCATTACAGGAAGCGTTGGGAACAAGAGTACGTTTGAGTACAGCCTTCCATCCTCAGACTGATGGACAATCTGAGAGAGTTATTCAGGTCCTTGAGGATATGTTGCGAGCTTGTATTGTAGACTTCGAAAAGAACTGGGATAAATCCCTACCTCTTGTGGAGTTCGCGTATAACAATAGCTATCAGGCTTCCATTCAAATGGCCCCGTTTGAAGCTTTATATGGTAGGAGGTGCAGAACTCCTTTGTGTTGGTCCGAGTTGGGTGAAAGCAAAGTTTTAGGGCCTCAGTTGCTTCGAGAAACTGAAGAGCAAGTCAAGATTATTCATGCAAGATTGAAACAGGCCTTTGATAGGCAAAAATCTTATGCGGATCTCAAAAGGAGGGATGTTCAGCATAGTGTGGGAGACAAAGTCTTTTTGAAAGTATCACCATGGAAGAAGATCTTTCGGTTCGGAAAGAGAGGCAAGTTTAGCCCTCGTTTCATCGGGCCTTTCGAGGTTATTGAGAGGATTGGTCCCGTGGCTTACCGATTAGCACTCCCTACTGAATTTGACAGGATTCACAATGTCTTCCATGTCTCAATGCTCAGAAAGTATAGATCGGATCCCTCACATGTTCTTGAACCTGAGGATGTGGAATTGAATCCGGACTTATCTTACGAAGAGGAACCAGTTCAGATTCTCGATCGAGAAATCAGAAAGCTTCGAAACAAGTCTGTTCCTCTCGTGAAGGTTCTTTGGAGAAACCACAAGGTAGAGGAAGCTACGTGGGAACCGGAAGCGACTATGCGAGAGCAATACCCACACCTTTTTTCTTTAGGTATAAATTCGAGGACGAATTTTCCTTAAGGGGGGGAGAATTGTAATATCCTAAACATAGCCTAGAAGTTAAGGACTACATAAATTAAATTAGAGCTTAATAAAATTCAAAATTTAGTGACTAAATTTTGAATTTTATTAAGCTCTAATTTAATTTATTTAGTCCTTAACTTCTAGGCTATGTTTAGGATATTACACTAAGTATTTGGTTAAGTCATTAGATGACTGAACAAGAGTTGTTCACCAAATGGAGGAGTTACATGAGATGTAATTAGTAAAAGTTACTTACCTAAATAACCTTTATCCTAAAAGAAAAGCCAAAGCTGATTTAGGAAATTGGTGAATTATGGATCCTCGCTCACTAGAAAAATTTTCGTTGAATTTTTCCGAAATTAAAAATGAGAGAGATTTTTAATTTTGAACAAAATAGTGGGAGTATTTTAATCCCGAATTTTAAATATAAAGGAGTATTTTAATCCCATGGCGCAGCGGAACAAAAATATATATGTATAAGTAGATTATATTTAATACCGAATTTTAAATATAAAGGATATAATTAAAGTAATTATATCCCTTTTCAAATTCGAATTAAATATAGATTCCGAAAATTAAGGAAATAATTAATATTATTATTTCCTAAACAAACTCGGAATCAAACTCTTATACCTAGGTTTATACCTATATAAAGGATCTTTTGGTCTAGCAGCCAACATCAGAGAATTCCGAATTCCAAACCCGAGAATCACGAAAAACAGTTTTTCGAGATTTGCTCTCTCAACCGGGTGAACTGAGTAGAGGCCGAGACGATATTCGTGGAGGCTAAAGATTCGAATTGTCGAACGATCGTGATTACCGCAAATCCAGTTGTTGTTTTTGCTGTTTATCAAGGAACCCAATGTAAGTTATCGTAACTCTTCCTCTTGATTCCTGATTAAACGTACATGGATTACTGGAAAGACCGTCATAATTTTGTTCCGCTGTGTCATGGGGTGTGCCGTCGGTCCCAACAACAAAATCCTCCAAGCAAATCTCGGTACTGGGGTTTGCCCAATTTGTAATACGAATATTGAAACTACCCTTCATGCTTTAATGGATTATCCTAGTGCCATGGAGGCTCTCCATTTGGCAAGGTTTCTAGGACGAATTTTCTCTAATACTTCTATCTCCCCCCACTAGTGGCTTTCTGGAATTGCTGGTTTTCTCTCGTTGCACCAATTCTCCTTCCTAATAATAGTTCTATGGAATCTATGGAATCGTCGTAATAACTTTGTCCATAATAACCATCTCCAACCATCATGGTTGACTGTATCAAATGCACAAAAACTCTTCGACGATTGTACATCAGCTAATGATGCTCTCCATCTAAGATCCCAACTAGCTGAGCCCACCTTTGCTCAGGCTAGATGGACGAAACCGGACCGCGGTTACGTTAAGGTTAACACGGATGGCGCCTTTGACCCAATTTTAAAGGGAGCTACTATAAGTGTCATCGGTCGAGATTCTTCAGGCTCCGTCCTTGGTGGATGCCTCATGCCCCTCTCCTTCTGCCCAGATCTGGCTTCTGTCGAAGCTCTTGCCATTTTGGAAGGATTTAATCTTATTGTTGATAATGGTTGGACTAATGTCATCCTTGAGACCGATTCTGCATCCATTGCCAACAAAGTTAACAACAATCATCATCATAATCTTTCCACGGTGCAACCTTTAGTGTCTCAAATTCGTTCTACTCTTGGTACTTTGCCTGATTGTAAGATTTGTTATGTACCTAGAGAAGCAAATGTTGTAGCCCATGTACTAGCTACTAGGGCTTTGCGTTCTTTTCTTTCTTCTTCTTTTGATTGTAACTTTCCCAATTTTATTCGGGCATCTGTAAACTCAGAGAGGTTCTCCTCTTTTTCTCAATAAAATCATGGGTACTCTTTTCCCCATAGGGGCCTACTCACCTCTAGAGGTGACTGGCTATAGTTTTTTTTAATGAGGCCATTACATTCAAAAAAATTCGAACAGATTCTGTATAAAGCTCATTTAGACATGCACGTTTTAATCCTAACAAAATGACAACCAAATGTTATTAAATAAATTTTAATGAGTTTAAATATTAATTATGGCCTTTTGAACAAAATTATATAGATTAATCTCAAATTTTCAGCTTTTTACTTGGTTAAAATTCGAACAGATTCTCTACAAAGCCCATTTAGACATGCTGATATGAATCCGGTTGTGGAATATCTGAATTTCTATATGTGATTGCCCGACCGTGATTCTAGTAAGTAACTGAAATGAAAAATAAGAATTTTGAAATGAAACTTATAAGATGATATGAATTGGATAGATAGTATGGTGAAATAGAATGATGATAAGATGATTGTTGTGTTTAGGATGAAATATGGAAAATATGGATGTATGGTTGATAGAAGTGAAGAGATGGAATGTAATTGATGGTGTGGTGTAAACAAAGAAGGAACCAACACTAAAAAGTGAAGACCCGTTCCTTAAGAGTTTTTAAACCCTGACTTGGGTAAAAGGTTAATGGATTGTGACCCTCTAGTTATAAGAACTATGAACCAACAATATAAAAAATGAATAGGAATGAATGCCACAAGAACAATCTTACAAGCCGATAAAGTTCAAAAAGAACTGTAAAAGAGAAACAATCTCAAGTTGTAGTATATGCCAAAAGTTGTCCCTTTTACAATGGAATGAGTGCCTATTTATAGGTGTAAGACAAAAACAAATTGATTGGCTTAGACAAAGATTAAAGACTCATTATTCTAGTGTTAAAGACCTATTAATTTGTAGGTTATCATATCTCCAATTGACAGCCAAAAAGTTTGATCTAGAAGGATGAATGTGGACATTCTTAGGATGAATGTAGACATATATATCATCCATATGTAGAAACCCTTGGGCTGATGCTTGATTAAGTTGTCACTCATCCTTGTTTAGTGGGCTATTGATAAAGCATTGAATTCAGCAATTGAATGGCCTCTTGAAGTTTTGGAACAAGCATCTTGCGACTATTCCCGTATTGAATTTCCAGCTTGCACTATCTTCAATAATTTAATTATATCTTAAGCTCCTGATATCGGATCGAGGTGATTCAAAGTACGTTGGAAAGATTAGAAATAGGGGAATAACTTTGAAGAAGATATCAAGACTCAAATATGCTTGTATCCAATCCAAAAATGGCGAACAATTTGATTGATATTCCTTGAACTCTCTCCTTAAATATTGTTTTAATTCCTACCTTTACTCTCCCTTAAGTGCTGATAATGAAGGCTTTCATTGCATGTCTTCTCTGATAAAAACTGATAAGCTTTATGGAGGATTAAGTAGCTCTTAAGTGGTCTTTAAGTAGCTCTGTAAATGACGTATTTAGGAGCTCTTAATGCTTTGTAACATTATTGAAACTGACAGCCTTTAAGTGGTGTAAATCTCCCTTGAATGTCTTGAAACTGATCAACCATCATTGTGTCTTCAAGTATCTTTAATTAGTGGTAAATGACTTGTAATTCTTGTAGAAAATGATCAACCATTTGATCCCAAATGAATACCCTAGATGAAAATATATGAGCAACCATTAGATAACAACTTTATTCAATAAAAATGAAAATGAAAGCATGATGCAGATTTAATGAGCTAGTTTAATTAATGAAACTAGTTACATTAAATGATCTAGTTTAATTCATTAACTCATACACTAAATGAAATCATAAATATAAGACAACCTACATGCTTTTAGTGAACTATCATGCATTAATTAAATAACGAACTTAAATGAACTAACATGCTTAAATGATCTAAATAACCTTTAAATGAAACAACATGCTTAAATGAGCTAGCATGCTTATTTATTCTTGTGCAAATGTTGAAATTAAATATGCAAAATAAATTAAACCAATGCAAACTAAATGTCCATGCAACTAAATGCAACATATTCCTAAATGCATATATTAAAATGCATTAGTAACATGTTGCTTTGTTCAAAAGATGGCTAAGGTTCCAGATCCGGATCTTGGGTAAAGAAACAAAAGATTAAGCATTATGAATTCAATGATGTGACCATGGTTTGTAACATTTTGGTTCTAGCCAGGATCATATCACATGCACATTTTAATCCCAACAAAACGAAAACCAAATGTTATTTAATCAAATTTTATGAGTTCAAATAGTTAATTATGGACGTTTGAACAAAATTATACAAATTAATCTCAATTTTTTTAACTTTTTACTCGGTTAAAATTGAACGGATTCTCTATAAAGCCCATTTAGACAAACACGTTTTAATCCCAATAAAACGACAACCATATGTTATTAAATCAAATTTTATGAGTTCAAATAGTTAATTATGGGCTTTTGAACAAAATAATACAGATTAATCTCAAATTTTAAGCTTTTTACTCAGTTAAAATTCAAACGGATTCTCTGTAAGGCCCCTTTAGAAAAACACGTTTTAATCCCGACAAAATGACAAAAAATGTTATTCAATCAAATTTTATGTGTTCAAATAGTTAATTATGGGCTTTTGAACAAAATTATACTGATTAATCTCAAATTTATAGCTTTTTACTCGATAAATTCGAACAGATTCCCTATAAAGCAAATTTAGACATGCACGTTTTAATTACAACAAAACGACAACCAAATGTTATTAAATCAAATTTTATGAGTTCAAATAGTTAATTATGAGCTTTTGAAAAAAATAATACATATTAATCTCAAATTTTAAGCTTTTTACTGGGTAAAATTCGAACGGATTCTCTGTAAGGCCCCTTTAGACAAGCACGTTTTAATCCCGGCAAAATGACAACAAATGTTATTCAATCAAATTTTATGAGTTCAAATAGTTAATTATGGGCATTTAAACAAAATAATACAGATTAATCTCCAATTTTAAGCTTTTTACTCGGTTAAAATTCGAATGGATTCTCTATAAAGCCCATTTAGACAAGCACATTTTAATCCCAACAAAACGACAACCAAATGTTATTAAATCAAATTTTATGAGTTCAAATAGTTAATTATGGGATTTTGAACAAAATAATACAGAATATTCTCAAATTTTAAGCTTTTTACTCGGTTAAAATTCGAATGGATTCTCTACAAATCCCATTTAGACAAGCACCTTTTAATCCCAACAAAGCGACAATCAAATATTATAAAATCAAATTTTATGAGTTCAAATAGTTAATTATGGGATTTTGAACAAAATAATACAGAATATTCTCAAATTTTAAGCTTTTTACTCGGTTAAAATTCGAATGGATTCTCTACAAATCACATTTAGACAAGCACCTTTTAATCCCAACAAAGCGACAATCAAATATTATTAAATCAAATTTTATGAGTTCAAATAGTTAATTATGGGCCTTTGAACAAAATTATACAGATTAATCCCAAATTTATAGCTTTTAACTTGGTTAAAATTCGAACGAATTCCCTATAAAGCAAATTTAGACATGCACGTTTTAATCGCAACAAAACGACAACCAAATATTATTAAATCAAATTTTATGAGTTCAAATAGTTAATTATGGGCTTTTGAACAAAATTATACAGATTAATCTCAAATTTTAGCTTTTTACTCGGTTAAAATTCGAACGGATTCTCTGTAAGGCCCCTTTAGACAAGCACGTTTTAATCCCGACAAAATGACAACAAATGTTATTCAATCAAATTTTATGAGTTCAAATAGTTAATTATGGGCATTTAAACAAAATAATACAGATTAATCTCCAATTTTAAGCTTTTTACTCGGTTAAAATTCGACTGGATTCTCTATAAAGCCCATTTAGACAAGCACATTTTAATCCCAACAAAACGACAACCAAATGTTATTAAATCAAATTTTATGAGTTCAAATAGTTAATTATGGGATTTTGAACAAAATAATACAGAATATTCTCAAATTTTAAGCTTTTTACTCGGTTAAAATTCGAATGGATTCTCTACAAATCCCATTTAGACAAGCACCTTTTAATCCCAACAAAGCGACAATCAAATATTATTAAATCAAATTTTATGAGTTCAAATAGTTAATTATGGGATTTTGAACAAAATAATACAGAATATTCTCAAATTTTAAGCTTTTTACTCGGTTAAAATTCGAATGGATTCTCTACAAATCACATTTAGACAAGCACCTTTTAATCCCAACAAAGCGACAATCAAATATTATTAAATCAAATTTTATGAGTTCAAATAGTTAATTATGGGCTTTTGAACAAAATTATACAGATTAATCTAAAATTTATAGCTTTTTACTCGGTTAAAATTTGAAAGGATTCTCTATATTCAAATTTAGACATGCACGTTTTAATCACAACAAAACGACGACTAAAAGTTATTAAATCAAATTTAATGAGTTCAAATAGTTAATTATAGGTTTTGAACAAAATTATACATATTAATCTTAAATTTTTAGCTTTTTACTTGGTTAAAATTCGAACGGATTCTCTGTAAGGCCCCTTTAGACAAGCAAGTTTTAATCCTAGAAAAATGACAACAAATGTTATTAAATCAAATTTTATGAGTTCAAATAGTCAATTATGGACTTTTGAACAAAATTATAAAGATTAATCTCAAATTTTCAACTTTTTACTCGGTTAAAATTCGGATCGGATTGTCTATAAAGCCCATTTAGACATGCACGTTTTAATCCCAACAAAACGACAACCAAATGTTACTGAATCAAATTTTATGAGTTTAAATATTTAATTATGTGCATTTAAACAAAATTATACAGATTAATCTCCAATTTTAAGCTTTTTACTCGGTTAAAATTCGGATCGGATTCTCTATAAAGCCCATTTAGACATGCACGTTTTAATCCCAACAAAACGACAACCAAATGTTACTGAATCAAATTTTGTGAGTTTAAATAGTTAATTATGGGCATTTAAAATAAATTATACAGATTAATCTCCAATTTTTAGCTTTTTACTCGGTTAAAATTCGAATGGATTCTCTATAAATTACATTTAGACAAGCACCTTTTAATCCCAACAAAACGACAACCAAATATTATTAAATAAAATTTTATGAGTTCAAATAGTTAATTATGGGATTTTGAACAAAATTATACAGATTAATCTCAAATTTTTAGCTTTTAACTTGATTAAAATTTGAACGAATTCCCTATAAAGGAAATTTAGACATGCACGTTTTAATCGCAACAAAATGACAACCAAATGTTATTAAATCAAATTTTACGAGTTCAAATAGTTAATTATGGGCTTTTGAACAAAATTATACAGATTAATCTAAAATTTTCAGCTTTTTACTCGGTTAAAATTCGAATCGAATTCTCTATAAAGCCCATTTAGACATGCACATTTTAATCCCAACAAAACGACAACCAAATGTTACTAAATCAAATTTTATGAGTTTAAATAGTTAAATATGGGCATTTAAACAAAATTATACAGATTAATCCCCAATTTTCAGCTTTTTACTCGGTTAAAATTCGAATGGATTCTTTATAAATCACATTTAGACAAGTACATTTTAATCCCAAAAAAAAACACAACCAAATATTATTAAATCAAATTTTATGAGTTCAAATAGTTAATTATGGGCTTTTGAACAAAATTATACAGATTAATCTCAAATTTTTAGCTTTTAACTTGGTTAAAATTTGAACGAATTCCCTATAAAGGAAATTTAGACATGCACGTTTTAATCGCAACAAAACGACAACCAAATGTTATTAAATCAAATTTTACGAGTTCAAATAGTTAATTATGGGCTTTTGAACAAAATTATACAGATTAATCTAAAATTTTCATCTTTTTACTCGGTTAAAATTCGAATCGAATTCTCTATAAAGCCCATTTAGACATGCACATTTTAATCCCAACAAAACGACAACCAAATGTCACTAAATCAAATTTTATGAGTTTAAATAGTTAAATATGGGCATTTAAACAAAATTATACAGATTAATCCCCAATTTTCAGCTTTTTACTCGGTTAAAATTCGAATGGATTCTTTATAAATCACATTTAGACAAGTACGTTTTAATCCCAAAAAAAAACACAACCAAATATTATTAAATCAAATTTTATGAGTTCAAATAGTTAATTATGGGCTTTTGAACAAAATTATATAGATTAATCTCAAATTATAGCTTTTTACTCGTTTAAGATTCGAACGAATTCCCTATAAAGCAAATTTAGACTAGCACGTTTTAATCAAATAGTTAATTATGGGCTTTTGAACAAAATAATACAAATTAATCTAAAATTTTAAGCTTTTTACTCGGTTAAAATTCGAACGGATTCTCTGTAAGGCCCCTTTAGACTAGCACGTTTTAATCCAGGCAAAATGACAACAAATGTTTTTAAATCAAATTTTATGAGTTCAAATAGTTAATTATGGGCTTTTGAACAAAATTATACAGATTAATCTCAAATTTGTAACTTTTTACTCGGTTAAAATTAGAATCAGATTCTCTATAAAGCCCATTTAGACATGCAAGTTTTAATCGCAACAAAATGATAACCAAATGTTATTAAATCAAATTTTATGTGTTTAAATAGTTAATTATGGGCGTTTGAATAAATTTATATAGATTAATCTCAAATTTTCAGCTTTTTACTTGGTTAAAATTCGAATCAGATTCTCTATAAAACCCATTTAGACATGCACGTTTTAATCCCAACAAAACGACAACCAAATGTTACTAAATCAAATTTTTTGAGTTTAAATAGTTAATTATGGGCATTTAAACAAATTATTCAGATTAATCACCAATTTTCAGCTTTTTACTCGGTTAAAAATCGAATGGATTCTCTATAAATCACATTTAGACAAGAACCTTTTAATCCCAACAAAACAACAACCAAATATTATTAAATAAAATTTTATGAGTTCAAATAGTTAATTATGGGGTTTTGAACAAAATTATACAGATTAATCTAAAATTTATAGCTTTTTACTCGGTTAAAATTCGAACGGATTCTATATAAAGCAAATTTAGACATGCATGTTTTAATCACAACTAAATGACAATCAAATGTTATTAAATCAAATTTTATGAGTTCAAATAGTTAATTATTGGCTTTTGAAAAAAATTATACAGATTAATCAAAAATTTTAACTTTTTACTCGGTTAAAATTTGAACGGATTCTTTGTAAGGCCCCTTTAAACAAGCACGTTTTAATCCCGACAAAATGACAACAAATGTTATTAAATTAAATTTTATGAGTTCAAATAGTTAATTATTGGCTTTTGAATAAAATTATACAGATTAATCTCAAATTTGTAGCTTTTTACTCGGTTAAAATTCGAACGGATTCTCTATAAGGCCCATTTGGATAGGCACGTTTTAATCCCAACAAAACGACAACCAAATGTTATTAAATCAAATTTTATGAGTTCAAAAAGTTAATTATCGGCGTTTGAACAAAATTATACAGATTAATCTCAATTTTTTAGCTTTTTACTCGGTTAAAATTGAACGAATTCTCTATAAAGCCCATTTAGACAAACACGTTTTAATCCCAATAAAACGACAACCATATGTTATTAAATCAAATTTTATGAGTTCAAATAGTTAATTATGGGCTTTTGAACAAAATTATCTAGATTAATCTCAAATTTTTAGCTTTTAACTTGGTTAAAATTCTAACGAATTCCCTATAAAGCAAATTTAGACATGCACGTTTTAATCGCAACAAAACGATAACCAAATGTTATTAAATCAAATTTTATGAGTTCAAATAGTTAATTATGGGCATTTAAACAAAATTATACAGATTAATCCCAAATTTTCAGCTTTTTACTCAGTTAAAATTCGAATGGATTCTTTATAAATCACATTTAGACAAGTACGTTTTAATCCCAACAAAACGACAACCAAATGTTACTAAATCAAATTTTATGAGTTCAAATAGTTAATTATGGGCGTTTGAATAAAATTATATAGATTAATCTCAAATTTTCAACTTTTTACTCGGTTATAATTCGGATCGGATTTTCTATAAACCCCATTTAGACATGCACGTTTTAATCCCAACAAAACGACAACCAAATGTTACTGAATCAAATTTTATGAGTTTAAATAGTTAATTATGGGCATTTAAACAAAATTACACAGATTAATCTCCAATTTTAAGCTTTTTACTCGGTTTAAATTCGAGTGGATTCTCTATAAATCACATTTAGACAAGCACCTTTTAATCCCAACAAAACGACAACCAAATATTATTAAATCAAATTTTATTAGTTCAAATAGTTAATTATGGGCTTTTCAACAAAATTATATAGATTAATCTAAAATTTTTAGCTTTTTACTCAGTTAAAATTCAAACGGATTCTCTATAAGGTCCATTTATACATGCACGTTTTAATACCAACAAAACGTCAACCAAATGTTATTAAATCAAATTTTATGAGTTCAAATAGTTAATTATGGGCTTTTGAACAAAATTATACAGATGAATCTCAAATTTATAGCTTTTTACTCGGTTAAAATTCGAACAGATTCTCTATAAAGCAAATTTAGACTTGCACGTTTTAATCACAACAAAACTACAACCAAATGTTATTAAATCAAATTTTATGAGTTCAAAAAGTTAATTATGGGCGTTTGAACAAAATTATACAGATTAATCTCAATTTTTTAGCTTTTTACTTGGTTAAAATTGAACGAATTCTCTTTAAAGCCCATTTAGACAAACACGTTTTATTCCCAATAAAACGACAACCATATGTTATTAAATCAAATTTTATGAGTTCAAATAGTTAATTATGGGCTTTTGAACAAAATTATCTAGATTAATCTCAAATTTTTAGCTTTTAACTTGGTTAAAATTCGAACGAATTCCCTATAAAGCGAATTTTGACATGCACGTTTTAATCGCAACAAAACGATAACCAAATGTTATTAAATCAAATTTTATGAGTTGAAATAGTTAATTATGGGCATTTAAACAAAATTATACAGATTAATCCCAAATTTTCAGCTTTTTACTCGGTTAAAATTCGAATGGATTCTTTATAAATCACATTTAGACAAGTATGTTTTAATCCCAACAAAACGACAACCAAATGTTACTAAATCAAATTTTATGAGTTCAAATAGTTAATTATGGGCGTTTGAATAAAATTATATAGATTAATCTCAAATTTTCAACTTTTTACTCGGTTAAAATTCAGATCGGATTTTCTATAAAGCCCATTTAGACATGCACGTTTTAATCCCAACAAAACGACAACCAAATGTTACTGAATCAAATTTTATGAGTTTAAATAGTTAATTATAGGCATTTAAACAAAATTACACCGATTAATCTCCAATTTTAAGCTTTTTACTCGGTTAAAATTCGAGTGGATTCTCTATAAATCACATTTAGACAAGCACCTTTTAATCCCAACAAAATGACAACCAAATATTATTAAATCAAATTTTATTAGTTCAAATAGTTAATTATGGGCTTTTCAACAAAATTATATAGATTAATCTAAAATTTTTAGCTTTTTACTCAGTTAAAATTCAAACGGATTCTCTATAAGGCCCATTTATACATGCACGTTTTAATACCAACAAAACGACAACCAAATGTTATTAAATCAAATTTTATGAGTTCAAATAGTTAATTATGGGCTTTTGAACAAAATTATACAGATGAATCTCAAATTTATAACTTTTTACTCGGTTAAAATTCGAACGGATTCTCTATAAAGCAAATTTAGACTAGCACGTTTTAATCACAACAAAACTACAACCAAATGTTATTAAATCAAATTTTATGAGTTCAAAAAGTTAATTATGGGCGTTTGAACAAAATTATACAGATTAATCTCAATTTTTTAGCTTTTTACTCGGTTAAAATTGAACGAATTTTCTATAAAGCCCATTTTGACAAACACGTTTTAATCCCAATAAAACGACAACCATATGTTATTAAATCAAATTTTATGAGTTCAAATAGTTAATTATGGGCTTTTGAACAAAATTATATAGATTAATCTCAATTTTTTAGCTTTTAACTTGGTTAAAATTCGAACGAATTCCGTATAAAGCAAATTTTGACATGTACGTTTTAATCGCAACAAAACTACAAATAAATGTTATTAAATCAAATTTTATGAGTTCAAATAGTTAATTATGGGCTTTTGAACAAAATTATACAGATTAATCTCAAATTTGTTGCTTTTTACTTGGTTAAAATTCAAACGGATTCTCTGTAAGGCCCCTATAGACAAGAACGTTTTAATCCCGGCAAAATGACAACAAATGTTATTAAATAAAATTTTATGTGTTCAAAAAGTTAATTATGGGCTTTTGAACAAAATTATACAGATTAATCTCAAATTTTCAGCTTTTTACTCGGTTAAAATTCGAATGGATTCTTTATAAATCATATTTAGACAAGTACGTTTTAATCCCAACAAAACAACAACCAAATATTATTAAATAAAATTTTATGAGTTCAAATAGTTAATTATGGGCTTTTGAACAAAATTATAAAGATTAATCTCAAATTTATAGCTTTTTACTCGGTTAAAATTCGAACGAATTCCCCAAAAAGCAAATTTAGACATGCACGTTTTAATCACAACAAAACGACAACCAAATATTATTAAATCAAATTTTATGAGTTCAAATAGTTAATTATGGGCTTTTGAACAAAATAATACAGATTAATCTAAAATTTTAAGCTTTTTACTCGGTTAAAATTTGAACGGATTCTCTGTAAGGCCCCTTTAGACAAGCACGTTTTAATCCCTGCAAAATGACAACAAATGTTTTTAAATCAAATTTTATGAGTTCAAATAGTTAATTATGAGCTTTTGAACAAAATTATACAGATTAATCTCAAATTTGTAGCTTTTTACTCGGTTAAAATTCGAACGGATTCTCTATAAGGCCCATTTGAACAAGCACGTTTTAATCCCAACAGAACGAAAACAAATGTTATTAAATCAAATTTTATGAGTTCAAAAATTTAATTGTGGGCGTTTGTACAAAATTATACAGATTAATCTCAATTTTTTAGCTTTTTACTCGGTTAAAATTGAACGAATTCTCTATAAAGCCCATTTAGGCAAACACGTTTTAATCCCAATAAAACGACAACCATATGTTATTAAATCAAATTTTATGAGTTCAAATAGTTAATTATGGGCTTTTGAACAAAATTATATAGATTAATCTCAAATTGTTAGCTTTTAACTTGGTTAAAATTCGTACGAATTCCCTATAAAGCAAATTTAGACATGCACCTTTTAATCGCAACAAAACGATAACCAAATGTTATGAAATCAAATTTTATGAGTTTAAATAGTTAATTATGGGCGTTTGAATAAAATTATATAGATTAATCTCAAATTTTTAGCTTTTTACTCGGTTAAAATTCGAATCGGATTCTCTATAAAGCCCATTTAGACATGCACGTTTTAATCCCAACAAAACGACAACCAAATGTTACTAAATCAAATTTTATGAGTTTAAATAGTTAATTATGGACATTTAGACAAAATTATACAGATTAATCCCCAATTTTAGCTTTTTACTCGGTTAAAATTCGAATCGGATTCTCTGTAAAGCCCATTTAGACATGCACATTTTAATCCCAACAAAACGACAACCAAATGTTACTAAATCAAATTTTATGAGTTTAAATAGTTAATTATGGGCATTTAAACAAAATTATACAGATTAATCTCAAATTTATAGATTTTACTCGATTAAAATTCTAAAGGATTCTCTGTAAGGCCCCTTTAGACAAGCACATTTTAATCCCGGCAAAATGACAACAAATGTTATTAAATCAAATTTTATGAGTTCAAATAGTTAATTATGGGTTTTTGAAAAAAATTATACAGATTAATCTCAAATTTATAGCTTTTTACTCGGTTAAAATTCGAACGGATTCTCTATAAGGGTCATTTGGACAGGTACGTTTTAATCCCAACAAAACGACAACCAAATGTTATTAACTCAAATTTTATGAGTTCAAATAGTTAATTATGTACATTTAGACAAAATTATATAGATTAATCCCCAATTTCAGCTTTTTACTCGGTTAAAATTCGAATCGGATTCTCTGTAAAGCCCATTTAGACATGCACATTTTAATCCCAACCAAATGTTACTAAATCAAATTTTATGAGTTTAAATAGTTAATTATGGGCATTTAAACAAAATTATACAGATTAATCTCAAATTTATAGATTTTACTCGATTAAAATTCTAAAGGATTCTCTATAAGGCCCCTTTAGACAAGCACATTTTAATCCTGGCAAAATGACAACAAATGTTATTAAATCAAATTTTATGAGTTCAAATAGTTAATTATGGGCTTTTGAACAAAATTATACAGATTAATCTCAAATTTGTAGCTTTTTACTCGGTTAAAATTCGAACGGATTCTCTATAAGGGCCCTTTGGACAGGTACATTTTAATCCCAACAAAACGACAACCAAATATTATTAACTAAAATTTTATGAGTTCAAATAGTAAATTATGGACATTTAAACAAAATTATACAGATTAATCCCTAATTTTCAGCTTTTTACTCGGTTAAAATTCGAATGGATTCTTTATAAATCACATTTAGACAAGTACGTTTTAATCTCAACAAAACGACAACCAAATGTTACTAAATCAAATTTTATGAGTTCAAATAGTTAATTATGGGCTTTTGAATAAAATTATATAGATTAATCTCAAATTTTCAATTTTTTACTCGGTTAAAATTTGAATCGGATTCTCTATAAAGCCCATTTAGACATGCACGTTTTAATCCCAACAAAACGACAACCAAATATTACTAAATCAAATTTTATGAGTTTAAATAGTTAATTATGGGCATTTAAACAAAATTATACAGATTAATCTCCAATTTTCAGCTTTTTACTCGGTTAAAATTCGAATGGATTCTCTATAAATCACATTTAGACAAGCACCTTTTAATCCCAACAAAACGACAACCAAATATTATTAAATCAAATTTTATGAGTTCAAATAGTTAATTATGGGCTTTTGAACAAAATTTTACAGATTAATCTAAAATTTATAGCTTTTTACTCGGTTAAAATTCGAACGGATTCTATAGAAAGCAAATTTAGACATGCACGTTTTAATCACAACTAAACGACAATCAAATGCTATTAAATCTAATTTTACGAGTTCAAATAGTTAATTATGAGCTTTTGAAAAAAATTATAGAGATTAGTCTCAAATTTTTAGCTTTTAACTTGGTTAAAATTCAAACGAATTCCCTTTTAATGTAAATTTAGACATGCATGTTTTAATCGCAACAAAACGATAACCAAATGTTATTAAATCAAATTTTATGAGTTCAAATAGTTAGTTATGGGCGTTTGAATAAAATTATATAGATTAATCTCAAATTTTCAGCTTTTTACTTGGTTAACATTCGAATCAGATTCTCTATAAAGCCCATTTAGACATGCACGTTTTAATCCCAACAAAACGACAACCAAATGTTACTAAATCAAATTTTTTGAGTTTAAATAGTTAATTATGGGCATTTAAACAAAATTATACAGATTAATCCCGAATTTTCAGCTTTTTACTCGGTTAAAATTCGAATGGATTCTTTATAAATCACATTTAGACAAGTACGTTTTAATCCCAACAAAACGACAACTAAATGTTACTAAATCAAATTTTATGACTTCAAATAGTTAATTATGGGCGTTTGAATAAAATTATATAGATTAATCTCAAATTTTCAACTTTTTACTCGGTTAAAATTTGAATCGGATTCTCTATAAAGCCCATTTAGACATGCACGTTTTAATCCCAACAAAACGACAACCAAATTTTACTAAATCAAATTTTATGAGTTTAAATAGTTAATTATGGGCATTTAAACAAAATTATACAGATTAATCTCCAATTTTCAGCTTTTTACTCCGTTAAAATTCGAATGGATTCTCTATAAATCACATTTAGACAAGCACCTTTTAATCCCAACAAAACGACAACCAAATATTATTAAATCAAATTTTATGAGTTCAAATAGTTAATTATGGGCTTTTGAACAAAATTATACAGATTAATCTAAAATTTATAGCTTTTTACTCGGTTAAAATTCGAACGGATTCTATAGAAAGCAAATTTAGACATGCACGTTTTAATCACAACTAAACGACAATCAAATGCTATTAAATCAAATTTTACGAGTTCAAATAGTTAATTATGAGCTTTTGAAAAAAATTATAGAGATTAGTCTCAAATTTTTAGCTTTTAACTTGGTTAAAATTCGAACGAATTACCTTTAAAGTAAATTTAGACATGCATGTTTTAATCGCAACAAAACGATAACCAAATGTTATTAAATCAAATTTTATGAGTTCAAATAGTTAGTTATGGGCGTTTGAATAAAATTATATAGATTAATCTCAAATTTTCAGCTTTTTACTTGGTTAAAATTCGAATCAGATTCTCTATAAAGCCCATTTAGACATGCACGTTTTAATCCCAACAAAACGACAACCAAATGTTACTAAATCAAATTTTATGAGTTTAAATAGTTAATTATGGGCATTTAAACAAAATTATACAGATTAATCTCCAATTTTCAGCTTTTTACTCGGTTAAAATTCGAACGGATTCTTTATAAATCACATTTAGACAAGTACGTTTTAATCCCAACAAAACGATAACCAAATGTTACTAAATCAAATTTTAAGAGTTCAAATAGTTAATTGTGGGCTTTTTAACAAAATTATATAGATTAATCTCAAATTTGTAGCTTTTTACTCGGTTAAAATTCGTACGGATTCTCTGTAAGGCCCCTTTAGACAAGCACGTTTTAATCCCGGCAAAACGACAACAAATGTTATTAAATCAAATTTTATGAGTTCAAATAGTTAATTATGGGCTTTTGAACAAAATTATACAGATTAATCTCAAATTTGTAGCTTTTTACTCGGTTAAAATTCAAACGGATTCTCTGTAAGGCCCCTATAGACAAGAACGTTTTAATCCCGGCAAAATGACAACAAATGTTATTAAATAAAATTTTATGAGTTCAAAAAGTTAATTATGGGCTTTTGAAAAAAATTATACAGATTAATCTAAAATTTTCAGCTTTTTACTCGGTTAAAATTCGAATGGATTCTCTATAAGGCCCATTTGAACAGGCACGTTTTAATCCCAACAAAACGAAACCAAATGTTATTTAATTAAATTTTATGAGTTCAAAATGTTAAATATGGGCGTTTGAACAAAATTATGCAGATTAATTTCAAATATTCAGCTTTTTACTCGGTTAAAATTTGAACGAATTCTCTATAAATCACATTTAGACAAGCACCTTTTAATCCCAACAAAACGACAACCAAATATTATTAAATAAAATTTTATGAGTTCAAATAGTTAATTATGGGCTTTTGAACAAAATTATCAAGATTAATATCAAATTTTTAGCTTTTTACTCGGTTAAAATTCGAATGGATTCTCTATAAGGCCCATTTGGACATGCACGTTTTAATCCCAACAAAACGACAACCAAATGTTATTAAATCAAATTTTATGAGTTCAAAAAGTTAATTATGGGCGTTTGAACAAAATTATACAGATTAATCTCTATTTTTTAGCTTTTTACTCGGTTAAAATTGAACGAATTCTCTATAAAGCCAATTTAGACAAACACATTTTAATCCCAATAAAACCACAACCATATGTTATTAAATCAAATTTTAAGAGTTCAAATAGTTAATTGTGGGCTTTTGAACAAAATTATATAGATTAATCTCAAATTTGTAGCTTTTTACTCGGTTAAAATTCGAACGGATTCTCTGTAAGGCCCATTTAGATAAGCACGTTTTAATCCCGGCAAAACGACAACAAATGTTATTAAATCAAATTTTATGAGTTCAAATAGTTAATTATGGGCTTTTGAACAAAATTATACAGATTAATCTCAAATTTGTAGCTTTTTACTCGGTTAAAATTCAAACGGATTCTCTGTAAGGCCCCTATAGACAAGCACGTTTTAATCCCGGCAAAATGACAACAAATGTTATTAAATCAAATTTTATGAGTTCAAATAGTTAATTATGGTCTTTTGATAAAAATTATACAGATTAATCTCAAATTTTCAGCTTTTTACTCGGTTAAAATTCGAATCGGATTCTCTAGAACGCCCCTTTAGACATGCACATTTTAATCCCAATAAAAGGAAAAACAAATGTTACTAAATCAAATTTTATGAGTTTAAATAGTTAATTATGAGCATTTAAATAAAGTTATACAGATTAATCCCCAATTTTCAGCTTTTTACTCGGTTAAAATTAGAATGGATTCTTTATAAATCACATTTAGACAAGTACGTTTTAATCCCAACAAAATTACAACCAAATATTATTAAATAAAATTTTATGAGTTCAAAAAGTTAATTATGGGCTTTTGAACAAAATTATACAGATTATTCTCAAATTTATAGCTTTTTACTCGGATAAATTCGAACGAATTCCCTATAAAACAAAATTAGACATGCACGTTTTAATCACAACAAAACGACAACCAAATGTTATTAAATCAAATTTTATGAGTTCAAATAGTTAATTATGGGCTTTTAAACAAAATTATACAGATTAATCTCAAATTTGTAGCTTTTTACTCGATTAAAATTCAAACGGATTCGATGTAAGGCCCCTTTAGACAAGCACGTTTTAATCCCGGCAAAATGATAACAAATGCTATTAAATAAAATTTTATGAGTTCAAATAGTTAATTATGAGCTTTTGAACAAAATTATCAAGATTAATCTAAAATTTTTAGCTTTTTACTCGGTTAAAATTCGAATGGATTCTCTATAAGGTCCATTTGGACATGCACGTTTTAATCCCAACAAAACGACAACCAAATGTTATTAAATCAAATTTTATGAGTTCAAAAAGTTAATTATGGGCGTTTGAACAAAATTATACAGATTAATCTCTATTTTTTAGCTTTTTACTCGGTTAAAATTGAACGAATTCTCTATAAAGCCAATTTAGACAAACACATTTTAATCCCAATAAAACGACAACCATATGTTATTAAATCAAATTTTAAGAGTTCAAATAGTTAATTGTGGGCTTTTGAACAAAATTATATAGATTAATCTCAAATTTGTAGCTTTTTACTCGGTTAAAATTCGTACGGATTCTCTGTAAGGCCCCTTTAGACAAGCACGTTTTAATCCCGGCAAAACGACAACAAATGTTATTAAATCAAATTTTATGAGTTCAAATAGTTAATTATGGGCTTTTGAACAAAAATTATACAGATTAATCTCAAATTTGTAGCTTTTTACTCGGTTAAAATTCAAACGGATTCTCTGTAAGGCCCCTATAGACAAGCACGTTTTAATCCCGGCAAAATGACAACAAATGTTATTAAATCAAATTTTATGAGTTCAAATAGTTAATTACGGTCTTTTGAAAAAAATTATACAGATTAATCTCAAATTTTCAGCTTTTTACTCGGTTAAAATTCGAATCGGATTCTCTAGAACGCCCCTTTAGACATGCACATTTTAATCTCAATAAAAGGAAAAACAAATGTTACTAAATCAAATTTTATGAGTTTAAATAGTTAATTATGAGCATTTAAATAAAGTTATACAGATTAATCCCCAATTTTCAGCTTTTTACTCGGTTAAAATTAGAATGGATTCTTTATAAATCACATTTAGACAAGTACGTTTTAATCCCAACAAAATTACAACCAAATATTATTAAATAAAATTTTATGAGTTCAAAAAGTTAATTATGGGCTTTTGAACAAAATTATACAGATTATTCTCAAATTTATAGCTTTTTACTCGGATAAATTCGAACGAATTCCCTATAAAACAAAATTAGACATGCACGTTTTAATCACAACAAAACGACAACCAAATGTTATTAAATCAAATTTTATGAGTTCAAATAGTTAATTATGGGCTTTTAAACAAAATTATACAGATTAATCTCAAATTTGTAGCTTTTTACTCGGTTAAAATTCAAACGGATTCTCTGTAAGGCCCCTTTAGACAAGCACGTTTTAATCCCGGCAAAATAATAACAAATGCTATTAAATAAAATTTTATGAGTTCAAATAGTTAATTATGAGCTTTTGAATAAAATTATCAAGATTAATCTCAAATTTTTAGCTTTTTACTCGGTTAAAATTTGAATGGATTCTCTATAAGGCCCATTTGGACATGCACGTTTTAATCCCAACAAAACGACAACCAAATGTTATTAAATCAAATTTTATGAGTTCAAAAAGTTAATTATGGGCGTTTGAACAAAATTATACAGATTAATCTCTATTTTTTAGCTTTTTACTCGGTTAAAATTGAACGAATTCTCTATAAAGCCAATTTAGACAAACACATTTTAATCCCAATAAAACCACAACCATATGTTATTAAATCAAATTTTAAGAGTTCAAATAGTTAATTGTGGGCTTTTGAACAAAATTATATAGATTAATCTCAAATTTGTAGCTTTTTACTCGGTTAAAATTCGTACGGATTCTCTGTAAGGCCCCTTTAGACAAGCACGTTTTAATCCCGGCAAAACGACAACAAATGTTATTAAATCAAATTTTATGAGTTCAAATAGTTAATTATGGGCTTTTGAACAAAAATTATACAGATTAATCTCAAATTTGTAGCTTTTTACTCGGTTAAAATTCAAACGGATTCTCTGTAAGGCCCCTATAGACAAGCACGTTTTAATCCCGGCAAAATGACAACAAATGTTATTAAATCAAATTTTATGAGTTCAAATAGTTAATTATGAGCTTTTGAAAAAAATTATACAGATTAATCTCAAATTTTCAGCTTTTTACTCGGTTAAAATTCGAATCGGATTCTCTAGAACGCCCCTTTAGACATGCACATTTTAATCCCAATAAAAGGAAAAACAAATGTTACTAAATCAAATTTTATGAGTTTAAATAGTTAATTATGAGCATTTAAATAAAGTTATACAGATTAATCCCCAATTTTCAGCTTTTTACTCGGTTAAAATTAGAATGGATTCTTTATAAATCACATTTAGACAAGTACGTTTTAATCCCAACAAAATTACAACCAAATATTATTAAATAAAATTTTATGAGTTCAAAAAGTTAATTATGGGCTTTTGAACAAAATTATACAGATTATTCTCAAATTTATAGCTTTTTACTCGGATAAATTCGAACGAATTCCCTATAAAACAAAATTAGACATGCACGTTTTAATCACAACAAAACGACAACCAAATGTTATTAAATCAAATTTTATGAGTTCAAATAGTTAATTATGGGCTTTTAAACAAAATTATACAGATTAATCTCAAATTTGTAGCTTTTTACTCGGTTAAAATTCAAACGGATTCGATGTAAGGCCCCTTTAGACAAGCACGTTTTAATCCCGGCAAAATGATAACAAATGCTATTAAATAAAATTTTATGAGTTCAAATAGTTAATTATGAGCTTTTGAACAAAATTATCAAGATTAATCTCAAATTTTTAGCTTTTTACTCGGTTAAAATTCGAATGGATTCTCTATAAGGCCCATTTGGACATGCACGTTTTAATCCCAACAAAACGACAACCAAATGTTATTAAATCAAATTTTATGAGTTCAAAAAGTTAATTATGGGCGTTTGAACAAAATTATACAGATTAATCTCTATTTTTTAGCTTTTTACTCGGTTAAAATTGAACGAATTCTCTATAAAGCCAATTTAGACAAACACATTTTAATCCCAATAAAACGACAACCATATGTTATTAAATCAAATTTTAAGAGTTCAAATAATTAATTGTGGGCTTTTGAACAAAATTATATAGATTAATCTCAAATTTGTAGCTTTTTACTCGGTTAAAATTCGTACGGATTCTCTGTAAGGCCCCTTTAGACAAGCACGTTTTAATCCCGGCAAAACGACAACAAATGTTATTAAATCAAATTTTATGAGTTCAAATAGTTAATTATGGGCTTTTGAACAAAAATTATACAGATTAATCTCAAATTTGTAGCTTTTTACTCGGTTAAAATTCAAACGGATTCTCTGTAAGGCCCCTTTAGACAAGCACGTTTTAATCCCGGCAAAATGATAACAAATGTTATTAAATCAAATTTTATGAGTTCAAATAGTTAATTATGGGCTTTTGAACAAAATTATCAAGATTAATCTCAAATTTGTAGCTTTTTACTCTGTTAAAATTCGAATGGATTCTCTATAAGGCCCATTTGGACGTGCACGTTTTAATCCCAACAAAATGACAACCAAATGTTATTAAATCAAATTTTATGAGTTCAAAAAGTTAATTATGGGCGTTTGAACAAAATTATACAGATTAATTTCCAATTTGTAGCTTTTTACTCGGTTAAAATTTGGATCGGATTCTCTATAAAGCCCATTTAGACGTGCACGTTTTAATTCCAATAAAACGACAACCATATGTTATTAAATCAAATTTTATGAGTTCAAAAAGTTAATTATGGGCGTTTGAACAAAATTATACAGATTAATCTCTATTATTTAGCTTTTTACTCGGTTAAAATTGAACGAATTCTCTATAAAGCCAATTTAGACAAACACATTTTAATCCCAATAAAACGACAACCATATGTTATTAAATCAAATTTTAAGAGTTCAAATAGTTAATTGTGGGCTTTTCAACAAAATTATATAGATTAATCTCAAATTTGTAGCTTTTTACTCGGTTAAAATTCGAACGGATTTTCTGTAAGGCCGCTTTAGACAAGCACGTTTTAATCCCGACAAAATGACAACAAATGTTATTAAATCAAATTTTATGAGTTCAAATAGTTAATTATGGTCTTTTGAATAAAATTATACAGATTAATCTCAAATTTGTAGCTTTTTACTCGGTTAAAATTTGAACTGATTTTCTATAAGGACCTTTTGGACAGGCACGTTTTAATCCCAACAAAACGACAACCAAATTTTATTAAATCAAATTTTATGAGTTCAAAAAGTTAATTATGGGCGTTTGAACAAAGTTATACAGATTAATCTCAATTTTTTAGCTTTTTACTCAGTTAAAATTGAAAGAATTCTCTATAAAGCCCATTTAGACAAACACGATTTAATCCCAATAAAATGACAACCATAAGTTATTAAATCAAATTTTATGAGTTAAAATAGTTAATTATGGGCTTTTGAACAAAATTATAGAGATTAGTCTCAAATTTTTAGCTTTTAACTTGGTTAAAATTCGAACGAATTACTTTTAAAGAAAATTTAGACATGCACGTTTTAATCCCAACGAAACGATAACCAAATGTTATTAAATCAAATTTTATGAGTTCAAATAGTTAGTTATGGGAGTTTGAATAAAATTATATAGATTAATCTCAAATTTTTAGCTTTTTACTCGTTTAAAATTCGAACGGATTCCCTTTAAGGCCCCTTTAGACAAGTACGTTTTAATTCCGGCAAAATGATAACAAATGTTACTAAATCAAATTTTATGAGTTTAAATAGTTAATTATGGACATTTAAATAAAGTTATACAGATTAATCCCCAATTTTCAGCTTTTTACTCTGTTAAAATTAGAATGGATTCTTTATAAATCACATTTAGACAAGTACGTTTTAATCCCAACAAAATTACAACCAAATATTATTAAATAAATTTTATGAGTTCAAAAAGTTAATTATGGGCTTTCGAACAAAATTATACAGATTAATCTCAAATTTATAGCTTTTTACTCGGATAAATTCGAACGAATTCCCTATAAAGCAAATTTAGACATGCACGTTTTAATCCCAACAAAACGACAACCAAATGTTATTAAATCAAATTTTATGAGTTAAAAAAGTTAATTATGGCGTTTGAACAAAATTATACAGATTAATCTCTATTTTTTAGCTTTTTACTCGGTTAAAATTGAACGAATTCTCTATAAAGCCAATTTAGACAAACACATTTTAATCCCAATAAAACGACAACCATATGTTATTAAATCAAATTTTAAGAGTTCAAATAGTTAATTGTGGGCTTTTGAACAAAATTATATAGATTAATCTCAAATTTGTAGCTTTTTACTCGGTTAAAATTCGAACGGATTTTCTGTAAGGCCGCTTTAGACAAGCACGTTTTAATCCCGACAAAATGACAACAAATGTTATTAAATCAAATTTTATGAGTTAAAAAAGTTAATTATGGTCTTTTGAATAAAATTATACAGATTAATCTCAAATTTGTAGCTTTTTACTCGGTTAAAATTTGAACAGATTTTCTATAAGGACCTTATGGACAGGCACGTTTTAATCCCAACAAAACGACAACCAAATGTTATTAAATCAAATTTTATGAGTTCAAAAAGTTAATTATGGGCGTTTGAACAAAGTTATACAGATTAATCTCAATTTTTTAGCTTTTTACTCAGTTAAAATTGAAAGAATTCTCTATAAAGCCCATTTAGACAAACACGATTTAATCCCAATAAAACGACAACCATAAGTTATTAAATCAAATTTTATGAGTTAAAATAGTTAATTATGGGCTTTTGAACAAAATTATAGAGATTAGTCTCAAATTTTTAGCTTTTAACTTGGTTAAAATTCGAACGAATTACTTTTAAAGAAAATTTAGACATGCACGTTTTAATCCCAACGAAACGATAACCAAATGTTATTAAATCAAATTTTATGAGTTCAAATAGTTAGTTATGGGAGTTTGAATAAAATTATATAGATTAATCTCAAATTTTTAGCTTTTTACTCTGTTAAAATTAGAATGGATTCTTTATAAATCACATTTAGACAAGTACGTTTTAATCCCAACAAAATTACAACCAAATATTATTAAATAAATTTTATGAGTTCAAAAAGTTAATTATGGGCTTTTGAACAAAATTATACAGATTAATCTCAAATTTATAGCTTTTTACTCGGATAAATTCGAACGAATTCCCTATAAAGCAAATTTAGACATGCACGTTTTAATCACAACAAAACGACAACCAAATGTTATTAAATCAAATTTTATGAGTTCAAATAGTTAATTATGGGCTTTTGAACAAAATTATACAGATTAATCTCTAATTTTTAGCTTTTTACTCGGTTAAAATTCGAACGGATTCTCTGTAAGGCCCCTTTAGACAAGCACGTTTTAATCCCAGCAAAATGATAACAAATGTTATTAAATCAAATTTTATGAGTTCAAATAGTGAATTATGGGCTTTTGAACAAAATTATACAGATTAATCTCAAATTTGTAGCTTTTTACTCTGTTAAAAGTCGAATGGGCATTTAGAGATGCACATTTTAATCCCAACAAAAAAACAAACAAATGTTACTAAATCAAAATTTATGAGTTTAAATAGTTAATTATGGGCATTTAAAATAAATTATACAGATTAATTCCTAATTTTCAGCTTTTTACTCGGTTAAATTTCGAATGGATTCTTTATAAATCACATTTAGACAAGTACGTTTTAATCCCAACAAAAGGACAACCAAATATTATTAAATAAAATTTTATGAGTTCAAAAAGTTAATTATGGGCTTTTGAACAAAATTATACAGATTAATCTCAAATTTATAGCTTTTTACACGGTTAAAATTTAAACGAATTCCCTATAAAGCAAATTTAGACATGCACGTTTTAATCACAACAAAACGACAACCAAATGACAAGCACCTTTTACTCGGTTAAAATTCGAACGGATTCTCTGTAAGGCCCCTAAAGAGAAGCAGGTTTTAATCCCAATAAAACGACAACCATATGTTATTAAATCAAATTTTATGAGTTCAAATAGTTAATTATGGGCTTTTGAACAAAATTATCAAGATTAATCTCAATTTTTTTAGCTTTTTACTCGGTTAAATTTCGAATGGATTCTTTATAAATCACATTTAGACAAGTACGTTTTAATCCCTACAAAATGTGACACCCCCACCCCGGGCCGGTAGGAAAGGGGCGTCACCGATCCTTGAGCACTCCGATAACCCGGCCCGAACAATGGTTTACTAACTTAACTTAACCCGAAAGTACCGATTTAGAGGTAAATTAAAACTTTTTCCTATTACTAGGCCTTAAAACCACTTAGCAACTTATATTCATTACTAAACATTCCCGAAACCTATTGTTCATTCAATAGTTCGATAATTCATTTATCCATTCCATATAACAATATCAATAGTTCGTTCCATCCCATTCCATAACATGCAATCCATTACGAATATACATACATATTAAACGTATTAAATATGTCATCATTCTTAAGTTATACAAGTCTAAGCCCGAAGCTACCAAAATGTGGTTCACTATATACAAACCGTCTAAAGAAATCAAAATGCATGGTCTAACTAAACAAGACGAGCCACCACTAGGAGATACAAAAAGATCATACTTGGCTTGTGAAGCTTGCCGATCCGAGCGATGGAAATCCGGGACCGAGCTATTAATCGATCGACCTGAAATGTTTGGGAAGAGCGAAGGGAGCGGGGGTAAGTACATAAGGTACTTAGTGAGGTAACGGAAAAATCAAAACAATACAAGACAATCCAAACATGTATCATATGCCATGTTAAGTTCACATATACCATAACATACCAAGTTCAAGTACACATATACCAAATTCAATCGAGCATATATCAGTCCAATAAGTTTACATATACCAAGTCAAGTACACATACCAATTCAATGTATAACAATTCAATTCAAGGTTCAACATCTGACAATCCGATTACACGTATCAATTTAATGTTCACTATATGACAATCCAAATACATGTAACAATCCAATGTTCAATATATGTCAATCCGATAAGTAATATGCCAATAACAAGTGCATTTTCATAACAAGTAATCATGCTTGTATTTAACCAACAATTATAGTGCAATTTAAATTCAAGTTAATTAAATCATTACAACCACCTTGGTATTTAGCTAGAAGATAATCGAATCTCCAACCAACTGTCGCCACAATATGCACCTATAGTGCTGGTCAAACCCTCCTACTGTCGCCAATGGCCAAAAACGTACCCTCCGTCTGTCGCCAATAAGGGCCAATTGCCCCGGACCGAAGTCCTACCGGATACAATGAGCTCTAGATTCTAAGGCATGCCCTCCTATCTAACTAACTAGCTACCAAGGTTGTCGATTATCAATTTAAGCATATCAATCCAATATTCAATATCATTTCAATAACACGGTCCTCATAGACCAAGCCTCTTAGGCCATTGTGCCTAGGCTCATAAGAATTCATTTCATGTCATTTCATATACATTACATTAAACATGCCAAGCACAAGCAAAATCAGAACTTTAATTGCATGGAACAAATGCATGTACACGTACCTTGCATTCCAAGCTTAAGCATGCCATTCATACCTCGGCATATGCAATGCATGGGTATGAACAAACCAAAACAAATACTTAACAAGCAATTCATATTCAATCAACATGCTAACAAATAACATGGCATCAAGCAAGTTTTCATAGCATTTCACTCTTCCCTTAAAGATTAGCCAAGTGTATATTAAGTCATGTTTCATACCGGTTTAATCATAAACAACAAAAATCAGAATTGGGTTAGGACCTAGTCCCAACCCCAAAGAAAGTCACACTCACAAACAATCCAAGCAAAACTCCTAGGGATTATGGATGATTGGCCCCTTGCTCCTTCTTTTGGCAAGCTCTTGCCTCAGCTCTTCCTCACTATCCAATTCTTTAGAAACCTCTAAAACACACAAAAGCACATACACATCATCAAAATACATCCGAACTACACATTTCATAATTAACAACTCCGAAACAACCAAAACAGTAAGGTTACATTCCTGGACAGATTGTACAATGCTCACTAAACTATTTTTATCTTTTGATCCACATATCCAAAATTTGCCCACTTTACCTCGTTTTAAAGCTAACGAAACCATCTTTTGAACCATATAAAGCTTGAATTTTTCCTACGAAGCCATCAATACGAGTTTTCAATTTAAAGACAAGGCAGTGCTGTTTCGGAACAGTCTGGACCACTCTTTTTGTTTCTCTTATATCTCCTAATTTACAAGGGAAAACGAGGTGAGGTTTTTTTCTAATTAAAGTAGACTCATCCAAGTTCTAGATTGTTCAATTCCAGCCCTAAATTCCTTGTACATTATTCTAGGGAATTTTTTGAAGTTACTGTCCAGAACAGGGCCTATTCTGGACAGATTTCACCTACATCAATTCTAGCTCAAGATTCATCAACCTTATCACCAATTCAACTCATCCAACACTTGTAAACTTTAGTAGACTCAATTTCAAGCACATTTTACCTATGCAACCATTTTTAATTATGCAATTCAACAAAGTTATCAGCTCATTTTATGAAGCTACCGAAATGTCACTTATTGTGACACCCCCACCCCGGGCCGGTAGGAAAGGGGCGTCACCGATCCTCGAGCACTCCGATAACCCGGCCCGGGCAAAGGTTTACCAACTTAACTTAACTTAACAGTACCGATTTTAGGGGTAAATTAAAACTTTTTCCTATTACTAGGTCCTTAAACTACTTAGCAACTTATATTCGTTACTAAACATTCCCGAAACCTATTGTTCATTCAATAGTTCTATAATTCATTTATCCATTCCATATAACAATATTAATAGTTCGATCCATTCCATTCCATAACATGCAATCCATTACCAATATACATACATATTAACGTTTCGAATATGTCAACGTTCTTAAGTTATACAAGTTTAAGCCCGAAGCTACCAAAATGTGGTTCACTATATACAAACCGTCTAAAGTAATCAAAATGCATGGTCTAACTAAACAAGACTAGCCACCACTAGGAGATACAAAAAGATCATACTTGGCTTGTGCTGCTGCTGATCCGAACGATGGAAATCCGAGACCGAGCTATAAATCGATCAACCTGAAATGTTTGGGAAGAGCGAAGGGACCGGGGGTAAGTACATAAGGTACTTATTGAGGTAACAAAAACAAAGAATCAAAACAATCCAAGACAATCCAAACATATATCATATGCCATGACATACCAAATTCAAGTACACATTTTAATTCAATGTATAACAATTCAATGTTCAATATATGACAATCCGATAAATAATATGCCAATGTCAAATGCATTTTCATAACAAGTAATCATGCTTGCATTTAACTAACAATTATAGTGCAATTTAAATTCAAGTTAATTAAATCATTACAACCACCTTGGTATTTAGCTAGAAGATAATCGAATCTCCAACCAACTGTCGCCACAATATGCACCTATAGTGCTGGTCAAACCCTCCTACTGTCGCCAATGACCAAAAACGTACCCTCCGTCTGTCGCCAATAAGGGCCAATTGCCCCGGACCGAAGTCCTACCCGATACAATGAGCTCTAGATTCTAAGGCATGCCCTCCTATCTGACTAACTAGCTACCAAGGTTGTCGATTATCAATTTAAGCATATCAATCCAATATTCAATATCATTTCAATAACACGGTCCTCATAGACCAAGCCTCTTAGGCCATTGTGCCTAGGCTCATAAGAATTCATTTCATGTCATTTCATATACATTGCATTAAACATGCCAAGCACATTTAAAAATCAGAACCTTAATTTCATGGAACAAATGCATGTACACGTACCTTGCATCCCAAGTTTAAGCATGCCATTCATAGCTCGGCATATGAAATGCATGGGTATGAACAAATCAAAACAATTACGTGATAAGCAATACATATTCAATCAACATGCTATCAAATAACATGGCAACAAACAAGTTCTCATAACATTTCACTCTCCCCTTAAAGATTAGCCAAGTTGGTATTAAGTCATATTTCATACCGGTTTAATCATAAATAATCAAAAATCAGAATTGGGTTAGGACCTAGTCCCAACCCCAAGGAAGGTCACACTCACAAACAATCCAAGCAAAACTCCTAAGGATTGTGGATGATTGGCCCCTTGCTCCTTCTTTTGGCAAGCTCTTGCCTCAGCTCTTCCTCACTATCCAATTCTTTAGAAGCCTCTAAAAACACACAAAAGCATATACACATCATCAAAATACATTCGAACTATACATATCATAATTAACAACTCTAAAACCACCAAAACAGTAACGTTATACCCCTGGACAGATTGTACAATGTTCACTAAACTATTTTTATCTCTTGATCCACATGTCCAAAAATTGCCCACTTTACCTCGTTGGAAAGCTAACGAAACCATCTTTTGAACCATATAAAGCTTGCATTTTTCCTACGAATCAATCGATACCAGTTTTCAATTTAAGGACACAGTAGTGCTGTTTCGGGACAGTCTGGACTAATCTTTTTGTTTCTCTTATATCTCCTAATTTACAAGGGCAAACGAGGTGAGGTTTTTTTCTAATTAAAGTAGACTCATCCAAGTTATATACTGTTCAATCCCAGCCCCAAATTCCTTGTACATTATTCTATGGAATTTTTTGAAGTTACTGTCCAGAACAGGCCTATACTGGACAGATTTCACCTACATCAATTTCAACTCAAAATTCATCAACCTTATCACCAATTCAACTCATCCAACACTTGTAAACTTTTGTAGGCTCAATTTCAAGCACATTTTACCTATGTAACCATTTTTAATTTTGCATCTAAAAAGAGTTTTCAGCTCATTTTATGAAGCTACCAAAATATCACCTATAAGCTAGTCCAAAACACTTTACCAATTCCAACACTTCTTTTCCTTCATCTTTTCAACCAAAACACCTATAATTTAATTTCCACACTCTTAAAACATTATCCTATGAATTTCATACTGAATTTCCAGATTCAACAAAAATAATTAAGTCCACTGATTTTTCAATTCTTACAAAACAGTCCCAAAAATCACATTTATCACTTAATTCACTACCAAACTTTCTCATGCTTCATTTTACTTCAAATCAGTCCACATTAGACCATTTTAAGCATCCTAACATCAAAATACTTCATAAATTTATCCACAATACAATCCCTATAACTTTCCAAATCCATGCATCTTAGTCCTTAAGCTCAAAAACTCAACAAATGTAACAACATGAATTTCCAGCAACATGCATTTAACTTCTAACTTAAAAATAAGTTAACCAAGAACATAATATTGAATTTCCAGCCATGGATTTCAAGCTAACAACCTTCAACTTCATTTTTAATTGAGCTTAGAAGAAGAAAAACATCTTACCTTGCTTATTTGACCTCCCTAATCAAAAATCTTGCTTCAAACCTTCAAAATCTCCCTTAAAACATCACATGCAAGCAAGCAAATTTTTTTCTCTCTAAGGAGCTCCCATGGCCGGCCAAGAGAAGAGAGAATGGGGGAGGAAGATGACAAATTTGACTTTTCTCTCTCCCACATGTCATATAATCATATTTCCCTTATTTCTTTTTTTTTTTAATTCAAACTAATTTTCCAATTGGGGAACATGGAGGTGGCCGGCCAAGGGGGGTCTTGCCAAGTGTGCAAGGCCTCCAATTTCTTAAAATTTACATGCAATCTCCCCTATTTTGAATTTTCACTTTTTAGTCCTTTTTTTCAATTTGGTCCCTAATTTTCAAATTTATTCAATTTAGTCACTAAAATTAAAATTTTATTAAACTCTAATTTAATTTATTTAGTCCTTAACTTCTAGGCTATGTTTAGGATATTACAATTCTCCCCCCCTTAAGGAAAATTCGTCCTCGAATTTATACCTAGAGGAAAAAGGTGTGGGTATTGCTCTCGCATAGTCGCTTCCGGTTCCCACGTAGCTTCCTCTACCTTGTGGTTTCTCCAAAGAACCTTCACGAGAGGAACAGACTTGTTTCGAAGCTTTCTGATTTCTCGGTCAAGAATCTGAACTGGTTCCTCTACGTAAGATAAGTCCGGATTCAATTCCACATCCTCAGGTTCAAGAACATGTGAGGGATCCGATCTATACTTTCTGAGCATTGAGACATGGAAGACATTGTGAATCCTGTCAAATTCAGTAGGGAGCGCTAATCGGTAAGCCACGGGACCAATCCTCTCAATAACCTCGAAAGGCCCGATGAAACGAGGGCTAAGCTTGCCTCTCTTCCCGAACCGAAAGATCTTCTTCCATGGTGATACTTTCAAAAAGACTTTGTCTCCCACACTATGCTGAATATCTCTCCTTTTGAGATCCGCATAAGATTTTTGCCTATCAAAGGCCTGTTTCAATCTTGCATGAATAATCTTGACTTGCTCTTCAGTTTCCCGAAGCAACTGAGGCCCTAAAACTTTGCTTTCACCCAACTCGGACCAACATAAAGGAGTTCTGCACCTCCTACCATATAAAGCTTCAAACGGGGCCATCTGAATGGAAGCCTGGTAGCTATTGTTATACGCAAACTCCACAAGAGGTAGGGGTTTCTCCCAGTTCTTCCCGAAGTCTACAATACAAGCTCGCAACATATCCTCAAGGACCTGAATAACTCTCTCAGATTGTCCATCAGTCTGAGGATGGAAAGCTGTACTCAAACGTACTCTAGTTCCCAAAGCTTCCTGTAATGATCTCCAGAACCGAGAGGTGAACTTAGAGTCTCGATCAGAGATGATAGAAGTGGGAATTCCATGCAGACGTACCACTTCACGAATATACAAATCGGCCAAAATATCTGAACTCATGTTCACTCTGATCGGGATGAAGTGAGCTGACTTAGTGAATCTGTCCACAATCACCCATATGGCATCATTCTTTCTCGGAGTTAACGGAAGACCCGTCACAAAGTCCATTGTGATCTTTTCCCATTTCCACTGAGGGATTTCGATTGGCTGAAGCAACCCAGCAGGGACTTGATGCTCAGCCTTGATTCTCTGACATGTCAAACATTTAGACACGAAGTCTGTGATGGCTGACTTCATGCCCGACCACCAATACAATGGTTTCAAATCTTTGTACATCTTTACCGATCCAGGGTGAACCGATAAAGAACTCTGGTGGGCTTCTTGGAGTATTTCCCTTTTCAATTCTTCGTCATTAGGGACACAAACCCTGTCTTTGAAATACAGAATACCATTATCACGAATAGAGAAGTCCTGATTGGCCTTTGAATCAAGCTTTGACATGATAGCCTGAAGTTCAGAATCAGTTTGCTGGAGGTCTTTGATTCGAGTAATCAAAGTAGATTGAACATGAAGTTCTGACAAGAATCCTCGCCTTCGATACACTCGAAGATGAGCATTAATAGCATTAGGAGCTACAAAAGAAATTCATGGAATTAGGCATTTACTTATGAGGGAAGTTTTCAATTTACTAAGGGATTCAATTTCTTACCCAGAGTTGGTTTACGACTAAGAGCATCCGCAACCACATTGGCCTTGCCGGGATGATAGTCAATAACAAGATCATAATATTTTAATAGCTCCATCCATCTTCTTTGTCTTAAGTTAAGATCTTTCTGAGTCAGAAGATACTTGAGGCTTTTGTGATCGGTGAACAAATAGCACCTTTCACCATATAAATAATGCCTCCAGATTTTGAGTGCAAAAACAATCGCAGCTAGCTCAAGATCATGAGTGGGGTAATTAAGTTCATGGGGTTTCAACTGTCGTGAGGCATATGCCACCACTTTCCCCTCTTGCATTAAGACACATCCTAATCCCAACTGCGATGCATCACTATACACGGTGTACTCCTTCCCTGATTCTGGCTGAATAAGAATAGGGGCATGAGTAAGAGTTTGCTTGAGCTGATCAAAGCTTCTCTGTTGTTTCTCTAACCAAACGAATGGCTCATCCTTTCGGAGCAGCTTTGTCAAGGGAGCAGCAATGGACGAGAATCCCTTAACGAAGCGCCTGTAATATCCGGCCAAACCGAGAAAACTTCTGATCTCACTGATATTCCTCGGAGGCCTCCAATCCAGAATGGTTTGTATCTTTCTCGCATCCACTTTGATTCCCTCTGCCGAAATGACATGGCCAAGGAATGAAACTTCCGATAGCCAGAACTCACACTTTGAGAACTTTGCAAACAACTGGCGTTCTCGGAGAGTTTGCAAGACAATTCGGAGATGCTCAGAATGTTCCTCCTTATTCCGGGAGTAGACAAGTATATCATCAATGAAAACCACAACAAACTTGTCTAAATAAGGTTTGAACATGCGGTTCATGAGGTCCATGAAAGCAGCCGGAGCATTCGTCAATCCGAATGGCATCACAAGGAACTCGAAATGACCATATCGAGTCCTGAAAGCTGTCTTAGGCACATCCTCATCCTTTATCTTCATCTGATAGTAGCCTGACCGCAAATCAATCTTTGAGAACACTGCAGCATCCTTAAGCTGATCAAACAAGTCTTCAATTCTAGGCAAAGGATACTTATTCTTGATAGTGACTTTGTTCAACTGCCTATAATCAACACAAAGTCTCATTGAGCCATCTTTCTTCTTCACGAATAAGACTGGAGCACCCCAGGGAGATGAACTAGGTCTAATTAAACCCTTATCTTGCAGTTCCTGGAGTTGCTTCTTTAGCTCTTTCAACTCTATCGGTGCCATTCTATAGGGAGTGATGGACACCGGACTTGTCCCAGGCTGGACCTCAATTCTGAATTCCACTTCCCTGTTCGGAGGAAGACCAGGGAGTTCTTCGAGAAAAACATCAATAAACTCGGATACAACTGGAATAGTAGGTAACCCGAAGTCATACTCGTCTTGTAATACCATGGCAGCAAACACTGATGTCGGTTTCTTATCAATGAGTAAGATAGACTCCTTACCCAAACCCCGAAGGTAGAGTCTCCGATTTTGGCAATCGATCCAAGCCTCATGCTTAACCAACCAGTCTAAGCCCAGAACCAAGTCAAACTCACATGTCGGTAGTACAAACAAGTTAACCCGGAAAGGGACATTTCGAATTATAACAGGGGAGCTCTTACAAACAAGATTAATATTCAATAAACCTCCTATAGGGTTTGACACTACAAGACCCCTAGTGACTACCTCAGGTTTCAGACTTGCTTTTGCAACCATAGCAGAGCAAATAAAAGAATGAGTAGACCCAGAATCAATCAAAGCATATGCAGGACTCGAATTTAATTCGATCATACCTGCAATTACATCCGGAGATTCCTCATCGTCCTTTCCTTTGATGTGGTAGATCCGTGCAGGAGCCCGAGATTCCTGGTGTGTGGCACTAGAAGGCTGGCCCTTATTCTTTCCTTGACTACCAGATTGAGCCTGTCTGGAACCCTTGTTTCTGGCATGCGGAGAAGCACTGTCCATAGCAGAAGCTTTAGCAGGAATTTTGTTGGGATTCTGAGGACAGTTCCTGATATAGTGATCGGAAGCTCCGCACAAGTAGCACAGATTCTGCTGTGTCCTACACTGACCCGGATGATGTTTCTGGCAGAACTTGCAGGCAGGATACTGAGTGCCTCTGTTAGAATTCCCCGTGCTATCCACAGAAATGACCGGGGCTGTGTGCCTAGATACTGTCTGAGGCTTCGGTATGTATCCATCTCTCTGAACAGAGGTATAGCCAGAAGGAGACTCCTTGGTCTGCTTTAACTTCTTGTTCTTCCACTGAGGCCTATCATCGGTTCTGGCTTGTTTGTCCTTCCAAGAACTACCACCCTTGCGTTTCTCGGAAGCTTTCATCTTTGCCTCTGTCGCAATGGCCCGATTCACCAAGTTCTGGAAGTCGGTAATCCCAAGGGCCGTGAACATTGGGCTCAACTCATCGTTAAGACCATCAGTGAATTTCCGGCATTTTTCTTCCTCGGTCTTAATGTACTCGGAGCCATACTTACAATATTTGCAGAAATCGGCCACATACTGCTCGATCGGCCGGTTGGCTTGTTTCAGATACAAGAACTTCTTCCGGCGCTCGGCTAGATATTGTTCACTGATATATTTCTTCTTAAATTCCTCGACGAAGAATTTCCATGTAACAGCTCCCGTCGGGGCAGTCAATGTAGTGGTTTCCCACCAACTCAGAGCTTCATCGGTCAACAAGGCTATGGCACACTCTAGCTTGTGCTCGTCTGAACAATGGAGCTGCTTGGTCAGAATCTGAGTAGTACGTTCTAACCAATACTCTGCATCCTCTGGTTTCTCCTCACTAACACCCGCAAATGTATAAGCTCGATACCGGGCAAGTTTATCTATCGGAGCACAACTGGGTGCATCAGGGGCAGGAGCATCTTGTTGATTCTGCTTCAGATTCACTAGAAGCTGATCGAACATCTCCTTCATGCTAAGGAGACATTCCTGCTGAACGTTCTGAACTGCCGGAATTCCCGGTTGAGGAGCAACAGGGGGTGGAGGAGGTGGAGCTTGTTGCGGAGGGTTCTGACCCATCTCCACACTATCTCCGTCGGTCGAAGAGGCTGCGGGATTCGGGTCATCTACCGCCAACCTCGAATCGGACATTCTACAATTGACAAACAAACAAGAAAGAATTAGATCGAGCAAGCACAAGCACATTATTGTATATAACTCCTAGGTGGCATAGTTCGATCCTATATGATGCATGCGGACTCGGTTTTAGTCCTAGAATCTTAACCTAAACGCTCTGATACCAAACAAGTGTGACACCCCCACCCCGGGCCGGTAGGAAAGGGGCGTCACCGATCCTCGAGCACAACGATAACCCGGCCCGGGCAAAGGTTTACCAACTTAACTTAACTTAACAGTACCGATTTTAGGGGTAAATTAAAACTTTTTCCTATTACTAGGTCCTTAAACTACTTAGCAACTTATATTCGTTACTAAACATTCCCGAAACCTATTGTTCATTCAATAGTTCTATAATTCATTTATCCATTCCATATAACAATATTAATAGTTCGATCCATTCCATTCCATAACATGCAATCCATTACCAATATACATACATATTAACGTTTCGAATATGTCAACGTTCTTAAGTTATACAAGTTTAAGCCCGAAGCTACCAAAATGTGGTTCACTATATACAAACCGTCTAAAGTAATCAAAATGCATGGTCTAACTAAACAAGACTAGCCACCACTAGGAGATACAAAAAGATCATACTTGGCTTGTGCTGCTGCTGATCCGAACGATGGAAATCCGAGACCGAGCTATAAATCGATCAACCTGAAATGTTTGGGAAGAGCGAAGGGACCGGGGGTAAGTACATAAGGTACTTAGTGAGGTAACAAAAACAAAGAATCAAAGCAATCCAAGACAATCCAAACATATATCATATGCCATGACATACCAAATTCAAGTACACATTTTAATTCAATGTATAACAATTCAATGTTCAATATATGACAATCCGATAAATAATATGCCAATGTCAAATGCATTTTCATAACAAGTAATCATGCTTGCATTTAACTAACAATTATAGTGCAATTTAAATTCAAGTTAATTAAATCATTACAACCACCTTGGTATTTAGCTAGAAGATAATCGAATCTCCAACCAACTGTCGCCACAATATGCACCTATAGTGCTGGTCAAACCCTCCTACTGTCGCCAATGACCAAAAACGTACCCTCCGTCTGTCGCCAATAAGGGCCAATTGCCCCGGACCGAAGTCCTACCCGATACAATGAGCTCTAGATTCTAAGGCATGCCCTCCTATCTGACTAACTAGCTACCAAGGTTGTCGATTATCAATTTAAGCATATCAATCCAATATTCAATATCATTTCAATAACACGGTCCTCATAGACCAAGCCTCTTAGGCCATTGTGCCTAGGCTCATAAGAATTCATTTCATGTCATTTCATATACATTGCATTAAACATGCCAAGCACATTTAAAAATCAGAACCTTAATTTCATGGAACAAATGCATGTACACGTACCTTGCATCCCAAGCTTAAGCATGCCATTCATACCTCGGCATATGAAATGCATGGGTATGAACAAATCAAAACAATTACGTGATAAGCAATACATATTCAATCAACATGCTATCAAATAACATGGCAACAAACAAGTTCTCATAACATTTCACTCTCCCCTTAAAGATTAGCCAAGTTGGTATTAAGTCATATTTCATACCGGTTTAATCATAAATAATCAAAAATCAGAATTGGGTTAGGACCTAGTCCCAACCCCAAGGAAGGTCACACTCACAAACAATCCAAGCAAAACTCCTAAGGATTGTGGATGATTGGCCCCTTGCTCCTTCTTTTGGCAAGCTCTTGCTTCAGCTCTTCCTCACTATCCAATTCTTTAGAAGCCTCTAAAAACACACAAAAGCATATACACATCATCAAAATACATTCGAACTATACATATCATAATTAACAACTCTAAAACCACCAAAACAGTAACGTTATACCCCTGGACAGATTGTACAATGTTCACTAAACTATTTTTATCTCTTGATCCACATGTCCAAAAATTGCCCACTTTACCTCGTTGGAAAGCTAACGAAACCATGTTTTGAAACATATAAAGCTTGCATTTTTCCTACGAACCAATCGATACCAGTTTTCAATTTAAGGACACAGTAGTGCTGTTTCGGGACAGTCTGGACCAATCTTTTTGTTTCTCTTATATCTCCTAATTTACAAGGGCAAACGAGGTGAGGTTTTTTTCTAATTAAAGTAGACTCATCCAAGTTATATACTGTTCAATCCCAGCCCCAAATTCCTTGTACATTATTCTATGGAATTTTTTGAAGTTACTGTCCAGAACAGGCCTATACTGGACAGATTTCACCTACATCAATTTCAACTCAAAATTCATCAACCTTATCACCAATTCAACTCATCCAACACTTGTAAACTTTTGTAGGCTCAATTTCAAGCACATTTTACCTATGTAACCATTTTTAATTTTGCATCTAAAAAGAGTTTTCAGCTCATTTTATGAAGCTACCAAAATATCACCTATAAGCTAGTCCAAAACACTTTACCAATTCCAACACTTTCTTTCCTTCATCTTTTCAACCAAAACACCTATAATTTAATTTCCACACTCTTAAAACATTATCCTATGAATTTCATACTGAATTTCCAGATTCAACAAAAATAATTAAGTCCACTGATTTTTCAATTCTTACAAAACAGTCCCAAAAATCACATTTATCACTTAATTCACTACCAAACTTTCTCATGCTTCATTTTACTTCAAATCAGTCCACATTAGACCATTTTAAGCATCCTAACATCAAAATACTTCATAAATTTATCCACAATACAGTCCCTATAACTTTCCAAATCCATGCAACTTAGTCCTTAAGCTCAAAAACTCAACAAATGTAACAACATGAATTTCCAGCAACATGCATTTAACTTCTAACTTAAAAATAAGTTAACCAAGAACATAATATTGAATTTCCAGCCATGGATTTCAAGCTAACAACCTTCAACTTCATTTTTAATTGAGCTTAGAAGAAGAAAAACATCTTACCTTGCTTATTTGACCTCCCTAATCAAAAATCTTGCTTCAAACCTTCAAAATCTCCCTTAAAACATCACATGCAAGCAAACAAATTTTTTTCTCTCTAAGGAGCTCCCATGGCCGGCCAAGAGAAGAGAGAATGGGGGAGGAAGATGACAAATTTGACTTTTCTCTCTCCCACATGTCATATAATCATATTTCCCTTATTTCTTTTTTTTTTAATTCAAACTAATTTTCCAATTGGGGAACATGGAGGTGGCCGGCCAAGGGGGGTCTTGCCAAGTGTGCAAGGCCTCCAATTTCTTAAAATTTACATGCAATCTCCCCTATTTTGAATTTTCACTTTTTGGTCCTTTTTTTCAATTTGGTCCCTAATTTTCAAATTTATTCAATTTAGTCACTAAAATTAAAATTTTATTAAACTCTAATTTAATTTATTTAGTCCTTAACTTCTAGGCTATGTTTAGGATATTACACTTATAAGCTAGTCCAAAGCACTTTACCAATTCTAACACTTCCTTTCCTTCATCTTTTCAACCAAAACACCTACAATTTAATTTCCACACTCTTAAGACATTATCTTATGAATTCAACATTAATTTTCCAGATTCAACAATAACAATTAAGTCCATCAATTTCTCAATTCTAGCAAAACAGTCCAAACCATACATTTAGCACTTAATTCACTACCAAACTTTCTCGTGCTTCATTCTACGTCAAATCAGTCCACATAAGATCATTTTAAGCATCCTAACATCAAAATCCTTCATAAATTTAATCACAAAACAGTCCCTACAACTTTCAAATTCATGCAATTAAATTCTCAAGCTCAAGGTCTCAACCAATTACAACAATACCAATTTCCAGCAACCTCCATTCAAGTTCTAACTTAAAAATAAACTAACTATGAACAACATATTAAATTTACAGCCATGGAATTCAAGCTAACATCCTTCAACTTCATTTTTAACTAAGCTTAGAAGAAGAAAAATACTTTACCTTGCTTGTTTGACCTCCCTAATCAAGAATCTTGCTTCAAACCTTCAAAATCCCTCTTAAAATCTCACATGCAAGATGAGAGAATTTTTCTCTCTCTTAAAGTCTCCCATGGCCGGCCAAGGAGAAAGAAATGAGTGAAGAGGATGACACTTAGGATTTTCTCTCTCCCACTATCTCATATTTTCATCATTTTTCCCTTTTTCTTATTTTTTTTAATTCAAACAAAACTCTTGATTGGGGGACAAGGGGGGTGGCCGGCCAAGAGAGGTCTTGCCATGTGTGCAAGGCCTCCAATTCCTTGAAAATTTACATGCAATCTCTCTTTTCTTGAATTTTCACTTTTTGGTCCTTTTTCAATTTGGCCTCAAATTTTCAAATTCATTCAATTTAGTCACTAAATTTTGAATTTTATTAAGCTCTAATTTAATTTATTTAGTCCTTAACTTCTAGGCTATGTTTAGGGTATTACACAAAAAGACAACCAAATATTATTAAATAAAATTTTATGAGTTCAAACAGTTAATTATGGGCTTTTGATAAAAATTATATAGATTAATCTCAAATTTTTAGCTTTTAACTTAGTTAAAATTCGAACGAATTCCCTATAAAGCAAATTTAGACATGCACGTTTTAATCGCAACAAAACGATAACCAAATGTTCTTAAATCAAATTTTATGAGTTCAAATAGTTAATTATGGGCGTTTGAATAAAATTATACAGATTAATCTCAAATTTTCAACTTTTTACTCGGTTAAAATTCGAACGGATTCTCTATAAGGCCCCTTTAGACAAGCACGTTTTAATCCTTGCAAAATGACAACAAATGTTATTAAATTAAATTTTATGAGTTCAAATAGTTAATTATGGGCTTTTGCCCAAAATTATACAGATTAATCTCAAATTTGTAGCTTTTTACTCGGTTAAAATTCGAACGGATTCTCTATAAGGCCCATTTGAACAGGCACATTTTAATCCCAACAAAACGATAACCAAATGTTATTAAATCAAATTTTATGAGTTCAAAAAGTTAATTATGGGCGTTTGAATAAAATTATACACATTAATCTCAATTTTTTAGCTTTTTACTCGGTTAAAATTGAACGAATTCTCTATAAAGCCAATTTAGACAAACACATTTTAATCCCAAAAAAACGACAACCATATGTTATTAAATCAAATTTTATGAGTTCAAATAGTTAATTATGGGCTTTTGATCAAAATTATATAGATTAATCTCAAATTTTTAACTTTTAACTTGGTTAAAATTCGAACGAATTCTCTGTAAGGCCCCTTTAGACAAGCACGTTTTAATCCCGGCAAAATGACAACAAATGTTATTAAATCAAATTTTATGAGTTCAAATAGTTAATTATGGGCTTTTGAACAAAATTATACAGATTAATCTCAAATTTGTAACTTTTTGCTCGGTTAAAATTCGAACGGATTCTCTATAAGTCCCATTTGGACAGGCACTTTTTAATCCCAACAAAACGACAACCAAATGTTATTAAATAAAATTTTATGAGTTCAAAAAGTTAATTATGGGAGTTTGAACAAAGTTATACAGATTAATCTCAATTTTTTAGCTTTTTACTCGGTTAAAATTCAACGAATTCTCTATAAAGCCTATTTAGACAAACACATTTTAATTCCAATAAAACGACAACCATATGTTATTAAATCAAATTTTATGAGTTCAAATAGTTAATTATGGGCTTTTGAACAAAATTATCAAGATTAATCTCAAATTTTTAGCTTTTTACTCGGTTAAAATTCGAACGGATTCTCTGTAAGGCCCCTTTAGACAAACACGTTTTAATCCCGGCAAAATGACAACAAATGTTATTAAATCAAATTTTATGAGTTCAAAAAGTTAATTATGGGCGTTTGAACAAAATTATACACATTAATCTCAATTTTTTAGCTTTTTACTCGGTTAAAATTGAACGAATTCTGTATAAAGCCAATTTAGACAAACACATTTTAATCCCAATAAAACGACAACCATATGTTATTAAATCAAATTTTATGAGTTCAAATAGTTAATTATGGGCTTTTGATCAAAATTATATAGATTAATCTCAAATTTTTAACTTTTAACTTAGTTAAAATTCGGACGAATTCCCTATAATGCAAATTTAGACATGCACGTTTTAATCGCAACGAAACGATAACCAAATGTTATTAAATCACATTTTATGATTTCAAATAGTTAATTTTGGGCGTTTGAATAAAATTATATAGATTAATCTCAAATTTTCAGCTTTTTATTCGGTTAAAATTCGAAAGGATTCTCTGTAAGGCCCCTTTAGACAAGCACGTTTTAATCCCGGCAAAATGACAACAAATGTTATTAAATCAAATTTTATGAGTTCAAATAGTTAATTATGGGCTTTTGAATAAAATTATACAGATTAATCTCAAATTTGTAGCTTTTTACTCGGTTAAAATTCGAACGGATTCTCTATAAGGCCCATTTGAACAGGCACGTTTTAATCCCAACAAAACGATAACCAAATGTTATTAAATCAAATTTTATGAGTTCAAAAAGTTAATTATGGGCGTTTGAACAAAATTATACAAATTAATCTTAATTTTTTAGCTTTTTACTCGGTTAAAATTCGAACGGATTCTCTGTAATGCCCCTTTAGACAAACACGTTTTAATCCCGGCAAAATGACACCAAATGTTATTAAATCAAATTTTATGAGTTCAAATAGTTAATTATGGCCTTTTGAACAAAATTATACAGATTAATCTCAAATTTGTAGCTTTTTACTCGGTTAAAATTCGAACGGATTCTCTACAAGGCCCATTTGGACAGACACGTTTTAATCCCAACAAAACGATAACCAAATGTTATTAAATCAAATTTTATGAGTTCGAATAGTTAATTATGGGCGTTTGAATAAAATTATATAGATTAATCTCAAATTTTCAGCTTTTTACTTGGTTAAAATTCGAACGGATTCTCTGTAAGGCCCCTTTAGACAAACACGTTTTAATCCCGGCAAAATGACAACAAATGTTATTAAATCAAATTTTATGAGTTCAAATAGTTAATTATGGGCTTTTGAACAAAATTATACAGATTAATCTCAAATTTGTAACTTTTTGCTCGGTTAAAATTCGAACGGATTCTCTATAAGTCCCATTTGGACAGACACTTTTTAATCCCAACAAAACGACAACCAAATGTTATTAAATAAAATTTTATGAGTTCAAAAAGTTAATTATGGGAGTTTGAACAAAATTATACTGATTAATCTCAATTTTTTAGCTTTTTACTCGGTTAAAATTGAACGAATTCTCTATAAAGCCTATTTAGACAAACACATTTTAATTCCAATAAAATGACAACCATATGTTATTAAATCAAATTTTATGACTTAAAATAGTTAATTATGGGCTTTTAAATCAAATTTTATGAGTTCAAATAGTTAATTATGGGCTTTTGACCAAAATTATCATGATTAATCTCAAATTTTTAGCTTTTTACTTGGTTAAAATTGGAACGGATTCTCTGTAAGGCCCCTTTAGACAAGCACATTTAATCCTGGTAAAATGACAACAAATGTTATTAAATCAAATTTTATGAGTTCAAATAGTTAATTATGGGCTTTTGAACAAAATTATACAGATTAATCTCAGATTTGTAGTTTTTTTCTCGGTTAAAATTCGAACGGATTCTCTGTAAGGCCCCTTTAGACAAGCACGCTTTAATCCCGGCAAAATGACAACAAATATTATTGAATCAAATTTTATGAGTTCAAATAGTTAATTATGGGCTTTTGAACAAAATTATACAGATTAATCTCAAATTTGTAACTTTTTGCTCGGTTAAAATTCGAACGGATTCTCTATAAGTCCCATTTGGTCAGGCACGTTTTAATCCCAACAAAACGACAACAAAATGTTATTAAATCAAATTTTATGAGTTCAAAAAGTTAATTATGGGCGTTTGAACAAAATTATACAGATTAATCTCAATTTTTTAGCTTTTTACTCGGTTAAAATTTGAATGGATTCTTTATAAATCACATTTAGACAAGTACGTTTTAATCCCTACAAAAAGACACCAAATATTATTAAAAAAAATTTTATGAGTTCAAAAAGTTAATTATGGACTTTTGATAAAAATTATATAGATTAATCTCAAATTTTTGGCTTTTCACTTAGTTAAAATTCGAACGAATTCCCTATAAAGCAAATTTAGACATGCACGTTTTAATCGCAACAAAACGATAACCAAATGTTATTAAATCAAATTTTATGAGTTCAAATAGTTAATTATGGGCGTTTGAATAAAATTATACAGATTAATCTCAAATTTTCAGCTTTTTACTCGGTTAAAATTCGAACAGATTCTCTATAAGGCCCCTTTAGACAAGCACGTTTTAATCCTCGCAAAATGACAACAAATGTTATTAAATCAAATTTTATGAGTTCAAATAGTTAAATATGGGCTTTTGAAAAAAATTATACAGATTAATCTCAAGTTTGTAGTTTTTTACTTGGTTAAAATTCGAACGGATTCTCTATAAGGCCCATTTGGACAGGTACGTTTTAATCCCAACAAAACGACAACCAAATATTATTAAATCAAATTTTATAAGTTGAAATAGTTAATTATGAACGTTTGAACAAAATTATACACATTAATCTCAATTTTTTAGCTTTTTACTTGGTTAAAATTGAACGAATTCTGTATAAAGCCAATTTAGACAAACACATTTTAATCCCAATAAAACGACAACCATATGTTATTAAATCAAATTTTATGAGTTCAAATAGTTAATTATGGGCTTTTGATCAAAATTATATAGATTAATCTCAAATTTTTAACTTTGAACTTAGTTAAAATTCGGACGAATTCCATATAAAGCAAATTTAGACATGCATGTTTTAATCGCAACAAAACGATAACCAAATGTTATTAAATCAAATTTTATGAGTTCAAATAGTTAATTATGGGCTTTTGAACAAAATTATACAAATTAATCTCAAATTTTTAGCTTTTTACTCGGTTAAAATTCGAACGGATTCTCTGTAAGGCCACTTTAGACAAGCACATTTTAATCCCGGCAAAATGACAACAAATGTTATTGAATCAAATTTTATGAGTTCAAATAGTTAATTATGGGCTTTTGAACAAAATTATATAGATTAATCTCAAATTTGTAGCTTTTTACTCGGTTAAAATTCGAACGGGATTCTCTGTAAGGCCCCTTTAGACAAGCACGTTTTAATCTCGATAAAATGACAAAAAATGTTATTAAATCAAATTTTATGAGTTCAAATAGTTAATTATGGGCTTTTGAACAAAATTATACAGATTAATCTCAAATTTGTAGTTTTTTTCTCGGTTAAAATTCGAACGGATTCTCTGTAAGGCCCCTTTAGACAAGTACGTTTTAATCCCGACAAAATGACAAAAAATGTTATTAAATGAAATTTTATGATTTCAAATATTTAAATATGGGCTTTTGAACAAAATTATACAGATTAATCTCAAGTTTGAAGCTTTTTACTCGGTTAAAATTCAAACGGATTCTCTGTAAGGCCCCTTTAGAGAAGCACGTTTTAATCTCAATAAAACGACAACCATATGATATTAAATCAAATTTTATGAGTTCAAATAGTTAAATATGGGCTTTTGAAAAAAATTATACAGATTAATCTCAAGTTTGTAGCTTTTTACATGGTTAAAATTCGAACGGATTCTCTATAAGGCCCATTTGGACAGGTACGTTTTAATCCCAACAAAACGACAACCAAATATTATTAAATCAAATTTTATAAGTTGAAATAGTTAATTATGAACGTTTGAACAAAATTATACACATTAATCTCAATTTTTTAGCTTTTTACTTGGTTAAAATTGAACGAATTCTCTGTAAGGCCCCTATAGACAAGCACGTTTTAATCCCGGCAAAATGACAACAAATGTTATTAAATCAAATTTTATGAGTTCAAATAGTTAATTATGGGCTTTTGAAAAAAATTATACAGATTAATCTCAAATTTTCAGCTTTTTACTCGGTTAAAATTCGAATCGGATTCTCTACAACGCCCCTTTAGACATGCACATTTTAATCCCAATAAAACGACAAACAAATGTTACTAAATCAAATTTTATGAGTTTAAATAGTTAATTATGACCATTTAAATAAAGTTATACAGATTAATCCCCAATTTTCAGCTTTTTACTCGGTTAAAATTAGAATGGATTCTTTATAAATCACATTTACACAAGTACGTTTTAATCCCAACAAAATTACAACCAAATATTATTAAATAAAATTTTATGAGTTCAAAAAGTTAATTATGGGCTTTTGAACAAAATTATACAGATTATTCTCAAATTTATAGCTTTTTACTCGGATAAATTCGAACGAATTCCCTATAAAACAAATTTAGACATGCACGTTTTAATCACAACAAAACGACAACCAAATGTTATTAAATCAAATTTTATGAGTTCAAATAGTTAATTATGGGCTTTTGAACAAAATTTTACAGATTAATCTCAAATTTGTAGCTTTTTACTCGGTTAAAATTCGAACGGATTCGATGTAAGACCCCTTTAGACAAGCACGTTTTAATCCCGGCAAAATGATAACAAATGTTATTAAATCAAATTTTATGAGTTCAAATAGTTAATTATGGGCTTTTGAACAAAATTATACAGATTAATATCAAATTTGTAGCTTTTTACTCGGTTAAAATTCGAATGGATTCTCTATAAGACCCATTTGGACATGCACGTTTTAATCCCAACAAAACGACAAACAAATGTTATTAAATCAAATTTTATGAGTTCAAAAAGTTAATTATGGGCGTTTGAACAAAATTATACAGATTAATCTCTATTTTTTAGTTTTTTACTCGGTTAAAATTGAACGAATTCTCTATAAAGCCAATTTAGACAAACACATTTTAATCCCAATAAAACGACAACCATATGTTATTAAATCAAATTTTAAGAGTTCAAATAGTTAGTTGTGGGCTTTTGAACAAAATTATATAGATTAATCTCAAATTTGTAGCTTTTTACTCGGTTAAAATTCGAACGGATTCTCTGTAAGGCCGCTTTAGACAAGCATGTTTTAATCCCGACAAAATGACAACAAATGTTATTAAATCAAATTTTATGAGTTCAAATAGTTAATTATGGTTTTTTGAATAAAATTATACAGATTAATCTCAAATTTATTGCTTTTTACTCGGTTAAAATTTGAAGAGATTTTCTATAAGGACCTTTTGGACAGGCACGTTTTAATCCCAACAAAACGACAACCAAATGTTATTAAATCAAATTTTATGAGTTCAAAAAGTTAATTATGGGCGTTTGAACAAAATTATACAGATTAATCTCAATTTTTTAGCTTTTTACTCAGTTAAAATTGAAAGAATTCTCTATAAAGCCCATTTAGACAAACACGATTTAATCCCAATAAAACGACAACCATATGTTATTAAATCAAATTTTATGAGTTAAAATAGTTAATTATGGGCTTTTGAACAAAATTATAGAGATTAGTCTCAAATTTTTAGGTTTTAACTTGGTTAAAATTCGAACGAATTACTTTTAAAGCAAATTTAGACATGCACGTTTTAATCGCAACGAAACGATAACCAAATGTTATTAAATCAAATTTTATGAGTTCAAATAGTTAGTTATGGGAGTTTGAATAAAATTATATAGATTAATCTCAAATTTTCAGCTTTTTACTTCGTTAAAATTCGAATCGGATTCTCTATAAAGCCCATTTAGACATGCACGTTTTAATCCCAACAAAACGACAACCAAATGTTACTAAATCAAATTTTATGAGTTTAAATAGTTAATTATGGGCATTTAAATAAAGTTATACAGATTAATCCCCAATTTTCAGCTCTTTACTCGGTTAAAATTAGAATGGATTCTTTATAAATCACATTTAGACAAGTACGTTTTAATCCCAACAAAATTACAACCAAATATTATTAAATAAAATTTTATGAGTTCAAAAAGTTAATTATGGGCTTTTGAACAAAATTATACAGATTAATCTCAAATTTATAGCTTTTTACTCGGATAAATTCGAACGAATTCCCCATAAAGCAAATTTAGACATGCACGTTTTAATCACAACAAATCGACAACCAAATGTTATTAAATCAAATTTTATGAGTTCAAATAGTTAATTATGGGCTTTTGAACAAAATTATACAGATTAATCTCTAATTTTTAGCTTTTTCTTCGGTTAAAATTCGAACGGATTCGATGTAAGGCCCCTTTAGACAAGCACGTTTTAATCCCAGCAAAATGATAACAAATGTTATTAAATCAAATTTTATGAGTTCAAATAGTTAATTATGGGCTTCTGAACAAAATTATACAGATTAATCTCAAATTTGTAGCTTTTTACTCTGTTAAAATTCGAATGGATTCTCTATAAGGCCCATTTGGACATGCACGTTTTAATCCCAACAAAACGACAACCAAATGTTATTAAATCAAATTTTATGAGTTCAAAAAGTTAATTATGGGCGTTTGAACAAAATTATACAGATTAATCTCCAATTTTAAGCTTTTTACTCGGTTAAAATTCGGATCGGATTCTCTATAAAGCCCATTTAGACATGCACGTTTTAATTCCAATAAAACGACAACCATATGTTATTAAATCAAATTTTATGAGTTCAAATAGTTAATTATGGGCTTTTGAACAAAATTATCAAGATTAATCTCAAATTTTTAGCTTTTTACTCGTTTAAAATTCGAACGGATTCCCTTTAAGGCCCCTTTAGACAAGTACGTTTTAATTCCGGCAAAATGATAAAAAATGTTATTAAATCAAATTTTATGAGTTAAAATAGTTAATTATGGGCTTTTGAACAAAATTATACAGATTAATCTCAAATTTTCAGCTTTTTACTCGATTAAAATTCGAATTAGATTCTCTATAAAGCCCATTTAGACATGCACATTTTAATCCCAACAAAAAAACAAACAAATGTTACTAAATCAAAATTTATGAGTTTAAATAGTTAATTATGGGCATTTGAAATAAATTATACAGATTAATTCCTAATTTTTAGCTTTTTACTCGGTTAAATTTCGAATGGATTCTTTATAAATCACATTTAGACAAGTACGTTTTAATCCCAACAAAAGGACAACCAAATATTATTAAATAAAATTTTATGAGTTCAAAAAGTTAATTATGGGCTTTTGAAGAAAATTATACAGATTAATCTCAAATTTATAGCTTTTTACACGGTTAAAATTTAAACGAATTCCCTATAAAGCAAATTTAGACATGCACGTTTTAATCACAACAAAACGACAACCAAATGACAAGCACGTTTTACTCGGTTAAAATTCGAACGGATTTTCTGTAAGGCCCCTAAAGAGAAGCAGGTTTTAATCCCAATAAAACGACAACCATATGTTATTAAATCAAATTTTATGAGTTCAAATAGTTAATTATGGGCTTTTGAACAAAATTATCAAGATTAATCTCAAATTTTTAGCTTTTTAATCGGTTAAAATTCGAACTGATTCTCTGTAAGGCCCCTTTAGACAAGCATGCTTTAATCCCGGCAAAATGACAACAAATGTTTTTAAATCAAATTTTATGAGTTCAAATAGTTAATTATGGGCTTTTGAACAAAATTATACAGATTAATTTCAAATTTGTAACTTTTTGCTCGGTTAAAATTCGAACGGATTCTCTATAAGTCCCATTTGGTCAGGAACGTTTTAATCCCAACAAAACGACAACCAAATGTTATTAAATCAAATTTTATGAGTTCAAAAAGTTAATTATGGGCGTTTGAACAAAATTATACAGATTAATCTCAATTTTTTAGCTTTTTACTCGGTTAAAATTGAACAAATTCTCTATAAAGCCCATTTAGACAAATACATTTTAATTCAAATAAAACGACAACCATATGTTATTAAATCAAATTTTATGAGTTCAAATAGTTAAATATGGGCTTTTGAACAAAATTATACAGATTAATCTCAAGTTTGTAGCTTTTTACTCGGTTAAAATTCGAACGGATTCTCTATAAGTCCCATTTGGACAGACACGTTTTAATCCCAACAAAACGACAACCAAATGTTATTAAATCAAATTTTATGAGTTCAAAAAGTTAATTATGGGAGTTTAACAAAATTATACAGATTAATCTCAATTTTTTAGCTTTTTACTCGGTTAAAATTGAACGAATTCTCTATAAAGCCCATTTAGACAAACACATTTTAATTCGAATAAAACGACAACCATATGTTATTAAATAAAATTTTATGAGCTCAAATAGTTAATTATGGGCTTTTGAACAAAATTATACAGATTAATCTCAAGTTTGTAGCTTTTTACTTGGTTAAAATTCGAACGGATTCTCTATAAGGCCCATTTGGACAGGTACGTTTTAATCAAATTTTATAAGTTGAAATAGTTAATTATGAACGTTTGAACAAAATTATACACATTAATCTCAATTTTTTAGCTTTTTACTCGGTTAAAATTGAACGAATTCTCTATAAATCGAATTTAGACAAACACATTTTAATCCCAATAAAACGAAAACCATATGTTATTAAATCAAATTTTATGAGTTCAAATAGTTAATTATGGTCTTTTGATCAAAATTATATAGATTAATCTCAAATTTTTAACTTTTAACTTAGTTAAAATTCGGACGAATTCCCTATAAAGCAAATTTAGACATGAAAGTTTTAATCGCAACGAAACGATAACCAAATGTTATTAAATCAAATTTTATGAGTTCAAATAGTTAATTATGGGCGTTTGAATAAAATTATATAGATTAATCTCAAATTTTCAGCTTTTTACTCGGTTAAAATTCGAAAGGATTCTCTATAAGGCCCCTTTAGACAAGCACGTTTTAATCCTGACAAAATGACAACAAATGTTATTAAATCAAATTTTATGAGTTCAAATAGTTAATTATGGGCTTTTGAACAAAAATATACAGATTAATCTCAAAGTTGTAGCTTTTAATTCGGTTAAAATTCGAACGGATTCTCTATAAGGCCCATTTCAACAAGCACGTTTTAATCCCAACAAAACGATAACCAAATGTAATTAAATCAAATTTTATGAGTTCAAAAAGTTAATTATGGGCGTTTGAACAAAATTATACAAATTAATCTCAATTTTTTAGCTTTTTACTCGGTTAAAATTGAACGAATTCTCTATAAAGCCAATTTAGACAAACATATTTTAATCCCAATAAAACGACAACCATATGTTATTAAATCAAATTTTATGAGTTCAAATTGTTAGTTATGGGCTTTTGATCAAAATTATATAGATTAATCTCAAATTTTTAGCTTTTAACTTAGTTAAAATTCGAACGAATTCCTTATAAAGCAAATTTAGACATGCACGTTTTAATCGCAACAAAACGATAACCAAATGTTATTAAATCAAATTTTATGAGTTCAAATAGTTAATTATGGGTGTTTGAATAAAATTATATAGATTAATCTCAAATTTTCAACTTTTTACTCGGTTAAAATTCGAACGGATTCTCTGTAAGGTCCCTTTAGACAAGCACGTTTTATTCCCGGCAAAATGACAACAAATGTTATTAAATTAAATTTTATGATTTCAAATAGTTAATTATGGGCTTTTGAACAAAATTATACAGATTAATCTCAAATTTGTAGCTTTTTACTCGGTTAAAATTTGAACGGATTCTCTATAAGGCCCATTTGGACAGACACGTTTTAATCCCAACAAAACGATAACCAAATGTTATTAAATCAAATTTTATGAGTTCAAATAGTTAATTATGGGATTTTGAACAAAATTATACAGATTAATCTCAAATTTATAGCTTTTTACTCGGTTAAAATTCGAACGGATTCTCTATAAGGCCCATTTGGACAGACACGTTTTAATCCCAACAAAACGATAACCACATGTTATTAAATCAAATTTTATGAGTTCAAATAGTTAATTATGGGATTTTGAACAAAATTATACAGATTAATCTCAAATTTGTAGCTTTTTACTCGGTTAAAATTCGAACGGATTCTTTGTAAGGCCCCTTTAGACAAGCACATTTTAATCCCGACAAAATGACAACAAATGTTATTAAATCAAATTTTATGAGTTCAAATTGTTAATTATGGGCTTTTGAACAAAATTATATAGATTAATCTCAAATTTGTAGCTTTTTAATCGGTTAAAATTCGAACGAATTCTCTGTAAGGCCCCTTTAGACAAGCACGTTTTAATCCCGGCAAAATGACAACACATGTTATTAAATCAAATTTTATGAGTTCAAATAGTTAATTATGGGCTTTTGAACAAAATTATATAGATTAATCTCAAATTTGTAGCTTTTTACTCGGTTAAAATTCGAACGGATTCTCTATAAGGCACATTTGGACAGACACATTTTAATCCCAACAAAACGACAACCAAATGTTATTGAATCAAATTTTATGAGTTCAAAAAGTTAATTATGGGCGTTTGAACAAAGTTATACAGATTAATCTCAATTTTTTAGCTTTTTACTCGGTTAAAATTCGAACGGATTCTCTGTAAGGACCCTTTAGACAAGCACGTTTTAATCCCAATAAAACGACAACCATATGATATTAAATCAAATTTTATGAGTTCAAATAGTTAATTATGGGCTTTTGAACAAAATTATCAAGATTAATCTCAAATTTTTAGCTTTTTACTCGGTTAAAATTCGAACGGATTCTCTATAAGGCCCCTTTAGACAAGCACGCTTTAATCCCGGCAAAATGATAACAAATGTTATTAAATCAAATTTTATGAGTTCAAATAGTTAATTATGGGCTTTTGAACAAAATTATACAGATTAATCTCAAATTTGTAACTTTTTGCTCGGTTAAAATTCGAACGGATTCTCTATAAGTCCCATTTGGACAGGCACGTTTTAATCCCAACAAAACGATAACCAAATGTTATTAAATCAAATTTTATGAGTTTAAAAAGTTAATTATGGGAGTTTGAACAAAATTATACAGATTAATATCAATTTTTTAGCTTTTTACTCGGTTAAAATTGAACCAATTCTCTATAAAGCCCATTTAGACAAACACATTCTAATTCCAATAAAACAACAAACATATGTTATTAAATCAAATTTTATGAGTTCAAATAGTTAATTATGGGCTTTTGAACAAAATTATACAAATTAATCTCAAATTTTTAGCTTTTTACTCGGTTAAAATTCGAACGGATTGTCTGTAAGGCCCCTTTAGACAAGCACGTTTTAATCCCGGCAAAATGACAACAAATGTTATTAAATCAAATTTTATGAGTTCAAATAGTTAATTATGGGCTTTTGAACAAAATTATACAGATTAATCTCAAATTTGTAACTTTTTGCTCGGTTAAAATTCGAACGGATTCTCTATAAGTCCCATTTGGACAGGCACGTTTTAATCCCAACAAAACGACAACCAAATGTTATTAAATCAAATTTTATGAGTTCAAAAAGTTAATTATAGGAGTTTAACAAAATTATACAGATTAATCTCAATTTTTTAGCTTTTTACTCGGTTAAAATTGAACGAATTCTCTATAAAGCCCATTTAGACAAACACATTTTAATTCCAATAAAACGACAACCATATGTTATTAAATAAAATTTTATGAGCTCAAATAGTTAATTATGGGCTTTTGAACAAAATTATACAGATTAATCTCAAGTTTGTAGCTTACTTGGTTAAAATTCGAACGGATTCTCTATAAGGCCCATTTGGACAGGTACGTTTTAATCCCAACAAAACGACAACCAAATATTTTTAAATCAAATTTTATAAGTTAAAATAGTTAATTATGAACGTTTGAACAAAATTATACACATTAATCTCAATTTTTTAGCTTTTTACTCGGTTAAAATTGAACGAATTCTCTATAAATCGAATTTAGACAAACACATTTTAATCCCAATAAAACGAAAACCATATGTTATTAAATCAAATTTTATGAGTTCAAATAGTTAATTATGGGCTTTTGATCAAAATTATATAGATTAATCTCAAATTTTTAACTTTTAACTTAGTTAAAATTCGGACGAATTCCCTATAAAGCAAATTTAGACATGCAAGTTTTAATCGCAACGAAACGATAACCAAATGTTATTAAATCAAATATTATGAGTTCAAATAGTTAATTATGGGCGTTTGAATAAAATTATATAGATTAATCTCAAATTTTCAGCTTTTTACTCGGTTAAAATTCGAAAGGATTCTCTATAAGGCCCCTTTAGACAAGCACGTTTTAATCCTGACAAAATGACAACAAATGTTATTAAATCAAATTTTATGAGTACAAATAGTTAATTATGGGATTTTGAACAAAAATATACAGATTAATCTCAAAGTTGTAGCTTTTAATTCGGTTAAAATTCGAACGGATTCTCTATAAGGCCCATTTCAACAGGCACGTTTTAAACCCAACAAAACGATAACCAAAAGTTATTAAATCAAATTTTATGAGTTCAAAAAGTTAATTATGGGCGTTTGAAAAAAATTATACAAATTAATCTCATTTTTTTAGCTTTTTACTCGGTTAAAATTGAACGAATTCTCTATAAAGCCAGTTTAGACAAACATATTTTAATCCCAATAAAACGACAACCATATGTTATTAAATCAAATTTTATGAGTTCAAATTGTTAATTATGGGCTTTTGATCAAAATTATATAGATTAATCTCAAATTTTTAGCCTTTAACTTAGTTAAAATTCGAACGAATTCCTTATAAAGCAAATTTAGACATGCACGTTTTAATCGCAACAAAACGATAACCAAATGTTATTAAATCAAATTTTATGAGTTCAAATAGTTAATTATGGGTGTTTGAATAAAATTATATAGATTAATCTCAAATTTTCAGCTTTTTACTCGGTTAAAATTCGAACGGATTCTCTGTAAGGTCCCTTTAGACAAGCACGTTTTAATCCCGGCAAAATGACAACAAATGTTATTAAATTAAATTTTATGATTTCAAATAGTTAATTATGGGCTTTTGAACAAAATTATACAGATTAATCTCAAATTTGTAGCTTTTTACTCGGTTTAAATTCGAACGGATTCTTTGTAAGGCCCCTTTAGACAAGCACGTTTTAATCCCGACAAAATGACAACAAATGTTATTAAATCAAATTTTATGAGTTCAAATAGTTAATTATGGGCTTTTGAACAAAATTATATAGATTAATCTCAAATTTGTAGCTTTTTAATCGGTTAAAATTCGAACGAATTCTCTGTAAGGCCCCTTTAGACAAGCACGTTTTAATCCCGGCAAAATGACAACACATGTTATTAAATCAAATTTTATGAGTTCAAATAGTTAATTATGGGCTTTTGAACAAAATTATATAGATTAATCTCAAATTTGTAGCTTTTTACTCGGTTAAAATTCGAACGGATTCTCTATAAGGCACATTTGGACAGACACATTTTAATCCCAACAAAACGACAACCAAATGTTATTGAATCAAATTTTATGAGTTCAAAAAGTTAATTATGGGCGTTTGAACAAAGTTATACAGATTAATCTCAATTTTTTAGCTTTTTACTCGGTTAAAATTCGAACGGATTCTTTGTAAGGCCCCTTTAGACAAGCACGTTTTAATCCCGACAAAATGACAACAAATGTTATTAAATCAAATTTTATGAGTTCAAATAGTTAATTATGGGCTTTTGAACAAAATTATATAGATTAATCTCAAATTTGTAGCTTTTTAATCGGTTAAAATTCGAACGAATTCTCTGTAAGGCCCCTTTAGACAAGCACGTTTTAATCCCGGCAAAATGACAACACATGTTATTAAATCAAATTTTATGAGTTCAAATAGTTAATTATGGGCTTTTGAACAAAATTATATAGATTAATCTCAAATTTGTAGCTTTTTACTCGGTTAAAATTCGAACGGATTCTCTATAAGGCACATTTGGACAGACACATTTTAATCCCAACAAAACGACAACCAAATGTTATTGAATCAAATTTTATGAGTTCAAAAAGTTAATTATGGGCGTTTGAACAAAGTTATACAGATTAATCTCAATTTTTTAGCTTTTTACTCGGTTAAAATTAGAACGGATTCTCTGTAAGGACCCTTTAGAGAAGCACGTTTTAATCCCAATAAAACGACAACCATATGATATTAAATCAAATTTTATGAGTTCAAATAGTTAATTATGGGCTTTTGAACAAAATTATCAAGATTAATCTCAAATTTTTAGCTTTTTACTCGGTTAAAATTTGAACGGATTCTCTGTAAGGCCCCTTTAGACAAGGACGCTTTAATCCCGGCAAAATGATAACAAAATTATACAGATTAATCTCAAATTTTTAGCTTTTTACTCGGTTAAAATTCGAACGGATTCTCTGTAAGGCCCCTTTAGACAAGCACGCTTTAATCCCGGCAAAATGATAACAAATGTTATTAAATCAAATTTTATGAGTTCAAATAGTTAATTATGGGCTTTTGAACAAAATTATATAGATTAATCTCAAATTTGTAACTTTTTGCTCGGTTAAAATTCGAACGGATTCTCTATAAGTCCCATTTGGACAGGCACGTTTTAATCCCAACAAAACGATAACCAAATGTTATTAAATCAAATTTTATGAGTTCAAAAAGTTAATTATGGGAGTTTGAACAAAATTATACAGATTAATCTCAATTTTTTAGCTTTTTACTCGGTTAAAATTGAACCAATTCTCTATAAAGCCCATTTAGACAAACATATTTTAATCCCGATAAAACGACAAAAAATGTTATTAAATCAAATTTTATGAGTTCAAATAGTTAATTATGGGCTTTTGAACAAAATTATACAAATTAATCTCAAATTTTTAGCTTTTTACTCGGTTAAAATTCGAACGGATTGTCTGTAAGGCCCCTTTAGACTAGCACGTTTTAATCCCGGCAAAATGACAACAAATGTTATTAAATCAAATTTTATGAGTTCAAATAGTTAATTATGGGCTTTTGAACAAAATTATATAGATTAATCTCAAATTTTTAGCTTTTTACTCGGTTAAAATTCGAACGGATTCTCTATGAGACCCCTTTAGACAAGCACGTTTTAATCCCGATAAAATGACAAAAAATGTTATTAAATCAAATTTTATGAGTTCAAATAGTTAATTATGGGCTTTTGAACAAAATTATACAGATTAATCTCAAATTTGTAGTTTTTTTCTCGGTTAAAATTCGAACGGATTCTCTGTAAGGCCCCTTTAGACAAGCACGCTTTAATCCCGGTAAAATGAAAACAAATGTTATTAAATCAAATTTTATGAGTTCAAATAGTTAATTATGGGCTTTTGAACAAAATTATACAGATTAATCTCAAATTTGTAGCTTTTTACTCGGTTAAAATTTGAACGGATTCTCTATAAGGCCCATTTGGACAGACACGTTTTAATCCCAACAAAACGATAACCAAATGTTATTAAATCAAATTTTATGAGTTCAAATAGTTAATTATGGGATTTTGAACAAAATTATACAGATTAATCTCAAATTTGTAGCTTTTTACTCGGTTAAAATTCGAACGGATTCTCTATAAGGCCCCTTTAGACAAGCACGTTTTAATCCCAATAAAACGACAACCATATGATATTAAATCAAATTTTATGAGTTCAAATAGTTAATTATGGGCTTTTGAACAAAATTATCAAGATTAATCTCAAATTTTTAGCTTTTTACTCGGTTAAAATTCGAACGGATTCTCTGTAAGGCCCCTTTAGACAAGCACGCATTAATCCCGGCAAAATGATAACAAATGTTATTAAATCAAATTTTATGAGTTGAAATTAATTATGGGCTTTTGAACAAAATTATACAGATTAATCTCAAATTTGTAACTTTTTGCTCGATTAAAATTCGAACGGATTCTCTATAAGTCGCATTTGGACAGGCACGTTTTAATCCCAAAAAAACGACAACCAAATGTTATTAAATCAAATTTTATGAGTTCAAAAAGTTAATTATGGGCGTTTGAACAAAGTTATACAGATTAATCTCAATTTTTTAGCTTTTTACTCGGTTAAAATTCGAACGGATTCTCTGTAAGGCCCCTTTAGACAAGCACGCATTAATCCCGGCAAAATGATAACAAATGTTATTAAATCAAATTTTATGAGTTCAAATAGTTAATTATGGGCTTTTGAACAAAATTATACAGATTAATCTCAAATTTGTAACTTTTTGCTCGGTTAAAATTCGAACGGATTCTCTATAAGTCCCATTTGGACAGGCACGTTTTAATCCCAACAAAACGATAACCAAATGTTATTAAATCAAATTTTATGAGTTTAAAAAGTTAATTATGGGAGTTTGAACAAAATTATACAGATTAATATCAATTTTTTAGCTTTTTACTCGGTTAAAATTGAACCAATTCTCTATAAAGCCCATTTAGACAAACACATTTTAATTCCAATAAAACGACAAACATATGTTATTAAATCAAATTTTATGAGTTCAAATAGTTAATTATGGGCTTTTGAACAAAATTATACAAATTAATCTCAAATTTTTAGCTTTTTACTCGGTTAAAATTCGAACGGATTGTCTGTAAGGCCCCTTTAGACAAGCACGTTTTAATCCCGGCAAAATGACAACAAATGTTATTAAATCAAATTTTATGAGTTCAAATAGTTAATTATGGGCTTTTGAACAAAATTATATAGATTAATCTCAAATTTTTAGCTTTTTACTCGGTTAAAATTCGAACGGATTCTCTGTAAGGCCCCTTTAGACAAACACGTTTTAATCCCGTTAAAATGACAAAAAATGTTATTAAATCAAATTTTATGAGTTCAAATAGTTAATTATGGGCTTTTGAACAAAATTATACAGATTAATCTCAAATTTGTAGTTTTTTTCTCGGTTAAAATTCGAACGGATTCTCTTTAAGGCCCTTTTAGACAAGCACGTTTTAATCCCAATAAAACGACAACCATATGATATTAAATCAAATTTTATAAGTTCAAATAGTTAATTATGGGCTTTTGAACAAAATTATCAAGATTAATCTCAAATTTTTAGCTTTTTACTCGGTTAAAATTCGAACGGATTCTCTGTAAGGCCCCTTTAGACAAGCACGCTTTAATCCCGGCAAAATGAAAACAAATGTTATTAAATCAAATTTTATGAGTTCAAATAGTTAATTATGGGCTTTTGAACAAAATTATACAGATTAATCTCAAATTTGTAGCTTTTTACTCGGTTAAAATTCGAACGGATTCTCTATAAGGCCCATTTGGACAGACACGTTTTAATCCCAACAAAACGATAACCACATGTTATTAAATCAAATTTTATGAGTTCAAATAGTTAATTATGGGATTTTGAACAAAATTATACAGATTAATCTCAAATTTGTAGCTTTTTACTCGGTTAAAATTCGAACGGATTCTCTGTAAGGCCCCTTTAGACAAGCACGTTTTAATCCCAATAAAACGACAACCATATGATATTAAATCAAATTTTATGAGTTCAAATAGTTAATTATGGGCTTTTGAACAAAATTATCAAGATTAATCTCAAATTTTTAGCTTTTTACTCGGTTAAAATTCGAACGGATTGTCTGTAAGGACCCTTTAGACAAGCACGCATTAATCCCGGCAAAATGATAACAAATGTTATTAAATCAAATTTTATGAGTTCAAATTAATTTTGGGCTTTTGAACAAAATTATACAGATTAATCTCAAATTTGTAACTTTTTGCTCGATTAAAATTCGAACGGATTCTCTATAAGTCGCATTTGGACAGGCACGTTTTAATCCCAAAAAAACGACAACCAAATGTTATTAAATCAAATTTTATGAGTTCAAAAAGTTAATTATGGGAGTTTGAACAAAATTATACAGATTAATCTCAATTTTTTAGCTTTTTACTCGGTTAAAATTGAACGAATTCTCTATAAAGGTCATTTAGACAAACACATTTTAATTCCAATAAAACGACAACCATATGTTATTAAATCAAATTTTATGAGTTCAAATAGTTAATTATGGGCTTTTGAACAAAATTATACAAATTAATCTCAAATTTTTAGCTTTTTACTCGGTTAAAATTCGAACGGATTGTCTGTAAGGCCCCTTTAGACAAGCACGCATTAATCCCGGCAAAATGATAACAAATGTTATTAAATCAAATTTTATGAGTTGAAATTAATTATGGGCTTTTGAACAAAATTATACAGATTAATCTCAAATTTGTAACTTTTTGCTCGATTAAAATTCGAACGGATTCTCTATAAGTCGCATTTGGACAGGCACGTTTTAATCCCAAAAAAACGACAACCAAATGTTATTAAATCAAATTTTATGAGTTCAAAAAGTTAATTATGGGCGTTTGAACAAAGTTATACAGATTAATCTCAATTTTTTAGCTTTTTACTCTGTTAAAATTCGAACGGATTCTCTGTAAGGACCCTTTAGACAAGCACGTTTTAATCCCAATAAAACGACAACCATATGATATTAAATCAAATTTTATGAGTTCAAATAGTTAATTATGGGCTTTTGAACAAAATTATCAAGATTAATCTCAAATTTTTAGCTTTTTACTCGGTTTAAATTCGAACGGATTCTCTGTAAGGCCCCTTTAGACAAGCACGCTTTAATCCCGACAAAATGATAACAAATGTTATTAAATCAAATTTTATGAGTTCAAATAGTTAATTATGGGCTTTTGAACAAAATTATACAGATTAATCTTAAATTTGTAACTTTTTGCTCGGTTAAAATTCGAACGGATTCTCTATAAGTCCCATTTGGACAGGCACGTTTTAATCCCAACAAAACGATAACCAAATGTTATTAAATCAAATTTTATGAGTTTAAAAAGTTAATTATGGGAGTTTGAACAAAATTATACAGATTAATATCAATTTTTTAGCTTTTTACTCGGTTAAAATTGAACCAATTCTCTATAAAGCCCATTTAGACAAACACATTTTAATTCCAATAAAACGACAAACATATGTTATTAAATCAAATTTTATGAGTTCAAATAGTTAATTATGGGCTTTTGAACAAAATTATACAAATTAATCTCAAATTTTTAGCTTTTTACTCGGTTAAAATTCGAACGGATTGTCTGTAAGGCCCCTTTAGACAAGCACGTTTTAATCCCGGCAAAATGACAACAAATGTTATTAAATCAAATTTTATGAGTTCAAATAGTTAATTATGGGCTTTTGAACAAAATTATATAGATTAATCTCAAATTTTTAGCTTTTTACTCGGTTAAAATTCGAACGGATTCTCTGTAAGGCCCCTTTAGACAAACACGTTTTAATCCCGTTAAAATGACAAAAAATGTTATTAAATCAAATTTTATGAGTTCAAATAGTTAATTATGGGCTTTTGAACAAAATTATACAGATTAATCTCAAATTTGTAGTTTTTTTCTCGGTTAAAATTCGAACGGATTCTCTTTAAGGCCCCTTTAGACAAGCACGTTTTAATCCCAATAAAACGACAACCATATGATATTAAATCAAATTTTATAAGTTCAAATAGTTAATTATGGGCTTTTGAACAAAATTATCAAGATTAATCTCAAATTTTTAGCTTTTTACTCGGTTAAAATTCGAACGGATTCTCTGTAAGGCCCCTTTAGACAAGCACGCTTTAATCCCGGCAAAATGAAAACAAATGTTATTAAATCAAATTTTATGAGTTCAAATAGTTAATTATGGGCTTTTGAACAAAATTATACAGATTAATCTCAAATTTGTAGCTTTTTACTCGGTTAAAATTCGAACGGATTCTCTATAAGGCCCATTTGGACAGACACGTTTTAATCCCAACAAAACGATAACCACATGTTATTAAATCAAATTTTATGAGTTCAAATAGTTAATTATGGGATTTTGAACAAAATTATACAGATTAATCTCAAATTTGTAGCTTTTTACTCGGTTAAAATTCGAACGGATTCTCTGTAAGGCCCCTTTAGACAAGCACGTTTTAATCCCAATAAAACGACAACCATATGATATTAAATCAAATTTTATGAGTTCAAATAGTTAATTATGGGCTTTTGAACAAAATTATCAAGATTAATCTCAAATTTTTAGCTTTTTACTCGGTTAAAATTCGAACGGATTGTCTGTAAGGCCCCTTTAGACAAGCACGCATTAATCCCGGCAAAATGATAACAAATGTTATTAAATCAAATTTTATGAGTTCAAATTAATTTTGGGCTTTTGAACAAAATTATACAGATTAATCTCAAATTTGTAACTTTTTGCTCGATTAAAATTCGAACGGATTCTCTATAAGTCGCATTTGGACAGGCACGTTTTAATCCCAAAAAAACGACAACCAAATGTTATTAAATCAAATTTTATGAGTTCAAAAAGTTAATTATGGGAGTTTGAACAAAATTATACAGATTAATCTCAATTTTTTAGCTTTTTACTCGGTTAAAATTGAACGAATTCTCTATAAAGGTCATTTAGACAAACACATTTTAATTCCAATAAAACGACAACCATATGTTATTAAATCAAATTTTATGAGTTCAAATAGTTAATTATGGGCTTTTGAACAAAATTATACAAATTAATCTCAAATTTTTAGCTTTTTACTCGGTTAAAATTCGAACGGATTGTATGTAAGGCCCCTTTAGACAAGCACGCATTAATCCCGGCAAAATGATAACAAATGTTATTAAATCAAATTTTATGAGTTGAAATTAATTATGGGCTTTTGAACAAAATTATACAGATTAATCTCAAATTTGTAACTTTTTGCTCGATTAAAATTCGAACGGATTCTCTATAAGTCGCATTTCGACAGGCACGTTTTAATCCCAAAAAAACGACAACCAAATGTTATTAAATCAAATTTTATGAGTTCAAAAAGTTAATTATGGGCGTTTGAACAAAGTTATACAGATTAATCTCAATTTTTTAGCTTTTTACTCTGTTAAAATTCGAACGGATTCTCTGTAAGGACCCTTTAGACAAGCACGTTTTAATCCCAATAAAACGACAACCATATGATATTAAATCAAATTTTATGAGTTCAAATAGTTAATTATGGGCTTTTGAACAAAATTATCAAGATTAATCTCAAATTTTTAGCTTTTTACTCGGTTAAAATTCGAACGGATTCTCTGTAAGGCCCCTTTAGACAAGCACGCTTTAATCCCGACAAAATGATAACAAATGTTATTAAATCAAATTTTATGAGTTCAAATAGTTAATTATGGGCTTTTGAACAAAATTATACAGATTAATCTTAAATTTGTAACTTTTTGCTCGGTTAAAATTCGAACGGATTCTCTATAAGTCCCATTTGGACAGGCACGTTTTAATCCCAACAAAACGATAACCAAATGTTATTAAATCAAATTTTATGAGTTTACAAAGTTAATTATGGGAGTTTGAACAAAATTATACAGATTAATATCAATTTTTTAGCTTTTTACTCGGTTAAAATTGAACCAATTCTCTATAAAGCCCATTTAGACAAACACATTTTAATTCCAATAAAACGACAAACATATGTTATTAAATCAAATTTTATGAGTCCAAATAGTTAATTATGGGCTTTTGAACAAAATTATACAAATTAATCTCAAATTTTTAGCTTTTTACTCGGTTAAAATTCGAACGGATTCTCTGTAAGGCCCCTTTAGACAAGCACGTTTTAATCCCGGCAAAATGACAACAAATGTTATTAAATCAAATTTTATGAGTTCAAATAGTTAATTATGGGCTTTTGAACAAAATTATATAGATTAATCTCAAATTTTTAGCTTTTTACTCGGTTAAAATTCGAACGGATTCTCTGTAAGGCCCCTTTAGACAAACACGTTTTAATCCCGTTAAAATGACAAAAAATGTTATTAAATCAAATTTTATGAGTTCAAATAGTTAATTATGGGCTTTTGAACAAAATTATACAGATTAATCTCAAATTTGTAGTTTTTTTCTCGGTTAAAATTCGAACGGATTCTCTTTAAGGCCCCTTTAGACAAGCACGTTTTAATCCCAATAAAACGACAACCATATGATATTAAATCAAATTTTATAAGTTCAAATAGTTAATTATGGGCTTTTGAACAAAATTATCAAGATTAATCTCAAATTTTTAGCTTTTTACTCGGTTAAAATTCGAACGGATTCTCTGTAAGGCCCCTTTAGACAAGCACGCTTTAATCCCGGCAAAATGAAAACAAATGTTATTAAATCAAATTTTATGAGTTCAAATAGTTAATTATGGGCTTTTGAACAAAATTATACAGATTAATCTCAAATTTGTAGCTTTTTACTCGGTTAAAATTCGAACGGATTCTCTATAAGGCCCATTTGGACAGACACGTTTTAATCCCAACAAAACGATAACCACATGTTATTAAATCAAATTTTATGAGTTCAAATAGTTAATTATGGGATTTTGAACAAAATTATACAGATTAATCTCAAATTTGTAGCTTTTTACTCGGTTAAAATTCGAACGGATTCTCTGTAAGGCCCCTTTAGACAAGCACGTTTTAATCCCAATAAAACGACAACCATATGATATTAAATCAAATTTTATGAGTTCAAATAGTTAATTATGGGCTTTTGAACAAAATTATCAAGATTAATCTCAAATTTTTAGCTTTTTATTCGGTTAAAATTCGAACGGATTCTCTGTAAGGCCCCTTTAGACAAGCACGCATTAATCCCGGCAAAATGATAACAAATGTTATTAAATCAAATTTTATGAGTTGAAATTAATTATGGGCTTTTGAACAAAATTATACAGATTAATCTCAAATTTGTAACTTTTTGCTCGATTAAAATTCGAACGGATTCTCTATAAGTCGCATTTGGACAGGCACGTTTTAATCCCAAAAAAACGACAACCAAATGTTATTAAATCAAATTTTATGAGTTCAAAATGTTAATTATGGGCGTTTGAACAAAGTTATACAGATTAATCTCAATTTTTTAGCTTTTTACTCGGTTAAAATTCGAACGGATTCTCTGTAAGGACCCTTTAGACAAGCACGTTTTAATCCCAATAAAACGACAACCATATGATATTAAATCAAATTTTATGAGTTCAAATAGTTAATTATGGGCTTTTGAACAAAATTATCAAGATTAATCTCAAATTTTTAGCTTTTTACTCGGTTAAAATTCGAACGGATTCTCTGTAAGTCCCCTTTAGACAAGCACGCTTTAATCCCGACAAAATGATAACAAATGTTATTAAATCAAATTTTATGAGTTCAAATAGTTAATTATGGGCTTTTGAACAAAATTATACAGATTAATCTCAAATTTGTAACTTTTTGCTCGGTTAAAATTCGAACGGATTCTCTATAAGTCCCATTTGGACAGGCACGTTTTAATCCCAACAAAACGATAACCAAATGTTATTAAATCAAATTTTATGAGTTTAAAAAGTTAATTATGGGAGTTTGAACAAAATTATACAGATTAATATCAATTTTTTAGCTTTTTACTCGGTTAAAATTGAACCAATTCTCTATAAAGCCCATTTAGACAAACACATTTTAATTCCAATAAAACGACAAACATATGTTATTAAATCAAATTTTATGAGTTCAAATAGTTAATTATGGGCTTTTGAACAAAATTATACAAATTAATCTCAAATTTTTAGCTTTTTACTCGGTTAAAATTCGAACGGATTCTCTGTAAGGCCCCTTTAGACAAGCACGTTTTAATCCCGGCAAAATGACAACAAATGTTATTAAATCAAATTTTATGAGTTCAAATAGTTAATTATGGGCTTTTGAGCAAAATTATATAGATTAATCTCAAATTTTTAGCTTTTTACTCGGTTAAAATTCGAACGGATTCTCTGTAAGGCCCCTTTAGACAAACACGTTTTAATCCCGTTAAAATGACAAAAAATGTTATTAAATCAAATTTTATGAGTTCAAATAGTTAATTATGGGCTTTTGAACAAAATTATACAGATTAATCTCAAATTTGTAGTTTTTTTCTCGGTTAAAATTCGAACGGATTCTCTTTAAGGCCCCTTTAGACAAGCACGTTTTAATCCCAATAAAACGACAACCATATGATATTAAATCAAATTTTATAAGTTCAAATAGTTAATTATGGGCTTTTGAACAAAATTATCAAGATTAATCTCAAATTTTTAGCTTTTTACTCGGTTAAAATTCGAACGGATTCTCTGTAAGGCCCCTTTAGACAAGCACGCTTTAATCCCGGCAAAATGAAAACAAATGTTATTAAATCAAATTTTATGAGTTCAAATAGTTAATTATGGGCTTTTGAACAAAATTATACAGATTAATCTCAAATTTGTAGCTTTTTACTCGGTTAAAATTCGAACGGATTCTCTATAAGTCGCATTTGGACAGGCACGTTTTAATCCCAAAAAAACGACAACCAAATGTTATTAAATCAAATTTTATGAGTTCAAAAAGTTAATTATGGGCGTTTGAACAAAGTTATACAGATTAATCTCAATTTTTTAGCTTTTTACTCGGTTAAAATTCGAACGGATTCTCTGTAAGGACCCTTTAGACAAGCACGTTTTAATCCCAATAAAACGACAACCATATGATATTAAATCAAATTTTATGAGTTCAAATAGTTAATTATGGGCTTTTGAACAAAATTATCAAGATTAATCTCAAATTTTTAGCTTTTTACTCGGTTAAAATTCGAACGGATTCTCTGTAAGGCCCCTTTAGACAAGCACGCTTTAATCCCGACAAAATGATAACAAATGTTATTAAATCAAATTTTATGAGTTCAAATAGTTAATTATGGGCTTTTGAACAAAATTATACAGATTAATCTCAAATTTGTAACTTTTTGCTCGATTAAAATTCGAACGGATTCTCTATAAGTCGCATTTGGACAGGCACGTTTTAATCCCAAAAAAACGACAACCAAATGTTATTAAATCAAATTTTATGAGTTCAAAAAGTTAATTATGGGCGTTTGAACAAAGTTATACAGATTAATCTCAATTTTTTAGCTTTTTACTCGGTTAAAATTCGAACGGATTCTCTGTAAGGACCCTTTAGACAAGCACGTTTTAATCCCAATAAAACGACAACCATATGATATTAAATCAAATTTTATGAGTTCAAATAGTTAATTATGGGCTTTTGAACAAAATTATCAAGATTAATCTCAAATTTTTAGCTTTTTACTCGGTTAAAATTCGAACGGATTCTCTGTAAGGCCCCTTTAGACAAGCACGCTTTAATCCCGACAAAATGATAACAAATGTTATTAAATCAAATTTTATGAGTTCAAATAGTTAATTATGGGCTTTTGAACAAAATTATACAGATTAATCTCAAATTTGTAACTTTTTGCTCGGTTAAAATTCGAACGGATTCTCTATAAGTCCCATTTGGACAGGCACGTTTTAATCCCAACAAAACGATAACCAAATGTTATTAAATCAAATTTTATGAGTTTAAAAAGTTAATTATGGGAGTTTGAACAAAATTATACAGATTAATATCAATTTTTTAGCTTTTTACTCGGTTAAAATTGAACCAATTCTCTATAAAGCCCATTTAGACAAACACATTTTAATTCCAATAAAACGACAAACATATGTTATTAAATCAAATTTTATGAGTTCAAATAGTTAATTATGGGCTTTTGAACAAAATTATACAAATTAATCTCAAATTTTTAGCTTTTTACTCGGTTAAAATTCGAACGGATTCTCTGTAAGGCCCCTTTAGACAAGCACGTTTTAATCCCGGCAAAATGACAACAAATGTTATTAAATCAAATTTTATGAGTTCAAATAGTTAATTATGGGCTTTTGAACAAAATTATATAGATTAATCTCAAATTTTTAGCTTTTTACTCGGTTAAAATTCGAACGGATTCTCTGTAAGGCCCCTTTAGACAAGCACGTTTTAATCCCGTTAAAATGACAAAAAATGTTATTAAATCAAATTTTATGAGTTCAAATAGTTAATTATGGGCTTTTGAACAAAATTATACAGATTAATCTCAAATTTGTAGTTTTTTTCTCGGTTAAAATTCGAACGGATTCTCTGTAAGGCCCCTTTAGACAAGCACATTTTAATCCCGGCAAAATGACAAAAAATGTTATTAAATGAAATTTTATGAGTTCAAATATTTAAATATGGGTTTTGAACAAAATTATACAGATTAATCTCAAGTTTGAAGCTTTTTACTCGGTTAAAATTCGAACGAATTTTCTGTAAGGCCACTTTAGAGAAGCACGTTTTAATCCCAATAAAACGACAACCATATGATATTAAATCAAATTTTATGAGTTCAAATAGTTAATTATGGGCTTTTGAACAAAATTATCAAGATTAATATCAAATTTTTAGCTTTTTACTCGGTTAAAATTCGAACGGATTCTCTGTAAGGCCCCTTTAGACAAGCACGTTTTAATCCCGGCAAAATGACAACAAATGTTATTAAATCAAATTTTATGAGTTCAAATAGTTAATTATGGGCTTTTGAACAAAATTATATAGATTAATCTCAAATTTTTAGCTTTTTACTCGGTTAAAATTCGAACGGATTCTCTGTAAGGCCCCTTTAGACAAACACGTTTTAATCCCGATAAAATGACAAAAAATGTTATTAAATCAAATTTTATGAGTTCAAATAGTTAATTATGGGCTTTTGAACAAAATTATACAGATTAATCTCAAATTTGTAGTTTTTTTCTCGGTTAAAATTCGAACGGATTCTCTTTAAGGCCCCTTTAGACAAGCACGTTTTAATCCCAATAAAACGACAACCATATGATATTAAATCAAATTTTATAAGTTCAAATAGTTAATTATGGGCTTTTGAACAAAATTATCAAGATTAATCTCAAATTTTTAGCTTTTTACTCGGTTAAAATTCGAACGGATTCTCTGTAAGGCCCCTTTAGACAAGCACGCTTTAATCCCGGCAAAATGAAAACAAATGTTATTAAATCAAATTTTATGAGTTCAAATAGTTAATTATGGGCTTTTGAACAAAATTATACAGATTAATCTCAAATTTGTAGCTTTTTACTCGGTTAAAATTCAAACGGATTCTCTATAAGTCGCATTTGGACAGGCAGGTTTTAATCCCAATAAAACGACAACCATATGATATTAAATCAAATTTTATAAGTTCAAATAGTTAATTATGGGCTTTTGAACAAAATTATCAAGATTAATCTCAAATTTTTAGCTTTTTACTCGGTTAAAATTCGAACGGATTCTCTGTAAGGCCCCTTTAGACAAGCACGCTTTAATCCCGGCAAAATGAAAACAAATGTTATTAAATCAAATTTTATGAGTTCAAATAGTTAATTATGGGCTTTTGAACAAAATTATACAGATTAATCTCAAATTTGTAGCTTTTTACTCGGTTAAAATTCAAACGGATTCTCTATAAGTCGCATTTGGACAGGCAGGTTTTAATCCCAATAAAACGACAACCATATGATATTAAATCAAATTTTATAAGTTCAAATAGTTAATTATGGGCTTTTGAACAAAATTATCAAGATTAATCTCAAATTTTTAGCTTTTTACTCGGTTAAAATTCGAACGGATTCTCTGTAAGGCCCCTTTAGACAAGCACGCTTTAATACCGGCAAAATGAAAACAAATGTTATTAAATCAAATTTTATGAGTTCAAATAGTTAATTATGGGCTTTTGAACAAAATTATACAGATTAATCTCAAATTTGTAACTTTTTGCTCGATTAAAATTTCGAACGGATTCTCTATAAGTCGCATTTGGACAGGCACGTTTTAATCCCAAAAAAACGACAACCAAATGTTATTAAATCAAATTTTATGAGTTCAAAAAGTTAATTATGGGAGTTTGAACAAAATTATACAGATTAATCTCATTTTTTTAGCTTTTTACTCGGTTAAAATTGAACGAATTCTCTATAAAGGTCATTTAGACAAACACATTTTAATTCCAATAAAACGACAACCATATGTTATTAAATCAAATTTTATGAGTTCAAATAGTTAATTATGGGCTTTTGAACAAAATTATACAAATTAATCTCAAATTTTTAGCTTTTTACTCGGTTAAAATTCGAACGGATTCTCTGTAAGGCCCGTTTAGACAAGCACGCTTTAATCCCGGCAAAATGATAACAAATGTTATTAAATCAAATTTTATGAGTTCAAATAGTTAATTATGGGCTTTTGAACAAAATTATACAGATTAATCTCAAATTTGTAACTTTTTGCTCGGTTAAAATTCGAACGGATTCTCTATAAGTCCCATTTGGACAGGCACGTTTTAATCCCAACAAAACGATAACCAAATGTTATTAAATCAAATTTTATGAGTTCAAAAAGTTAATTATGGGAGTTTGAACAAAATTATACAGATTAATCTCAATTTTTTACCTTTTTACTCGGTTAAAATTGAACCAATTCTCTATAAAGCCCATTTAGACAAACACATTTTAATCCCGATAAAACGACAAAAAATGTTATTAAATCAAATATTATGAGTTCAAATAGTTAATTATGGGCTTTTGAACAAAATTATACAAATTAATCTCAAATTTTTAGCTTTTTACTCGGTTAAAATTCAAACGGATTGTCTGTAAGGCCCCTTTAGACAAGCACGTTTTAATCCCGGCAAAATGACAACAAATGTTATTAAATCAAATTTTATGAGTTCAAATAGTTAATTATGGGCTTTTGAACAAAATTATATAGATTAATCTCAAATTTTTAGCTTTTTACTCGGTTAAAATTCGAACGGATTCTCTATGAGACCCCTTTAGACAAGCACGTTTTAATCCCGATAAAATGACAAAAAATGTTATTAAATCAAATTTTATGAGTTCAAATAGTTAATTATGGGATTTTGAACAAAATTATACAGATTAATCTCAAATTTGTAGTTTTTTTCTCGGTTAAAATTCGAACGGATTCTCTGTAAGGCCCCTTTAGACAAGCACGTTTTAATCCCGGCAAAATGACAAAAAATGTTATTAAATGAAATTTTATGAGTTCAAATATTTAAATATGGGTTTTGAACAAAATTATACAGATTAATCTCAAGTTTGAAGCTTTTTACTCGGTTAAAATTCGAACGAATTTTCTGTTAGGACCCTTTAGAGAAGCACGTTTTAATCCAAATAAAACGACAACCATATGATATTAAATCAAATTTTATGAGTTCAAATAGTTAATTATGGGCTTTTGAACAAAATTATCAAGATTAATCTCAAATTTTTAGCTTTTTACTCGGTTAAAATTCGAACGGATTCTCTGTAAGGCCCCTTTAGACAAACACTTTTTAATCCCGATAAAATGACAAAAAATGTTATTAAATCAAATTTTATGAGTTCAAATAGTTAATTATGGGCTTTTGAACAAAATTATACAGATTAATCTCAAATTTGTAGTTTTTTTCTCTGTTAAAATTCGAACGGATTCTCTTTAAGGCCCCTTTAGACAAGCACGTTTTAATCCCAATAAAACGACAACCATATGATATTAAATCAAATTTTATAAGTTCAAATAGTTAATTATGGGCTTTTGAACAAAATTATCAAGATTAATCTCAAATTTTTAGCTTTTTACTCGGTTAAAATTCGAACGGATTCTCTGTAAGGCCCCTTTAGACAAGCACGCTTTAATCCCGACAAAATGAAAACAAATGTTATTAAATCAAATTTTATGAGTTCAAATAGTTAATTATGGGCTTTTGAACAAAATTACACAGATTAATCTCAAATTTGTAGATTTTTACTCGGTTAAAATTCGAACGGATTCTCTATAAGGCCCATGTGGACAGACACGTTTTAATCCCAACAAAACGATAACCAAATGTTATTAAATCAAATTTTATGAGTTCAAATAGTTAATTATGGGATTTTGAACAAAATTATACAGATTAATCTCAAATTTGTAGCTTTTTACTCGGTTAAAATTCGAACGGATTCTCTGTAAGGCCCCTTTAGACAAGCACGTTTTAATCCCAATAAAACGACAATCATATGATATTAAATCAAATTTTATGAGTTCAAATAGTTAATTATGGGCTTTTGAACAAAATTATCAAGATTAATCTTAAATTTTTAGCTTTTTACTCGGTTAAAATTCGAACGGATTCTCTGTAAGGCCCCTTTAGACAAGCACGTTTTAATCCCGGCAAAATGACAACAAATGTTATTAAATCAAATTTTATGAGTTCAAATAGTTAATTATGGGCTTTTGAACAAAATTATATAGATTAATCTCAAATTTTTAGCTTTTTACTCGGTTAAAATTCGAACGGATTCTCTGTAAGGCCCCTTTAGACAAGCACGTTTTAATCCCGGCAAAATGACAACAAATGTTATTAAATCAAATTTTATGAGTTCAAATAGTTAATTATGGGCTTTTGAACAAAATTATATAGATTAATCTCAAATTTTTAGCTTTTTACTCGGTTAAAATTCGAACGGATTCTCTGTAAGGCCCCTTTAGACAAGCACGTTTTAATCCCGTTAAAATGACAAAAAATGTTATTAAATCAAATTTTATGAGTTCAAATAGTTAATTATGGGCTTTTGAACAAAATTATACAGATTAATCTCAAATTTGTAGTTTTTTTCTCGGTTAAAATTCGAACGGATTCTCTGTAAGGCCCCTTTAGACAAGCACGTTTTAATCCCGGCAAAATGACAAAAAATGTTATTAAATGAAATTTTATGAGTTCAAATATTTAAATATGGGTTTTGAACAAAATTATACAGATTAATCTCAAGTTTGAAGCTTTTTACTCGGTTGAAATTCGAACGAATTTTCTGTAAGGCCACTTTAGAGAAGCACGTTTTAATCCCAATAAAACGACAACCATATGATATTAAATCAAATTTTATGAGTTCAAATAGTTAATTATGGGCTTTTGAACAAAATTATCAAGATTAATATCAAATTTTTAGCTTTTTACTCGGTTAAAATTCGAACGGATTCTCTGTAAGGCCCCTTTAGACAAGCACGTTTTAATCCCGGCAAAATGACAACAAATGTTATTAAATCAAATTTTATGAGTTCAAATAGTTAATTATGGGCTTTTGAACAAAATTATATAGATTAATCTCAAATTTTTAGCTTTTTACTCGGTTAAAATTCGAACGGATTCTCTGTAAGGCCCCTTTAGACAAACACGTTTTAATCCCGATAAAATGACAAAAAATGTTATTAAATCAAATTTTATGAGTTCAAATAGTTAATTATGGGCTTTTGAACAAAATTATACAGATTAATCTCAAATTTGTAGTTTTTTTCTCGGTTAAAATTCGAACGGATTCTCTTTAAGGCCCCTTTAGACAAGCACGTTTTAATCCCAATAAAACGACAACCATATGATATTAAATCAAATTTTATAAGTTCAAATAGTTAATTATGGGCTTTTGAACAAAATTATCAAGATTAATCTCAAATTTTTAGCTTTTTACTCGGTTAAAATTCGAACGGATTCTCTGTAAGGCCCCTTTAGACAAGCACGCTTTAATCCCGGCAAAATGAAAACAAATGTTATTAAATCAAATTTTATGAGTTCAAATAGTTAATTATGGGCTTTTGAACAAAATTATACAGATTAATCTCAAATTTGTAGCTTTTTACTCGGTTAAAATTCAAACGGATTCTCTATAAGTCGCATTTGGACAGGCAGGTTTTAATCCCAATAAAACGACAACCATATGATATTAAATCAAATTTTATAAGTTCAAATAGTTAATTATGGGCTTTTGAACAAAATTATCAAGATTAATCTCAAATTTTTAGCTTTTTACTCGGTTAAAATTCGAACGGATTCTCTGTAAGGCCCCTTTAGACAAGCACGCTTTAATACCGGCAAAATGAAAACAAATGTTATTAAATCAAATTTTATGAGTTCAAATAGTTAATTATGGGCTTTTGAACAAAATTATACAGATTAATCTCAAATTTGTAACTTTTTGCTCGATTAAAATTTCGAACGGATTCTCTATAAGTCGCATTTGGACAGGCACGTTTTAATCCCAAAAAAACGACAACCAAATGTTATTAAATCAAATTTTATGAGTTCAAAAAGTTAATTATGGGAGTTTGAACAAAATTATACAGATTAATCTCATTTTTTTAGCTTTTTACTCGGTTAAAATTGAACGAATTCTCTATAAAGGTCATTTAGACAAACACATTTTAATTCCAATAAAACGACAACCATATGTTATTAAATCAAATTTTATGAGTTCAAATAGTTAATTATGGGCTTTTGAACAAAATTATACAAATTAATCTCAAATTTTTAGCTTTTTACTCGGTTAAAATTCGAACGGATTCTCTGTAAGGCCCGTTTAGACAAGCACGCTTTAATCCCGGCAAAATGATAACAAATGTTATTAAATCAAATTTTATGAGTTCAAATAGTTAATTATGGGCTTTTGAACAAAATTATACAGATTAATCTCAAATTTGTAACTTTTTGCTCGGTTAAAATTCGAACGGATTCTCTATAAGTCCCATTTGGACAGGCACGTTTTAATCCCAACAAAACGATAACCAAATGTTATTAAATCAAATTTTATGAGTTCAAAAAGTTAATTATGGGAGTTTGAACAAAATTATACAGATTAATTTCAATTTTTTACCTTTTTACTCGGTTAAAATTGAACCAATTCTCTATAAAGCCCATTTAGACAAACACATTTTAATCCCGATAAAACGACAAAAAATGTTATTAAATCAAATATTATGAGTTCAAATAGTTAATTATGGGCTTTTGAACAAAATTATACAAATTAATCTCAAATTTTTAGCTTTTTACTCGGTTAAAATTCAAACGGATTGTCTGTAAGGCCCCTTTAGACAAGCACGTTTTAATCCCGGCAAAATGACAACAAATGTTATTAAATCAAATTTTATGAGTTCAAATAGTTAATTATGGGCTTTTGAACAAAATTATATAGATTAATCTCAAATTTTTAGCTTTTTACTCGGTTAAAATTCGAACGGATTCTCTATGAGACCCCTTTAGACAAGCACGTTTTAATCCCGATAAAATGACAAAAAATGTTATTAAATCAAATTTTATGAGTTCAAATAGTTAATTATGGGCTTTTGAACAAAATTATACAGATTAATCTCAAATTTGTAGTTTTTTTCTCGGTTAAAATTCGAACGGATTCTCTGTAAGGCCCCTTTAGACAAGCACGTTTTAATCCCGGCAAAATGACAAAAAATGTTATTAAATGAAATTTTATGAGTTCAAATATTTAAATATGGGTTTTGAACAAAATTATACAGATTAATCTCAAGTTTGAAGCTTTTTACTCGGTTAAAATTCGAACGAATTTTCTGTTAGGACCCTTTAGAGAAGCACGTTTTAATCCAAATAAAACGACAACCATATGATATTAAATCAAATTTTATGAGTTCAAATAGTTAATTATGGGCTTTTGAACAAAATTATCAAGATTAATCTCAAATTTTTAGCTTTTTACTCGGTTAAAATTCGAACGGATTCTCTGTAAGGCCCCTTTAGACAAACACTTTTTAATCCCGATAAAATGACAAAAAATGTTATTAAATCAAATTTTATGAGTTCAAATAGTTAATTATGGGCTTTTGAACAAAATTATACAGATTAATCTCAAATTTGTAGTTTTTTTCTCTGTTAAAATTCGAACGGATTCTCTTTAAGGCCCCTTTAGACAAGCACGTTTTAATCCCAATAAAACGACAACCATATGATATTAAATCAAATTTTATAAGTTCAAATAGTTAATTATGGGCTTTTGAACAAAATTATCAAGATTAATCTCAAATTTTTAGCTTTTTACTCGGTTAAAATTCGAACGGATTCTCTGTAAGGCCCCTTTAGACAAGCACGCTTTAATCCCGACAAAATGAAAACAAATGTTATTAAATCAAATTTTATGAGTTCAAATAGTTAATTATGGGCTTTTGAACAAAATTATACAGATTAATCTCAAATTTGTAGATTTTTACTCGGTTAAAATTCGAACGGATTCTCTATAAGGCCCATGTGGACAGACACGTTTTAATCCCAACAAAACGATAACCAAATGTTATTAAATCAAATTTTATGAGTTCAAATAGTTAATTATGGGATTTTGAACAAAATTATACAGATTAATCTCAAATTTGTAGCTTTTTACTCGGTTAAAATTCGAACGGATTCTCTGTAAGGCCCCTTTAGACAAGCACGTTTTAATCCCAATAAAACGACAATCATATGATATTAAATCAAATTTTATGAGTTCAAATAGTTAATTATGGGCTTTTGAACAAAATTATCAAGATTAATCTCAAATTTTTAGCTTTTTACTCGGTTAAAATTCGAACGGATTCTCTGTAAGGCCCCTTTAGACAAGCACGCATTAATCCCGGCAAAATGATAACAAATGTTATTAAATCAAATTTTATGAGTTCAAATTAATTATGGGCTTTTGAACAAAATTATACAGATTAATCTCAAATTTGTAACTTTTTGCTCGATTAAAATTCGAACGGATTCTCTATAAATCGCATTTGGACAGGCACGTTTTAATCCCAAAAAAAGGACAACCAAATGTTATTAAATCAAATTTTATGAGTTCAAAAAGTTAATTATGGGAGTTTGAACAAAATTATACAGATTAATCTCAATTTTTTAGCTTTTTACTCGGTTAAAATTGAACCAATTCTCTATAAAGCCCATTTAGACAAACACATTTTAATTCCAATAAAACGACAACCATATGTTATTAAATCAAATTTTATGAGTTCAAATAGTTAATTATGGGCTTTTGAACAAAATTATACAAATTAATCTCAAATTTTTAGCTTTTTACTCGGTTAAAATTCGAACGGATTGTCTGTAAGGCCCCTTTAGACAAGCACGTTTTAATCCCGGCAAAATGACAACAAATGTTATTAAATCAAATTTTATGAGTTCAAATAGTTAATTATGGGCTTTTGAATAAAATTATATAGATTAATCTCAAAATTTAGCTTTTTACTCGGTTAAAATTCGAACGGATTCTCTATAAGTCGCATTTGGACAGGCACGTTTTAATCCCAACAAAACGATAACCAAATGTTATTAAATCAAATTTTATGAGTTCAAAAAGTTAATTATGGGAGTTTGAACAAAATTATACAGATTAATCTCAATTTTTTAGCTTTTTACTCGATTAAAATTCGAACGGATTGTCTGTAAGGCCCCTTTAGACAAGCACGTTTTAATCCCAATAAAACGACAACCATATGATATTAAATCAAATTTTATGAGTTCAAATAGTTAATTATGGGCTTTTGAACAAAATTATATAGATTAATCTCAAATTTTTAGCTTTTTACTCGGTTAAAATTCGAACGGATTCTCTATGAGACCCCTTTAGACAAGCACGTTTTAATCCCGATAAAATGACAAAAAATGTTATTAAATCAAATTTTATGAGTTCAAATAGTTAATTATGGGCTTTTGAACAAAATTATACAGATTAATCTCAAATTTGTAGTTTTTTTCTCGGTTAAAATTCGAACGGATTCTCTGTAAGGCCCCTTTAGACAAGCACGTTTTAATCCCGGCAAAATGACAAAAAATGTTATTAAATGAAATTTTATGAGTTCAAATATTTAAATATGGGTTTTGAACAAAATTATACAGATTAATCTCAAGTTTGAAGCTTTTTACTCGGTTAAAATTCGAACGAATTTTCTGTAAGGCCCCTTTAGAGAAGCACGTTTTAATCCCAATAAAACGACAACCATATGATATCAAATCAAATTTTATGAGTTCAAATAGTTAATTATGGGCTTTTGAACAAAATTATCAAGATTAATATCCAATTTTTAGCTTTTTACTCGGTTAAAATTCGAACGGATTCTCTGTAAGGCCCCTTTAGACAAGCACGTTTTAATCCCGGCAAAATGACAACAAATGTTATTAAATCAAATTTTATGAGTTCAAATAGTTAATTATGGGCTTTTGAACAAAATTATATAGATTAATCTCAAATTTTTAGCTTTTTACTCGGTTAAAATTCGAACGGATTCTCTGTAAGGCCCCTTTAGACAAACACGTTTTAATCCCGATAAAATGACAAAAAATGTTATTAAATCAAATTTTATGAGTTCAAATAGTTAATTATGGGCTTTTGAACAAAATTATACAGATTAATCTCAAATTTGTAGTTTTTTTCTCGGTTAAAATTCGAACGGATTCTCTTTAAGGCCCCTTTAGAAATGCACGTTTTAATCCCAATAAAACGACAACCATATGATATTAAATCAAATTTTATAAGTTCAAATAGTTAATTATGGGCTTTTGAACACAATTATCAAGATTAATCTCAAATTTTTAGCTTTTTACTCGGTTAAAATTCGAACGGATTCTCTGTAAGGCCCCTTTAGACAAGCACGCTTTAATCCCGGCAAAATGAAAACAAATGTTATTAAATCAAATTTTATGAGTTCAAATAGTTAATTATGGGCTTTTGAACAAAATTATACAGATTAATCTCAAATTTGTAGCTTTTTACTCGGTTAAAATTCGAACGGATTCTCTATAAGTCGCATTTGGACAGGCACGTTTTAATCCAAAAAAAACGACAACCAAATGTTATTAAATCAAATTTTATGAGTTCAAAAAGTTAATTATGGGAGTTTGAACAAAATTATACAGATTAATCTCATTTTTTTAGCTTTTTACTCGGTTAAAATTGAACGATTTCTCTATAAAGGTCATTTAGACAAACACATTTTAATTCCATTAAAACGACAACCATATGTTATTAAATCAAATTTTATGATTTCAAATAGTTAATTATGGGCTTTTGAACAAAATTATACAAATTAATCTCAAATTTTTAGCTTTTTACTCGGTTAAAATTCGAACGGATTCTCTGTAAGGCCCCTTTAGACAAGCACGCTTTAATCCCGGCAAAATGGTAACAAATGTTATTAAATCAAATTTTATGAGTTCAAATAGTTAATTATGGGCTTTTGAACAAAATTATACAGATTAATCTCAAATTTGTAACTTTTTGCTCGGTTAAAATTCGAACGGATTCTCTATAAGTCCCATTTGGACAGGCACGTTTTAATCCCAACAAAACGATAACCAAATGTTATTAAATCAAATTTTATGAGTTCAAAAAGTTAATTATGGGAGTTTGAACAAAATTATACAGATTAATCTCAATTTTTTACCTTTTTACTCGGTTAAAATTGAACCAATTCTCTATAAAGCCCATTTAGACAAACACATTTTAATCCCGATAAAACGACAAAAAATGTTATTAAATCAAATATTATGAGTTCAAATAGTTAATTATGGGCTTTTGAACAAAATTATACAAATTAATCTCAAATTTTTAGCTTTTTACTCGGTTAAAATTCGAACGGATTGTCTGTAAGGCCACTTTAGACAAGCACGTTTTAATCCCGGCAAAATGACAACAAATGTTATTAAATCAAATTTTATGAGTTCAAATAGTTAATTATGGGCTTTTGAACAAAATTATATAAATTAATCTCAAATTTTTAGCTTTTTACTCGGTTAAAATTTGAACGGATTCTCTATGAGACCCCTTTAGACAAGCACGTTTTAATCCCGATAAAATGACAAAAAACGTTATTAAATCAAATTTTATGAGTTCAAATAGTTAATTATGGGCTTTTGAACAAAATTATACAGATTAATCTCAAATTTGTAGTTTTTTTCTCGGTTAAAATTCGAACGGATTCTCTGTAAGGCCCCTTTAGACAAGCACGTTTTAATCCCGGCAAAATGACAAAAAATGTTATTAAATGAAATTTTATGAGTTCAAATATTTAAATATGGGTTTTGAACAAAATTATACAGATTAATCTCAAGTTTGAAGCTTTTTACTCGGTTAAAATTCGAACGAATTTTCTGTAAGGCCGCTTTAGAGAAGCACGTTTTAATCCCAATAAAACGACAACCATATGATATTAAATCAAATTTTATGAGTTCAAATAGTTAATTATGGGCTTTTGAACAAAATTATCAAGATTAATATCAAATTTTTAGCTTTTTACTAGGTTAAAATTCGAACGGATTCTCTGTAAGGCCCCTTTAGACAAGCACGTTTTAATCCCGGCAAAATGACAACAAATGTTATTAAATCAAATTTTATGAGTTCAAATAGTTAATTATGGGCTTTTGAACAAAAGTATATAGATTAATCTCAAATTTTTAGCTTTTTACTCGGTTAAAATTCGAACGGATTCTCTGTAAGGCCCCTTTAGACAAACACGTTTTAATCCCGATAAAATGACAAAAAATGTTATTAAATCAAATTTTATGAGTTCAAATAGTTAATTATGGGCTTTTGAACAAAATTATACAGATTAATCTCAAATTTGTAGTTTTTTTCTCGGTTAAAATTCGAACGGATTCTCTTTAAGGCCCCTTTAGACAAGCACGTTTTAATCCCAATAAAACGACAACCATATGATATTAAATCAAATTTTATAAGTTCAAATAGTTAATTATGGGCTTTTGAACAAAATTATCAAGATTAATCTCAAATTTTTAGCTTTTTACTCGGTTAAAATTCGAACGGATTCTCTGTAAGGCCCCTTTAGACAAGCACGCTTTAATCCCGGCAAAATGAAAACAAATGTTATTAAATCAAATTTTATGAGTTCAAATAGTTAATTATGGGCTTTTGAACAAAATTATACAGATTAATCTCAAATTTGTAGCTTTTTACTCGGTTAAAATTCGAACGGATTCTCTATAAGGCCCATTTGGACAGACACGTTTTAATCCCAACAAAACGATAACCAAATGTTATTAAATCAAATATTATGAGTTCAAATAGTTAATTATGGGCTTTTGAACAAAATTATACAAATTAATCTCAAATTTTTAGCTTTTTACTCGGTTAAAATTCGAACGGATTGTCTGTAAGGCCACTTTAGACAAGCACGTTTTAATCCCGGCAAAATGACAACAAATGTTATTAAATCAAATTTTATGAGTTCAAATAGTTAATTATGGGCTTTTGAACAAAATTATATAAATTAATCTCAAATTTTTAGCTTTTTACTCGGTTAAAATTTGAACGGATTCTCTATGAGACCCCTTTAGACAAGCACGTTTTAATCCCGATAAAATGACAAAAAACGTTATTAAATCAAATTTTATGAGTTCAAATAGTTAATTATGGGCTTTTGAACAAAATTATACAGATTAATCTCAAATTTGTAGTTTTTTTCTCGGTTAAAATTCGAACGGATTCTTTGTAAGGCCCCTTTAGACAAGCACGTTTTAATCCCGGCAAAATGACAAAAAATGTTATTAAATGAAATTTTATGAGTTCAAATATTTAAATATGGGTTTTGAACAAAATTATACAGATTAATCTCAAGTTTGAAGCTTTTTACTCGGTTAAAATTCGAACGAATTTTCTGTAAGGCCCCTTTAGAGAAGCACGTTTTAATCCAAATAAAACGACAACCATATGATATTAAATCAAATTTTATGAGTTCAAATAGTTAATTATGGGCTTTTGAAAAAAATTATCAAGATTAATCTCAAATTTTTAGCTTTTTACTCGGTTAAAATTCGAACGGATTCTCTGTAAGGCCCCTTTAGACAAACACGTTTTAATCCCGATAAAATGACAAAAAATGTTATTAAATCAAATTTTATGAGTTCAAATAGTTAATTATGGGCTTTTGAACAAAATTATACAGATTAATCTCAAATTTGTAGTTTTTTTCTCGGTTAAAATTCGAACGGATTCTCTTTAAGGCCCCTTTAGACAAGCACGTTTTAATCCCAATAAAACGACAACCATATGATATTAAATCAAATTTTATAAGTTCAAATAGTTAATTATGGGCTTTTGAACAAAATTATCAAGATTAATCTCAAATTTTTAGCTTTTTACTCGGTTAAAATTCGAACGGATTCTCTGTAAGGCCCCTTTAGACAAGCACGCTTTAATCCCGGCAAAATGAAAACAAATGTTATTAAATCAAATTTTATGAGTTCAAATAGTTAATTATGGGCTTTTGAACAAAATTATACAGATTAATCTCAAATTTGTAACTTTTTGCTCGATTAAAATTTCGAACGGATTCTCTATAAGTCGCATTTGGACAGGCACGTTTTAATCCCAAAAAAACGACAACCAAATGTTATTAAATCAAATTTTATGAGTTCAAAAAGTTAATTATGGGAGTTTGAACAAAATTATACAGATTAATCTCATTTTTTTAGCTTTTTACTCGGTTAAAATTGAACGAATTCTCTATAAAGGTCATTTAGACAAACACATTTTAATTCCATTAAAACGACAACCATATGTTATTAAATCAAATTTTATGAGTTCAAATAGTTAATTATGGGCTTTTGAACAAAATTATACAAATTAATCTCAAATTTTTAGCTTTTTACTCGGTTAAAATTCGAACGGATTCTCTGTAAGGCCCGTTTAGACAAGCACGCTTTAATCCCGGCAAAATGATAACAAATGTTATTAAATCAAATTTTATGAGTTCAAATAGTTAATTATGGGCTTTTGAACAAAATTATACAGATTAATCTCAAATTTGTAACTTTTTGCTCGGTTAAAATTCGAACGGATTCTCTATAAGTCCCATTTGGACAGGCACGTTTTAATCCCAACAAAACGATAACCAAATGTTATTAAATCAAATTTTATGAGTTCAAAAAGTTAATTATGGGAGTTTGAACAAAATTATACAGATTAATCTCAATTTTTTACCTTTTTACTCGGTTAAAATTGAACCAATTCTCTATAAAGCCCATTTAGACAAACACATTTTAATCCCGATAAAACGACAAAAAATGTTATTAAATCAAATATTATGAGTTCAAATAGTTAATTATGGGCTTTTGAACAAAATTATACAAATTAATCTCAAATTTTTAGCTTTTTACTCGGTTAAAATTCAAACGGATTGTCTGTAAGGCCCCTTTAGACAGGCACGTTTTAATCCCGGGAAAATGACAACAAATGTTATTAAATCAAATTTTATGAGTTCAAATAGTTAATTATGGGCTTTTGAACAAAATTATATAGATTAATCTCAAATTTTTAGCTTTTTACTCGGTTAAAATTCGAACGGATTCTCTATGAGACCCCTTTAGACAAGCATGTTTTAATCCCGATAAAATGACAAAAAATGTTATTAAATCAAATTTTATGAGTTCAAATAGTTAATTATGGGCTTTTGAACAAAATTATACAGATTAATCTCAAATTTGTAGTTTTTTTCTCGGTTAAAATTCGAACGGATTCTTTGTAAGGCCCCTTTAGACAAGCACGTTTTAATCCCGGCAAAATGACAAAAAATGTTATTAAATGAAATTTTATGAGTTCAAATATTTAAATATGGGTTTTGAACAAAATTATACAGATTAATCTCAAGTTTGAAGCTTTTTACTCGGTTAAAATTCGAACGAATGTTCTGTAAGGCCCCTTTAGAGAAGCACGTTTTAATCCAAATAAAACGACAACCATATGATATTAAATCAAATTTTATGAGTTCAAATAGTTAATTATGGGCTTTTGAAAAAAATTATCAAGATTAATCTCAAATTTTTAGCTTTTTACTCGGTTAAAATTCGAACGGATTCTCTGTAAGGCCCCTTTAGACAAACACGTTTTAATCCCGATAAAATGACAAAAAATGTTATTAAATCAAATTTTATGAGTTCAAATAGTTAATTATGGGCTTTTGAACAAAATTATACAGATTAATCTCAAATTTGTAGTTTTTTTCTCGGTTAAAATTCGAACGGATTCTCTTTAAGGCCCCTTTAGACAAGCACGTTTTAATCCCAATAAAACGACAACCATATGATATTAAATCAAATTTTATAAGTTCAAATAGTTAATTATGGGCTTTTGAACAAAATTATCAAGATTAATCTCAAATTTTTAGCTTTTTACTCGGTTAAAATTCGAACGGATTCTCTGTAAGGCCCCTTTAGACAAGCACGCTTTAATCCCGACAAAATGAAAACAAATGTTATTAAATCAAATTTTATGAGTTCAAATAGTTAATTATGGGCTTTTGAACAAAATTATACAGATTAATCTCAAATTTGTAGATTTTTACTTGGTTAAAATTCGAACGGATTCTCTATAAGGCCCATTTGGACAGACACGTTTTAATCCCAACAAAACGATAACCAAATGTTATTAAATCAAATTTTATGAGTTCAAATAGTTAATTATGGGATTTTGAACAAAATTATACAGATTAATCTCAAATTTGTAGCTTTTTACTCGGTTAAAATTCGAACGGATTCTCTGTAAGGCCCCTTTAGACAAGCACGTTTTAATCCCAATAAAACGACAACCATATGATATTAAATCAAATTTTATGAGTTCAAATAGTTAATTATGGGCTTTTGAACAAAATTATCAAGATTAATCTCAAATTTTTAGCTTTTTACTCGGTTAAAATTCGAACGGATTCTCTGTATGGCCCCTTTAGACAAGCACGCATTAATCCCGGCAAAATGATAACAAATGTTATTAAATCAAATTTTATGAGTTCAAATTAATTATGGGCTTTTGAACAAAATTATACAGATTAATCTCAAATTTGTAACTTTTTGCTCGATTAAAATTCGAACGGATTCTCTATAAATCGCATTTGGACAGGCACGTTTTAATCCCAAAAAAACGACAACCAAATGTTATTAAATCAAATTTTATGAGTTCAAAAAGTTAATTATGGGAGTTTGAACAAAATTATACAGATTAATCTCAATTTTTTAGCTTTTTACTCGGTTAAAATTGAACCAATTCTCTATAAAGCCCATTTAGACAAACACATTTTAATTCCAATAAAACGACAACCATATGTTATTAAATCAAATTTTATGAGTTCAAATAGTTAATTATGGGCTTTTGAACAAAATTATACAATTTAATCTCAAATTTTTAGCTTTTTACTCGGTTAAAATTCGAACGGATTGTCTGTAAGGCCCCTTTAGACAAGCACGTTTTAATCCCGGCAAAATGACAACAAATGTTATTAAATTAAATTTTATGAGTTCAAATAGTTAATTATGGGCTTTTGAACAAAATTATATAGATTAATCTCAAAATTTTGCTTTTTACTCGGTTAAAATTCGAACGGATTCTCTATAAGTCGCATTTGGACAGGCACGTTTTAATCCCAACAAAACGATAATCAAATGTTATTAAATCAAATTTTATGAGTTCAAAAAGTTAATTATGGGAGTTTGAACAAAATTATACAGATTAATCTCAATTTTTTAGCTTTTTACTCGATTAAAATTCGAACGGATTGTCTGTAAGGCCCCTTTAGACAAGCACGTTTTAATCCCAATAAAACGACAAGCATATGATATTAAATCAAATTTTATGAGTTCAAATAGTTAATTATGGGCTTTTGAACAAAATTATATAGATTAATCTCAAATTTTTAGCTTTTTACTCGGTTAAAATTCGAACGGATTCTCTATGAGACCCCTTTAGACAAGCACGTTTTAATCCCGATAAAATGACAAAAAATGTTATTAAATCAAATTTTATGAGTTCAAATAGTTAATTATGGGCTTTTGAACAAAATTATACAGATTAATCTCAAATTTGTAGTTTTTTTCTCGGTTAAAATTCGAACGGATTCTCTGTAAGGCCCCTTTAGACAAGCACGTTTTAATCCCGACAAAATGACAAAAAATGTTATTAAATGAAATTTTATGAGTTCAAATATTTAAATATGGGTTTTGAACAAAATTATACAGATTAATCTCAGGTTTGAAGCTTTTTACTCTGTTAAAATTCGAACGAATTTTCTGTAAGGCCCCTTTAGAGAAGCACGTTTTAATCCCAATAAAACGACAACCATATGATATTAAATCAAATTTTATGAGTTCAAATAGTTACTTATGGGCTTTTGAACAAAATTATCAAGATTAATATCAAATTTGTAGCTTTTTACTCGGTTAAAATTCGAACGGATTCTGTGTATGGCCCCTTTAGACAAGCACGTTTTAATCCCGGCAAAATGACAACAAATGTTATTAAATCAAATTTTATGAGTTCAAATAGTTAATTATGGGCTTTTGAACAAAATTATATAGATTAATCTCAAATTTTTTGCTTTTTACTCGGTTAAAATTCGAACGGATTCTCTGTAAGGCCCCTTTAGACAAACACGTTTTAATCCCGATAAAATGACAAAAAATGTTATTAAATCAAATTTTATGAGTTCAAATAGTTAATTATGGGCTTTTGAACAAAATTATACAGATTAATCTCAAATTTGTAGTTTTTTTCTCGGTTAAAATTCGAACGGATTCTCTTTAAGGCCCCTTTAGACAAGCACGTTTTAATCCCAATAAAACGACAACCATATGATATTAAATCAAATTTTATAAGTTCAAATAGTTAATTATGGGCTTTTGAACAAAATTATCAAGATTAATCTCAAATTTTTAGCTTTTTACTCGGTTAAAATTCGAACGGATTCTCTGTAAGGCCCCTTTAGACAAGCACGCTTTAATCCCGGCAAAATGAAAACAAATGTTATTAAATCAAATTTTATGAGTTCAAATAGTTAATTATGGGCTTTTGAACAAAATTATACAGATTAATCTCAAAATTTGTAGCTTTTTACTCGGTTAAAATTCGAACGGATTCTCTATAAGTCGCATTTGGACAGGCACATTTTAATCCCAAAAAAACGACAACCAAATGTTATTAAATCAAATTTTATGAGTTCAAAAAGTTAATTATGGGAGTTTGAACAAAATTATACAGATTAATCTCAATTTTTTAGCTTTTTACTCGGTTAAAATTGAACCAATTCTCTATAAAGCCCATTTAGACAAACACATTTTAATTCCAATAAAACGACAACCATATGTTATTAAATCAAATTTTATGAGTTCAAATAGTTAATTATGGGCTTTTGAACAAAATTATACAATTTAATCTCAAATTTTTAGCTTTTTACTCGGTTAAAATTCGAACGGATTGTCTGTAAGGCCCCTTTAGACAAGCACGTTTTAATCCCGGCAAAATGACAACAAATGTTATTAAATTAAATTTTATGAGTTCAAATAGTTAATTATGGGCTTTTGAACAAAATTATATAGATTAATCTCAAAATTTTGCTTTTTACTCGGTTAAAATTCGAACGGATTCTCTATAAGTCGCATTTGGACAGGCACGTTTTAATCCCAACAAAACGATAATCAAATGTTATTAAATCAAATTTTATGAGTTCAAAAAGTTAATTATGGGAGTTTGAACAAAATTATACAGATTAATCTCAATTTTTTAGCTTTTTACTCGATTAAAATTCGAACGGATTGTCTGTAAGGCCCCTTTAGACAAGCACGTTTTAATCCCAATAAAACGACAAGCATATGATATTAAATCAAATTTTATGAGTTCAAATAGTTAATTATGGGCTTTTGAACAAAATTATATAGATTAATCTCAAATTTTTAGCTTTTTACTCGGTTAAAATTCGAACGGATTCTCTATGAGACCCCTTTAGACAAGCACGTTTTAATCCCGATAAAATGACAAAAAATGTTATTAAATCAAATTTTATGAGTTCAAATAGTTAATTATGGGCTTTTGAACAAAATTATACAGATTAATCTCAAATTTGTAGTTTTTTTCTCGGTTAAAATTCGAACGGATTCTCTGTAAGGCCCCTTTAGACAAGCACGTTTTAATCCCGACAAAATGACAAAAAATGTTATTAAATGAAATTTTATGAGTTCAAATATTTAAATATGGGTTTTGAACAAAATTATACAGATTAATCTCAGGTTTGAAGCTTTTTACTCTGTTAAAATTCGAACGAATTTTCTGTAAGGCCCCTTTAGAGAAGCACGTTTTAATCCCAATAAAACGACAACCATATGATATTAAATCAAATTTTATGAGTTCAAATAGTTACTTATGGGCTTTTGAACAAAATTATCAAGATTAATATCAAATTTGTAGCTTTTTACTCGGTTAAAATTCGAACGGATTCTGTGTATGGCCCCTTTAGACAAGCACGTTTTAATCCCGGCAAAATGACAACAAATGTTATTAAATCAAATTTTATGAGTTCAAATAGTTAATTATGGGCTTTTGAACAAAATTATATAGATTAATCTCAAATTTTTTGCTTTTTACTCGGTTAAAATTCGAACGGATTCTCTGTAAGGCCCCTTTAGACAAACACGTTTTAATCCCGATAAAATGACAAAAAATGTTATTAAATCAAATTTTATGAGTTCAAATAGTTAATTATGGGCTTTTGAACAAAATTATACAGATTAATCTCAAATTTGTAGTTTTTTTCTCGGTTAAAATTCGAACGGATTCTCTTTAAGGCCCCTTTAGACAAGCACGTTTTAATCCCAATAAAACGACAACCATATGATATTAAATCAAATTTTATAAGTTCAAATAGTTAATTATGGGCTTTTGAACAAAATTATCAAGATTAATCTCAAATTTTTAGCTTTTTACTCGGTTAAAATTCGAACGGATTCTCTGTAAGGCCCCTTTAGACAAGCACGCTTTAATCCCGGCAAAATGAAAACAAATGTTATTAAATCAAATTTTATGAGTTCAAATAGTTAATTATGGGCTTTTGAACAAAATTATACAGATTAATCTCAAAATTTGTAGCTTTTTACTCGGTTAAAATTCGAACGGATTCTCTATAAGTCGCATTTGGACAGGCACGTTTTAATCCCAAAAAAACGACAACCAAATGTTATTAAATCAAATTTTATGAGTTCAAAAAGTTAATTATGGGAGTTTGAACAAAATTATACAGATTAATCTCAATTTTTTAGCTTTTTACTCGGTTAAAATTGAACCAATTCTCTATAAAGCCCATTTAGACAAACACATTTTAATTCCAATAAAACGACAACCATATGTTATTAAATCAAATTTTATGAGTTCAAATAGTTAATTATGGGCTTTTGAACAAAATTATACAATTTAATCTCAAATTTTTAGCTTTTTACTCGGTTAAAATTCGAACGGATTGTCTGTAAGGCCCCTTTAGACAAGCACGTTTTAATCCCGGCAAAATGACAACAAATGTTATTAAATTAAATTTTATGAGTTCAAATAGTTAATTATGGGCTTTTGAACAAAATTATATAGATTAATCTCAAAATTTTGCTTTTTACTCGGTTAAAATTCAAACGGATTCTCTATAAGTCGCATTTGGACAGGCACGTTTTAATCCCAACAAAACGATAATCAAATGTTATTAAATCAAATTTTATGAGTTCAAAAAGTTAATTATGGGAGTTTGAACAAAATTATACAGATTAATCTCAATTTTTTAGCTTTTTACTCGATTAAAATTCGAACGGATTGTCTGTAAGGCCCCTTTAGACAAGCACGTTTTAATCCCAATAAAACGACAAGCATATGATATTAAATCAAATTTTATGAGTTCAAATAGTTAATTATGGGCTTTTGAACAAAATTATATAGATTAATCTCAAATTTTTAGCTTTTTACTCGGTTAAAATTCGAACGGATTCTCTATGAGACCCCTTTAGACAAGCACGTTTTAATCCCGATAAAATGACAAAAAATGTTATTAAATCAAATTTTATGAGTTCAAATAGTTAATTATGGGCTTTTGAACAAAATTATACAGATTAATCTCAAATTTGTAGTTTTTTTCTCGGTTAAAATTCGAACGGATTCTCTGTAAGGCCCCTTTAGACAAGCACGTTTTAATCCCGACAAAATGACAAAAAATGTTATTAAATGAAATTTTATGAGTTCAAATATTTAAATATGGGTTTTGAACAAAATTATACAGATTAATCTCAGGTTTGAAGCTTTTTACTCTGTTAAAATTCGAACGAATTTTCTGTAAGGCCCCTTTAGAGAAGCACGTTTTAATCCCAATAAAACGACAACCATATGATATTAAATCAAATTTTATGAGTTCAAATAGTTACTTATGGGCTTTTGAACAAAATTATCAAGATTAATATCAAATTTGTAGCTTTTTACTCGGTTAAAATTCGAACGGATTCTGTGTATGGCCCCTTTAGACAAGCACGTTTTAATCCCGGCAAAATGACAACAAATGTTATTAAATCAAATTTTATGAGTTCAAATAGTTAATTATGGGCTTTTGAACAAAATTATATAGATTAATCTCAAATTTTTTGCTTTTTACTCGGTTAAAATTCGAACGGATTCTCTGTAAGGCCCCTTTAGACAAACACGTTTTAATCCCGATAAAATGACAAAAAATGTTATTAAATCAAATTTTATGAGTTCAAATAGTTAATTATGGGCTTTTGAACAAAATTATACAGATTAATCTCAAATTTGTAGTTTTTTTCTCGGTTAAAATTCGAACGGATTCTCTTTAAGGCCCCTTTAGACAAGCACGTTTTAATCCCAATAAAACGACAACCATATGATATTAAATCAAATTTTATAAGTTCAAATAGTTAATTATGGGCTTTTGAACAAAATTATCAAGATTAATCTCAAATTTTTAGCTTTTTACTCGGTTAAAATTCGAACGGATTCTCTGTAAGGCCCCTTTAGACAAGCACGCTTTAATCCCGGCAAAATGAAAACAAATGTTATTAAATCAAATTTTATGAGTTCAAATAGTTAATTATGGGCTTTTGAACAAAATTATACAGATTAATCTCAAAATTTGTAGCTTTTTACTCGGTTAAAATTCGAACGGATTCTCTATAAGTCGCATTTGGACAGGCACGTTTTAATCCCAAAAAAACGACAACCAAATGTTATTAAATCAAATTTTATGAGTTCAAAAAGTTAATTATGGGAGTTTGAACAAAATTATACAGATTAATCTCAATTTTTTAGCTTTTTACTCGGTTAAAATTGAACCAATTCTCTATAAAGCCCATTTAGACAAACACATTTTAATTCCAATAAAACGACAACCATATGTTATTAAATCAAATTTTATGAGTTCAAATAGTTAATTATGGGCTTTTGAACAAAATTATACAATTTAATCTCAAATTTTTAGCTTTTTACTCGGTTAAAATTCGAACGGATTGTCTGTAAGGCCCCTTTAGACAAGCACGTTTTAATCCCGGCAAAATGACAACAAATGTTATTAAATTAAATTTTATGAGTTCAAATAGTTAATTATGGGCTTTTGAACAAAATTATATAGATTAATCTCAAAATTTTGCTTTTTACTCGGTTAAAATTCGAACGGATTCTCTATAAGTCGCATTTGGACAGGCACGTTTTAATCCCAACAAAACGATAATCAAATGTTATTAAATCAAATTTTATGAGTTCAAAAAGTTAATTATGGGAGTTTGAACAAAATTATACAGATTAATCTCAATTTTTTAGCTTTTTACTCGATTAAAATTCGAACGGATTGTCTGTAAGGCCCCTTTAGACAAGCACGTTTTAATCCCAATAAAACGACAAGCATATGATATTAAATCAAATTTTATGAGTTCAAATAGTTAATTATGGGCTTTTGAACAAAATTATATAGATTAATCTCAAATTTTTAGCTTTTTACTCGGTTAAAATTCGAACGGATTCTCTATGAGACCCCTTTAGACAAGCACGTTTTAATCCCGATAAAATGACAAAAAATGTTATTAAATCAAATTTTATGAGTTCAAATAGTTAATTATGGGCTTTTGAACAAAATTATACAGATTAATCTCAAATTTGTAGTTTTTTTCTCGGTTAAAATTCGAACGGATTCTCTGTAAGGCCCCTTTAGACAAGCACGTTTTAATCCCGACAAAATGACAAAAAATGTTATTAAATGAAATTTTATGAGTTCAAATATTTAAATATGGGTTTTGAACAAAATTATACAGATTAATCTCAGGTTTGAAGCTTTTTACTCTGTTAAAATTCGAACGAATTTTCTGTAAGGCCCCTTTAGAGAAGCACGTTTTAATCCCAATAAAACGACAACCATATGATATTAAATCAAATTTTATGAGTTCAAATAGTTACTTATGGGCTTTTGAACAAAATTATCAAGATTAATATCAAATTTGTAGCTTTTTACTCGGTTAAAATTCGAACGGATTCTGTGTATGGCCCCTTTAGACAAGCACGTTTTAATCCCGGCAAAATGACAACAAATGTTATTAAATCAAATTTTATGAGTTCAAATAGTTAATTATGGGCTTTTGAACAAAATTATATAGATTAATCTCAAATTTTTTGCTTTTTACTCGGTTAAAATTCGAACGGATTCTCTGTAAGGCCCCTTTAGACAAACACGTTTTAATCCCGATAAAATGACAAAAAATGTTATTAAATCAAATTTTATGAGTTCAAATAGTTAATTATGGGCTTTTGAACAAAATTATACAGATTAATCTCAAATTTGTAGTTTTTTTCTCGGTTAAAATTCGAACGGATTCTCTTTAAGGCCCCTTTAGACAAGCACGTTTTAATCCCAATAAAACGACAACCATATGATATTAAATCAAATTTTATAAGTTCAAATAGTTAATTATGGGCTTTTGAACAAAATTATCAAGATTAATCTCAAATTTTTAGCTTTTTACTCGGTTAAAATTCGAACGGATTCTCTGTAAGGCCCCTTTAGACAAGCACGCTTTAATCCCGGCAAAATGAAAACAAATGTTATTAAATCAAATTTTATGAGTTCAAATAGTTAATTATGGGCTTTTGAACAAAATTATACAGATTAATCTCAAAATTTGTAGCTTTTTACTCGGTTAAAATTCGAACGGATTCTCTATAAGTCGCATTTGGACAGGCACGTTTTAATCCCAAAAAAACGACAACCAAATGTTATTAAATCAAATTTTATGAGTTCAAAAAGTTAATTATGGGAGTTTGAACAAAATTATACAGATTAATCTCAATTTTTTAGCTTTTTACTCGGTTAAAATTGAACCAATTCTCTATAAAGCCCATTTAGACAAACACATTTTAATTCCAATAAAACGACAACCATATGTTATTAAATCAAATTTTATGAGTTCAAATAGTTAATTATGGGCTTTTGAACAAAATTATACAATTTAATCTCAAATTTTTAGCTTTTTACTCGGTTAAAATTCGAACGGATTGTCTGTAAGGCCCCTTTAGACAAGCACGTTTTAATCCCGGCAAAATGACAACAAATGTTATTAAATTAAATTTTATGAGTTCAAATAGTTAATTATGGGCTTTTGAACAAAATTATATAGATTAATCTCAAAATTTTGCTTTTTACTCGGTTAAAATTCGAACGGATTCTCTATAAGTCGCATTTGGACAGGCACGTTTTAATCCCAACAAAACGATAATCAAATGTTATTAAATCAAATTTTATGAGTTCAAAAAGTTAATTATGGGAGTTTGAACAAAATTATACAGATTAATCTCAATTTTTTAGCTTTTTACTCGATTAAAATTCGAACGGATTGTCTGTAAGGCCCCTTTAGACAAGCACGTTTTAATCCCAATAAAACGACAAGCATATGATATTAAATCAAATTTTATGAGTTCAAATAGTTAATTATGGGCTTTTGAACAAAATTATATAGATTAATCTCAAATTTTTAGCTTTTTACTCGGTTAAAATTCGAACGGATTCTCTATGAGACCCCTTTAGACAAGCACGTTTTAATCCCGATAAAATGACAAAAAATGTTATTAAATCAAATTTTATGAGTTCAAATAGTTAATTATGGGCTTTTGAACAAAATTATACAGATTAATCTCAAATTTGTAGTTTTTTTCTCGGTTAAAATTCGAACGGATTCTCTGTAAGGCCCCTTTAGACAAGCACGTTTTAATCCCGACAAAATGACAAAAAATGTTATTAAATGAAATTTTATGAGTTCAAATATTTAAATATGGGTTTTGAACAAAATTATACAGATTAATCTCAGGTTTGAAGCTTTTTACTCTGTTAAAATTCGAACGAATTTTCTGTAAGGCCCCTTTAGAGAAGCACGTTTTAATCCCAATAAAACGACAACCATATGATATTAAATCAAATTTTATGAGTTCAAATAGTTACTTATGGGCTTTTGAACAAAATTATCAAGATTAATATCAAATTTGTAGCTTTTTACTCGGTTAAAATTCGAACGGATTCTGTGTATGGCCCCTTTAGACAAGCACGTTTTAATCCCGGCAAAATGACAACAAATGTTATTAAATCAAATTTTATGAGTTCAAATAGTTAATTATGGGCTTTTGAACAAAATTATATAGATTAATCTCAAATTTTTTGCTTTTTACTCGGTTAAAATTCGAACGGATTCTCTGTAAGGCCCCTTTAGACAAACACGTTTTAATCCCGATAAAATGACAAAAAATGTTATTAAATCAAATTTTATGAGTTCAAATAGTTAATTATGGGCTTTTGAACAAAATTATACAGATTAATCTCAAATTTGTAGTTTTTTTCTCGGTTAAAATTCGAACGGATTCTCTTTAAGGCCCCTTTAGACAAGCACGTTTTAATCCCAATAAAACGACAACCATATGATATTAAATCAAATTTTATAAGTTCAAATAGTTAATTATGGGCTTTTGAACAAAATTATCAAGATTAATCTCAAATTTTTAGCTTTTTACTCGGTTAAAATTCGAACGGATTCTCTGTAAGGCCCCTTTAGACAAGCACGCTTTAATCCCGGCAAAATGAAAACAAATGTTATTAAATCAAATTTTATGAGTTCAAATAGTTAATTATGGGCTTTTGAACAAAATTATACAGATTAATCTCAAAATTTGTAGCTTTTTACTCGGTTAAAATTCGAACGGATTCTCTATAAGTCGCATTTGGACAGGCACGTTTTAATCCCAAAAAAACGACAACCAAATGTTATTAAATCAAATTTTATGAGTTCAAAAAGTTAATTATGGGAGTTTGAACAAAATTATACAGATTAATCTCATTTTTTTAGCTTTTTACTCGGTTAAAATTGAACGAATTCTCTATAAAGGTCATTTAGACAAACACATTTTAATTCCATTAAAACGACAACCATATGTTATTAAATCAAATTTTATGAGTTCAAATAGTTAATTATGGGCTTTTGAACAAAATTATACAAATTAATCTCAAATTTTTAGCTTTTTACTCGGTTAAAATTCGAACGGATTCTCTGTAAGGCCCCTTTAGACAAGCACGCTTTAATCCCGGCAAAATGATAACAAATGTTATTAAATCAAATTTTATGAGTTCAAATAGTTAATTATGGGCTTTTGAACAAAATTATACAGATTAATCTCAAATTTGTAACTTTTTGCTCGGTTAAAATTCGAACGGATTCTCTATAAGTCCCATTTGGACAGGCACGTTTTAATCCCAACAAAACGATAACCAAATGTTATTAAATCAAATTTTATGAGTTCAAAAAGTTAATTATGGGAGTTTGAACAAAATTATACAGATTAATCTCAATTTTTTACCTTTTTACTCGGTTAAAATTGAACCAATTCTCTATAAAGCCCATTTAGACAAACACATTTTAATCCCGATAAAACGACAAAAAATGTTATTAAATCAAATATTATGAGTTCAAATAGTTAATTATGGGCTTTTGAACAAAATTATACAAATTAATCTCAAATTTTTAGCTTTTTACTCGGTTAAAATTCGAACGGATTGTCTGTAAGGCCCCTTTAGACAAGCACGTTTTAATCCCGGCAAAATGACAACAAATGTTATTAAATCAAATTTTATGAGTTCAAATAGTTAATTATGGGCTTTTGAACAAAATTATATAGATTAATCTCAAATTTTTAGCTTTTTACTCGGTTAAAATTCGAACGGATTCTCTATGAGACCCCTTTAGACAAGCACGTTTTAATCCCGATAAAATGACAAAAAATGTTATTAAATCAAATTTTATGAGTTCAAATAGTTAATTATGGGCTTTTGAACAAAATTATACAGATTAATCTCAAATTTGTAGTTTTTTTCTCGGTTAAAATTCGAACGGATTCTCTGTAAGGCCCCTTTAGACAAGCACGTTTTAATCCCGGCAAAATGACAAAAAATGTTATTAAATGAAATTTTATGAGTTCAAATATTTAAATATGGGTTTTGAACAAAATTATACAGATTAATCTCAAGTTTGAAGCTTTTTACTCGGTTAAAATTCGAACGAATTTTCTGTAAGGCCCCTTTAGAGAAGCACGTTTTAATCCCAATAAAACGACAACCATATGATATTAAATCAAATTTTATGAGTTCAAATAGTTAATTATGGGCTTTTGAACAAAATTATCAAGATTAATATCAAATTTTTAGCTTTTTACTCGGTTAAAATTCGAACGGATTCTCTGTAAGGCCCCTTTAGACAAGCACGTTTTAATCCCGGCAAAATGACAACAAATGTTATTAAATCAAATTTTATGAGTTCAAATAGTTAATTATGGGCTTTTGAACAAAATTATATAGATTAATCTCAAATTTTTTGCTTTTTACTCGGTTAAAATTCGAACGGATTCTCTGTAAGGCCCCTTTAGACAAACACGTTTTAATCCCGATAAAATGACAAAAAATGTTATTAAATCAAATTTTATGAGTTCAAATAGTTAATTATGGGCTTTTGAACAAAATTATACAGATTAATCTCAAATTTGTAGTTTTTTTCTCGGTTAAAATTCGAACGGATTCTCTTTAAGGCCCCTTTAGACAAGCACGTTTTAATCCCAATAAAACGACAACCATATGATATTAAATCAAATTTTATAAGTTCAAATAGTTAATTATGGGCTTTTGAACAAAATTATCAAGATTAATCTCAAATTTTTAGCTTTTTACTCGGTTAAAATTCGAACGGATTCTCTATAAGGCCCATTTGGACAGACACGTTTTAATCCCAACAAAACGATAACCAAATGTTATTAAATCAAATTTTATGAGTTCAAATAGTTAATTATGGGATTTTGAACAAAATTATACAGATTAATCTCAAATTTGTAGCTTTTTACTCGGTTAAAATTCGAACGGATTCTCTGTAAGGCCCCTTTAGACAAACACATTTTAATCCCAATAAAACGACAACCATATGATATTAAATCAAATTTTATGAGTTCAAATAGTTAATTATGGGCTTTTGAACAAAATTATCAAGATTAATCTCAAATTTTTAGCTTTTTACTCGGTTAAAATTCGAACGGATTCTCTGTAAGGCCCCTTTAGACAAGCACGCTTTAATCCCGGCAAAATGATAACAAATGTTATTAAATCAAATTTTATGAGTTCAAATAGTTAATTATGGGCTTTTGAACAAAATTATACAGATTAATATCAAATTTGTACCTTTTTGCTCGATTAAAATTCGAACGGATTCTCTATAAGTCACATTTGGACAGCACGTTTTAATCCCAAAAAAACGACAACCAAATGTTATTAAATCAAATTTTATGAGTTCAAAAAGTTAATTATGGGATTTTGAACAAAATTATACAGATTAATCTCAATTTTTTAGCTTTTTACTCGGTTAAAATTGAACGAATTCTCTATAAAGCCCATTTAGACAAACACATTTTAATTCCAATAAAACGACAACCATAGGTTATTAAATCAAATTTTATGAGTTCAAATAGTTAATTATGGGCTTTTGAACAAAATTATACAAATTAATCTCAAATTTTTAGCTTTTTACTCGGTTAAAATTCGAACGGATTCTCTGTAAGGCCCCTTTAGACAAGCACGTTTTAATCCCGGCAAAATGACAACAAATGTTATTAAATCAAATTTTATGAGTTCAAATAGTTAATTATGGGCTTTTGAACAAAATTATCAAGATTAATCTCAAATTTTTAGCTTTTTACTCGGTTAAAATTCGAACGGATTCTCTGTAAGGCCCTTTTAGACAAGCACGCTTTAATCCCGGCAAAATGATAACAAATGTTATTAAATCAAATTTTATGAGTTCAAATAGTTAATTATGGGCTTTTGAACAAAATTGTACAGATTAATATCAAATTTGTACCTTTTTGCTCGATTAAAATTCGAACGGATTCTCTATAAGTCACATTTGGACAGCACGTTTTAATCCCAAAAAAACGACAACCAAATGTTATTAAATCAAATTTTATGAGTTCAAAAAGTTAATTATGGGATTTTGAACAAAATTATACAGATTAATCTCAATTTTTTAGCTTTTTACTCGGTTAAAATTGAACGAATTCTCTATAAAGCCCATTTAGACAAACACATTTTAATTCCAATAAAACGACAACCATAGGTTATTAAATCAAATTTTATGAGTTCAAATAGTTAATTATGGGCTTTTGAACAAAATTATACAAATTAATCTCAAATTTTTAGCTTTTTACTCGGTTAAAATTCGAACGGATTCTCTGTAAGGCCCCTTTAGACAAGCACGTTTTAATCCCGGCAAAATGACAACAAATGTTATTAAATCAAATTTTATGAGTTCAAATAGTTAATTATGGGCTTTTGAACAAAATTATATAGATTAATCTCAAATTTTTAGCTTTTTACTCGGTTAAAATTCGAACGGATTCTCTGTAAGGCCCCTTTAGACAAACACGTTTTAATCCCGATAAAATGACAAAAAATGTTATTAAATCAAATTTTATGAGTTCAAATAGTTAATTATGGGCTTTTGAACAAAATTATACAGATTAATCTCAAATTTGTAGCTTTTTACTCGGTTAAAATTCGAACGGATTCTCTATAAGGCTCATTTGGACAGACACGTTTTAATCCCAACAAAACGATAACCAAATGTTATTTAATCAAATTTTATGAGTTCAAATAGTTAATTATGGGATTTTGAACAAAATTATACAGATTAATCTGAAATTTGTAGCTTTTTACTCGGTTAAAATTCGAACAGATTCTCTGTAAGGCCCCTTTAGACAAGCACGTTTTAATCCCAATAAAACGACAACCATATGATATTAAATCAAATTTTATGAGTTCAAATAGTTAATTATGGGCTTTTGAACAAAATTATCAAGATTAATCTCAAATTTTTAGCTTTTTACTCGGTTAAAATTCGAACGGATTCTGTGTAAGGCCCCTTTAGACAAGCACGCTTTAATCCCGGCAAAATGATAACAAATGTTATTAAATCAAATTTTATGAGTTCAAATAGTTAATTATGGGCTTTTGAACAAAATTATACAGATTAATCTCAAATTTGTAACTTTTTGCTCGATTAAAATTCGAACGGATTCTCTATAAGTCCCATTTGGACAGCACGTTTTAATCCCAAAAAAACGACAACCAAATGTTATTAAATCAAATTTTATGAGTTCAAAAAGTTAATTATGGGATTTTGAACAAAATTATACAGATTAATCTCAATTTTTTAGCTTTTTACTCGGTTAAAATTGAACGAATTCTCTATAAAGCCCATTTAGACAAACACATTTTAATTCCAATAAAACGACAACCATAGGTTATTAAATCAAATTTTATGAGTTCAAATAGTTAATTATGGGCTTTTGAACAAAATTATACAAATTAATCTCAAATTTTTAGCTTTTTACTCGGTTAAAATTCAAACAGATTCTCTATAAGGCCCCTTTAGACAAGCACGCTTTAATCCCTGCAAAATGACAACAAATGTTATTAAATCAAATTTTATGAGTTCAAATAGTTAATTATGGGCTTTTGAACAAAATTATCAAGATTAATCTCAAATTTTTAGCTTTTTCCTCGGTTAAAATTCGAACGGATTCTCTGTAAGGCCCCTTTAGACAAGCACGCTTTAATCCCGGCAAAATGAAAACAAATGTTATTAAATCAAATTTTATGAGTTCAAATAATTAATTATGGGCTTTTGAACAAAATTATACAGATTAATCTCAAATTTGTAACTTTTTGCTCGATTAAAATTCGAACGGATTCTCTATAAGTCCCATTTGGACAACACGTTTTAATCCCAAAAAAACGACAACCAAATGTTATTAAATCAAATTTTATGAGTTCAAAAAGTTAATTATAGGATTTTGAACAAAATTATACAGATTAATCTCAATTTTTTAGCTTTTTACTCGGTTAAAATTGAACGAATTCTCTATAAAGCCCATTTAGACAAACACATTTTAATTCCAATAAAACGACAACCATAGGTTATTAAATCAAATTTTATGAGTTCAAATAGTTAATTATGGGATTTTGAACAAAATTATACAAATTAATCTCAAATTTTTAGCTTTTTACTCGGTTAAAATTCGAACAGATTCTCTGTAAGGCCCCTTTAGACAAGCACGTTTTAATCCCGGAAAAATGACAACAAATGTTATTAAATCAAATTTTATGAGTTCAAATAGTTAATTATGGGCTTTTGAACAAAATTATCAAGATTAATCTCAAATTTTTAGCTTTTTACTCGGTTAAAATTCGAACGGATTCTTTGTAAGGCCCCTTTAGACAAGCACGCTTTAATCCCGGCAAAATGAAAACAAATGTTATTAAATCAAATTTTATGAGTTCAAATAGTTAATTATGGGCTTTTGAACAAAATTATACAGATTAATCTCAAATTTGTAACTTTTTGCTCGATTAAAATTCGAACGGATTCTCTATAAGTCCCATTTGGACAGCACGTTTTAATCCCAAAAAAACGACAACCAAATGTTATTAAATCAAATTTTATGAGTTCAAAAAGTTAATTATGGGATTTTGAACAAAATTATACAGATTAATCTCAATTTTTTAGCTTTTTACTCGGTTAAAATTGAACGAATTCTCTATAAAGCCCATTTAGACAAACACATTTTAATTCCAATAAAACGACAACCATAGGTTATTAAATCAAATTTTATGAGTTCAAATAGTTAATTATGGGATTTTGAACAAAATTATACAAATTAATCTCAAATTTTTAGCTTTTTACTCGGTTAAAATTCGAACGTATTCTCTGTAAGGCCCCTTTAGACAAGCACGTTTTAATCCCGGAAAAATGACAAAAAATGTTATTAAATCAAATTTTATGAGTTCAAATAGTTAATTATGGGCTTTTGAACAAAATTATCAAGATTAATCTCAAATTTTTAGCTTTTTACTCGGTTAAAATTCGAACGGATTCTCTGTAAGGCCCCTTTAGACAAGCACGCTTTAATCCCGGCAAAATGAAAACAAATGTTATTAAATCAAATTTTATGAGTTCCAATAGTTAATTATGGGCTTTTGAACAAAATTATACAGATTAATCTCAAATTTGTAACTTTTTGCTCGATTAAAATTCGAACGGATTCTCTATAAGTCCCATTTGGACAGCACGTTTTAATCCCAAAAAAACGACAACCAAATGTTATTAAATCAAATTTTATGAGTTCAAAAAGTTAATTATGGGATTTTGAACAAAATTATACAGATTAATCTCAATTTTTTAGCTTTTTACTCGGTTAAAATTGAACGAATTCTCTATAAAGCCCATTTAGAGAAACACATTTTAATTCCAATAAAACGACAACCATAGGTTATTAAATCAAATTTTATGAGTTCAAATAGTTAATTATGGGCTTTTGAACAAGATTATACAAATTAATCTCAAATTTTTAGCTTTTTACTCGGTTAAAATTCGAATGGATTCTCTGTAAGGCCCCTTTAGAGAAGCACGTTTTAATCCCAATAAAACGACAACCATATGATATTAAATCAAATTTTATGAGTTCAAATAGTTAATTATGGGCTTTTGAACAAAATTATCAAGATTAATATCAAATTTTTAGCTTTTTACTCGGTTAAAATTCGAACGGATTCTCTGTAAGGCCCCTTTAGACAAGCACGTTTTAATCCCGGCAAAATGAAAACAAATGTTATTAAATCAAATTTTATGAGTTCAAATAGTTAATTATGGGCTTTTGAACAAAATTGTACAGATTAATCTCAAATTTGTAGCTTTTTACTCGGTTAAAATTCGAACGGATTCTCTATAAGGCCCATTTGGACAGACACGTTTTAATCCCAACAAAACGATAACCAAATGTTATTAAATCAAATTTTATGAGTTCAAATAGTTAATTATGGGATTTTGAACAAAATTATACAGATTAATCTCAAATTTGTAGCTTTTTACTCGGTTAAAATTCGAACGGATTCTCTATAAGGCCCCTTTAGACAAGCACGTTTTAATCCCAATAAAACGACAACCATATGATATTAAATCAAATTTTATGAGTTCAAATAGTTAATTATGGGCTTTTGAACAAAATTATCAAGATTAATCTCAAATTTGTAGCTTTTTACTCGGTTAAAATTCGAACGGATTCTCTGTAAGGCCCCTTTAGACAAGCACGCATTAATCCCGGCAAAATGATAACAAATGTTATTAAATCAAATTTTATGATTTCAAATTAATTATGGGCTTTTGAACAAAATTATACAGATTAATCTCAAATTTGTAACTTTTTGCTCGATTAAAATTCGAACGGATTCTCTGTAAGGCCCCTTTAGACAAACACGTTTTAATCCCGATAAAATGACAAAAAATGTTATTAAATCAAATTTTATGAGTTCAAATAGTTAATTATGGGCTTTTGAACAAAATTATACAGATTAATCTCAAATTTGTAGTTTTTTTCTCGGTTAAAATTCGAACGGATTCTCTTTAAGGCCCCTTTAGACAAGCACGTTTTAATCCCAATAAAACGACAACCATATGATATTAAATCAAATTTTATAAGTTCAAATAGTTAATTATGGGCTTTTGAACAAAATTATCAAGATTAATCTCAAATTTTTAGCTTTTTACTCGGTTAAAATTCGAACGGATTCTCTGTAAGGCCCCTTTAGACAAGCACGCTTTAATCCCGGCAAAATGAAAACAAATGTTATTAAATCAAATTTTATGAGTTCAAATAGTTAATTATGGGCTTTTGAACAAAATTATACAGATTAATCTCAAATTTGTAGCTTTTTACTCGGTTAAAATTCGAACGGATTCTCTATAAGGCCCATTTGGACAGACACGTTTTAATCCCAACAAAACGATAACCAAATGTTATTAAATCAAATTTTATGAGTTCAAATAGTTAATTATGGGATTTTGAACAAAATTATACAGATTAATCTCAAATTTGTAGCTTTTTACTCGGTTAAAATTCGAACGGATTCTCTATAAGGCCCCTTTAGACAAGCACGTTTTAATCCCAATAAAACGACAACCATATGATATTAAATCAAATTTTATGAGTTCAAATAGTTAATTATGGGCTTTTGAACAAAATTATCAAGATTAATCTCAAATTTGTAGCTTTTTACTCGGTTAAAATTCGAACGGATTCTCTGTAAGGCCCCTTTAGACAAGCACGCATTAATCCCGGCAAAATGATAACAAATGTTATTAAATCAAATTTTATGAGTTCAAATTAATTATGGGCTTTTGAACAAAATTATACAGATTAATCTCAAATTTGTAACTTTTTGCTCGATTAAAATTCGAACGGATTCTCTATAAGTCGCATTTGGACATGCACGTTTTAATCCCAAAAAAACGACAACCAAATGTTATTAAATCAAATTTTATGAGTTCAAAAAGTTAATTATGGGAGTTTGAACAAAATTATACAGATTAATCTCAATTTTTTAGTTTTTTACTCGGTTAAAATTGAACGAATTCTCTATAAAGCCCATTTAGACAAACACATTTTAATCCCGATAAAACGACAAAAATGTTATTAAATCAAATTTTATGAGTTCAAATAGTTAATTATGGGCTTTTGAACAAAATTATACAAATTAATCTCAAATTTTTAGCTTTTTACTCAATTAAAATTCGAACGGATTCTCTGTAAGGCCCCTTTATACAAGCACGTTTTAATCCCAATAAAACGACAACCATATGATATTAAATCAAATTTTATGAGTTCAAATAGTTAATTATGGGCTTTTGAACAAAATTATCAAGATTAATCTCAAATTTTTAGCTTTTTACTCGGTTAAAATTCGAACGGATTCTCTGTAAGGCACCTTTAGACAAGCACGCTTTAATCCCGGCAAAATGATAACAAATGTTATTAAATCAAATTTTATGAGTTCAAATAGTTAATTATGGGCTTTTGAACAAAATTATACAGATTAATATCAAATTTGTACCTTTTTGCTCGATTAAAATTCGAACGGATTCTCTATAAGTCACATTTGGACAGCACGTTTTAATCCCAAAAAAACGACAACCAAATGTTATTAAATCAAATTTTATGAGTTCAAAAAGTTAATTATGGGATTTTGAACAAAATTATACAGATTAATCTCAATTTTTTAGCTTTTTACTCGGTTAAAATTGAACGAATTCTCTATAAAGCCCATTTAGACAAACACATTTTAATTCCAATAAAACGACAACCATAGGTTATTAAATCAAATTTTATGAGTTCAAATAGTTAATTATGGGCTTTTGAACAAAATTATACAAATTAATCTCAAATTTTTAGCTTTTTACTCGGTTAAAATTCGAACGGATTCTCTGTAAGGCCCCTTTAGACAAGCACGTTTTAATCCCGGCAAAATGACAACAAATGTTATTAAATCAAATTTTATGAGTTCAAATAGTTAATTATGGGCTTTTGAACAAAATTATCAAGATTAATCTCAAATTTTTAGCTTTTTACTCGGTTAAAATTCGAACGGATTCTCTGTAAGGCCCTTTTAGACAAGCACGCTTTAATCCCGGCAAAATGATAACAAATGTTATTAAATCAAATTTTATGAGTTCAAATAGTTAATTATGGGCTTTTGAACAAAATTGTACAGATTAATATCAAATTTGTACCTTTTTGCTCGATTAAAATTCGAACGGATTCTCTATAAGTCACATTTGGACAGCACGTTTTAATCCCAAAAAAACGACAACCAAATGTTATTAAATCAAATTTTATGAGTTCAAAAAGTTAATTATGGGATTTTGAACAAAATTATACAGATTAATCTCAATTTTTTAGCTTTTTACTCGGTTAAAATTGAACGAATTCTCTATAAAGCCCATTTAGACAAACACATTTTAATTCCAATAAAACGACAACCATAGGTTATTAAATCAAATTTTATGAGTTCAAATAGTTAATTATGGGCTTTTGAACAAAATTATACAAATTAATCTCAAATTTTTAGCTTTTTACTCGGTTAAAATTCGAACGGATTCTCTGTAAGGCCCCTTTAGACAAGCACGTTTTAATCCCGGCAAAATGACAACAAATGTTATTAAATCAAATTTTATGAGTTCAAATAGTTAATTATGGGCTTTTGAACAAAATTATATAGATTAATCTCAAATTTTTAGCTTTTTACTCGGTTAAAATTCGAACGGATTCTCTGTAAGGCCCCTTTAGACAAACACGTTTTAATCCCGATAAAATGACAAAAAATGTTATTAAATCAAATTTTATGAGTTCAAATAGTTAATTATGGGCTTTTGAACAAAATTATCAAGATTAATCTCAAATTTGTAGCTTTTTACTCGGTTAAAATTCGAACGGATTCTCTATAAGGCTCATTTGGACAGACACGTTTTAATCCCAACAAAACGATAACCAAATGTTATTAAATCAAATTTTATGAGTTCAAAAAGTTAATTATAGGATTTTGAACAAAATTATACAGATTAATCTCAATTTTTTAGCTTTTTACTCGGTTAAAATTGAACGAATTCTCTATAAAGCCCATTTAGACAAACAAATTTTAATTCCAATAAAACGACAACCATAGGTTATTAAATCAAATTTTATGAGTTCAAATAGTTAATTATGGGATTTTGAACAAAATTATACAAATTAATCTCAAATTTTTAGCTTTTTACTCGGTTAAAATTCGAACAGATTCTCTGTAAGGCCCCTTTAGACAAGCACGTTTTAATCCCGGAAAAATGACAACAAATGTTATTAAATCAAATTTTATGAGTTCAAATAGTTAATTATGGGCTTTTGAACAAAATTATCAAGATTAATCTCAAATTTTTAGCTTTTTACTCGGTTAAAATTCGAACGGATTCTTTGTAAGGCCCCTTTAGACAAGCACGCTTTAATCCCGGCAAAATGAAAACAAATGTTATTAAATCAAATTTTATGAGTTCAAATAGTTAATTATGGGCTTTTGAACAAAATTATACAGATTAATCTCAAATTTGTAACTTTTTGCTCGATTAAAATTCGAACGGATTCTCTATAAGTCCCATTTGGACAGCACGTTTTAATCCCAAAAAAACGACAACCAAATGTTATTAAATCAAATTTTATGAGTTCAAAAAGTTAATTATGGGATTTTGAACAAAATTATACAGATTAATCTCAATTTTTTAGCTTTTTACTCGGTTAAAATTGAACGAATTCTCTATAAAGCCCATTTAGACAAACACATTTTAATTCCAATAAAACGACAACCATAGGTTATTAAATCAAATTTTATGAGTTCAAATAGTTAATTATGGGATTTTGAACAAAATTATACAAATTAATCTCAAATTTTTAGCTTTTTGCTCGGTTAAAATTCGAACAGATTCTCTGTAAGGCCCCTTTAGACAAGCACGTTTTAATCCCGGAAAAATGACAACAAATGTTATTAAATCAAATTTTATGAGTTCAAATAGTTAATTATGGGCTTTTGAACAAAATTATCAAGATTAATCTCAAATTTTTAGCTTTTTACTCGGTTAAAATTTGAACGGATTCTCTGTAAGTCCCCTTTAGACAAGCACGCTTTAATCCCGGCAAAATGAAAACAAATGTTATTAAATCAAATTTTATGAGTTCCAATAGTTAATTATGGGCTTTTAAAAAAATTATACAGATTAATCTCAAATTTGTAACTTTTTGCTCGATTAAAATTCGAACGGATTCTCTATAAGTCCCATTTGGACAGCACGTTTTAATCCCAAAAAAACGACAACCAAATGTTATTAAATCAAATTTTATGAGTTCAAAAAGTTAATTATGGGATTTTGAACAAAATTATACAGATTAATCTCAATTTTTTAGCTTTTTACTCGGTTAAAATTGAACGAATTCTCTATAAAGCCCATTTAGACAAACACATTTTAATTCCAATAAAACGACAACCATAGGTTATTAAATCAAATTTTATGAGTTCAAATAGTTAATTATGGGCTTTTGAACAAGATTATACAAATTAATCTCAAATTTTTAGCTTTTTACTCGGTTAAAATTCGAATGGATTCTCTGTAAGGCCCCTTTAGACAAGCACGTTTTAATCCCGGCAAAATGACAACAAATGTTATTAAATCCAATTTTATGAGTTCAAATAGTTAATTATGGGCTTTTGAACAAAATTATCAAGATTAATCTCAAATTTTTAGCTTTTTCCTCGGTTAAAATTCGAACGGATTCTGTGTAAGGCCCCTTTAGACAAGCACGCTTTAATCCCGGCAAAATGATAACAAATGTTATTAAATCAAATTTTATGAGTTCAAATAGTTAATTATGGGCTTTTGAACAAAATTATACAGATTAATCTCAAATTTGTAACTTTTTGCTCGATTAAAATTCGAACGGATTCTCTATAAGTCCCATTTGGACAGCACGTTTTAATCCCAAAAAAACGACAACCAAATGTTATTAAATCAAATTTTTTGAGTTCAAAAAGTTAATTATGGGATTTTGAACAAAATTATACAGATTAATCTCAATTTTTTAGCTTTTTACTCGGTTAAAATTGAACGAATTCTCTATAAAGCCCATTTAGACAAACACATTTTAATTCCAATAAAACGACAACCATAGGTTATTAAATCAAATTTTATGAGTTCAAAGAGTTAATTATGGGCTTTTGAACAAAATTATACAAATTAATCTCAAATTTTTAGCTTTTTACTCGGTTAAAATTCGAACAGAGTCTCTATAAGGCCCCTTTAGACAAGCACGTTTTAATCCCTGCAAAATGACAACAAATGTTATTAAATCAAATTTTATGAGTTCAAATAGTTAATTATGGGCTTTTGAACAAAATTATCAAGATTAATCTCAAATTTTTAGCTTTTTACTCGGTTAAAATTCGAACGGATTCTCTGTAAGGCCCCTTTAGACAAGCACGCTTTAATCCCGGCAAAATGAAAACAAATGTTATTAAATCAAATTTTATGAGTTCCAATAGTTAATTATGGGCTTTTGAACAAAATTATACAGATTAATCTCAAATTTGTAACTTTTTGCTCGATTAAAATTCGAACGGATTCTCTATAAGTCCCATTTGGACAGCACGTTTTAATCCCAAAAAAACGACAACCAAATGTTATTAAATCAAATTTTATGAGTTCAAAAAGTTAATTATGGGATTTTGAACAAAATTATACAGATTAATCTCAATTTTTTAGCTTTTTACTCGGTTAAAATTGAACGAATTCTCTATAAAGCCCATTTAGACAAACACATTTTAATTCCAATAAAACGACAACCATAGGTTATTAAATCAAATTTTATGAGTTCAAATAGTTAATTATGGGCTTTTGAACAAGATTATACAAATTAATCTCAAATTTTTAGCTTTTTACTCGGTTAAAATTCGAATGGATTCTCTGTAAGGCCCCTTTAGACAAGCACGTTTTAATCCCGGCAAAATGACAACAAATGTTATTAAATCCAATTTTATGAGTTCAAATAGTTAATTATGGGCTTTTGAACAAAATTATCAAGATTAATCTCAAATTTTTAGCTTTTTCCTCGGTTAAAATTCGAACGGATTCTGTGTAAGGCCCCTTTAGACAAGCACGCTTTAATCCCGGCAAAATGATAACAAATGTTATTAAATCAAATTTTATGAGTTCAAATAGTTAATTATGGGCTTTTGAACAAAATTATACAGATTAATCTCAAATTTGTAACTTTTTGCTCGATTAAAATTCGAACGGATTCTCTATAAGTCCCATTTGGACAGCACGTTTTAATCCCAAAAAAACGACAACCAAATGTTATTAAATCAAATTTTTTGAGTTCAAAAAGTTAATTATGGGATTTTGAACAAAATTATACAGATTAATCTCAATTTTTTAGCTTTTTACTCGGTTAAAATTGAACGAATTCTCTATAAAGCCCATTTAGACAAACACATTTTAATTCCAATAAAACGACAACCATAGGTTATTAAATCAAATTTTATGAGTTCAAAGAGTTAATTATGGGCTTTTGAACAAAATTATACAAATTAATCTCAAATTTTTAGCTTTTTACTCGGTTAAAATTCGAACAGAGTCTCTATAAGGCCCCTTTAGACAAGCACGTTTTAATCCCTGCAAAATGACAACAAATGTTATTAAATCAAATTTTATGAGTTCAAATAGTTAATTATGGGCTTTTGAACAAAATTATCAAGATTAATCTCAAATTTTTAGCTTTTTACTCGGTTAAAATTCGAACGGATTCTCTGTAAGGCCCCTTTAGACAAGCACGCTTTAATCCCGGCAAAATGAAAACAAATGTTATTAAATCAAATTTTATGAGTTCCAATAGTTAATTATGGGCTTTTGAACAAAATTATACAGATTAATCTCAAATTTGTAACTTTTTGCTCGATTAAAATTCGAACGGATTCTCTATAAGTCCCATTTGGACAGCACGTTTTAATCCCAAAAAAACGACAACCAAATGTTATTAAATCAAATTTTATGAGTTCAAAAAGTTAATTATGGGATTTTGAACAAAATTATACAGATTAATCTCAATTTTTTAGCTTTTTACTCGGTTAAAATTGAACGAATTCTCTATAAAGCCCATTTAGACAAACACATTTTAATTCCAATAAAACGACAACCATAGGTTATTAAATCAAATTTTATGAGTTCAAATAGTTAATTATGGGCTTTTGAACAAGATTATACAAATTAATCTCAAATTTTTAGCTTTTTACTCGGTTAAAATTCGAATGGATTCTCTGTAAGGCCCCTTTAGACAAGCACGTTTTAATCCCGGCAAAATGACAACAAATGTTATTAAATCCAATTTTATGAGTTCAAATAGTTAATTATGGGCTTTTGAACAAAATTATCAAGATTAATCTCAAATTTTTAGCTTTTTCCTCGGTTAAAATTCGAACGGATTCTGTGTAAGGCCCCTTTAGACAAGCACGCTTTAATCCCGGCAAAATGATAACAAATGTTATTAAATCAAATTTTATGAGTTCAAATAGTTAATTATGGGCTTTTGAACAAAATTATACAGATTAATCTCAAATTTGTAACTTTTTGCTCGATTAAAATTCGAACGGATTCTCTATAAGTCCCATTTGGACAGCACGTTTTAATCCCAAAAAAACGACAACCAAATGTTATTAAATCAAATTTTTTGAGTTCAAAAAGTTAATTATGGGATTTTGAACAAAATTATACAGATTAATCTCAATTTTTTAGCTTTTTACTCGGTTAAAATTGAACGAATTCTCTATAAAGCCCATTTAGACAAACACATTTTAATTCCAATAAAACGACAACCATAGGTTATTAAATCAAATTTTATGAGTTCAAAGAGTTAATTATGGGCTTTTGAACAAAATTATACAAATTAATCTCAAATTTTTAGCTTTTTACTCGGTTAAAATTCGAATAGAGTCTCTATAAGGCCCCTTTAGACAAGCACGTTTTAATCCCTGCAAAATGACAACAAATGTTATTAAATCAAATTTTATGAGTTCAAATAGTTAATTATGGGCTTTTGAACAAAATTATCAAGATTAATCTCAAATTTTTAGCTTTTTACTCGGTTAAAATTCGAACGGATTCTCTGTAAGGCCCCTTTAGACAAGCACGCTTTATTCCCGGCAAAATGAAAACAAATGTTATTAAATCAAATTTTATGAGTTCAAATAATTAATTATGGGCTTTTGAACAAAATTATACAGATTAATCTCAAATTTGTAACTTTTTGCTCGATTAAAATTCGAACGGATTCTCTATAAGTCCCATTTGGACAACACTTTTTAATCCCAAAAAAACGACAACCAAATGTTATTAAATCAAATTTTATGAGTTCAAAAAGTTAATTATAGGATTTTGAACAAAATTATACAGATTAATCTCAATTTTTTAGCTTTTTACTCGGTTAAAATTGAACGAATTCTCTATAAAGCCCATTTAGACAAACACATTTTAATTCCAATAAAACGACAACCATAGGTTATTAAATCAAATTTTATGAGTTCAAATAGTTAATTATGGGATTTTGAACAAAATTATACAAATTAATCTCAAATTTTTAGCTTTTTACTCGGTTAAAATTCGAACGGATTCTCTGTAAGGCCCCTTTAGACAAGCACGTTTTAATCCCGGAAAAATGACAACAAATGTTATTAAATCAAATTTTATGAGTTTAAATAGTTAATTATGGGCTTTTGAACAAAATTATCAAGATTAATCTCAAATTTTTAGCTTTTTACTCGGTTAAAATTCGAACGGATTCTTTGTAAGGCCCCTTTAGACAAGCACGCTTTAATCCCGGCAAAATGAAAACAAATGTTATTAAATCAAATTTTATGAGTTCAAATAGTTAATTATGGGCTTTTGAACAAAATTATACAGATTAATCTCAAATTTGTAACTTTTTGCTCGATTAAAATTCGAACGGATTCTCTATAAGTCCCATTTGGACAGCACGTTTTAATCCCAAAAAAACGACAACCAAATGTTATTAAATCAAATTTTATGAGTTCAAAAAGTTAATTATGGGATTTTGAACAAAATTATACAGATTAATCTCAATTTTTTAGCTTTTTACTCGGTTAAAATTGAACGAATTCTCTATAAAGCCCATTTAGACAAACACATTTTAATTCCAATAAAACGACAACCATAGGTTATTAAATCAAATTTTATGAGTTCAAATAGTTAATTATGGGCTTTTGAACAAGATTATACAAATTAATCTCAAATTTTTAGCTTTTTACTCGGTTAAAATTCGAACGGATTCTCTGTAAGGCCCCTTTAGACAAGCACGTTTTAATCCCGGCAAAATGACAACACATGTTATTAAATCAAATTTTATGAGTTCAAATAGTTAATTATGGGCTTTTGAACAAAATTATCAAGATTAATCTCAAATTTTTAGCTTTTTACTCGGTTAAAATTCGAACGGATTCTCTGTAAGGCCCTTTTAGACAAGCACGCTTTAATCCCGGCAAAATGAAAACAAATGTTATTAAATCAAATTTTATGAGTTCAAATAGTTAATTATGGGCTTTTGAACAAAATTATATAGATTAATCTCAAATTTTTAGCTTTTTACTCGGTTAAAATTCGAACGGATTCTCTGTAAGGCCCCTTTAGACAAGCACGTTTTAATCCCGATAAAACGACAAAAAATGTTATTAAATCAAATTTTATGAGTTCAAATAGTTAATTATGGGCTTTTGAACAAAATTATACAGATTAATCTCAAATTTGTAGTTTTTTTCTCAGTCAAAATTCGAACGGATTCTCTGTAAAGCCCCTTTAGACAAGCACATTTTAATCCCGGCAAAATGACAAAAAATGTTATTAAATGAAATTTTATGAGTTCAAATATTTAATTATGGGTTTTGAACAAAATTATACAGATTAATCTCAAGTTTGAAGCTTTTTAGCTTATGGGCTTTTGAACAAAATCAAATTTTATGAGTTCAAATAGTTAATTATGGGCTTTTGAACAAAATTATCAAGATTAATATCAAATTTTTAGCTTTTTACTCGGTTAAAATTCGAACGGATTCTCTATAAGGCCCATTTGGACAGACACGTTTTAACCCTAACAAAACGATAACCAAATGTTATTAAATCAAATTTTATTAGTTCAAATAGTTAATTATGGGCTTTTGAACAAAATTATACAGATTAATCTCAAATTTGTAGTTTTGTTCTCGGTTAAAATTCGAACGGATTCTCTGTAAGGCCCCTTTAGACAAGCACGTTTTAATCCCAATAAAACGACAAGCATATGATATTAAATCAAATTTTATGAGTTCAAATAGTTAATTATGGGATTTTGAACAAAATTATCAAGATTAATCTCAAATTTTTAGCTTTTTACTCGGTTAAAATTCGAACGGATTCTCTGTAAGGCCCCTTTAGACAAGCACGCTTTAATCCCGGCAAAATGAAAATAAATGTTATTAAATCAAATTTTATGAGTTCAAATAGTTAATTATGGGCTTTTGAACAAAATTATACAGATTAATCTCAAATTTGTTGCTTTTTACTCGGTTAAAATTCGAACGGATTCTCTATAAGGCCCATTTGGACAGACACGTTTTAATCCCAACAAAACGATAACCAAATGTTATTAAATCAAATTTTATGAGTTCAAATAGTTAATTATGGGATTTTGAACAAAATTATACAGATTAATCTCAAATTTGTAGCTTTTTACTCGGTTAAAATTCGAACGGATTCTCTGTAAGGCCCCTTTAGACAAGCACGTTTTAATCCCAATAAAACGACAACCATATGATATTAAATCAAATTTTATGAGTTCAAATAGTTAATTATGGGCTTTTGAACAAAATTATCAAGATTAATCTCAAATTTTTAGCTTTTTACTCGGTTAAAATTCGAACGGATTCTCTGTAAGGCCCCTTTAGACAAGCACGCTTTAATCCCGGCAAAATGATAACAAATGTTATTAAATCAAATTTTATGAGTTCAAATAGTTAATTATGGGCTTTTGAACAAAATTATACAGATTAATCTCAAATTTGTAACTTTTTGCTCGGTTAAAATTCGAACGGATTCTCTATAAGTCCCATTTGGACAGCACGTTTTAATCCCAAAAAAACGACAACCAAATGTTATTAAATCAAATTTTATGAGTTCAAAAAGTTAATTATGGGATTTTGAACAAAAATTATACAGATTAATCTCAATTTTTTAGCTTTTTACTCGGTTAAAATTGAACGAATTCTCTATAAAGCCCATTTAGACAAACACATTTTAATTCCAATAAAACGACAACCATAGGTTATTAAATCAAATTTTATGAGTTCAAATAGTTAATTATGGGCTTTTGAACAAGATTATACAAATTAATCTCAAATTTTTAGCTTTTTACTCGGTTAAAATTCGAACGGATTCTCTGTAAGGCCCCTTTAGACAAGCACGTTTTAATCCCGGCAAAATGACAACAAATGTTATTAAATCAAATTTTATGAGTTCAAATAGTTAATTATGGGATTTTGAACAAAATTATCAAGATTAATCTCAAATTTTTAGCTTTTTACTCGGTTAAAATTCGAACGGATTCTCTGTAAGGCCCTTTTAGACAAGCACGCTTTAATCCCGGCAAAATGAAAACAAATGTTATTAAATCAAATTTTATGAGTTCAAATAGTTAATTATGGGCTTTTGAACAAAATTATATAGATTAATCTCAAATTTTTAGCTTTTTACTCGGTTAAAATTCGAACGGATTCTCTGTAAGGCCCCTTTAGACAAGCACGTTTTAATCCCGATAAAACGACAAAAAATGTTATTAAATCAAATTTTATGAGTTCAAATAGTTAATTATGGGCTTTTGAACAAAATTATACAGATTAATCTCAAATTTGTAGTTTTTTTCTCAGTCAAAATTCGAACGGATTCTCTGTAAAGCCCCTTTAGACATGCACATTTTAATCCCGGCAAAATGACAAAAAATGTTATTAAATGAAATTTTATGAGTTCAAATATTTAATTATGGGTTTTGAACAAAATTATACAGATTAATCTCAAGTTTGAAGCTTTTTACTCGGTTAAAATTCGAACGGATTCTCTGTAAGGCCCCTTTAGAGAAGCACGTTTTAATCCCAATAAAACGACAACCATATGATATTAAATCAAATTTTATGAGTTCAAATAGTTAATTATGGGCTTTTGAACAAAATTATCAAGATTAATATCAAATTTTTAGCTTTTTACTCGGTTAAAATTCGAACGGATTCTCTATAAGGCCTATTTGGACAGACACGTTTTAACCCCAACAAAACGATAACCAAATGTTATTAAATCAAATTTTATGAGTTCAAATAGTTAATTATGGGCTTTTGAACAAAATTATACAGATTAATCTCAAATTTGTAGTTTTGTTCTCGGTTAAAATTCGAACGGATTCTCTGTAAGGCCCCTTTAGACAAGCACGTTTTAATCCCAATAAAACGACAAGCATATGATATTAAATCAAATTTTATGAGTTCAAATAGTTAATTATGGGATTTTGAACAAAATTATCAAGATTAATCTCAAATTTTTAGCTTTTTACTCGGTTAAAATTCGAACGGATTCTCTGTAAGGCCCCTTTAGACAAGCACGCTTTAATCCTGGCAAAATGAAAATAAATGTTATTAAATCAAATTTTATGAGTTCAAATAGTTAATTATGGGCTTTTGAACAAAATTATACAGATTAATCTCAAATTTGTTGCTTTTTACTCGGTTAAAATTCGAACGGATTCTCTATAAGGCCCATTTGGACAGACACGTTTTAATCCCAACAAAACGATAACCAAATGTTATTAAATCAAATTTTATGAGTTCAAATAGTTAATTATGGGATTTTGAACAAAATTATACAGATTAATCTCAAATTTGTAGCTTTTTACTCGGTTAAAATTCGAACGGATTCTCTGTAAGGCCCCTTTAGACAAGCACGTTTTAATCCCAATAAAACGACAACCATATGATATTAAATCAAATTTTATGAGTTCAAATAGTTAATTATGGGCTTTTGAACAAAATTATCAAGATTAATCTCAAATTTTTAGCTTTTTACTCGGTTAAAATTCGAACGGATTCACTGTAAGGCCCCTTTAGACAAGCACGCTTTAATCCCGGCAAAATGATAACAAATGTTATTAAATCAAATTTTATGAGTTCAAATAGTTAATTATGGGCTTTTGAACAAAATTATACAGATTAATCTCAAATTTGTAACTTTGTGCTCGGTTAAAATTCGAACGGATTCTCTATAAGTCCCATTTGGACAGCACGTTTTAATCCAAAAAAAACGACAACCAAATGTTATTAAATCAAATTTTATGAGTTCAAAAAGTTAATTATGGGATTTTGAACAAAATTATACAGATTAATCTCAATTTTTTAGCTTTTTACTCGGTTAAAATTGAACGAATTCTCTATAAAGCCCATTTAGACAAACACATTTTAATTCCAATAAAACGACAACCATAGGTTATTAAATCAAATTTTAAGAGTTCAAATAGTTAATTATGGGCTTTTGAACAAGATTATACAAATTAATCTCAAATTTTTAGCTTTTTACTCGGTTAAAATTCGAACGGATTCTCTGTAAGGCCCCTTTAGACAAGCACGTTTTAATCCTGGCAAAATGACAACAAATATTATTAAATCAAATTTTATGAGTTCAAATAGTTAATTATGGGCTTTTGAACAAAATTATCAAGATTAATCTCAAATTTTTAGCTTTTTACTCGGTTAAAATTCGAACGGATTCTCTGTAAGGCCCTTTTAGACAAGCACGCTTTAATCCCGGCAAAATGAAAACAAATGTTATTAAATCAAATTTTATGAGTTCAAATAGTTAATTATGGGCTTTTGAACAAAATTATATAGATTAATCTCAAATTTTTAGCTTTTTACTCGGTTAAAATTCGAACGGATTCTCTGTAAGGCCCCTTTAGACAAGCACGTTTTAATCCCGATAAAACGACAAAAAATGTTATTAAATCAAATTTTATGAGTTCAAATAGTTAATTATGGGCTTTTGAACAAAATTATACAGATTAATCTCAAATTTGTAGTTTTTTTCTCAGTCAAAATTCGAACGGATTCTCTGTAAAGACCCTTTAGACAAGCACATTTTAATCCCGGCAAAATGACAAAAAATGTTATTAAATGAAATTTTATGAGTTCAAATATTTAATTATGGGTTTTCAACAAAATTATACAGATTAATCTCAAGTTTGAAGCTTTTTACTCGGTTAAAATTCGAACGGATTCTCTGTAAGGCCCCTTTAGAGAAGCACGTTTTAATCCCAATAAAACGACAACCATATGATATTAAATCAAATTTTATGAGTTCAAATAGTTAATTATGGGCTTTTGAACAAAATTATCAAGATTAATATCAAATTTTTAGCTTTTTACTCGGTTAAAATTCGAACGGATTCTCTATAAGGCCCATTTGGACAGACACGTTTTAACCCCAACAAAACGATAACCAAATGTTATTAAATCAAATTTTATGAGTTCAAATAGTTAATTATGGGCTTTTGAACAAAATTATACAGATTAATCTCAAATTTGTAGTTTTGTTCTCGGTTAAAATTCGAACGGATTCTCTGTAAGGCCCCTTTAGACAAGCACGTTTTAATCCCAATAAAACGACAACCATATGATATTAAATCAAATTTTATGAGTTCAAATAGTTAATTATGGGCTTTTGAACAAAATTATCAAGATTAATCTCAAATTTTTAGCTTTTTACTCGGTTAAAATTCGAACGGATTCTCTGTAAGGCCCCTTTAGACAAGCACGTTTTAATCCTGGCAAAATGACAACAAATATTATTAAATCAAATTTTATGAGTTCAAATAGTTAGTTATGGGCTTTTGAACAAAATTATCAAGATTAATCTCAAATTTTTAGCTTTTTACTCGGTTAAAATTCGAACGGATTCTCTGTAAGGCCCTTTTAGACAAGCACGCTTTAATCCCGGCAAAATGAAAACAAATGTTATTAAATCAAATTTTATGAGTTCAAATAGTTAATTATGGGCTTTTGAACAAAATTATATAGATTAATCTCAAATTTTTAGCTTTTTACTCGGTTAAAATTCGAACGGATTCTCTGTAAGGCCCCTTTAGACAAGCACGTTTTAATCCTGATAAAACGACAAAAAATGTTATTAAATCAAATTTTATGAGTTCAAATAGTTAATTATGGGCTTTTGAACAAAATTATACAGATTAATCTCAAATTTGTAGTTTTTTTCTCAGTCAAAATTCGAACGGATTCTCTGTAAAGACCCTTTAGACAAGCACATTTTAATCCCGGCAAAATGACAAAAAATGTTATTAAATGAAATTTTATGAGTTCAAATATTTAATTATGGGTTTTGAACAAAATTATACAGATTAATCTCAAGTTTGAAGCTTTTTACTCGGTTAAAATTCGAACGGATTCTCTGTAAGGCCCCTTTAGAGAAGCACGTTTTAATCCCAATAAAACGACAACCATATGATATTAAATCAAATTTTATGAGTTCAAATAGTTAATTATGGGCTTTTGAACAAAATTATCAAGATTAATATCAAATTTTTAGCTTTTTACTCGGTTAAAATTCGAACGGATTCTCTATAAGGCCCATTTGGACAGACACGTTTTAACCCCAACAAAACGATAACCAAATGTTATTAAATCAAATTTTATGAGTTCAAATAGTTAATTATGGGCTTTTGAACAAAATTATACAAATTAATCTCAAATTTGTAGTTTTGTTCTCGGTTAAAATTCGAACGGATTCTCTGTAAGGCCCCTTTAGACAAGCACGTTTTAATCCCAATAAAACGACAACCATGTGATATTAAATCAAATTTTATGAGTTCAAATAGTTAATTATGGGCTTTTGAACAAAATTATCAAGATTAATCTCAAATTTTTAGCTTTTTACTCGGTTAAAATTCGAACGGATTCTCTGTAAGGCCCCTTTAGACAAGCACGCTTTAATCCCGGCAAAATGAAAATAAATGTTATTAAATCAAATTTTATGAGTTCAAATAGTTAATTATGGGCTTTTGAACAAAATTATACAGATTAATCTCAAATTTGTTGCTTTTTACTCGGTTAAAATTCGAACGGATTCTCTATAAGGCCCATTTGGACAGACACGTTTTAATCCCAACAAAACGATAACCAAATGTTATTAAATCAAATTTTATGAGTTCAAATAGTTAATTATGGGATTTTGAACAAAATTATACAGATTAATCTCAAATTTGTAGCTTTTTACTCGGTTAAAATTCGAACGGATTCTCTGTAAGGCCCCTTTAGACAAGCACGTTTTAATCCCAATAAAACGACAACCATATGATATTAAATCAAATTTTATGAGTTCAAATAGTTAATTATGGGCTTTTGAACAAAATTATCAGGATTAATCTCAAATTTTTAGCTTTTTACTCGGTTAAAATTCGAACGAATTCTCTGTAAGGCCCCTTTAGACAAGCACGCTTTAATCCCGGCAAAATGATAACAAATGTTATTAAATCAAATTTTATGAGTTCAAATAGTTAATTATGGGCTTTTGAACAAAATTATACAGATTAATCTCAAATTTGTAACTTTTTGCTCGATTAAAATTCGAACGGATTCTCTATAAGTCCCATTTGGACAACACGTTTTAATCCCAAAAAAACGACAACCAAATGTTATTAAATCAAATTTTATGAGTTCAAAAAGTTAATTATAGGATTTTGAACAAAATTATACAGATTAATCTCAATTTTTTAGCTTTTTACTCGGTTAAAATTGAACGAATTCTCTATAAAGCCCATTTACACAAACACATTTTAATTCCAATAAAACGACAACCATAGGTTATTAAATCAAATTTTATGAGTTCAAATAGTTAATTATGGGATTTTGAACAAAATTATACAAATTAATCTCAAATTTTTAGCTTTTTACTCGGTTAAAATTCGAACGGATTCTCTGTAAGGCCCCTTTAGACAAGCACGTTTTAATCCCGGAAAAATGACAACAAATGTTATTAAATCAAATTTTATGAGTTCAAATAGTTAATTATGGGCTTTTGAACAAAATTATCAAGATTAATCTCAAATTTTTAGCTTTTTACTCGTTTAAAATTCGAACGGATTCTTTGTAAGGCCCCTTTAGACAAGCACGCTTTAATCCCGGCAAAATGAAAACAAATGTTATTAAATCAAATTTTATGAGTTCAAATAGTTAATTATGGGCTTTTGAACAAAATTATACAGATTAATCTCAAATTTGTAACTTTTTGCTCGATTAAAATTCGAACGGATTCTCTATAAGTCCCATTTGGACAACACGTTTTAATCCCAAAAAAACGACAACCAAATGTTATTAAATCAAATTTTATGAGTTCAAAAAGTTAATTATGGGATTTTGAACAAAATTATACAGATTAATCTCAATTTTTTAGCTTTTTACTCGGTTAAAATTCGAACGTATTCTCTGTAAGGCCCCTTTAGACAAGCACGTTTTAATCCCGGAAAAATGACAACAAATGTTATTAAATCAAATTTTATGAGTTCAAATAGTTAATTATCGGCTTTTGAACAAAATTATCAAGATTAATCTCAAATTTTTAGCTTTTTACTCGGTTAAAATTCGAACGGATTCTCTGTAAGGCCCCTTTAGACAAGCACGCTTTAATCCCGGCAAAATGAAAACAAATGTTATTAAATCAAATTTTATGAGTTCAAATAGTTAATTATGGGCTTTTGAACAAAATTATACAGATTAATCTCAAATTTGTAACTTTTTGCTCGATTAAAATTCGAACGTATTCTCTATAAGTCCCATTTGGACAGCACATTTTAATCCCAAAAAAACGACAACCAAATGTTATTAAATCAAATTTTATGAGTTCAAAAAGTTAATTATGGGATTTTGAACAAAATTATACAGATTAATCTCAATTTTTTAGCTTTTTACTCGGTTAAAATTGAACGAATTCTCTATAAAGCCCATTTAGACAAACACATTTTAATTCCAATAAAATGACAACCATAGGTTATTAAATCAAATTTTATGAGTTCAAATAGTTAATTATGGGCTTTTGAACAAGGTTATACAAATTAATCTCAAATTTTTAGCTTTTTACTCGGTTAAAATTCGAACGGATTCTCTGTAAGGTCCCTTTAGACAAGCACGTTTTAATCCCGGAAAAATGACAACAAATGTTATTAAATCAAATTTTATGAGTTCAAATAGTTAATTATGGGCTTTTGAACAAAATTATACAGATTAATCTCAAGTTTGAAGCTTTTTACTCGGTTAAAATTCGAACGGATTCTCTGTAAGGCCCCTTTAGAGAAGCACGTTTTAATCCCAATAAAACGACAACCATATGATATTAAATCAAATTTTATGAGTTCAAATAGTTAATTATGGGCTTTTGAACAAAATTATCAAGATTAATATCAAATTTTTAGCTTTTTACTCGGTTAAAATTCGAACGGATTCTCTATAAGGCCCATTTGGACAGACACGTTTTAACCCCAACAAAACGATAACCAAATGTTATTAAATCAAATTTTATGAGTTCAAATAGTTAATTATGGGCTTTTGAACAAAATTATACAGATTAATCTCAAATTTGTAGTTTTGTTCTCGGTTAAAATTCGAACGGATTCTCTGTAAGGCCCCTTTAGACAAGCACGTTTTAATCCCAATAAAACGACAACCATGTGATATTAAATCAAATTTTATGAGTTCAAATAGTTAATTATGGGCTTTTGAACAAAATTATCAAGATTAATCTCAAATTTTTAGCTTTTTACTCGGTTAAAATTCGAACGGATTCTCTGTAAGGCCCCTTTAGACAAGCACGCTTTAATCCCGGCAAAATGAAAATAAATGTTATTAAATCAAATTTTATGAGTTCAAATAGTTAATTATGGGCTTTTGAACAAAATTATACAGATTAATCTCAAATTTGTTGCTTTTTACTCGGTTAAAATTCGAACGGATTCTCTATAAGGCCCATTTGGACAGACACGTTTTAATCCCAACAAAACGATAACCAAATGTTATTAAATCAAATTTTATGAGTTCAAATAGTTAATTATGGGATTTTGAACAAAATTATACAGATTAATCTCAAATTTGTAGCTTTTTACTCGGTTAAAATTCGAACGGATTCTCTGTAAGGCCCCTTTAGACAAGCACGTTTTAATCCCAATAAAACGACAACCATATGATATTAAATCAAATTTTATGAGTTCAAATAGTTAATTATGGGCTTTTGAACAAAATTATCAGGATTAATCTCAAATTTTTAGCTTTTTACTCGGTTAAAATTCGAACGAATTCTCTGTAAGGCCCCTTTAGACAAGCACGCTTTAATCCCGGCAAAATGATAACAAATGTTATTAAATCAAATTTTATGAGTTCAAATAGTTAATTATGGGCTTTTGAACAAAATTATACAGATTAATCTCAAATTTGTAACTTTTTGCTCGATTAAAATTCGAACGGATTCTCTATAAGTCCCATTTGGACAACACGTTTTAATCCCAAAAAAACGACAACCAAATGTTATTAAATCAAATTTTATGAGTTCAAAAAGTTAATTATAGGATTTTGAACAAAATTATACAGATTAATCTCAATTTTTTAGCTTTTTACTCGGTTAAAATTGAACGAATTCTCTATAAAGCCCATTTACACAAACACATTTTAATTCCAATAAAACGACAACCATAGGTTATTAAATCAAATTTTATGAGTTCAAATAGTTAATTATGGGATTTTGAACAAAATTATACAAATTAATCTCAAATTTTTAGCTTTTTACTCGGTTAAAATTCGAACGGATTCTCTGTAAGGCCCCTTTAGACAAGCACGTTTTAATCCCGGAAAAATGACAACAAATGTTATTAAATCAAATTTTATGAGTTCAAATAGTTAATTATGGGCTTTTGAACAAAATTATCAAGATTAATCTCAAATTTTTAGCTTTTTACTCGGTTAAAATTCGAACGGATTCTTTGTAAGGCCCCTTTAGACAAGCACGCTTTAATCCCGGCAAAATGAAAACAAATGTTATTAAATCAAATTTTATGAGTTCAAATAGTTAATTATGGGCTTTTGAACAAAATTATACAGATTAATCTCAAATTTGTAACTTTTTGCTCGATTAAAATTCGAACGGATTCTCTATAAGTCCCATTTGGACAACACGTTTTAATCCCAAAAAAACGACAACCAAATGTTATTAAATCAAATTTTATGAGTTCAAAAAGTTAATTATGGGATTTTGAACAAAATTATACAGATTAATCTCAATTTTTTAGCTTTTTACTCGGTTAAAATTCGAACGTATTCTCTGTAAGGCCCCTTTAGACAAGCACGTTTTAATCCCGGAAAAATGACAACAAATGTTATTAAATCAAATTTTATGAGTTCAAATAGTTAATTATGGGCTTTTGAACAAAATTATCAAGATTAATCTCAAATTTTTAGCTTTTTACTCGGTTAAAATTCGAACGGATTCTCTGTAAGGCCCCTTTAGACAAGCACGCTTTAATCCCGGCAAAATGAAAACAAATGTTATTAAATCAAATTTTATGAGTTCAAATAGTTAATTATGGGCTTTTGAACAAAATTATACAGATTAATCTCAAATTTGTAACTTTTTGCTCGATTAAAATTCGAACGTATTCTCTATAAGTCCCATTTGGACAGCACATTTTAATCCCAAAAAAACGACAACCAAATGTTATTAAATCAAATTTTATGAGTTCAAAAAGTTAATTATGGGATTTTGAACAAAATTATACAGATTAATCTCAATTTTTTAGCTTTTTACTCGGTTAAAATTGAACGAATTCTCTGTAAGGCCCCTTTAGACAAGCACGTTTTAATCCCGGAAAAATGACAACAAATGTTATTAAATCAAATTTTATGAGTTCAAATAGTTAATTATGGGCTTTTGAACAAAATTATCAAGATTAATCTCAAATTTTTAGCTTTTTACTCGGTTAAAATTCGAACGGATTCTTTGTAAGGCCCCTTTAGACAAGCACGCTTTAATCCCGGCAAAATGAAAACAAATGTTATTAAATCAAATTTTATGAGTTCAAATAGTTAATTATGGGCTTTTGAACAAAATTATACAGATTAATCTCAAATTTGTAACTTTTTGCTCGATTAAAATTCGAACGGATTCTCTATAAGTCCCATTTGGACAACACGTTTTAATCCCAAAAAAACGACAACCAAATGTTATTAAATCAAATTTTATGAGTTCAAAAAGTTAATTATGGGATTTTGAACAAAATTATACAGATTAATCTCAATTTTTTAGCTTTTTACTCGGTTAAAATTCGAACGTATTCTCTGTAAGGCCCCTTTAGACAAGCACGTTTTAATCCCGGAAAAATGACAACAAATGTTATTAAATCAAATTTTATGAGTTCAAATAGTTAATTATGGGCTTTTGAACAAAATTATCAAGATTAATCTCAAATTTTTAGCTTTTTACTCGGTTAAAATTCGAACGGATTCTCTGTAAGGCCCCTTTAGACAAGCACGCTTTAATCCCGGCAAAATGAAAACAAATGTTATTAAATCAAATTTTATGAGTTCAAATAGTTAATTATGGGCTTTTGAACAAAATTATACAGATTAATCTCAAATTTGTAACTTTTTGCTCGATTAAAATTCGAACGGATTCTCTATAAGTCCCATTTGGACAGCACATTTTAATCCCAAAAAAACGACAACCAAATGTTATTAAATCAAATTTTATGAGTTCAAAAAGTTAATTATGGGATTTTGAACAAAATTATACAGATTAATCTCAATTTTTTAGCTTTTTACTCGGTTAAAATTGAACGAATTCTCTGTAAGGCCCCTTTAGACAAGCACGTTTTAATCCCGGAAAAATGACAACAAATGTTATTAAATCAAATTTTATGAGTTCAAATAGTTAATTATGGGCTTTTGAACAAAATTATCAAGATTAATCTCAAATTTTTAGCTTTTTACTCGGTTAAAATTCGAACGGATTCTCTGTAAGGCCCTTTTAGACAAGCACACTTTAATCCCGGCAAAATGAAAACAAATGTTATTAAATCAAATTTTATGAGTTCAAATAGTTAATTATGGGCTTTTGAACAAAATTATATAGATTAATCTCAAATTTTTAGCTTTTTACTCGGTTAAAATTCGAACGGATTCTCTGTAAGGCCCCTTTAGACAAGCACGTTTTAATCCCGATAAAACGACAAAAAATGTTATTAAATCAAATTTTATGAGTTCAAATAGTTAATTATGGGCTTTTGAACAAAATTATACAGATTAATCTCAAATTTGTAGTTTTTTTCTCAGTCAAAATTCGAACGGATTCTCTGTAAAGCCCCTTTAGACAAGCACATTTTAATCCCGGCAAAATGACAAAAAATGTTATTAAATGAAATTTTATGAGTTCAAATATTTAATTATGGGTTTTGAACAAAATTATACAGATTAATCTCAAATTTGAAGCTTTTTACTCGGTTAAAATTCGAACGGATTCTCTGTAAGGCCCCTTTAGAGAAGCACGTTTTAATCCCAATAAAACGACAACCATATGATATTAAATCAAATTTTATGAGTTCAAATAGTTAATTATGGGCTTTTGAACAAAATTATCAAGATTAATATCAATTTTTTAGCTTTTTACTCGGTTAAAATTCGAACGGATTCTCTATAAGGCCCATTTGGACAGACACGTTTTAACCCCAACAAAACGATAACCAAATGTTATTAAATCAAATTTTATGAGTTCAAATAGTTAATTATGGGCTTTTGAACAAAATTATACAGATTAATCTCAAATTTGTAGTTTTGTTCTCGGTTAAAATTCGAACGGATTCTCTGTAAGGCCCCTTTAGACAAGCACGTTTTAATCCCAATAAAACGACAACCATATGATATTAAATCAAATTTTATGAGTTCAAATAGTTAATTATGGGCTTTTGAACAAAATTATCAAGATTAATCTCAAATTTTTAGCTTTTTACTCGGTTAAAATTCGAACGGATTCTCTGTAAGGCCCCTTTAGACAAGCACGCTTTAATCCCGGCAAAATGAAAATAAATGTTATTAAATCAAATTTTATGAGTTCAAATAGTTAATTATGGGCTTTTGAACAAAATTATACAGATTAATCTCAAATTTGTTGCTTTTTACTCGGTTAAAATTCGAACGGATTCTCTATAAGGCCCATTTGGACAGACACGTTTTAATCCCAACAAAACGATAACCAAATGTTATTAAATCAAATTTTATGAGTTCAAATAGTTAATTACGGGATTTTGAACAAAATTATACAGATTAATCTCAAATTTGTAGCTTTTTACTCGGTTAAAATTCGAACGGATTCTCTGTAAGGCCCCTTTAGACAAGCACGTTTTAATCCCAATAAAACGACAACCATATGATATTAAATCAAATTTTATTAGTTCAAATAGTTAATTATGGGCTTTTGAACAAAATTATCAAGATTAATCTCAAATTTTTAGCTTTTTACTCGGTTAAAATTTGAACGAATTCTCTGTAAGGCCCCTTTAGACAAGCACGCTTTAATCCCGGCAAAATGATAACAAATGTTATTAAATCAAATTTTATGAGTTCAAATAGTTAATTATGGGCTTTTGAACAAAATTATACAGATTAATCTCAAATTTGTAACTTTTTGCTCGATTAAAATTCGAACGGATTCTCTATAAGTCCCATTTGGACAACACGTTTTAATCCCAAAAAAACGACAACCAAATGTTATTAAATCAAATTTTATGAGTTCAAAAAGTTAATTATAGGATTTTGAACAAAATTATACAGATTAATCTCAATTTTTTAGCTTTTTACTCGGTTAAAATTGAACGAATTCTCTATAAAGCCCATTTACACAAACACATTTTAATTCCAATAAAACGACAACCATAGGTTATTAAATCAAATTTTATGAGTTCAAATAGTTAATTATGGGATTTTGAACAAAATTATACAAATTAATCTCAAATTTTTAGCTTTTTACTCGGTTAAAATTCGAACGGATTCTCTGTAAGGCCCCTTTAGACAAGCACGTTTTAATCCCGGAAAAATGACAACAAATGTTATTAAATCAAATTTTATGAGTTCAAATAGTTAATTATGGGCTTTTGAACAAAATTATCAATATTAATATCAAATTTTTAGCTTTTTACTCGGTTAAAATTCGAACGGATTCTTTGTAAGGCCCCTTTAGACAAGCACGCTTTAATCCCGGCAAAATGAAAACAAATGTTATTAAATCAAATTTTATGAGTTCAAATAGTTAATTATGGGCTTTTGAACAAAATTATACAGATTAATCTCAAATTTGTAACTTTTTGCTCGATTAAAATTCGAACGGATTCTCTATAAGTCCCATTTGGACAACACGTTTTAATCCCAAAAAAACGACAACCAAATGTTATTAAATCAAATTTTATGAGTTCAAAAAGTTAATTATGGGATTTTGAACAAAATTATACAGATTAATCTCAATTTTTTAGCTTTTTACTCGGTTAAAATTCGAACGTATTCTCTGTAAGGCCCCTTTAGACAAGCACGTTTTAATCCCGGAAAAATGACAACAAATGTTATTAAATCAAATTTTATGAGTTCAAATAGTTAATTATGGGCTTTTGAACAAAATTATCAAGATTAATCTCAAATTTTTAGCTTTTTACTCGGTTAAAATTCGAACGGATTCTCTGTAAGGCCCCTTTAGACAAGCACGCTTTAATCCCGGCAAAATGAAAACAAATGTTATTAAATCAAATTTTATGAGTTCAAATAGTTAATTATGGGCTTTTGAACAAAATTATACAGATTAATCTCAAATTTGTAACTTTTTGCTCGATTAAAATTCGAACGGATTCTCTATAAGTCCCATTTGGACAGCACATTTTAATCCCAAAAAAACGACAACCAAATGTTATTAAATCAAATTTTATGAGTTCAAAAAGTTAATTATGGGATTTTGAACAAAATTATACAGATTAATCTCAATTTTTTAGCTTTTTACTCGGTTAAAATTGAACGAATTCTCTATAAAGCCCATTTAGACAAACACATTTTAATTCCAATAAAACGACAACCATAGGTTATTAAATCAAATTTTATGAGTTCAAATAGTTAATTATGGGCTTTTGAACAAGATTATACAAATTAATCTCAAATTTTTAGCTTTTTACTCGGTTAAAATTCGAACGGATTCTCTGTAAGGCCCCTTTAGACAAGCACGTTTTAATCCCGGAAAAATGACAACAAATGTTATTAAATCAAATTTTATGAGTTCAAATAGTTAATTATGGGCTTTTGAACAAAATTATCAAGATTAATCTCAAATTTTTAGCTTTTTACTCGGTTAAAATTCGAACGGATTCTCTGTAAGGCCCTTTTAGACAAGCACGCTTTAATCCCGGCAAAATGAAAACAAATGTTATTAAATCAAATTTTATGAGTTCAAATAGTTAATTATGGGCTTTTGAACAAAATTATACAGATTAATCTCAAATTTTTAGCTTTTTACTCGGTTAAAATTCGAACGGATTCTCTGTAAGGCCCCTTTAGACAAGCACGTTTTAATCCCGATAAAACGACAAAAAATGTTATTAAATCAAATTTTATGAGTTCAAATAGTTAATTATGGGCTTTTGAACAAAATTATACAGATTAATCTCAAATTTGTAGTTTTTTTCTCAGTCAAAATTCGAACGGATTCTCTGTAAAGCCCCTTTAGACAAGCACATTTTAATCCCGGCAAAATGACAAAAAATGTTATTAAATGAAATTTTATGAGTTCAAATATTTAATTATGGTTTTTGAACAAAATTATACAGATTAATCTCAAGTTTGAAGCTTTTTACTCGGTTAAAATTCGAACGGATTCTCTGTAAGGCCCCTTTAGAGAAGCACGTTTTAATCCCAATAAAACGACAACCATATGATATTAAATCAAATTTTATGAGTTCAAATAGTTAATTATGGGCTTTTGAACAAAATTATCAAGATTAATATCAAATTTTTAGCTTTTTACTCGGTTAAAATTCGAACGGATTCTCTATAAGGCCCATTTGGACAGACACGTTTTAACCCCAACAAAACGATAACCAAATGTTATTAAATCAAATTTTATGAGTTCAAATAGTTAATTATGGGCTTTTGAACAAAATTATACAGATTAATCTCAAATTTGTAGTTTTGTTCTCGGTTAAAATTCGAACGGATTCTCTGTAAGGCCCCTTTAGACAAGCACGTTTTAATCCCAATAAAACGACAACCATATGATATTAAATCAAATTTTATGAGTTCAAATAGTTAATTATGGGCTTTTGAACAAAATTATCAAGATTAATCTCAAATTTTTAGCTTTTTACTCGGTTAAAATTCGAACGGATTCTCTGTAAGGCCCCTTTAGACAAGCACGCTTTAATCCCGGCAAAATGAAAATAAATGTTATTAAATCAAATTTTATGAGTTCAAATAGTTAATTATGGGCTTTTGAACAAAATTATACAGATTAATCTCAAATTTGTTGCTTTTTACTCGGTTAAAATTCGAACGGATTCTCTATAAGGCCCATTTGGACAGACACGTTTTAATCCCAACAAAACGATAACCAAATGTTATTAAATCAAATTTTATGAGTTCAAATAGTTAATTATGGGATTTTGAACAAAATTATACAGATTAATTTCAAATTTGTAGCTTTTTACTCGGTTAAAATTCGAACGGATTCTCTATAAGGCCCATTTGGAGAGACACGTTTTAATCCCGGCAAAATGAAAATAAATGTTATTAAATCAAATTTTATGAGTTCAAATAGTTAATTATGGGCTTTTGAACAAAATTATACAGATTAATCTCAAATTTGTTGCTTTTTACTCGGTTAAAATTCGAACGGATTCTCTATAAGGCCCATTTGGACAGACACGTTTTAATCCCAACAAAACGATAACCAAATGTTATTAAATCAAATTTTATGAGTTCAAATAGTTAATTATGGGCTTTTGAACAAAATTATACAGATTAATCTCAAATTTGTAGTTTTGTTCTCGGTTAAAATTCGAACGGATTCTCTGTAAGGCCCCTTTAGACAAGTACGTTTTAATCCCAATAAAACGACAACCATATGATATTAAATCAAATTTTATGAGTTCAAATAGTTAATTATGGGCTTTTGAACAAAATTATCAAGATTAATCTCAAATTTTTAGCTTTTTACTCGGTTAAAATTCGAACGGATTCTCTGTAAGGCCCCTTTAGACAAGCACGCTTTAATCCCGGCAAAATGAAAATAAATGTTATTAAATCAAATTTTATGAGTTCAAATAGTTAATTATGGGCTTTTGAACAAAATTATACAGATTAATCTCAAATTTGTTGCTTTTTACTCGGTTAAAATTCGAACGGATTCTCTATAAGGCCCATTTGGACAGACACGTTTTAATCCCAACAAAACGATAACCAAATGTTATTAAATCAAATTTTATGAGTTCAAATAGTTAATTATGGGATTTTGAACAAAATTATACAGATTAATTTCAAATTTGTAGCTTTTTACTCGGTTAAAATTCGAACGGATTCTCTATAAGGCCCATTTGGACAGACACGTTTTAATCCCGGCAAAATGAAAATAAATGTTATTAAATCAAATTTTATGAGTTCAAATAGTTAATTATGGGCTTTTGAACAAAATTATACAGATTAATCTCAAATTTGTTGCTTTTTACTCGGTTAAAATTCGAACGGATTCTCTATAAGGCCCATTTGGACAGACACGTTTTAATCCCAACAAAACGATAACCAAATGTTATTAAATCAAATTTTATTAGTTCAAATAGTTAATTATGGGATTTTGAACAAAATTATACAGATTAATCTCAAATTTGTTGCTTTTTACTCGGTTAAAATTCGAACGGATTCTCTATAAGGCCCATTTGGACAGACACGTTTTAATCCCAACAAAACGATAACCAAATGTTATTAAATCAAATTTTATGAGTTCCAATTGTTAATTATGGGATTTTGAACAAAATTATACAGATTAATCTGAAATTTGTAGCTTTTTACTCGGTTAAAATTCGAACGGATTCTCTGTAAGGCCCCTTTAGACAAGCACGCTTTAATCCCGGCAAAATGAAAACAAATGTTATTAAATCAAATTTTATGAGTTCAAATAGTTAATTATGGGATTTTGAACAAAATTATACAGATTAATCTCAAATTTGTAGCTTTTTACTCGTTTAAAATTCGAACGGATTCTCTGTAAGGCCCCTTTAGACAAGCACGTTTTAATCCCAATAAAACGACAACCATATGATATTAAATCAAATTTTATGAGTTCAAATAGTTAATTATGGGCTTTTGAACAAAATTATCAAGATTAATCTCAAATTTTTAGCGTTTTACTCGGTTAAAATTCGAACGGATTCTCTGTAAGGCCCCTTTAGACAAGCACGCTTTAATCCCGGCAAAATGAAAACAAATGTTATTAAATCAAATTTTATGAGTTCAAATAGTTAATTATGGGCTTTTGAACAAAATTATACAGATTAATCTCAAATTTGTTTCTTTTTACTCGGTTAAAATTCGAACGGATTCTCTATAAGGCCCATTTGGACAGACACGTTTTAATCCCAACAAAACGATAACCAAATGTTATTAAATCAAATTTTATGAGTTCAAATAGTTAATTATGGGATTTTGAACAAAATTATACAGATTAATCTCAAATTTGTAGCTTTTTACTCGGTTAAAATTCGAACGGATTCTCTGTAAGGCCCCTTTAAACAAGCACGTTTTAATCCCAATAAAACGACAACCATATGATATTAAATCAAATTTTATGAGTTCAAATAGTTAATTATGGGCTTTTGAACAAAATTATCAAGATTAATCTCAAATTTTTAGCTTTTTACTCGGTTAAAATTCGAACGGATTCTCTGTAAGGCCCCTTTAGACAAGCACGCTTTAATCCCGGCAAAATGAAAACAAATGTTATTAAATCAAATTTTATGAGTTCAAATAGTTAATTATGGGCTTTTGAACAAAATTATACAGATTAATCTCAAATTTGTAACTTTTTGCTCGATTAAAATTTCGAACGAATTCTCTATAAGTCCCATTTGGACAGGCACGTTTTAATCCAAAAAAACGACAACCAAATGTTATTAAATCAAATTTTATGAGTTCAAAAAGTTAATTATGGGAGTTTGAACAAAATTATACAGATTAATCTCAATCTTTTAGCTTTTTACTCGGTTAAAATTGAACGAATTCTCTATAAAGACCATTTAGACAAACACATTTTAATTCCAATAAAACGACAACCATATGTTATTAAATCAAATTTTATGAGTTCAAATAGTTAATTATGGGCTTTTGAACAAAATTATACAAATTAATCTCAAATTTTTAGCTTTTTACTCGGTTAAAATTCGAACGGATTCTCTGTAAGGCCCCTTTAGACAAGCACGTTTTAATCCCGATAAAACGAAAAAAAATGTTATTAAATCAAATTTTATGAGTTCAAATAGTTAATTATGGGCTTTTGAACAAAATTATACAGATTAATCTCAAATTTGTAGTTTTGTTCTCGGTTAAAATTCGAACGGATTCTCTATAAGGCCCCTTTAGACAAGTACGTTTTAATCCCGGCAAAATGACAAAAAATGTTATTAAATCAAATTTTATGAGTTCAAATAGTTAATTATGGGTTTTGAACAAAATTATACAGATTAATCTCAAGTTTGAAGCTTTTTACTCGGTTAAAATTCGAACGGATTCTCTGTAAGGCCCCTTTAGACAAGCACGTTTTAATCCCGGCAAAATGACAAAAAATGTTATTAAATGAAATTTTATGAGTTCAAATATTTAATTATGGGTTTTGAACAAAATTATACAGATTAATCTCAAGTTTGAAGCTTTTTACTCGGTTAAAATTCGAACGGATTCTCTGTAAGGCCCCTTTAGAGAAGCACGTTTTAATCCCAATAAAACGACAACCATATGATATTAAATCAAATTTTATGAGTTCAAATAGTTAATTATGGGCTTTTGAACAAAATTATCAAGATTAATATCAAATTTTTAGCTTTTTACTCGGTTAAAATTCGAACGGATTCTCTATAAGGCACATTTGGACAGACACGTTTTAATCCCAACAAAACGATAACCAAATGTTATTAAATAAAATTTTATGAGTTCAAATAGTTAATTATGGGCTTTTGAACAAAATTATACAGATTAATCTCAAATTTGTAGTTTTGTTCTGGTTAAAATTCGAACGGATTCTCTGTAAAGCCCCTTTAGAAAAGCACGTTTTAATCCCGGCAAAATGACAAAAAATGTTATTAAATGAAATTTTATGAGTTCAAATATTTAATTATGGGTTTTGAACAAAATTATACAGATTAATCTCAAGTTTGAAGCTTTTTACTCGGTTAAAATTCGAACGGATTCTCTGTAAGGCCCCTTTAGACAAGCACGTTTTAATCCCAATAAAACGACAACCATATGATATTAAATCAAATTTAATGAGTTCAAATAGTTAATTATGGGCTTTTGAACAAAATTATCAAGATTAATATCAAATTTTTAGCTTTTTACTCGGTTAAAATTCGAACGGATTCTCTATAAGGCCCATTTGGACAGACACGTTTTAATCCCAACAAAACGATAACCAAATGTTATTAAATCAAATTTTATGAGTTCAAATAGTTAATTATGGGATTTTGAACAAAATTATACAGATTAATCTCAAATTTGTAGCTTTTTACTCGGTTAAAATTCGAACGGATTCTCTGTAAGGCCCCTTTAGACAAGCACGTTTTAATCCCAATAAAACGACAACCATATGATATTAAATCAAATTTTATGAGTTCAAATAGTTAATTATGGGCTTTTGAACAAAATTATCAAGATTAATCTCAAATTTTTAACTTTTTACTCGGTTAAAATTCGAACGGATTCTCTGTAAGGCCCCTTTAGACAAGCACGCTTTAATCCCGGCAAAATGATAACAAATGTTATTAAATCAAATTTTATGAGTTCAAATAGTTAATTATGGGCTTTTGAACAAAATTATACAGATTAATCTCAAATTTGTAACTTTTTGCACGATTAAAATTCGAACAGATTCTCTATAAGTCCCATTTGGACAGCACGTTTTAATCCCAAAAAAACGACAACCAAATGTTATTAAATCAAATTTTATGAGTTCAAAAAGTTAATTATGGGATTTTGAACAAAATTATACAGATTAATCTCAATTTTTTAGCTTTTTACTCGGTTAAAATTGAACGAATTCTCTATAAAGCCCATTTAGACAAACACATTTTAATTCCAATAAAACGACAACCATAGGTTATTAAATCAAATTTTATGAGTTCAAATAGTTAATTATGGGCTTTTGAACCAAATTATACAAATTAATCTCAAATTTTTATCTTTTTACTCGGTTAAAATTCGAACAGATTCTCTGTAAGGCCCCTTCAGACAAGCACGTTTTAATCCCGGCAAAATGACAACAAATGTTATTAAATCAAATTTTATGAGTTCAAATAGTTAATTATGGGCTTTTGAACAAAATTATCAAGATTAATCTCAAATTTTTAGCTTTTTACTCGGTTAAAATTCGAACGGATTCTCTGTAAGGCCCCTTTAGACAAGCACGTTTTAATCCCAATAAAACGACAACCATATGATATTAAATCAAATTTTATGAGTTCAAATAGTTAATTATGGGCTTTTGAACAAAATTATCAAGATTAATCTCAAATTTTTAGCATTTTACTCGGTTAAAATTCGAACGGATTCTCTGTAAGGCCCCTTTAGACAAGCACGCTTTAATCCCGGCAAAATGAAAATAAATGTTATTAAATCAAATTTTATGAGTTCAAATAGTTAATTATGGGCTTTTGAACAAAATTATACAGATTAATCTCCAATTTGTTGCTTTTTACTCGGTTAAAATTCGAACGGATTCTCTATAAGGCCCATTTGGACAGACACGTTTTAATCCCAACAAAACGATAACCAAATGTTATTAAATCAAATTTTATGAGTTCAAATAGTTAATTATGGGATTTTGAACAAATTATACAGATTAATCTCAAATTTGTAGCTTTTTACTCGGTTAAAATTCGAACGGATTCTCTGTAAGGCCCCTTTAGACAAGCACGTTTTAATCCCAATAAAACGACAACCATATGATATTAAATCAAATTTTATGAGTTCAAATAGTTAATTATGGGCTTTTGAACAAAATTATCAAGATTAATCTCAAATTTTTAGCTTTTTACTCGGTTAAAATTCGAACGGATTCTCTGTAAGGCCCCTTTAGACAAGCACGCTTTAATCCCGGCAAAATGAAAATAAATGTTATTAAATCAAATTTTATGAGTTCAAATAGTTAATTATGGGCTTTTGAACAAAATTATACAGATTAATCTCAAATTTGTTGCTTTTTACTCGGTTAAAATTCGAACGGATTCTCTATAAGGCCCATTTGGACAGACACGTTTTAATCCCAACAAAACGATAACCAAATGTTATTGAATCAAATTTTATGAGTTCAAATAGTTAATTATGGGATTTTGAACAAAATTATACAGATTAATCTCAAATTTGTAGCTTTTTACTCGGTTAAAATTCGAACGGATTCTCTGTAAGGCCCCTTTAGACAAGCACGTTTTAATCCCAATAAAACGACAACCATATGATATTAAATCAAATTTTATGAGTTCAAATAGTTAATTATGGGCTTTTGAACAAAATTATCAAGATTAATCTCAAATTTTTAGCTTTTTACTCGGTTAAAATTCGAACGGATTCTCTGTAAGGCCCCTTTAGACAAGCACGTTTTAATCCCGGAAAAATGACAACAAATGTTATTAAATCAAATTTTATGAGTTCAAATAGTTAATTATGGGCTTTTGAACAAAATTATCAAGATTAATCTCAAATTTTTAGCTTTTTACTCGGTTAAAATTCGAACGGATTCTCTATGAGGCCCCTTTAGACAAGCACGCTTTAATCCCGGCAAAATGATAACAAATGTTATTAAATCAAATTTTATGAGTTCAAATAGTTAATTATGGGCTTTTGAACAAAATTATACAGATTAATCTCAAATTTGTAACTTTTTGCACGATTAAAATTCGAACAGATTCTCTATAAGTCCCATTTGGACAGCACGTTTTAATCCCAAAAAAACGACAACCAAATGTTATTAAATCAAATTTTATGAGTTCAAAAAGTTAATTATGGGATTTTGAACAAAATTATACAGATTAATCTCAATTTTTTAGCTTTTTACTCGGTTAAAATTGAACGAATTCTCTATAAAGCCTATTTAGACAAACACATTTTAATTCCAATAAAACGACAACCATAGGTTATTAAATCAAATTTTATGAGTTCAAATAGTTAATTATGGGCTTTTGAACCAAATTATACAAATTAATCTCAAATTTTTATCTTTTTACTCGGTTAAAATTCGAACGGATTCTCTGTAAGGCCCCTTTAGACAAGCACGCTTTAATCCCGGCAAAATGAAAATAAATGTTATTAAATCAAATTTTATGAGTTCAAATAGTTAATTATGGGATTTTGAACAAAATTATACAGATTAATCTCAAATTTGTTGCTTTTTACTCGGTTAAAATTCGAACGGATTCTCTATAAGGCCCATTTGGACAGACACGTTTTAATCCCAACAAAACGATAACCAAATGTTATTAAATCAAATTTTATGAGTTCCAATTGTTAATTATGGGATTTTGAACAAAATTATACAGATTAATCTGAAATTTGTAGCTTTTTACTCGGTTAAAATTCGAACGGATTCTCTGTAAGGCCCCTTTAGACAAGCACGTTTTAATCCCAATAAAACGACAACCATATGATATTAAATCAAATTTTATGAGTTCAAATAGTTAATTATGGGCTTTTGAACAAAATTATCAAGATTAATCTCAAATTTTTAGCTTTTTACTCGGTTAAAATTCGAACGGATTCTCTGTAAGGCCCCTTTAGACAAGCACGCTTTAATCCCGGCAAAATGATAACAAATGTTATTAAATCAAATTTTATGAGTTCAAATAGTTAATTATGGGCTTTTGAACAAAATTATACAGATTAATCTCAAATTTGTAACTTTTTGCACGATTAAAATTCGAACAGATTCTCTATAAGTCCCATTTGGACAGCACGTTTTAATCCCAAAAAAACGACAACCAAATGTTATTAAATCAAATTTTATGAGTTCAAAAAGTTAATTATGGGATTTTGAACAAAATTATACAGATTAATCTCAATTTTTTAGCTTTTTACTCGGTTAAAATTGAACGAATTCTCTATAAAGCCTATTTAGACAAACACATTTTAATTCCAATAAAACGACAACCATAGGTTATTAAATCAAATTTTATGAGTTCAAATAGTTAATTATGGGCTTTTGAACCAAATTATACAAATTAATCTCAAATTTTTATCTTTTTACTCGGTTAAAATTCGAACGGATTCTCTGTAAGGCCCCTTTAGACAAGCACGCTTTAATCCCGGCAAAATGAAAATAAATGTTATTAAATCAAATTTTATGAGTTCAAATAGTTAATTATGGGATTTTGAACAAAATTATACAGATTAATCTCAAATTTGTTGCTTTTTACTCGGTTAAAATTCGAACGGATTCTCTATAAGGCCCATTTGGACAGACACGTTTTAATCCCAACAAAACGATAACCAAATGTTATTAAATCAAATTTTATGAGTTCCAATTGTTAATTATGGGATTTTGAACAAAATTATACAGATTAATCTGAAATTTGTAGCTTTTTACTCGGTTAAAATTCGAACGGATTCTCTGTAAGGCCCCTTTAGACAAGCACGTTTTAATCCCAATAAAACGACAACCATATGATATTAAATCAAATTTTATGAGTTCAAATAGTTAATTATGGGCTTTTGAACAAAATTATCAAGATTAATCTCAAATTTTTAGCTTTTTACTCGGTTAAAATTCGAACGGATTCTCTGTAAGGCCCCTTTAGACAAGCACGCTTTAATCCCGGCAAAATGATAACAAATGTTATTAAATCAAATTTTATGAGTTCAAATAGTTAATTATGGGCTTTTGAACAAAATTATACAGATTAATCTCAAATTTGTAACTTTTTGCTCGATTATAATTCGAACGGATTCTCTATAAGTCCCATTTGGACAGCACGTTTTAATCCCAAAAAAACGACAACCAAATGTTATTAAATCAAATTTTATGAGTTCAAAAAGTTAATTATGGGATTTTGAACAAAATTATACAGATTAATCTCAATTTTTTAGCTTTTTACTCGGTTAAAATTGAACGAATTCTCTATAAAGCCCATTTAGACAAACACATTTTAATCCCAATAAAACGACAACCATATGATATTAAATCAAATTTTATGAGTTCAAATAGTTAATTATGGGCTTTTGAACAAAATTATACAGAGTAATCTCAAATTTGTAGTTTTTTTCTCGGTTAAAATTCGAACGGATTCTCTGTAAGGCCCCTGTAGACAAGCACGTTTTAATCCCGGCAAAATGACAACAAATGTTATTAAATCAAATTTTATGAGTTCAAATAGTTAATTATGGGCTTTTGAACAAAATTATCAAGATTAATCTCAAATTTTTAGCTTTTTACTCGGTTAAAATTCTAACGGATTCTCTGTAAGGCCCCTTTAGACAAGCACGTTTTAATCCCAATAAAACGACAACCATATGATATTAAATCAAATTTTATGAGTTCAAATAGTTAATTATGGGCTTTTGAACAAAATTATCAAGATTAATCTCAAATTTTTAGCTTTTTACTCGGTTAAAATTCGAACGGATTCTCTGTAAGGCCCCTTTAGACAAGCACGCTCTAATCCCTGCAAAATGAAAACAAATGTTATTAAATCAAATTTTATGAGTTCAAATAGTTAATTATGGGCTTTTGAACAAAATTATACAGATTAATCTCAAATTTGTAACTTTTTGCTCGATTAAAATTCGAACGGATTCTCTATAAGTCCCATTTGGACAACACGTTTTAATCCCAAAAAAACGACAACCAAATGTTATTAAATCAAATTTTATGAGTTCAAAAAGTTAATTATGGGATTTTGAACAAAATTATACAGATTAATCTCAATTTTTTAGCTTTTTACTCGGTTAAAATTCGAACGTATTCTCTGTAAGGCCCCTTTAGACAAGCACGTTTTAATCCCGGAAAAATGACAACAAATGTTATTAAATCAAATTTTATGAGTTCAAATAGTTAATTATGGGCTTTTGAACAAAATTATACAGATTAATCTCAAATTTTTAGCTTTTTACTCGGTTAAAATTCGAACGGATTCTCTGTAAGGCCCCTTTAGACAAGCACGCTTTAATCCCGGCAAAATGAAAACAAATGTTATTAAATCAAATTTTATGAGTTCAAATAGTTAATTATGGGCTTTTGAACAAAATTATACAGATTAATCTCAAATTTGTAACTTTTTGCTCGATTAAAATTCGAACGGATTCTCTATAAGTCCCATTTGGACAACACATTTTAATCCCAAAAAAACGACAACCAAATGTTATTAAATCAAATTTTATGAGTTCAAAAAGTTAATTATGGGATTTTGAACAAAATTATACAGATTAATCTCAATTTTTTAGCTTTTTACTCGGTTAAAATTGAACGAATTCTCTATAAAGCCCATTTAGACAAACACATTTTAATTCCAATAAAACGACAATCATAGGTTATTAAATCAAATTTTATGAGTTCAAATAGTTAATTATGGGATTTTGAACAAGATTATACAAATTAATCTCAAATTTTTAGCTTTTTACTCGGTTAAAATTCGAACGGATTCTCTGTAAGGCCCCTTTAGACAAGCACGTTTTAATCCCGGAAAAATGACAACAAATGTTATTAAATCAAATTTTATGAGTTCAAATAGTTAATTATGGGCTTTTGAACAAAATTATCAAGATTAATCTCAAATTTTTAGCTTTTTACTCGGTTAAAATTCGAACGGATTCTCTATGAGGCCCCTTTAGACAAGCACGCTTTAATCCCGGCAAAATGATAACAAATGTTATTAAATCAAATTTTATGAGTTCAAATAGTTAATTATGGGCTTTTGAACAAAATTATACAGATTAATCTCAAATTTGTAACTTTTTGCACGATTAAAATTCGAACAGATTCTCTATAAGTCCCATTTGGACAGCACATTTTAATCCCAAAAAAACGACAACCAAATGTTATTAAATCAAATTTTATGAGTTCAAAAAGTTAATTATGGGATTTTGAACAAAATTATACAGATTAATCTCAATTTTTTAGCTTTTTACTCGGTTAAAATTGAACGAATTCTCTATAAAGCCTATTTAGACAAACACATTTTAATTCCAATAAAACGACAACCATAGGTTATTAAATCAAATTTTATGAGTTCAAATAGTTAATTATGGGCTTTTGAACCAAATTATACAAATTAATCTCAAATTTTTATCTTTTTACTCGGTTAAAATTCGAACGGATTCTCTGTAAGGCCCCTTTAGACAAGCACGTTTTAATCCCGGCAAAATGACAACAAATGTTATTAAATCAAATTTTATGAGTTCAAATAGTTAATTATGGGCTTTTGAACAAAATTATCAAGATTAATCTCAAATTTTTAGCTTTTTACTCGGTTAAAATTCGAACGGATTCTCTGTAAGGCCCCTTTAGACAAGCACGCTTTAATCCCGGCAAAATGATAACAAATGTTATTGAATCAAATTTTATGAGTTCAAATAGTTAATTATGGGATTTTGAACAAAATTATACAGATTAATCTGAAATTTGTAGCTTTTTACTCGGTTAAAATTCTAACGGATTCTCTGTAAGGCCCCTTTAGACAAGCACGTTTTAATCCCAATAAAACGACAACCATATGATATTAAATCAAATTTTATGAGTTCAAATAGTTAATTATGGGCTTTTGAACAAAATTATCAAGATTAATCTCAAATTTTTAGCTTTTTACTCGGTTAAAATTCGAACGGATTCTCTGTAAGGCCCCTTTAGACAAGCACGCTTCCCTGCAAAATGAAAACAAATGTTATTAAATCAAATTTTATGAGTTCAAATAGTTAATTATGGGCTTTTGAACAAAATTATACAGATTAATCTCAAATTTGTTGCTTTTTACTCGGTTAAAATTCGAACGTATTCTCTGTAAGGCCCCTTTAGACAAGCACGTTTTAATCCCGGAAAAATGACAACAAATGTTATTAAATCAAATTTTATGAGTTCAAATAGTTAATTATGGGCTTTTGAACAAAATTATCAAGATTAATCTCAATTTTTTAGCTTTTTACTCGGTTAAAATTGAACGAATTCTCTATAAAGCCCATTTAGACAAACACATTTTAATTCCAATAAAACGACAACCATAGGTTATTAAATCAAATTTTATGAGTTCAAATAGTTAATTATGGGCTTTTGAACAAGATTATACAAATTAATCTCAAATTTTTAGCTTTTTACTCGGTTAAAATTCGAACGGATTCTCTGTAAGGCCCCTTTAGACAAGCACGTTTTAATCCCGGAAAAATGACAACAAATGTTATTAAATCAAATTTTATGAGTTCAAATAGTTAATTATGGGCTTTTGAACAAAATTATCAAGATTAATCTCAAATTTTTAGCTTTTTACTCGGTTAAAATTCTAACGGATTCTCTGTAAGGCCCTTTTAGACAAGCACGCTTTAATCCCGGCAAAATGAAAACAAATGTTATTAAATCAAATTTTATGAGTTCAAATAGTTAATTATGGGCTTTTGAACAAAATTATATAGATTAATCTCAAATTTTTAGCTTTTTACTCGGTTAAAATTCGAACGGATTCTCTGTAAGGCCCCTTTAGACAAGCACGTTTTAATCCTGATAAAACGACAAAAAATGTTATTAAATCAAATTTTATGAGTTCAAATAGTTAATTATGGGCTTTTGAACAAAATTATACAGATTAATCTCAAATTTGTAGTTTTTTTCTCAGTCAAAATTCGAACGGATTCTCTGTAAAGCCCCTTTAGACAAGCACATTTTAATCCCGGCAAAATGACAAAAAATGTTATTAAATGAAATTTTATGAGTTCAAATATTTAATTATGGGTTTTGAACAAAATTATACAGATTAATCTCAAGTTTGAAGCTTTTTACTCGGTTAAAATTCGAACGGATTCTCTGTAAGGCCCCTTTAGAGAAGCACGTTTTAATCCCAATAAAACGACAACCATATGATATTAAATAAAATTTTATGAGTTCAAATAGTTAATTATGGGCTTTTGAACAAAATTATCAAGATTAATCTCAAATTTTTAGCTTTTTACTCGGTTAAAATTCGAACGGATTCTCTGTAAGGCCCCTTTAGACAAGCACGCTTCCCTGCAAAATGAAAACAAATGTTATTAAATCAAATTTTATGAGTTCAAATAGTTAATTATGGGCTTTTGAACAAAATTATACAGATTAATCTCAAATTTGTTGCTTTTTACTCGGTTAAAATTCGAACGTATTCTCTGTAAGGCCCCTTTAGACAAGCACGTTTTAATCCCGGAAAAATGACAACAAATGTTATTAAATCAAATTTTATGAGTTCAAATAGTTAATTATGGGCTTTTGAACAAAATTATCAAGATTAATCTCAAATTTTTAGCTTTTTACTCGGTTAAAATTCGAACGGATTCTCTGTAAGGCCCCTTTAGACAAGCACGCTTTAATCCCGGCAAAATGAAAACAAATGTTATTAAATCAAATTTTATGAGTTCAAATAGTTAATTATGGGCTTTTGAACAAAATTATACAGATTAATCTCAAATTTGTAACTTTTTGCTCGATTAAAATTCGAACGGATTCTCTATAAGTCCCATTTGGACAACACATTTTAATCCCAAAAAAACGACAACCAAATGTTATTAAATCAAATTTTATGAGTTCAAAAAGTTAATTATGGGATTTTGAACAAAATTATACAGATTAATCTCAATTTTTTAGCTTTTTACTCGGTTAAAATTGAACGAATTCTCTATAAAGCCCATTTAGACAAACACATTTTAATTCCAATAAAACGACAACCATAGGTTATTAAATCAAATTTTATGAGTTCAAATAGTTAATTATGGGCTTTTGAACCAAATTATACAAATTAATCTCAAATTTTTATCTTTTTACTCGGTTAAAATTCGAACGGATTCTCTGTAAGGCCCCTTTAGACAAGCACGTTTTAATCCCGGCAAAATGACAACAAATGTTATTAAATCAAATTTTATGAGTTCAAATAGTTAATTATGGGCTTTTGAACAAAATTATCAAGATTAATCTCAAATTTTTAGCTTTTTACTCGGTTAAAATTCGAACGGATTCTCTGTAAGGCCCCTTTAGACAAGCACGTTTTAATCCCAATAAAACGACAACCATATGATATTAAATCAAATTTTATGAGTTCAAATAGTTAATTATGGGCTTTTGAACAAAATTATACAGATTAATCTCAAATTTGTAACTTTTTGCTCGATTAAAATTCGAACGGATTCTCTATAAGTCCCATTTGGACAACACATTTTAATCCCAAAAAAACGACAACCAAATGTTATTAAATCAAATTTTATGAGTTCAAAAAGTTAATTATGGGATTTTGAACAAAATTATACAGATTAATCTCAATTTTTTAGCTTTTTACTCGGTTAAAATTGAACGAATTCTCTATAAAGCCCATTTAGACAAACACATTTTAATTCCAATAAAACGACAACCATAGGTTATTAAATCAAATTTTATGAGTTCAAATAGTTAATTATGGGCTTTTGAACCAAATTATACAAATTAATCTCAAATTTTTATCTTTTTACTCGGTTAAAATTCGAACGGATTCTCTGTAAGGCCCCTTTAGACAAGCACGTTTTAATCCCGGCAAAATGACAACAAATGTTATTAAATCAAATTTTATGAGTTCAAATAGTTAATTATGGGCTTTTGAACAAAATTATCAAGATTAATCTCAAATTTTTAGCTTTTTACTCGGTTAAAATTCGAACGGATTCTCTGTAAGGCCCCTTTAGACAAGCACGTTTTAATCCCAATAAAACGACAACCATATGATATTAAATCAAATTTTATGAGTTCAAATAGTTAATTATGGGCTTTTGAACAAAATTATCAAGATTAATCTCAAATTTTTAGCATTTTACTCGGTTAAAATTCGAACGGATTCTCTGTAAGGCCCCTTTAGACAAGCACGCTTTAATCCCTGCAAAATGAAAATAAATGTTATTAAATCAAATTTTATGAGTTCAAATAGTTAATTATGGGCTTTTGAACAAAATTATACAGATTAATCTCAAATTTGTTGCTTTTTACTCGGTTAAAATTCGAACGGATTCTCTATAAGGCCCATTTGGACAGACACGTTTTAATCCCAACAAAACGATAACCAAATGTTATTAAATCAAATTTTATGAGTTCAAATAGTTAATTATGGGATTTTGAACAAATTATACAGATTAATCTCAAATTTGTAGCTTTTTACTCGGTTAAAATTCGAACGGATTCTCTGTAAGGCCCCTTTAGACAAGCACGTTTTAATCCCAATAAAACGACAACCATATGATATTAAATCAAATTTTATGAGTTCAAATAGTTAATTATGGGCTTTTGAACAAAATTATCAAGATTAATCTCAAATTTTTAGCTTTTTACTCGGTTAAAATTCGAACGGATTCTCTGTAAGGCCCCTTTAGACAAGCACGCTTTAATCCCGGCAAAATGAAAATAAATGTTATTAAATCAAATTTTATGAGTTCAAATAGTTAATTATGGGCTTTTGAACAAAATTATACAGATTAATCTCAAATTTGTTGCTTTTTACTCGGTTAAAATTCGAACGGATTCTCTATAAGGCCAATTTGGACAGACACGTTTTAATCCCAACAAAACGATAACCAAATGTTATTGAATCAAATTTTATGAGTTCAAATAGTTAATTATGGGATTTTGAACAAAATTATACAGATTAATCTCAAATTTGTAGCTTTTTACTCAGTTAAAATTCGAACGGATTCTCTGTAAGGCCCCTTTAGACAAGCACGTTTTAATCCCAATAAAACGACAACCATATGATATTAAATCAAATTTTATGAGTTCAAATAGTTAATTATGGGCTTTTGAACAAAATTATCAAGATTAATCTCAAATTTTTAGCTTTTTACTCGGTTAAAATTCGAACGGATTCTCTGTAAGGCCCCTTTAGACAAGCACGCTTTAATCCCGGCAAAATGAAAATAAATGTTATTAAATCAAATTTTATGAGTTCAAATAGTTAATTATGGGATTTTGAACAAAATTATACAGATTAATCTCAAATTTGTTGCTTTTTACTCGGTTAAAATTCGAACGGATTCTCTATAAGGCCCATTTGGACAGACACGTTTTAATCCCAACAAAACGATAACCAAATGTTATTAAATCAAATTTTATGAGTTCCAATTGTTAATTATGGGATTTTGAACAAAATTATACAGATTAATCTGAAATTTGTAGCTTTTTACTCGGTTAAAATTCGAACGGATTCTCTGTAAGGCCCCTTTAGACAAGCACGTTTTAATCCCAATAAAACGACAACCATATGATATTAAATCAAATTTTATGAGTTCAAATAGTTAATTATGGGCTTTTGAACAAAATTATCAAGATTAATCTCAAATTTTTAGCTTTTTACTCGGTTAAAATTCGAACGGATTCTCTGTAAGGCCCCTTTAGACAAGCACGCTTTAATCCCGACAAAATGATAACAAATGTTATTAAATCAAATTTTATGAGTTCAAATAGTTAATTATGGGCTTTTGAACAAAATTATACAGATTAATCTCAAATTTGTAACTTTTTGCTCGATTATAATTCGAACGGATTCTCTATAAGTCCCATTTGGACAACACGTTTTAATCCCAAAAAAACGACAACCAAATGTTATTAAATCAAATTTTATGAGTTCAAAAAGTTAATTATGGGATTTTGAACAAAATTATACAGATTAATCTCAATTTTTTAGCTTTTTACTCGGTTAAAATTGAACGAATTCTCTATAAAGCCCATTTAGACAAACACATTTTAATCCCAATAAAACGACAACCATATGATATTAAATCAAATTTTATGAGTTCAAATAGTTAATTATGGGCTTTTGAACAAAATTATACAGATTAATCTCAAATTTGTAGTTTTTTTCTCGGTTAAAATTCGAACGGATTCTCTGTAAGGCCCCTGTAGACAAGCACGTTTTAATCCCGGCAAAATGACAACAAATGTTATTAAATCAAATTTTATGAGTTCAAATAGTTAATTATGGGCTTTTGAACAAAATTATCAAGATTAATCTCAAATTTTTAGCTTTTTACTCGGTTAAAATTCTAACGGATTCTCTGTAAGGCCCCTTTAGACAAGCACGTTTTAATCCCAATAAAACGACAACCATATGATATTAAATCAAATTTTATGAGTTCAAATAGTTAATTATGGGCTTTTGAACAAAATTATCAAGATTAATCTCAAATTTTTAGCTTTTTACTCGGTTAAAATTCGAACGGATTCTCTGTAAGGCCCCTTTAGACAAGCACGCTTTAATCCCGGCAAAATGAAAACAAATGTTATTAAATCAAATTTTATGAGTTCAAATAGTTAATTATGGGCTTTTGAACAAAATTATACAGATTAATCTCAAATTTGTAACTTTTTGCTCGATTAAAATTCGAACGGATTCTCTATAAGTCCCATTTGGACAACACATTTTAATCCCAAAAAAACGACAACCAAATGTTATTAAATCAAATTTTATGAGTTCAAAAAGTTAATTATGGGATTTTGAACAAAATTATACAGATTAATCTCAATTTTTTAGCTTTTTACTCGGTTAAAATTGAACGAATTCTCTATAAAGCCCATTTAGACAAACACATTTTAATTCCAATAAAACGACAACCATAGGTTATTAAATCAAATTTTATGAGTTCAAATAGTTAATTATGGGCTTTTGAACAAGATTATACAAATTAATCTCAAATTTTTAGCTTTTTACTCGGTTAAAATTCGAACGGATTCTCTGTAAGGCCCCTTTAGACAAGCACGTTTTAATCCCGGAAAAATGACAACAAATGTTATTAAATCAAATTTTATGAGTTCAAATAGTTAATTATGGGCTTTTGAACAAAATTATCAAGATTAATCTCAAATTTTTAGCTTTTTACTCGGTTAAAATTCGAACGGATTCTCTGTAAGGCCCTTTTAGACAAGCACGCTTTAATCCCGGCAAAATGAAAACAAATGTTATTAAATCAAATTTTATGAGTTCAAATAGTTAATTATGGGCTTTTGAACAAAATTATATAGATTAATCTCAAATTTTTAGCTTTTTACTCGGTTAAAATTCGAACGGATTCTCTGTAAGGCCCCTTTAGACAAGCACGTTTTAATCCCGATAAAACGACAAAAAATGTTATTAAATCAAATTTTATGAGTTCAAATAGTTAATTATGGGCTTTTGAACAAAATTATACAGATTAATCTCAAATTTGTAGTTTTTTTCTCAGTCAAAATTCGAACGGATTCTCTGTAAAGCCCCTTTAGACAAGCACATTTTAATCCCGGCAAAATGACAAAAAATGTTATTAAATGAAATTTTATGAGTTCAAATATTTAATTATGGGTTTTGAACAAAATTATACAGATTAATCTCAAGTTTGAAGCTTTTTACTCGGTTAAAATTCGAACGGATTCTCTGTAAGGCCCCTTTAGAGAAGCACGTTTTAATCCCAATAAAACGACAACCATATGATATTAAATCAAATTTTATGAGTTCAAATAGTTAATTATGGGCTTTTGAACAAAATTATCAAGATTAATATCAAATTTTTAGCTTTTTACTCGGTTAAAATTCGAACGGATTCTCTATAAGGCCCATTTGGACAGACACGTTTTAACCCAACAAAACGATAACCAAATGTTATTAAATCAAATTTTATGAGTTCAAATAGTTAATTATGGGCTTTTGAACAAAATTATACAGATTAATCTCAAATTTGTAGTTTTGTTCTCGGTTAAAATTCGAACGGATTCTCTGTAAGGCCCCTTTAGACAAGCACGTTTTAATCCCAATAAAACGACAACCATATGATATTAAATCAAATTTTATGAGTTCAAATAGTTAATTATGGGCTTTTGAACAAAATTATCAAGATTAATCTCAAATTTTTAGCTTTTTACTCGGTTAAAATTCGAACGGATTCTCTGTAAGGCCCCTTTAGACAAGCACGCTTTAATCCCGGCAAAATGAAAATAAATGTTATTAAATCAAATTTTATGAGTTCAAATAGTTAATTATGGGCTTTTGAACAAAATTATACAGATTAATCTCAAATTTGTTGCTTTTTACTCGGTTAAAATTCGAACGGATTCTCTATAAGGCCCATTTGGACAGACACGTTTTAATCCCAACAAAACGATAACCAAATGTTATTAAATCAAATTTTATGAGTTCAAATAGTTAATTATGGGATTTTGAACAAAATTATACAGATTAATTTCAAATTTGTAGCTTTTTACTCGGTTAAAATTCGAACGGATTCTCTATATGGCCCATTTGGACAGACACGTTTTAATCCCGGCAAAATGAAAATAAATGTTATTAAATCAAATTTTATGAGTTCAAATAGTTAATTATGGGCTTTTGAACAAAATTATACAGATTAATCTCAAATTTGTTGCTTTTTACTCGGTTAAAATTCGAACGGATTCTCTATAAGGCCCATTTGGACAGACACGTTTTAATCCCAACAAAACGATAACCAAATGTTATTAAATCAAATTTTATGAGTTCACAGAGTTAATTATGGGATTTTGAACAAAATTATACAGATTAATCTCAAATTTGTAGCTTTTTACTCGGTTAAAATTCGAACGGATTCTCTGTAAGGCCCCTTTAGACAAGCACGTTTTAATCCCAATAAAACGACAACCATATGATATTAAATCAAATTTTATGAGTTCAAATAGTTAATTATGGGCTTTTGAACAAAATTATCAAGATTAATCTCAAATTTTTAGCTTTTTACTCGGTTAAAATTCGAACGGATTCTCTGTAAGGCCCCTTTAGACAAGCACGCTTTAATCCCGGCAAAATGAAAATAAATGTTATTAAATCAAATTTTATGAGTTCAAATAGTTAATTATGGGCTTTTGAACAAAATTATACAGATTAATCTCAAATTTGTTGCTTTTTACTCGGTTAAAATTCGAACGGATTCTCTATAAGGCCCATTTGGACAGACACGTTTTAATCCCAACAAAACGATAACCAAATGTTATTAAATCAAATTTTATGAGTTCAAATAGTTAATTATGGGATTTTGAACAAAATTATACAGATTAATTTCAAATTTGTAGCTTTTTACTCGGTTAAAATTCGAACGGATTCTCTATAAGGCCCATTTGGACAGACACGTTTTAATCCCGGCAAAATGAAAATAAATGTTATTAAATCAAATTTTATGAGTTCAAATAGTTAATTATGGGCTTTTGAACAAAATTATACAGATTAATCTCAAATTTGTTGCTTTTTACTCGGTTAAAATTCGAACGGATTCTCTATAAGGCCCATTTGGACAGACACGTTTTAATCCCAACAAAACGATAACCAAATGTTATTAAATCAAATTTTATTAGTTCAAATAGTTAATTATGGGATTTTGAACAAAATTATACAGATTAATCTCAAATTTGTAGCTTTTTACTCGGTTAAAATTCGAACGGATTCTCTGTAAGGCCCCTTTAGACAAGCACGTTTTAATCCCAATAAAACGACAACCATATGATATTAAATCAAATTTTATGAGTTCAAATAGTTAATTATGGGCTTTTGAACAAAATTATCAAGATTAATCTCAAATTTTTAGCTTTTTACTCGGTTAAAATTCGAACGGATTCTCTGTAAGGCCCCTTTAGACAAGCACGCTTTAATCCCGGCAGAATGAAAATAAATGTTATTAAATCAAATTTTATGAGTTCAAATAGTTAATTATGGGCTTTTGAACAAAATTATACAGATTAATCTCAAATTTGTTGCTTTTTACTCGGTTAAAATTCGAACGGATTCTCTATAAGGCCCATTTGGACAGACACGTTTTAATCCCAACAAAACGATAACCAAATGTTATTAAATCAAATTTTATGAGTTCAAATAGTTAATTATGGGATTTTGAACAAAATTATACAGATTAATCTCAAATTTGTAGCTTTTTACTCGGTTAAAATTCGAACGGATTCTCTGTAAGGCCCCTTTAGACAAGCACGTTTTAATCCCAATAAAACGACAACCATATGATATTAAATCAAATTTTATGAGTTCAAATAGTTAATTATGGGATTTTGAACAAAATTATCAAGATTAATCTCAAATTTTTAGATTTTTACTCGGTTAAAATTCGAACGGATTCTCTGTAAGGCCCCTTTAGACAAGCACGCTTTAATCCCGGCAAAATGAAAACAAATGTTATTAAATCAAATTTTATGAGTTCAAATAGTTAATTATGGGCTTTTGAACAAAATTATACAGATTAATCTCAAATTTGTAACTTTTTGCTCGATTAAAATTTCGAACGGATTCTCTATAAGTCCCATTTGGACAGGCACGTTTTAATCCAAAAAAAACGACAACCAAATGTTATTAAATCAAATTTTATGAGTTCAAAAAGTTAATTATGGGAGTTTGAACAAAATTATACAGATTAATCTCAATCTTTTAGCTTTTTACTCGGTTAAAATTGAACGAATTCTCTATAAAGACCATTTAGACAAACACATTTTAATTCCAATAAAACGACAACCATATGTTATTAAATCAAATTTTATGAGTTCAAATAGTTAATTATGGGCTTTTAAACAAAATTATACAAATTAATCTCAAATTTTTAGCTTTTTACTCGGTTAAAATTCGAACGGATTCTCTGTAAGGCCCCTTTAGACAAGCACGCTTTAATCCCGGCAAAATGAAAATAAATGTTATTAAATCAAATTTTATGAGTTCAAATAGTTAATTATGGGATTTTGAACAAAATTATACAGATTAATCTCAAATTTGTTGCTTTTTACTCGGTTAAAATTCGAACGGATTCTCTATAAGGCCCATTTGGACAGACACGTTTTAATCCCAACAAAACGATAACCAAATGTTATTAAATCAAATTTTATGAGTTCCAATTGTTAATTATGGGATTTTGAACAAAATTATACAGATTAATCTGAAATTTGTAGCTTTTTACTCGGTTAAAATTCAAACGGATTCTCTGTAAGGCCCCTTTAGACAAGCACGTTTTAATCCCAATAAAACGACAACCATATGATATTAAATCAAATTTTATGAGTTCAAATAGTTAATTATGGGCTTTTGAACAAAATTATCAAGATTAATCTCAAATTTTTAGCTTTTTACTCGGTTAAAATTCGAACGGATTCTCTATAAGGCCCCTTTAGACAAGCACGCTTTAATCCCGGCAAAATGATAACAAATGTTATTAAATCAAATTTTATGAGTTCAAATAGTTAATTATGGGCTTTTGAACAAAATTATACAGATTAATCTCAAATTTGTAACTTTTTGCTCGATTATAATTCGAACGGATTCTCTATAAGTCCCATTTGGATAGCACGTTTTAATCCCAAAAAAACGACAACCAAATGTTATTAAATCAAATTTTATGAGTTCAAAAAGTTAATTATGGGATTTTGAACAAAATTATACAGATTAATCTCAATTTTTTAGCTTTTTACTCGGTTAAAATTGAACGAGTTCTCTATAAAGCCCATTTAGACAAACACATTTTAATCCCAATAAAACGACAACCATATGATATTAAATCAAATTTTATGAGTTCAAATAGTTAATTATGGGCTTTTGAACAAAATTATACAGAGTAATCTCAAATTTGTAGTTTTTTTCTCGGTTAAAATTCGAACGGATTCTCTGTAAGGCCCCTGTAGACAAGCACGTTTTAATCCCGGCAAAATGACAACAAATGTTATTAAATCAAATTTTATGAGTTCAAATAGTTAATTATGGGCTTTTGAACAAAATTATCAAGATTAATCTCAAATTTTTAGCTTTTTACTCGGTTAAAATTCTAACGGATTCTCTGTAAGGCCCCTTTAGACAAGCACGTTTTAATCCCAATAAAACGACAACCATATGATATTAAATCAAATTTTATGAGTTCAAATAGTTAATTATGGGCTTTTGAACAAAATTATCAAGATTAATCTCAAATTTTTAGCTTTTTACTCGGTTAAAATTCGAACGGATTCTCTGTAAGGCCCCTTTAGACAAGCACGCTCTAATCCCTGCAAAATGAAAACAAATGTTATTAAATCAAATTTTATGGGTTCAAATAGTTAATTATGGGCTTTTGAACAAAATTATACAGATTAATCTCAAATTTGTAACTTTTTGCTCGATTAAAATTCGAACGGATTCTCTATAAGTCCCATTTGGACAACACGTTTTAATCCCAATAAAACGACAACCAAATGTTATTAAATCAAATTTTATGAGTTCAAAAAGTTAATTATGGGATTTTGAACAAAATTATACAGATTAATCTCAATTTTTTAGCTTTTTACTCGGTTAAAATTCGAACGTATTCTCTGTAAGGCCCCTTTAGACAAGCACGTTTTAATCCCGGAAAAATGACAACAAATGTTATTAAATCAAATTTTATGAGTTCAAATAGTTAATTATGGGCTTTTGAACAAAATTATCAAGATTAATCTCAAATTTTTAGCTTTTTACTCGGTTAAAATTCGAACGGATTCTCTGTAAGGCCCCTTTAGACAAGCACGCTTTAATCCCGGCAAAATGAAAACAAATGTTATTAAATCAAATTTTATGAGTTCAAATAGTTAATTATGGGCTTTTGAACAAAATTATACAGATTAATCTCAAATTTGTAACTTTTTGCTCGATTAAAATTCGAACGGATTCTCTATAAGTCCCATTTGGACAACACATTTTAATCCCAAAAAAACGACAACCAAATGTTATTAAATCAAATTTTATGAGTTCAAAAAGTTAATTATGGGATTTTGAACAAAATTATACAGATTAATCTCAATTTTTTAGCTTTTTACTCGGTTAAAATTGAACGAATTCTCTATAAAGCCCATTTAGACAAACACATTTTAATTCCAATAAAACGACAACCATAGGTTATTAAATCAAATTTTATGAGTTCAAATAGTTAATTATGGGCTTTTGAACAAGATTATACAAATTAATCTCAAATTTTTAGCTTTTTACTCGGTTAAAATTCGAACGGATTCTCTGTAAGGCCCCTTTAGACAAGCACGTTTTAATCCCGGAAAAATGACAACAAATGTTATTAAATCAAATTTTATGAGTTCAAATAGTTAATTATGGGCTTTTGAACAAAATTATCAAGATTAATCTCAAATTTTTAGCTTTTTACTCGGTTAAAATTCGAACGGATTCTCTATGAGGCCCCTTTAGACAAGCACGCTTTAATCCCGGCAAAATGATAACAAATGTTATTAAATCAAATTTTATGAGTTCAAATAGTTAATTATGGGCTTTTGAACAAAATTATACAGATTAATCTCAAATTTGTAACTTTTTGCACGATTAAAATTCGAACAGATTCTCTATAAGTCCCATTTGGACAGCACGTTTTAATCCCAAAAAAACGACAACCAAATGTTATTAAATCAAATTTTATGAGTTCAAAAAGTTAATTATGGGATTTTGAACAAAATTATACAGATTAATCTCAATTTTTTAGCTTTTTACTCGGTTAAAATTGAACGAATTCTCTATAAAGCCCATTTAGACAAACACATTTTAATTCCAATAAAACGACAACCATAGGTTATTAAATCAAATTTTATGAGTTCAAATAGTTAATTATGGGCTTTTGAACCAAATTATACAAATTAATCTCAAATTTTTATCTTTTTACTCGGTTAAAATTCGAACGGATTCTCTGTAAGGCCCCTTTAGACAAGCACGTTTTAATCCCGGCAAAATGACAACAAATGTTATTAAATCAAATTTTATGAGTTCAAATAGTTAATTATGGGCTTTTGAACAAAATTATCAAGATTAATCTCAAATTTTTAGCTTTTTACTCGGTTAAAATTCGAACGGATTCTCTGTAAGGCCCCTTTAGACAAGCACGCTTTAATCCCGGCAAAATGATAACAAATGTTATTGAATCAAATTTTATGAGTCCAAATAGTTAATTATGGGATTTTGAACAAAATTATACAGATTAATCTGAAATTTGTAGCTTTTTACTCGGTTAAAATTCTAACGGATTCTCTGTAAGGCCCCTTTAGACAAGCACGTTTTAATCCCAATAAAACGACAACCATATGATATTAAATCAAATTTTATGAGTTCAAATAGTTAATTATGGGCTTTTGAACAAAATTATCAAGATTAATCTCAAATTTTTAGCTTTTTACTCGGTTAAAATTCGAACGGATTCTCTGTAAGGCCCCTTTAGACAAGCACGCTCTAATCCCTGCAAAATGAAAACAAATGTTATTAAATCAAATTTTATGAGTTCAAATAGTTAATTATGGGCTTTTGAACAAAATTATACAGATTAATCTCAAATTTGTAACTTTTTGCTCGATTAAAATTCGAACGGATTCTCTATAAGTCCCATTTGGACAACACGTTTTAATCCCAAAAAAACGACAACCAAATGTTATTAAATCAAATTTTATGAGTTCAAAAAGTTAATTATGGGATTTTGAACAAAATTATACAGATTAATCTCAATTTTTTAGCTTTTTACTCGGTTAAAATTCGAACGTATTCTCTGTAAGGCCCCTTTAGACAAGCACGTTTTAATCCCGGAAAAATGACAACAAATGTTATTAAATCAAATTTTATGAGTTCAAATAGTTAATTATGGGCTTTTGAACAAAATTATCAAGATTAATCTCAAATTTTTAGCTTTTTACTCGGTTAAAATTCGAACGGATTCTCTGTAAGGCCCCTTTAGACAAGCACGCTTTACTCCCGGCAAAATGAAAACAAATGTTATTAAATCAAATTTTATGAGTTCAAATAGTTAATTATGGGCTTTTGAACAAAATTATACAGATTAATCTCAAATTTGTAACTTTTTGCTCGATTAAAATTCGAACGGATTCTCTATAAGTCCCATTTGGACAACACATTTTAATCCCAAAAAAATGACAACCAAATGTTATTAAATCAAATTTTATGAGTTCAAAAAGTTAATTATGGGATTTTGAACAAAATTATACAGATTAATCTCAACTTTTTAGCTTTTTACTCGGTTAAAATTGAACGAATTCTCTATAAAGCCCATTTAGACAAACACATTTTAATTCCAATAAAACGACAACCATAGGTTATTAAATCAAATTTTATGAGTTCAAATAGTTAATTATGGGCTTTTGAACAAGATTATACAAATTAATCTCAAATTTTTAGCTTTTTACTCGGTTAAAATTCGAACGGATTCTCTGTAAGGCCCCTTTAGACAAGCAGGTTTTAATCCCGGAAAAATGACAACAAATGTTATTAAATCAAATTTTATGAGTTCAAATAGTTAATTATGGGCTTTTGAACAAAATTATCAAGATTAATCTCAAATTTTTAGCTTTTTACTCGGTTAAAATTCGAACGGATTCTCTATGAGGCCCCTTTAGACAAGCACGCTTTAATCCCGGCAAAATGATAACAAATGTTATTAAATCAAATTTTATGAGTTCAAATAGTTAATTATGGGCTTTTGAACAAAATTATACAGATTAATCTCAAATTTGTTGCTTTTTACTCGGTTAAAATTCGAACGGATTCTCTATAAGGCCCATTTGGACAGACACGTTTTAATCCCAACAAAACGATAACCAAATGTTATTAAATCAAATTTTATGAGTTCAAATAGTTAATTATGGGATTTTGAATAAATTATACAGATTAATCTCAAATTTGTAGCTTTTTACTCGGTTAAAATTCGAACGGATTCTCTGTAAGGCCCCTTTAGACAAGCACGTTTTAATCCCAATAAAACGACAACCATATGATATTAAATCAAATTTTATGAGTTCAAATAGTTAATTATGGGCTTTTGAACAAAATTATCAAGATTAATCTCAAATTTTTAGCTTTTTACTCGGTTAAAATTCGAACGGATTCTCTGTAAGGCCCCTTTAGACAAGCACGCTCTAATCCCTGCAAAATGAAAACAAATGTTATTAAATCAAATTTTATGAGTTCAAATAGTTAATTATGGGCTTTTGAACAAAATTATACAGATTAATCTCAAATTTGTAACTTTTTGCTCGATTAAAATTCGAACGGATTCTCTATAAGTCCCATTTGGACAGCACGTTTTAATCCCAAAAAAACGACAACCAAATGTTATTAAATCAAATTTTATGAGTTCAAAAAGTTAATTATGGGATTTTGAACAAAATTATACAGATTAATCTCAATTTTTTAGCTTTTTACTCGGTTAAAATTGAACGAATTCTCTATAAAGCCCATTTAGACAAACACATTTTAATTCCAATAAAACGACAACCATAGGTTATTAAATCAAATTTTATGAGTTCAAATAGTTAATTATGGGCTTTTGAACCAAATTATACAAATTAATCTCAAATTTTTATCTTTTTACTCGGTTAAAATTCGAACGGATTCTCTGTAAGGCCCCTTTAGACAAGCACGTTTTAATCCCGGCAAAATGACAACAAATGTTATTAAATCAAATTTTATGAGTTCAAATAGTTAATTATGGGCTTTTGAACAAAATTATCAAGATTAATCTCAAATTTTTAGCTTTTTACTCGGTTAAAATTCGAACGGATTCTCTGTAAGGCCCCTTTAGACAAGCACGTTTTAATCCCAATAAAACGACAACCATATGATATTAAATCAAATTTTATGAGTTCAAATAGTTAATTATGGGCTTTTGAACAAAATTATCAAGATTAATCTCAAATTTTTAGCATTTTACTCGGTTAAAATTCGAACGGATTCTCTGTAAGGCCCCTTTAGACAAGCACGCTTTAATCCCGGCAAAATGAAAATAAATGTTATTAAATCAAATTTTATGAGTTCAAATAGTTAATTATGGGCTTTTGAACAAAATTATACAGATTAATCTCAAATTTGTTGCTTTTTACTCGGTTAAAATTCGAACGGATTCTCTATAAGGCCCATTTGGACAGACACGTTTTAATCCCAACAAAACGATAACCAAATGTTATTAAATCAAATTTTATGAGTTCAAATAGTTAATTATGGGATTTTGAACAAATTATACAGATTAATCTCAAATTTGTAGCTTTTTACTCGGTTAAAATTCGAACGGATTCTCTGTAAGGCCCCTTTAGACAAGCACGTTTTAATCCCAATAAAACGACAACCATATGATATTAAATCAAATTTTATGAGTTCAAATAGTTAATTATGGGCTTTTGAACAAAATTATCAAGATTAATCTCAAATTTTTAGCTTTTTACTCGGTTAAAATTCGAACGGATTCTCTGTAAGGCCCCTTTAGACAAGCACGCTTTAATCCCGGCAAAATGAAAATAAATGTTATTAAATCAAATTTTATGAGTTCAAATAGTTAATTATGGGCTTTTGAACAAAATTATACAGATTAATCTCAAATTTGTTGCTTTTTACTCGGTTAAAATTCGAACGGATTCTTTATAAGGCCCATTTGGACAGACACGTTTTAATCCCAACAAAACGATAACCAAATGTTATTGAATCAAATTTTATGAGTTCAAATAGTTAATTATGGGATTTTGAACAAAATTATACAGATTAATCTCAAATTTGTAGCTTTTTACTCGGTTAAAATTCGAACGGATTCTCTGTAAGGCCCCTTTAGACAAGCACGTTTTAATCCCAATAAAACGACAACCATATGATATTAAATCAAATTTTATGAGTTCAAATAGTTAATTATGGGCTTTTGAACAAAATTATCAAGATTAATCTCAAATTTTTAGCTTTTTACTCGGTTAAAATTCGAACGGATTCTCTGTAAGGCCCCTTTAGACAAGCACGCTTTAATCCCGGCAAAATGAAAATAAATGTTATTAAATCAAATTTTATGAGTTCAAATAGTTAATTATGGGATTTTGAACAAAATTATACAGATTAATCTCAAATTTGTTGCTTTTTACTCGGTTAAAATTCGAACGGATTCTCTATAAGGCCCATTTGGACAGACACGTTTTAATCCCAACAAAACGATAACCAAATGTTATTAAATCAAATTTTATGAGTTCCAATTGTTAATTATGGGATTTTGAACAAAATTATACAGATTAATCTGAAATTTGTAGCTTTTTACTCGGTTAAAATTCGAACGGATTCTCTGTAAGGCCCCTTTAGACAAGCACGTTTTAATCCCAATAAAACGACAACCATATGATATTAAATCAAATTTTATGAGTTCAAATAGTTAATTATGGGCTTTTGAACAAAATTATCAAGATTAATCTCAAATTTTTAGCTTTTTACTCGGTTAAAATTCGAACGGATTCTCTGTAAGGCCCCTTTAGACAAGCACGCTTTAATCCCGGCAAAATGATAACAAATGTTATTAAATCAAATTTTATGAGTTCAAATAGTTAATTATGGGCTTTTGAACAAAATTATACAGATTAATCTCAAATTTGTAACTTTTTGCTCGATTATAATTCGAACGGATTCTCTATAAGTCCCATTTGGACAGCACGTTTTAATCCCAAAAAAACGACAACCAAATGTTATTAAATCAAATTTTATGAGTTCAAAAAGTTAATTATGGGATTTTGAACAAAATTATACAGATTAATCTCAATTTTTTAGCTTTTTACTCGGTTAAAATTGAACGAATTCTCTATAAAGCCCATTTAGACAAACACATTTTAATCCCAATAAAACAACAACCATATGATATTAAATCAAATTTTATGAGTTCAAATAGTTAATTATGGGCTTTTGAACAAAATTATACAGATTAATCTCAAATTTGTAGTTTTTTTCTCGGTTAAAATTCGAACGGATTCTCTGTAAGGCCCCTGTAGACAAGCACGTTTTAATCCCGGCAAAATGACAACAAATGTTATTAAATCAAATTTTATGAGTTCAAATAGTTAATTATGGGCTTTTGAACAAAATTATCAAGATTAATCTCAAATTTTTAGCTTTTTACTCGGTTAAAATTCTAACGGATTCTCTGTAAGGCCCCTTTAGACAAGCACGTTTTAATCCCAATAAAACGACAACCATATGATATTAAATCAAATTTTATGAGTTCAAATAGTTAATTATGGGCTTTTGAACAAAATTATCAAGATTAATCTCAAATTTTTAGCTTTTTACTCGGTTAAAATTCGAACGGATTCTCTGTAAGGCCCCTTTAGACAAGCACGCTTTAATCCCGGCAAAATGAAAACAAATGTTATTAAATCAAATTTTATGAGTTCAAATAGTTAATTATGGGCTTTTGAACAAAATTATACAGATTAATCTCAAATTTGTAACTTTTTGCTCGATTAAAATTCGAACGGATTCTCTATAAATCCCATTTGGACAACACATTTTAATCCCAAAAAAACGACAACCAAATGTTATTAAATCAAATTTTATGAGTTCAAAAAGTTAATTATGGGATTTTGAACAAAATTATACAGATTAATCTCAATTTTTTAGCTTTTTACTCGGTTAAAATTGAACGAATTCTCTATAAAGCCCATTTAGACAAACACATTTTAATTCCAATAAAACGACAACCATAGGTTATTAAATCAAATTTTATGAGTTCAAATAGTTAATTATGGGCTTTTGAACAAGATTATACAAATTAATCTCAAATTTTTAGCTTTTTACTCGGTTAAAATTCGAACGGATTCTCTGTAAGGCCCCTTTAGACAAGCACGTTTTAATCCCGGAAAAATGACAACAAATGTTATTAAATAAAATTTTATGAGTTCAAATAGTTAATTATGGGCTTTTGAACAAAATTATCAAGATTAATCTCAAATTTTTAGCTTTTTACTCGGTTAAAATTTGAACGGATTCTCTGTAAGGCCCTTTTAGACAAGCACGCTTTAATCCCGGCAAAATGAAAACAAATGTTATTAAATCAAATTTTATGAGTTCAAATAGTTAATTATGGGCTTTTGAACAAAATTATATAGATTAATCTCAAATTTTTAGCTTTTTACTCGGTTAAAATTCGAACGGATTCTCTGTAAGGCCCCTTTAGACAAGCACGTTTTAATCCCGATAAAACGAAAAAAAATGTTATTAAATCAAATTTTATGAGTTCAAATAGTTAATTATGGGCTTTTGAACAAAATTATACAGATTAATCTCAAATTTGTAGTTTTTTTCTCAGTCAAAATTCGAACGGATTCTCTGTAAAGCCCCTTTAGACAAGCACATTTTAATCCCGGCAAAATGACAAAAAATGTTATTAAATGAAATTTTATGAGTTCAAATATTTAATTATGGGTTTTGAACAAAATTATACAGATTAATCTCAAGTTTGAAGCTTTTTACTCGGTTAAAATTCGAACGGATTCTCTGTAAGGCCCCTTTAGAGAAGCACGTTTTAATCCCAATAAAACGACAACCATATGATATTAAATCAAATTTTATGAGTTCAAATAGTTAATTATGGGCTTTTGAACAAAATTATCAAGATTAATCTCAAATTTTTAGCTTTTTACTCGGTTAAAATTCGAACGGATTCTCTATAAGGCCCATTTGGACAGACACGTTTTAACCCAACAAAACGATAACCAAATGTTATTAAATCAAATTTTATGAGTTCAAATAGTTAATTATGGGCTTTTGAACAAAATTATACAGATTAATCTCAAATTTGTAGTTTTGTTCTCGGTTAAAATTCGAACGGATTCTCTGTAAGGCCCCTTTAGACAAGCACGTTTTAATCCCAATAAAACGACAACCATATGATATTAAATCAAATTTTATGAGTTCAAATAGTTAATTATGGGCTTTTGAACAAAATTATCAAGATTAATCTCAAATTTTTAGCTTTTTACTCGGTTAAAATTCGAACGGATTCTCTGTAAGGCCCCTTTAGACAAGCATGCTTTAATCCCGGCAAAATGAAAATAAATGTTATTAAATCAAATTTTATGAGTTCAAATAGTTAATTATGGGCTTTTGAACAAAATTATACAGATTAATCTCAAATTTGTTGCTTTTTACTCGGTTAAAATTCGAACGGATTCTCTATAAGGCCCATTTGGACAGACACGTTTTAATCCCAACAAAACGATAACCAAATGTTATTAAATCAAATTTTATGAGTTCAAATAGTTAATTATGGGATTTTGAACAAAATTATACAGATTAATTTCAAATTTGTAGCTTTTTACTCGGTTAAAATTCGAACGGATTCTCTATAAGGCCCATTTGGACAGACACGTTTTAATCCCGGCAAAATGAAAATAAATGTTATTAAATCAAATTTTATGAGTTCAAATAGTTAATTATGGGCTTTTGAACAAAATTATACAGATTAATCTCAAATTTGTTGCTTTTTACTCGGTTAAAATTCGAACGGATTCTCTATAAGGCCCATTTGGACAGACACGTTTTAATCCCAACAAAACGATAACCATATGATATTAAATCAAATTTTATGAGTTCAAATAGTTAATTATGGGCTTTTGAACAAAATTATCAAGATTAATCTCAAATTTTTAGCTTTTTACTCGGTTAAAATTCGAACGGATTCTCTGTAAGGCCCCTTTAGACAAGCACGCTTTAATCCCGGCAAAATGAAAACAAATGTTATTAAATCAAATTTTATGAGTTCAAATAGTTAATTATGGGCTTTTGAACAAAATTATACAGATTAATCTCAAATTTGTAACTTTTTGCTCGATTAAAATTTCGAACGGATTCTCTATAAGTCCCATTTGGACAGGCACGTTTTAATCCAAAAAAAACGACAACCAAATGTTATTAAATCAAATTTTATGAGTTCAAAAAGTTAATTATGGGAGTTTGAACAAAATTATACAGATTAATCTCAATCTTTTAGCTTTTTACTCGGTTAAAATTGAACGAATTCTCTATAAAGACCATTTAGACAAACACATTTTAATTCCAATAAAACGACAACCATATGTTATTAAATCAAATTTTATGAGTTCAAATAGTTAATTATGGGCTTTTGAACAAAATTATACAAATTAATCTCAAATTTTTAGCTTTTTACTCGGTTAAAATTCGAACGGATTCTCTGTAAGGCCCCTTTAGACAAGCACGTTTTAATCCCGATAAAACGAAAAAAAATGTTATTAAATCAAATTTTATGAGTTCAAATAGTTAATTATGGGCTTTTGAACAAAATTATACAGATTAATCTTAAATTTGTAGTTTTGTTCTCGGTTAAAATTCGAACGGATTCTCTATAAGGCCCCTTTAGACAAGCACGTTTTAATCCCGGCAAAATGACAAAAAATGTTATTAAATCAAATTTTATGAGTTCAAATAGTTAATTATGGGTTTTGAACAAAATTATACAGATTAATCTCAAGTTTGAAGCTTTTTACTCGGTTAAAATTCGAACGGATTCTCTGTAAGGCCCCTTTAGACAAGCACGTTTTAATCCCGGCAAAATGACAAAAAATGTTATTAAATGAAATTTTATGAGTTCAAATATTTAATTATGGGTTTTGAACAAAATTATACAGATTAATCTCAAGTTTGAAGCTTTTTACTCGGTTAAAATTCGAACGGATTCTCTGTAAGGCCCCTTTAGAGAAGCACGTTTTAATCCCAATAAAACGACAACCATATGATATTAAATCAAATTTTATGAGTTCAAATAGTTAATTATGGGCTTTTGAACAAAATTATCAAGATTAATATCAAATTTTTAGCTTTTTACTCGGTTAAAATTCGAACGGATTCTCTATAAGGCACATTTGGACAGACACGTTTTAATCCCAACAAAACGATAACCAAATGTTATTAAATCAAATTTTATGAGTTCAAATAGTTAATTATGGGCTTTTGAACAAAATTATACAGATTAATCTCAAATTTGTAGTTTTGTTCTGGTTAAAATTCGAACGGATTCTCTGTAAAGCCCCTTTAGACAAGCACGTTTTAATCCCGGCAAAATGACAAAAAATGTTATTAAATGAAATTTTATGAGTTCAAATATTTAATTATGGGTTTTGAACAAAATTATACAGATTAATCTCAAGTTTGAAGCTTTTTACTCGGTTAAAATTCGAACGGATTCTCTGTAAGGCCCCTTTAGACAAGCACGTTTTAATCCCAATAAAACGACAACCATATGATATTAAATCAAATTTTATGAGTTCAAATAGTTAATTATGGGCTTTTGAACAAAATTATCAAGATTAATATCAAATTTTTAGCTTTTTACTCGGTTAAAATTCGAACGGATTCTCTATAAGGCCCATTTGGACAAACACGTTTTAATCCCAACAAAACGATAACCAAATGTTATTAAATCAAATTTTATGAGTTCAAATAGTTAATTATGGGATTTTGAACAAAATTATACAGATTAATCTGAAATTTGTAGCTTTTTACTCGGTTAAAATTCGAACGGATTCTCTGTAAGGCCCCTTTAGACAAGCACGTTTTAATCCCAATAAAACGACAACCATATGATATTAAATCAAATTTTATGAGTTCAAATAGTTAATTATGGGCTTTTGAACAAAATTATCAAGATTAATCTCAAATTTTTAACTTTTTACTCGGTTAAAATTCGAACAGATTCTCTATAAGTCCCATTTGGACAGCACGTTTTAATCCCAAAAAAACGACAACCAAATGTTATTAAATCAAATTTTATGAGTTCAAAAAGTTAATTATGGGATTTTGAACAAAATTATACAGATTAATCTCAATTTTTTAGCTTTTTACTCGGTTAAAATTGAACGAATTCTCTATAAAGCCCATTTAGACAAACACATTTTAATTCCAATAAAACGACAACCATAGGTTATTAAATCAAATTTTATGAGTTCAAATAGTTAATTATGGGCTTTTGAACCAAATTATACAAATTAATCTCAAATTTTTATCTTTTTACTCGGTTAAAATTCGAACGGATTCTCTGTAAGGCCCCTTTAGACAAGCACGTTTTAATCCCGATAAAACGACAAAAAATGTTATTAAATCAAATTTTATGAGTTCAAATAGTTAATTATGGGCTTTTGAACAAAATTATACAGATTAATCTCAAATTTGTAGTTTTTTTCTCGGTTAAAATTCGAACGGATTCTCTGTAAGGCCCCTTTAGACAAGCACGTTTTAATCCCGGCAAAATGACAAAAAATGTTATTAAATGAAATTTTATGAGTTCAAATATTTAATTATGGGTTTTGAACAAAATTATACAGATTAATCTCAAGTTTGAAGCTTTTTACTCGGTTAAAATTCGAAAGGATTCTCTGTAAGGCCCCTTTAGAGAAGCACGTTTTAATCCCAATAAAACGACAACCATATTATATTAAATCAAATTTTATGAGTTCAAATAGTTAATTATGGGCTTTTGAACAAAATTATCAAGATTAATCTCAAATTTTTAACTTTTTACTCGGTTAAAATTCGAACGGATTCTCTATACGGCCCCTTTAGACAAGCACACTTTAATCCCGGCAAAATGATAACAAATGTTATTAAATCAAATTTTATGAGTTCAAATAGTTAATTATGGGCTTTTGAACAAAATTATACAGATTAATCTCAAATTTGTAACTTTTTGCACGATTAAAATTCGAACAGATTCTCTATAAGTCCCATTTGGACAGCACGTTTTAATCCCAAAAAAACGACAACCAAATGTTATTAAATCAAATTTTATGAGTTCAAAAAGTTAATTATGGGATTTTGAACAAAATTATACAGATTAATCTCAATTTTTTAGCTTTTTACTCGGTTAAAATTGAACGAATTCTCTATAAAGCCCATTTAGACAAACACATTTTAATTCCAATAAAACGACAACCATAGGTTATTAAATCAAATTTTATGAGTTCAAATAGTTAATTATGGGCTTTTGAACCAAATTATACAAATTAATCTCAAATTTTTATCTTTTTACTCGGTTAAAATTCGAACGGATTCTCTGTAAGGCCCCTTTAGACAAGCACGTTTTAATCCCGATAAAACGACAAAAAATGTTATTAAATCAAATTTTATGAGTTCAAATAGTTAATTATGGGCTTTTAAACAAAATTATACAGATTAATCTCAAATTTGTAGTTTTTTTCTCGGTTAAAATTCGAACGGATTCTCTGTAAGGCCCCTTTAGACAAGCACGTTTTAATCCCGGCAAAATGACAAAAAATGTTATTAAATGAAATTTTATGAGTTCAAATATTTAATTATGGGTTTTGAACAAAATTATACAGATTAATCTCAAGTTTGAAGCTTTTTACTCGGTTAAAATTCGAAAGGATTCTCTGTAAGGCCCCTTTAGAGAAGCACGTTTTAATCCCAATAAAACGACAACCATATGATATTAAATCAAATTTTATGAGTTCAAATAGTTAATTATGGGCTTTTGAACAAAATTATCAAGATTAATCTCAAATTTTTAGCTTTTTACTCGGTTAAAATTCGAACGGATTCTCTGTAAGGCCCCTTTAGACAAGCACGTTTTAATCCCAATAAAACGACAACCATATGATATTAAATCAAATTTTATGAGTTCAAATAGTTAATTATGGGCTTTTGAACAAAATTATCAAGATTAATCTCAAATTTTTAGCATTTTACTCGGTTAAAATTCGAACGGAATCTCTGTAAGGCCCCTTTAGACAAGCACGCTTTAATCCCGGCAAAATGAAAATAAATGTTATTAAATCAAATTTTATGAGTTCAAATAGTTAATTATGGGCTTTTGAACAAAATTATACAGATTAATCTCAAATTTGTTGCTTTTTACTCGGTTAAAATTCGAACGGATTCTCTATAAGGCCCATTTGGACAGACACGTTTTAATCCCAACAAAACGATAACCAAATGTTATTAAATCAAATTTTATGAGTTCAAATAGTTAATTATGGGATTTTGAACAAATTATACAGATTAATCTCAAATTTGTAGCTTTTTACTCGGTTAAAATTCGAACGGATTCTCTGTAAGGCCCCTTTAGACAAGCACGTTTTAATCCCAATAAAACGACAACCATATGATATTAAATCAAATTTTATGAGTTCAAATAGTTAATTATGGGCTTTTGAACAAAATTATCAAGATTAATCTCAAATTTTTAGCTTTTTACTCGGTTAAAATTCGAACGGATTCTCTGTAAGGCCCCTTTAGACAAGCACGCTTTAATCCCGGCAAAATGAAAATAAATGTTATTAAATCAAATTTTATGAGTTCAAATAGTTAATTATGGGCTTTTGAACAAAATTATACAGATTAATCTCAAATTTGTAGTTTTGTTCTCGGTTAAAATTCGAACGGATTCTCTATAAGGCCCATTTGGACAGACACGTTTTAATCCCAACAAAACGATAACCAAATGTTATTAAATCAAATTTTATGAGTTCAAATAGTTAATTATGGGATTTTGAACAAAATTATACAGATTAATCTCAAATTTGTAGCTTTTTACTCGGTTAAAATTCGAACGGATTCTCTGTAAGGCCCCTTTAGACAAGCACGTTTTAATCCCAATAAAACGACAACCATATGATATTAAATCAAATTTTATGAGTTCAAATAGTTAATTATGGGCTTTTGAACAAAATTATCAAGATTAATCTCAAATTTTTAGCTTTTTACTCGGTTAAAATTCGAACGGATTCTCTGTAAGGCCCCTTTAGACAAGAACGCTTTAATCCCGGCAAAATGAAAACAAATGTTATTAAATCAAATTTTATGAGTTCAAATAGTTAATTATGGGCTTTTGAACAAAATTATACAGATTAATCTCAAATTTGTAACTTTTTGCTCGATTAAAATTTCGAACGGATTCTCTATAAGTCCCATTTGGACAGGCACGTTTTAATCCAAAAAAAACGACAACCAAATGTTATTAAATCAAATTTTATGAGTTCAAAAAGTTAATTATGGGAGTTTGAACAAAATTATACAGATTAATCTCAATCTTTTAGCTTTTTACTCGGTTAAAATTGAACGAATTCTCTATAAAGACCATTTAGACAAACACATTTTAATTCCAATAAAACGACAACCATATGTTATTAAATCAAATTTTATGAGTTCAAATAGTTAATTATGGGCTTTTGAACAAAATTATACAAATTAATCTCAAATTTTTAGCTTTTTACTCGGTTAAAATTCGAACGGATTCTCTGTAAGGCCCCTTTAGACAAGCACGTTTTAATCCCGATAAAACGAAAAAAAATGTTATTAAATCAAATTTTATGAGTTCAAATAGTTAATTATGGGCTTTTGAACAAAATTATACAGATTAATCTTAAATTTGTAGTTTTGTTCTCGGTTAAAATTCGAACGGATTCTCTATAAGGCCCCTTTAGACAAGCACGTTTTAATCCCGGCAAAATGACAAAAAATGTTATTAAATCAAATTTTATGAGTTCAAATAGTTAATTATGGGTTTTGAACAAAATTATACAGATTAATCTCAAGTTTGAAGCTTTTTACTCGGTTAAAATTCGAACGGATTCTCTGTAAGGCCCCTTTAGACAAGCACGTTTTAATCCCGGCAAAATGACAAAAAATGTTATTAAATGAAATTTTATGAGTTCAAATATTTAATTATGGGTTTTGAACAAAATTATACAGATTAATCTCAAGTTTGAAGCTTTTTACTCGGTTAAAATTCGAACGGATTCTCTGTAAGGCCCCTTTAGAGAAGCACGTTTTAATCCCAATAAAACGACAACCATATGATATTAAATCAAATTTTATGAGTTCAAATAGTTAATTATGGGCTTTTGAACAAAATTATCAAGATTAATATCAAATTTTTAGCTTTTTACTCGGTTAAAATTCGAACGGATTCTCTATAAGGCACATTTGGACAGACACGTTTTAATCCCAACAAAACGATAACCAAATGTTATTAAATCAAATTTTATGAGTTCAAATAGTTAATTATGGGCTTTTGAACAAAATTATACAGATTAATCTCAAATTTGTAGTTTTGTTCTGGTTAAAATTCGAACGGATTCTCTGTAAAGCCCCTTTAGACAAGCACGTTTTAATCCCGGCAAAATGACAAAAAATGTTATTAAATGAAATTTTATGAGTTCAAATATTTAATTATGGGTTTTGAACAAAATTATACAGATTAATCTCAAGTTTGAAGCTTTTTACTCGGTTAAAATTCGAACGGATTCTCTGTAAGGCCCCTTTAGACAAGCACGTTTTAATCCCAATAAAACGACAACCATATGATATTAAATCAAATTTTATGAGTTCAAATAGTTAATTATGGGCTTTTGAACAAAATTATCAAGATTAATATCAAATTTTTAGCTTTTTACTCGGTTAAAATTCGAACGGATTCTCTATAAGGCCCATTTGGACAAACACGTTTTAATCCCAACAAAACGATAACCAAATGTTATTAAATCAAATTTTATGAGTTCAAATAGTTAATTATGGGATTTTGAACAAAATTATACAGATTAATCTGAAATTTGTAGCTTTTTACTCGGTTAAAATTCGAACGGATTCTCTGTAAGGCCCCTTTAGACAAGCACGTTTTAATCCCAATAAAACGACAACCATATGATATTAAATCAAATTTTATGAGTTCAAATAGTTAATTATGGGCTTTTGAACAAAATTATCAAGATTAATCTCAAATTTTTAACTTTTTACTCGGTTAAAATTCGAACAGATTCTCTATAAGTCCCATTTGGACAGCACGTTTTAATCCCAAAAAAACGACAACCAAATGTTATTAAATCAAATTTTATGAGTTCAAAAAGTTAATTATGGGATTTTGAACAAAATTATACAGATTAATCTCAATTTTTTAGCTTTTTACTCGGTTAAAATTGAACGAATTCTCTATAAAGCCCATTTAGACAAACACATTTTAATTCCAATAAAACGACAACCATAGGTTATTAAATCAAATTTTATGAGTTCAAATAGTTAATTATGGGCTTTTGAACCAAATTATACAAATTAATCTCAAATTTTTATCTTTTTACTCGGTTAAAATTCGAACGGATTCTCTGTAAGGCCCCTTTAGACAAGCACGTTTTAATCCCGATAAAACGACAAAAAATGTTATTAAATCAAATTTTATGAGTTCAAATAGTTAATTATGGGCTTTTGAACAAAATTATACAGATTAATCTCAAATTTGTAGTTTTTTTCTCGGTTAAAATTCGAACGGATTCTCTGTAAGGCCCCTTTAGACAAGCACGTTTTAATCCCGGCAAAATGACAAAAAATGTTATTAAATGAAATTTTATGAGTTCAAATATTTAATTATGGGTTTTGAACAAAATTATACAGATTAATCTCAAGTTTGAAGCTTTTTACTCGGTTAAAATTCGAAAGGATTCTCTGTAAGGCCCCTTTAGAGAAGCACGTTTTAATCCCAATAAAACGACAACCATATTATATTAAATCAAATTTTATGAGTTCAAATAGTTAATTATGGGCTTTTGAACAAAATTATCAAGATTAATCTCAAATTTTTAACTTTTTACTCGGTTAAAATTCGAACGGATTCTCTATACGGCCCCTTTAGACAAGCACACTTTAATCCCGGCAAAATGATAACAAATGTTATTAAATCAAATTTTATGAGTTCAAATAGTTAATTATGGGCTTTTGAACAAAATTATACAGATTAATCTCAAATTTGTAACTTTTTGCACGATTAAAATTCGAACAGATTCTCTATAAGTCCCATTTGGACAGCACGTTTTAATCCCAAAAAAACGACAACCAAATGTTATTAAATCAAATTTTATGAGTTCAAAAAGTTAATTATGGGATTTTGAACAAAATTATACAGATTAATCTCAATTTTTTAGCTTTTTACTCGGTTAAAATTGAACGAATTCTCTATAAAGCCCATTTAGACAAACACATTTTAATTCCAATAAAACGACAACCATAGGTTATTAAATCAAATTTTATGAGTTCAAATAGTTAATTATGGGCTTTTGAACCAAATTATACAAATTAATCTCAAATTTTTATCTTTTTACTCGGTTAAAATTCGAACGGATTCTCTGTAAGGCCCCTTTAGACAAGCACGTTTTAATCCCGATAAAACGACAAAAAATGTTATTAAATCAAATTTTATGAGTTCAAATAGTTAATTATGGGCTTTTAAACAAAATTATACAGATTAATCTCAAATTTGTAGTTTTTTTCTCGGTTAAAATTCGAACGGATTCTCTGTAAGGCCCCTTTAGACAAGCACGTTTTAATCCCGGCAAAATGACAAAAAATGTTATTAAATGAAATTTTATGAGTTCAAATATTTAATTATGGGTTTTGAACAAAATTATACAGATTAATCTCAAGTTTGAAGCTTTTTACTCGGTTAAAATTCGAAAGGATTCTCTGTAAGGCCCCTTTAGAGAAGCACGTTTTAATCCCAATAAAACGACAACCATATGATATTAAATCAAATTTTATGAGTTCAAATAGTTAATTATGGGCTTTTGAACAAAATTATCAAGATTAATCTCAAATTTTTAGCTTTTTACTCGGTTAAAATTCGAACGGATTCTCTGTAAGGCCCCTTTAGACAAGCACGTTTTAATCCCAATAAAACGACAACCATATGATATTAAATCAAATTTTATGAGTTCAAATAGTTAATTATGGGCTTTTGAACAAAATTATCAAGATTAATCTCAAATTTTTAGCATTTTACTCGGTTAAAATTCGAACGGAATCTCTGTAAGGCCCCTTTAGACAAGCACGCTTTAATCCCGGCAAAATGAAAATAAATGTTATTAAATCAAATTTTATGAGTTCAAATAGTTAATTATGGGCTTTTGAACAAAATTATACAGATTAATCTCAAATTTGTTGCTTTTTACTCGGTTAAAATTCGAACGGATTCTCTATAAGGCCCATTTGGACAGACACGTTTTAATCCCAACAAAACGATAACCAAATGTTATTAAATCAAATTTTATGAGTTCAAATAGTTAATTATGGGATTTTGAACAAATTATACAGATTAATCTCAAATTTGTAGCTTTTTACTCGGTTAAAATTCGAACGGATTCTCTGTAAGGCCCCTTTAGACAAGCACGTTTTAATCCCAATAAAACGACAACCATATGATATTAAATCAAATTTTATGAGTTCAAATAGTTAATTATGGGCTTTTGAACAAAATTATCAAGATTAATCTCAAATTTTTAGCTTTTTACTCGGTTAAAATTCGAACGGATTCTCTGTAAGGCCCCTTTAGACAAGCACGCTTTAATCCCGGCAAAATGAAAATAAATGTTATTAAATCAAATTTTATGAGTTCAAATAGTTAATTATGGGCTTTTGAACAAAATTATACAGATTAATCTCAAATTTGTAGTTTTGTTCTCGGTTAAAATTCGAACGGATTCTCTATAAGGCCAATTTGGACAGACACGTTTTAATCCCAACAAAACGATAACCAAATGTTATTGAATCAAATTTTATGAGTTCAAATAGTTAATTATGGGATTTTGAACAAAATTATACAGATTAATCTCAAATTTGTAGCTTTTTACTCGGTTAAAATTCGAACGGATTCTCTGTAAGGCCCCTTTAGACAAGCACGTTTTAATCCCAATAAAACGACAACCATATGATATTAAATCAAATTTTATGAGTTCAAATAGTTAATTATGGACTTTTGAACAAAATTATCAAGATTAATCTCAAATTTTTAGCTTTTTACTCGGTTAAAATTCGAACGGATTCTCTGTAAGGCCCCTTTAGACAAGCACGCTTTAATCCCGGCAAAATTAAAATAAATGTTATTAAATCAAATTTTATGAGTTCAAATAGTTAATTATGGGCTTTTGAACAAAATTATACAGATTAATCTCAAATTTGTAGTTTTTTTCTCGGTTAAAATTCGAACGGATTCTCTGTAAGGCCCCTGTAGACAAGCACGTTTTAATCCCGGCAAAATGACAACAAATGTTATTAAATCAAATTTTATGAGTTCAAATAGTTAATTATGGGCTTTTGAACAAAATTATCAAGATTAATCTCAAATTTTTAGCTTTTTACTCGGTTAAAATTCGAACGGATTCTCTGTAAGGCCCCTTTAGACAAGCACGTTTTAATCCCAATAAAACAACAACCATATGATATTAAATCAAATTTTATGAGTTCAAATAGTTAATTATGGGCTTTTGAACAAAATTATCAAGATTAATCTCAAATTTTTAGCTTTTTACTCGGTTAAAATTCGAACGGATTCTCTGTAAGGCCCCTTTAGACAAGCACGCTTTAATCCCGGCAAAATGATAACAAATGTTATTAAATCAAATTTTATGAGTTCAAATAGTTAATTATGGGCTTTTGAACAAAATTATACAGATTAATCTCAAATTTGTAGTTTTTTTCTCGGTTAAAATTCGAACGGATTCTCTGTAAGGCCCCTTTAGACAAGCACGTTTTAATCCCGGCAAAATGACAAAAAATGTTATTAAATGAAATTTTATGAGTTCAAATATTTAATTATGGGTTTTGAACAAAATTATACAGATTAATCTCAAGTTTGAAGCTTTTTACTCGGTTAAAATTCGAAAGGATTCTCTGTAAGGCCCCTTTAGAGAAGCACGTTTTAATCCCAATAAAACGACAACCATATGATATTAAATCAAATTTTATGAGTTCAAATAGTTAATTATGGGCTTTTGAACAAAATTATCAAGATTAATATCAAATTTTTAGCTTTTTACTCGGTTAAAATTCGAACGGATTCTCTGTAAGGCCCCTTTAGACAAGCACGTTTTAATCCCAATAAAACGACAACCATATGATATTAAATCAAATTTTATGAGTTCAAATAATTAATTATGGGCTTTTGAACAAAATTATCAAGATTAATCTCAAATTTTTAGCTTTTTACTCGGTTAAAATTCGAACGGATTCTCTGTAAGGCCCCTTTAGACAAGCACGCTTTAATCCCGGCAAAATGAAAATAAATGTTATTAAATCAAATTTTATGAGTTCAAATAGTTAATTATGGGCTTTTGAACAAAATTATACAGATTAATCTCAAATTTGTTGCTTTTTACTCGGTTAAAATTCGAACGAATTCTCTATAAGGCCCATTTGGACAGACACGTTTTAATCCCAACAAAACGATAACCAAATGTTATTGAATCAAATTTTATGAGTTCAAATAGTTAATTATGGGATTTTGAACAAAATTATACAGATTAATCTCAAATTTGTAGCTTTTTACTCGGTTAAAATTCGAACGGATTCTCTGTAAGGCCCCTTTAGACAAGCACGTTTTAATCCCAATAAAACGACAACCATATGATATTAAATCAAATTTTATGAGTTCAAATAGTTAATTATGGGCTTTTGAACAAAATTATCAAGATTAATCTCAAATTTTTAGCTTTTTACTCGGTTAAAATTCGAACGGATTCTCTGTAAGGCCCCTTTAGACAAGCACGCTTTAATCCCGGCAAAATGAAAATAAATGTTATTAAATCAAATTTTATGAGTTCAAATAGTTAATTATGGGCTTTTGAACAAAATTATACAGATTAATCTCAAATTTGTTGGTTTTTACTCGGTTAAAATTCGAACGGATTCTCTATAAGGCCCATTTGGACAGACACGTTTTAATCCCAACAAAACGATAACCAAATGTTATTAAATCAAATTTTATGAGTTCCAATTGTTAATTATGGGATTTTGAACAAAATTATACAGATTAATCTGAAATTTGTAGCTTTTTACTCGGTTAAAATTCGAACGGATTCTCTGTAAGGCCCCTTTAGACAAGCACGTTTTAATCCCAATAAAACGACAACCATATGATATTAAATCAAATTTTATGAGTTCAAATAGTTAATTATGGGCTTTTGAACAAAATTATCAAGATTAATCTCAAATTTTTAGCTTTTTACTCGGTTAAAATTCGAACGGATTCTCTGTAAGGCCCCTTTAGACAAGCACGCTTTAATCCCGGCAAAATGATAACAAATGTTATTAAATCAAATTTTATGAGTTCAAATAGTTAATTATGGGCTTTTGAACAAAATTATACAGATTAATCTCAAATTTGTAACTTTTTGCTCGATTATAATTCGAACGGATTCTCTATAAGTCCCATTTGGACAGCACGTTTTAATCCCAAAAAAACGACAACCAAATGTTATTAAATCAAATTTTATGAGTTCAAAAAGTTAATTATGGGATTTTGAACAAAATTATACAGATTAATCTCAATTTTTTAGCTTTTTACTCTGTTAAAATTGAACGAATTCTCTATAAAGCCCATATAGACAAACACATTTTAATCCCAATAAAACGACAACCATATGATATTAAATCAAATTTTATGAGTTCAAATAGTTAATTATGGGCTTTTGAACAAAATTATACAGATTAATCTCAAATTTGTAGTTTTTTTCTCGGTTAAAATTCGAACGGATTCTCTGTAAGGCCCCTGTAGACAAGCACGTTTTAATCCCGGCAAAATGACAACAAATGTTATTAAATCAAATTTTATGAGTTCAAATAGTTAATTATGGGCTTTTGAACAAAATTATCAAGATTAATCTCAAATTTTTAGCTTTTTACTCGGTTAAAATTCGAACGGATTCTCTGTAAGGCCCCTTTAGACAAGCACGTTTTAATCCCAATAAAACGACAACCATATGATATTAAAACAAATTTTATGAGTTCAAATAGTTAATTATGGGCTTTTGAACAAAATTATCAAGATTAATCTCAAATTTTTAGCTTTTTACTCGGTTAAAATTCGAACGGATTCTCTGTAAGGCCCCTTTAGACAAGCACGCTTTAATCCCGGCAAAATGATAACAAATGTTATTAAATCAAATTTTATGAGTTCAAATAGTTAATTATGGGCTTTTGAACAAAATTATACAGATTAATCTCAAATTTGTAGTTTTTTTCTCGGTTAAAATTCGAACGGATTCTCTGTAAGGCCCCTTTAGACAAGCACGTTTTAATCCCGGCAAAATGACAAAAAATGTTATTAAATGAAATTTTATGAGTTCAAATATTTAATTATGGGTTTTGAACAAAATTATACAGATTAATCTCAAGTTTGAAGCTTTTTACTCGGTTAAAATTCGAAAGGATTCTCTGTAAGGCCCCTTTAGAGAAGCACGTTTTAATCCCAATAAAACGACAACCATATGATATTAAATCAAATTTTATGAGTTCAAATAGTTAATTATGGGCTTTTGAACAAAATTATCAAGATTAATATCAAATTTTTAGCTTTTTACTCGGTTAAAATTCGAACGGATTCTCTATAAGGCACATTTGGACAGACACGTTTTAATCCCAACAAAACGATAACCAAATGTTATTAAATCAAATTTTATGAGTTCAAATAGTTAATTATGGGCTTTTGAACAAAATTATACAGATTAATCTCAAATTTGTAGTTTTGTTCTCGGTTAAAATTCGAACGGATTCTCTGTAAGGCCACTTTAGACAAGCACGTTTTAATCCCAATAAAACGACAACCATATGATATTAAATCAAATTTTATGAGTTCAAATAGTTAATTATGGGCTTTTGAACAAAATTATCAAGATTAATCTCAAATTTTTAGCTTTTTACTCGGTTAAAATTCGAACGGATTCTCTGTAAGGCCCCTTTAGACAAGCACGCTTTAATCCCGGCAAAATGATAACAAATGTTATTAAATCAAATTTTATGAGTTCAAATAGTTAATTATGGGCTTTTGAACAAAATTATACAGATTAATCTCAAATTTGTAGTTTTTTTCTCGGTTAAAATTCGAACGGATTCTCTGTAAGGCCCCTTTAGACAAGCACGTTTTAATCCCGGCAAAATGACAAAAAATGTTATTAAATGAAATTTTATGAGTTCAAATATTTAATTATGGGTTTTGAACAAAATTATACAGATTAATCTCAAGTTTGAAGCTTTTTACTCGGTTAAAATTCGAAAGGATTCTCTGTAAGGCCCCTTTAGAGAAGCACGTTTTAATCCCAATAAAACGACAACCATATGATATTAAATCAAATTTTATGAGTTCAAATAGTTAATTATGGGCTTTTGAACAAAATTATCAAGATTAATATCAAATTTTTAGCTTTTTACTCGGTTAAAATTCGAACGGATTCTCTATAAGGCACATTTGGACAGACACGTTTTAATCCCAACAAAACGATAACCAAATGTTATTAAATCAAATTTTATGAGTTTAAATAGTTAATTATGGGCTTTTGAACAAAATTATACAGATTAATCTCAAATTTGTAGTTTTGTTCTCGGTTAAAATTCGAACGGATTCTCTGTAAGGCCCCTTTAGACAAGCACGTTTTAATCCCGGCAAAATGACAAAAAATGTTATTAAATGAAATTTTATGAGTTCAAATATTTAATTATGGGTTTTGAACAAAATTATACAGATTAATCTCAAGTTTGAAGCTTTTTACTCGGTTAAAATTCGAAAGGATTCTCTGTAAGGCCCCTTTAGACAAGCACGCTTTAATCCCAATAAAACGACAACCATATGATATTAAATCAAATTTTATGAGTTCAAATAGTTAATTATGGGCTTTTGAACAAAATTATCAAGATTAATATCAAATTTTTAGCTTTTTACTCGGTTAAAATTCGAACGGATTCTCTATAAGGCACATTTGGACAGACACGTTTTAATCCCAACAAAACGATAACCAAATGTTATTAAATCAAATTTTATGAGTTCAAATAGTTAATTATGGGCTTTTGAACAAAATTATACAGATTAATCTCAAATTTGTAGTTTTGTTCTCGGTTAAAATTCGAACGGATTCTCTGTAAGGCCACTTTAGACAAGCACGTTTTAATCCCAATAAAACGACAACCATATGATATTAAATCAAATTTTATGAGTTCAAATAGTTAATTCTGGGCTTTTGAACAAAATTATCAAGATTAATCTCAAATTTTTAGCTTTTTACTCGGTTAAAATTCGAACGTATTCTCTGTAAGGCCCCTTTAGACAAGCACGCTTTAATCCCGGCAAAATGATAACAAATGTTATTAAATCAAATTTTATGAGTTCAAATAGTTAATTATGGGCTTTTGAACAAAATTATACAGATTAATCTCAAATTTGTAGTTTTTTTCTCGGTTAAAATTCGAACGGATTCTCTGTAAGGCCCCTTTAGACAAGCACGTTTTAATCCCGGCAAAATGACAAAAAATGTTATTAAATGAAATTTTATGAGTTCAAATATTTAATTATGGGTTTTGAACAAAATTATACAGATTAATCTCAAGTTTGAAGCTTTTTACTCGGTTAAAATTCAAAAGGATTCTCTGTAAGGCCCCTTTAGAGAAGCACGTTTTAATCCCAATAAAACGACAACCATATGATATTAAATCAAATTTTATGAGTTCAAATAGTTAATTATGGGCTTTTGAACAAAATTATCAAGATTAATATCAAATTTTTAGCTTTTTACTCGGTTAAAATTCGAACGGATTCTCTATAAGGCACATTTGGACAGACACGTTTTAATCCCAACAAAACGATAACCAAATGTTATTAAATCAAATTTTATGAGTTCAAATTGTTAATTATGGGCTTTTGAACAAAATTATACAGATTAATCTCAAATTTGTAGTTTTGTTCTCGGTTAAAATTCGAACGAATTCTCTGTAAGGCCACTTTAGACAAGCACGTTTTAATCCCAATAAAACGACAACCATATGATATTAAATCAAATTTTATGAGTTCAAATAGTTAATTATGGGCTTTTGAACAAAATTATCAAGATTAATCTCAAATTTTTAGCTTTTTACTCGGTTAAAATTCGAACGGATTCTCTGTAAGGCCCCTTTAGACAAGCACGCTTTAATCCCGGCAAAATGAAAACAAATGTTATTAAATCAAATTTTATGAGTTCAAATAGTTAATTATGGGCTTTTGAACAAAATTATACAGATTAATCTCAAATTTGTAACTTTTTGCTCGATTAAAATTCGAACGGATTCTCTATAAGTCCCATTTGGACAGCACGTTTTAATCCCAAAAAAACGACAACCAAATGTTATTAAATTAAATTTTATGAGTTCAAAAAGTTAATTATGGGATTTTGAACAAAATTATACAGATTAATCTCAATTTTTTAGCTTTTTACTCGGTTAAAATTGAACGAATTCTCTATAAAGCCCATTTAGACAAACACATTTTAATTCCAATAAAACGACAACCATAGGTTATTAAATCAAATTTTATGAGTTCAAATAGTTAATTATGGGCTTTTGAACAAAATTATACAAATTAATCTCAAATTTTTAGCTTTTTACTCGGTTAAAATTCGAACGGATTCTCTGTAAGGCCCCTTTAGACAAGCACGTTTTAATCCCGGCAAAATGACAACAAATGTTATTAAATCAAATTTTATGAGTTCAAATAGTTAATTATGGGCTTTTGAACAAAATTATCAAGATTAATCTCAAATTTTTAGCTTTTTACTCGGTTAAAATTCGAACGGATTCTCTGTAAGGCCCCTTTAGACAAGCACGCTTTAATCCCGGCAAAATGAAAACAAATGTTATTAAATCAAATTTTATGAGTTCAAATAGTTAATTATGGGCTTTTGAACAAAATTATATAGATTAATCTCAAATTTTTAGCTTTTTACTCGGTTAAAATTCGAACGGATTCTCTGTAAGGCCCCTTTAGACAAGCACGTTTTAATCCCAATAAAACGACAACCATATGATATTAAATCAAATTTTATGAGTTCAAATAGTTAATTATGGGCTTTTGAACAAAATTATCAAGATTAATCTCAAATTTTTAGCTTTTTACTCGGTTAAAATTCGAACGGATTCTCTGTAAGGCCCCTTTAGACAAGCACGCTTTAATCCCGGCAAAATGATAACAAATGTTATTAAATCAAATTTTATGAGTTCAAATAGTTAATTATGGGCTTTTGAACAAAATTATACAGATTAATCTCAAATTTGTAACTTTTTGCTCGATTAAAATTCGAACGGATTCTCTATAAGTCCCATTTGGACAGCACGTTTTAATCCCAAAAAAACGACAACCAAATGTTATTAAATCAAATTTTATGAGTTCAAAAAGTTAATTATGGGATTTTGAACAAAATTATACAGATTAATCTCAATTTTTTAACTTTTTACTCGGTTAAAATTGAACGAATTCTCTATAAAGCCCATTTAGACAAACACATTTTAATTCCAATAAAACGACAACCATAGGTTATTAAATCAAATTTTATGAGTTCAAATAGTTAATTATGGGCTTTTGAACAAAATTATACAAATTAATCTCAAATTTTTAGCTTTTTACTCGGTTAAAATTCGAACGGATTCTCTATAAGGCCCCTTTAGACAAGCACGTTTTAATCCCGGAAAAATGACAACAAATGTTATTAAATCAAATTTTATGAGTTCAAATAGTTAATTATGGGCTTTTGAACAAAATTATCAAGATTAATCTCAAATTTTTAGCTTTTTACTCGGTTAAAATTCGAACGGATTCTCTGTAAGGCCCCTTTAGACAAGCACGCTTTAATCCCGGCAAAATGAAAACAAATGTTATTAAATCAAATTTTATGAGTTCAAATAGTTAATTATGGGCTTTTGAACAAAATTATACAGATTAATCTCAAATTTGTAACTTTTTGCTCGATTAAAATTCGAACGGATTCTCTATAAGTCCCATTTGGACAACACGTTTTAATCCCAAAAAAACGACAACCAAATGTTATTAAATTAAATTTTATGAGTTCAAAAAGTTAATTATGGGATTTTGAACAAAATTATACAGATTAATCTCAATTTTTTAGCTTTTTACTCGGTTAAAATTGAACGAATTCTCTATAAAGCCCATTTACACAAATACATTTTAATTCCAATAAAACGACAACCATAGGTTATCAAAATCAAATTTTATGAGTTCAAATAGTTAATTATGGGCTTTTGAACAAAATTATACAAATTAATCTCAAATTTTTAGCTTTTTACTCGGTTAAAATTCGAACGGATTCTCTGTAAGGCCCCTTTAGACAAGCACGTTTTAATCCCGGCAAAATGACAACAAATGTTATTAAATCAAATTTTATGAGTTCAAATAGTTAATTATGGGCTTTTGAACAAAATTATCAAGTTTAATCTCAAATTTTTAGCTTTTTACTCGGTTAAAATTCGAACGGATTCTCTGTAAGGCCCCTTTAGACAAGCACGCTTTAATCCCGGCAAAATGATAACAAATGTTATTAAATCAAATTTTATGAGTTCAAATAGTTAATTATGGGCTTTTGAACAAAATTATACAGATTAATCTCAAATTTGTAACTTTTTGCTCGATTAAAATTCGAACGGATTCTCTATAAGTCCCATTTGGACAGCACGTTTTAATCCCAAAAAAACGACAACCAAATGTTATTAAATCAAATTTTATGAGTTCAAAAAGTTAATTATGGGATTTTGAACAAAATTATACAGATTAATCTCAATTTTTTAACTTTTTACTCGGTTAAAATTGAACGAATTCTCTATAAAGCCCATTTAGACAAACACATTTTAATTCCAATAAAACGACAACCATAGGTTATTAAATCAAATTTTATGAGTTCAAATAGTTAATTATGGGCTTTTGAACAAAATTATACAAATTAATCTCAAATTTTTAGCTTTTTACTCGGTTAAAATTCGAACGGATTCTCTATAAGGCCCCTTTAGACAAGCACGTTTTAATCCCGGAAAAATGACAACAAATGTTATTAAATCAAATTTTATGAGTTCAAATAGTTAATTATGGGCTTTTGAACAAAATTATCAAGATTAATCTCAAATTTTTAGCTTTTTACTCGGTTAAAATTCGAACGGATTCTCTGTAAGGCCCCTTTAGACAAGCACGCTTTAATCCCGGCAAAATGAAAACAAATGTTATTAAATCAAATTTTATGAGTTCAAATAGTTAATTATGGGCTTTTGAACAAAATTATACAGATTAATCTCAAATTTGTAACTTTTTGCTCGATTAAAATTCGAACGGATTCTCTATAAGTCCCATTTGGACAACACGTTTTAATCCCAAAAAAACGACAACCAAATGTTATTAAATTAAATTTTATGAGTTCAAAAAGTTAATTATGGGATTTTGAACAAAATTATACAGATTAATCTCAATTTTTTAGCTTTTTACTCGGTTAAAATTGAACGAATTCTCTATAAAGCCCATTTACACAAATACATTTTAATTCCAATAAAACGACAACCATAGGTTATCAAAATCAAATTTTATGAGTTCAAATAGTTAATTATGGGCTTTTGAACAAAATTATACAAATTAATCTCAAATTTTTAGCTTTTTACTCGGTTAAAATTCGAACGGATTCTCTGTAAGGCCCCTTTAGACAAGCACGTTTTAATCCCGGCAAAATGACAACAAATGTTATTAAATCAAATTTTATGAGTTCAAATAGTTAATTATGGGCTTTTGAACAAAATTATCAAGTTTAATCTCAAATTTTTAGCTTTTTACTCGGTTAAAATTCGAACGGATTCTCTGTAAGGCCCCTTTAGACAAGCACGCTTTAATCCCGGCAAAATGAAAACAAATGTTATTAAATCAAATTTTATGAGTTCAAATAGTTAATTATGGGCTTTTGAACAAAATTATATAGATTAATCTCAAATTTTTAGCTTTTTACTCGGTTAAAATTCAAACGGATTCTCTGTAAGGCCCCTTTAGACAAGCACGTTTTAATCCCGGCAAAATGAAAACAAATGTTATTAAATCAAATTTTATGAGTTCAAATAGTTAATTATGGGCTTTTGAAACAAAATTATACAGATTAATCTCAAATTTGTAACTTTTTGCTCGATTAAAATTCGAAAGGATTCTCTATAAGTCCCATTTGGACAGCACGTTTTAATCCCAAAAAAACGACAACCAAATGTTATTAAATTAAATTTTATGAGTTCAAAAAGTTAATTATGGGATTTTGAACAAAATTATACAGATTAATCTCAATTTTTTAGCTTTTTACTCGGTTAAAATTGAACGAATTCTCTATAAAGCCCATTTAGACAAACACATTTTAATTCCAATAAAACGACAACCATAGGTTATTAAATCAAATTTTATGAGTTCAAATAGTTAATTATGGGCTTTTGAACAAAATTATACAAATTAATCTCAAATTTTTAGCTTTTTACTCGGTTAAAATTCGAACGTATTCTCTGTAAGGCCCCTTTAGACAAGCACGTTTTAATCCCGGCAAAATGACAACAAATGTTATTAAAACAAATTTTATGAGTTCAAATAGTTAATTATGGGCTTTTGAACAAAATTATCAAGATTAATCTCAAATTTTTAGCTTTTTACTCGGTTAAAATTCGAACGGATTCTCTGTAAGGCCCCTTTAGACAAGCACGCTTTAATCCCGGCAAAATGAAAACAAATGTTATTAAATCAAATTTTATGAGTTCAAATAGTTAATTATGGGCTTTTGAACAAAATTATATAGATTAATCTCAAATTTTTAGCTTTTTACTCGGTTAAAATTCGAACGGATTCTCTGTAAGGCCCCTTTAGACAAGCACGTTTTAATCCCAATAAAACGACAACCATATGATATTAAATCAAATTTTATGAGTTCAAATAGTTAATTATGGGCTTTTGAACAAAATTATCAAGATTAATATCAAATTTTTAGCTTTTTACTCGGTTAAAATTTGAACGGATTCTCTATAAGGAACATTTGGACAGACACGTTTTAATCCCAACAAAACGATAACCAAATGTTATTAAATCAAATTTTATGAGTTCAAATAGTTAATTATGGGCTTTTGAACAAAATTATACAGATTAATCTCAAATTTGTAGTTTTGTTCTCGGTTAAAATTCGAACGGATTCTCTGTAAGGCCCCTTCAGACAAGCACGTTTTAATCCCAATAAAACGACAACCATATGATATTAAATCAAATTTTATGAGTTCAAATAGTTAATTATGGGATTTTGAACAAAATTATACAGATTAATCTCAAATTTGTAGCTTTTTACTCGGTTAAAATTCGAACGGATTCTCTGTAAGGCCCCTTTAGACAAGCACGTTTTAATCCCAATAAAACGACAACCATATGATATTAAATCAAATTTTATGAGTTCAAATAGTTAATTATGGGCTTTTGAACAAAATTATCAAGATTAATCTCAAATTTTTAGCTTTTTAGTCGGTTAAAATTTGAACGGATTCTCTGTAAGGCCCCTTTAGACAAGCACGCTTTAATCCCGGCAAAATGAAAACAAATGTTATTAAATCAAATTTTATGAGTTCAAATAGTTAATTATGGGCTTTTGAACAAAATTATATAGATTAATCTCAAATTTTTAGCTTTTTACTCGGTTAAAATTCGAACGGATTCTCTGTAAGGCCCCTTTAGACAAGCACGTTTTAATCCCGGCAAAATGAAAACAAATGTTATTAAATCAAATTTTATGAGTTCAAATAGTTAATTATGGGCTTTTGAACAAAATTATACAGATTAATCTCAAATTTGTAACTTTTTGCTCGATTAAAATTCGAACGGATTCTCTGTAAGGCCCCTTTAGAGAAGCACGTTTTAATCCCAATAAAACGACAACCATATGATATTAAATCAAATTTTATGAGTTCAAATAGTTAATTATGGGCTTTTGAACAAAATTATCAAGATTAATATCAAATTTTTAGCTTTTTACTCGGTTAAAATTCGAACGGATTCTCTATAAGGCACATTTGGACAGACACGTTTTAATCCCAACAAAACGATAACCAAATGTTATTAAATCAAATTTTATGAGTTCAAATTGTTAATTATGGGCTTTTGAACAAAATTATACAGATTAATCTCAAATTTGTAGTTTTGTTCTCGGTTAAAATTCGAACGAATTCTCTGTAAGGCCACTTTAGACAAGCACGTTTTAATCCCAATAAAACGACAACCATATGATATTAAATCAAATTTTATGAGTTCAAATAGTTAATTATGGGCTTTTGAACAAAATTATCAAGATTAATCTCAAATTTTTAGCTTTTTACTCGGTTAAAATTCGAACGGATTCTCTGTAAGGCCCCTTTAGACAAGCACGCTTTAATCCCGGCAAAATGAAAACAAATGTTATTAAATCAAATTTTATGAGTTCAAATAGTTAATTATGGGCTTTTGAACAAAATTATACAGATTAATCTCAAATTTGTAACTTTTTGCTCGATTAAAATTCGAACGGATTCTCTATAAGTCCCATTTGGACAGCACGTTTTAATCCCAAAAAAACGACAACCAAATGTTATTAAATTAAATTTTATGAGTTCAAAAAGTTAATTATGGGATTTTGAACAAAATTATACAGATTAATCTCAATTTTTTAGCTTTTTACTCGGTTAAAATTGAACGAATTCTCTATAAAGCCCATTTAGACAAACACATTTTAATTCCAATAAAACGACAACCATAGGTTATTAAATCAAATTTTATGAGTTCAAATAGTTAATTATGGGCTTTTGAACAAAATTATACAAATTAATCTCAAATTTTTAGCTTTTTACTCGGTTAAAATTCGAACGGATTCTCTGTAAGGCCCCTTTAGACAAGCACGTTTTAATCCCGGCAAAATGACAACAAATGTTATTAAATCAAATTTTATGAGTTCAAATAGTTAATTATGGGCTTTTGAACAAAATTATCAAGATTAATCTCAAATTTTTAGCTTTTTACTCGGTTAAAATTCGAACGGATTCTCTGTAAGGCCCCTTTAGACAAGCACGCTTTAATCCCGGCAAAATGAAAACAAATGTTATTAAATCAAATTTTATGAGTTCAAATAGTTAATTATGGGCTTTTGAACAAAATTATATAGATTAATCTCAAATTTTTAGCTTTTTACTCGGTTAAAATTCGAACGGATTCTCTGTAAGGCCCCTTTAGACAAGCACGTTTTAATCCCAATAAAACGACAACCATATGATATTAAATCAAATTTTATGAGTTCAAATAGTTAATTATGGGCTTTTGAACAAAATTATCAAGATTAATCTCAAATTTTTAGCTTTTTACTCGGTTAAAATTCGAACGGATTCTCTGTAAGGCCCCTTTAGACAAGCACGCTTTAATCCCGGCAAAATGATAACAAATGTTATTAAATCAAATTTTATGAGTTCAAATAGTTAATTATGGGCTTTTGAACAAAATTATACAGATTAATCTCAAATTTGTAACTTTTTGCTCGATTAAAATTCGAACGGATTCTCTATAAGTCCCATTTGGACAGCACGTTTTAATCCCAAAAAAACGACAACCAAATGTTATTAAATCAAATTTTATGAGTTCAAAAAGTTAATTATGGGATTTTGAACAAAATTATACAGATTAATCTCAATTTTTTAGCTTTTTACTCGGTTAAAATTGAACGAATTCTCTATAAAGCCCATTTAGACAAACACATTTTAATTCCAATAAAACGATAACCATAGGTTATTAAATCAAATTTTATGAGTTCAAATAGTTAATTATGGGCTTTTGAACAAAATTATACAAATTAATCTCAAATTTTTAGCTTTTTACTCGGTTAAAATTCGAACGGATTCTCTATAAGGCCCCTTTAGACAAGCACGTTTTAATCCCGGAAAAATGACAACAAATGTTATTAAATCAAATTTTATGAGTTCAAATAGTTAATTATGGGCTTTTGAACAAAATTATCAAGATTAATCTCAAATTTTTAGCTTTTTACTCGGTTAAAATTCGAACGGATTCTCTGTAAGGCCCCTTTAGACAAGCACGCTTTAATCCCGGCAAAATGAAAACAAATGTTATTAAATCAAATTTTATGAGTTCAAATAGTTAATTATGGGCTTTTGAACAAAATTATACAGATTAATCTCAAATTTGTAACTTTTTGCTCGATTAAAATTCGAACGGATTCTCTATAAGTCCCATTTGGACAGCACGTTTTAATCCCAAAAAAACGACAACCAAATGTTATTAAATTAAATTTTATGAGTTCAAAAAGTTAATTATGGGATTTTGAACAAAATTATACAGATTAATCTCAATTTTTTAGCTTTTTACTCGGTTAAAATTGAACGAATTCTCTATAAAGCCCATTTAGACAAACACATTTTAATTCCAATAAAACGACAACCATAGGTTATTAAATCAAATTTTATGAGTTCAAATAGTTAATTATAGGCTTTTGAACAAAATTATACAAATTAATCTCAAATTTTTAGCTTTTTACTCGGTTAAAATTCGAACGGATTCTCTGTAAGGCCCCTTTAGACAAGCACGTTTTAATCCCGGCAAAATGACAACAAATGTTATTAAAACAAATTTTATGAGTTCAAATAGTTAATTATGGGCTTTTGAACAAAATTATCAAGATTAATCTCAAATTTTTAGCTTTTTACTCGGTTAAAATTCGAACGGATTCTCTGTAAGGCCCCTTTAGACATGCACGCTTTAATCCCGGCAAAATGAAAACAAATGTTATTAAATCAAATTTTATGAGTTCAAATAGTTAATTATGGGCTTTTGAACAAAATTATATAGATTAATCTCAAATTTTTAGCTTTTTACTCGGTTAAAATTCGAACGGATTCTCTGTAAGGCCCCTTTAGACAAGCACGTTTTAATCCCAATAAAACGACAACCATATGATATTAAATCAAATTTTATGAGTTCAAATAGTTAATTATGGGCTTTTGAACAAAATTATCAAGATTAATCTCAAATTTTTAGCTTTTTACTCGGTTAAAATTCGAACGGATTCTCTGTAAGGCCCCTTTAGACAAGCACGCTTTAATCCCGGCAAAATGAAAACAAATGTTATTAAATCAAATTTTATGAGTTCAAATAGTTAATTATGGGCTTTTGAACAAAATTATATAGATTAATCTCAAATTTTTAGCTTTTTACTCGGTTAAAATTCGAACGGATTCTCTGTAAGGCCCCTTTAGACAAGCACGTTTTAATCCCAATAAAACGACAACCATATGATATTAAATCAAATTTTATGAGTTCAAATAGTTAATTATGGGCTTTTGAACAAAATTATCAAGATTAATCTCAAATTTTTAGCTTTTTACTCGGTTAAAATTCGAACGGATTCTCTGTAAGGCCCCTTTAGACAAGCACGCTTTAATCCCGGCAAAATGATAACAAATGTTATTAAATCAAATTTTATGAGTTCAAATAGTTAATTATGGGCTTTTGAACAAAATTATACAGATTAATCTCAAATTTGTAACTTTTTGCTCGATTAAAATTCGAACGGATTCTCTATAAGTCCCATTTGGACAGCACGTTTTAATCCCAAAAAAACGACAACCAAATGTTATTAAATCAAATTTTATGAGTTCAAAAAGTTAATTATGGGATTTTGAACAAAATTATACAGATTAATCTCAATTTTTTAGCTTTTTACTCGGTTAAAATTGAACGAATTCTCTATAAAGCCCATTTAGACAAACACATTTTAATTCCAATAAAACGATAACCATAGGTTATTAAATCAAATTTTATGAGTTCAAATAGTTAATTATGGGCTTTTGAACAAAATTATACAAATTAATCTCAAATTTTTAGCTTTTTACTCGGTTAAAATTCGAACGGATTCTCTATAAGGCCCCTTTAGACAAGCACGTTTTAATCCCGGAAAAATGACAACAAATGTTATTAAATCAAATTTTATGAGTTCAAATAGTTAATTATGGGCTTTTGAACAAAATTATCAAGATTAATCTCAAATTTTTAGCTTTTTACTCGGTTAAAATTCGAACGGATTCTCTGTAAGGCCCCTTTAGACAAGCACGCTTTAATCCCGGCAAAATGAAAACAAATGTTATTAAATCAAATTTTATGAGTTCAAATAGTTAATTATGGGCTTTTGAACAAAATTATACAGATTAATCTCAAATTTGTAACTTTTTGCTCGATTAAAATTCGAACGGATTCTCTATAAGTCCCATTTGGACAGCACGTTTTAATCCCAAAAAAACGACAACCAAATGTTATTAAATTAAATTTTATGAGTTCAAAAAGTTAATTATGGGATTTTGAACAAAATTATACAGATTAATCTCAATTTTTTAGCTTTTTACTCGGTTAAAATTGAACGAATTCTCTATAAAGCCCATTTAGACAAACACATTTTAATTCCAATAAAACGACAACCATAGGTTATTAAATCAAATTTTATGAGTTCAAATAGTTAATTATAGGCTTTTGAACAAAATTATACAAATTAATCTCAAATTTTTAGCTTTTTACTCGGTTAAAATTCGAACGGATTCTCTGTAAGGCCCCTTTAGACAAGCACGTTTTAATCCCGGCAAAATGACAACAAATGTTATTAAAACAAATTTTATGAGTTCAAATAGTTAATTATGGGCTTTTGAACAAAATTATCAAGATTAATCTCAAATTTTTAGCTTTTTACTCGGTTAAAATTCGAACGGATTCTCTGTAAGGCCCCTTTAGACATGCACGCTTTAATCCCGGCAAAATGAAAACAAATGTTATTAAATCAAATTTTATGAGTTCAAATAGTTAATTATGGGCTTTTGAACAAAATTATATAGATTAATCTCAAATTTTTAGCTTTTTACTCGGTTAAAATTCGAACGGATTCTCTGTAAGGCCCCTTTAGACAAGCACGTTTTAATCCCAATAAAACGACAACCATATGATATTAAATCAAATTTTATGAGTTCAAATAGTTAATTATGGGCTTTTGAACAAAATTATCAAGATTAATCTCAAATTTTTAGCTTTTTACTCGGTTAAAATTCGAACGGATTCTCTGTAAGGCCCCTTTAGACAAGCACGCTTTAATCCCGGCAAAATGATAACAAATGTTATTAAATCAAATTTTATGAGTTCAAATAGTTAATTATGGGCTTTTGAACAAAATTATACAGATTAATCTCAAATTTGTAACTTTTTGCTCGATTAAAATTCGAACGGATTCTCTATAAGTCCCATTTGGACAGCACGTTTTAATCCCAAAAAAACGACAACCAAATGTTATTAAATTAAATTTTATGAGTTCAAAAAGTTAATTATGGGATTTTGAACAAAATTATACAGATTAATCTCAATTTTTTAGCTTTTTACTCGGTTAAAATTGAACGAATTCTCTATAAAGCCCATTTAGACAAACACATTTTAATTCCAATAAAACGACAACCATAGGTTATTAAATCAAATTTTATGAGTTCAAATAGTTAATTATAGGCTTTTGAACAAAATTATACAAATTAATCTCAAATTTTTAGCTTTTTACTCGGTTAAAATTCGAACGGATTCTCTGTAAGGCCCCTTTAGACAAGCACGTTTTAATCCCGGCAAAATGACAACAAATGTTATTAAAACAAATTTTATGAGTTCAAATAGTTAATTATGGGCTTTTGAACAAAATTATCAAGATTAATCTCAAATTTTTAGCTTTTTACTCGGTTAAAATTCGAACGGATTCTCTGTAAGGCCCCTTTAGACATGCACGCTTTAATCCCGGCAAAATGAAAACAAATGTTATTAAATCAAATTTTATGAGTTCAAATAGTTAATTATGGGCTTTTGAACAAAATTATATAGATTAATCTCAAATTTTTAGCTTTTTACTCGGTTAAAATTCGAACGGATTCTCTGTAAGGCCCCTTTAGACAAGCACGTTTTAATCCCAATAAAACGACAACCATATGATATTAAATCAAATTTTATGAGTTCAAATAGTTAATTATGGGCTTTTGAACAAAATTATCAAGATTAATCTCAAATTTTTAGCTTTTTACTCGGTTAAAATTCGAACGGATTCTCTGTAAGGCCCCTTTAGACAAAAACATTTTAATTCCAATAAAACGACAACCATAGGTTATTAAATCAAATTTTATGAGTTCAAATAGTTAATTATGGGCTTTTGAACAAAATTATACAAATTAATCTCAAATTTTTAGCTTTTTACTCGGTTAAAATTCGAACGGATTCTCTGTAAGGCCCCTTTAGACAAGCACGTTTTAATCCCGGCAAAATGAAAACAAATGTTATTAAATCAAATTTTATGAGTTCAAATAGTTAATTATGGGCTTTTGAACAAAATTATATAGATTAATCTCAAATTTTTAGCTTTTTACTCGGTTAAAATTCGAAGGGATTCTCTATAAGGCCCCTTTAGACAAGCACGTTTTAATCCCGATAAAACGACAAAAAATGTTATTAAATCAAATTTTATGAGTTCAAATAGTTAATTATGGGCTTTTGAACAAAATTATACAGATTAATCTCAAATTTGTAGTTTTTTTCTCAGTCAAAATTCGAACGGATTCTCTGTAAACCCCTTTAGACAAGCACATTTTAATCCTGGCAAAATGACAAAAAATGTTATTAAATGAAATTTTATGAGTTCAAATATTTAATTATGGGTTTTGAACAAAATTATACAGATTAATCTCAAGTTTGAAGCTTTTTACTCGGTTAAAATTCGAACGGATTCTCTGTAAGGCCCCTTTAGAGAAGCACGTTTTAATCCCAATAAAACGACAACCATATGATATTAAATCAAATTTTATGAGTTCAAATAGTTAATTATGGGCTTTTGAACAAAATTATCAAGATTAATATCAAATTTTTAGCTTTTTACTCGGTTAAAATTCGAACGGATTCTCTATAAGGCCCATTTGGACAGACACGTTTTAATCCCAACAAAACGATAACCAAATGTTATTAAATCAAATTTTATGAGTTCAAATAGTTAATTATGGGATTTTGAACAAAATTATACAGATTAATCTCAAATATGTAGCTTTTTACTCGGTTAAAATTCGAACGGATTCTCTGTAAGGCCCGTTTAGACAAGCACGTTTTAATCCCAATAAAACGACAACCATATGATATTAAATGAAATTTTATGAGTTCAAATAGTTAATTATGGGCTTTTGAACAAAATTATACAGATTAATCTCAAATTTGTAGTTTTTTTCTCGGTTAAAATTCGAACGGATTCTCTGTAAGGCCCCTTTAGAGAAGCACGTTTTAATCCTAATAAAACGACAACCATATGATATTAAATCAAATTTTATGAGTTCAAATAGTTAATTATGGGCTTTTGAACAAAATTATCAAGATTAATATCAAATTTTTAGCTTTTTACTCGGTTAAAATTCGAACGGATTCTCTATAAGGCACATTTGGACAGACACGTTTTAATCCCAACAAAACGATAACCAAATGTTATTAAATCAAATTTTATGAGTTCAAATAGTTAATTATGGGCTTTTGAACAAAATTATACAGATTAATCTCAAATTTGTAGTTTTGTTCTCGGTTAAAATTCGAACGGATTCTCTGTAAGGCCCCTTTAGACAAGCACGTTTTAATCCCAATAAAACGACAACCATATGATATTAAATCAAATTTTATGAGTTCAAATAGTTAATTATGGGCTTTTGAACAAAATTATCAAGATTAATCTCAAATTTTTAGCTTTTTACTCGGTTAAAATTCGAACGGATTCTCTGTAAGGCCCCTTTAGACAAGCACGCTTTAATCCCGGCAAAATGAAAACAAATGTTATTAAATCAAATTTTCTGAGTTCAAATAGTTAATTATGGGCTTTTGAACAAAATTATACAGATTAATCTCAAATTTGTAGCTTTTTACTCGGTTAAAATTCGAACGGATTCTCTATAAGGCCCATTTGGACAGACACGTTTTAATCCCAACAAAACGATAACCAAATGTTATTAAATCAAATTTTATGAGTTCAAATAGTTAATTATGGGATTTTGAACAAAATTATACAGATTAATCTGAAATTTGTAGCTTTTTACTCGGTTAAAATTCGAACGGATTCTCTGTAAGGCACCTTTAGACAAGCACGTTTTAATCCCAATAAAACGACAACCATATGATATTAAATCAAATTTTATGAGTTCAAATAGTTAATTATGGGCTTTTGAACAAAATTATCAAGATTAATCTCAAATTTTTAGCTTTTTACTCGGTTAAAATTAGAACGGATTCTCTGTAAGGCCCCTTTAGACAAGCACGCTTTAATCCCGGCAAAATGATAACAAATGTTATTAAATCAAATTTTATGAGTTCAAATAGTTAATTATAGGCTTTTGAACAAAATTATACAGATTAATCTCAAATTTGTAACTTTTTGCTCGATTAAAATTTCGAACGGATTCTCTATAAGTCCCATTTGGACAGGCACGTTTTAATCCCAAAAAAACGACAACCAAATGTTATTAAATCAAATTTTATGAGTTCAAAAAGTTAATTATGGGAGTTTGAACAAAATTATACAGATTAATCTCAATTTTTTAGCTTTTTACTCGGTTAAAATTGAACGAATTCTCTATAAAGCCCATTTAGACAAACACATTTTAATTCCAATAAAACGACAACCATATGTTATTAAATCAAATTTTATGAGTTCAAATAGTTAATTATGGGCTTTTGAACAAAATTATACAAATTAATCTCAATTTTTTAGCTTTTTACTCGGTTAAAATTCGAACGGATTCTCTGTAAGGCCCCTTTAGACAAGCACGTTTTAATCCCGGCAAAATGACAACAAATGTTATTAAATCAAATTTTATGAGTTCAAATAGTTAATTATGGGCTTTTGAACAAAATTATATAGATTAATCTCAAATTTTTAGCTTTTTACTCGGTTAAAATTCGAACGGATTCTCTGTAAGGCCCCTTTAGACAAGCACGTTTTAATCCCGATAAAACGAAAAAAAATGTTATTAAATCAAATTTTATGAGTTCAAACAGTTAATTATGGGCTTTTGAACAAAATTATACAGATTAATCTCAAATTTGTAGTTTTTTTCTCGATTAAAATTCGAACGGATTCTCTGTAAGGCCCCTTTAGACAAGCACGTTTTAATCCCGGCAAAATGACAAAAAATGTTATTAAATGAAATTTTATGAGTTCAAATATTTAATTATGGGTTTTGAACAAAATTATACAGATTAATCTCAAGTTTGAAGCTTTTTACTCGGTTAAAATTCGAACGGATTCTCTGTAAGGCCCCTTTAGAGAAGCACGTTTTAATCCCAATAAAACGACAACCATATGATATTAAATCAAATTTTATGAGTTCAAATAGTTAATTATGGGCTTTTGAACAAAATTATCAAGATTAATATCAAATTTTTAGCTTTTTACTCGGTTAAAATTTGAACGGATTCTCTATAAGAAACATTTGGACAGACACGTTTTAATCCCAACAAAACGAAAACCAAATGTTATTAAATCAAATTTTATGAGTTCAAATAGTTAATTATGGGCTTTTGAACAAAATTATACAGATTAATCTCAAATTTGTAGTTTTGTTCTCGGTTAAAATTCGAACGGATTCTCTGTAAGGCCCCTTCAGACAAGCACGTTTTAATCCCAATAAAACGACAACCATATGATATTAAATCAAATTTTATGAGTTCAAATAGTTAATTATGGGATTTTGAACAAAATTATACAGATTAATCTCAAATTTGTAGCTTTTTACTCGGTTAAAATTCGAACGGATTCTCTGTAAGGCCCGTTTAGACAAGCACGTTTTAATCCCAATAAAACGACAACCATATGATATTAAATCAAATTTTATGAGTTCAAATAGTTAATTATGGGCTTTTGAACAAAATTATCAAGATTAATCTCAAATTTTTAGCTTTTTATTCGGTTAAAATTCGAACGGATTCTCTGTAAGGCCCCTTTAGACAAGCACGCTTTAATCCCGGCAAAATGAAAACAAATGTTATTAAATCAAATTTTATGAGTTCAAATAGTTAATTATGGGCTTTTGAACAAAATTATACAGATTAATCTCAAATTTGTAGCTTTTTACTCGGTTAAAATTCGAACGGATTCTCTATAAGGCCCATTTGGACAGACACGTTTTAATCCCAACAAAACGATAACCAAGTGTTATTAAATCAAATTTTATGAGTTCAAATAGTTAATTATGGGATTTTGAACAAAATTATACAGACTAATCTCAAATTTGTAGCTTTTTACTCGGTTAAAATTTGAACGGATTCTCTGTAAGGCCCCTTTAGACAAGCACGTTTTAATCCCAATAAAACGACAACCATATGATATTAAATCAAATTTTATGAGTTCAAATAGTTAATTATGGTCTTTTAAACAAAATTATCAAGATTAATCTCAATTTTTTAGCTTTTTACTCGGTTAAAATTCGAACGGATTCTCTGTAAGGCCCCTATAGACAAGCACGCTTAAATCCCGGCAAAATGATAACAAATGTTATTAAATCAAATTTTATGAGTTCAAATAGTTAATTATGGGCTTTTGAACAAAATTATACAGATTAATCTCAAATTTGTAGCTTTTTACTCGGTTAAAATTCGAACGGATTCTCTATAAGGCCCATTTGGACAGACACGTTTTAATCCCAACAAAACGATAACCAAATGTTATTAAATCAAATTTTATGAGTTCAAATAGTTAATTATGGGCTTTTGAACAAAATTATACAGATTAATCTCAAATTTTTAGCTTTTTACTCGGTTAAAATTCGAACGGATTCTCTGTAAGGCCCGTTTAGACAAGCACGTTTTAATCCCAATAAAACGACAACCATATGATATTAAATCAAATTTTATGAGTTCAAATAGTTAATTATGGGCTTTTGAACAAAATTATCAAGATTAATCTCAAATTTTTAGCTTTTTATTCGGTTAAAATTCGAACGGATTCTCTGTAAGGCCCCTTTAGACAAGCACGCTTTAATCCCGGCAAAATGAAAACAAATGTTATTAAATCAAATTTTATGAGTTCAAATAGTTAATTATGGGCTTTTGAACAAAATTATACAGATTAATCTCAAATTTGTAGCTTTTTACTCGGTTAAAATTCGAACGGATTCTCTATAAGGCCCATTTGGACAGACACGTTTTAATCCCAACAAAACGATAACCAAATGTTATTAAATCAAATTTTATGAGTTCAAATAGTTAATTATGGGATTTTGAACAAAATTATACAGACTAATCTCAAATTTGTAGCTTTTTACTCGGTTAAAATTTGAACGGATTCTCTGTAAGGCCCCTTTAGACAAGCACGTTTTAATCCCAATAAAACGACAACCATATGATATTAAATCAAATTTTATGAGTTCAAATAGTTAATTATGGTCTTTTAAACAAAATTATCAAGATTAATCTCAATTTTTTAGCTTTTTACTCGGTTAAAATTCGAACGGATTCTCTGTAAGGCCCCTATAGACAAGCACGCTTAAATCCCGGCAAAATGATAACAAATGTTATTAAATCAAATTTTATGAGTTCAAATAGTTAATTATGGGCTTTTGAACAAAATTATACAGATTAATCTCAAATTTGTAGCTTTTTACTCGGTTAAAATTCGAACGGATTCTCTATAAGGCCCATTTGGACAGACACGTTTTAATCCCAACAAAACGATAACCAAATGTTATTAAATCAAATTTTATGAGTTCAAATAGTTAATTATGGGCTTTTGAACAAAATTATACAGATTAATCTCAAATTTTTAGCTTTTTACTCGGTTAAAATTCGAACGGATTCTCTGTAAGGCCCCTTTAGACAAGCACGTTTTAATCCCAATAAAACGACAACCATATGATATTAAATCAAATTTTATGAGTTCAAATAGTTAATTATGGGCTTTTGAACAAAATTATCAAGATTAATCTCAAATTTTTAGCTTTTTACTCGGTTAAAATTCGAACGGATTCTCTGTAAGGCCCCTTTAGACAAGCACGCTTTAATCCCAGCAAAATGAAAACAAATGTTATTAAATCAAATTTTATGAGTTCAAATAGTTAATTATGGGCTTTTGAACAAAATTATACAGATTAATCTCAAATTTGTAGCTTTTTACACGGTTAAAATTCGAACGGATTCTCTATAAGGCCCATTTGGACAAACACGTTTTAATCCCAACAAAACGATAACCAAATGTTATTAAATCAAATTTTATGAGTTCAAATAGTTAATTATGGGCTTTTGAACAAAATTATACAGATTAATCTCAAATTTGTAGCTTTTTACTCGGTTAAAATTCGAACGGATTCTCTGTAAGGCCCGTTTAGACAAGCAAGTTTTAATCCCAATAAAACGACAACCATATGATATTAAATCAAATTTTATGAGTTCAAATAGTTAATTATGGGCTTTTGAACAAAATTATCAAGATTAATCTCAAATTTTTAGCTTTTTATTCGGTTAAAATTCGAACGGATTCTCTGTAAGGCCCCTTTAGACAAGCACGCTTTAATCCCGGCAAAATGAAAACAAATGTTATTAAATCAAATTTTATGAGTTCAAATAGTTAATTATGGGCTTTTGAACAAAATTATACAGATTAATCTCAAATTTGTAGCTTTTTACTCGGTTAAAATTCGAACGGATTCTCTATAAGGCCCATTTGGACAGACACGTTTTAATCCCAACAAAACGATAACCAAGTGTTATTAAATCAAATTTTATGAGTTCAAATAGTTAATTATGGGATTTTGAACAAAATTATACAGACTAATCTCAAATTTGTAGCTTTTTACTCGGTTAAAATTTGAACGGATTCTCTGTAAGGCCCCTTTAGACAAGCACGTTTTAATCCCAATAAAACGACAACCATATGATATTAAATCAAATTTTATGAGTTCAAATAGTTAATTATGGTCTTTTAAACAAAATTATCAAGATTAATCTCAATTTTTTAGCTTTTTACTCGGTTAAAATTCGAACGGATTCTCTGTAAGGCCCCTTTAGACAAGCACGCTTTAATCCCAGCAAAATGAAAACAAATGTTATTAAATCAAATTTTATGAGTTCAAATAGTTAATTATGGGCTTTTGAACAAAATTATACAGATTAATCTCAAATTTGTAGCTTTTTACACGGTTAAAATTCGAACGGATTCTCTGTAAGGCCCCTATAGACAAGCACGCTTAAATCCCGGCAAAATGATAACAAATGTTATTAAATCAAATTTTATGAGTTCAAATAGTTAATTATGGGCTTTTGAACAAAATTATACAGATTAATCTCAAATTTGTAGCTTTTTACTCGGTTAAAATTCGAACGGATTCTCTATAAGGCCCATTTGGACAGACACGTTTTAATCCCAACAAAACGATAACCAAATGTTATTAAATCAAATTTTATGAGTTCAAATAGTTAATTATGGGCTTTTGAACAAAATTATACAGATTAATCTCAAATTTTTAGCTTTTTACTCGGTTAAAATTCGAACGGATTCTCTGTAAGGCCCGTTTAGACAAGCACGTTTTAATCCCAATAAAACGACAACCATATGATATTAAATCAAATTTTATGAGTTCAAATAGTTAATTATGGGCTTTTGAACAAAATTATCAAGATTAATCTCAAATTTTTAGCTTTTTATTCGGTTAAAATTCGAACGGATTCTCTGTAAGGCCCCTTTAGACAAGCACGCTTTAATCCCGGCAAAATGAAAACAAATGTTATTAAATCAAATTTTATGAGTTCAAATAGTTAATTATGGGCTTTTGAACAAAATTATACAGATTAATCTCAAATTTGTAGCTTTTTACTCGGTTAAAATTCGAACGGATTCTCTATAAGGCCCATTTGGACAGACACGTTTTAATCCCAACAAAACGATAACCAAATGTTATTAAATCAAATTTTATGAGTTCAAATAGTTAATTATGGGATTTTGAACAAAATTATACAGACTAATCTCAAATTTGTAGCTTTTTACTCGGTTAAAATTTGAACGGATTCTCTGTAAGGCCCCTTTAGACAAGCACGTTTTAATCCCAATAAAACGACAACCATATGATATTAAATCAAATTTTATGAGTTCAAATAGTTAATTATGGTCTTTTAAACAAAATTATCAAGATTAATCTCAATTTTTTAGCTTTTTACTCGGTTAAAATTCGAACGGATTCTCTGTAAGGCCCCTATAGACAAGCACGCTTAAATCCCGGCAAAATGATAACAAATGTTATTAAATCAAATTTTATGAGTTCAAATAGTTAATTATGGGCTTTTGAACAAAATTATACAGATTAATCTCAAATTTGTAGCTTTTTACTCGGTTAAAATTCGAACGGATTCTCTATAAGGCCCATTTGGACAGACACGTTTTAATCCCAACAAAACGATAACCAAATGTTATTAAATCAAATTTTATGAGTTCAAATAGTTAATTATGGGCTTTTGAACAAAATTATACAGATTAATCTCAAATTTTTAGCTTTTTACTCGGTTAAAATTCGAACGGATTCTCTGTAAGGCCCCTTTAGACAAGCACGTTTTAATCCCAATAAAACGACAACCATATGATATTAAATCAAATTTTATGAGTTCAAATAGTTAATTATGGGCTTTTGAACAAAATTATCAAGATTAATCTCAAATTTTTAGCTTTTTACTCGGTTAAAATTCGAACGGATTCTCTGTAAGGCCCCTTTAGACAAGCACGCTTTAATCCCAGCAAAATGAAAACAAATGTTATTAAATCAAATTTTATGAGTTCAAATAGTTAATTATGGGCTTTTGAACAAAATTATACAGATTAATCTCAAATTTGTAGCTTTTTACACGGTTAAAATTCGAACGGATTCTCTATAAGGCCCATTTGGACAAACACGTTTTAATCCCAACAAAACGATAACCAAATGTTATTAAATCAAATTTTATGAGTTCAAATAGTTAATTATGGGCTTTTGAACAAAATTATACAGATTAATCTCAAATTTGTAGCTTTTTACTCGGTTAAAATTCGAACGGATTCTCTGTAAGGCCCGTTTAGACAAGCAAGTTTTAATCCCAATAAAACGACAACCATATGATATTAAATCAAATTTTATGAGTTCAAATAGTTAATTATGGGCTTTTGAACAAAATTATCAAGATTAATCTCAAATTTTTAGCTTTTTATTCGGTTAAAATTCGAACGGATTCTCTGTAAGGCCCCTTTAGACAAGCACGCTTTAATCCCGGCAAAATGAAAACAAATGTTATTAAATCAAATTTTATGAGTTCAAATAGTTAATTATGGGCTTTTGAACAAAATTATACAGATTAATCTCAAATTTGTAGCTTTTTACTCGGTTAAAATTCGAACGGATTCTCTATAAGGCCCATTTGGACAGACACGTTTTAATCCCAACAAAACGATAACCAAATGTTATTAAATCAAATTTTATGAGTTCAAATAGTTAATTATGGGATTTTGAACAAAATTATACAGACTAATCTCAAATTTGTAGCTTTTTACTCGGTTAAAATTTGAACGGATTCTCTGTAAGGCCCCTTTAGACAAGCACGTTTTAATCCCAATAAAACGACAACCATATGATATTAAATCAAATTTTATGAGTTCAAATAGTTAATTATGGTCTTTTAAACAAAATTATCAAGATTAATCTCAATTTTTTAGCTTTTTACTCGGTTAAAATTCGAACGGATTCTCTGTAAGGCCCCTATAGACAAGCACGCTTAAATCCCGGCAAAATGATAACAAATGTTATTAAATCAAATTTTATGAGTTCAAATAGTTAATTATGGGCTTTTGAACAAAATTATACAGATTAATCTCAAATTTGTAGCTTTTTACTCGGTTAAAATTCGAACGGATTCTCTATAAGGCCCATTTGGACAGACACGTTTTAATCCCAACAAAACGATAACCAAATGTTATTAAATCAAATTTTATGAGTTCAAATAGTTAATTATGGGCTTTTGAACAAAATTATACAGATTAATCTCAAATTTTTAGCTTTTTACTCGGTTAAAATTCGAACGGATTCTCTGTAAGGCCCCTTTAGACAAGCACGTTTTAATCCCAATAAAACGACAACCATATGATATTAAATCAAATTTTATGAGTTCAAATAGTTAATTATGGGCTTTTGAACAAAATTATCAAGATTAATCTCAAATTTTTAGCTTTTTACTCGGTTAAAATTCGAACGGATTCTCTGTAAGGCCCCTTTAGACAAGCACGCTTTAATCCCAGCAAAATGAAAACAAATGTTATTAAATCAAATTTTATGAGTTCAAATAGTTAATTATGGGCTTTTGAACAAAATTATACAGATTAATCTCAAATTTGTAGCTTTTTACACGGTTAAAATTCGAACGGATTCTCTATAAGGCCCATTTGGACAAACACGTTTTAATCCCAACAAAACGATAACCAAATGTTATTAAATCAAATTTTATGAGTTCAAATAGTTAATTATGGGATTTTGAACAAAATTATACAGATTAATCTCAAATTTGTAGCTTTTTACTCGGTTAAAATTCGAACGGATTCTCTGTAAGGCCCGTTTAGACAAGCAAGTTTTAATCCCAATAAAACGACAACCATATGATATTAAATCAAATTTTATGAGTTCAAATAGTTAATTATGGGCTTTTGAACAAAATTATCAAGATTAATCTCAAATTTTTAGCTTTTTACTCGGTTAAAATTCGAACGGATTCTCTGTAAGACCCTTTAGACAAGCACGCTTTAATCCCGGCAAAATGATAACAAATGTTATTAAATCTAATTTTATGAGTTCAAATAGTTAATTATGGGCTTTTGAACAAAATTATACAGATTAATCTCAAATTTGTAACTTTTTGCTCGATTAAAATTTCGAACGGATTCTCTATAAGTCCCATTTGGACAGGCACGTTTTAATCCCAAAAAAACGACAACCAAATGTTATTAAATCAAATTTTATGAGTTCAAAAAGTTAATTATGGGAGTTTGAACAAAATTATACAGATTAATCTCAATTTTTTAGCTTTTTACTCGGATAAAATTGAACGAATTCTCTATAAAGCCCATTTACACAAACACATTTTAATTCCAATAAAACGACAACCATATGTTATTAAATCAAATTTTATGAGTTCAAATAGTTAATTATGGGCTTTTGAACAAAATTATAGAAATTAATCTCAAATTTTTAGCTTTTTACTCGGTTAAAATTCGAACGGATTCTCTGTAAGGCCCCTTTAGACAAGCACGTTTTAATCCCGGCAAAATGACAACAAATGTTATTAAATCAAATTTTATGAGTTCAAATAGTTAATTATGGGCTTTTGAACAAAATTATATAGATTAATCTCAAATTTTTAGCTTTTTACTCGGTTAAAATTCAAACGGATTCTCTGTAAGGCCCCTTTAGACAAGCACGTTTTAATCCCGATAAAACGACAAAAAATGTTATTAAATCAAATTTTATGAGTTCAAATAGTTAATTATGGGCTTTTGAACAAAATTATACAGATTAATCTCAAATTTGTAGTTTTTTTCTCGGTTAAAATTCGAACGGATTCTCTGTAAGGCCCCTTTAGACAAGCACGTTTTAATCCCGGCAAAATGACAAAAAATGTTATTAAATGAAATTTTATGAGTTCAAATATTTAATTATGGGTTTTGAACAAAATTATACAGATTAATCTCAAGTTTGAAGCTTTTTACTCGGTTAAAATTCGAACGGATTCTCTGTAAGGCCCCTTTAGAGAAGCACGTTTTAATCCCAATAAAACGACAACCATATGATATTAAATCAAATTTTATGAGTTCAAATAGTTAATTATGGGCTTTTGAACAAAATTATCAAGATTAATATCAAATTTTTAGCTCTTTACTCGGTTAAAATTCGAACGGATTCTCTATAAGGCACATTTGGACAGACACATTTTAATCCCAACAAAACGATAACCAAATGTTATTAAATCAAATTTTATGAGTTCAAATAGTTAATTATGGGCTTTTGAACAAAATTATACAGATTAATCTCAAATTTGTAGTTTTGTTCTCGGTTAAAATTCGAACGGATTCTCTGTAAGGCCCGTTTAGACAAGCACGTTTTAATCCCAATAAAACGACAACCATATGATATTAAATCAAATTTTATGAGTTCAAATAGTTAATTATGGGCTTTTGAATAAAATTATCAAGATTAATCTCAAATTTTTAGCTTTTTACTCGGTTAAAATTCGAACGGATTCTCTATAAGGCCCATTTAGACAGACACGTTTTAATCCCAACAAAACGATAACCAAATGTTATTAAATCAAATTTTATGAGTTCAAATAGTTAATTATGGGATTTTGAACAAAATTATACAGATTAATCTCAAATTTGTAGCTTTTTACTCGGTTAAAATTCGAACGGATTCTCTGTAAGGCCCCTTTAGACAAGCACGTTTTAATCCCAATAAAACGACAACCATATGATATTAAATCAAATTTTATGAGTTCAAATAGTTAATTATGGGCTTTTGAACAAAATTATCAAGATTAATCTCAAAGTTTTAGCTTTTTACTCGGTTAAAATTCGAACGGATTCTCTGTAAGGCCCCTTTAGACAAGCACGCTTTAATCCCGGCAAAATGATAACAAATGTTATTAAATCAAATTTTATGAGTTCAAATAGTTAATTATGGGCTTTTGAACAAAATTATACAGATTAATCTCAAATTTGTAGCTTTTTACTCGGTTAAAATTCGAACGGATTCTCTATAAGGCCCATTTGGACAGACACGTTTTAATCCCAACAAAACGATAACCAAATGTTATTAAATCAAATTTTATGAGTTCAAATAGTTAATTATGGGATTTTGAACAAAATTATACAGATTAATCTCAAATTTGTAGCTTTTTACTCGGTTAAAATTCGAACGGATTCTCTGTAAGGCCCGTTTAGACAAGCACGTTTTAATCCCAATAAAACGACAACCATATGATATTAAATCAAATTTTATGAGTTCAAATAGTTAATTATGGGCTTTTGAACAAAATTATCAAGATTAATCTCAAATTTTTAGCTTTTTACTCGGTTAAAATTCGAACGGATTCTCTGTAAGGCCCCTTTAGACAAGCACGCTTTAATCCCGGCAAAATGATAACAAATGTTATTAAATCAAATTTTATGAGTTCAAATAGTTAATTATGGGCTTTTGAATAAAATTATACAGATTAATCTCAAATTTGTAACTTTTTGCTCGATTAAAATTTCGAACGAATTCTCTATAAGTCCCATTTGGACAGGCACGTTTTAATCCCAAAAAAACGACAACCAAATGTTATTAAATCAAATTTTATGAGTTCAAAAAGTTAATAATGGGAGTTTGAACAAAATTATATAGATTAATCTCAATTTTTTAGCTTTTTACTCGGTTAAAATTGAACGAATTCTCTATAAAGCCCATTTAGACAAACACATTTTAATCCCAATAAAACGACAACCATATGTTATTAAATCAAATTTTATGAGTTCAAATAGTTAATTATGGGCTTTTGAACAAAATTATACAAATTAATCTCAAATTTTTAGCTTTTTACTCGGTTAAAATTCGAACGGATTCTCTGTAAGGCCCCTTTAGACAAACACGTTTTAATCCCGGCAAAATGACAACAAATGTTATTAAATCAAATTTTATGAGTTCAAATAGTTAATTATGGGCTTTTGAACAAAATTATATAGATTAATCTCAAATTTTTAGCTTTTTACTCGGTTAAAATTCGAACAGATTCTCTGTAAGGCCCGTTTAGACAAGCACGTTTTAATCCCGATAAAACGACAAAAAATGTTATTAAATCAAATTTTATGAGTTCAAATAGTTAATTATGGGCTTTTGAACAAAATTATACAGATTTATCTCAAATTTGTAGTTTTGGTCTCGGTTAAAATTCGAACGGATTCTCTGTAAGGCCCCTTTAGACAAGCACGTTTTAATCCCGGCAAAATGACAAAAAATGTTATTAAATGAAATTTTATGAGTTCAAATATAAAATTATGGGTTTTGAACAAAATTATACAGATTAATCTCAAGTTTGAAGCTTTTTACTCGGTTAAAATTCGAACGGATTCTCTGTAAGGCCCCTTTAGAGAAGCACGTTTTAATCCCAATAAAACGACAACCATATGATATTAAATCAAATTTTATGAGTTCAAATAGTTAATTATGGGCTTTTGAACAAAATTATCAAGATTAATATCAAATTTTTAGCTTTTTACTCGGTTAAAATTCGAACGGATTCTCTATAAGGCACATTTGGACGGACACGTTTTAATCCCAACAAAACGATAACCAAATGTTATTAAATCAAATTTTATGAGTTCAAATAGTTAATTATAGGCTTTTGAACAAAATTATACAGATTAATCTCAAATTTGTAGTTTTGTTCTCGGTTAAAATTCGAACGGATTCTCTGTAAGGCCCCATTAGACAAGCACGTTTTAATCCCAATAAAACGACAACCATATGATATTAAATCAAATTTTATGAGTTCAAATAGTTAATTATGGGCTTTTGAACAAAATTATCAAGATTAATCTCAAATTTTTAGCTTTTTACTCGGTTAAAATTCGAACGGATTCTCTGTAAGGCCCCTTTAGACAAGCACGCTTTAATCCCGGCAAAATGAAAACAAATGTTATTAAATCAAATTTTATGAGTTCAAATAGTTAATTATGGGCTTTTGAACAAAATTATACAGATTAATCTCAAATTTGTAGCTTTTTACTCGGTTAAAATTCGAACGGATTCTCTATAAGGCCCATTTGGACAGACACGTTTTAATCCCAACAAAACGATAACCAAATGTTATTAAATCAAATTTTATGAGTTCAAATAGTTAAATATAGGATTTTGAACAAAATTATACAGATTAATCTCAAATTTGTAGCTTTTTACTCGGTTAAAATTTGAACGGATTCTCTGTAAGGCCCCTTTAGACAAGCACGTTTTAATCCCAATAAAACGACATCCATATGATATTAAATCAAATTTTATGAGTTCAAATAGTTAATTATGGGCTTTTGAACAAAATTATCAAGATTAATCTCAAATTTTTAGCTTTTTACTCGGTTAAAATTCGAACGGATTCTCTGTAAGGCCCCTTTAGACAAGCACGCTTTAATCCCGGCAAAATGATAACAAATGTTATTAAATCAAATTTTATGAGTTCAAATAGTTAATTATGGGCTTTTGAACAAAATTATACAGATTAATCTCAAATTTGTAGCTTTTTACTCGGTTAAAATTCGTACGGATTCTCTATAAGGCCCATTTGGACAGACACGTTTTAATCCCAACAAAACGATAACCAAATGTTATTAAATCAAATTTTATGAGTTCAAATAGTTAATTATGGGATTTTGAACAAAATTATACAGATTAATCTCAAATTTGTAGCTTTTTACTCGGTTAAAATTCGAACGGATTCTCTGTAAGGCCCGTTTAGACAAGCACGCTTTAATCCCAATAAAACGACAACCATATGATATTAAATCAAATTTTATGAGTTCAAATAGTTAATTATGGGCTTTTGAACAAAATTATCAAGATTAATCTCAAATTTTTAGCTTTTTACTCGGTTAAAATTCGAAGGGATTCTCTGTAAGGCCCCTTTAGACAAGCACGCTTTAATCCCGGCAAAATGATAACAAATGTTATTAAATCAAATTTTATGAGTTCAAATAGTTAATTATGGGCTTTTGAACAAAATTATACAGATTAATCTCAAATTTGTAACTTTTTGCTCGATTAAAATTTCGAACGGATTCTCTATAAGTCCCATTTGGACAGGCACGTTTTAATCCCAAAAAAACGACAACCAAATGTTATTAAATCAAATTTTATGAGTTCAAAAAGTTAATTATGGGAGTTTGAACAAAATTATACATATTAATCTCAATTTTTTAGCTTTTTACTCGGTTAAAATTGAACGAATTCTCTATAAAGCCCATTTACACAAACACATTTTAATTCCAATAAAACGACAACCATATGTTATTAAATCAAATTTTATGAGTTCAAATAGTTAATTATGGGATTTTGAACAAAATTATACAAATTAATCTCAAATTTTTAGCTTTTTACTCGGTTAAAATTCGAACGGATTCTCTGTAAGGCCCCTTTAGACAAACACGTTTTAATCCCGGCAAAATGACAACAAATGTTATTAAATCAAATTTTATGAGTTCAAATAGTTAATTATGGGCTTTTGAACAAAATTATCAAGATTAATCTCAAATTTTTAGCTTTTTACTCGGTTAAAATTCGAACGGATTCTCTGTAAGGCCCGTTTAGACAAGCACGTTTTAATCCCAATAAAACGACAACCATATGATATTAAATCAAATTTTATGAGTTCAAATAGTTAATTATGGGCTTTTGAACAAAATTATCAAGATTAATCTCAAATTTGTAGTTTTTTTCTCAGTTAAAATTCGAACGGATTCTCTGTAAGGCCCCTTTAGACAAGCACGTTTTAATCCCGGCAAAATGACAAAAAATGTTATTAAATGAAATTTTATGAGTTCAAATATTTAATTATGGGTTTTGAACAAAATTATACAGATTAATCTCAAGTTTGAAGCTTTTTACTCGGTTAAAATTCGAACGGATTCTCTGTAAGGCCCCTTTAGAGAAGCACGTTTTAATCCCAATAAAACGACAACCATATGATATTAAATCAAATTTTATGAGTTCAAATAGTTAATTTTGGGCTTTTGAACAAAATTATCAAGATTAATATCAAATTTTTAGCTTTTTACTCGGTTAAAATTCGAACGGATTCTCTATAAGGCCCATTTGGACAGACACGTTTTAATCCCAACAAAACGATAACCAAATGTTATTAAATCAAATTATATGAGTTCAAGTAGTTAATTATGGGCTTTTGAACAAAATTATACAGATTAATCTCAAATTTGTAGTTTTGTTCTCGGTTAAAATTCGAACGGATTCTCTGTAAGGCCCCATTAGACAAGCACGTTTTAATCAAAATAAAACGACAACCATATGATATTAAATCAAATTTTATGAGTTCAAATAGTTAATTATGGGCTTTTGAACAAAATTATCAAGATTAATCTCAAATTTTTAGCTTTTTACTCGGTTAAAATTCGAACGGATTCTCTGTAAGGCCCCTTTAGACAAGCACGCTTTAATCCCGGCAAAATGAAAACAAATGTTATTAAATCAAATTTTATGAGTTCAAATAGTTAATTATGGGCTTTTGAACAAAATTATACAGATTAATCTCAAATTTGTAGCTTTTTACTCGGTTAAAATTCGAACGGATTCTCTATAAGGCCCATTTGGACAGACACGTTTTAATCCCAACAAAACGATAACCAAATGTTATTAAATCAAATTTTATGAGTTCAAATAGTTAAATATAGGATTTTGAACAAAATTATACAGATTAATCTCAAATTTGTAGCTTTTTACTCGGTTAAAATTTGAACGGATTCTCTGTAAGGCCCCTTTAGACAAGCACGTTTTAATCCCAATAAAACGACATCCATATGATATTAAATCAAATTTTATGAGTTCAAATAGTTAATTATGGGCTTTTGAACAAAATTATCAAGATTAATCTCAAATTTTTAGCTTTTTACTCGGTTAAAATTCGAACGGATTCTCTGTAAGGCCCCTTTAGACAAGCACGCTTTAATCCCGGCAAAATGATAACAAATGTTATTAAATCAAATTTTATGAGTTCAAATAGTTAATTATGGGCTTTTGAACAAAATTATACAGATTAATCTCAAATTTGTAGCTTTTTACTCGGTTAAAATTCGTACGGATTCTCTATAAGGCCCATTTGGACAGACACGTTTTAATCCCAACAAAACGATAACCAAATGTTATTAAATCAAATTTTATGAGTTCAAATAGTTAATTATGGGATTTTGAACAAAATTATACAGATTAATCTCAAATTTGTAGCTTTTTACTCGGTTAAAATTCGAACGGATTCTCTGTAAGGCCCGTTTAGACAAGCACGCTTTAATCCCAATAAAACGACAACCATATGATATTAAATCAAATTTTATGAGTTCAAATAGTTAATTATGGGCTTTTGAACAAAATTATCAAGATTAATCTCAAATTTTTAGCTTTTTACTCGGTTAAAATTCGAAGGGATTCTCTGTAAGGCCCCTTTAGACAAGCACGCTTTAATCCCGGCAAAATGATAACAAATGTTATTAAATCAAATTTTATGAGTTCAAATAGTTAATTATGGGCTTTTGAACAAAATTATACAGATTAATCTCAAATTTGTAACTTTTTGCTCGATTAAAATTTCGAACGGATTCTCTATAAGTCCCATTTGGACAGGCACGTTTTAATCCCAAAAAAACGACAACCAAATGTTATTAAATCAAATTTTATGAGTTCAAAAAGTTAATTATGGGAGTTTGAACAAAATTATACATATTAATCTCAATTTTTTAGCTTTTTACTCGGTTAAAATTGAACGAATTCTCTATAAAGCCCATTTACACAAACACATTTTAATTCCAATAAAACGACAACCATATGTTATTAAATCAAATTTTATGAGTTCAAATAGTTAATTATGGGATTTTGAACAAAATTATTCAAATTAATCTCAAATTTTTAGCTTTTTACTCGGTTAAAATTCGAACGGATTCTCTGTAAGGCCCCTTTAGACAAACACGTTTTAATCCCGGCAAAATGACAACAAATGTTATTAAATCAAATTTTATGAGTTCAAATAGTTAATTATGGGCTTTTGAACAAAATTATCAAGATTAATCTCAAATTTTTAGCTTTTTACTCGGTTAAAATTCGAACGGATTCTCTGTAAGGCCCGTTTAGACAAGCACGTTTTAATCCCAATAAAACGACAACCATATGATATTAAATCAAATTTTATGAGTTCAAATAGTTAATTATGGGCTTTTGAACAAAATTATCAAGATTAATCTCAAATTTGTAGTTTTTTTCTCAGTTAAAATTCGAACGGATTCTCTGTAAGGCCCCTTTAGACAAGCACGTTTTAATCCCGGCAAAATGACAAAAAATGTTATTAAATGAAATTTTATGAGTTCAAATATTTAATTATGGGTTTTGAACAAAATTATACAGATTAATCTCAAGTTTGAAGCTTTTTACTCGGTTAAAATTCGAACGGATTCTCTGTAAGGCCCCTTTAGAGAAGCACGTTTTAATCCCAATAAAACGACAACCATATGATATTAAATCAAATTTTATGAGTTCAAATAGTTAATTTTGGGCTTTTGAACAAAATTATCAAGATTAATATCAAATTTTTAGCTTTTTACTCGGTTAAAATTCGAACGGATTCTCTATAAGGCCCATTTGGACAGACACGTTTTAATCCCAACAAAACGATAACCAAATGTTATTAAATCAAATTATATGAGTTCAAGTAGTTAATTATGGGCTTTTGAACAAAATTATACAGATTAATCTCAAATTTGTAGTTTTGTTCTCGGTTAAAATTCGAACGGATTCTCTGTAAGGCCCCATTAGACAAGCACGTTTTAATCAAAATAAAACGACAACCATATGATATTAAATCAAATTTTATGAGTTCAAATAGTTAATTATGGGCTTTTGAACAAAATTATCAAGATTAATCTCAAATTTTTAGCTTTTTACTCGGTTAAAATTCGAACGGATTCTCTGTAAGGCCCCTTTAGACAAGCACGCTTTAATCCCGGCAAAATGAAAACAAATGTTATTAAATCAAATTTTATGAGTTCAAATAGTTAATTATGGGCTTTTGAACAAAATTATACAGATTAATCTCAAATTTGTAGCTTTTTACTCGGTTAAAATTCGAACGGATTCTCTATAAGGCCCATTTGGACAGACACGTTTTAATCCCAACAAAACGATAACCAAATGTTATTAAATCAAATTTTATGAGTTCAAATAGTTAAATATGGGATTTTGAACAAAATTATACAGATTAATCTCAAATTTGTATCTTTTTACTCGGTTAAAATTTGAACGGATTCTCTGTAAGGCCCCTTTAGACAAGCACGTTTTAATCCCAATAAAACGACAACCATATGATATTAAATCAAATTTTATGAGTTCAAATAGTTAATTATGGGCTTTTGAACAAAATTATCAAGATTAATCTCAAATTTTTAGCTTTTTACTCGGTTAAAATTCGAACGGATTCTCTGTAAGGCCCCTTTAGACAAGCACGCTTTAATCCCGGCAAAATGATAACAAATGTTATTAAATCAAATTTTATGCGTTCAAATAGTTAATTATGGGCTTTTGAACAAAATTATACAGATTAATCTCAAATTTGTAACTTTTTGCTCGATTAAAATTTCGAACGGATTCTCTATAAGTCTCATTTGGACAGGCACGTTTTAATCCCAAAAAAACGACAACCAAATGTTATTAAATCAAATTTTATGAGTTCAAAAAGTTAATTATGGGATTTTGAACAAAATTATACAGATTAATCTCAAATTTGTAGCTTTTTACTCGGTTAAAATTCAAACGGATTCTCTGTAAGGCCCGTTTAGACAAGCACGTTTTAATCCCAATAAAACGACAACCATATGATATTAAATCAAATTTTATGAGTTCAAATAGTTAATTATGGGCTTTTGAACAAAATTATCAAGATTAATCTCAAATTTTTAGCTTTTTACTCGGTTAAAATTCGAACGGATTCTCTGTAAGGCCCCTTTAGACAAGCACGCTTTAATCCCGGCAAAATGATAACAAATGTTATTAAATCAAATTTTATGATTTCAAATAGTTAATTATGGGCTTTTGAACAAAATTATACAGATTAATCTCAAATTTGTAACTTTTTGCTCGATTAAAATTTCGAACGGATTCTCTAAAAGTCTCATTTGGACAGGCACGTTTTAATCCCAAAAAAACGACAACCAAATGTTATTAAATCAAATTTTATGAGTTCAAAAAGTTAATTATGGGAGTTTGAACAAAATTATACAGATTAATCTCAATTTTTTAGCTTTTTACTCGGTTAAAATTGAACGAATTCTCTATAAAGCCCATATACACAAACACATTTTAATTCCAATAAAACGACAACCATATGTTATTAAATCAAATTTTATGAGTTCAAATAGTTAATTATGGGCTTTTGAACAAAATTATACAAATTAATCTCAAATTTTTAGCTTTTTACTCGGTTAAAATTCGAACGGATTCTCTGTAAGGCCCCTTTAGACAAGCACGTTTTAATCCCGGCAAAATGACAACAAATGTTATTAAATCAAATTTTATGAGTTCAAATAGTTAATTATGGGCTTTTGAACAAAATTATATAGATTAATCTCAAATTTGTAGCTTTTTACTCGGTTAAAATTCGAACGGATTCTCTGTAAGGCCCCTTTAGACAAGCACGTTTTAATCCCGATAAAACGACAAAAAATGTTATTAAATCAAATTTTATGAGTTCAAATAGTTAATTATGGGCTTTTGAACAAAATTATACAGATTAATCTCAAATTTGTAGTTTTTTTCTCGGTTAAAATTCGAACGGATTCTCTGTAAGGCCCCTTTAGACAAGCACGTTTTAATCCCGGCAAAATGACAAAAAATGTTATTAAATCAAATTTTATGAGTTCAAATAGTTAATTATGGGCTTTTGAACAAAATTATACAGATTAATCTCAAATTTGTAGCTTTTTACTCGGTTAAAATTCGAACGGATTCTCTGTAAGGCCCGTTTAGACAAGCACGTTTTAATCCCAATAAAACGACAACCATATGATATTAAATCAAATTTTATGAGTTCAAATAGTTAATTATGGGCTTTTGAACAAAATTATCAAGATTAATCTCAAATTTTTAGCTTTTTACTCGGTTAAAATTCGAACGGATTCTCTGTAAGGCCCCTTTAGACAAGCACGCTTTAATCCCGGCAAAATGATAACAAATGTTATTAAATCAAATTTTATGCGTTCAAATAGTTAATTATGGGCTTTTGAACAAAATTATACAGATTAATCTCAAATTTGTAACTTTTTGCTCGATTAAAATTTCGAACGGATTCTCTATAAGTCTCATTTGGACAGGCACGTTTTAATCCCAAAAAAACGACAACCAAATGTTATTAAATCAAATTTTATGAGTTCAAAAAGTTAATTATGGGATTTTGAACAAAATTATACAGATTAATCTCAAATTTGTAGCTTTTTACTCGGTTAAAATTCAAACGGATTCTCTGTAAGGCCCGTTTAGACAAGCACGTTTTAATCCCAATAAAACGACAACCATATGATATTAAATCAAATTTTATGAGTTCAAATAGTTAATTATGGGCTTTTGAACAAAATTATCAAGATTAATCTCAAATTTTTAGCTTTTTACTCGGTTAAAATTCGAACGGATTCTCTGTAAGGCCCCTTTAGACAAGCACGCTTTAATCCCGGCAAAATGATAACAAATGTTATTAAATCAAATTTTATGATTTCAAATAGTTAATTATGGGCTTTTGAACAAAATTATACAGATTAATCTCAAATTTGTAACTTTTTGCTCGATTAAAATTTCGAACGGATTCTCTAAAAGTCTCATTTGGACAGGCACGTTTTAATCCCAAAAAAACGACAACCAAATGTTATTAAATCAAATTTTATGAGTTCAAAAAGTTAATTATGGGAGTTTGAACAAAATTATACAGATTAATCTCAATTTTTTAGCTTTTTACTCGGTTAAAATTGAACGAATTCTCTATAAAGCCCATATACACAAACACATTTTAATTCCAATAAAACGACAACCATATGTTATTAAATCAAATTTTATGAGTTCAAATAGTTAATTATGGGCTTTTGAACAAAATTATACAAATTAATCTCAAATTTTTAGCTTTTTACTCGGTTAAAATTCGAACGGATTCTCTGTAAGGCCCCTTTAGACAAGCACGTTTTAATCCCGGCAAAATGACAACAAATGTTATTAAATCAAATTTTATGAGTTCAAATAGTTATTTATGGGCTTTTGAACAAAATTATATAGATTAATCTCAAATTTGTAGCTTTTTACTCGGTTAAAATTCGAACGGATTCTCTGTAAGGCCCCTTTAGACAAGCACGTTTTAATCCCGATAAAACGACAAAAAATGTTATTAAATCAAATTTTATGAGTTCAAATAGTTAATTATGGGCTTTTGAACAAAATTATACAGATTAATCTCAAATTTGTAGTTTTTTTCTCGGTTAAAATTCGAACGGATTCTCTGTAAGGCCCCTTTAGACAAGCACGTTTTAATCCCGGCAAAATGACAAAAAATATTATTAAATCAAATTTTATGAGTTCAAATAGTTAATTATGGGATTTTGAACAAAATTATACAGATTAATCTCAAATTTGTAGCTTTTTACTCGGTTAAAATTCGAACGGATTCTCTGTAAGGCCCGTTTAGACAAGCACGTTTTAATCCCAATAAAACGACAACCATATGATATTAAATCAAATTTTATGAGTTCAAATAGTTAATTATGGGCTTTTGAACAAAATTATCAAGATTAATCTCAAATTTTTAGCTTTTTACTCGGTTAAAATTCGAACGGATTCTCTGTAAGGCCCCTTTAGACAAGCACGCTTTAATCCCGGCAAAATAATAACAAATGTTATTAAATCAAATTTTATGAGTTCAAATAGTTAATTATGGGCTTTTGAACAAAATTATACAGATTAATCTCAAATTTGTAACTTTTTGCTCGATTAAAATTTCGAACGGATTCTCTATAAGTCCCATTTGGACAGGCACGTTTTAATCCCAAAAAAACGACAACCAAATGTTATTAAATCAAATTTTATGAGTTCAAAAAGTTATTTATGGGAGTTTGAACAAAATTATACATATTAATCTCAATTTTTTAGCTTTTTACTCGGTTAAAATTGAACGAATTCTCTATAAAGCCCATTTACACAAACACATTTTAATTCCAATAAAACGACAACCATATGTTATTAAATCAAATTTTATGAGTTCAAATAGTTAATTATGGGCTTTTGAACAAAATTATACAAATTAATCTCAAATTTTTAGCTTTTTACTCGGTTAAAATTCGAACGGATTCTCTGTAAGGCCCCTTTAGACAAACACGTTTTAATCCCGGCAAAATGACAACAAATGTTATTAAATCAAATTTTATGAGTTCAAATAGTTAATTATGGGCTTTTGAACAAAATTATATAGATTAATCTCAAATTTTTAGCTTTTTACTCGGTTAAAATTCGAACGGATTCTCTGTAAGGCCCCTTTAGACAAGCACGCTTTAATCCCGGCAAAATAATAACAAATGTTATTAAATCAAATTTTATGAGTTCAAATAGTTAATTATGGGCTTTTGAACAAAATTATACAGATTAATCTCAAATTTGTAGTTTTTTTCTCGGTTAAAATTCGAACGGATTCTCTGTAAGGCCCCTTTAGACAAGCAAGTTTTAATCCCGATAAAACGACAAAAAATGTTATTAAATCAAATTTTATGAGTTCAAATAGTTAATTATGGTCTTTTGAACAAAATTATACAGATTAATCTAAAATTTGTAGTTTTTTTCTCGGTTAAAATTCGAACGGATTCTCTGTAAGGCCCCTTTAGACAAGCACGTTTTAATCCCGGCAAAATGACAAAAAATGTTATTAAATGAAATTTTATGAGTTCAAATATTTAATTATGGGTTTTGAACAAAATTATACAGATTAATCTCAAGTTTGAAGCTTTTTACTCGGTTAAAATTCGAACGGATTCTCTGTAAGGCCCCTTTAGAGAAGCACGTTTTAATCCCAATAAAACGACAACCATATGATATTAAATCAAATTTTATGAGTTCAAATAGTTAATTTTGGGCTTTTGAACAAAATTATCAAGATTAATATCAAATTTTTAGCTTTTTACTCGGTTAAAATTCGAACGGATTCTCTATAAGGCCCATTTGGACAGACACGTTTTAATCCCAACAAAACGATAACCAAATGTTATTAAATCAAATTTTATGAGTTCAAATAGTTAATTATGGGTTTTTGAACAAAATTATACAGATTAATCTCAAATTTGTAGTTTTGTTCTCGGTTAAAATTCGAACGGATTCTCTGTAAGGCCCCTTTAGACAAGCACGTTTTAATCCCGGCAAAATGACAACAAATGTTATTAAATCAAATTTTATGAGTTCAAATAGTTAATTATGGGCTTTTGAACAAAATTATATAGATTAATCTCAAATTTGTAGCTTTTTACTCGGTTAAAATTCGAACGGATTCTATGTAAGGCCCCTTTAGACAAGCACGTTTTAATCCCGATAAAACGACAAAAAATGTTATTAAATCAAATTTTATGAGTTCAAATAGTTAATTATGGTCTTTTGAACAAAATTATACAGATTAATCTCAAATTTGTAGTTTTTTTCTCGGTTAAAATTCGAACGGATTCTCTGTAAGGCCCCTTTAGACAAGCACGTTTTAATCCCGGCAAAATGACAAAAAATGTTATTAAATCAAATTTTATGAGTTCAAATAGTTAATTATGGGATTTTGAACAAAATTATACAGATTAATCTCAAATTTGTAGCTTTTTACTCGGTTAAAATTCGAACGGATTCTCTGTAAGGCCCGTTTAGACAAGCACGTTTTAATCCCAATAAAACGACAACCATATGATATTAAATCAAATTTTATGAGTTCAAATAGTTAATTATGGGCTTTTGAACAAAATTATCAAGATTAATCTCAAATTTTTAGCTTTTTACTCGGTTAAAATTCGAACGGATTCTCTGTAAGGCCCCTTTAGACAAGCACGCTTTAATCCCGGCAAAATAATAACAAATGTTATTAAATCAAATTTTATGAGTTCAAATAGTTAATTATGGGCTTTTGAACAAAATTATACAGATTAATCTCAAATTTGTAACTTTTTGCTCGATTAAAATTTCGAACGGATTCTCTATAAGTCTCATTTGGACAGGCACGTTTTAATCCCAAAAAAACGACAACCAAATGTTATTAAATCAAATTTTATGAGTTCAAAAAGTTAATTATGGGATTTTGAACAAAATTATACAGATTAATCTCAAATTTGTAGCTTTTTACTCGGTTAAAATTCAAACGGATTCTCTGTAAGGCCCGTTTAGACAAGCACGTTTTAATCCCAATAAAACGATAACCAAATGTTATTAAATCAAATTTTATGAGTTCAAATAGTTAATTATGGGATTTTGAACAAAATTATACAGATTAATCTGAAATTTGTAGCTTTTTACTCGGTTAAAATTCGAACGGATTCTCTGTAAGGCCCGTTTAGACAAGCACGTTTTAATCCCAATAAAACGACAACCATATGATATTAAATCAAATTTTATGAGTTCAAATAGTTAATTATGGGCTTTTGAACAAAATTATCAAGATTAATCTCAAATTTTTAGCTTTTTACTCGGTTAAAATTCGAACGGATTCTCTGTAAGGCCCCTTTAGACAAGCACGCTTTAATCCCGGCAAAATAATAACAAATGTTATTAAATCAAATTTTATGAGTTCAAATAGTTAATTATGGGCTTTTGAACAAAATTATACAGATTAATCTCAAATTTGTAACTTTTTGCTCGATTAAAATTTCGAACGGATTCTCTATAAGTCCCATTTGGACAGGCACGTTTTAATCCCAAAAAAACGACAACCAAATGTTATTAAATCAAATTTTATGAGTTCAAAAAGTTATTTATGGGAGTTTGAACAAAATTATACATATTAATCTCAATTTTTTAGCTTTTTACTCGGTTAAAATTGAACGAATTCTCTATAAAGCCCATTTACACAAACACATTTTAATTCCAATAAAACGACAACCATATGTTATTAAATCAAATTTTATGAGTTCAAATAGTTAATTATTGGCTTTTGAACAAAATTATACAAATTAATCTCAAATTTTTAGCTTTTTACTCGGTTAAAATTCGAACGGATTCTCTGTAAGGCCCCTTTAGACAAACACGTTTTAATCCCGGCAAAATGACAACAAATGTTATTAAATCAAATTTTATGAGTTCAAATAGTTAATTATGGGCTTTTGAACAAAATTATATAGATTAATCTCAAATTTTTAGCTTTTTACTCGGTTAAAATTCGAACGGATTCTCTGTAAGGCCCCTTTAGACAAGCACGTTTTAGTCCCGATAAATCGACAAAAAATGTTATTAAATCAAATTTTATGAGTTCAAATAGTTAATTATGGGCTTTTGAACAAAATTATACAGATTAATCTCAAATTTGTAGTTTTTTTCTCGGTTAAAATTCGAACGGATTCTCTGTAAGGCCCCTTTAGACAAGCAAGTTTTAATCCCGATAAAACGACAAAAAATGTTATTAAATCAAATTTTATGAGTTCAAATAGTTAATTATGGTCTTTTGAACAAAATTATACAGATTAATCTAAAATTTGTAGTTTTTTTCTCGGTTAAAATTCGAACGGATTCTCTGTAAGGCCCCTTTAGACAAGCACGTTTTAATCCCGGCAAAATGACAAAAAATGTTATTAAATGAAATTTTATGAGTTCAAATATTTAATTATGGGTTTTGAACAAAATTATACAGATTAATCTCAAGTTTGAAGCTTTTTACTCGGTTAAAATTCGAACGGATTCTCTGTAAGGCCCCTTTAGAGAAGCACGTTTTAATCCCAATAAAACGACAACCATATGATATTAAATCAAATTTTATGAGTTCAAATAGTTAATTTTGGGCTTTTGAACAAAATTATCAAGATTAATATCAAATTTTTAGCTTTTTACTCGGTGAAAATTCGAACGGATTCTCTATAAGGCCCATTTGGACAGACACGTTTTAATCCCAACAAAACGATAACCAAATGTTATTAAATCAAATTTTATGAGTTCAAATAGTTAATTATGGGCTTTTGAACAAAATTATACAGATTAATCTCAAATTTGTAGTTTTGTTCTCGGTTAAAATTCGAACGGATTCTCTGTAAGGCCCCTTTAGACAAGCACGTTTTAATCCCGGCAAAATGACAACAAATGTTATTAAATCAAATTTTATGAGTTCAAATAGTTAATTATGGGCTTTTGAACAAAATTATATAGATTAATCTCAAATTTGTAGCTTTTTACTCGGTTAAAATTCGAACGGATTCTCTGTAAGGCCCCTTTAGACAAGCACGTTTTAATCCCGATAAAACGACAAAAAATGTTATTAAATCAAATTTTATGAGTTCAAATAGTTAATTATGGTCTTTTGAACAAAATTATACAGATTAATCTCAAATTTGTAGTTTTTTTCTCGGTTAAAATTCGAACGGATTCTCTGTAAGGCCCCTTTAGACAAGCACGTTTTAATCCCGGCAAAATGACAAAAAATGTTATTAAATCAAATTTTATGAGTTCAAATAGTTAATTATGGGATTTTGAACAAAATTATACAGATTAATCTCAAATTTGTAGCTTTTTACTCGGTTAAAATTCGAACGGATTCTCTGTAAGGCCCGTTTAGACAAGCACGTTTTAATCCCAATAAAACGACAACCATATGATATTAAATCAAATTTTATGAGTTCAAATAGTTAATTATGGGCTTTTGAACAAAATTATCAAGATTAATCTCAAATTTTTAGCTTTTTACTCGGTTAAAATTCGAACGGATTCTCTGTAAGGCCCCTTTAGACAAGCACGCTTTAATCCCGGCAAAATAATAACAAATGTTATTAAATCAAATTTTATGAGTTCAAATAGTTAATTATGGGCTTTTGAACAAAATTATACAGATTAATCTCAAATTTGTAACTTTTTGCTCGATTAAAATTTCGAACGGATTCTCTATAAGTCTCATTTGGACAGGCACGTTTTAATCCCAAAAAAACGACAACCAAATGTTATTAAATCAAATTTTATGAGTTCAAAAAGTTAATTATGGGATTTTGAACAAAATTATACAGATTAATCTCAAATTTGTAGCTTTTTACTCGGTTAAAATTCAAACGGATTCTCTGTAAGGCCCGTTTAGACAAGCACGTTTTAATCCCAATAAAACGACAACCATATGATATTAAATCAAATTTTATGAGTTCAAATAGTTAATTATGGGCTTTTGAACAAAATTATCAAGATTAATCTCAAATTTTTAGCTTTTTACTCGGTTAAAATTCGAACGGATTCTCTGTAAGGCCCCTTTAGACAAGCACGCTTTAATCCCGGCAAAATGATAACAAATGTTATTAAATCAAATTTTATGATTTCAAATAGTTAATTATGGGCTTTTGAACAAAATTATACAGATTAATCTCAAATTTGTAACTTTTTGCTCGATTAAAATTTCGAACGGATTCTCTAAAAGTCTCATTTGGACAGGCACGTTTTAATCCCAAAAAAACGACAACCAAATGTTATTAAATCAAATTTTATGAGTTCAAAAAGTTAATTATGGGAGTTTGAACAAAATTATACAGATTAATCTCAATTTTTTAGCTTTTTACTCGGTTAAAATTGAACGAATTCTCTATAAAGCCCATTTACACAAACACATTTTAATTCCAATAAAACGACAACCATATGTTATTAAATCAAATTTTATGAGTTCAAATAGTTAATTATGGGCTTTTGAACAAAATTATACAAATTAATCTCAAATTTTTAGCTTTTTACTCGGTTAAAATTCGAACGGATTCTCTGTAAGGCCCCTTTAGACAAACACGTTTTAATCCCGGCCAAAATGACAACAAATGTTATTAAATCAAATTTTATGAGTTCAAATAGTTAATTATGGGCTTTTGAACAAAATTATATAGATTAATCTCAAATTTTTAGCTTTTTACTCGGTTAAAATTCGAACGGATTCTCTGTAAGGCCCCTTTAGACAAGCACGTTTTAATCCCGATAAAACGACAAAAAATGTTATTAAATCAAATTTTATGAGTTCAAATAGTTAATTATGGGCTTTTGAACAAAATTATACAGATTAATCTAAAATTTGTAGTTTTTTTCTCGGTTAAAATTCGAACGGATTCTCTGTAAGGCCCCTTTAGACAAGCACGTTTTAATCCCGGCAAAATGACAAAAAATGTTATTAAATCAAATTTTATGAGTTCAAATAGTTAATTATGGGATTTTGAACAAAATTATACAGATTAATCTCAAATTTGTAGCTTTTTACTCGGTTAAAATTCGAACGGATTCTCTGTAAGGCCCGTTTAGACAAGCACGTTTTAATCCCAATAAAACGACAACCATATGATATTAAATCAAATTTTATGAGTTCAAATAGTTAATTATGGGCTTTTGAACAAAATTATCAAGATTAATCTCAAATTTTTAGCTTTTTACTCGGTTAAAATTCGAACGGATTCTCTGTAAGGCCCCTTTAGACAAGCACGCTTTAATCCCGGCAAAATAATAACAAATGTTATTAAATCAAATTTTATGAGTTCAAATAGTTAATTATGGGCTTTTGAACAAAATTATACAGATTAATCTCAAATTTGTAACTTTTTGCTCGATTAAAATTTCGAACGGATTCTCTATAAGTCTCATTTGGACAGGCACGTTTTAATCCCAAAAAAACGACAACCAAATGTTATTAAATCAAATTTTATGAGTTCAAAAAGTTAATTATGGGATTTTGAACAAAATTATACAGATTAATCTCAAATTTGTAGCTTTTTACTCGGTTAAAATTCAAACGGATTCTCTGTAAGGCCCGTTTAGACAAGCACATTTTAATCCCAATAAAACGACAACCATATGATATTAAATCAAATTTTATGAGTTCAAATAGTTAATTATGGGCTTTTGAACAAAATTATCAAGATTAATCTCAAATTTTTAGCTTTTTACTCGGTTAAAATTCGAACGGATTCTCTGTAAGGCCCCTTTAGACAAGCACGCTTTAATCCCGGCAAAATGATAACAAATGTTATTAAATCAAATTTTATGATTTCAAATAGTTAATTATGGGCTTTTGAACAAAATTATACAGATTAATCTCAAATTTGTAACTTTTTGCTCGATTAAAATTTCGAACGGATTCTCTATAAGTCTCATTTGGACAGGCACGTTTTAATCCCAAAAAAACGACAACCAAATGTTATTAAATCAAATTTTATGAGTTCAAAAAGTTAATTATGGGAGTTTGAACAAAATTATATAGATTAATCTCAATTTTTTAGCTTTTTACTCGGTTAAAATTGAACGAATTCTCTATAAAGCCCATATACACAAACACATTTTAATTCCAATAAAACGACAACCATATGTTATTAAATCAAATTTTATGAGTTCAAATAGTTAATTATGGGCTTTTGAACAAAATTATACAAATTAATCTCAAATTTTTAGCTTTTTACTCGGTTAAAATTCGAACGGATTCTCTGTAAGGCCCCTTTAGACAAGCACGTTTTAATCCCGGCAAAATGACAACAAATGTTATTAAATCAAATTTTATGAGTTCAAATAGTTAATTATGGGCTTTTGAACAAAATTATATAGATTAATCTCAAATTTTTAGCTTTTTACTCGGTTAAAATTCGAACGGATTCTCTGTAAGGCCCCTTTAGACAAGCACGTTTTAATCCCGATAAAACGACAAAAAATGTTATTAAATCAAATTTTATGAGTTCAAATAGTTAATTATGGGCTTTTGAACAAAATTATACAGATTAATCTCAAATTTGTAGTTTTTTTCTCGGTTAAAATTCGAACGGATTCTCTGTAAGGCCCCTTTAGACAAGCAAGTTTTAATCCCGATAAAACGACAAAAAATGTTATTAAATCAAATTTTATGAGTTCAAATAGTTAATTATGGTCTTTTGAACAAAATTATACAGATTAATCTAAAATTTGTAGTTTTTTTCTCGGTTAAAATTCGAACGGATTCTCTGTAAGGCCCCTTTAGACAAGCACGTTTTAATCCCGGCAAAATGACAAAAAATGTTATTAAATGAAATTTTATGAGTTCAAATATTTAATTATGGGTTTTGAACAAAATTATACAGATTAATCTCAAGTTTGAAGCTTTTTACTCGGTTAAAATTCGAACGGATTCTCTGTAAGGCCCCTTTAGAGAAGCACGTTTTAATCCCAATAAAACGACAACCATATGATATTAAATCAAATTTTATGAGTTCAAATAGTTAATTTTGGGCTTTTGAACAAAATTATCAAGATTAATATCAAATTTTTAGCTTTTTACTCGGTTAAAATTCGAACGGATTCTCTATAAGGCCCATTTGGACAGACACGTTTTAATCCCAACAAAACGATAACCAAATGTTATTAAATCAAATTTTATGAGTTCAAATAGTTAATTATGGGCTTTTGAACAAAATTATACAGATTTATCTCAAATTTGTAGTTTTGTTCTCGGTTAAAATTAAAACGGATTCTCTGTAAGGCCCCTTTAGACAAGCACGTTTTAATCCCAATAAAACGACAACCATATGATATTAAATCAAATTTTATGAGTTCAAATAGTTAATTATGGGCTTTTGAACAAAATTATCAAGATTAATCTCAAATTTTTAGCTTTTTACTCGGTTAAAATTCGAACGGATTCTTTGTAAGGCCCCTTTAGACAAGCACGTTTTAATCCCGGCAAAATGACAACAAATGTTATTAAATCAAATTTTATGAGTTCAAATAGTTAATTATGGGCTTTTGAACAAAATTATACAGATTAATCTCAAATTTGTAGTTTTTTTCTCGGTTAAAATTCGAACGGATTCTCTATAAGGCTCCTTTAGACAAGCACGTTTTAATCCCGGCAAAATGACAAAAAATGTTATTAAATGAAATTTTATGAGTTCAAATAGTTAATTATGGGTTTTGAACAAAATTATACAGATTAATCTCAAGTTTGAAGATTTTTACTCGGTTAAAATTCGAACGGATTCTCTGTAAGGCCCCTTTAGAGAAGCACGTTTTAATCCCAATAAAACGACAACCATATGATATTAAATCAAATTTTATGAGTTCAAATAGTTAATTTTGGGCTTTTGAACAAAATTATCAAGATTAATATCAAATTTTTAGCTTTTTACTCGGTGAAAATTCGAACGGATTCTCTATAAGGCCCATTTGGACAGACACGTTTTAATCCCAACAAAACGATAACCAAATGTTATTAAATCAAATTTTATGAGTTCAAATAGTTAATTATGGGCTTTTGAACAAAATTATACAGATTAATCTCAAATTTGTAGTTTTGTTCTCGGTTAAAATTCGAACGGATTCTCTGTAAGGCCCCTTTAGAGAAGCACGTTTTAATCCAATAAAACGACAACCATATGATATTAAATCAAATTTTATGAGTTCAAATAGTTAATTATGGGCTTTTGAACAAAATTATCAAGATTAATCTCAAATTTTTAGCTTTTTACTCGGTTAAAATTCGAACGGATTCTCTGTAAGGCCCCTTTAGACAAGCACGCTTTAATCCCGGCAAAATGATAACAAATGTTATTAAATCAAATTTTATGATTTCAAATAGTTAATTATGGGCTTTTGAACAAAATTATACAGATTAATCTCAAATTTGTAACTTTTTGCTCGATTAAAATTTCGAACGGATTCTCTATAAGTCGCATTTGGACAGACACGTTTTAATCCCAAAAAAACGACAACCAAATGTTATTAAATCAAATTTTATGAGTTCAAAAAGTTAATTATGGGAGTCTGAACAAAATTATACAGATTAATCTCAATTTTTTAGCTTTTTACTCGGTTAAAATTGAACGAATTCTCTATAAAGCCCATATACACAAACACATTTTAATTCCAATAAAACGACAACCATATGTTATTAAATCAAATTTTATGAGTTCAAATAGTTAATTATGGGCTTTTGAACAAAATTATACAAATTAATCTCAAATTTTTAGCTTTTTACTCGGTTAAAATTCGAACGGATTCTCTGTAAGGCCCCTTTAGACAAGCACGTTTTAATCCCGGCAAAATGACAACAAATGTTATTAAATCAAATTTTATGAGTTCAAATAGTTAATTATGGGCTTTTGAACAAAATTATATAGATTAATCTCAAATTTTTAGCTTTTTACTCGGTTAAAATTCGAACGGATTCTCTGTAAGGCCCCTTTAGACAAGCACGTTTTAATCCCGATAAAACGACAAAAAATGTTATTAAATCAAATTTTATGAGTTCAAATAGTTAATTATGGGCTTTTGAACAAAATTATACAGATTAATCTCAAATTTGTAGTTTTTTTCTCGGTTAAAATTCGAACGGATTCTCTGTAAGGCCCCTTTAGACAAGCACGTTTTAATCCCGGCAAAATGACAAAAAATGTTATTAAATGAAATTTTATGAGTTCAAATAGTTAATTATAGGATTTTGAACAAAATTATACAGATTAATCTCAAATTTGTAGCTTTTTACTCGGTTAAAATTCGAACGGATTCTCTGTAAGGCCCGTTTAGACAAGCACGTTTTAATCCCAATAAAACGACAACCATATGATATTAAATCAAATTTTATGAGTTCAAATAGTTAATTATGGGCTTTTGAACAAAATTATCAAGATTAATCTCAAATTTTTAGCTTTTTACTCGGTTAAAATTCGAACGGATTCTCTGTAAGGCCCCTTTAGACAAGCACGCTTTAATCTCGGCAAAATGATAACAAATGTTATTAAATCAAATTTTATGAGTTCAAATAGTTAATTATGGGCTTTTGAACAAAATTATACAGATTAATCTCAAATTTGTAACTTTTTGCTCGATTAAAATTTTGAACAGATTCTCTATAAGTCCCATTTGGACAGGCACGTTTTAATCCCAAAAAAACGACAACCAAATGTTATTAAATCAAATTTTATGAGTTCAAAAAGTTATTTATGGGAGTTTGAACAAAATTATACAGATTAATCTCAATTTTTTAGCTTTTTACTCGGTTAAAATTGAACGAATTCTCTATAAACCCATTTACACAAACACATTTTAATTCCAATAAAACGGCAACCATATGTTATTAAATCAAATTTTATGAGTTCAAATAGTTAATTATGGGCTTTTGAACAAAATTATACAAATTAATCTCAAATTTTTAGCTTTTTACTCGGTTAAAATTCGAACGGATTCTCTGTAAGGCCCCTTTAGACAAACACGTTTTAGTCCCGGCAAAATGACAACAAATGTTATTAAATCAAATTTTATGAGTTCAAATAGTTAATTATGGGCTTTTGAACAAAATTATATAGATTAATCTCAAATTTGTAGTTTTTTTCTCGGTTAAAATTCGAACGGATTCTCTGTAAGGCCCCTTTAGACAAGCACGTTTTAATCCCGGCAAAATGACAAAAAATGTTATTAAATGAAATTTTATGAGTTCAAATATTTAATTATGGGTTTTGAACAAAATTATACAGATTAATCACAAGTTTGAAGCTTTTTACTCGTTTAAAATTCGAACGGATTCTCTGTAAGGCCCCTTTAGAGAAGCACGTTTTAATCCCAATAAAACGACAACCATATGATATTAAATCAAATTTTATGAGTTCAAATAGTTAATTTTGGGCTTTTGAACAAAATTATCAAGATTAATATCAAATTTTTAGCTTTTTACTCGGTTAAAATTCGAACGGATTCTCTATAAGGCCCATTTGGACAGACACGTTTTAATCCCAACAAAACGATAACCAAATGTTATTAAATCAAATTTTATGAGTTCAAATAGTTAATTATGGGCTTTTGAACAAAATTATACAGATTAATCTCAAATTTTTAGCTTTTTACTCGGTTAAAATTCGAACGGATTCTCTGTAAGGCCCCTTTAGACAAGCACGCTTTAATCCCGGCAAAATGATAACAAATGTTATTAAATCAAATTTTATGATTTCAAATAGTTAATTATGGGCTTTTGAACAAAATTATACAGATTAATCTCAAATTTGTAACTTTTTGCTCGATTAAAATTTCGAACGGATTCTCTATAAGTCGCATTTGGACTGGCACGTTTTAATCCCAAAAAAACGACAACCAAATGTTATTAAATTAAATTTTATGAGTTCAAAAAGTTAATTATGGGAGTTTGAACAAAATTATACAGATTAATCTCAATTTTTTAGCTTTTTACTCGGTTAAAATTGAACGAATTCTCTATAAAGCCCATTTACACAAACACATTTTAATTCCAATAAAACGACAACCATATGTTATTAAATCAAATTTTATGAGTTCAAATAGTTAATTATGGGCTTTTGAACAAAATTATACAAATTAATCTTAAATTTTTAGCTTTTTACTCGGTTAAAATTCGAACGGATTCTCTGTAAGGCCCCTTTAGACAAGCACGTTTTAATCCCGGCAAAATGACAACAAATGTTATTAAATCAAATTTTATGAGTTCAATTAGTTAATTATGGGCTTTTGAACAAAATTATATAGATTAGTCTCAAATTTTTAGCTTTTTACTCGGTTAAAATTCGAACGGATTCTCTGTAAGGCCCCTTTAGACAAGCACGTTTTAATCCCGATAAAACGACAAAAAATGTTATTAAATCAAATTTTATGAGTTCAAATAGTTAATTATGGGCTTTTGAACAAAATTATACAGATTAATCTCAAATTTGTAGTTTTTTTCTCGGTTAAAATTCGAACGAATTCTATGTAAGGCCCCTTTAGACAAGCACGTTTTAATCCCGGCAAAATGACAAAAAATGTTATTAAATGAAATTTTATGAGTTCAAATAGTTAATTATGGGATTTTGAACAAAATTATACAGATTAATCTCAAATTTGTAGCTTTTTACTCTGTTAAAATTCGAACGGATTCTCTGTAAGGCCCGTTTAGACAAGCACGTTTTAATCCCAATAAAACGACAACCATATGATATTAAATCAAATTTTATGAGTTCAAATAGTTAATTATGGGCTTTTGAACAAAATTATCAAGATTAATCTCAAATTTTTAGCTTTTTACTCGGTTAAAATTCGAACGGATTCTCTGTAAGGCCCCTTTAGACAAGCACGTTTTAATCCCGACAAAATGACAAAAAATGTTATTAAATGAAATTTTATGAGTTCAAATATTTAATTATGGGTTTTGAACAAAATTATACAGATTAATCTCAAGTTTGAAGCTTTTTACTCGGTTAAAATTCGAACGGATTCTCTGTAAGGCCCCTTTAGAGAAGCACGTTTTAATCCCAATAAAACGACAACCATATGATATTAAATCAAATTTTATGAGTTCAAATAGTTAATTTTGGGCTTTTGAACAAAATTATCAAGATTAATATCAAATTTTTAGCTTTTTACTCGGTTAAAATTCGAACGGATTCTCTATAAGGCCCATTTGGACAGACACGTTTTAATCCCAACAAAACGATAACCAAATGTTATTAAATCAAATTTTATGAGTTCAAATAGTTAATTATGGGCTTTTGAACAAAATTATACAGATTAATCTCAAATTTGTAGTTTTCTTCTCGGTTAAAATTCGAACGGATTCTCTGTAAGGCCCCTTTAGACAAGCACGTTTTAATCCCAATAAAATGACAACCATATGATATTAAATCAAATTTTATGAGTTCAAATAGTTAATTATGGGCTTTTGAACAAAATTATCAAGATTAATCTCAAATTTTTAGATTTTTACTCTGTTAAAATTCGAACGGATTCTTTGTAAGGCCCCTTTAGACAAGCACGTTTTAATGCCGGCAAAATGACAACAAATGTTATTAAATCAAATTTTATGAGTTCAAATAGTTAATTATGGGCTTTTGAACAAAATTATATAGATTAATTTCAATTTGTTAGCTTTTTACTCGGTTAAAATTCGAACGGATTCTCTGTAAGGCCCCTTTAGACAAGCACGTTTTCATCCCGATAAAACGACAAAAAATGTTATTAAATCAAATTTTATGAGTTCAAATAGTTAATTATGGGCTTTTGAACAAAATTATACAGATTAATCTCAAATTTGTAGTTTTTTTCTCGGTTAAAATTCGAACGGATTCTCTGTAAGGCTCCTTTAGACAAGCACGTTTTAATCCCGGCAAAATGACAAAAAATGTTATTAAATGAAATTTTATGAGTTCAAATATTTAATTATGGGTTTTGAACAAAATTATACAGATTAATCTCAAGTTTGAAGCTTTTTACTCGGTTAAAATTCGAACGGATTCTTTGTAAGGCCCCTTTAGAGAAGCACGTTTTAATCCCAATAAAACGACAACCATATGATATTAAATCAAATTTTATGAGTTCAAATAGTTAATTTTGGGCTTTTGAACAAAATTATCAAGATTAATATCAAATTTTTAGCTTTTTACTCGGTTAAAATTCGAACGGATTCTCTATAAGGCCCATTTGGACAGACACGTTTTAATCCCAACAAAACGATAACAAAATGTTATTAAATCAAATTTTATGAGTTCAAATAGTTAATTATGGGCTTTTGAACAAAATTATACAGATTAATCTCAAATTTGTAGTTTTGTTCTCGGTTAAAATTCGAACGGATTCTCTGTAAGGCCCCTTTAGACAAGCACGTTTTAATCCCAATAAAACGACAACCATATGATATTAAATCAAATTTTATGAGTTCAAATAGTTAATTATGGGCTTTTGAACAAAATTATCAAGATTAATCTCAAATTTTTAGCTTTTTACTCGGTTAAAATTCGAACGGATTCTTTGTAAGGCCCCTTTAGACAAGCACGTTTTAATCCCGGCAAAATGACAACAAATGTTATTAAATCAAATTTTATGAGTTCAAATAGTTAATTATGGGCTTTTGAACAAAATTATATAGATTAATTTCAAATTTTTAGCTTTTTACTCGGTTAAAATTCGAACGGATTCTCTGTAAGGCCCCTTTAGACAAGCACGTTTTAATCCCGATAAAACGACAAAAAATGTTATTAAATCAAATTTTATGAGTTCAAATAGTTAATTATGGGCTTTTGAACAAAATTATACAGATTAATCTAAAATTTGTAGTTTTTTTCTCGGTTAAAATTCGAACGGATTCTCTGTAAGGCCCCTTTAGACAAGCACGTTTTAATCCCGGCAAAATGACAAAAAATGTTATTAAATGAAATTTTATGAGTTCAAATATTTAATTATGGGTTTTGAACAAAATTATACAGATTAATCTCAAGTTTAAAGCTTTTTACTCGGTTAAAATTCGAACGGATTCTCTGTAAGGCCCCTTTAGAGAAGCACGTTTTAATCCCAATAAAACGACAACCATATGATATTAAATCAAATTTTATGAGTTCAAATAGTTAATTTTGGGCTTTTGAACAAAATTATCAAGATTAATATCAAATTTTTTAGGTTTTTACTCGGTTAAAATTCGAACGGATTCTCTATAAGGCCCATTTGGACAGACACGTTTTAATCCCAACAAAACGATAACCAAATGTTATTAAATCAAATTTTATGAGTTCAAATAGTTAATTATGGGCTTTTGAACAAAATTATACATATTAATCTCAAATTTGTAGTTTTGTTCTCGGTTAAAATTCGAACGGATTCTCTGTAAGGCCCCTTTAGACAAGCACGTTTTAATCCCAATAAAACGACAACCATATGATATTAAATCAAATTTTATGAGTTCAAATAGTTAATTATGGGCTTTTGAACAAAATTATCAAGATTAATCTCAAATTTTTAGCTTTTTACTCGGTTAAAATTCGAACGGATTCTTTGTAAGGCCCCTTTAGACAAGCACGTTTTAATCCCGGCAAAATGACAACAAATGTTATTAAATCAAATTTTATGAGTTCAAATAGTTAATTATGGGCTTTTGAACAAAATTATATAGATTAATTTCAAATTTTTAGCTTTTTACTCGGTTAAAATTCGAACGGATTCTCTGTAAGGCCCCTTTAGACAAGCACGTTTTAATCCCGATAAAACGACAAAAAATGTTATTAAATCAAATTTTATGAGTTCAAATAGTTAATTATGGGCTTTTGAACAAAATTATACAGATTAATCTCAAATTTGTAGTTTTTTTCTCGGTTAAAATTCGAACGGATTCTCTGTAAGGCCCCTTTAGACAAGCACGTTTTAATCCCGGCAAAATGACAAAAAATGTTATTAAATGAAATTTTATGAGTTCAAATATTTAATTATGGGTTTTGAACAAAATTATACAGATTAATCTCAAGTTTGAAGCTTTTTACTCGGTTAAAATTCGAACGGATTCTCTGTAAGGCCCCTTTAGAGAAGCACGTTTTAATCCCAATAAAACGACAACCATATGATATTAAATCAAATTTTATGAGTTCAAATAGTTAATTTTGGGCTTTTGAACAAAATTATCAAGATTAATATCAAATTTTTAGCTTTTTACTCGGTTAAAATTCGAACGGATTCTCTATAAGGCCCATTTGGACAGACACGTTTTAATCCCAACAAAACGATAACCAAATGTTATTAAATCAAATTTTATGAGTTCAAATAGTTAATTATGGGCTTTTGAACAAAATTATACAGATTAATCTCAAATTTGTAGTTTTGTTCTCGGTTAAAATTCGAACGGATTCTCTGTAAAGCCCCTTTAGACAAGCATGTTTTAATCCCAATAAAACGACAACCATATGATATTAAATCAAATTTTATGAGTTCAAATAGTTAATTATGGGCTTTTGAACAAAATTATCAAGATTAATCTCAAATTTTTAGATTTTTACTCGGTTAAAATTCGAACGGATTCTTTGTAAGGCCCCTTTAGACAAGCACGTTTTAATGCCGGCAAAATGACAACAAATGTTATTAAATCAAATTTTATGAGTTCAAATAGTTAATTATGGGCTTTTGAACAAAATTATATAGATTAATTTCAAATTTTTAGCTTTTTACTCGGTTAAAATTCGAACGGATTCTCTGTAAGGCCCCTTTAGACAAGCACGTTTTAATCCCGATAAAACGACAAAAAATGTTATTAAATCAAATTTTATGAGTTCAAATAGTTAATTATGGGCTTTTGAAAAAAATTATACAGATTAATCTCAAATTTGTAGTTTTTTTCTCGGTTAAAATTCGAAAGGATTCTCTGTAAGGCCCCTTTAGACAAGCACGTTTTAATCCCGGCAAAATGACAAAAAATGTTATTAAATGAAATTTTATGAGTTCAAATATTTAATTATGGGTTTTGAACAAAATTATACAGATTAATCTCAAGTTTGAAGCTTTTTACTCGGTTAAAATTCGAACGGATTCTCTGTAAGGCCCCTTTAGAGAAGCACGTTTTAATCCCAATAAAACGACAACCATATGATATTAAATCAAATTTTATGAGTTCAAATAGTTAATTTTGGGCTTTTGAACAAAATTATCAAGATTAATATCAAATTTTTATCTTTTTACTCGGTTAAATTCGAACGGATTCTCTATAAGGCCCATTTGGACAGACACGTTTTAATCCCAACAAAACGATAACCAAATGTTATTAAATCAAATTTTATGTGTTCAAATAGTTAATTATGGGCTTTTGAACAAAATTATACAGATTAATCTCAAATTTGTAGTTTTGTTCTCGGTTAAAATTCGAACGGATTCTCTGTAAGGCCCCTTTAGACAAGCATGTTTTAATCCCAATAAAACGACAACCATATGATATTAAATCAAATTTTATGAGTTCAAATAGTTAATTATGGGCTTTTGAACAAAATTATCAAGATTAATCTCAAATTTTTAGCTTTTTACTCGGTTAAAATTCGAACGGATTCTTTGTAAGGCCCCTTTAGACAAGCACGTTTTAATCCCGGCAAAATGACAACAAATGTTATTAAATCAAATTTTATGAGTTCAAATAGTTAATTATGGGCTTTTGAACAAAATTATATAGATTAATTTCAAATTTTTAGCTTTTTACTCGGTTAAAATTCGAACGGATTCTCTGTAAGGCCCCTTTAGACAAGCACGTTTTAATCCCGATAAAACGACAAAAAATGTTATTAAATCAAATTTTATGAGTTCAAATAGTTAATTATGGGCTTTTGAACAAAATTATACAGATTAATCTCAAATTTGTAGTTTTTTTCTCGGTTAAAATTCGAACGGATTCTCTGTAAGGCCCCTTTAGACAAGCACGTTTTAATCCCGGCAAAATGACAAAAAATGTTATTAAATGAAATTTTATGAGTTCAAATATTTAATTATGGGTTTTGAACAAAATTATACAGATTAATCTCAAGTTTGAAGCTTTTTACTCGGTTAAAATTCGAACGGATTCTCTGTAAGGCCCCTTTAGAGAAGCACGTTTTAATCCCAATAAAACGACAACCATATGATATTAAATCAAATTTTATGAGTTCAAATAGTTAATTTTGGGCTTTTGAACAAAATTATCAAGATTAATATCAAATTTTTAGCTTTTTACTCGGTTAAAATTCGAACGGATTCTCTATAAGGCCCATTTGGACAGACACGTTTTAATCCCAACAAAACGATAACCAAATGTTATTAAATCAAATTTTATGAGTTCAAATAGTTAATTATGGGCTTTTGAACAAAATTATACAGATTAATCTCAAATTTGTAGTTTTGTTCTCGGTTAAAATTCGAACGGATTCTCTGTAAAGCCCCTTTAGACAAGCATGTTTTAATCCCAATAAAACGACAACCATATGATATTAAATCAAATTTTATGAGTTCAAATAGTTAATTATGGGCTTTTGAACAAAATTATCAAGATTAATCTCAAATTTTTAGATTTTTACTCGGTTAAAATTCGAACGGATTCTTTGTAAGGCCCCTTTAGACAAGCACGTTTTAATGCCGGCAAAATGACAACAAATGTTATTAAATCAAATTTTATGAGTTCAAATAGTTAATTATGGGCTTTTGAACAAAATTATATAGATTAATTTCAAATTTTTAGCTTTTTACTCGGTTAAAATTCGAACGGATTCTCTGTAAGGCCCCTTTAGACAAGCACGTTTTAATCCCGATAAAACGACAAAAAATGTTATTAAATCAAATTTTATGAGTTCAAATAGTTAATTATGGGCTTTTGAAAAAAATTATACAGATTAATCTCAAATTTGTAGTTTTTTTCTCGGTTAAAATTCGAAAGGATTCTCTGTAAGGCCCCTTTAGACAAGCACGTTTTAATCCCGGCAAAATGACAAAAAATGTTATTAAATGAAATTTTATGAGTTCAAATATTTAATTATGGGTTTTGAACAAAATTATACAGATTAATCTCAAGTTTGAAGCTTTTTACTCGGTTAAAATTCGAACGGATTCTCTGTAAGGCCCCTTTAGAGAAGCACGTTTTAATCCCAATAAAACGACAACCATATGATATTAAATCAAATTTTATGAGTTCAAATAGTTAATTTTGGGCTTTTGAACAAAATTATCAAGATTAATATCAAATTTTTATCTTTTTACTCGGTTAAATTCGAACGGATTCTCTATAAGGCCCATTTGGACAGACACGTTTTAATCCCAACAAAACGATAACCAAATGTTATTAAATCAAATTTTATGTGTTCAAATAGTTAATTATGGGCTTTTGAACAAAATTATACAGATTAATCTCAAATTTGTAGTTTTGTTCTCGGTTAAAATTCGAACGGATTCTCTGTAAGGCCCCTTTAGACAAGCATGTTTTAATCCCAATAAAACGACAACCATATGATATTAAATCAAATTTTATGAGTTCAAATAGTTAATTATGGGCTTTTGAACAAAATTATCAAGATTAATCTCAAATTTTTAGCTTTTTACTCGGTTAAAATTCGAACGGATTCTTTGTAAGGCCCCTTTAGACAAGCACGTTTTAATCCCGGCAAAATGACAACAAATGTTATTAAATCAAATTTTATGAGTTCAAATAGTTAATTATGGGCTTTTGAACAAAATTATATAGATTAATTTCAAATTTTTAGCTTTTTACTCGGTTAAAATTCGAACGGATTCTCTGTAAGGCCCCTTTAGACAAGCACGTTTTAATCCCGATAAAACGACAAAAAATGTTATTAAATCAAATTTTATGAGTTCAAATAGTTAATTATGGGCTTTTGAACAAAATTATACAGATTAATCTCAAATTTTTAGATTTTTACTCGGTTAAAATTCGAACGGATTCTTTGTAAGGCCCCTTTAGACAAGCACGTTTTAATGCCGGCAAAATGACAACAAATGTTATTAAATCAAATTTTATGAGTTCAAATAGTTAATTATGGGCTTTTGAACAAAATTATATAGATTAATTTCAAATTTTTAGCTTTTTACTCGGTTAAAATTCGAACGGATTCTCTGTAAGGCCCCTTTAGACAAGCACGTTTTAATCCCGATAAAACGACAAAAAATGTTATTAAATCAAATTTTATGAGTTCAAATAGTTAATTATGGGCTTTTGAAAAAAATTATACAGATTAATCTCAAATTTGTAGTTTTTTTCTCGGTTAAAATTCGAAAGGATTCTCTGTAAGGCCCCTTTAGACAAGCACGTTTTAATCCCGGCAAAATGACAAAAAATGTTATTAAATGAAATTTTATGAGTTCAAATATTTAATTATGGGTTTTGAACAAAATTATACAGATTAATCTCAAGTTTGAAGCTTTTTACTCGGTTAAAATTCGAACGGATTCTCTGTAAGGCCCCTTTAGAGAAGCACGTTTTAATCCCAATAAAACGACAACCATATGATATTAAATCAAATTTTATGAGTTCAAATAGTTAATTTTGGGCTTTTGAACAAAATTATCAAGATTAATATCAAATTTTTATCTTTTTACTCGGTTAAATTCGAACGGATTCTCTATAAGGCCCATTTGGACAGACACGTTTTAATCCCAACAAAACGATAACCAAATGTTATTAAATCAAATTTTATGTGTTCAAATAGTTAATTATGGGCTTTTGAACAAAATTATACAGATTAATCTCAAATTTGTAGTTTTGTTCTCGGTTAAAATTCGAACGGATTCTCTGTAAGGCCCCTTTAGACAAGCATGTTTTAATCCCAATAAAACGACAACCATATGATATTAAATCAAATTTTATGAGTTCAAATAGTTAATTATGGGCTTTTGAACAAAATTATCAAGATTAATCTCAAATTTTTAGCTTTTTACTCGGTTAAAATTCGAACGGATTCTTTGTAAGGCCCCTTTAGACAAGCACGTTTTAATCCCGGCAAAATGACAACAAATGTTATTAAATCAAATTTTATGAGTTCAAATAGTTAATTATGGGCTTTTGAACAAAATTATATAGATTAATTTCAAATTTTTAGCTTTTTACTCGGTTAAAATTCGAACGGATTCTCTGTAAGGCCCCTTTAGACAAGCACGTTTTAATCCCGATAAAACGACAAAAAATGTTATTAAATCAAATTTTATGAGTTCAAATAGTTAATTATGGGCTTTTGAACAAAATTATACAGATTAATCTCAAATTTGTAGTTTTTTTCTCGGTTAAAATTCGAAAGGATTCTCTGTAAGGCCCCTTTAGACAAGCACGTTTTAATCCCGGCAAAATGACAAAAAATGTTATTAAATGAAATTTTATGAGTTCAAATATTTAATTATGGGTTTTGAACAAAATTATACAGATTAATCTCAAGTTTGAAGCTTTTTACTCGGTTAAAATTCGAACGGATTCTCTGTAAGGCCCCTTTAGAGAAGCACGTTTTAATCCCAATAAAACGACAACCATATGATATTAAATCAAATTTTATGAGTTCAAATAGTTAATTTTGGGCTTTTGAACAAAATTATCAAGATTAATATCAAATTTTTAGCTTTTTACTCGGTTAAAATTCGAACGGATTCTCTATAAGGCCCATTTGGACAGACACGTTTTAATCCCAACAAAACGATAACCAAATGTTATTAAATCAAATTTTATGAGTTCAAATAGTTAATTATGGGCTTTTGAACAAAATTATACAGATTAATCTCAAATTTGTAGTTTTGTTCTCGGTTAAAATTCGAACGGATTCTCTGTAAGGCCCCTTTAGACAAGCACGTTTTAATCCCAATAAAACAACAACCATATGATATTAAATCAAATTTTATGAGTTCAAATAGTTAATTATGGGCTTTTGAACAAAATTATCAAGATTAATCTCAAATTTTTAGATTTTTACTCGGTTAAAATTCGAACGGATTCTTTATAAGGCCCCTTTAGACAAGCACGTTTTAATGCCGGCAAAATGACAACAAATGTTATTAAATCAAATTTTATGAGTTCAAATAGTTAATTATGGGCTTTTGAACAAAATTATATAGATTAATTTCAATTTGTTAGCTTTTTACTCGGTTAAAATTCGAACGGATTCTCTGTAAGGCCCTTTTAGACAAGCACGTTTTAATCCCGATAAAACGACAAAAAATGTTATTAAATCAAATTTTATGAGTTCAAATAGTTAATTATGGGCTTTTAAACAAAATTATACAGATTAATCTCAAATTTGTAGTTTTTTTCTCGGTTAAAATTCGAACGGATTCTCTGTAAGGCCCCTTTAGACAAGCACGTTTTAATCCCGGCAAAATGACAAAAAATGTTATTAAATGAAATTTTATGAGTTCAAATAGTTAATTATTGGTTTTGAACAAAATTATACAGATTAATCTCAAGTTTGAAGCTTTTTACTCGGTTAAAATTCGAACGGATTCTCTGTAAGGCCCCTTTAGAGAAGCACGTTTTAATCCCAATAAAACGACAACCATATGATATTAAATCAAATTTTATGAGTTCAAATAGTTAATTTTGGGCTTTTGAACAAAATTATCAAGATTAATATCAAATTTTTAGCTTTTTACTCGGTTAAAATTCGAACGGATTCTCTATAAGGCCCATTTGGACAGACACGTTTTAATCCCAACAAAACGATAACCAAATGTTATTAAATCAAATTTTATGAGTTCAAATAGTTAATTATGGGCTTTTGAACAAAATTATACAGATTAATCTCAAATTTGTAGTTTTGTTCTCGGTTAAAATTCGAACGGATTCTCTGTAAGGCCCCTTTAGACAAGCACGTTTTAATCCCAATAAAACGACAACCATATGATATTAAATCAAATTTTATGAGTTCAAATAGTTAATTATGGGCTTTTGAACAAAATTATCAAGATTAATCTTAAATTTTTAGCTTTTTACTCGGTTAAAATTCGAACGGATTCTTTGTAAGGCCCCTTTAGACAAGCACGTTTTAATCCCGGCAAAATGACAACAAATGTTATTAAATCAAATTTTATGAGTTCAAATAGTTAATTATGGGCTTTTGAACAAAATTATATAGATTAATTTCAAATTTTTAGCTTTTTACTCGGTTAAAATTCGAAAGGATTCTCTGTAAGGCCCCTTTAGACAAGCACGTTTTAATCTCGATAAAACGACAAAAAATGTTATTAAATCAAATTTTATGAGTTCAAATAGTTAATTATGGGCTTTTGAACAAAATTATCAAGATTAATCTCAAATTTTTAGCTTTTTACTCGGTTAAAATTCGAACGGATTCTCTGTAAGGCCCTTTAGACAAGCACGCTTTAATCCCGGCAAAATGAAAACAAATGTTATTAAATCAAATTTTATGAGTTCAAATAGTTAATTATGGGCTTTTGAACAAAATTATACAGATTAATTGTGACACCCCCACCCCGGGCCGGTAGGAAAGGGGCGTCACCGATCCACGAGCACTCCGATAACCCGGCCCGGGCAAACGTTTTACCAACTTAACTTAACTTAACAGTACCGATTTTAGGGGTAATTTAAAACTTTTTCCTATTACTAGGCCTTTAAACCACTTAGCAACTTATATTCATTAGTAAACATTCCCGAAACCTATTGTTCATTCAATAGTTCTATAATTCGTTTATTCATCCCATATAGCAATATCAATAGTTCGTTCCATTCCATTCCATAACATGCAATCCATTACAAATATACATACATATTAACGTTTCGAATATGTCAACGTTCTTAAGTTATACAAGTTTAAGCCCGAAGCTACCAAAATGTGGTTCACTATATACAAACCGTCTAAAGTAATCAAAATGCATGGTCTAACTAAACAAGACTAGCCACCACTAGGAGATACAAAAAAGATCATACTTGGCTTGTGCTGCTGCTGATCCGAACGATGGAAATCCGAGACCGAGCTATAAATCGATCAACCTGAAATGTTTGGGAAGAGCGAAGGGACCGGGGGTAAGTACATAAGGTACTTAGTGAGGTAACAAAAACAAAGAATCAAAACAATCCAAGACAATCCAAACATATATCATATGCCATGACATACCAAATTCAAGTACACATTTTAATTCAATGTATAACAATTCAATGTTCAATATATGACAATCCGATAAATAATATGCCAATGTCAAATGCATTTTCATAACAAGTAATCATGCTTGCATTTAACTAACAATTATAGTGCAATTTAAATTCAAGTTAATTAAATCATTACAACCACCTTGGTATTTAGCTAGAAGATAATCGAATCTCCAACCAACTGTCGCCATAATATGCACCTATAGTGCTGGTCAAACCCTTCTACTGTCGCCAATGACCAAAAACGTACCCTCCGTCTGTCGCCAATAAGGGCCAATTGCCCCGGACCGAAGTCCTACCCGATACAATGAGCTCTAGATTCTAAGGCATGCCCTCCTATCTAACCAACTAGGTACCAAGGTTGTCGATTATCAATTTAAGCATATCAATCCAATATTCAATATCATTTCAATAACACAGTCCTCATAGACCAAGCCTCTTAGGCCATTGTGCCTAGGCTCATAAGAATTCATTTCATGTCATTTCATATACATTGCATTAAACATGCCAAGCACATTTAAAAATCAGAACCTTAATTTCATGGAACAAATGCATGTACACGTACCTTGCATCCCAAGCTTAAGCATGCCATTCATACCTCGGCATATGTAATGCATGGGTATGAACAAATCAAAACAATTACGTGATAAGCAATACATATTCAATCAACATGCTATCAAATAACATGGCAACAAACAAGTTCTCATAACATTTCACTCTCCCCTTAAAGATTAGCCAAGTTGGTATTAAGTCATATTTCATACCGGTTTAATCATAAATAATCAAAAATCAGAATTGGGTTAGGACCTAGTCCCAACCCCAAGGAAGGTCACACTCACAAACAATCCAAGCAAAACTCCTAAGGATTGTGGATGATTGGCCCCTTGCTCCTTCTTTTGGCAAGCTCTTGCCTCAGCTCTTCCTCACTATCCAATTCTTTAGAAGCCTCTAAAAACACACAAAAGCATATACACATCATCAAAATACATTCGAACTATACATATCATAATTAACAACTCTAAAACCACCAAAACAGTAACGTTATACTCCTGGACAGATTGTACAATGTTCACTAAACTATTTTTATCTCTTGATCCACATGTCCAAAAATTGCCCACTTTACCTCGTTGGAAAGCTAACGAAACCATCTTTTGAACCATATAAAGCTTGCATTTTTCCTACGAACCAATCGATACCAGTTTTCAATTTAAGGACACAGTAGTGCTGTTTCGGGACAGTCTGGACCAATCTTTTTGTTTCTCTTATATCTCCTAATTTACAAGGGCAAACGAGGTGAGGTTTTTTTCTAATTAAAGTAGACTCATCCAAGTTATAGACTGTTCAATCCCAGCCCCAAATTCCTTGTACATTATTCTATGGAATTTTTTGAAGTGACTGTCCAGAACAGGGCCTATTCTGGACAGATTTCACCTACATCACTTTCAACTCAAAATTCATCAACCTTATCACCAATTTAACTCATCCAATACTTGTAAACTTTAGTAAGCTCAATTTCAAGCACATTTTACCTATACCAACATTTTTAATTTTGCATTTAAATAGAGTTTTCAGCTCAATCCATGAAGCTACTAAAATATCACTTAGAAGCTAGTCCAAAACACTTTACCAATTCCAACACTTCCTTTCCTTCATCTTTTCAACCAAAACACCTATAATTTAATTTCCACACTCTTAAAACATTATCCTATGAATTACATACTGAATTTCCAGATTCAACAAAAATAATTAAGTCCACTGATTTTTCAATTCTTACAAAACAGTCCCAAAAATCACATTTATCACTTAATTCACTACCAAACTTTCTCATGCTTCATTTTACTTCAAATCAGTCCACATTAGACCATTTTAAGCATCCTAACATCAAAATACTTCATAAATTTATCCACAATACAGTCCCTATAACTTTCCAAATCCATGCAACTTAGTCCTTAAGCTCAAAAACTCAACAAATGTAACAACATGAATTTTCCAGCAACATGCATTTAACTTCTAACTTAAAAATAAGTTAACTAAGAACATAATATTGAATTTCCAACCATGGATTTCAAGTTAACAACCTTCAACTTCAATTTTAATTGAGCTTAGAAGAAGAAAAACATCTTACCTTGCTTATTTGACCTCCCTAATCAAAAATCTTGCTTCAAACCATCAAAATCTCCCTTAAATCATCACATGCAAGGCAAGCAAACTTTTCCTCTCTAACAAGCTCCCATGGCCGGCCAAGAGAAGAGAGAATGGGGGAGGAAGATGACAAATTTGACTTTTCTCTCTCCCACATGTCATATAATCATATTTCCCCTATTTCTTATTTTTCTTAATTCAAACAAAATTTTGATTGGGGGGACAAGAGGTGGCCGGCCAAGGGGGGTCTTGCCAAGTGTGCAAGGCCTCCAACTTCTTAAAATTTACATGCAATCTCTCCCCTTTTGAATTTTCACTTTTTGGTCCTTTTTCAATTTGGCCTCTAAACTTCAATTTCATTCAATTTAGTCACTAAATTTTAAATTTTATTAAACTCTAATTTAATTTATTTAATCCTTAACTTATAGGCTATGTTTAGGATATTACAATTCTCCCCCCCTTAAGGAAAATTCGTCCTCGAATTTATACCTGGAGGAAAAAGGTGTGGGTATTGCTCTCGCATAGTCGCTTCCGGTTCCCACGTAGCTTCCTCTACCTTGTGGTTTCTCCAAAGAACCTTCACGAGAGGAACAGACTTGTTTCGAAGCTTTTTGATTTCTCGGTCAAGAATCTGAACTGGTTCCTCTACGTAAGATAAGTCCGGATTCAATTCCACATCCTCAGGTTCAAGAACATGTGAGGGATCCGATCTATACTTTCTGAGCATTGAGACATGGAAGACATTGTGAATCCTGTCAAATTCAGCAGGGAGTGCTAATCGGTAAGCCACGGGACCAATCCTCTCAATAACCTCGAAAGGCCAGATGAAACGAGGGCTAAGCTTGCCTCTCTTTCCGAACCGAAAGATCTTCTTCCATGGTGATACTTTCAAAAAGACTTTGTCTTCCACACTATGCTGAATATCTCTCCTTTTGAGATCCGCATAAGATTTTTGCCTATCAAAGGACTGTTTCAATCTTGCATGAATAATCTTGACTTGCTCTTCAGTTTCCCGAAGCAACTGAGGCCCTAAAACTTTGCTTTCACCCAACTCGGACCAACATAAAGGAGTTCTGCACCTCCTACCATATAAAGCTTCAAACGGGGCCATCTGAATGGAAGCCTGATAGCTATTGTTATACGCGAACTCCACAAGAGGTAGGGATTTCTCCCAGTTCTTTCCGAAGTCTACAATACAAGCTCGCAACATATCCTCAAGGACCTGAATAACTCTCTCAGATTGTACATCAGTCTGAGGATGGAAAGCTGTACTCAAACGTACTCTAGTTCCCAAAGCTTCCTGTAATGATCTCCAGAACCGAGAGGTGAACTTAGAGTCTCGATCAGAGATGATAGAAGTGGGAATTCCATGCAGACGTACCACTTCACGAATATACAAATCGGCTAAGATATCTGAACTCATGTTTACTCTGATCGGAATGAAGTGAGCTGACTTAGTGAATCTGTCCACAATCACCCATATGGCATCATTCTTTCTCGGAGTTAACGGAAGACCCGTCACAAAGTCCATTGTGATCTTTTCCCATTTCCACTGAGGGATTTCGATTGGCTGAAGCAACCCAGCAGGGACTTGATGCTCAGCCTTGATTCTCTGACATGTCAAACATTTAGACACGAAGTCTGTGATGGCTGACTTCATGCCCGACCACCAATACAATGGTTTCAAATCTTTGTACATCTTTACCGATCCAGGGTGAACCGATAAAGAACTCTGGTGGGCTTCTTGGAGTATTTCCCTTTTCAATTCTTCGTCATTAGGGACACAAACCCTGTCTTTGAAATACAGAATACCATTATCACGAATAGAGAAGTCCTGATTGGCCTTTGAATCAAGCTTTGACATGATAGCCTAAAGTTCAGAATCAGTTTGCTGGAGGTCTTTGATTCGAGTAATCAAAGTAGATTGAACATGAAGTTCTGACAAGAATCCTCGCCTTCGATACACTCGAAGATGAGCATTAATAGCATTAGGAGCCAGAGTCGGTTTACGACTAAGAGCATCCGCAACCACATTGGCCTTGTCGGGATGATAGTCAATAACAAGATCATAATCTTTTAATAGCTCCATCCATCTTCTTTGTCTTAAGTTAAGATCTTTCTGAGTCAGAAGATACTTGAGGCTTTTGTGATCGGTGAACAAATAGCACCTTTCACCATATAAATAATGCCTCCAGATTTTGAGTGCAAAAACAATCGCAGCTAGCTCAAGATCATGAGTGGGGTAATTAAGTTCATGGGGTTTCAACTGTCGTGAGGCATATGCCACCACTTTCCCCTCTTGCATTAAGACACATCCTAATCCCAACTGCGATGCATCACTATACACGGTGTACTCCTTCCCTGATTCTGGCTGAATAAGAATAGGGGCATGAGTAAGAGTTTGCTTGAGCTGATCAAAGCTTCTCTGTTGTTTCTCTGACCAAACGAATGGCTCATCCTTTCGGAGCAGCTTTGTCAAGGGAGCAGCAATGGACGAGAATCCCTTAACGAAGCGCCTGTAATATCCGGCCAAACCGAGAAAACTTCTGATCTCACTGATATTCCTCGGAGGCCTCCAATCCAGAATGGTTTGTATCTTTCTCGCATCCACTTTGATTCCCTCTGCCGAAATGACATGGCCAAGGAATGAAACTTCCGATAGCCAGAACTCACACTTTGAGAACTTTGCAAACAACTGGCGTTCTCGGAGAGTTTGCAAGACAATTCGGAGATGCTTAGAATGTTCCTCCTTATTCCGGGAGTAGACAAGTATATCATCAATGAAAACCACAACAAACTTGTCTAAATAAGGTTTGAACATGCGGTTCATGAGGTCCATGAAAGCAGCCGGAGCATTCGTCAATCCGAATGGCATCACAAGGAACTCGAAATGACCATATCGAGTCCTGAAAGCTGTCTTAGGCACATCCTCATCCTTTATCTTCATCTGATAGTAGCCTGACCGCAAATCAATCTTTGAGAACACTGCAGCGTCCTTAAGCTGATCAAACAAGTCTTCAATTCTAGGCAAAGGATATTTATTCTTGATAGTGACTTTGTTCAACTGCCTATAATCAACACAAAGTCTCATTGAGCCATCTTTCTTCTTCACAAATAAGACTGGAGCACCCCAGGGAGATGAACTAGGTCTAATTAAACCCTTATCTTGCAGTTCCTGGAGTTGCTTCTTTAGCTCTTTCAACTCTATCGGTGCCATTCTATAGGGAGTGATGGACACCGGACTTGTCCCAGGCTGGACCTCAATTCCGAATTCCACTTCCCTGTTCGGAGGAAGACCAGGGAGTTCTTCGGGAAAAACATCAATAAACTCGGATACAACTGGAATAGTAGGTAACCCGAAGTCATACTCGTCTTGTAATACCATGGCAGCAAACACTGATGTCGGTTTCTTATCAATGAGTAAGATAGACTCCTTACCCAAACCCCGAAGGTAGAGTCTCCGATTTTGGCAATCGATCCAAGCCTCATGCTTAACCAACCAGTCTAAGCCCAGAACCAAGTCAAACTAACATGTCGGTAGCACAAACAAGTTAAACCGGAAAGGGACATTTTGAATTATAACAGGGGAGCTCTTACAAACAAGATTAATATTCAATAAACCTCCTATAGGGTTTGACACTACAAGACCCCTAGTGACTACCTCAGGTTTCAGACTTGCTTTTGCAACCATAGCAGAGCAAATAAAAGAATGAGTAGACCCGGAATCAATCAAAGCATATGCAGGACTCGAATTTAATTCGATCATACCTGCGATTACATCCGGAGATTCCTCATCGTCCTTTCCTTTGATGTGGTAGATCCGTGCAGGAGCCCGAGATTCCTGGTGTGTGGCACTAGAAGGCTGGCCCTTATTCTTTCCTTGACTACCAGATTGAGCCTGTCTGGAACCCTTGTTTCTGGCATACGGAGAAGCACTGTCCATAGCAGAAGCTTTAGCAGGAACTTTGTTGGGATTCTGAGGACAGTTCCTGATATAGTGATCGGAAGCTCCGCACAAGTAGCACAGATTCTGCTGAGTCCTACACTGACCCGGATGATGTTTCTGGCAGAACTTGCAGGCAGGATACTGAGTGCCTCTGTTAGAATTCCCCGTGCTATCCACAGAAATGACCGGGGCTGTGTGCCTAGATATTGCCTGAGGCTTCGGTATGTATCCATCTCTCTGAACAGAGGTATAGCCAGAAGTAGACTCCTTGGTCTATTTTGACTTCTTGTTCTTCCACTGAGGCCTATCATCGGTTCTGGCTCGTTTGTCCTTCCAAGAACTACCACCCTTGCGGTTCTCGGAAGCTTTCATCTTTGCCTCTGTCGCAATGGCCCGATTCACCAAGTTCTGGAAGTCGGTAATCCCAAGGGCCGTGAACATTGGGCTCAACTCATCGTTAAGACCATCAGTGAATTTCCGGCATTTTTCTTCCTCGGTCTTAATGTACTCGGAGCCATACTTACAATATTTGCAGAAATCGGCCACATACTGCTCGATTGGCCGGTTGGCTTGTTTCAGATACAAGAACTTCTTCCGGCGCTCGGCTAGATATTGTTCACTGATATATTTCTTCTTAAATTCCTCGACGAAGAACTTCCATGTAACAGCTCCCGTCGGCGCAGTCAATGTAGTAGTTTCCCACCAACTCAGAGCTTCATCGGCCAACAAGGCTATGGCACACTCTAGCTTGTGCTCGTCTGAACAATGGAGCTGCTTGGTCAGAATCTGAGTAGTACGTTCTAACCAATACTCTGCATCCTCTGGTTTCTCCTCACTAACACCCGCAAATGTATAAGCTCGATACCGGGCAAGCTTATCTATCGGAGCACAACCGGGTGCATCAGGGGCAGGAGCATCTTGCTGATTCTGCTTCAGATTCACTAGAAGCTGATCGAACATCTCCTTCATGCTAAGGAGACATTCCTGCTGAACATTCTGAACTGCCGGAATTGCCGGTTGAGGAGCAACAGGGGGCGGAGGAGGTGGAGCTTGTTGCGGAGGGTTCTGACCCATCTCCACACTATCTCCGTCGGTCGAAGAGGCTGCGGGATTCGGGTCATCTACCGCCAACCTCGAATCGGACATTCTACAATTGACAAACAAACAAGAAAGAGTTTAGATCGAGCAAGCACAAGCATATTATTGTATACAACTCCTAGGTGGCATAGTTCGGTCCTATATGATGCATGCGGACTCGATTTTAGTCCTAGAATCCTAACCTGAAGGCTCTGATACCAAAACAAGTGTGACACCCCCACCCCGGGCCGGTAGGAAAGGGGCGTCACCGATCCACGAGCACTCCGATAACCCGGCCCGGGCAAACGTTTTACCAACTTAACTTAACTTAACAGTACCGATTTTAGGGGTAATTTAAAACTTTTTCCTATTACTAGGCCTTTAAACCACTTAGCAACTTATATTCATTACTAAACATTCCCGAAACCTATTGTTCATTCAATAGTTCTATAATTCGTTTATTCATCCCATATAGCAATATCAATAGTTCGTTCCATTCCATTCCATAACATGCAATCCATTACAAATATACATACATATTAACGTTTCGAATATGTCAACGTTCTTAAGTTATACAAGTTTAAGCCCGAAGCTACCAAAATGTGGTTCACTATATACAAACCGTCTAAAGTAATCAAAATGCATGGTCTAACTAAACAAGACTAGCCACCACTAGGAGATACAAAAAAGATCATACTTGGCTTGTGCTGCTGCTGATCCGAACGATGGAAATCCGAGACCGAGCTATAAATCGATCAACCTGAAATGTTTGGGAAGAGCGAAGGGACCGGGGGTAAGTACATAAGGTACTTAGTGAGGTAACAAAAACAAAGAATCAAAACAATCCAAGACAATCCAAACATATATCATATGCCATGACATACCAAATTCAAGTATACATTTTAATTCAATGTATAACAATTCAATGTTCAATATATGACAATCCGATAAATAATATGCCAATGTCAAATGCATTTTCATAACAAGTAATCATGCTTGCATTTAACTAACAATTATAGTGCAATTTAAATTCAAGTTAATTAAATCATTACAACCACCTTGGTATTTAGCTAGAAGATAATCGAATCTCCAACCAACTGTCGCCATAATATGCACCTATAGTGCTGGTCAAACCCTCCTACTGTCGCCAATGACCAAAAACGTACCCTCCGTCTGTCGCCAATAAGGGCCAATTGCCCCGGACCGAAGTCCTACCCGATACAATGAGCTCTAGATTCTAAGGCATGCCCTTCTATCTAACCAACTAGGTACCAAGGTTGTCGATTATCAATTTAAGCATATCAATCCAATATTCAATATCATTTCAATAACACAGTCCTCATAGACCAAGCCTCTTAGGCCATTGTGCCTAGGCTCATAAGAATTCATTTCATGTCATTTCATATACATTGCATTAAACATGCCAAGCACATTTAAAAATCAGAACCTTAATTTCATGGAACAAATGCATGTACACGTACCTTGCATCCCAAGCTTAAGCATGCCATTCATACCTCGGCATATGTAATGCATGGGTATGAACAAATCAAAACAATTACGTGATAAGCAATACATATTCAATCAACATGCTATCAAATAACATGGCAACAAACAAGTTCTCATAACATTTCACTCTCCCCTTAAAGATTAGCCAAGTTGGTATTAAGTCATATTTCATACCGGTTTAATCATAAATAATCAAAAATCAGAATTGGGTTAGGACCTAGTCCCAACCCCAAGGAAGGTCACACTCACAAACAATCCAAGCAAAACTCCTAAGGATTGTGGATGATTGGCCCCTTGCTCCTTCTTTTGGCAAGCTCTTGCCTCAGCTCTTCCTCACTATCCAATTCTTTAGAAGCCTCTAAAAACACACAAAAGCATATACACATCATCAAAATACATTCGAACTATACATATCATAATTAACAACTCTAAAACCACCAAAACAGTAACGTTATACTCCTGGACAGATTGTACAATGTTCACTAAACTATTTTTATCTCTTGATCCACATGTCCAAAAATTGCCCACTTTACCTCGTTGGAAAGCTAACGAAACCATCTTTTGAACCATATAAAGCTTGCATTTTTCCTACGAACCAATCGATACCAGTTTTCAATTTAAGGACACAGTAGTGCTGTTTCGGGACAGTCTGGACCAATCTTTTTGTTTCTCTTATATCTCCTAATTTACAAGGGCAAACGAGGTGAGGTTTTTTTCTAATTAAAGTAGACTCATCCAAGTTATAGACTGTTCAATCCCAGCCCCAAATTCCTTGTACATTATTCTATGGAATTTTTTGAAGTGACTGTCCAGAACAGGGCCTATTCTGGACAGATTTCACCTACATCACTTTCAACTCAAAATTCATCAACCTTATCACCAATTTAACTCATCCAATACTTGTAAACTTTAGTAAGCTCAATTTCAAGCACATTTTACCTATACCAACATTTTTAATTTTGCATTTAAATAGAGTTTTCAGCTCAATCCATGAAGCTACTAAAATATCACTTAGAAGCTAGTCCAAAACACTTTACCAATTCCAACACTTCCTTTCCTTCATCTTTTCAACCAAAACACCTATAATTTAATTTCCACACTCTTAAAACATTATCCTATGAATTACATACTGAATTTCCAGATTCAACAAAAATAATTAAGTCCACTGATTTTTCAATTCTTACAAAACAGTCCCAAAAATCACATTTATCACTTAATTCACTACCAAACTTTCTCATGCTTCATTTTACTTCAAATCAGTCCACATTAGACCATTTTAAGCATCCTAACATCAAAATACTTCATAAATTTATCCACAATACAGTCCCTATAACTTTCCAAATCCATGCAACTTAGTCCTTAAGCTCAAAAACTCAACAAATGTAACAACATGAATTTTCCAGCAACATGCATTTAACTTCTAACTTAAAAATAAGTTAACTAAGAACATAATATTGAATTTCCAGCCATGGATTTCAAGTTAACAACCTTCAACTTCATTTTTAATTGAGCTTAGAAGAAGAAAAACATCTTACCTTGCTTATTTGACCTCCCTAATCAAAAATCTTGTTTCAAACCTTCAAAATCTCCCTTAAATCATCACATGCAAGGCAAGCAAACTTTTCCTCTCTAACAAGCTCCCATGGCCGGCCAAGAGAAGAGAGAATGGGGGAGGAAGATGACAAATTTGACTTTTCTCTCTCCCACATGTCATATAATCATATTTCCCCTATTTCTTATTTTTCTTAATTCAAACAAAATTTTGATTGGGGGGACAAGAGGTGGCCGGCCAAGGGGGGTCTTGCCAAGTGTGCAAGGCCTCCAACTTCTTAAAATTTACATGCAATCTCTCCCCTTTTGAATTTTCACTTTTTGGTCCTTTTTCAATTTGGCCTCTAAACTTCAATTTCATTCAATTTAGTCACTAAATTTTAAATTTTATTAAACTCTAATTTAATTTATTTAATCCTTAACTTATAGTCTATGTTTAGGATATTACATTAATCTCAAATTTGTAGCTTTTTACTCGGTTAAAATTCGAACGGATTCTCTATAAGGCCCATTTGGACAGACACGTTTTAATCCCAACAAAACGATAACCAAATGTTATTAAATCAAATTTTATGAGTTCAAATAGTTAATTATGGGATTTTGAACAAAATAATACAGATTAATCTGAAATTTGTAGCTTTTTTTTCGGTTAAAATTCGAACGGATTCTCTGTAAGGCCCCTTTAGACAAGCACGTTTTAATCCCAATAAAACGACAACCATATGATATTAAATCAAATTTTATGAGTTCAAATAGTTAATTATGGGCTTTTGAACAAAATTATCAAGATTAATCTCAAATTTTTAGCTTTTTACTCGGTTAAAATTCGAACGGATTCTCTGTAAGGCCCCTTTAGACAAGCACGCTTTAATCCCGGCAAAATGATAACAAATGTTATTAAATCAAATTTTATGAGTTCAAATAGTTAATTATGGGCTTTTGAACAAAATTATACAGATTAATCTCAAATTTGTAGCTTTTTACTCGGTTAAAATTCGAACGGATTCTCTATAAGGCCCATTTGGACAGACACGTTTTAATCCCAACAAAACGATAACCAAATGTTATTAAATCAAATTTTATGAGTTCAAATAGTTAATTATGGGATTTTGAACAAAATTATACAGACTAATCTGAAATTTGTAGCTTTTTACTCGGTTAAAATTCGAACGGATTCTCTGTAAGGCCCCTTTAGACAAGCACGTTTTAATCCCAATAAAACGACAACCATATGATATTAAATCAAATTTTATGAGTTCAAATAGTTAATTATGGGCTTTTGAACAAAATTATACAGATTAATCTCAAATTTTTAGCTTTTTACTCGGTTAAAATTCGAACGGATTCTCTGTAAGGCCCCTTTAGACAAGCACGCTTTAATCCCGGCAAAATGAAAACAAATGTTATTAAATCAAATTTTATGAGTTCAAATAGTTAATTATGGGCTTTTGAAAAAAATTATACAGATTAATCTCAAATTTGTAACTTTTTGCTCGATTAAAATTCGAACGGATTCTCTATAAGTCCCATTTCGACAGGCACGTTTTAATCCCAAAAAAACGACAACCAAATGTTATTAAATCAAATTTTATGAGTTCAAATAGTTAATTATGGGCTTTTGAACAAAATTATCAAGATTAATCTCAAATTTTTAGCTTTTTACTCGGTTAAAATTCGAACGGATTCTCTGTAAGGCCCCTTTAGACAAGCACGCTTTAATCCCGGCAAAATGATAACAAATGTTATTAAATCAAATTTTATGAGTTCAAATAGTTAATTATGGGATTTTGAACAAAATTATACAGATTAATCTCAAATTTGTAACTTTTTGCTCGATTAAAATTTCGAACGGATTCTCTATAAGTCCCATTTGGACAGGCACGTTTTAATCCCAAAAAAACGACAACCAAATGTTATTAAATCAAATTTTATGAGTTCAAAAAGTTAATTATGGGAGTTTGAACAAAATTATACAGATTAATCTCAATTTTTTAGCTTTTTACTCGGTTAAAATTGAACGAATTCTCTATAAAGCCCATTTACACAAACACATTTTAATTCCAATAAAACGACAACCATATGTTATTAAATCAAATTTTATGAGTTCAAATAGTTAATTATGGGCTTTTGAACAAAATTATACAAATTAATCTCAAATTTTTAGCTTTTTACTCGGTTAAAATTCGAACGGATTCTCTGTAAGGCCCCTTTAGACAAGCACGTTTTAATCCCGATAAAACGACAAAAAATGTTATTAAATCAAATTTTATGAGTTCAAATAGTTAATTATGGGCTTTTGAACAAAATTATACAGATTAATCTCAAATTTTTAGTTTTTTTCTCGGTTAAAATTCGAACGGATTCTCTGTAAGGCCCCTTTAGACAAGCACGTTTTAATCCCGGCAAAATGACAAAAAATGTTATTAAATGAAATTTTATGAGTTCAAATATTTAATTATGGGTTTTGAACAAAATTATACAGATTAATCTCAAGTTTGAAGCTTTTTACTCGGTTAAAATTCGAACGGATTCTCTGTAAGGCCCCTTCAGAGAAGCACGTTTTAATCCCAATAAAACGACAACCATATGATATTAAATCAAATTTTATGAGTTCAAATAGTTAATTTTGGGCTTTTGAACAAAATTATCAAGATTAATATCAAATTTTTAGCTTTTTACTCGGTTAAAATTCGAACGGATTCTCTATAAGGCCCATTCGGACAGACACGTTTTAATCCCAACAAAACGATAACCAAATGTTATTAAATCAAATTTTATGAGTTCAAATAGTTAATTATGGGCTTTTGAACAAAATTATACAGATTAATCTCAAATTTGTAGTTTTGTTCTCGGTTAAAATTCGAACGGATTCTCTGTAAGGCCCCTTTAGACAAGCACGTTTTAATCCCAATAAAACGACAACCATATGATATTAAATTAAATTTTATGAGTTCAAATAGTTAATTATGGGCTTTTGAACAAAATTATCAAGATTAATCTCAATTTTTTAGCTTTTTACTCGGTTAAAATTCGAACGGATTCTCTGTAAGGCCCCTTTAGACAAGCACGCTTTAATCCCGGCAAAATGAAAACAAATGTTATTAAATCAAATTTTATGAGTTCAAATAGTTAATTATGGGCTTTTGAACAAAATTATACAGATTAATCTCAAATTTGTAACTTTTTGCTCGATTAAAATTTCGAACGGATTCTCTATAAGTCCCATTTGGACAGGCACGTTTTAATCCAAAAAAAACGACAACCAAATGTTATTAAATCAAATTTTATGAGTTCAAAAAGTTAATTATGGGAGTTTGAACAAAATTATACAGATTAATCTCAATCTTTTAGCTTTTTACTCGGTTAAAATTGAACGAATTCTCTATAAAGACCATTTAGACAAACACATTTTAATTCCAATAAAACGACAACCATATGTTATTAAATCAAATTTTATGAGTTCAAATAGTTAATTATGGGCTTTTGAACAAAATTATACAAATTAATCTCAAATTTTTAGCTTTTTACTCGGTTAAAATTCGAACGGATTCTCTGTAAGGCCCCTTTAGACAAGCACGCTTTAATCCCGGCAAAATGATAACAAATGTTATTAAATCAAATTTTATGAGTTCAAATAGTTAATTATGGGCTTTTGAAAAAAATTATACAGATTAATCTCAAATTTGTAACTTTTTGCTCGATTAAAATTCGAAAGGATTCTCTATAAGTCCCATTTCGACAGGCACGTTTTAATCCCAAAAAAAAGACAACCAAATGTTATTAAATCAAATTTTATGAGTTCAAATAGTTAATTATGGGCTTTTGAACAAAATTATCAAGATTAATCTCAAATTTTTAGCTTTTTACTCGGTTAAAATTCGAACGGATTCTCTGTAAGGCCCCTTTAGACAAGCACGCTTTAATCCCGGCAAAATGATAACAAATGTTATTAAATCAAATTTTATGAGTTCAAATAGTTAATTATGGGCTTTTGAACAAAATTATACAGATTAATCTCAAATTTGTAACTTTTTGCTCGATTAAAATTTCGAACGGATTCTCTATAAGTCCCATTTGGACAGGCACGTTTTAATCCCAAAAAAACGACAACCAAATGTTATTAAATCAAATTTTATGAGTTCAAAAAGTTAATTATGGGAGTTTGAACAAAATTATACAGATTAATCTCAATTTTTTAGCTTTTTACTCGGTTAAAATTGAACGAATTCTCTATAAAGCCCATTTACACAAACACATTTTAATTCCAATAAAACGACAACCATATGTTATTAAATCAAATTTTATGAGTTCAAATAGTTAATTATGGGCTTTTGAACAAAATTATACAAATTAATCTCAAATTTTTAGCTTTTTACTCGGTTAAAATTCGAAAGGATTCTCTGTAAGGCCCCTTTAGACAAGCACGTTTTAATCCCGGCCAAAATGACAACAAATGTTATTAAATCAAATTTTATGAGTTCAAATAGTTAATTATGGGCTTTTGAACAAAATTATATAGATTAATCTCAAATTTTTAGCTTTTTACTCGGTTAAAATTCGAACGGATTCTCTGTAAGGCCCCTTTAGACAAGCACGTTTTAATCCCGGCAAAATGACAAAAAATGTTATTAAATGAAATTTTATGAGTTCAAATATTTAATTATGGGTTTTGAACAAAATTATACAGATTAATCTCAAGTTTGAAGCTTTTTACTCGGTTAAAATTCGAACGGATTCTCTGTAAGGCCCCTTCAGAGAAGCACGTTTTAATCCCAATAAAACGACAACCATATGATATTAAATCAAATTTTATGAGTTCAAATAGTTAATTTTGGGCTTTTGAACAAAATTATCAAGATTAATATCAAATTTTTAGCTTTTTACTCGGTTAAAATTCGAACGGATTCTCTATAAGGCCCATTCGGACAGACACGTTTTAATCCCAACAAAACGATAACCAAATGTTATTAAATCAAATTTTATGAGTTCAAATAGTTAATTATGGGCTTTTGAACAAAATTATACAGATTAATCTCAAATTTGTAGTTTTGTTCTCGGTTAAAATTCGAACGGATTCTCTGTAAGGCCCCTTTAGACAAGCACGTTTTAATCCCAATAAAACGACAACCATATGATATTAAATCAAATTTTATGAGTTCAAATAGTTAATTATGGGCTTTTGAACAAAATTATCAAGATTAATCTCAAATTTTTAGCTTTTTACTCTGTTAAAATTCGAACAGATTCTCTATAAGGCCCCTTTAGACAAGCACGCTTTAATCCCGGCAAAATGAAAACAAATGTTATTAAATCAAATTTTATGAGTTCAAATAGTTAATTATGGGCTTTTGAACAAAATTATACAGATTAATCTCAAATTTGTAGCTTTTTACTCGATTAAAATTCGAACGGATTCTCTATAAGGCCCATTTGGACAGACACGTTTTAATCCCAACAAAACGATAACCAAATGTTATTAAATCAAATTTTATGAGTTCAAATAGTTAATTATGGGATTTTGAACAAAATTATACAGATTAATCTGAAATTTGTAGCTTTTTATTCGGTTAAAATTCGAACGGATTCTTTGTAAGGCCCCTTTAGACAAGCACGTTTTAATCCCAATAAAACGACAACCATATGATATTAAATTAAATTTTATGAGTTCAAATAGTTAATTATGGGCTTTTGAACAAAATTATCAAGATTAATGTCAAATTTTTAGCTTTTTACTCTGTTAAAATTCGAACGGATTCTCTGTAAGGCCCCTTTAGACAAGCACGCTTTAATCCCGGCAAAATGATAACAAATGTTATTAAATCAAATTTTATGAGTTCAAATAGTTAATTATGGGCTTTTGAACAAAATTATACAGATTAATCTCAAATTTGTAGCTTTTTACTCGGTTAAAATTCGAACGGATTCTCTATAAGGCCCAATTGGACAGACACGTTTTAATCCCAACAAAACGATAACCAAATGTTATTAAATCAAATTTTATGAGTTCAAATAGTTAATTATGGGATTTTGAACAAAATTATACAGACTAATCTGAAATTTGTAGCTTTTTACTCGGTTAAAATTCGAACGGATTCTCTGTAAGGCCCCTTTAGACAAGCACGTTTTAATCCCAATAAAACGACAACCATATGATATTAAATCAAATTTTATGAGTTCAAATAGTTAATTATGGGCTTTTGAACAAAATTATCAAGATTAATCTCAAATTTTTAGCTTTTTACTCGGTTAAAATTCGAACGGATTCTCTGTAAGGCCCCTTTAGACAAGCACGCTTTAATCTCGGCAAAATGATAACAAATGTTATTAAATCAAATTTTATGAGTTCAAATAGTTAATTATGGGCTTTTGAAAAAAATTATACAGATTAATCTCAAATTTGTAACTTTTTGCTCGATTAAAATTCGAACGGATTCTCTATAAGTCCCATTTCGACAGACACGTTTTAATCCCAAAAAAACGACAACCAAATGTTATTAAATCAAATTTTATGAGTTCAAATAGTTAATTATGGGCTTTTGAACAAAATTATCAAGATTAATCTCAAATTTTTAGCTTTTTACTCGGTTAAAATTCGAACGGATTCTCTGTAAGGCCCCTTTAGACAAGCACGCTTTAATCCCGGCAAAATGATAACAAATGTTATTAAATCAAATTTTATGAGTTCAAATAGTTAATTATGGGCTTTTGAACAAAATTATACAGATTAATCTCAAATTTGTAACTTTTTGCTCGATTAAAATTTCGAACGGATTCTCTATAAGTCCCATTTGGACAGGCACGTTTTAATCCCAAAAAAACGACAACCAAATGTTATTAAATCAAATTTTATGAGTTCAAAAAGTTAATTATGGGAGTTTGAACAAAATTATACAGATTAATCTCAATTTTTTAGCTTTTTACTCGGTTAAAATTGAACGAATTCTCTATAAAGCCCATTTACACAAACACATTTTAATTCCAATAAAACGACAACCATATGTTATTAAATCAAATTTTATGAGTTCAAATAGTTAATTATGGGCTTTTGAACAAAATTATACAAATTAATCTCAAATTTTTAGCTTTTTACTCGGTTAAAATTCGAACGGATTCTCTGTAAGGCCCCTTTAGACAAACACGTTTTAATCCCGGCCAAAATGACAACAAATGTTATTAAATCAAATTTTATGAGTTCAAATAGTTAATTATGGGCTTTTGAACAAAATTATATAGATTAATCTCAAATTTTTAGCTTTTTACTCGGTTAAAATTCGAACGGATTCTCTATAAGTCCCATTTGGACAGGCACGTTTTAATCCCAAAAAAACGACAACCAAATGTTATTAAATCAAATTTTATGAGTTCAAATAGTTAATTATGGGCTTTTGAACAAAATTATCAAGATTAATCTCAAATTTTTAGCTTTTTACTCGGTTAAAATTAGAACGGATTCTCTGTAAGGCCCCTTTAGACAAACACGCTTTAATCCCGGCAAAATGATAACAAATGTTATTAAATCAAATTTTATGAGTTCAAATAGTTAATTATGGGCTTTTGAACAAAATTATACAGATTAATCTCAAATTTGTAACTTTTTGCTCGATTAAAATTCGAACGGATTCTCTATAAGTCCCATTTCGACAGGCACGTTTTAATCCCAAAAAAACGACAACCAAATGTTATTAAATCAAATTTTATGAGTTCAAATAGTTAATTATGGGCTTTTGAACAAAATTATCAAGATTAATCTCAAATTTTTAGCTTTTTACTCGGTTAAAATTCGAACGGATTCTCTGTAAGGCCCCTTTAGACAAGCACGCTTTAATCCCGGAAAAATGATAACAAATGTTATTAAATCAAATTTTATGAGTTCAAATAGTTAATTATGGGCTTTTGAACAAAATTATACAGATTAATCTCAAATTTGTAACTTTTTGCTCGATTAAAATTTTGAACGGATTCTCTATAAGTCCCATTTGGACAGTCACGTTTTAATCCCAAAAAAACGACAACCAAATGTTATTAAATCAAATTTTATGAGTTCAAAAAGTTAATTATGGGAGTTTGAACAAAATTATACAGATTAATCTCAATTTTTTAGCTTTTTACTCGGTTAAAATTGAACGAATTCTCTATAAAGCCCATTTACACAAACACATTTTAATTCCAATAAAACGACAACCATATGTTATTAAATCAAATTTTATGAGTTCAAATAGTTAATTATGGGATTTTGAACAAAATTATACAAATTAATCTCAAATTTTTAGCTTTTTGCTCGGTTAAAATTCGAAAGGATTCTCTGTAAGGCCCCTTTAGACAAACACGTTTTAATCCCGGCCAAAATGACAACAAATGTTATTAAATCAAATTTTATGAGTTCAAATAGTTAATTATGGGCTTTTGAACAAAATTATATAGATTAATCTCAAATTTTTAGCTTTTTACTCGGTTAAAATTCGAACGGATTCTCTGTAAGGCCCCTTTAGACAAGCACGTTTTAATCCCGATAAAACGACAAAAAATGTTATTAAATCAAATTTTATGTGTTCAAATAGTTAATTATGGGCTTTTGAACAAAATTATACAGATTAATCTCAAATTTTTAGTTTTTTTCTCGGTTAAAATTCGAACGGATTCTCTGTAAGGCCCCTTTAGACAAGCACGTTTTAATCCCGGCAAAATGACAAAAAATGTTATTAAATGAAATTTTATGAGTTCAAATATTTAATTATGGGTTTTGAACAAAATTATACAGATTAATCTCAAGTTTGAAGCTTTTTACTCGGTTAAAATTCGAACGGATTCTCTGTAAGGCCCCTTCAGAGAAGCACGTTTTAATCCCAATAAAACGACAACCATATGATATTAAATCAAATTTTATGAGTTCAAATAGTTAATTTTGGGCTTTTGAACAAAATTATCAAGATTAATATCAAATTTTTAGCTTTTTACTCGGTTAAAATTCGAACGGATTCTCTATAAGGCCCATTCGGACAGACACGTTTTAATCCCAACAAAACGATAACCAAATGTTATTAAATCAAATTTTATGAGTTCAAATAGTTAATTATGGGCTTTTGAACAAAATTATACAGATTAATCTCAAATTTGTAGTTTTGTTCTCGGTTAAAATTCGAACGGATTCTCTGTAAGGCACCTTTAGACAAGCACGTTTTAATCCCAATAAAACGACAACCATATGATATTAAATCAAATTTTATGAGTTCAAATAGTTAATTATGGGCTTTTGAACAAAATTATCAAGATTAATCTCAAATTTTTAGCTTTTTACTCGGTTAAAATTCGAACAGATTCTCTATAAGGCCCCTTTAGACAAGCACGCTTTAATCCCGGCAAAATGAAAACAAATGTTATTAAATCAAATTTTATGAGTTCAAATAGTTAATTATGGGCTTTTGAACAAAATTATACAGATTAATCTCAAATTTGTAGCTTTTTACTCGATTAAAATTCGAACGGATTCTCTATAAGGCCCATTTGGACAGACACGTTTTAATCCCAACAAAACGATAACCAAATGTTATTAAATCAAATTTTATGAGTTCAAATAGTTAATTATGGGATTTTGAACAAAATTATACAGATTAATCTGAAATTTGTAGCTTTTTATTCGGTTAAAATTCGAACGGATTCTTTGTAAGGCCCCTTTAGACAAGCACGTTTTAATCCCAATAAAACGACAACCATATGATATTAAATTAAATTTTATGAGTTCAAATAGTTAATTATGGGCTTTTGAACAAAATTATCAAGATTAATCTCAAATTTTTAGCTTTTTACTCTGTTAAAATTCGAACGGATTCTCTGTAAGGCCCCTTTAGACAAGCACGCTTTAATCCCGGCAAAATGATAACAAATGTTATTAAATCAAATTTTATGAGTTCAAATAGTTAATTATGGGCTTTTGAACAAAATTATACAGATTAATCTCAAATTTGTAGCTTTTTACTCGGTTAAAATTCGAACGGATTCTCTATAAGGCCCATTTGGACAGACACGTTTTAATCCCAACAAAACGATAACCAAATGTTATTAAATCAAATTTTATGAGTTCAAATAGTTAATTATGGGATTTTGAACAAAATTATACAGACTAATCTGAAATTTGTAGCTTTTTACTCGGTTAAAATTCGAACGGATTCTCTGTAAGGCCCCTTTAGACAAGCACGTTTTAATCCCAATAAAACGACAACCATATGATATTAAATCAAATTTTATGAGTTCAAATAGTTAATTATGGGCTTTTGAACAAAATTATCAAGATTAATCTCAAATTTTTAGCTTTTTACTCGGTTAAAATTCGAACGGATTCTCTGTAAGGCCCCTTTAGACAAGCACGCTTTAATCTCGGCAAAATGATAACAAATGTTATTAAATCAAATTTTATGAGTTCAAATAGTTAATTATGGGCTTTTGAAAAAAATTATACAGATTAATCTCAAATTTGTAACTTTTTGCTCGATTAAAATTCGAACGGATTCTCTATAAGTCCCATTTCGACAGACACGTTTTAATCCCAAAAAAACGACAACCAAATGTTATTAAATCAAATTTTATGAGTTCAAATAGTTAATTATGGGATTTTGAACAAAATTATCAAGATTAATCTCAAATTTTTAGCTTTTTACTCGGTTAAAATTCGAACGGATTCTCTGTAAGGCCCCTTTAGACAAGCACGCTTTAATCCCGGAAAAATGATAACAAATGTTATTAAATCAAATTTTATGAGTTCAAATAGTTAATTATGGGCTTTTGAACAAAATTATACAGATTAATCTCAAATTTGTAACTTTTTGCTCGATTAAAATTTCGAACGGATTCTCTATAAGTCCCATTTGGACAGTCACGTTTTAATCCCAAAAAAACGACAACCAAATGTTATTAAATCAAATTTTATGAGTTCAAAAAGTTAATTACGGGAGTTTGAACAAAATTATACAGATTAATCTCAATTTTTTAGCTTTTTACTCGGTTAAAATTGAACGAATTCTCTATAAAGCCCATTTACACAAACACATTTTAATTCCAATAAAACCACAACCATATGTTATTAAATCAAATTTTATGAGTTCAAATAGTTAATTATGGGCTTTTGAACAAAATTATACAAATTAATCTCAAATTTTTAGCTTTTTACTCGGTTAAAATTCGAACGGATTCTCTGTAAGGCCCCTTTAGACAAACACGTTTTAATCCCGGCCAAAATGACAACAAATGTTATTAAATCAAATTTTATGAGTTCAAATAGTTAATTATGGGCTTTTGAACAAAATTATATAGATTAATCTCAAATTTTTAGCTTTTTACTCGGTTAAAATTCGAACGGATTCTCTGTAAGGCCCCTTTAGACAAGCACGTTTTAATCCCGATAAAACGACAAAAAATTTTATTAAATCAAATTTTATGAGTTCAAATAGTTAATTATGGGCTTTTGAACAAAATTATATAGATTAATCTCAAATTTTTAGTTTTTTTCTCGGTTAAAATTCGAACGGATTCTCTGTAAGGCCCCTTTAGACAAGCACGTTTTAATCCCGGCAAAATGACAAAAAATGTTATTAAATGAAATTTTATGAGTTCAAATATTTAATTATGGGTTTTGAACAAAATTATACAGATTAATCTCAAGTTTGAAGCTTTTTACTCGGTTAAAATTCGAACGGATTCTCTGTAAGGCCCCTTCAGAGAAGCACGTTTTAATCCCAATAAAACGACAACCATATGATATTAAATCAAATTTTATGAGTTCAAATAGTTAATTTTGGGCTTTTGAACAAAATTATCAAGATTAATATCAAATTTTTAGCTTTTTACTCGGTTAAAATTCGAACGGATTCTCTATAAGGCCCATTCGGACAGACACGTTTTAATCCCAACAAAACGATAACCAAATGTTATTAAATCAAATTTTATGAGTTCAAATAGTTAATTATGGGCTTTTGAACAAAATTATACAGATTAATCTCAAATTTGTAGTTTTGTTCTCGGTTAAAATTCGAACGGATTCTCTGTAAGGCCCCTTTAGACAAGCACGTTTTAATCCCAATAAAACGACAACCATATGATATTAAATCAAATTTTATGAGTTCAAATAGTTAATTATGGGCTTTTGAACAAAATTATCAAGATTAATCTCAAATTTTTAGATTTTTACTCGGTTAAAATTCGAACAGATTCTCTGTAAGGCCCCTTTAGACAAGCACGCTTTAATCCCGGCAAAATGAAAACAAATGTTATTAAATCAAATTTTATGAGTTCAAATAGTTAATTATGGGCTTTTGAACAAAATTATACAGATCAATCTCAAATTTGTAGCTTTTTACTCGGTTAAAATTCGAACGGATTCTCTATAAGGCCCATTTGGACAGACACGTTTTAATCCCAACAAAACGATAACCAAATGTTATTAAATCAAATTTTATGAGTTCAAATAGTTAATTATGGGATTTTGAACAAAATTATACAGATTAATCTGAAATTTGTAGCTTTTTATTCGGTTAAAATTCGAACGGATTCTTTGTAAGGCCCCTTTAGACAAGCACGTTTTAATCCCAATAAAACGACAACCATATGATATTAAATTAAATTTTATGAGTTCAAATAGTTAATTATGGGCTTTTGAACAAAATTATCAAGATTAATCTCAAATTTTTAGCTTTTTACTCTGTTAAAATTCGAACAGATTCTCTGTAAGGCCCCTTTAGACAAGCACGCTTTAATCCCGGCAAAATGATAACAAATGTTATTAAATCAAATTTTATGAGTTCAAATAGTTAATTATGGGCTTTTGAACAAAATTATACAGATTAATCTCAAATTTGTAGCTTTTTACTCGGTTAAAATTCGAACGGATTCTCTATAAGGCCCATTTGGACAGACACGTTTTAATCCCAACAAAACGATAACCAAATGTTATTAAATCAAATTTTATGAGTTCAAATAGTTAATTATGGGATTTTGAACAAAATTATACAGACTAATCTGAAATTTGTAGCTTTTTACTCGGTTAAAATTCGAACGGATTCTCTGTAAGGCCCCTTTAGACAAGCACGTTTTAATCCCAATAAAACGACAACCATATGATATTAAATCAAATTTTATGAGTTCAAATAGTTAATTATGGGCTTTTGAACAAAATTATCAAGATTAATCTCAAATTTTTAGCTTTTTACTCGGTTAAAATTCGAACGGATTCTCTGTAAGGCCCCTTTAGACAAGCACGCTTTAATCTCGGCAAAATGATAACAAATGTTATTAAATCAAATTTTATGAGTTCAAATAGTTAATTATGGGCTTTTGAAAAAAATTATACAGATTAATCTCAAATTTGTAACTTTTTGCTCGATTAAAATTCGAACGGATTCTCTATAAGTCCCATTTCGACAGACACGTTTTAATCCCAAAAAAACGACAACCAAATGTTATTAAATCAAATTTTATGAGTTCAAATAGTTAATTATGGGCTTTTGAACAAAATTATCAAGATTAATCTCAAATTTTTAGCTTTTTACTCGGTTAAAATTCGAACGGATTCTCTGTAAGGCCCCTTTAGACAAGCACGCTTTAATCCCGGCAAAATGATAACAAATGTTATTAAATCAAATTTTATGAGTTCAAATAGTTAATTATGGGCTTTTGAACAAAATTATACAGATTAATCTCAAATTTGTAACTTTTTGCTCGATTAAAATTTCGAACGGATTCTCTATAAGTCCCATTTGGACAGGCACGTTTTAATCCCAAAAAAACGACAACCAAATGTTATTAAATCAAATTTTATGAGTTCAAAAAGTTAATTATGGGAGTTTGAACAAAATTATACAGATTAATCTCAATTTTTTAGCTTTTTACTCGGTTAAAATTGAACGAATTCTCTATAAAGCCCATTTAGACAAACACATTTTAATTCCAATAAAACGACAACCATATGTTATTAAATCAAATTTTATGAGTTCAAATAGTTAATTATGGGCTTTTGAACAAAATTATACAAATTAATCTCAAATTTTTAGCTTTTTACTCGGTTAAAATTCGAACGGATTCTCTGTAAGGCCCCTTTAGACAAACACGTTTTAATCCCGGCCAAAATGACAACAAATGTTATTAAATCAAATTTTATGAGTTCAAATAGTTAATTATGGGCTTTTGAACAAAATTATATAGATTAATCTCAAATTTTTAGCTTTTTACTCGGTTAAAATTCGAACGGATTCTCTGTAAGGCCCCTTTAGACAAGCACGTTTTAATCCCGATAAAACGAGAAAAAATGTTATTAAATCAAATTTTATGAGTTCAAATAGTTAATTATGGGCTTTTGAACAAAATTATACAGATTAATCTCAAATTTTTAGTTTTTTTCTCGGTTAAAATTCGAACGGATTCTCTGTAAGGCCCCTTTAGACAAGCACGTTTTAATCCCGGCAAAATGACAAAAAATGTTATTAAATGAAATTTTATGAGTTCAAATATTTAATTATGGGTTTTGAACAAAATTATACAGATTAATCTCAAGTTTGAAGCTTTTTACTCGGTTAAAATTCGAACGGATTCTCTGTAAGGCCCCTTCAGAGAAGCACGTTTTAATCCCAATAAAACGACAACCATATGATATTAAATCAAATTTTATGAGTTCAAATAGTTAATTTTGGGCTTTTGAACAAAATTATCAAGATTAATATCAAATTTTTAGCTTTTTACTCGGTTAAAATTCGAACGGATTGTCTATAAGGCCCATTCGGACAGACACGTTTTAATCCCAACAAAACGATAACCAAATGTTATTAAATCAAATTTTATGAGTTCAAATAGTTAATTATGGGCTTTTGAACAAAATTATACAGACTAATCTCAAATTTGTAGTTTTGTTCTCGGTTAAAATTCGAACGGATTCTCTGTAAGGCCCCTTTAGACAAGCACGTTTTAATCCCAATAAAACGACAACCATATGATATTAAATCAAATTTTATGAGTTCAAATAGTTAATTATGGGCTTTTGAACAAAATTATCAAGATTAATCTCAAATTTTTAGCTTTTTACTCTGTTAAAATTCGAACGGATTCTCTGTAAGGCCCCTTTAGACAAGCACGCTTTAATCCCGGCAAAATGATAACAAATGTTATTAAATCAAATTTTATGAGTTCAAATAGTTAATTATGGGCTTTTGAACAAAATTATACAGATTAATCTCAAATTTGTAGCTTTTTACTCGGTTAAAATTCGAACGGATTCTCTATAAGGCCCATTTGGACAGACACGTTTTAATCCCAACAAAACGATAACCAAATGTTATTAAATCAAATTTTATGAGTTCAAATAGTTAATTATGGGATTTTGAACAAAATTATACAGACTAATCTGAAATTTGTAGCTTTTTACTCGGTTAAAATTCGAACGGATTCTCTGTAAGGCCCCTTTAGACAAGCACGTTTTAATCCCAATAAAACGACAACCATATGATATTAAATCAAATTTTATGAGTTCAAATAGTTAATTATGGGCTTTTGAACAAAATTATCAAGATTAATCTCAAATTTTTAGCTTTTTACTCGGTTAAAATTCGAACGGATTCTCTGTAAGGCCCCTTTAGACAAGCACGCTTTAATCTCGGCAAAATGATAACAAATGTTATTAAATCAAATTTTATGAGTTCAAATAGTTAATTATGGGCTTTTGAAAAAAATTATACAGATTAATCTCAAATTTGTAACTTTTTGCTCGATTAAAATTCGAACGGATTCTCTATAAGTCCCATTTCGACAGACACGTTTTAATCCCAAAAAAACGACAACCAAATGTTATTAAATCAAATTTTATGAGTTCAAATAGTTAATTATGGGCTTTTGAACAAAATTATCAAGATTAATCTCAAATTTTTAGCTTTTTACTCGGTTAAAATTCGAACGGATTCTCTGTAAGGCCCCTTTAGACAAGCACGCTTTAATCCCGGCAAAATGATAACAAATGTTATTAAATCAAATTTTATGAGTTCAAATAGTTAATTATGGGCTTTTGAACAAAATTATACAGATTAATCTCAAATTTGTAACTTTTTGCTCGATTAAAATTTCGAACGGATTCTCTATAAGTCCCATTTGGACAGGCACGTTTTAATCCCAAAAAAACGACAACCAAATGTTATTAAATCAAATTTTATGAGTTCAAAAAGTTAATTATGGGAGTTTGAACAAAATTATACAGATTAATCTCAATTTTTTAGCTTTTTACTCGGTTAAAATTGAACGAATTCTCTATAAAGCCCATTTAGACAAACACATTTTAATTCCAATAAAACGACAACCATATGTTATTAAATCAAATTTTATGAGTTCAAATAGTTAATTATGGGCTTTTGAACAAAATTATACAAATTAATCTCAAATTTTTAGCTTTTTACTCGGTTAAAATTCGAACGGATTCTCTGTAAGGCCCCTTTAGACAAACACGTTTTAATCCCGGCCAAAATGACAACAAATGTTATTAAATCAAATTTTATGAGTTCAAATAGTTAATTATGGGCTTTTGAACAAAATTATATAGATTAATCTCAAATTTTTAGCTTTTTACTCGGTTAAAATTCGAACGGATTCTCTGTAAGGCCCCTTTAGACAAGCACGTTTTAATCCCGATAAAACGACAAAAAATGTTATTAAATCAAATTTTATGAGTTCAAATAGTTAATTATGGGCTTTTGAACAAAATTATACAGATTAATCTCAAATTTTTAGTTTTTTTCTCGGTTAAAATTCGAACGGATTCTCTGTAAGGCCCCTTTAGACAAGCACGTTTTAATCCCGGCAAAATGACAAAAAATGTTATTAAATGAAATTTTATGAGTTCAAATATTTAATTATGGGTTTTGAACAAAATTATACAGATTAATCTCAAGTTTGAAGCTTTTTACTCGGTTAAAATTCGAACGGATTCTCTGTAAGGCCCCTTCAGAGAAGCACGTTTTAATCCCAATAAAACGACAACCATATGATATTAAATCAAATTTTATGAGTTCAAATAGTTAATTTTGGGCTTTTGAACAAAATTATCAAGATTAATATCAAATTTTTAGCTTTTTACTCGGTTAAAATTCGAACGGATTGTCTATAAGGCCCATTCGGACAGACACGTTTTAATCCCAACAAAACGATAACCAAATGTTATTAAATCAAATTTTATGAGTTCAAATAGTTAATTATGGGCTTTTGAACAAAATTATACAGACTAATCTCAAATTTGTAGTTTTGTTCTCGGTTAAAATTCGAACGGATTCTCTGTAAGGCCCCTTTAGACAAGCACGTTTTAATCCCAATAAAACGACAACCATATGATATTAAATCAAATTTTATGAGTTCAAATAGTTAATTATGGGCTTTTGAACAAAATTATCAAGATTAATCTCAAATTTTTAGCTTTTTACTCGGTTAAAATTCGAACAGATTCTCTGTAAGGCCCCTTTAGACAAGCACGCTTTAATCCCGGCAAAATGAAAACAAATGTTATTAAATCAAATTTTATGAGTTCAAATAGTTAATTATGGGCTTTTGAACAAAATTATACAGATTAATCTCAAATTTGTAGCTTTTTACTCGGTTAAAATTCGAACGGATTCTCTATAAGGCCCATTTGGACAGACACGTTTTAATCCCAACAAAACGATAACCAAATGTTATTAAATCAAATTTTATGAGTTCAAATAGTTAATTATGGGATTTTGAACAAAATTATACAGATTAATCTGAAATTTGTAGCTTTTTATTCGGTTAAAATTCGAACGGATTCTTTGTAAGGCCCCTTTAGACAAGCACGTTTTAATCCCAATAAAACGACAACCATATGATATTAAATCAAATTTTATGAGTTCAAATAGTTAATTATGGGCTTTTGAACAAAATTATCAAGATTAATCTCAAATTTTTAGCTTTTTACTCGGTTAAAATTCGAACGGATTCTCTATAAGGCCCCTTTAGACAAGCACGCTTTAATCCCGGCAAAATGATAACAAATGTTATTAAATCAAATTTTATGAGTTCAAATAGTTAATTATGGGCTTTTGAACAAAATTATACAGATTAATCTCAAATTTGTAACTTTTTGCTCGATTAAAATTTCGAACGGATTCTCTATAAGTCCCATTTGGACAGGCACGTTTTAATCCCAAAAAAACGACAACCAAATGTTATTAAATCAAATTTTATGAGTTCAAAAAGTTAATTATGGGAGTTTGAACAAAATTATACAGATTAATCTCAATTTTTTAGCTTTTTACTCGGTTAAAATTGAACGAATTCTCTATAAAGCCCATTTACACAAACACATTTTAATTCCAATAAAACGACAACCATATGTTATTAAATCAAATTTTATGAGTTCAAATAGTTAATTATGGGCTTTTGAACAAAATTATACAAATTAATCTCAAATTTTTAGCTTTTTACTCGGTTAAAATTCGAACGGATTCTCTGTAAGGCCCCTTTAGACAAACACGTTTTAATCCCGGCCAAAATGACAACAAATGTTATTAAATCAAATTTTATGAGTTCAAATAGTTAATTATGGGCTTTTGAACAAAATTATATAGATTAATCTCAAATTTTTAGCTTTTTACTCGGTTAAAATTCGAACGGATTCTCTGTAAGGCCCCTTTAGACAAGCACGTTTTAATCCCGATAAAACGACAAAAAATGTTATTAAATCAAATTTTATGAGTTCAAATAGTTAATTATGGGCTTTTGAACAAAATTATACAGATTAATCTCAAATTTTTAGTTTTTTTCTCGGTTAAAATTCGAACGGATTCTCTGTAAGGCCCCTTTAGACAAGCACGTTTTAATCCCGGCAAAATGACAAAAAATGTTATTAAATGAAATTTTATGAGTTCAAATATTTAATTATGGGTTTTGAACAAAATTATACAGATTAATCTCAAGTTTGAAGCTTTTTACTCGGTTAAAATTCGAACGGATTCTCTGTAAGGCCCCTTCAGAGAAGCACGTTTTAATCCCAATAAAACGACAACCATATGATATTAAATCAAATTTTATGAGTTCAAATAGTTAATTTTGGGCTTTTGAACAAAATTATCAAGATTAATATCATATTTTTAGCTTTTTACTCGGTTAAAATTCGAACGGATTCTCTATAAGGCCCATTCGGACAGACACGTTTTAATCCCAACAAAACGATAACCAAATGTTATTAAATCAAAGTTTATGAGTTCAAATAGTTAATTATGGGCTTTTGAACAAAATTATACAGATTAATCTCAAATTTGTAGTTTTGTTCTCGGTTAAAATTCGAACGGATTCTCTGTAAGGCCCCTTTAGACAAGCACGTTTTAATCCCAATAAAACGACAACCATATGATATTAAATCAAATTTTATGAGTTCAAATAGTTAATTATGGGCTTTTGAACAAAATTATCAAGATTAATCTCAAATTTTTAGCTTTTTACTCGGTTAAAATTCGAACAGATTCTCTGTAAGGCCCCTTTAGACAAGCACGCTTTAATCCCGGCAAAATGAAAACAAATGTTATTAAATCAAATTTTATGAGTTCAAATAGTTAATTATGGGCTTTTGAACAAAATTATACAGATTAATCTCAAATTTTTAGCTTTTTACTCGGTTAAAATTCGAACGGATTCTCTATAAGGCCCATTCGGACAGACACGTTTTAATCCCAACAAAACGATAACCAAATGTTATTAAATCAAATTTTATGAGTTCAAATAGTTAATTATGGGCTTTTGAACAAAATTATACAGATTAATCTCAAATTTGTAGTTTTGTTCTCGGTTAAAATTCGAACGGATTCTCTGTAAGGCCCCTTTAGACAAGCACGTTTTAATCCCAATAAAACGACAACCATATGATATTAAATCAAATTTTATGAGTTCAAATAGTTAATTATGGGCTTTTGAACAAAATTATCAAGATTAATCTCAAATTTTTAGATTTTTACTCGGTTAAAATTCGAACAGATTCTCTGTAAGGCCCCTTTAGACAAGCACGCTTTAATCCCGGCAAAATGAAAACAAATGTTATTAAATCAAATTTTATGAGTTCAAATAGTTAATTATGGGCTTTTGAACAAAATTATACAGATCAATCTCAAATTTGTAGCTTTTTACTCGGTTAAAATTCGAACGGATTCTCTATAAGGCCCATTTGGACAGACACGTTTTAATCCCAAAAAAACGATAACCAAATGTTATTAAATCAAATTTTATGAGTTCAAATAGTTAATTATGGGATTTTGAACAAAATTATACAGATTAATCTGAAATTTGTAGCTTTTTATTCGGTTAAAATTCGAACGGATTCTTTGTAAGGCCCCTTTAGACAAGCACGTTTTAATCCCAATAAAACGACAACCATATGATATTAAATTAAATTTTATGAGTTCAAATAGTTAATTATGGGCTTTTGAACAAAATTATCAAGATTAATCTCAAATTTTTAGCTTTTTACTCTGTTAAAATTCGAACGGATTCTCTGTAAGGCCCCTTTAGACAAGCACGCTTTAATCCCGGCAAAATGATAACAAATGTTATTAAATCAAATTTTATGAGTTCAAATAGTTAATTATGGGCTTTTGAACAAAATTATACAGATTAATCTCAAATTTGTAGCTTTTTACTCGGTTAAAATTCGAACGGATTCTCTATAAGGCCCATTTGGACAGACACGTTTTAATCCCAACAAAACGATAACCAAATGTTATTAAATCAAATTTTATGAGTTCAAATAGTTAATTATGGGATTTTGAACAAAATTATACAGACTAATCTGAAATTTGTAGCTTTTTACTCGGTTAAAATTCGAACGGATTCTCTGTAAGGCCCCTTTAGACAAGCACGTTTTAATCCCAATAAAACGACAACCATATGATATTAAATCAAATTTTATGAGTTCAAATAGTTAATTATGGGCTTTTGAACAAAATTATCAAGATTAATCTCAAATTTTTAGCTTTTTACTCGGTTAAAATTCGAACGGATTCTCTGTAAGGCCCCTTTAGACAAGCACGCTTTAATCTCGGCAAAATGATAACAAATGTTATTAAATCAAATTTTATGAGTTCAAATAGTTAATTATGGGCTTTTGAAAAAAATTATACAGATTAATCTCAAATTTGTAACTTTTTGCTCGATTAAAATTCGAACGGATTCTCTATAAGTCCCATTTCGACAGACACGTTTTAATCCCAAAAAAACGACAACCAAATGTTATTAAATCAAATTTTATGAGTTCAAATAGTTAATTATGGGCTTTTGAACAAAATTATCAAGATTAATCTCAAATTTTTAGCTTTTTACTCGGTTAAAATTCGAACGGATTCTCTGTAAGGCCCCTTTAGACAAGCACGCTTTAATCCCGGCAAAATGATAACAAATGTTATTAAATCAAATTTTATGAGTTCAAATAGTTAATTATGGGCTTTTGAACAAAATTATACAGATTAATCTCAAATTTGTAACTTTTTGCTCGATTAAAATTTCGAACGGATTCTCTATAAGTCCCATTTGGACAGGCACGTTTTAATCCCAAAAAAACGACAACCAAATGTTATTAAATCAAATTTTATGAGTTCAAAAAGTTAATTATGGGAGTTTGAACAAAATTATACAGATTAATCTCAATTTTTTAGCTTTTTACTCGGTTAAAATTGAACGAATTCTCTATAAAGCCCATTTACACAAACACATTTTAATTCCAATAAAACGACAACCATATGTTATTAAATCAAATTTTATGAGTTCAAATAGTTAATTATGGGCTTTTGAACAAAATTATACAAATTAATCTCAAATTTTTAGCTTTTTACTCGGTTAAAATTCGAACGGATTCTCTGTAAGGCCCCTTTAGACAAACACGTTTTAATCCCGGCCAAAATGACAACAAATGTTATTAAATCAAATTTTATGAGTTCAAATAGTTAATTATGGGCTTTTGAACAAAATTATACAGATTAATCTCAAATTTGTAGCTTTTTACTCGGTTAAAATTCGAACGGATTCTCTATAAGGCCCATTTGGACAGACACGTTTTAATCCCAACAAAACGATAACCAAATGTTAGTAAATCAAATTTTATGAGTTCAAATAGTTAATTATGGGATTTTGAACAAAATTATACAGATTAATCTGAAATTTGTAGCTTTTTATTCGGTTAAAATTCGAACGGATTCTTTGTAAGGCCCCTTTAGACAAGCACGTTTTAATCCCAATAAAACGACAACCATATGATATTAAATCAAATTTTATGAGTTCAAATAGTTAATTATGGGCTTTTGAACAAAATTATCAAGATTAATCTCAAATTTTTAGCTTTTTACTCTGTTAAAATTCGAACGGATTCTCTGTAAGGCCCCTTTAGACAAGTACGCTTTAATCCCGGCAAAATGATAACAAATGTTATTAAATCAAATTTTATGAGTTCAAATAGTTAATTATGGGCTTTTGAACAAAATTATACGGATTAATCTCAAATTTGTAGCTTTTTACTCGGTTAAAATTCGAACGGATTCTCTGTAAGGCCCGTTTAGACAAGCACGTTTTAATCCCAACAAAACGATAACCAAATGTTATTAAATCAAATTTTATGAGTTCAAATAGTTAATTATGGGATTTTGAACAAAATTATACAGACTAATCTGAAATTTGTAGCTTTTTACTCGGTTAAAATTCGAACGGATTCTCTGTAAGGCCCCTTTAGACAAGCAAGTTTTAATCCCAATAAAACGACAACCATATGATATTAAATCAAATTTTATGAGTTCAAATAGTTAATTATGGGCTTTTGAACAAAATTATCAAGATTAATCTCAAATTTTTAGCTTTTTACTCGGTTAAAATTCGAACGGATTCTCTGTAAGGCCCCTTTAGACAAGCACGCTTTAATCTCGGCAAAATGATAACAAATGTTATTAAATCAAATTTTATGAGTTCAAATAGTTAATTATGGGCTTTTGAAAAAAATTATACAGATTAATCTCAAATTTGTAACTTTTTGCTCGATTAAAATTCGAACGGATTCTCTATAAGTCCCATTTCGACAGGCACGTTTTAATCCCAAAAAAACGACAACCAAATGTTATTAAATCAAATTTTATGAGTTCAAATAGTTAATTATGGGCTTTTGAACAAAATTATCAAGATTAATCTCAAATTTTTAGCTTTTTACTCGGTTAAAATTCGAACGGATTCTCTGTAAGGCCCCTTTAGACAAGCACGCTTTAATCCCGGCAAAATGATAACAAATGTTATTAAATCAAATTTTATGAGTTCAAATAGTTAATTATGGGCTTTTGAACAAAATTATACAGATTAATCTCAAATTTGTAACTTTTTGCTCGATTAAAATTTCGAACGGATTCTCTATAAGTCCCATTTGGACAGGCACGTTTTAATCACAAAAAAACGACAACCAAATGTTATTAAATCAAATTTTATGAGTTCAAAAAGTTAATTATGGGAGTTTGAACAAAATTATACAGATTAATCTCAATTTTTTAGCTTTTTACTCGGTTAAAATTGAACGAATTCTCTATAAAGCCCATTTACACAAACACATTTTAATTCCAATAAAACGACAACCATATGTTATTAAATCAAATTTTATGAGTTCAAATAGTTAATTATGGGCTTTTGAACAAAATTATACAAATTAATCTCAAATTTTTAGCTTTTTACTCGGTTAAAATTCGAACGGATTCTCTGTAAGGCCCCTTTAGACAAACACGTTTTAATCCCGGCCAAAATGACAACAAATGTTATTAAATCAAATTTTATGAGTTCAAATAGTTAATTATGGGCTTCTGAACAAAATTATATAGATTAATCTCAAATTTTTAGCTTTTTACTCGGTTAAAATTCGAACGGATTCTCTATAAGTCCCATTTGGACAGGCACGTTTTAATCCCAAAAAAACGACAACCAAATGTTATTAAATCAAATTTTATGAGTTCAAATAGTTAATTATGGGCTTTTGAACAAAATTATCAAGATTAATCTCAAATTTTTAGCTTTTTACTCGGTTAAAATTAGAACGGATTCTCTGTAAGGCCCCTTTAGACAAACACGCTTTAATCCCGGCAAAATGATAACAAATGTTATTAAATCAAATTTTATGAGTTCAAATAGTTAATTATGGGCTTTTGAACAAAATTATACAGATTAATCTCAAATTTGTAACTTTTTGCTCGATTAAAATTCGAACGGATTCTCTATAAGTCCCATTTCGACAGGCACGTTTTAATCCCAAAAAAACGACAACCAAATGTTATTAAATCAAATTTTATGAGTTCAAATAGTTAATTATGGGCTTTTGAACAAAATTATCAAGATTAATCTCAAATTTTTAGCTTTTTACTCGGTTAAAATTCGAACGGATTCTCTGTAAGGCCCCTTTAGACAAGCACGCTTTAATCCCGGAAAAATGATAACAAATGTTATTAAATCAAATTTTATGAGTTCAAATAGTTAATTATGGGCTTTTGAACAAAATTATACAGATTAATCTCAAATTTGTAACTTTTTGCTCGATTAAAATTTTGAACGGATTCTCTATAAGTCCCATTTGGACAGTCACGTTTTAATCCCAAAAAAACGACAACCAAATGTTATTAAATCAAATTTTATGAGTTCAAAAAGTTAATTATGGGAGTTTGAACAAAATTATACAGATTAATCTCAATTTTTTAGCTTTTTACTCGGTTAAAATTGAACGAATTCTCTATAAAGCCCATTTAGACAAACACATTTTAATTCCAATAAAACGACAACCATATGTTATTAAATCAAATTTTATGAGTTCAAATAGCTAATAATGGGATTTTTAAAACAAAATTATACAAATTAATCTCAAATTTTTGGCTTTTTACTCGGTTAAAATTCGAACGGATTCTTTGTAAGGCCCCTTTAGACAAGCACGTTTTAATCCCGGCAAAATGACAACAAATGTTATTAAATCAAATTTTATGAGTTCAAATAGTTAATTATGGGCTTTTAAACAAAATTATATAGATTAATTTCAAATTTTTAGCTTTTTACTCGGTTAAAATTCGAACGGATTCTCTGTAAGGCCCCTTTAGACAAGCACGTTTTAATCCCGATAAAATGACAAAAAATGTTATTAAATCAAATTTTATGAGTTCAAATAGTTAATTATGGGCTTTTGAACAAAATTATACAGATTAATCTCAAATTTGTAGTTTTTTTCTCGGTTAAAATTCGAACGGATTCTCTGTAAGGCCCCTTTAGACAAGCACGTTTTAATCCCGGCAAAATGACAAAAAATGTTATTAAATGAAATTTTATGAGTTCAAATATTTAATTATGGGTTTTGAACAAAATTATACAGATTAATCTCAAGTTTGAAGCTTTTTACTCGGTTAAAATTCGAACGAATTCTCTGTAAGGCCCCTTTAGACAAGCACGTTTTAATCCCAATAAAACGACAACCATATGATATTAAATCAAATTTTATGAGTTCAAATAGTTAATTATGGGCTTTTGAACAAAATTATCAAGATTAATCTCAAATTTTTAGCTTTTTACTCGGTTAAAATTCGAACGGATTCTCTGTAAGGCCCCCTTAGACAAGCACGCTTTAATCCCGGCAAAATGATAACAAATGTTATTAAATCAAATTTTATGAGTTCAAATAGTTAATTATGGGCTTTTGAACAAAATTATACAGATTAATCTCAAATTTGTAGCTTTTTACTCGTTTAAAATTCGAACGGATTCTCTATAAGGCCCATTTAGACAGACACGTTTTAATCCCAACAAAACGATAACCAAATGTTATTAAATCAAATTTTATGAGTTCAAATAGTTAATTATGGGATTTTGAACAAAATTATACAGACTAATCTGAAATTTGTAGCTTTTTACTCGGTTAAAATTCGAACGGATTCTCTGTAAGGCCCCTTTAGACAAGCACGTTTTAATCCCAATAAAACGACAACCATATGATATTAAATCAAATTTTATGAGTTCAAATAGTTAATTATGGGCTTTTGAACAAAATTATCAAGATTAATCTCAAATTTTTAGCTTTTTACTCGGTTAAAATTCGAACGGATTCTCTGTAAGGCCCCTTTAGACAAGCACGCTTTAATCCCGGCAAAATGATAACAAATGTTATTAAATCAAATTTTATGAGTTCAAATAGTTAATTATGGGCTTTTGAAAAAAATTATACAGATTAATCTCAAATTTGTAACTTTTTGCTCGATTAAAATTCGAACGGATTCTCTATAAGTCCCATTTCGACAGGCACGTTTTAATCCCAAAAAAACGACAACCAAATGTTATTAAATCAAATTTTATGAGTTCAAATAGTTAATTATGGGCTTTTGAACAAAATTATAAAGATTAATCTCAAATTTTTAGCTTTTTACTCGGTTAAAATTCGAACGGATTCTCTGTAAGGCCCCTTTAGACAAGCACGCTTTAATCCCGGCAAAATGATAACAAATGTTATTAAATCAAATTTTATGAGTTCAAATAGTTAATTATGGGCTTTTGAACAAAATTATACAGATTAATCTCAAATTTGTAACTTTTTGCTCGATTAAAATTTCGAACGGATTCTCTATAAGTCCCATTTGGACAGGCACGTTTTAATCCCAAAAAAACGACAACCAAATGTTATTAAATCAAATTTTATGAGTTCAAAAAGTTAATTATGGGAGTTTGAACAAAATTATACAGATTAATCTCAATTTTTTAGCTTTTTACTCGGTTAAAATTGAACGAATTCTCTATAAAGCCCATTTACACAAACACATTTTAATTCCAATAAAACGACAACCATATGTTATTAAATCAAATTTTATGAGTTCAAATAGTTAATTATGGGCTTTTGAACAAAATTATACAAATTAATCTCAAATTTTTAGCTTTTTACTCGGTTAAAATTCGAACGGATTCTCTGTAAGGCCCCTTTAGACAAACACGTTTTAATCCCGGCCAAAATGACAACAAATGTTATTAAATCAAATTTTATGAGTTCAAATAGTTAATTATGGGCTTCTGAACAAAATTATATAGATTAATCTCAAATTTTTAGCTTTTTACTCGGTTAAAATTCGAACGGATTCTCTATAAGTCCCATTTGGACAGGCACGTTTTAATCCCAAAAAAACGACAACCAAATGTTATTAAATCAAATTTTATGAGTTCAAATAGTTAATTATGGGCTTTTGAACAAAATTATCAAGATTAATCTCAAATTTTTAGCTTTTTACTCGGTTAAAATTAGAACGGATTCTCTGTAAGGCCCCTTTAGACAAACACGCTTTAATCCCGGCAAAATGATAACAAATGTTATTAAATCAAATTTTATGAGTTCAAATAGTTAATTATGGGCTTTTGAACAAAATTATACAGATTAATCTCAAATTTGTAACTTTTTGCTCGATTAAAATTCGAACGGATTCTCTATAAGTCCCATTTCGACAGGCACGTTTTAATCCCAAAAAAACGACAACCAAATGTTATTAAATCAAATTTTATGAGTTCAAATAGTTAATTATTGGCTTTTGAACAAAATTATCAAGATTAATCTCAAATTTTTAGCTTTTTACTCGGTTAAAATTCGAACGGATTCTCTGTAAGGCCCCTTTAGACAAGCACGCTTTAATCCCGGAAAAATGATAACAAATGTTATTAAATCAAATTTTATGAGTTCAAATAGTTAATTATGGGCTTTTGAACAAAATTATACAGATTAATCTCAAATTTGTAACTTTTTGCTCGATTAAAATTTTGAACGGATTCTCTATAAGTCCCATTTGGACAGTCACGTTTTAATCCCAAAAAAACGACAACCAAATGTTATTAAATCAAATTTTATGAGTTCAAAAAGTTAATTATGGGAGTTTGAACAAAATTATACAGATTAATCTCAATTTTTTAGCTTTTTACTCGGTTAAAATTGAACGAATTCTCTATAAAGCCCATTTAGACAAACACATTTTAATTCCAATAAAACGACAACCATATGTTATTAAATCAAATTTTATGAGTTCAAATAGCTAATAATGGGATTTTTAAAACAAAATTATACAAATTAATCTCAAATTTTTGGCTTTTTACTCGGTTAAAATTCGAACGGATTCTTTGTAAGGCCCCTTTAGACAAGCACGTTTTAATCCCGGCAAAATGACAACAAATGTTATTAAATCAAATTTTATGAGTTCAAATAGTTAATTATGGGCTTTTAAACAAAATTATATAGATTAATTTCAAATTTTTAGCTTTTTACTCGGTTAAAATTCGAACGGATTCTCTGTAAGGCCCCTTTAGACAAGCACGTTTTAATCCCGATAAAATGACAAAAAATGTTATTAAATCAAATTTTATGAGTTCAAATAGTTAATTATGGGCTTTTGAACAAAATTATACAGATTAATCTCAAATTTGTAGTTTTTTTCTCGGTTAAAATTCGAACGGATTCTCTGTAAGGCCCCTTTAGACAAGCACGTTTTAATCCCGGCAAAATGACAAAAAATGTTATTAAATGAAATTTTATGAGTTCAAATATTTAATTATGGGTTTTGAACAAAATTATACAGATTAATCTCAAGTTTGAAGCTTTTTACTCGGTTAAAATTCGAACGAATTCTCTGTAAGGCCCCTTTAGACAAGCACGTTTTAATCCCAATAAAACGACAACCATATGATATTAAATCAAATTTTATGAGTTCAAATAGTTAATTATGGGCTTTTGAACAAAATTATCAAGATTAATCTCAAATTTTTAGCTTTTTACTCGGTTAAAATTCGAACGGATTCTCTGTAAGGCCCCCTTAGACAAGCACGCTTTAATCCCGGCAAAATGATAACAAATGTTATTAAATCAAATTTTATGAGTTCAAATAGTTAATTATGGGCTTTTGAACAAAATTATACAGATTAATCTCAAATTTGTAGCTTTTTACTCGTTTAAAATTCGAACGGATTCTCTATAAGGCCCATTTAGACAGACACGTTTTAATCCCAACAAAACGATAACCAAATGTTATTAAATCAAATTTTATGAGTTCAAATAGTTAATTATGGGATTTTGAACAAAATTATACAGACTAATCTGAAATTTGTAGCTTTTTACTCGGTTAAAATTCGAACGGATTCTCTGTAAGGCCCCTTTAGACAAGCACGTTTTAATCCCAATAAAACGACAACCATATGATATTAAATCAAATTTTATGAGTTCAAATAGTTAATTATGGGCTTTTGAACAAAATTATCAAGATTAATCTCAAATTTTTAGCTTTTTACTCGGTTAAAATTCGAACGGATTCTCTGTAAGGCCCCTTTAGACAAGCACGCTTTAATCCCGGCAAAATGATAACAAATGTTATTAAATCAAATTTTATGAGTTCAAATAGTTAATTATGGGCTTTTGAAAAAAATTATACAGATTAATCTCAAATTTGTAACTTTTTGCTCGATTAAAATTCGAACGGATTCTCTATAAGTCCCATTTCGACAGGCACGTTTTAATCCCAAAAAAACGACAACCAAATGTTATTAAATCAAATTTTATGAGTTCAAATAGTTAATTATGGGCTTTTGAACAAAATTATAAAGATTAATCTCAAATTTTTAGCTTTTTACTCGGTTAAAATTCGAACGGATTCTCTGTAAGGCCCCTTTAGACAAGCACGCTTTAATCCCGGCAAAATGATAACAAATGTTATTAAATCAAATTTTATGAGTTCAAATAGTTAATTATGGGCTTTTGAACAAAATTATACAGATTAATCTCAAATTTGTAACTTTTTGCTCGATTAAAATTTCGAACGGATTCTCTATAAGTCCCATTTGGACAGGCACGTTTTAATCCCAAAAAAACGACAACCAAATGTTATTAAATCAAATTTTATGAGTTCAAAAAGTTAATTATGGGAGTTTGAACAAAATTATACAGATTAATCTCAATTTTTTAGCTTTTTACTCGGTTAAAATTGAACGAATTCTCTATAAAGCCCATTTACACAAACACATTTTAATTCCAATAAAACGACAACCATATGTTATTAAATCAAATTTTATGAGTTCAAATAGTTAATTATGGGCTTTTGAACAAAATTATACAAATTAATCTCAAATTTTTAGCTTTTTACTCGGTTAAAATTCGAACGGATTCTCTGTAAGGCCCCTTTAGACAAACACGTTTTAATCCCGGCAAAATGACAACAAATGTTATTAAATCAAATTTTACGAGTTCAAATAGTTAATTATGGGCTTTTGAACAAAATTATATAGATTAATCTCAAATTTTTAGCTTTTTACTCGGTTAAAATTCGAACGGATTCTCTGTAAGGCCCCTTTAGACAAGCACGTTTTAATCCCGATAAAACGACAAAAAATGTTATTAAATCAAATTTTATGAGTTCAAATAGTTAATTATGGGCTTTTGAACAAAATTATACAGATTAATCTCAAATTTGTAGTTTTTTTCTCGGTTAAAATTCGAACGGATTCTCTGTAAGGCCCCTTTAGACAAGCACGTTTTAATCCCAGCAAAATGACAAAAAATTTTATTAAATGAAATTTTATGAGTTCAAATATTTAATTATGGGTTTTGAACAAAATTATACAGATTAATCTCAAGTTTGAAGCTTTTTACTCGGTTAAAATTCGAACGGATTCTTTGTAAGGCCCCTTCAGAGAAGCACGTTTTAATCCCAATAAAACGACAACCATATGATATTAAATCAAATTTTATGAGTTCAAATAGTTAATTATGGGCTTTTGAACAAAATTATCAAGATTAATCTCAAATTTTTAGCTTTTTACTCGGTTAAAATTCGAACGGATTCTCTATAAGGCCAATTTGGACAGACACGTTTTAATCCCAACAAAACGATAACCAAATATTATTAAATCAAATTTTATGAGTTCAAATAGTTAATTATGGGCTTTTGAACAAAATTATACAGATTAATCTCAAATTTGTAGTTTTGTTCTCGGTTAAAATTCGAACGGATTCTCTGTAAGGCCCCTTTAGACAAGCACGTTTTAATCCCAATAAAACGACAACCATATGATATTAAATCAAATTTTATGAGTTCAAATAGTTAATTATGGGCTTTTGAACAAAATTATCAAGATTAATCTCAAATTTTTAGATTTTTACTCGGTTAAAATTCGAACGGATTCTCTGTAAGGCCCCTTTAGACAAGCACGCTTTAATCCCGGGAAAATGAAAACAAATGTTATTAAATCAAATTTTATGAGTTCAAATAGTTAATTATGGGCTTTTGAACAAAATTATACAGATTAATCTCAAATTTGTAACTTTTTGCTCGATTAAAATTTCGAACGGATTCTCTCTAAGTCCCATTTGGACAGGCACGTTTTAATCCCAAAAAAACGACAACCAAATGTTATTAAATCAAATTTTATGAGTTCAAAAAGTTAATTATGGGAGTTTGAACAAAATTATACAGATTAATCTCAATTTTTTAGCTTTTTACTCGGTTAAAATTGAACGAATTCTCTATAAAGCCCATTTAGACAAACACATTTTAATTCCAATAAAACGACAACCATATGTTATTAAATCAAATTTTATGAGTTCAAATAGCTAATTATGGGCTTTTTAAAACAAAATTATACAAATTAATCTCAAATTTTTGGCTTTTTACTCGGTTAAAATTCGAACGGATTCTTTGTAAGGCCCCTTTAGACAAGCACGTTTTAATCCCGGCAAAATGACAACAAATGTTATTAAATCAAATTTTATGAGTTCAAATAGTTAATTATGGGCTTTTGAACAAAATTATATAGATTAATTTCAAATTTTTTAGTTTTTTACTCGGTTAAAATTCGAACGGATTCTCTGTAAGGCCCCTTTAGACAAGCACGTTTTAATCCCGATAAAACGACAAAAAATGTTATTAAATCAAATTTTATGAGTTCAAATAGTTAATTATGGGCTTTTGAACAAAATTATACAGATTAATCTCAAATTTGTAGTTTTTTTCTCGGTTAAAATTCGAACGGATTCTCTGTAAGGCCCCTTTAGACAAGCACGTTTTAATCCCGGCAAAATGACAAAAAATGTTATTAAATGAAATTTTATGAGTTCAAATATTTAATTATGGGTTTTGAACAAAATTATACAGATTAATCTCAAGTTTGAAGCTTTTTACTCGGTTAAAATTCGAACGAATTCTCTGTAAGGCCCCTTTAGACAAGCACGTTTTAATCCCAATAAAACGACAACCATATGATATTAAATCAAATTTTATGAGTTCAAATAGTTAATTATGGGCTTTTGAACAAAATTATCAAGATTAATCTCAAATTTTTAGCTTTTTACTCGGTTAAAATTCGAACGGATTCTCTGTAAGGCCCCTTTAGACAAGCACGCTTTAATCCCGGCAAAATGATAACAAATGTTATTAAATCAAATTTTATGAGTTCAAATAGTTAATTATGGGCTTTTGAACAAAATTATACAGATTAATCTCAAATTTGTAGCTTTTTACTCGTTTAAAATTCGAACGGATTCTCTATAAGGCCCATTTAGACAGACACGTTTTAATCCCAACAAAACGATAACCAAATGTTATTAAATCAAATTTTATGAGTTCAAATAGTTAATTATGGGATTTTGAACAAAATTATACAGACTAATCTGAAATTTGTAGCTTTTTACTCGGTTAAAATTCGAACGGATTCTCTGTAAGGCCCCTTTAGACAAGCACGTTTTAATCCCAATAAAACGACAACCATATGATATTAAATCAAATTTTATGAGTTCAAATAGTTAATTATGGGCTTTTGAACAAAATTATCAAGATTAATCTCAAATTTTTAGCTTTTTACTCGGTTAAAATTCGAACGGATTCTCTGTAAGGCCCCTTTAGACAAGCACGCTTTAATCCCGGCAAAATGATAACAAATGTTATTAAATCAAATTTTATGAGTTCAAATACTTAATTATGGGCTTTTGAAAAAAATTATACAGATTAATCTCAAATTTGTAACTTTTTGCTCGATTAAAATTCGAACGGATTCTCTATAAGTCCCATTTCGACAGGCACGTTTTAATCCCAAAAAAACGACAACCAAATGTTATTAAATCAAATTTTATGAGTTCAAATAGTTAATTATGGGCTTTTGAACAAAATTATAAAGATTAATCTCAAATTTTTAGCTTTTTACTCGGTTAAAATTCGAACGGATTCTCTGTAAGGCCCCTTTAGACAAGCACGCTTTAATCCCGGCAAAATGATAACAAATGTTATTAAATCAAATTTTATGAGTTCAAATAGTTAATTATGGGCTTTTGAACAAAATTATACAGATTAATCTCAAATTTGTAACTTTTTGCTCGATTAAAATTTCGAACGGATTCTCTATAAGTCCCATTTGGACAGGCACGTTTTAATCCCAAAAAAATGACAACCAAATGTTATTAAATCAAATTTTATGAGTTCAAATAGTTAATTATGTGCTTTTGAACAAAATTATCAAGATTAATCTCAAATTTTTAGCTTTTTACACGGTTAAAATTGGAACGGATTCTCTGTAAGGCCCCTTTAGACAAGCACGCTTTAATCCCGGCAAAATGAAAACAAATGTTATTAAATCAAATTTTACGAGTTCAAATAGTTAATTATGGGAGTTTGAACAAAATTATACAGATTAATCTCAATTTTTTAGCTTTTTACTCGGTTAAAATTGAACGAATTCTCTATAAAGCCCATTTACACAAACACATTTTAATTCCAATAAAACGACAACCATATGTTATTAAATCAAATTTTATGAGTTCAAATAGTTAATTATGGGCTTTTGAACAAAATTATACAAATTAATCTCAAATTTTTAGCTTTTTACTCGGTTAAAATTCGAACGGATTCTCTGTAAGGCCCCTTTAGACAAACACGTTTTAATCCCGGCAAAATGACAACAAATGTTATTAAATCAAATTTTACGAGTTCAAATAGTTAATTATGGGCTTTTGAACAAAATTATATAGATTAATCTCAAATTTTTAGCTTTTTACTCGGTTAAAATTCGAACGGATTCTCTGTAAGGCCCCTTTAGACAAGCACGTTTTAATCCCGATAAAACGACAAAAAATGTTATTAAATCAAATTTTATGAGTTCAAATAGTTAATTATGGGCTTTTGAACAAAATTATAAAGATTAATCTCAAATTTTTAGCTTTTTACTCGGTTAAAATTCGAACGGATTCTCTGTAAGGCCCCTTTAGACAAGCACGCTTTAATCCCGGGAAAATGAAAACAAATGTTATTAAATCAAATTTTATGAGTTCAAATAGTTAATTATGGGCTTTTGAACAAAATTATACAGATTAATCTCAAATTTGTAACTTTTTGCTCGATTAAAATTTCGAACGGATTCTCTCTAAGTCCCATTTGGACAGGCACGTTTTAATCCCAAAAAAACGACAACCAAATGTTATTAAATCAAATTTTATGAGTTCAAAAAGTTAATTATGGGAGTTTGAACAAAATTATACAGATTAATCTCAATTTTTTAGCTTTTTACTCGGTTAAAATTGAACGAATTCTCTATAAAGCCCATTTAGACAAACACATTTTAATTCCAATAAAACGACAACCATATGTTATTAAATCAAATTTTATGAGTTCAAATAGCTAATTATGGGCTTTTTAAAACAAAATTATACAAATTAATCTCAAATTTTTGGCTTTTTACTCGGTTAAAATTCGAACGGATTCTTTGTAAGGCCCCTTTAGACAAGCACGTTTTAATCCCGGCAAAATGACAACAAATGTTATTAAATCAAATTTTATGAGTTCAAATAGTTAATTATGGGCTTTTGAACAAAATTATATAGATTAATTTCAAATTTTTTAGTTTTTTACTCGGTTAAAATTCGAACGGATTCTCTGTAAGGCCCCTTTAGACAAGCACGTTTTAATCCCGATAAAACGACAAAAAATGTTATTAAATCAAATTTTATGAGTTCAAATAGTTAATTATGGGCTTTTGAACAAAATTATACAGATTAATCTCAAATTTGTAGTTTTTTTCTCGGTTAAAATTCGAACGGATTCTCTGTAAGGCCCCTTTAGACAAGCACGTTTTAATCCCGGCAAAATGACAAAAAATGTTATTAAATGAAATTTTATGAGTTCAAATATTTAATTATGGGTTTTGAACAAAATTATACAGATTAATCTCAAGTTTGAAGCTTTTTACTCGGTTAAAATTCGAACGAATTCTCTGTAAGGCCCCTTTAGACAAGCACGTTTTAATCCCAATAAAACGACAACCATATGATATTAAATCAAATTTTATGAGTTCAAATAGTTAATTATGGGCTTTTGAACAAAATTATCAAGATTAATCTCAAATTTTTAGCTTTTTACTCGGTTAAAATTCGAACGGATTCTCTGTAAGGCCCCTTTAGACAAGCACGCTTTAATCCCGGCAAAATGATAACAAATGTTATTAAATCAAATTTTATGAGTTCAAATAGTTAATTATGGGCTTTTGAACAAAATTATACAGATTAATCTCAAATTTGTAGCTTTTTACTCGTTTAAAATTCGAACGGATTCTCTATAAGGCCCATTTAGACAGACACGTTTTAATCCCAACAAAACGATAACCAAATGTTATTAAATCAAATTTTATGAGTTCAAATAGTTAATTATGGGATTTTGAACAAAATTATACAGACTAATCTGAAATTTGTAGCTTTTTACTCGGTTAAAATTCGAACGGATTCTCTGTAAGGCCCCTTTAGACAAGCACGTTTTAATCCCAATAAAACGACAACCATATGATATTAAATCAAATTTTATGAGTTCAAATAGTTAATTATGGGCTTTTGAACAAAATTATCAAGATTAATCTCAAATTTTTAGCTTTTTACTCGGTTAAAATTCGAACGGATTCTCTGTAAGGCCCCTTTAGACAAGCACGCTTTAATCCCGGCAAAATGATAACAAATGTTATTAAATCAAATTTTATGAGTTCAAATACTTAATTATGGGCTTTTGAAAAAAATTATACAGATTAATCTCAAATTTGTAACTTTTTGCTCGATTAAAATTCGAACGGATTCTCTATAAGTCCCATTTCGACAGGCACGTTTTAATCCCAAAAAAACGACAACCAAATGTTATTAAATCAAATTTTATGAGTTCAAATAGTTAATTATGGGCTTTTGAACAAAATTATAAAGATTAATCTCAAATTTTTAGCTTTTTACTCGGTTAAAATTCGAACGGATTCTCTGTAAGGCCCCTTTAGACAAGCACGCTTTAATCCCGGCAAAATGATAACAAATGTTATTAAATCAAATTTTATGAGTTCAAATAGTTAATTATGGGCTTTTGAACAAAATTATACAGATTAATCTCAAATTTGTAACTTTTTGCTCGATTAAAATTTCGAACGGATTCTCTATAAGTCCCATTTGGACAGGCACGTTTTAATCCCAAAAAAATGACAACCAAATGTTATTAAATCAAATTTTATGAGTTCAAATAGTTAATTATGTGCTTTTGAACAAAATTATCAAGATTAATCTCAAATTTTTAGCTTTTTACACGGTTAAAATTGGAACGGATTCTCTGTAAGGCCCCTTTAGACAAGCACGCTTTAATCCCGGCAAAATGAAAACAAATGTTATTAAATCAAATTTTACGAGTTCAAATAGTTAATTATGGGAGTTTGAACAAAATTATACAGATTAATCTCAATTTTTTAGCTTTTTACTCGGTTAAAATTGAACGAATTCTCTATAAAGCCCATTTACACAAACACATTTTAATTCCAATAAAACGACAACCATATGTTATTAAATCAAATTTTATGAGTTCAAATAGTTAATTATGGGCTTTTGAACAAAATTATACAAATTAATCTCAAATTTTTAGCTTTTTACTCGGTTAAAATTCGAACGGATTCTCTGTAAGGCCCCTTTAGACAAACACGTTTTAATCCCGGCAAAATGACAACAAATGTTATTAAATCAAATTTTACGAGTTCAAATAGTTAATTATGGGCTTTTGAACAAAATTATATAGATTAATCTCAAATTTTTAGCTTTTTACTCGGTTAAAATTCGAACGGATTCTCTGTAAGGCCCCTTTAGACAAGCACGTTTTAATCCCGATAAAACGACAAAAAATGTTATTAAATCAAATTTTATGAGTTCAAATAGTTAATTATGGGCTTTTGAACAAAATTATAAAGATTAATCTCAAATTTTTAGCTTTTTACTCGGTTAAAATTCGAACGGATTCTCTGTAAGGCCCCTTTAGACAAGCACGCTTTAATCCCGGCAAAATGATAACAAATGTTATTAAATCAAATTTTATGAGTTCAAATAGTTAATTATGGGCTTTTGAACAAAATTATACAGATTAATCTCAAATTTGTAACTTTTTGCTCGATTAAAATTTCGAACGGATTCTCTATAAGTCCCATTTGGACAGGCACGTTTTAATCCCAAAAAAATGACAACCAAATGTTATTAAATCAAATTTTATGAGTTCAAATAGTTAATTATGTGCTTTTGAACAAAATTATCAAGATTAATCTCAAATTTTTAGCTTTTTACACGGTTAAAATTGGAACGGATTCTCTGTAAGGCCCCTTTAGACAAGCACGCTTTAATCCCGGCAAAATGAAAACAAATGTTATTAAATCAAATTTTACGAGTTCAAATAGTTAATTATGGGAGTTTGAACAAAATTATACAGATTAATCTCAATTTTTTAGCTTTTTACTCGGTTAAAATTGAACGAATTCTCTATAAAGCCCATTTACACAAACACATTTTAATTCCAATAAAACGACAACCATATGTTATTAAATCAAATTTTATGAGTTCAAATAGTTAATTATGGGCTTTTGAACAAAATTATACAAATTAATCTCAAATTTTTAGCTTTTTACTCGGTTAAAATTCGAACGGATTCTCTGTAAGGCCCCTTTAGACAAACACGTTTTAATCCCGGCAAAATGACAACAAATGTTATTAAATCAAATTTTACGAGTTCAAATAGTTAATTATGGGCTTTTGAACAAAATTATATAGATTAATCTCAAATTTTTAGCTTTTTACTCGGTTAAAATTCGAACGGATTCTCTGTAAGGCCCCTTTAGACAAGCACGTTTTAATCCCGATAAAACGACAAAAAATGTTATTAAATCAAATTTTATGAGTTCAAATAGTTAATTATGGGCTTTTGAACAAAATTATACAGATTAATCTCAAATTTGTAGTTTTTTTCTCGGTTAAAATTCGAACGGATTCTCTGTAAGGCCCCTTTAGACAAGCACGTTTTAATCCCAGCAAAATGACAAAAAATGTTATTAAATGAAATTTTATGAGTTCAAATATTTAATTATGTGTTTTGAACAAAATTATACAGATTAATCTCAAGTTTGAAGCTTTTTACTCGGTTAAAATTCGAACGGATTCTTTGTAAGGCCCCTTCAGAGAAGCACGTTTTAATCCCAATAAAACGACAACCATATGATATTAAATCAAATTTTATGAGTTCAAATAGTTAATTATGGGCTTTTGAACAAAATTATCAAGATTAATCTCAAATTTTTAGCTTTTTACTCGGTTAAAATTCGAACGGATTCTCTATAAGGCCCATTTGGACAGACACGTTTTAATCCCAACAAAACGATAACCAAATATTATTAAATCAAATTTTATGAGTTCAAATAGTTAATTATGGGCTTTTGAACAAAATTATACAGATTAATCTCAAATTTTTAGTTTTGTTCTCGGTTAAAATTCGAACGGATTCTATGTAAGGCCCCTTTAGACAAGCACGTTTTAATCCCAATAAAACGACAACCATATGATATTAAATCAAATTTTATGAGTTCAAATAGTTAATTATGGGCTTTTGAACAAAATTATACAGATTAATCTCAAATTTTTAGCTTTTTACTCGGTTAAAATTCGAACGGATTCTCTGTAAGGCCCCTTTAGACAAGCACGCTTTAATCCCGGGAAAATGAAAACAAATGTTATTAAATCAAATTTTATGAGTTCAAATAGTTAATTATGGGCTTTTGAACAAAATTATACAGATTAATCTCAAATTTGTAACTTTTTGCTCGATTAAAATTTCGAACGGATTCTCTATAAGTCCCATTTGGACAGGCACGTTTTAATCCCAAAAAAACGACAACCAAATGTTATTAAATCAAATTTTATGAGTTCAAAAAGTTAATTATGGGAGTTTGAACAAAATTATACAGATTAATCTCAATTTTTTAGCTTTTTACTCGGTTAAAATTGAACGAATTCTCTATAAAGCCCATTTAGACAAACACATTTTAATTCCAATAAAACGACAACCATATGTTATTAAATCAAATTTTATGAGTTCAAATAGTTAATTATGGTCTTTTGAACAAAATTATCAAGATTAATCTCAAATTTTTAGCTTTTTACTCGGTTAAAATTCGAACGGATTCTCTGTAAGGCCCCTTTAGACAAGCACGCTTTAATCCCGGCAAAATGAAAACAAATGTTATTAAATCAAATTTTATGAGTTCAAATAGTTAATTATGGGCTTTTGAACAAAATTATATAGATTAATTTCAAATTTTTAGCTTTTTACTTGGTTAAAATTCGAACGGATTCTCTATAAGGCCCCTTTAGACAAGCACGCTTTAATCCTGGCAAAATGAAAACAAATGTTATTAAATCAAATTTTATGAGTTCAAATAGTTAATTATGGGCTTTTGAACAAAATTATACAGATTAATCTCAAATTTGTGGCTTTTTACTCGGTTAAAATTCGAACGGATTCTCTATAAGGCCCATTTGGACAGACACGTTTTAATCCCAACAAAACGATAACCAAATGTTATTAAATCAAATTTTATGAGTTCAAATAGTTAATTATGGGCTTTTGAACAAAATTATACAGATTAATCTAAAATTTGTAGCTTTTTACTAGGTTAAAATTCGAACGGATTCTCTGTAATGCCCCTTTAGACAAGCACGTTTTAATCCCAATAAAACGACAACCATATGATATTAAATCAAATTTTATGAGTTCGAATAGTTAATTATGGGCTTTTGAACAAAATTATCAAGATTAATCTCAAATTTTTAGCTTTTTACTCGGTTAAAATTCGAACGGATTCTCTGTAAGGCCCCTTTAGACAAGCACGTTTTAATCCCGGCAAAATGACAACAAATGTTATTAAATCAAATTTTATGAGTTCAAATAGTTAATTATGGGCTTTTGAACAAAATTATATAGATTAATTTCAAATTTTTAGCTTTTTACTCGGTTAAAATTCGAACGGATTCTCTGTAAGGCCCCTTTAGACAAGCACGTTGTAATCCCGATAAAACGACAAAAAATGTTATTAAATGAAATTTTATGAGTTCAAATATTTAATTATGGGTTTTGAACAAAATTATACAGATTAATCTCAAGTTTGAAGCTTTTTACTCGGTTAAAATTCGAACGGATTCTCTGTAAGGCCCCTTTAGAGAAGCACGTTTTAATCCCAATAAAACGACAACCATATGATATTAAATCAAATTTTATGAGTTCAAATAGTTAATTTTGGGCTTTTGAACAAAATTATCAAGATTAATATCAAATTTTTAGCTTTTTACTCGGTTAAAATTCGAACGGATTCTCTATAAGGCCAATTTGGACAAACACGTTTTAATCCCAACAAAACGATAACCAAATGTTATTAAATCAAATTTTATGAGTTCAAATAGTTAATTATGGGCTTTTGAACAAAATTATACAGATTAATCTCAAATTTGTAGTTTTGTTCTCGGTTAAAATTCGAACGGATTCTCTGTAAGGCCCCTTTAGACAAGCACGTTTTAATCCCAATAAAACGACAACCATATGATATTAAATCAAATTTTATGAGTTCAAATAGTTAATTATGGGCTTTTGAACAAAATTATCAAGATTAATCTCAAATTTTTAGCTTTTTACTCGGTTAAAATTCGAACGGATTCTCTGTAAGGCCCCTTTAGACAAGCACGCTTTAATCCCGGGAAAATGAAAACAAATGTTATTAAATCAAATTTTATGAGTTCAAATAGTTAATTATGGGCTTTTGAACAAAATTATACAGATTAATCTCAAATTTGTGGCTTTTTACTCGGTTAAAATTCGAACGGATTCTCTATAAGGCCCATTTGGACAGACACGTTTTAATCCCAACAAAACGATAACCAAATGTTATTAAATCAAATTTTATGAGTTCAAATAGTTAATTATGGGATTTTGAACAAAATTATACAGATTAATCTCAAATTTGTAGCTTTTTACTAGGTTAAAATTCGAACGGATTCTCTGTAAGGCCCCTTTAGACAAGCACGTTTTAATCCCAATAAAACGACAACCATATGATATTAAATCAAATTTTATGAGTTCGAATAGTTAATTATGGGCTTTTGAACAAAATTATCAAGATTAATCTCAAATTTTTAGCTTTTTACTCGGTTAAAATTCGAACGGATTCTCTATAAGGCCCCTTTAGACAAGCACGCTTTAATCCCGGCAAAATGATAACAAATGTTATTAAATCAAATTTTATGAGTTCAAATAGTTAATTATGGGCTTCTGAACAAAATTATACAGATTAATCTCAAATTTGTAACTTTTTGCTCGATTAAAATTTCGAACGGATTCTCTCTAAGTCCCATTTGGACAGGCACGTTTTAATCCCAAAAAAACGACAACCAAATGTTATTAAATCAAATTTTATGAGTTCAAAAAGTTAATTATGGGAGTTTGAACAAAATTATACAGATTAATCTCAATTTTTTAGCTTTTTACTCGGTTAAAATTGAACGAATTCTCTATAAAGCCCATTTAGACAAACACATTTTAATTCCAATAAAACGACAACCATATGTTATTAAATCAAATTTTATGAGTTCAAATACTTAATTATGGGCTTTTTAAAACGAAATTATACAAATTAATCTCAAATTTTTGGCTTTTTACTCGGTTAAAATTCGAACGGATTCTTTGTAAGGCCCCTTTAGACAAGCACGTTTTAATCCCGGCAAAATGACAACAAATGTTATTAAATCAAATTTTATGAGTTCAAATAGTTAATTATGGGCTTTTGAACAAAATTATATAGATTAATTTCAAATTTTTAGCTTTTTACTCGGTTAAAATTCGAACGGATTCTCTGTAAGGCCCCTTTAGACAAGCACGTTTTAATCCCGATAAAACGACAAAAAATGTTATTAAATCAAATTTTATGAGTTCAAATAGTTAATTATGGGCTTTTGAACAAAATTATACAGATTAATCTCAAATTTGTAGTTTTTTTCTCGGTTAAAATTCGAACGGATTCTCTGTAAGGCCCCTTTAGACAAGCACGTTTTAATCCCGGCAAAATGACAAAAAATGTTATTAAATGAAATTTTATGAGTTCAAATATTTAATTATGGGTTTTGAACAAAATTATACAGATTAATCTCAAGTTTGAAGCTTTTTACTCGGTTAAAATTCGAACGAATTCTCTGTAAGGCCCCTTTAGACAAGCACGTTTTAATCCCAATAAAACGACAACCATATGATATTAAATCAAATTTTATGAGTTCAAATAGTTAATTATGGGCTTTTGAACAAAATTATCAAGATTAATCTCAAATTTTTAGCTTTTTACTCGGTTAAAATTCGAACGGATTCTCTGTAAGGCCCCTTTAGATAAGCACGCTTTAATCCCGGCAAAATGATAACAAATGTTATTAAATCAAATTTTATGAGTTCAAATAGTTAATTATGGGCTTTTGAACAAAATTATACAGAATAATCTCAAATTTGTAGCTTTTTACTCGTTTAAAATTCGAACGGATTCTCTATAAGGCCCATTTAGACAGACACGTTTTAATCCCAACAAAACGATAACCAAATGTTATTAAATCAAATTTTATGAGTTCAAATAGTTAATTATGGGATTTTGAACAAAATTATACAGACTAATCTGAAATTTGTAGCTTTTTACTCGGTTAAAATTCGAACGGATTCTCTGTAAGGCCCCTTTAGACAAGCACGTTTTAATCCCAATAAAACGACAACCATATGATATTAAATCAAATTTTATGAGTTCAAATAGTTAATTATGGGCTTTTGAACAAAATTATCAAGATTAATCTCAAATTTTTAGCTTTTTACTCGGTTAAAATTCGAACGGATTCTCTGTAAGGCCCCTTTAGACAAGCACGCTTTAATCCCGGCAAAATGATAACAAATGTTATTAAATCAAATTTTATGAGTTCAAATAGTTAATTATGGGCTTTTGAAAAAAATTATACAGATTAATCTCAAATTTGTAACTTTTTGCTCGATTAAAATTCGAACGGATTCTCTATAAGTCCCATTTCGACAGGCACGTTTTAATCCCAAAAAAACGACAACCAAATGTTATTAAATCAAATTTTATGAGTTCAAATAGTTAATTATGGGCTTTTGAACAAAATTATCAAGATTAATCTCAAATTTTTAGCTTTTTACTCGGTTAAAATTCGAACGGATTCTCTGTAAGGCCCCTTTAGACAAGCACGCTTTAATCCCGGCAAAATGATAACAAATGTTATTAAATCAAATTTTATGAGTTCAAATAGTTAATTATGGGCTTTTGAACAAAATTATACAGATTAATCTCAAATTTGTAACTTTTTGCTCGATTAAAATTTCGAACGGATTCTCTATAAGTCCCATTTGGACAGGCACGTTTTAATCCCAAAAAAACGACAACCAAATGTTATTAAATCAAATTTTATGAGTTCAAAAAGTTAATTATGGGAGTTTGAACAAAATTATACAGATTAATCTCAATTTTTTAGCTTTTTACTCGGTTAAAATTGAACGAATTCTCGATAAAGCCCATTTACACAAACACATTTTAATTCCAATAAAACGACAACCATATGTTATTAAATCAAATTTTATGAGTTCAAATAGTTAATTATGGGCTTTTGAACAAAATTATACAAATTAATCTCAAATTTTTAGCTTTTTACTCGGTTAAAATTCGAACGGATTCTCTGTAAGGCCCCTTTAGACAAACACGTTTTAATCCCGGCAAAATGACAACAAATGTTATTAAATCAAATTTTATGAGTTCAAATAGTTAATTATGGGCTTTTGAACAAAATTATATAGATTAATCTCAAATTTTTAGCTTTTTACTCGGTTAAAATTCGAACGGATTCTCTGTAAGGCCCCTTTAGACAAGCACGTTTTAATCCCGATAAAACGACAAAAAATGTTATTAAATCAAATTTTATGAGTTCAAATAGTTAATTATGGGCTTTTGAACAAAATTATACAGATTAATCTCAAATTTGTAGTTTTTTTCTCGGTTAAAATTCGAACGGATTCTCTGTAAGGCCCCTTTAGACAAGCACGTTTTAATCCCGGCAAAATGACAAAAAATGTTATTAAATGAAATTTTATGAGTTCAAATATTTAATTATGGGTTTTGAACAAAATTATACAGATTAATCTCAAGTTTGAAGCTTTTTACTCGGTTAAAATTCGAACGGATTCTTTGTAAGGCCCCTTCAGAGAAGCACGTTTTAATCCCAATAAAACGACAACCATATGATATTAAATCAAATTTTATGAGTTCAAATAGTTAATTATGGGCTTTTGAACAAAATTATCAAGATTAATATCAAATTTTTAGCTTTTTACTCGTTTAAAATTCGAACGGATTCTCTATAAGGCCCATTTGGACAGACACGTTTTAATCCCAACAAAACGATAACCAAATGTTATTAAATCAAATTTTATGAGTTCAAATAGTTAATTATGGGCTTTTGAACAAAATTATACAGATTAATCTCAAATTTGTAGTTTTGTTCTCGGTTAAAATTCGAACGGATTCTCTATAAGGCCCCTTTAGACAAGCACGTTTTAATCCCACTAAAACGACAACCATATGATATTAAATCAAATTTTATGAGTTCAAATAGTTAATTATGGGCTTTTGAACAAAATTATCAAGATTAATCTCAAATTTTTAGCTTTTTACTCGGTTAAAATTCGAACGGATTCTTTGTAAGGCCCCTTTAGACAAGCACGTTTTAATCTCGGCAAAATGACAACAAATGTTATTAAATCATATTTTATGAGTTCAAATAGTTAATTATGGGCTTTTGAACAAAATTATATAGATTAATTTCAATTTGTTAGCTTTTTACTCGGTTAAAATTCGAACGGATTCTCTGTAAGGCCCCTTTAGACAAGCACGTTTTAATCCCGATAGAACGACAAAAAATGTTATTAAATCAAATTTTATGAGTTCAAATAGTTAATTATGGGCTTTTTAACAAAATTATACAGATTAATCTCAAATTTGTAGTTTTTTTCTCGGTTAAAATTCGAAAGGATTCTCTGTAAGGCCCCTTTAGACAAGCACGTTTTAATCCCGGCAAAATGACAAAAAATGTTATTAAATGAAATTTTATGAGTTCAAATATTTAATTATGGGTTTTGAACAAAATTATACAGATTAATCTGAAGTTTGAAGCTTTTTACTCGGTTAAAATTCGAACGGATTCTCTGTAAGGCCCCTTTAGAGAAGCACGTTTTAATCCCAATAAAACGACAACCATATGATATTAAATCAAATTTTATGAGTTCAAATAGTTAATTTTGGGCTTTTGAACAAAATTATCAAGATTAATATCAAATTTTTAGCTTTTTACTCGGTTAAAATTCGAACGGATTCTCTATAAGGCCCATTTGGACAGACACGTTTTAATCCCAACAAAACGATAACCAAATGTTATTAAATCAAATTTTATGAGTTCAAATAGTTAATTATGGGCTTTTGAACAAAATTATCAAGATTAATCTCAAATTTTTAGCTTTTTACTCGGTTAAAATTCGAACGGATTCTCTGTAAGGCCCCTTTAGACAAGCACACTTTATTCCCGGCAAAATGAAAACAAATGTTATTAAATCAAATTTTATGAGTTCAAATAGTTAATTATGGGCTTTTGAACAAAATTATACAGATTAATCTCAAATTTGTAGCTTTTTACTCGGTTAAAATTCGAACGGATTCTCTATAAGGCCCATTTGGACAGACACGTTTTAATCCCAACAAAACGATAACCAAATGTTATTAAATCAAATTTTATGAGTCAAATAGTTAATTATGGTATTTTGAACAAAATTATACAGATTAATCTGAAATTTGTAGCTTTTTACTCGGTTAAAATTCAAACGGATTCTCTGTAAGGCCCCTTTAGACAAGCACGCTTTAATCCCGGCAAAATGATAACAAATGTTATTAAATCAAATTTTATGAGTTCAAATAGTTAATTATGGGCTTTTGAACAAAATTATACAGATTAATCTCAAATTTGTAACTTTTTGCTCGATTAAAATTTCGAACGGATTCTCTATAAGTCCCATTTGGACAGGCACGTTTTAATCCCAAAAAAACGACAACCAAATGTTATTAAATCAAATTTTATGAGTTCAAAAAGTTAATTATGGGAGTTTGAACAAAATTATACAGATTAATCTCAATTTTTTAGCTTTTTACTCGGTTAAAATTGAACGAATTCTCGATAAAGCCCATTTACACAAACACATTTTAATTCCAATAAAACGACAACCATATGTTATTAAATCAAATTTTATGAGTTCAAATAGTTAATTATGGGCTTTTGAACAAAATTATACAAATTAATCTCAAATTTTTAGCTTTTTACTCGGTTAAAATTCGAACGGATTCTCTGTAAGGCCCCTTTAGACAAACACGTTTTAATCCCGGCAAAATGACAACAAATGTTATTAAATCAAATTTTATGAGTTCAAATAGTTAATTATGGGCTTTTGAACAAAATTATATAGATTAAACTCAAATTTTTAGCTTTTTACTCGGTTAAAATTCGAACGGATTCTCTGTAAGGCCCCTTTAGACAAGCACGTTTTAATCCCGATAAAACGACAAAAAATGTTATTAAATCAAATTTTATGAGTTCAAATAGTTAATTATGGGCTTTTGAACAAAATTATACAGATTAATCTCAAATTTGTAGTTTTTTTCTCGGTTAAAATTCGAACGGATTCTCTGTAAGGCCCCTTTAGACAAGCACGTTTTAATCCCGGCAAAATGACAAAAAATGTTATTAAATGAAATTTTATGAGTTCAAATAGTTAATTATGGGTTTTGAACAAAATTATACAGATTAATCTCAAGTTTGAAGCTTTTTACTCGGTTAAAATTCGAACGGATTCTTTGTAAGGCCCCTTCAGAGAAGCACGTTTTAATCCCAATAAAACGACCACCATATGATATTAAATCAAATTTTATGAGTTCAAATAGTTAATTATGGGCTTTTGAACAAAATTATCAAGATTAATATCAAATTTTTAGCTTTTTACTCGTTTAAAATTCGAACGGATTCTCTATAAGGCCCATTTGGACAGACACGTTTTAATCCCAACAAAACGATAACCAAATGTTATTAAATCAAATTTTATGAGTTCAAATAGTTAATTATGGGCTTTTGAACAAAATTATACAGATTAATCTCAAATTTGTAGTTTTGTTCTCGGTTAAAATTCGAACGGATTCTCTATAAGGCCCCTTTAGACAAGCACGTTTTAATCCCACTAAAACGACAACCATATGATATTAAATCAAATTTTATGAGTTCAAATAGTTAATTATGGGCTTTTGAACAAAATTATCAAGATTAATCTCAAATTTTTAGCTTTTTACTCGGTTAAAATTCGAACGGATTCTTTGTAAGGCCCCTTTAGACAAGCACGTTTTAATCTCGGCAAAATGACAACAAATGTTATTAAATCATATTTTATGAGTTCAAATAGTTAATTATGGGCTTTTGAACAAAATTATATAGATTAATTTCAATTTGTTAGCTTTTTACTCGGTTAAAATTCGAACGGATTCTCTGTAAGGCCCCTTTAGACAAGCACGTTTTAATCCCGATAGAACGACAAAAAATTTTATTAAATCAAATTTTATGAGTTCAAATAGTTAATTATGGGCTTTTTAACAAAATTATACAGATTAATCTCAAATTTGTAGTTTTTTTCTCGGTTAAAATTCGGAAGGATTCTCTGTAAGGCCCCTTTAGACAAGCACGTTTTAATCCCGGCAAAATGACAAAAAATGTTATTAAATGAAATTTTATGAGTTCAAATATTTAATTATGGGTTTTGAACAAAATTATACAGATTAATCTGAAGTTTGAAGCTTTTTACTCGGTTAAAATTCGAACGGATTCTCTGTAAGGCCCCTTTAGAGAAGCACGTTTTAATCCCAATAAAACGACAACCATATGATATTAAATCAAATTTTATGAGTTCAAATAGTTAATTTTGGGCTTTTGAACAAAATTATCAAGATTAATATCAAATTTTTAGCTTTTTACTCGGTTAAAATTCGAACGGATTCTCTATAAGGCCCATTTGGACAGACACGTTTTAATCCCAACAAAACGATAACCAAATGTTATTAAATCAAATTTTATGAGTTCAAATAGTTAATTATGGGCTTTTGAACAAAATTATCAAGATTAATCTCAAATTTTTAGCTTTTTACTCGGTTAAAATTCGAACGGATTCTCTGTAAGGCCCCTTTAGACAAGCACACTTTATTCCCGGCAAAATGAAAACAAATGTTATTAAATCAAATTTTATGAGTTCAAATAGTTAATTATGGGCTTTTGAACAAAATTATACAGATTAATCTCAAATTTGTAGCTTTTTACTCGGTTAAAATTCGAACGGATTCTCTATAAGGCCCATTTGGACAGACACGTTTTAATCCCAACAAAACGATAACCAAATGTTATAAAATCAAATTTTATGAGTCAAATAGTTAATTATGGTATTTTGAACAAAATTATACAGATTAATCTGAAATTTGTAGCTTTTTACTCGGTTAAAATTCAAACGGATTCTCTGTAAGGCCCCTTTAGACAAGCACGTTTTAATCCCAATAAATCACAACCATATGATATTAAATCAAATTTTATGAGTTCAAATAGTTAATTATGGGCTTTTGAACAAAATTATCAAGATTAATCTCAAATTTTTAGCTTTTTACTCGGTTAAAATTCGAACGGATTCTCTGTAAGGCCCCTTTAGACAAGCACGCTTTAATCCCGGCAAAATGATAACAAATGTTATTAAATCAAATTTTATGAGTTCAAATAGTTAATTATGGGCTTTTGAACAAAATTATACAGATTAATCTCAAATTTGTAACTTTTTGCTCGATTAAAATTTCGAACGGATTCTCTATAAGTCCCATTTGGACAGCCACGTTTTAATCCCAAAAAAACGACAACCAAATGTTATTAAATCAAATTTTATGAGTTCAAAAAGTTAATTATGGGAGTTTGAACAAAATTATACAGATTAATCTCAATTTTTTAGCTTTTTACTCGGTTAAAATTGAACGAATTCTCTATAAAGCCCATTTAGACAAACACATTTTAATTCCAATAAAACGACAACCATATGTTATTAAATCAAATTTTATGAGTTCACATAGTTAATTATGGGCTTTTGAACAAAATTATACAAATTAATCTCAAATTTTTAGCTTTTTACTCGGTTAAAATTCGAACGGATTCTTTGTAAGGCCCCTTTAGACAAGCACGTTTTAATCCCGGCAAAATGACAACAAATGTTATTAAATCAAATTTTATGAGTTCAAATAGTTAATTATGGGATTTTGAACAAAATTATATAGATTAATTTCAAATTTTTAGCTTTTTACTCGGTTAAAATTCGAACGGATTCTCTGTAAGGCCCTTTTAGACAAGCACGTTTTAATCCCGATAGAACGACAAAAAATGTTATTAAATCAAATTTTATGAGTTCAAATAGTTAATTATGGGCTTTTTAACAAAATTATACAGATTAATCTCAAATTTGTAGTTTTTTTCTCGGTTAAAATTCAAAATGATTCTCTGTAAGGCCCCTTTAGACAAGCACGTTTTAATCCCGGCAAAATGACAAAAAATGTTATTAAATGAAATTTTATGAGTTCAAATATTTAATTATGGGTTTTGAACAAAATTATACAGATTAATCTCAAGTTTGAAGCTTTTTACTCGGTTAAAATTCGAACGGATTCTCTGTAAGGCCCCTTTAGAGAAGCACGTTTTAATCCCAATAAAACGACAACCATATGATATTAAATCAAATTTTATGAGTTCAAATAGTTAATTTTGGGCTTTTGAACAAAATTATCAAGATTAATATCAAATTTTTAGCTTTTTACTCGGTTAAAATTCGAACGGATTCTCTATAAGGCCCATTTGGACAGACACGTTTTAATCCCAACAAAACGATAACCAAATGTTATTAAATCAAATTTTATGAGTTCAAATAGTTAATTATGGGCTTTTGAACAAAATTATACAGATTAATCTCAAATTTGTAGTTTTGTTCTCGGTTAAAATTCGAACGGATTCTCTGTAAGGCCCCTTTAGAAAAGCACGTTTTAATCCCAATAAAACGACAACCATATGTTATTAAATCAAATTTTATGAGTTCAAATAGTTAATTATTGGCTTTTGAACAAAATTATCAAGATTAATCTCAAATTTTTAGCTTTTTACTCGGTTAAAATTCGAACGGATTCTCTGTAAGGCCCCTTTAGACAAGCACGCTTTAATCCCGGCAAAATGAAAACAAATGTTATTAAATCAAATTTTATGAGTTCAAATAGTTAATTATGGGCTTTTGAACAAAATTGTACAGATTAATCTCAAATTTGTAGCTTTTTACTCGGTTAAAATTCGAACGGATTCTCTATAAGGCCCAAATGGACAGACACGTTTTAATCCCAACAAAACGATAACCAAATGTTATTAAATCAAATTTTATGAGTTCAAATATTTAATTATGGGATTTTGAACAAAATTATACAGATTAATCTGAAATTTGTAGCTTTTTACTCGGTTAAAATTCGAACGGATTCTCTATAAGGCCCCTTTAGACAAGCACGTTTTAATCCCAATAAATCACAACCATATGATATTAAATCAAATTTTATGAGTTCAAATAGTTAATTATGGGCTTTTGAACAAAATTATCAAGATTAATCTCAAATTTTTAGCTTTTTACTCGGTTAAAATTCGAACGGATTCTCTGTAAGGCCCCTTTAGACAAGCACGCTTTAATCCCGGCAAAATGATAACAAATGTTATTAAATCAAATTTTATGAGTTCAAATAGTTAATTATGGGCTTTTGAACAAAATTATACAGATTAATCTCAAATTTGTAACTTTTTGCTCGATTAAAATTTCGAACGGATTCTCTATAAGTCCCATTTGGACAGGCACGTTTTAATCCCAAAAAAACGACAACCAAATGTTATTAAATCAAATTTTATGAGTTCAAAAAGTTAATTATGGGAGTTTGAACAAAATTATACAGATTAATCTCAATTTTTTAGCTTTTTACTCGGTTAAAATTGAACGAATTCTCTATAAAGCCCATTTACACAAACACATTTTAATTCCAATAAAACGACAACCATATGTTATTAAATCAAATTTTATGAGTTCAAATAGTTAATTATGGGCTTTTGAACAAAATTATACAAATTAATCTCAAATTTTTAGCTTTTTACTCGGTTAAAATTCGAACGGATTCTCTGTAAGGCCCCTTTAGACAAACACGTTTTAATCCCGGCAAAATGACAACAAATGTTATTAAATCAAATTTTATGAGTTCAAATAGTTAATTATGGGCTTTTGAACAAAATTATATAGATTAATCTCAAATTTTTAGCTTTTTACTCGGTTAAAATTCGAACGGATTCTCTGTAAGGCCCCTTTAGACAAGCACGTTTTAATCCCGATAAAACGACAAAAAATGTTATTAAATCAAATTTTATGAGTTCAAATAGTTAATTATGGGCTTTTGAACAAAATTATACAGATTAATCTCAAATTTGTAGTTTTTTTCTCGGTTAAAATTCGAAAGGATTCTCTGTAAGGCCCCTTTAGACAAGCACGTTTTAATCCCGGCAAAATGACAAAAAATGTTATTAAATGAAATTTTATGAGTTCAAATATTTAATTATGGGTTTTGAACAAAATTATACAGATTAATCTCAAGTTTGAAGCTTTTTACTCGGTTAAAATTCGAACGGATTCTTTGTAAGGCCCCTTCAGAGAAGCACGTTTTAATCCCAATAAAACGACAACCATATGATATTAAATCAAATTTTATGAGTTCAAATAGTTAATTATGGGCTTTTGAACAAAATTATCAAGATTAATATCAAATTTTTAGCTTTTTACTCGTTTAGAATTCGAACGGATTCTCTATAAGGCCCATTTGGATAGACACGTTTTAATCCCAACAAAACGATAACCAAATGTTATTAAATCAAATTTTATGAGTTCAAATAGTTAATTATGGGCTTTTGAACAAAATTATACAGATTAATCTCAAATTTGTAGTTTTGTTCTCGGTTAAAATTCGAACGGATTCTCTGTAAGGCCCCTTTAGACAAGCACGTTTTAATCCCCCTAAAACGACAACCATATGATATTAAATCAAATTTTATGAGTTCAAATAGTTAATTATGGGCTTTTGAACAAAATTATCAAGATTAATCTCAAATTTTTAGCTTTTTACTCGGTTAAAATTCGAACGGATTCTTTGTAAGGCCCCTTTAGACAAGCACGTTTTAATCTCGGCAAAATGACAACAAATGTTATTAAATCATATTTTATGAGTTCAAATAGTTAATTATGGGCTTTTGAACAAAATTATATAGATTAATTTCAATTTGTTAGCTTTTTACTCGGTTAAAATTCGAACGGATTCTCTGTAAGGCCCCTTTAGACAAGCACGTTTTAATCCCGATAGAACGACAAAAAATGTTATTAAATCAAATTTTATGAGTTCAAATAGTTAATTATGGGCTTTTTAACAAAATTATACAGATTAATCTCAAATTTGTAGTTTTTTTCTCGGTTAAAATTCGAAAGGATTCTCTGTAAGGCCCCTTTAGACAAGCACGTTTTAATCCCGGCAAAATGACAAAAAATGTTATTAAATGAAATTTTATGAGTTCAAATATTTAATTATGGGTTTTGAACAAAATTATACAGATTAATCTGAAGTTTGAAGCTTTTTACTCGGTTAAAATTCGAACGGATTCTCTGTAAGGCCCCTTTAAAGAAGCACGTTTTAATCCCAATAAAACGACAACCATATGATATTAAATCAAATTTTATGAGTTCAAATAGTTAATTTTGGGCTTTTGAACAAAATTATCAAGATTAATATCAAATTTTTAGCTTTTTACTCGGTTAAAATTCGAACGGATTCTCTATAAGGCCCATTTGGACAGACACGTTTTAATCCCAACAAAACGATAACCAAATGTTATTAAATCAAATTTTATGAGTTCAAATAGTTAATTATGGGCTTTTGAACAAAATTATCAAGATTAATCTCAAATTTTTAGCTTTTTACTCGGTTAAAATTCGAACGGATTCTCTGTAAGGCCCCTTTAGACAAGCACGCTTTATTCCCGGCAAAATGAAAACAAATGTTATTAAATCAAATTTTATGAGTTCAAATAGTTAATTATGGGCTTTTGAACAAAATTATACAGATTAATCTCAAATTTGTAGCTTTTTACTCGGTTAAAATTCGAACGGATTCTCTATAAGGCCCATTTGGACAGACACGTTTTAATCCCAACAAAACGATAACCAAATGTTATTAAATCAAATTTTATGAGTTCAAATAGTTAATTATGGTATTTTGAACAAAATTATACAGATTAATCTGAAATTTGTAGCTTTTTACTCGGTTAAAATTCAAACGGATTCTCTGTAAGGCCCCTTTAGACAAGCACGTTTTAATCCCAATAAATCACAACCATATGATATTAAATCAAATTTTATGAGTTCAAATAGTTAATTATGGGCTTTTGAACAAAATTATCAAGATTAATCTCAAATTTTTAGCTTTTTACTCGGTTAAAATTCGAACGGATTCTCTGTAAGGCCCCTTTAGACAAGCACGCTTTAATCCCGGCAAAATGATAACAAATGTTATTAAATCAAATTTTATGAGTTCAAATAGTTAATTATGGGCTTTTGAACAAAATTATACAGATTAATCTCAAATTTGTAACTTTTTGCTCGATTAAAATTTCGAACGGATTCTCTATAAGTCCCATTTGGACAGCCACGTTTTAATCCCAAAAAAACGACAACCAAATGTTATTAAATCAAATTTTATGAGTTCAAAAAGTTAATTATGGGAGTTTGAACAAAATTATACAGATTAATCTCAATTTTTTAGCTTTTTACTCGGTTAAAATTGAACGAATTCTCTATAAAGCCCATTTAGACAAACACATTTTAATTCCAATAAAACGACAACCATATGTTATTAAATCAAATTTTATGAGTTCACATAGTTAATTATGGGCTTTTGAACAAAATTATACAAATTAATCTCAAATTTTTAGCTTTTTACTCGGTTAAAATTCGAACGGATTCTTTGTAAGGCCCCTTTAGACAAGCACGTTTTAATCCCGGCAAAATGACAACAAATGTTATTAAATCAAATTTTATGAGTTCAAATAGTTAATTATGGGATTTTGAACAAAATTATATAGATTAATTTCAAATTTTTAGCTTTTTACTCGGTTAAAATTCGAACGGATTCTCTGTAAGGCCCCTTTAGACAAGCACGTTTTAATCCCGATAGAACGACAAAAAATGTTATTAAATCAAATTTTATGAGTTCAAATAGTTAATTATGGGCTTTTTAACAAAATTATACAGATTAATCTCAAATTTGTAGTTTTTTTCTCGGTTAAAATTCAAAATGATTCTCTGTAAGGCCCCTTTAGACAAGCACGTTTTAATGCCGGCAAAATGACAAAAAATGTTATTAAATGAAATTTTATGAGTTCAAATATTTAATTATGGGTTTTGAACAAAATTATACAGATTAATCTCAAGTTTGAAGCTTTTTACTCGGTTAAAATTCGAACGGATTCTCTGTAAGGCCCCTTTAGAGAAGCACGTTTTAATCCCAATAAAACGACAACCATATGATATTAAATCAAATTTTATGAGTTCAAATAGTTAATTTTGGGCTTTTGAACAAAATTATCAAGATTAATATCAAATTTTTAGCTTTTTACTCGGTTAAAATTCGAACGGATTCTCTATAAGGCCCATTTGGACAGACACGTTTTAATCCCAACAAAACGATAACCAAATGTTATTAAATCAAATTTTATGAGTTCAAATAGTTAATTATGGGCTTTTGAACAAAATTATACAGATTAATCTCAAATTTGTAGTTTTGTTCTCGGTTAAAATTCGAACGGATTCTCTGTAAGGCCCCTTTAGACAAGCACGCTTTAATCCCGGCAAAATGATAACAAATGTTATTAAATCAAATTTTATGAGTTCAAATAGTTAATTATGGGCTTTTGAACAAAATTATACAGATTAATCTCAAATTTGTAACTTTTTGCTCGATTAAAATTTCGAACGGATTCTCTATAAGTCCCATTTGGACAGGCACGTTTTAATCCCAAAAAAACGACAACCAAATGTTATTAAATCAAATTTTATGAGTTCAAAAAGTTAATTATGGGAGTTTGAACAAAATTATACAGATTAATCTCAATTTTTTAGCTTTTTACTCGGTTAAAATTGAACGAATTCTCTATAAAGCCCATTTACACAAACACATTTTAATTCCAATAAAACGACAACCATATGTTATTAAATCAAATTTTATGAGTTCAAATAGTTAATTATGGGATTTTGAACAAAATTATACAGATTAATCTGAAATTTGTAGCTTTTTACTCGGTTAAAATTCGAACGGATTCTCTATAAGGCCCCTTTAGACAAGCACGTTTTAATCCCAATAAATCACAACCATATGATATTAAATCAAATTTTATGAGTTCAAATAGTTAATTATGGGCTTTTGAACAAAATTATCAAGATTAATCTCAAATTTTTAGCTTTTTACTCGGTTAAAATTCGAACGGATTCTCTGTAAGGCCCCTTTAGACAAGCACGCTTTAATCCCGGCAAAATGATAACAAATGTTATTAAATCAAATTTTATGAGTTCAAATAGTTAATTATGGGCTTTTGAACAAAATTATACAGATTAATCTCAAATTTGTAACTTTTTGCTCGATTAAAATTTCGAACGGATTCTCTATAAGTCCCATTTGGACAGCCACGTTTTAATCCCAAAAAAACGACAACCAAATGTTATTAAATCAAATTTTATGAGTTCAAAAAGTTAATTATGGGAGTTTGAACAAAATTATACAGATTAATCTCAATTTTTTAGCTTTTTACTCGGTTAAAATTGAACGAATTCTCTATAAAGCCCATTTAGACAAACACATTTTAATTCCAATAAAACGACAACCATATGTTATTAAATCAAATTTTATGAGTTCACATAGTTAATTATGGGCTTTTGAACAAAATTATACAAATTAATCTCAAATTTTTAGCTTTTTACTCGGTTAAAATTCGAACGGATTCTTTGTAAGGCCCCTTTAGACAAGCACGTTTTAATCCCGGCAAAATGACAACAAATGTTATTAAATCAAATTTTATGAGTTCAAATAGTTAATTATGGGATTTTGAACAAAATTATATAGATTAATTTCAAATTTTTAGCTTTTTACTCGGTTAAAATTCGAACGGATTCTCTGTAAGGCCCCTTTAGACAAGCACGTTTTAATCCCGATAGAACGACAAAAAATGTTATTAAATCAAATTTTATGAGTTCAAATAGTTAATTATGGGCTTTTTAATAAAATTATACAGATTAATCTCAAATTTGTAGTTTTTTTCTCGGTTAAAATTCGAAAGGATTCTCTGTAAGGCCCCTTTAGACAAGCACGTTTTAATCCCGGCAAAATGACAAAAAATGTTATTAAATGAAATTTTATGAGTTCAAATATTTAATTATGGGTTTTGAACAAAATTATACAGATTAATCTCAAGTTTGAAGCTTTTTACTCGGTTAAAATTCGAACGGATTCTCTGTAAGGCCCCTTTAGAGAAGCACGTTTTAATCCCAATAAAACGACAACCATATGATATTAAATCAAATTTTATGAGTTCAAATAGTTAATTTTGGGCTTTTGAACAAAATTATCAAGATTAATATCAAATTTTTAGCTTTTTACTCGGTTAAAATTCGAACGGATTCTCTATAAGGCCCATTTGGACAGACACGTTTTAATCCCAACAAAACGATAACCAAATGTTATTAAATCAAATTTTATGAGTTCAAATAGTTAATTATGGGCTTTTGAACAAAATTATACAGATTAATCTCAAATTTGTAGTTTTGTTCTCGGTTAAAATTCGAACGGATTCTCTGTAAGGCCCCTTTAGACAAGCACGTTTTAATCCCAATAAAACGACAACCATATGTTATTAAATCAAATTTTATGAGTTCAAATAGTTAATTATGGGCTTTTGAACAAAATTATAAAGATTAATCTCAAATTTTTAGCTTTTTACTCGGTTAAAATTCGAACGGATTCTCTGTAAGGCCCCTTTAGACAAGCACGCTTTATTCCCGGCAAAATGAAAACAAATGTTATTAAATCAAATTTTATGAGTTCAAATAGTTAATTATGGGCTTTTGAACAAAATTATACAGATTAATCTCAAATTTGTAGCTTTTTACTCGGTTAAAATTCGAACGGATTCTCTATAAGGCCCATTTGGACAGACACGTTTTAATCCCAACAAAACGATAACCAAATGTTATTAAATCAAATTTTATGAGTTCAAATAGTTAATTATGGTATTTTGAACAAAATTATACAGATTAATCTGAAATTTGTAGCTTTTTACTCGGTTAAAATTCAAACGGATTCTCTGTAAGGCCCCTTTAGACAAGCACATTTTAATCCCAATAAATCAAAACCATATGATATTAAATCAAATTTTATGAGTTCAAATAGTTAATTATGGGCTTTTGAACAAAATTATCAAGATTAATCTCAAATTTTTAGCTTTTTACTCGGTTAAAATTCGAACTGATTCTCTGTAAGGCCCCTTTAGACAAGCACGCTTTAATCCCGGCAAAATGATAACAAATGTTATTAAATCAAATTTTATGAGTTCAAATAGTTAATTATGGGCTTTTGAACAAAATTATACAGATTAATCTCAAATTTGTAACTTTTTGCTCGATTAAAATTTCGAACGGATTCTCTATAAGTCCCATTTGGACAGCCACGTTTTAATCCCAAAAAAACGACAACCAAATGTTATTAAATCAAATTTTATGAGTTCAAAAAGTTAATTATGGGAGTTTGAACAAAATTATACAGATTAATCTCAATTTTTTAGCTTTTTACTCGGTTAAAATTGAACGAATTCTCTATAAAGCCCATTTAGACAAACACATTTTAATTCCAATAAAACGACAACCATATGTTATTAAATCAAATTTTATGAGTTCACATAGTTAATTATGGGCTTTTGAACAAAATTATACAAATTAATCTCAAATTTTTAGCTTTTTACTCGGTTAAAATTCGAACGGATTCTTTGTAAGGCCCCTTTAGACAAGCACGTTTTAATCCCGGCAAAATGACAACAAATGTTATTAAATCAAATTTTATGAGTTCAAATAGTTAATTATGGGATTTTGAACAAAATTATATAGATTAATTTCAAATTTTTAGCTTTTTACTCGGTTAAAATTCGAACGGATTCTCTGTAAGGACCCTTTAGACAAGCACGTTTTAATCCCGATAGAACGACAAAAAATGTTATTAAATCAAATTTTATGAGTTCAAATAGTTAATTATGGGCTTTTTAACAAAATTATACAGATTAATCTCAAATTTGTAGTTTTTTTCTCGGTTAAAATTCAAAATGATTCTCTGTAAGGCCCCTTTAGACAAGCACGTTTTAATCCCGGCAAAATGACAAAAAATGTTATTAAATGAAATTTTATGAGTTCAAATATTTAATTATGGGTTTTGAACAAAATTATACAGATTAATCTCAAGTTTGAAGCTTTTTACTCGGTTAAAATTCGAACGGATTCTCTGTAAGGCCCCTTTAGAGAAGCACGTTTTAATCCCAATAAAACGACAACCATATGATATTAAATCAAATTTTATGAGTTCAAATAGTTAATTTTGGGCTTTTGAACAAAATTATCAAGATTAATATCAAATTTTTAGCTTTTTACTCGGTTAAAATTCGAACGGATTCTCTATAAGGCCCATTTGGACAGACACGTTTTAATCCCAACAAAACGATAACCAAATGTTATTAAATCAAATTTTATGAGTTCAAATAGTTAATTATGGGCTTTTGAACAAAATTATACAGATTAATCTCAAATTTGTAGTTTTGTTCTCGGTTAAAATTCGAACGGATTCTCTGTAAGGCCCCTTTAGACAAGCACGTTTTAATCCCAATAAAACGACAACCATATGTTATTAAATCAAATTTTATGAGTTCAAATAGTTAATTATGGGCTTTTGAACAAAATTATAAAGATTAATCTCAAATTTTTAGCTTTTTACTCGGTTAAAATTCGAACGGATTCTCTGTAAGGCCCCTTTAGACAAGCACGCTTTATTCCCGGCAAAATGAAAACAAATGTTATTAAATCAAATTTTATGAGTTCAAATAGTTAATTATGGGCTTTTGAACAAAATTATACAGATTAATCTCAAATTTGTAGCTTTTTACTCGGTTAAAATTCGAACGGATTCTCTATAAGGCCCATTTGGACAGACACGTTTTAATCCCAACAAAACGATAACCAAATGTTATTAAATCAAATTTTATGAGTTCAAATAGTTAATTATGGTATTTTGAACAAAATTATACAGATTAATCTGAAATTTGTAGCTTTTTACTCGGTTAAAATTCAAACGGATTCTCTGTAAGGCCCCTTTAGACAAGCACATTTTAATCCCAATAAATCAAAACCATATGATATTAAATCAAATTTTATGAGTTCAAATAGTTAATTATGGGCTTTTGAACAAAATTATCAAGATTAATCTCAAATTTTTAGCTTTTTACTCGGTTAAAATTCGAACTGATTCTCTGTAAGGCCCCTTTAGACAAGCACGCTTTAATCCCGGCAAAATGATAACAAATGTTATTAAATCAAATTTTATGAGTTCAAATAGTTAATTATGGGCTTTTGAACAAAATTATACAGATTAATCTCAAATTTGTAACTTTTTGCTCGATTAAAATTTCGAACGGATTCTCTATAAGTCCCATTTGGACAGCCACGTTTTAATCCCAAAAAAACGACAACCAAATGTTATTAAATCAAATTTTATGAGTTCAAAAAGTTAATTATGGGAGTTTGAACAAAATTATACAGATTAATCTCAATTTTTTAGCTTTTTACTCGGTTAAAATTGAACGAATTCTCTATAAAGCCCATTTAGACAAACACATTTTAATTCCAATAAAACGACAACCATATGTTATTAAATCAAATTTTATGAGTTCACATAGTTAATTATGGGCTTTTGAACAAAATTATACAAATTAATCTCAAATTTTTAGCTTTTTACTCGGTTAAAATTCGAACGGATTCTTTGTAAGGCCCCTTTAGACAAGCACGTTTTAATCCCGGCAAAATGACAACAAATGTTATTAAATCAAATTTTATGAGTTCAAATAGTTAATTATGGGATTTTGAACAAAATTATATAGATTAATTTCAAATTTTTAGCTTTTTACTCGGTTAAAATTCGAACGGATTCTCTGTAAGGACCCTTTAGACAAGCACGTTTTAATCCCGATAGAACGACAAAAAATGTTATTAAATCAAATTTTATGAGTTCAAATAGTTAATTATGGGCTTTTTAACAAAATTATACAGATTAATCTCAAATTTGTAGTTTTTTTCTCGGTTAAAATTCAAAATGATTCTCTGTAAGGCCCCTTTAGACAAGCACGTTTTAATCCCGGCAAAATGACAAAAAATGTTATTAAATGAAATTTTATGAGTTCAAATATTTAATTATGGGTTTTGAACAAAATTATACAGATTAATCTCAAGTTTGAAGCTTTTTACTCGGTTAAAATTCGAACGGATTCTCTGTAAGGCCCCTTTAGAGAAGCACGTTTTAATCCCAATAAAACGACAACCATATGATATTAAATCAAATTTTATGAGTTCAAATAGTTAATTTTGGGCTTTTGAACAAAATTATCAAGATTAATATCAAATTTTTAGCTTTTTACTCGGTTAAAATTCGAACGGATTCTCTATAAGGCCCATTTGGACAGACACGTTTTAATCCCAACAAAACGATAACCAAATGTTATTAAATCAAATTTTATGAGTTCAAATAGTTAATTATGGGCTTTTGAACAAAATTATACAGATTAATCTCAAATTTGTAGTTTTGTTCTCGGTTAAAATTCGAACGGATTCTCTGTAAGGCCCCTTTAGACAAGCACGTTTTAATCCCAATAAAACGACAACCATATGTTATTAAATCAAATTTTATGAGTTCAAATAGTTAATTATGGGCTTTTGAACAAAATTATCAAGATTAATCTCAAATTTTTAGCTTTTTACTCGGTTAAAATTCGAACGGATTCTCTGTAAGGCCCCTTTAGACAAGCACGCTTTATTCCCGGCAAAATGAAAACAAATGTTATTAAATCAAATTTTATGAGTTCAAATAGTTAATTATGGGCTTTTGAACAAAATTATACAGATTAATCTCAAATTTGTAGCTTTTTACTCGGTTAAAATTCGAACGGATTCTCTATAAGGCCCATTTGGACAGACACGTTTTAATCCCAACAAAACGATAACCAAATGTTATTAAATCAAATTTTATGAGTTCAAATAGTTAATTATGGGCTTTTGAACAAAATTATACAGATTAATCTGAAATTTGTAGCTTTTTATTCGGTTAAAATTCGAACGGATTCTCTGTAAGGCCCCTTTAGACAAGCACGTTTTAATCCCAATAAATCACAACCATATGATATTAAATCAAATTTTATGAGTTCAAATAGTTAATTATGGGCTTTTGAACAAAATTATCAAGATTAATCTCAAATTTTTAGCTTTTTACTCGGTTAAAATTCGAACGGATTCTCTATAAGTCCCCTTTAGACAAGCACGCTTTAATCCCGGCAAAATGATAACAAATGTTATTAAATCAAATTTTATGAGTTCAAATAGTTAATTATGGGCTTTTGAACAAAATTATACAGATTAATCTCAAATTTGTAACTTTTTGCTCGATTAAAATTTCGAACGGATTCTCTATAAGTCCCATTTGGACAGGCACGTTTTAATCCCAAAAAAACGACAACCAAATGTTATTAAATCAAATTTTATGAGTTCAAAAAGTTAATTATGGGAGTTTGAACAAAATTATACAGATTAATCTCAATTTTTTAGCTTTTTACTCGGTTAAAATTGAACGAATTCTCTATAAAGCCCATTTAGACAAACACATTTTAATTCCAATAAAACGACAACCATATGTTTTTAAATCAAATTTTATGAGTTCAAATAGTTAATTATGGGCTTTTGAACAAAATTATACAAATTAATCTCAAATTTTTAGCTTTTTACTCGGTTAAAATTCGAACGGATTCTTTGTAAGGCCCCTTTAGACAAGCACGTTTTAATCCCGGCAAAATGACAACAAATGTTATTAAATCAAATTTTATGAGTTCAAATAGTTAATTATGGGATTTTGAACAAAATTATATAGATTAATTTCAAATTTTTAGCTTTTTACTCGGTTAAAATTCGAACGGATTCTCTGTAAGGCCCCTTTAGACAAGCACGTTTTAATCCCGATAGAACGACAAAAAATGTTATTAAATCAAATTTTATGAGTTCAAATAGTTAATTATGGGCTTTTGAACAAAATTATACAGATTAATCTCAAATTTGTAGTTTTTTTCTCGGTTAAAATTCGAAAGGATTCTCTGTAAGGCCCCTTTAGACAAGCACGTTTTAATCCCGGCAAAATGACAAAAAATGTTATTAAATGAAATTTTATGAGTTCAAATATTTAATTATGGGTTTTGAACAAAATTATACAGATTAATCTCAAGTTTGAAGCTTTTTACTCGGTTAAAATTCGAACGGATTCTCTGTAAGGCCCCTTTAGAGAAGCACGTTTTAATCCCAATAAAACGACAACCATATGATATTAAATCAAATTTTATGAGTTCAAATAGTTAATTTTGGGCTTTTGAACAAAATTATCAAGATTAATATCAAATTTGTAGCTTTTTACTCGGTTAAAATTCGAACGGATTCTCTATAAGGCCCATTTGGACAGACACGTTTTAATCCCAACAAAACGATAACCAAATGTTATTAAATCAAATTTTATGAGTTCAAATAGTTAATTATGGGCTTTTGAACAAAATTATACAGATTAATCTCAAATTTGTAGTTTTGTTCTCGGTTAAAATTCGAACGGATTCTCTGTAAGGCCCCTTTAGACAAGCACGTTTTAATCCCAATAAAACGACAACCATATGTTATTAAATCAAATTTTATGAGTTCAAATAGTTAATTATGGGCTTTTGAACAAAATTATCAAGATTAATCTCAAATTTTTAGCTTTTTACTCGGTTAAAATTCGAACGGATTCTCTGTAAGGCCCCTTTAGACAAGCACGCTTTAATCCCGGCAAAATGAAAACAAATGTTATTAAATCAAATTTTATGAGTTCAAATAGTTAATTATGGGCTTTTGAACAAAATTGTACAGATTAATCTCAAATTTGTAGCTTTTTACTCGGTTAAAATTCGAACGGATTCTCTATAAGGCCCAAATGGACAGACACGTTTTAATCCCAACAAAACGATAACCAAATGTTATTAAATCAAATTTTATGAGTTCAAATAGTTAATTATGGGATTTTGAACAAAATTATACAGACTAATCTGAAATTTGTAGCTTTTTACTCGGTTAAAATTCGAACGGATTCTCTGTAAGGCCCCTTTAGACAAGCACATTTTAATCCCAATAAAACGACAACCATATGATATTAAATCAAATTTTATGAGTTCAAATAGTTAATTATGGGCTTTTGAACAAAATTATCAAGATTAATCTCAAATTTTTAGCTTTTTACTCGGTTAAAATTCGAACGGATTCTCTGTAAGGCTCCTTTAGACAAGCACGCTTTAATCCCGGCAAAATGATAACAAATGTTATTAAATCAAATTTTATGAGTTCAAATAGTTAATTATGGGCTTTTGAACAAAATTATACAGATTAATCTCAAATTTGTAACTTTTTGCTCGATTAAAATTTCGAACGGATTCTCTATAAGTCCCATTTGGACAGGCACGTTTTAATCCCAAAAAAACGACAACCAAATGTTATTAAATCAAATTTTATGAGTTCAAAAAGTTAATTATGGGAGTTTGAACAAAATTATACAGATTAATCTCAATTTTTTAGCTTTTTACTCGGTTAAAATTGAACGAATTCTCTATAAAGCCCATTTACACAAACACATTTTAATTCCAATAAAACGACAACCATATGTTATTAAATCAAATTTTATGAGTTCAAATAGTTAATTATGGGCTTTTGAACAAAATTATACAAATTAATCTCAAATTTTTAGCTTTTTACTCGGTTAAAATTCGAACGGATTCTCTGTAAGGCCCCTTTAGACAAACACGTTTTAATCCCGGCAAAATGACAACAAATGTTATTAAATCAAATTTTATGAGTTCAAATAGTTAATTATGGGCTTTTGAACAAAATTATATAGATTAATCTCAAATTTTTAGCTTTTTACTCGGTTAAAATTCGAACGGATTCTCTGTAAGGCCCCTTTAGACAAGCACGTTTTAATCCCGATAAAACGACAAAAAATGTTATTAAATCAAATTTTATGAGTTCAAATAGTTAATTATGGGCTTTTGAACAAAATTATACAGATTAATCTCAAATTTGTAGTTTTTTTCTCGGTTAAAATTCGAAAGGATTCTCTGTAAGGCCCCTTTAGACAAGCACGTTTTAATCCCGGCAAAATGACAAAAAATGTTATTAAATGAAATTTTATGAGTTCAAATATTTAATTATGGGTTTTGAACAAAATTATACAGATTAATCTCAAGTTTGAAGCTTTTTACTCGGTTAAAATTTGAACGGATTCTTTGTAACGCCCCTTCAGAGAAGCACGTTTTAATCCCAATAAAACGACAACCATATGATATTAAATCAAATTTTATGAGTTCAAATAGTTAATTATGGGCTTTTGAACAAAATTATCAAGATTAATATCAAATTTTTAGCTTTTTACTCGTTTAAAATTCGAACGGATTCTCTATAAGGCCCATTTGGACAGACACGTTTTAATCCCAACAAAACGATAACCAAATGTTATTAAATCAAATTTTATGAGTTCAAATAGTTAATTATGGGCTTTTGAACCACATTATACAGATTAATCTCAAATTTGTAGTTTTGTTCTCGGTTAAAATTCGAACGGATTCTCTGTAAGGCCCCTTTAGACAAGCACGTTTTAATCCCACTAAAACGACAACCATATGATATTAAATCAAATTTTATGAGTTCAAATAGTTAATTATGGGCTTTTGAACAAAATTATCAAGATTAATCTCAAATTTTTAGCTTTTTACTCGGTTAAAATTCGAACGGATTCTTTGTAAGGCCCCTTTAGACAAGCACGTTTTAATCTCGGCAAAATGACAACAAATGTTATTAAATCATATTTTATGAGTTCAAATAGTTAATTATGGGCTTTTGAACAAAATTATATAGATTAATTTCAATTTGTTAGCTTTTTACTCGGTTAAAATTCGAACGGATTCTCTGTAAGGCCCCTTTAGACAAGCACGTTTTAATCCCGATAGAACGACAAAAAATGTTATTAAATCAAATTTTATGAGTTCAAATAGTTAATTATGGGCTTTTTAACAAAATTATACAGATTAATCTCAAATTTGTAGTTTTTTTCTCGGTTAAAATTCGAAAGGATTCTCTGTAAGGCCCCTTTAGACAAGCACGTTTTAATCCCGGCAAAATGACAAAAAATGTTATTAAATGAAATTTTATGAGTTCAAATATTTAATTATGGGTTTTGAACAAAATTATACAGATTAATCTGAAGTTTGAAGCTTTTTACTCGGTTAAAATTCGAACGGATTCTCTGTAAGGCCCCTTTAGAGAAGCACGTTTTAATCCCAATAAAACGACAACCATATGATATTAAATCAAATTTTATGAGTTCAAATAGTTAATTTTGGGCTTTTGAACAAAATTATCAAGATTAATATCAAATTTTTAGCTTTTTACTCGGTTAAAATTCGAACGGATTCTCTATAAGGCCCATTTGGACAGACACGTTTTAATCCCAACAAAACGATAACCAAATGTTATTAAATCAAATTTTATGAGTTCAAATAGTTAATTATGGGCTTTTGAACAAAATTATCAAGATTAATCTCAAATTTTTAGCTTTTTACTCGGTTAAAATTCGAACGGATTCTCTGTAAGGCCCCTTTAGACAAGCACGCTTTATTCCCGGCAAAATGAAAACAAATGTTATTAAATCAAATTTTATGAGTTCAAATAGTTAATTATGGGCTTTTGAACAAAATTATACAGATTAATCTCAAATTTGTAGCTTTTTACTCGGTTAAAATTCGAACGGATTCTTTATAAGGCCCATTTGGACAGACACGTTTGAATCCCAACAAAACGATAACCAAATGTTATTAAATCAAATTTTATGAGTTCAAATAGTTAATTATGGTATTTTGAACAAAATTATACAGATTAATCTGAAATTTGTAGCTTTTTACTCGGTTAAAATTCAAACGGATTCTCTGTAAGGCCCCTTTAGACAAGCACGTTTTAATCCCAATAAATCACAACCATATGATATTAAATCAAATTTTATGAGTTCAAATAGTTAATTATGGGCTTTTGAACAAAATTATCAAGATTAATCTCAAATTTTTAGCTTTTTACTCGGTTAAAATTCGAACGGATTCTCTGTAAGGCCCCTTTAGACAAGCACGCTTTAATCCCGGCAAAATGATAACAAATGTTATTAAATCAAATTTTATGAGTTCAAATAGTTAATTATGGGCTTTTGAACAAAATTATACAGATTAATCTCAAATTTGTAACTTTTTGCTCGATTAAAATTTCGAACGGATTCTCTATAAGTCCCATTTGGACAGCCACGTTTTAATCCCAAAAAAACGACAACCAAATGTTATTAAATCAAATTTTATGAGTTCAAAAAGTTAATTATGGGAGTTTGAACAAAATTATACAGATTAATCTCAATTTTTTAGCTTTTTACTCGGTTAAAATTGAACGAATTCTCTATAAAGCCCATTTAGACAAACACATTTTAATTCCAATAAAACGACAACCATATGTTATTAAATCAAATTTTATGAGTTCACATAGTTAATTATGGGCTTTTGAACAAAATTATACAAATTAATCTCAAATTTTTAGCTTTTTACTCGGTTAAAATTCGAACGGATTCTTTGTAAGGCCCCTTTAGACAAGCACGTTTTAATCCCGGCAAAATGACAACAAATGTTATTAAATCAAATTTTATGAGTTCAAATAGTTAATTATGGGATTTTGAACAAAATTATATAGATTAATTTCAAATTTTTAGCTTTTTACTCGGTTAAAATTCGAACGGATTGTCTGTAAGGCCCCTTTAGACAAGCACGTTTTAATCCCGATAGAACGACAAAAAATGTTATTAAATCAAATTTTATGAGTTCAAATAGTTAATTATGGGCTTTTTAACAAAATTATACAGATTAATCTCAAATTTATAGTTTTTTTCTCGGTTAAAATTCGAAAGGATTCTTTGTAAGGCCCCTTTAGACAAGCACGTTTTAATCCCGGCAAAATGACAAAAAATGTTATTAAATGAAATTTTATGAGTTCAAATATTTAATTATGGGTTTTGAACAAAATTATACAGATTAATCTCAAGTTTGAAGCTTTTTACTCGGTTAAAATTCGAACGGATTCTCTGTAAGGCCCCTTTAGAGAAGCACGTTTTAATCCCAATAAAACGACAACCATATGATATTAAATCAAATTTTATGAGTTCAAATAGTTAATTTTGGGCTTTTGAACAAAATTATCAAGATTAATATCAAATTTGTAGCTTTTTACTCGGTTAAAATTCGAACGGATTCTCTATAAGGCCCATTTGGACAGACACGTTTTAATCCCAACAAAACGATAACCAAATGTTATTAAATCAAATTTTATGAGTTCAAATAGTTAATTATGGGCTTTTGAACAAAATTATACAGATTAATCTCAAATTTGTAGTTTTGTTCTCGGTTAAAATTCGAACGGATTCTCTGTAAGGCCCCTTTAGACAAGCACGTTTTAATCCCAATAAAACGACAACCATATGTTATTAAATCAAATTTTATGAGTTCAAATAGTTAATTATGGTCTTTTGAACAAAATTATCAAGATTAATCTCAAATTTTTAGCTTTTTACTCGGTTAAAATTCGAACGGATTCTCTGTAAGGCCCCTTTAGACAAGCACGCTTTAATCCCGGCAAAATGAAAACAAATGTTATTAAATCAAATTTTATGAGTTCAAATAGTTAATTATGGGCTTTTGAACAAAATTGTACAGATTAATCTCAAATTTGTAGCTTTTTACTCGGTTAAAATTCGAACGGATTCTCTATAAGGCCCAAATGGACAGACACGTTTTAATCCCAACAAAACGATAACCAAATGTTATTAAATCAAATTTTATGAGTTCAAATAGTTAATTATGGGCTTTTGAACAAAATTATACAGATTAATCTGAAATTTGTAGCTTTTTACTCGGTTAAAATTCGAACGGATTCTCTATAAGGCCCCTTTAGACAAGCACGTTTTAATCCCAATAAATCACAACCATATGATATTAAATCAAATTTTATGAGTTCAAATAGTTAATTATGGGCTTTTGAACAAAATTATCAAGATTAATCTCAAATTTTTAGCTTTTTACTCGGTTAAAATTCGAACGGATTCTCTGTAAGGCCCCTTTAGACAAGCACGCTTTAATCCCGGCAAAATGATAACAAATGTTATTAAATCAAATTTTATGAGTTCAAATAGTTAATTATGGGCTTTTGAACAAAATTATACAGATTAATCTCAAATTTGTAACTTTTTGCTCGATTAAAATTTCGAACGGATTCTCTATAAGTACCATTTGGACAGGCACGTTTTAATCCCAAAAAAACGACAACCAAATGTTATTAAATCAAATTTTATGAGTTCAAAAAGTTAATTATGGGAGTTTGAACAAAATTATACAGATTAATCTCAATTTTTTAGCTTTTTACTCGGTTAAAATTGAACGAATTCTCTATAAAGCCCATTTACACAAACACATTTTAATTCCAATAAAACGACAACCATATGTTATTAAATCAAATTTTATGAGTTCAAATAGTTAATTATGGGCTTTTGAACAAAATTATACAAATTAATCTCAAATTTTTAGCTTTTTACTCGGTTAAAATTCGAACGGATTCTTTGTAAGGCCCCTTTAGACAAGCACGTTTTAATCCCGGCAAAATGACAACAAATGTTATTAAATCAAATTTTATGAGTTCAAATAGTTAATTATGGGATTTTGAACAAAATTATATAGATTAATTTCAAATTTTTAGCTTTTTACTCGGTTAAAATTTGAACGGATTCTCTGTAAGGCCCCTTTAGACAAGCACGTTTTAATCCCGATAAAACGACAAAAAATGTTATTAAATCAAATTTTATGAGTTCAAATAGTTAATTATGGGCTTTTGAACAAAATTATACAGATTAATCTCAAATTTGTAGTTTTTTTCTCGGTAAAATTCGAACGGATTGTAATAACCCAAAAATTTGGAGTCAAAATCCCCAATTCAAAAGTCAAAATCCCTAATTGAAAACCCTAGGATTTGGGAAATTTCATAAATTAAATTCCGGACTAAATTGAAAATTTTAAAACTTTGAGGGTCACGTTTTAAACTATGAAAATCCAAACCCTTGAAGGGTAATTATACCATTTTTAAATGGTAACGTTTTCCTCTTTACTCTGAAAACTGATTTGGTTTTAATGGAGATTTAATTTCTTCATTATATCATGTTATGATCCCTTAATCATTCGTTCTTACCTGTTCTTACCTGAGAATTCAAACCGAAAATATCATTCCAAATCTCTCAAGTTCTTGCTTCGATTCAGTGGTGTTTTTCTGAGTTCGGTAAGGTTTCGATCATCCTCTCTGTTTAATGTGTTTCGGTTTATTGTTTAAGCTTTGTTTCGGTTCCATTCGAATCGGATTGTTTTGTTATTGGGAGGTTTTGAATCTGATATTTGTGGGGTTGTTTTATTGAGTTGAAAGTTTGGTTTAAGAAGGTGCTGAATCGGTTTAGGGTTGTTTTGATCTGTTTTGAATCGAATCTAGAAAGGGGGAGTGTTTAGAAGTGTTTTAGAAACGAATCGGATCGAAAGGGGGATTAAATCGAATCGTTTAAGGGGTTTTTTGTGTTTTAGTGTTTTAGAAAATTCCCAGATTTTCCCAGGAAACAAACAGACCAGGAACCCAGCAGCCCAGACCCGATCCGACCCGAACCCGACCCGACCGTGACCCGAACCCGACCCGACCGACCCGATATCCGACCCGACCGACCCGACCCGTGACCCGCTGACGTCATGCTGACGTCATCTGCTGACTGATGACGTCATCTGCTGACGTCAGCGTTGACTGATGACGTCATCTGCTGACGTCAGCGTTGACCATGCTGGCGTCAGCGTTGACCATGCTGACGTCAGCGTTGACTTTTTCAACCCGGTCCCACTTTATGTTTTTCGACGTCCTGATTCCAATGGCGCTGTCCGTTTTTCGAAATTCGAACCCGAAGTGTCGTTTTTGGGACTTTTAAGTTCGATCAGTTATCTGGAAGTTATCTGTAAAGGTTTCTGAATCAGTTTCTGTTTGCTTCAGGTGACGTGGATTCCGACCCCGAGCATCTGCCTCCTCCTCCTCCTGTACGCTGTCCCATTCATCCGCATTCGGGACCTTCACGTGAGTAACGATTTAATTCTGATTAGTATACTTTTCGGTTTAGTGGCATAGTAGGATGTCTAACGTATTCTGTTAATTGTAGACTCTACGCCTGCTCATCCTAGTGGTAGAGCCGAGTCCAGTAGACGTCAGAGTCGACGTTGAGTCTTCTGATACAGGTGTGTTCTCTCCCGTCAGTCCTGTTAAATTCTGTGATCTTGTATATTCGATTCCTGTTAAATCCGTATGATCATGCATCATTCTGAAATATCATTTCTGATTCTGATATCTGTCATGTATGCCTTCTGTTAGATATTTAGGCATGCATTCTGATTCTGTATTTGCATATAACATTGCATCTGGTTGGACTATATGTGTACGGGGAAGTTAGTGATTTATCACTTCTGTTCAGTGGCTCCACCTTTGGGTCGAGACCACTTCTGTTGGTGTGATGGTGTTAGAGTGGTCTGGGGACCAACTCTTCTGAGGTGTTCGGAGATGGGTGCATATCATGCATAGTCTGCGTCTTCTGCATATTCTGTTCTGTAATTCCGTTATCTGTTCTAGAGACACACTAGGCTCCCAAGCTTATACCCCCTCAGCTTCTTGTTACAGATCTCAGTTTTAGGCTCGGTTCGGTACTTGGAGGATCCTGATCCAGATTATTATTATAGTATGTTTTACAGACTTCTTTTTCGGATTATGATTTTTATTTGGACATTAATTATGTATTAAGAACTCTGGACTTTTTCTTGGATTTTATGAATTATTTATGTTTATCATTGACGGGTTGAACTCAGTATATTTAAATGTTACATTTTCAGTATTTTTAAATTATTAGTTTATAAAATAATTTATTTGATTAAAATATTTAATTTTGTAAAAACCCCTAACTTGTTAAACAAGTTTTCAAACCGTAAACCCTAACTTATAACCTAAGAAATTAGGTTAAATTTTAGGGGTTACATTTAGTGGTATCAGAGCCAAGTTCAACCCTCGGACTGTGAAGTCCGAAATGATTTTTGATTTGAAAATGTTTTGTCAAATTAACTGAAAATCCGGATTTCTGTTTTGACTCGTATTTTAAGTTTTCTGAAATATTTTTGAATATTACTCCAAGTACCGATTCTAACTTAGGATTCTGTCTGTCTTTCTGTAGATTCTTTACTATGCCACCGCGTCGACGTACTCGATTAGCGACCGGTAGAGGCCGTGGCCGAGGTCGATCTGTTGCATCTTCTAGTGGTGTTCCACCTCTTGTGGATCCGCCACAGGATCAGAGTCTGGCCTAGGATTTAGGAGGGGAGGTTCAGCCTGAGATTCAGACCGAGGCGCAGCAAGCCAAGGTTGACCAGCCGGTCCAGAGTGAGGGACCATATGTGCCTGACGATAGTGAGACTGTCGGTTTGGACTCAGTGACAGTACAGAGGGAGTTACTCAGATATCTGCGACAGAATGAGGGTTCCAGGAAACCCATATCTACTGAGCTTCTAGCTGCCGGAATGACCATGTTTGATGGCAAGACCGGTATTGATCCAGCCGATGCAGAGTACTGGCTGAAGAAACTTCAGCGTCTGTTCGTCGAGATGGAATACCCCTCTGATAGGAAACTGAGGGCTGCTATATCTTTACTTCAGGGAGAGGTCCTGAACTGGTGGGAGGCAGAAGAGAAGGTTACTGCTTCAGAGAAGATCAACTGGGAATTCTTCAGACAGAGTTTTGAGGATCGGTATGTGGGCCCTGAATACTAGGCTAAATGCAGAGAGGATTTTCTGAACCTGCAGCAGAATGACATGTCTATTAAGGATTATGAGATAGAGTTCCTGAGACTGCTCCAGTATGCCCCTGGTATTGTTTCCACTGAGAAACAAAAGTGTGATCACTTTCTGAAAGGACTCCGGGTACCACTGAAGATTGCAGTTGCCACACATCATGATACGGAGTACAAGATGATCACTCGGCGTGCTAGGACAGCCGAGCGTAATGAGGCTTTGAGGGTTCAGATGGAATCCCAAGGTCAGGATAGAGGTAGACGACAGTCTGCCGCACCTGCTCAGTACAGTCAGGGTTTTCAGTCCCGGAAGAGAGGCCGCGATGAGTATGAGCCTCAGAGTTCGACACGGTCTAGACCCGCAGTATCAGCTATCCCTGCTGCTAGTGGAGCTGGATCCACTAGTACCCGAGCAGTACCTCAGTGTACTTTCTGTAAGAAATGGCACCCAGGAGAGTGTCGCATGCGGAGTGGAGCCTGTTTCCGATGTGGTTCTCTTGATCATCGTCTCAGGGACTGTCCTGTCGCTCCACAGTCTGGTTATGCTCCGGGGCAATCACAAGCATCAGTTCAGACCCCAGCTGGGGGAAGAGGACAGAATAGACCGACAGCATCTGGTACTGGTAGCAGAGGCTGACCCAGTCAATTCAGGGGAGCTGCTCGTTCAGGGGGATCTCAGGCAGGCTTAGTTTATGCTACGAGGAGACAGGAGGACCGGGATGAGCCAGACGTCATTGCTGGTACTTTTACTATACATGCCGTTTCTTTATTTGCACTATTGGATATTGGGTCGACACATTCATATGTCTCTAGTTCTGTATCGGGGTATCTGGAAATTCAAGTAGAAAATACGGGTAGGTCTGTCTCAGTTTATAGTCCTGTAGGTCACCCTGTGGAGGTTACCAAAGTTTACAGGGATTGTCCCCTTGAGGTCCAAGGGGAAGTTTTTCCTGCTAATCTGATGCAGCTGCCATTTGTGGATTTTGATTTGATTCTGGGGATGGATTGGTTGACTGCTCACCGAGTCACTCTTGACTGTGAGCGTAAAAGGGCAACTCTAAGAACTTCTGATAACCGAGAGGTAACTCTTATCGGTGAGCGTAGAGGGTTTCTGTCCAATATTATTTCTGCTCTGAAGGCCGAGAAGATGATCAGGAAAAGGTCTGTAGCCTATCTTGCCTACATCCTTGACCCAAGGCAATCTGATTCTGGAATGGATAAGATCCGGGTGGTGTGTGAATTTCCTGATGTTTTTCCAAAAGAGCTACCCGGAGTACCCCCTAAACGTGAGGAGGTGGAGTTCGGTATTGAGTTGTATCCGGGGACTACTCCAGTGTCTATGGCACCATATCGGATGGCTCCAAAAGAGCTTAAGGAGCTTAAGGTTCAGCTACAAGAACTTCTGGATAGAGGTTTCATACGACACAGTGTTTCTCCATGGGGAGCCCCTGTTCTGTTTGTTAAAAAGAAAGATGGCTCTCTGCGTTTGTGTATTGACTACCGGAAGTTGAACAAATTGACCATCAAGAATAAGTACCCCCTTCCCCGCATCGACGATCTGTTTGATCAGTTCCGCGGAGCTACTATTTTCTCTAAGATAGACCTGAGGTCTGGTTATTACCAGCTCAAGGTTAAGGATTCTGATGTTTTCAAGACAGCTTTCCGTACTCGTTATGGTCACTACGAGTTTTTGGTAATGCCCTTTGGTCTTACGAATGCCCCTGCAGCATTCATGGACATGATGAATAGGGTGTTTCGACCCTACTTGGATCAGTTTGTTGTGGTTTTTATAGTTGATATTCTGGTCTATTCCAAGTCAGAAGAGGAGCATGAGCGGCATCTCCGTATTGTTTTGCAGACCCTGAGGGAGAAACAGCTATATGCCAAGTTCAGCAAATGTGAGTTCTGGCTTTCTGAGGTTGTTTTTCTGGGACACGTGGTATCAGCTAAGGGTATTCAGGTTGACCCGACGAAAATTGAGGCCATTATGTGTTGGCAGCAACCGAAGAATGTGGCAGAGGTTCGTAGTTTTCTGGGATTGGCTGGTTACTATCGGAGATTTGTAGAGGGTTTCTCATCTATTGCCGCTCCGTTAACTAAGCTTCTGAGGAAGGATGTTCCTTTTTCTTGGTCTGAAGCTCAGAAGGTGAGTTTTGAGAAACTCAAGTCCGTTCTGACGCAAGCACCGGTTCTGATACAGCCAGAGTCGGGGAAACCCTATACCGTTTACAGTGATGCCTCGTACACCGGTTTGGGCTGTGTTCTGATGCAGGATGGGAAGGTAGTGGCTTATGCGTCTCGACAGTTGAAATCGCATGAGCGTAATTACCCTACCCACGATCTAGAGTTGGCAGCAGTGATCTTTGCCCTGAAAATCTGGAGACACTATCTCTATGGAGAGAAGTGTTACATCTTCACTGATCATAAGAGTCTTAAGTACCTTCTCACCCAGAAGGAACTTAATCTGACACAGCGTCGCTGGTTAGAGCTTCTGAAAGACTATGACTGTGAGATTGATTATCACCCTGGTAAAGCTAATGTCGTTGCGGATGCTTTGAGTCGCAACGCCATTTCTGATCTGAGAGCTCTGTTTGCTCGGATGAGCCTGTTTGAGGATAACAGTCTGTTAGCAGAGCTTCGTGTGATTCCCACTCTGATATCTGAGATTCAGGCTGAACAACCTAATGATCCGTACCTGGCTCACCGTATTACGGAAGTTCAGGAGGGAACTTCTCAAGATTTTTCTCTGAACCAGGATGGAGTTTTGTGTTTCCGGGGTCGACTCTGTGTTCTGAGAAACTCTGAGCTGAAACAGGTGATTCTACGAGAAGCTCATGATAGTCCGTATTCTATGCATCCTGGTGGTGACAAGATGTATAAGAATCTCCGGGAAAAGTACTGGTGGAAGGGTCTCAAGCGAGACGTTGTCAGTTTTGTGTCCAAGTGCTTAACTTGCCAGAAAGTTAAAGCAGAGCATCAGCGTCCATCTGGGCTTCTTCAGCGTATTGAGATTCCTCAGTGGAAATGGGAGCGCGTAACCATGGATTTTGTCAGTGGTTTGCCTTTGACTCCGTCAAAGAAGGATTCTGTTTGGGTCATCGTAGATCGATTGACCAAGTCTGCTCACTTCATTCCTGTCAAGACCACTTATCCTCTGAGTAAGTTGGCCCGGTTATACATCTCTGAGATCGTCCGGCTACATGGTGTGCCTCTGTCTATTATTTCTGATCGGGATCCGCGGTTTACGTCAAAATTTTGGGGATCTTTGCATTCTGCTCTGGGCACTAGATTGAATTTCAGTACTGCCTATCACCCTCAGACAGATGGTCAGTCTGAGCGTGTGATTCAGATCCTCGAGGATATGTTGAGAGGATGTGTTCTGGATTTCAGAGGCAGTTGGGAGGATTTCTTACCGTTGGCCGAGTTTGCATACAATAACAGTTATCAGGCCAGCATTAAGATGGCACCTTATGAGGCTCTGTACGGACGTAAGTGTCGCACTCCAATTGGATGGACTGAGCTCACTGAGCACCGTTTATTGGGTCCAGATCTTGTACATGAGGCTGAGGAGACTGTTAGATTGATTCGGGATCGGCTTAAAGCCGCATTTGACCGACAGAAGTCTTACGCGGATTTGAGGCGTAAGGATCTAGAGTTTGAGGTTGGTGACGAGGTGTTCCTGAAAGTATCTCCTTGGAGGAAGGTACTACGTTTTGGCCGTAAGGGTAAACTTAGTCCCAGATATATTGGACCTTATCGTATTCTCAGACGTATTGGACCTGTAGCTTATCAGCTTGAGTTACCATCAGAGCTCAAGCGTATCCATGATGTGTTCCATGTTTCTGTACTGAGACGTTATCGAGCAGATCCGTCTCATGTTCTGTCAGTCGAGGATTTTGAGATTCGGCCAGATCTGTGTTATGAGGAGGAGCCCGTTGAGATTATTGATCAGGACCAGAGAATTCTTCGGAGAAAAACCATTAAGATGGTTAAAGTTCTCTGGCGCAATCGAGGTCTTGATGAGGCTACGTGGGAGCCCAAGTCTGTTATCAAGGCTCAGTATCCGCATCTATTTGATCCAGGTAAATTTCGAGGACGAAATTTCTATAAGGGAGGGAGAGTTGTAATAACCCAAAAATTTGGAGTCAAAATCCCCAATTCAAAAGTCAAAATCCCTAATTGAAAACCCTAGGATTTGGGAAATTTCATAAATTAAATTCCAGACTAAATTGAAAATTTTAAAACTTTGAGGGTCACGTTTTAAACTATGAAAAATCCAAACCCTTGAAGGGTAATTATACCATTTTTAAATGGTAACGTTTTCCTCTTTACTCTGAAAACTGATTTGGTTTTAATGGAGATTTAATTTCTTCATTATATCATGTTATGATCCCTTAATCATTCGTTCTTACCTGTTCTTACCTAAGAATTCAAACCGAAAATATCATTCCAAATCTCTCAAGTTCTTGCTTCGATTCAGTGGTGTTTTTCTGAGTTCGGTAAGGTTTCGATCATCCTCTCTGTTTAATGTGTTTCAGTTTATTGTTTAAGCTTTGTTTCGGTTCCATTCGAATCAGATTGTTTTGTTATTGGGAGGTTTTAAATCTGATATTTGTGGGGTTGTTTTATTGAGTTGAAAGTTTGGTTTAAGAAGGTGTTGAATCGGTTTAGGGTTGTTTTGATCTGTTTTGAATCGAATCTAGAAAGGGGGAGTGTTTAGAAGTGTTTTAGAAACGAATCGGATCGAAAGGGGGATTAAATCGAATCGTTTAAGGGGTTTTTTGTTCGAAAATGCCTTGTTTGGCTGGGGGGAAAATCTGGAATTTTTCCAGAATTTTCCCGGAAAATCTGGGAAACCCAGATTTTCTCGGGAAACAAACAGACCAGGAACCCAGCAGCCCAGACCCGACCCGAACCCGACCCGACCGTGACCCGAACCCGACCCGACCGACCCGATATCCGACCTGACAGACCCGACCCGTGACCCGCTGACGTCATGCTGACGTCATCTGCTGACGTCAGCGTTGACTGATGACGTCATCTGCTGACATCAGCGTTGACTGATGACATCATCTGCTGATGTCAGCGTTGACCATGCTGACGTCAGCGTTGACTTTTTCAACCCGGTCCCACTTTATGTTTTTTGACGTCCTGATTCCAATGGCGCTGTCCGTTTTTCGAAATTCGAACCCGAAGTGTCGTTTTTGGGACTTTTAAGTTCGATCAGTTATCTGGAAGTTATCTGTAAAGGTTTCTGAATCAGTTTCTGTTTGCTTCAGGTGACGTGGATTCCGACCCCGAGCATCTGCCTCCTCCTCCTCCTGTACGCTGTCCCATTCATCCGCATTCGGGACCTTCACGTGAGTAACGATTTAATTCTGATTAGTATACTTTTCGGTTTAGTGGCATAGTAGGATGTCTAACGTATTCTGTTAATTGTAGACTCTACGCCTGCTCATCCTAGTGGTAGAGCCGAGTCCAGTAGACGTCAGAGTCGACGTTGAGTCTTCTGATACAGGTGTGTTCTCTCCCGTCAGTCCTGTTAAATTCTGTGATCTTGTATATTCGATTCCTGTTAAATCCGTATGATCATGCATCATTCTGAAATATCATTTCTGATTCTGATATCTGTCATGTATGCCTTCTGTTAGATATTTAGGCATACATTCTGATTCTGTATTTGCATATAACATTGCATCTGGTTGGACTATATGTGTACGGGGAAGTTAGTGATTTATCACTTCTGTTCAGTGGCTCCACCTTCGGGTCGAGACCACTTCTGTTGGTGTGATGGTGTTAGAGTGGTCTGGGGACCAACTCTTCTGAGGTGTTCGGAGATGGGTGCATATCATGCATACTCTGCGTCTTCTGCATATTCTGTTCTGTAATTCCGTTATCTGTTCTAGAGACACACTAGGCTCCCAAGCTTATACCCCCTCAGCTTCTTGTTACAGATCTCAGTTTTAGGCTCGGTTCGGTACTTGGAGGATCCTGATCCAGATTATTATTATAGTATGTTTTACAGACTTCTTTTTCGGATTATGATTTTTATTTGGACATTAATTATGTATTAAGAACTCTGGACTTTTTCTTGGATTTTATGAATTATTTATGTTTATCATTGACGGGTTGAACTCAGTATATTTAAATGTTACATTTTCAGTATTTTTAAATTATTAGTTTATAAAATAATTTATTTGATTAAAATATTTAATTTTGTAAAAACCCCTAACTTGTTAAACAAGTTTTCAAACCGTAAACCCTAACTTATAACCTAAGAAATTAGGTTAAATTTTAGGGGTTACACGGATTCTCTGTAAGGCCCCTTTAGACAAGCACGTTTTAATCCCGGCAAAATGACAAAAAATGTTATTAAATGAAATTTTATGAGCTCAAATATTTAATTATGGGTTTTGAACAAAATTATACAGATTAATCTGAAGTTTGAAGCTTTTTACTCGGTTAAAATTCGAACGGATTCTCTGTAAGGCCCCTTTAGAGAAGCACGTTTTAATCCCAATAAAACGACAACCATATGATATTAAATCAAATTTTATGAGTTCAAATAGTTAATTTTGGGCTTTTGAACAAAATTATCAAGATTAATATCAAATTTTTAGCTTTTTACTCTGTTAAAATTCGAACGGATTCTCTATAAGGCCAATTTGGACAGACACGTTTTAATCCCAACAAAACGATAACCAAATATTATTAAATCAAATTTTATGAGTTCAAATAGTTAATTATGGACTTTTGAACAAAATTATACAGATTCATCTCAAATTTGTAGTTTTGTTCTCGGTTAAAATTCGAACGGATTCTCTGTAAGGCCCCTTTAGACAAGCACGTTTTAATCCCAATAACACGACAACCATATGATATTAAATCAAATTTTATGAGTACAAATATTTAATTATGGGCTTTTGAACAAAATTATTAAGATTAATCTCAAATTTTTAGATTTTTACTCGGTTAAAATTTGAACGGATTCTCTGTAAGGCCCCTTTAGACAAGCACGCTTTAATCCCGGCAAAATGATAACAAATGTTATTAAATCAAATTTTATGAGTTCAAATAGTTAATTATGGGCTTTTGAACAAAATTATACAGATTAATCTCAAATTTGTAACTTTTTGCTCGATTAAAATTTCGAACGGATTCTCTATAAGTCCCATTTGGACAGGCACGTTTTAATCCCAAAAAAACGACAACCAAATGTTATTAAATCAAATTTTATGAGTTCAAAAAGTTAATTATGAGAGTTTGAACAAAATTATACAGATTAATCTCAATTTTTTAGCTTTTTACTCGGTTAAAATTGAACGAATTCTCTATAAAGCCCATTTAGACAAACACATTTTAATTCCAATAAAACGACAACCATATGTTATTAAATCAAATTTTATGAGTTCAAATAGTTAATTATGGGCTTTTGAACAAAATTATACAAATTAATCTCAAATTTTTAGCTTTTTTCTCGGTTAAAATTCGAACGGATTCTCTGTAAGGCCCCTTTAGACAAGCCTTTTTTAATCCCGGCAAAATGACAACAAATGTTATTAAATCAAATTTTATGAGTTCAAATAGTTAATTATGGGCTTTTGAACAAAATTATATAGATTAATCTCAAATTTTTAGCTTTTTACTCGGTTAAAATTCGAACGAATTCTCTGTAAGGCCCCTTTAGACAAGCACGTTTTAATCCCGATAAAACAAAAAAAAATGTTATTAAATGAAATTTTATGAGTTCAAATAGTTAATTATGGGCTTTTGAACAAAATTATACAGATTAATCTCAATTTTTTAGCTTTTTACTCGGTTAAAATTCGAACGGATTCTCTGTAAGGCCCCTTTAGACAAGCACGTTTTAATCCCAATAAAACGACAACCATATGATATTAAATCAAATTTTATGAGTTCAAATAGTTAATTATGGGCTTTTGAACAAAATTATCAAGATTAATCTCAAATTTTTAGCTTTTTACTTGGTTAAAAGTCGAACGGATTCTCTGTAAGGCCCCTTTAGACAAGCACGCTTTAATCCCGGCAAAATGAAAACAAATGTTATTAAATCAAATTTTATGAGTTCAAATAGTTAATTATGGGCTTTTGAACAAAATTATATAGATTAATTTCAAATTTTTAGCTTTTTACTCGGTTAAAATTCGAACTGATTCTCTGTAAGGCCCCTTTAGACAAGCACGCTTTAATCCCGGCAAAATGAAAACAAATGTTATTAAATCAAATTTTATGAGTTCAAATAGTTAATTATGGGCTTTTGAACAAAATTATACAGATTAATCTCAAATTTGTGGCTTTTTACTCGGTTAAAATTCGAACGGATTCTCTATAAGGCCCATTTGGACAGACACGTTTTAATCCCAACAAAACGATAACCAAATGTTATTAAATCAAATTTTATGAGTTCAAATAGTTAATTATGGGATTTTGAACAAAATTATACAGATTAATCTCAAATTTGTAGCTTTTTACTAGGTTAAAATTCGAACGGATTCTCTATAAGGCCCCTTTAGACAAGCACGTTTTAATCCCAATAAAACGACAACCATATGATATTAAATCAAATTTTATGAGTTCGAATAGTTAATTATGGGCTTTTGAACAAAATTATACAGATTAATCTCAAATTTTTAGCTTTTTACTCGGTTAAAATTCGAACGGATTCTCTATAAGGCCAATTTAGACAGACACGTTTTAATCCCAACAAAACGATAACCAAATATTATTAAATCAAATTTTATGAGTTCAAATAGTTAGTTATGGGCTTTTGAACAAAATTATACAGATTAATCTCAAATTTGTAGTTTTGTTCTCGGTTAAAATTCGAACGGATTCTCTGTAAGGCCCCTTTAGACAAGCACGTTTTAATCCCAATAAAACGACAACCATATGATATTAAATCAAATTTTATGAGTTCAAATAGTTAATTATGGGCTTTTGAACAAAATTATCAAGATTAATCTCAAATTTTTAGATTTTTACTCGGTTAAAATTCGAACGGATTCTCTGTAAGGCCCCTTTAGACAAGCACGCTTTAATCCCGGCAAAATGAAAACAAATGTTATTAAATCAAATTTTATGAGTTCAAATAGTTAATTATGGGCTTTTGAACAAAATTATACAGATTAATCTCAAATTTGTGGCTTTTTACTCGGTTAAAATTCGAACGGATTCTCTATAAGGCCCATTTGGACAGACACGTTTTAATCCCAACAAAACGATAACCAAATGTTATTAAATCAAATTTTATGAGTTCAAATAGTTAATTATGGTATTTTGAACAAAATTATACAGATTAATCTAAAATTTGTAGCTTTTTACTAGGTTAAAATTCGAACGGATTCTCTGTAAGGCCCCTTTAGACAAGCACGTTTTAATCCCAATAAAACGACAACCATATGATATTAAATCAAATTTTATGAGTTCAAATAGTTAATTTTGGGCTTTTGAACAAAATTATCAAGATTAATATCAAATTTTTAGCTTTTTACTCGGTTAAAATTCGAACGGATTCTCTATAAGGCCAATTTGGACAGACACGTTTTAATCCCAACAAAACGATAACCAAATGTTATTAAATCAAATTTTATGAGTTCATATAGTTAATTATGGGCTTTTGAACAAAATTATACAGATTAATCTCAAATTTGTAGTTTTGTTCTCGGTTAAAATTCGAACGGATTCTCTGTAAGGCCCCTTTAGACAAGCACGTTTTAATCCAAATAAAACGACAACCATATGATATTAAATCAAATTTTATGAGTTCAAATAGTTAATTATGGGCTTTTGAACAAAATTATCAAGATTAATCTCAAATTTTTAGATTTTTACTCGGTTAAAATTCGAACGGATTCTCTGTAAGGCCCCTTTAGACAAGCACGCTTTAATCCCGGGAAAATGAAAACAAATGTTATTAAATCAAATTTTATGAGTTCAAATAGTTAATTATGGGCTTTTGAACAAAATTATACAGATTAATCTCAAATTTGTGGCTTTTTACTCGGTTAAAATTCGAACGGATTCTCTATAAGGCCCATTTGGACAGACACGTTTTAATCCCAACAAAACGATAACCAAATGTTATTAAATCAAATTTTATGAGTTCAAATAGTTAATTATGGTATTTTGAACAAAATTATACAGATTAATCTAAAATTTATAGCTTTTTACTAGGTTAAAATTCGAACGGATTCTCTGTAAGGCCCCTTTAGACAAGCACGTTTTAATCCCAATAAAACGACAACCATATGATATTAAATCAAATTTTATGAGTTCAAATAGTTAATTTTGGGCTTTTGAACAAAATTATCAAGATTAATATCAAATTTTTAGCTTTTTACTCGGTTAAAATTCGAACGGATTCTCTATAAGGCCAATTTGGACAGACACGTTTTAATCCCAACAAAACGATAACCAAATGTTATTAAATCAAATTTTATGAGTTCAAATAGTTAATTATGGGCTTTTGAACAAAATTATACAGATTAATCTCAAATTTGTAGTTTTGTTCTCGGTTAAAATTCGAACGGATTCTCTGTAAGGCCCCTTTAGACAAGCACGTTTTAATCCCAATAAAACGACAACCATATGATATTAAATCAAATTTTATGAGTTCAAATAGTTAATTATGGGATTTTGAACAAAATTATCAAGATTAATCTCAAATTTTTAGCTTTTTACTCGGTTAAAATTCGAACGGATTCTCTGTAAGGCCCCTTTAGACAAGCACGCTTTAATCCCGGGAAAATGAAAACAAATGTTATTAAATCAAATTTTATGAGTTCAAATAGTTAATTATGGGCTTTTGAACAAAATTATACAGATTAATCTCAAATTTGTGGCTTTTTACTCGGTTAAAATTCGAACGGATTCTCTATAAGGCCCATTTGGACAGACACGTTTTAATCCCAACAAAACGATAACCAAATGTTATTAAATCAAATTTTATGAGTTCAAATAGTTAATTATGGGATTTTGAACAAAATTATACAGATTAATCTCAAATTTGTAGCTTTTTACTAGGTTAAAATTCGAACGGATTCTCTGTAAGGCCCCTTTAGACAAGCACGTTTTAATCACAATAAAACGACAACCATATGATATTAAATCAAATTTTATGAGTTCGAATAGTTAATTATGGGCTTTTGAACAAAATTATCAAGATTAATCTCAAATTTTTAGCTTTTTACTCGGTTAAAATTCGAACGGATTCTCTGTAAGGCCCCTTTAGACAAGCACGCTTTAATCCCGGCAAAATGATAACAAATATTATTAAATCAAATTTTATGAGTTCAAATAGTTAATTATGGGCTTTTGAACAAAATTATACAGATTAATCTCAAATTTGTAACTTTTTGCTCGATTAAAATTTCGAACGGATTCTCTCTAAGTCCCATTTGGACAGGCACGTTTTAATCCCAAAAAAACGACAACCAAATGTTATTAAATCAAATTTTATGAGTTCAAAAAGTTAATTATGGGAGTTTGAACAAAATTATACAGATTAATCTCAATTTTTTAGCTTTTTACTCGGTTAAAATTGAACGAATTCTCTATAAAGCCCATTTAGACAAACACATTTTAATTCCAATAAAACGACAACCATATGTTATTAAATCAAATTTTATGAGTTCAAATAGTTAATTATGGGCTTTTGAACAAAATTATACAAATTAATCTCAAATTTTTGGCTTTTTACTCGGTTAAAATTCGAACGGATTCTTTGTAAGGCCCCTTTAGACAAGCACGTTTTAATCCCGGCAAAATGACAACAAATGTTATTAAATCAAATTTTATGAGTTCAAATAGTTAATTATGGGCTTTTGAACAAAATTATATAGATTAATTTCAAATTTTTAGCTTTTTACTCGGTTAAAATTCGAACGGATTCTCTGTAAGGCCCCTTTAGACAAACACGTTTTAATCCCGATAAAACGACAAAAAATGTTATTAAATCAAATTTTATGAGTTCAAATAGTTAATTATGGGCTTTTGAACAAAATTATACAGATTAATCTCAAATTTGTAGTTTTTTTCTCGGTTAAAATTCGAAAGGATTGTCTGTAAGGCCCCTTTAGACAAGCACGTTTTAATCCCGGCAAAATGACAAAAAATGTTATTAAATGAAATTTTATGAGTTCAAATATTTAATTATGGGTTTTGAACAAAATTATACAGATTAATCTCAAGTTTGAAGCTTTTTACTCGGTTAAAATTCGAACGGATTCTCTGTAAGGCCCCTTTAGAGAAGCACGTTTTAATCCCAATAAAACGACAACCATATGATATTAAATAAAATTTTATGAGTTCAAATAGTTAATTTTGGGCTTTTGAACAAAATTATCATGATTAATATCAAATTTTTAGCTTTTTACTCGGTTAAAATTCGAACGGATTCTCTATAAGGCCAATTTGGACAGACACGTTTTAATCCCAACAAAACGATAACCAAATATTATTAAATCAAATTTTATGAGTTCAAATAGTTAATTATGGGCTTTTGAACAAAATTATACAGATTAATCTCAAATTTGTAATTTTGTTCTCGGTTAAAATTCGAACGGATTCTCTGTAAGGCCCCTTTAGACAAGCACGTTTTAATCCCAATAAAACGACAACCATATGATATTAAATCAAATTTTATGAGTTCAAATAGTTAATTATGGGCTTTTGAACAAAATTATCAAGATTAATCTCAAATTTTTAGCTTTTTACTCGGTTAAAATTTGAACGGATTCTCTGTAAGGCCCCTTTAGACAAGCACGCTTTAATCCCGGCAAAATGATAACAAATGTTATTAAATCAAATTTTATGAGTTCAAATAGTTAATTATGGGATTTTGAACAAAATTATAAAGATTAATCTCAAATTTGTAGCTTTTTACTAGGTTAAAATTCGAACGGATTCTCTGTAAGGCCCCTTTAGACAAGCACGTTTTAATCCCAATAAAACGACAACCATATGATATTAAATCAAATTTTATGAGTTCGAATAGTTAATTATGGGCTTTTGAACAAAATTATCAAGATTAATCTCAAATTTTTAGCTTTTTACTCGGTTAAAATTCGAACGGATTCTCTATAAGGCCAATTTGGACAGACACGTTTTAATCCCAACAAAACGATAACCAAATATTATTAAATCAAATTTTATGAGTTCAAATAGTTAATTATGGGCTTTTGAACAAAATTATACAGATTAATCTCAAATTTGTAGTTTTGTTCTCGGTTAAAATTCGAACGGATTCTCTGTAAGGCCCCTTTAGACAAGCACGTTTTAATCCCAATAAAACGACAACCATATGATATTAAATCAAATTTTATGAGTTCAAATAGTTAATTATGGGCTTTTGAACAAAATTATCAAGATTAATCTCAAATTTTTAGATTTTTACTCGGTTAAAATTCGAACGGATTCTCTGTAAGGCCCCTTTAGACAAGCACGCTTTAATCCCGGCAAAATGAAAACAAATGTTATTAAATCAAATTTTATGAGTTCAAATAGTTAATTATGGGCTTTTGAACAAAATTATACAGATTAATCTCAAATTTGTGGCTTTTTACTCGGTTAAAATTCGAACGGATTCTCTATAAGGCCCATTTGGACAGACACGTTTTAATCCCAACAAAACGATAACCAAATGTTATTAAATCAAATTTTATGAGTTCAAATAGTTAATTATGGTATTTTGAACAAAATTATACAGATTAATCTAAAATTTGTAGCTTTTTACTAGGTTAAAATTCGAACGGATTCTCTGTAAGGCCCCTTTAGACAAGCACGTTTTAATCCCAATAAAACGACAACCATATAATATTAAATCAAATTTTATGAGTTCGAATAGTTAATTATGGGCTTTTGAACAAAATTATCAAGATTAATCTCAAATTTTTAGCTTTTTACTCGGTTAAAATTCGAACGGATTCTCTGTAAGGCCCCTTTAGACAAGCACGTTTTAATCCCGGCAAAATGACAACAAATGTTATTAAATCAAATTTTATGAGTTCAAATAGTTAATTATGGGATTTTGAACAAAATTATATAGATTAATTTCAAATTTTTAGCTTTTTACTCGGTTAAAATTCGAACGGATTCTCTGTAAGGCCCCTTTAGACAAGCACGTTTTAATCCCGGCAAAATGACAACAAATGTTATTAAATCAAATTTTATGAGTTCAAATAGTTAATTATGGGCTTTTGAACAAAAGTATCAAGATTAATCTCAAATTTTTAGCTTTTTACTCGGTTAAAATTCGAACGGATTCTCTGTAAGGCCCCTTTAGACAAGAACGTTTTAATCCCGATAAAACGACAAAAAATGTTATTAAATGAAATTTTATGAGTTCAAATATTTAATTATGGGTTTTGAACAAAATTATACAGATTAATCTCAAGTTTGAAGCTTTTTACTCGGTTAAAATTCGAACGGATTCTCTGTCAGGCCCCTTTAGAGAAGCACGTTTTAATCCCAATAAAACGACAACCATATGATATTAAATCAAATTTTATGAGTTCAAATAGTTAATTTTGGGCTTTTGAACAAAATTATCAAGATTAATATCAAATTTTTAGCTTTTTACTCGGTTAAAATTCAAACGGATTCTCTGTAAGGCCCCTTTAGACAAGCACGCTTTAATCCCGGCAAAATGATAACAAATGTTATTAAATCAAATTTTATGAGTTCAAATAGTTAATTATGGGCTTTTGAACAAAATTATACAGATTAATCTCAAATTTGTAACTTTTTGCTCGATTAAAATTTCGAACGGATTCTCTCTAAGTCCCATTTGGACAGGCACGTTTTAATCCCAAAAAAACGACAACCAAATGTTATTAAATCAAATTTTATGAGTTCAAAAAGTTAATTATGGGAGTTTGAACAAAATTATACAGATTAATCTCAATTTTTTAGCTTTTTACTCGGTTAAAATTGAACGAATTCTCTATAAAGCCCATTTAGACAAACACATTTTAATTCCAATAAAACGACAACCATATGTTATTAAATCAAATTTTATGAGTTCAAATAGTTAATTATGGGCTTTTGAACAAAATTATACAAATTAATCTCAAATTTTTGGCTTTTTACTCGGTTAAAATTCGAACGGATTCTCTGTAAGGCCCCTTTAGACAAGCACGTTTTAATCCCAATAAAACGACAACCATATGATATTAAATCAAATTTTATGAGTTCAAATAGTTAATTATGGGCTTTTGAACAAAATTATCAAGATTAATCTCAAATTTTTAGCTTTTTACTCGGTTAAAATTCAAACGGAATCTCTGTAAGGCCCCTTTAGACAAGCACGCTTTAATCCCGGGAAAATGAAAACAAATGTTATTAAATCAAATTTTATGAGTTCAAATAGTTAATTATGGGCTTTTGAACAAAATTATACAGATTAATCTCAAATTTGTGGCTTTTTACTCGGTTAAAATTCGAACGGATTCTCTATAAGGCCCATTTGGACAGACACGTTTTAATCCCAACAAAACGATAACCAAATGTTATTAAATCAAATTTTATGAGTTCAAATAGTTAATTATGGGATTTTGAACAAAATTATACAGATTAATCTCAAATTTGTAGCTTTTTACTAGGTTAAAATTCGAACGGATTCTCTGTAAGGCCCCTTTAGACAAGCACGTTTTAATCCCAATAAAACGACAACCGTATGATATTAAATCAAATTTTATGAGTTCGAATAGTTAATTATGGGCTTTTGAACAAAATTATCAAGATTAATCTCAAATTTTTAGCTTTTTACTCGGTTAAAATTCGAACGGATTCTCTGTAAGGCCCCTTTAGACAAGCACGCTTTAATCCCGGCAAAATGATAACAAATGTTATTAAATCAAATTTTATGAGTTCAAATAGTTAATTATGGGCTTTTGAACAAAATTATACAGATTAATCTCAAATTTGTAACTTTTTACTCGATTAAAATTTCGAACGGATTCTCTCTAAGTCCCATTTGGACAGGCACGTTTTAATCCCAAAAAAACGACAACCAAATGTTATTAAATCAAATTTTATGAGTTCAAAAAGTTAATTATGGGAGTTTGAACAAAATTATACAGATTAATCTCAATTTTTTAGCTTTTTACTCGGTTAAAATTGAACGAATTCTCTATAAAGCCCATTTAGACAAACACATTTTAATTCCAATAAAACGACAACCATATGTTATTAAATCAAATTTTATGAGTTCAAATAGTTAATTATGGGCTTTTGAACAAAATTATACAAATTAATCTCAAATTTTTGGCTTTTTACTCGGTTAAAATTCGAACGGATTCTTTGTAAGGCCCCTTTAGACAAGCACGTTTTAATCCCGGCAAAATGACAACAAATGTTATTAAATCAAATTTTATGAGTTCAAATAGTTAATTATGGGATTTTGAACAAAATTATATAGATTAATTTCAAATTTTTAGCTTTTTACTCGGTTAAAATTCGAACGGATTCTCTGTAAGGCCCCTTTAGACAAGCACGTTTTAATCCCGGCAAAATGACAACAAATGTTATTAAATCAAATTTTATGAGTTCAAATAGTTAATTATGGGCTTTTGAACAAAATTATCAAGATTAATCTCAAATTTTTAGCTTTTTACTCGGTTAAAATTCAAACGGATTCTCTGTAAGGCCCCTTTAGACAAGCACGCTTTAATCCCGGGAAAATGAAAACAAATGTTATTAAATCAAATTTTATGAGTTCAAATAGTTAATTATGGGCTTTTGAACAAAATTATACAGATTAATCTCAAATTTGTGGCTTTTTACTCGGTTAAAATTCGAACGGATTCTCTATAAGGCCCATTTGGACAGACACGTTTTAATCCCAACAAAACGATAACCAAATGTTATTAAATCAAATTTTATGAGTTCAAATAGTTAATTATGGGATTTTGAACAAAATTATACAGATTAATCTCAAATTTGTAGCTTTTTACTAGGTTAAAATTCGAACGGATTCTCTGTAAGGCCCCTTTAGACAAGCACGTTTTAATCCCAATAAAACGACAACCGTATGATATTAAATCAAATTTTATGAGTTCGAATAGTTAATTATGGGCTTTTGAACAAAATTATCAAGATTAATCTCAAATTTTTAGCTTTTTACTCGGTTAAAATTCGAACGGATTCTCTGTAAGGCCCCTTTAGACAAGCACGCTTTAATCCCGGCAAAATGATAACAAATGTTATTAAATCAAATTTTATGAGTTCAAATAGTTAATTATGGGCTTTTGAACAAAATTATACAGATTAATCTCAAATTTGTAACTTTTTACTCGATTAAAATTTCGAACGGATTCTCTCTAAGTCCCATTTGGACAGGCACGTTTTAATCCCAAAAAAACGACAACCAAATGTTATTAAATCAAATTTTATGAGTTCAAAAAGTTAATTATGGGAGTTTGAACAAAATTATACAGATTAATCTCAATTTTTTAGCTTTTTACTCGGTTAAAATTGAACGAATTCTCTATAAAGCCCATTTAGACAAACACATTTTAATTCCAATAAAACGACAACCATATGTTATTAAATCAAATTTTATGAGTTCAAATAGTTAATTATGGGCTTTTGAACAAAATTATACAAATTAATCTCAAATTTTTGGCTTTTTACTCGGTTAAAATTCGAACGGATTCTTTGTAAGGCCCCTTTAGACAAGCACGTTTTAATCCCGGCAAAATGACAACAAATGTTATTAAATCAAATTTTATGAGTTCAAATAGTTAATTATGGGCTTTTGAACAAAATTATATAGATTAATTTCAAATTTTTAGCTTTTTACTCGGTTAAAATTCGAACGGATTCTCTGTAAGGCCCCTTTAGACAAACACGTTTTAATCCCGATAAAACGACAAAAAATGTTATTAAATCAAATTTTATGAGTTCAAATAGTTAATTATGGGCTTTTGAACAAAATTATACAGATTAATCTCAAATTTGTAGTTTTTTTCTCGGTTAAAATTCGAACGGATTGTCTGTAAGGCCCCTTTAGACAAGCACGTTTTAATCCCGGCAAAATGACAAAAAATGTTATTAAATGAAATTTTATGAGTTCAAATATTTAATTATGGGTTTTGAACAAAATTATACAGATTAATCTCAAGTTTGAAGCTTTTTACTCGGTTAAAATTCGAACGGATTCTCTGTAAGGCCCCTTTAGAGAAGCACGTTTTAATCCCAATAAAACGACAACCATATGATATTAAATCAAATTTTATGAGTTCAAATAGTTAATTTTGGGCTTTTGAACAAAATTATCATGATTAATATCAAATTTTTAGCTTTTTACTCGGTTAAAATTCGAACGGATTCTCTATAAGGCCAATTTGGACAGACACGTTTTAATCCCAACAAAACGATAACCAAATATTATTAAATCAAATTTTATGAGTTCAAATAGTTAATTATGGGCTTTTGAACAAAATTATACAGATTAATCTCAAATTTGTAGTTTTGTTCTCGGTTAAAATTCGAACGGATTCTCTGTAAGGCCCCTTTAGACAAGCACGTTTTAATCCCAATAAAACGACAACCATATGATATTAAATCAAATTTTATGAGTTCAAATAGTTAATTATGGGCTTTTGAACAAAATTATCAAGATTAATCTCAAATTTTTAGCTTTTTACTCGGTTAAAATTTGAACGGATTCTCTGTAAGGCCCCTTTAGACAAGCACGCCTTAATCCCGGCAAAATGATAACAAATGTTATTAAATCAAATTTTATGAGTTCAAATAGTTAATTATGGGCTTTTGAACAAAATTATACAGATTAATCTCAAATTTGTAACTTTTTGCTCGATTAAAATTTCGAACGGATTCTCTATAAGTCCCATTTGGACAGGCACGTTTGAATCCCAAAAAAACGACAACCAAATGTTATTAAATCAAATTTTATGAGTTCAAAAAGTTAATTATGGGAGTTTGAACAAAATTATACAGATTAATCTCAATTTTTTAGCTTTTTACTCGGTTAAAATTGAACGAATTCTCTATAAAGCCCATTTAGACAAACACATTTTAATTCCAATAAAACGACAACCATATGTTATTAAATCAAATTTTATGAGTTCAAATAGTTAATTATGGGCTTTTGAACAAAATTATACAAATTAATCTCAAATTTTTGGCTTTTTACTCGGTTAAAATTCGAACGGATTCTTTGTAAGGCCCCTTTAGACAAGCACGTTTTAATCCCGGCAAAATGACAACAAATGTTATTAAATCAAATTTTATGAGTTCAAATAGTTAATTATGGGCTTTTGAACAAAATTATATAGATTAATTTCAAATTTTTAGCTTTTTACTCGGTTAAAATTCGAACGGATTCTCTGTAAGGCCCCTTTAGACAAACACGTTTTAATCCCGATAAAACGACAAAAAATGTTATTAAATCAAATTTTATGAGTTCAAATAGTTAATTATGGGCTTTTGAACAAAATTATACAGATTAATCTCAAATTTGTAGTTTTTTTCTCGGTTAAAATTCGAACGGATTGTCTGTAAGGCCCCTTTAGACAAGCACGTTTTAATCCCGGCAAAATGACAAAAAATGTTATTAAATGAAATTTTATGAGTTCAAATATTTAATTATGGGTTTTGAACAAAATTATACAGATTAATCTCAAGTTTGAAGCTTTTTACTCGGTTAAAATTCGAACGGATTCTCTGTAAGGCCCCTTTAGAGAAGCACGTTTTAATCCCAATAAAACGACAACCATATGATATTAAATCAAATTTTATGAGTTCAAATAGTTAATTTTGGGCTTTTGAACAAAATTATCATGATTAATATCAAATTTTTAGCTTTTTACTCGGTTAAAATTCGAACGGATTCTCTATAAGGCCAATTTGGACAGACACGTTTTAATCCCAACAAAACGATAACCAAATATTATTAAATCAAATTTTATGAGTTCAAATAGTTAATTATGGGCTTTTGAACAAAATTATACAGATTAATCTCAAATTTGTAGTTTTGTTCTCGGTTAAAATTCGAACGGATTCTCTGTAAGGCCCCTTTAGACAAGCACGTTTTAATCCCAATAAAACGACAACCATATGATATTAAATCAAATTTTATGAGTTCAAATAGTTAATTATGGGCTTTTGAACAAAATTATCAAGATTAATCTCAAATTTTTAGCTTTTTACTCGGTTAAAATTTGAACGGATTCTCTGTAAGGCCCCTTTAGACAAGCACGCCTTAATCCCGGCAAAATGATAACAAATGTTATTAAATCAAATTTTATGAGTTCAAATAGTTAATTATGGGCTTTTGAACAAAATTATACAGATTAATCTCAAATTTGTAACTTTTTGCTCGATTAAAATTTCGAACGGATTCTCTATAAGTCCCATTTGGACAGGCACGTTTTAATCCCAAAAAAACGACAACCAAATGTTATTAAATCAAATTTTATGAGTTCAAAAAGTTAATTATGGGAGTTTGAACAAAATTATACAGATTAATCTCAATTTTTTAGCTTTTTACTCGGTTAAAATTGAACGAATTCTCTATAAATCCCATTTAGACAAACACATTTTAATTCCAATAAAACGACAACCATATGTTATTAAATCAAATTTTATGAGTTCAAATAGTTAATTATGGGCTTTTGAACAAAATTATCAAGATTAATCTCAAATTTTTAGCTTTTTTCTCGGTTAAAATTCGAACGGATTCTCTGTAAGGCCCCTTCAGACAAGCCTTTTTTAATCCCGGCAAAATGACAACAAATCTTATTAATTCAAATTTTATGAGTTCAAATAGTTAATTATGGGCTTTTGAACAAAATTATATAGATTAATCTCAAATTTTTAGCTTTTTACTCGGTTAAAATTCGAACGGATTCTCTGTAAGGCCCCTTTAGAAAAGCACGTTTTAATCCCGATAAAACGAAAAAAAATGTTATTAAATGAAATTTTATGAGTTCAAATAGTTAATTATGGGCTTTTGAACAAAATTATACAGATTAATCTCAATTTTTTAGCTTTTTACTCGGTTAAAATTCGAACGGATTCTCTGTAAGGCCCCTTTAGACAAGCACGTTTTAATCCCAATAAAACGACAACCATATGATATTAAATCAAATTTTATGAGTTCAAATAGTTAATTATGGGCTTTTGAACAAAATTATCAAGATTAATCTCAAATTTTTAGCTTTTTACTCGGTTAAAAGTCGAACGGATTCTCTGTAAGGCCCCTTTAGACAAGCACAATTTAATCCCGGCAAAATGAAAACAAATGTTATTAAATCAAATTTTATGAGTTCAAATAGTTAATTATGGGCTTTTGAACAAAATTATATAGATTAATTTCAAATTTTTAGCTTTTTACTCGGTTAAAATTCGAACGGATTCTCTGTAAGGCCCCTTTAGACAAGCACACTTTAATCCTGGCAAAATGAAAACAAATGTTATTAAATCAAATTTTATGAGTTCAAATAGTTAATTATGAGCTTTTGAACAAAATTATACAGATTAATCTCAAATTTGTAACTTTTTGCTCGATTAAAATTTCGAACGGATTCTCTATAAGTCCCATTTGGACAGGCACGTTTTAATCCCAAAAAAACGACAACCAAATGTTATTAAATCAAATTTTATGAGTTCAAAAAGTTAATTATGGGAGTTTGAACAAAATTATACAGATTAATCTCAATTTTTTAGCTTTTTACTCGGTTAAAATTGAACGAATTCTCTATAAATCCCATTTAGACAAACACATTTTAATTCCAATAAAACGACAACCATATGTTATTAAATCAAATTTTATGAGTTCAAATAGTTAATTATGGGCTTTTGAACAAAATTATCAAGATTAATCTCAAATTTTTAGCTTTTTTCTCGGTTAAAATTCGAACGGATTCTCTGTAAGGCCCCTTCAGACAAGCCTTTTTTAATCCCGGCAAAATGACAACAAATCTTATTAATTCAAATTTTATGAGTTCAAATAGTTAATTATGGGCTTTTGAACAAAATTATATAGATTAATCTCAAATTTTTAGCTTTTTACTCGGTTAAAATTCGAACGGATTCTCTGTAAGGCCCCTTTAGAAAAGCACGTTTTAATCCCGATAAAACGAAAAAAAATGTTATTAAATGAAATTTTATGAGTTCAAATAGTTAATTATGGGCTTTTGAACAAAATTATACAGATTAATCTCAATTTTTTAGCTTTTTACTCGGTTAAAATTCGAACGGATTCTCTGTAAGGCCCCTTTAGACAAGCACGTTTTAATCCCAATAAAACGACAACCATATGATATTAAATCAAATTTTATGAGTTCAAATAGTTAATTATGGGCTTTTGAACAAAATTATCAAGATTAATCTCAAATTTTTAGCTTTTTACTCGGTTAAAAGTCGAACGGATTCTCTGTAAGGCCCCTTTAGACAAGCACAATTTAATCCCGGCAAAATGAAAACAAATGTTATTAAATCAAATTTTATGAGTTCAAATAGTTAATTATGGGCTTTTGAACAAAATTATATAGATTAATTTCAAATTTTTAGCTTTTTACTCGGTTAAAATTCGAACGGATTCTCTGTAAGGCCCCTTTAGACAAGCACACTTTAATCCTGGCAAAATGAAAACAAATGTTATTAAATCAAATTTTATGAGTTCAAATAGTTAATTATGAGCTTTTGAACAAAATTATACAGATTAATCTCAAATTTGTGGCTTTTTACTCGGTTAAAATTCGAACGGATTCTCTATAAGGCCCATTTGGACAGACACGTTTTAATCCCAACAAAACGATAACCAAATGTTATTAAATCAAATTTTATGAGTTCAAATAGTTAATTATGGTATTTTGAACAAAATTATACAGATTAATCTCAAATTTGTAGCTTTTTACTAGGTTAAAATTCGAACGGATTCTCTGTAAGGCACCTTTAGACAAGCACGTTTTAATCCCAATAAAACGACAACCATATAATATTAAATCAAATTTTATGAGTTCGAATAGTTAATTATGGGCTTTTGAACAAAATTATCAAGATTAATCTCAAATTTTTAGCTTTTTACTCGGTTAAAATTCGAACGGATTCTCTGTAAGGCCCCTTTAGACAAGCACGTTTTAATCCCGGCAAAATGACAAAAAATGTTATTAAATCAAATTTTATGAGTTCAAATAGTTAATTATGGGCTTTTGAACAAAATTATATAGATTGATTTCAAATTTTTAGCTTTTTACTCGGTTAAAATTCGAACGGATTCTCTGTAAGGCCCCTTTAGACAAGCACGTTTTAATCCCGATAAAATGACAAAAAATGTTATTAAATGAAATTTTATGAGTTCAAATATTTAATTATGGGTTTTGAAAAAAATTATACAGATTAATCTCAAGTTTGAAGCTTTTTACTCGGTTAAAATTCGAACGGATTCTCTGTAAGGCCCCTTTAGAGAAGCACGTTTTAATCCCAATAAAACGACAACCATATGATATTAAATCAAATTTTATGAGTTCAAATAGTTAATTTTGGGCTTTTGAACAAAATTATCAAGATTAATCTCAAATTTTTAGCTTTTTACTCGGTTAAAATTCGAACGGATTCTCTATAAGGCCAATTTGGACAGACACGTTTTAATCCCAACAAAACGATAACCAAATGTTATTAAATCAAATTTTATGAGTTCAAATAGTTAATTATGGGCTTTTGAACAAAATTATACAGATTAATCTCAAATTTGTAGTTTTGTTCTTGGTTAAAATTCGAACGGATTCTCTGTAAGGCCCCTTTAGACAAGCACGTTTTAATCCCAATAAAACGACAACCATATGATATTAAATCAAATTTTATGAGTTCAAATAGTTAATTATGGGCTTTTGAACAAAATTATCAAGATTAATCTCAAATTTTTAGCTTTTTGCTCGATTAAAATTTCGAACGGGTTCTCTCTAAGTCCCATTTGGACAGGCACGTTTTAATCCCAAAAAAACGACAACCAAATGTTATTAAATCAAATTTTATGAGTTCAAAAAGTTAATTATGGGCTTTTGAACAAAATTATACAGATTAATCTCAAATTTGTAGTTTTGTTCTCGGTTAAAATTCGAACGGATTCTCTGTAAGGCCCCTTTAGACAAGCACGCTTTAATCCCGGCAAAATGAAAACAAATGTTATTAAATCAAATTTTATGAGTTCAAATAGTTAATTATGGGCTTTTGAACAAAATTATACAGATTATTCTCAAATTTGTAACTTTTTGCTCGATTAAAATTTCGAACGGGTTCTCTCTAAGTCCCATTTGGACAGGCACGTTTTAATCCCAAAAAAACGACAACCAAATGTTATTAAATCAAATTTTATGAGTTCAAAAAGTTAATTATGGGAGTTTGAACAAAATTATACAGATTAATCTCAATTTTTTAGCTTTTTACTCGGTTAAAATTGAACGAATTCTCTATAAAGCCCATTTAGACAAACACATTTTAATTCCAATAAAATGACAACCATATGTTATTAAATCAAATTTTATGAGTTCAAATAGTTAATTATGGGCTTTTGAACAAAATTATACAAATTAATCTCAAATTTTTAGCTTTTTACTCGGTTAAAATTCGAACGGATTCTTTGTAAGACCCCTTTAGACAAGCACGTTTTAATCCCGGCAAAATGACAACAAATGTTATTAAATCAAATTTTATGAGTTCAAATAGTTAATTATGGGCTTTTGAACAAAATTATATAGATTAATTTCAAATTTTTAGCTTTTTACTCGGTTAAAATTCGAACGGATTCTCTGTAAGGCCCCTTTAGACAAGCACGTTTTAATCCCGATAAAACGACAAAAAATGTTATTAAATCAAATTTTATGAGTTCAAATAGTTAATTATGGGCTTTTGAACAAAATTATACAGATTAATCTCAAATTTGTAGTTTTTTTCTCTGTTAAAATTCGAACGGATTCTCTGTAAGGCCCCTTTAGACAAGCACGTTTTAATCCCGGCAAAATGACAAAAAATGTTATTAAATGAAATTTTATGAGTTCAAATATTTAATTATGGGTTTTGAACAAAATTATACAGATTAATCTCAAGTTTGAAGCTTTTTACTCGGTTAAAATTCGAACGGATTCTCTGTAAGGCCCCTTTAGAGAAGCACGTTTTAATCCCAATAAAACGACAACCATATGATATTAAATCAAATTTTATGAGTTCAAATAGTTAATTTTGGGCTTTTGAACAAAATTATCATGATTAATATCAAATTTTTAGCTTTTTACTCGGTTAAAATTCGAACGGATTCTCTATAAGGCCAATTTGGACAGACACGTTTTAATCCCAACAAAACGATAACCAAATATTATTAAATCAAATTTTATGAGTTCAAATAGTTAATTATGGGCTTTTGAACAAAATTATACAGATTAATCTCAAATTTGTAGTTTTGTTCTCGGTTAAAATTCGAACGGATTCTCTGTAAGGCCCCTTTAGACAAGCACGTTTTAATCCCAATAAAACGACAACCATATGATATTAAATCAAATTTTATGAGTTCAAATAGTTAATTATGGGCTTTTGAACAAAATTATCAAGATTAATCTCAAATTTTTAGCTTTTTACTCGGTTAAAATTCGAACGGATTCTCTGTAAGGCCCCTTTAGACAAGCACGCTTTAATCCCGGGAAAATGAAAACAAATGTTATTAAATCAAATTTTATGAGTTCAAATAGTTAATTATGGGCTTTTGAACAAAATTATACAGATTAATCTCAAATTTGTGGCTTTTTACTCGGTTAAAATTCGAACGGATTCTCTATAAGGCCCATTTGGACAGACACGTTTTAATCCCAACAAAACGATAACCAAATGTTATTAAATCAAATTTTATGAGTTCAAATAGTTAATTATGGGATTTTGAACAAAATTATACAGATTAATCTCAAATTTGTAGCTTTTTACTAGGTTAAAATTCGAACGGATTCTCTGTAAGGCCCCTTTAGACAAGCACGTTTTAATCACAATAAAACGACAACCATATGATATTAAATCAAATTTTATGAGTTCGAATAGTTAATTATGGGCTTTTGAACAAAATTATCAAGATTAATCTCAAATTTTTAGCTTTTTACTCGGTTAAAATTCGAACGGATTCTCTGTAAGGCCCCTTTAGACAAGCACGCTTTAATCCCGGCAAAATGATAACAAATGTTATTAAATCAAATTTTATGAGTTCAAATAGTTAATTATGGGCTTTTGAACAAAATTATACAGATTATTCTCAAATTTGTAACTTTTTGCTCGATTAAAATTTCGAACGGGTTCTCTCTAAGTCCCATTTGGACAGGCACGTTTTAATCCCAAAAAAACGACAACCAAATGTTATTAAATCAAATTTTATGAGTTCAAAAAGTTAATTATGGGAGTTTGAACAAAATTATACAGATTAATCTCAATTTTTTAGCTTTTTACTCGGTTAAAATTGAACGAATTCTCTATAAAGCCCATTTAGACAAACACATTTTAATCCCAATAAAACGATAACCAAATATTATTAAATCAAATTTTATGAGTTCAAATAGTTAATTATGGGCTTTTGAACAAAATTATACAGATTAATCTCAAATTTGTAGTTTTGTTCTCGGTTAAAATTCGAACGGATTCTCTGTAAGGCCCCTTTAGACAAGCACGTTTTAATCCCAATAAAACGACAACCATATGATATTAAATCAAATTTTATGAGTTCAAATAGTTAATTATGGGCTTTTGAACAAAATTATCAAGATTAATCTCAAATTTTTAGCTTTTTACTCGGTTAAAATTTGAACGGATTCTCTGTAAGGCCCCTTTAGACAAGCACGCTTTAATCCCGGCAAAATGATAACAAATGTTATTAAATCAAATTTTATGAGTTCAAATAGTTAATTATGGGATTTTGAACAAAATTATACAGATTAATCTCAAATTTGTAGCTTTTTACTAGGTTAAAATTCGAACGGATTCTCTGTAAGGCCCCTTTAGACAAGCACGTTTTAATCCCAATAAAACGACAACCATATGATATTAAATCAAATTTTATGAGTTCGAATAGTTAATTATGGGCTTTTGAACAAAATTATCAAGATTAATCTCAAATTTTTAGCTTTTTACTCGGTTAAAATTCGAACGGATTCTCTATAAGGCCAATTTGGACAGACACGTTTTAATCCCAACAAAACGATAACCAAATATTATTAAATCAAATTTTATGAGTTCAAATAGTTAATTATGGGCTTTTGAACAAAATTATACAGATTAATCTCAAATTTGTAGTTTTGTTCTCGGTTAAAATTCGAACGGATTCTCTGTAAGGCCCCTTTAGACAAGCACGTTTTAATCCCAATAAAACGACAACCATATGATATTAAATCAAATTTTATGAGTTCAAATAGTTAATTATGGGCTTTTGAACAAAATTATCAAGATTAATCTCAAATTTTTAGATTTTTACTCGGTTAAAATTCGAACGGATTCTCTGTAAGGCCCCTTTAGACAAGCACGCTTTAATCCCGGCAAAATGAAAACAAATGTTATTAAATCAAATTTTATGAGTTCAAATAGTTAATTATGGGCTTTTGAACAAAATTATACAGATTAATCTCAAATTTGTGGCTTTTTACTCGGTTAAAATTCGAACGGATTCTCTATAAGGCCCATTTGGACAGACACGTTTTAATCCCAACAAAACGATAACCAAATGTTATTAAATCAAATTTTATGAGTTCAAATAGTTAATTATGGTATTTTGAACAAAATTATACAGATTAATCTAAAATTTGTAGCTTTTTACTAGGTTAAAATTCGAACGGATTCTCTGTAAGGCCCCTTTAGACAAGCACGTTTTAATCCCAATAAAACGACAACCATATGATATTAAATCAAATTTTATGAGTTCGAATAGTTAATTATGGGCTTTTGAACAAAATTATCAAAATTAATCTCAAATTTTTAGCTTTTTACTCGGTTAAAATTCGAACGGATTCTCTGTAAGGCCCCTTTAGACAAGCACGTTTTAATCCCGGCAAAATGACAAACAAATGTTATTAAATCAAATTTTATGAGTTCAAATAGTTAATTATGGGCTTTTGAACAAAATTATATAGATTAATTTCAAATTTTTAGCTTTTTACTCGGTTAAAATTCGAACGGATTCTCTGTAAGGCCCCTTTAGACAAGCACGTTTTAATCCCGGCAAAATGACAACAAATGTTATTAAATCAAATTTTATGAGTTCAAATAGTTAATTATGGGCTTTTGAACAAAAGTATCAAGATTAATCTCAAATTTTTAGCTTTTTACTCGGTTAAAATTCGAACGGATTCTCTGTAAGGCCCCTTTAGACAAGAACGTTTTAATCCCGATAAAACGACAAAAAATGTTATTAAATGAAATTTTATGAGTTCAAATATTTAATTATGGGTTTTGAACAAAATTATACAGATTAATCTCAAGTTTGAAGCTTTTTACTCGGTTAAAATTCGAACGGATTCTCTGTAAGGCCCCTTTAGAGAAGCACGTTTTAATCCCAATAAAACGACAACCATATGATATTAAATCAAATTTTATGAGTTCAAATAGTTAATTTTGGGCTTTTGAACAAAATTATCAAGATTAATATCAAATTTTTAGCTTTTTACTCGGTTAAAATTCAAACGGATTCTCTGTAAGGCCCCTTTAGACAAGCACGCTTTAATCCCGGCAAAATGATAACAAATGTTATTAAATCAAATTTTATGAGTTCAAATAGTTAATTATGGGCTTTTGAACAAAATTATCAAGATTAATCTCAAATTTGTAACTTTTTGCTCGATTAAAATTTCGAACGGATTCTCTCTAAGTCCCATTTGGACAGGCACGTTTTAATCCCAAAAAAACGACAACCAAATGTTATTAAATCAAATTTTATGAGTTCAAAAAGTTAATTATGGGAGTTTGAACAAAATTATACAGATTAATCTCAATTTTTTAGCTTTTTACTCGGTTAAAATTGAACGAATTCTCTATAAAGCCCATTTAGACAAACACATTTTAATTCCAATAAAACGACAACCATATGTTATTAAATCAAATTTTATGAGTTCAAATAGTTAATTATGGGCTTTTGAACAAAATTATACAAATTAATCTCAAATTTTTGGCTTTTTACTCGGTTAAAATTCGAACGGATTCTCTGTAAGGCCCCTTTAGACAAGCACGTTTTAATCCCAATAAAACGACAACCATATGATATTAAATCAAATTTTATGAGTTCAAATAGTTAATTATGGGCTTTTGAACAAAATTATCAAGATTAATCTCAAATTTTTAGCTTTTTACTCGGTTAAAATTCAAACGGATTCTCTGTAAGGCCCCTTTAGACAAGCACGCTTTAATCCCGGGAAAATGAAAACAAATGTTATTAAATCAAATTTTATGAGTTCAAATAGTTAATTATGGGCTTTTGAACAAAATTATACAGATTAATCTCAAATTTGTGGCTTTTTACTCGGTTAAAATTCGAACGGATTCTCTATAAGGCCCATTTGGACAGACACGTTTTAATCCCAACAAAACGATAACCAAATGTTATTAAATCAAATTTTATGAGTTCACATAGTTAATTATGGGATTTTGAACAAAATTATACAGATTAATCTCAAATTTGTAGCTTTTTACTAGGTTAAAATTCGAACGGATTCTCTGTAAGGCCCCTTTAGACAAGCACGTTTTAATCCCAATAAAACGACAACCGTATGATATTAAATCAAATTTTATGAGTTCGAATAGTTAATTATGGGCTTTTGAACAAAATTATCAAGATTAATCTCAAATTTTTAGCTTTTTACTCGGTTAAAATTCGAACGGATTCTCTGTAAGGCCCCTTTAGACAAGCACGCTTTAATCCCGGCAAAATGATAACAAATGTTATTAAATCAAATTTTATGAGTTCAAATAGTTAATTATGGGCTTTTGAACAAAATTATACAGATTAATCTCAAATTTGTAACTTTTTGCTCGATTAAAATTTCGAACGGATTCTCTCTAAGTCCCATTTGGACAGGCACGTTTTAATCCCAAAAAAACGACAACCAAATGTTATTAAATCAAATTTTATGAGTTCAAAAAGTTAATTATGGGAGTTTGAACAAAATTATACAGATTAATCTCAATTTTTTAGCTTTTTACTCGGTTAAAATTGAACGAATTCTCTATAAAGCCCATTTAGACAAACACATTTTAATTCCAATAAAACGACAACCATATGTTATTAAATCAAATTTTATGAGTTCAAATAGTTAATTATGGGCTTTTGAACAAAATTATACAAATTAATCTCAAATTTTTGGCTTTTTACTCGGTTAAAATTCGAACGGATTCTTTGTAAGGCCCCTTTAGACAAGCACGTTTTAATCCCGGCAAAATGACAACAAATGTTATTAAATCAAATTTTATGAGTTCAAATAGTTAATTATGGGCTTTTGAACAAAATTATATAGATTAATTTCAAATTTTTAGCTTTTTACTCGGTTAAAATTCGAACAGATTCTCTGTAAGGCCCCTTTAGACAAGCACGTTTTAATCCCGGCAAAATGACAACAAATGTTATTAAATCAAATTTTATGAGTTCAAATAGTTAATTATGGGCTTTTGAACAAAAGTATCAAGATTAATCTCAAATTTTTAGCTTTTTACTCGGTTAAAATTCGAACGGATTCTCTGTAAGGCCCCTTTAGACAAGAACGTTTTAATCCCGATAAAACGACAAAAAATGTTATTAAATGAAATTTTATGAGTTCAAATATTTAATTATGGGTTTTGAACAAAATTATACAGATTAATCTCAAGTTTGAAGCTTTTTACTCGGTTAAAATTCGAACGGATTCTCTGTAAGGCCCCTTTAGAGAAGCACGTTTTAATCCCAATAAAACGACAACCATATGATATTAAATCAAATTTTATGAGTTCAAATAGTTAATTTTGGGCTTTTGAACAAAATTATCAAGATTAATATCAAATTTTTAGCTTTTTACTCGGTTAAAATTCAAACGGATTCTCTGTAAGGCCCCTTTAGACAAGCACGCTTTAATCCCGGCAAAATGATAACAAATGTTATTAAATCAAATTTTATGAGTTCAAATAGTTAATTATGGGCTTTTGAACAAAATTATACAGATTAATCTCAAATTTGTAACTTTTTGCTCGATTAAAATTTCGAACGGATTCTCTATAAGTCCCATTTGGACAGGCACGTTTTAATCCCAAAAAAACGACAACCAAATGTTATTAAATCAAATTTTATGAGTTCAAAAAGTTAATTATGGGAGTTTGAACAAAATTATACAGATTAATCTCAATTTTTTAGCTTTTTACTCGGTTAAAATTGAACGAATTCTCTATAAAGCCCATTTAGACAAACACATTTTAATTCCAATAAAACGACAACCATATGTTATTAAATCAAATTTTATGAGTTCAAATAGTTAATTATGGGCTTTTGAACAAAATTATACAAATTAATCTCAAATTTTTGGCTTTTTACTCGGTTAAAATTCGAACGGATTCTCTGTAAGGCCCCTTTAGACAAGCACGTTTTAATCCCAATAAAACGACAACCATATGATATTAAATCAAATTTTATGAGTTCAAATAGTTAATTATGGGCTTTTGAACAAAATTATCAAGATTAATCTCAAATTTTTAGCTTTTTACTCGGTTAAAATTCAAACGGATTCTCTGTAAGGCCCCTTTAGACAAGCACGCTTTAATCCCGGGAAAATGAAAACAAATGTTATTAAATCAAATTTTATGAGTTCAAATAGTTAATTATGGGCTTTTGAACAAAATTATACAGATTAATCTCAAATTTGTGGCTTTTTACTCGGTTAAAATTCGAACGGATTCTCTATAAGGCCCATTTGGACAGACACGTTTTAATCCCAACAAAACGATAACCAAATGTTATTAAATCAAATTTTATGAGTTCAAATAGTTAATTATGGGATTTTGAACAAAATTATACAGATTAATCTCAAATTTGTAGCTTTTTACTAGGTTAAAATTCGAACGGATTCTCTGTAAGGCCCCTTTAGACAAGCACGTTTTAATCCCAATAAAACGACAACCGTATGATATTAAATCAAATTTTATGAGTTCGAATAGTTAATTATGGGCTTTTGAACAAAATTATCAAGATTAATCTCAAATTTTTAGCTTTTTAATCGGTTAAAATTCGAACGGATTCTCTGTAAGGCCCCTTTAGACAAGCACGCTTTAATCCCGGCAAAATGATAACAAATGTTATTAAATCAAATTTTATGAGTTCAAATAGTTAATTATGGGCTTTTGAACAAAATTATACAGATTAATCTCAAATTTGTAACTTTTTGCTCGATTAAAATTTCGAACGGATTCTCTCTAAGTCCCATTTGGACAGGCACGTTTTAATCCCAAAAAAACGACAACCAAATGTTATTAAATCAAATTTTATGAGTTCAAAAAGTTAATTATGGGAGTTTGAACAAAATTATACAGATTAATCTCAATTTTTTAGCTTTTTACTCGGTTAAAATTGAACGAATTCTCTATAAAGCCCATTTAGACAAACACATTTTAATTCCAATAAAACGACAACCATATGTTATTAAATCAAATTTTATGAGTTCAAATAGTTAATTATGGGCTTTTGAACAAAATTATACAAATTAATCTCAAATTTTTGGCTTTTTACTCGGTTAAAATTCGAACGGATTTTTTGTAAGGCCCCTTTAGACAAGCACGTTTTAATCCCGGCAAAATGACAACAAATGTTATTAAATCAAATTTTATGAGTTCAAATAGTTAATTATGGGCTTTTGAACAAAATTATATAGATTAATTTCAAATTTTTAGCTTTTTACTCGGTTAAAATTCGAACGGATTCTCTGTAAGGCCCCTTTAGACAAACACGTTTTAATCCCGATAAAACGACAAAAAATGTTATTAAATCAAATTTTATGAGTTCAAATAGTTAATTATGGGCTTTTGAACAAAATTATACAGATTAATCTCAAATTTGAAGTTTTTTTCTCGGTTAAAATTCGAACGGATTGTCTGTAAGGCCCCTTTAGACAAGCACGTTTTAATCCCGGCAAAATGACAAAAAATGTTATTAAATGAAATTTTATGAGTTCAAATATTTAATTATGGGTTTTGAACAAAATTATACAGATTAATCTCAAGTTTGAAGCTTTTTACTCGGTTAAAATTCGAACGGATTCTCTGTAAGGCCCCTTTAGAGAAGCACGTTTTAATCCCAATAAAACGACAACCATATGATATTAAATCAAATTTTATGAGTTCAAATAGTTAATTTTGGGCTTTTGAACAAAATTATCATGATTAATATAAAATTTTTAGCTTTTTACTCGGTTAAAATTCGAACGGATTCTCTATAAGGCCAATTTGGACAGACACGTTTTAATCCCAACAAAACGATAACCAAATATTATTAAATCAAATTTTATGAGTTCAAATAGTTAATTATGGGCTTTTGAACAAAATTATACAGATTAATCTCAAATTTGTAGTTTTGTTCTCGGTTAAAATTCGAACGGATTCTCTGTAAGGCCCCTTTAGACAAGCACGTTTTAATCCCAATAAAACGACAACCATATGATATTAAATCAAATTTTATGAGTTCAAATAGTTAATTTTGGGCTTTTGAACAAAATTATCAAGATTAATATCAAATTTTTAGCTTTTTACTCGGTTAAAATTCAAACGGATTCTCTGTAAGGCCCCTTTAGACAAGCACGCTTTAATCCCGGCAAAATGATAACAAATGTTATTAAATCAAATTTTATGAGTTCAAATAGTTAATTATGGGCTTTTGAACAAAATTATACAGATTAATCTCAAATTTGTAACTTTTTGCTCGATTAAAATTTCGAACGGATTCTCTATAAGTCCCATTTGGACAGGCACGTTTTAATCCCAAAAAAACGACAACCAAATGTTATTAAATCAAATTTTATGAGTTCAAAAAGTTAATTATGGGAGTTTTAACAAAATTATACAGATTAATCTCAATTTTTTAGCTTTTTACTCGGTTAAAATTGAACGAATTCTCTATAAATCCCATTTAGACAAACACATTTTAATTCCAATAAAACGACAACCATATGTTATTAAATCAAATTTTATGAGTTCAAATAGTTAATTATGGGCTTTTGAACAAAATTATACAAATTAATCTCAAATTTTTAGCTTTTTTCTCGGTTAAAATTCGAACGGATTCTCTGTAAGGCCCCTTCAGACAAGCCTTTTTTAATCCCGGCAAAATGACAACAAATGTTATTAAATCAAATTTTATGAGTTCAAATAGTTAATTATGGGCTTTTGAACAAAATTATATAGATTAATCTCAAATTTTTAGCTTTTTACTCGGTTAAAATTCGAACGGATTCTCTGTAAGGCCCCTTTAGAAAAGCACGTTTTAATCCCGATAAAACGAAAAAAAATGTTATTAAATGAAATTTTATGAGTTCAAATAGTTAATTATGGGCTTTTGAACAAAATTATACAGATTAATCTCAATTTTTTAGCTTTTTACTCGGTTAAAATTCGAACGGATTCTCTGTAAGGCCCCTTTAGACAAGCACGTTTTAATCCCAATAAAACGACAACCATATGATATTAAATCAAATTTTATGAGTTCAAATAGTTAATTATGGGCTTTTGAACAAAATTATCAAGATTAATCTCAAATTTTTAGCTTTTTACTCGGTTAAAAGTCGAACGGATTCTCTATAAGGCCCCTTTAGACAAGCACAATTTAATCCCGGCAAAATGAAAACAAATGTTATTAAATCAAATTTTATGAGTTCAAATAGTTAATTATGGGCTTTTGAACAAAATTATATAGATTAATTTCAAATTTTTAGCTTTTTACTCGGTTAAAATTCGAACGGATTCTCTGTAAGGCCCCTTTAGACAAGCACACTTTAATCCTGGCAAAATGAAAACAAATGTTATTAAATCAAATTTTATGAGTTCAAATAGTTAATTATGAGCTTTTGAACAAAATTATACAGATTAATCTCAAATTTGTGGCTTTTTACTCGGTTAAAATTCGAACGGATTCTCTATAAGGCCCATTTGGACAGACACGTTTTAATCCCAACAAAACGATAACCAAATGTTATTAAATCAAATTTTATGAGTTCAAATAGTTAATTATGGTATTTTGAACAAAATTATACAGATTAATCTCAAATTTGTAGCTTTTTACTAGGTTAAAATTCGAACGGATTCTCTGTAAGGCACCTTTAGACAAGCACGTTTTAATCCCAATAAAACGACAACCATATGATATTAAATCAAATTTTATGAGTTCGAATAGTTAATTATGGGCTTTTGAACAAAATTATCAAGATTAATCTCAAATTTTTAGCTTTTTACTCGGTTAAAATTCGAACGGATTCTCTGTAAGGCCCCTTTAGACAAGCACGTTTTAATCCCGGCAAAATGACAAAAAATGTTATTAAATCAAATTTTATGAGTTCAAATAGTTAATTATGGGCTTTTGAACAAAATTATATAGATTGATTTCAAATTTTTAGCTTTTTACTCGGTTAAAATTCGAACGGATTCTCTGTAAGGCCCCTTTAGACAAGCACGTTTTAATCCCGATAAAATGACAAAAAATGTTATTAAATGAAATTTTATGAGTTCAAATATTTAATTATGGGTTTTGAAAAAAATTATACCGATTAATCTCAAGTTTGAAGCTTTTTACTCGGTTAAAATTCGAACGGATTCTCTGTAAGGCCCCTTTAGAGAAGCACGTTTTAATCCCAATAAAACGACAACCATATGATATTAAATCAAATTTTATGAGTTCAAATAGTTAATTTTGGGCTTTTGAACAAAATTATCAAGATTAATCTCAAATTTTTAGCTTTTTACTCGGTTAAAATTTGAACGGATTCTCTGTAAGGCCCCTTTAGACAAGCACGCCTTAATCCCGGCAAAATGATAACAAATGTTATTAAATCAAATTTTATGAGTTCAAATAGTTAATTATGGGCTTTTGAACAAAATTATACAGATTAATCTCAAATTTGTAACTTTTTGCTCGATTAAAATTTCGAACGGATTCTCTATAAGTCCCATTTGGACAGGCACGTTTTAATCCCAAAAAAACGACAACCAAATGTTATTAAATCAAATTTTATGAGTTCAAAAAGTTAATTATGGGAGTTTTAACAAAATTATACAGATTAATCTCAATTTTTTAGCTTTTTACTCGGTTAAAATTGAACGAATTCTCTATAAATCCCATTTAGACAAACACATTTTAATTCCAATAAAACGACAACCATATGTTATTAAATCAAATTTTATGAGTTCAAATAGTTAATTATGGGCTTTTGAACAAAATTATACAAATTAATCTCAAATTTTTAGCTTTTTTCTCGGTTAAAATTCGAACGGATTCTCTGTAAGGCCCCTTCAGACAAGCCTTTTTTAATCCCGGCAAAATGACAACAAATGTTATTAAATCAAATTTTATGAGTTCAAATAGTTAATTATGGGCTTTTGAACAAAATTATATAGATTAATCTCAAATTTTTAGCTTTTTACTCGGTTAAAATTCGAACGGATTCTCTGTAAGGCCCCTTTATAAAAGCACGTTTTAATCCCGATAAAACGAAAAAAAATGTTATTAAATGAAGTTTTATGAGTTCAAATAGTTAATTATGGGCTTTTGAACAAAATTATACAGATTAATCTCAATTTTTTAGCTTTTTACTCGGTTAAAATTCGAACGGATTCTCTGTAAGGCCCCTTTAGACAAGCACGTTTTAATCCCAATAAAACGACAACCATATGATATTAAATCAAATTTTATGAGTTCAAATAGTTAATTATGGGCTTTTGAACAAAATTATCAAGATTAATCTCAAATTTTTAGCTTTTTACTCGGTTAAAAGTCGAACGGATTCTCTGTAAGGCCCCTTTAGACAAGCACAATTTAATCCCGGCAAAATGAAAACAAATGTTATTAAATCAAATTTTATGAGTTCAAATAGTTAATTATGGGCTTTTGAACAAAATTATATAGATTAATTTCAAATTTTTAGCTTTTTACTCGGTTAAAATTCGAACGGATTCTCTGTAAGGCCCCTTTAGACAAGCACACTTTAATCCTGGCAAAATGAAAACAAATGTTATTAAATCAAATTTTATGAGTTCAAATAGTTAATTATGAGCTTTTGAACAAAATTATACAGATTAATCTCAAATTTGTGGCTTTTTACTCGGTTAAAATTCGAACGGATTCTCTATAAGGCCCATTTGGACAGACACGTTTTAATCCCAACAAAACGATAACCAAATGTTATTAAATCAAATTTTATGAGTTCAAATAGTTAATTATGGTATTTTGAACAAAATTATACAGATTAATCTCAAATTTGTAGCTTTTTACTAGGTTAAAATTCGAACGGATTCTCTGTAAGGCACCTTTAGACAAGCACGTTTTAATCCCAATAAAACGACAACCATATGATATTAAATCAAATTTTATGAGTTCGAATAGTTAATTATGGGCTTTTGAACAAAATTATCAAGATTAATCTCAAATTTTTAGCTTTTTACTCGGTTAAAATTCGAACGGATTCTCTGTAAGGCCCCTTTAGACAAGCACGTTTTAATCCCGGCAAAATGACAAAAAATGTTATTAAATCAAATTTTATGAGTTCAAATAGTTAATTATGGGCTTTTGAACAAAATTATATAGATTGATTTCAAATTTTTAGCTTTTTACTCGGTTAAAATTCGAACGGATTCTCTGTAAGGCCTATTTAGACAAGCACGTTTTAATCCCGATAAAATGACAAAAAATGTTATTAAATGAAATTTTATGAGTTCAAATATTTAATTATGGGTTTTGAAAAAAATTATACCGATTAATCTCAAGTTTGAAGCTTTTTACTCGGTTAAAATTCGAACGGATTCTCTGTAAGGCCCCTTTAGAGAAGCACGTTTTAATCCCAATAAAACGACAACCATATGATATTAAATCAAATTTTATGAGTTCAAATAGTTAATTTTGGGCTTTTGAACAAAATTATCAAGATTAATCTCAAATTTTTAGCTTTTTACTCGGTTAAAATTCGAACGGATTCTCTATAAGGCCAATTTGGACAGACACGTTTTAATCCCAACAAAACGATAATCTCAAATTTGTAGCTTTTTACTAGGTTAAAATTCGAACGGATTCTTTGTAAGGCCCCTTTAGACAAGCACGTTTTAATCCCAATAAAACGACAACCATATGATATTAAATCAAATTTTATGAGTTCAAATAGTTAATTATGGGCTTTTGAACAAAATTATCAAGATTAATCTCAAATTTTTAGCTTTTTACTCGGTTAAAATTCGAACGGATTCTCTGTAAGGCCCCTTTAGACAAGCACGCTTTAATCCCGGCAAAATGAAAACAAATGTTATTAAATCAAATTTTATGAGTTCAAATAGTTAATTATGGGCTTTTGAACAAAATTATACAGATTATTCTCAAATTTGTAACTTTTTGCTCGATTAAAATTTCGAACGGGTTCTCTCTAAGTCCCATTTGGACAGGCACGTTTTAATCCCAAAAAAACGACAACCAAATGTTATTAAATCAAATTTTATGAGTTCAAAAAGTTAATTATGGGAGTTTGAACAAAATTATACAGATTAATCTCTATTTTTTAGCTTTTTACTCGGTTAAAATTGAACGAATTCTCTATAAAGCCCATTTAGACAAACACATTTTAATTCCAATAAAATGACAACCATATGTTATTAAATCAAATTTTATGAGTTCAAATAGTTAATTATGGGCTTTTGAACAAAATTATACAAATTAATCTCAAATTTTTAGCTTTTTACTCGGTTAAAATTCGAACGGATTCTTTGTAAGGCCCCTTTAGACAAGCACGTTTTAATCCCGGCAAAATGACAACAAATGTTATTAAATCAAATTTTATGAGTTCAAAGAGTTAATTATGGGCTTTTGAACAAAATTATATAGATTAATTTCAAATTTTTAGCTTTTTACTCGGTTAAAATTCGAACGGATTCTCTGTAAGGCCCCTTTAGACAAGCACGTTTTAATCCCGATAAAACGACAAAAAATGTTATTAAATCAAATTTTATGAGTTCAAAGAGTTAATTATGGGCTTTTGAACAAAATTATATAGATTAATTTCAAATTTTTAGCTTTTTACTCGGTTAAAATTCGAACGGATTCTCTGTAAGGCCCCTTTAGACAAGCACGTTTTAATCCCGATAAAACGACAAAAAATGTTATTAAATCAAATTTTATGAGTTCAAATAGTTAATTATGGGCTTTTGAACAAAATTATACAGATTAATCTCAAATTTGTAGTTTTTTTCTCTGTTAAAATTCGAACGGATTCTCTGTAAGGCCCCTTTAGACAAGCACGTTTTAATCCCGGCAAAATGACAAAAAATGTTATTAAATGAAATTTTATGAGTTCAAATATTTAATTATGGGTTTTGAACAAAATTATACAGATTAATCTCAAGTTTGAAGCTTTTTACTCGGTTAAAATTCGAACGGATTCTCTGTAAGGCCCCTTTAGAGAAGCACGTTTTAATCCCAATAAAACGACAACCATATGATATTAAATCAAATTTTATGAGTTCAAATAGTTAATTTTGGGCTTTTGAACAAAATTATCAAGATTAATCTCAAATTTTTAGCTTTTTACTCGGTTAAAATTCGAACAGATTCTCTATAAGGCCAATTTGGACAGACACGTTTTAATCCCAACAAAACGATAACCAAATGTTATTAAATCAAATTTTATGAGTTCAAATAGTTAATTATGGGCTTTTGAACAAAATTATACAGATTAATCTCAAATTTGTAGTTTTGTTCTCGGTTAAAATTCGAACGGATTCTCTGTAAGGCCCCTTTAGACAAGCACGTTTTAATCCCAATAAAACGACAACCATATGATATTAAATCAAATTTTATGAGTTCAAATAGTTAATTATGGGCTTTTGAACAAAATTATCAAGATTAATCTCAAATTTTTAGCTTTTTACTCGGTTAAAATTCGAACGGATTCTCTGTAAGGCCCCTTTAGACAAGCACGCTTTAATCCCGGCAAAATGAAAACAAATGTTATTAAATCAAATTTTATGAGTTCAAATAGTTAATTATGGGCTTTTGAACAAAATTATACAGATTAATCTCAAATTTGTGGCTTTTTACTCGGTTAAAATTCGAACGGATTCTCTATAAGGCCCATTTGGACAGACACGTTTTAATCCCAACAAAACGATAACCAAATGTTATTAAATCAAATTTTATGAGTTCAAATAGTTAATTATGGGATTCTGAACAAAATTATACAGATTAATCTCAAATTTGTAGCTTTTTACTAGGTTAAAATTGAACGAATTCTCTATAAAGCCCATTTAGACAAACACATTTTAATTCCAATAAAATGACAACCATATGTTATTAAATCAAATTTTATGAGTTCAAATAGTTAATTATGGGCTTTTGAACAAAATTATACAAATTAATCTCAAATTTTTAGCTTTTTACTCGGTTAAAATTCGAACGGATTCTTTGTAAGGCCCCTTTAGACAAGCACGTTTTAATCCCGGCAAAATGACAACAAATGTTATTAAATCAAATTTTATGAGTTCAAATAGTTAATTATGGGCTTTTGAACAAAATTATATAGATTAATTTCAAATTTTTAGCTTTTTACTCGGTTAAAATTCGAACGGATTCTCTGTAAGGCCCCTTTAGACAAGCACGTTTTAATCCCGATAAAACGACAAAAAATGTTATTAAATAAATTTTATGAGTTCAAATAGTTAATTATGGGCTTTTGAACAAAATTATACAGATTAATCTCAAATTTGTAGTTTTTTTCTCTGTTAAAATTCGAACGGATTCTCTGTAAGGCCCCTTTAGACAAGCACGTTTTAATCCCGGCAAAATGACAAAAAATGTTATTAAATGAAATTTTATGAGTTCAAATATTTAATTATGGGTTTTGAACAAAATTATACAGATTAATCTCAAGTTTGAAGCTTTTTACTCGGTTAAAATTCGAACGGATTCTCTGTAAGGCCCCTTTAGAGAAGCACGTTTTAATCCCAATAAAACGACAACCATATGATATTAAATCAAATTTTATGAGTTCAAATAGTTAATTTTGGGCTTTTGAACAAAATTATCATGATTAATATCAAATTTTTAGCTTTTTACTCGGTTAAAATTCGAACGGATTCTCTATAAGGCCAATTTGGACAGACACGTTTTAATCCCAACAAAACGATAACCAAATATTATTAAATCAAATTTTATGAGTTCAAATAGTTAATTATGGGCTTTTGAACAAAATTATACAGATTAATCTCAAATTTGTAGTTTTGTTCTCGGTTAAAATTCGAACGGATTCTCTGTAAGGCCCCTTTAGACAAGCACGTTTTAATCCCAATAAAACGACAACCATATGATATTAAATCAAATTTTATGAGTTCAAATAGTTAATTATGGGCTTTTGAACAAAATTATCAAGATTAATCTCAAATTTTTAGCTTTTTACTCGGTTAAAATTTGAACGGATTCTCTGTAAGGCCCCTTTAGACAAGCACGCTTTAATCCCGACAAAATGATAACAAATGTTATTAAATCAAATTTTATGAGTTCAAATAGTTAATTATGGGCTTTTGAACAAAATTATACAGATTAATCTCAAATTTGTAACTTTTTGCTCGATCAAAATTTCGAACGGATTCTCTATAAGTCCCATTTGGACAGGCACGTTTTAATCCCAAAAAAACGACAACCAAATGTTATTAAATCAAATTTTATGAGTTCAAAAAGTTAATTATGGGAGTTTGAACAAAATTATACAGATTAATCTCAATTTTTTAGCTTTTTACTCGGTTAAAATTGAACGAATTCTCTATAAATCCCATTTAGACAAACACATTTTAATTCCAATAAAACGACAACCATATGTTATTAAATCAAATTTTATGAGTTCAAATAGTTAATTATGGGCTTTTGAACAAAATTATACAAATTAATCTCAAATTTTTAGCTTTTTTCTCGGTTAAAATTCGAACGAATTCTCTGTAAGGCCCCTTCAGACAAGCCTTTTTTAATCCCGGCAAAATGACAACAAATGTTATTAAATCAAATTTTATGAGTTCAAATAGTTAATTATGGGCTTTTGAACAAAATTATATAGATTAATCTCAAATTTTTAGCTTTTTACTCGGTTAAAATTCGAACGGATTCTCTGTAAGGCCCCTTTAGAAAAGCACGTTTTAATCCCGATAAAACGAAAAAAAATGTTATTAAATGAAATTTTATGAGTTCAAATAGTTAATTATGGGCTTTTGAACAAAATTATACAGATTAATCTCAATTTTTTAGCTTTTTACTCGGTTAAAATTCGAACGGATTCTCTGTAAGGCCCCTTTAGACAAGCACGTTTTAATCCCAATAAAACGACAACCATATGATATTAAATCAAATTTTATGAGTTCAAATAGTTAATTATGGGCTTTTGAACAAAATTATCAAGATTAATCTCAAATTTTTAGCATTTTACTCGGTTAAAAGTCGAACGGATTCTTTGTAAGGCCCCTTTAGACAAGCACGCTTTAATCCCGGCAAAATGAAAACAAATGTTATTAAATCAAATTTTATGAGTTCAAATAGTTAATTATGGGCTTTTGAACAAAATTATATAGATTAATTTCAAATTTTTAGCTTTTTACTCGGTTAAAATTCGAACGGATTCTCTGTAAGGCCCCTTTAGACAAGCACGCTTTAATCCTGGCAAAATGAAAACAAATGTTATTAAATCAAATTTTATGAGTTCAAATAGTTAATTATGAGCTTTTGAACAAAATTATACAGATTAATCTCAAATTTGTGGCTTTTTACTCGGTTAAAATTCGAACGGATTCTCTATAAGGCCCATTTGGACAGACACGTTTTAATCCCAACAAAACGATAACCAAATGTTATTAAATCAAATTTTATGAGTTCAAATAGTTAATTATGGTATTTTGAACAAAATTATACAGATTAATCTCAAATTTGTAGCTTTTTACTAGGTTAAAATTCGAACGGATTCTCTGTAAGGCACCTTTAGACAAGCACGTTTTAATCCCAATAAAACGACAACCATATGATATTAAATCAAATTTTATGAGTTCGAATAGTTAATTATGGGCTTTTGAACAAAATTATCAAGATTAATCTCAAATTTTTAGCTTTTTACTCGGTTAAAATTCGAACGGATTCTCTGTAAGGCCCCTTTAGACAAGCACGTTTTAATCCCGGCAAAATGACAAAAAATGTTATTAAATCAAATTTTATGAGTTCAAATAGTTAATTATGGGCTTTTGAACAAAATTATATAGATTGATTTCAAATTTTTAGCTTTTTACTCGGTTAAAATTCGAACGGATTCTCTGTAAGGCCCCTTTAGACAAGCACATTTTAATCCCGATAAAATGACAAAAAATGAAATTAAATGAAATTTTATGAGTTCAAATATTTAATTATGGGTTTTGAACAAAATTATACAGATTAATCTCAAGTTTGAAGCTTTTTACTCAGTTAAAATTCGAACGGATTCTCTGTAAGGCCCCTTTAGAGAAGCACGTTTTAATCCCAATAAAACGACAACCATATGATATTAAATCAAATTTTATGAGTTCAAATAGTTAATTTTGGGCTTTTGAACAAAATTATCAAGATTAATCTCAATTTTTTAGCTTTTTACTCGGTTAAAATTGAACGAATTCTCTATAAAGACCATTTAGACAAACACATTTTAATTCCAATAAAATGACAACCATATGTTATTAAATCAAATTTTATGAGTTCAAATAGTTAATTTTGGGCTTTTGAACAAAATTATCAAGATTAATATCAAATTTTTAGCTTTTTACTCGGTTAAAATTCGAACGGATTCTCTATAAGGCCAATTTGGACAGAAACGTTTTAATCCCAACAAAACGATAACCAAATGTTATTAAATCAAATTTTATGAGTTCAAATAGTTAATTATGGGCTTTTGAACAAAATTATACAGATTAATCTCAAATTTGTAGTTTTGTTCTCGGTTAAAATTCGAACGGATTCTCTGTAAGGCCCCTTTAGACAAGCACGTTTTAATCCCAATAAAACGACAACCATATGATATTAAAACAAATTTTATGAGTTCAAATAGTTAATTATGGGCTTTTGAACAAAATTATCAAGATTAATCTCAAATTTTTAGCTTTTTACTCGGTTAAAATTCGAACGGATTCTCTGTAAGGCCCCTTTAGACAAGCACGCTTTAATCCCGGCAAAATGAAAACAAATGTTATTAAATCAAATTTTATGAGTTCAAATAGTTAATTATGGTCTTTTGAACAAAATTATACAGATTAATCTCAAATTTGTGGCTTTTTACTCGGTTAAAATTCGAACGGATTCTCTATAAGGCCCATTTGGACAGACACGTTTTAATCCCAACAAAACGATAACCAAATGTTATTAAATCAAATTTTATGAGTTCAAATAGTTAATTATGGGATTTTGAACAAAATTATACAGATTAATCTCAAATTTGTAGCTTTTTACTAGGTTAAAATTCGAACGGATTCTTTGTAAGGCCCCTTTAGACAAGCACGTTTTAATCCCAATAAAACGACAACCATATGATATTAAATCAAATTTTATGAGTTCAAATATTTAATTATGGGCTTTTGAACAAAATTATCAAGATTAATCTCAAATTTTTAGCTTTTTACTCGGTTAAAATTCGAACGGATTCTCTGTAAGGCCCCTTTAGACAAGCACGCTTTAATCCCGGCAAAATGATAACAAATGTTATTAAATCAAATTTTATGAGTTCAAATAGTTAATTATGGGCTTTTGAACAAAATTATACAGATTAATCTCAAATTTGTAACTTTTTGCTCGATTAAAATTTCGAACGGGTTCTCTCTAAGTCCCATTTGGACAGGCACGTTTTAATCCCAAAAAAACGACAACCAAATGTTATTAAATCAAATTTTATGAGTTCAAAAAGTTAATTATGGGAGTTTGAACAAAATTATACAGATTAATCTCAATTTTTTAGCTTTTTACTCGGTTAAAATTGAACGAATTCTCTATAAAGACCATTTAGACAAACACATTTTAATTCCAATAAAATGACAACCATATGTTATTAAATCAAATTTTATGAGTTCAAATAGTTAATTTTGGGCTTTTGAACAAAATTATCAAGATTAATATCAAATTTTTAGCTTTTTACTCGGTTAAAATTCGAACGGATTCTCTATAAGGCCAATTTGGACAGAAACGTTTTAATCCCAACAAAACGATAACCAAATGTTATTAAATCAAATTTTATGAGTTCAAATAGTTAATTATGGGCTTTTGAACAAAATTATACAGATTAATCTCAAATTTGTAGTTTTGTTCTCGGTTAAAATTCGAACGGATTCTCTGTAAGGCCCCTTTAGACAAGCACGTTTTAATCCCAATAAAACGACAACCATATGATATTAAAACAAATTTTATGAGTTCAAATAGTTAATTATGGGCTTTTGAACAAAATTATCAAGATTAATCTCAAATTTTTAGCTTTTTACTCGGTTAAAATTCGAACGGATTCTCTGTAAGGCCCCTTTAGACAAGCACGCTTTAATCCCGGCAAAATGAAAACAAATGTTATTAAATCAAATTTTATGAGTTCAAATAGTTAATTATGGGCTTTTGAACAAAATTATACAGATTAATCTCAAATTTGTGGCTTTTTACTCGGTTAAAATTCGAACGGATTCTCTATAAGGCCCATTTGGACAGACACGTTTTAATCCCAACAAAACGATAACCAAATGTTATTAAATCAAATTTTATGAGTTCAAATAGTTAATTATGGGATTTTGAACAAAATTATACAGATTAATCTCAAATTTGTAGCTTTTTACTAGGTTAAAATTCGAACGGATTCTTTGTAAGGCCCCTTGAGACAAGCACGTTTTAATCCCAATAAAACGACAACCATATGATATTAAATCAAATTTTATGAGTTCGAATAGTTAATTATGGGCTTTTGAACAAAATTATCAAGATTAATCTCAAATTTTTAGCTTTTTACTCGGTTAAAATTCGAACGGATTCTCTATAAGGCCCATTTGGACAGACACGTTTTAATCCCAACAAAACGATAACCAAATGTTATTAAATCAAATTTTATGAGTTCAAATAGTTAATTATGGGATTTTGAACAAAATTATACAGATTAATCTCAAATTTGTAGCTTTTTACTAGGTTAAAATTCGAACGGATTCTCTCTAAGTCCCATTTGGACAGGCACGTTTTAATCCCAAAAAAACGACAACCAAATGTTATTAAATCAAATTTTATGAGTTCAAATAGTTAATTATGGGCTTTTAAACAAAATTATACAGATTAATCTCAAATTTGTGGCTTTTTACTCGGTTAAAATTCGAACGGATTCTCTATAAGGCCCATTTGGACAAGCACGTTTTAATCCCAATAAAACGACAACCATATGATATTAAATCAAATTTTATGAGTCAAATAGTTAATTATGGGCTTTTGAACAAAATTATCAAGATTAATCTCAAATTTGTGGCTTTTTACTCGGTTAAAATTCGAACGGATTCTCTATAAGGCCCATTTGGACAGACACGTTTTAATCCCAACAAAACGATAACCAAATGTTATTAAATCAAATTTTATGAGTTCAAATAGTTAATTATGGGCTTTTGAACAAAATTATACAGATTAATCTCAAATTTGTAGTTTTGTTCTCGGTTAAAATTCGAACGGATTCTCTGTAAGGCCCCTTTAGACAAGCACGTTTTAATCCCAATAAAACGACAACCATATGATATTAAATCAAATTTTATGAGTTCAAATAGTTAATTATGGGCTTTTGAACAAAATTATCAAGAATAATCTCAAATTTTTAGCTTTTTACTCGGTTAAAATTCGAACGGATTCTCTGTAAGGCCCCTTTAGACAAGCACGCTTTAATCCCGGCAAAATGATAACAAATGTTATTAAATCAAATTTTATGAGTTCAAATAGTTAATTATGGGCTTTTGAACAAAATTATACAGATTAATCTCAAATTTGTGGCTTTTTACTAGGTTAAAATTCGAACGGATTCTTTGTAAGGCCCCTTGAGACAAGCACGTTTTAATCCCAATAAAACGACAACCATATGATATTAAATCAAATTTTATGAGTTCAAATAGTTAATTATGGGCTTTTGAACAAAATTATCAAGAATAATCTCAAATTTTTAGCTTTTTACTCGGTTAAAATTCGAACGGATTCTCTGTAAGGCCCCTTTAGACAAGCACGCTTTAATCCCGGCAAAATGATAACAAATGTTATTAAATCAAATTTTATGAGTTCAAATAGTTAATTATGGGCTTTTGAACAAAATTATACAGATTAATCTCAAATTTGTGGCTTTTTACTAGGTTAAAATTCGAACGGATTCTTTGTAAGGCCCCTTGAGACAAGCACGTTTTAATCCCAATAAAACGACAACCATATGATATTAAATCAAATTTTATGAGTTCGAATAGTTAATTATGGGCTTTTGAACAAAATTATCAAGATTAATCTCAAATTTTTAGCTTTTTACTCGGTTAAAATTCGAACGGATTCTCTATAAGGCCCATTTGGACAGACACGTTTTAATCCCAACAAAACGATAACCAAATGTTATTAAATCAAATTTTATGAGTTCAAATAGTTAATTATGGGATTTTGAACAAAATTATACAGATTAATCTCAAATTTGTAGCTTTTTACTAGGTTAAAATTCGAACGGATTCTCTCTAAGTCCCATTTGGACAGGCACGTTTTAATCCCAAAAAAACGACAACCAAATGTTATTAAATCAAATTTTATGAGTTCAAATAGTTAATTATGGGCTTTTAAACAAAATTATACAGATTAATCTCAAATTTGTGGCTTTTTACTCGGTTAAAATTCGAACGGATTCTCTATAAGGCCCATTTGGACAAGCACGTTTTAATCCCAATAAAACGACAACCATATGATATTAAATCAAATTTTATGAGTTCAAATAGTTAATTATGGGCTTTTGAACAAAATTATCAAGATTAATCTCAAATTTGTGGCTTTTTACTCGGTTAAAATTCGAACGGATTCTCTATAAGGCCCATTTGGACAGACACGTTTTAATCCCAACAAAACGATAACCAAATGTTATTAAATCAAATTTTATGAGTTCAAATAGTTAATTATGGGCTTTTGAACAAAATTATACAGATTAATCTCAAATTTGTAGTTTTGTTCTCGGTTAAAATTCGAACGGATTCTCTGTAAGGCCCCTTTAGACAAGCACGTTTTAATCCCAATAAAACGACAACCATATGATATTAAATCAAATTTTATGAGTTCAAATAGTTAATTATGGGCTTTTGAACAAAATTATCAAGAATAATCTCAAATTTTTAGCTTTTTACTCGGTTAAAATTCGAACGGATTCTCTGTAAGGCCCCTTTAGACAAGCACGCTTTAATCCCGACAAAATGATAACAAATGTTATTAAATCAAATTTTATGAGTTCAAATAGTTAATTATGGGCTTTTGAACAAAATTATACAGATTAATCTCAAATTTGTGGCTTTTTACTCGGTTAAAATTCGAACGGATTCTCTATAAGGCCCATTTGGACAGACACGTTTTAATCCCAACAAAACGATAACCAAATGTTATTAAATCAAATTTTATAAGTTCAAATAGTTAATTATGGGATTTTGAACAAAATTATACAGATTAATTTCAAATTTGTAGCTTTTTACTAGGTTAAAATTCGAACGGATTCTTTGTAAGGCCCCTTTAGACAAGCACGTTTTAATCCCAATAAAACGACAACCATATGATATTAAATCAAATTTTATGAGTTCGAATAGTTAATTATGGGCTTTTGAACAAAATTATCAAGATTAATCTCAAATTTTTAGCTTTTTACTCGGTTAAAATTCGAACGGATTCTCTGTAAGGCCCCTTTAGACAAGCACGCTTTAATCCCGGCAAAATGATAACAAATGTTATTAAATCAAATTTTATGAGTTCAAATAGTTAATTATGGGCTTTTGAACAAAATTATACAGATTAATCTCAAATTTGTAACTTTTTGCTCGATTAAAATTTCGAACGGATTCTCTCTAAGTCCCATTTGGACAGGCACGTTTTAATCCCAAAAAAACGACAACCAAATGTTATTAAATCAAATTTTATGAGTTCAAAAAGTTATTTATGGGAGTTTGAACAAAATTATACTGATTAATCTCAATTTTTTAGCTTTTTACTCGGTTAAAATTGAACGAATTCTCTATAAAGCCCATTTAGACAAACACATTTTAATTCCAATAAAACGACAACCATATGTTATTAAATCAAATTTTATGAGTTCAAATAGTTAATTATGGGCTTTTGAACAAAATTATACAAATTAATCTCAAATTTTTAGCTTTTTACTCGGTTAAAATTCGAACGGATTCTTTGTAAGGCCCCTTTAGACAAGCACGTTTTAATCCCGGCAAAATGACAACAAATGTTATTAAATCAAATTTTATGAGTTCAAATAGTTAATTATGGGCTTTTGAACAAAATTATATAGATTAATTTCAAATTTTTAGCTTTTTACTCGGTTAAAATTCGAACGGATTCTCTGTAAGGCCCCTTTAGACAAGCACGTTTTAATCCTGATAAAACGACAAAAAATGTTATTAAATCAAATTTTATGAGTTCAAATAGTTAATTATGGGCTTTTGAACAAAATTATATAGATTAATCTCAAATTTGTAGTTTTTTTCTCGGTTATAATTCGAACGGATTCTCTGTAAGGCCCCTTTAGACAAGCACGTTTTAATCCCGACAAAATGACAAAAAATGTTATTAAATGAAATTTTATGAGTTCAAATATTTAATTATGGGTTTTGAACAAAATTATACAGATTAATCTCAAGTTTGATGCTTTTTACTCGGTTAAAATTCGAACGGATTCTCTGTAAGGCCCCTTTAGAGAAGCACGTTTTAATCCCAATAAAACGACAAGCATATGATATTAAATCAAATTTTATGAGTTCAAAAAGTTAATTATGGGAGTTTGAACAAAATTATACAGATTAATCTCAATTTTTTAGCTTTTTACTCGGTTAAAATTGAACGAATTCTCTATAAATCCCATTTAGACAAACACATTTTAATTCCAATAAAACGACAACCATATGTTATTAAATCAAATTTTATGAGTTCAAATAGTTAATTATGGGCTTTTGAACAAAATTATACAAATTAATCTCAAATTTTTAGCTTTTTTCTCGGTTAAAATTCGAACGAATTCTCTGTAAGGCCCCTTCAGACAAGCCTTTTTTAATCCCGGCAAAATGACAACAAATGTTATTAAATCAAATTTTATGAGTTCAAATAGTTAATTATGGGCTTTTGAACAAAATTATATAGATTAATCTCAAATTTTTAGCTTTTTACTCGGTTAAAATTCGAACGGATTCTCTGTAAGGCCCCTTTAGAAAAGCACGTTTTAATCCCGATAAAACGAAAAAAAATGTTATTAAATGAAATTTTATGAGTTCAAATAGTTAATTATGGGCTTTTGAACAAAATTATACAGATTAATCTCAATTTTTTAGCTTTTTACTCGGTTAAAATTCGAACGGATTCTCTGTAAGGCCCCTTTAGACAAGCACGTTTTAATCCCAATAAAACGACAACCATATGATATTAAATCAAATTTTATGAGTTCAAATAGTTAATTATGGGCTTTTGAACAAAATTATCAAGATTAATCTCAAATTTTTAGCTTTTTACTCGGTTAAAAGTCGAACGGATTCTCTGTAAGGCCCCTTTAGACAAGCACGCTTTAATCCCGGCAAAATGAAAACAAATGTTATTAAATCAAATTTTATGAGTTCAAATAGTTAATTATGGGCTTTTGAACAAAATTATATAGATTAATTTCAAATTTTTAGCTTTTTACTCGGTTAAAATTCGAACGGATTCTCTGTAAGGCCCCTTTAGACAAGCACGCTTTAATCCTGGCAAAATGAAAACAAATGTTATTAAATCAAATTTTATGAGTTCAAATAGTTAATTATGAGCTTTTGAACAAAATTATACAGATTAATCTCAAATTTGTGGCTTTTTACTCGGTTAAAATTCGAACGGATTCTCTATAAGGCCCATTTGGACAGACACGTTTTAATCCCAACAAAACGATAACCAAATGTTATTAAATCAAATTTTATGAGTTCAAATAGTTAATTATGGTATTTTGAACAAAATTATACAGATTAATCTCAAATTTGTAGCTTTTTACTAGGTTAAAATTCGAACGGATTCTCTGTAAGGCACCTTTAGACAAGCACGTTTTAATCCCAATAAAACGACAACCATATGATATTAAATCAAATTTTATGAGTTCGAATAGTTAATTATGGGCTTTTGAACAAAATTATCAAGATTAATCTCAAATTTTTAGCTTTTTACTCGGTTAAAATTCGAACGGATTCTCTGTAAGGCCCCTTTAGACAAGCACGTTTTAATCCCGGCAAAATGACAAAAAATGTTATTAAATCAAATTTTATGAGTTCAAATAGTTAATTATGGGCTTTTGAACAAAATTATATAGATTGATTTCAAATTTTTAGCTTTTTACTCGGTTAAAATTCGAACGGATTCTCTGTAAGGCCCCTTTAGACAAGCACATTTTAATCCCGATAAAATGACAAAAAATGAAATTAAATGAAATTTTATGAGTTCAAATATTTAATTATGGGTTTTGAACAAAATTATACAGATTAATCTCAAGTTTGAAGCTTTTTACTCGGTTAAAATTCGAACGGATTCTCTGTAAGGCCCCTTTAGAGAAGCACGTTTTAATCCCAATAAAACGACAACCATATGATATTAAATCAAATTTTATGAGTTCAAATAGTTAATTATGGGCTTTTGAACAAAATTATACAGATTAATCTCAAATTTGTAACTTTTTGCTCGATTAAAATTTCGAACGGATTCTCTCTAAGTCCCATTTGGACAGGCACGTTTTAATCCCAAAAAAACGACAACCAAATGTTATTAAATCAAATTTTATGAGTTCAAATAGTTAATTATGAGCTTTTGAACAAAATTATACAGATTAATCTCAAATTTGTGGCTTTTTACTCGGTTAAAATTCGAACGGATTCTCTATAAGGCCCATTTGGACAGACACGTTTTAATCCCAACAAAACGATAACCAAATGTTATTAAATCAAATTTTATGAGTTCAAATAGATAATTATGGTATTTTGAACAAAATTATACAGATTAATCTCAAATTTGTAGCTTTTTACTAGGTTAAAATTCGAACGGATTCTCTGTAAGGCACCTTTAGACAAGCACGTTTTAATCCCAATAAAACGACAACCATATGATATTAAATCAAATTTTATGAGTTCGAATAGTTAATTATGGGCTTTTGAACAAAATTATCAAGATTAATCTCAAATTTTTAGCTTTTTACTCGGTTAAAATTCGAACGGATTCTCTGTAAGGCCCCTTTAGACAAGCACGTTTTAATCCCGGCAAAATGACAAAAAATGTTATTAAATCAAATTTTATGAGTTCAAATAGTTAATTATGGGCTTTTGAACAAAATTATATAGATTGATTTCAAATTTTTAGCTTTTTACTCGGTTAAAATTCGAACGGATTCTCTGTAAGGCCCCTTTAGACAAGCACATTTTAATCCCGATAAAATGACAAAAAATGAAATTAAATGAAATTTTATGAGTTCAAATATTTAATTATGTGTTTGAACAAAATTATATAGATTAATCTCAAGTTTGAAGCTTTTTACTCGGTTAAAATTCGAACGGATTCTCTGTAAGGCCCCTTTAGAGAAGCACGTTTTAATCCCAATAAAACGACAACCATATGATATTAAATCAAATTTTATGAGTTCAAATAGTTAATTATGGGCTTTTGAACAAAATTATACAGATTAATCTCAAATTTGTAACTTTTTGCTCGATTAAAATTTCGAACGGATTCTCTCTAAGTCCCATTTGGACAGGCACGTTTTAATCCCAAAAAAACGACAACCAAATGTTATTAAATCAAATTTTATGAGTTCAAAAAGTTAATTATGGGAGTTTGAACAAAATTATACTGATTAATCTCAATTTTTTAGCTTTTTACTCGGTTAAAATTGAACAAATTCTCTATAAAGCCCATTTAGACAAACACATTTTAATTCCAATAAAACGACAACCATATGTTATTAAATCAAATTTTATGAGTTCAAATAGTTAATTATGGGCTTTTGAACAAAATTATACAAATTAATCTCAAATTTTTAGCTTTTTACTCGGTTAAAATTCGAACGGATTCTTTGTAAGGCCCCTTTAGACAAGCACGTTTTAATCCCGGCAAAATGACAACAAATGTTATTAAATCAAATTTTATGAGTTCAAATAGTTAATTATGGGCTTTTGAACAAAATTATATAGATTAATTTCAAATTTTTAGCTTTTTACTCGGTTAAAATTCGAACGGATTCTCTGTAAGGCCCCTTTAGACAAGCACGTTTTAATCCTGATAAAACGACAAAAAATGTTATTAAATCAAAATTTATGAGTTCAAATAGTTAATTATGGGCTTTTGAACAAAATTATATAGATTAATCTCAAATTTGTAGTTTTTTTCTCGGTTATAATTCGAACGGATTCTCTGTAAGGCCCCTTTAGACAAGCACGTTTTAATCCCGACAAAATGACAAAAAATGTTATTAAATGAAATTTTATGAGTTCAAATATTTAATTATGGGTTTTGAACAAAATTATACAGATTAATCTCAAGTTTGATGCTTTTTACTCGGTTAAAATTCGAACGGATTCTCTGTAAGGCCCCTTTAGAGAAGCACGTTTTAATCCCAATAAAACGACAAGCATATGATATTAAATCAAATTTTATGAGTTCAAAAAGTTAATTATGGGAGTTTGAACAAAATTATACAGATTAATCTCAATTTTTTAGCTTTTTACTCGGTTAAAATTGAACGAATTCTCTATAAATCCCATTTAGACAAACACATTTTAATTCCAATAAAACGACAACCATATGTTATTAAATCAAATTTTATGAGTTCAAATAGTTAATTATGGGCTTTTGAACAAAATTATACAAATTAATCTCAAATTTTTAGCTTTTTTCTCGGTTAAAATTCGAACGAATTCTCTGTAAGGCCCCTTCAGACAAGCCTTTTTTAATCCCGGCAAAATGACAACAAATGTTATTAAATCAAATTTTATGAGTTCAAATAGTTAATTATGGGCTTTTGAACAAAATTATATAGATTAATCTCAAATTTTTAGCTTTTTACTCGGTTAAAATTCGAACGGATTCTCTGTAAGGCCCCTTTAGAAAAGCACGTTTTAATCCCGATAAAACGAAAAAAAATGTTATTAAATGAAATTTTATGAGTTCAAATAGTTAATTATGGGCTTTTGAACAAAATTATACAGATTAATCTCAATTTTTTAGCTTTTTACTCGGTTAAAATTCGAACGGATTCTCTGTAAGGCCCCTTTAGACAAGCACGTTTTAATCCCAATAAAACGACAACCATATGATATTAAATCAAATTTTATGAGTTCAAATAGTTAATTATGGGCTTTTGAACAAAATTATCAAGATTAATCTCAAATTTTTAGCTTTTTACTCGGTTAAAAGTCGAACGGATTCTCTGTAAGGCCCCTTTAGACAAGCACGCTTTAATCCCGGCAAAATGAAAACAAATGTTATTAAATCAAATTTTATGAGTTCAATTAGTTAATTATGGGCTTTTGAACAAAATTATATAGATTAATTTCAAATTTTTAGCTTTTTACTCGGTTAAAATTCGAACGGATTCTCTGTAAGGCCCCTTTAGACAAGCACGCTTTAATCCTGGCAAAATGAAAACAAATGTTATTAAATCAAATTTTATGAGTTCAAATAGTTAATTATGAGCTTTTGAACAAAATTATACAGATTAATCTCAAATTTGTGGCTTTTTACTCGGTTAAAATTCGAACGGATTCTCTATAAGGCCCATTTGGACAGACACGTTTTAATCCCAACAAAACGATAACCAAATGTTATTAAATCAAATTTTATGAGTTCAAATAGTTAATTATGGTATTTTGAACAAAATTATACAGATTAATCTCAAATTTGTAGCTTTTTACTAGGTTAAAATTCGAACGGATTCTCTGTAAGGCACCTTTAGACAAGCACGTTTTAATCCCAATAAAACGACAACCATATGATATTAAATCAAATTTTATGAGTTCGAATAGTTAATTATGGGCTTTTGAACAAAATTATCAAGATTAATCTCAAATTTTTAGCTTTTTACTCGGTTAAAATTCGAACGGATTCTCTATAAGGCCCCTTTAGACAAGCACGTTTTAATCCCGGCAAAATGACAAAAAATGTTATTAAATCAAATTTTATGAGTTCAAATAGTTAATTATGGGCTTTTGAACAAAATTATATAGATTGATTTCAAATTTTTAGCTTTTTACTCGGTTAAAATTCGAACGGATTCTCTGTAAGGCCCCTTTAGACAAGCACATTTTAATCCCGATAAAATGACAAAAAATGAAATTAAATGAAATTTTATGAGTTCAAATATTTAATTATGGGTTTTGAACAAAATTATACAGATTAATCTCAAGTTTGAAGCTTTTTACTCGGTTAAAATTCGAACGGATTCTTTGTAAGGCCCCTTGAGACAAGCACGTTTTAATCCCAATAAAACGACAACCATATGATATTAAATCAAATTTTATGAGTTCGAATAGTTAATTATGGGCTTTTGAACAAAATTATCAAGATTAATCTCAAATTTTTAGCTTTTTACTCGGTTAAAATTCGAACGGATTCTCTATAAGGCCCATTTGGACAGACACGTTTTAATCCCAACAAAACGATAACCAAATGTTATTAAATCAAATTTTATGAGTTCAAATAGTTAATTATGGGCTTTTGAACAAAATTATACAGATTAATCTCAAATTTGTAGTTTTGTTCTCGGTTAAAATTCGAACGGATTCTCTGTAAGGCCCCTTTAGACAAGCACGTTTTAATCCCAATAAAACGACAACCATATGATATTAAATCAAATTTTATGAGTTCAAATAGTTAATTATGGGCTTTTGAACAAAATTATCAAGATTAATCTCAAATTTTTAGCTTTTTACTCGGTTAAAATTCGAACGGATTCTCTGTAAGGCCCCTTTAGACAAGCACGCTTTAATCCCGGCAAAATGAAAACAAATGTTATTAAATCAAATTTTATGAGTTCAAATAGTTAATTATGGGCTTTTGAACAAAATTATACAGATTAATCTCAAATTTGTGGCTTTTTACTCGGTTAAAATTCGAACGGATTCTCTATAAGGCCCATTTGGACAGACACGTTTTAATCCCAACAAAACGATAACCAAATGTTATTAAATCAAATTTTATGAGTTCAAATAGTTAATTATGGGATTTTGAACAAAATTATACAGATTAATCTCAAATTTGTAGCTTTTTACTAGGTTAAAATTCGAACGGATTCTTTGTAAGGCCCCTTTAGACAAGCACGTTTTAATCCCAATAAAACGACAACCATATGATATTAAATCAAATTTTATGAGTTCAAATAGTTAATTATGGGCTTTTGAACAAAATTATACAGATTAATCTCAAATTTGTGGCTTTTTACTCGGTTAAAATTCGAACGAATTCTCTATAAGGCCCATTTGGACAGACACGTTTTAATCCCAACAAAACGATAACCAAATGTTATTAAATCAAATTTTATAAGTTCAAATAGTTAATTATGGGATTTTGAACAAAATTATACAGATTAATCTCAAATTTGTAGCTTTTTACTAGGTTAAAATTCGAACGGATTCTTTGTAAGGCCCCTTTAGACAAGCACGTTTTAATCCCAATAAAACGACAACCATATGATATTAAATCAAATTTTATGAGTTCAAATAGTTAATTATGGGCTTTTGAACAAAATTATCAAGATTAATCTCAAATTTTTAGCTTTTTACTCGGTTAAAATTCGAACGGATTCTCTGTAAGGCCCCTTTAGACAAGCACGCTTTAATCCCGGCAAAATGATAACAAATGTTATTAAATCAAATTTTATGAGTTCAAATAGTTAATTATGGGCTTTTGAACAAAATTATACAGATTAATCTCAAATTTGTAACTTTTTGCTAGATTAAAATTTCGAACGGGTTCTCTCTAAGTCCCATTTGGACAGGCACGTTTTAATCCCAAAAAAACGACAACCAAATGTTATTAAATCAAATTTTATGAGTTCAAAAAGTTAATTATGGGAGTTTGAACAAAATTATACAGATTAATCTCAATTTTTTAGCTTTTTACTCGGTTAAAATTGAACGAATTCTCTATAAAGACCATTTAGACAAACACATTTTAATTCCAATAAAATGACAACCATATGTTATTAAATCAAATTTTATGAGTTCAAATAGTTAATTTTGGGCTTTTGAACAAAATTATCAAGATTAATATCAAATTTTTAGCTTTTTACTCGGTTAAAATTCGAACGGATTCTCTATAAGGCCAATTTGGACAGAAACGTTTTAATCCCAACAAAACGATAACCAAATGTTATTAAATCAAATTTTATGAGTTCAAATAGTTAATTATGGGCTTTTGAACAAAATTATACAGATTAATCTCAAATTTGTAGTTTTGTTCTCGGTTAAAATTCGAACGGATTCTCTGTAAGGCCCCTTTAGACAAGCACGTTTTAATCCCAATAAAACGACAACCATATGATATTAAAACAAATTTTATGAGTTCAAATAGTTAATTATGGGCTTTTGAACAAAATTATCAAGATTAATCTCAAATTTTTAGCTTTTTACTCGGTTAAAATTCGAACGGATTCTCTGTAAGGCCCCTTTAGACAAGCACGCTTTAATCCCGGCAAAATGAAAACAAATGTTATTAAATCAAATTTTATGAGTTCAAATAGTTAATTATGGGCTTTTGAACAAAATTATACAGATTAATCTCAAATTTGTGGCTTTTTACTCGGTTAAAATTCGAACGGATTCTCTATAAGGCCCATTTGGACAGACACGTTTTAATCCCAACAAAACGATAACCAAATGTTATTAAATCAAATTTTATGAGTTCAAATAGTTAATTATGGGATTTTGAACAAAATTATACAGATTAATCTCAAATTTGTAGCTTTTTACTAGGTTAAAATTCGAACGGATTCTTTGTAAGGCCCCTTGAGACAAGCACGTTTTAATCCCAATAAAACGACAACCATATGATATTAAATCAAATTTTATGAGTTCGAATAGTTAATTATGGGCTTTTGAACAAAATTATCAAGATTAATCTCAAATTTTTAGCTTTTTACTCGGTTAAAATTCGAACGGATTCTCTATAAGGCCCATTTGGACAGACACGTTTTAATCCCAACAAAACGATAACCAAATGTTATTAAATCAAATTTTATAAGTTCAAATAGTTAATTATGGGATTTTGAACAAAATTATACAGATTAATCTCAAATTTGTAGCTTTTTACTAGGTTAAAATTCGAACGGATTCTTTGTAAGGCCCCTTTAGACAAGCACGTTTTAATCCCAATAAAACGACAACCATATGATATTAAATCAAATTTTATGAGTTCAAATATTTAATTATGGGCTTTTGAACAAAATTATCAAGATTAATCTCAAATTTTTAGCTTTTTACTCGGTTAAAATTCGAACGGATTCTCTGTAAGGCCCCTTTAGACAAGCACGCTTTAATCCCGGCAAAATGATAACAAATGTTATTAAATCAAATTTTATGAGTTCAAATAGTTAATTATGGGCTTTTGAACAAAATTATACAGATTAATCTCAAATTTGTAACTTTTTGCTAGATTAAAATTTCGAACGGGTTCTCTCTAAGTCCCATTTGGACAGGCACGTTTTAATCCCAAAAAAACGACAACCAAATGTTATTAAATCAAATTTTATGAGTTCAAAAAGTTAATTATGGGAGTTTGAACAAAATTATACAGATTAATCTCAAATTTGTAGCTTTTTACTAGGTTAAAATTCGAACGGATTCTCTGTAAGGCACCTTTAGACAAGCACGTTTTAATCCCAATAAAACGACAACCATATGATATTAAATCAAATTTTATGAGTTCGAATAGTTAATTATGGGCTTTTGAACAAAATTATCAAGATTAATCTCAAATTTTTAGCTTTTTACTCGGTTAAAATTCGAACGGATTCTCTGTAAGGCCCCTTTAGACAAGCACGTTTTAATCCCGGCAAAATGAAAACAAATGTTATTAAATCAAATTTTATGAGTTCAAATAGTTAATTATGGGCTTTTGAACAAAATTATACAGATTAATCTCAAATTTTTTAGCTTTTTACTCGGTTAAAATTGAACGAATTCTCTATAAAGACCATTTAGACAAACACATTTTAATTCCAATAAAATGACAACCATATGTTATTAAATCAAATTTTATGAGTTCAAATAGTTAATTTTGGGCTTTTGAACAAAATTATCAAGATTAATATCAAATTTTTAGCTTTTTACTCGGTTAAAATTCGAACGGATTCTCTATAAGGCCAATTTGGACAGAAACGTTTTAATCCCAACAAAACGATAACCAAATGTTATTAAATCAAATTTTATGAGTTCAAATAGTTAATTATGGGCTTTTGAACAAAATTATACAGATTAATCTCAAATTTGTAGTTTTGTTCTCGGTTAAAATTCGAACGGATTCTCTGTAAGGCCCCTTTAGACAAGCACGTTTTAATCCCAATAAAACGACAACCATATGATATTAAAACAAATTTTATGAGTTCAAATAGTTAATTATGGGCTTTTGAACAAAATTATCAAGATTAATCTCAAATTTTTAGCTTTTTACTCGGTTAAAATTCGAACGGATTCTCTGTAAGGCCCCTTTAGACAAGCACGCTTTAATCCCGGCAAAATGAAAACAAATGTTATTAAATCAAATTTTATGAGTTCAAATAGTTAATTATGGGCTTTTGAACAAAATTATACAGATTAATCTCAAATTTGTGGCTTTTTACTCGGTTAAAATTCGAACGGATTCTCTATAAGGCCCATTTGGACAGACACGTTTTAATCCCAACAAAACGATAACCAAATGTTATTAAATCAAATTTTATGAGTTCAAATAGTTAATTATGGGATTTTGAACAAAATTATACAGATTAATCTCAAATTTGTAGCTTTTTACTAGGTTAAAATTCGAACGGATTCTTTGTAAGGCCCCTTGAGACAAGCACGTTTTAATCCCAATAAAACGACAACCATATGATATTAAATCAAATTTTATGAGTTCGAATAGTTAATTATGGGCTTTTGAACAAAATTATCAAGATTAATCTCAAATTTTTAGCTTTTTACTCGGTTAAAATTCGAACGGATTCTCTATAAGGCCCATTTGGACAGACACGTTTTAATCCCAACAAAACGATAACCAAATGTTATTAAATCAAATTTTATGAGTTCAAATAGTTAATTATGGGATTTTGAACAAAATTATACAGATTAATCTCAAATTTGTAGCTTTTTACTAGGTTAAAATTCGAACGGATTCTCTCTAAGTCCCATTTGGACAGGCACGTTTTAATCCCAAAAAAACGACAACCAAATGTTATTAAATCAAATTTTATGAGTTCAAATAGTTAATTATGGGCTTTTAAACAAAATTATACAGATTAATCTCAAATTTGTGGCTTTTTACTCGGTTAAAATTCGAACGGATTCTCTATAAGGCCCATTTGGACAAGCACGTTTTAATCCCAATAAAACGACAACCATATGATATTAAATCAAATTTTATGAGTTCAAATAGTTAATTATGGGCTTTTGAACAAAATTATCAAGATTAATCTCAAATTTGTGGCTTTTTACTCGGTTAAAATTCGAACGGATTCTCTATAAGGCCCATTTGGACAGACACGTTTTAATCCCAACAAAACGATAACCAAATGTTATTAAATCAAATTTTATGAGTTCAAATAGTTAATTATGGGCTTTTGAACAAAATTATACAGATTAATCTCAAATTTGTAGTTTTGTTCTCGGTTAAAATTCGAACGGATTCTCTGTAAGGCCCCTTTAGACAAGCACGTTTTAATCCCAATAAAACGACAACCATATGATATTAAATCAAATTTTATGAGTTCAAATAGTTAATTATGGGCTTTTGAACAAAATTATCAAGAATAATCTCAAATTTTTAGCTTTTTACTCGGTTAAAATTCGAACGGATTCTCTGTAAGGCCCCTTTAGACAAGCACGCTTTAATCCCGGCAAAATGATAACAAATGTTATTAAATCAAATTTTATGAGTTCAAATAGTTAATTATGGGCTTTTGAACAAAATTATACAGATTAATCTCAAATTTGTGGCTTTTTACTCGGTTAAAATTCGAACGGATTCTCTATAAGGCCCATTTGGACAGACACGTTTTAATCCCAACAAAACGATAACCAAATGTTATTAAATCAAATTTTATAAGTTCAAATAGTTAATTATGGGATTTTGAACAAAATTATACAGATTAATCTCAAATTTGTAGCTTTTTACTAGGTTAAAATTCGAACGGATTCTTTGTAAGGCCCCTTTAGACAAGCACGTTTTAATCCCAATAAAACGACAACCATATGATATTAAATCAAATTTTATGAGTTCGAATAGTTAATTATGGGCTTTTGAACAAAATTATCAAGATTAATCTCAAATTTTTAGCTTTTTACTCGGTTAAAATTCGAACGGATTCTCTGTAAGGCCCCTTTAGACAAGCACGCTTTAATCCCGGCAAAATGATAACAAATGTTATTAAATCAAATTTTATGAGTTCAAATAGTTAATTATGGGCTTTTGAACAAAATTATACAGATTAATCTCAAATTTGTAACTTTTTGCTCGATTAAAATTTCGAACGGATTCTCTCTAAGTCCCATTTGGACAGGCACGTTTTAATCCCAAAAAAACGACAACCAAATGTTATTAAATCAAATTTTATGAGTTCAAAAAGTTAATTATGGGAGTTTGAACAAAATTATACTGATTAATCTCAATTTTTTAGCTTTTTACTCGGTTAAAATTGAACGAATTCTCTATAAAGCCCATTTAGACAAACACATTTTAATTCCAATAAAACGACAACCATATGTTATTAAATCAAATTTTATGAGTTCAAATAGTTAATTATGGGCTTTTGAACAAAATTATACAAATTAATCTCAAATTTTTAGCTTTTTACTCGGTTAAAATTCGAACGGATTCTTTGTAAGGCCCCTTTAGACAAGCACGTTTTAATCCCGGCAAAATGACAACAAATGTTATTAAATCAAATTTTATGAGTTCAAATAGTTAATTATGGGCTTTTGAACAAAATTATATAGATTAATTTCAAATTTTTAGCTTTTTACTCGGTTAAAATTCGAACGGATTCTCTGTAAGGCCCCTTTAGACAAGCACGTTTTAATCCCAATAAAACGACAACCATATGATATTAAATCAAATTTTATGAGTTCAAATAGTTAATTATGGGATTTTGAACAAAATTATACAGATTAATCTCAAATTTTTAGCTTTTTACTCGATTATAATTCGAACGGATTCTCTGTAAGGCCCCTTTAGACAAGCACGTTTTAATCCCGACAAAATGACAAAAAATGTTATTAAATGAAATTTTATGAGTTCAAATATTTAATTATGGGTTTTGAACAAAATTATACAGATTAATCTCAAGTTTGATGCTTTTTACTCGGTTAAAATTCGAACGGATTCTCTGTAAGGCCCCTTTAGAGAAGCACGTTTTAATCCCAATAAAACGACAAGCATATGATATTAAATCAAATTTTATGAGTTCAAATAATTAATTTTGGGCTTTTGAACAAAATTATCAAGATTAATATCAAATTTTTAGCTTTTTACTCGGTTAAAATTCGAACGGATTCTCTATAAGGCCAATTTGGACAGACACGTTTTAATCCCAACAAAACGATAACCAAATGTTATTAAATCAAATTTTATGAGTTCAAATAGTTAATTATGGGCTTTTGAACAAAATTATCAAGATTAATCTCAAATTTTTAGCTTTTTACTCGGTTAAAATTCGAACGGATTCTCTGTAAGGCCCCTTTAGACAAGCACGCTTTAATCCCGGAAAAATGATAACAAATGTTATTAAATCAAATTTTATGAGTTTAAATAGTTAATTATGGGCTTTTGAACAAAATTATACAGATTAATCTCAAATTTGTAACTTTTTGCTCGATTAAAATTTTGAACGGGTTCTCTCTAAGTCCCATTTGGACAGGCACGTTTTAATCCCAAAAAAATGACAACCAAATGTTATTAAATCAAATTTTATGAGTTCAAAAAGTTAATTATGGGAGTTTGAACAAAATTATACAGATTAATCTCAATTTTTTAGCTTTTTACTCGGTTAAAATTGAACGAATTCTCTATAAAGCCCATTTAGACAAACACATTTTAATTCCAATAAAACGACAACCATATGTTATTAAATCAAATTTTATGAGTTCAAATAGTTAATTATGGGCTTTTGAACAAAATTATACAAATTAATCTCAAATTTTTAGCTTTTTACTCGGTTAAAATTCGAACGGATTCTTTGTAAGGCCCCTTTAGACAAGCACGTTTTAATCCCGATAAAACGACAAAAAATGTTATTAAATCAAATTTTATGAGTTCAAATAGTTAATTATGGGCTTTTGAACAAAATTATACAGATTAATCTCAAATTTGTAGTTTTTTTCTCGGTTAAAATTCGAACGGATTCTCTGTAAGGCCCCTTTAGACAAGCACGTTTTAATCCCGGCAAAATGACAAAAAATGTTATTAAATGAAATTTTATGAGTTCAAATATTTAATTATGGGTTTTGAACAAAATTATACAGATTAATCTCAAGTTTGAAGCTTTTTACTCGGTTAAAATTCGAACGGATTCTCTGTAAGGCCCCTTTAGAGAAGCACGTTTTAATCCCAATAAAACGACAACCATATGATATTAAATCAAATTTTATGAGTTCAAATAGTTAATTTTGGGCTTTTGAACAAAATTATCAAGATTAATATCAAATTTTTAGCTTTTTACTCGGTTAAAATTCGAACGGATTCTCTATAAGGCCAATTTGGACAGACACGTTTTAATCCCAACAAAACGATAACCAAATGTTATTAAATCAAATTTTATGAGTTCAAATAGTTAATTATGGGCTTTTGAACAAAATTATACAGATTAATCTCAAATTTGTAGTTTTGTTCTCGGTTAAAATTCGAACGGATTCTCTGTAAGGCCCCTTTAGACAAGCACGTTTTAATCCCAATAAAACGACAACCATATGATATTAAATCAAATTTTATGAGTTCAAATAGTTAATTATGGGCTTTTGAACAAAATTATCAAGATTAATCTCAAATTTTTAGCTTTTTACTCGGTTAAAATTCGAACGGATTCTCTGTAAGGCCCCTTTAGACAAGCACGCTTTAATCCCGGCAAAATGAAAACAAATGTTATTAAATCAAATTTTATGAGTTCAAATAGTTAATTATGGGCTTTTGAACAAAATTATACAGATTAATCTCAAATTTGTGGCTTTTTACTCGGTTAAAATTCGAACGGATTCTCTATAAGGCCCATTTGGACAGACACGTTTTAATCCCAACAAAACGATAACCAAATGTTATTAAATCAAATTTTATGAGTTCAAACAGTTAATTATGGGATTTTGAACAAAATTATACAGATTAATCTCAAATTTGTAGCTTTTTACTAGGTTAAAATTCGAACGGATTCTTTGTAAGGCCCCTTGAGACAAGCACGTTTTAATCCCAATAAAACGACAACCATATGATATTAAATCAAATTTTATGAGTTCGAATAGTTAATTATGGGCTTTTGAACAAAATTATCAAGATTAATCTCAAATTTTTAGCTTTTTACTCGGTTAAAATTCGAACGGATTCTCTGTAAGGCCCCTCTAGACAAGCACGCTTTAATCCCGGCAAAATGAAAACAAATGTTATTAAATCAAATTTTATGAGTTCAAATAGTTAATTATGGGCTTTTGAACAAAATTATACAGATTAATCTCAAATTTGTAGCTTTTTACTCGGTTAAAATTCGAACGGATTCTCTATAAGGCCCATTTGGACAGACACGTTTTAATCCCAACAAAACGATAACCAAATGTTATTAAATCAAATTTTATGAGTTCAAATAGTTAATTATGGGATTTTGAACAAAATTATACAGATTAATCTCAAATTTGTAGCTTTTTACTAGGTTAAAATTCGAACGGATTCTTTGTAAGGCCCCTTTAGACAAGCACGTTTTAATCCCAATAAAACGACAACCATATGATATTAAATCAAATTTTATGAGTTCGAATAGTTAATTATGGGCTTTTGAACAAAATTATCAAGATTAATCTCAAATTTTTAGCTTTTTACTCGGTTAAAATTGAACGAATTCTCTATAAAGCGCATTTCGACAAACACATTTTAATTCCAATAAAACGACAACCATATGTTATTAAATCAAATTTTATGAGTTCAAATAGTTAATTATGGGCTTTTGAACAAAATTATACAAATTAATCTCAAATTTTTAGCTTTTTACTCGGTTAAAATTCGAACGGATTCTTTGTAAGGCCCCTTTAGACAAGCACGTTTTAATCCCGGCAAAATGACAACAAATGTTATTAAATCAAATTTTATGAGTTCAAATAGTTAATTATGGGCTTTTGAACAAAATTATATAGATTAATTTCAAATTTTTAGCTTTTTACTCGGTTAAAATTCGAACGGATTCTCTGTAAGGCCCCTTTAGACAAGCACGTTTTAATCCTGATAAAACGACAAAAAATGTTATTAAATCAAATTTTATGAGTTCAAATAGTTAATTATGGGCTTTTGAACAAAATTATATAGATTAATCTAAAATTTGTAGTTTTTTTCTCGGTTATAATTCGAACGGATTCTCTGTAAGGCCCCTTTAGACAAGCACGTTTTAATCCCGGCAAAATGACAAAAAATGTTATTAAATGAAATTTTATGAGTTCAAATATTTAATTATGGGTTTTGAACAAAATTATACAGATTAATCTCAAGTTTGATGCTTTTTACTCGGTTAAAATTCGAACGGATTCTCTGTAAGGCCCCTTTAGAGAAGCACGTTTTAATCCCAATAAAACGACAAGCATATGATATTAAATCAAATTTTATGAGTTCAAATAATTAATTTTGGGCTTTTGAACAAAATTATCAAGATTAATATCAAATTTTTAGCTTTTTACTCGGTTAAAATTCGAACGGATTCTCTATAAGGCCAATTTGGACAGACACGTTTTAATCCCAACAAAACGATAACCAAATGTTATTAAATCAAATTTTATGAGTTCAAATAGTTAATTATGGGCTTTTGAACAAAATTATACAGATTAATCTCAAATTTATAGTTTTGTTCTCGGTTAAAATTCGAACGGATTCTCTGTAAGGCCCCTTTAGACAAGCACGTTTTAATCCCAATAAAACGACAACCATATGATATTAAATCAAATTTTATGAGTTCAAATAGTTAATTATGGGCTTTTGAACAAAATTATCAAGATTAATCTCAAATTTTTAGCTTTTTACTCGGTTAAAATTCGAACGGATTCTCTGTAAGGCCCCTTTAGACAAGCACGCTTTAATCCCGGAAAAATGATAACAAATGTTATTAAATCAAATTTTATGAGTTTAAATAGTTAATTATGGGCTTTTGAACAAAATTATACAGATTAATCTCAAATTTGTAACTTTTTGCTCGATTAAAATTTTGAACGGGTTCTCTCTAAGTCCCATTTGGACAGGCACGTTTTAATCCCAAAAAAATGACAACCAAATGTTATTAAATCAAATTTTATGAGTTCAAAAAGTTAATTATGGGAGTTTGAACAAAATTATACAGATTAATCTCAATTTTTTAGCTTTTTACTCGGTTAAAATTGAACGAATTCTCTATAAAGCCCATTTAGACAAACACATTTTAATTCCAATAAAACGACAACCATATGTTATTAAATCAAATTTTATGAGTTCAAATAGTTAATTATGGGCTTTTGAACAAAATTATACAAATTAATCTCAAATTTTTAGCTTTTTACTCGGTTAAAATTCGAACGGATTCTTTGTAAGGCCCCTTAAGACAAGCACGTTTTAATCCCGATAAAACGACAAAAAATGTTATTAAATCAAATTTTATGAGTTCAAATAGTTAATTATGGGCTTTTGAACAAAATTATACAGATTAATCTCAAATTTGTAGTTTTTTTCTCGGTTAAAATTCGAACGGATTCTCTGTAAGGCCCCTTTAGACAAGCACGTTTTAATCCCGGCAAAATGACAAAAAATGTTATTAAATGAAATTTTATGAGTTCAAATATTTAATTATGGGTTTTGAACAAAATTATACAGATTAATCTCAAGTTTGAAGCTTTTTACTCGGTTAAAATTCGAACGGATTCTCTGTAAGGCCCCTTTAGAGAAGCACGTTTTAATCCCAATAAAACGACAACCATATGATATTAAATCAAATTTTATGAGTTCAAATAGTTAATTTTGGGCTTTTGAACAAAATTATCAAGATTAATATCAAATTTTTAGCTTTTTACTCGGTTAAAATTCGAACGGATTCTCTATAAGGCCAATTTGGACAGACACGTTTTAATCCCAACAAAACGATAACCAAATGTTATTAAATCAAATTTTATGAGTTCAAATAGTTAATTATGGGCTTTTGAACAAAATTATACAGATTAATCTCAAATTTGTAGTTTTGTTCTCGGTTAAAATTCGAACGGATTCTCTGTAAGGCCCCTTTAGACAAGCACGTTTTAATCCCAATAAAACGACAACCATATGATATTAAATCAAATTTTATGAGTTCAAATAGTTAATTATGGGCTTTTGAACAAAATTATCAAGATTAATCTCAAATTTTTAGCTTTTTACTCGGTTAAAATTCGAACGGATTCTCTGTAAGGCCCCTTTAGACAAGCACGCTTTAATCCCGGCAAAATGAAAACAAATGTTATTAAATCAAATTTTATGAGTTCAAATAGTTAATTATGGGCTTTTGAACAAAATTATGCAGATTAATCTCAAATTTGTGGCTTTTTACTCGGTTAAAATTCGAACGGATTCTCTATAAGGCCCATTTGGACAGACACGTTTTAATCCCAACAAAACGATAACCAAATGTTATTAAATCAAATTTTATGAGTTCAAATAGTTAATTATGGGATTTTGAACAAAATTATACAGATTAATCTCAAATTTGTAGCTTTTTACTAGGTTAAAATTCGAACGGATTCTTTGTAAGGCCCCTTGAGACAAGCACGTTTTAATCCCAATAAAACGACAACCATATGATATTAAATCAAATTTTATGAGTTCGAATAGTTAATTATGGGATTTTGAACAAAATTATCAAGATTAATCTCAAATTTTTAGCTTTTTACTCGGTTAAAATTCGAACGGATTCTCTGTAAGGCCCCTTTAGACAAGCACGCTTTAATCCCGGCAAAATGAAAACAAATGTTATTAAATCAAATTTTATGAGTTCAAATAGTTAATTATGGGCTTTTGAACAAAATTATACAGATTAATCTCAAATTTGTAGCTTTTTACTCGGTTAAAATTCGAACGGATTCTCTGTAAGGCCCCTTTAGACAAGCACGCTTTAATCCTGGCAAAATGAAAACAAATGTTATTAAATCAAATTTTATGAGTTCAAAAAGTTAATTATGGGCTTTTGAACAAAATTATCAAGAATAATCTCAAATTTTTAGCTTTTTACTCGGTTAAAATTCGAACGGATTCTCTGTAAGGCCCCTTTAGACAAGCACGCTTTAATCCCGGCAAAATGATAACAAATGTTATTAAATCAAATTTTATGAGTTCAAATAGTTAATTATGGGCTTTTGAACAAAATTATACAGATTAATCTCAAATTTGTGGCTTTTTACTCGGTTAAAATTCGAACGGATTCTCTATAAGGCCCATTTGGACAGACACGTTTTAATCCCAACAAAACGATAACCAAATGTTATTAAATCAAATTTTATGAGTTCAAATAGTTAATTATGGGATTTTGAACAAAATTATACAGATTAATCTCAAATTTGTAGCTTTTTACTAGGTTAAAATTCGAACGGATTCTTTGTAAGGCCCCTTTAGACAAGCACGTTTTAATCCCAATAAAACGACAACCATATGATATTAAATCAAATTTTATGAGTTCGAATAGTTAATTATGGGCTTTTGAACAAAATTATCAAGATTAATCTCAAATTTTTAGCTTTTTACTCGGTTAAAATTCGAACGGATTCTCTGTAAGGCCCCTTTAGACAAGCACGCTTTAATCCCGGCAAAATGAAAACAAATGTTATTAAATCAAATTTTATGAGTTCAAATAGTTAATTATGGGCTTTTGAACAAAATTATACAGATTAATCTCAAATTTGTAGCTTTTTACTCGGTTAAAATTCGAACGGATTCTCTATAAGGCCCATTTGGACAGACACGTTTTAATCCCAACAAAACGATAACCAAATGTTATTAAATCAAATTTTATGAGTTCAAATAGTTAATTATGGGATTTTGAACAAAATTATACAGATTAATCTCAAATTTGTAGCTTTTTACTAGGTTAAAATTCGAACGGATTCTTTGTAAGGCCCCTTTAGACAAGCACGTTTTAATCCCAATAAAACGACAACCATATGATATTAAATCAAATTTTATGAGTTCGAATAGTTAATTATGGGCTTTTGAACAAAATTATCAAGATTAATCTCAAATTTTTAGCTTTTTACTCGGTTAAAATTCGAACGGATTCTCTGTAAGGCCCCTTTAGACAAGCACGCTTTAATCCCGGCAAAATGATAACAAATGTTATTAAATCAAATTTTATGAGTTCAAATAGTTAATTATGGGTTTTTGAACAAAATTATACAGATTAATCTCAAATTTGTAACTTTTTGCTCGATTAAAATTTCGAACGGATTCTCTCTAAGTCCCATTTGGACAGGCACGTTTTAATCCCAAAAAAACGACAACCAAATGTTATTAAATCAAATTTTATGAGTTCAAAAAGTTAATTATGGGAGTTTGAACAAAATTATACAGATTAATCTCAATTTTTTAGCTTTTTACTCAGTTAAAATTGAACGAATTCTCTATAAAGCCCATTTAGACAAACACATTTTAATTCCAATAAAATGACAACCATATGTTATTAAATCAAATTTTATGAGTTCAAATAGTTAATTATGGGCTTTTGAACAAAATTATACAAATTAATCTCAAATTTTTAGCTTTTTACTCGGTTAAAATTCGAACGGATTCTTTGTAAGGCCCCTTTAGACAAGCACGTTTTAATCCCGGCAAAATGACAACCATATGTTATTAAATCAAATTTTATGAGTTCAAATAGTTAATTATGGGCTTTTGAACAAAATTATACAAATTAATCTCAAATTTTTAGCTTTTTACTCGGTTAAAATTCGAACGGATTCTCTGTAAGGCCCCTTTAGACAAGCACGCTTTAATCCCGGCAAAATGACAACAAATGTTATTAAATCAAATTTTATGAGTTCAAATAGTTAATTATGGGCTTTTGAACAAAATTATATAGATTAATTTCAAATTTTTAGCTTTTTACTCGGTTAAAATTCGAACGGATTCTCTGTAGCACGTTTTAATCCCGATAAAACGACAAAAAATGTTATTAAATCAAATTTTATGAGTTCAAATAGTTAATTATGGGCTTTTGAACAAAATTATACAGATTAATCTCAAATTTGTAGTTTTTTTCTCGGTTAAAATTCAAACGGATTCTTTGTAAGGCCCCTTTAGACAAGCACGTTTTAATCCCGGCAAAATGACAAAAAATGTTATTAAATGAAATTTTATGAGTTCAAATATTTAATTATGGGTTTTGAACAAAATTATACAGATTAATCTCAAGTTTCAAGCTTTTTACTCGGTTAAAATTCGAACGGATTCTCTGTAAGGCCCCTTTAGAGAAGCACGTTTTAATCCCAATAAAACGACAACCATATGATATTAAATCAAATTTTATGAGTTCAAATAGTTAATTTTGGGCTTTTGAACAAAATTATCAAGATTAATATCAAATTTTTAGCTTTTTACTCGGTTAAAATTCGAACGGATTCTCTACAAGGCCCATTTGGACAGACACGTTTTAATCCCAACAAAACGATAACCAAATGTTATTAAATCAAATTTTATGAGTTCAAATAGTTAATTATGGGCTTTTGAACAAAATTATACAGATTAATCTCAAATTTGTGGCTTTTTACTCGGTTAAAATTCGAACGGATTCTCTATAAGGCCCATTTGGACAGACACGTTTTAATCCCAACAAAACGATAACCAAATGTTATTAAATCAAATTTTATGAGTTCAAATAGTTAATTATGGGATTTTGAACAAAATTATACAGATTAATCTCAAATTTGTAGCTTTTTACTAGGTTAAAATTCGAACGGATTCTTTGTAAGGCCCCTTTAGACAAGCACGTTTTAATCCCAATAAAACGACAACCATATGATATTAAATCAAATTTTATGAGTTCGAATAGTTAATTATGGGCTTTTGAACAAAATTATCAAGATTAATCTCAAATTTTTAGCTTTTTACTCGGTTAAAATTCGAACGGATTCTCTGTAAGGCCCCTTTAGACAAGCACGCTTTAATCCCGGCAAAATGAAAACAAATGTTATTAAATCAAATTTTATGAGTTCAAATAGTTAATTATGGGCTTTTGAACAAAATTATACAGATTAATCTCAAATTTGTAGCTTTTTACTCGGTTAAAATTCGAACGGATTCTCTATAAGGCCCATTTGGACAGACACGTTTTAATCCCAACAAAACGATAACCAAATGTTATTAAATCAAATTTTATGAGTTCAAATAGTTAATTATGGGATTTTGAACAAAATTATACAGATTAATCTCAAATTTGTAGCTTTTTACTAGGTTAAAATTCGAACGGATTCTTTGTAAGGCCCCTTTAGACAAGCACGTTTTAATCCCAATAAAACGACAACCATATGATATTAAATCAAATTTTATGAGTTCGAATAGTTAATTATGGGCTTTTGAACAAAATTATCAAGATTAATCTCAAATTTTTAGCTTTTTACTCGGTTAAAATTCGAACGGATTCTCTGTAAGGCCCCTTTAGACAAGCACGCTTTAATCCCGGCAAAATGATAACAAATGTTATTAAATCAAATTTTATGAGTTCAAATAGTTAATTATGGGTTTTTGAACAAAATTATACAGATTAATCTCAAATTTGTAACTTTTTGCTCGATTAAAATTTCGAACGGATTCTCTCTAAGTCCCATTTGGACAGGCACGTTTTAATCCCAAAAAAACGACAACCAAATGTTATTAAATCAAATTTTATGAGTTCAAAAAGTTAATTATGGGAGTTTGAACAAAATTATACAGATTAATCTCAATTTTTTAGCTTTTTACTCAGTTAAAATTGAACGAATTCTCTATAAAGCCCATTTAGACAAACACATTTTAATTCCAATAAAATGACAACCATATGTTATTAAATCAAATTTTATGAGTTCAAATAGTTAATTATGGGCTTTTGAACAAAATTATACAAATTAATCTCAAATTTTTAGCTTTTTACTCGGTTAAAATTCGAACGGATTCTTTGTAAGGCCCCTTTAGACAAGCACGTTTTAATCCCGGCAAAATGACAACCATATGTTATTAAATCAAATTTTATGAGTTCAAATAGTTAATTATGGGCTTTTGAACAAAATTATACAAATTAATCTCAAATTTTTAGCTTTTTACTCGGTTAAAATTCGAACGGATTCTCTGTAAGGCCCCTTTAGACAAGCACGCTTTAATCCCGGCAAAATGACAACAAATGTTATTAAATCAAATTTTATGAGTTCAAATAGTTAATTATGGGCTTTTGAACAAAATTATATAGATTAATTTCAAATTTTTAGCTTTTTACTCGGTTAAAATTCGAACGGATTCTCTGTAGCACGTTTTAATCCCGATAAAACGACAAAAAATGTTATTAAATCAAATTTTATGAGTTCAAATAGTTAATTATGGGCTTTTGAACAAAATTATACAGATTAATCTCAAATTTGTAGTTTTTTTCTCGGTTAAAATTCAAACGGATTCTTTGTAAGGCCCCTTTAGACAAGCACGTTTTAATCCCGGCAAAATGACAAAAAATGTTATTAAATGAAATTTTATGAGTTCAAATATTTAATTATGGGTTTTGAACAAAATTATACAGATTAATCTCAAGTTTCAAGCTTTTTACTCGGTTAAAATTCGAACGGATTCTCTGTAAGGCCCCTTTAGAGAAGCACGTTTTAATCCCAATAAAACGACAACCATATGATATTAAATCAAATTTTATGAGTTCAAATAGTTAATTTTGGGCTTTTGAACAAAATTATCAAGATTAATATCAAATTTTTAGCTTTTTACTCGGTTAAAATTCGAACGGATTCTCTACAAGGCCCATTTGGACAGACACGTTTTAATCCCAACAAAACGATAACCAAATGTTATTAAATCAAATTTTATGAGTTCAAATAGTTAATTATGGGCTTTTGAACAAAATTATACAGATTAATCTCAAATTTGTGGCTTTTTACTCGGTTAAAATTCGAACGGATTCTCTATAAGGCCCATTTGGACAGACACGTTTTAATCCCAACAAAACGATAACCAAATGTTATTAAATCAAATTTTATGAGTTCAAATAGTTAATTATGGGATTTTGAACAAAATTATACAGATTAATCTCAAATTTGTAGCTTTTTACTAGGTTAAAATTCGAACGGATTCTTTGTAAGGCCCCTTTAGACAAGCACGTTTTAATCCCAATAAAACGACAACCATATGATATTAAATCAAATTTTATGAGTTCGAATAGTTAATTATGGGCTTTTGAACAAAATTATCAAGATTAATCTCAAATTTTTAGCTTTTTACTCGGTTAAAATTCGAACGGATTCTCTGTAAGGCCCCTTTAGACAAGCACGCTTTAATCCCGGCAAAATGATAACAAATGTTATTAAATCAAATTTTATGAGTTTAAATAGTTAATTATGGGCTTTTGAACAAAATTATAAAGATTAATCTCAAATTTGTAACTTTTTGCTCGATTAAAATTTTGAACGGGTTCTCTCTAAGTCCCATTTGGACAGGCACGTTTTAATCCCAAAAAAACGACAACCAAATGTTATTAAATCAAATTTTATGAGTTCAAAAAGTTAATTATGGGAGTTTGAACAAAATTATACAGATTAATCTCAATTTTTTAGCTTTTTACTCAGTTAAAATTGAACGAATTCTCTATAAAGCCCATTTAGACAAACACATTTTAATTCCAATAAAATGACAACCATATGTTATTAAATCAAATTTTATGAGTTCAAATAGTTAATTATGGGCTTTTGAACAAAATTATACAAATTAATCTCAAATTTTTAGCTTTTTACTCGGTTAAAATTCGAACGGATTCTTTGTAAGGCCCCTTTAGACAAGCACGTTTTAATCCCGGCAAAATGACAACAAATGTTATTAAATCAAATTTTATGAGTTCAAATAGTTAATTATGGGCTTTTGAACAAAATTATATAGATTAATTTCAAATTTTTAGCTTTTTACTCGGTTAAAATTCGAACGGATTCTCTGTAAGGCCCCTTTAGACAAGCACGTTTTAATCCCGATAAAACGACAAAAAATGTTATTAAATCAAATTTTATGAGTTCAAATAGTTAATTATGGGCTTTTGAACAAAATTATACAGATTAATCTCAAGTTTCAAGCTTTTTACTCGGTTAAAATTCGAACGGATTCTCTGTAAGGCCCCTTTAGAGAAGCACGTTTTAATCCCAATAAAACGACAACCATATGATATTAAATCAAATTTTATGAGTTCAAATAGTTAATTTTGGGCTTTTGAACAAAATTATCAAGATTAATATCAAATTTTTAGCTTTTTACTCGGTTAAAATTCGAACGGATTCTCTATAAGGCCCATTTGGACAGACACGTTTTAATCCCAACAAAACGATAACCAAATGTTATTAAATCAAATTTTATGAGTTCAAATAGTTAATTATGGGCTTTTGAACAAAATTATACAGATTAATCTCAAATTTGTGGCTTTTTACTTGGTTAAAATTCGAACGGATTCTCTATAAGGCCCATTTGGACAGACACGTTTTAATCCCAACAAAACGATAACCAAATGTTATTAAATCAAATTTTATGAGTTCAAATAGTTAATTATGGGATTTTGAACAAAATTATACAGATTAATCTAAAATTTGTAGCTTTTTACTAGGTTAAAATTCGAACGGATTCTTTGTAAGGCCCCTTTAGACAAGCACGTTTTAATCCCAATAAAACGACAACCATATGATATTAAATCAAATTTTATGAGTTCGAATAGTTAATTATGGGCTTTTGAACAAAATTATCAAGATTAATCTCAAATTTTTAGCTTTTTACTCGGTTAAGATTCGAACGGATTCTCTGTAAGGCCCCTTTAGACAAGCACGCTTTAATCCCGGCAAAATGATAACAAATGTTATTAAATCAAATTTTATGAGTTTAAATAGTTAATTATGGGCTTTTGAACAAAATTATAAAGATTAATCTCAAATTTGTAACTTTTTGCTCGATTAAAATTTTGAACGGGTTCTCTCTAAGTCCCATTTGGACAGGCACGTTTTAATCCCAAAAAAACGACAACCAAATGTTATTAAATCAAATTTTATGAGTTCAAAAAGTTAATTATGGGAGTTTGAACAAAATTATACAGATTAATCTCAATTTTTTAGCTTTTTACTCGGTTAAAATTGAACGAATTCTCTATAAAGCCCATTTAGACAAACACATTTTAATTCCAATAAAACGACAACCATATGCTATTAAATCAAATTTTATGAGTTCAAATAGTTAATTATGGGCTTTTGAACAAAATTATACAAATTAATCTCAAATTTTTAGCTTTTTACTCGGTTAAAATTCGAACGGATTCTTTGTAAGGCCCCTTTAGACAAGCACGTTTTAATCCCGATAAAACGACAAAAAATGTTATTAAATCAAATTTTATGAGTTCAAATAGTTAATTATGGGCTTTTGAACAAAATTATACAGATTAATCTCAAATTTGTAGTTTTTTTCTCGGTTAAAATTCGAACGGATTCTCTGTAAGGCCCCTTTAGACAATCACGTTTTAATCCCGGCAAAATGACAAAAAATGTTATTAAATGAAATTTTATGAGTTCAAATATTTAATTATGTGTTTTGAACAAAATTATACAGATTAATCTCAAGTTTGAAGCTTTTTACTCGGTTAAAATTCGAACGAATTCTCTGTAAGGCCCCTTTAGACAAGCACGTTTTAATCCCAATAAAACGACAACCATATGATATTAAATCAAATTTTATGAGTTCAAATAGTTAATTATGGGCTTTTGAACAAAATTATCAAGAATAATCTCAAATTTTTAGCTTTTTACTCGGTTAAAATTCGAACGGATTCTCTGTAAGGCCCCTTTAGACAAGCACGCTTTAATCCCGGCAAAATGAAAACAAATGTTATTAAATCAAATTTTATGAGTTCAAATAGTTAATTATGGGCTTTTGAACAAAATTATACAGATTAATCTCAAATTTGTGGCTTTTTACTCGGTTAAAATTCGAACGGATTCTCTATAAGGCCCATTTGGACAGACACGTTTTAATCCCAACAAAACGATAACCAAATGTTATTAAATCAAATTTTATGAGTTCAAATAGTTAATTATGGGATTTTGAACAAAATTATACAGATTAATCTCAAATTTGTAGCTTTTTACTAGGTTAAAATTCGAACGGATTCTTTGTAAGGCCCCTTTAGACAAGCACGTTTTAATCCCAATAAAACGACAACCATATGATATTAAATCAAATTTTATGAGTTCGAATAGTTAATTATGGGCTTTTGAACAAAATTATCAAGATTAATCTCAAATTTTTAGCTTTTTACTCGGTTAAAATTCGAACGGATTCTCTGTAAGGCCCCTTTAGACAAGCACGCTTTAATCCCGGCAAAATGATAACAAATGTTATTAAATCAAATTTTATGAGTTCAAATAGTTAATTATGGGCTTTTGAACAAAATTATACAGATTAATCTCAAATTTGTAACTTTTTGCTCGATTAAAATTTCGAACGGATTCTCTCTAAGTCCCATTTGGACAGGCACGTTTTAATCCCAAAAAAACGACAACCAAATGTTATTAAATCAAATAATATGAGTTCAAAAAGTTAATTATGGGAGTTTGAACAAAATTATACAGATTAATCTCAATTTTTTAGCTTTTTACTCAGTTAAAATTGAACGAATTCTCTATAAAGCCCATTTAGACAAACACATTTTAATTCCAATAAAATGACAACCATATGTTATTAAATCAAATTTTATGAGTTCAAATAGTTAATTATGGGCTTTTGAACAAAATTATACAAATTAATCTCAAATTTTTAGCTTTTTACTCGGTTAAAATTCGAACGGATTCTTTGTAAGGCCCCTTTAGACAAGCACGTTTTAATCCCGGCAAAATGACAACCATATGTTATTAAATCAAATTTTATGAGTTCAAATAGTTAATTATGGGCTTTTGAACAAAATTATACAGATTAATCTCAAATTTTTAGCTTTTTACTCGGTTAAAATTCGAACGGATTCTCTGTAAGGCCCCTTTAGACAATCACGTTTTAATCCCGGCAAAATGACAAAAAATGTTATTAAATGAAATTTTATGAGTTCAAATATTTAATTATGTGTTTTGAACAAAATTATACAGATTAATCTCAAGTTTGAAGCTTTTTACTCGGTTAAAATTCGAACGAATTCTCTGTAAGGCCCCTTTAGACAAGCACGTTTTAATCCCAATAAAACGACAACCATATGATATTAAATCAAATTTTATGAGTTCAAATAGTTAATTATGGGCTTTTGAACAAAATTATCAAGAATAATCTCAAATTTTTAGCTTTTTACTCGGTTAAAATTCGAACGGATTCTCTGTAAGGCCCCTTTAGACAAGCACGCTTTAATCCCGGCAAAATGAAAACAAATGTTATTAAATCAAATTTTATGAGTTCAAATAGTTAATTATGGGCTTTTGAACAAAATTATACAGATTAATCTCAAATTTGTGGCTTTTTACTCGGTTAAAATTCGAACGGATTCTCTATAAGGCCCATTTGGACAGACACGTTTTAATCCCAACAAAACGATAACCAAATGTTATTAAATCAAATTTTATGAGTTCAAATAGTTAATTATGGGATTTTGAACAAAATTATACAGATTAATCTCAAATTTGTAGCTTTTTACTAGGTTAAAATTCGAACGGATTCTTTGTAAGGCCCCTTTAGACAAGCACGTTTTAATCCCAATAAAACGACAACCATATGATATTAAATCAAATTTTATGAGTTCGAATAGTTAATTATGGGCTTTTGAACAAAATTATCAAGATTAATCTCAAATTTTTAGCTTTTTACTCGGTTAAAATTCGAACGGATTCTCTGTAAGGTCCCTTTAGACAAGCACGCTTTAATCCCGACAAAATGATAACAAATGTTATTAAATCAAATTTTATGAGTTTAAATAGTTAATTATGGGCTTTTGAACAAAATTATACAGATTAATCTCAAATTTGTAACTTTTTGCTCGATTAAAATTTTGAACGGGTTCTCTCTAAGTCCCATTTGGACAGGCACGTTTTAATCCCAAAAAAACGACAACCAAATGTTATTAAATCAAATTTTATGAGTTCAAAAAGTTAATTATGGGAGTTTGAACAAAATTATATAGATTAATCTCAATTTTTTAGCTTTTTACTCGGTTAAAATTGAACGAATTCTCTATAAAGCCCATTTAGACAAACACATTTTAATTCCAATAAAACGACAACCATATGTTATTAAATCAAATTTTATGAGTTCAAATAGTTAATTATGGGCTTTTGAACAAAATTATACAAATTAATCTCAAATTTTTAGCTTTTTACTCGGTTAAAATTCGAACGGATTCTTTGTAAGGCCCCTTTAGACAAGCACGTTTTAATCCCGATAAAACGACAAAAAATGTTATTAAATCAAATTTTATGAGTTCAAATAGTTAATTATGGGCTTTTGAACAAAATTATACAGATTAATCTCAAATTTGTAGTTTTTTTCTCGGTTAAAATTCGAACGGATTCTCTGTAAGGCCCCTTTAGACAAGCACGTTTTAATCCCGACAAAATGACAAAAAATGTTATTAAATAAAATTTTATGAGTTCAAATATTTAATTATGGGTTTTGAACAAAATTATACAGATTAATCTCAAGTTTGAAGCTTTTTACTCGGTTAAAATTCGAACGGATTCTCTGTAAGGCCCCTTTAGAGAAGCACGTTTTAATCCCAATAAAACGACAACCATATGATATTAAATCAAATTTTATGAGTTCAAATAGTTAATTTTGTGCTTTTGAACAAAATTATCAAGATTAATATCAAATTTTTACCTTTTTACTCGGTTAAAATTCGAATGGATTCTCTATAAGGCCAATTTGGACAGACACGTTTTAATCCCAACAAAACGATAACCAAATGTTATTAAATCAAATTTTATGAGTTCAAATAGTTAATTATGGGCTTTTGAACAAAATTATACAGATTAATCTCAAATTTGTAGTTTTGTTCTCGGTTAAAATTCGAACGGATTCTCTGTAAGGCCCCTTTAGACAAGCACGTTTTAATCCCAATAAAACGACAACCATATGATATTAAATCAAATTTTATGAGTTCAAATAGTTAATTATGGGCTTTTGAACAAAATTATACAGATTAATCTCAAATTTTTAGCTTTTTACTCGGTTAAAATTCGAACGGATTCTCTGTAAGGCCCCTTTAGACAAGCACGCTTTAATCCCGGCAAAATGAAAACAAATGTTATTAAATCAAATTTTATGAGTTCAAATAGTTAATTATGGGCTTTTGAACAAAATTATACAGATTAATCTCAAATTTGTGTCTTTTTACTAGGTTAAAATTCGAACGGATTCTCTATAAGGCCCATTTGGACAGACACGTTTTAATCCCAACAAAACGATAACCAAATGTTATTAAATCAAATTTTATGAGTTCAAATAGTTAATTATGGGATTTTGAACAAAATTATACAGATTAATCTCAAATTTGTAGCTTTTTACTAGGTTAAAATTCGAACGGATTCTTTGTAAGGCCCCTTGAGACAAGCACGTTTTAATCCCAATAAAACGACAACCATATGATATTAAATCAAATTTTATGAGTTCGAATAGTTAATTATGGGCTTTTGAACAAAATTAACAAGATTAATCTCAAATTTTTAGCTTTTTACTCGGTTAAAATTCGAACGGATTCTCTGTAAGGCCCCTTTAGACAAGCACGCTTTAATCCCGGCAAAATGAAAACAAATGTTATTAAATCAAATTTTATGAGTTCAAATAGTTAATTATGGGCTTTTGAACAAAATTATACAGATTAATCTCAAATTTGTAGCTTTTTACTCGGTTAAAATTCGAACGGATTCTCTATAAGGCCCATTTGGACAGACACGTTTTAATCCCAACAAAACGATAACCAAATGTTATTAAATCAAATTTTATGAGTTCAAATAGTTAATTATGGGATTTTGAACAAAATTATACAGATTAATCTCAAATTTGTAGCTTTTTACTAGGTTAAAATTCGAACGGATTCTTTGTAAGGCCCCTTTAGACAAGCACGTTTTAATCCCAATAAAACGACAACCATATGATATTAAATCAAATTTTATGAGTTCGAATAGTTAATTATGGGCTTTTGAACAAAATTATCAAGATTAATCTCAAATTTTTAGCTTTTTACTCGGTTAAAATTCGAACGGATTCTCTGTAAGGCCCCTTTAGACAAGCACGCTTTAATCCCGGCAAAATGATAACAAATGTTATTAAATCAAATTTTATGAGTTCAAATAGTTAATTATGGGCTTTTGAACAAAATTATACAGATTAATCTCAAATTTGTAACTTTTTGCTCGATTAAAATTTCGAACGGATTCTCTCTAAGTCCCATTTGGACAGGCACGTTTTAATCCCAAAAAAACGACAACCAAATGTTATTAAATCAAATTTTATGAGTTCAAAAAGTTAATTATGGGAGTTTGAACAAAATTATACAGATTAATCTCAAATTTGTAGCTTTTTACTAGGTTAAAATTCGAACGGATTCTTTGTAAGGCCCCTTTAGACAAGCACGTTTTAATCCCAATAAAACGACAACCATATGATATTAAATCAAATTTTATGAGTTCGAATAGTTAATTATGGGCTTTTGAACAAAATTATCAAGATTAATCTCAAATTTTTAGCTTCTTACTCGGTTAAAATTCGAAGGGATTCTCTGTAAGGCCCCTTTAGACAAGCACGCTTTAATCCCGGCAAAATGATAACAAATGTTATTAAATCAAATTTTATGAGTTCAAATAGTTAATTATGGGCTTTTGAACAAAATTATACAGATTAATCTCAAATTTGTAACTTTTTGCTCGATTAAAATTTCGAACGGATTCTCTCTAAGTCCCATTTGGACAGGCACGTTTTAATCCCAAAAAAACGACAACCAAATGTTATTAAATCAAATTTTATGAGTTCAAAAAGTTAATTATGGGAGTTTGAACAAAATTATACAGATTAATCTCAAATTTGTAGCTTTTTACTAGGTTAAAATTCGAACGGATTCTTTGTAAGGCCCCTTTAGACAAGTACGTTTTAATCCCAATAAAACGACAACCATATGATATTAAATCAAATTTTATGAGTTCGAATAGTTAATTATGGGCTTTTGAACAAAATTATCAAGATTAATCTCAAATTTTTAGCTTCTTACTCGGTTAAAATTCGAACGGATTCTCTGTAAGGCCCCTTTAGACAAGCACGCTTTAATCCCGGCAAAATGATAACAAATGTTATTAAATCAAATTTTATGAGTTTAAATAGTTAATTATGGGCTTTTGAACAAAATTATACAGATTAATCTCAAATTTGTAACTTTTTGCTCGATTAAAATTTTGAACGGGTTCTCTCTAAGTCCCATTTGGACAGGCACGTTTTAATCCCAAAAAAACGACAACCAAATGTTATTAAATCAAATTTTATGAGTTCAAAAAGTTAATTATGGGAGTTTGAACAAAATTATACAGATTAATCTCAATTTTTTAGCTTTTTACTCGGTTAAAATTGAACGAATTCTCTATAAAGCCCATTTAGACAAACACATTTTAATTCCAATAAAACGACAACCATATGTTATTAAATCAAATTTTATGAGTTCAAATAGTTAATTATGGGCTTTTGAACAAAATTATACAAATTAATCTCAAATTTTTAGCTTTTTACTCGGTTAAAATTCGAACGGATTCTTTGTAAGGCCCCTTTAGACAAGCACGTTTTAATCCCGATAAAACGACAAAAAATGTTATTAAATCAAATTTTATGAGTTCAAATAGTTAATTATGGGCTTTTGAACAAAATTATACAGATTAATCTCAAATTTGTAGTTTTTTTCTCGGTTAAAATTCGAACGGATTCTCTGTAAGGCCCCTTTAGACAATCACGTTTTAATCCCGGCAAAATGACAAAAAATGTTATTAAATGAAATTTTATGAGTTCAAATATTTAATTATGGGTTTTGAACAAAATTATACAGATTAATCTCAAGTTTGAAGCTTTTTACTCGGTTAAAATTCGAACGGATTCTCTGTAAGGCCCCTTTAGAGAAGCACGTTTTAATCCCAATAAAACGACAACCATATGATATTAAATCAAATTTTATGAGTTCAAATAGTTAATTTTGGGCTTTTGAACAAAATTATCAAGATTAATATCAAATTTTTAGCTTTTTACTCGGTTAAAATTCGAACGGATTCTCTATAAGGCCAATTTGGACAGACACGTTTTAATCCCAACAAAACGATAACCAAATGTTATTAAATCAAATTTTATGAGTTCAAATAGTTAATTATGGGCTTTTGAACAAAATTATACAGATTAATCTCAAATTTGTAGTTTTGTTCTCGGTTAAAATTCGAACGGATTCTCTGTAATACCCCTTTAGACAAGCACGTTTTAATCCCAATAAAACGACAACCATATGATATTAAATCAAATTTTATGAGTTCAAATAGTTAATTATGGGCTTTTGAACAAAATTATACAGATTAATCTCAAATTTTTAGCTTTTTACTCGGTTAAAATTCGAACGGATTCTCTGTAAGGCCCCTTTAGACAAGCACGCTTTAATCCCGGCAAAATGAAAACAAATGTTATTAAATCAAATTTTATGAGTTCAAATAGTTAATTATGGGCTTTTGAACAAAATTATACAGATTAATCTCAAATTTGTGGCTTTTTACTCGGTTAAAATTCGAACGGATTCTCTATAAGGCCCATTTGGACAGACACGTTTTAATCCCAACAAAACGATAACCAAATGTTATTAAATCAAATTTTATGAGTTCAAATAGTTAATTATGGGATTTTGAACAAAATTATACAGATTAATCTCAAATTTGTAGCTTTTTACTAGGTTAAAATTCGAACGGATTCTTTGTAAGGCCCCTTGAGACAAGCACGTTTTAATCCCAATAAAACGACAACCATATGATATTAAATCAAATTTTATGAGTTCGAATAGTTAATTATGGGCTTTTGAACAAAATTAACAAGATTAATCTCAAATTTTTAGCTTTTTACTCGGTTAAAATTCGAACGGATTCTCTGTAAGGCCCCTTTAGACAAGCACGCTTTAATCCCGGCAAAATGAAAACAAATGTTATTAAATCAAATTTTATGAGTTCAAATAGTTAATTATGGGCTTTTGAACAAAATTATACAGATTATTCTCAAATTTGTAGCTTTTTACTCGGTTAAAATTCGAACGGATTCTCTATAAGGCCCATTTGGACAGACACGTTTTAATCCCAACAAAACGATAACCAAATGTTATTAAATCAAATTTTATGAGTTCAAAAAGTTAATTATGGGAGTTTGAACAAAATTATACAGATTAATCTCAATTTTTTAGCTTTTTACTCGGTTAAAATTGAACGAATTCTCTATAAAGCCCATTTAGACAAACACATTTTAATTCCAATAAAATGACAACCATATGTTATTAAATCAAATTTTATGAGTTCAAATAGTTAATTATGGGCTTTTGAACAAAATTATACAAATTAATCTCAAATTTTTAGCTTTTTACTCGGTTAAAATTCGAACGGATTCTTTGTAAGGCCCCTTTAGACAAGCACGTTTTAATCCCGGCAAAATGACAACAAATGTTATTAAATCAAATTTTATGAGTTCAAATAGTTAATTATGGGCTTTTGAACAAAATTATATAGATTAATTTCAAATTTTTAGCTTTTTACTCGGTTAAAATTCGAACGGATTCTCTGTAAGGCCCCTTTAGACAAGCACGTTTTAATCCCGATAAAACGACAAAAAATGTTATTAAATCAAATTTTATGAGTTCAAATAGTTAATTATGGGCTTTTGAACAAAATTATACAGATTAATCTCAAATTTGTAGTTTTTTTCTCGGTTAAAATTCGAACGGATTCTCTGTAAGGCCCCTTTAGACAAGCACGTTTTAATCCCGGCAAAATGACAAAAAATGTTATTAAATGAAATTTTATGAGTTCAAATATTTAATTATGGGTTTTGAACAAAATTATACAGATTAATCTCAAGTTTGAAGCTTTTTACTCGGTTAAAATTCGAACGGATTCTCTGTAAGGCCCCTTTAGAGAAGCACGTTTTAATCCCAATAAAACGACAACCATATGATATTAAATCAAATTTTATGAGTTCAAATAGTTAATTTTGGGCTTTTGAACAAAATTATCAAGATTAATATCAAATTTTTAGCTTTTTACTCGGTTAAAATTCGAACGGATTCTCTGTAAGGCCCCTTTAGACAAGCACGCTTTAATCCCGGCAAAATGAAAACAAATGTTATTAAATCAAATTTTATGAGTTCAAATAGTTAATTATGGGCTTTTGAACAAAATTATACAGATTATTCTCAAATTTGTAGCTTTTTACTCGGTTAAAATTCGAACGGATTCTCTATAAGGCCCATTTGGACAGACACGTTTTAATCCCAACAAAACGATAACCAAATGTTATTAAATCAAATTTTATGAGTTCAAAAAGTTAATTATGGGAGTTTGAACAAAATTATACAGATTAATCTCAATTTTTTAGCTTTTTACTCGGTTAAAATTGAACGAATTCTCTATAAAGCCCATTTAGACAAACACATTTTAATTCCAATAAAATGACAACCATATGTTATTAAATCAAATTTTATGAGTTCAAATAGTTAATTATGGGCTTTTGAACAAAATTATACAAATTAATCTCAAATTTTTAGCTTTTTACTCGGTTAAAATTCGAACGGATTCTTTGTAAGGCCCCTTTAGACAAGCACGTTTTAATCCCGGCAAAATGACAACAAATGTTATTAAATCAAATTTTATGAGTTCAAATAGTTAATTATGGGCTTTTGAACAAAATTATATAGATTAATTTCAAATTTTTAGCTTTTTACTCGGTTAAAATTCGAACGGATTCTCTGTAAGGCCCCTTTAGACAAGCACGTTTTAATCCCGATAAAACGACAAAAAATGTTATTAAATCAAATTTTATGAGTTCAAATAGTTAATTATGGGCTTTTGAACAAAATTATACAGATTAATCTCAAATTTGTAGTTTTTTTCTCGGTTAAAATTCGAACGGATTCTCTGTAAGGCCCCTTTAGACAAGCACGTTTTAATCCCGGCAAAATGACAAAAAATGTTATTAAATGAAATTTTATGAGTTCAAATATTTAATTATGGGTTTTGAACAAAATTATACAGATTAATCTCAAGTTTGAAGCTTTTTACTCGGTTAAAATTCGAACGGATTCTCTGTAAGGCCCCTTTAGAGAAGCACGTTTTAATCCCAATAAAACGACAACCATATGATATTAAATCAAATTTTATGAGTTCAAATAGTTAATTTTGGGCTTTTGAACAAAATTATCAAGATTAATATCAAATTTTTAGCTTTTTACTCGGTTAAAATTCGAACGGATTCTCTATAAGGCCAATTTGGACAGACACGTTTTAATCCCAACAAAACGATAACCAAATGTTATTAAATCAAATTTTATGAGTTCAAATAGTTAATTATGGGCTTTTGAACAAAATTATACAGATTAATCGCAAATTTGTAGTTTTGTTCTCGGTTAAAATTCGAACGGATTCTCTGTAAGGCCCCTTTAGACAAGCACGTTTTAATCCCAATAAAACGACAACCATATGATATTAAATCAAATTTTATGAGTTCAAATAGTTAATTATGGTCTTTTGAACAAAATTATCAAGAATAATCTCAAATTTTTAGCTTTTTACTCGGTTAAAATTCGAACGGATTCTCTGTAAGGCCCCTTTAGACAAGCACGCTTTAATCCCGGCAAAATGAAAACAAATGTTATTAAATCAAATTTTATGAGTTCAAATAGTTAATTATGGGCTTTTGAACAAAATTATACAGATTAATCTCAAATTTGTGGCTTTTTACTCGGTTAAAATTCGAACGAATTCTCTATAAGGCCCATTTGGACAGACACGTTTTAATCCCAACAAAACGATAACCAAATGTTATTAAATCAAATTTTATGAGTTCAAATAGTTAATTATGGGATTTTGAACAAAATTATACAGATTAATCTCAAATTTGTAGCTTTTTACTAGGTTAAAATTCGAACGGATTCTTTGTAAGGCCCCTTTAGACAAGCACGTTTTAATCCCAATAAAACGACAACCATATGATATTAAATCAAATTTTATGAGTTCGAATAGTTAATTATGGGCTTTTGAACAAAATTATCAAGATTAATCTCAAATTTTTAGCTTTTTACTCGGTTAAAATTCGAACGGATTCTCTGTAAGGCCCCTTTAGACAAGCACGCTTTAATCCCGGCAAAATGATAACAAATGTTATTAAATCAAATTTTATGAGTTTAAATAGTTAATTATGGGCTTTTGAACAAAATTATACAGATTAATCTCAAATTTGTAACTTTTTGCTCGATTAAAATTTTGAACGGGTTCTCTCTAAGTCCCATTTGGACAGGCACGTTTTAATCCCAAAAAAACGACAACCAAATGTTATTAAATCAAATTTTATGAGTTCAAAAAGTTAATTATGGGAGTTTGAACAAAATTATACAGATTAATCTCAATTTTTTAGCTTTTTACTCGGTTAAAATTGAACGAATTCTCTATAAAGCCCATTTAGACAAACACATTTTAATTCCAATAAAACGACAACCATATGTTATTAAATCAAATTTTATGAGTTCAAATAGTTAATTATGGGCTTTTGAACAAAATTATACAAATTAATCTCAAATTTTTAGCTTTTTACTCGGTTAAAATTCGAACGGATTCTTTGTAAGGCCCCTTTAGACAAGCACGTTTTAATCCCGATAAAACGACAAAAAATGTTATTAAATCAAATTTTATGAGTTCAAATAGTTAATTATGGGCTTTTGAACAAAATTATACAGATTAATCTCAAATTTGTAGTTTTTTTCTCGGTTAAAATTCGAACGGATTCTCTGTAAGGCCCCTTTAGACAAGCACGTTTTAATCCCGGCAAAATGAAAAAAAATGTTATTAAATGAAATTTTATGAGTTCAAATATTTAATTATGGGTTTTGAACAAAATTATACAGATTAATCTCAAGTTTGAAGCTTTTTACTCGGTTTAAATTCGAACGGATTCTCTGTAAGGCCCCTTTAGAGAAGCACGTTTTAATCCCAATAAAACGACAACCATATGATATTAAATCAAATTTTATGAGTTCAAATAGTTAATTTTGGGCTTTTGAACAAAATTATCAAGATTAATATCAAATTTTTAGCTTTTTACTCGGTTAAAATTCGAACGGATTCTCTATAAGGCCAATTTGGACAGACACGTTTTAATCCCAACAAAACGATAACCAAATGTTATTAAATCAAATTTTATGAGTTCAAATAGTTAATTATGGGCTTTTGAACAAAATTATACAGATTAATCTCAAATTTGTAGTTTTGTTCTCGGTTAAAATTCGAACGGATTCTCTGTAAGGCCCCTTTAGACAAGCACGTTTTAATCCCAATAAAACGACAACCATATGATATTAAATCAAATTTTATGAGTTCAAATAGTTAATTATGGGCTTTTGAACAAAATTATACAGATTAATCTCAAATTTTTAGCTTTTTACTCGGTTAAAATTCGAACGGATTCTCTGTAAGGCCCCTTTAGACAAGCACGCTTTAATCCCGGCAAAATGAAAACAAATGTTATTAAATCAAATTTTATGAGTTCAAATAGTTAATTATGGGCTTTTGAACAAAATTATACAGATTAATCTCAAATTTGTGTCTTTTTACTCGGTTAAAATTCGAACGGATTCTCTATAAGGCCCATTTGGACAGACACGTTTTAATCCCAACAAAACGATAACCAAATGTTATTAAATCAAATTTTATGAGTTCAAATAGTTAATTATGGGATTTTGAACAAAATTATAAAGATTAATCTCAAATTTGTAGCTTTTTATTAGGTTAAAATTCGAACGGATTCTTTGTAAGGCCCCTTGAGACAAGCACGTTTTAATCCCAATAAAACGACAACCATATGATATTAAATCAAATTTTATGAGTTCGAATAGTTAATTATGGGCTTTTGAACAAAATTAACAAGATTAATCTCAAATTTTTAGCTTTTTACTCGGTTAAAATTCGAACGGATTCTCTGTAAGGCCCCTTTAGACAAGCACGCTTTAATCCCGGCAAAATGAAAACAAATGTTATTAAATCAAATTTTATGAGTTCAAATAGTTAATTATGGGCTTTTGAACAAAATTATACAAATTAATCTCAAATTTTTAGCTTTTTACTCGGTTAAAATTCGAACGGATTCTTTGTAAGGCCCCTTTAGACAAGCACGTTTTAATCCCGATAAAACGACAAAAAATGTTATTAAATCAAATTTTATGAGTTCAAATAGTTAATTATGGGCTTTTGAACAAAATTATACAGATTAATCTCAAATTTGTAGTTTTGTTCTCGGTTAAAATTCGAACGGATTCTCTGTAAGGCCCCTTTAGACAAGCACGTTTTAATCCCAATAAAACGACAACCATATGATATTAAATCAAATTTTATGAGTTCAAATAGTTAATTATGGGCTTTTGAACAAAATTATCAAGAATAATCTCAAATTTTTAGCTTTTTACTCGGTTAAAATTCGAACGGATTCTCTGTAAGGCCCCTTTAGACAAGCACGCTTTAATCCCGGCAAAATGAAAACAAATGTTATTAAATCAAATTTTATGAGTTCAAATAGTTAATTATGGGCTTTTGAACAAAATTATACAGATTAATCTCAAATTTGTGGCTTTTTACTCGGTTAAAATTCGAACGAATTCTCTATAAGGCCCATTTGGACAGACACGTTTTAATCCCAACAAAACGATAACCAAATGTTATTAAATCAAATTTTATGAGTTCAAATAGTTAATTATGGGATTTTGAACAAAATTATACAGATTAATCTCAAATTTGTAGCTTTTTACTAGGTTAAAATTCGAACGGATTCTTTGTAAGGCCCCTTTAGACAAGCACGTTTTAATCCCAATAAAACGACAACCATATGATATTAAATCAAATTTTATGAGTTCGAATAGTTAATTATGGGCTTTTGAACAAAATTATCAAGATTAATCTCAAATTTTTAGCTTTTTACTCGGTTAAAATTCGAACGGATTCTCTGTAAGGCCCCTTTAGACAAGCACGCTTTAATCCCGGCAAAATGATAACAAATGTTATTAAATCAAATTTTATGAGTTTAAATAGTTAATTATGGGCTTTTGAACAAAATTATACAGATTAATCTCAAATTTGTGGCTTTTTACTCGGTTAAAATTCGAACGAATTCTCTATAAGGCCCATTTGGACAGACACGTTTTAATCCCAACAAAACGATAACCAAATGTTATTAAATCAAATTTTATGAGTTCAAATAGTTAATTATGGGATTTTGAACAAAATTATACAGATTAATCTCAAATTTGTAGCTTTTTACTAGGTTAAAATTCGAACGGATTCTTTGTAAGGCCCCTTTAGACAAGCACGTTTTAATCCCAATAAAACGACAACCATATGATATTAAATCAAATTTTATGAGTTCGAATAGTTAATTATGGGCTTTTGAACAAAATTATATAGATTAATTTCAAATTTTTAGCTTTTTACTCGGTTAAAATTCGAACGGATTCTCTGTAAGGCCCCTTTAGACAAGCACGTTTTAATCCCGATAAAACGACAAAAAATGTTATTAAATCAAATTTTATGAGTTCAAATAGTTAATTATGGGCTTTTGAACAAAATTATACAGATTAATCTCAAATTTGTAGTTTTGTTCTCGGTTAAAATTCGAACGGATTCTCTGTAAGGCCCCTTTAGACAAGCACGTTTTAATCCCAATAAAACGACAACCATATGATATTAAATCAAATTTTATGAGTTCAAATAGTTAATTATGGGCTTTTGAACAAAATTATCAAGAATAATCTCAAATTTTTAGCTTTTTACTCGGTTAAAATTCGAACGGATTCTCTGTAAGGCCCCTTTAGACAAGCACGCTTTAATCCCGGCAAAATGAAAACAAATGTTATTAAATCAAATTTTATGAGTTCAAATAGTTAATTATGGGCTTTTGAACAAAATTATACAGATTAATCTCAAATTTGTGGCTTTTTACTCGGTTAAAATTCGAACGAATTCTCTATAAGGCCCATTTGGACAGACACGTTTTAATCCCAACAAAACGATAACCAAATGTTATTAAATCAAATTTTATGAGTTCAAATAGTTAATTATGGGATTTTGAACAAAATTATATAGATTAATCTCAAATTTGTAGCTTTTTACTAGGTTAAAATTCGAACGGATTCTTTGTAAGGCCCCTTTAGACAAGCACGTTTTAATCCCAATAAAACGACAACCATATGATATTAAATCAAATTTTATGAGTTCGAATAGTTAATTATGGGCTTTTGAACAAAATTATCAAGATTAATCTCAAATTTTTAGCTTTTTACTCGGTTAAAATTCGAACGGATTCTCTGTAAGGCCCCTTTAGACAAGCACGCTTTAATCCCGGCAAAATGATAACAAATGTTATTAAATCAAATTTTATGAGTTTAAATAGTTAATTATGGGCTTTTGAACAAAATTATACAGATTAATCTCAAATTTGTAACTTTTTGCTCGATTAAAATTTTGAACGGGTTCTCTCTAAGTCCCATTTGGACAGGCACGTTTTAATCCCAAAAAAACGACAACCAAATGTTATTAAATCAAATTTTATGAGTTCAAAAAGTTAATTATGGGAGTTTGAACAAAATTATACAGATTAATCTCAATTTTTTAGCTTTTTACTCGGTTAAAATTGAACGAATTCTCTATAAAGCCCATTTAGACAAACACATTTTAATTCCAATAAAATGACAACCATATGTTATTAAATCAAATTTTATGAGTTCAAATAGTTAATTATGGGCTTTTGAACAAAATTATACAAATTAATCTCAAATTTTTAGCTTTTTACTCGGTTAAAATTCGAACGGATTCTTTGTAAGGCCCCTTTAGACAAGCACGTTTTAATCCCGATAAAACGACAAAAAATGTTATTAAATCAAATTTTATGAGTTCAAATAGTTAATTATGGGCTTTTGAACAAAATTATACAGATTAATCTCAAATTTGAAGCTTTTTACTCGGTTAAAATTCGAACGGATTCTCTGTAAGGCCCCTTTAGAGAAGCACGTTTTAATCCCAATAAAACGACAACCATATGATATTAAATCAAATTTTATGAGTTCAAATAGTTAATTTTGGGCTTTTGAACAAAATTATCAAGATTAATATCAAATTTTTAGCTTTTTACTCGGTTAAAATTCGAACGGATTCTCTATAAGGCCAATTTGGACAGACACGTTTTAATCCCAACAAAACGATAACCAAATGTTATTAAATCAAATTTTATGAGTTCAAATAGTTAATTATGGGCTTTTGAACAAAATTGTACAGATTAATCTCAAATTTGTAGTTTTGTTCTCGGTTAAAATTCGAACGGATTCTCTGTAAGGCCCCTTTAGACAAGCACGTTTTAATCCCAATAAAACGACAACCATATGATATTAAATCAAATTTTATGAGTTCAAATAGTTAATTATGGGCTTTTGAACAAAATTATACAGATTAATCTCTAATTTTTAGCTTTTTACTCGGTTAAAATTCGAACGGATTCTCTGTAAGGCCCCTTTAGACAAGCACGCTTTAATCCCGGCAAAATGAAAACAAATGTTATTAAATCAAATTTTATGAGTTCAAATAGTTAATTATGGGCTTTTGAACAAAATTATACAGATTAATCTCAAATTTGTGTCTTTTTACTCGGTTAAAATTCGAACGGATTCTCTATAAGGCCCATTTGGACAGACACGTTTTAATCCCAACAAAACGATAACCAAATGTTATTAAATCAAATTTTATGAGTTCAAATAGTTAATTATGGGATTTTGAACAAAATTATACAGATTAATCTCAAATTTGTAGCTTTTTACTAGGTTAAAATTCGAACGGATTCTTTGTAAGGCCCCTTGAGACAAGCACGTTTTAATCCCAATAAAACGACAACCATATGATATTAAATCAAATTTTATGAGTTCGAATAGTTAATTATGGGCTTTTGAACAAAATTAACAAGATTAATCTCAAATTTTTAGCTTTTTACTCGGTTAAAATTCGAACGGATTCTCTGTAAGGCCCCTTTAGACAAGCACGCTTTAATCCCGGCAAAATGAAAACAAATGTTATTAAATCAAATTTTATGAGTTCAAATAGTTAATTATGGGCTTTTGAACAAAATTATACAGATTATTCTCAAATTTGTAGCTTTTTACTCGGTTAAAATTCGAACGGATTCTCTATAAGGCCCATTTGGACAGACACGTTTTAATCCCAACAAAACGATAACCAAATGTTATTAAATCAAATTTTATGAGTTCAAATAGTTAATTATGGGATTTTGAACAAAATTATACAGATTAATCTCAAATTTGTAGCTTTTTACTAGGTTAAAATTCGAACGGATTCTTTGTAAGGCCCCTTTAGACAAGCACGTTTTAATCCCAATAAAACGACAACCATATGATATTAAATCAAATTTTATGAGTTCGAATAGTTAATTATGGGCTTTTGAACAAAATTATCAAGATTAATCTCAAATTTTTAGCTTTTTACTCGGTTAAAATTCGAACGGATTCTCTGTAAGGCCCCTTTAGACAAGCACGCTTTAATCCCGGCAAAATGATAACAAATGTTATTAAATCAAATTTTATGAGTTCAAATAGTTAATTATGGGCTTTTGAACAAAATTATACAGATTAATCTCAAATTTGTAACTTTTTGCTCGATTAAAATTTCGAACGGATTCTCTCTAAGTCCCATTTGGACAGGCACGTTTTAATCCCAAAAAAACGACAACCAAATGTTATTAAATCAAATTTTATGAGTTCAAAAAGTTAATTATGGGAGTTTGAACAAAATTATACAGATTAATCTCAATTTTTTAGCTTTTTACTCGGTTAAAATTGAACGAATTCTCTATAAAGCCCATTTAGACAAACACATTTTAATTCCAATAAAATGACAACCATATGTTATTAAATCAAATTTTATGAGTTCAAATAGTTAATTATGGGCTTTTGAACAAAATTATACAAATTAATCTCAAATTTTTAGCTTTTTACTCGGTTAAAATTCGAACGGATTCTTTGTAAGGCCCCTTTAGACAAGCACGTTTTAATCCCGGCAAAATGACAACAAATGTTATTAAATCAAATTTTATGAGTTCAAATAGTTAATTATGGGCTTTTGAACAAAATTATATAGATTAATTTCAAATTTTTAGCTTTTTACTCGGTTAAAATTCGAACGGATTCTCTGTAAGGCCCCTTTAGACAAGCACGTTTTAATCCCGATAAAACGACAAAAAATGTTATTAAATCAAATTTTATGAGTTCAAATAGTTAATTATGGGCTTTTGAACAAAATTATACAGATTAATCTCAAATTTGTAGTTTTGTTCTCGGTTAAAATTCGAACGGATTCTCTGTAAGGCCCCTTTAGACAAGCACGTTTTAATCCCGACAAAATGACAAAAAATGTTATTAAATGAAATTTTATGAGTTCAAATATTTAATTATGGGTTTTGAACAAAATTATACAGATTAATCTCAAGTTTGAAGCTTTTTACTCGGTTAAAATTCGAACGGATTCTCTGTAAGGCCCCTTTAGAGAAGCACGTTTTAATCCCAATAAAACGACAACCATATGATATTAAATCAAATTTTATGAGTTCAAATAGTTAATTTTGGGCTTTTGAACAAAATTATCAAGATTAATATCAAATTTTTAGCTTTTTACTCGGTTAAAATTCGAACGGATTCTCTATAAGGCCAATTTGGACAGACACGTTTTAATCCCAACAAAACGATAACCAAATGTTATTAAATCAAATTTTATGAGTTCAAATAGTTAATTATGGGCTTTTGAACAAAATTATACAGATTAATCGCAAATTTGTAGTTTTGTTCTCGGTTAAAATTCGAACGGATTCTCTGTAAGGCCCCTTTAGACAAGCACGTTTTAATCCCAATAAAACGACAACCATATGATATTAAATCAAATTTTATGAGTTCAAATAGTTAATTATGGGCTTTTGAACAAAATTATCAAGAATAATCTCAAATTTTTAGCTTTTTACTCGGTTAAAATTCGAACGGATTCTCTGTAAGGCCCCTTTAGACAAGCACGCTTTAATCCCGGCAAAATGAAAACAAATGTTATTAAATCAAATTTTATGAGTTCAAATAGTTAATTATGGGCTTTTGAACAAAATTATACAGATTAATCTCAAATTTGTGGCTTTTTACTCGGTTAAAATTCGAACGAATTCTCTATAAGGCCCATTTGGACAGACACGTTTTAATCCCAACAAAACGATAACCAAATGTTATTAAATCAAATTTTATGAGTTCAAATAGTTAATTATGGGATTTTGAACAAAATTATACAGATTAATCTCAAATTTGTAGCTTTTTACTAGGTTAAAATTCGAACGGATTCTTTGTAAGGCCCCTTTAGACAAGCACGTTTTAATCCCAATAAAACGACAACCATATGATATTAAATCAAATTTTATGAGTTCGAATAGTTAATTATGGGCTTTTGAACAAAATTATCAAGATTAATCTCAAATTTTTAGCTTTTTACTCGGTTAAAATTCGAACGGATTCTCTGTAAGGCCCCTTTAGACAAGCACGCTTTAATCCCGGCAAAATGATAACAAATGTTATTAAATCAAATTTTATGAGTTCAAATAGTTAATTATGGGCTTTTGAACAAAATTATACAGATTAATCTCAAATTTGTAACTTTTTGCTCGATTAAAATTTCGAACGGATTCTCTCTAAGTCCCATTTGGACAGGCACGTTTTAATCCCAAAAAAACGACAACCAAATGTTATTAAATCAAATTTTATGAGTTCAAAAAGTTAATTATGGGAGTTTGAACAAAATTATACAGATTAATCTCAATTTTTTAGCTTTTTACTCGGTTAAAATTGAACGAATTCTCTATAAAGCCCATTTAGACAAACACATTTTAATTCCAATAAAATGACAACCATATGTTATTAAATCAAATTTTATGAGTTCAAATAGTTAATTATGGGCTTTTGAACAAAATTATACAAATTAATCTCAAATTTTTAGCTTTTTACTCGGTTAAAATTCGAACGGATTCTTTGTAAGGCCCCTTTAGACAAGCACGTTTTAATCCCGGCAAAATGACAACAAATGTTATTAAATCAAATTTTATGAGTTCAAATAGTTAATTATGGGCTTTTGAACAAAATTATATAGATTAATTTCAAATTTTTAGCTTTTTACTCGGTTAAAATTCGAACGGATTCTCTGTAAGGCCCCTTTAGACAAGCACGTTTTAATCCCGATAAAACGACAAAAAATGTTATTAAATCAAATTTTATGAGTTCAAATAGTTAATTATGGGCTTTTGAACAAAATTATACAGATTAATCTCAAATTTGTAGTTTTGTTCTCGGTTAAAATTCGAACGGATTCTCTGTAAGGCCCCTTTAGACAAGCACGTTTTAATCCCGACAAAATGACAAAAAATGTTATTAAATGAAATTTTATGAGTTCAAATATTTAATTATGGGTTTTGAACAAAATTATACAGATTAATCTCAAGTTTGAAGCTTTTTACTCGGTTAAAATTCGAACGGATTCTCTGTAAGGCCCCTTTAGAGAAGCACGTTTTAATCCCAATAAAACGACAACCATATGATATTAAATCAAATTTTATGAGTTCAAATAGTTAATTTTGGGCTTTTGAACAAAATTATCAAGATTAATATCAAATTTTTAGCTTTTTACTCGGTTAAAATTCGAACGGATTCTCTATAAGGCCAATTTGGACAGACACGTTTTAATCCCAACAAAACGATAACCAAATGTTATTAAATCAAATTTTATGAGTTCAAATAGTTAATTATGGGCTTTTGAACAAAATTATACAGATTAATCGCAAATTTGTAGTTTTGTTCTCGGTTAAAATTCGAACGGATTCTCTGTAAGGCCCCTTTAGACAAGCACGTTTTAATCCCAATAAAACGACAACCATATGATATTAAATCAAATTTTATGAGTTCAAATAGTTAATTATGGGCTTTTGAACAAAATTATCAAGAATAATCTCAAATTTTTAGCTTTTTACTCGGTTAAAATTCGAACGGATTCTCTGTAAGGCCCCTTTAGACAAGCACGCTTTAATCCCGGCAAAATGAAAACAAATGTTATTAAATCAAATTTTATGAGTTCAAATAGTTAATTATGGGCTTTTGAACAAAATTATACAGATTAATCTCAAATTTGTGGCTTTTTACTCGGTTAAAATTCGAACGAATTCTCTATAAGGCCCATTTGGACAGACACGTTTTAATCCCAACAAAACGATAACCAAATGTTATTAAATCAAATTTTATGAGTTCAAATAGTTAATTATGGGATTTTGAACAAAATTATACAGATTAATCTCAAATTTGTAGCTTTTTACTAGGTTAAAATTCGAACGGATTCTTTGTAAGGCCCCTTTAGACAAGCACGTTTTAATCCCAATAAAACGACAACCATATGATATTAAATCAAATTTTATGAGTTCGAATAGTTAATTATGGGCTTTTGAACAAAATTATCAAGATTAATCTCAAATTTTTAGCTTTTTACTCGGTTAAAATTCGAACGGATTCTCTGTAAGGCCCCTTTAGACAAGCACGCTTTAATCCCGGCAAAATGATAACAAATGTTATTAAATCAAATTTTATGAGTTTAAATAGTTAATTATGGGCTTTTGAACAAAATTATACAGATTAATCTCAAATTTGTAACTTTTTGCTCGATTAAAATTTTGAACGGGTTCTCTCTAAGTCCCATTTGGACAGGCACGTTTTAATCCCAAAAAAACGACAACCAAATGTTATTAAATCAAATTTTATGAGTTCAAAAAGTTAATTATGGGAGTTTGAACAAAATTATACAGATTAATCTCAATTTTTTAGCTTTTTACTCGGTTAAAATTGAACGAATTCTTTATAAAGCCCATTTAGACAAACACATTTTAATTCCAATAAAACGACAACCATATGTTATTAAATCAAATTTTATGAGTTCAAATAGTTAATTATGGGCTTTTGAACAAAATTATACAAATTAATCTCAAATTTTTAGCTTTTTACTCGGTTAAAATTCGAATGGATTCTCTGTAAGGCCCCTTTAGACAAGCACGTTTTAATCCAGATAAAACGACAAAAAATGTTATTAAATCAAATTTTATGAGTTCAAATAGTTAATTATGGGCTTTTGAACAAAATTATACAGATTAATCTCAAATTTGTAGTTTTTTTCTCGGTTAAAATTCGAACGGATTCTCTGTAAGGCCCCTTTAGACAAGCACGTTTTAATCCCGGCAAAATGACAAAAAATGTTATTAAATGAAATTTTATGAGTTCAAATATTTAATTATGGGTTTTGAACAAAATTATACAGATTAATCTCAAGTTTGAAGCTTTTTACTCGGTTAAAATTCGAACGGATTCTCTGTAAGGCCCCTTTAGAGAAGCACGTTTTAATCCCAATAAAACGACAACCATATGATATTAAATCAAATTTTATGAGTTCAAATAGTTAATTTTGGGCTTTTGAACAAAATTATCAAGATTAATATCAAATTTTTAGCTTTTTACTCGGTTAAAATTCGAACGGATTCTCTATAAGGCCAATTTGGACAGACACGTTTTAATCCCAACAAAACGATAACCAAATGTTATTAAATCAAATTTTATGAGTTCAAATAGTTAATTATGGGCTTTTGAACAAAATTATACAGATTAATCTCAAATTTGTAGTTTTGTTCTCGGTTAAAATTCGAACGGATTCTCTGTAAGGCCCCTTTAGACAAGCACGTTTTAATCCCAATAAAACGACAACCATATGATATTAAATCAAATTTTATGAGTTCAAATAGTTAATTATGGGCTTTTGAACAAAATTATACAGATTAATCTCAAATTTTTAGCTTTTTACTCGGTTAAAATTCGAACGGATTCTCTGTAAGGCCCCTTTAGACAAGCACGCTTTAATCCCGGCAAAATGAAAACAAATGTTATTAAATCAAATTTTATGAGTTCAAATAGTTAATTATGGGCTTTTGAACAAAATTATACAGATTAATCACAAATTTGTGGCTTTTTACTCGGTTAAAATTCGAACGGATTCTCTATAAGGCCCATTTGGACAGACACGTTTTAATCCCAACAAAACGATAACCAAATGTTATTAAATCAAATTTTATGAGTTCAAATAGTTAATTATGGGATTTTGAACAAAATTATACAGATTAATCTCAAATTTGTAGCTTTTTACTAGGTTAAAATTCGAACGGATTCTTTGTAAGGCCCCTTGAGACAAGCACGTTTTAATCCCAATAAAATGACAACCATATGATATTAAATCAAATTTTATGAGTTCGAATAGTTAATTATGGGCTTTTGAACAAAATTAACAAGATTAATCTCAAATTTTTAGCTTTTTACTCGGTTAAAATTCGAACGGATTCTCTGTAAGGCCCCTTTAGACAAGCACGCTTTAATCCCGGCAAAATGAAAACAAATGTTATTAAATCAAATTTTATGAGTTCAAATAGTTAATTATGGGCTTTTGAACAAAATTATACAGATTATTCTCAAATTTGTAGCTTTTTACTCGGTTAAAATTCGAACGGATTCTCTATAAGGCCCATTTGGACAGACACGTTTTAATCCCAACAAAACGATAACCAAATGTTATTAAATCAAATTTTATGAGTTCAAATAGTTAATTATGGGATTTTGAACAAAATTATACAGATTAATCTCAAATTTGTAGCTTTTTACTAGGTTAAAATTCGAACGGATTCTTTGTAAGGCCCCTTTAGACAAGCACGTTTTAATCCCAATAAAACGACAACCATATGATATTAAATCAAATTTTATGAGTTCGAATAGTTAATTATGGGCTTTTGAACAAAATTATCAAGATTAATCTCAAATTTTTAGCTTTTTACTCGGTTAAAATTCGAACGGATTCTCTGTAAGGCCCCTTTAGACAAGCACGTTTTAATCCCAATAAAACGACAACCATATGATATTAAATCAAATTTTATGAGTTCAAATAGTTAATTTTGGGCTTTTGAACAAAATTATCAAGATTAATATCAAATTTTTAGCTTTTTACTCGGTTAAAATTCGAACGGATTCTCTATAAGGCCAATTTGGACAGACACGTTTTAATCCCAACAAAACGATAACCAAATGTTATTAAATCAAATTTTATGAGTTCAAATAGTTAATTATGGGCTTTTGAACAAAATTATACAGATTAATCTCAAATTTGTAGTTTTGTTCTCGGTTAAAATTCGAACGGATTCTCTGTAAGGCCCCTTTAGACAAGCACGTTTTAATCCCAATAAAACGACAACCATATGATATTAAATCAAATTTTATGAGTTCAAATAGTTAATTATGGGCTTTTGAACAAAATTATACAGATTAATCTCAAATTTTTAGCTTTTTACTCGGTTAAAATTCGAACGGATTCTCTGTAAGGCCCCTTTAGACAAGCACGCTTTAATCCCGGCAAAATGAAAACAAATGTTATTAAATCAAATTTTATGAGTTCAAATAGTTAATTATGGGCTTTTGAACAAAATTATACAGATTAATCACAAATTTGTGGCTTTTTACTCGGTTAAAATTCGAACGGATTCTCTATAAGGCCCATTTGGACAGACACGTTTTAATCCCAACAAAACGATAACCAAATGTTATTAAATCAAATTTTATGAGTTCAAATAGTTAATTATGGGATTTTGAACAAAATTATACAGATTAATCTCAAATTTGTAGCTTTTTACTAGGTTAAAATTCGAACGGATTCTTTGTAAGGCCCCTTGAGACAAGCACGTTTTAATCCCAATAAAATGACAACCATATGATATTAAATCAAATTTTATGAGTTCGAATAGTTAATTATGGGCTTTTGAACAAAATTAACAAGATTAATCTCAAATTTTTAGCTTTTTACTCGGTTAAAATTCGAACGGATTCTCTGTAAGGCCCCTTTAGACAAGCACGCTTTAATCCCGGCAAAATGAAAACAAATGTTATTAAATCAAATTTTATGAGTTCAAATAGTTAATTATGGGCTTTTGAACAAAATTATACAGATTATTCTCAAATTTGTAGCTTTTTACTCGGTTAAAATTCGAACGGATTCTCTATAAGGCCCATTTGGACAGACACGTTTTAATCCCAACAAAACGATAACCAAATGTTATTAAATCAAATTTTATGAGTTCAAATAGTTAATTATGGGATTTTGAACAAAATTATACAGATTAATCTCAAATTTGTAGCTTTTTACTAGGTTAAAATTCGAACGGATTCTTTGTAAGGCCCCTTTAGACAAGCACGTTTTAATCCCAATAAAACGACAACCATATGATATTAAATCAAATTTTATGAGTTCGAATAGTTAATTATGGGCTTTTGAACAAAATTATCAAGATTAATCTCAAATTTTTAGCTTTTTACTCGGTTAAAATTCGAACGGATTCTCTGTAAGGCCCCTTTAGACAAGCACGCTTTAATCCCGGCAAAATGATAACAAATGTTATTAAATCAAATTTTATGAGTTCAAATAGTTAATTATGGGCTTTTGAACAAAATTATACAGATTAATCTCAAATTTGTAACTTTTTGCTCGATTAAAATTTCGAACGGATTCTCTCTAAGTCCCATTTGGACAGGCACGTTTTAATCCCAAAAAAACGACAACCAAATGTTATTAAATCAAATTTTATGAGTTCAAAAAGTTAATTATGGGAGTTTGAACAAAATTATACAGATTAATCTCAATTTTTTAGCTTTTTACTCGGTTAAAATTGAACGAATTCTCTATAAAGCCCATTTAGACAAACACATTTTAATTCCAATAAAATGACAACCATATGTTATTAAATCAAATTTTATGAGTTCAAATAGTTAATTATGGGCTTTTGAACAAAATTATACAAATTAATCTAAAATTTTTAGCTTTTTACTCGGTTAAAATTCGAACGGATTCTCTGTAAGGCCCCTTTAGACAAGCACGTTTTAATCCCGATAAAACGACAAAAAATGTTATTAAATCAAATTTTATGAGTTCAAATAGTTAATTATGGGCTTTTGAACAAAATTATACAGATTAATCTCAAATTTGTAGTTTTGTTCTCGGTTAAAATTCGAACGGATTCTCTGTAAGGCCCTTTTAGACAAGCACGTTTTAATCCCGGCAAAATGACAAAAAATGTTATTAAATGAAATTTTATGAGTTCAAATATTTAATTATGGGTTTTGAACAAAATTATACAGATTAATCTCAAGTTTGAAGCTTTTTACTCGGTTAAAATTCGAACGGATTCTCTGTAAGGCCCCTTTAGACAAGCACGTTTTAATCCCAATAAAACGACAACCATATGATATTAAATCAAATTTTATGAGTTCAAATAGTTAATTTTGGGCTTTTGAACAAAATTATCAAGATTAATATCAAATTTTTAGCTTTTTACTCGGTTAAAATTCGAACGGATTCTCTATAAGGCCAATTTGGACAGACACGTTTTAATCCCAACAAAACGATAACCAAATGTTATTAAATCAAATTTTATGAGTTCAAATAGTTAATTATGGGCTTTTGAACAAAATTATACAGATTAATCTCAAATTTGTAGTTTTGTTCTCGGTTAAAATTCGAACGGATTCTCTGTAAGGCCCCTTTAGACAAGCACATTTTAATCCCAATAAAACGACAACCATATGATATTAAATCAAATTTTATGAGTTCAAATAGTTAATTATGGGCTTTTGAACAAAATTATACAGATTAATCTCAAATTTTTAGCTTTTTACTCGGTTAAAATTCGAACGGATTCTCTGTAAGGCCCCTTTAGACAAGCACGCTTTAATCCCGGCAAAATGAAAACAAATGTTATTAAATCAAATTTTATGAGTTCAAATAGTTAATTATGGGCTTTTGAACAAAATTATACAGATTAATCACAAATTTGTGGCTTTTTACTCGGTTAAAATTCGAACGGATTCTCTATAAGGCCCATTTGGACAGACACGTTTTAATCCCAACAAAACGATAACCAAATGTTATTAAATCAAATTTTATGAGTTCAAATAGTTAATTATGGGATTTTGAACAAAATTATACAGATTAATCTCAAATTTGTAGCTTTTTACTAGGTTAAAATTCGAACGGATTCTTTGTAAGGCCCCTTGAGACAAGCACGTTTTAATCCCAATAAAATGACAACCATATGATATTAAATCAAATTTTATGAGTTCGAATAGTTAATTATGGGCTTTTGAACAAAATTAACAAGATTAATCTCAAATTTTTAGCTTTTTACTCGGTTAAAATTCGAACGGATTCTCTGTAAGGCCCCTTTAGACAAGCACGCTTTAATCCCGGCAAAATGAAAACAAATGTTATTAAATCAAATTTTATGAGTTCAAATAGTTAATTATGGGCTTTTGAACAAAATTATACAGATTATTCTCAAATTTGTAGCTTTTTACTCGGTTAAAATTCGAACGGATTCTCTATAAGGCCCATTTGGACAGACACGTTTTAATCCCAACAAAACGATAACCAAATGTTATTAAATCAAATTTTATGAGTTCAAATAGTTAATTATGGGATTTTGAACAAAATTATACAGATTAATCTCAAATTTGTAGCTTTTTACTAGGTTAAAATTCGAACGGATTCTTTGTAAGGCCCCTTTAGACAAGCACGTTTTAATCCCAATAAAACGACAACCATATGATATTAAATCAAATTTTATGAGTTCGAATAGTTAATTATGGGCTTTTGAACAAAATTATCAAGATTAATCTCAAATTTTTAGCTTTTTACTCGGTTAAAATTCGAACGGATTCTCTGTAAGGCCCCTTTAGACAAGCACGCTTTAATCCCGGCAAAATGATAACAAATGTTATTAAATCAAATTTTATGAGTTCAAATAGTTAATTATGGGCTTTTGAACAAAATTATACAGATTAATCTCAAATTTGTAACTTTTTGCTCGATTAAAATTTCGAACGGATTCTCTCTAAGTCCCATTTGGACAGGCACGTTTTAATCCCAAAAAAACGACAACCAAATGTTATTAAATCAAATTTTATGAGTTCAAAAAGTTAATTATGGGAGTTTGAACAAAATTATACAGATTAATCTCAATTTTTTAGCTTTTTACTCGGTTAAAATTGAACGAATTCTCTATAAAGCCCATTTAGACAAACACATTTTAATTCCAATAAAATGACAACCATATGTTATTAAATCAAATTTTATGAGTTCAAATAGTTAATTATGGGCTTTTGAACAAAATTATACAAATTAATCTCAAATTTTTAGCTTTTTACTCGGTTAAAATTCGAACGGATTCTCTGTAAGGCCCCTTTAGACAAGCACGTTTTAATCCCGATAAAACGACAAAAAATGTTATTAAATCAAATTTTATGAGTTCAAATAGTTAATTATGGGCTTTTGAACAAAATTATACAGATTAATCTCAAATTTGTAGTTTTGTTCTCGGTTAAAATTCGAACGGATTCTCTGTAAGGCCCTTTTAGACAAGCACGTTTTAATCCCGGCAAAATGACAAAAAATGTTATTAAATGAAATTTTATGAGTTCAAATATTTAATTATGGGTTTTGAACAAAATTATACAGATTAATCTCAAGTTTGAAGCTTTTTACTCGGTTAAAATTCGAACGGATTCTCTGTAAGGCCCCTTTAGAGAAGCACGTTTTAATCCCAATAAAACGACAACCATATGATATTAAATCAAATTTTATGAGTTCAAATAGTTAATTTTGGGCTTTTGAACAAAATTATCAAGATTAATATCAAATTTTTAGCTTTTTACTCGGTTAAAATTCGAACGGATTCTCTATAAGGCCAATTTGGACAGACACGTTTTAATCCCAACAAAACGATAACCAAATGTTATTAAATCAAATTTTATGAGTTCAAATAGTTAATTATGGGCTTTTGAACAAAATTATACAGATTAATCGCAAATTTGTAGTTTTGTTCTCGGTTAAAATTCGAACGGATTCTCTGTAAGGCCCCTTTAGACAAGCACGTTTTAATCCCAATAAAACGACAACCATATGATATTAAATCAAATTTTATGAGTTCAAATAGTTAATTATGGGCTTTTGAACAAAATTATCAAGAATAATCTCAAATTTTTAGCTTTTTACTCGGTTAAAATTCGAACGGATTCTCTGTAAGGCCCCTTTAGACAAGCACGCTTTAATCCCGGCAAAATGAAAACAAATGTTATTAAATCAAATTTTATGAGTTCAAATAGTTAATTATGGGCTTTTGAACAAAATTATACAGATTAATCTCAAATTTGTGGCTTTTTACTCGGTTAAAATTCGAACGAATTCTCTATAAGGCCCATTTGGACAGACACGTTTTAATCCCAACAAAACGATAACCAAATGTTATTAAATCAAATTTTATGAGTTCAAATAGTTAATTATGGGATTTTGAACAAAATTATACAGATTAATCTCAAATTTGTAGCTTTTTACTAGGTTAAAATTCGAACGGATTCTTTGTAAGGCCCCTTTAGACAAGCACGTTTTAATCCCAATAAAACGACAACCATATGATATTAAATCAAATTTTATGAGTTCGAATAGTTAATTATGGGCTTTTGAACAAAATTATCAAGATTAATCTCAAATTTTTAGCTTTTTACTCGGTTAAAATTCGAACGGATTCTCTATAAGTCCCCTTTAGACAAGCACGCTTTAATCCCGGCAAAATGATAACAAATGTAATTAAATCAAATTTTATGAGTTCAAATAGTTAATTATGGGCTTTTGAACAAAATTATACAGATTAATCTCAAATTTGTAACTTTTTGCTCGATTAAAATTTCGAACGGATTCTCTCTAAGTCCCATTTGGACAGGCACGTTTTAATCCCAAAAAAACGACAACCAAATGTTATTAAATCAAATTTTATGAGTTCAAAAAGTTAATTATGGGAGTTTGAACAAAATTATACAGATTAATCTCAATTTTTTAGCTTTTTACTCGGTTAAAATTGAACGAATTCTTTATAAAGCCCATTTAGACAAACACATTTTAATTCCAATAAAACGACAACCATATGTTATTAAATCAAATTTTATGAGTTCAAATAGTTAATTATGGGCTTTTGAACAAAATTATACAAATTAATCTCAAATTTTTAGCTTTTTACTCGGTTAAAATTCGAATGGATTCTCTGTAAGGCCCCTTTAGACAAGCACGTTTTAATCCCGATAAAACGACAAAAAATGTTATTAAATCAAATTTTATGAGTTCAAATAGTTAATTATGGGCTTTTGAACAAAATTATACAGATTAATCTCAAATTTGTAGTTTTTTTCTCGGTTAAAATTCGAACGGATTCTCTGTAAGGCCCCTTTAGACAAGCACGTTTTAATCCCGACAAAATGACAAAAAATGTTATTAAATGAAATTTTATGAGTTCAAATATTTAATTATGGGTTTTGAAAAAAATTATACAGATTAATCTCAAGTTTGAAGCTTTTTACTCGGTTAAAATTCGAACGGATTCTCTGTAAGGCCCCTTTAGAGAAGCACGTTTTAATCCCAATAAAACGACAACCATATGATATTAAATCAAATTTTATGAGTTCAAATAGTTAATTTTGGGCTTTTGAACAAAATTATCAAGATTAATATCAAATTTTTAGCTTTTTACTCGGTTAAAATTCGAACGGATTCTCTATAAGGCCAATTTGGACAGACACGTTTTAATCCCAACAAAACGATAACCAAATGTTATTAAATCAAATTTTATGAGTTCAAATAGTTAATTATGGGCTTTTGAACAAAATTATACAGATTAATCTCAAATTTGTAGTTTTGTTCTCGGTTAAAATTCGAACGGATTCTCTGTAAGGCCCCTTTAGACAAGCACGTTTTAATCCCAATAAAACGACAACCATATGATATTAAATCAAATTTTATGAGTTCAAATAGTTAATTATGGGCTTTTGAACAAAATTATCAAGAATAATCTCAAATTTTTAGCTTTTTACTTGGTTAAAATTCGAACGGATTCTCTGTAAGGCCCCTTTAGACAAGCACGCTTTAATCCCGGCAAAATGAAAACAAATGTTATTAAATCAAATTTTATGAGTTCAAATAGTTAATTATGGGCTTTTGAACAAAATTATACAAATTAATCTCAAATTTGTGGCTTTTTACTCGGTTAAAATTCGAACGGATTCTCTATAAGGCCCATTTGGACAGACACGTTTTAATCCCAACAAAACGATAACCAAATGTTATTAAATCAAATTTTATGAGTTCAAATAGTTAATTATGGGATTTTGAACAAAATTATACAGATTAAACTCAAATTTGTAGCTTTTTACTAGGTTAAAATTCGAACGGATTCTTTGTAAGGCCCCTTTAGACAAGCACGTTTTAATCCCAATAAAACGACAACCATATGATATTAAATCAAATTTTATGAGTTCGAATAGTTAATTATGGGCTTTTGAACAAAATTATCAAGATTAATCTCAAATTTTTAGCTTTTTACTCGGTTAAAATTCGAACGGATTCTCTGTAAGGCCCCTTTAGACAAGCACGCTTTAATCCCGACAAAATGATAACAAATGTTATTAAATCAAATTTTATGAGTTTAAATAGTTAATTATGGGCTTTTGAACAAAATTATACAGATTAATCTCAAATTTGTAACTTTTTGCTCGATTAAAATTTTGAACGGGTTCTCTCTAAGTCCCATTTGGACAGGCACGTTTTAATCCCAAAAAAACGACAACCAAATGTTATTAAATCAAATTTTATGAGTTCAAAAAGTTAATTATGGGAGTTTGAACAAAATTATACAGATTAATCTCAATTTTTTAGCTTTTTACTCGGTTAAAATTGAACGAATTCTCTATAAAGCCCATTTAGACAAACACATTTTAATTCCAATAAAACGACAACCATATGTTATTAAATCAAATTTTATGAGTTCAAATAGTTAATTATGGGCTTTTGAACAAAATTATACAAATTAATCTCAAATTTTTAGCTTTTTACTCGGTTAAAATTCGAACGGGTTCTTTGTAAGGCCCCTTTAGACAAGCACGTTTTAATCCCGATAAAACGACAAAAAATGTTATTAAATCAAATTTTATGAGTTCAAATAGTTAATTATGGGCTTTTGAACAAAATTATACAGATTAATCTCAAATTTGTAGTTTTTTTCTCGGTTAAAATTCGAACGGATTCTCTGTAAGGCCCCTTTAGACAAGCACGTTTTAATCCCGGCAAAATGACAAAAAATGTTATTAAATGAAATTTTATGAGTTCAAATATTTAATTATGGGTTTTGAACAAAATTATACAGATTAATCTCAAGTTTGAAGCTTTTTACTCGGTTAAAATTCGAACGGATTCTCTGTAAGGCCCCTTTAGAGAAGCACGTTTTAATCCCAATAAAACGACAACCATATGATATTAAATCAAATTTTATGAGTTCAAATAGTTAATTTTGGGCTTTTGAACAAAATTATCAAGATTAATATCAAATTTTTAGCTTTTTACTCGGTTAAAATTCGAACGGATTCTCTATAAGGCCAATTTGGACAGACACGTTTTAATCCCAACAAAACGATAACCAAATGTTATTAAATCAAATTTTATGAGTTCAAATAGTTAATTATGGGCTTTTGAACAAAATTATACAGATTAATCTCAAATTTGTAGTTTTGTTCTCGGTTAAAATTCGAACGGATTCTCTGTAAGGCCCCTTTAGACAAGCACGTTTTAATCCCAATAAAACGACAACCATATGATATTAAATCAAATTTTATGAGTTCAAATAGTTAATTATGGGCTTTTGAACAAAATTATCAAGAATAATCTCAAATTTTTAGCTTTTTACTCGGTTAAAATTCGAACGGATTCTCTGTAAGGCCCCTTTAGACAAGCACGCTTTAATCCCGGCAAAATGAAAACAAATGTTATTAAATCAAATTTTATGAGTTCAAATAGTTAATTATGGGCTTTTGAACAAAATTATACAGATTAATCTCAAATTTGTGGCTTTTTACTCGGTTAAAATTCGAACGGATTCTCTATAAGGCCCATTTGGACAGACACGTTTTAATCCAACAAAACGATAACCAAATGTTATTAAATCAAATTTTATGAGTTCAAATAGTTAATTATGGGATTTTGAACAAAATTATACAGATTAATCTCAAATTTGTAGCTTTTTACTAGGTTAAAATTCGAACGGATTCTTTGTAAGGCCCCTTGAGACAAGCACGTTTTAATCCCAATAAAACGACAACCATATGATATTAAATCAAATTTTATGAGTTCGAATAGTTAATTATGGGCTTTTGAACAAAATTAACAAGATTAATCTCAAATTTTTAGCTTTTTACTCGATTAAAATTCGAACGGATTCTCTGTAAGGCCCCTTTAGACAAGCACGCTTTAATCCCGGCAAAATGAAAAAAAATGTTATTAAATCAAATTTTATGAGTTCAAATAGTTAATTATGGGCTTTTGAACAAAATTATACAGATTAATCTCAAATTTGTAGCTTTTTACTCGGTTAAAATTCGAACGGATTCTCTATAAGGCCCATTTGGACAGACACGTTTTAATCCCAACAAAACGATAACCAAATGTTATTAAATCAAATTTTATGAGTTCAAATAGTTAATTATGGGATTTTGAACAAAATTATACAGATTAATCTCAAATTTGTAGCTTTTTACTAGGTTAAAATTCGAACGGATTCTTTGTAAGGCCCCTTGAGACAAGCACGTTTTAATCCCAATAAAACGACAACCATATGATATTAAATCAAATTTTATGAGTTCGAATAGTTAATTATGGGCTTTTGAACAAAATTAACAAGATTAATCTCAAATTTTTAGCTTTTTACTCGGTTAAAATTCGAACGGATTCTCTATAAGGCCCCTTTAGACAAGCACGCTTTAATCCCGGCAAAATGAAAACAAATGTTATTAAATCAAATTTTATGAGTTCAAATAGTTAATTATGGGCTTTTGAACAAAATTATACAGATTAATCTCAAATTTGTAGCTTTTTACTCGGTTAAAATTCGAACGGATTCTCTATAAGGCCCATTTGGACAGACACGTTTTAATCCCAACAAAACGATAACCAAATGTTATTAAATCAAATTTTATGAGTTCAAATAGTTAATTATGGGATTTTGAACAAAATTATACAGATTAATCTCAAATTTGTAGCTTTTTACTAGGTTAAAATTGAACGAATTCTCTATAAAGCCCATTTAGACAAACACATTTTAATTCCAATAAAACGACAACCATATGTTATTAACTCAAATTTTATGAGTTCAAATAGTTAATTATGGGCTTTTGAACAAAATTATACAAATTAATCTCAAATTTTTAGCTTTTTACTCGGTTAAAATTCGAACGGATTCTCTGTAAGGCCCCTTTAGACAAGCACGCTTTAATCCCGGCAAAATGAAAACAAATGTTATTAAATCAAATTTTATGAGTTCAAATAGTTAATTATGGGCTTTTGAACAAAATTATACAGATTAATCTCAAATTTGTGTCTTTTTACTCGGTTAAAATTCGAACGGATTCTCTATAAGGCCCATTTGGACAGACACGTTTTAATCCCAACAAAACGATAACCAAATGTTATTAAATCAAATTTTATGAGTTCAAATAGTTAATTATGGGATTTTGAACAAAATTATACAGATTAATCTCAAATTTGTAGCTTTTTACTAGGTTAAAATTCGAACGGATTCTTTGTAAGGCCCCTTGAGACAAGCACGTTTTAATCCCAATAAAACGACAACCATATGATATTAAATCAAATTTTATGAGTTCGAATAGTTAATTATGGGCTTTTGAACAAAATTAACAAGATTAATCTCAAATTTTTAGCTTTTTACTCGGTTAAAATTCGAACGGATTCTCTGTAAGGCCCCTTTAGACAAGCACGCTTTAATCCCGGCAAAATGAAAACAAATGTTATTAAATCAAATTTTATGAGTTCAAATAGTTAATTATGGGCTTTTGAACAAAATTATACAGATTAATCTCAAATTTGTAGCTTTTTACTCGGTTAAAATTCGAACGGATTCTCTATAAGGCCCATTTGGACAGACACGTTTTAATCCCAACAAAACGATAACCAAATGTTATTAAATCAAATTTTATGAGTTCAAATAGTTAATTATGGGATTTTGAACAAAATTATACAGATTAATCTCAAATTTGTAGCTTTTTACTAGGTTAAAATTCGAACGGATTCTTTGTAAGGCCCCTTGAGACAAGCACGTTTTAATCCCAATAAAACGACAACCATATGATATTAAATCAAATTTTATGAGTTCGAATAGTTAATTATGGGCTTTTGAACAAAATTAACAAGATTAATCTCAAATTTTTAGCTTTTTACTCGGTTAAAATTCGAACGGATTCTCTGTAAGGCCCCTTTAGACAAGCACGCTTTAATCCCGGCAAAATGAAAACAAATGTTATTAAATCAAATTTTATGAGTTCAAATAGTTAATTATGGGCTTTTGAACAAAATTATACAGATTAATCTCAAATTTTTAGCTTTTTACTCGGTTAAAATTCGAACGGATTCTCTATAAGGCCCATTTGGACAGACACGTTTTAATCCCAACAAAACGATAACCAAATGTTATTAAATCAAATTTTATGTGTTCAAATAGTTAATTATGGGATTTTGAACAAAATTATACAGATTAATCTCAAATTTGTAGCTTTTTACTAGGTTAAAATTCGAACGGATTCTTTGTAAGGCCCCTTTAGACAAGCACGTTTTAATCCCAATAAAACGACAACCATATGATATTAAATCAAATTTTATGAGTTCGAATAGTTAATTATGGGCTTTTGAACAAAATTATCAAGATTAATCTCAAATTTTTAGCTTTTTACTCGGTTAAAATTCGAACGGATTCTCTCTAAGGCCCCTTTAGACAAGCACGCTTTAATCCCGGCAAAATGATAACAAATGTTATTAAATCAAATTTTATGAGTTCAAATAGTTAATTATGGTCTTTTGAACAAAATTATACAGATTAATCTCAAATTTGTAACTTTTTGCTCGATTAAAATTTCGAACGGATTCTCTCTAAGTCCCATTTGGACAGGCACGTTTTAATCCCAAAAAAACGACAACCAAATGTTATTAAATCAAATTTTATGAGTTCAAAAAGTTAATTATGGGAGTTTGAACAAAATTATACAGATTAATCTCAATTTTTTAGCTTTTTACTCGGTTAAAATTGAACGAATTCTCTATAAAGCCCATTTAGACAAACACATTTTAATTCCAATAAAATGACAACCATATGTTATTAAATCAAATTTTATGAGTTCAAATAGTTAATTATGGGCTTTTGAACTAAATTATACAAATTAATCTCAAATTTTTAGCTTTTTACTCGGTTAAAATTCGAACGGATTCTTTGTAAGGCCCCTTTAGACAAGCACGTTTTAATCCCGGCAAAATGACAACAAATGTTATTAAATCAAATTTTATGAGTTCAAATAGTTAATTATGGGCTTTTGAACAAAATTATATAGATTAATTTCAAATTTTTAGCTTTTTACTCGGTTAAAATTCGAACGGATTCTCTGTAAGGCCCCTTTAGACAAGCACGTTTTAATCCCGATAAAACGACAAAAAATGTTATTAAATCAAATTTTATGAGTTCAAATAGTTAATTATGGGCTTTTGAACAAAATTATACAGATTAATCTCAAATTTGTAGTTTTTTTCTCGGTTAAAATTCGAACGGATTCTCTGTAAGGCCCCTTTAGACAAGCACGTTTTAATCCCGGCAAAATGACAAAAAATGTTATTAAATGAAATTTTATGAGTTCAAATATTTAATTATGGGTTTTGAACAAAATTATACAGATTAATCTCAAGTTTGAAGCTTTTTACTCGGTTAAAATTCGAACGGATTCTCTGTAAGGCCCCTTTAGAGAAGCACGTTTTAATCCCAATAAAACGACAACCATATGATATTAAATCAAATTTTATGAGTTCAAATAGTTAATTTTGGGCTTTTCAACAAAATTATCAAGATTAATATCAAATTTTTAGCTTTTTACTCGGTTAAAATTCGAACGGATTCTCTATAAGGCCAATTTGGACAGACACGTTTTAATCCCAAAAAACGATAACCAAATGTTATTAAATCAAATTTTATGAGTTCAAATAGTTAATTATGGGCTTTTGAACAAAATTATACAGATTAATCGCAAATTTGTAGTTTTGTTCTCGGTTAAAATTCGAACGGATTCTCTGTAAGGCCCCTTTAGACAAGCACGTTTTAATCCCAATAAAACGACAACCATATGATATTAAATCAAATTTTATGAGTTCAAATAGTTAATTATGGGCTTTTGAACAAAATTATACAGATTAATCGCAAATTTGTAGTTTTGTTCTCGGTTAAAATTCGAACGGATTCTCTGTAAGGCCCCTTTAGACAAGCACGTTTTAATCCCAATAAAACGACAACCATATGATATTAAATCAAATTTTATGAGTTCAAATAGTTAATTATGGGCTTTTGAACAAAATTATCAAGAATAATCTCAAATTTTTAGCTTTTTACTCGGTTAAAATTCGAACGGATTCTCTGTAAGGCCCCTTTAGACAAGCACGCTTTAATCCCGGCAAAATGAAAACAAATGTTATTAAATCAAATTTTATGAGTTCAAATAGTTAATTATGGGCTTTTGAACAAAATTATACAGATTAATCTCAAATTTGTGGCTTTTTACTCGGTTAAAATTCGAACGGATTCTCTATAAGGCCCATTTGGACAGACACGTTTTAATCCCAACAAAACGATAACCAAATGTTATTAAATCAAATTTTATGAGTTCAAATAGTTAATTATGGGATTTTGAACAAAATTATACAGATTAATATCAAATTTGTAGCTTTTTACTAGGTTAAAATTCGAACGGATTCTTTGTAAGGCCCCTTTAGACAAGCACGTTTTAATCCCAATAAAACGACAACCATATGATATTAAATCAAATTTTATGAGTTCAAATAGTTAATTATGGGCTTTTGAACAAAATTATCAAGATTAATCTCAAATTTTTAGCTTTTTACTCGGTTAAAATTCGAACGGATTCTCTGTAAGGCCCCTTTAGACAAGCACGCTTTAATCCCGGCAAAATGATAACAAATGTTATTAAATCAAATTTTATGAGTTTAAATAGTTAATTATGGGCTTTTGAACAAAATTATACAGATTAATCTCAAATTTGTAACTTTTTGCTCGATTAAAATTTTGAACGGGTTCTCTCTAAGTCCCATTTGGACAGGCACGTTTTAATCCCAAAAAAACGACAACCAAATGTTATTAAATCAAATTTTATGAGTTCAAAAAGTTAATTATGGGAGTTTGAACAAAATTATACAGATTAATCTCAATTTTTTAGCTTTTTACTCGGTTAAAATTGAACGAATTCTCTATAAAGCCCATTTAGACAAACACATTTTAATTCCAATAAAACGACAACCATATGTTATTAAATCAAATTTTATGAGTTCAAATAGTTAATTATGGGCTTTTGAACAAAATTATACAAATTAATCTCAAATTTTTAGCTTTTTACTCGGTTAAAATTCGAATGGATTCTCTGTAAGGCCCCTTTAGACAAGCACGTTTTAATCCAGATAAAACGACAAAAAATGTTATTAAATCAAATTTTATGAGTTCAAATAGTTAATTATGGGCTTTTGAACAAAATTATACAGATTAATCTCAAATTTGTAGTTTTTTTCTCGGTTAAAATTCGAACGGATTCTCTGTAAGGCCCCTTTAGACAAGCACGTTTTAATCCCGGCAAAATGACAAAAAATGTTATTAAATGAAATTTTATGAGTTCAAATATTTAATTATGGGTTTTGAACAAAATTATACAGATTAATCTCAAGTTTGAAGCTTTTTACACGGTTAAAATTCGAACGGATTCTCTGTAAGGCCCCTTTAGAGAAGCACGTTTTAATCCCAATAAAACGACAACCATATGATATTAAATCAAATTTTATGAGTTCAAATAGTTAATTTTGGGCTTTTGAACAAAATTATCAAGATTAATATCAAATTTTTAGCTTTTTACTCGGTTAAAATTCGAACGGATTCTCTATAAGGCCAATTTGGACAGACACGTTTTAATCCCAACAAAACGATAACCAAATGTTATTAAATCAAATTTTATGAGTTCAAATAGTTAATTATGGGCTTTTGAACAAAATTATACAGATTAATCTCAAATTTGTAGTTTTGTTCTCGGTTAAAATTCGAACGGATTCTCTGTAAGGCCCCTTTAGACAAGCACGTTTTAATCCCAATAAAACGGCAACCATATGATATTAAATCAAATTTTATGAGTTCAAATAGTTAATTATGGGCTTTTGAACAAAATTATACAGATTAATCTCAAATTTTTAGCTTTTTACTCGGTTAAAATTCGAACGGATTCTCTGTAAGGCCCCTTTAGACAAGCACGCTTTAATCCCGGCAAAATGAAAACAAATGTTATTAAATCAAATTTTATGAGTTCAAATAGTTAATTATGGGCTTTTGAACAAAATTATACAGATTAATCACAAATTTGTGGCTTTTTACTCGGTTAAAATTCGAACGGATTCTCTATAAGGCCCATTTGGACAGACACGTTTTAATCCAACAAAACGATAACCAAATGTTATTAAATCAAATTTTATGAGTTCAAATAGTTAATTATGGGATTTTGAACAAAATTATACAGATTAATCTCAAATTTGTAGCTTTTTACTAAGTTAAAATTCGAACGGATTCTTTGTAAGGCCCCTTGAGACAAGCACGTTTTAATCCCAATAAAACGACAAGCATATGATATTAAATCAAATTTTATGAGTTCGAATAGTTAATTATGGGCTTTTGAACAAAATTAACAAGATTAATCTCAAATTTTTAGCTTTTTACTCGGTTAAAATTCGAACGGATTCTCTGTAAGGCCCCTTTAGACAAGCACGCTTTAATCCCGACAAAATGATAACAAATGTTATTAAATCAAATTTTATGAGTTTAAATAGTTAATTATGGGCTTTTGAACAAAATTATACAGATTAATCTCAAATTTGTAACTTTTTGCTCGATTAAAATTTTGAACGGGTTCTCTCTAAGTCCCATTTGGACAGGCACGTTTTAATCCCAAAAAAACGACAACCAAATGTTATTAAATCAAATTTTATGAGTTCTTAATTATGGGAGTTTGAACAAAATTATACAGATTAATCTCAATTTTTTAGCTTTTTACTCGGTTAAAATTGAACGAATTCTCTATAAAGCCCATTTAGACAAACACATTTTAATTCCAATAAAACGACAACCATATGTTATTAAATCAAATTTTATGAGTTCAAATAGTTAATTATGGGCTTTTGAACAAAATTATACAAATTAATCTCAAATTTTTAGCTTTTTACTCGGTTAAAATTCGAACGGATTCTTTGTAAGGCCCCTTTAGACAAGCACGTTTTAATCCCGATAAAACGACAAAAAATGTTATTAAATCAAATTTTATGAGTTCAAATAGTTAATTATGGGCTTTTGAACAAAATTATACAGATTAATCTCAAATTTGTAGTTTTTTTCTCGGTTAAAATTCGAACGGATTCTCTGTAAGGCCCCTTTAGACAAGCACGTTTTAATCCCGGCAAAATGACAAAAAATGTTATTAAATGAAATTTTATGAGTTCAAATATTTAATTATGGGTTTTGAACAAAATTATACAGATTAATCTCAAGTTTGAAGCTTTTTACTCGGTTAAAATTCGAACGGATTCTCTGTAAGGCCCCTTTAGAGAAGCACGTTTTAATCCCAATAAAACGACAACCATATGATATTAAATCAAATTTTATGAGTTCAAATAGTTAATTTTGGGCTTTTGAACAAAATTATCAAGATTAATATCAAATTTTTAGCTTTTTACTCGGTTAAAATTCGAACGGATTCTCTATAAGGCCAATTTGGACAGACACGTTTTAATCCCAACAAAACGATAACCAAATGTTATTAAATCAAATTTTATGAGTTCAAATAGTTAATTATGGGCTTTTGAACAAAATTATACAGATTAATCTCAAATTTGTAGTTTTGTTCTCGGTTAAAATTCGAACGGATTCTCTGTAAGGCCCCTTTAGACAAGCACGTTTTAATCCCAATAAAACGACAACCATATGATATTAAATCAAATTTTATGAGTTCAAATAGTTAATTATGGGCTTTTGAACAAAATTATCAAGATTAATCTCAAATTTTTAGCTTTTTACTCGGTTAAAATTCGAACGGATTCTCTGTAAGGCCCCTTTAGACAAGCACGCTTTAATCCCGGCAAAATGAAAACAAATGTTATTAAATCAAATTTTATGAGTTCAAATAGTTAATTATGGGCTTTTGAACAAAATTATACAGATTAATCTCAAATTTGTGTCTTTTTACTCGGTTAAAATTCGAACGGATTCTCTATAAGGCCCATTTGGACAGACACGTTTTAATCCAACAAAACGATAACCAAATGTTATTAAATCAAATTTTATGAGTTCAAATAGTTAATTATGGGATTTTGAACAAAATTATACAGATTAATCTCAAATTTGTAGCTTTTTACTAGGTTAAAATTCGAACGGATTCTTTGTAAGGCCCCTTGAGACAAGCACGTTTTAATCCCAATAAAACGACAACCATATGATATTAAATCAAATTTTATGAGTTCGAATAGTTAATTATGGGCTTTTGAACAAAATTAACAAGATTAATCTCAAATTTTTAGCTTTTTACTCGATTAAAATTCGAACGGATTCTCTGTAAGGCCCCTTTAGACAAGCACGCTTTAATCCCGGCAAAATGAAAACAAATGTTATTAAATCAAATTTTATGAGTTCAAATAGTTAATTATGGGCTTTTGAACAAAATTATACAGATTAATCTCAAATTTGTAGCTTTTTACTCGGTTAAAATTCGAACGGATTCTCTATAAGGCCCATTTGGACAGACACGTTTTAATCCCAACAAAACGATAACCAAATGTTATTAAATCAAATTTTATGAGTTCAAATAGTTAATTATGGGATTTTGAACAAAATTATACAGATTAATCTCAAATTTGTAGCTTTTTACTAGGTTAAAATTCGAACGGATTCTTTGTAAGGCCCCTTTAGACAAGCACGTTTTAATCCCAATAAAACGACAACCATATGATATTAAATCAAATTTTATGAGTTCAAATAGTTAATTTTGGGCTTTTGAACAAAATTATCAAGATTAATATCAAATTTTTAGCTTTTTACTCGGTTAAAATTCGAACGGATTCTCTATAAGGCCAATTTGGACAGACACGTTTTAATCCCAACAAAACGATAACCAAATGTTATTAAATCAAATTTTATGAGTTCAAATAGTTAATTATGGGCTTTTGAACAAAATTATACAGATTAATCGCAAATTTGTAGTTTTGTTCTCGGTTAAAATTCGAACGGATTCTCTGTAAGGCCCCTTTAGACAAGCACGTTTTAATCCCAATAAAACGACAACCATATGATATTAAATCAAATTTTATGAGTTCAAATAGTTAATTATGGGCTTTTGAACAAAATTATCAAGAATAATCTCAAATTTTTAGCTTTTTACTCGGTTAAAATTCGAACGGATTCTCTGTAAGGCCCCTTTAGACAAGCACGCTTTAATCCCGGCAAAATGAAAACAAATGTTATTAAATCAAATTTTATGAGTTTAAATAGTTAATTATGGGCTTTTGAACAAAATTATAAAGATTAATCTCAAATTTGTAACTTTTTGCTCGATTAAAATTTTGAACGGGTTCTCTCTAAGTCCCATTTGGACAGGCACGTTTTAATCCCAAAAAAACGACAACCAAATGTTATTAAATCAAATTTTATGAGTTCAAAAAGTTAATTATGGGAGTTTGAACAAAATTATACAGATTAATCTCAATTTTTTAGCTTTTTACTCGGTTAAAATTGAACGAATTCTCTATAAAGCCCATTTAGACAAACACATTTTAATTCCAATAAAACGACAACCATATGTTATTAAATCAAATTTTATGAGTTCAAATAGTTAATTATGGGCTTTTGAACAAAATTATACAAATTAATCTCAAATTTTTAGCTTTTTACTCGGTTAAAATTCGAACGGATTCTTTGTAAGGCCCCTTTAGACAAGCACGTTTTAATCCCGATAAAACGACAAAAAATGTTATTAAATCAAATTTTATGAGTTCAAATAGTTAATTATGGGCTTTTGAACAAAATTATACAGATTAATCTCAAATTTGTAGTTTTTTTCTCGGTTAAAATTCGAACGGATTCTCTGTAAGGCCCCTTTAGACAAGCACGTTTTAATCCCGGCAAAATGACAAAAAATGTTATTAAATGAAATTTTATGAGTTCAAATATTTAATTATGGGTTTTGAACAAAATTATACAGATTAATCTCAAGTTTGAAGCTTTTTACTCGGTTAAAATTCGAACGGATTCTCTGTAAGGCCCCTTTAGAGAAGCACGTTTTAATCCCAATAAAACGACAACCATATGATATTAAATCAAATTTTATGAGTTCAAATAGTTAATTTTGGGCTTTTGAACAAAATTATCAAGATTAATATCAAATTTTTAGCTTTTTACTCGGTTAAAATTCGAACGGATTCTCTATAAGGCCAATTTGGACAGACACGTTTTAATCCCAACAAAACGATAACCAAATGTTATTAAATCAAATTTTATGAGTTCAAATAGTTAATTATGGGCTTTTGAACAAAATTATACAGATTAATCGCAAATTTGTAGTTTTGTTCTCGGTTAAAATTCGAACGGATTCTCTGTAAGGCCCCTTTAGACAAGCACGTTTTAATCCCAATAAAACGACAACCATATGATATTAAATCAAATTTTATGAGTTCAAATAGTTAATTATGGGCTTTTGAACAAAATTATCAAGAATAATCTCAAATTTTTAGCTTTTTACTCGGTTAAAATTCGAACGGATTCTCTGTAAGGCCCCTTTAGACAAGCACGCTTTAATCCCGGCAAAATGAAAACAAATGTTATTAAATCAAATTTTATGAGTTCAAATAGTTAATTATGGGCTTTTGAACAAAATTATACAGATTAATCTCAAATTTGTGGCTTTTTACTCGGTTAAAATTCGAACGGATTCTCTATAAGGCCCATTTGGACAGACACGTTTTAATCCCAACAAAACGATAACCAAATGTTATTAAATCAAATTTTATGAGTTCAAATAGTTAATTATGGGATTTTGAACAAAATTATACAGATTAATCTCAAATTTGTAGCTTTTTACTAGGTTAAAATTCGAACGGATTCTTTGTAAGGCCCCTTTAGACAAGCACGTTTTAATCCCAATAAAACGACAACCATATGATATTAAATCAAATTTTATGAGTTCGAATAGTTAATTATGGGCTTTTGAACAAAATTGTCAAGATTAATCTCAAATTTTTAGCTTTTTACTCGGTTAAAATTCGAACGGATTCTCTGTAAGGCCCCTTTAGACAAGCACGCTTTAATCCCGGCAAAATGATAACAAATGTTATTAAATCAAATTTTATGAGTTTAAATAGTTAATTATGGGCTTTTGAACAAAATTATACAGATTAATCTCAAATTTGTAACTTTTTGCTCGATTAAAATTTTGAACGGGTTCTCTCTAAGTCCCATTTGGACAGGCACGTTTTAATCCCAAAAAAACGACAACCAAATGTTATTAAATCAAATTTTATGAGTTCAAAAAGTTAATTATGGGAGTTTGAACAAAATTATACAGATTAATCTTAATTTTTTAGCTTTTTACTCGGTTAAAATTGAACGAATTCTCTATAAAGCCCATTTAGACAAACACATTTTAATTCCAATAAAACGACAACCATATGTTATTAAATCAAATTTTATGAGTTCAAATAGTTAATTATGGGCTTTTGAACAAAATTATACAAATTAATCTCAAATTTTTAGCTTTTTACTCGGTTAAAATTCGAACGGATTCTTTGTAAGGCCCCTTTAGACAAGCACGTTTTAATCCCGATAAAACGACAAAAAATGTTATTAAATCAAATTTTATGAGTTCAAATAGTTAATTATGGGCTTTTGAACAAAATTATACTGATTAATCTCAAATTTGTAGTTTTTTTCTCGGTTAAAATTCGAACGGATTCTCTGTAAGGCCCCTTTAGACAAGCACGTTTTAATCCCGGCAAAATGACAAAAAATGTTATTAAATGAAATTTTATGAGTTCAAATATTTAATTATGGGTTTTGAACAAAATTATACAGATTAATCTCAAGTTTGAAGCTTTTTACTCGGTTAAAATTCGAACGGATTCTCTGTAAGGCCCCTTTAGAGAAGCACGTTTTAATCCCAATAAAACGACAACCATATGATATTAAATCAAATTTTATGAGTTCAAATAGTTAATTTTGGGCTTTTGAACAAAATTATCAAGATTAATATCAAATTTTTAGCTTTTTACTCGGTTAAAATTCGAACGGATTCTCTATAAGGCCAATTTGGACAGACACGTTTTAATCCCAACAAAACGATAACCAAATGTTATTAAATCAAATTTTATGAGTTCAAATAGTTAATTATGGGCTTTTGAACAAAATTATACAGATTAATCTCAAATTTGTAGTTTTGTTCTCGGTTAAAATTCGAACGGATTCTCTGTAAGGCCCCTTTAGACAAGCACGTTTTAATCCCAATAAAACGACAACCATATGATATTAAATCAAATTTTATGAGTTCAAATAGTTAATTATGGGCTTTTGAACAAAATTATCAAGAATAATCTCAAATTTTTAGCTTTTTACTCGGTTAAAATTCGAACGGATTCTCTGTAAGGCCCCTTTAGACAAGCACGCTTTAATCCCGGAAAAATGAAAACAAATGTTATTAAATCAAATTTTATGAGTTCAAATAGTTAATTATGGGCTTTTGAACAAAATTATACAGATTAATCTCAAATTTATGGCTTTTTACTCGGTTAAAATTCGAACGGATTCTCTATAAGGCCCATTTGGACAGACACGTTTTAATCCCAACAAAACGATAACCAAATGTTATTAAATCAAATTTTATGAGTTCAAATAGTTAATTATGGGATTTTGAACAAAATTATACAGATTAATCTCAAATTTGTAGCTTTTTACTAGGTTAAAATTCGAACGGATTCTTTGTAAGGCCCCTTTAGACAAGCACGTTTTAATCCCAATGAAACGACAACCATATGATATTAAATCAAATTTTATGAGTTCAAATAGTTAATTTTGGGCTTTTGAACAAAATTATCAAGATTAATATCAAATTTTTAGCTTTTTACTCGGTTAAAATTCGAACGGATTCTCTATAAGGCCAATTTGGACAGACACGTTTTAATCCCAACAAAACGATAACCAAATGTTATTAAATCAAATTTTATGAGTTCAAATAGTTAATTATGGGCTTTTGAACAAAATTATACAGATTAATCGCAAATTTGTAGTTTTGTTCTCGGTTAAAATTCGAACGGATTCTCTGTAAGGCCCCTTTAGACAAGCACGTTTTAATCCCAATAAAACGACAACCATATGATATTAAATCAAATTTTATGAGTTCAAATAGTTAAATATGGGCTTTTGAACAAAATTATCAAGAATAATCTCAAATTTTTAGCTTTTTACTCGGTTAAAATTCGAACGGATTCTCTGTAAGGCCCCTTTAGACAAGCACGCTTTAATCCCGGAAAAATGAAAACAAATGTTATTAAATCAAATTTTATGAGTTCAAATAGTTAATTATGGGCTTTTGAACAAAATTATACAGATTAATCTCAAATTTGTGGCTTTTTACTCGGTTAAAATTCGAACGGATTCTCTATAAGGCCCATTTGGACAGACACGTTTTAATCCCAACAAAACGATAACCAAATGTTATTAAATCAAATTTTATGAGTTCAAATAGTTAATTATGGGATTTTGAACAAAATTATACAGATTAATCTCAAATTTGTAGCTTTTTACTAGGTTAAAATTCGAACGGATTCTTTGTAAGGCCCCTTTAGACAAGCACGTTTTAATCCCAATGAAACGACAACCATATGATATTAAATCAAATTTTATGAGTTCGAATAGTTAATTATGGGCTTTTGAACAAAATTATCAAGATTAATCTCAAATTTTTAGCTTTTTACTCGGTTAAAATTCGAACGGATTCTCTGTAAGGCCCCTTAAGACAAGCACGCTTTAATCCCGGCAAAATGATAACAAATGTTATTAAATCAAATTTTATGAGTTTAAATAGTTAATTATGGGCTTTTGAACAAAATTATACAGATTAATCTCAAATTTGTAACTTTTTGCTCGATTAAAATTTTGAACGGGTTCTCTCTAAGTCCCATTTGGACAGGCACGTTTTAATCCCAAAAAAACGACAACCAAATGTTATTAAATCAAATTTTATGAGTTCAAAAAGTTAATTATGGGAGTTTGAACAAAATTATACAGATTAATCTCAATTTTTTAGCTTTTTACTCGGTTAAAATTGAACGAATTCTCTATAAAGCCCATTTAGACAAACACATTTTAATTCCAATAAAACGACAACCATATGTTATTAAATCAAATTTTATGAGTTCAAATAGTTAATTATGGGCTTTTGAACAAAATTATACAAATTAATCTCAAATTTTTAGCTTTTTACTCGGTTAAAATTCGAACGGATTCTTTGTAAGGCCCCTTTAGACAAGCACGTTTTAATCCCGATAAAACGACAAAAAATGTTATTAAATCAAATTTTATGAGTTCAAATAGTTAATTATGGGCTTTTGAACAAAATTATACAGATTAATCTCAAATTTGTAGTTTTTTTCTCGGTTAAAATTCGAACGGATTCTCTGTAAGGCCCCTTTAGACAAGCACGTTTTAATCCCGGCAAAATGACAAAAAATGTTATTAAATGAAATTTTATGAGTTCAAATATTTAATTATGGGTTTTGAACAAAATTATACAGATTAATCTCAAGTTTGAAGCTTTTTACTCGGTTAAAATTCGAACGGATTCTCTGTAAGGCCCCTTTAGAGAAGCACGTTTTAATCCCAATAAAATGACAACCATATGATATTAAATCAAATTTTATGAGTTCAAATAGTTAATTTTGGGCTTTTGAACAAAATTATCAAGATTAATATCAAATTTTTAGCTTTTTACTCGGTTAAAATTCGAACGGATTCTCTATAAGGCCAATTTGGACAGACACGTTTTAATCCCAACAAAACGATAACCAAATGTTATTAAATCAAATTTTATGAGTTCAAATAGTTAATTATGGGCTTTTGAACAAAATTATACAGATTAATCTCAAATTTGTAGTTTTGTTCTCGGTTAAAATTCGAACGGATTCTCTGTAAGGCCCCTTTAGACAAGCACGTTTTAATCCCAATAAAACGACAACCATATGATATTAAATCAAATTTTATGAGTTCAAATAGTTAATTATCGGCTTTTGAACAAAATTATACAGATTAATCTCAAATTTGTAGTTTTTTTCTCGGTTAAAATTCGAACGGATTCTCTGTAAGGCCCCTTTAGACAAGCACGTTTTAATCCCGGCAAAATGACAAAAAATGTTATTAAATGAAATTTTATGAGTTCAAATATTTAATTATGGGTTTTGAACAAAATTATACAGATTAATCTCAAGTTTGAAGCTTTTTACTCGGTTAAAATTCGAACGGATTCTCTGTAAGGCCCCTTTAGAGAAGCACGTTTTAATCCCAATAAAACGACAACCATATGATATTAAATCAAATTTTATGAGTTCAAATAGTTAATTTTGGGCTTTTGAACAAAATTATCAAGATTAATATCAAATTTTTAGCTTTTTACTCGGTTAAAATTCGAACGGATTCTCTATAAGGCCAATTTGGACAGACACGTTTTAATCCCAACAAAACGATAACCAAATGTTATTAAATCAAATTTTATGAGTTCAAATAGTTAATTATGGGCTTTTGAACAAAATTATACAGATTAATCTCAAATTTGTAGTTTTGTTCTCGGTTAAAATTCGAACGGATTCTCTATAAGGCCCCTTTAGACAAGCACGTTTTAATCCCAATAAAACGACAACCATATGATATTAAATCAAATTTTATGAGTTCAAATAGTTAATTATCGGCTTTTGAACAAAATTATACAGATTAATCTCAAATTTGTAGTTTTTTTCTCGGTTAAAATTCGAACGGATTCTCTGTAAGGCCCCTTTAGACAAGCACGTTTTAATCCCGGCAAAATGACAAAAAATGTTATTAAATGAAATTTTATGAGTTCAAATATTTAATTATGGGTTTTGAACAAAATTATACAGATTAATCTCAAGTTTGAAGCTTTTTACTCGGTTAAAATTCGAACGGATTCTCTGTAAGGCCCCTTTAGAGAAGCACGTTTTAATCCCAATAAAACGACAACCATATGATATTAAATCAAATTTTATGAGTTCAAATAGTTAATTTTGGGCTTTTGAACAAAATTATCAAGATTAATATCAAATTTTTAGCTTTTTACTCGGTTAAAATTCGAACGGATTCTCTATAAGGCCAATTTGGACAGACACGTTTTAATCCCAACAAAACGATAACCAAATGTTATTAAATCAAATTTTATGAGTTCAAATAGTTAATTATGGGCTTTTGAACAAAATTATACAGATTAATCTCAAATTTGTAGTTTTGTTCTCGGTTAAAATTCGAACGGATTCTCTGTAAGGCCCCTTTAGACAAGCACGTTTTAATCCCAATAAAACGACAACCATATGATATTAAATCAAATTTTATGAGTTCAAATAGTTAATTATGGGCTTTTGAACAAAATTATCAAGATTAATCTCAAATTTTTAGCTTTTTACTCGGTTAAAATTCGAACGGATTCTCTGTAAGGCCCCTTTAGACAAGCACGCTTTAATCCCGGGAAAATGAAAACAAATGTTATTAAATCAAATTTTATGAGTTCAAATAGTTAATTATGGGCTTTTGAACAAAATTATACAGATTAATCTCAAATTTGTGTCTTTTTACTCGGTTAAAATTCGAACGGATTCTCTGTAAGGCCCATTTGGACAGACACGTTTTAATCCCAACAAAACGATAACCAAATGTTATTAAATCAAATTTTATGAGTTCAAATAGTTAATTATGGGATTTTGAACAAAATTATACAGATTAATCTCAAATTTGTAGCTTTTTACTATGTTAAAATTCGAACGGATTCTCTGTAAGGCCCCTTTAGACAAGCACGTTTTAATCCCAATAAAACGACAACCATATGATATTAAATCAAATTTTATGAGTTCGAATAGTTAATTATGGGCTTTTGAACAAAATTATCAAGTTTAATCTCAAATTTTTAGCTTTTTACTCGGTTAAAATTCGAACGGATTCTCTGTAAGGCCCCTTTAGACAACCACGCTTTAATCCCGGCAAAATGATAACAAATGTTATTAAATCAAATTTTATGAGTTCAAATAGTTAATTATGGGCTTTTGAACAAAATTATACAGATTAATCTCAAATTTGTAACTTTTTGCTCGATTAAAATTTCGAACGGATTCTCTCTAAGTCCCATTTGGACAGGCACGTTTTAATCCCAAAAAAACGACAACCAAATGTTATTAAATCAAATTTTATGAGTTCAAAAAGTTAATTATGGGAGTTTGAACAAAATTATACAGATTAATCTCAATTTTTTAGCTTTTTACTCGGTTAAAATTGAACGAATTCTCTATAAAGCCCATTTAGACAAACACATTTTAATTCCAATAAAATGACAACCATATGTTATTAAATCAAATTTTATGAGTTCAAATAGTTAATTATGGGCTTTTGAACAAAATTATACAAATTAATCTCAAATTTTTGGCTTTTTACTCGGTTAATGTAATATCCTAAACATAGCCTAGAAGTTAAGGACTAAATAAATTAAATTAGAGTTTAATAAAATTTTAATTTTAGTGACTAAATTGAATAAATTTGAAAATTAGGGACCAAATTGAAAAAGGACCAAAAAGTGAAAATTTAAAATAGGGGAGATTGCATGTAAATTTTAAGAAATTGGAGGCCTTGCACACTTGGCAAGACCCCCCTTGGCCGGCCACCTCCATGTTCCCCAATTGGAAAATTAGTTTGAATTAAAAAAAAAAAGAAATAAGGGAAATATGATTATATGACATGTGGGAGAGAGAAAAGTCAAATTTGTCATCTTCCTCCCCCATCCTCTCTTCTCTTGGCCGGCCATGGGAGCTCCTTAGAGAGAAAAAAATTTGCTTGCTTGCATGTGATGTTTTAAGGGAGATTTTGAAGGTTTGAAGCAAGATTTTTGATTAGGGAGGTCAAATAAGCAAGGTAAGATGTTTTTCTTCTTCTAAGCTCAATTAAAAATGAAGTTGAAGGTTGTTAGCTTGAAATCCATGGCTGGAAATTCAATATTATGTTCTTGGTTAACTTATTTTTAAGTTAGAAGTTAAATGCATGTTGCTGGAAATTCATGTTATTACAATTGTTGAGTTTTTGAGCTTAAGGACTAAGTTGCATGGATTTGGAAAGTTATAGGGACTGTATTGTGGATAAATTTATGAAGTATTTTGATGTTAGGATGCTTAAAATGGTCTAATGTGGACTGACTTGAAGTAAAATGAAGCATGAGAAAGTTTGGTAGTGAATTAAGTGATAAATGTGATTTTTGGGACTGTTTTGTAAGAGTTGAAAAATCAGTGGACTTAATTATTTTTGTTGAATCTGGAAAATTAATATGTAATTCATAAGATAATGTTTTAAGAGTGTGGAAATTAAATTATAGGTACTTTGGTTAAAAAGATGAAGAAAAGGAAGTGTTAGAATTGGTAAAGTGTTTTGGACTAGCTTATAGGTGATATTTTGGTAGCTTCATAAAATGAGCTGAAAACTCTTTTTAGATGCAAAATTAAAAATGGTTACATAGGTAAAATGTGCTTGAAATTGAGCCTACTAAAGTTTACAAGTGTTGGATGAGTTGAATTGGTGATAAGGTTGATGAATTTTGAGTTGAAATTGATGTAGGTGAAATCTGTCCAGAATAGGCCCTGTTCTGGACAGTCACTTCAAAAAATTCCATAGAATAATGTATAAGGAATTTGGGGCTGGTATTGAACAGTCTATAACTTGGATGAGTCTACTTTAATTAGAAAAAAACCTCACCTCGTTTGCCCTTGTAAATTAGGAGATATAAGAGAAACAAAAAGATTGGTCCAGACTGTCCCGAAACAGCACTACTGTGTCCTTAAATTGAAAACTGGTATCGATTGGTTCGTAGGAAAAATGCAAGATTTATATGGTTCAAAAGATGGTTTCGTTAGCTTTCCAACAAAGTAAAGTGGGCAATTTTTGGACATGTGGATCAAGAGATAAAAATAGTTTAGTGAACATTGTACAATCTGTCCAGGAGTATAACGTTACTGTTTTGGTGGTTTTAGAGTTGTTAATTATGATATGTATAGTTCGAATGTATTTTGATGATGTGTATATGCTTTTGTGTGTTTTTAGAGGCTTCTAAAGAATTGGATAGTGAGGAAGAGCTGAGGCAAGAGCTTGCCAAAAGAAGGAGCAAGGGGCCAATCATCCACAATCTTTAGGAGTTTTGCTTGGATTGTTTGTGAGTGTGACCTTCCTTGGGGTTGGGACTAGGTCCTAATCCAATTCTGATTTTTGATTATTTATGATTAAACCGGTATGAAATATGACTTAATACCACTTGGCTAATCTTTAAGGGGAGAGTGAAATGTTATGAGAACTTGTTTGTTGCCATGTTATTTGATAGCATGTTGATTGAATATGTATTGCTTATCACGTAATTGTTTTGATTTGTTCATACCCATGCATTACATATGCCGAGGTATGAATGGCATGCTTAAGCTTGGGATGCAAGGTACGTGTACATGCATTTGTTCCATGAAATTAAGGTTCTGATTTTTTTAAATGTGCTTGGCATGTTTAATGCAATGTATATGAAATGACATGAAATGAATTCTTATGAGCCTAGGCACAATGGCCTAAGAGGCTTGGTCTATGAGGACCGTGTTATTGAAATGATATTGAATATTGGATTGATATGCTTAAATTGATAATCGACAACCTTGGTAGCTAGTTAGTCAGATAGGAGGGCATGCCTTAGAATCTAGAGCTCATGGTATCGGGTAGGACTTCGGTCCGGGGCAATTGGCCCTTATTGGCGACAGACGGAGGGTACGTTTTTGGTCATTGGCGACAGTAGGAGGGTTTGACCAGCACTATAGATGCATATTGTGGCGACAGTTGGTTGGAGATTCGATTATCTTCTAGCTAAATACCAAGGTGGTTGTAATGATTTAATTAACTTGAATTTAAATTGCACTATAATTGTTAGTTAAATGCAAGCATGATCACTTGTTATGAAAATGCACTTGTCATTGGCATATTATTTATCGGATTGTCATATATTGAACATTGGATTGTTACATGTATTTGGATTGTCATATAGTGAACATTAAATTGATACGTGTAATCGGATTGTCTCATGTTGAACCTTGAATTGAATTGTTATACATTGAATTAATATGTGTACTTGAATTTGGTGTGTCATGGCATATGATATATGTTTGGATTGCCTTGGATTGTTTTGATTCTTTGTTTTTGTTACCTCACTAAGTACCTTATGTACTTACCCCCGGTCCCTTCACTCTTCCCAAACATTTCAGGTTGATCGATTTATAGCTCGGTCTCGGATTTTCGTCGTTCGGATCAGCAGCAGCACAAGCCAAGTATGATCTTTTTGTATCTCCTAGTGGTGGCTAGTCTTGTTTTGTTAGACCATGCATTTGATTACCTTAGACGGTTTGTATATAGTAAATCATTTTGGTAGCTTCGGGCTTAAACTTGTATAACTTAAGAATGATGTTACATTCGAAACGTTTAATACGTATGTATATTCGTAATGGATTGCATGTTATGGAATGGAAAGGAACGAACTATTGATATTGTTATATGGAATGGATAAAGGAATTATAGAACTATTGAATGAACAATAGGCTTCGGGAATGTTTAGTAATGAATATAAGTTGCTAAGTGGTTTAAAGGCCTAGTAATAGGAAAAAGTTTTAAATTACCCCTAAAATCGGTACTGTTAAGTTAAGTTAAGTTGGTAAAACGTTTGCCCGGGCCGGGTTATCGGAGTGCTCGTGGATCGGTGACGCCCCTTTCCTACCGGCCCGGGGTGGGGGTGTCACACTTGTTTGGTATCAGAGCGTTCAGGTTAGGATTCTAGGACTAAAACCGAGTCCGCATGCATCATATAGGACAGAACTATGCCACCTAGGAGTTATATACAATAATATGCTTGTGCTTGCTCGATCTAAACTCTTTCTTGTTTGTTTGTCAATTGTAGAATGTCCGATTCGAGGTTGGCGGTAGATGACCCGAATCCCGCAGCCTCTTCGACCGACGGAGATAGTGTGGAGATGGGTCAGAACCCTCCGCAACAAGCTCCACCTCCTCCGCCCCCTGTTGCTCCTCAACCGGCAATTCCAGCAGTTCAGAACGTTCAGCAGGAATGTCTCCTTAGCATGAAGGAGATGTTCGATCAGCTTCTAGTGAATCTGAAGCAGAATCAGCAAGATGCTCCTTCCCCTGATGCACCCGGTTGTGCTCCGATAGATAAGCTTGCCCGGTATCGAGCTTATACATTTGCGGGTGTTAGTGAGGAGAAACCAGAGGATGCAGAGTATTGGTTAGAACGTACTACTCAGATTCTGACCAAGCAGCTCCATTGTTCAGACGAGCACAAGCTAGAGTGTGCCATAGCCTTGTTGGCCGATGAAGCTCTGAGTTGGTGGGAAACCACTACATTGACTGCCCCGACGGGAGCTGTTACATGCAAATTCTTCGTCGAGGAATTTAAGAAGAAATATATCAGTGAACAATATCTAGCCGAGCGCCGGAAGAAGTTCTTGTATCTGAAACAAGCCAACCGGCCGATCGAGCAGTATGTGGCCGATTTCTGCAAATATTGTAAGTATGGCTCCGAGTACATTAAGACCGAGGAAGAAAAATGCCGGAAATTCATTGATGGTCTTAACGATGAGTTGAGCCCAATGTTCACGGCCCTTGGGATTACCGACTTCCAGAACTTGGTGAATCGGGCCATTGCGACAGAGGCAAAGATGAAAGCTTCCGAGAACCGCAAGGGTGGTAGTTCTTGGAAGGACAAACGAGCCAGGACCGATGATAGGCCTCAGTGGAAGAACAAGAAGTCAAAACAGACCAAGGAGTCTACTTCTGGCTATACCTCTGTTCAGAGAGATGGATACATACCGAAGCCTCAGGCAGTATCTAGGCACACAGCCCCGGTCATTTCTGTGGATAGCACGGGGAATTCTAACAGAGGCACTCAGTATCCTGCCTGCAAGTTCTGCCAGAAACATCATCCGGGTCAGTGTAGGACTCAGCAGAATCTGTGCTACTTGTGCGGAGCTTCCGATCACTATATCAGGAACTGTCCTCAGAATCCCAACAAAGTTCCTGCTAAAGCTCCTGCTATGGACAGTGCTTCTCCGTATACCAGAAACAAGGGTTCCAGACAGGCTCAATCTGGTAGTCAGGGAAAGAATAAGGGCCAGCCTTCTAGTGCTACACACCAGGAATCTCGGGCTCCTGCACGGATCTACCACATCAAGGGAAAGGACGATGAGGAATCTCCGGATGTAATCACAGGTATGATCGAATTAAATTCGAGTCCTGCATATGCTTTGATTGATTCTGGGTCTACTCATTCTTTTATTTGCTCTGCTATGGTTGCAAAAGCAAGTCTGAAACCTGAGGTAGTCACTAGGGGTCTTGTAGTGTCAAACCCTATAGGAGGTTTATTGAATGTTAATCTTGTTTGTAAGAGCTCCCCTGTTATAATTCAAAATGTCCCTTTTCGGGTTAACTTGTTTGTGCTACCGACATGTGAGTTTGACTTGGTACTGGGCTTAGACTGGTTGGTTAAGCATGAGGCTTGGATCGATTGCCAAAATCGGAGACTCTACCTTCGGGGTTTGGGTAAGGAGTCTATCTTACTCATTGACAAGAAACCGACATCAGTGTTTGCTGCCATGGTATTACAAGACGAGTATGACTTCGGGTTACCTACTATTCCGGTTGTATCCGAGTTTATTGATGTTTTTCCCGAAGAACTCCCTGGTCTTCCTCCGAACAGGGAAGTGGAATTCGGAATTGAGGTCCAGCCTGGGACAAGTCCGGTGTCCATCACTCCCTATAGAATGGCACCGATAGAATTGAAAGAGCTAAAGAAGCAACTCCAGGAACTGCAGGATAAGGGTCTCATTAGACCTAGTTCATCTCCCTGGGGTGCTCCAGTCTTATTTGTGAAGAAGAAAGATGGCTCAATGAGACTTTGTGTTGATTATAGGCAGTTGAACAAAGTCACTATCAAGAATAAGTATCCTTTGCCTAGAATTGAAGACTTGTTTGATCAGCTTAAGGATGCTGCAGTGTTCTCAAAGATTGATTTGCGGTCAGGCTACTATCAGATGAAGATAAAGGATGAGGATGTGCCTAAGACAGCTTTCAGGACTCGATATGGTCATTTCGAGTTCCTTGTGATGCCATTCGGATTGACGAATGCTCCGGCTGCTTTCATGGATCTCATGAACCGCATGTTCAAGCCTTATTTGGACAAGTTTGTTGTGGTTTTCATTGATGATATACTTGTCTACTCCCGGAATAAGGAGGAACATTCTGAGCATCTCCGAATTGTCTTGCAAACTCTCCGAGAACGCCAGTTGTTCGCAAAGTTCTCAAAGTGTGAGTTCTGGCTATCGGAAGTTTCATTCCTTGGCCATGTCATTTCGGCAGAAGGAATCAAAGTGGATGCGAGAAAGGTACAAACCATTCTGGATTGGAGGCCTCCGAGGAATATCAGTGAGATCAGAAGTTTTCTCGGTTTGGTCGGATATTACAGGCGCTTCGTTAAGGGATTCTCGTCCATTGCTTCTCCCTTGACAAAGCTGCTCCGAAAGGATGAGCCATTCGTTTGGTCAGAGAAACAACAGAGAAGCTTTGATCAGCTCAAGCAAACTCTTACTCATGCCCCTATTCTTATTCAGCCAGAATCAGGGAAGGAGTACACCGTGTATAGTGATGCATCGCAGTTGGGATTAGGATGTGTCTTAATGCAAGAGGGGAAAGTGGTGGCATATGCCTCACGACAGCTGAAACCCCATGAACTTAATTATCCCACTCATGATCTTGAGCTAGCTGCGATTGTTTTTGCACTCAAAATCTGGAGGCATTATTTGTATGGTGAAAGGTGCTATTTGTTCACCGATCACAAAAGCCTCAAGTATCTTCTGACTCAGAAAGATCTTAACTTAAGACAAAGAAGATGGATGGAGCTATTAAAAGATTATGATCTTGTTATTGACTATCATCCCGGCAAGGCCAATGTGGTTGCGGATGCTCTTAGTCGTAAACCAACTCTGGGTAAGAAATTGAATCCCTTAGTAAATTGAAAACTTCCCTCATAAGTAAATGCCTAATTCCATGAATTTCTTTTGTAGCTCCTAATGCTATTAATGCTTATCTTCGAGTATATCGAAGGCAAGGATTCTTGTCAGAACTTCATGTTCAATCTACTTTGATTGCTCGGATCAAAGACCTCCAACAAACTGATTCTGAACTTCAGGCTATCATGTCAAAGCTTGACTCAAAGGCCAATCAGGACTTCTCTATTCGTGATAATGGTATTCTGTATTTCAAAGATAGGGTTTGTGTCCCTAATGACGAAGAATTAAAAAGGGAAATACTCCAAGAAGCCCACCAGAGTTCTTTATCGGTTCACCCTGGATCGGTAAAGATGTACAAAGATTTGAAACCATTGTATTGGTGGTCGGGCATGAAGTCAGCCATCACAGACTTCGTGTCTAAATGTTTGACATGTCAGAGAATCAAGGCTGAGCATCAAGTCCCTGCTGGGTTGCTTCAGCCAATCGAAATCCCTCAGTGGAAATGGGAAAAGATCACAATGGACTTTGTGACGGGTCTTCCGTTAACTCCGAGAAAGAATGATGCCATATGGGTGATTGTGGACAGATTCACTAAGTCAGCTCACTTCATCCCGATCAGAGTGAATATGAGTTCAGATATTTTGGCCGATTTGTATATTCGTGAAGTGGTACGTCTGCATGGAATTCCCACTTCTATCATCTCTGATCGAGACTCAAAGTTCACCTCTCGGTTCTGGAGATCATTACAGGAAGCTTTGGGAACTAGAGTACGTTTGAGTACAGCCTTCCATCCTCAGACTGATGGACAATCTGAGAGAGTTATTCAGGTCCTTGAGGATATGTTGCGAGCTTGTATTGTAGACTTCGGAAAGAACTGGGAGAAATCCCTACCTCTTGTGGAGTTCGCGTATAACAATAGCTATCAGGCTTCCATTCAAATGGCCCCGTTTGAAGCTTTATATGGTAGGAGGTGCAGAACTCCTTTATGTTGGTCCGAGTTGGGTGAAAGCAAAGTTTTAGGGCCTCAGTTGCTTCGGGAAACTGAAGAGCAAGTCAAGATTATTCATGCAAGATTGAAACAGGCCTTTGATAGGCAAAAATCTTATGCGGATCTCAAAAGGAGGGATGTTCAGCATAGTGTGGGAGACAAAGTCTTTTTGAAAGTATCACCATGGAAGAAGATCTTTCGGTTCGGAAAGAGAGGCAAGCTTAGCCCTCGTTTCATCGGGCCTTTCGAGGTTATTGAGAGGATTGGTCCCGTGGCTTACCGATTAGCACTCCCTGCTGAATTTGACAGGATTCACAATGTCTTCCATGTCTCAATGCTCAGAAAGTATAGATCGGATCCCTCACATGTTCTTGAACCTGAGGATGTGGAATTGAATCCGGACTTATCTTACGGAGAGGAACCAGTTCAGATTCTTGATCGAGAAATCAGAAAGCTTCGAAACAAGTCTGTTCCTCTCGTGAAGGTTCTTTGGAGAAACCACAAGGTAGAGGAAGCTACGTGGGAACCGGAAGCGACTATGCGAGAGCAATACCCACACCTTTTTCCTCCAGGTATAAATTCGAGGACGAATTTTCCTTAAGGGGGGGGAGAATTGTAATATCCTAAACATAGCCTAGAAGTTAAGGACTAAATAAATTAAATTAGAGTTTAATAAAATTTTAATTTTAGTGACTAAATTGAATAAATTTGAAAATTAGGGACCAAATTGAAAAAGGACCAAAAAGTGAAAATTTAAAATAGGGGAGATTGCATGTAAATTTTAAGAAATTGGAGGCCTTGCACACTTGGCAAGACCCCCCTTGGCCGGCCACCTCCATGTTCCCCAATTGGAAAATTAGTTTGAATTAAAAAAAAAAAAGAAATAAGGGAAATATGATTATATGACATGTGGGAGAGAGAAAAGTCAAATTTGTCATCTTCCTCCCCCATCCTCTCTTCTCTTGGCCGGCCATGGGAGCTCCTTAGAGAGAAAAAAATTTGCTTGCTTGCATGTGATGTTTTAAGGGAGATTTTGAAGGTTTGAAGCAAGATTTTTGATTAGGGAGGTCAAATAAGCAAGGTAAGATGTTTTTCTTCTTCTAAGCTCAATTAAAAATGAAGTTGAAGGTTGTTAGCTTGAAATCCATGGCTGGAAATTCAATATTATGTTCTTGGTTAACTTATTTTTAAGTTAGAAGTTAAATGCATGTTGCTGGAAATTCATGTTATTACAATTGTTGAGTTTTTGAGCTTAAGGACTAAGTTGCATGGATTTGGAAAGTTATAGGGACTGTATTGTGGATAAATTTATGAAGTATTTTGATGTTAGGATGCTTAAAATGGTCTAATGTGGACTGACTTGAAGTAAAATGAAGCATGAGAAAGTTTGGTAGTGAATTAAGTGATAAATGTGATTTTTGGGACTGTTTTGTAAGAGTTGAAAAATCAGTGGACTTAATTATTTTTGTTGAATCTGGAAAATTAATATGTAATTCATAAGATAATGTTTTAAGAGTGTGGAAATTAAATTATAGGTACTTTGGTTAAAAAGATGAAGAAAAGGAAGTGTTAGAATTGGTAAAGTGTTTTGGACTAGCTTATAGGTGATATTTTGGTAGCTTCATAAAATGAGCTGAAAACTCTTTTTAGATGCAAAATTAAAAATGGTTACATAGGTAAAATGTGCTTGAAATTGAGCCTACTAAAGTTTACAAGTGTTGGATGAGTTGAATTGGTGATAAGGTTGATGAATTTTGAGTTGAAATTGATGTAGGTGAAATCTGTCCAGAATAGGCCCTGTTCTGGACAGTCACTTCAAAAAATTCCATAGAATAATGTATAAGGAATTTGGGGCTGGGATTGAACAGTCTATAACTTGGATGAGTCTTCTTTAATTAGAAAAAAACCTCACCTCGTTTGCCCTTGTAAATTAGGAGATATAAGAGAAACAAAAAGATTGGTCCAGACTGTCCCGAAACAGCACTACTGTGTCCTTAAATTGAAAACTGGTATCGATTGGTTCGTAGGAAAAATGCAAGATTTATATGGTTCAAAAGATGGTTTCGTTAGCTTTCCAACGAGGTAAAGTGGGCAATTTTTGGACATGTGGATCAAGAGATAAAAATAGTTTAGTGAACATTGTACAATCTGTCCAGGAGTATAACGTTACTGTTTTGGTGGTTTTAGAGTTGTTAATTATGATATGTATAGTTCGAATGTATTTTGATGATGTGTATATGCTTTTGTGTGTTTTTAGAGGCTTCTAAAGAATTGGATAGTGAGGAAGAGCTGAGGCAAGAGCTTGCCAAAAGAAGGAGCAAGGGGCCAATCATCCACAATCTTTAGGAGTTTTGCTTGGATTGTTTGTGAGTGTGACCTTCCTTGGGGTTGGGACTAGGTCCTAACCCAATTCTGATTTTTGATTATTTATGATTAAACCGGTATGAAATATGACTTAATACCACTTGGCTAATCTTTAAGGGGAGAGTGAAATGTTATGAGAACTTGTTTGTTGCCATGTTATTTGATAGCATGTTGATTGAATATGTATTGCTTATCACGTAATTGTTTTGATTTGTTCATACCCATGCATTACATATGCCGAGGTATGAATGGCATGCTTAAGCTTGGGATGCAAGGTACGTGTACATGCATTTGTTCCATGAAATTAAGGTTCTGATTTTTTTAAATGTGCTTGGCATGTTTAATGCAATGTATATGAAATGACATGAAATGAATTCTTATGAGCCTAGGCACAATGGCCTAAGAGGCTTGGTCTATGAGGACCGTGTTATTGAAATGATATTGAATATTGGATTGATATGCTTAAATTGATAATCGACAACCTTGGTAGCTAGTTAGTCAGATAGGAGGGCATGCCTTAGAATCTAGAGCTCATGGTATCGGGTAGGACTTCGGTCCGGGGCAATTGGCCCTTATTGGCGACAGACGGAGGGTACGTTTTTGGTCATTGGCGACAGTAGGAGGGTTTGACCAGCACTATAGGTGCATATTGTGGCGACAGTTGGTTGGAGATTCGATTATCTTCTAGCTAAATACCAAGGTGGTTGTAATGATTTAATTAACTTGAATTTAAATTGCACTATAATTGTTAGTTAAATGCAAGCATGATCACTTGTTATGAAAATGCACTTGTCATTGGCATATTATTTATCGGATTGTCATATATTGAACATTGGATTGTTACATGTATTTGGATTGTCATATAGTGAACATTAAATTGATACGTGTAATCGGATTGTCTCATGTTGAACCTTGAATTGAATTGTTATACATTGAATTAATATGTGTACTTGAATTTGGTGTGTCATGGCATATGATATATGTTTGGATTGCCTTGGATTGTTTTGATTCTTTGTTTTTGTTACCTCACTAAGTACCTTATGTACTTACCCCCGGTCCCTTCACTCTTCCCAAACATTTCAGGTTGATCGATTTATAGCTCGGTCTCGGATTTTCGTCGTTCGGATCAGCAGCAGCACAAGCCAAGTATGATCTTTTTGTATCTCCTAGTGGTGGCTAGTCTTGTTTTGTTAGACCATGCATTTGATTACCTTAGACGGTTTGTATATAGTAAATCATTTTGGTAGCTTCGGGCTTAAACTTGTATAACTTAAGAATGATGTTACATTCGAAACGTTTAATACGTATGTATATTCGTAATGGATTGCATGTTATGGAATGGAAAGGAACGAACTATTGATATTGTTATATGGAATGGATAAAGGAATTATAGAACTATTGAATGAACAATAGGCTTCGGGAATGTTTAGTAATGAATATAAGTTGCTAAGTGGTTTAAAGGCCTAGTAATAGGAAAAAGTTTTAAATTACCCCTAAAATCGGTACTGTTAAGTTAAGTTAAGTTGGTAAAACGTTTGCCCGGGCCGGGTTATCGGAGTGCTCGTGGATCGGTGACGCCCCTTTCCTACCGGCCCGGGGTGGGGGTGTCACAGTTAAAATTCGAACGGATTCTTTGTAAGGCCCCTTTAGACAAGCACGTTTTAATCCCGGCAAAATGACAACAAATGTTATTAAATCAAATTTTATGAGTTCAAATAGTTAATTATGGGCTTTTGAACAAAATTATATAGATTAATTTCAAATTTTTAGCTTTTTACTCGGTTAAAATTCGAACGGATTCTCTATAAGGCCCCTTTAGACAAGCACGTTTTAATCCCGATAAAACGACAAAAAATGTTATTAAATCAAATTTTATGAGTTCAAATAGTTAATTATGGGCTTTTGAACAAAATTATACAGATTAATCTCAAATTTGTAGTTTTTTTCTCGGTTAAAATTCGAACGGATTCTCTGTAAGGCCCCTTTAGACAAGCACGTTTTAATCCCGACAAAATGACAAAAAATGTTATTAAATGAAATTTTATGAGTTCAAATATTTAATTATGGGTTTTGAACAAAATTATACAGATTAATCTCAAGTTTGAAGCTTTTTACTCGGTTAAAATTCGAACGGATTCTCTGTAAGGCCCCTTTAGAGAAGCACGTTTTAATCCCAATAAAACGACAACCATATGATATTAAATCAAATTTTATGAGTTCAAATAGTTAATTTTGGGCTTTTGAACAAAATTATCATGATTAATATCAAATTTTTAGCTTTTTACTCGGTTAAAATTCGAACGGATTCTCTATAAGGCCAATTTGGACAGACACGTTTTAATCCCAACAAAACGATAACCAAATATTATTAAATCAAATTTTATAAGTTCAAATAGTTAATTATGGGCTTTTGAACAAAATTATACAGATTAATCTCAAATTTGTAGTTTTGTTCTCGGTTAAAATTCGAACGGATTCTCTGTAAGGCCCCATTAGACAAGCACGTTTTAATCCCAATAAAACGACAACCATATGATATTAAATCAAATTTTATGAGTTCAAATAGTTAATTATGGGCTTTTGAACAAAATTATCAAGATTAATCTCAAATTTTTAGCTTTTTACTCGGTTAAAATTTGAACGGATTCTCTGTAAGGCCCCTTTAGACAAGCACGCTTTAATCCCGGCAAAATGATAACAAATGTTATTAAATCAAATTTTATGAGTTCAAATAGTTAATTATGGCCTTTGAACAAAATTATACAGATTAATCTCAAATTTGTAACTTTTTGCTCGATTAAAATTTCGAACGGATTCTCTATAAGTCCCATTTGGACAGGCACGTTTTAATCCCAAAAAAACGACAACCAAATGTTATTAAATCAAATTTTATGAGTTCAAAAAGTTAATTATGGGAGTTTGAACAAAATTATACAGATTAATCTCAATATTTTAGCTTTTTACTCGGTTAAAATTGAACGAATTCTCTATAAAGCCCATTTAGACAAACACATTTTAATCCCAACAAAACGATAACCAAATGTTATTAAATCAAATTTTATGAGTTCAAATAGTTAATTATGGTATTTTGAACAAAATTATACAGATTAATCTCAAATTTGTAGCTTTTTACTAGGTTAAAATTCGAACGGATTCTCTGTAAGGCCCCTTTAGACAAGCACGTTTTAATCCCAATAAAACGACAACCATATGATATTAAATCAAATTTTATGAGTTCGAATAGTTAATTATGGGCTTTTGAACAAAATTATCAAGATTAATCTCAAACTTTTAGCTTTTTACTCGGTTAAAATTCGAACGGATTCTCTGTAAGGCCCCTTTAGACAAGCACGTTTTAATCCCGGCAAAATGACAAAAAATGTTATTAAATCAAATTTTATGAGTTCAAATAGTTAATTATGGGCTTTTGAACAAAATTATATAGATTGATTTCAAATTTTTAGCTTTTTACTCGGTTAAAATTCGAACGGATTCTCTGTAAGGCCCCTTTAGACAAGCACGTTTTAATCCCGATAAAATGACAAAAAATGTTATTAAATGAAATTTTATGAGTTCAAATATTTAATTATGGGTTTTGAACAAAATTATACAGATTAATCTCAAGTTTGAAGCTTTTTACTCGGTTAAAATTCGAACGGATTCTCTGTAAGGCCCCTTTAGAGAAGCACGTTTTAATCCCAATAAAACGACAACCATATTATATTAAATCAAATTTTATGAGTTCAAATAGTTAATTTTGGGCTTTTGAACAAAATTATCAAGATTAATATCAAATTTTTAGCTTTTTACTCGGTTAAAATTCGAACGGATTCTCTATAAGGCCAATTTGGACAGACACGTTTTAATTCCAACAAAACGATAACCAAATGTTATTAAATCAAATTTTATGAGTTCAAATAGTTAATTATGGGCTTTTGAACAAAATTATACAGATTAATCTCAAATTTGTAGTTTTGTTCTCGGTTAAAATTCGAACGGATTCTCTGTAAGGCCCCTTTAGACAAGCACGTTTTAATTCCAATAAAACGACACCATATGATATTAAATCAAATTTTATGAGTTCAAATAGTTAATTATGGGCTTTTGAACAAAATTATCAAGATTAATCTCAAATTTTTAGCTTTTTATTCGGTTAAAATTCGAACGGATTCTCTGTAAGGCCCCTTTAGACAAGCACGCTTTAATCCCGGCAAAATGAAAATAAATGTTATTAAATCAAATTTTATGAGTTCAAATAGTTAATTATGGGCTTTTGAACAAAATTATACAGAGTAATCTCAAATTTGTGGCTTTTTACTCGGTTAAAATTCGAACGGATTCTCTATAAGGCCCATTTGGACAGACACGTTTTAATCCCACAAAACGATAACCAAATGTTATTAAATCAAATTTTATGAGTTCAAATAGTTAATTATGGGATTTTGAACAAAATTATACAGATTAATCTCAAATTTGTAGCTTTTTACTAGGTTAAAATTCGAACGGATTCTTTGTAAGGCCCCTTTAGACAAGCACGTTTTAATCCCAATAAAACGACAACCATATGATATTAAATCAAATTTTATGAGTTCGAATAGTTAATTATGGGCTTTTGAACAAAATTATCAAGATTAATCTCAAATTTTTAGCTTTTTACTCGGTTAAAATTCGAACGGATTCTCTATAAGGCCCCTTTAGACAAGCACGTTTTAATCCCGATAAAACGACAAAAAATGTTATTAAATCAAATTTTATGAGTTCAAATAGTTAATTATGGGCTTTTGAACAAAATTATACAGATTAATCTCAAATTTGTAGTTTTTTTCTCGGTTAAAATTCGAACGGATTCTCTGTAAGGCCCCTTTAGACAAGCACGTTTTAATCCCGGCAAAATGACAAAAAATGTTATTAAATGAAATTTTATGAGTTCAAATATTTAATTATGGGTTTTGAACAAAATTATACAGATTAATCTCAAGTTTGAAGCTTTTTACTCGGTTAAAATTCGAACGGATTCTCTGTAAGGCCCCTTTAGAGAAGCACGTTTTAATCCCAATAAAACGACAACCATATGATATTAAATCAAATTTTATGAGTTCAAATAGTTAATTTTGGGCTTTTGAACAAAATTATCATGATTAATATCAAATTTTTAGCTTTTTACTCGGTTAAAATTCGAACGGATTCTCTATAAGGCCAATTTGGACAGACACGTTTTAATCCCAACAAAACGATAACCAAATATTATTAAATCAAATTTTATGAGTTCAAATAGTTAATTATGGGCTTTTGAACAAAATTATACAGATTAATCTCAAATTTGTAGTTTTGTTCTCGGTTAAAATTCGAACGGATTCTCTGTAAGGCCCCATTAGACAAGCACGTTTTAATCCCAATAAAACGACAACCATATGATATTAAATCAAATTTTATGAGTTCAAATAGTTAATTATGGGCTTTTGAACAAAATTATCAAGATTAATCTCAAATTTTTAGCTTTTTACTCGGTTAAAATTTGAACGGATTCTCTGTAAGGCCCCTTTAGACAAGCACGCTTTAATCCCGGCAAAATGATAACAAATGTTATTAAATCAAATTTTATGAGTTCAAATAGTTAATTATGGCCTTTGAACAAAATTATACAGATTAATCTAAAATTTGTAACTTTTTGCTCGATTAAAATTTCGAACGGATTCTCTATAAGTCCCATTTGGACAGGCACGTTTTAATCCCAAAAAAACGACAACCAAATGTTATTAAATCAAATTTTATGAGTTCAAAAAGTTAATTATGGGAGTTTGAACAAAATTATACAGATTAATCTCAATTTTTTAGCTTTTTACTCGGTTAAAATTGAACGAATTCTCTATAAAGCCCATTTAGACAAACACATTTTAATTCCAATAAAATGACAACCATATGTTATTAAATCAAATTTTATGAGTTCAAATAGTTAATTATGGGCTTTTGAACAAAATTATACAAATTAATCTCAAATTTTTAGCTTTTTACTCGGTTAAAATTCGAACGGATTCTTTTTAAGGCCCCTTTAGACAAGCACGTTTTAATCCCGGCAAAATGACAACAAATGTTATTAAATCAAATTTTATGAGTTCAAATAGTTAATTATGGGCTTTTGAACAAAATTATATAGATTAATTTCAAATTTTTAGCTTTTTACTCGGTTAAAATTCGAACGGATTCTCTGTAAGGCCCCTTTAGACAAGCACGTTTTAATCCCGATAAAACGACAAAAAATGTTATTAAATCAAATTTTTTGAGTTCAAATAGTTAATTATGGGCTTTTGAACAAAATTATACTGATTAATCTCAAATTTGTAGTTTTTTTCTCGGTTAAAATTCGAACGGATTCTCCGTAAGGCCACTTTAGACAAGCACGTTTTAATCCCGGCAAAATGACAAAAAATGTTATTAAATGAAATTTTATGAGTTCAAATATTTAATTATGGGTTTTGAACAAAATTATACAGATTAATCTCAAGTTTGAAGCATTTTACTCGGTTAAAATTCGAACGGATTCTCTGTAAGGCCCCTTTAGAGAAGCACGTTATAATCCCAATAAAACGACAACCATATGATATTAAATCAAATTTTATGAGTTCAAATAGTTAATTTTGGGCTTTTGAACAAAATTATCAAGATTAATATCAAATTTTTAGCTTTTTACTCGGTTAAAATTCGAACGGATTCTCTATAAGGCCAATATGGACAGACACGTTTTAATCCCAACAAAACGATAACCAAATGTTATTAAATCAAATTTTATGAGTTCAAATAGTTAATTATGGGCTTTTGAACAAAATTATACAGATTAATCTCAAATTTGTAGTTTTGTTCTCGGTTAAAATTCGAACGGATTCTCTGTAAGGCCCCTTTAGACAAGCACGTTTTAATCCCAATAAAACGACAACCATATGATATTAAATCAAATTTTATGAGTTCAAATAGTTAATTATGGGCTTTTGAACAAAATTATCAAGATTAATCTCAAATTTTTAGCTTTTTACTCGGTTAAAATTTGAACGGATTCTCTGTAAGGCCCCTTTAGACAAGCACGCTTTAATCCCGGCAAAATGATAACAAATGTTATTAAATCAAATTTTATGAGTTCAAATAGTTAATTATGGCCTTTGAATAAAATTATACAGATTAATCTCAAATTTGTAACTTTTTGCTCGATTAAAATTTCGAACGGATTCTCTATAAGTCCCATTTGGACAGGCACGTTTTAATCCCAAAAAAACGACAACCAAATGTTATTAAATCAAATTTTATTAGTTCAAAAAGTTAATTATGGGAGTTTGAACAAAATTATACAGATTAATCTCAATTTTTTAGCTTTTTACTCGGTTAAAATTGAACGAATTCTCTATAAAGCCCATTTAGACAAACACATTTTAATCCCAACAAAACGATAACCAAATGTTATTAAATCAAATTTTATGAGTTCAAATAGTTAATTATGGTATTTTGAACAAAATTATACAGATTAATCTCAAATTTGTAGCTTTTTACTAGGTTAAAATTCGAACGGATTCTCTGTAAGGCCCCTTTAGACAAGCACGTTTTAATCCCAATAAAACGACAACCATATGATATTAAATCAAATTTTATGAGTTCGAATAGTTAATTATGGGCTTTTGAACAAAATTATCAAGATTAATCTCAAATTTTTAGCTTTTTACTCGGTTAAAATTCGAACGGATTCTCTGTAAGGCCCCTTTAGACAAGCACGTTTTAATCCCGGCAAAATGACAAAAAATGTTATTAAATCAAATTTTATGAGTTCAAATAGTTAATTATGGGCTTTTGAACAAAATTATATAGATTGATTTCAAATTTATAGCTTTTTACTAGGTTAAAATTCGAACGGATTCTCTGTAAGGCCCCTTTAGACAAGCACGTTTTAATCCCGATAAAATGACAAAAAATGTTATTAAATGAAATTTTATGAGTTCAAATATTTAATTATGGGTTTTGAACAAAATTATACAGATTAATCTCAAGTTTGAAGCTTTTTACTCGGTTAAAATTCGAACGGATTCTCTGTAAGGCCCCTTTAGAGAAGCACGTTTTAATCCCAATAAAACGACAACCATATGATATTAAATCAAATTTTATGAGTTCAAATAGTTAATTTTGGGCTTTTGAACAAAATTATCAAGATTAATATCAAATTTTTAGCTTTTTATTCGGTTAAAATTCGAACGGATTCTCTATAAGGCCAATTTGGACAGACACGTTTTAATTCCAACAAAACGATAACCAAATGTTATTAAATCAAATTTTATGAGTTCAAATAGTTAATTATGGGCTTTTGAACAAAATTATACAGATTAATCTCAAATTTGTAGTTTTGTTCTCGGTTAAAATTCGAACGGATTCTCTGTAAGGCCCCTTTAGACAAGCACGTTTTAATCCCAATAAAACGACAACCATATGATATTAAATCAAATTTTATGAGTTCAAATAGTTAATCATGGGCTTTTGAACAAAATTATCAAGATTAATCTCAAATTTTTAGCTTTTTACTCGGTTAAAATTCGAACGGATTCTCTGTAAGGCCCCTTTAGACAAGCACGCTTTAATCCCGGCAAAATGAAAACAAATGTTATTAAATCAAATTTTATGAGTTCAAATAGTTAATTATGGGCTTTTGAACAAAATTATACAGATTAATCTCAAATTTGTGGCTTTTTACTCGGTTAAAATTCGAACGGATTCTCTATAAGGCCCATTTGGACAGACACGTTTTAATCCCAACAAAACGATAACCAAATGTTATTAAATCAAATTTTATGAGTTCAAATAGTTAATTATGGGATTCTGAACAAAATTATACAGATTAATCTCAAATTTGTAGCTTTTTACTAGGTTAAAATTCGAACGGATTCTTTGTAAGGCCCCTTTAGACAAGCACGTTTTAATCCCAATAAAACGACAACCATATGATATTAAATCAAATTTTATGAGTTCGAATAGTTAATTATGGGCTTTTGAACAAAATTATCAAGATTAATCTCAAATTTTTAGCTTTTTACTCGGTTAAAATTCGAACGGATTCTCTGTAAGGCCCCTTTAGACAAGCACGCTTTAATCCCGGCAAAATCATAACAAATGTTATTAAATCAAATTTTATGAGTTCAAATAGTTAATTATGGGCTTTTGAACAAAATTATACAGATTAATCTCAAATTTGTAACTTTTTGCTCGATTAAAATTTCGAACGGATTCTCTCTAAGTCCCATTTGGACAGGCACGTTTTAATCCCAAAAAAACGACAACCAAATGTTATTAAATCAAATTTTATGAGTTCAAAAAGTTAATTATGGGAGTTTGAACAAAATTATACAGATTAATCTCAATTTTTTAGCTTTTTACTCGGTTAAAATTGAACGAATTCTCTATAAAGCCCATTTAGACAAACACATTTTAATTCCAATAAAATGACAACCATATGTTATTAAATCAAATTTTATGAGTTCAAATAGTTAATTATGGGCTTTTGAACAAAATTATACAAATTAATCTCAAATTTTTAGCTTTTTACTCGGTTAAAATTCGAACGGATTCTTTTTAAGGCCCCTTTAGACAAGCACGTTTTAATCCCGGCAAAATGACAACAAATGTTATTAAATCAAATTTTATGAGTTCAAATAGTTAATTATGGGCTTTTGAACAAAATTATATAGATTAATTTCAAATTTTTAGCTTTTTACTCGGTTAAAATTCGAACGGATTCTCTGTAAGGCCCCTTTAGACAAGCACGTTTTAATCCCGATAAAACGACAAAAAATGTTATTAAATCAAATTTTTTGAGTTCAAATAGTTAATTATGGGCTTTTGAACAAAATTATACTGATTAATCTCAAATTTGTAGTTTTTTTCTCGGTTAAAATTCGAACGGATTCTCCGTAAGGCCACTTTAGACAAGCATGTTTTAATCCCGGCAAAATGACAAAAAATGTTATTAAATGAAATTTTATGAGTTCAAATATTTAATTATGGGTTTTGAACAAAATTATACAGATTAATCTCAAGTTTGAAGCATTTTACTCGGTTAAAATTCGAACGGATTCTCTGTAAGGCCCCTTTAGAGAACCACGTTTTAATCCCAATAAAACGACAACCATATGATATTAAATCAAATTTTATGAGTTCAAATAGTTAATTTTGGGCTTTTGAACAAAATTATCAAGATTAATATCAAATTTTTAGCTTTTTACTCGGTTAAAATTCGAACGGATTCTCTATAAGGCCAATTTGGACAGACACGTTTTAATCCCAACAAAACGATAACCAAATGTTATTAAATCAAATTTTATGAGTTCAAATAGTTAATTATGGGCTTTTGAACAAAATTATACAGATTAATCTCAAATTTGTAGTTTTGTTCTCGGTTAAAATTCGAACGGATTCTCTGTAAGGCCCCTTTAGACAAGCACGTTTTAATCCCAATAAAACGACAACCATATGATATTAAATCAAATTTTATGAGTTCAAATAGTTAATTATGGGCTTTTGAACAAAATTATCAAGATTAATCTCAAATTTTTAGCTTTTTACTCGGTTAAAATTTGAACGGATTCTCTGTAAGGCCCCTTTAGACAAGCACGCTTTAATCCCGGCAAAATGATAACAAATGTTATTAAATCAAATTTTATGAGTTCAAATAGTTAATTATGGCCTTTGAACAAAATTATACAGATTAATCTCAAATTTGTAACTTTTTGCTCGATTAAAATTTCGAACGGATTCTCTATAAGTCCCATTTGGACAGGCACGTTTTAATCCCAAAAAAACGACAACCAAATGTTATTAAATCAAATTTTATGAGTTCAAAAAGTTAATTATGGGAGTTTGAACAAAATTATACAGATTAATCTCAATTTTTTAGCTTTTTACTCGGTTAAAATTGAACGAATTCTCTATAAAGCCCATTTAGACAAACACATTTTAATCCCAACAAAACGATAACCAAATGTTATTAAATCAAATTTTATGAGTTCAAATAGTTAATTATGGTATTTTGAACAAAATTATACAGATTAATCTCAAATTTGTAGCTTTTTACTAGGTTAAAATTCGAACGGATTCTCTGTAAGGCCCCTTTAGACAAGCACGTTTTAATCCCAATAAAACGACAACCATATGATATTAAATCAAATTTTATGAGTTCGAATAGTTAATTATGGGCTTTTGAACAAAATTATCAAGATTAATCTCAAATTTTTAGCTTTTTACTCGGTTAAAATTCGAACGGATTCTCTGTAAGGCCCCTTTAGACAAGCACGTTTTAATCCCGGCAAAATGACAAAAAATGTTATTAAATCAAATTTTATGAGTTCAAATAGTTAATTATGGGCTTTTGAACAAAATTATATAGATTGATTTCAAATTTTTAGCTTTTTACTCGGTTAAAATTCGATCGGATTCTCTGTAAGGCCCCTTTAGACAAGCACGTTTTAATCCCGATAAAATGACAAAAAATGTTATTAAATGAAATTTTATGAGTTCAAATATTTAATTATGGGTTTTGAACAAAATTATACAGATTAATCTCAAGTTTGAAGCTTTTTACTCGGTTAAAATTCGAACGGATTCTCTGTAAGGCCCCTTTAGAGAAACACGTTTTAATCCCAATAAAACGACAACCATATGATATTAAATCAAATTTTATGAGTTCAAATAGTTAATTTTGGGCTTTTGAACAAAATTATCAAGATTAATATCAAATTTTTAGCTTTTTACTCGGTTAAAATTCGAACGGATTCTCTATAAGGCCAATTTGGACAGACACGTTTTAATTCCAACAAAACGATAACCAAATGTTATTAAATCAAATTTTATGAGTTCAAATAGTTAATTATGGGCTTTTGAACAAAATTATACAGATTAATCTCAAATTTGTAGTTTTGTTCTCGGTTAAAATTCGAACGGATTCGCTGTAAGGCCCCTTTAGACAAGCACGTTTTAATCCCAATAAAACGACAACCATATGATATTAAATCAAATTTTATGAGTTCAAATAGTTAATCATGGGCTTTTGAACAAAATTATCAAGATTAATCTCAAATTTTTAGCTTTTTACTCGGTTAAAATTCGAACGGATTCTCTGTAAGGCCCCTTTAGACAAGCACGCTTTAATCCCGGCAAAATGAAAACAAATGTTATTAAATCAAATTTTATGAGTTCAAATAGTTAATTATGGGCTTTTGAACAAAATTATACAGATTAATCTCAAATTTGTGGCTTTTTACTCGGTTAAAATTCGAACGGATTCTCTATAAGGCCCATTTGGACAGACACGTTTTAATCCCAACAAAACGATAACCAAATGTTATTAAATCAAATTTTATGAGTTCAAATAGTTAATTATGGGATTCTGAACAAAATTATACAGATTAATCTCAAATTTGTAGCTTTTTACTAGGTTAAAATTCGAACGGATTCTTTGTAAGGCCCCTTTAGACAAGCACGTTTTAATCCCAATAAAACGACAACCATATGATATTAAATCAAATTTTATGAGTTCGAATAGTTAATTATGGGCTTTTGAACAAAATTATCAAGATTAATCTCAAATTTTTAGCTTTTTACTCGGTTAAAATTCGAACGGATTCTCTGTAAGGCCCCTTTAGACAAGCACGCTTTAATCCCGGCAAAATCATAACAAATGTTATTAAATCAAATTTTATGAGTTCAAATAGTTAATTATGGTCTTTTGAACAAAATTATACAGATTAATCTCAAATTTGTAACTTTTTGCTCGATTAAAATTTCGAACGGATTCTCTCTAAGTCCCATTTGGACAGGCACGTTTTAATCCCAAAAAAACGACAACCAAATGTTATTAAATCAAATTTTATGAGTTCAAAAAGTTAATTATGGGAGTTTGAACAAAATTATACAGATTAATCTCAATTTTTTAGCTTTTTACTCGTTAAAATTGAACGAATTCTCTATAAAGCCCATTTAGACAAACACATTTTAATTCCAATAAAATGACAACCATATGTTATTAAATCAAATTTTATGAGTTCAAATAGTTAATTATGGGCTTTTGAACAAAATTATACAAATTAATCTCAAATTTTTAGCTTTTTACTCGGTTAAAATTCGAACGGATTCTTTTTAAGGCCCCTTTAGACAAGCACGTTTTAATCCCGGCAAAATGACAACAAATGTTATTAAATCAAATTTTATGAGTTCAAATAGTTAATTATGGGCTTTTGAACAAAATTATATAGATTAATTTCAAATTTTTAGCTTTTTACTCAGTTAAAATTCGAACGGATTCTCTGTAAGGCCCCTTTAGACAAGCACGTTTTAATCCCGATAAAACGACAAAAAATGTTATTAAATCAAATTTTTTGAGTTCAAATAGTTAATTATGGGCTTTTGAACAAAATTATACTGATTAATCTCAAATTTGTAGTTTTTTTCTCGGTTAAAATTCGAACGGATTCTCCGTAAGGCCACTTTAGACAAGCACGTTTTAATCCCGGCAAAATGACAAAAAATGTTATTAAATGAAATTTTATGAGTTCAAATATTTAATTATGGGTTTTGAACAAAATTATACAGATTAATCTCAAGTTTGAAGCATTTTACTCGGTTAAAATTCGAACGGATTCTCTGTAAGGCCCCTTTAGAGAAGCACGTTTTAATCCCAATAAAACGACAACCATATGATATTAAATCAAATTTTATGAGTTCAAATAGTTAATTTTGGGCTTTTGAACAAAATTATCAAGATTAATATCAAATTTTTAGCTTTTTACTCGGTTAAAATTCGAACAGATTCTCTATAAGGCCAATTTGGACAGACACGTTTTAATCCCAACAAAACGATAACCAAATGTTATTAAATCAAATTTTATGAGTTCAAATAGTTAATTATGGGCTTTTGAACAAAATTATACAGATTAATCTCAAATTTGTAGTTTTGTTCTCGGTTAAAATTCGAACGGATTCTCTGTAAGGCCCCTTTAGACAAGCACGTTTTAATCCCAATAAAACGACAACCATATGATATTAAATCAAATTTTATGAGTTCAAATAGTTAATTATGGGCTTTTGAACAAAATTATCAAGATTAATCTCAAATTTTTAGCTTTTTACTCGGTTAAAATTTGAACGGATTCTCTGTAAGGCCCCTTTAGACAAGCACGCTTTAATCCCGGCAAAATGATAACAAATGTTATTAAATCAAATTTTATGAGTTCAAATAGTTAATTATGGCCTTTGAACAAAATTATACAGATTAATCTCAAATTTGTAACTTTTTGCTCGATTAAAATTTCGAACGGATTCTCTATAAGTCCCATTTGGACAGGCACGTTTTAATCCCAAAAAAACGACAACCAAATGTTATTAAATCAAATTTTATGAGTTCAAAAAGTTAATTATGGGAGTTTGAACAAAATTATACAGATTAATCTCAATTTTTTAGCTTTTTACTCGGTTAAAATTGAACGAATTCTCTATAAAGCCCATTTAGACAAACACATTTTAATCCCAACAAAACGATAACCAAATGTTATTAAATCAAATTTTATGAGTTCAAATAGTTAATTATGGTATTTTGAACAAAATTATACAGATTAATCTCAAATTTGTAGCTTTTTACTAGGTTAAAATTCGAACGGATTCTCTGTAAGGCCCCTTTAGACAAGCACGTTTTAATCCCAATAAAACGACAACCATATGATATTAAATCAAATTTTATGAGTTCAAATAGTTAATTATGGGCTTTTGAACAAAATTATCAAGATTAATCTCAAATTTTTAGCTTTTTACTCGGTTAAAATTCGAACGGATTCTCTGTAAGGCCCCTTTAGACAAGCACGTTTTAATCCCGGCAAAATGACAAAAAATGTTATTAAATCAAATTTTATGAGTTCAAATAGTTAATTATGGGCTTTTGAACAAAATTATATAGATTGATTTCAAATTTTTAGCTTTTTACTCGGTTAAAATTCGAACGGATTCTCTGTAAGGCCCCTTTAGACAAGCACGTTTTAATCCCGATAAAATGACAAAAAATGTTATTAAATGAAATTTTATGAGTTCAAATATTTAATTATGGGTTTTGAACAAAATTATACAGATTAATCTCAAGTTTGAAGCTTTTTACTCGGTTAAAATTCGAACGGATTCTCTGTAAGGCCCCTTTAGAGAAGCACGTTTTAATCCCAATAAAACGACAACCATATGATATTAAATCAAATTTTATGAGTTCAAATAGTTAATTTTGGGCTTTTGAACAAAATTATCAAGATTAATATCAAATTTTTAGCTTTTTACTCGGTTAAAATTCGAACGGATTCTCTATAAGGCCAATTTGGACAGACACGTTTTAATTCCAACAAAACGATAACCAAATGTTATTAAATCAAATTTTATGAGTTCAAATAGTTAATTATGGGCTTTTGAACAAAATTATACAGATTAATCTCAAATTTGTAGTTTTGTTCTCGGTTAAAATTCGAACGGATTCTCTGTAAGGCCCCTTTAGACAAGCACGTTTTAATCCCAATAAAACGACAACCATATGATATTAAATCAAATTTTATGAGTTCAAATAGTTAATCATGGGCTTTTGAACAAAATTATCAAGATTAATCTCAAATTTTTAGCTTTTTACTCGGTTAAAATTCGAACGGATTCTCTGTAAGGCCCCTTTAGACAAGCACGCTTTAATCCCGGCAAAATGAAAACAAATGTTATTAAATCAAATTTTATGAGTTCAAATAGTTAATTATGGGCTTTTGAACAAAATTATACAGATTAATCTCAAATTTGTGGCTTTTTACTCGGTTAAAATTCGAACGGATTCTCTATAAGGCCCATTTGGACAGACACGTTTTAATCCCAACAAAACGATAACCAAATGTTATTAAATCAAATTTTATGAGTTCAAATAGTTAATTATGGGATTCTGAACAAAATTATACAGATTAATCTCAAATTTGTAGCTTTTTACTAGGTTAAAATTCGAACGGATTCTTTGTAAGGCCCCTTTAGACAAGCACGTTTTAATCCCAATAAAACGACAACCATATGATATTAAATCAAATTTTATGAGTTCGAATAGTTAATTATGGGCTTTTGAACAAAATTATCAAGATTAATCTCAAATTTTTAGCTTTTTACTCGGTTAAAATTCAAACGGATTCTCTGTAAGGCCCCTTTAGACAAGCACGCTTTAATCCCGGCAAAATCATAACAAATGTTATTAAATCAAATTTTATGAGTTCAAATAGTTAATTATGGGCTTTTGAACAAAATTATACAGATTAATCTCAAATTTGTAACTTTTTGCTCGATTAAAATTTCGAACGGATTCTCTCTAAGTCCCATTTGGACAGGCACGTTTTAATCCCAAAAAAACGACAACCAAATGTTATTAAATCAAATTTTATGAGTTCAAAAAGTTAATTATGGGAGTTTGAACAAAATTATACAGATTAATCTCAATTTTTTAGCTTTTTACTCGGTTAAAATTGAACGAATTCTCTATAAAGCCCATTTAGACAAACACATTTTAATTCCAATAAAATGACAACCATATGTTATTAAATCAAATTTTATGAGTTCAAATAGTTAATTATGGGCTTTTGAACAAAATTATACAAATTAATCTCAAATTTTTAGCTTTTTACTCGGTTAAAATTCGAACGGATTCTTTTTAAGGCCCCTTTAGACAAGCACGTTTTAATCCCGGCAAAATGACAACAAATGTTATTAAATCAAATTTTATGAGTTCAAATAGTTAATTATGGGCTTTTGAACAAAATTATATAGATTAATTTCAAATTTTTAGCTTTTTACTCGGTTAAAATTCGAACGGATTCTCTGTAAGGCCCCTTTAGACAAGCACGTTTTAATCCCGATAAAACGACAAAAAATGTTATTAAATCAAATTTTTTGAGTTCAAATAGTTAATTATGGGCTTTTGAACAAAATTATACAGATTAATCTCAAATTTGTAGTTTTTTTCTCGGTTAAAATTCGAACGGATTCTCTGTAAGGCCACTTTAGACAAGCACGTTTTAATCCCGGCAAAATGACAAAAAATGTTATTAAATGAAATTTTATGAGTTCAAATATTTAATTATTGGTTTTGAACAAAATTATACAGATTAATCTCAAGTTTGAAGCATTTTACTCGGTTAAAATTCGAACGGATTCTCTGTAAGGCCCCTTTAGAGAAGCACGTTTTAATCCCAATAAAACGACAACCATATGATATTAAATCAAATTTTATGAGTTCAAATAGTTAATTTTGGGCTTTTGAACAAAATTATCAAGATTAATATCAAATTTTTAGCTTTTTACTCGGTTAAAATTCGAACGGATTCTCTATAAGGCCAATTTGGACAGACACGTTTTAATCCCAACAAAACGATAACCAAATGTTATTAAATCAAATTTTATGAGTTCAAATAGTTAATTATGGGCTTTTGAACAAAATTATACAGATTAATCTCAAATTTGTAGTTTTGTTCTCGGTTAAAATTCGAACGGATTCTCTGTAAGGCCCCTTTAGACAAGCACGTTTTAATCCCAATAAAACGACAACCATATGATATTAAATCAAATTTTATGAGTTCAAATAGTTAATTATGGGCTTTTGAACAAAATTATCAAGATTAATCTCAAATTTTTAGCTTTTTACTCGGTTAAAATTTGAACGGATTCTCTGTAAGGCCCCTTTAGACAAGCACGCTTTAATCCCGGCAAAATGATAACAAATGTTATTAAATCAAATTTTATGAGTTCAAATAGTTAATTATGGCCTTTGAACAAAATTATACAGATTAATCTCAAATTTGTAACTTTTTGCTCGATTAAAATTTCGAACGGATTCTCTATAAGTCCCATTTGGACAGGCACGTTTTAATCCCAAAAAAACGACAACCAAATGTTATTAAATCAAATTTTATGAGTTCAAAAAGTTAATTATGGGAGTTTGAACAAAATTATACAGATTAATCTCAATTTTTTAGCTTTTTACTCGGTTAAAATTGAACGAATTCTCTATAAAGCCCATTTAGACAAACACATTTTAATCCCAACAAAACGATAACCAAATGTTATTAAATCAAATTTTATGAGTTCAAATAGTTAATTATGGTATTTTGAACAAAATTATACAGATTAATCTCAAATTTGTAGCTTTTTACTAGGTTAAAATTCGAACGGATTCTCTGTAAGGCCCCTTTAGACAAGCACGTTTTAATCCCAATAAAACGACAACCATATGATATTAAATCAAATTTTATGAGTTCGAATAGTTAATTATGGGCTTTTGAACAAAATTATCAAGATTAATCTCAAATTTTTAGCTTTTTACTCGGTTAAAATTCGAACGGATTCTCTGTAAGGCCCCTTTAGACAAGCACGTTTTAATCCCGGCAAAATGACAAAAAATGTTATTAAATCAAATTTTATGAGTTCAAATAGTTAATTATGGGCTTTTGAACAAAATTATATAGATTGATTTCAAATTTTTAGCTTTTTACTCGGTTAAAATTCGAACGGATTCTCTGTAAGGCCCCTTTAGACAAGCACGTTTTAATCCCGATAAAATGACAAAAAATGTTATTAAATGAAATTTTATGAGTTCAAATATTTAATTATGGGTTTTGAACAAAATTATACAGATTAATCTCAAGTTTGAAGCTTTTTACTCGGTTAAAATTCGAACGGATTCTCTGTAAGGCCCCTTTAGAGAAGCACGTTTTAATCCCAATAAAACGACAACCATATGATATTAAATCAAATTTTATGAGTTCAAATAGTTAATTTTGGGCTTTTGAACAAAATTATCAAGATTAATATCAAATTTTTAGCTTTTTACTCGGTTAAAATTCGAACGGATTCTCTATAAGGCCAATTTGGACAGACACGTTTTAATTCCAACAAAACGATAACCAAATGTTATTAAATCAAATTTTATGAGTTCAAATAGTTAATTATGGGCTTTTGAACAAAATTATACAGATTAATCTCAAATTTGTAGTTTTGTTCTCGGTTAAAATTCGAACGGATTCTCTATAAGGCCCCTTTAGACAAGCACGTTTTAATCCCAATAAAACGACAACCATATGATATTAAATCAAATTTTATGAGTTCAAATAGTTAATCATGGGCTTTTGAACAAAATTATCAAGATTAATCTCAAATTTTTAGCTTTTTACTCGGTTAAAATTCGAACGGATTCTCTGTAAGGCCCCTTTAGACAAGCACGCTTTAATCCCGGCAAAATGAAAACAAATGTTATTAAATCAAATTTTATGAGTTCAAATAGTTAATTATGGGCTTTTGAACAAAATTATACAGATTAATCTCAAATTTGTGGCTTTTTACTCGGTTAAAATTCGAACGGATTCTCTATAAGGCCCATTTGGACAGACACGTTTTAATCCCAACAAAACAATAACCAAATGTTATTAAATCAAATTTTATGAGTTCAAATAGTTAATTATGGGATTCTGAACAAAATTATACAGATTAATCTCAAATTTGTAGCTTTTTACTAGGTTAAAATTCGAACGGATTCTTTGTAAGGCCCCTTTAGACAAGCACGTTTTAATCCCAATAAAACGACAACCATATGATATTAAATCAAATTTTATGAGTTCGAATAGTTAATTATGGGCTTTTGAATAAAATTATCAAGATTAATCTCAAATTTTTAGCTTTTTACTCGGTTAAAATTCGAACGGATTCTCTGTAAGGCCCCTTTAGACAAGCACGCTTTAATCCCGGCAAAATCATAACAAATGTTATTAAATCAAATTTTATGAGTTCAAATAGTTAATTATGGGCTTTTGAACAAAATTATACAGATTAATCTCAAATTTGTAACTTTTTGCTCGATTAAAATTTCGAACGGATTCTCTCTAAGTCCCATTTGGACAGGCACGTTTTAATCCCAAAAAAACGACAACCAAATGTTATTAAATCAAATTTTATGAGTTCAAAAAGTTAATTATGGGAGTTTGAACAAAATTATACAGATTAATCTCAATTTTTTAGCTTTTTACTCGGTTAAAATTGAACGAATTCTCTATAAAGCCCATTTAGACAAACACATTTTAATTCCAATAAAATGACAACCATATGTTATTAAATCAAATTTTATGAGTTCAAATAGTTAATTATGGGCTTTTGAACAAAATTATACAAATTAATCTCAAATTTTTAGCTTTTTACTCGGTTAAAATTCGAACGGATTCTTTTTAAGGCCCCTTTAGACAAGCACGTTTTAATCCCGGCAAAATGACAACAAATGTTATTAAATCAAATTTTATGAGTTCAAATAGTTAATTATGGGCTTTTGAACAAAATTATATAGATTAATTTCAAATTTTTAGCTTTTTACTCGGTTAAAATTCGAACGTATTCTCTGTAAGGCCCCTTTAGACAAGCACGTTTTAATCCCGATAAAACGACAAAAAATGTTATTAAATCAAATTTTTTGAGTTCAAATAGTTAAATATGGGCTTTTGAACAAAATTATACAGATTAATCTCAAATTTGTAGTTTTTTTCTCGGTTAAAATTCGAACGGATTCTCTGTAAGGCCACTTTAGACAAGCACGTTTTAATCCCGGCAAAATGACAAAAAATGTTATTAAATGAAATTTTATGAGTTCAAATATTTAATTATTGGTTTTGAACAAAATTATACAGATTAATCTCAAGTTTGAAGCATTTTACTCGGTTAAAATTCGAACGGATTCTCTGTAAGGCCCCTTTAGAGAAGCACGTTTTAATCCCAATAAAACGACAACCATATGATATTAAATCAAATTTTATGAGTTCAAATAGTTAATTTTGGGCTTTTGAACAAAATTATCAAGATTAATATCAAATTTTTAGCTTTTTACTCGGTTAAAATTCGAACGGATTCTCTATAAGGCCAATTTGGACAGACACGTTTTAATCCCAACAAAACGATAAGCAAATGTTATTAAATCAAATTTTATGAGTTCAAATAGTTAATTATGGGCTTTTGAACAAAATTATACAGATTAATCTCAAATTTGTAGTTTTGTTCTCGGTTAAAATTCGAACGGATTCTCTGTAAGGCCCCTTTAGACAAGCACGTTTTAATCCCAATAAAACGACAACCATATGATATTAAATCAAATTTTATGAGTTCAAATAGTTAATTATGGGCTTTTGAACAAAATTATCAAGATTAATCTCAAATTTTTAGCTTTTTACTCGGTTAAAATTCGAACGGATTCTCTGTAAGGCCCCTTTAGACAAGCACGCTTTAATCCCGGCAAAATGAAAACAAATGTTATTAAATCAAATTTTATGAGTTCAAATAGTTAATTATGGGCTTTTGAACAAAATTATACAGATTAATCTCAAATTTGTGGCTTTTTACTCGGTTAAAATTCGAACGGATTCTCTATAAGGCCCATTTGGACAGACACGTTTTAATCCCAACAAAACGATAACCAAATGTTATTAAATCAAATTTTATGAGTTCAAATAGTTAATTATGGGATTTTGAACAAAATTATACAGATTAATCTCAAATTTGTAGCTTTTTACTAGGTTAAAATTCGAACGGATTCTTTGTAAGGCCCCTTTAGACAAACACGTTTTAATCCCAATAAAACGACAACCATATGATATTAAATCAAATTTTATGAGTTCGAATAGTTAATTATGGGCTTTTGAACAAAATTATCAAGATTAATCTCAAATTTTTAGCTTTTTACTCGGTTAAAATTCGAACGGATTCTCTGTAAGGCCCCTTTAGACAAGCACGCTTTAATCCCGGCAAAATGAAAACAAATGTTATTAAATCAAATTTTATGAGTTCAAATAGTTAATTATGGGCTTTTGAAAAAAATTATACAGATTAATCTCAAATTTGTAGCTTTTTACTCGGTTAAAATTCGAACGGATTCTCTATAAGGCCCATTTGGACAGACACGTTTTAATCCCAACAAAACGATAACCAAATGTTATTAAATCAAATTTTATGAGTTCAAATAGTTAATTATGGGATTTTGAACAAAATTATACAGATTAATCTCAAATTTGTAGCTTTTTACTAGGTTAAAATTCGAACGGATTCTTTGTAAGGCCCCTTTAGACAAGCACGTTTTAATCCCAATAAAACGACAACCATATGATATTAAATCAAATTTTATGAGTTCGAATAGTTAATTATGGGCTTTTGAACAAAATTATCAAGATTAATCTCAAATTTTTAGCTTTTTACTCGGTTAAAATTCGAACGGATTCTCTGTAAGGCCCCTTTAGACAAGCACGCTTTAATCCCGGCAAAATGATAACAAATGTTATTAAATCAAATTTTATGAGTTCAAATAGTTAATTATGGGCTTTTGATCAAAATTATACAGATTAATCTCAAATTTGTAGCTTTTTGCTCGATTAAAATTTCGAACGGATTCTCTCTAAGTCCCATTTGGACAGGCACGTTTTAATCCCAAAAAAACGACAACCAAATGTTATTAAATCAAATTTTATGAGTTCAAAAAGTTAATTATGGGAGTTTGAACAAAATTATACATATTAATCTCAATTTTTTAGCTTTTTACTCGGTTAAAATTGAACGAATTCTCTATAAAGCCCATTTAGACAAACACATTTTAATTCCAATAAAATGACAACCATATGTTATTAAATCAAATTTTATGAATTCAAATAGTTAATTATGGGCTTTTGAACAAAATTATACAAATTAATCTCAAATTTTTAGCTTTTTACTCGGTTAAAATTCGAACGGATTCTTTGTAAGGCCCCTTTAGACAAGCACGTTTTAATCCCGGCAAAATGACAACAAATGTTATTAAATCAAATTTTATGAGTTCAAATAGTTAATTATGGGCTTTTGAACAAAATTATATAGATTAATTTCAAATTTTTAGCTTTTTACTCGGTTAAAATTCGAACGGATTCTCTGTAAGGCCCCTTTAGACAAGCACGTTTTAATCCCGATAAAACGACAAAAAATGTTATTAAATCAAATTTTATGAGTTCAAATAGTTAATTATGGGCTTTTGAACAAAATTATACAGATTAATCTCAAATTTGTAGTTTTTTTCTCGATTAAAATTCGAACGGATTCTTTGTAAGGCCCCTTTAGACAAGCACGTTTTAATCCCGGCAAAATGACAAAAAATGTTATTAAATGAAATTTTATGAGTTCAAATATTTAATTATGGGTTTTGAACAAAATTATACAGATTAATCTCAAGTTTGAAGCTTTTTACTCGGTTAAAATTCGAACGGATTCTCTGTAAGGCCCCTTTAGAGAAGCACGTTTTAATCCCAATAAAACGACAACCATATGATATTAAATCAAATTTTATGAGTTCAAATAGTTAATTTTGGGCTTTTGAACAAAATTATCAAGATTAATATCAAATTTTTAGCTTTTTACTCGGTTAAAATTCGAACGGATTCTCTATAAGGCCAATTTGGACAGACACGTTTTAATCCCAACAAAACGATAACCAAATGTTATTAAATCAAATTTTATGAGTTCAAATAGTTAATTATGGGCTTTTGAACAAAATTATACAGATTAATCTCAAATTTGTAGTTTTGTTCTCGGTTAAAATTCGAACGGATTCTCTGTAAGGCCCCTTTAGACAAGCACGTTTTAATCCCAATAAAACGACAACCATATGATATTAAATCAAATTTTATGAGTTCAAATAGTTAATTATGGGCTTTTGAACAAAATTATCAAGATTAATCTCAAATTTTTAGCTTCTTACTCGGTTAAAATTCGAACGGATTCTCTGTAAGGCCCCTTTAGACAAGCACGCTTTAATCCCGGCAAAATGAAAACAAATGTTATTAAATCAAATTTTATGAGTTCAAATAGTTAATTATGGGCTTTTGAACAAAATTATACAGATTAATCTCAAATTTGTGGCTTTTTACTCGGTTAAAATTCGAACGGATTCTCTATAAGGCCCATTTGGACAGACACGTTTTAATCCCAACAAAACGATAACCAAATGTTATTAAATCAAATTTTATGAGTTCAAATAGTTAATTATGGGATTTTGAACAAAATTATACAGATTAATCTCAAATTTGTAGCTTTTTACTAGGTTAAAATTCGAACGGATTCTTTGTAAGGCCCCTTTAGACAAACACGTTTTAATCCCAATAAAACGACAACCATATGATATTAAATCAAATTTTATGAGTTCGAATAGTTAATTATGGGCTTTTGAACAAAATTATCAAGATTAATCTCAAATTTTTAGCTTTTTACTCGGTTAAAATTCGAACGGATTCTCTGTAAGGCCCCTTTAGACAAGCACGCTTTAATCCCGGCAAAATGAAAACAAATGTTATTAAATCAAATTTTATGAGTTCAAATAGTTAATTATGGGCTTTTGAAAAAAATTATACAGATTAATCTCAAATTTGTAGCTTTTTACTCGGTTAAAATTCGAACGGATTCTCTATAAGGCCCATTTGGACAGACACGTTTTAATCCCAACAAAACGATAACCAAATGTTATTAAATCAAATTTTATGAGTTCAAATAGTTAATTATGGGATTTTGAACAAAATTATACAGATTAATCTCAAATTTGTAGCTTTTTACTAGGTTAAAATTCGAACGGATTCTTTGTAAGGCCCCTTTAGACAAGCACGTTTTAATCCCAATAAAACGACAACCATATGATATTAAATCAAATTTTATGAGTTCGAATAGTTAATTATGGGCTTTTGAACAAAATTATCAAGATTAATCTCAAATTTTTAGCTTTTTACTCGGTTAAAATTCGAACGGATTCTCTGTAAGGCCCCTTTAGACAAGCACGCTTTAATCCCGGCAAAATGATAACAAATGTTATTAAATCAAATTTTATGAGTTCAAATAGTTAATTATGGGCTTTTGATCAAAATTATACAGATTAATCTCAAATTTGTAACTTTTTGCTCGATTAAAATTTCGAACGGATTCTCTCTAAGTCCCATTTGGACAGGCACGTTTTAATCCCAAAAAAACGACAACCAAATGTTATTAAATCAAATTTTATGAGTTCAAAAAGTTAATTATGGGAGTTTGAACAAAATTATACATATTAATCTCAATTTTTTAGCTTTTTACTCGGTTAAAATTGAACGAATTCTCTATAAAGCCCATTTAGACAAACACATTTTAATTCCAATAAAATGACAACCATATGTTATTAAATCAAATTTTATGAATTCAAATAGTTAATTATGGGCTTTTGAACAAAATTATACAAATTAATCTCAAATTTTTAGCTTTTTACTCGGTTAAAATTCGAACGGATTCTTTGTAAGGCCCCTTTAGACAAGCACGTTTTAATCCCGGCAAAATGACAACAAATGTTATTAAATCAAATTTTATGAGTTCAAATAGTTAATTATGGGCTTTTGAACAAAATTATATAGATTAATTTCAAATTTTTAGCTTTTTACTCGGTTAAAATTCGAACGGATTCTCTGTAAGGCCCCTTTAGACAAGCACGTTTTAATCCCGATAAAACGACAAAAAATGTTATTAAATCAAATTTTATGAGTTCAAATAGTTAATTATGGGCTTTTGAACAAAATTATACAGATTAATCTCAAATTTGTAGTTTTTTTCTCGATTAAAATTCGAACGGATTCTTTGTAAGGCCCCTTTAGACAAGCACGTTTTAATCCCGGCAAAATGACAAAAAATGTTATTAAATGAAATTTTATGAGTTCAAATATTTAATTATGGGTTTTGAACAAAATTATACAGATTAATCTCAAGTTTGAAGCTTTTTACTCGGTTAAAATTCGAACGGATTCTCTGTAAGGCCCCTTTAGAGAAGCACGTTTTAATCCCAATAAAACGACAACCATATGATATTAAATCAAATTTTATGAGTTCAAATAGTTAATTTTGGGCTTTTGAACAAAATTATCAAGATTAATATCAAATTTTTAGCTTTTTACTCGGTTAAAATTCGAACGGATTCTCTATAAGGCCAATTTGGACAGACACGTTTTAATCCCAACAAAACGATAACCAAATGTTATTAAATCAAATTTTATGAGTTCAAATAGTTAATTATGGGCTTTTGAACAAAATTATACACATTAATCGCAAATTTGTAGTTTTGTTCTCGGTTAAAATTCGAACGGATTCTCTGTAAGGCCCCTTTAGACAAGCACGTTTTAATCCCAATAAAACGACAACCATATGATATTAAATCAAATTTTATGAGTTCAAATAGTTAATTATGGGCTTTTGAACAAAATTATCAAGATTAATCTCAAATTTTTAGCTTTTTACTCGGTTAAAATTCGAACGGATTCTCTGTAAGGCCCCTTTAGACAAGCACGCTTTAATCCCGGCAAAATGAAAACAAATGTTATTAAATCAAATTTTATGAGTTCAAATAGTTAATTATGGGCTTTTGAACAAAATTATACAGATTAATCTCAAATTTGTAGCTTTTTACTCGGTTAAAATTCGAACGGATTCTCTATAAGGCCCATTTGGACAGACACGTTTTAATCCCAACAAAACGATAACCAAATGTTATTAAATCAAATTTTATGAGTTCAAATAGTTAATTATGGGATTTTGAACAAAATTATACAGATTAATCTCAAATTTGTAGCTTTTTACTAGGTTAAAATTCGAACGGATTCTTTGTAAGGCCCCTTTAGACAAGCACGTTTTAATCCCAATAAAACGACAACCATATGATATTAAATCAAATTTTATGAGTTCGAATAGTTAATTATGGGCTTTTTGAACAAAATTATCAAGATTAATCTCAAATTTTTAGCTTTTTACTCGGTTAAAATTCGAACGGATTCTCTGTAAGGCCCCTTTAGACAAGCACGCTTTAATCCCGGCAAAATGATAACAAATGTTATTAAATCAAATTTTATGAGTTCAAATAGTTAATTATGGGCTTTTGATCAAAATTATACAGATTAATCTCAAATTTGTAACTTTTTGCTCGATTAAAATTTCGAACGGATTCTCTCTAAGTCCCATTTGGACAGGCACGTTTTAATCCCAAAAAAACGACAACCAAATGTTATTAAATCAAATTTTATGAGTTCAAAAAGTTAATTATGGGAGTTTGAACAAAATTATACATATTAATCTCAATTTTTTAGCTTTTTACTCGGTTAAAATTGAACGAATTCTCTATAAAGCCCATTTAGACAAACACATTTTAATTCCAATAAAATGACAACCATATGTTATTAAATCAAATTTTATGAATTCAAATAGTTAATTATGGGCTTTTGAACAAAATTATACAAATTAATCTCAAATTTTTAGCTTTTTACTCGGTTAAAATTCGAACGGATTCTTTGTAAGGCCCCTTTAGACAAGCACGTTTTAATCCCGGCAAAATGACAACAAATGTTATTAAATCAAATTTTATGAGTTCAAATAGTTAATTATGGGCTTTTGAACAAAATTATATAGATTAATTTCAAATTTTTAGCTTTTTACTCGGTTAAAATTCGAACGGATTCTCTGTAAGGCCCCTTTAGACAAGCACGTTTTAATCCCGATAAAACGACAAAAAATGTTATTAAATCAAATTTTATGAGTTCAAATAGTTAATTATGGGCTTTTGAACAAAATTATACAGATTAATCTCAAATTTGTAGTTTTTTTCTCGATTAAAATTCGAACGGATTCTTTGTAAGGCCCCTTTAGACAAGCACGTTTTAATCCCGGCAAAATGACAAAAAATGTTATTAAATGAAATTTTATGAGTTCAAATATTTAATTATGGGTTTTGAACAAAATTATACAGATTAATCTCAAGTTTGAAGCTTTTTACTCGGTTAAAATTCGAACGGATTCTCTGTAAGGCCCCTTTAGAGAAGCACGTTTTAATCCCAATAAAACGACAACCATATGATATTAAATCAAATTTTATGAGTTCAAATAGTTAATTTTGGGCTTTTGAACAAAATTATCAAGATTAATATCAAATTTTTAGCTTTTTACTCGGTTAAAATTCGAACGGATTCTCTATAAGGCCAATTTGGACAGACACGTTTTAATCCCAACAAAACGATAACCAAATGTTATTAAATCAAATTTTATGAGTTCAAATAGTTAATTATGGGCTTTTGAACAAAATTATACACATTAATCGCAAATTTGTAGTTTTGTTCTCGGTTAAAATTCGAACGGATTCTCTGTAAGGCCCCTTTAGACAAGCACGTTTTAATCCCAATAAAACGACAACCATATGATATTAAATCAAATTTTATGAGTTCAAATAGTTAATTATGGGCTTTTGAACAAAATTATCAAGATTAATCTCAAATTTTTAGCTTTTTACTCGGTTAAAATTCGAACGGATTCTCTGTAAGGCCCCTTTAGACAAGCACGCTTTAATCCCGGCAAAATGAAAACAAATGTTATTAAATCAAATTTTATGAGTTCAAATAGTTAATTATGGGCTTTTGAACAAAATTATACAGATTAATCTCAAATTTGTAGCTTTTTACTCGGTTAAAATTCGAACGGATTCTCTATAAGGCCCATTTGGACAGACACGTTTTAATCCCAACAAAACGATAACCAAATGTTATTAAATCAAATTTTATGAGTTCAAATAGTTAATTATGGGATTTTGAACAAAATTATACAGATTAATCTCAAATTTGTAGCTTTTTACTAGGTTAAAATTCGAACGGATTCTTTGTAAGGCCCCTTTAGACAAGCACGTTTTAATCCCAATAAAACGACAACCATATGATATTAAATCAAATTTTATGAGTTCGAATAGTTAATTATGGGCTTTTTGAACAAAATTATCAAGATTAATCTCAAATTTTTAGCTTTTTACTCGGTTAAAATTCGAACGGATTCTCTGTAAGGCCCCTTTAGACAAGCACGCTTTAATCCCGGCAAAATGATAACAAATGTTATTAAATCAAATTTTATGAGTTCAAATAGTTAATTATGGGCTTTTGAACAAAATTATACAGATTAATCTCAAATTTGTAACTTTTTGCTCGATTAAAATTTCGAACGGATTCTCTCTAAGTCCCATTTGGACAGGCACGTTTTAATCCCAAAAAAACGACAACCAAATGTTATTAAATCAAATTTTATGAGTTCAAAAAGTTAATTATGGGAGTTTGAACAAAATTATACAGATTAATCTCAATTTTTTAGCTTTTTACTCGGTTAAAATTGAACGAATTCTCTATAAAGCCCATTTAGACAAACACATTTTAATTCCAATAAAATGACAACCATATGTTATTAAATCAAATTTTATGAGTTCAAATAGTTAATTATGGGCTTTTGAACAAAATTATACAAATTAATCTCAAATTTTTAGCTTTTTACTCGGTTAAAATTCGAACGGATTCTTTGTAAGGCCCCATTAGACAAGCACGTTTTAATCCCGGCAAAATGACAACAAATGTTATTAAATCAAATTTTATGAGTTCAAATAGTTAATTATGGGCTTTTGAACAAAATTATATAGATTAATTTCAAATTTTTAGCTTTTTACTCGGTTAAAATTCGAACGGATTCTCTGTAAGGCCCCTTTAGACAAGCACGTTTTAATCCCGATAAAACGACAAAAAATGTTATTAAATCAAATTTTATGAGTTCAAATAGTTAATTATGGGCTTTTGAACAAAATTATACAGATTAATCTCAAATTTGTAGTTTTTTTCTCGGTTAAAATTCGAACGGATTCTTTGTAAGGCCCCTTTAGACAAGCACGTTTTAATCCCGGCAAAATGACAAAAAATGTTATTAAATGAAATTTTATGAGTTCAAATATTTAATTATGGGTTTTGAACAAAATTATACAAATTAATCTCAAGTTTGAAGCTTTTTACTCGGTTAAAATTCGAACGGATTCTCTGTAAGGCCCCTTTAGAGAAGCACGTTTTAATCCCAATAAAACGACAACCATATGATATTAAATCAAATTTTATGAGTTCAAATAGTTAATTTTGGGCTTTTGAACAAAATTATCAAGATTAATATCAAATTTTTAGCTTTTTACTCGGTTAAAATTCGAACGGATTCTCTATAAGGCCAATTTGGACAGACACGTTTTAATCCCAACAAAACTATAACCAAATGTTATTAAATCAAATTTTATGAGTTCAAATAGTTAATTATGGGCTTTTGAACAAAATTATACAGATTAATCGCAAATTTGTAGTTTTGTTCTCGGTTAAAATTCGAACGGATTCTCTGTAAGGCCCCTTTAGACAAGCACGTTTTAATCCCAATAAAACGACAACCATATGATATTAAATCAAATTTTATGAGTTCAAATAGTTAATTATGGGCTTTTGAACAAAATTATCAAGATTAATCTCAAATTTTTAGCTTTTTACTCGGTTAAAATTCGAACGGATTCTCTGTAAGGCCCCTTTAGACAAGCACGCTTTAATCCCGGCAAAATGAAAACAAATGTTATTAAATCAAATTTTATGAGTTCAAATAGTTAATTATAGGCTTTTGAACAAAATTATACAGATTAATCTCAAATTTATGGCTTTTTACTCGGTTAAAATTCGAACGGATTCTCTATAAGGCCCATTTGGACAGACACGTCTTAATCCCAACAAAACGATAACCAAATGTTATTAAATCAAATTTTATGAGTTCAAATAGTTAATTATGGGATTTTGAACAAAATTATACAGATTAATCTCAAATTTGTAGCTTTTTACTAGGTTAAAATTCGAACGGATTCTTTGTAAGGCCCCTTTAGACAAGCACGTTTTAATCCCAATAAAACGACAACCATATGATATTAAATCAAATTTTATGAGTTCGAATAGTTAATTATGGGCTTTTGAACAAAATTATCAAGATTAATCTCAAATTTTTAGCTTTTTACTCGGTTAAAATTCGAACGGATTCTCTGTAAGGTCCCTTTAGACAAACACGCTTTAATCCCGGCAAAATGATAACAAATTTTATTAAATGAAATTTTATGATTTCAAATAGTTAATTATGGGCTTTTGAACAAAATTATACAGATTAATCTCAAATTTGTAACTTTTTGCTCGATTAAAATTTCGAACGGATTCTCTCTAAGTCCCATTTGGACAGGCACGTTTTAATCCCAAAAAAATGACAACCAAATGTTATTAAATCAAATTTTATGAGTTCAAAAAGTTAATTATGGGAGTTTGAACAAAATTATACAGATTAATCTCAATTTTTTAGCTTTTTACTCGGTTAAAATTGAACGAATTCTCTATAAAGCCCATTTAGACAAACACATTTTAATTCCAATAAAACGACAACCATATGTTATTAAATCAAATTTTATGAGTTCAAATAGTTAATTATGGGCTTTTGAACAAAATTATACAAATTAATCTCAAATTTTTAGCTTTTTACTCGGTTAAAATTCGAACGGATTCTTTGTAAGGCCCCTTTAGACAAGCACGTTTTAATCCCGGCAAAATGACAACAAATGTTATTAAATCAAATTTTATGAGTTCAAATAGTTAATTATGGGCTTTTGAACAAAATTATATAGATTAATTTCAAATTTTTAGCTTTTTACTCGGTTAAAATTCGAACGGATTCTCTGTAAGGCCCCTTTAGACAAGCACGTTTTAATCCCGATAAAACGACAAAAAATGTTATTAAATCAAATTTTATGAGTTCAAATAGTTAATTATGGGCTTTTAAACAAAATTATACAGATTAATCTCAAATTTGTAGTTTTTTTCTCGGTTAAAATTCGAACGGATTCTCTGTAAGGCCCCTTTAGACAAGCACGTTTTAATCCCGGCAAAATGACAAAAAGTGTTATTAAATGAAATTTTATGAGTTCAAATATTTAATTATGGGTTTTGAACAAAATTATACAGATTAATCTCAAGTTTGAAGCTTTTTACTCGGTTAAAATTCGAACGGATTCTCTGTAAGGCCCCTTTAGAGAAGCACGTTTTAATCCCAATAAAACGACAACCATATGATATTAAATCAAATTTTATGAGTTCAAATAGTTAATTTTGGGCTTTTGAACAAAATTATCAAGATTAATATCAAATTTTTAGCTTTTTACTCGGTTAAAATTCGAACGGATTCTCTATAAGGCCAATTTGGACAGACACGTTTTAATCCCAACAAAACGATAACCAAATGTTATTAAATCAAATTTTATGAGTTCAAATAGTTAATTATGGGCTTTTGAACAAAATTATACAGATTAATCTCAAATTTGTAGTTTTGTTCTCGGTTAAAATTCGAACGGATTCTCTGTAAGGCCCCTTTAGACAAGCACGTTTTAATCCCAATAAAACGACAACCATATGATATTAAATCAAATTTTATGAGTTCAAATAGTTAATTATGGGCTTTTGAACAAAATTATACAGATTAATCTCAAATTTGTAGTTTTTTTCTCGGTTAAAATTCGAACGGATTCTCTGTAAGGCCCCTTTAGACAAGCACGTTTTAATCCCGGCAAAATGACAAAAAATGTTATTAAATGAAATTTTATGAGTTCAAATATTTAATTATGGGTTTTGAACAAAATTATACAGATTAATCTCAAGTTTGAAGCTTTTTACTCGGTTAAAATTCGAACGGATTCTCTGTAAGGCCCCTTTAGAGAAGCACGTTTTAATCCCAATAAAACGACAACCATATGATATTAAATTAAATTTTATGAGTTCAAATAGTTAATTTTGGGCTTTTGAAAAAAATTATCAAGATTAATATCAAATTTTTAGCTTTTTACTCGGTTAAAATTCGAACGGATTCTCTATAAGGCCAATTTGGACAGACACGTTTTAATCCCAACAAAACGATAACCAAATGTTATTAAATAAAATTTTATGAGTTCAAATAGTTAATTATGGGCTTTTGAACAAAATTATACAGATTAATCTCAAATTTGTAGTTTTGTTCTCGGTTAAAATTCGAACGGATTCTCTGTAAGGCCCCTTTAGACAAGCACGTTTTAATCCCAATAAAACGACAACCATATGATATTAAATCAAATTTTATGAGTTCAAATAGTTAATTATGGGCTTTTGAACAAAATTATCAAGATTAATGTAATATCCTACACATAGCCTAGAAGTTAAGGACTAAATAAATTAATTAGAGCTTAATAAAATTCAAAATTTAGTGACTAAATTGAATAAATTTAAAAATTAGAGACTAAATTGAAAAAAGACCAAAAAGTGAAAATTCAAAAGAGGTGAGATTGCATGTAAGTTTTAAGAAGTTGGAGGCCTTGCACACATGGAAAGACCCCTCTTGGCCGGCCACCTCTTGTCCCCCCAATCAAAATTTTGTTTGAATAAAAAAAAATAAGAAATGGGGAAAATGATGATTATATGTCATAGTGGGAGAGAGAAGGTCTATTTGTCATCTTCTTCACCCCATTTTCTTCTCTTGGCCGGCCATGGGAGAAACTTAGAGAGAAAATGGTTGCTTGCCTTGCATGTGATATTTTAAGGAAGATTTTGAAGGTTTGAAGCAAGATTTTTGATTAGGGAGGTCAAACAAGCAAGGTAAGATGTTTTTCTTCTTCTAAGCTTAATTAAAAATGAAGTTGAAGGTTGTTAGCTTGAAATCCATGGCTGGAAATTCAATATAATGATCTTAGTTAGCTTATTTTTAAGTTAGAAGTTGAATGCATGTTGCTGGAAAATCCATGTTGTTATAATTGTTGACTTTTTGAGCTTAAGGACTAAGTTGCATGGATTTGGAAAGTTGTAGGGACTGTTTTGTGGTTAAATTTATGAAGGATTTTGATGTTAGGATGATTAAAATATTCACATGTGGACTGATTTGGGGTAAAAAGAAGCATGAGAAATTATTGCTAGGAAATCAAGTGATAAATGTGATTTTTGGACTGTTTTGTAAGAATTGAGAAATTAGTGGACATAATTATTTTTGTTGAATCTGGAAATTCAATATTTAGTTCATAGGATAATGTGTTATGAGTGAGGAAATTAAAATGTGCTTGAAATTGAGCCTACTAAAGTTTACAAGTATTGGATGAGTTGAATTGGTGATAAGGTTGATGAATTTTGAGCTAGAAGTGATGTAGGTGAAATCTGTCCAGAATAGGCCCTGTTCTGGATAGTAACTTCAAAAAATTCCCTAGAATAATGTACAAGGAATTTAGGGCTGGAATTGAACAGTATAGAACTTGGATGAGTCTACTTTAATTAGAAAAAAACCTCACCTCGTTTGCCCTTGTAAATTAGGAGATATAAGAGAAACAAAAAGATTGGTCCAGACTGTCCCAAAACAGCACTGCTGTGTCTTTAAATTGGAAACTGGTATTGATGGGTTCGTAGGAAAAATTCAAGCTTTATATGGTTCAAAATATGGTTTCGTTAGCTTTCCAACGAGGTAAAGTGAGCAATTTTTGGACATGTGGATCAAAAGATAAAAATAGTTTAGTGAGCATTGTACAATCTGTCCAGGAGTATAACTTTACTGTTTTGGTTATTTTAGAGTTGTTAATTATGAAATGTGTAGTTCGAATGTATTTTGATGATGTGTATGTGCTTTTGTGTGTTTTAGAGGTTTCTAAAGAATTGGATAGTGAGGAAGAGCTGAGGCAAGAGCTTGCCAAAAGAAGGAACAAGGGGCCAATCATCCATAATCCTTAGGAGTTTTGCTTGGATTGTTGGTGAGTGTGACTTTCTTTGGGGTTGGGACTAGGTCCTAACCCAATTCTGATTTTTGGTTGTTTATGATTAAACCGGTATGAAATGACTTAATACAAACTTGGCTAATCTTTAAGGGAAGAGTGAAATGTTATGAAAACTTGTTTGTTGCCATGTTGATTGAATATGTATTGCTTATTAAGTAATTGTTTTGGTTTGTTCATACCCATGCATTGCATATGCCGAGGTATGAATGGCACGCTTAAGCTTGGGATGCAAGGTACGTGTACATGCATTTGTTCCATGCAATTAAAGTTCTGATTTTAAATGTGCTTGGCATGTTTAATGCAATGTATATGAAATGACATGAAATGAATTCTTATGAGCCTAGGCACAATGGCCTAAGAGGCTTGGTCTATGAGGACCGTGTTATTGAAATGATATTGAATATTGGATTGTCTTGGATTGTTTTGATTCTTTGTTTTTGTTACCTCACTAAGTACCTTATGTACTTACCCCCGGTCCCTTCGCTCTTCCCAAACATTTCAGGTTGATCGATTAATAGCTCGGTCCCGGATTTCCGTCGTTCGGATCAGCAGCTTCACAAGCCAAGTATGATCTTTTTGTATCTCCTAGTGGTGGCTAGTCTTGTTTAATTAGACCATGCATTTTGATTTCTTTAGACGGTTTGTATATAGTGAACCACATTTTGGTAGCTTCGGGCTTAGACTTGTATAACTTAAGAATGTTGACATAATCGAAACGGTTAATATGTATGTATATTTGTAATGGATTGCATGTTATGGAATGGAATGGAACGAACTATTGATATTGTTATATGGAATGGATAAATGAATTATCGAACTATTGAATGAACAATAGGTCTCGGGAATGTTTAGTAATGAATATAAGTTGCTAAGTGGTTTAAAGGCCTAGTAATAGGAAAAAGTTTTAATTTACCTCTAAATCGGTACTTCCGGGTTAACTTAAGTTAGTAAACCGTTGCCCGGGGCGGGTTATCGGAGTGCTCAAGGATCGGTGACGCCCCTTTCCTACCGGCCCGGGGTGGGGGTGTCACAATTAATCTCAAATATTTAGCTTTTTACTCGGTTAAAATTCGAACGGATTCTCTGTAAGGCCCCTTTAGACAAGCACGCTTTAATCCCGGCAAAATGAAAACAAATGTTATTAAATCAAATTTTATGAGTTCAAATAGTTAATTATGGGCTTTTGAACAAAATTATACAGATTAATCTCAAATTTGTGGCTTTTTACTCGGTTAAAATTCGAACGGATTCTCTATAAGGCCCATTTGGACAGACACGTTTTAATCCCAACAAAACGATAACCAAATGTTATTAAATCAAATTTTATGAGTTCAAATAGTTAATTATGGGATTTTGAACAAAATTATACAGATTAATCTCAAATTTGTAGCTTTTTACTAGGTTAAAATTCGAACGGATTCTTTGTAAGGCCCCTTTAGACAAGCACGTTTTAATCCCAATAAAACGACAACCATATGATATTAAATCAAATTTTATGAGTTCGAATAGTTAATTATGGGCTTTTGAACAAAATTATCAAGATTAATCTCAAATTTTTAGCTTTTTACTCGGTTAAAATTCGAACGGATTCTCTGTAAGGCCCCTTTAGACAAGCACGCTTTAATCCCGGCAAAATGATAACAAATGTTATTAAATCAAATTTTATGAGTTCAAATAGTTAATTATGGGCTTTTGAACAAAATTATACAGATTAATCTCAAATTTGTGGCTTTTTACTCGGTTAAAATTCGAACGGATTCTCTATAAGGCCCATTTGGACAGACACGTTTTAATCCCAACAAAACGATAACCAAATGTTATTAAATCAAATTTTATGAGTTCAAATAGTTAATTATAGGATTTTGAACAAAATTATACAGATTAATCTCAAATTTGTAGCTTTTTACTAGGTTAAAATTCGAACGGATTCTTTGTAAGGCCCCTTTAGACAAGCACGTTTTAATCCCAATAAAACGACAACCATATGATATTAAATCAAATTTTATGAGTTCGAATAGTTAATTATGGGCTTTTGAACAAAATTATCAAGATTAATCTCAAATTTTTAGCTTTTTACTCGGTTAAAATTCGAACGGATTCTCTGTAAGGCCCCTTTAGACAAGCACGCTTTAATCCCGGCAAAATGATAACAAATGTTATTAAATCAAATTTTATGAGTTCAAATAGTTAATTATGGGCTTTTGAACAAAATTATAAAGATTTATCTCAAATTTGTAACTTTTTGCTCGATTAAAATTTTGAACGGGTTCTCTCTAAGTCCCATTTGGACAGGCACGTTTTAATCCCAAAAAAACGACAACCAAATGTTATTAAATCAAATTTTATGAGTTCAAAAAGTTAATTATGGGAGTTTGAACAAAATTATACAGATTAATCTCAATTTTTTAGCTTTTTACTCGGTTAAAATTGAACGAATTCTCTATAAAGCCCATTTAGACAAACACATTTTAATTCCAATAAAACGACAACCATATGTTATTAAATCAAATTTTATGAGTTCAAATAGTTAATTATGGGCTTTTGAACAAAATTATACAAATTAATCTCAAATTTTTAGCTTTTTACTCGGTTAAAATTCGAACGGATTCTTTGTAAGGCCCCTTTAGACAAGCACGTTTTAATCCCGATAAAACGACAAAAAATGTTATTAAATCAAATTTTATGAGTTCAAATAGTTAATTATGGGCTTTTGAACAAAATTATACAGATTAATCTCAAATTTGTAGTTTTTTTCTCGGTTAAAATTCGAACGGATTCTCTGTAAGGCCCCTTTAGACAAGCACGTTTTAATCCCGGCAAAATGACAAAAAGTGTTATTAAATGAAATTTTATGAGTTCAAATATTTAATTATGGGTTTTGAACAAAATTATACAGATTAATCTCAAGTTTGAAGCTTTTTACTCGGTTAAAATTCGAACGGATTCTCTGTAAGGCCCCTTTAGAGAAGCACGTTTTAATCCCAATAAAACGACAACCATATGATATTAAATCAAATTTTATGAGTTCAAATAGTTAATTTTGGGCTTTTGAACAAAATTATCAAGATTAATATCAAATTTTTAGCTTTTTACTCGGTTAAAATTCGAACGGATTCTCTATAAGGCCAATTTGGACAGACACGTTTTAATCCCAACAAAACGATAACCAAATGTTATTAAATCAAATTTTATGAGTTCAAATAGTTAATTATGGGCTTTTGAACAAAATTATACAGATTAATCTCAAATTTGTAGTTTTGTTCTCGGTTAAAATTCGAATGGATTCTCTGTAAGGCCCCTTTAGACAAGCACCTTTTAATCCCAATAAAACGACAACCATATGATATTAAATCAAATTTTATGAGTTCGAATAGTTAATTATGGGCTTTTGAACAAAATTATCAAGATTAATCTCAAATTTTTAGCTTTTTACTCGGTTAAAATTCGAATGGATTCTCTCTAAGGCCCCTTTAGACAAGCACGCTTTAATCCCGGCAAAATGAAAACAAATGTTATTAAATCAAATTTTATGAGTTCAAATATTTAATTATGGGCTTTTGAACAAAATTATACAGATTAATCTCAAATTTGTAGCTTTTTACTCGGTTAAAATTCGAACGGATTCTCTATAAGGCCCATTTGGACAGACACGTTTTAATCCCAACAAAACGATAACCAAATGTTATTGAATCAAATTTTATGAGTTCAAATGGTTAATTATGTGAATTTGAACAAAATTATACAGATTAATCTCAAATTTGTAGCTTTTTACTAGGTTAAAATTCGAACGGATTCTCTGTAAGGCCCCTTTAGACAAGCACGTTTTAATCCCAATAAAACGACAACCATATGATATTAAATCAAATTTTATGAGTTCGAATAGTTAATTATGGGCTTTTGAACAAAATTATACAGATTAATCTCAAATTTTTAGCTTTTTACTCGGTTAAAATTCGAACGGATTCTCTGTAAGGCCCCTTTAGACAAGCACGCTTTAATCCCGGCAAAATGATAACAAATGTTATTAAATCAAATTTTATGAGTTCAAATAGTTAATTATGGGCTTTTGAACAAAATTATACAGATTAATCTCAAATTTGTAACTTTTTGCTCGATTAAAATTCGAACGGATTCTCTATAAGTCCCATTTGGACAGGCACGTTTTAATCCCGACAAAATGACAACAAATGTTATTAAATCAAATTTTATGAGTTCAAATAGTTAATTATGGGCTTTTGAACAAAATTATATAGATTAATCTCAAATTTGTAGCTTTTTACTCGGTTAAAATTTGTGACACCCCCACCCCGGGCCGGTAGGAAAGGGGCGTCACCGATCCTTGAGCACTCCGATAACCCGGCCCGGACAACGTTTTACCAACTTAACTTAACCCGAAAGTACCGATTTAGAGGTAAATTAAAACGTTTTCCTATTACTAGGCCTTTAAACCACTTAGCAACTTATATTCATTACTAAACATTCCCGAAGCCTATTGTTCAGTCAATAGTTCTATAATTCATTTATTCATTCCATATGACAATATCAATAATTCATCCATTTCATTCCATAGCATGTAATCCATTACAAAATATACATACATATTAAACATATCAAATGTGTCATCATTCTTAAGTTATACAAAACTAAGCCCCAAGCTACCGAAATGATTTACTATATACAAACCGTCTAAAGTAATCAAAATGCATGGTCTAACTAAACAAGACTAGCCACCACTAGGAGATACAAAAAGATCATACTTGGCTTGTGAAGCTTGCCGATCCGAGCGATGGAAATCCGGGACCGAGCTATTAATCGATCGACCTGAAATGTTTGGGAAGAGCGAAGGGACCGGGGGTAAGTACATAAGGTACTTAGTGAGGTAACGGAAAAATCAAAACAATACAAGACAATCCAAACATGTATCATATGCCATGACATACCAAATTCAAGTACACCTATCAATTCAATGTATAACAATTCAAATACATGTGACAATCCAATATTCAATATATACCAATCCAAATAAATGTAACAATCCAAGGTTCAATATATGACAATCCAATAAGTAATATGCCAATAACAATTGCATTTTCATAAGAAGTAATCATGCTTGCATTTAACTAACAATTATAGTGCAATTTAAGTTCGAGTTAATTAAATCATTACAACCACCTTGGTATTTAGCTAGAAGATGATCGAATCTCCAACCAACTGTTGCCACAATATGCACCTATAGTACTGGTCAAACCCTCCTACTGTCGCCAATGACCAAAAACGTACCCTCCGTCTGTCGCCAATAAGGGCCAATTGCCCCGGACCGAAGTCCTACCCGATACAATGAGCTCTAGATTCTAAGGCATGCCCTCCTATCTAACTAACTAGCTACCAAGGTTGTCGATTACCAATTTAAGCATATCAATCCAATATTCAATATCATTTCAATAACACGGTCCTCATAGACCAAGCCTCTTAGGCCATTGTGCCTAGGCTCATAAGAATTCATTTCATGTCATTTCATATACATTGCATTAAACATGCCAAGCACATTTAAAATCAGAACTTTAATTGCATGGAACAAATGCATGTACACGTACCTTGCATCCCAAGCTTAAGCATGCCATTCATACCTCGGCATATGCAATGCATGGGTATGAACAAACCAAAACAATTACTTAATAAGCAATACATATTCAATCAACATGCTAACAAATAACATGGCAACAAACAAGTTTTCATAACATTTCACTCTTCCCTTAAAGATTAGTCAAGTTTGTATTAAGTCATATTTCATACCGGTTTAATCATAAACAACCAAAAATCAGAATTGGGTTAGGACCTAGTCCCAACCCCAAAGAAAGTCACACTCACAAACAATCCAAGCAAAACTCCTAAGGATTATGGATGATTGGCCCCTTGCTCCTTCTTTTGGCAAGCTCTTGCCTCAGCTCTTCCTCACTATCCAATTCTTTAGAAACCTCTAAAACACACAAAAGCACATACACATCATCAAAATACATTCGAACTACACATTTCATAATTAACAACTCTAAAACAACCAAAACAGTAAAGTTATACCCCTGGACAGATTGTACAATGCTCACTAAACTATTTTTATCTTTTGATCCACATGTCCAAAAATTGCCCACTTTACCTCGTTGAAAAGCTAACGAAGCCATCTTTTGAACCATATAAAGCTTGAATTTTTCCTACGAACCCATCAATACCAGTTTTCAATTTAAAGACACAGCAGTGCTGTTTTGGGACAGCCTGGACCAATCTTTTTGTTTCTCTTATATCTCCTACTTTACAAGGGCAAACGAGGTGAGGTTTTTTTTTAATTAAAGTAGACTCATCCAAGTTATAGACTGTTCAATTCCAGACCTAAATTCCTTGTACATTATTCTAGGGAATTTTTTGAAGTTACTGTCCAGAACAGGGCCTATTCTGGACAGATTTCACCTACATCACTTCTAGCTCAAAATTCATCAACCTTATCACCAATTCAACTCATCCAACACTTGTATACTTTAGTAGGCTCAATTTCAAGCACATTTTACCTATACAAACATTTTTAATTTTGCATTTAAAAAGAGTTTTCAGCTCAATCCATGAAGCTACTAAAATATCACCTATAAGCTAGTCCAAAACACTTTACCAATTCTAACACTTCCTTTTCTTCATCTTTTCGACCAAAGCACCTACAATTTAATTTCCACACTCTTAAAACATTATCTTATGAACTAAATATTGAATTTCCAGATTCAACAAAAATAATTAAGTCCACTAATTTCTCAATTCTTACAAAACAGTCCAAAAATCACATTTATCACTTAATTTCCTAGCAACAATTTCTCATGCTTCTTTTTACCCCAAATCAGTCCACATATGAATATTTTAATCATCCTAACATCAAAATCCTTCCTAAATTTAACCATAATACAGCCCCTATAATTTCCAAACTCATGCAACTTAGTCCTTAAGCTCAAAAACTCAACAATTATAACAACATGGATTTTCCAGCAGCATGCATTCAACTTCTAACTTAAAAATAAGCTAACTAAGAACATTATATTAAATTTTCAGCCATGGATTTCAAGCTAACAACCTTCAAATACATTTTTAGCTAAGCTTAGAAGAAGAAAAACACCTTATCTTGCTTGTTTGACCTCCCTAATCAAGAATCTTGCTTCAAACCTTCAAAATCTCCCTTAAAATATCACATGCAAAGCAAGCAAACTTTTTCTCTCTAAAATGCTCCCATGGCCGGCCAAGAGGAAGAAGGTGGGGTGAAGAAGATGACAAATAGAACTTTCTCTCTCCCACTATGACATATAATCATCATTTTCCCCTTTTCTTATTTTTTTTAATTCAAACAAAACTTTTAATTGGGGGACAAGGGGGTGGCCGGCCAAGAGAGGTCTTGCCATGTGTGCAAGGCCTCCAATTCCTTAAAAATTTACATGCAATCTCTCCTCTTTTGAATTTTCACATTTTGGTCCTTTTTCAAATTGGCCTCTAATTTTCAATTTCATTCAATTTAGTCACTAAAATTTGAATTTTATTAAGCTCTTATTTAATTTATTTAGTCCTTAACTTCTAGGCTATGTTTAGGATATTACAATTCTCCCCCCCTTAAGGAAAATTCGTCCTCGAATTTATACCTGAAGGAAAAAGGTATGGGTATTGCTCTCGCATAGTCGCTTCCGGTTCCCACGTAGCTTCCTCTACCTTGTGGTTTCTCCAAAGAACCTTCACGAGAGGAACAGACTTGTTTCGAAGCTTTTTGATTTCTCGGTCAAGAATCTGAACTGGTTCCTCTTCGTAAGATAAGTCTGGATTTAATTCCACATCCTCAGGTTCAAGAACGTGTGAGGGATCCGATCTATACTTTCTGAGCATTGAGACATGGAAGATATTGTGAATCCTGTCAAATTCAGCAGGGAGTGCTAATCGGTAAGCCACGGGACCAATCCTCTCAATAACCTCGAAAGGCCCGATGAAACGAGGGCTAAGCTTGCCTCTCTTTCCGAACCGAAAGATCTTCTTCCATGGTGATACTTTCAGAAAGACTTTATCTCCCACACTATGCTGAATATCCCTCCTTTTGAGATCCGCATAAGATTTTTGCCTATCAAAGGCCTGTTTCAATCTTGCATGAATAATCTTGACTTGCTCTTCAGTTTCTCGAAGCAACTGAGGCCCTAAAACTTTGCTTTCACCCAACTCGGACCAATATAAAGGAGTTCTACACCTCGTACCATATAAAGCTTCAAACGGGGCCATTTGAATGGAAGCCTGATAGCTATTGTTATACGCGAACTCCACAAGAGGTAGGGATTTCTCCCAGTTCTTTCCGAAGTCTACAATACAAGCTCGCAACATATCCTCAAGGACCTGAATAACTCTCTCAGATTGTCCATCAGTCTGAGGATGGAAGGCTGTACTCAAACGTACTCTTGTTCCCAACGCTTCCTGTAATGATCTCCAGAACCGAGAGGTGAACTTAGAGTCTCGATCAGAGATGATAGAAGTGGGAATTCCATGCAGACGTACCACTTCACGAATATACAAATCGGCCAAAATATCTGAACTCATGTTCACTCTGATCGGGATGAAGTGAGCTGACTTAGTGAATCTGTCCACAATCACCCATATGGCATCATTCTTTCTCGGAGTTAACGGAAGACCCGTCACAAAGTCCATTGTGATCTTTTCCCATTTCCACTGAGGGATCTCGATTGGCTGCAGCAACCCAGCAGGGACTTGATGCTCAGCCTTGATTCTCTGACATGTCAAACATTTAGACACGAAGTCTGTGATAGCTGACTTCATGACCGGCCACCAATACAATGGTTTCAAATCTTTGTACATCTTTACCGATCTAGGGTGAACCGATAAAGAACTCTGGTGGGCTTCTTGGAGTATTTCCCTTTTCAATTCTTCGTCATTAGGGACACAAACCCTGTCTTTGAAATACAGAATACCATTATCACGAATAGAGAAGTCCTGATTGGCCTTTGAATCAAGCTTTGACATGATAGCCTGAAGTTCAGAATCAGTTTGCTGGAGGTCTTTAATCCGAGCAATCAAAGTAGATTGAACATGAAGTTCTGACAAGAATCCTTGCCTTCGATATACTCGAAGATGAGCATTAATAGCATTAGGAGCCAGAGTTGGTTTACGACTAAGAGCATCCGCAACCACATTTGCCTTGCCGGGATGATAGTCAATAACAAGATCATAATCTTTTAATAGCTCCATCCATCTTCTTTGTCTTAAGTTAAGATCTTTCTGAGTCAGAAGATACTTGAGGCTTTTGTGATCGGTGAACAAGTAGCACCTTTCACCATACAAATAATGCCTCCAGATTTTGAGTGCAAAAACAATCGCAGCTAGCTCAAGATCATGAGTGGGATAATTAAGTTCATGGGGTTTCAACTGTCGTGAGGCATATGCCACCACTTTCCCCTCTTGCATTAAGACACATCCTAATCCCAACTGCGATGCATCACTATACACGGAGTACTCCTTCCCTGATTCTGGCTGAATAAGAATAGGGGCATGAGTAAGAGTTTGCTTGAGCTGATCAAAGATTCTCTGTTGTTTCACTGACCAAACGAATGGCTCATCCTTTCGGAGCAACTTTGTCAAGGGAGCAGCAATGGACGAGAATCCCTTAACGAAGCGCCTGTAATATCCGGCCAAACCGAGAAAACTTCTGATCTCACTGATATTCCTCGGAGGCCTCCAATCCAGAATGGTTTGTACCTTTCTTGCATCCACTTTGATTCCCTCTGCCGAAATGACATGGCCAAGGAATGAAACTTCCGATAGCCAGAACTCACACTTTGAGAACTTTGCAAACAACTGGCATTCTCGGAGAGTTTGCAAGACAATTCGGAGATGCTCAGAATGTTCCTCCTTATTCCGGGAGTAGACAAGTATATCATCAATGAAAACCACAACAAACTTGTCTAAATAAGGCTTGAACATGCGGTTCATGAGGTCCATGAAAGCAGCCGGAGCATTCGTCAATCCGAATGGCATCACAAGGAACTCGAAATGACCATATCGAGTCCTGAGAGCTGTCTTAGGCACATCCTCCTCCTTTATCTTCATCTGATAGTAGCCTGACCGCAAATCAATCTTTGAGAACACTGCAGCATCCTTAAGCTGATCAAACAAGTCTTCAATTCTAGGCAAAGGATACTTATTCTTGATAGTGACTTTGTTCAACTGCCTATAATCAACACAAAGTCTCATTGAGCCATCTTTCTTCTTCACAAATAAGACTGGAGCACCCTAGGGAGATGAACTAGGTCTAATTAAACCCTTATCTTGCAGTTCCTGGAGTTGCTTCTTTAGCTCTTTCAACTCTATCGGTGCCATTCTATAGGGAGTGATGGACACCGGACTTGTCCCAGGCTGGACCTCAATTCCGAATTCCACTTCCCTGTTCGGAGGAAGACCAGGGAGTTCTTCGGGAAAAACATCAATAAACTCGGATACAACCGGAATAGTAGGCAACCCGAAGTCATACTCATCTTGTAATACCATGGCAGCAAACACTGACGTCGGTTTCTTGTCAATGAGTAAGATAGACTCCTTACCCAAACCCCGAAGGTAGAGTCTCCGATTTTGGCAATCGATCCAAGCTTCATGCATAACCAACCAGTCTAAGCCCAGAACCAAGTCAAACTCACATGTCGGTAGCACAAACAAGTTAACCCGGAAAGGGACATTTCGAATTATAACAGGGGAGCTCTTACAAACAAGATTAATATTCAATAAACCTCCTATAGGGTTTGACACTACAAGACCCCTAGTGACTACCTCAGGTTTCAGACTTGCTTTTGCAACCATAGCAGAGCAAATAAAAGAATGAGTAGACCCAGAATCAATCAAAGCATATGCAGGACTCGAATTTAATTCGATCATACCTGCGATTACATCTGGAGATTCCTCATCGTCCTTTCCTTTGATGTGGTAGATCCGTGCAGGAGCCCGAGATTCCTGATGTGTGGCACTAGAAGGCTGGCCCTTATTCTTTCCCTGACTACCAGATTGAGCCTGTCTGGAACCCTTGTTTCTGGCATACGGAGAAGCATTGTCCATAGCAGAAGCTTTAGCAGGAACTTTGTTGGGATTCTGAGGACAGTTCCTGATATAGTGATCGGAAGCTCCGCACAAGTAATATAGATTCTGCTGTGTCCTACACTGACCCGGATGATGTTTCTGGCAAAACTGGCAGGCAGGATACTGAGTGCCTCTGTTAGAATTCCCCGTGCTATCCACAGAAATGACCGGGGCTGTGTGCCTAGATACTGTCTGAGGCTTCGGTATGTATCCATCTCTCTGAACAGAGGTATAGCCAGAAGGAGACTCCTTGGTCTGCTTTGACTTCTTGTTCTTCCACTGAGGCCTATCATCGGTTCTGGCTTGTTTGTCTTTCCAAGAACTACCACCCTTGCGTTTCTCGGAAGCTTTCATCTTTGCCTCTGTCGCAATGGCCCGATTCACCAAGTTCTGGAAGTCGGTAATCCCAAGGGCCGTAAACATTGGGCTCAACTCATCGTTAAGACCATCAGTGAATTTCCGACATTTTTCTTCCTCGGTCTTAATGTACTCGGAGCCATACTTACAATATTTGCAGAAATCGGCCACATACTGCTCGATTGGCAAGTTGGCTTGTTTCAGATACAAGAACTTCTTTCGGCGCTCAGCTAGATATTGCTCACTGATATATTTCTTCTTAAATTCCTCGACGAAGAATTTCCATGTAACAGCTCCCGTCGGGGCAGTCAATGTAGTGGTTTCCCACCAACTCAGAGCTTCATCGGCCAACAAGGCTATGGCACACTCTAGCTTGTGCCCGTCTGAACAATGGAGCTGCTTGGTCAGAATCTGAGTAGTACGTTCTAACCAATACTCTGCATCCTCTGGTTTCTCCTCACTAACACCCGCAAATGTATAAGCTCGATACCGAGCAAGCTTATCTATCGGAGCACAACTGGGTGCATCAGGGGCAAGAGCATCTTGCTGATTCTGCTTCAGATTCACTAGAAGCTGATCGAACATCTCCTTCATGCTAAGGAGACATTCCTGCTGGACATTCTGAACTGCCGGAATTCCCGGTTGAGGAGCAACAGGGGGCGAAGGAGGTGGAGCTTGTTGCGGAGGGTTCTGACCCATATCCACACTATCTCCGTCGGTCGAAGAGGCTGCGGGATTCGGGTCATCCAGCGCCAACCTCGTATCAGACATTCTATAATTGACAAACAAACAAGAAAGAGTTTAGATCGAGCAATCACAAGCACACTATTGTATATAACTCCTAGGTGGCATAGTTCGATCCTATATGATGCATGCGGACTCGGTTTTAGTCCTAGAATCCTAACCTAAACGCTCTGATACCAACCAAGTGTGACACCCCCACCCCGGGCCGGTAAGAAAGGGGCGTCACCGATCTTTGAGCACTCCGATAACCCGGCCCGGACAACGTTTTACCAACTTAACTTAACCCGAAAGTACCGATTTAGAGGTAAATTAAAACTTTTTCCTATTACTAGGCCTTTAAACCACTTAGCAACTTATATTCATTACTAAACATTCCCGAAGCCTATTGTTCAGTCAATAGTTCTATAATTCATTTATTCATTCCATATGACAATATCAATAATTCATCCATTTCATTCCATAGCTTGTAATCCATTACAAAATATACATACATATTAAACATATCAAATGTGTCATCATTCTTAAGTTATACAAAACTAAGCCCCAAGCTACCGAAATGATTTACTATATACAAACCGTCTAAAGTAATCAAAATGCATGGTCTAACTAAACAAGACTAGCCACCACTAGGAGATACAAAAAGATCATACTTGGCTTGTGAAGCTTGCCGATCCGAGCGATGGAAATCCGGGACCGAGCTATTAATCGATCGACCTGAAATGTTTGGGAAGAGCGAAGGGACCGGGGGTAAGTACATAAGGTACTTAGTGAGGTAACGGAAAAATCAAAACAATACAAGACAATCCAAACATGTATCATATGCCATGACATACCAAATTCAAGTACACCTATCAATTTAATGTATAACAATTCAAATACATGTGACAATCCAATATTCAATATATACCAATCCAAATACATGTAACAATCCAAGGTTCAATATATGACAATCCAATAAGTAATATGCCAATAACAATTGCATTTTCATAAGAAGTAATCATGCTTGCATTTAACTAACAATTATAGTGCAATTTAAGTTCGAGTTAATTAAATCATTACAACCACCTTGGTATTTAGCTAGAAGATGATCGAATCTCCAACCAACTGTCGCCACATTATGCACCTATAGTGCTGGTCAAACCCTCCTACTGTCGCCAATGACCAAAAACGTACCCTCCGTCTGTCGCCAATAAGGGCCAATTGCCCCGGACCGAAGTCCTACCCGATACAATGAGCTCTAGATTCTAAGGCATGCCCTCCTATCTAACTAACTAGCTACCAAGGTTGTCGATTACCAATTTAAGCATATCAATCCAATATTCAATATCATTTCAATAACACGGTCCTCATAGACCAAGCCTCTTAGGCCATTGTGCCTAGGCTCATAAGAATTCATTTCATGTCATTTCATATACATTGCATTAAACATGCCAAGCACATTTAAAATCAGAACTTTAATTGCATGGAACAAATGCATGTACACGTACCTTGCATCCCAAGCTTAAGCATGCCATTCATACCTCGGCATATGCAATGCATGGGTATGAACAAACCAAAACAATTACTTAATAAGCAATACATATTCAATCACATGCTAACAAATAACATGGCAACAAACAAGTTTTCATAACATTTCACTCTTCCCTTAAAGATTAGCCAAGTTTGTATTAAGTCATATTTCATACCGGTTTAATCATAAACAACCAAAAATCAGAATTGGGTTAGGACCTAGTCCCAACCCCAAAGAAAGTCACACTCACAAACAATCCAAGCAAAACTCCTAAGGATTATGGATGATTGGCCCCTTGCTCCTTCTTTTGGCAAGCTCTTGCCTCAGCTCTTCCTCACTATCCAATTCTTTAGAAACCTCTAAAACACACAAAAGCACATACACATCATCAAAATACATTCGAACTACACATTTCATAATTAACAACTCTAAAACAACCAAAACAGTAAAGTTATACCCCTGGACAGATTGTACAATGCTCACTAAACTATTTTTATCTTTTGATCCACATGTTCAAAAATTGCCCACTTTACCTCGTTGAAAAGCTAACGAAATCATCTTTTGAACCATATAAAGCTTGAATTTTTCCTACGAACCCATCAATACCAGTTTTCAATTTAAAGACACAGCAGTGCTGTTTCGGGACAGCCTGGACCAATCTTTTTGTTTCTCTTATATCTCCTACTTTACAAGGGAAAACGAGGTGAGGTTTTTTTTTGATTAAATTAGACTCATCCAAGTTATAGACTGTTCAATTACAGACCTAAATACCTTGTACATTATTCTAGGGAATTTTTTGAAGTTACTGTCCAGAACAGGGCCTATTCTGGACAGATTTCACCTACATCACTTCTAGCTCAAAATTCATCAACCTTATCACCAATTCAACTCATCCAACACTTGTAAACTTTAGTAGGCTCAATTTCAAGCATATTTTACCTATACAAACATTTTTAATTTTGCATTTAAAAAGAGTTTTCAGCTCAATCCATGAAGCTACTAAAATATCACCTATAAGCTAGTCCAAAACACTTTACCAATTCTAACACTTCCTTTTCTTCATCTTTTCGACCAAAGCACCTACAATTTAATTTCCACACTCTTAAAACATTATCTTATGAACTAAATATTGAATTTCCATATTCAACAAAAATAATTAAGTCCACTAATTTCTCAATTCTTACAAAACAGTCCAAAAATCACATTTATCACTTAATTTCCTAGCAACAATTTCTCATGCTTCTTTTTACCCCAAATCAGTCCACATATGAATATTTTAATCATCCTAACATCAAAATCCTTCCTAAATTTAACCATAATTGTAATAACCCAAAATTCAAAGTCAATATCCCCAATTCAAAGTCAAAATCCCTAAAGGAAACCCTAATTTTTGGGGATTTAATTCCTAAAAAAAAAATTGAGGTCTAAATTATAAATTCTGAAACTTTGAGGGTCTCGTTTTAAACTTTGAAAACTACAAACCCTTGGAAAGTGATTTTACCATTTTCCAAATGGTAACCGTTCTTCCTTCTTCAAAACCGATTTGGTTTTTATGAAAAAAATTATTTCTCCTTTAATTCCCGTTTTAATTCTAAGTTTTTAATCACTCATTAAACGCTCTGAATCATATCAACCGAACACTTAGTCTTGTTTTCTTCTGATTCTTCACCCTCATTCGATCCGGTTCGGTAAGTGTTGGTATGAACTTCGTTTCCTTGCTTTTTAATTCGGTTCTGTTTTGGTTGTTGTATAGGTTATGTTGGTTTCGGTCTTTTGGGGTTTGGCTCGTTTGAATCTGGGTTATATTGAAGAAGGGGGGTTGTGGGTTTGAATTTATGATTTTCGGATTTAAGGATTTAAAAGTGTTTTTGATTCGATTTTCAGTGTGGGAGTGTTTTAAATCGAGTATGGTGTTGTTTTGGATCGAATGGAGTGCGAATCGAATCGAAAAAGGGATTAAAATCTGAGTTTTTGGGGTGTTTGGCTACCGAGAAAGTCTGGAGATTTTTTCCAGATTTTCCCGGGAACCAAACAGGGTAGACCAGACCCGTCCGACCCGAAACCCGACCCGTCCGACCCGAAACTCGACCCGTCTGACCCGACCCATGACCCGCTGACGTCATCTGCTGACGTCAGCGTTGACTGATGACATCAGCGTTGACTGATGACGTCATCTGCTGACGTCAGCGTTGACCAATGCTGACGTCAACGTTGACCAGTGCTGACGTCAGCGTTGACTTTTTCAACCCGGTCCCACTTTATGTTTTTCGACGTCCTGATTCCATTGGCGCTGTCCGTTTTTCGAAATTTGAACCCGAAGTGTCGTTTTTGGGGCTTTTAAGTTCGATCAGTTATTTGGAAGTTATCTGTAAAGGTTTCTGAATCAGTTTCTGTTTGCTTTAGGTGACGAGGATTCCGACCCCGAGCAGTTGCCTCCTCCTCCTCCTGTTCGCTTTCCCATTCATCCGCATTCAGGACCTTCACGTGAGTAACGATTTAATTCTGATTAGTATACTTTTCGGTTTAGTGGCATAGTAGGATGTCTAACGTATTCTGTTAATTGTAGACTCTACGCCTGCTCATCCTAGTGGTAGAGCCGAGTCCAGTAGACGTCAGAGTCGACGTTGAGTCTTCTGTTACAGGTGTGTTCTCTCCCGACAGTCCTGTTAAATTCTGTGATCTTGTATATTCGATTCCTGTTAAATCCGTATGATCATGCATCATTCTGAAATATCATTTCTGATTCTGATATCTGTCATGTATGCCTTCTGTTAGATTTTTAGGCATGCATTCTGATTCTGTATTTGCATATAACATTGCATCTGGTTGGACTATATGTGTACGGGGAAGTTAGTGATTTATCACTTCTGTTCAGTGGCTCCACCTTCGGGTCGAGACTACTTCTGTTGGTGTGATGGTGTTAGAGTGGTCTGGGGACCAACTCTTCTGAGGTGTTCGGAGATGGGTGCATATCATGTATACTCTGCGTCTTCTGCATATTCAGTTCTGTAATTCCGTTATCTGTTCTAGAGACACACTAGGCTCCCAAGCTTATACCCCCTCAGATTCTTGTTACAGATCTCAGTTTTAGGCTCGGTTCGGTACTTGGAGGATCCTGATCCAGATTATTATTATAGTATGTTTTACAGACTTATTTTTCGGATTATGATTTTTATTTGGACATTAATTATGTATTAAGAACTCTGGACTTTTCTTGGATTTTATAAGTTATTTATGTTTATTATTTCGGGTTGAACCTTGTATATTTTAAATAATGAATTTTCCAGCAGTTTAAATTATTAATTATTTAATAATTTATTCGATTAAAATATTTAATTTTGTAAAAACCCTAACTTGCTAAACAAGTTTTCAAACCGTAAACCCTAACTTGTAATCTAAGAAATTAGGTTAAATTTTAGGGGTTACATTTAGTGGTATCAGAGCCAAGTTCAACCCTCGGACTGTGAAGTTCGAAATGATTTTTGATCTGAAAATGTTTTGTCAAATTAACTGAAAATCCGGATTTCTGTTTTGACTCATACTTTAAGCTTTCTGAAATATTTTTGAATATTACTCCAAGTACCGATTCTAACTTAGGATTCTGTCTGTCTTTCTGTAGATTCTTTACTATGCCACCGCGTTGAAGTACTCGATTAGCGACCGGTAGAGGTCGTGGCCGAGGTCGTTCTGCTGGTTCTACTAGTGAGGTTCCACCTCCTGTGGATCCGCCACAGGATCAGAGTCTGGCCCAGGATTTAGGAGGGGAGGTTCAGCCTGAGATTCAGACCGAGGCGCAGCAAGCCGAGGTTGATCAGTCGGTCCAGAGTGAGGGACCATATATGCCTGACGATAGTGAGACTGTCGGTTTGGACTCAGTGACAGTACAGAGGGAGTTACTCAGATATCTGCGACAGAATAAGGGTTCCAGGAAACCCATATCTACTGAGCTACTAGCTGCTGGGATGACCATGTTTGATGGCAAGACCGGTACTGACCCAGCCGATGCAGAGTACTGGCTGAAGAAACTTCAGCGTCTATTCGTCGAGATGGAATACCCCTCTGACAGGAAATTGAGGGCAGCTATATCATTGTTATAGAGAGAGGCGCTGAACTGGTGGGAGGCAGAAGAAAAGGTTACTACTTCTGAAAGGATCAACTGGGAATTTTTCAAACAGAGTTTTGAGGATCGGTATATGGGCCCTGAGTATTTGGCTAAGTGCCGAGAGGATTTTCTGAGTCTGCAACAGAACAGCATATCGGTAAATGATTATGAGATCGAGTTCCTCCGTCTGCTTCAGTATGCTCCTGGTATAGTTTCCACTGAGAAGCAGAAGTGTGATCACTTTCTGAAAGGACTCCGGGTACCACTGAAGATTGCAGTTGCCACACATCATGATACGGAGTACAAGATGATCACTCGGCGTGCTACGACAGCCGAGCGTAATGAGGTTTTGAGGGTTCAGATAGAATCCCAAGGTCAGGATAGAGGTAGACGACAGTCTGCCGCACCTGCTCAGTACAGCCAGGGTTTTCAGTCCCGGAAGAGAGGCCGCGATGAGTATGAGCCTCAGAGTTCGACACGGTCTAGACCTGCAGTATCCGCTGTTCCTGCTGCTAGTGGAGCTGGATCCACTAGTACCCGAGCAGTACCTCAGTGTACTTTCTGTAAGAAATGGCACCCTGGAGAGTGTCGCATGCGGAGTGGAGCCTGTTTCCGATGTGGTTCTCTTGATCACCGTCTTAGGGACTGTCCTGTAGCTCCACAGTCTGGTTACGCTCCGGGGCAGTCACAGGCATCAGTTCAGACCCCAGCTGGGGGAAGAGGACAGAATAGACCGACAGCATCTGGTACTAGTAGCAGAGGCCAACCCAGTCAATTCAGGGGAGCTGCTCGTTCAGGGGGATCTCAGGCAGGATTAGTTTATGCTACGAGGAGACAGGAGGACCGGGATGAGCCAGACGTCATTGCTGGTACTTTTACTATACATGCCATTTCTTTATTTTCACTGTTGGATATTGGATCGACACATTCATATGTCTCTAGTTCTGTATCGGGGTATCTGAAAATTTCAGTAGAAAATACGGGTAGATCTGTCTCAGTTTATAGTCCTGTAGGTCACCCTGTGGAGGTTACCAAAGTTTACAGGGATTGTCCCCTCGAGGTCCAAGGGGAAGGTTTTCCTGCTAATCTGATGCAGCTGCCATTTGTGGATTTTGACTTGATTCTGGGGATGGATTGGTTGACTGCTCACCGAGTCACTCTTGACTGTGAGCGTAAAAGGGCAACTCTGAGAACTCCTGATAACCGAGAGGTAACTCTTATCGGTGAGCGTAGAGGGTTTCTGTCCAATATTATTTCTGCTCTGAAGGCCGAGAAGATGATCAGAAAAGGGTCTATAGCCTATCTTGCCTACATCCTTGACCCAAGGCAATCCGATTCTGGAATGGATAAGATCCGGGTGGTGTGTGAATTTCCTGATGTTTTTCCAGAAGAGCTACCGGGTGTACCCCCTAAGCGTGAGGAAGTGGAGTTCGGTATTGAGTTGTATCCGGGGACTACTCCAGTGTCTATGGCACCATATCGGATGGCTCCGAAGGAGCTTAAGGAGCTTAAGGTTCAGCTACAGGAACTTCTGGATAAAGGTTTCATACGACACAATGTTTCTCCATAGGGAGCCCCTGTTCTGTTTGTTAAAAAGAAAGATGGCTCTCTGCGTCTGTGTATTGACTACCGGAAGTTGAACAAGTTGACCATCAAGAATAAGTACCCCCTTCCCCGCATCGACGATCTGTTTGATCAGTTCTGCGGAGCTACTGTTTTCTCTAAGATAGACCTGAGGTCTGGTTATTACCAGCTCAAGGTTAAGGATTCTGATGTTTTCAAGACAGCTTTCCGTACTCGTTATGGTCACTACGAGTTTCTGGTAATGCCCTTTGGTCTTACGAATGCCCCTGCAGCATTCATGGACATGATGAATAGGGTGTTTCGACCCTATCTGGATCAGTTTGTAGTGGTTTTCATTGATGACATTCTGGTTTACTCTAAGTCTGAGGATGAGCATGAGCGGCATCTTCGTATTGTTTTGCAGACACTGAGGGAGAAACAGCTATATGCCAAGTTCAGTAAGTGTGAGTTCTGGCTTTCTGAGGTTGTTTTTCTGGGACACGTAGTATCAGCTAAGGGTATTCAGGTTGACCCGACAAAAATTGAGGCCATTATGTGTTGGCAGCAACCGAAGAATGTGGCAGAGGTTCGTAGTTTTCTGGGATTGGCTGGTTACTATCGGAGATTTGTAGAGGGTTTCTCGTCTATTGCTGCTCCGTTAACTAAGCTTCTGAGGAAGGATGTCCCGTTTTCTTGGTTTGAGGCTCAAAAGGAGAGTTTTGAGAAACTCAAGTCGGTTCTGACGCAAGCACCGGTTCTGATACAGCCAGAGTGAGGGAAGCCCTATACTGTTTACAGCGATGCCTCATACACTTGTTTGGGATGTGTTTTGATGTAGGATGGGAAGGTAGTGGCTTATGCGTCTCGGCAGTTGAAATCGCATGAGTGTAATTACCCTACCCACGATCTGGAGTTGGCAGCAGTGATCTTTGCTCTGAAAATCTGGAGACACTATCTCTATGGAGAGAAGTGTTACATCTTCACTGATCATAAGAGTCTTAAGTACATTCTCACCCAGAAGGAACTTAATCTGAGACAGCGTCGCTGGTTAGAACTTCTGAAAGACTATGACTATGAGATTGATTACCACCCTGGTAAAGCTAATGTCGTTGCGGATGCTTTGAGTCGCAACGCCATTTCTGATCTGAGGGCTCTGTTTGCTCGGATGAGTCTGTTGGAAGATGGTAGTCTATTGGCGGAACTTCGAGTGGTTCTCACTCTGATATCTGAGATTCAGGCTGAGCAACCTAATGATCCGTACCTGGCTCACCGTATTGCGGAAGTTCAGGAAGGAATTTCTCAGGATTTTTCTCTGAACCAGGATGGAGTTTTGTGTTTCCGGGGTCGACTCTGTGTTCCGAGGAACTCTGAGCTGAAGCAGGTGATTTTACGAGAAGCTCATGATAGTCCGTATTCTATGCATCCTGGTGGTGACATGATGTATAAGAATCTCCGGGAAAAGTACTGGTGGAAGGGTCTCAAGCGAGAAGTTGTCAATTTTGTGTCCAAGTGCTTAACTTTCCAGAAAGTTAAAGCAGAGCATCAGCGTCCATCTGGGCTTCTTCAGCGTATTGAGATTCCTCAGTGGAAATGGGAGCGTGTAACCATGGATTTTGTCAGTGGTTTACCTTTGACTCCGTCAAAGAAGGATTCTGTTTGGGTCATCGTAGATCGATTGACCAAGTCTGCTCACTTCATTCCTGTCAAGACCACTTACCCTCTGAGTAAGCTGGCCCGGTTATACATTTCTGAGATCGTCCGGCTGTATGGTGTGCCTTTGTCTATTATTTCTGATCGGGATCCGCGGTTTACGTCAAAGTTCTGGGGATCTCTGCATATTCTGCTCTGGGCACTAGATTGAACTTCAGTACTGCTTATCACTCACAGACCGATGGTCAGTCTGAGCGTGTGATTCAGATCCTCGAGGATATGTTGAGAGGATGTATTCTGGATTTCAGAGGCAGTTGGGAGGATTTCTTACCATTGGCGGAGTTCGCGTACAATAACAGTTATCAGACCAGTATAAAGATGACACCATATGAGGCTCTGTATGGGCGTAAGTGTCGCACTCCGATTGGTTGGACTGAGCTTAACGAGCATCGTTTACTGGGACTAGATCTTGTGCATGAGGCAGAGGAGACAGTCAGGTTGATTCGGGATCGGCTCAAAGCCGCTTTTGATAGACAAAAATCTTACGCGGATTTGAGGCGTAAGGATCTAGAGTTTGAGGTTGGTGACGAGGTGTTCCTGAAAGTTTCTCCTTGGAGAAAGGTACTACGTTTTGGTCGTAAAGGCAAACTCAGTCCACGTTATATCGGACCCTATCGCATCCTCAGACGTATTGGACCTGTAGCTTATCAGCTTGAGTTACCACCAGAGCTCAAGCGTATCCATGATGTGTTCCATGTTTCTGTACTGAGACGTTATCGAGCAGATCCGTCCCATGTTCTGTCAGTCGAGGATTTTGAGATTCGACCAGATTTGTGTTATGAGGAGGAGCCCGTTGAGATTATTGATCAGGACCAGAGAGTTCTTCGGAGGAAAACCATTAAGATGGTTAAGGTTCTCTGGCGCAATCGAGGTCTTGATGAGGCTATATGGGAGCCCAAGTCTGTTATCAAGGCCCAGTATCCGCATTTATTTGATCCAGGTAAATTTCGAGGACGAAATTTCTGTAAGGGGGGGAGAGTTGTAATAACCCAAAATTCAAAGTCAATATCCCCAATTCAAAGTCAAAATCCCTAAACGAAACCCTAATTTTTGGGGATTTAATTCCTAAAAAAAAAAATTGAGGTCTAAATTATAAATTCTGAAACTTTGAGGGTCTCGTTTTAAACTTTGAAAACTACAAACCCTTGGAAAGTGATTTTACCATTTTCCAAATGGTAACCGTTCTTCCTTCTTCAAAACCGATTTGGTTTTTATGAAAAAAATTATTTCTCCTTTAATTCCCGTTTTAATTCTAAGTTTTTAATCACTCATTAAACGCTCTGAATCATATCAACCGAACACTTAGTCTTGTTTTCTTCTGATTCTTCACCCTCATTCGATCCGGTTCGGTAAGTGTTGGTATGAACTTCGTTTCCTTGCTTTTTAATTCGGTTCTGTTTTGGTTGTTGTATAGGTTATGTTGGTTTCGGTCTTTTGGGGTTTGGCTCGTTTGAATCTGGGTTATATTGAAGAAGGGGGGTTGTGGGTTTGAATTTATGATTTTCGGATTTAAGGATTTAAAAGTGTTTTTGATTCGATTTTCAGTGTGGGAGTGTTTTAAATCGAGTATGGTGTTGTTTTGGATTGAATGGAGTGCGAATCGAATCGAAAAAGGGATTAAAATCTGAGTTTTTGGGGTGTTTGGCTACCGAGAAAGTCTGGAGATTTTTTCCAGATTTTCCCGAGAAAATCTGGAAAATTCCCAGATTTTCCCGGGAACCAAACAGGGTAGACCAGACCCGTCCGACCCGAAACCCGACCCGTCTGACCCGAAACTCGACCCGTCTGACCCGACCCATGACCCGCTGACGTCATCTGCTGACGTCAGTGTTGACTGATGACATCAACGTTGACTGATGACGTCATCTGCTGACGTCAGCGTTGACCAGTGCTGACGTCAGCGTTGACTTTTTCAACCCGGTCCCACTTTATGTTTTTCGACGTCCTGATTCCATTGGCGCTGTCCGTTTTTCGAAATTTGAACCTGAAGTGTCGTTTTTGGGGCTTTTAAGTTCGATCAGTTATTTGGAAGTTATCTGTAAAGGTTTCTGAATCAGTTTCTATTTGCTTTAGGTGACGAGGATTCCGACCCCGAGCAGTTGCCTCCTCCTCCTCCTGTTCGCTTTCCCATTCATCCGCATTCAGGACCTTCACGTGAGTAACGATTTAATTCTGATTAGTATACTTTTCGGTTTAGTGGCATAGTAGGATGTCTAACGTATTTTGTTAATTGTAGACTCTACGCCTGCTCATCCTAGTGGTAGAGCCGAGTCCAGTAGACGTCAGAGTCGACGTTGAGTCTTTTGTTATAGGTGTGTTCTCTCCCGACAGTCCTGTTAAATTCTGTGATCTTGTATATTCGATTCCTGTTAAATCCGTATGATCATGCATCATTCTGAAATATCATTTCTGATTCTGATATCTGTCATGTATGCCTTCTGTTAGATTTTTAGGCATGCATTCTGATTCTGTATTTGCATATAACATTGCATCTGGTTGGACTATATGTGTACGGGGAAGTTAGTGATTTATCACTTCTGTTCAGTGGCTCCACCTTCGGGTCGAGACTACTTCTGTTGGTGTGATGGTGTTAGAGTGGTCTGGGGACCAACTCTTCTGAGGTGTTCGGAGATGGGTGCATATCATGCATACTCTGCGTCTTCTGCATATTCAGTTCTGTAATTCCGTTATCTGTTCTAGAGACACACTAGGCTCCCAAGCTTATACCCCCTCAGCTTCTTGTTACAGATCTCAGTTTTAGGCTCGGTTCGGTACTTGGAGGATCCTGATCCAGATTATTATTATAGTATGTTTTACAGACTTATTTTTCGGATTATGATTTTTATTTGGACATTAATTATGTATTAAGAACTCTGGACTTTTCTTGGATTTTATAAGTTATTTATGTTTATTATTTCGGGCTGAACCTTGTATATTTTAAATAATGAATTTTCCAGCAGTTTAAATTATTAATTATTTAATAATTTATTCGATTAAAATATTTAATTTTGTAAAAACCCTAACTTGCTAAACAAGTTTTCAAACCGTAAACCCTAACTTGTAATCTAAGAAATTAGGTTAAATTTTAGGGGTTACAATAATACAGCCCCTATAATTTCCAAACTCATGCAACTTAGTCCTTAAGCTCAAAAACTCAACAATTATAACAACATGGATTTTCCAGCAACATGCATTCAACTTCTAACTTAAAAATAAGCTAACTAAGAACATTATATTAAATTTTCAGCCATGGATTTCAAGCTAACAACCTTCAAATACATTTTTAGCTAAGCTTAGAAGAAGAAAAACACCTTATCTTGCTTGTTTGACCTCCCTAATCAAGAATCTTGCTTCAAACCTTCAAAATCTCCCTTAAAATATCACATGCAAAGCAAGCAAACTTTTTCTCTCTAAAATGCTCCCATGGCCGGCCAAGAGGAAGAAGGTGGGGTGAAGAAGATGACAAATAGAACTTTCTCTCTCCCACTATGACATATAATCATCATTTTCCCCTTTTCTTATTTTTTTTAATTCAAACAAAACTTTTAATTGGGGGACAAGGGGGTGGCCGGCCAAGAGAGGTCTTGCCATGTGTGCAAGGCCTCCAATTCCTTAAAAATTTACATGCAATCTCTCCACTTTTGAATTTTCACTTTTTGGTCCTTTTTCAAATTGGCCTCTAATTTTCAATTTCATTCAATTTAGTCACTAAATTTTGAATTTTATTAAGCTCTTATTTAATTTATTTAGTCCTTAACTTCTAGGCTATGTTTAGGATATTACAAAATTGAACGAATTCTCTATAAAGCCCATTTAGACAAACACATTTTAATTCCAATAAAACGACAACCATATGTTATTAAATCAAATTTTATGAGTTCAAATAGTTAATTATGGGCTTTTGAACAAAATTATACAAATTAATCTCAAAATTTTAGCTTTTTACTCGGTTAAAATTCGAACGGATTCTCTGTAAGGCCCCTTTAGACAAGCACGTTTTAATCCCGGCAAAATGACAACAAATGTTATTAAATCAAATTTTATGAGTTCAAATAGTTAATTATGGGCTTTTGAACAAAATTATATAGATTAATCTCAAATTTTTAGCTTTTTACTCGGTTAAAATTCGAACGGATTCTCTGTAAGGCCCCTTTAGACAAGCACGTTCTAATCCCGATAAAAGGACAAAAAATGTTATTAAATCAAATTTTATGAGTTCAAATAGTTAATTATGGGCTTTTGAACAAAATTATACAGATTAATCTCAAATTTGTAGTTTTTTTCTCGGTTAAAATTCGAACGGATTTTCTGTAAGGCCCCTTTAGACAAGCACGTTTTAATCCCGGCAAAATGACAAAAAATGTTATTAAATGAAATTTTATGAGTTCAAATATTTAATTATGGGCTTTGAACAAAATTATACAGATTAATCTCAAGTTTGAAGCTTTTTACTCGGTTAAAATTCGAACGGATTCTCTGTAAGGCCCCTTTAGAGAAACACGTTTTAATCCCAATAAAACGACAACCATATGATATTAAATCAAATTTTATGAGTTCAAATAGTTAATTATGGGCTTTTGAACAAAATTATCAAGATTAATATCAAATTTTTAGCTTTTTACTCGGTTAAAATTCGAACGGATTCTCTATAAGGCCCATTTGGACAGACACGTTTTAATCCCAACAAAACGGTAACCAAATGTTATTAAATCAAATTTTATGAGTTCAAATAGTTAATTATGGGCTTTTGAACAAAATTATACAGATTAATCTCAAATTTGTAGTTTTGTTCTCGGTTAAAATTCGAACGGATTCTCTGTAAGGCCCCTTTTGACAAGCACGTTTTAATCCCAATAAAACGACAACCATATGATATTAAATCAAATTTTATGAGTTCAAATAGTTAATTATGGGCTTTTGAACAAAATTATCAAGATTAATCTCAAATTTTTAGCTTTTTACTCGGTTAAAATTCGAACGGATTCTCTGTAAGGACCCTTTAGACAAGCACGTTCTAATCCCGATAAAACGACAAAAAATGTTATTAAATCAAATTTTATGAGTTCAAATAGTTAATTATGGGCTTTTGAACAAAATTATACAGATTAATCTCAAATTTGTAGTTTTTTTCTCGGTTAAAATTCGAACGGATTTTCTGTAAGGCCCCTTTAGACAAGCACGTTTTAATCCCGGCAAAATGACAAAAAATGTTATTAAATGAAATTTTATGAGTTCAAATATTTAATTATGGGTTTTGAACAAAATTATACAGATTAATCTCAAGTTTGAAGCTTTTTAATCGGTTAAAATTCGAACGGATTCTCTGTAAGGCCCCTTTAGAGAAACACGTTTAAATCCCAATAAAACGACAACCATATGATATTAAATCAAATTTTATGAGTTCAAATAGTTAATTATGGGCTTTTGAACAAAATTATCAAGATTAATATCAAATTTTTAGCTTTTTACTCGGTTAAAATTCGAACGGATTCTCTATAAGGCCCATTTGGACAGACACGTTTTAATCCCAACAAAACGATAACCAAATGTTATTAAATCAAATTTTATGAGTTCAAATAGTTAATTATGGGCTTTTGAACAAAATTATACAGATTAATCTCAAATTTGTAGTTTTGTTCTCGGTTAAAATTCGAACGGATTCTCTGTAAGGCCCCTTTAGACAAGCACGTTTTCATCCCAATAAAATGACAACCATATGATATTAAATCAAATTTTATGAGTTCAAATAGTTAATTATGGGCTTTTGAACAAAATTATCAAGATTAATCTCAAATTTTTAGCTTTTTACTCGGTTAAAATTCGAACGGATTCTCTGTAAGGCCCCTTTAGATAAGCACGCTTTAATCCCGGCAAAATGAAAACAAATGTTATTAAATCAAATTTTATGAGTTCAAATAGTTAATTATGGGCTTTTGAACAAAATTATACAGATTAATCTCAAATTTGTAGCTTTTTACTCGGTTAAAATTCGAACGGATTCTCTATAAGGCCCATTTGGACTGACACGTTTTAATCCCAACAAAACGATAACCAAATGTTATTAAATCAAATTTTATGAGTTCAAATAGTTAATTATGGGATTTTGAACAAAATTATACAGATTAATCTCAAATTTGTAGCTTTTTACTCGGTTAAAATTCGAACGGATTCTCTGTAAGGCCCCTTTAGACAAGCACGTTTTAATCCCAATAAAACGACAACCATATGATATTAAATCAAATTTTATGAGTTCAAATAGTTAATTATGGGCTTTTGAACAAAATTATCAAGATTAATCTCAAATTTTTAGCTTTTTACTCGGTTAAAATTTGAACGGATTCTCTGTAAGGCCCCTTTAGACAAGCACGCTTTAATCCCGGCAAAATGATAACAAATGTTATTAAATCAAATTTTATGAGTTCAAATAGTTAATTATGGGCTTTTGAACAAAATTATATAGATTAATCTCAAATTTGTAGCTTTTTACTCGGTTAAAATTGAACGAATTCTCTATAAAGCCCATTTAGACAAAAACATTTTAATTCCAATAAAACGACAACCATATGTTATTAAATCAAATTTTATGAGTTCAAATAGTTAATTATGGGCTTTTGAACAAAATTCTACAAATTAATCTCAAAATTTTAGCTTTTTACTCGGTTAAAATTCGAACGGATTCTCTGTAAGGCCCCTTTAGACAAGCACGTTTTAATCCCAATAAAACGACAACCATATGATATTAAATCAAATTTTATGAGTTCAAATAGTTAATTATGGGCTTTTGAACAAAATTATCAAGATTAATCTCAAATTTTTAGCTTTTTACTCGGTTAAAATTCGAACGGATTCTCTGTAAGGCCCCTTTAGACAAGCACGTTCTAATCCCGATAAAACGACAAAAAATGTTATTAAATCAAATTTTATGAGTTCAAATAGTTAATTATGGGCTTTTGAACAAAATTATACAGATTAATCTCAAATTTGTAGTTTTTTTCTCGGTTAAAATTCGAACGGATTTTCTGTAAGGCCCCTTTAGACAAGCACGTTTTAATCCCGGCAAAATGACAAAAAATGTTATTAAATGAAATTTTATGAGTTCAAATATTTAATTATGGGTTTTGAACAAAATTATACAGATTAATCTCAAGTTTCAAGCTTTTTACTCGGTTAAAAATCGAACAGATTCTTTGTAAGGCCCCTTTAGAGAAGCACGTTTAATCCCAATAAAACGACAACCATATGATATTAAATCAAATTTTATGAGTTCAAATAGTTAATTATGGGCTTTTGAACAAAATTATACAGATTAATCTCAAATTTGTAGCTTTTTACTCGGTTAAAATTCGAACGGATTCTCTGTAAGGCCCCTTTAGAGAAGCACGTTTTAATCCCAATAAAACGACAACCATATGATATTAAATCAAATTTTATGAGTTCAAATAGTTAATTATGGGCTTTTGAACAAAATTATCAAGATTAATATCAAATTTTTAGCTTTTTACTCGGTTAAAATTCGAACGGATTCTCTATAAGGCCCATTTGGACAGACACGTTTTAATCCCAACAAAACGATAACCAAATGTTATTAAATCAAATTTTATGAGTTCAAATAGTTAATTATGGGCTTTTGAACAAAATTATACAGATTAATCTCAAATTTGTAGTTTTGTTCTCGGTTAAAATTCGAACGGATTCTCTGTAAGGCCCCTTTAGACAAGCACGTTTTCATCCCAATAAAACGACAACCATATGATATTAAATCAAATTTTATGAGTTCAAATAGTTAATTATGGGCTTTTGAACAAAATTATCAAGATTAATCTCAAATTTTTAGCTTTTTACTCGGTTAAAATTCGAACGGATTCTCTGTAAGGCCCCTTTAGACAAGCACGCTTTAATCCCGGCAAAATGAAAACAAATGTTATTAAATCAAATTTTATGAGTTCAAATAGTTAATTATGGGCTTTTGAACAAAATTATACAGATTAATCTCAAATTTGTAGCTTTTTACTCGGTTAAAATTCGAACGGATTCTCTATAAGGCCCATTTGGACTGACACGTTTTAATCCCAACAAAACGATAACCAAATGTTATTAAATCAAATTTTATGAGTTCAAATAGTTAATTATGGGATTTTGAACAAAATTATACAGATTAATCTCAAATTTGTAGCTTTTTACTCGGTTAAAATTCGAACGGATTCTCTGTAAGGCCCCTTTAGACAAGCACGTTTTAATCCCAATAAAACGACAACCATATGATATTAAATCAAATTTTATGAGTTCAAATAGTTAATTATGGGCTTTTGAACAAAATTATCAAGATTAATCTCAAATTTTTAGCTTTTTACTCGGTTAAAATTTGAACGGATTCTCTGTAAGGCCCCTTTAGACAAGCACGCTTTAATCCCGGCAAAATGATAACAAATGTTATTAAATCAAATTTTATGAGTTCAAATAGTTAATTATGGGCTTTTGAACAAAATTCTATAGATTAATCTCAAATTTGTAGCTTTTTACTCGGTTAAAATTGAACGAATTCTCTATAAAGCCCATTTAGACAAAAACATTTTAATTCCAATAAAACGACAACCATATGTTATTAAATCAAATTTTATGAGTTCAAATAGTTAATTATGGGCTTTTGAACAAAATTCTACAAATTAATCTCAAAATTTTAGCTTTTTACTCGGTTAAAATTCGAACGGATTCTCTGTAAGGCCCCTTTAGACAAGCACGTTTTAATCCCAATAAAACGACAACCATATGATATTAAATCAAATTTTATGAGTTCAAATAGTTAATTATGGGCTTTTGAACAAAATTATCAAGATTAATCTCAAATTTTTAGCTTTTTACTCGGTTAAAATTCGAACGGATTCTCTGTAAGGCCCCTTTAGACAAGCACGTTCTAATCCCGATAAAACGACAAAAAATGTTATTAAATCAAATTTTATGAGTTCAAATAGTTAATTATGGGCTTTTGAACAAAATTATACAGATTAATCTCAAATTTGTAGTTTTTTTCTCGGTTAAAATTCGAACGGATTTTCTGTAAGGCCCCTTTAGACAAGCACGTTTTAATCCCGGCAAAATGACAAAAAATGTTATTAAATGAAATTTTATGAGTTCAAATATTTAATTATGGGTTTTGAACAAAATTATACAGATTAATCTCAAGTTTCAAGCTTTTTACTCGGTTAAAAATCGAACAGATTCTTTGTAAGGCCCCTTTAGAGAAGCACGTTTAATCCCAATAAAACGACAACCATATGATATTAAATCAAATTTTATGAGTTCAAATAGTTAATTATGGGCTTTTGAACAAAATTATACAGATTAATCTCAAATTTGTAGCTTTTTACTCGGTTAAAATTCGAACGGATTCTCTGTAAGGCCCCTTTAGAGAAGCACGTTTTAATCCCAATAAAACGACAACCATATGATATTAAATCAAATTTTATGAGTTCAAATAGTTAATTATGGGCTTTTGAACAAAATTATCAAGATTAATATCAAATTTTTAGCTTTTTACTCGGTTAAAATTCGAACGGATTCTCTATAAGGCCCATTTGGACAGACACGTTTTAATCCCAACAAAACGATAACCAAATGTTATTAAATCAAATTTTATGAGTTCAAATAGTTAATTATGGGCTTTTGAACAAAATTATACAGATTAATCTCAAATTTATAGTTTTGTTCTCGGTTAAAATTCGAACGGATTCTCTGTAAGGCCCCTTTAGACAAGCACGCTTTCATCCCAATAAAACGACAACCATATGATATTAAATCAAATTTTATGAGTTCAAATAGTTAATTATGGGCTTTTGAACAAAATTATCAAGATTAATCTCAAATTTTTAGCTTTTTACTCGGTTAAAATTCGAACGGATTCTCTGTAAGGCCCCTTTAGACAAGCACGCTTTAATCCCGGCAAAATGAAAACAAATGTTATTAAATCAAATTTTATGAGTTCAAATAGTTAATTATGGGCTTTTGAACAAAATTATACAGATTAATCTCAAATTTGTAGCTTTTTACTCGGTTAAAATTCGAACGGATTCTCTATAAGGCCCATTTGGACTGACACGTTTTAATCCCAACAAAACGATAACCAAATGTTATTAAATCAAATTTTATGAGTTCAAATAGTTAATTATGGGATTTTGAACAAAATTATACAGATTAATCTCAAATTTGTAGCTTTTTACTCGGTTAAAATTCGAACGGATTCTCTGTAAGGCCCCTTTAGACAAGCACGTTTTAATCCCAATAAAACGACAACCATATGATATTAAATCAAATTTTATGAGTTCAAATAGTTAATTATGGGCTTTTGAACAAAATTATCAAGATTAATCTCAAATTTTTAGCTTTTTACTCGGTTAAAATTTGAACGGATTCTCTGTAAGGCCCCTTTAGACAAGCACGCTTTAATCCCGGCAAAATGATAACAAATGTTATTAAATCAAATTTTATGAGTTCAAATAGTTAATTATGGGCTTTTGAACAAAATTATATAGATTAATCTCAAATTTGTAGCTTTTTACTCGGTTAAAATTGAACGAATTCTCTATAAAGCCCATTTAGACAAAAACATTTTAATTCCAATAAAACGACAACCATATGTTATTAAATCAAATTTTATGAGTTCAAATAGTTAATTATGGGCTTTTGAACAAAATTCTACAAATTAATCTCAAAATTTTAGCTTTTTACTCGGTTAAAATTCGAACGGATTCTCTGTAAGGCCCCTTTAGACAAGCACGTTTTAATCCCAATAAAACGACAACCATATGATATTAAATCAAATTTTATGAGTTCAAATAGTTAATTATGGGCTTTTGAACAAAATTATCAAGATTAATCTCAAATTTTTAGCTTTTTACTCGGTTAAAATTCGAACGGATTCTCTGTAAGGCCCCTTTAGACAAGCACGTTCTAATCCCGATAAAACGACAAAAAATGTTATTAAATCAAATTTTATGAGTTCAAATAGTTAATTATGGGCTTTTGAACAAAATTATACAGATTAATCTCAAATTTGTAGTTTTTTTCTCGGTTAAAATTCGAACGGATTTTCTGTAAGGCCCCTTTAGACAAGCACGTTTTAATCCCGGCAAAATGACAAAAAATGTTATTAAATGAAATTTTATGAGTTCAAATATTTAATTATGGGTTTTGAACAAAATTATACAGATTAATCTCAAGTTTGAAGCTTTTTACTCGGTTAAAATTCGAACGGATTCTCTGTAAGGCCCCTTTAGAGAAACACGTTTTAATCCCAATAAAACGACAACCATATGATATTAAATCAAATTTTATGAGTTCAAATAGTTAATTATGGGCTTTTGAACAAAATTATCAAGATTAATATCAAATTTTTAGCTTTTTACTCGGTTAAAATTCGAACGGATTCTCTATAAGGCCCATTTGGACAGACACGTTTTAATCCCAACAAAACGATAACCAAATGTTATTAAATCAAATTTTATGAGTTCAAATAGTTAATTATGGGCTTTTGAACAAAATTATACAGATTAATCTCAAATTTGTAGTTTTGTTCTCGGTTAAAATTCGAACGGATTCTCTGTAAGGCCCCTTTAGACAAGCACGTTTTAATCCCAATAAAACGACAACCATATGATATTAAATCAAATTTTATGAGTTCAAATAGTTAATTATGGGCTTTTGAACAAAATTATCAAGATTAATCTCAAATTTTTAGCTTTTTACTCGGTTAAAATTCGAACGGATTCTCTGTAAGGCCCCTTTAGACAAGCACGCTTTAATCCCGGCAAAATGAAAACAAATGTTATTAAATCAAATTTTATGAGTTCAAATAGTTAATTATGGGCTTTTGAACAAAATTATACAGATTAATCTCAAATTTGTAGCTTTTTACTCGGTTAAAATTCGAACGGATTCTCTATAAGGCCCATTTGGACTGACACGTTTTAATCCCAACAAAACGATAACCAAATGTTATTAAATCAAATTTTATGAGTTCAAATAGTTAATTATGGGATTTTGAACAAAATTATACAGATTAATCTCAAATTTGTAGCTTTTTACTCGGTTAAAATTCGAACGGATTCTCTGTAAGGCCCCTTTAGACAAGCACGTTTTAATCCCAATAAAACGACAACCATATGATATTAAATCAAATTTTATGAGTTCAAATAGTTAATTATGGGCTTTTGAACAAAATTATCAAGATTAATCTCAAATTTTTAGCTTTTTACTCGGTTAAAATTTGAACGGATTCTCTGTAAGGCCCCTTTAGACAAGCACGCTTTAATCCCGGCAAAATGATAACAAATGTTATTAAATCAAATTTTATGAGTTCAAATAGTTAATTATGGGCTTTTGAACAAAATTATATAGATTAATCTCAAATTTGTAGCTTTTTACTCGGTTAAAATTGAACGAATTCTCTATAAAGCCCATTTAGACAAAAACATTTTAATTCCAATAAAACGACAACCATATGTTATTAAATCAAATTTTATGAGTTCAAATAGTTAATTATGGGCTTTTGAACAAAATTCTACAAATTAATCTCAAAATTTTAGCTTTTTACTCGGTTAAAATTCGAACGGATTCTCTGTAAGGCCCCTTTAGACAGGCACGTTTTAATCCCAATAAAACGACAACCATATGATATTAAATCAAATTTTATGAGTTCAAATAGTTAATTATGGGCTTTTGAACAAAATTATCAAGATTAATCTCAAATTTTTAGCTTTTTACTCGGTTAAAATTCGAACGGATTCTCTGTAAGGCCCCTTTAGACAAGCACGTTCTAATCCCGATAAAACGACAAAAAATGTTATTAAGTCAAATTTTATGAGTTCAAATAGTTAATTATGGGCTTTTGAACAAAATTATACAGATTAATCTCAAATTTGTAGTTTTTTTCTCGGTTAAAATTCGAACGGATTTTCTGTAAGGCCCCTTTAGACAAGCACGTTTTAATCCCGGCAAAATGACAAAAAATGTTATTAAATGAAATTTTATGAGTTCAAATATTTAATTATGGGTTTTGAACAAAATTATACAGATTAATCTCAAGTTTGAAGCTTTTTACTCGGTTAAAATTCGAACGGATTCTCTGTAAGGCCCCTTTAGAGAAACACGTTTTAATCCCAATAAAACGACAACCATATGATATTAAATCAAATTTTATGAGTTCAAATAGTTAATTATGGGCTTTTGAACAAAATTATCAAGATTAATATCAAATTTTTAGCTTTTTACTCGGTTAAAATTCGAACGGATTCTCTATAAGGCCCATTTGGACAGACACGTTTTAATCCCAACAAAACGATAACCAAATCTTATTAAATCAAATTTTATGAGTTCAAATAGTTAATTATGGGCTTTTGAACAAAATTATACAGATTAATCTCAAATTTGTAGTTTTGTTCTCGGTTAAAATTCGAACGGATTCTCTGTAAGGCCCCTTTAGACAAGCACGTTTTCATCCCAATAAAACGACAACCATATGATATTAAATCAAATTTTATGAGTTCAAATAGTTAATTATGGGCTTTTGAACAAAATTATCAAGATTAATCTCAAATTTTTAGCTTTTTACTCGGTTAAAATTCGAACGGATTCTCTGTAAGGCCCCTTTAGACAAGCACGCTTTAATCCCGGCAAAATGAAAACAAATGTTATTAAATCAAATTTTATGAGTTCAAATAGTTAATTATGGGCTTTTGAACAAAATTATACAGATTAATCTCAAATTTGTAGCTTTTTACTCGGTTAAAATTCGAACGGATTCTCTATAAGGCCCATTTGGACTGACACGTTTTAATCCCAACAAAACGATAACCAAATGTTATTAAATCAAATTTTATGAGTTCAAATAGTTAATTATGGGATTTTGAACAAAATTATACAGATTAATCTCAAATTTGTAGCTTTTTACTCGGTTAAAATTCGAACGGATTCTCTGTAAGGCCCCTTTAGACAAGCACGTTTTAATCCCAATAAAACGACAACCATATGATATTAAATCAAATTTTATGAGTTCAAATAGTTAATTATGGGCTTTTGAACAAAATTATCAAGATTAATCTCAAATTTTTAGCTTTTTACTCGGTTAAAATTTGAACGGATTCTCTGTAAGGCCCCTTTAGACAAGCACGCTTTAATCCCGGCAAAATGATAACAAATGTTATTAAATCAAATTTTATGAGTTCAAATAGTTAATTATGGGCTTTTGAACAAAATTATATAGATTAATCTCAAATTTGTAGCTTTTTACTCGGTTAAAATTGAACGAATTCTCTATAAAGCCCATTTAGACAAAAACATTTTAATTCCAATAAAACGACAACCATATGTTATTAAATCAAATTTTATGAGTTCAAATAGTTAATTATGGGCTTTTGAACAAAATTATACAAATTAATCTCAAAATTTTAGCTTTTTACTCGGTTAAAATTCGAACGGATTCTCTGTAAGGCCCCTTTAGTCAAGCACGTTTTAATCCCGGCAAAATGACAACAAATGTTATTAAATCAATTTTTATGAGTTCAAATAGTTAATTATGGGCTTTTGAACAAAATTATATAGATTAATCTCAAATTTTTAGCTTTTTACTCGGTTAAAATTCGAACGGATTCTCTGTAAGGCCCCTTTAGACAAGCACGTTCTAATCCCGATAAAACGACAAAAAATGTTATTAAGTCAAATTTTATGAGTTCAAATAGTTAATTATGGGCTTTTGAACAAAATTATACAGATTAATCTCAAATTTGTAGTTTTTTTCTCGGTTAAAATTCGAACGGATTCTCTGTAAGGCCCCTTTAGACAAGCACGTTTTAAACCCGGCAAAATGACAAAAAATGTTATTAAATGAAATTTTATAAGTTCAAATATTGAATTATGGGTTTTGAACAAAATTATACAGATTAATCTCAAGTTTGAAGCTTTTTACTCGGTTAAAATTCGAACGGATTCTCTGTAAGGCCCCTTTAGAGAAGCACGTTTTAATCCCAATAAAACGACAACCATATGATATTAAATCAAATTTTATGAGTTCAAATAGTTAATTATGGGCTTTTGAACAAAATTATCAAGATTAATCTCAAATTTTTAGCTTTTTACTCGGTTAAAATTCGAACGGATTCTCTATAAGGCCCATTTGGACAGACACGTTTTAATCCCAACAAAACGATAACCAAATGTTATTAAATCAAATTTTATAAGTTCAAATAGTTAATTATGGGCTTTTGAACAAAATTATACAGATTAATCTCAAATTTGTAGTTTTGTTCTCGGTTAAAATTCGAACGGATTCTCTGTAAGGCCCCTTTAGACAAGCACGTTTTAATCCCAATAAAACGACAACCATATGATATTAAATCAAATTTTATGAGTTCAAATAGTTAATTATGGGCTTTTGAACAAAATTATCAAGATTAATCTCAAATTTTTAGCTTTTTACTCGGTTAAAATTAGAACGGATTCTCTGTAAGGCCCCTTTAGAGAAGCACGCTTTAATCCCGGCAAAATGATAACAAATGTTATTAAATCAAATTTTATGAGTTCAAATAGTTAATTATGGGCTTTTGAACAAAATTATACAGATTAATCTCAAATTTGTAACTTTTTGCTCGATTAAAATTCGAACGGATTCTCTATAAGTCCCATTTGGACAGGCACGTTTTAATTCCGACAAAATGACAACAAATGTTATTAAATCAAATTTTATGAGTTCAAATAGTTAATTATGGGCTTTTGAACAAAATTATATAGATTAATCTCAAATTTGTAGCTTTTTACTCGGTTAAAATTGAACGAATTCTCTATAAAGCCCATTTAGACAAAAACATTTTAATTCCAATAAAACGACAACCATATGTTATTAAATCAAATTTTATGAGTTCAAATAGTTAATTATGGGCTTTTGAACAAAATTATACAGATTAATCTCAAATTTGTAGTTTTGTTCTCGGTTAAAATTCGAACGGATTCTCTGTAAGGCCCCTTTAGACAAGCACGTTTTAATCCCAATAAAACGACAACCATATGATATTAAATCAAATTTTATGAGTTCAAATAGTTAATTATGGGCTTTTGAACAAAATTATCAAGATTAATCTCAAATTTTTAGCTTTTTACTCGGTTAAAATTAGAACGGATTCTCTGTAAGGCCCCTTTAGAGAAGCACGCTTTAATCCCGGCAAAATGATAACAAATGTTATTAAATCAAATTTTATGAGTTCAAATAGTTAATTATGGGCTTTTGAACAAAATTATACAGATTAATCTCAAATTTGTAACTTTTTGCTCGATTAAAATTCGAACGGATTCTCTATAAGTCCCATTTGGACAGGCACGTTTTAATTCCGACAAAATGACAACAAATGTTATTAAATCAAATTTTATGAGTTCAAATAGTTAATTATGGGCTTTTGAACAAAATTATATAGATTAATCTCAAATTTGTAGCTTTTTACTCGGTTAAAATTGAACGAATTCTCTATAAAGCCCATTTAGACAAAAACATTTTAATTCCAATAAAACGACAACCATATGTTATTAAATCAAATTTTATGAGTTCAAATAGTTAATTATGGGCTTTTGAACAAAATTATACAAATTAATCTCAAAATTATAGCTTTTTACTCGGTTAAAATTCAAACGGATTCTATGTAAGGCCCCTTTAGACAAGCACGTTTTAATCCCGGCAAAATGACAACAAATGTTATTAAATCAAATTTTATGAGTTCAAATAGTTAATTATGGGCTTTTGAACAAAATTATATAGATTAATCTCAAATTTTTAGCTTTTTACTCGGTTAAAATTCGAACGGATTCTCTGTAAGGACCCTTTAGACAAGCACGTTCTAATCCCGATAAAACGATAAAAAATGTTATTAAATCAAATTTTATGAGTTCAAATAGTTAATTATGGGCTTTTGAACAAAATTATACAGATTAATCTCAAATTTGTAGTTTTTTTCTCGGTTAAAATTCGAACGGATTCTCTGTAAGGCCCCTTTAGACAAGCACGTTTTAATCCCGGCAAACTGACAAAAAATGTTATTAAATAAAATTTTATGAGTTCAAATATTTAATTATGGGTTTTGAACAAAATTATACAGATTAATCTCAAGTTTGAAGCTTTTTACTCAGTTAAAATTCGAACGGATTCTCTGTAAGGCCCCTTTAGAGAAGCACGTTTTAATCCCAATAAAACGACAACCATATGATATTAAATCAAATTTTATGAGTTCAAATAGTTAATTATGGGCTTTTGAACAAAATTAACAAGATTAATATCAAATTTTTAGCTTTTTACTCGGTTAAAATTCGAACGGATTCTCTATAAGGCCCATTTGGACAGACACGTTTTAATCCCAACAAAACGATAACCAAATGTTATTAAATCAAATTTTATGAGTTCAAATAGTTAATTATGGGCTTTTGAACAAAATTATACAGATTAATCTCAAATTTGTAGTTTTGTTCTCGGTTAAAATTCGAACGGATTCTCTGTAAGGCCCCTTTAGACAAGCACGTTTTAATCCCAATAAAACGACAACCATATGATATTAAATCAAATTTTATGAGTTCAAAAAGTTAATTATGGGCTTTTGAACAAAATTATCAAGATTAATGTAATATCCTAAACATAGCCTAGAAGTTAAGGACTAAATAAATTAAATTAGAGCTTAATAAAATTTAAAATTTAGTGACTAAATTGAATAAATTTGAAAATTAGAGACCAATTTGAAAAAGGACCAAAAAGTGAAAATTCAAAAGAGGGGAGTTTGCATGTAAATTTTAAGGAATTGGAGGCCTTGCACACATGGCAAAACACCATGTGGCCGGCCACCTCCTTGTCCCCCAATCAAGGATTTTGGTTGAATTAAAAAAAAAATAAGAAAAGGGAAAAATGATTATATGACATGTGGGAGAGAGAAAATTCATATTTGTCATCTTCCTCCTCCATTCTCTCTTCTCTTGGCCGGCCATGGAAGCTCTTAGAGAGAAAAAAATTTGCTTGCCTTGCATGTGATATTTTAAGGAAGATTTTGAAGGTTTGAAGCAAGATTTTTGATTAGGGAGGTCAAATAAGCAAGGTAAGGTGTTTTTCTTCTTCTAAGCTTAATTAAAAATGAAGTTGAAGGTTGTTAGCTTGAAATCCATGGCTGGAAATTCAATATAATGTTCTTAGTTAACTTATTTTTAAGTTAGAAGTTGAATGCATGTTGCTGGAAAAACATGTTGTTACATTTGTTGAGTTTTTGAGCTTAAGGACTAAGTTGCATGGATTTGGAAAGTTGTAGGGACTGTTTGTGGATAAATTTATGAAGGATTTTGATGTTAGGATGCTTAAAATGGTCTTATGTGGACTGATTTGAAGTAAAATGAAGCATGAGAAAGTTTGGTAGTGAATTAAGTGATAAATGTGATTTTTGGGACTGTTTTGTAAGAATTGAGAAATTAGTGGATTTAATTATTTTTGTTGAATCTGGAAATTCAATATTTAGTTCATAAGATAATATTTTAAGAGTGTGGAAATTAAATTATAGGTGTTTTGGTTGAAAAGATGAAGGAAAGGAAGTGTTGGAATTGGTAAAGTGTTTTGGACTAGCTTATAGGTGATATTTTAGTAGCTTCATAAAATGAGCTGAAAACTCTTTTTAAATGCAAAATTAAAAATGGTTACATAGGTAAAATGTGCTTCAAAATTGAGCCTACTAAAGTTTACAAGTATTGGATGAGTTGAATTGGTGATAAGATTGATGAATTTTGAGCTAGAAGTGATGTAGGTGAAATCTGTCCAGAATAGGCCCTGTTCTGGACAGTAACTTCAAAAAATTCCCTAGAATAATGTACAAGGAATTTGGGGCTGGTATTGAACAGTCTATAACTTGGATGAGTCTACTTTAATTAGAAAAAAACCTCACCTCGTTTGCCCTTGTAAATTGAAAACTGGTATTGATGGGTTCGTAGGAAAAATTCAAGCTTTATATGGTTCAAAAGATGGTTTCGTTAGCTTTTCAACGAGGTAAAGTGAGCAATTTTTGGACATGTGGATCAAAAGATAAAAATAGTTTAGTGAACATTGTACAATCTGTCCAGGAGTATAACTTTACTGTTTTGGTTATTTTAGAGTTGTTAATTATGAAATGTGTGGTTCGAATGTATTTTGATGATGTGTATGTGCTTTTGTGTGTTTTAGAGGTTTCTAAAGAATTGGATAGTGAGGAAGAGCTGAGGCAAGAGCTTGCCAAAAGAAGGAGCAAGGGGCCAATCATCCATAATCCTTAGGAGTTTTGCTTGGATTGTTTGTGAGTGTGACTTTCTTTGGGGTTGGGACTAGGTCCTAACCCAATTCTGATTTTTGGTTGTTTATGATTAAACCGGTATGAAATATGACTTAATACAACTTGGCTAATCTTTAAGGGAAGAGTGAAATGTTATGAGAACTTGTTTGTTGCCATGTTATTTGTTAGCATGTTGATTGAATATGTATTGCTTATTAAGTAATTGTTTTGGTTTGTTCATACCCATGCATTGCATATGCCGAGGTATGAATGGTATGCTTAAGCTTGGGATGCAAGGTACGTGTACATGCATTTGTTCCATGCAATTAAAGTCTGATTTTAAATGTGCTTGGCATGTTTAATGTAATGTATATGAAATGACATGAAATGAATTCTTATGAGCCTAGGCACAATGGCCTAAGAGGCTTGGTCTATGAGGACCGTGTTATTGAAATGATATTGAATATTGGATTGATATGCTTAAATTGATAATCGACAACCTTGGTAGCTAGTTAGTCAGATATGAGGGCATGCCTTAGAATCTAGAGCTCATTGTATCGGGTAGGACTTCGGTCCGGGGCAATTGGCCCTTATTGGCGACAGACGGAGGGTACGTTTTTGGTCATTGGCGACAGTAGGAGGGTTTGACCAGCACTATAGGTGCATATTATGGCGACAGTTGGTTGGAGATTCGATTATCTTCTAGCTAAATACCAAGGTGGTTGTAATGATTTAATTAACTTGAATTTAAATTGCACTATAATTGTTAGTTAAATGCAAGCATGATTACTTCTTATGAAAATGCAATTGTTATTGGCATCTTACTTATTGGATTGTCATTTATTGAACCTTGGATTGTTACATGTATATGGATTGGTATATATTGAATATTGGATTGTTACATGTATTTGAATTGTTATACATTGAATTGATATGTGTACTTGAAATTGGTATGTCATGGCATATGATACATGTTCGGATTGTTTTGGATTGTTTTGATTCTTTGTTTTTGTTACCTCACTAAGTACCTTATGTACTTACCCCCGGTCCCTTCGCTCTTCCCAAACATTTTAGGTTGATCGATTAATATCTCGGTCCCGGATTTCCATCGCTCGGATCGGCAAGCTTCACAAGCCAAGTATGATCTTTTTGTATCTCCTAGTGGTGGCTAGTCTTGTTTAGTTAGACCATGCATTTTGATTACTTTAGACGGTTTGTATATAGTGAACCACATTTTGGTAGCTTCGGGCTTAAACTTGTATAACTTAAGAACGTTGACATATTCGAAACGTTAATATGTATGTATATTTGTAATGGATTGCATGTTATGGAATGGAATGGAACGAACTATTGATATTGTTATATGGAATGGATAAATGAATTATAGAACTATTGAATGAACAATAGGCTTCGGGAATGTTTAGTAATGAATATAAGTTGCTAAGTGGTTTAAAGACCTAGTAATAGGAAAAAGTTTTAAATTACCCCTAAAATCGGTACTTTCAAGTTAAGTTAAGTTGGTAAATCATTGCCCGGGCCGGGTTATCGGAGTGCTCGTGGATCGGTGACGCCCCTTTCCTACCGGCCCGGGGTGGGGGTGTCACACTTGGTTGGTATCAGAGCGTTTAGGTTAGGATTCTAGGACTAAAACCGAGTCCGCATGCATCATATAGGATCGAACTATGCCACCAAGGAGTTATGTACAATAATGTGCTTGTGCTTGCTCGATCTAAACTCTTTCTTGTTTGTTTGTCAATTGTAGAATGTCCGATTCGAGGTTGGCGGTGGATGACCCGAATCCCGCAGCCTCTTCGACCGACGGAGATAGTGTGGAGATGGGTCAGAACCCTCCGCAACAAGCTCCACCTCCTCCGCCCCCTGTTGCTCCTCAACCGGGAATTCCGGCAGTTCAGAACGTTCAGCAGGAATGTCTCCTTAGCATGAAGGAGATGTTCGATCAGCTTCTAGTGAATTTGAAGCAGAATCAGCAAGATGCTCCTGCCCCTGATGCACCCAGTTGTGCTCCGATAGATAAGCTTGCTCGGTATCGAGCTTATACATTTGCGGGTGTTAGTGAGGAGAAACCAGAGGATGCAGAGTATTGGTTAGAACGTACTACTCAGATTCTTACCAAGCAGCTCCATTGTTCAGACGAACACAAGCTAGAGTGTGCCGTAGCCCTATTGGCCGATGAAGCTCTGAGTTGGTGGGAAACCACTACATTGACTGCCCCGACGGGAGCTGTTACATGGAAATTCTTCGTCGAGGAATTTAAGAAGAAATATATCAGTGAACAATATCTAGCCGAGCGCCGAAAGAAGTTCTTGTATCTGAAACAAGCCAACCGGCCGATCGAGCAGTATGTGGCCGATTTCTGCAAATATTGTAAGTATGGCTCCGAGTACATTAAGACCGAGGAAGAAAAATGCCGGAAATTCACTGATGGTCTTAACGATGAGTTGAGCCCAATGTTCACGGCCCTTGGGATTACCGACTTCCAGAATTTGGTGAATCGGGCCATTGCGACAGAGGCAAAGATGAAAGCTTCCGAGAAACGAAAGGGTGGTAGTTCTTGGAAGGACAAACGAGACAGAACCGATGATAGGCCTCAGTGGAAGAACAAGAAGTCAAAGCAGACCAAGGAGTCTCCTTCTGGCTATACCTCTGTTCAGAGAGATGGATACATACCGAAGCCTCAGACAGTATCTAGGCACACAGCCCCGGTCATTTCTGTGGATAGCACGGGGAATTCTAACAGAGGCACTCAGTATCCTGCCTGCCAGTTTTGCCAGAAACATCATCCGGGTCAGTGTAGGACACATCAGAATCTGTGCTACTTGTGCGGAGCTTCCGATCACTATATCAGGAACTGTCCTCAGAATCCCAACAAAGTTCCTGCTAAAGCTTCTGCTATGGACAGTGCTTCTTCGTATACCAGAAACAAGGGTTCCAGACAGGCTCAATCTGGTAGTCAGGGAAAGAATAAGGGCCAGCCTTCTAGTGCCACACATCAGGAATCTCGGGCTCCTGCACGGATCTACCACATCAAAGGAAAGGACGATGAGGAATCTCCGGATGTAATCGCAGGTATGATCGAATTAAATTCGAGTCCTGCATATGCTTTGATTGATTCTGGGTCTACTCATTCCTTTATTTGCTCTGCTATGGTTGCAAAAGCAAGTCTGAAACCTGAGGTAGTCACTAGGGGTCTTGTAGTGTCAAACCCTATAGGAGGTTTATTGAATATTAATCTTGTTTGTAAGAGCTCCCCTATTATAATTCGAAATGTCCCTTTTCGGGTTAACTTGTTTGTGCTACCGACATGTGAGTTTGACTTGGTACTGGGCTTAGACTGGTTGGTTAAGCATGAGGCTTGGATCGATTGCCAAAATCGGAGATTCTACCTTCAGGGTTTGGGTAAGGAGTCTATCTTACTCATTGACAAGAAACCGACGTCAGTGTTTGCTGCCATGGTATTACAAGATGAGTATGACTTCGGGTTGCCTACTATTCCGGTTGTATCCGAGTTTATTGATGTTTTTCCCGAAGAACTCCCTGGTCTTCCTCCGAACAGGGAAGTGGAATTCGGAATTGAGGTCCAGCCTGGGACAAGTCCGGTGTCCATCACTCCCTATAGAATGGCACCGATAGAGTTGAAAGAGCTAAAGAAGCAACTCCAGGAACTGCAAGATAAGGGTTTAATTAGACCTAGCTCATCTCCCTGGGGTGCTCCAGTCTTATTTGTGAAGAAGAAAGATGGCTCAATGAGACTTTGTGTGGATTATAGGCAGTTGAACAAAGTCACTATCAAGAATAAGTATCCTTTGCCTAGAATTGAAGACTTGTTTGATCAGCTTAAGGATGCTGCAGTGTTCTGAAAGATTGATTTACGGTCAGGCTACTATCAGATGAAGATAAAGGATGAGGATGTGCCTAAGACAGCTTTTAGGACTCGATATGGTCATTTCGAGTTCCTTGTGATGCCATTCGGATTGACGAATGCTCCGGCTGCTTTCATGGACCTCATGAACCGCATGTTCAAGCCTTATTTAGACAAGTTTGTTGTGGTTTTCATTGATGATATACTTGTCTACTCCCGGAATAAGGAGGAACATTCTGAGCATCTCCGAATTGTCTTGCAAACTCTCCGAGAACGCCAGTTGTTTGCAAAGTTCTCAAAGTGTGAGTTCTGGCTATCAGAAATTTCATTCCTTGGCCATGTCATTTCGGCAGAAGGAATCAAAGTGGATGCGAGAAAGGTACAAACTATTCTGGATTGGAGGCCTCTGAGGAATATCAGTGAGATCAAAAGTTTTCTCGGTTTGGCCGGATATTACAGGCGATTCGTTAAGGGATTCTCGTCCATTGCTGCTCCCTTGACAAAGCTACTCCGAAAGGATGAGCCATTCGTTTGGTCAGAGAAACAACAGAGAAGCTTTGATCAGCTCAAGCAAACTCTTACTCATGCCCCTATTCTTATTCAGCCAGAATCAGGGAAGGAGTACACCGTGTATAGTGATGCATCGCAGTTGGGGTTAGGATGTGTCTTAATGCAAGAGGGGAAAGTGGTGGCATATGCCTCACGACAGTTGAAACCCCATGAACTTAATTACCCCACTCATGATCTTGAGCTAGCTGCGATTGTTTTTGCACTCAAAATCTGGAGGCATTATTTATATGGTGAAAGGTGCTATTTGTTCACCGATCACAAAAGCCTCAAGTATCTTCTGACTCAGAAAGATCTCAACTTAAGACAAAGAAGATGGATGGAGCTATTAAAAGATTATGATCTTGTTATTGACTATGATCCCGGCAAGGCCAATGTGGTTGCGGATGCTCTTAGTCGTAAACCAACTCTAGCTCCTAATGCTATTAATGCTCATCTTCGAGTGTATCGAAGGCGAGGATTCTTGTCAGAACTTCATGTTCAATCTACTTTGATTGCTCGGATCAAAGACCTCCAGCAAACTGATTCTGAACTTCAGGCTATCATGTCAAAGCTTGATTCAAAGGCCAATCAGGACTTCTCTATTCGTGATAATGGTATTCTGTATTTCAAAGATAGGGTTTGTGTCCCTAATGACGAAGAATTGAAAAGGGAAATACTCCAAGAAGCCCACCAGAGTTCTTTATCGGTTCACCCTGGATCGGTAAAGATGTACAAAGATTTGAAACCATTGTATTGGTGGTCAGGCATGAAGTCAGCCATCACAGACTTCGTGTCTAAATGTTTGACATGTCAGAGAATCAAGGCTGAGCATCAAGTCCCTACTGGGTTGGTTCAGCCAATCGAAATCCCTCAGTGGAAATGGGAAAAGATCACAATGGACTTTGTGACGGGTCTTCCGTTAACTCCGAGAAAGAATGATGCCATATGGGTGATTGTGGACAGATTCACTAAGTCAGCTCACTTCATCCCGATCAGAGTGAACATGAGTTCAGATATTTTGGCCGATTTGTATATTCGTGAAGTGGTACGTCTGCATGGAATTCCCACTTCTATCATCTCTGATCGAGACTCTAAGTTCACCTCTCGGTTCTGGAGATCATTACAGGAAGCTTTGGGAACTAGTGTACGTTTGAGTACAGCTTTCCATCCTCAGACTGATGGACAATCTGAGAGAGTTATTCAGGTCCTCGAGGATATGTTGCGAGCTTGTATTGTAGACTTCGGAAAGAACTGGGAGAAATCCCTACCTCTTGTGGAGTTGGCGTATAACAATAGCTATCAGGCTTCCATTCAAATGGCCCAGTTTGAAGCTTTATATGGTAGGAGGTGCAGAACTCCTTTATGTTGGTCCGAGTTGGGTGAAAGCAAAGTTTTAGGGCCTCAGTTGCTTCGGGAAACTGAAGAGCAAGTCAAGATTATTCATGCAAGATTGAAACAGGCCTTTGATAGGCAAAAATCTTATGCGGATCTCAAAAGGAGGGATGTTCAGCATAGTGTGGGAGACAAAGTCTTTTTGAAAGTATCACCATGGAAGAAGGTCTTTCGGTTCGGAAAGAGAGGCAAGCTTAGCCCTCGTTTCATCGGGCCTTTCGAGGTTATTGAGAGGATTGGTCCCGTGGCTTACCGATTAGCACTCCCTGCTGAATTGGACAGGATTCACAATGTCTTCCATGTCTCAATGCTCAGAAAGTATAGATCGGATCCCTCACATGTTCTTGAACCTGAGGATGTGGAATTGAATCCGGACTTATCTTACGAAGAGGAACCAGTTCAGATTCTTGACCGAGAAATCAAAAAGCTTCGAAACAAGTCTGTTCCTCTCGTGAAGGTTCTTTGGAGAAACCACAAGGTAGAGGAAGCTACGTGGGAACCGGAAGCGACTATGCGAGAGCAATACCCACACCTTTTTCCTCCAGGTATAAATTCGAGGACGAATTTTCCTTAAGGGGGGGAGAATTGTAATATCCTAAACATAGCCTAGAAGTTAAGGACTAAATAAATTAAATTAGAGCTTGATAAAATTTAAAATTTAGTGACTAAATTGAATAAATTTGAAAATTAGAGACCAATTTGAAAAAGGACCAAAAAGTGAAAATTCAAAAGAGGGGAGTTTGCATGTAAATTTTAAGGAATTGGAGGCCTTGCACACATGGCAAAACACCATGTGGCCGGCCACCTCCTTGTCCCCCAATCAAGGATTTTGGTTGAATTAAAAAAAAAATAAGAAAAGGGAAAAATGATTATATGACATGTGGGACAGATTAATTTCAAGTTTGAAGCTTTTTACACGGTTAAAATTCGAACGGATTCTCTATAAGGCCCCTTTAGACAAGCACGCTTTAATCCCAATAAAACGACAACCATATGATATTAAATCAAATTTTATGAGTTCAAATAGTTAATTATGGGCTTTTGAACAAAACTATCAAGATTAATCTCAAATTTTTAGCTTTTTACTCGGTTAAAATTCGAACGGATTCTCTATAAGGCCCATTTGGACAGACACGTTTTAATCCCAACCAAAAGATAACCAAATGTTATTAAATCAAATTTTATGAGTTCAAATAGTTAATTATGGGCTTTTGAACAAAACTATACAGATTAATCTCAAATTTGTAGTTTTGTTCTCGGTTAAAATTCGAACGGATTCTCTGTAAGGCCCCTTTAGACAAGCACGTTTTAATCCCGACAAAATGACAAAAAATGTTATTAAATGAAATTTTATGAGTTCAAATATTAAATTATGGGTTTTGAACAAAATTATACAGATTAATCTCAAGTTTCAAGCTTTTTACTCGGTTAAAAATCGAACAGATTCTTTGTAAGGCCCCTTTAGAGAAGCACGTTTAATCCCAATAAAACGACAACCATATGATATTAAATCAAATTTTATGAGTTCAAATAGTTAATTATGGGCTTTTGAACAAAATTATACAGATTAATCTCAAATTTGTAGCTTTTTACTCGGTTAAAATTCGAACGGATTCTCTGTAAGGCCCCTTTAGAGAAGCACGTTTTAATCCCAATGAAACGACAACCATATGATATTAAATCAAATTTTATGAGTTCAAATAGTTAATTATGGGCTTTTGAACAAAATTATCAAGATTAAGATCAAATTTTTAGCTTTTTACTCGGTTAAAATTCGAACGGATTCTCTATAAGGCCCATTTGGACAGACACGTTTTAATCCCAACAAAACGATAACCAAATGTTATTAAATCAAATTTTATGAGTTCAAATAGTTAATTATGGGCTTTTGAACAAAATTATACAGATTAATCTCAAATTTGTAGTTTTGTTCTCGGTTAAAATTCGAACGGATTCTCTGTAAGGCCCCTTTAGACAAGCACGTTTTAATCCCAATAAAACGACAACCATATGATATTAAATCAAATTTTATGAGTTCAAATAGTTAATTATGGGCTTTTGACCAAAATTATCAAGATTAATCTTAAATTTTTAGCTTGTTACTCGGTTAAAATTCGAACGGATTCTCTATAAGGCCCCTTTAGACAAGCACGCTTTAATCCCGGCAAAATGAAAACAAATGTTATTAAATCAAATTTTATGAGTTCAAATAGTTAATTATGGGATTTTGAACAAAATTATACAGATTAATCTCAAATTTGTAGCTTTTTACTCGGTTAAAATTCGAATGGATTCTCTATAAGGCCCATTTGGACAGACACGTTTTAATCCCAACAAAACGATAACCAAATGTTATTAAATCAAATTTTATGAGTTCAAATAGTTAATTATGGGCTTTTGAACAAAATTATCAAGATTAATCTCAAATTTTTAGCTTTTTACTCGGTTAAAATTCGAACGGATTCTCTGTAAGGCCCCTTTAGACAAGCACGTTTTAATCCCAATAAAACGACAACCATATGATATTAAATCAAATTTTATGAGTTCAAATAGTTAATTATGGGCTTTTGAACAAAATTATCAAGATTAATCTCAAATTTTTAGCTTTTTACTCGGTTAAAATTCGAACGGATTCTCTGTAAGGCCCCTTTAGACAAGCACGCTTTAATCCCGGCAAAATGATAACAAATGTTATTAAATCAAATTTTATGAGTTCAAATAGTTAATTATGGGCTTTTGAGCAAAATTATACAGATTAATCTCAAATTTGTAACTTTTTGCTCGATTAAAATTCGAACGGATTCTCTATAAGTCCCATTTGGACAGGCACGTTTTAATCCCGACAAAATGACAACAAATGTTATTAAATCAAATTTTATGAGTTCAAATAGTTAATTATGGGCTTTTGAACAAAATTATACAGATTAATCTTAATTTTTTAGCTTTTTACTCGGTTAAAATTGAACGGATTCTCTGTAAGTCCCCTTTAGACAAGCACGTTTTAATCCCGATAAAACGACAAAAAATGTTATTAAATCAAATTTTATGAGTTCAAATAGTTAATTATGGGCTTTTGAACAAAATTATACAGATTAATCTCAAATTTGTAGTTTTTTTCTCGGTTAAAATTCGAACGGATTCTCTGTAAGGCCCCTTTAGACAAGCACGTTTTAATCCCGGCAAAATGACAAAAAATGTTATTAAATGAAATTTTATTAGTTCAAATATTTAATTATGGGTTTTGAACAAAATTATACAGATTAATCTCAAGTTTGAAGCTTTTTACTCAGTTAAAATTCGAACGGATTCTCTGTAAGGCCCCTTTAGAGAAGCACGTTTTAATCCCAATAAAACGACAACCATATGATATTAAATCAAATTTATGAGTTCAAATAGTTAATTATGGGCTTTTGAACAAAATTATCAAGATTAATATCAAATTTTTAGCTTTTTACTCGGTTAAAATTCGAACGGATTCTCTATAAGGCCCATTTGGACAGACACGTTTTAATCCCAACAAAACGATAACCAAATGTTATTAAATCAAATTTTATGAGTTCAAATAGTTAATTACGGGCTTTTGAACAAAATTAAACAGATTAATCTCAAATTTGTAGTTTTCTTCTCGGTTAAAATTCGAACGGATTCTTTGTAAGGCCCCTTTAGACAAGCACGTTTTAATCCCAATAAAACGACAACCATATGATATTAAATCAAATTTTATGAGTTCAAATAGTTAATTATGGGCTTTTGAACAAAATTATCAAGATTAATCTCAAATTTTTAGCTTTTTACTCGGTTAAAATTCGAACGGATTTTCTGTAACGCCCCTTTAGACAAGCACGTTTTAATCCCGGCAAAATGAAAACAAATGTTATTAAATGAAATTTTATGAGTTGAAATAGTTAATTATGGGCTTTTGAACAAAATTATACAGATTAATCTCAAATTTGTAGCTTTTTACTAGGTAAAATTCGAACGGATTCTCTATAAGGCCCATTTGGACAGACACGTTTTAATCCCAACAAAACCATAACCAAATGTTATTAAATCAAATTTTATGAGTTCAAATAGTTAATTATGGGATTTTGAACAAAATTATACAGATTAATCTCAAATTTTTAGCTTTTTACTCGGTTAAAATTCGAACGGATTCTCTGTAAGGCCCCTTTAGACAAGCACGCTTTAATCCCGGCAAAATGATAACAAATGTTATTAAATCAAATTTTATGAGTTCAAATAGTTAATTATGGGGTTTTGAACAAAATTATACAGAATAATCTCAAATTTGTAAGTTTTTGCTCGATTAAAATTCGAACGGATTCTCTATAAGTCCCATTTGGACAGGCACGTTTTAATCCCAAAAAAACGACAACCAAATGATATTAAATCAAATTTTATGAGTTCAAAAAGTTAATTATGGGATTTTGAACAAAATTATATAGATTAATCTCAATTTTTTAGCTTTTTACTCGGTTAAAATTGAACGAATTCTCTATAAAGCCCATTTAGACAAACACATTTTAATTCCAATAAAACGACAACCATATGTTATTAAATCAAATTTTATGAGTTCAAATAGTTAATTATGGGCTTTTGAACAAAATTATACAAATTAATCTCAAATTTTTAGCTTTTTACTCGGTTAAAATTCGAACGGATTCTCTGTAAGGCCCCTTTAGACAAGCACGTTTTAATCCCGGCAAAATGAGAACAAATGTTATTAAATCAAATTTTATGAGTTCAAATAGTTAATTATGGGCTTTTGAACAAAATTATCAAGATTAATCTCAAATTTTTAGCTTTTTACTCGGTTAAAATTCGAACGGATTCTCTGTAAGGCCCCTTTAGACAAGCACGCTTTAATCCCGGCAAAATGAAAACAAATGTTATTAAATCAAATTTTATGAGTTCAAATAGTTAATTATGGGCTTTTGAACGAAATTATATAGATTAATCTCAAATTTTTAGCTTTTTACTCGGTTAAAATTCGAACGGATTCTCTGTAAGGCCCCTTTAGACAAGCACGTTTTAATCCCGATAAAACGACAAAAAATGTTATTAAATCAAATTTTATGAGTTCAAATAGTTAATTATGGGCTTTTGAACAAAATTATACAGATTAATCTCAAATTTGTAGTTTTTTTCTCGGTTAAAATTCGAACGGATTCTCCGTAAGGCCCCTTTAGACAACAAGCACGTTTTAATCCCGGCAAAATGACAAAAAATGTTATTAAATGAAATTTTATGAGTTTAAATATTTAATTATGGGTTTTGAACAAAATTATACAGATTAATCTCAAGTTTGAAGCTTTTTACTCGGTTAAAATTCGAACGGATTCTCTGTAAGGCCCCTTTAGAGAAGCACGTTTTAATCCCAATAAAACGACAACCATATGATATTAAATCAAGTTTTATGAGTTCAAATAGTTAATTATGGGCTTTTGAACAAAATTATCAAGATTAATATCAAATTTTTAGCTTTTTACTCGGTTAAAATTCGAACGGATTCTCTATAAGGCCCATTTGGACAGACACGTTTTAATCCCAACAAAACGATAATCAAATGTTATTAAATCAAATTTTATGAGTTCAAATAGTTAATTACGGGCTTTTGAACAAAATTATACAGATTAATCTCAAATTTGTAGTTTTCTTCTCGGTTAAAATTCGAACGGATTCTCTGTAAGGCCCCTTTAGACAAGCACGTTTTAATCCCAATAAAACGACAACCATATGATATTAAATCAAATTTTATGAGTTCAAATAGTTAATTATGGGCTTTTGAACAAAATTATCAAGATTAATCTCAAATTTTTAGCTTGTTACTCGGTTAAAATTCGAACGGATTCTCTATAAGGCCCCTTTAGACAAGCACGCTTTAATCCCGGCAAAATGAAAACAAATGTTATTAAATCGAATTTTATGAGTTCAAATAGTTAATTATGGGCTTTTGAACAAAATTATACAGATTAATCTCAAATTTGTAGCTTTTTACTCGGTTAAAATTCGAACGGATTCTCTATAAGGCCCATTTGGACAGACACGTTTTAATCCCAACAAAACGATAACCAAATGTTATTAAATCAAATTTTATGAGTTCAAATAGTTAATTATGGGATTTTGACCAAAATTATACAGATTAATCTGAAATTTGTAGCTTTTTACTCGGTTAAAATTCGAACGGATTCTCTGTAAGGCCCCTTTAGACAAGCACGTTTTAATCCCAATAAAACGACAACCATATGATATTAAATCAAATTTTATGAGTTCAAATAGTTAATTATGGGCTTTTGAACAAAATTATCAAGATTAATCTCAAATTTTTAGCTTTTTACTCGGTTAAAATTCGAACGGATTCTCTGTAAGGCCCCTTTAGACAAGCACGCTTTAATCCCGGCAAAATGAAAACAAATGTTATTAAATCAAATTTTATGAGTTCAAATAGTTAATTATGGGCTTTTGAACGAAATTATATAGATTAATCTCAAATTTTTAGCTTTTTACTCGGTTAAAATTCGAACGGATTCTCTGTAAGGCCCCTTTAGACAAGCACGTTTTAATCCCGATAAAACGACAAAAAATGTTATTAAATCAAATTTTATGAGTTCAAATAGTTAATTATGGGCTTTTGAACAAAATTATACAGATTAATCTCAAATTTGTAGTTTTTTTCTCGGTTAAAATTCGAACGGATTCTCCGTAAGGCCCCTTTAGACAACAAGCACGTTTTAATCCCGGCAAAATGACAAAAAATGTTATTAAATGAAATTTTATGAGTTTAAATATTTAATTATGGGTTTTGAACAAAATTATACAGATTAATCTCAAGTTTGAAGCTTTTTACTCGGTTAAAATTCGAACGGATTCTCTGTAAGGCCCCTTTAGAGAAGCACGTTTTAATCCCAATAAAACGACAACCATATGATATTAAATCAAGTTTTATGAGTTCAAATAGTTAATTATGGGCTTTTGAACAAAATTATCAAGATTAATATCAAATTTTTAGCTTTTTACTCGGTTAAAATTCGAACGGATTCTCTATAAGGCCCATTTGGACAGACACGTTTTAATCCCAACAAAACGATAATCAAATGTTATTAAATCAAATTTTATGAGTTCAAATAGTTAATTACGGGCTTTTGAACAAAATTATACAGATTAATCTCAAATTTGTAGTTTTCTTCTCGGTTAAAATTCGAACGGATTCTCTGTAAGGCCCCTTTAGACAAGCACGTTTTAATCCCAATAAAACGACAACCATATGATATTAAATCAAATTTTATGAGTTCAAATAGTTAATTATGGGCTTTTGAACAAAATTATCAAGATTAATCTCAAATTTTTAGCTTGTTACTCGGTTAAAATTCGAACGGATTCTCTATAAGGCCCCTTTAGACAAGCACGCTTTAATCCCGGCAAAATGAAAACAAATGTTATTAAATCGAATTTTATGAGTTCAAATAGTTAATTATGGGCTTTTGAACAAAATTATACAGATTAATCTCAAATTTGTAGCTTTTTACTCGGTTAAAATTCGAACAGATTCTCTATAAGGCCCATTTGGACAGACACGTTTTAATCCCAACAAAACGATAACCAAATGTTATTAAATCAAATTTTATGAGTTCAAATAGTTAATTATGGGATTTTGACCAAAATTATACAGATTAATCTGAAATTTGTAGCTTTTTACTCGGTTAAAATTCGAACGGATTCTCTGTAAGGCCCCTTTAGACAAGCACGTTTTAATCCCAATAAAACGACAACCATATGATATTAAATCAAATTTTATGAGTTCAAATAGTTAATTATGGGCTTTTGAACAAAATTATCAAGATTAATCTCAAATTTTTAGCTTTTTACTCGGTTAAAATTCGAACGGATTCTCTGTAAGGCCCCTTTAGACAAGCACGCTTTAATCCCGGCAAAATGATAACAAATGTTATTAAATCAAATTTTATGAGTTCAAATAGTTAATTATGGGCTTTTGAACAAAATTATACAGATTAATCTCAAATTTGTAACTTTTTGCTCGATTAAAATTCGAACGGATTCTCTATAAGTCCAATTTGGACAGGCACGTTTTAATCCCGACAAAATGACAACAAATGTTATTAAATCAAATTTTATGAGTTCAAATAGTTAATTATGGGCTATTGAACAAAATTATACAGATTAATCTCAATTTTTTAGCTTTTTACTTGGTTAAAATTGAACGGATTCTCTGTAAGTCCCCTTTAGACAAGCACGTTTTAATCCCGATAAAACGACAAAAAATGTTATTAAATCAAATTTTATGAGTTCAAATAGTTAATTATGGGCTTTTGAACAAAATTATACAGATTAATCTCAAATTTGTAGTTTTTTTCTCGGTTAAAATTCGAACGGATTCTCTGTAAGGCCCCTTTAGACAAGCACGTTTTAATCCCGGCAAAATGACAAAAAATGTTATTAAATGAAATTTTATGAGTTCAAATATTTAATTATGGGTTTTGAACAAAATTATACAGATTAATCTCAAGTTTGAAGCTTTTTACTCAGTTAAAATTCGAACGGATTCTCTGTAAGGCCCCTTTAGAGAAGCACGTTTTAATCCCAATAAAACGACAACCATATGATATTAAATCAAATTTTATGAGTTCAAATAGTTAATTATGGGCTTTTGAACAAAATTATCAAGATTAATATCAAATTTTTAGCTTTTTACTCGGTTAAAATTCGAACGGATTCTCTATAAGGCCCATTTGGACAGACACGTTTTAATCCCAACAAAACGATAACCAAATGTTATTAAATCAAATTTTATGAGTTCAAATAGTTAATTACGGGCTTTTGAACAAAATTATACAGATTAATCTCAAATTTGTAGTTTTCTTCTCGGTTAAAATTCGAACGGATTCTTTGTAAGGCCCCTTTAGACAAGCACATTTTAATCCCAATAAAACGACAACCATATGATATTAAATCAAATTTTATGAGTTCAAATAGTTAATTATGTGCTTTTGAACAAAATTATCAAGATTAATCTCAAATTTTTAGCTTGTTACTCGGTTAAAATTCGAACGGATTCTCTGTAACGCCCCTTTAGACAAGCACGTTTTAATCCCGGCAAAATGAAAACAAATGTTATTAAATGAAATTTTATGAGTTCAAATAGTTAATTATGGGCTTTTGAACAAAATTATACAGATTAATCTCAAATTTGTAGCTTTTTACTAGGTAAAATTCGAACGGATTCTCTATAAGGCCCATTTGGACAGACACGTTTTAATCCCAACAAAACCATAACCAAATGTTATTAAATCAAATTTTATGAGTTCAAATAGTTAATTATGGGATTTTGAACAAAATTATACAGATTAATCTGAAATTTGTAGCTTTTTACTCGGTTAAAATTCGAACGGATTCTCTGTTAGGCCCCTTTAGACAAGCACGCTTTAATCCCGGCAAAATGATAACAAATGTTATTAAATCAAATTTTATGAGTTCAAATAGTTAATTATGGGGTTTTGAACAAAATTATACAGATTAATCTCAAATTTGTAAGTTTTTGCTCGATTAAAATTCGAACGGATTCTCTATAAGTCCCATTTGGACAGGCACGTTTTAATCCCAAAAAAACGACAACCAAATGTTATTAAATCAAATTTTATGAGTTCAAAAGGTTAATTATGGGATTTTGAACAAAATTATATAGATTAATCTCAATTTTTTAGCTTTTTACTCGGTTAAAATTGAACGAATTCTCTGTAAGGCCCCTTTAGACAAGCACGTTTTAATCCCGGCAAAATGACAACAAATGTTATTAAATCAAATTTTATGAGTTCAAATAGTTAATTATGGGCTTTTGAACAAAATTATCAAGATTAATCTCAAATTTTTAGCTTTTTACTCGGTTAAAATTCGAACGGATTCTCTGTAAGGCCCCTTTAGACAAGCACGCTTTAATCCCGGCAAAATGAAAACAAATGTTATTAAATCAAATTTTATGAGTTCAAATAGTTAATTTTGGGCTTTTGAACGAAATTATATAGATTAATCTCAAATTTTTAGCTTTTTACTCGGTTAAAATTCGAACGGATTCTCTGTAAGGCCCCTTTAGACAAGCACGTTTTAATCCCGATAAAACGACAAAAAATGTTATTAAATCAAATTTTATGAGTTCAAATAGTTAATTATGGGCTTTTGAACAAAATTATACAGATTAATCTCAAATTTGTAGTTTTTTTCTCGGTTAAAATTCGAACGGATTCTCTGTAAGGCCCCTTTAGACAACAAGCACGTTTTAATCCCGGCAAAATGACAAAAAATGTTATTAAATGAAATTTTATGAGTTTAAATATTTAATTATGGGTTTTGAACAAAATTATACAGATTAATCTCAAGTTTGAAGCTTTTTACTCGGTTAAAATTCGAACGGATTCTCTGTAAGGCCCCTTTAGAGAAGCACGTTTTAATCCCAATAAAACGACAACCATATGATATTAAATCAAATTTTATGAGTTCAAATAGTTAATTATGGGCTTTTGAACAAAATTATCAAGATTAATATCAAATTTTTAGCTTTTTACTCGGTTAAAATTCGAACGGATTCTCTATAAGGCCCATTTAGACAGACACGTTTTAATCCCAACAAAACGATAACCAAATGTTATTAAATCAAATTTTATGAGTTCAAATAGTTAATTATGGGATTTTGACCAAAATTATACAGATTAATCTGAAATTTGTAGCTTTTTACTCGGTTAAAATTCGAACGGATTCTCTGTAAGGCCCCTTTAGACAAGCACGTTTTAATCCCAATAAAACGACAACCATATGATATTAAATCAAATTTTATGAGTTCAAATAGTTAATTATGGGCTTTTGAACAAAATTATCAAGATTAATATCAAATTTTTAGCTTTTTACTCGGTTAAAATTCGAACGGATTCTCTGTAAGGCCCCTTTAGACAAGCACGTTTTAATCCAGATAAAATGACAAAAAATGTTATTAAATCAAATTTTATGAGTTCAAATAGTTAATTATGGGCTTTTAAACAAAATTATACAGATTAATCTCAAATTTGTAGTTTTTTTCTCGGTGAAAATTCGAACGGATTCTCTGTAAGGCCCCTATAGACAAGCACGTTTTAATCCCAATAAAACGACAACCATATGATATTAAATCAAATTTTATGAGTTCAAATAGTTAATTATGGGCTTTTGAACAAAATTATATAGATTAATCTCAAATTTGTAGCTTTTTACTCGGTTAAAATTCAAACGGATTCTCTGTAAGGCCCCTTTAGACAAGCACGTTTTAATCCCGGCAAAATGACAACAAATGTTATTAAATCAAATTTTATGAGTTCAAATAGTTAATTATGGGCTTTTGAACAAAATTATATAGATTAATCTCAAATTTTTAGCTTTTTACTCGGTTAAAATTCGAACGGATTCTCTGTAAGGCCCCTTTAGACAAGCACGCTTTAATCCCGGCAAAATGAAAACAAATGTTATTAAATCAAATTTTATGAGTTCAAATAGTTAATTATGGGCTTTTGAACAAAATTATAAAGATTAATCTCAAATTTGTAGCTTTTTACTCGGTTAAAATTCGAACGGATTCTCTATAAGGCCCATTTGGACAGACACGTTTTAATCCCAACAAAACGATAACCAAATGTTATTAAATCAAATTTTATGAGTTCAAATAGTTAATTATGGGATTTTGACCAAAATTATACAGATTAATCTGAAATTTGTAGCTTTTTACTCGGTTAAAATTCGAACGGATTCTATGTAAGGCCCCTTTAGACAAGCACGTTTTAATCCCGGCAAAATGACAAAAAATGTAATTAAATGAAATTTTATGAGTTCAAATATTTAATTATGGGTTTTGAACAAAATTATACAGATTAATCTCAAGTTTGAAGCTTTTTACTCGGTTAAAATTCGAACGGATTCTCTGTAAGGCCCCTTTAGAGAAGCACGTTTTAATCCCAATAAAACGACAACCATATGATATTAAATCAAATTTTATGAGTTCAAATAGTTAATTATGGGCTTTTGAACAAAATTATCAAGATTAATATCAAATTTTTAGCTTTTTACTCGGTTAAAATTCGAACGGATTCTCTATAAGGCCCATTTGGACAGACACGTTTTAATCCCAACAAAACGATAACCAAATGTTATTAAATCAAATTTTATGAGTTCAAATAGTTAATTATGGGCTTTTGAACAAAATTATACAGATTAATCTCAATTTTGTAGTTTTGTTCTCGGTTAAAATTCGAACGGATTCTCTGTAAGGCCCCTTTAGACAAGCACGTTTTAATCCCAATAAAACGACAACCATATGATATTAAATCAAATTTTATGAGTTCAAATAGTTAATTATGGGCTTTTGAACAAAATTATACAGATTAATCTCAAATTTTTAGCTTTTTACTCGGTTAAAATTCGAACGGATTCTCTGTAAGGCCCCTTTAGGCAAGCACGCTTTAATCCCGGCAAAATGATAACAAATGTTATTAAATCAAATTTTATGAGTTCAAATAGTTAATTATGGGATTTTGAACAAAATTATACAGATTAATCTCAAATTTGTAACTTTTTGCTCGATTAAAATTCGAACGGATTCTCTATAAGTCCCATTTGGACAGGCACGTTTTAATCCCAAAAAAACGACAACCAAATGTTATTAAATCAAATTTTATGAGTTCAAAAAGTTAATTATGGGAGTTTGAACAAAATTATACAGATTAATCTCAATTTTTTAGCTTTTTACTCGGTTAAAATTAAACGAATTCTCTATAAAGCCCATTTAGACAAACACATTTTAATTCCAATAAAACGACAACCATATGTTATTAAATCAAATTTTATGAGTTCAAATAGTTAATTATGGGCTTTTGAACAAAATTATACAAATTAATCTCAAATTTTTAGCTTTTTACTCGGTTAAAATTCGAACGGATTCTCTGTAAGGCCCTTTAGACAAGCACGTTTTAATCCCAATAAAACGACAACCATATGATATTAAATCAAATTTTATGAGTTCAAATAGTTAATTATGGGCTTTTGAACAAAATTATCAAGATTAATATCAAATTTTTAGCGTTTTACTCGGTTAAAATTCGAACGGATTCTCTATAAGGCCCATTTGGACAGACACGTTTTAATCCCAACAAAACGATAACCAAATGTTATTAAATCAAATTTTATGAGTTCAAATAGTTAATTATGGGCTTTTGAACAAAATTATACAGATTAATCTCAATTTTGTAGTTTTGTTCTCGGTTAAAATTCGAACGGATTCTCTGTAAGGCCCCTTTAGACAAGCACGTTTTAATCCCAATAAAACGACAACCATATGATATTAAATCAAATTTTATGAGTTCAAATAGTTAATTATGGGCTTTTGAACAAAATTATACAGATTAATCTCAAATTTGTAGCTTTTTACTCGGTTAAAATTCGAACGGATTCTCTGTAAGGCCCCTTTAGACAAGCACGCTTTAATCCCGGCAAAATGAAAACAAATGTTATTAAATCAAATTTTATAAGTTCAAATAGTTAGTTATGGGCTTTTGAACAAAATTATCAAGATTAATCTCAAATTTTTAGCGTTTTACTCGGTTAAAATTCGAACGGATTCTCTATAAGGCCCATTTGGACAGACACGTTTTAATCCCAACAAAACGATAACCAAATGTTATTAAATCAAATTTTATGAGTTCAAATAGTTAATTATGGGCTTTTGAACAAAATTATACAGATTAATCTCAATTTTGTAGTTTTGTTCTCGGTTAAAATTCGAACGGATTCTCTGTAAGGCCCCTTTAGACAAGCACGTTTTAATCCCAATAAAACGACAACCATATGTTATTAAATCAAATTTTATGAGTTCAAATAGTTAATTATGGGCTTTTGAACAAAATTATACAAATTAATCTCAAATTTTTAGCTTTTTACTCGGTTAAAATTCGAACGGATTCTCTGTAAGGCCCCTTTAGACAAGCACGTTTTAATCCCGGCAAAATGACAACAAATGTTATTAAATCAAATTTTATGAGTTCAAATAGTTAATTATGGGCTTTTGAACAAAATTATCAAGATTAATCTCAAATTTTTAGCTTTTTACTCGGTTAAAATTCGAACGGATTCTCTGTAAGGCCCCTTTAGACAAGCACGCTTTAATCCCGGCAAAATGAAAACAAATGTTATTAAATCAAATTTTATGAGTTCAAATAGTTAATTTTGGGCTTTTGAACGAAATTATATAGATTAATCTCAAATTTTTAGCTTTTTACTCGGTTAAAATTCGAACGGATTCTCTGTAAGGCCCCTTTAGACAAGCACGTTTTAATCCCGATAAAACGACAAAAAATGTTATTAAATCAAATTTTATGAGTTCAAATAGTTAATTATGGGCTTTTGAACAAAATTATACAGATTAATCTCAAATTTGTAGTTTTTTTCTCGGTTAAAATTCGAACGGATTCTCTGTAAGGCCCCTTTAGACAACAAGCACGTTTTAATCCCGGCAAAATGACAAAAAATGTTATTAAATGAAATTTTATGAGTTTAAATATTTAATTATGGGTTTTGAACAAAATTATACAGATTAATCTCAAGTTTGAAGCTTTTTACTCGGTTAAAATTCGAACGGATTCTCTGTAAGGCCCCTTTAGAGAAGCACGTTTTAATCCCAATAAAACGACAACCATATGATATTAAATCAAATTTTATGAGTTCAAATAGTTAATTATGGGCTTTTGAACAAAATTATCAAGATTAATATCAAATTTTTAGCTTTTTACTCGGTTAAAATTCGAACGGATTCTCTATAAGGCCCATTTGGACAGACACGTTTTAATCCCAACAAAACGATAACCAAATGTTATTAAATCAAATTTTATGAGTTCAAATAGTTAATTATGGGATTTTGACCAAAATTATACAGATTAATCTGAAATTTGTAGCTTTTTACTCGGTTAAAATTCGAACGGATTCTCTGTAAGGCCCCTTTAGACAAGCACGTTTTAATCCCAATAAAACGACAACCATATGATATTAAATCAAATTTTATGAGTTCAAATAGTTAATTATGGGCTTTTGAACAAAATTATCAAGATTAATATCAAATTTTTAGCTTTTTACTCGGTTAAAATTCGAACGGATTCTCTGTAAGGCCCCTTTAGACAAGCACGTTTTAATCCAGATAAAATGACAAAAAATGTTATTAAATCAAATTTTATGAGTTCAAATAGTTAATTATGGGCTTTTAAACAAAATTATACAGATTAATCTCAAATTTGTAGTTTTTTTCTCGGTGAAAATTCGAACGGATTCTCTGTAAGGCCCCTATAGACAAGCACGTTTTAATCCCAATAAAACGACAACCATATGATATTAAATCAAATTTTATGAGTTCAAATAGTTAATTATGGGCTTTTGAACAAAATTATATAGATTAATCTCAAATTTGTAGCTTTTTACTCGGTTAAAATTCAAACGGATTCTCTGTAAGGCCCCTTTAGACAAGCACGTTTTAATCCCGGCAAAATGACAACAAATGTTATTAAATCAAATTTTATGAGTTCAAATAGTTAATTATGGGCTTTTGAACAAAATTATATAGATTAATCTCAAATTTTTAGCTTTTTACTCGGTTAAAATTCGAACGGATTCTCTGTAAGGCCCCTTTAGACAAGCACGCTTTAATCCCGGCAAAATGAAAACAAATGTTATTAAATCAAATTTTATGAGTTCAAATAGTTAATTATGGGCTTTTGAACAAAATTATAAAGATTAATCTCAAATTTGTAGCTTTTTACTCGGTTAAAATTCGAACGGATTCTCTATAAGGCCCATTTGGACAGACACGTTTTAATCCCAACAAAACGATAACCAAATGTTATTAAATCAAATTTTATGAGTTCAAATAGTTAATTATGGGATTTTGACCAAAATTATACAGATTAATCTGAAATTTGTAGCTTTTTACTCGGTTAAAATTCGAACGGATTCTCTGTAAGGCCCCTTTAGACAAGCACGTTTTAATCCCGGCAAAATGACAAAAAATGTAATTAAATGAAATTTTATGAGTTCAAATATTTAATTATGGGTTTTGAACAAAATTATACAGATTAATCTCAAGTTTGAAGCTTTTTACTCGGTTAAAATTCGAACGGATTCTCTGTAAGGCCCCTTTAGAGAAGCACGTTTTAATCCCAATAAAACGACAACCATATGATATTAAATCAAATTTTATGAGTTCAAATAGTTAATTATGGGCTTTTGAACAAAATTATCAAGATTAATATCAAATTTTTAGCTTTTTACTCGGTTAAAATTCGAACGGATTCTCTATAAGGCCCATTTGGACAGACACGTTTTAATCCCAACAAAACGATAACCAAATGTTATTAAATCAAATTTTATGAGTTCAAATAGTTAATTATGGGCTTTTGAACAAAATTATACAGATTAATCTCAATTTTGTAGTTTTGTTCTCGGTTAAAATTCGAACGGATTCTCTATAAGGCCCCTTTAGACAAGCACGTTTTAATCCCAATAAAACGACAACCATATGATATTAAATCAAATTTTATGAGTTCAAATAGTTAATTATGGGCTTTTGAACAAAATTATACAGATTAATCTCAAATTTTTAGCTTTTTACTCGGTTAAAATTCGAACGGATTCTCTGTAAGGCCCCTTTAGGCAAGCACGCTTTAATCCCGGCAAAATGATAACAAATGTTATTAAATCAAATTTTATGAGTTCAAATAGTTAATTATGGGATTTTGAACAAAATTATACAGATTAATCTCAAATTTGTAACTTTTTGCTCGATTAAAATTCGAACGGATTCTCTATAAGTCCCATTTGGACAGGCACGTTTTAATCCCAAAAAAACGACAACCAAATGTTATTAAATCAAATTTTATGAGTTCAAAAAGTTAATTATGGGAGTTTGAACAAAATTATACAGATTAATCTCAATTTTTTAGCTTTTTACTCGGTTAAAATTAAACGAATTCTCTATAAAGCCCATTTAGACAAACACATTTTAATTCCAATAAAACGACAACCATATGTTATTAAATCAAATTTTATGAGTTCAAATAGTTAATTATGGGCTTTTGAACAAAATTATACAAATTAATCTCAAATTTTTAGCTTTTTACTCGGTTAAAATTCGAACGGATTCTCTGTAAGGCCCTTTAGACAAGCACGTTTTAATCCCAATAAAACGACAACCATATGATATTAAATCAAATTTTATGAGTTCAAATAGTTAATTATGGGCTTTTGAACAAAATTATCAAGATTAATATCAAATTTTTAGCGTTTTACTCGGTTAAAATTCGAACGGATTCTCTATAAGGCCCATTTGGACAGACACGTTTTAATCCCAACAAAACGATAACCAAATGTTATTAAATCAAATTTTATGAGTTCAAATAGTTAATTATGGGCTTTTGAACAAAATTATACAGATTAATCTCAATTTTGTAGTTTTGTTCTCGGTTAAAATTCGAACGGATTCTCTGTAAGGCCCCTTTAGACAAGCACGTTTTAATCCCAATAAAACGACAACCATATGATATTAAATCAAATTTTATGAGTTCAAATAGTTAATTATGGGCTTTTGAACAAAATTATACAGATTAATCTCAAATTTGTAGCTTTTTACTCGGTTAAAATTCGAACGGATTCTCTGTAAGGCCCCTTTAGACAAGCACGCTTTAATCCCGGCAAAATGAAAACAAATGTTATTAAATCAAATTTTATAAGTTCAAATAGTTAGTTATGGGCTTTTGAACAAAATTATCAAGATTAATCTCAAATTTTTAGCGTTTTACTCGGTTAAAATTCAAACGGATTCTCTATAAGGCCCATTTGGACAGACACGTTTTAATCCCAACAAAACGATAACCAAATGTTATTAAATCAAATTTTATGAGTTCAAATAGTTAATTATGGGCTTTTGAACAAAATTATACAGATTAATCTCAATTTTGTAGTTAATTATGGGCTTTTGAACAAAATTATACAGATTAATCTAAATTTTGTAGTTTTGTTCTCGGTTAAAATTCGAACGGATTCTCTGTAAGGCCCCTTTAGACAAGCACGTTTTAATCCCAATAAAACGACAACCATATGATATTAAATCAAATTTTATGAGTTCAAATAGTTAATTATGGGCTTTTGAACAAAATTATACAGATTAATCTCAAATTTTTAGCTTTTTACTCGGTTAAAATTCGAACGGATTCTCTGTAAGGCCCTTTAGACAAGCACGTTTTAATCCCAATAAAACGACAACCATATGATATTAAATCAAATTTTATGAGTTCAAATAGTTAATTATGGGCTTTTGAACAAAATTATCAAGATTAATATCAAATTTTTAGCGTTTTACTCGGTTAAAATTCGAATGGATTCTCTATAAGGCCCATTTGGACAGACACGTTTTAATCCCAACAAAACGATAACCAAATGTTATTAAATCAAATTTTATGAGTTCAAATAGTTAATTATGGGCTTTTGAACAAAATTATACAGATTAATCTCAATTTTGTAGTTTTGTTCTCGGTTAAAACTCGAACGGATTCTCTGTAAGGCCCCTTTAGACAAGCACGTTTTAATCCCAATAAAACGACAACCATATGATATTAAATCAAATTTTATGAGTTCAAATAGTTAATTATGGGCTTTTGAACAAAATTACACAGATTAATCTCAAATTTTTAGCTTTTTACTCGGTTAAAATTCGAACGGATTCTCTGTAAGGCCCCTTTAGACAAGCACGCTTTAATCCCGGCAAAATGAAAACAAATGTTATTAAATCAAATTTTATAAGTTCAAATAGTTAGTTATGGGCTTTTGAACAAAATTATACAGATTAATCTCAAATTTGTAGCTTTTTACTCGGTTAAAATTCGAACGGATTCTCTATAAGGCCCATTTGGACAGACACGTTTTAATCCCAACAAAACGATAACCAAATGTTATTAAATCAAATTTTATGAGTTCAAATAGTTAATTATGGGCTTTTGAACAAAATTATACAGATTAATCTCAAATTTTTAGCTTTTTACTCGGTTAAAATTGAACGAATTCTCTATAAAGCCCATTTAGACAAACACATTTTAATTCCAATAAAACGACAACCATATGTTATTAAATCAAATTTTATGAGTTCAAATAGTTAATTGTGGGCTTTTGAACAAAATTATACAAATTAATCTCAAATTTTTAGCTTTTTACTCGGTTAAAATTCGAACAGATTCTCTGTAAGGCCCTTTAGACAAGCACGTTTTAATCCCAATAAAACGACAACCATATGATATTAAATCAAATTTTATGAGTTCAAATAGTTAATTATGGGCTTTTGAACAAAATTATCAAGATTAATATCAAATTTTTAGCTTTTTACTCGGTTAAAATTCGAACGGATTCTCTATAAGGCCCATTTGGACAGACACATTTTAATCCCAACAAAACGATAACCAAATGTTATTAAATCAAATTTTATGAGTTCAAATAGTTAATTATGGGCTTTTGAACAAAATTATACAGATTAATCTCAATTTTGTAGTTTTGTTCTCGGTTAAAATTCGAACGGATTCTCTGTAAGGCCCCTTTAGACAAGCACGTTTTAATCCCAATAAAACGACAACCATATGATATTAAATCAAATTTTATGAGTTCAAATAGTTAATTATGGGCTTTTGAACAAAATTATACAGATTAATCTCAAATTTTTAGCTTTTTACTCGGTTAAAATTCGAACGGATTCTCTGTAAGGCCCCTTTAGGCAAGCACGCTTTAATCCCGGCAAAATGATAACAAATGTTATTAAATCAAATTTTATGAGTTCAAATAGTTAATTATGGGATTTTGAACAAAATTATACAGATTAATCTCAAATTTGTAACTTTTTGCTCGATTAAAATTCGAACGGATTCTCTATAAGTCCCATTTGGACAGGCACGTTATAATCCCAAAAAAACGACAACCAAATGTTATTAAATCAAATTTTATGAGTTCAAAAAGTTAATTATGGGAGTTTGAACAAAATTATACAGATTAATCTCAATTTTTTAGCTTTTTACTCGGTTAAAATTAAACGAATTCTCTATAAAGCCCATTTAGACAAACACATTTTAATTCCAATAAAACGACAACCATATGTTATTAAATCAAATTTTATGAGTTCAAATAGTTAATTATGGGCTTTTGAACAAAATTATACAAATTAATCTCAAATTTTTAGCTTTTTACTCGGTTAAAATTCGAACGGATTCTCTGTAAGGCCCTTTAGACAAGCACGTTTTAATCCCAATAAAACGACAACCATATGATATTAAATCAAATTTTATGAGTTCAAATAGTTAATTATGGGCTTTTGAACAAAATTATCAAGATTAATATCAAATTTTTAGCGTTTTACTCGGTTAAAATTCGAACGGATTCTCTATAAGGCCCATTTGGACAGACACGTTTTAATCCCAACAAAACGATAACCAAATGTTATTAAATCAAATTTTATGAGTTCAAATAGTTAATTATGGGCTTTTGAACAAAATTATACAGATTAATCTCAATTTTGTAGTTTTGTTCTCGGTTAAAATTCGAACGGATTCTCTGTAAGGCCCCTTTAGACAAGCACGTTTTAATCCCAATAAAACGACAACCATATGATATTAAATCAAATTTTATGAGTTCAAATAGTTAATTATGGGCTTTTGAACAAAATTATACAGATTAATCTCAAATTTTTAGCTTTTTACTCGGTTAAAATTCGAACGGATTCTCTGTAAGGCCCCTTTAGGCAAGCACGCTTTAATCCCGGCAAAATGATAACAAATGTTATTAAATCAAATTTTATGAGTTCAAATAGTTAATTATGGGATTTTGAACAAAATTATACAGATTAATCTCAAATTTGTAACTTTTTGCTCGATTAAAATTCGAACGGATTCTCTATAAGTCCCATTTGGACAGGCACGTTTTAATCCCAAAAAAACGACAACCAAATGTTATTAAATCAAATTTTATGAGTTCAAAAAGTTAATTATGGGAGTTTGAACAAAATTATACAGATTAATCTCAATTTTTTAGCTTTTTACTCGGTTAAAATTAAACGAATTCTCTATAAAGCCCATTTAGACAAACACATTTTAATTCCAATAAAACGACAACCATATGTTATTAAATCAAATTTTATGAGTTCAAATAGTTAATTATGGGCTTTTGAACAAAATTATACAAATTAATCTCAAATTTTTAGCTTTTTACTCGGTTAAAATTCGAACGGATTCTCTGTAAGGCCCTTTAGACAAGCACGTTTTAATCCCAATAAAACGACAACCATATGATATTAAATCAAATTTTATGAGTTCAAATAGTTAATTATGGGCTTTTGAACAAAATTATCAAGATTAATATCAAATTTTTAGCGTTTTACTCGGTTAAAATTCGAACGGATTCTCTATAAGGCCCATTTGGACAGACACGTTTTAATCCCAACAAAACGATAACCAAATGTTATTAAATCAAATTTTATGAGTTCAAATAGTTAATTATGGGCTTTTGAACAAAATTATACAGATTAATCTCAAATTTTTAGCTTTTTACTCGGTTAAAATTTGAACGGATTCCCTATAAGGCCCATTTGGACAGACACGTTTTAATCCCAACAAAACGATAACCAAATGTTATTAAATCAAATTTTATGAGTTCAAATAGTTAATTATGGGCTTTTGAATAAAATTATATAGATTAATCTGAAATTTGTAGCTTTTTACTCGGTTAAAATTCGAACGGATTCTCTGTAAGGCCCCTTTAGACAAGCACGCTTTAATCCCGGCAAAATGAAAACAAATGTTATTAAATCAAATTTTATAAGTTCAAATAGTTAGTTATGGGCTTTTGAACAAAATTATACAGATTAATCTCAAATTTGTAGCTTTTTACTCGGTTAAAATTCGAACGGATTCTCTATAAGGCCCATTTGGACAGACACGTTTTAATCCCAACAAAACGATAACCAAATGTTATTAAATCAAATTTTATGAGTTCAAATAGTTAATTATGAGATTTTGAACAAAATTATACAGATTAATCTGAAATTTGTAGCTTTTTACTCGGTTAAAATTCGAACGGATTCTCTGTAAGGCCCCTTTAGACAAGCACGTTTTAATCCCAATAAAACGACAACCATATGATATTAAATCAAATTTTATGAGTTCAAATAGTTAATTATGGGCTTTTGAACAAAATTATCAAGATTAATCTCAAATTTTTAGCTTTTTACTCGGTTAAAATTCGAACGGATTATCTGTAAGGCCCCTTTAGACAAGCAGGCTTTAATCCCGGCAAAATGATAACAAATGTTATTAAATCAAATTTTATGAGTTCAAATAGTTAATTATGGGCTTTTGAACAAAATTATACAGATTAATCTCAAATTTTTAGCTTTTTACTTGGTTAAAATTCGAATGGATTCTCTATAAGGCCCATTTGGACAGACACGTTTTAATCCCAACAAAACGATAACCAAATGTTATTAAATCAAATTTTATGAGTTCAAATAGTTAATTATGGGCTTTTGAACAAAATTATACAGATTAATCTCAATTTTGTAGTTTTGTTCTCGGTTAAAATTCGAACGGATTCTCTGTAAGGCCCTTTAGACAAGCACGTTTTAATCCCAATAAAACGACAACCATATGATATTAAATCAAATTTTATGAGTTCAAATAGTTAATTATGGGCTTTTGAACAAAATTATCAAGATTAATATCAAATTTTTAGCTTTTTACTCGGTTAAAATTCGAACGGATTCTCTATAAGGCCCATTTGGACAGACACATTTTAATCCCAACAAAACGATAACCAAATGTTATTAAATCAAATTTTATGAGTTCAAATAGTTAATTATGGGCTTTTGAACAAAATTATACAGATTAATCTCAATTTTGTAGTTTTGTTCTCGGTTAAAATTCGAACGGATTCTCTGTAAGGCCCTTTAGACAAGCACGTTTTAATCCCAATAAAACGACAACCATATGATATTAAATCAAATTTTATGAGTTCAAATAGTTAATTATGGGCTTTTGAACAAAATTATCAAGATTAATATCAAATTTTTAGCTTTTTACTCGGTTAAAATTCGAACGGATTCTCTATAAGGCCCATTTGGACAGACACATTTTAATCCCAACAAAACGATAACCAAATGTTATTAAATCAAATTTTATGAGTTCAAATAGTTAATTATGGGCTTTTGAACAAAATTATACAGATTAATCTCAATTTTGTAGTTTTGTTCTCGGTTAAAATTCGAACGGATTCTCTGTAAGGCCCCTTTAGACAAGCACGTTTTAATCCCAATAAAACGACAACCATATGATATTAAATCAAATTTTATGAGTTCAAATAGTTAATTATGGGCTTTTGAACAAAATTATACAGATTAATCTCAAATTTTTAGCTTTTTACTCGGTTAAAATTCGAACGGATTCTCTGTAAGGCCCCTTTAGACAAGCACGCTTTAATCCCGGCAAAATGAAAACAAATGTTATTAAATCAAATTTTATAAGTTCAAATAGTTAATTATGGGCTTTTGAACAAAATTATACAGATTAATCTCAAATTTGTAGCTTTTTACTCGGTTAAAATTCGAACGGATTCTCTATAAGGCCCATTTGGACAGACACGTTTTAATCCCAACAAAACGATAACCAAATGTTATTAAATCAAATTTTATGAGTTCAAATAGTTAATTATGAGATTTTGAACAAAATTATACAGATTAATCTGAAATTTGTAGCTTTTTACTCGGTTAAAATTCGAACGGATTCTCTGTAAGGCCCCTTTAGACAAGCACGTTTTAATCCCAATAAAACGACAACCATATGATATTAAATCAAATTTTATGAGTTCAAATAGTTAATTATGGGCTTTTGAACAAAATTATCAAGATTAATCTCAAATTTTTAGCTTTTTACTCGGTTAAAATTCGAACGGATTATCTGTAAGGCCCCTTTAGACAAGCACGCTTTAATCCCGGCAAAATGATAACAAATGTTATTAAATCAAATTTTATGAGTTCAAATAGTTAATTATGGGCTTTTGAACAAAATTATACAGTTTAATCTCAAATTTTTAGCTTTTTACTCGGTTAAAATTCGAACGGATTCCCTATAAGGCCCATTTGGACAGACACGTTTTAATCCCAACAAAACGATAACCAAATGTTATTAAATTAAACTTTATGAGTTCAAATAGTTAATTATGGGCTTTTGAACAAAATTATATAGATTAATCTGAAATTTGTAGCTTTTTACTCGGTTAAAATTCGAACGGATTCTCTGTAAGGCCCCTTTAGACAAGCACGTTTTAATCCCAATAAAACGACAACCATATGATATTAAATCAAATTTTATGAGTTCAAATAGTTAATTATGGGCTTTTGAACAAAATTATCAAGATTAATCTCAAATTTTTAGCTTTTTACTCGGTTAAAATTCGAACGGATTATCTGTAAGGCCCCTTTAGACAAGCAGGCTTTAATCCCGGCAAAATGATAACAAATGTTATTAAATCAAATTTTATGAGTTCAAATAGTTAATTATGGGCTTTTGAACAAAATTATACAGATTAATCTCAAATTTTTAGCTTTTTACTTGGTTAAAATTCGAATGGATTCTCTATAAGGCCCATTTGGACAGACACGTTTTAATCCCAACAAAACGATAACCAAATGTTATTAAATCAAATTTTATGAGTTCAAATAGTTAATTATGGGCTTTTGAACAAAATTATACAGATTAATCTCAATTTTGTAGTTTTGTTCTCGGTTAAAATTCGAACGGATTCTCTGTAAGGCCCTTTAGACAAGCACGTTTTAATCCCAATAAAACGACAACCATATGATATTAAATCAAATTTTATGAGTTCAAATAGTTAATTATGGGCTTTTGAACAAAATTATCAAGATTAATATCAAATTTTTAGCTTTTTACTCGGTTAAAATTCGAACGGATTCTCTATAAGGCCCATTTGGACAGACACATTTTAATCCCAACAAAACGATAACCAAATGTTATTAAATCAAATTTTATGAGTTCAAATAGTTAATTATGGGCTTTTGAACAAAATTATACAGATTAATCTCAATTTTGTAGTTTTGTTCTCGGTTAAAATTCGAACGGATTCTCTGTAAGGCCCTTTAGACAAGCACGTTTTAATCCCAATAAAACGACAACCATATGATATTAAATCAAATTTTATGAGTTCAAATAGTTAATTATGGGCTTTTGAACAAAATTATCAAGATTAATATCAAATTTTTAGCTTTTTACTCGGTTAAAATTCGAACGGATTCTCTATAAGGCCCATTTGGACAGACACATTTTAATCCCAACAAAACGATAACCAAATGTTATTAAATCAAATTTTATGAGTTCAAATAGTTAATTATGGGCTTTTGAACAAAATTATACAGATTAATCTCAATTTTGTAGTTTTGTTCTCGGTTAAAATTCGAACGGATTCTCTGTAAGGCCCCTTTAGACAAGCACGTTTTAATCCCAATAAAACGACAACCATATGATATTAAATCAAATTTTATGAGTTCAAATAGTTAATTATGGGCTTTTGAACAAAATTATACAGATTAATCTCAAATTTTTAGCTTTTTACTCGGTTAAAATTCGAACGGATTCTCTGTAAGGCCCCTTTAGACAAGCACGCTTTAATCCCGGCAAAATGAAAACAAATGTTATTAAATCAAATTTTATAAGTTCAAATAGTTAATTATGGGCTTTTGAACAAAATTATACAGATTAATCTCAAATTTGTAGCTTTTTACTCGGTTAAAATTCGAACGGATTCTCTATAAGGCCCATTTGGACAGACACGTTTTAATCCCAACAAAACGATAACCAAATGTTATTAAATCAAATTTTATGAGTTCAAATAGTTAATTATGAGATTTTGAACAAAATTATACAGATTAATCTGAAATTTGTAGCTTTTTACTCGGTTAAAATTCGAACGGATTCTCTGTAAGGCCCCTTTAGACAAGCACGTTTTAATCCCAATAAAACGACAACCATATGATATTAAATCAAATTTTATGAGTTCAAATAGTTAATTATGGGCTTTTGAACAAAATTATCAAGATTAATCTCAAATTTTTAGCTTTTTACTCGGTTAAAATTCGAACGGATTATCTGTAAGGCCCCTTTAGACAAGCACGCTTTAATCCCGGCAAAATGATAACAAATGTTATTAAATCAAATTTTATGAGTTCAAATAGTTAATTATGGGCTTTTGAACAAAATTATACAGTTTAATCTCAAATTTTTAGCTTTTTACTCGGTTAAAATTCGAACGGATTCCCTATAAGGCCCATTTGGACAGACACGTTTTAATCCCAACAAAACGATAACCAAATGTTATTAAATTAAACTTTATGAGTTCAAATAGTTAATTATGGGCTTTTGAACAAAATTATATAGATTAATCTGAAATTTGTAGCTTTTTACTCGGTTAAAATTCGAACGGATTCTCTGTAAGGCCTCTTTAGACAAGCACGTTTTAATCCCAATAAAACGACAACCATATGATATTAAATCAAATTTTATGAGTTCAAATAGTTAATTATGGGCTTTTGAACAAAATTATCAAGATTAATCTCAAATTTTTAGCTTTTTACTCGGTTAAAATTCGAACGGATTCTCTGTAAGGCCCCTTTAGGCAAGCACGCTTTAATCCCGGCAAAATGATAACAAATGTTATTAAATCAAATTTTATGAGTTCAAATAGTTAATTATGGGATTTTGAACAAAATTATACAGATTAATCTCAAATTTGTAACTTTTTGCTCGATTAAAATTCGAACGGATTCTCTATAAGTCCCATTTGGACAGGCACGTTTTAATCCCCAAAAAACGACAACCAAATGTTATTAAATCAAATTTTATGAGTTCAAAAAGTTAATTATGGGAGTTTGAACAAAATTATACAGATTAATCTCAATTTTTTAGCTTTTTACTCGGTTAAAATTAAACGAATTCTCTATAAAGCCCATTTAGACAAACACATTTTAATTCCAATAAAACGACAACCATATGTTATTAAATCAAATTTTATGAGTTCAAATAGTTAATTATGGGCTTTTGAACAAAATTATACAAATTAATCTCAAATTTTTAGCTTTTTACTCGGTTAAAATTCGAACGGATTCTCTGTAAGGCCCTTTAGACAAGCACGTTTTAATCCCAATAAAACGACAACCATATGATATTAAATCAAATTTTATGAGTTCAAATAGTTAATTATGGGCTTTTGAACAAAATTATCAAGATTAATATCAAATTTTTAGCGTTTTACTCGGTTAAAATTCGAACGGATTCTCTATAAGGCCCATTTGGACAGACACGTTTTAATCCCAACAAAACGATAACCAAATGTTATTAAATCAAATTTTATGAGTTCAAATAGTTAATTATGGGCTTTTGAACAAAATTATACAGATTAATCTCAATTTTGTAGTTTTGTTCTCGGTTAAAATTCGAACGGATTCTCTGTAAGGCCCCTTTAGACAAGCACGTTTTAATCCCAATAAAACGACAACCATATGATATTAAATCAAATTTTATGAGTTCAAATAGTTAATTATGGGCTTTTGAACAAAATTATACAGATTAATCTCAAATTTTTAGCTTTTTACTCGGTTAAAATTCGAACGGATTCTCTGTAAGGCCCCTTTAGACAAGCACGCTTTAATCACGGCAAAATGAAAACAAATGTTATTAAATCAAATTTTATGAGTTCAAATAGTTAATTATGGGCTTTTGAACAAAATTATACAGATTAATCTCAAATTTGTAGCTTTTTACTCGGTTAAAATTCGAACGGATTCTCTATAAGGCCCATTTGGACAGACACGTTTTAATGCCAACAAAACGATAACCAAATGTTATTAAATCAAATTTTATGAGTTCAAATAGTTAATTATGGGCTTTTGAACAAAATTATATAGATTAATCTGAAATTTGTAGCTTTTTACTCGGTTAAAATTCGAACGGATTCTCTGTAAGGCCCCTTTAGACAAGCACGTTTTAATCCCAATAAAATGACAACCATATGATATTAAATCAAATTTTATGAGTTCAAATAGTTAATTATGGGCTTTTGAACAAAATTATCAAGATTAATCTCAAATTTTTAGCTTTTTACTCGGTTAAAATTCGAACGGATTCTCTGTAAGGCCCCTTTAGACAAGCAGGCTTTAATCCCGGCAAAATGATAACAAATGTTATTAAATCAAATTTTATGAGTTCAAATAGTTAATTATGGGCTTTTGAACAAAATTATACAGATTAATCTCAAATTTTTAGCTTTTTACTCGGTTAAAATTCGAACGGATTCCCTATAAGGCCCATTTGGACAGACACGTTTTAATCCCAACAAAACGATAACCAAATGTTATTAAATCAAATTTTATGAGTTCAAATAGTTAATTATGGGCTTTTGAACAAAATTATATAGATTAATCTGAAATTTGTAGCTTTTTACTCGGTTAAAATTCGAACGGATTCTCTGTAAGGCCTCTTTAGACAAGCACGTTTTAATCCCAATAAAACGACAACCATATGATATTAAATCAAATTTTATGAGTTCAAATAGTTAATTATGGGCTTTTGAACAAAATTATCAAGATTAATCTCAAATTTTTAGCTTTTTACTCGGTTAAAATTCGAACGGATTCTCTGTAAGGCCCCTTTAGGCAAGCACGCTTTAATCCCGGCAAAATGATAACAAATGTTATTAAATCAAATTTTATGAGTTCAAATAGTTAATTATGGGCTTTTGAACAAAATTATACAGATTAATCTCAAATTTGTAACTTTTTGGTCGATTAAAATTCGAACGGATTCTCTATAAGTCCCATTTGGACAGGCACGTTTTAATCCCAAAAAAACGACAACCAAATGTTATTAAATCAAATTTTATGTGTTCAAAAAGTTAATTATGGGAGTTTGAACAAAATTATACAGATTAATCTCAATTTTTTAGCTTTTTACTCGGTTAAAATTGAACGAATTCTCTATAAAGCCCATTTACACAAACACATTTTAATTCCAATAAAACGACAACCATATGTTATTAAATCAAATTTTATGATTTGAAATAGTTAATTATGGGCTTTTGAACAAAATTATACAAATTAATCTCAAATTTTTAGCTTTTTACTCGGTTAAAATTCGAACGGATTCTCTGTAAGGCCCCTTTAGACAAGCACGTTTTAATCCCGGGAAAATGACAACAAATGTTATTAAATCAAATTTTATGAGTTCAAATAGTTAATTATGTGCTTTTGAACAAAATTATCAAGATTAATATCAAATTTTTAGCTTTTTACACGGTTAAAATTGGAACGGATTCTCTGTAAGGCCCCTTTAGACAAGCACGCTTTAATCCCGGGAAAATGAAAACAAATGTTATTAAATCAAATTTTATGAGTTCAAATAGTTAATTATGGGCTTTTGAACAAAATTATCAAGATTAATCTCAAATTTGTAGCTTTTTACTCGGTTAAAATTCGAACGGATTCTCTGTAAGGCCCCTTTACACAAGCACGTTTTAATCCCAATAAAACGACAACCATATGATATTAAATCAAATTTTATGAGTTCAAATAGTTAATTATGGGCTTTTGAACAAAATTATCAAGATTAATCTCAAATTTTTAGCTTTTTACTCGGTTAAAATTCGAACGGATTCTCTGTAAGGCCCCTTTAGACAAGCACGCTTTAATCCCGGCAAAATGATAACAAATGTTATTAAATCAAATTTTATGAGTTCAAATAGTTAATTATGGGCTTTTGAACAAAATTATACATATTAATCTCAAATTTGTAACTTTTTGCTCGATTAAAATTCGAACGGATTCTCTATAAGTCTCATTTGGACAGGCACATTTTAATCCCAAAAAAACGACAACCAAATTTTATTAAATCAAATTTTATGAGTTCAAAAAGTTAAATATGGGAGTTTGAACAAAATTATACAGATTAATCTCAATTTTTTAGCTTTTTACTCGGTTAAAATTGAACGAATTCTCTATAAAGCCATTTAGACAAACACATTTTAATTCCAATAAAACGACAACCATATGTTATTAAATCAAATTTTATGAGTTCAAATAATTAATTATGGGCTTTTGAACAAAATTATACAAATTAATCTCAAATTTTTAGCTTTTTACTCGGTTAAAATTCGAACGGATTCTCTGTTAGGCCCCTTTAGACAAGCATGCTTTAATCCCGACAAAATGATAACAAATATTATTAAATCAAATTTTATGAGTTCAAATAGTTAATTATGGGCTTTTGAACAAAATTATACAGATTAATCTCAAATTTGTAACTTTTTGCTCGATTAAAATTCGAACGGATTCTCTATAAGTCCCATTTGGACAGGCACGTTTTAATCCCAAAAAAACGACAACCAAATGTTATTAAATCAAATTTTATGAGTTCAAAAAGTTAATTATGGGAGTTTGAACAAAATTATACAGATTAATCTCAATTTTTTAGCTTTTTACTCGGTTAAAATTGAACGAATTCTCTATAAAGCCCATTTAGACAAACACATTTTAATTCCAATAAAACGACAACCATATGTTATTAAATCAAATTTTATGAGTTCAAATAGTTAATTATGGGCTTTTGAACAAAATTATACAAATTAATCTCAAATTTTTAGCTTTTTACTCGGTTAAAATTCGAACGGATTCTCTGTAAGGCCCCTTTAGACAAGCACGTTTTAATCCCGGCAAAATGATAACAAATGTTATTAAATCAAATTTTATGAGTTCAAATAGTTAACTATGGGATTTTGAACAAAATTATACAGATTAATCTGAAATTTGTAGCTTTTTACTCGGTTAAAATTCGAACGGATTCTCTGTAAGGCCCCTTTAGACAAGCACGTTTTAATCCCAATAAAACGACAACCATATGATATTAAATCAAATTTTATGAGTTCAAATAGTTAATTATGGGATTTTGAACAAAATTATACAGATTAATCTCAAATTTTTAGCTTTTTACTTGGTTAAAATTCGAATGGATTCTCTATAAGGCCCATTTGGACAGACACGTTTTAATCCCAACAAAACGATAACCAAATGTTATTAAATCAAATTTTATGAGTTCAAATAGTTAATTATGGGATTTTGAACAAAATTATACAGATTAATCTGAAATTTGTAGCTTTTTACTCGGTTAAAATTCGAACGGATTCTCTGTAAGGCCCCTTTAGACAAGCACGTTTTAATCCCAATAAAACGAAAACCATATGATATTAAATCAAATTTTATGAGTTCAAATAGTTAATTATGGGCTTTTGAACAAAATTATACAGATTAATCTCAAATTTTTAGCTTTTTACTCGGTTAAAATTCGAACGGATTCTCTGTAAGGCCCCTTTAGACAAGCACGCTTTACTCCCGGCAAAATGATAACAAATGTTATTAAATCAAATTTTATGAGTTCAAATAGTTAATCATGGGCTTTTGAACAAAATTATACAAATTAATCTCAAATTTGTAGCTTTTTACTCGGTTAAAATTCGAACGGATTCTCTATAAGGCCCATTTGGACAGACACGTTTTAATCCCAACAAAACGATAACCAAATGTTATTAAATCAAATTTTATGAGTTCAAATAGTTAATTATGGGCTTTTGAACAAAATTATACAGATTAATCTCAATTTTGTAGTTTTGTTCTCGGTTAAAATTCGAACGGATTCTCTGTAAGGCCCCTTTAGACAAGCACGTTTTAATCCCAATAAAACGACAACCATATGATATTAAATCAAATTTTATGAGTTCAAATAGTTAATTATGGGATTTTGAACAAAATTATACAGATTAATCTCAAATTTTTAGCTTTTTACTTGGTTAAAATTCGAATGGATTCTCTATAAGGCCCATTTGGACAGACACGTTTTAATCCCAACAAAACGATAACCAAATGTTATTAAATCAAATTTTATGAGTTCAAATAGTTAATTATGGGATTTTGAACAAAATTATACAGATTAATCTGAAATTTGTAGCTTTTTACTCGGTTAAAATTCGAACGGATTCTCTGTAAGGCCCCTATAGACAAGCACGTTTTAATCCCAATAAAACGAAAAACATATGATATTAAATCAAATTTTATGAGTTCAAATAGTTAATTATGGGCTTTTGAACAAAATTATACAGATTAATCTCAAATTTTTAGCTTTTTACTCGGTTAAAATTCGAACGGATTCTCTGTAAGGCCCCTTTAGACAAGCACGCTTTACTCCCGGCAAAATGATAACAAATGTTATTAAATCAAATTTTATGAGTTCAAATAGTTAATTATGGGCTTTTGAACAAAATTATACAAATTAATATCAAATTTGTAGCTTTTTACTCGGTTAAAATTCGAACGGATTCTCTATAAGGCCCATTTGGACAGACACGTTTTAATCCCAACAAAACGATAACCAAATGTTATTAAATCAAATTTTATGAGTTCAAATAGTTAATTATGGGCTTTTGAACAAAATTATACAGATTAATCTCAATTTTGTAGTTTTGTTCTCGGTTAAAATTCGAACGGATTCTCTGTAAGGCCCCTTTAGACAAGCACGTTTTAATCCCAATAAAATGACAACCATATGATATTAAATCAAATTTTATGAGTTCAAATAGTTAATTATGGGCTTTTGAACAAAATTATACAGATTAATCTCAAATTTTTAGCTTTTTACTCGGTTAAAATTTGAACGGATTCTCTGTAAGGCCCCTTTAGACAAGCACGCTTTAATCCCGGCAAAATGAAAACAAATGTTATTAAATCAAATTTTATGAGTTCAAATAGTTAATTATGGGCTTTTGAACAAAATTATACAGATTAATCTCAAATTTGTAGCTTTTTACTCGGTTAAAATTCGAACGGATTCTCTGTAAGGCCCCTTTAGACAAGCACGTTTTAATCCCAATAAAACGACAACCATATGATATTAAATCAAATTTTATGAGTTCAAATAGTTAATTATGGGATTTTGAACAAAATTATACAGATTAATCTCAAATTTTTAGCTTTTTACTTGGTTAAAATTCGAATGGATTCTCTATAAGGCCCATTTGGACAGACACGTTTTAATCCCAACAAAACGATAACCAAATGTTATTAAATCAAATTTTATGAGTTCAAATAGTTAATTATGGGCTTTTGAACAAAATTATACAGATTAATCTCAATTTTGTAGTTTTGTTCTCGGTTAAAATTCGAACGGATTCTCTGTAAGGCCCCTTTAGACAAGCACGTTTTAATCCCAATAAAACGACAACCATATGATATTAAATCAAATTTTATGAGTTCAAATAGTTAATTATGGGATTTTGAACAAAATTATACAGATTAATCTCAAATTTTTAGCTTTTTACTTGGTTAAAATTCGAATGGATTCTCTATAAGGCCCATTTGGACAGACACGTTTTAATCCCAACAAAACGATAACCAAATGTTATTAAATCAAATTTTATGAGTTCAAATAGTTAATTATGGGATTTTGAACAAAATTATACAGATTAATCTGAAATTTGTAGCTTTTTACTAGGTTAAAATTCGAACGGATTCTCTGTAAGGCCCCTTTAGACAAGCACGTTTTAATCCCAATAAAACGAAAACCATATGATATTAAATCAAATTTTATGAGTTCAAATAGTTAATTATGGGCTTTTGAACAAAATTATACAGATTAATCTCAAATTTTTAGCTTTTTACTCGGTTAAAATTCGAACGGATTCTCTGTAAGGCCCCTTTAGACAAGCACGCTTTACTCCCGGCAAAATGATAACAAATGTTATTAAATCAAATTTTATGAGTTCAAATAGTTAATTATGGGCTTTTGAACAAAATTATACAAATTAATCTCAAATTTGTAGCTTTTTACTCGGTTAAAATTCGAACGGATTCTCTATAAGGCCCATTTGGACAGACACGTTTTAATCCCAACAAAACGATAACCAAATGTTATTAAATCAAATTTTATGAGTTCAAATAGTTAATTATGGGCTTTTGAACAAAATTATACAGATTAATCTCAATTTTGTAGTTTTGTTCTCGGTTAAAATTCGATCGGATTCTCTGTAAGGCCCCTTTAGACAAGCACGTTTTAATCCCAATAAAACGACAACCATATGATATTAAATAAAATTTTATGAGTTCAAATAGTTAATTATGGGCTTTTGAACAAAATTATACAGATTAATCTCAAATTTTTAGCTTTTTACTCGGTTAAAATTCGAACGGATTCTCTGTAAGGCCCCTTTAGACAAGCACGCTTTAATCCCGGCAAAATGAAAACAAATGTTATTAAATCAAATTTTATGAGTTCAAATAGTTAATTATGGGCTTTTGAACAAAATTATACAGATTAATCTCAAATTTGTAGCTTTTTACTCGGTTAAAATTCGAACGGATTCTCTATAAGGCCCATTTGGACAGACACGTTTTAATCCCAACAAAACGATAACCAAATGTTATTAAATCAAATTTTATGAGTTCAAATAGTTAATTATGGGATTTTGAACAAAATTATACAGATTAATCTGAAATTTGTAGCTTTTTACTCGGTTAAAATTCGAACGGATTGTCTGTAAGGCCCCTTTAGACAAGCACGTTTTAATCCCAATAAAACGACAACCATATGATATTAAATCAAATTTTATGAGTTCAAATAGTTAATTATGGGCTTTTGAACAAAATTATCAAGATTAATCTCAAATTTTTAGCTTTTTACTCGGTTAAAATTCGAACGGATTCTCTGTAAGGCCCCTTTAGACAAGCACGCTTTAATCCCGGCAAAATGATAACAAATGTTATTAAATCAAATTTTATGAGTTCAAATAGTTAATTATGGGCTTTTGAACAAAATTATACAGATTAATCTCAAATTTTTAGCTTTTTACTCGGTTAAAATTCGAACGGATTCCCTATAAGGCCCATTTGGACAGACACGTTTTAATCCCAACAAAACGATAACCAAATGTTATTAAATCAAATTTTATGAGTTCAAATAGTTAATTATGGGCTTTTGAACAAAATTATACAGATTAATCTCAATTTTGTAGTTTTGTTCTCGGTTAAAATTCGAACGGATTCTCTGTAAGGCCCCTTTAGACAAGCACGTTTTAATCCCAATAAAACGACAACCATATGATATTAAATCAAATTTTATGAGTTCAAATAGTTAATTATGGGCTTTTGAACAAAATTATACAGATTAATCTCAAATTTTTAGCTTTTTACTCGGTTAAAATTCGAACGGATTCTCTGTAAGGCCCCTTTAGACAAGCACGCTTTAATCCCGGCAAAATGAAAACAAATGTTATTAAATCAAATTTTATGAGTTCAAATAGTTAATTATGGGCTTTTGAACAAAATTATACAGATTAATCTCAAATTTGTAGCTTTTTACTCGGTTAAAATTCGAACGGATTCTCTATAAGGCCCATTTGGACAGACACGTTTTAATCCCAACAAAACGATAACCAAATGTTATTAAATCAAATTTTATGAGTTCAAATAGTTAATTATGGGATTTTGAACAAAATTATACAGATTAATCTGAAATTTGTAGCTTTTTACTCGGTTAAAATTCGAACGGATTGTCTGTAAGGCCCCTTTAGACAAGCACGTTTTAATCCCAATAAAACGACAACCATATGATATTAAATCAAATTTTATGAGTTCAAATAGTTAATTATGGGCTTTTGAACAAAATTATCAAGATTAATCTCAAATTTTTAGCTTTTTACTCGGTTAAAATTCATACGGATTCTCTGTAAGGCCCCTTTAGACAAGCACGCTTTAATCCCGGCAAAATGATAACAAATGTTATTAAATCAAATTTTATGAGTTCAAATAGTTAATTATGGGCTTTTGAACAAAATTATACAGATTAATCTCAAATTTGTAGCTTTTTACTCGGTTAAAATTCGAACGGATTCCCTATAAGGCCCATTTGGACAGACACGTTTTAATCCCAACAAAACGATAACCAAATGTTATTAAATCAAATTTTATGAGTTCAAATAGTTAATTATGGGCTTTTGAACAAAATTATACAGATTAATCTGAAATTTGTAGCTTTTTACTCGGTTAAAATTCGAACGGATTCTTTGTAAGGCCTCTTTAGACAAGCACGTTTTAATCCCAATAAAACGACAACCATATGATATTAAATCAAATTTTATGAGTTCAAATAGTTAATTATGGGCTTTTGAACAACATTATCAAGATTAATCTCAAATTTTTAGCTTTTTACTCGGTTAAAATTCGAACGGATTCTCTGTAAGGCCCCTTTAGGCAAGCACGCTTTAATCCCGGCAAAATGATAACAAATGTTATTAAATCAAATTTTATGAGTTCAAATAGTTAATTATGGGCTTTTGAACAAAATTATACAGATTAATCTCAAATTTGTAACTTTTTGCTCGATTAAAATTCGAACGGATTCTCTATAAGTCCCATTTGGACAAGCACGTTTTAATCCCAAAAAAACGACAACCAAATGTTATTAAATCAAATTTTATGAGTTCAAAAAGTTAATTACGGGAGTTTGAACAAAATTATACAGATTAATCTCAATTTTTTAGCTTTTTACTCGGTTAAAATTGAACGAATTCTCTATAAAGCCCATTTACACAAACACATTTTAATTCCAATAAAACGACAACCATATGTTATTAAATCAAATTTTATGATTTCAAATAGTTAATTATGGGCTTTTGAACAAAATTATACAAATTAATCTCAAATTTTTAGCTTTTTACTCGGTTAAAATTCGAACGGATTCTCTGTAAGGCCCCTTTAGACAAGCACGTTTTAATCCCGGGAAAATGACAACAAATGTTATTAAATCAAATTTTATGAGTTCAAATAGTTAATTATGGGCTTTTGAACAAAATTATCAAGATTAATCTCAAATTTGTAGCTTTTTACTCGGTTAAAATTCGAACGGATTCTCTATAAGGCCCATTTGGACAGACACGTTTTAATCCCAACAAAACGATAACCAAATGTTATTAAATCAAATTCTATGAGTTCAAATAGTTAATTATGGGATTTTGAACAAAATTATACAGATTAATCTGAAATTTGTAGCTTTTTACTCGGTTAAAATTCGAACGGATTCTCTGTAAGGCCCCTTTAGACAAGCACGTTTTAATCCCAATAAAACGACAACCATATGATATTAAATCAAATTTTATGAGTTCAAATAGTTAATTATGGGCTTTTGAACAAAATTATACAGATTAATCTCAAATTTTTAGCTTTTTACTCGGTTAAAATTCGAACGGATTCTCTGTAAGGCCCCTTTAGACAAGCACGCTTTACTCCCGGCAAAATGATAACAAATGTTATTAAATCAAATTTTATGAGTTCAAATAGTTAATTATGGGCTTTTGAACAAAATTATACAAATTAATCTCAAATTTGTAGCTTTTTACTCGGTTAAAATTCGAACGGATTCTCTGTAAGGCCCCTTTAGACAAGCACGCTTTAATCCCGGCAAAATGATAACAAATGTTATTAAATCAAATTTTATGAGTTCAAATAGTTAATTATGGGCTTTTTAACAAAATTATACAGATTAATCTCAAATTTGTAGCTTTTTACTCGGTTAAAATTCGAACGGATTCCCTATAAGGCCCATTTGGACAGACACGTTTTAATCCCAACAAAACGATAACCAAATGTTATTAAATCAAATTTTATGAGTTCAAATAGTTAATTATGGGCTTTTGAACAAAATTATACAGATTAATCTGAAATTTGTAGCTTTTTACTCGGTTAAAATTCGAACGGATTCTTTGTAAGGCCTCTTTAGACAAGCACGTTTTAATCCCAATAAAACGACAACCATATGATATTAAATCAAATTTTATGAGTTCAAATAGTTAATTATGGGCTTTTGAACAAAATTATCAAGATTAATCTCAAATTTTTAGCTTTTTACTCGGTTAAAATTCGAACGGATTCTCTATAAGGCCCCTTTAGACAAGCACGTTTTAATCCCGGGAAAATGACAACAAATGTTATTAAATCAAATTTTATGAGTTCAAATAGTTAATTATGTGCTTTTGAACAAAATTATCAAGATTAATCTCAAATTTTTAGCTTTTTACACGGTTAAAATTGGAACGGATTCTCTGTAAGGCCCCTTTAGACAAGCACGCTTTAATCCCGGCAAAATGAAAACAAATGTTATTAAATCAAATTTTATGAGTTCAAATAGTTAATTATGGGCTTTTGAACAAAATTATCAAGATTAATCTCAAATTTGTAGCTTTTTACTCGGTTAAAATTCGAACGGATTCTCTATAAGGCCCATTTGGACAGACACATTTTAATCCCAACAAAACGATAACCAAATGTTATTAAATCAAATTCTATGAGTTCAAATAGTTAATTATGGGATTTTGAACAAAATTATACAGATTAATCTGAAATTTGTAGCTTTTTACTCGGTTAAAATTCGAACGGATTCTCTGTAAGGCCCCTTTAGACAAGCACGTTTTAATCCCAATAAAACGACAACCATATGATATTAAATCAAATTTTATGAGTTCAAATAGTTAATTATGGGCTTTTGAACAAAATTATCAAGATTAATCTCAAATTTTTAGCTTTTTACTCGGTTAAAATTCGAACGGATTCTCTGTAAGGCCCCTTTAGACAAGCACGCTTTAATCCCGGCAAAATGATAACAAATGTTATTAAATCAAATTTTATGAGTTCAAATAGTTAATTATGGGCTTTTTAACAAAATTATACAGATTAATCTCAAATTTGTAGCTTTTTACTCGGTTAAAATTCGAACGGATTCCCTATAAGGCCCATTTGGACAGACACGTTTTAATCCCAACAAAACGATAACCAAATGTTATTAAATCAAATTTTATGAGTTCAAATAGTTAATTATGGGCTTTTGAACAAAATTATACAGATTAATCTGAAATTTGTAGCTTTTTACTCGGTTAAAATTCGAACGGATTCTTTGTAAGGCCTCTTTAGACAAGCACGTTTTAATCCCAATAAAACGACAACCATATGATATTAAATCAAATTTTATGAGTTCAAATAGTTAATTATGGGCTTTTGAACAAAATTATCAAGATTAATCTCAAATTTTTAGCTTTTTACTCGGTTAAAATTCGAACGGATTCTCTGTAAGGCCCCTTTAGGCAAGCACGCTTTAATCCCGGCAAAATGATAACAAATGTTATTAAATCAAATTTTATGAGTTCAAATAGTTAATTATGGGCTTTTGAACAAAATTATACAGATTAATCTCAAATTTGTAACTTTTTGCTCGATTAAAATTCGAACGGATTCTCTATAAGTCCCATTTGGACAAGCACGTTTTAATCCCAAAAAAACGACAACCAAATGTTATTAAATCAAATTTTATGAGTTCAAAAAGTTAATTACGGGAGTTTGAACAAAATTACACAGATTAATCTCAATTTTTTAGCTTTTTACTCGGTTAAAATTGAACGAATTCTCTATAAAGCCCATTTACACAAACACATTTTAATTCCAATAAAACGACAACCATATGTTATTAAATCAAATTTTATGATTTCAAATAGTTAATTATGGGCTTTTGAACAAAATTATACAAATTAATCTCAAATTTTTAGCTTTTTACTCGGTTAAAATTCGAACGGATTCTCTGTAAGGCCCCTTTAGACAAGCACGTTTTAATCCCGGGAAAATGACAACAAATGTTATTAAATCAAATTTTATGAGTTCAAATAGTTAATTATGTGCTTTTGAACAAAATTATCAAGATTAATCTCAAATTTTTAGCTTTTTACACGGTTAAAATTGGAACGGATTCTCTGTAAGGCCCCTTTAGACAAGCACGCTTTAATCCCGGCAAAATGAAAACAAATGTTATTAAATCAAATTTTATGAGTTCAAATAGTTAATTATGGGCTTTTGAACAAAATTATCAAGATTAATCTCAAATTTGTAGCTTTTTACTCGGTTAAAATTCGAACGGATTCTCTGTAAGGCCCCTTTAGACAAGCACGCTTTAATCCCGGCAAAATGATAACAAATGTTATTAAATCAAATTTTATGAGTTCAAATAGTTAATTATGGGCTTTTTAACAAAATTATACAGATTAATCTCAAATTTGTAGCTTTTTACTCGGTTAAAATTCGAACGGATTCCCTATAAGGCCCATTTGGACAGACACGTTTTAATCCCAACAAAACGATAACCAAATGTTATTAAATCAAATTTTATGAGTTCAAATAGTTAATTATGGGCTTTTGAACAAAATTATACAGATTAATCTGAAATTTGTAGCTTTTTACTCGGTTAAAATTCGAACGGATTCTTTGTAAGGCCTCTTTAGACAAGCACGTTTTAATCCCAATAAAACGACAACCATATGATATTAAATCAAATTTTATGAGTTCAAATAGTTAATTATGGGCTTTTGAACAAAATTATCAAGATTAATCTCAAATTTTTAGCTTTTTACTCGGTTAAAATTCGAACGGATTCTCTGTAAGGCCCCTTTAGGCAAGCACGCTTTAATCCCGGCAAAATGATAACAAATGTTATTAAATCAAATTTTATGAGTTCAAATAGTTAATTATGGGCTTTTGAACAAAATTATACAGATTAATCTCAAATTTGTAACTTTTTGCTCGATTAAAATTCGAACGGATTCTCTATAAGTCCCATTTGGACAAGCACGTTTTAATCCCAAAAAAACGACAACCAAATGTTATTAAATCAAATTTTATGAGTTCAAAAAGTTAATTACGGGAGTTTGAACAAAATTACACAGATTAATCTCAATTTTTTAGCTTTTTACTCGGTTAAAATTGAACGAATTCTCTATAAAGCCCATTTACACAAACACATTTTAATTCCAATAAAACGACAACCATATGTTATTAAATCAAATTTTATGATTTCAAATAGTTAATTATGGGCTTTTGAACAAAATTATACAAATTAATCTCAAATTTTTAGCTTTTTACTCGGTTAAAATTCGAACGGATTCTCTGTAAGGCCCCTTTAGACAAGCACGTTTTAATCCCGGGAAAATGACAACAAATGTTATTAAATCAAATTTTATGAGTTCAAATAGTTAATTATGTGCTTTTGAACAAAATTATCAAGATTAATCTCAAATTTTTAGCTTTTTACACGGTTAAAATTGGAACGGATTCTCTGTAAGGCCCCTTTAGACAAGCACGCTTTAATCCCGGCAAAATGAAAACAAATGTTATTAAATCAAATTTTATGAGTTCAAATAGTTAATTATGGGCTTTTGAACAAAATTATCAAGATTAATCTCAAATTTGTAGCTTTTTACTCGGTTAAAATTCGAACGGATTCTCTGTAAGGCCCCTTTAGACAAGCACGTTTTAATCCCAATAAAACGACAACCATATGATATTAAATCAAATTTTATGAGTTCAAATAGTTAATTATGGGCTTTTGAACAAAATTATCAAGATTAATCTCTAATTTTTAGCTTTTTACTCGGTTAAAATTCGAACGGATTCTCTGTAAGGCCCCTTTAGACAAGCACGCTTTAATCCCGGCAAAATGATAACAAATGTTATTAAATCAAATTTTATGAGTTCAAATAGTTAATTATGGGCTTTTGAACAAAATTATACAGATTAATCTCAAATTTGTAACTTTTTGCTCGATTAAAATTCGAACGGATTCTCTATAAAGCCCATTTAGACAAACACATTTTAATTCCAATAAAACGACAACCATATGTTATTAAATCAAATTTTATGAGTTCAAAAAATTAATTATGGGCTTTTGAACAAAATTATACAAATTAATCTCAAATTTTTAGCTTTTTACTCGGTTAAAATTCGAACGGATTCTCTGTAAGGCCCCTTTAGACAAGCATGCTTTAATCCCGGCAAAATGATAACAAATATTATTAAATCAAATTTTATGAGATCAAATAGTTAATTATGGGCTTTTGAACAAATTTATACAGATTAATCTCAAATTTGTAACTTTTTGCTCGATTAAAATTCGAACGGATTCTCTATAAGTCCCATTTGGACAGGCACGTTTTAATCCCAAAAAAACGACAACCAAATGTTATTAAATCAAATTTTATGAGTTCAAAAAGTTAATTATGGGAGTTTGAACAAAATTATACAGATTAATCTCTATTTTTTAGCTTTTTACTCGGTTAAAATTGAACGAATTATCTATAAAGCCCATTTAGACAAACACATTTTAATTCCAATAAAACGACAACCATATGTTATTAAATCAAATTTTATGAGTTCAAATAGTTAATTATGGGATTTTGAACAAAATTATACAAATTAATCTCAAATTTTTAGCTTTTTACTAGGTTAAAATTCGAACGGATTCTCTGTAAGGCCCCTTTAGACAAGCACGTTTTAATCCCGGCAAAATGATAACAAATGTTATTAAATCAAATTTTATGAGTTCAAATAGTTAACTATGGGATTTTGAACAAAATTATACAGATTAATCTGAAATTTGTAGCTTTTTACTCGGTTAAAATTCGAACGGATTCTCTATAAGGCCCCTTTAGACAAGCACGTTTTAATCCCAATAAAACGACAACCATATGATATTAAATCAAATTTTATGAGTTCAAATAGTTAATTATGGGATTTTGAACAAAATTATACAGATTAATCTCAAATTTTTAGCTTTTTACTTGGTTAAAATTCGAACGGATTCTCTATAAGGCCCATTTAGACAGACACGTTTTAATCCCAACAAAACGATAACCAAATGTTATTAAATCAAATTTTATGAGTTCAAATAGTTAATTATGGGATTTTGAACAAAATTATACAGATTAATCTGAAATTTGTAGCTTTTTACTCGGTTAAAATTCGAACGGATTCTCTGTAAGGCTCCTTTAGACAAGCACGTTTTAATCCCAATAAAACGAAAACCATATGATATTAAATCAAATTTTATGAGTTCAAATAGTTAATTATGGGCTTTTGAACAAAATTATACAGATTAATCTCAAATTTTTAGCTTTTTACTCGGTTAAAATTCGAACGGATTCTCTGTAAGGCCCCTTTAGACAAGCACGCTTTAATCCCGGCAAAATGATAACAAATGTTATTAAATCAAATTTTATGAGTTCAAATAGTTAATTATGGGCTTTTGAACAAAATTATACAAATTAATCTCAAATTTGTAGCTTTTTACTCGGTTAAAATTCGAACGGATTCTCTATAAGGCCCATTTGGACAGACACGTTTTAATCCCAACAAAACGATAACCAAATGTTATTAAATCAAATTTTATGAGTTCAAATAGTTAATTATGGGATTTTGAACAAAATTATACAGATTAATCTGAAATTTGTAGCTTTTTACTCGGTTAAAATTCGAACGGATTCTCTGTAAGGCCCCTTTAGACAAGCACGTTTTAATCCCAATAAAACGACAACCATATGATATTAAATCAAATTTTATGAGTTCAAATAGTTAATTATGGGCTTTTGAACAAAATTATACAGATTAATCTCAAATTTTTAGCTTTTTACTCGGTTAAAATTCGAACGGATTCTCTATAAGGCCCCTTTAGACAAGCATGCTTTAATCCCGGCAAAATGATAACAAATTTTATTAAATCAAATTTTATGAGTTCAAATAGTTAATTATGGGCTTTTGAACAAAATTATACAGATTAATCTCAAATTTGTAGCTTTTTACTCGGTTAAAATTCGAACGGATTCTCTATAAGGCCCATTTGGACAGACACGTTTTAATCCCAACAAAACGATAACCAAATGTTATTAAATCAAATTTTATGAGTTCAAATAGTTAATTATGGGATTTTGAACAAAATTATATAGATTAATCTGAAATTTGTAGCTTTTTACTCGGTTAAAATTCGAACGGATTCTCTGTAAGGCCCCTTTAGACAAGCACGCTTTAATCCCGGCAAAATGATAACAAATGTTATTAAATCAAATTTTATGAGTTCAAATAGTTAATTATGGGCTTTTGAACAAAATTATACAGATTAATCTCAAATTTGTAGCTTTTTACTCGGTTAAAATTCGAACGGATTCTCTATAAGGCCCATTTGGACAGACACGTTTTAATCCCAACAAAACGATAACCAAATGTTATTAAATCAAATTTTATGAGTTCAAATAGTTAATTATGGGATTTTGAACAAAATTATACAGATTAATCTCAAATTTGTAGTTTTGTTCTCGGTTAAAATTCGAACGGATTCTCTATAAGGCCCCTTTAGACAAGCACGTTTTAATCCCAATAAAACGAAAACCATATGATATTAAATCAAATTTTATGAGTTCAAATAGTTAATTATGGGCTTTTGAACAAAATTATACAGATTAATCTCAAATTTGTAGCTTTTTACTCGGTTAAAATTCGAACGGATTCTCTATAAGGCCCATTTGGACAGACACGTTTTAATCCCAACAAAACGATAACCAAATGTTATTAAATCAAATTTTATGAGTTCAAATAGTTAATTATGGGATTTTGAACAAAATTATATAGATTAATCTGAAATTTGTAGCTTTTTACTCGGTTAAAATTCGAACGGATTCTCTGTAAGGCCCCTTTAGACAAGCACGCTTTAATCCCGGCAAAATGATAACAAATGTTATTAAATCAAATTTTATGAGTTCAAATAGTTAATTATGGGCTTTTGAACAAAATTATACAGATTAATCTCAAATTTGTAGCTTTTTACTCGGTTAAAATTCGAACGGATTCTCTATAAGGCCCATTTGGACAGACACGTTTTAATCCCAACAAAACGATAACCAAATGTTATTAAATCAAATTTTATGAGTTCAAATAGTTAATTATGGGATTTTGAACAAAATTATACAGATTAATCTCAAATTTGTAGTTTTGTTCTCGGTTAAAATTCGAACGGATTCTCTATAAGGCCCCTTTAGACAAGCACGTTTTAATCCCAATAAAACAAAAACCATATGATATTAAATCAAATTTTATGAGTTCAAATAGTTAATTATGGGCTTTTGAACAAAAATATACAGATTAATCTCAAATTTTTAGCTTTTTACTCGGTTAAAATTCGAACGGATTCTCTGTAAGGCCCCTTTAGACAAGCACGCTTTAATCCCGGCAAAATGATAACAAATGTTATTAAATCAAATTTTATGAGTTCAAATAGTTAATTATGGGCTTTTGAACAAAATTATACAGATTAATCTCAAATTTGTAGCTTTTTACTCGGTTAAAATTCGAACGGATTCTCTATAAGGCCCATTTGGACAGACACGTTTTAATCCCAACAAAACGATAACCAAATGTTATTAAATCAAATTTTATAAGTTCAAATAGTTAATTATGGGATTTTGAACAAAATTATACAGATTAATCTGAAATTTGTAGCTTTTTACTCGGTTAAAATTCGAACGGATTCTCTGTAAGGCCCCTTTAGACAAGCACGTTTTAATCCCAATAAAACGACAACCATATGATATTAAATCAAATTTTATGAGTTCAAATAGTTAATTATGGGCTTTTGAACAAAATTATACAGATTAATCTCAAATTTTTAGCTTTTTACTCGGTTAAAATTCGAACGGATTCTCTATAAGGCCCCTTTAGACAAGCATGCTTTAATCCCGGCAAAATGATAACAAATTTTATTAAATCAAATTTTATGAGTTCAAATAGTTAATTATGGGCTTTTGAACAAAATTATACAGATTAATCTCAAATTTGTAGCTTTTTACTCGGTTAAAATTCGAACGGATTCTCTGTAAGGCCCCTTTAGACAAGCACGCTTTAATCCCGGCAAAATGATAACAAATGTTATTAAATCAAATTTTATGAGTTCAAATAGTTAATTATGGGCTTTTGAACAAAATTATACAGATTAATCTCAAATTTGTAGCTTTTTACTCGGTTAAAATTCGAACGGATTCTCTATAAGGCCCATTTGGACAGACACGTTTTAATCCCAACAAAACGATAACCAAATGTTATTAAATCAAATTTTATGAGTTCAAATAGTTAATTATGGGATTTTGAACAAAATTATACAGATTAATCTAAAATTTGTAGCTTTTTACTCGGTTAAAATTCGAACGGATTCTCTGTAAGGCCCCTTTAGACAAGCACGTTTTAATCCCAATAAAACGACAACCATATGATATTAAATCAAATTTTATGAGTTCAAATAGTTAATTATGGGCTTTTGAACAAAATTATACAGATTAATCTCAAATTTTTAGCTTTTTACTCGGTTAAAATTCGAACGGATTCTCTATAAGGCCCCTTTAGACAAGCATGCTTTAATCCCGGCAAAATGATAACAAATTTTATTAAATCAAATTTTATGAGTTCAAATAGTTAATTATGGGCTTTTGAACAAAATTATACAGATTAATCTCAAATTTGTAGCTTTTTACTCGGTTAAAATTCGAACGGATTCTCTATAAGGCCCATTTGGACAGACACGTTTTAATCCCAACAAAACGATAACCAAATGTTATTAAATCAAATTTTATGAGTTCAAATAGTTAATTATGGGATTTTGAACAAAATTATATAGATTAATCTGAAATTTGTAGCTTTTTACTCGGTTAAAATTCGAACGGATTCTCTGTAAGGCCCCTTTAGACAAGCACGCTTTAATCCCGGCAAAATGATAACAAATGTTATTAAATCAAATTTTATGAGTTCAAATAGTTAATTATGGGCTTTTGAACAAAATTATACAGATTAATCTCAAATTTGTAGCTTTTTACTCGGTTAAAATTCGAACGGATTCTCTATAAGGCCCATTTGGACAGACACGTTTTAATCCCAACAAAACGATAACCAAATGTTATTAAATCAAATTTTATGAGTTCAAATAGTTAATTATGGGATTTTGAACAAAATTATACAGATTAATCTCAAATTTGTAGTTTTGTTCTCGGTTAAAATTCGAACGGATTCTCTATAAGGCCCCTTTAGACAAGCACGTTTTAATCCCAATAAAACGAAAACCATATGATATTAAATCAAATTTTATGAGTTCAAATAGTTAATTATGGGCTTTTGAACAAAAATATACAGATTAATCTCAAATTTTTAGCTTTTTACTCGGTTAAAATTCGAACGGATTCTCTGTAAGGCCCCTTTAGACAAGCACGCTTTAATCCCGGCAAAATGATAACAAATGTTATTAAATCAAATTTTATGAGTTCAAATAGTTAATTATGGGCTTTTGAACAAAATTATACAGATTAATCTCAAATTTGTAGCTTTTTACTCGGTTAAAATTCGAACGGATTCTCTATAAGGCCCATTTGGACAGACACGTTTTAATCCCAACAAAACGATAACCAAATGTTATTAAATCAAATTTTATGAGTTCAAATAGTTAATTATGGGATTTTGAACAAAATTATACAGATTAATCTGAAATTTGTAGCTTTTTACTCGGTTAAAATTCGAACGGATTCTCTGTAAGGCCCCCTTAGACAAGCACGTTTTAATCCCAATAAAACGAAAACCATATGATATTAAATCAAATTTTATGAGTTCAAATAGTTAATTATGGGCTTTTGAACAAAATTATACAGATTAATCTCAAATTTTTAGCTTTTTACTCGGTTAAAATTCGAACGGATTCTCTATAAGGCCCCTTTAGACAAGCACGCTTTAATCCCGGCAAAATGATAACAAATGTTATTAAATCAAATTTTATGAGTTCAAATAGTTAATTATGGGCTTTTGAACAAAATTATACAAATTAATCTCAAATTTGTAGCTTTTTACTCGGTTAAAATTCGAACGGATTCTCTATAAGGCCCATTTGGACAGACACGTTTTAATCCCAACAAAACGATAACCAAATGTTATTAAATCAAATTTTATGAGTTCAAATAGTTAATTATGGGATTTTGAACAAAATTATACAGATTAATCTGAAATTTGTAGCTTTTTGCTCGGTTAAAATTCGAACGGATTCTCTGTAAGGCCCCTTTAGACAAGCACATTTTAATCCCAATAAAACGACAACCATATGATATTAAATCAAATTTTATGAGTTCAAATAGTTAATTATGGGCTTTTGAACAAAATTATACAGATTAATCTCAAATTTTTAGCTTTTTACTCGGTTAAAATTCGAACGGATTCTCTATAAGGCCCCTTTAGACAAGCATGGTTTAATCCCGGCAAAATGATAACAAATGTTATTAAATCAAATTTTATGAGTTCAAATAGTTAATTATGGGCTTTTGAACAAAATTATACAGATTAATCTCAAATTTGTAGCTTTTTACTCGGTTAAAATTCGAACGGATTCTCTATAAGGCCCATTTGGACAGACACGTTTTAATCCCAACAAAACGATAACCAAATGTTATTAAATCAAATTTTATGAGTTCAAATAGTTAATTATGGGATTTTGAACAAAATTATATAGATTAATCTGAAATTTGTAGCTTTTTACTCGGTTAAAATTCGAACGGATTCTCTGTAAGGCCCCTTTAGACAAGCACTCTTTAATCCCGGCAAAATGATAACAAATGTTATTAAATCAAATTTTATGAGTTCAAATAGTTAATTATGGGCTTTTGAACAAAATTATACAGATTAATCTCAAATTTGTAGCTTTTTACTCGGTTAAAATTCAAACGGATTCCCTATAAGGCCCATTTGGACAGACACGTTTTAATCCCAACAAAACGATAACCAAATGTTATTAAATCAAATTTTATGAGTTCAAATAGTTAATTATGGGATTTTGAACAAAATTATACAGATTAATCACAAATTTGTAGTTTTGTTCTCGGTTAAAATTCGAACGGATTCTCTGTAAGGCCCCTTTAGACAAGCACGTTTTAATCCCAATAAAACGAAAACCATATGATATTAAATCAAATTTTATGAGTTCAAATAGTTAATTATGGGCTTTTGAACAAAATTATACAGATTAATCTCAAATTTTTAGCTTTTTACTCGGTTAAAATTCGAACGGATTCTCTGTAAGGCCCCTTTAGACAAGCACGCTTTAATCCCGGCAAAATGATAACAAATGTTATTAAATCAAATTTTATGAGTTCAAATAGTTAATTATGGGCTTTTGAACAAAATTATACAGATTAATCTCAAATTTGTAGCTTTTTACTCGGTTAAAATTCGAACGGATTCTCTATAAGGCCCATTTGGACAGACACGTTTTAATCCCAACAAAACGATAACCAAATGTTATTAAATCAAATTTTATGAGTTCAAATAGTTAATTATGGGATTTTGAACAAAATTATACAGATTAATTTGAAATTTGTAGCTTTTTACTCGGTTAAAATTTGAACGGATTCTCTGTAAGGCCCCTTTAGACAAGCACGTTTTAATCCCAATAAAACGACAACCATATGATATTAAATCAAATTTTATGAGTTCAAATAGTTAATTATGGGCTTTTGAACAAAATTATACAGATTAATCTCAAATTTTTAGCTTTTTACTCGGTTAAAATTCGAACGGATTCTCTGTAAGGTCCCTTTAGACAAGCACGCTTTAATCCTGGCAAAATGATAACAAATGTTATTAAATCAAATTTTATGAGTTCAAATAGTTAATTATGGGCTTTTGAACAAAATTATACAGATTAATCTCAAATTTGTAGCTTTTTACTCAGTTAAAATTCGAACGGATTCTCTATAAGGCCCATTTGGACAGACACGTTTTAATCCCAACAAAACGATAACCAAATGTTATTAAATCAAATTTTATGAGTTCAAATAGTTAATTATGGGATTTTGAACAAAATTATACAGATTAATCTCAAATTTGTAGTTTTGTTCTCGGTTAAAATTCGAACGGATTCTCTGTAAGGCCCCTTTAGACAAGCACGTTTTAATCCCAATAAAACGAAAACCATATGATTTTAAATCAAATTTTATGAGTTCAAATAGTTAATTATGGGCTTTTGAACAAAATTATACAGATTAATCTCAAATTTTTAGCTTTTTACTCGGTTAAAATTCGAACGGATTCTCTATAAGGCCCCTTTAGACAAGCACGCTTTAATCCCGGCAAAATGATAACAAATGTTATTAAATCAAATTTTATGAGTTCAAATACTTAATTATGGGCTTTTGAACAAAATTATACAGATTAATCTCAAATTTGTAGCTTTTTACTCGGCTAAAATTCGAACGGATTCTCTATAAGGCCCATTTGGACAGACACGTTTTAATCCCAACAAAACGATAACCAAATGTTATTAAATCAAATTTTATGAGTTCAAATAGTTAATTATGGGATTTTGAACAAAATTATATAGATTAATCTGAAATTTGTAGCTTTTTACTCGGTTAAAATTCGAACGGATTCTCTGTAAGGCCCCTTTAGACAAGCACGCTTTAATCCCGGCAAAATGATAACAAATGTTATTAAATCAAATTTTATGAGTTCAAATAGTTAATTATGGGCTTTTGAACAAAATTATACAGATTAATCTCAAATTTGTAGCTTTTTACTCGGTTAAAATTCGAACGGATTCTCTATAAGGCCCATTTGGACAGACACGTTTTAATCCCAACAAAACGATAACCAAATGTTATTAAATCAAATTTTATGAGTTCAAATAGTTAATTATGGGATTTTGAACAAAATTATACAGATTAATCTCAAATTTGTAGTTTTGTTCTCGGTTAAAATTCGAACGGATTCTCTATAAGGCCCCTTTAGACAAGCACGTTTTAATCCCAATAAAACGAAAACCATATGATATTAAATCAAATTTTATGAGTTCAAATAGTTAATTATGGGCTTTTGAACAAAATTATACAGATTAATCTCAAATTTTTAGCTTTTTACTCGGTTAAAATTCGAACGGATTCTCTGTAAGGTCCCTTTAGACAAGCACGCTTTAATCCTGGCAAAATGATAACAAATGTTATTAAATCAAATTTTATGAGTTCAAATAGTTAATTATGGGCTTTTGAACAAAATTATACAGATTAATCTCAAATTTGTAGCTTTTTACTCAGTTAAAATTCGAACGGATTCTCTATAAGGCCCATTTGGACAGACACGTTTTAATCCCAACAAAACGATAACCAAATGTTATTAAATCAAATTTTATGAGTTCAAATAGATAATTATGGGATTTTGAACAAAATTATACAGATTAATCTCAAATTTGTAGTTTTGTTCTCGGTTAAAATTCGAACGGATTCTCTGTAAGGCCCCTTTAGACAAGCACGTTTTAATCCCAATAAAACGAAAACCATATGATTTTAAATCAAATTTTATGAGTTCAAATAGTTAATTATGGGCTTTTGAACAAAATTATACAGATTAATCTCAAATTTTTAGCTTTTTACTCGGTTAAAATTCGAACGGATTCTCTATAAGGCCCCTTTAGACAAGCACGCTTTAATCCCGGCAAAATGATAACAAATGTTATTAAATCAAATTTTATGAGTTCAAATACTTAATTATGGGCTTTTGAACAAAATTATACAGATTAATCTCAAATTTGTAGCTTTTTACTCGGTTAAAATTCGAACGGATTCTCTATAAGGCCCATTTGGACAGACACGTTTTAATCCCAACAAAACGATAACCAAATGTTATTAAATCAAATTTTATGAGTTCAAATAGTTAATTATGGGATTTTGAACAAAATTATATAGATTAATCTGAAATTTGTAGCTTTTTACTCGGTTAAAATTCGAACGGATTCTCTGTAAGGCCCCTTTAGACAAGCACGCTTTAATCCCGGCAAAATGATAACAAATGTTATTAAATCAAATTTTATGAGTTCAAATAGTTAATTATGGGCTTTTGAACAAAATTATACAGATTAATCTCAAATTTGTAGCTTTTTACTCGGTTAAAATTCGAACGGATTCTCTATAAGGCCCATTTGGACAGACACGTTTTAATCCCAACAAAACGATAACCAAATGTTATTAAATCAAATTTTATGAGTTCAAATAGTTAATTATGGGATTTTGAACAAAATTATACAGATTAATCTCAAATTTGTAGTTTTGTTCTCGGTTAAAATTCGAACGGATTCTCTATAAGGCCCCATTAGACAAGCACGTTTTAATCCCAATAAAACGAAAACCATATGATATTAAATCAAATTTTATGAGTTCAAATAGTTAATTATGGGCTTTTGAACAAAAATATACAGATTAATCTCAAATTTTTAGCTTTTTACTCGGTTAAAATTCGAACGGATTCTCTGTAAGGCCCCTTTAGACAAGCACGCTTTAATCCCGGCAAAATGATAACAAATGTTATTAAATCAAATTTTATGAGTTCAAATAGTTAATTATGGGCTTTTGAACAAAATTATACAGATTAATCTCAAATTTGTAGCTTTTTACTCGGTTAAAATTCGAACGGATTCTCTATAAGGCCCATTTGGACAGACACGTTTTAATCCCAACAAAACGATAACCAAATGTTATTAAATCAAATTTTATGAGTTCAAATAGTTAATTATGGGATTTTGAACAAAATTATACAGATTAATCTGAAATTTGTAGCTTTTTACTCGGTTAAAATTCGAACGGATTCTCTGTAAGGCCCCTTTAGACAAGCACGTTTTAATCCCAATAAAACGAAAACCATATGATATTAAATCAAATTTTATGAGTTCAAATAGTTAATTATGGGCTTTTGAACAAAATTATACAGATTAATCTCAAATTTGTAGCTTTTTACTCGGTTAAAATTCGAACGGATTCTCTGTAAGGCCCCTTTAGACAAGCACGCTTTAATCCCGGCAAAATGATAACAAATGTTATTAAATCAAATTTTATGAGTTCAAATAGTTAATTATGGGCTTTTGAACAAAATTATACAAATTAATCTCAAATTTGTAGCTTTTTACTCGGTTAAAATTCGAACGGATTCTCTATAAGGCCCATTTGGACAGACACGTTTTAATCCCAACAAAACGATAACCAAATGTTATTAAATCAAATTTTATGAGTTCAAATAGTTAATTATGGGATTTTGAACAAAATTATACAGATTAATCTGAAATTTGTAGCTTTTTACTCGGTTAAAATTCGAACGGATTCTCTGTAAGGCCCCTTTAGACAAGCACATTTTAATCCCAATAAAACGACAACCATATGATATTAAATCAAATTTTATGAGTTCAAATAGTTAATTATGGGCTTTTGAACAAAATTATACAGATTAATCTCAAATTTTTAGCTTTTTACTCGGTTAAAATTCGAACGGATTCTCTATAAGGCCCCTTTAGACAAGCATGGTTTAATCCCGGCAAAATGATAACAAATGTTATTAAATCAAATTTTATGAGTTCAAATAGTTAATTATGGGCTTTTGAACAAAATTATACAGATTAATCTCAAATTTGTAGCTTTTTACTCGGTTAAAATTCGAACGGATTCTCTATAAGGCCCATTTGGACAGACACGTTTTAATCCCAACAAAACGATAACCAAATGTTATTAAATCAAATTTTATGAGTTCAAATAGTTAATTATGGGATTTTGAACAAAATTATATAGATTAATCTGAAATTTGTAGCTTTTTACTCGGTTAAAATTCGAACGGATTCTCTGTAAGGCCCCTTTAGACAAGCACTCTTTAATCCCGGCAAAATGATAACAAATGTTATTAAATCAAATTTTATGAGTTCAAATAGTTAATTATGGGCTTTTGAACAAAATTATACAGATTAATCTCAAATTTGTAGCTTTTTACTCGGTTAAAATTCAAACGGATTCCCTATAAGGCCCATTTGGACAGACACGTTTTAATCCCAACAAAACGATAACCAAATGTTATTAAATCAAATTTTATGAGTTCAAATAGTTAATTATGGGATTTTGAACAAAATTATACAGATTAATCACAAATTTGTAGTTTTGTTCTCGGTTAAAATTCGAACGGATTCTCTGTAAGGCCCCTTTAGACAAGCACGTTTTAATCCCAATAAAACGAAAACCATATGATATTAAATCAAATTTTATGAGTTCAAATAGTTAATTATGGGCTTTTGAACAAAATTATACAGATTAATCTCAAATTTTTAGCTTTTTACTCGGTTAAAATTCGAACGGATTCTCTGTAAGGCCCCTTTAGACAAGCACGCTTTAATCCCGGCAAAATGATAACAAATGTTATTAAATCAAATTTTATGAGTTCAAATAGTTAATTATGGGCTTTTGAACAAAATTATACAGATTAATCTCAAATTTGTAGCTTTTTACTCGGTTAAAATTCGAACGGATTCTCTATAAGGCCCATTTGGACAGACACGTTTTAATCCCAACAAAACGATAACCAAATGTTATTAAATCAAATTTTATGAGTTCAAATAGTTAATTATGGGATTTTGAACAAAATTATATAGATTAATCTGAAATTTGTAGCTTTTTACTCGGTTAAAATTCGAACGGATTCTCTGTAAGGCCCCTTTAGACAAGCACTCTTTAATCCCGGCAAAATGATAACAAATGTTATTAAATCAAATTTTATGAGTTCAAATAGTTAATTATGGGCTTTTGAACAAAATTATACAGATTAATCTCAAATTTGTAGCTTTTTACTCGGTTAAAATTCAAACGGATTCCCTATAAGGCCCATTTGGACAGACACGTTTTAATCCCAACAAAACGATAACCAAATGTTATTAAATCAAATTTTATGAGTTCAAATAGTTAATTATGGGATTTTGAACAAAATTATACAGATTAATCACAAATTTGTAGTTTTGTTCTCGGTTAAAATTCGAACGGATTCTCTGTAAGGCCCCTTTAGACAAGCACGTTTTAATCCCAATAAAACGAAAACCATATGATATTAAATCAAATTTTATGAGTTCAAATAGTTAATTATGGGCTTTTGAACAAAATTATACAGATTAATCTCAAATTTTTAGCTTTTTACTCGGTTAAAATTCGAACGGATTCTCTGTAAGGCCCCTTTAGACAAGCACGCTTTAATCCCGGCAAAATGATAACAAATGTTATTAAATCAAATTTTATGAGTTCAAATAGTTAATTATGGGCTTTTGAACAAAATTATACAGATTAATCTCAAATTTGTAGCTTTTTACTCGGTTAAAATTCGAACGGATTCTCTATAAGGCCCATTTGGACAGACACGTTTTAATCCCAACAAAACGATAACCAAATGTTATTAAATCAAATTTTATGAGTTCAAATAGTTAATTATGGGATTTTGAACAAAATTATACAGATTAATTTGAAATTTGTAGCTTTTTACTCGGTTAAAATTCGAACGGATTCTCTGTAAGGCCCCTTTAGACAAGCACGTTTTAATCCCAATAAAACGACAACCATATGATATTAAATCAAATTTTATGAGTTCAAATAGTTAATTATGGGCTTTTGAACAAAATTATACAGATTAATCTCAAATTTTTAGCTTTTTACTCGGTTAAAATTCGAACGGATTCTCTGTAAGGTCCCTTTAGACAAGCACGCTTTAATCCTGGCAAAATGATAACAAATGTTATTAAATCAAATTTTATGAGTTCAAATAGTTAATTATGGGCTTTTGAACAAAATTATACAGATTAATCTCAAATTTGTAGCTTTTTACTCGGTTAAAATTCGAACGGATTCTCTATAAGGCCCATTTGGACAGACACGTTTTAATCCCAACAAAACGATAACCAAATGTTATTAAATCAAATTTTATGAGTTCAAATAGTTAATTATGGGATTTTGAACAAAATTATACAGATTAATCTGAATTTGTAGCTTTTTACTCGGTTAAAATTCGAACGGATTCTCTGTAAGGCCCCTTTAGACAAGCACGTTTTAATCCCAATAAAACGACAACCATATGATATTAAATCAAATTTTATGAGTTCAAATAGTTAATTATGGGCTTTTGAACAAAATTATCAAGATTAATCTCAAATTTTTAGCTTTTTACTCGGTTAAAATTCGAACGGATTCTCTGTAAGGCCCCTTTAGACAAGCACGCTTTAATCCCGGCAAAATGATAACAAATGTTATTAAATCAAATTTTATGAGTTCAAATAGTTAATTATGGGCTTTTGAACAAAATTATACAGATTAATCTCAAATTTGTAGCTTTTTACTCGGTTAAAATTCGAACGGATTCTCTATAAGGCCCATTTGGACAGACACGTTTTAATCCCAACAAAACGATAACCAAATGTTATTAAATCAAATTTTATGAGTTCAAATAGTTAATTATGGGATTTTGAACAAAATTATACAGATTAATCTCAAATTTGTAGTTTTGTTCTCGGTTAAAATTCGAACGGATTCTCTGTAAGGCCCCTTTAGACAAGCACGTTTTAATCCCAATAAAACGAAAACCATATGATTTTAAATCAAATTTTATGAGTTCAAATAGTTAATTATGGGCTTTTGAACAAAATTATACAGATTAATCTCAAATTTTTAGCTTTTTACTCGGTTAAAATTCGAACGGATTCTCTATAAGGCCCCTTTAGACAAGCACGCTTTAATCCCGGCAAAATGATAACAAATGTTATTAAATCAAATTTTATGAGTTCAAATACTTAATTATGGGCTTTTGAACAAAATTATACAGATTAATCTCAAATTTGTAGCTTTTTACTCGGTTAAAATTCGAACGGATTCTCTATAAGGCCCATTTGGACAGACACGTTTTAATCCCAACAAAACGATAACCAAATGTTATTAAATCAAATTTTATGAGTTCAAATAGTTAATTATGGGATTTTGAACAAAATTATATAGATTAATCTGAAATTTGTAGCTTTTTACTCGGTTAAAATTCGAACGGATTCTCTGTAAGGCCCCTTTAGACAAGCACGCTTTAATCCCGGCAAAATGATAACAAATGTTATTAAATCAAATTTTATGAGTTCAAATAGTTAATTATGGGCTTTTGAACAAAATTATACAGATTAATCTCAAATTTGTAGCTTTTTACTCGGTTAAAATTCGAACGGATTCTCTATAAGGCCCATTTGGACAGACACGTTTTAATCCCAACAAAACGATAACCAAATGTTATTAAATCAAATTTTATGAGTTCAAATAGTTAATTATGGGATTTTGAACAAAATTATACAGATTAATCTCAAATTTGTAGTTTTGTTCTCGGTTAAAATTCGAACGGATTCTCTATAAGGCCCCTTTAGACAAGCACGTTTTAATCCCAATAAAACGAAAACCATATGATATTAAATCAAATTTTATGAGTTCAAATAGTTAATTATGGGCTTTTGAACAAAAATATACAGATTAATCTCAAATTTTTAGCTTTTTACTCGGTTAAAATTCGAACGGATTCTCTGTAAGGCCCCTTTAGACAAGCACGCTTTAATCCCGGCAAAATGATAACAAATGTTATTAAATCAAATTTTATGAGTTCAAATAGTTAATTATGGGCTTTTGAACAAAATTATACAGATTAATCTCAAATTTGTAGCTTTTTACTCGGTTAAAATTCGAACGGATTCTCTATAAGGCCCATTTGGACAGACACGTTTTAATCCCAACAAAACGATAACCAAATGTTATTAAATCAAATTTTATGAGTTCAAATAGTTAATTATGGGATTTTGAACAAAATTATACAGATTAATCTGAAATTTGTAGCTTTTTACTCGGTTAAAATTCGAACGGATTCTCTGTAAGGCCCCTTTAGACAAGCACGTTTTAATCCCAATAAAACGAAAACCATATGATATTAAATCAAATTTTATGAGTTCAAATAGTTAATTATGGGCTTTTGAACAAAATTATACAGATTAATCTCAAATTTGTAGCTTTTTACTCGGTTAAAATTCGAACGGATTCTCTGTAAGGCCCCTTTAGACAAGCACGCTTTAATCCCGGCAAAATGATAACAAATGTTATTAAATCAAATTTTATGAGTTCAAATAGTTAATTATGGGCTTTTGAACAAAATTATACAAATTAATCTCAAATTTGTAGCTTTTTACTCGGTTAAAATTCGAACGGATTCTCTATAAGGCCCATTTGGACAGACACGTTTTAATCCCAACAAAACGATAACCAAATGTTATTAAATCAAATTTTATGAGTTCAAATAGTTAATTATGGGATTTTGAACAAAATTATACAGATTAATCTGAAATTTGTAGCTTTTTACTCGGTTAAAATTCGAACGGATTCTCTGTAAGGCCCCTTTAGACAAGCACATTTTAATCCCAATAAAACGACAACCATATGATATTAAATCAAATTTTATGAGTTCAAATAGTTAATTATGGGCTTTTGAACAAAATTATACAGATTAATCTCAAATTTTTAGCTTTTTACTCGGTTAAAATTCGAACGGATTCTCTATAAGGCCCCTTTAGACAAGCATGGTTTAATCCCGGCAAAATGATAACAAATGTTATTAAATCAAATTTTATGAGTTCAAATAGTTAATTATGGGCTTTTGAACAAAATTATACAGATTAATCTCAAATTTGTAGCTTTTTACTCGGTTAAAATTCGAACGGATTCTCTATAAGGCCCATTTGGACAGACACGTTTTAATCCCAACAAAACGATAACCAAATGTTATTAAATCAAATTTTATGAGTTCAAATAGTTAATTATGGGATTTTGAACAAAATTATACAGATTAATTTGAAATTTGTAGCTTTTTACTCGGTTAAAATTCGAACGGATTCTCTGTAAGGCCCCTTTAGACAAGCACGTTTTAATCCCAATAAAACGACAACCATATGATATTAAATCAAATTTTATGAGTTCAAATAGTTAATTATGGGCTTTTGAACAAAATTATACAGATTAATCTCAAATTTTTAGCTTTTTACTCGGTTAAAATTCGAACGGATTCTCTGTAAGGTCCCTTTAGACAAGCACGCTTTAATCCTGGCAAAATGATAACAAATGTTATTAAATCAAATTTTATGAGTTCAAATAGTTAATTATGGGCTTTTGAACAAAATTATACAGATTAATCTCAAATTTGTAGCTTTTTACTCGGTTAAAATTTGAACGGATTCTCTATAAGGCCCATTTGGACAGACACGTTTTAATCCCAACAAAACGATAACCAAATGTTATTAAATCAAATTTTATGAGTTCAAATAGTTAATTATGGGATTTTGAACAAAATTATACAGATTAATCTGAATTTGTAGCTTTTTACTCGGTTAAAATTCGAACGGATTCTCTGTAAGGCCCCTTTAGACAAGCACGTTTTAATCCCAATAAAACGACAACCATATGATATTAAATCAAATTTTATGAGTTCAAATAGTTAATTATGGGCTTTTGAACAAAATTATCAAGATTAATCTCAAATTTTTAGCTTTTTACTCGGTTAAAATTCGAACGGATTCTCTGTAAGGCCCCTTTAGACAAGCACGCTTTAATCCCGGCAAAATGATAACAAATGTTATTAAATCAAATTTTATGAGTTCAAATAGTTAATTATGGGCTTTTGAACAAAATTATACAGATTAATCTCAAATTTGTAGCTTTTTACTCGGTTAAAATTCGAACGGATTCTCTATAAGGCCCATTTGGACAGACACGTTTTAATCCCAACAAAACGATAACCAAATGTTATTAAATCAAATTTTATGAGTTCAAATAGTTAATTATGGGATTTTGAACAAAATTATACAGATTAATCTGAAATTTGTAGCTTTTTACTCGGTTAAAATTCGAACGGATTCTCTGTAAGGCCCCTTTAGACAAGCACGTTTTAATCCCAATAAAACGACAACCATATGATATTAAATCAAATTTTATGAGTTCAAATAGTTAATTATGGGCTTTTGAACAAAATTATCAAGATTAATCTCAAATTTTTAGCTTTTTACTCGGTTAAAATTCAAACGGATTCTCTGTAAGGCCCCTTTAGACAAGCACGCTTTAATCCCGGCAAAATGATAACAAATGTTATTAAATCAAATTTTATGAGTTCAAATAGTTAATTATGGGCTTTTGAACAAAATTATACAGATTAATCTCAAATTTGTAGCTTTTTACTCGGTTAAAATTCGAACGGATTCTCTATAAGGCCCATTTGGACAGACACGTTTTAATCCCAACAAAACGATAACCAAATGTTATTAAATCAAATTTTATGAGTTCAAATAGTTAATTATGGGATTTTGAACAAAATTATACAGATTAATCTGAAATTTGTAGCTTTTTACTCGGTTAAAATTCGAACGGATTCTCTGTAAGGCCCCTTTAGACAAGCACGTTTTAATCCCAATAAAACGACAACCATATGATATTAAATCAAATTTTATGAGTTCAAATAGTTAATTATGGGATTTTGAACAAAATTATACAGATTAATCTCAAATTTTTAGCTTTTTACTCGGTTAAAATTCGAACGGATTCTCTGTAAGGCCCCTTTAGACAAGCACGTTTTAATCCTGATAAAATGACAAAAAATGTTATTAAATCAAATTTTATGAGTTCAAATAGTTAATTATGGGCTTTTGAACAAAATTATACAGATTAATCTCAAATTTGTAGTTTTTTTCTCGATTAAAATTCGAACGGATTCTCTGTAAGGCCCCTTTAGACAAGCACGTTTTAATCCCGGCAAAATGACAAAAAATGTTATTAAATCAAATTTTATGAGCTCCAATAGTTAAATATGGGATTTTGAACAAAATTATATAGATTAATCTGAAATTTGTAGCTTTTTACTCGGTTAAAATTCGAACGGATTCTCTGTAAGGCCCCTTTAGACAAGCACGCTTTAATCCCGGCAAAATGATAACAAATGTTATTAAATCAAATTTTATGAGTTCAAATAGTTAATTATGGGCTTTTGAACAAAATTATACAGATTTATCTCAAATTTTTGGCTTTTTACTCGGTTAAAATTCGAACGGATTCTCTGTAAGGCCCCTTTAGACAAGCACGCTTTAATCCTGGCAAAATGATAACAAATGTTATTAAATCAAATTTTATGAGTTCAAATAGTTAATTATGGGCTTTTGAACAAAATTATATAGATTAATCTCAAATTTGTAGCTTTTTACTCGGTTAAAATTCGAACGGATTCTCTATAAGGCCCATTTGGACAGACACGTTTTAATCCCAACAAAACGATAACCAAATGTTATTAAATCAAATTTTATGAGTTCAAATAGTTAATTATGGGATTTTGAACAAAATTATACAGATTAATCTGAATTTGTAGCTTTTTACTCGGTTAAAATTCGAACGGATTCTCTGTAAGGCCCCTTTAGACAAGCACGTTTTAATCCCAATAAAACGACAACCATATGATATTAAATCAAATTTTATGAGTTCAAATAGTTAATTATGGGCTTTTGAACAAAATTATACAGATTAATCTCAAATTTTTAGCTTTTTACTCGGTTAAAATTCGAACGGATTCTCTGTAAGGCCCCTTTAGACAAGCACGCTTTAATCCCGGCAAAATGATAACAAATGTTATTAAATCAAATTTTATGAGTTCAAATAGTTAATTATGGGCTTTTGAACAAAATTATACAGATTAATCTCAAATTTGTAGCTTTTTACTCGGTTAAAATTCGAACGGATTCTCTATAAGGCCCATTTGGACAGACACGTTTTAATCCCAACAAAACGATAACCAAATGTTATTAAATCAAATTTTATGAGTTCAAATAGTTAATTATGGGATTTTGAACAAAATTATACAGATTAATCTGAAATTTGTAGCTTTTTACTCGGTTAAAATTCGAACGGATTCTCTGTAAGGCCCCTTTAGACAAGCACGTTTTAATCCCAATAAAACGACAACCATATGATATTAAATCAAATTTTATGAGTTCAAATAGTTAATTATGGGCTTTTGAACAAAATTATCAAGATTAATCTCAAATTTTTAGCTTTTTACTCGGTTAAAATTCAAACGGATTCTCTGTAAGGCCCCTTTAGACAAGCACGCTTTAATCCCGGCAAAATGATAACAAATGTTATTAAATCAAATTTTATGAGTTCAAATAGTTAATTATGGGCTTTTGAACAAAATTATACAGATTAATCTCAAATTTGTAGCTTTTTACTCGGTTAAAATTCGAACGGATTCTCTATAAGGCCCATTTGGACAGACACGTTTTAATCCCAACAAAACGATAACCAAATGTTATTAAATCAAATTTTATGAGTTCAAATAGTTAATTATGGGATTTTGAACAAAATTATACAGATTAATCTGAAATTTGTAGCTTTTTACTCGGTTAAAATTCGAACGGATTCTCTGTAAGGCCCCTTTAGACAAGCACGTTTTAATCCCAATAAAACGACAACCATATGATATTAAATCAAATTTTATGAGTTCAAATAGTTAATTATGGGATTTTGAACAAAATTATACAGATTAATCTCAAATTTTTAGCTTTTTACTCGGTTAAAATTCGAACGGATTCTCTGTAAGGCCCCTTTAGACAAGCACGTTTTAATCCTGATAAAATGACAAAAAATGTTATTAAATCAAATTTTATGAGTTCAAATAGTTAATTATGGGCTTTTGAACAAAATTATACAGATTAATCTCAAATTTGTAGTTTTTTTCTCGATTAAAATTCGAACGGATTCTCTGTAAGGCCCCTTTAGACAAGCACGTTTTAATCCCGGCAAAATGACAAAAAATGTTATTAAATCAAATTTTATGAGCTCCAATAGTTAAATATGGGATTTTGAACAAAATTATATAGATTAATCTGAAATTTGTAGCTTTTTACTCGGTTAAAATTCGAACGGATTCTCTGTAAGGCCCCTTTAGACAAGCACGCTTTAATCCCGGCAAAATGATAACAAATGTTATTAAATCAAATTTTATGAGTTCAAATAGTTAATTATGGGCTTTTGAACAAAATTATACAGATTTATCTCAAATTTTTGGCTTTTTACTCGGTTAAAATTCGAACGGATTCTCTGTAAGGCCCCTTTAGACAAGCACGCTTTAATCCTGGCAAAATGATAACAAATGTTATTAAATCAAATTTTATGAGTTCAAATAGTTAATTATGGGCTTTTGAACAAAATTATATAGATTAATCTCAAATTTGTAGCTTTTTACTCGGTTAAAATTCGAACGGATTCTCTATAAGGCCCATTTGGACAGACACGTTTTAATCCCAACAAAACGATAACCAAATGTTATTAAATCAAATTTTATGAGTTCAAATAGTTAATTATGGGATTTTGAACAAAATTATACAGATTAATCTGAATTTGTAGCTTTTTACTCGGTTAAAATTCGAACGGATTCTCTGTAAGGCCCCTTTAGACAAGCACGTTTTAATCCCAATAAAACGACAACCATATGATATTAAATCAAATTTTATGAGTTCAAATAGTTAATTATGGGCTTTTGAACAAAATTATACAGATTAATCTCAAATTTTTAGCTTTTTACTCGGTTAAAATTCGAACGGATTCTCTGTAAGGCCCCTTTAGACAAGCACGCTTTAATCCCGGCAAAATGATAACAAATGTTATTAAATCAAATTTTATGAGTTCAAATAGTTAATTATGGGCTTTTGAACAAAATTATACAGATTAATCTCAAATTTGTAGCTTTTTACTCGGTTAAAATTCGAACGGATTCTCTATAAGGCCCATTTGGACAGACACGTTTTAATCCCAACAAAACGATAACCAAATGTTATTAAATCAAATTTTATGAGTTCAAATAGTTAATTATGGGATTTTGAACAAAATTATACAGATTAATCTGAAATTTGTAGCTTTTTACTCGGTTAAAATTCGAACGGATTCTCTGTAAGGCCCCTTTAGACAAGCACGTTTTAATCCCAATAAAACGACAACCATATGATATTAAATCAAATTTTATGAGTTCAAATAGTTAATTATGGGCTTTTGAACAAAATTATCAAGATTAATCTCAAATTTTTAGCTTTTTACTCGGTTAAAATTCAAACGGATTCTCTGTAAGGCCCCTTTAGACAAGCACGCTTTAATCCCGGCAAAATGATAACAAATGTTATTAAATCAAATTTTATGAGTTCAAATAGTTAATTATGGGCTTTTGAACAAAATTATACAGATTAATCTCAAATTTGTAGCTTTTTACTCGGTTAAAATTCGAACGGATTCTCTATAAGGCCCATTTGGACAGACACGTTTTAATCCCAACAAAACGATAACCAAATGTTATTAAATCAAATTTTATGAGTTCAAATAGTTAATTATGGGATTTTGAACAAAATTATACAGATTAATCTGAAATTTGTAGCTTTTTACTCGGTTAAAATTCGAACGGATTCTCTGTAAGGCCCCTTTAGACAAGCACGTTTTAATCCCAATAAAACGACAACCATATGATATTAAATCAAATTTTATGAGTTCAAATAGTTAATTATGGGATTTTGAACAAAATTATACAGATTAATCTCAAATTTTTAGCTTTTTACTCGGTTAAAATTCGAACGGATTCTCTGTAAGGCCCCTTTAGACAAGCACGTTTTAATCCTGATAAAATGACAAAAAATGTTATTAAATCAAATTTTATGAGTTCAAATAGTTAATTATGGGCTTTTGAACAAAATTATACAGATTAATCTCAAATTTGTAGTTTTTTTCTCGATTAAAATTCGAACGGATTCTCTGTAAGGCCCCTTTAGACAAGCACGTTTTAATCCCGGCAAAATGACAAAAAATGTTATTAAATCAAATTTTATGAGCTCCAATAGTTAAATATGGGATTTTGAACAAAATTATATAGATTAATCTGAAATTTGTAGCTTTTTACTCGGTTAAAATTCGAACGGATTCTCTGTAAGGCCCCTTTAGACAAGCACGCTTTAATCCCGGCAAAATGATAACAAATGTTATTAAATCAAATTTTATGAGTTCAAATAGTTAATTATGGGCTTTTGAACAAAATTATACAGATTAATCTCAAATTTTTGGCTTTTTACTCGGTTAAAATTCGAACGGATTCTCTGTAAGGCCCCTTTAGACAAGCACGCTTTAATCCTGGCAAAATGATAACAAATGTTATTAAATCAAATTTTATGAGTTCAAATAGTTAATTATGGGCTTTTGAACAAAATTATATAGATTAATCTCAAATTTGTAGCTTTTTACTCGGTTAAAATTCGAACGGATTCTCTATAAGGCCCATTTGGACAGACACGTTTTAATCCCAACAAAACGATAACCAAATGTTATTAAATCAAATTTTATGAGTTCAAATAGTTAATTATGGGATTTTGAACAAAATTATACAGATTAATCTGAATTTGTAGCTTTTTACTCGGTTAAAATTCGAACGGATTCTCTGTAAGGCCCCTTTAGACAAGCACGTTTTAATCCCAATAAAACGACAACCATATGATATTAAATCAAATTTTATGAGTTCAAATAGTTAATTATGGGCTTTTGAACAAAATTATACAGATTAATCTCAAATTTTTAGCTTTTTACTCGGTTAAAATTCGAACGGATTCTCTGTAAGGCCCCTTTAGACAAGCACGCTTTAATCCCGGCAAAATGATAACAAATGTTATTAAATCAAATTTTATGAGTTCAAATAGTTAATTATGGGCTTTTGAACAAAATTATACAGATTAATCTCAAATTTGTAGCTTTTTACTCGGTTAAAATTCGAACGGATTCTCTATAAGGCCCATTTGGACAGACACGTTTTAATCCCAACAAAACGATAACCAAATGTTATTAAATCAAATTTTATGAGTTCAAATAGTTAATTATGGGATTTTGAACAAAATTATACAGATTAATCTCAAATTTGTAGCTTTTTACTCGGTTAAAATTCGAACGGATTCTCTGTAAGGCCCCTTTAGACAAGCACGTTTTAATCCCAATAAAACGACAACCATATGATATTAAATCAAATTTTATGAGTTCAAATAGTTAATTATGGGATTTTGAACATAATTATACAGATTAATCTCAAATTTTTAGCTTTTTACTCGGTTAAAATTCGAACGGATTCTCTGTAAGGCCCCTTTAGACAAGCACGTTTTAATCCTGATAAAATGACAAAAAATGTTATTAAATCAAATTTTATGAGTTCAAATAGTTAATTATGGGCTTTTGAACAAAATTATACAGATTAATCTCAAATTTGTAGCTTTTTACTCGGTTAAAATTCGAACGGATTCTCTATAAGGAAGTTCCTAGAATCCTATCCCTAAAAGCTCTGATACCACTAACTGTAACACCCCCGACCCCGAGGGAAGCCGGGAGCGTCACAATGGACTTTTACAAGCAAAAACGAGCATAAATTTTTTTCTTTTAAATTTTCGGCATGACATGTTCGTTTAATTAACCAAACCATCTACATCTTCAATCTGTAAAAATTTCCAATATAACAATGGCAGCCCAATTCATATGTCCTAACATTTCATCATCAATTATCTGAACAAGTCTCCAATATATATATATATATTGATGTACATACAATATTCATTTACATATTAAGTTATCCAAAAGATTACATATACAACAAACTAAAAACCTATACACGAGCGGAAGACAGCAAAACATGATCTATGCCACCATCTAGGAGATATCAAAAGGAAATACCATACATGTGCACCGGCTAATGGTAGCCTCGATGATGACCAAAAAGATAGTCCGCTACTGATCAGGACTTGAAAGTTTTGAGAAGAAGGAGCGTAAGTACGGGTTAAGTACTTAGTGAGGTAACTCCTAAATCTATCCATTTAACAATATACCAGAGACATAAATCAATCAAACACACAGTATCTAACAATATTAAGACTATTGAACAATGTCAACAAGAAATCATAAATTCTATACAAATTATGCTGTAATTCTAATCTTGAATTAAAGACAAATGGTCCTGATTAAAATCAGGTGAATATGACTCTATTTACCCTTAGTCAGTTTTATTAAGCAGCATAACTTGTCATACAAAAACTATCAAGTCATCAAGCATACAAAATCCTGTTACCATTCAACATACCATAACATTTCAGGATATGATATGAATCAAATTTCATGTTATACATATCATAGCATGTTTTTCATTAACATGATAGCAAGAATTACATATCATACCAAATATGTATTGCCAGCCTTCATACATAACATAAGCATCAATATGCTTTAGTGTCATTTTAGGTCAACAAGCCATTTAATTCATTTATTCATTTCATTAAGATATTTCCTTTTTATTATATTACATTTGCCTTGGCAAGTTAGAGTTAAGTAATCGAGTCCATGAGATACGACAAAATATCCCATAAGAGTACACAAAGTACTATCATAACAGAAAACATTTAGATCGGCGAATGTTACATGCCAACCAAATGTCTGATCGGCGAATGTTACATGCCAACCACATATATCTAGATCGGCGAATATTACTTGCCAACCCTTAGAGAATGACTGATCATTCTCTCGAAGTGTACACTAAGTACCATATCAGAAGTACTAAAGCATCTAACTGAACACTTAGTACAGTATCATCGATACCATAGTACTGGGAAACAGAACAGCTCTGGGTTTGACTCTAAGGCATGCCTTGCTACTTATGGTAACTCTAATAACCAAGGGCTTAACCATAAATCTTTTAATTTAAAGTTCATTGAGAATTTATTCATTAGCATTCATTTCATAAATATCCATGACATGTTATATCATTCAACATACAAGAATTACATGCTTGCACTCAACATATTATCAAGCAGGTATTTAATTCAAATAATAGACATGTTCATTTATTATCCTTCTTCTCATTTACCAAATATGTAATTAGTCAAATTTCATGGCATAACAGGTTATATGCGGTTGAAAACTATTTTCAACCCTAAGGTTTAGTTACACTCACAATTTACAAAAGATAAATTATTCTCGGATAACAACTCCTTTTTCACGTTCTCTGGAGGATCCCACACGTTGCTCCTCCAATCTTGAATCCTTATCTCGATCTACAAACCATACAAGAACACATATAGATCACCATTAGACCCGATTCAATAATTTATAAGCTTATAACATTGAATTATAAACTTATCTACAAAACAGTTCAGCTTTCCATTCCTTTCAAGTACCATTCACTAAAATAATGATATCTCACAATCCTTACGTCGAAATTTCGAGTTCTTTATATCGTCGGAAAGATAACTACACGATCTAGAAGACCACATTATCGTAATATTTTTCCTCTAATCCAATTAATACAGTTTTTTAATTGAAACTACATTTTCCAGTTTCACGCAGCACTTGACCTATGCTCATTAATTAGCCAATATCTTTTAGCTCGGTGATCCAGTTGATGCAAAGTCTTTTCCAAATTAATCTAGACACATGAAGGAGTGTTCATGTCAAATTTAAACTTAATATTCAAATCCTACAAGATTTGGGAGCCAAACAAACATACTGCCCCTGCACAGGGGATGCAGGCAGCATGCCTCCCTTTGCTTTCCAAGGGCTGATTCGATATCTAGGAGTCCAATTTACTTGATTCCAAGCTCTAACATTTAAGTATACATACTAAGTAGAAAATGTCACTTAGATAAGTTCCTCTAATTCGAACTAAAACCAACTCAAACTCAGTGCTGAAAATAATGCTCGAAAATGAGCAATGCTGACAGCTTGTACCAGTTTACTTCTAAGACTCTAAATCGACTTCTGGAAATCCGATTTGAGTGATTCCAAAAGCTAAAGTTCATGTAAACAACCCAATGAACAACTTTCTCTAAGATCACTTAACCAAATTCGGACCATAAGGGTCACGAAATTGAGCCTAAACTCAGTGTACGAAACTGAACAGTCTACTGGATTGTTTTGTTTCTCTTAACAAATTGAAGCATCAAACCTTATCCAAACCTAATGAAATTTCACAAGCTTGTACTTAAGACATAGATAAGTGTTTTAGAAACAAGAAACTACAAAGAATCAGCCAAGAAATTGAGTGAACAAGCTGCTGTTCTTACCTTAAACCGAAACAGACCTTTTCCAGCTTCTTTCTTGTTTCTACTTGCTTCAATGGCTTTCTATGGCTTACCTAAATCTAATTTCTTGATTATTTTCACTAAATTTTACTCTTATGAAGGTGAAGAAGAGCTGAAGAAAAGCTTGGAGCTGGTTCATGGAGGTTTTCGGTTGAAAATGGGTAAAGAAGATGGCTAGCCGATTGGATTGCTTCTTGTTTCTATCTTCATTAAAAATTTTGTCTTTAGCAAATAAATGCCCACTTGATTTTTCTTCCAACTTGGCCGGCTCCTTGTGGATATATATCCACTTTATTTTATTTTATTTTTTTTTTATTTTATTTACATAAATTACAATTTAATCAAGGTTCAATTCAGTTCAAATTCGATCGAAATTCGAGTCTAATTTCAAGAAACTTGAAATCTAAGCTATCTAAACACTTTGTATAATTTTTCTAATGTGATCAATGAACTCAATTTCTCTCTTTTACAAGTCTAGGTCACTTCTAAATTTTCAACTTAACTCGAATCGATTCGAATATGGACTTACAATGCTCCAATTCAAGAGAGTTCACTATTAAGGACCATTTTGCAATGTTTAAAACTTCAATTGACTTAGCTAAATTTCAAATACTTCATTATATTTTTAAGCTCTTTAACTAGGCCTATTCGAGGATATTACAATTCTCCCCCCCTTAAAAATAAATTCGTCCTCGAATTTTTACCTGAAGGGAAGAGGTGCGGATATTGCTTCCTCATAGTATCCTCGAGTTCCCAAGTCGCCTCTTCAATTCTATGATTTCTCCATAGTACTTTTACCAAGGGAACATTTTTGTTTCGAAGTCTTTTCACTTCCCGATCCAGAATCTGAATAGGCTCTTCTTCATAAGTCAAATCGGGATTCAGTTCTACTTCTTCTGGCTCAAGAACATGAGAAGGATCGGAACGATACCTTCTGAGCATAGAAACATGAAATACATTGTGGATCTTATCAAACTCGTTAGGGAGTGTAAGTCGATAAGCCACGGGACCAACTCTCTCAATCACCTCGAAAGGTCCAATGAATCTGGGACTGAGTTTCCCTTTCTTGCCAAATCGGAAAACTTTTTTTTCCAAGGTGACACTTTTAGGAAAACCTTGTCTCCAATGTCATATTGGATGTCTCGTCTTTTCAAGTCTGCATAGGACTTTTGCCTATCAAAGGCTTGTTTCAATCTTTCACGAATAATCTGAACCTGTTCCTCAGTTTCCCTGAGCATCTGGGGTCCCAATACTTTATTTTCCCCCAATTCAGACCAGCATAATGGAGTTCTACATCGCCTACCATACAAGACCTCAAATGGTGCCATTTGAATCGAAGCCTGATAGCTGTTGTTGTAGGCAAACTCCACTAATGGTATAGATTTCTCCCAGTTCTTACCAAAATCTACTACACAAGCTCGTAACATGTCCTCAAGCACCTGAATCACTCGTTCAGACTGGCCATCTGTCTGTGGATGAAATGCAGTGCTGAGATGCATTTTCGTGCCAAGAGCATTCTGCAATGATTTCCAAAATCGAGCTGTGAAGTTTGGATCTCTGTCTGATATAATAGCAGAAGGAACACCATGCAATCTGACTATCTCTCTAATATACAATTCAGCCAAAGTCTCCGAATTCATGTTCTTTCGAACTGGAATAAAATGAGTCGACTTCGTCAGTCTGTCAACTATAACCCAGACTGAGTCATTCTTCTTTGGCGTAACCGGAAGACCCGTGACGAAATCCATGGTAACTCTGTCCCATTTCCACTGAGGAAACTCAATGGGCTGAAGTAGACCAACAGGCACTTGATGCTCTGCTTTGATCCTCTGACAGGTCAAACATCTCGAGACAAAGTCCGTGATGGCAGCTTTCATGCCCGGCCACCAATACAAGGATTTCAAATCTTTATACATCTTTATCGATCCAGGATGAATCGAAAAAGAACTCTGATGGGCTTCTTGCAATATGTCCCTTTTCAATACATCGTCATTAGGGACACAAATCCGGTCTCGGAAATATAGCATTCCATTGGAATGCAAGGAAAACCCAATTTTAGCTTTTTCATCAAGCTTTGAAACTATAACTTGGAGCTCAGAATCAGTCTTCTGAAGATCTCTGATTCTAGAGACCAGGGTTGATTCAATATGAAGCTCAGAAAATGTTCCATGTTCCCGGTACACCCGAAGATGAGCATTGATGGCATTAGGAGCTGTAAACAAGAATTCAAGGATTAAACATGTTCATTTTCATATAGCTTTCAAGACAACTTAAATTCAAATTCACTTACCCAATGCTGGTTTGCGACTGAGAGCGTCTGCAACCACATTGGCCTTTCCCGGATGGTAATCAATCACGAGATCATAATCTTTCAATAGCTCCATCCATCTCCTTTGCCTCAAGTTCAGATCTTTCTGAGTTAGGAGATACTTTAAGCTCTTATGATCTGTGAACAAGTAACATTTCTCACCATATAAGTAATGTCTCCAGATCTTGAGAGCGAAGACAATAGCAGCCAACTCTAGATCGTGAATAGGATAGTTAAGCTCATGTGGCTTTAGCTGCCGGGAAGCATAAGCAATAACTTTCTCATCCTGCATCATTACACATCCCAAACCAAGATGTGATGCATCACTATACACAGTGAAGTCCTTACCGGACTCTGGTTGGCTAAGGACGGGAGCATGTGTCAGATCTTGCTTCAATTGATCAAAGCTTACTTGTTGTTTATCAGACCATACAAACGGTTCTTCTTTCCTTAATAGCCTCGTCAAAGGAGAAGCAATAGATGAAAACCCCTGAACAAACCGTCGATAATAACCAGCCAATCCAAGGAAACTACGGATCTCAGTGATGTTCCTCGGTGGCCTCCAGTCCAAAATGGTCTGAATTTTTCGAGCATCTACTTTAATACCATCAGCTGATATCACATGACCAAGAAATGATACCTCTGATAGCCAAAACTCGCACTTGGAGAACTTAGCAAATAATTGGCGATTTCGGAGAGTCTGCAATACAATTCTAAGATGCTCAGCATGCTCTTCCTTGCTTCGAGAATAGACAAGAATGTCGTCAATGAAGACAACAACAAACCTGTCAAGATAGGGCCTAAAAACCCTATTCATTAGATCCATGAATGCTGCAGGAGCATTGGTCAAGCCAAACGGCATAACCAAGAACTCAAAGTGACCATACCGTGTCCGGAAAGCAGTCTTAGGTACATCCTCTTCTCTGACTCTCATCTGATAATACCCAGACCTGAGGTCAATCTTAGAAAACACCGCAACATCCTTTAACTGATCAAACAAATCCTCAATCCTTGGCAGAGGATACTTGTTCTTAATAGTGACCTTATTCAACTGCCTATAGTCAATACAAAGCCTCATTGTGCCATCTTTCTTTTTCACAAATAAAACGGGAGCACCCCAGGGAGACGAACTAGGTTGTATAAACCCTTTTTCTTGAAGTTCCTGGAGCTGTTTCTTAAGCTCTTTCAGTTCAATAGGTGCCATTCGATAAGGTGTAATGGACACCGGATTAGTCCCAGGTTGGACTTCAATCCCAAACTCTACTTCTCTGGTGGGAGGAAGACCAGGAAGTTCTTCAGGAAAAACGTCAAGAAACTCAGACACAACAGGGATCTCTGGCAATCCGAATTCATACTCATCTCGGATAACCATGGCAGCAAAGATTGAAGTAGGCTTATTGTCAATCAGCAAAATGGATTCCTTTCTCAAGCCTTGAAGATATAATCTTCTGTTCTGGCAATCGATCCAGGCTTCGTGTTTGGCTAACCAATCCAACCCCAATACTAGGTCGAACTCACAAGATGATAGCACAAATAGATCAATTTGGAAAGGAATACCCTGAATTGCGATAGGAGACTCTTTACATACCCGGTTTATGTTCATTTGACCTCCTATAGGGTTTGATACTACAAGACCCTTTACCCCTATTTCAACTTTCAACTTGGCTTTTTTAGCCATAGTAGCACAAACAAAGGAATGAGTAGACCCTGAATCTACCAAAGCATAAGCAGGAATAGAGTTTAAATCAACGATACTTGCAATAACATCGGGAGACTCCTCCTCATTTCTGCCCCTGATCTGGTACACTCTAGCTGGTGCCCGAGACTCCTGATAAGTTGGAGTATTGGACTGCTGCCCCTTTCCATTACTTTGATACCCAGATTGCAGTTGTTTCGAGCCTCTGTTCTTACTTGTCTGCATCGGGCTCTGATTAGTTCTGGACTGAGTAACTGTCCGGCTACGATTCTGGGGACAATCCCTAATATAGTGATCGTCGCCCCCGCAAGCAAAACATAATCTCATCTGAGCTCTACACTAGCCAGGGTGAATCTTCTGACAGAACTGGCAGACAGGTATCTTCCCCGTATTTCCCGTACTCTGAATAGACACTACTGGGGCTGCACGTCTATCCACCCACTGAGGCTTCGGAGTGTAGTGACTTCCCTGGGTAGAACTGCCCTGATCATGTTTCGTCTTCTTTGACCACACCTGTGATCTATCATCTCGCTTCTGCTTTCGATCATCCTTTCCACTTTTTCTCCTTTCTGCGGCCTTCTGTCGAGCCTCTGTAGCAGTCACCTGATTTACCAGATGCTGGAAATCCTTGGTGCCAAGAGCTACAAATATCGAGCCCAACTCGTCATTCAGGCCATTTGTAAACTTTCTGCATTTTTCAGCTTCCGTCTTGTACAATTCCGCAGCGTACTTGTAATATTTGCAGAATTCAGCAATGTACTGCTCAACAGGTTTATTAGCCTGCTTCAAATTCAAGAAGTAATCCCTTCTCCCAGCCAAGTAGTTCTCGCTAACATACTTCTTTCTGAATTCTTTTACAAAGAACTCCCAAGTAACAGCCTCGGCTGGAGCAGTCAATGTAGTCGTGATCCACCAACTGAGGGCTTCATCAGTCAAAAGAGCAACTGCACATTCCAGTTTATGCTCATCCGAGCACTGCAACCTCTTCGTCAGTATCTGAGTGGTAATCTCTAACCAATTTTCTGGCTCCTCTGGCTTATCCTCCACTTCTCCCTTAAAGGGGTATGCCATATAGCGAGACAATTTGTCAATTGGAGCTCTAGCAGGCTCAGTAGGGGCTACTGCTACCTCCTGTCTCAAACTAGTCCTCAACTGATCAAACATGTCTTTCATACTCATCAGACATTCTCTCTGGACCTCTAGTATCACAGGATTTCCCTGCGGTGGGGGAGCTTGAGCAGGAGCTTGCTCCACCTGTTCCTGCGGTGGTAGTGGCGGTACATTCTCCATTCCCACACTGTTTCCCTCATTTGAGGAACCTTCAGGGTCTTCAGCACCCTGAACCATTCTTGAATCGGCCATTCTATAAACATCAACAATTCAAAGGTCAGATCAGTAGTACACAAGCATATATGGTATTTAACTCCTAGGTGGCATAGTTCAAAACTAAACAATGCATGCACTTTAGGAAGTTCCTAGAATCCTATCCCTAAAAGCTCTGATACCACTAACTGTAACACCCCCGACCCCGAGGGAAGCCGGGAGCGTCACAATGGACTTTTACAAGCAAAAACGAGCATAAATTTTTTTCTTTTAAATTTTCGGCATGACATGTTCGTTTAATTAACCAAACCATCTACATCTTCAATCTGTAAAAATTTCCAATATAACAATGGCAGCCCAATTCATATGTCCTAACATTTCATCATCAATTATCTGAACAAGTCTCCAATATATATATATATATTGATGTACATACAATATTCATTTACATATTAAGTTATCCAAAAGATTACATATACAACAAACTAAAAACCTATACACGAGCGGAAGACAGCAAAACATGATCTATGCCACCATCTAGGAGATATCAAAAGGAAATACCATACATGTGCACCGGCTAATGGTAGCCTCGATGATGACCAAAAAGATAGTCCGCTACTGATCAGGACTTGAAAGTTTTGAGAAGAAGGAGCGTAAGTACGGGTTAAGTACTTAGTGAGGTAACTCCTAAATCTATCCATTTAACAATATACCAGAGACATAAATCAATCAAACACACAGTATCTAACAATATTAAGACTATTGAACAATGTCAACAAGAAATCATAAATTCTATACAAATTATGCTGTAATTCTAATCTTGAATTAAAGACAAATGGTCCTGATTAAAATCAGGTGAATATGACTCTATTTACCCTTAGTCAGTTTTATTAAGCAGCATAACTTGTCATACAAAAACTATCAAGTCATCAAGCATACAAAATCCTGTTACCATTCAACATACCATAACATTTCAGGATATGATATGAATCAAATTTCATGTTATACATATCATAGCATGTTTTTCATTAACATGATAGCAAGAATTACATATCATACCAAATATGTATTGCCAGCCTTCATACATAACATAAGCATCAATATGCTTTAGTGTCATTTTAGGTCAACAAGCCATTTAATTCATTTATTCATTTCATTAAGATATTTCCTTTTTATTATATTACATTTGCCTTGGCAAGTTAGAGTTAAGTAATCGAGTCCATGAGATACGACAAAATATCCCATAAGAGTACACAAAGTACTATCATAACAGAAAACATTTAGATCGGCGAATGTTACATGCCAACCAAATGTCTGATCGGCGAATGTTACATGCCAACCACATATATCTAGATCGGCGAATATTACTTGCCAACCCTTAGAGAATGACTGATCATTCTCTCGAAGTGTACACTAAGTACCATATCAGAAGTACTAAAGCATCTAACTGAACACTTAGTACAGTATCATCGATACCATAGTACTGGGAAACAGAAGAGCTCTGGGTTTGACTCTAAGGCATGCCTTGCTACTTATGGTAACTCTAATAACCAAGGGCTTAACCATAAATCTTTTAATTTAAAGTTCATTGAGAATTTATTCATTAGCATTCATTTCATAAATATCCATGACATGTTATATCATTCAACATACAAGAATTACATGCTTGCACTCAACATATTATCAAGCAGGTATTTAATTCAAATAATAGACATGTTCATTTATTATCCTTCTTCTCATTTACCAAATATGTAATTAGTCAAATTTCATGGCATAACAGGTTATATGCGGTTGAAAACTATTTTCAACCCTAAGGTTTAGTTACACTCACAATTTACAAAAGATAAATTATTCTCGGATAACAACTCCTTTTTCACGTTCTCTGGAGGATCCCACACGTTGCTCCTCCAATCTTGAATCCTTATCTCGATCTACAAACCATACAAGAACACATATAGATCACCATTAGACCCGATTCAATAATTTATAAGCTTATAACATTGAATTATAAACTTATCTACAAAACAGTTCAGCTTTCCATTCCTTTCAAGTACCATTCACTAAAATAATGATATCTCACAATCCTTACGTCGAAATTTCGAGTTCTTTATATCGTCGGAAAGATAACGACACGATCTAGAAGACCACATTATCGTAATATTTTTCCTCTAATCCAATTAATACAGTTTTTTAATTGAAACTACATTTTCCAGTTTCACGCAGCACTTGACCTATGCTCATTAATTAGCCAATATCTTTTAGCTCGGTGATCCAGTTGATGCAAAGTCTTTTCCAAATTAATCTAGACACATGAAGGAGTGTTCATGTCAAATTTAAACTTAATATTCAAATCCTACAAGATTTGGGAGCCAAACAAACATACTGCCCCTGCACAGGGGATGCAGGCAGCATGCCTCCCTTTGCTTTCCAAGGGCTGATTCGATATCTAGGAGTCCAATTTACTTGATTCCAAGCTCTAACATTTAAGTATACATACTAAGTAGAAAATGTTACTTAGATAAGTTCCTCTAATTCGAACTAAAACCAACTCAAACTCAGTGCTGAAAATAATGCTCGAAAATGAGCAATGCTGACAGCTTGTACCAGTTTACTTCTAAGACTCTAAATCGACTTCTGGAAATCCGATTTGAGTGATTCCAAAAGCTAAAGTTCATGTAAACAACCCAATGAACAACTTTCTCTAAGATCACTTAACCAAATTCGGACCATAAGGGTCACGAAATTGAGCCTAAACTCAGTGTACGAAACTGAACAGTCTACTGGATTGTTTTGTTTCTCTTAACAAATTGAAGCATCAAACCTTATCCAAACCTAATGAAATTTCACAAGCTTGTACTTAAGACATAGATAAGTGTTTTAGAAACAAGAAACTACAAAGAATCAGCCAAGAAATTGAGTGAACAAGCTGCTGTTCTTACCTTAAACCAAAACAGACCTTTTCCAGCTTCTTTCTTGTTTCTACTTGCTTCAATGGCTTTCTATGGCTTACCTAAATCTAATTTCTTGATTATTTTCACTAAATTTTACTCTTATGAAGGTGAAGAAGAGCTGAAGAAAAGCTTGGAGCTGGTTCATGGAGGTTTTCGGTTGAAAATGGGTAAAGAAGATGGCTAGCCGATTGGATTGCTTCTTGTTTCTATCTTCATTAAAAATTTTGTCTTTAGCAAATAAATGCCCACTTGATTTTTCTTCCAACTTGGCCGGCTCCTTGTGGATATATATCCACTTTATTTTATTTTATTTTTTTTTTTATTTTATTTACATAAATTACAATTTAATCAAGGTTCAATTCAGTTCAAATTCGATCGAAATTCGAGTCTAATTTCAAGAAACTTGAAATCTAAGCTATCTAAACACTTTGTATAATTTTTCTAATGTGATCAATGAACTCAATTTCTCTCTTTTACAAGTCTAGGTCACTTCTAAATTTTCAACTTAACTCGAATCGATTCGAATATGGACTTACAAAGCTCCAATTCAAGAGAGTTCACTATTAAGGACCATTTTGCAATGTTTAAAACTTCAATTGACTTAGCTAAATTTCAAATACTTCATTATATTTTTAAGCTCTTTAACTAGGCCTATTCGAGGATATTACATCGATTATCAATTTAAGCATATCAATCCAATATTCAATATCATTTCAATAACACGGTCCTTATAGACCAAGCCTCTTAGGCCATTGTGCCTAGGCTCATAAGAATTCATTTCATGTCATTTCACATACATTACATTAAACATGCCAAGCACATTTAAAATCAGACTTTAATTGCATGGAACAAATGCATGTACACGTACCTTGCATCCCAAGCTTAAGCATGCCATTCATACCTCGGCATATGCAATGCATGGGTATGAACAAACCAAAACAATTACTTAATAAGCAATACATATATTCAATCAACATGCTAACAAATAACATGGCAACAAACAAGTTTTCATAGCATTTCACTCTCCCCTTAAAGATTAGCCAAGTTTGTATTAAGTCATATTTCATACCGCTTTAATCATAAACAACAAAAATCAGAATTGGGTTAGGACCTAGTCCCAACCCCAAGGAAGGTCACACTCACAAACAATCCAAGCAAAACTCCTAAGGATTATGGATGATTGGCCCCTTGCTCCTTCTTTTGGCAAGCTCTTGCCTCAGCTCTTCCTCACTATCCAATTCTTTAGAAGCCTCTAAAACACACAAAAGCATATACACATCATCAAAATACATTCGAACTACACATATCATAATTAACAACTCTAAAACCACCAAAACAGTAACGTTATACTCCTGGACATATTGTACAATGTCTACTAAACTATTTTTATCTTTTGATCCACATGTCCAAAAATTGCCCACTTTACCTCGTTGGAAAGCTAACGAAATCATCTTTTGAACCATATAAAGCTTGAATTTTTCCTACGAACCAATCAATACCAGTTTTCAATTTAAAGACACAGCAGTGCTGTTTCGGGACAGTCTGGACCAATCTTTTTGTTTCTCTTATATCTCCTAATTTACAAGGGCAAACGAGGTTAGGTTTTTTTCTAATTAAAGTAGACTCATCCAAGTTATAGACTGTTCAATCCCAGCCCCAAATTCCTTGTACATTATTCTAGGGAATTTTTTGAAGTTACTGTCCAGAACAGGGCCTATTCTGGACAGATTTCACCTACATCACTTCTAGCTCAAAATTCGTCAACCTTATCACCAATTCCACTCATCCAACACTTGTGAACTTTAGTAGACTCAATTTCAAGCATATTTTACCTATACAAACATTTTTAATTTTGCATTTAAATAGTGTTTCCAGCTCAATCCATGAAGCTACCAAAATATCACCTATAAGCTAGTCCAAAGCACTTTACCAATTCTAACACTTCCTTTCCTTCATCTTTTCAACCAAAACACCTACAATTTAATTTCCACACTCTTAAGACATTATCCTATGAACTAAATATTGAATTTCCAGATTCAACAAAAATAATTAAGTCCACTAATTTCTCAATTCTTACAAAACAGTCCAAAAATCACATTTAGCACTTAATTCACTACCAAACTTTCTCATGCTTCATTCCACTTCAAATCAGTCCACATAAAACCATTTTAAGCATCCTAACATCAAAATCCTTCATAAATTTAACCACAAAACAGTCCCTACAACTTTCCAAATCCATGCAACTTAGTCCTTAAGCTCAAAAACTCAACAATTATAACAACATGGATTTTCCAGCAACATGCATTTAACTTCTAACTTAAAAATAAGTTAACTAAGAACATTATATTGAATTTCCAGCCATGGATTTCAAGCTAACAACCCTCAACTTCATTTTTAATTAAGCTTAGAAGAAGAAAAACACCTTACCTTGCTTATTTGACCTCCCTAATCAAAAATCTTGCTTCAAACCTTCAAAATCTTCCTTAAAATACCACATGCAAGGCAAGCAAATTTTTTTCTCTCTAAGAGCTCCCATGGCCGGCCAAGAGAAGAGAGAATGGAGGAGGAAGATGACAAATGCAATCTTCTCTCTCCCACTATGACATATATCATCATTTCCCACATTTTCTCATTTTCTTTTTTTTCTTTTTATCAAACAAAATCCTTGATTGGGGGACAAGGAGGTGGCCGGCCACATGGTGTTTTGCCATGTGTGTAAGGCCTCCAATTCCTTAAAATTTACATACAAACTCCCCTCTTTTGAATTTTCACTTTTTGGTCCTTTTTCAAATTGGTCTCTAATTTTCAAATTTATTCAATTTAGTCACTAAATTTTGAATTTTATTAAGCTCTAATTTAATTTATTTAGTCCTTAACTTCTAGGCAATGTTTAGGATATTACAATTCTCCCCCCCTTAAGGAAAATTCGTCCTCGAATTTATACCTGAAGGAAAAAGGTGTGGGTATTGCTCTCGCATAGTCGCTTCCGGTTCCCAAGTAGCTTCCTCTACCTTGTGGTTTCTCCAAAGAACCTTCACGAGAGGAACAGACTTGTTTCGAAGCTTTCTAATTTCTCGATCAAGAATCTGAACTGGTTCCTCTTCGTAAGATAAGTCCGGATTCAATTTCACATCCTCAGGTTCAAGAACATGTGAGGGATCCGATTTATACTTTCTGAGCATTGAGACATGGAAGACATTGTGAATCCTGTCAAATTCGGCAGGGAGTGCTAATCGGTAAGCCACGGGACCAATCCTCTCAATAACCTCGAAAGGCCCGATGAAACGAGGGCTAAGCATGCCTCTCTTTCCGAACCGAAAGACCTTCTTCCATGGTGATACTTTTAAAAAGACTTTGTCTCCCACACTATACTGAACATCCCTCCTTTTGAGATCCGCATAAGATTTTTGCCTATCAAAGGCCTGTTTCAATCTTGCATGAATAATCTTGACTTGCTCTTCAGTTTCCCGAAGCAACTGAGGCCCTAAAACTTTGCTTTCACCCAACTCGGACCAACATAAAGGAGTTCTGCACCTCCTACCATATAAAGCTTCAAACGGGGCCATTTGAATGGAAGCCTGATAGCTATTGTTATACGCGAACTCCACAAGAGGTAGGGATTTCTCCCAGTTCTTTCCGAAGTCTACATTACAAGCTCGCAACATATCCTCAAGGACCTGAATAACTCTCTCAGATTGTCCATCAGTCTAAGGATGGAAAGCTATACTCAAACGTACTCTAGTTCCCAAAGCTTCCTGTAATGATCTCCAGAACCGAGAGGTGAACTTAGAGTCTCGATCAGAGATGATAGAAGTGGGAATTCCATGCAGACGTACCACTTCACGAATATACAAATCGGCCAAAATATCTGAACTCATGTTCACTCTGATCGGGATGAAGTGAGCTGACTTAGTGAATCTGTCCACAATCACCCATATGGCATCATTCTTTTTCGGAGTTAACGGAAGACCCGTCACAAAGTCCATTGTGATCTTTTCCCATTTCCACTGAGGGATTTCGATTGGCTGCAGCAACCCAGCAGGGACTTGATGCTCAGCCTTGATTCTCTGACATGTCAAACATTTAGACACAAAGTCCGTGATGGCTGACTTCATGCCCGGCCACCAATACAATGGTTTCAAATCTTTGTACATCTTTACCGATCCAGGGTGAACCGATAAGGAACTCTGGTGGGCTTCTTGGAGTATTTCCCTTTTCAATTCTTCGTCATTAGGGACACAAACCCTATCTTTGAAATACAGAATACCATTATCACGAATAGAGAAGTCTTGATTGGCCTTTGAATCAAGCTTTGACATGATAGCCTGAAGTTCAGAATCAGTTTGCTGGAGGTCTTTGATTCGAGTAATCAAAGTAGATTGAACATGAAGTTCTGACAAGAATCCTCGCCTTCGATACACTCGAAGATGAGCATTAATAGCATTAGGAGCCAGAGTTGGTTTACGACTAAGAGCATCCGCAACCACATTGGCCTTGCAGGGATGATAGTCAATAACAAGATCATAATCTTTTAATAGCTCCATCCATCTTCTTTGTCTTAAGTTGAGATCTTTCTGAGTCAGAAGATACTTGAGGCTTTTGTGATCGGTGAACAAGTAGCACCTTTCACCATACAAATAATGCCTCCAGATTTTGAGTGCAAAAACAATCGCAGCTAGCTCAAGATCATGAGTGGGATAATTAAGTTCATGGGGTTTCAACTGTCGTGAGGCATATGCCACCACTTTCCCCTCTTGCATTAAGACACATCCTAATCCCAACTGCGATGCATCACTATACACGGTGTACTCCTTCCCTGATTCTGGTTGAATAAGAATAGGGCATGAGTAAGAGTTTGCTTGAGCTGATCAAAGCTTCTCTGTTGTTTCTCTGACCAAACGAATGGCTCATCCTTTCGGAGCAGCTTTGTCAAGGGAGAAGCAATGGACAAGAATCCCTTAACGAAGCGCCTGTAATATCCGGCCAAACCGAGAAAACTTCTGATCTCACTGATATTCCTCGGAGGCCTCCAATCCAGAATGGTTTGTACCTTTCTCGCATCCACTTTGATTCCTTCTGCCGAAATGACATGGCCAAGGAATGAAACTTCCGATAGCCAGAACTCACACTTTGAGAACTTTGCAAACAACTGGCGTTCTCGGAGAGTTTGCAAGACAATTCGGAGATGCTCAGAATGTTCCTCCTTATTCCGGGAGTAGACAAGTATATCATCAATGAAAACCACAACAAACTTGTCTAAATAAGGCTTGAACATGCGGTTCATGAGGTCCATGAAAGCAGCCGGAGCATTCGTCAATCCGAATGGCATCACAAGGAACTCGAAATGACCATATCGAGTCCTGAAAGCTGTCTTAGGCACATCCTCATCCTTTATCTTCATCTGATAGTAGCCTGACCGTAAATCAATCTTTGAGAACACTGCAGCATCCTTAAGCTGATCAAACAAGTCTTCAATTCTAGGCAAAGGATACTTATTCTTGATAGTGACTTTGTTCAACTGCCTATAATCAACACAAAGTCTCATTGAGCCATCTTTCTTCTTCACAAATAAGACTGGAGCACCCCAGGGAGATGAACTAGGTCTAATTAAACCCTTATTTTTCAGTTCCTGGAGTTGCTTCTTTAGCTCTTTCAATTCTATCGGTGCCATTCTATAGGGAGTGATGGACACCGGACTTGTCCCAGGCTGGACCTCAATTCCGAATTCTACTTCCCTGTTCGGAGGAAGACCAGGGAGTTCTTCGGGAAAAACATCAATAAACTCGGATACAACCGGAATAGTAGGCAATCCGAAGTCATACTCATCTTGTAATACCATGGCAGCAAACACTGATGTCGGTTTCTTATCAATGAGTAAGATAGACTCCTTACCCAAACCTCGAAGGTAGAGTATCCGATTTTGGCAATCAATCCAAGCCTCATGCTTAACCAACCAGTCTAAGCCCAAAACCAAGTCAAACTCACATGTCGGTAGCACAAACAAGTTAACCCGAAAAGGGACATTTCGAATTATAACAGGGGAGCTCTTACAAACAAGATTAATATTCAATAAACCTCCTATAGGGTTTGACACTACAAGACCCCTAGTGACTACCTCAGGTTTCAGACTTGCTTTTGTAACCATAGCAGAGCAAATAAAGGAATGAGTAGACCCAGAATCAATCAAAGCATATGCAGGACTCGAATTTAATTCGATCATACCTGCGATTACATCCGGAGATTCCTCATCGTCCTTTCCTTTGATGTGGTAGATCTGTGCAGGAGCCCGAGATTCCTGCTGTGTGGCACTAGAAGGCTGGCCCTTATTCTTTCCTTGACTACCAGATTGAGCCTGTCTGGAACCCTTGTTTCTGGCATACGGAGAAGCACTGTCCACAGCAGAAGCTTTAGCAGGAACTTTGTTGGGATTCTGAGGACAGTTCCTGATATAGTGATCGGAAGCTCCGCACAAGTAGCACAGATTTTGCTGTGTCCTACACTGACCCGGATGATGTTTCTGGCAGAACTTGCAGGCAGAATACTGAATGCCTCTGTTAGAATTCCCCGTGCTATCCATAGAAATGACCGGGGCTGTGTGCCTAGATACTGTCTGAGGCTTCGGTATGTATCCATCTCTCTGAACAGAGGTATAGCCAGAAGGAGACTCCTTGGTCTGCTTTGACTTCTTGTTCTTCCACTGAGGCCTATCATCGGTTCTGTCTCGTTTATCCTTCCAAGAACTACCACCCTTGCGTTTCTCGGAAGCTTTCATCTTTGCCTCTGTCGCAATGGCCCGATTCACCAAGTTCTGAAAGTCGGTAATCCCAAGGGCCGTAAACATTGGGCTCAACTCATCGTTAAGACCATCAGTGAATTTCCGACATTTTTCTTCCTCGGTCTTAATGTACTCGGAGCCATACTTACAATATTTGCAGAAATCGGCCACATACTGCTCGATCAGCCGATTGGCTTGTTTCAGATACAAGAACTTCTTCCGGCGCTCGGCTAGATATTGTTCACTGATATATTTCTTCTTAAATTCCTCGACGAAGAATTTCCATGTAACAGCTCCCGTCGGGGCAGTCAATGTAGTGGTTTCCCACCAACTCAGAGCTTCATCGGCCAATAGGGCTATGGCACACTCTAACTTGTGCTCGTCAGAACAATGGAGCTGCTTGGTCAGAATCTGAGTAGTACGTTCTAACCAATACTCTGCATCCTCTGGTTTCTCCTCACTAACACCCGCAAATGTATAAGCTCGATACCGAGCAAGCTTATCTATCGGAGCACAACTGGGTGCATCAGGGGCAGGAGCATCTTGCTGATTCTGCTTCAGATTCACTAAAAGCTGATCGAACATCTCCTTCATGCTAAGGAGACATTCCTGCTGAACGTTCTGAACTGCCGGAATTCCCGGTTGAGGAGCAACAAGGGGCGGAGGAGGTGGAGCTTGTTCCGGAGGGTTCTGACCCATCTCCACACTATCTCCGTCGGTCGAAGAGGCTGCGGGATTCGGGTCATCCACCGCCAACCTCTAATCGGACATTCTACATTTGACAAACAAACAAGAAGGAGTTTAGATCGAGCAAGCACAAGCACATTATTGTATATAACTCCTAGGTGGCATAGTTCGATCCTATATGATGCATGCGGACTCGGTTTTAGTCCTAGAATCCTAACCTAAACGCTCTGATACCAAACAAGTGTGACACCCCCACCCCGGGCCGGTAGGAAAGGGGCGTCACCGATCCACGATCACTCCGATAACCCGGCCCGGACAACGGTTTACCAACTTAACTTAACTTAACAGTACCGATTTTAGGGGTAATTTAAAACTTTTTCCTATTACTAGGCCTTTAAACCAGTTAGCAACTTATATTCATTACTAAACATTCCCGAAGCCTATTGTTCATTCAATAGTTCTATAATTCCTTTATCCATTCCATATAACAATATCAATACTTCGTTCCTTTCCATTCCATAACATGCAATCCATTACGAATATACATACATATTAAACGTTTCGAATGTAACATCATTCTTAAGTTATACAAAACTAAGCCCCAAGCTACCGAAATGATTTACTATATACAAACCGTCTAAGGTAATCAAAATGCATGGTGTAACTAAACAAGACTAGCCACCATTAGGAGATACAAAAAGATCATACTTGACTTGTGCTGCTGCTGATCCGAACGACGGAAATCCGGGACCGAGCTATTAATCGATCAACCTGAAATGTTTGGGAAGAGCGAAGGGACCGGGGGTAAGTACATAAGGTACTTAGTGAGGTAACAAAAACAAAGAATCAAAACAATCCAAGACAATCCAAACATATATCATATGCCATGACATAGCAAATTCAAGTACACATATTAATTCAATGTATAACAATTCAATTCAAGGTTCAACATGAGACAATCCGATTACACGTATCAATTTAATGTTCACTATATGACAATCCAAATACATGTGAGAATCCAATGTTCAATATATGACAATACGATAAATAATATGCCAATGTCAAATGCATTTTCATAACAAGTAATCATGCTTGCATTTAACTAACAATTATAGTGCAATTTAAATTCAAGTTAATTAAATCATTACAACCACCTTGGTATTTAGCTAGAAGATAATCGAATCTCCAACCAACTGTCGCCATAATATGCACCTATAGTGCTGGTCAAACCCTCCTACTGTCGCCAATGACCAAAAAGGTACCCTCCGTCTGTCGCCAATAAGGGCCAATTGCCCCGGACCGAAGTCCTACCCGATACAATGAGCTCTAGATTCTAAGGCATGCCCTCCTATCTGACTAACTAGCTACCAAGGTTGTCGATTATCAATTTAAGCATATCAATCCAATATTCAATATCATTTCAATAACACGGTCCTTATAGACCAAGCCTCTTAGGCCATTGTGCCTAGGCTCATAAGAATTCATTTCATGTCATTTCACATACATTACATTAAACATGCCAAGCACATTTAAAATCAGACTTTAATTGCATGGAACAAATGCATGTACACGTACCTTGCATCCCAAGCTTAAGCATGCCATTCATACCTCGGCATATGCAATGCATGGGTATGAACAAACCAAAACAATTACTTAATAAGCAATACATATATTCAATCAACATGCTAATAAATAACATGGCAACAAACAAGTTTTCATAGCATTTCACTCTCCCCTTAAAGATTAGCCAAGTTTGTATTAAGTCATATTTCATACCGCTTTAATCATAAACAACAAAAATCAGAATTGGGTTAGGACCTAGTCCCAACCCCAAGGAAGGTCACACTCACAAACAATCCAAGCAAAACTCCTAAGGATTATGGATGATTGGCCCCTTGCTCCTTCTTTTGGCAAGCTCTTGCCTCAGCTCTTCCTCACTATCCAATTCTTTAGAAGCCTCTAAAACACACAAAAGCATATACACATCATCAAAATACATTCGAACTACACATATCATAATTAACAACTCTAAAACCACCAAAACAGTAACGTTATACTCCTGGACATATTGTACAATGTTTACTAAACTATTTTTATCTTTTGATCCACATGTCCAAAAATTGCCCACTTTACCTCGTTGGAAAGCTAACGAAACCATCTTTTGAACCATATAAAGCTTGAATTTTTCCTACGAACCAATCAATACCAGTTTTCAATTTAAAGACACAGCAGTGCTGTTTCGGGACAGTCTGGACCAATCTTTTTGTTTCTCTTATATCTCCTAATTTACAAGGGAAAACGAGGTTAGGTTTTTTTCTAATTAAAGTAGACTCATCCAAGTTATAGACTGTTCAATCCCAGCCCCAAATTCCTTGTACATTATTCTAGGGAATTTTTTGAAGTTACTGTCCAGAACAGGGCCTATTCTGGACAGATTTCACCTACATCACTTCTAGCTCAAAATTCGTCAACCTTATCACCAATTCCACTCATCCAACACTTGTGAACTTTAGTAGACTCAATTTCAAGCATATTTTACCTATACAAACATTTTTAATTTTGCATTTAAATAGTGTTTCCAGCTCAATCCATGAAGCTACCAAAATATCACCTATAAGCTAGTCCAAAGCACTTTACCAATTCTAACACTTCCTTTCCTTCATCTTTTCAACCAAAACACCTACAATTTAATTTCCACACTCTTAAGACATTATCCTATGAACTAAATATTGAATTTCCAGATTCAACAAAAATAATTAAGTCCACTAATTTCTCAATTCTTACAAAACAGTCCAAAAATCACATTTAGCACTTAATTCACTACCAAACTTTCTCATGCTTCATTCCACTTCAAATCAGTCCACATAAAACCATTTTAAGCATCCTAACATCAAAATCCTTCATAAATTTAACCACAAAACAGTCCCTACAACTTTCCAAATCCATGCAACTTAGTCCTTAAGCTCAAAAACTCAACAATTATAACAACATGGATTTTCCAGCAACATGCATTTAACTTCTAACTTAAAAATAAGTTAACTAAGAACATTATATTGAATTTCCAGCCATGGATTTCAAGCTAACAACCCTCAACTTCATTTTTAATTAAGCTTAGAAGAAGAAAAACACCTTACCTTGCTTATTTGACCTCCCTAATCAAAAATCTTGCTTCAAACCTTCAAAATCTTCCTTAAAATACCACATGCAAGGCAAGCAAATTTTTTTCTCTCTAAGAGCTCCCATGGCCGGCCAAGAGAAGAGAGAATGGAGGAGGAAGATGACAAATGCAATCTTCTCTCTCCCACTATGACATATATCATCATTTCCCACATTTTCTCATTTTCTTTTTTTTCTTTTTATCAAACAAAATCCTTGATTGGGGGACAAGGAGGTGGCCGGCCACATGGTGTTTTGCCATGTGTGTAAGGCCTCCAATTCCTTAAAATTTACATACAAACTCCCCTCTTTTGAATTTTCACTTTTTGGTCCTTTTTCAAATTGGTCTCTAATTTTCAAATTTATTCAATTTAGTCACTAAATTTTGAATTTTATTAAGCTCTAATTTAATTTATTTAGTCCTTAACTTCTAGGCAATGTTTAGGATATTACAATTCTCCCCCCCTTAAGGAAAATTCGTCCTCGAATTTATACCTGAAGGAAAAAGGTGTGGGTATTGCTCTCGCATAGTCGCTTCCGGTTCCCAAGTAGCTTCCTCTACCTTGTGGTTTCTCCAAAGAACCTTCACGAGAGGAACAGACTTGTTTCGAAGCTTTCTGATTTCTCGATCAAGAATCTGAATTGGTTCCTCTTCGTAAGATAAGTCCGTATTCAATTCCACATCCTCAGGTTCAAGAACATGTGAGGGATCCGATTTATACTTTCTGAGCATTGAGACATGGAAGACATTGTGAATCCTGTCAAATTCGGCAGGGAGTGCTAATCGGTAAGCCACGGGACCAATCCTCTCAATAACCTCGAAAGGCCCGATGAAACGAGGGCTAAGCATGCCTCTCTTTCCGAACCGAAAGACCTTCTTCCATGGTGATACTTTTAAAAAGACTTTGTCTCCCACACTATACTGAACATCCCTCCTTTTGAGATCCGCATAAGATTTTTGCCTATCAAAGGCCTGTTTCAATCTTGCATGAATAATCTTGACTTGCTCTTCAGTTTCCCGAAGCAACTGAGGCCCTAAAACTTTGCTTTCACCCAACTCGGACCAACATAAAGGAGTTCTGCACCTCCTACCATATAAAGCTTCAAACGGGGCCATTTGAATGGAAGCCTGATAGCTATTGTTATACGCGAACTCCACAAGAGGTAGGGATTTCTCCCAGTTCTTTCCGAAGTCTACATTACAAGCTCGCAACATATCCTCAAGGACCTGAATAACTCTCTCAGATTGTCCATCAGTCTAAGGATGGAAAGCTATACTCAAACGTACTCTAGTTCCCAAAGCTTCCTGTAATGATCTCCAGAACCGAGAGGTGAACTTAGAGTCTCGATCAGAGATGATAGAAGTGGGAATTCCATGCAGACGTACCACTTCACGAATATACAAATCGGCCAAAATATCTGAACTCATGTTCACTCTGATCGGGATGAAGTGAGCTGACTTAGTGAATCTGTCCACAATCACCCATATGGCATCATTCTTTTTCGGAGTTAACGGAAGACCCGTCACAAAGTCCATTGTGATCTTTTCCCATTTCCACTGAGGGATTTCGATTGGCTGCAGCAACCCAGCAGGGACTTGATGCTCAGCCTTGATTCTCTGACATGTCAAACATTTAGACACAAAGTCCGTGATGGCTGACTTCATGCCCGGCCACCAATACAATGGTTTCAAATCTTTGTACATCTTTACCGATCCAGGGTGAACCGATAAGGAACTCTGGTGGGCTTCTTGGAGTATTTCCCTTTTCAATTCTTCGTCATTAGGGACACAAACCCTATCTTTGAAATACAGAATACCATTATCACGAATAGAGAAGTCTTGATTGACCTTTGAATCAAGCTTTGACATGATAGCCTGAAGTTCAGAATCAGTTTGCTGGAGGTCTTTGATTCGAGTAATCAAAGTAGATTGAACATGAAGTTCTGACAAGAATCCTCGCCTTCGATACACTCGAAGATGAGCATTAATAGCATTAGGAGCCAGAGTTGGTTTACGACTAAGAGCATCCGCAACCACATTGGCCTTGCAGGGATGATAGTCAATAACAAGATCATAATCTTTTAATAGCTCCATCCATCTTCTTTGTCTTAAGTTGAGATCTTTCTGAGTCAGAAGATACTTGAGGCTTTTGTGATCGGTGAACAAGTAGCACCTTTCACCATACAAATAATGCCTCCAGATTTTGAGTGCAAAAACAATCGCAGCTAGCTCAAGATCATGAGTGGGATAATTAAGTTCATGGGGTTTCAACTGTCGTGAGGCATATGCCACCACTTTCCCCTCTTGCATTAAGACACATCCTAATCCCAACTGCGATGCATCACTATACACGGTGTACTCCTTCCCTGATTCTGGTTGAATAAGAATAGGGCATGAGTAAGAGTTTGGTTGAGCTGATCAAAGCTTCTCTGTTGTTTCTCTGACCAAACGAATGGCTCATCCTTTCTGAGCAACTTTGTCAAGGGAGAAGCAATGGACAAGAATCCCTTAACGAAGCGCCTGTAATATCCGGCCAAACCGAGAAAACTTCTGATCTCACTGATATTCCTCGGAGGCCTCCAATCCAGAATGGTTTGTACCTTTCTCGCATCCACTTTGATTCCTTCTGCCGAAATGACATGGCCAAGGAATGAAACTTCCGATAGCCAGAACTCACACTTTGAGAACTTTGCAAACAACTGGCGTTCTCGGAGAGTTTGCAAGACAATTCGGAGATGCTCAGAATGTTCCTCCTTATTCCGGGAGTAGACAAGTATATCATCAATGAAAACCACAACAAACTTGTCTAAATAAGGCTTGAACATGCGGTTCATGAGGTCCATGAAAGCAGCCGGAGCATTCGTCAATCCGAATGGCATCACAAGGAACTCGAAATGACCATATCGAGTCCTGAAAGCTGTCTTAGGCACATCCTCATCCTTTATCTTCATCTGATAGTAGCCTGACCGTAAATCAATCTTTGAGAACACTGCAGCATCCTTAAGCTGATCAAACAAGTCTTCAATTCTAGGCAAAGGATACTTATTCTTGATAGTGACTTTGTTCAACTGCCTATAATCAACACAAAGTCTCATTGAGCCATCTTTCTTCTTCACAAATAAGACTGGAGCACCCCAGGGAGATGAACTAGGTCTAATTAAACCCTTATTTTTCAGTTCCTGGAGTTGCTTCTTTAGCTCTTTCAATTCTATCGGTGCCATTCTATAGGGAGTGATGGACACCGGACTTGTCCCAGGCTGGACCTCAATTCCGAATTCCACTTCCCTGTTCGGAGGAAGACCAGGGAGTTCTTCGGGAAAAACATCAATAAACTCGGATACAACCGGAATAGTAGGCAATCCGAAGTCATACTCATCTTGTAATACCATGGCAGCAAACACTGATGTCGGTTTCTTATCAATGAGTAAGATAGACTCCTTACCCAAACCTCGAAGGTAGAGTATCCGATTTTGGCAATCAATCCAAGCCTCATGCTTAACCAACCAGTCTAAGCCCAAAACCAAGTCAAACTCACATGTCGGTAGCACAAACAAGTTAACCCGAAAAGGGACATTTCGAATTATAACAGGGGAGCTCTTACAAACAAGATTAATATTCAATAAACCTCCTATAGGGTTTGACACTACAAGACCCCTAGTGACTACCTCAGGTTTCAGACTTGCTTTTGTAACCATAGCAGAGCAAATAAAGGAATGAGTAGACCCAGAATCAATCAAAGCATATACAGGACTCGAATTTAATTCGATCATACCTGCGATTACATCCGGAGATTCCTCATCGTCCTTTCCTTTGATGTGGTAGATCTGTGCAGGAGCCCGAGATTCCTGGTGTGTGGCACTAGAAGGCTGGCCCTTATTCTTTCCTTGACTACCAGATTGAGCCTGTCTGGAACCCTTGTTTCTGGCATACGGAGAAGCACTGTCCACAGCAGAAGCTTTAGCAGGAACTTTGTTGGGATTCTGAGGACAGTTCCTGATATAGTGATCGGAAGCTCCACACAAGTAGCACAGATTTTGCTGTGTCCTACACTGACCCGGATGATGTTTCTGGCAGAACTTGCAGGCAGGATACTGAGTGCCTCTGTTAGAATTCCCCGTGCTATCCATAGAAATGACCGGGGCTGTGTGCCTAGATACTGTCTGAGGCTTCGGTATGTATCCATCTCTCTGAACAGAGGTATAGCCAGAAGGAGACTCCTTGGTCTGCTTTGACTTCTTGTTCTTCCACTGAGGCCTATCATCGGTTCTGTCTCGTTTATCCTTCCAAGAACTACCACCCTTGCGTTTCTCGGAAGTTTTCATCTTTGCCTCTGTCGCAATGGCCCGATTCACCAAGTTCTGAAAGTCGGTAATCCCAAGGGCCGTAAACATTGGGCTCAACTCATCGTTAAGACCATCAGTGAATTTCCGACATTTTTCTTCCTCGGTCTTAATGTACTCGGAGCCATACTTACAATATTTGCAGAAATCGGCCACATACTGCTCGATCGGCCGGTTGGCTTGTTTCAGATATAAGAACTTCTTCCGGCGCTCGGCTAGATATTGTTCACTGATATATTTCTTCTTAAATTCCTCGACGAAGAATTTCCATGTAACAGCTCCCGTCGGGGCAGTCAATGTAGTGGTTTCCCACCAACTCAGAGCTTCATCGGCCAATAGGGCTATGGCACACTCTAACTTGTGCTCGTCAGAACAATGGAGCTGCTTGGTCAGAATCTGAGTAGTACGTTCTAACCAATACTCTGCATCCTCTGGTTTCTCCTCACTAACACCCGCAAATGTATAAGCTCGATACCGAGCAAGCTTATCTATCGGAGCACAACTGGGTGCATCAGGGGCAGGAGCATCTTGCTGATTCTGCTTCAGATTCACTAAAAGCTGATCGAACATCTCCTTCATGCTAAGGAGACATTCCTGCTGAACGTTCTGAACTGCCGGAATTCCCGGTTGAGGAGCAACAAGGGGCGGAGGAGGTGGAGCTTGTTCCGGAGGGTTCTGACCCATCTCCACACTATCTCCGTCGGTCGAAGAGGCTGCGGGATTCGGGTCATCCACCGCCAACCTCTAATCGGACATTCTACATTTGACAAACAAACAAGAAGGAGTTTAGATCGAGCAAGCACAAGCACATTATTGTATATAACTCCTAGGTGGCATAGTTCGATCCTATATGATGCATGCGGACTCGGTTTTAGTCCTAGAATCCTAACCTAAACGCTCTGATACCAAACAAGTGTGACACCCCCACCTCGGGCCGGTAGGAAAGGGGCGTCACCGATCCACGATCACTCCGATAACCCGGCCCGGACAACGGTTTACCAACTTAACTTAACTTAACAGTACCGATTTTAGGGGTAATTTAAAACTTTTTCCTATTACTAGGCCTTTAAACCAGTTAGCAACTTATATTCATTACTAAACATTCCCGAAGCCTATTGTTCATTCAATAGTTCTATAATTCCTTTATCCATTCCATATAACAATATCAATACTTCGTTCCTTTCCATTCCATAACATGCAATCCATTACGAATATACATACATATTAAACGTTTCGAATGTAACATCATTCTTAAGTTATACAAAACTAAGCCCCAAGCTACCGAAATGATTTACTATATACAAACCGTCTAAGGTAATCAAAATGCATGGTGTAACTAAACAAGACTAGCCACCATTAGGAGATACAAAAAGATCATACTTGACTTGTGCTGCTGCTGATCCGAACGACGGAAATCCGGGACCGAGCTATTAATCGATCAACCTGAAATGTTTGGGAAGAGCGAAGGGACCGGGGGTAAGTACATAAGGTACTTAGTGAGGTAACAAAAACAAAGAATCAAAACAATCCAAGACAATCCAAACATATATCATATGCCATGACATAGCAAATTCAAGTACACATATTAATTCAATGTATAACAATTCAATTCAAGGTTCAACATGAGACAATCCGATTACACGTATCAATTTAATGTTCACTATATGACAATCCAAATACATGTGAGAATCCAATGTTCAATATATGACAATACGATAAATAATATGCCAATGTCAAATGCATTTTCATAACAAGTAATCATGCTTGCATTTAACTAACAATTATAGTGCAATTTAAATTCAAGTTAATTAAATCATTACAACCACCTTGGTATTTAGCTAGAAGATAATCGAATCTCCAACCAACTGTCGTCATAATATGCACCTATAGTGCTGGTCAAACCCTCCTACTGTCGCCAATGACCAAAAACGTACCCTCCGTCTGTCGCCAATAAGGGCCAATTGCCCCGGACCGAAGTCCTACCCGATACAATGAGCTCTAGATTCTAAGGCATGCCCTCCTATCTGACTAACTAGCTACCAAGGTTGTCGATTATCAATTTAAGCATATCAATCCAATATTCAATATCATTTCAATAACACGGTCCTTATAGACCAAGCCTCTTAGGCCATTGTGCCTAGGCTCATAAGAATTCATTTCATGTCATTTCACATACATTACATTAAACATGCCAAGCACATTTAAAATCAGACTTTAATTGCATGGAACAAATGCATGTACACGTACCTTGCATCCCAAGCTTAAGCATGCCATTCATACCTCGGCATATGCAATGCATGGGTATGAACAAACCAAAACAATTACTTAATAAGCAATACATATATTCAATCAACATGCTAACAAATAACATGGCAACAAACAAGTTTTCATAGCATTTCACTCTCCCCTTAAAGATTAGCCAAGTTTGTATTAAGTCATATTTCATACCGCTTTAATCATAAACAACAAAAATCAGAATTGGGTTAGGACCTAGTCCCAACCCCAAGGAAGGTCACACTCACAAACAATCCAAGCAAAACTCCTAAGGATTATGGATGATTGGCCCCTTGCTCCTTCTTTTGGCAAGCTCTTGCCTCAGCTCTTCCTCACTATCCAATTCTTTAGAAGCCTCTAAAACACACAAAAGCATATACACATCATCAAAATACATTCGAACTACACATATCATAATTAACAACTCTAAAACCACCAAAACAGTAACGTTATACTCCTGGACATATTGTACATTGTTCACTAAACTATTTTTATCTTTTGATCCACAAGTCCAAAAATTGCCCACATTACCTCGTTGGAAAGCTAACGAAACCATCTTTTGAACCATATAAAGCTTGAATTTTTCCTACGAACTAATCAATACCAGTTTTCAATTTAAAGACACAGCAGTGCTGTTTCGGGACAGTCTGGACCAATCTTTTTGTTTCTCTTATATCTCCTAATTTACAAGGGCAAACGAGGTTAGGTTTTTTTCTAATTAAAGTAGACTCATCCAAGTTATAGACTGTTCAATCCCAGCCCCAAATTCCTTGTACATTATTCTAGGGAATTTTTTGAAGTTACTGTCCAGAACAGGGCCTATTCTGGACAGATTTCACCTACATCACTTCTAGCTCAAAATTCGTCAACCTTATCACCAATTCCACTCATCCAACACTTGTGAACTTTAGTAGACTCAATTTCAAGCATATTTTACCTATACAAACATTTTTAATTTTGCATTTAAATAGTATTTCCAGCTCAATCCATGAAGCTACCAAAATATCACCTATAAGCTAGTCCAAAGCACTTTACCAATTCTAACACTTCCTTTCCTTCATCTTTTCAACCAAAACACCTACAATTTAATTTCCACACTCTTAAGACATTATCCTATGAACTAAATATTGAATTTCCAGATTCAACAAAAATAATTAAGTCCACTAATTTCTCAATTCTTACAAAACAGTCCAAAAATCACATTTAGCACTTAATTCACTACCAAACTTTCTCATGCTTCATTCCACTTCAAATCAGTCCACATAAAACCATTTTAAGCATCCTAACATCAAAATCCTTCATAAATTTAACCACAAAACAGTCCCTACAACTTTCCAAATCCATGCAACTTAGTCCTTAAGCTCAAAAACTCAACAACTATAACAACATGGATTTTCCAGCAACATGCATTTAACTTCTAACTTAAAAATAAGTTAACTAAGAACATTATATTGAATTTCCAGCCATGGATTTCAAGCTAACAACCCTCAACTTCATTTTTAATTAAGCTTAGAAGAAGAAAAACACCTTACCTTGCTTATTTGACCTCCCTAATCAAAAATCTTGCTTCAAACCTTCAAAATCTTCCTTAAAATACCACATGCAAGGCAAGCAAATTTTTTTCTCTCTAAGAGCTCCCATGGCCGGCCAAGAGAAGAGAGAATGGAGGAGGAAGATGACAAATGCAATCTTCTCTCTCCCACTATGACATATATCATCATTTCCCCCATTTTCTCATTTTTTTTTTATCAAACAAAATCCTTGATTGGGGTACAAGGAGGTGGCCGGCCACATGGTGTTTTGCCATGTGTGCAAGGCCTCCAATTCCTTAAAATTTACATGCAAACTCCCCTCTTTTGAATTTTCACTTTTTGGTCCTTTTTCAAATTGGTCTCTAATTTTCAAATTTATTCAATTTAGTCACTAAATTTTGAATTTTATTAAGCTCTAATTTAATTTATTTAGTCCTTAACTTCTAGGCTATGTTTAGGATATTACAAGTTTGAACAAAATTATACAGATTAATCTCAATTTTTTAGCTTTTTACTCGGTTAAAATTGAACGAATTCTCTATAAAGCCCATTTAGACAAACACATTTTAATTCCAATAAAACGACAACCATATTTTATTAAATCAAATTTTATGAGTTCAAATAGTTAATTATGGTCTTTTGAACAAAATTATACAAATTAATCTCAAATTTTTAGCTTTTTACTCGGTTAAAATTCGAACGGATTCTCTGTAAGGCGCCTTTAGACAAGCACGTTTTAATCCCGGCAAAATGACAAAAGATGTTATTAAATCAAATTTTATGAGTTCAAATAGTTAATTATGGGCTTTTGAACAAAATTATATAGATTAATCTCAAATTTGTAGCTTTTTACTCGGTTAAAATTCGAACGGATTCTCTGTAAGGCCCCTTTAGACAAGCACGTTTTAATCCCGGCAAAATGACAAAAAATGTTATTAAATGAAATTTTATGAGTTCAAATATTTAAGTATGGGCTTTTGAACAAAATTATACAGATTAATCTCAAGTTTGAAGCTTTTTACTCGGTTAAAATTCGAACGGATTCTCTATAAGGCCCCTTTAGACAAGCACGCTTTAATCCCAATAAAACGACAACCATATGATATTAAATCAAATTTTATGAGTTCAAATAGTTAATTATGGGCTTTTGAACAAAATTATCAAGATTAATATCAAATTTTTAGCTTTTTACTCGGTTAAAATTCGAACGAATTCTCTGTAAGGCTCCTTTAGACAAGCACGTTTTAATCCCGATAAAATGACAAAAAATGTTATTAAATCAAATTTTATGAGTTCAAATAGTTAATTATGGGCTTTTGAACAAAATTATACAGATTAATCTCAAATTTGTAGTTTTTTTCTCGGTTAAAATTCGAACGGATTCTCTGTAAGGCCTCTTTAGACAAACACGTTTTAATCCCGGCAAAATGACAAAAAATGTTATTTAAGGAAATTTTATGAGTTCCAATAGTTAAATATGGGCTTTTGAACAAAATTATACAGATTAATCTCAAGTTTGTAGCTTTTTACTCGGTTAAAATTCGAACGGATCCTCTGTAAGGCCCCTTTAGACAAGCACGTTTTAATCCCAATAAAACGACAACCATATGATATTAAATCAAATTTTATGAGTTCAAATAGTTAATTATGGGCTTTTGAACAAAATTATCACGATTAATCTCAAATTTTTAGCTTTTTACTCGATTAAAATTCGAACGGATTCTCTGTAAGGCCCCTTTAGACAAGCACGTTTTTACCCCGATAAAATGACAAAAAATGTTATTAAATCAAATTTTATGAGTTCAAATAGTTAATTATGGGCTTTTGACCAAAATTATACAGATTAATCTCAAATTTGTAGCTTTTTACTCGGTTAAAATTCGAACGGATTCTCTGTAAGGCCCCTTTAGACAAGCACGCTTTAATCCCGGCAAAATGATAACAAATGTTATTAAATCAAATTTTATGAGTTCAAATAGTTAATTATGGGAGTTTGAACAAAATTATAATAATTAATCTCAAATTTGTAACTTTTTGCTCGATTAAAATTCGAACGGATTCTCTATAAGTCCCATTTGGACAGGCACGTTTTAATCCCAAAAAAACGACAACCAAATGTTATTAAATCAAATTTTATGAGTTCAAAAAGTTAATTATGGGAGTTAGAACAAAATTATACAGATTAATCTCAATTTTTTAGCTTTTTACTCGGTTAAAATTGAACGAATTCTCTATAAAGCCCATTTAGACAAACACATTTTAATTCCAATAAAACGACAACCATATGTTATTAAATCAAATTTTATGAGTTCAAATAGTTAATTATGGGCTTTTGAACAAAATTATACAAATTAATCTTAAATTTGTAGCTTTTTACTCGGTTAAAATTCGAACGGATTCTCTGTAAGGTCCCTTTAGACAAGCACGCTTTAATCCCGGCAAAATGATAACAAATGTTATTAAATCAAATTTTATGAGTTCAAATAGTTAATTATGGGAGTTTGAACAAAATTATAATGATTAATCTCAAATTTGTAACTTTTTGCTCGATTAAAATTCGAACGGATTCTCTATAAGTCCCATTTGGACAGGCACGTTTTAATCCCAAAAAAACGACAACCAAATGTTATTAAATCAAATTTTATGAGTTCAAAAAGTTAATTATGGGAGTTTGAATAAAATTATACAGATTAATCTCAATTTTTTAGCTTTTTACTCGGTTAAAATTGAACGAATTCTCTATAAAGCCCATTTAGACAAACACATTTTAATTCCAATAAAACGACAACCATATGTTATTAAATCAAATTTTATGAGTTCAAATAGTTAATTATGGTCTTTTGAACAAAATTATACAAATTAATCTCAAATTTTTAGCTTTTTACTCGGTTAAAATTCGAACGGATTCTCTGTAAGGCGCCTTTAGACAAGCACGTTTTAATCCCGGCAAAATGACAAAAGATGTTATTAAATCAAATTTTATGAGTTCAAATAGTTAATTATGGGCTTTTGAACAAAATTATATAGATTAATCTCAAATTTGTAGCTTTTTACTCGGTTAAAATTCGAACGGATTCTCTGTAAGGCCCCTTTAGACAAGCACGTTTTAATCCCGGCAAAATGACAAAAAATGTTATTAAATGAAATTTTATGAGTTCAAATATTTAAATATGGGCTTTTAAACAAAATTATACAGATTAATCTCAAGTTTGAAGCTTTTTACTCGGTTAAAATTCGAACGGATTCTCTATAAGGCCCCTTTAGACAAGCACGCTTTAATCCCAATAAAACGACAACCATATGATATTAAATCAAATTTTATGAGTTCAAATAGTTAATTATGGGCTTTTGAACAAAATTATCAAGATTAATATCAAATTTTTAGCTTTTTACTCGGTTAAAATTCGAACGGATTCTCTGTAAGGCTCCTTTAGACAAGCACGTTTTAATCCCGATAAAATGACAAAAAATGTTATTAAATCAAATTTTATGAGTTCAAATAGTTAATTATGGCCTTTTGAACAAAATTATACAGATTAATCTCAAATTTGTAGTTTTTTTCTCGGTTAAAATTCGAACGGATTCTCTGTAAGGCCCCTTTAGACAAGCACGTTTTAATCCCGGCAAAATGACAAAAAATGTTATTAAAGGAAATTTTATGAGTTCCAATAGTTAAATATGGGCTTTTGAACAAAATTATACAAATTAATCTCAAGTTTGTAGCTTTTTACTCGGTTAAAATTCGAACGGATTCTCTGTAAGGCCCCTTTAGACAAGCACGTTTTAATCCCAATAAAACAGATTAATCAAATTTTATGAGTTCAAATAGTTAATTATGGGCTTTTGAACAAAATTATCAAGATTAATCTCAAATTTTTAGCTTTTTACTCGATTAAAATTCGAATGGATTCTCTGTAAGGCCCCTTTAGACAAGCACGTTTTTACCCCGATAAAATGACAAAAAATGTTATTAAATCAAATTTTATGAGTTCAAATAGTTAATTATGGGCTTTTGAACAAAATTATACAGATTAATCTCAAATTTGTAGCTTTTTACTCGGTTAAAATTCGAACGGCTTCTCTATAAGGCCCATTTGGACAGACACGTTTTAATCCCAACAAAACGATAACCAAATGTTATTAAATCAAATTTTATGAGTTCAAATAGTTAATTATGGGATTTTGAACAAAATTATACAGATTAATCTCAAATTTGTAGCTTTTTACTCGGTTAAAATTCGAACGGATTCTCTGTAAGGCCCCTTTAGACAAGCACGTTTTAATCCCAATAAAACGACAACCATATGATATTAAATCAAATTTTATGAGTTCAAATAGTTAATTATGGGCTTTTGAACAAAATTATCAAGATTAATCTCAAATTTTTAGCTTTTTACTCGGTTAAAATTCGAACGGATTCTCTGTAAGGCCCCTTTAGACAAGCACGCTTTAATCCCGGCAAAATGATAACAAATGTTATTAAATCAAATTTTATGAGTTCAAATAGTTAATTATGAGAGTTTGAACAAAATTATAATGATTAATCTCAAATTTGTAACTTTTTGCTCGATTAAAATACGAACGAATTCTCTATAAGTCCCATTTGGACAAGCACGTTTTAATCCCAAAAAAATGACAACCAAATGTTATTAAATCAAATTTTATGAGTTCAAAAAGTTAATTATGGGAGTTTGAACAAAATTATACAGATTAATCTCAATTTTTTAGCTTTTTACTCGGTTAAAATTGAACGAATTCTCTATAAAGCCTATTTAGACAAACACATTTTAATTCCAATAAAACGACAACCATATGTTATTAAATCAAATTTTATGAGTTCAAATAGTTAATTATGGGCTTTTGAACAAAATTATACAAATTAATCTAAAATTTTTAGCTTTTTACTCGGTTAAAATTCGAACGGATTCTCTGTAAGGCCCCTTTAGACAAACACGTTTTAATCCCGGCAAAATGACAAAAGATGTTATTAAATCAAATTTTATGAGTTCAAATAGTTAATTATGGGCTTTTGAACAAAATTATATAGATTAATCTCAAATTTGTAGCTTTTTACTCGGTTAAAATTCGAACGGATTCTCTGTAAGGCCCCTTTAGACAAGCACGTTTTAATCCCGGCAAAATGACAAAAAATGTTATTAAATGAAATTTTATGAGTTCAAATATTTAAATATGGGCTTTTGAACAAAATTATACAGATTAATCTCAAGTTTGAAGCTTTTTACTCGGTTAAAATTCGAACGGATTCTCTATAAGGCCCCTTTAGACAAGCACGCTTTAATCCCAATAAAACGACAACCATATGATATTAAATCAAAATTTATGAGTTCAAATAGTTAATTATGGGCTTTTGAACAAAATTATCAAGATTAATATCAAATTTTTAGCTTTTTACTCGGTTAAAATTCGAACGGATTCTCTGTAAGGCCCCTTTAGACAAGCACGTTTTAATCCCGATAAAATGACAAAAAATGTTATTAAATCAAATTTTATGAGTTCAAATAGTTAATTATGGGCTTTTGAACAAAATTATACAGATTAATCTCAAATTTGTAGTTTTTTTCTCGGTTAAAATTCGAACGGATTCTCTGTAAGGCCCCTTTAGACAAGCACGTTTTAATCCCGGCAAAATGACAAAAAATGTTATTAAATCAAATTTTATGAGTTCAAATAGTTAATTATGGGCTTTTGAACAAAATTATACAGATTAATCTAAAATTTGTAGTTTTTTTCTCGGTTAAAATTCGAACGGATTCTCTGTAAGGCCCCTTTAGACAAGCACGTTTTAATCCCGGCAAAATGACAAAAAATGTTATTAAAGGAAATTTTATGAGTTCAAATAGTTAAATATGGGCTTTTGAACAAAATTATACAGATTAATCTCAAGTTTGTAGCTTTTTACTCGGTTAAAATTCGAACGGATTCTCTGTAAGGCCCCTTTAGACAAGCATGTTTTAATCCCAATAAAACGACAACCATTTGATATTAAATCAAATTTTATGAGTTGAAATAGTTAATTATGGGATTTTGAACAAAATTATCAAGATTAATCTCAAATTTTTAGCTTTTTACTCGATTAAAATTCGAACAGATTCTCTATAAGGCCCCTTTAGACAAGCACGTTTTTACCCCGATAAAATGACAAAAAATGTTATTAAATCAAATTTTATGAGTTCAAATAGTTAATTATGGGCTTTTGAACAAAATTATACAGATAAATCTCAAATTTGTAGTTTTTTTCTCGGTTAAAATTCGAACAGATTCTCTGTAAGGCCCCTTTAGACAAGCACGTTTTAATCCCGGCAAAATGAAAAAAAATGTTATTAAATGAAATTTTATGAGTTCAAATATTTAAATATGGGCTTTTGAACAAAATTATACAGATTAATCTCAAGTTTGTAGCTTTTTACTCGGTTAAAATTCGAACGGATTCTCTATAAGGCCCCTTTAGACAAGCACGTTTTAATCCCAATAAAACGACAACCATATGATATTAAATCAAATTTTATGAGTTCAAATAGTTAATTATGGTATTTTGAACAAAATTATCAAGATTAATCTCAAATTTTTAGCTTTTTACTCGGTTAAAATTCGAACGAATTCTCTATAAGGCCCCTTTATACAAGCACGCTTTAATCCCGGCAAAATGATAACAAATGTTATTAAATCAAATTTTATGAGTTCAAATAGTTAATTATGGGTTTTTGAACAAAATTATACAGATTAATCTCAAATTTGTAACTTTTTGCTAGGTTAAAATTCAATCGGATTCTCTATAAGTTCCATTTGGACAGGCACGTTTTAATCCCAGCAAAACGACAACCAAATGTTATTAAATCAAATTTTATGAGTTTAAAAAGTTAATTATGGGAGTTTGTACAAAATTATACATATTAATCTCAATTTTTTAGCTTTTTACTAGGTTAAAATTGAACGAATTCTCTATAAAGCCCATTTAGACAAACACATTTTAATTCCAATAAAACGACAACCATATGTTATTAAATCAAATTTTATGAGTTCAAATAGTTAATTATGGGCTTTTGAACAAAATTATACAAATTAATCTCAAATTTTTAGCTTTTTACTCGGTTAAAATTCGAACGGATTCTCTGTAAGGCCCCTTTAGACAAGCACGTTTTAATCCCGGCAAAATGACAAAAGATGTTATTAAATCAAATTTTATGAGTTCAAATAGTTAATTATGGGCTTTTGAACAAAATTATATAGATTAATCTCAAATTTGTAGCTTTTTACTCGGTTAAAATTCGAACGGATTCTCTGTAAGGCCCCTTTAGACAAGGACGTTTTAATCCCGATAAAATGACAAAAAATGTTATTAAATCAAATTTTATGAGTTCAAATAGTTAATTATGGGCTTTTGAACAAAATTATACAGATTAATCTCAAATTTGTAGTTTTTTTCTCGGTTAAAATTCGAACGGATTCTCTGTAAGGCCCCTTTAGACAAGCACGTTTTAATCCCGGCAAAATGACAAAAAATGTTATTAAATGAAATTTTATGAGTTCAAATATTTAAATATGGGCTTTTGAACAAAATTATACAGATTAATCTCAAGTTTGAAGCTTTTTACTCGGTTAAAATTCAAACGGATTCTCTGTAAGGCCCCTTTAGAGAAGCACGTTTTAATCCCAATAAAACGACAACCATATGATATTAAATCAAATTTTATGAGTTCAAATAGTTAATTATGGGCTTTTGAACAAAATTATCAAGATTAATATCAAATTTTTAGCTTTTTACTCGGTGAAAATTCGAACGGATTCTCTGTAAGGCCCCTTTAGACAAGCACGTTTTAATCCCGATAAAATGACAAAAAATGTTATTAAATCAAATTTTATGAGTTCAAATAGTTAATTATGGGCTTTTGAACAAAATTATACAGATTAATCTCAAATTTTTAGCTTTGTACTCGGTTAAAATTCGAACGGATTCTCTGTAAGGCCCCTTTAGACAAGCACGTTTTAATCCCGGCAAAATGACAAAAGATGTTATTAAATCAAATTTTATGAGTTCAAATAGTTAATTATGGGCTTTTGAACAAAATTATATAGATTAATCTCAAATTTGTAGCTTTTTACTCGGTTAAAATTCGAACAGATTCTCTGTAAGGCCCCTTTAGACAAGGACGTTTTAATCCCGTTAAAATGACAAAAAATGTTATTAAATCAAATTTTATGAGTTCAAATAGTTAATTATGGGCTTTTGAACAAAATTATACAGATTAATCTCAAATTTGTAGTTTTTTTCTCGGTTAAAATTCGAACGGATTCTCTGTAAGGCCCCTTTAGACAAGCACGTTTTAATCCCGGCAAAATGACAAAAAATGTTATTAAATGAAATTTTATGAGTTCAAATATTTAAATATGGGCTTTTGAACAAAATTATACAGATTAATCTCAAGTTTGAAGCTTTTTACTCGGTTAAAATTCAAACGGATTCTCTGTAAGGCCCCTTTAGAGAAGCACGTTTTAATCCCAATAAAACGACAACCATATGATATTAAATCAAATTTTATGAGTTCAAATAGTTAATTATGGGCTTTTGAACAAAATTATCAAGATTAATATCAAATTTTTAGCTTTTTACTCGGTGAAAATTCGAACGGATTCTCTGTAAGGCCCCTTTAGACAAGCACGTTTTAATCCCGATAAAATGACAAAAAATGTTATTAAATCAAATTTTATGAGTTCAAATAGTTAATTATGGGCTTTTGAACAAAATTATACAGATTAATCTCAAATTTTTAGCTTTGTACTCGGTTAAAATTCGAACGGATTCTCTGTAAGGCCCTTTAGACAAGCACGTTTTAATCCCGGCAAAATGACAAAAGATGTTATTAAATCAAATTTTATGAGTTCAAATAGTTAATTATGGGCTTTTGAACAAAATTATATAGATTAATCTCAAATTTGTAGCTTTTTACTCGGTTAAAATTCGAACGGATTCTCTGTAAGGCCCCTTTAGACAAGGACGTTTTAATCCCGATAAAATGACAAAAAATGTTATTAAATCAAATTTTATGAGTTCAAATAGTTAATTATGGGCTTTTGAACAAAATTATACAGATTAATCTCAAAATTGTAGTTTTTTTCTCGGTTAAAATTCGAACGGATTCTCTGTAAGGCCCCTTTAGACAAGCACGTTTTAATCCCGGCAAAATGACAAAAAATGTTATTAAATGAAATTTTATGAGTTCAAATATTTAAATATGGGCTTTTGAACAAAATTATACAGATTAATCTCAAGTTTGAAGCTTTTTACTCGGTTAAAATTCAAACGGATTCTCTGTAAGGCCCCTTTAGAGAAGCACGTTTTAATCCCAATAAAACGACAACCATATGATATTAAATCAAATTTTATGAGTTCAAATAGTTAATTATGGGCTTTTGAACAAAATTATCAAGATTAATATCAAATTTTTAGCTTTTTACTCGGTGAAAATTCGAACGGATTCTCTGTAAGGCCCCTTTAGACAAGCACGTTTTAATCCCGATAAAATGACAAAAAATTTTATTAAATCAAATTTTATAAGTTCAAATAGTTAATTATGGGCTTTTGAACAAAATTATACAGATTAATCTCAAATTTGTAGTTGTTTTCTTGGTGAAAATTCGAACGGATTCTCTATAAGGCCCCTTTAGACAAACACGTTTTAATCCCAATAAAACGACAACCATATGATATTAAATCAAATTTTATGAATTCAAATAGTTAATTATGGGCTTTTGAACAAAATTATCAAGATTAATCTCAAATTTTTAGCTTTTTACTCGGTTAAAATTCGAACGGATTCTCTCTAAGGCCCCTTTAGAGAAGCACGCTTTAATCCCGGCAAAATGATAACAAATGTTATTAAATGAAATTTTATGAGTTCAGATAGTTAATTATGGGCTTTTGAACAAAATTATACAGATTAATCTCAAATTTGTAACTTTTTGCTCGGTTAAAATTCGAACGGATTCTCTATAAGTCCCATTTGGACAGGCACGTTTTAATCCCAAAAAAACGATAACCAAATGTTATTAAATCAAATTTTATGAGTTCAAAAAGTTAATTATGGGAGTTTGAACAAAATTATACAGATTAATCTCAATTTTTTAGCTTTTTACTCGGTTAAAATTCGAACGGATTCTCTGTAAGGCCCCTTTAGACAAGCACGTTTTAATCCCAATAAAAGGACAACCATATGATATTAAATCAAATTTTATGAATTCAAATAGTTAATTATGGGCTTTTGAACAAAATTATCAAGATTAATCTCAAATTTTTAGCTTTTTACTCGGTTAAAATTCGAACGGATTCTCTGTAAGGCCCCTTTAGAGAAGCACGCTTTAATCCCGGCAAAATGATAACAAATGTTATTAAATCAAATTTTATGAGTTCAAAAAGTTAATTATGGGAGTTTGAACAAAATTATACAGATTAATCTCAATTTTTTAGCTTTTTACTCGGTTAAAATTCGAACGGATTCTCTGTAAGGCCCCTTTAGACAAGCACGTTTTAATCCCGGCAAAATGACAAAAGATGTTATTAAATCAAATTTTATGAGTTCAAATAGTTAATTATGGGCTTTTGAACAAAATTATATAGATTAATCTCAAATTTGTAGCTTTTTACTAGGTTAAAATTCGAACGGATTCTCTGTAAGGCCCCTTTAGACAAACACGTTTTAATCCCGATAAAATGACAAAAAATGTTATTAAATCAAATTTTATGAGTTCAAATAGTTAATTATGGGCTTTTGAACAAAATTATCAAGATTAATATCAAATTTTTAGCTTTTTACTCGGTTAAAATTCGAACGGATTCTCTGTAAGGCCCCTTTAGACAAGCACGCTTTAATCCCGGCAAAATGAAAACAAATGTTTTTAAATTAAATTTTATGAGTTCAAATAGTTAATTATGGGCTTTTGAACAAAATTATACAGATTAATCTCAAATTTGTAGCTTTTTACTCGGTTAAAATTCGAACGGATTCTCTATAAGGCCCATTTGGACAGACACGTTTTAATCCCAACAAAACGATAACCAAATGTTATTAAATCAAATTTTATGAGTTCAAATAGTTAATTATGGGATTTTGAACAAAATTATACAGATTAATCTCAAATTTGTAGCTTTTTACTCGGTTAAAATTCGAACGGATTCTCTGTAAGGCCCCTTTAGACAAGCACGTTTTAATCCCAATAAAAGGACAACCATATGATATTAAATCAAATTTTATGAATTCAAATAGTTAATTATGGGCTTTTGAACAAAATTATCAAGATTAATCTCAAATTTTTAGCTTTTTACTCGGTTAAAATTCGAACGGATTCTCTGTAAGGCCCCTTTAGAGAAGCACGCTTTAATCCCGGCAAAATGATAACAAATGTTATTAAATCAAACCTTATGAGTTCAAATAGTTAATTATGGGCTTTTGACCAAAATTATACAGATTAATCTCAAATTTGTAACTTTTTGCTCGGTTAAAATTCGAACGGATTCTCTATAAGTCCCATTTGGACAAGCACGTTTTAATCCCAAAAAAACGATAACCAAATGTTATTAAATAAAATTTTATGAGTTCAAAAAGTTAATTATGGGAGTTTGAACAAAATTAAACAGATTAATCTCAATTTTTTAGCTTTTTACTTGGTTAAAATTGAACGAATTCTCTATAAAGCCCATTTAGACAAACACATTTTAATTCCAATAAAACGACAACCATATGTTATTAAATCAAATTTTATGAGTTCAAATAGTTAATTATGGGCTTTTGAACAAAATTATACAAATTAATCTCAAATTTTTAGCTTTTTACTCGGTTAAAATTCGAACGGATTCTCTGTAAGGCCCCTTTAGACAAGCACGTTTTAATCCCGGCAAAATGACAAAAGATGTTATTAAATCAAATTTTATGAGTTCAAATAGTTAATTATGGGCTTTTGAACAAAATTATATAGATTAATCTCAAATTTGTAGCTTTTTACTCGGTTAAAATTCGAACGGATTCTCTGTAAGGCCCCTTTAGACAAGCACGTTTTAATCCCGGCAAAATGACAAAAAATGTTATTAAATCAAATTTTATGAGTTCAAATAGTTAATTATGGGCTTTTGAACAAAATTATACAGATTAATCTCAAATTTGTAGTTTTTTTCTCGGTTAAAATTCGAACGGATTCTCTGTAAGGCCCCTTTAGACAAGCACGTTTTAATCCCGGCAAAATGACAAAAAATGTTATTAAATGAAATTTTATGAGTTCAAATATTTATATATGGGCTTTTGAACAAAATTATACAGATTAATCTCAAGTTTGAAGCTTTTTACTCGGTTAAAATTCAAACGGATTCTCTGTAAGGCCCCTTTAGAGAAGCACGTTTTAATCCCAATAAAACGACAACCATATGATATTAAATCAAATTTTATGAGTTCAAATAGTTAATTATGGGCTTTTGAACAAAATTATCAAGATTAATATCAAATTTTTAGCTTTTTACTCGGTTAAAATTCGAACGGATTCTCTGTAAGGCCCCTTTAGACAAGCACGTTTTAATCCAGATAAAATGACAAAAAATGTTATTAAATCAAATTTTATGAGTTCAAATAGTTAATTATGGGCTTTTGAACAAAATTATACAGATTAATCTCAAATTTGTAGTTTTTTTCTCGGTGAAAATTCGAACGGATTCTCTGTAAGGCCCCTATAGACAAGCACGTTTTAATCCCAATAAAACGACAACCATATGATATTAAATCAAATTTTATGAGTTCAAATAGTTAATTATGGGCTTTTGAACAAAATTATATAGATTAATCTCAAATTTGTAGCTTTTTACTCGGTTAAAATTCAAACGGATTCTCTGTAAGGCCCCTTTAGACAAGCACGTTTTAATCCCGGCAAAATGACAACAAATGTTATTAAATCAAATTTTATGAGTTCAAATAGTTAATGATGGGCTTTTGAACAAAATTATATAGATTAATCTCAAATTTTTAGCTTTTTACTCGGTTAAAAGTCGAACTGATACTCTGTAAGACCCCTTTAGACAAGCACGCTTTAATCCTGGCAAAATGAAAACAAATGTTATTAAATCAAATTTTATGAGTTAAAATAGTTAATTATGGGCTTTTGAACAAAATTATACAGATTAATCTCAAATTTTTAGCTTTTTACTCGGTTAAAAGTCGAACTGATACTCTGTAAGACCCCTTTAGACAAGCACGCTTTAATCCTGGCAAAATGAAAACAAATGTTATTAAATCAAATTTTATGAGTTAAAATAGTTAATTATGGGCTTTTGAACAAAATTATACAGATTAATCTCAAATTTTTAGCTTTTTACTCGGTTAAAATTCGAACGGATTCTCTGTAAGGCCCCTTTAGACAAGCACGTTTTAATCCCGGCAAAATGACAAAAGATGTTATTAAATCAAATTTTATGAGTTCAAATAGTTAATTATGGGCTTTTGAACAAAATTATATAGATTAATCTCAAATTTGTAGCTTTTTACTCGGTTAAAATTCGAACGGATTCTCTGTAAGGCCCCTTTAGACAAGCACGTTTTAATCCCGGCAAAATGACAAAAAATGTTATTAAATCAAATTTTATGAGTTCAAATAGTTAATTATGGGCTTTTGAACAAAATTATACAGATTAATCTCAAATTTGTAGTTTTTTTCTCGGTTAAAATTCGAACGGATTCTCTGTAAGGCCCCTTTAGACAAGCACGTTTTAATCCCGGCAAAATGACAAAAAATGTTATTAAATGAAATTTTATGAGTTCAAATATTTATATATGGGCTTTTGAACAAAATTATACAGATTAATCTCAAGTTTGAAGCTTTTTACTCGGTTAAAATTCAAACGGATTCTCTGTAAGGCCCCTTTAGAGAAGCACGTTTTAATCCCAATAAAACGACAACCATATGATATTAAATCAAATTTTATGAGTTCAAATAGTTAATTATGGGCTTTTGAACAAAATTATCAAGATTAATATCAAATTTTTAGCTTTTTACTCGGTTAAAATTCGAACGGATTCTCTGTAAGGCCCCTTTAGACAAGCAGGTTTTAATCCAGATAAAATGACAAAAAATGTTATTAAATCAAATTTTATGAGTTCAAATAGTTAATTATGGGCTTTTGAACAAAATTATACAGATTAATCTCAAATTTGTAGTTTTTTCTCGGTGAAAATTCGAACGGATTCTCTGTAAGGCCCCTATAGACAAGCACGTTTTAATCCCAATAAAACGACAACCATATGATATTAAATCAAATTTTATGAGTTCAAATAGTTAATTATGGGCTTTTGAACAAAATTATATAGATTAATCTCAAATTTGTAGCTTTTTACTCGGTTAAAATTCAAACGGATTCTCTGTAAGGCCCCTTTAGACAAGCACGTTTTAATCCCGGCAAAATGACAACAAATGTTATTAAATCAAATTTTATGAGTTCAAATAGTTAATGATGGGCTTTTGAACAAAATTATATAGATTAATCTCAAATTTTTAGCTTTTTACTCGGTTAAAAGTCGAACTGATTCTCTGTAAGACCCCTTTAGACAAGCACGCTTTAATCCTGGCAAAATGAAAACAAATGTTATTAAATCAAATTTTATGAGTTAAAATAGTTAATTATGGGCTTTTGAACAAAATTATACAGATTAATCTCAAATTTTTAGCTTTTTACTCGGTTAAAATTCGAACGGATTCTCTATAAGGCCCATTTGGACAGACACGTTTTAATCCCAACAAAACGATAACCAAATGTTATTAAATCAAATTTTATGAGTTGAAATAGTTAATTATGGGATTTTGAACAAAATTATACAGATTAATCTCAAATTTGTAGCTTTTTACTCGGTTAAAATTCGAACGGATTCTCTGTAAGGCCCCTTTAGACAAGCACGTTTTAATCCCAATAAAACGACAACCATATGATATTAAATCAAATTTTATGAATTCAAATAGTTAATTATGGGGTTTTGAACAAAATTATCAAGATTAATCTCAAATTTTTAGCTTTTTACTCGGTTAAAATTCGAACGGATTCTCTGTAAGGCCCCTTTAGAGAAGCACGCTTTAATCCCGGCAAAATGATAACAAATGTTATTAAATCAAATTTTATGAGTTCAAATAGTTAATTATGGGCTTTTGAACAAAATTATACAGATTAATCTCAAATTTGTAACTTTTTGCTCGGTTAAAATTCGAACGGATTCTCTATAAGTCCCATTTGGACAGGCACGTTTTAATCCCAAAAAAACGATAACCAAATGTTATTAAATCAAATTTTATGAGTTCAAAAAGTTAATTATGGGAGTTTGAACAAAATTATACAGATTAATCTCAATTTTTTAGCTTTTTACTCGGTTAAAATTGAACGAATTCTCTATAAAGCCCATTTAGACAAACACATTTTAATTCCAATAAAACGACAACCATATGTTATTAAATCAAATTTTATGAGTTCAAATAGTTAATTATGGGCTTTTGAACAAAATTATACAAATTAATCTCAAATTTTTAGCTTTTTACTCGATTAAAATTCGAACGGATTCTCTGTAAGGCCCTTTTAGACAAGCACGTTTTAATCCCGGCAAAATGACAAAAGATGTTATTAAATCAAATTTTATGAGTTCAAATAGTTAATTATTGGCTTTTGAACAAAATTATATAGAATAATCTCAAATTTGTAGCTTTTTACTCGGTTAAAATTCGAACGGATTCTCTGTAAGGCCCCTTTAGACAAGCACGTTTTAATCCCGTTAAAATGACCAAAAATGTTATTAAATCAAATTTTATGAGTTCAAATAGTTAATGATGGGCTTTTGAACAAAATTATATAGATTAATCTCAAATTTTTAGCTTTTTACTCGGTTAAAAGTCGAACTGATTCTCTGTAAGACCCCTTTAGACAAGCACGCTTTAATCCTGGCAAAATGAAAACAAATGTTATTAAATCAAATTTTATGAGTTAAAATAGTTAATTATGGGCTTTTGAACAAAATTATACAGATTAATCTCAAATTTTTAGCTTTTTACTCGGTTAAAATTCGAACGGATTCTCTGTAAGGCCCCTTTAGACAAGCACGTTTTAATCCCGGCAAAATGACAAAAGATGTTATTAAATCAAATTTTATGAGTTCAAATAGTTAATTATGGGCTTTTGAACAAAATTATATAGATTAATCTCAAATTTGTAGCTTTTTACTCGGTTAAAATTCGAACGGATTCTCTGTAAGGCCCCTTTAGACAAGCACGTTTTAATCCCGGCAAAATGACAAAAAATGTTATTAAATCAAATTTTATGAGTTCAAATAGTTAATTATGGGCTTTTGAACAAAATTATACAGATTAATCTCAAATTTGTAGTTTTTTTCTCGGTTAAAATTCGAACGGATTCTCTGTAAGGCCCCTTTAGACAAGCACGTTTTAATCCCGGCAAAATGACAAAAAATGTTATTAAATGAAATTTTATGAGTTCAAATATTTATATATGGGCTTTTGAACAAAATTATACAGATTAATCTCAAGTTTGAAGCTTTTTACTCGGTTAAAATTCAAACGGATTCTCTGTAAGGCCCCTTTAGAGAAGCACGTTTTAATCCCAATAAAACGACAACCATATGATATTAAATCAAATTTTATGAGTTCAAATAGTTAATTATGGGCTTTTGAACAAAATTATCAAGATTAATATCAAATTTTTAGCTTTTTACTCGGTTAAAATTCGAACGGATTCTCTGTAAGGCCCCTTTAGACAAGCACGTTTTAATCCAGATAAAATGACAAAAAATGTTATTAAATCAAATTTTATGAGTTCAAATAGTTAATTATGGGCTTTTGAACAAAATTATACAGATTAATCTCAAATTTGTAGTTTTTTCTCGGTGAAAATTCGAACGGATTCTCTGTAAGGCCCCTATAGACAAGCACGTTTTAATCCCAATAAAACGACAACCATATGATATTAAATCAAATTTTATGAGTTCAAATAGTTAATTATGGGCTTTTGAACAAAATTATATAGATTAATCTCAAATTTGTAGCTTTTTACTCGGTTAAAATTCAAACGGATTCTCTGTAAGGCCCCTTTAGACAAGCACGTTTTAATCCCGGCAAAATGACAACAAATGTTATTAAATCAAATTTTATGAGTTCAAATAGTTAATGATGGGCTTTTGAACAAAATTATATAGATTAATCTCAAATTTTTAGCTTTTTACTCGGTTAAAAGTCGAACTGATTCTCTGTAAGACCCCTTTAGACAAGCACGCTTTAATCCTGGCAAAATGAAAACAAATGTTATTAAATCAAATTTTATGAGTTAAAATAGTTAATTATGGGCTTTTGAACAAAATTATACAGATTAATCTCAAATTTTTAGCTTTTTACTCGGTTAAAATTCGAACGGATTCTCTATAAGGCCCATTTGGACAGACACGTTTTAATCCCAACAAAACGATAACCAAATGTTATTAAATCAAATTTTATGAGTTGAAATAGTTAATTATGGGATTTTGAACAAAATTATACAGATTAATCTCAAATTTGTAGCTTTTTACTCGGTTAAAATTCGAACGGATTCTCTGTAAGGCCCCTTTAGACAAGCACGTTTTAATCCCAATAAAACGACAACCATATGATATTAAATCAAATTTTATGAATTCAAATAGTTAATTATGGGGTTTTGAACAAAATTATCAAGATTAATCTCAAATTTTTAGCTTTTTACTCGGTTAAAATTCGAACGGATTCTCTGTAAGGCCCCTTTAGAGAAGCACGCTTTAATCCCGGCAAAATGATAACAAATGTTATTAAATCAAATTTTATGAGTTCAAATAGTTAATTATGGGCTTTTGAACAAAATTATACAGATTAATCTCAAATTTGTAACTTTTTGCTCGGTTAAAATTCGAACGGATTCTCTATAAGTCCCATTTGGACAGGCACGTTTTAATCCCAAAAAAACGATAACCAAATGTTATTAAATCAAATTTTATGAGTTCAAAAAGTTAATTATGGGAGTTTGAACAAAATTATACAGATTAATCTCAATTTTTTAGCTTTTTACTCGGTTAAAATTGAACGAATTCTCTATAAAGCCCATTTAGACAAACACATTTTAATTCCAATAAAACGACAACCATATGTTATTAAATCAAATTTTATGAGTTCAAATAGTTAATTATGGGCTTTTGAACAAAATTATACAAATTAATCTCAAATTTTTAGCTTTTTACTCGATTAAAATTCGAACGGATTCTCTGTAAGGCCCTTTTAGACAAGCACGTTTTAATCCCGGCAAAATGACAAAAGATGTTATTAAATCAAATTTTATGAGTTCAAATAGTTAATTATTGGCTTTTGAACAAAATTATATAGAATAATCTCAAATTTGTAGCTTTTTACTCGGTTAAAATTCGAACGGATTCTCTGTAAGGCCCCTTTAGACAAGCACGTTTTAATCCCGATAAAATGACCAAAAATGTTATTAAATCAAATTTTATGAGTTCAAATAGTTAATTATGGGCTTTTGAACAAAATTATACAGATTAATCTCAAATTTGTAGTTTTTTTCTCGGTTAAAATTCGAACGGATTCTCTGTAAGGCCCCTTTAGACAAGCACGTTTTAATCCCGGAAAAATGACAAAAAATGTTATTAACTGAAATTTTATGAGTTCAAATATTTAAATATGGGCTTTTGAACAAAATTATACAGATTAATCTCAAGTTTGAAGCTTTTTACTCGGTTAAAATTCAAACGGATTCTCTGTAAGGCCCCTTTAGAGAAGCACGTTTTAATCCCAATAAAACGACAACCATATGATATTAAATCAAATTTTATGAGTTCAAATAGTTAATTATGGGCTTTTGAACAAAATTATCAAGATTAATATCAAATTTTTAGCTTTTTACTCGGTGAAAATTCGAACGGATTCTCTGTAAGGCCCCTTTAAACAAGCACGTTTTAATCCCGGCAAAATGACAACAAATGTTATTAAATCAAATTTTATGAGTTCAAATAGTTAATTATGGGCTTTTGAACAAAATTATATAGATTAATCTCAAATTTTTAGCTTTTTACTCGGTTAAAAGTCGAACGGATTCTCTGTAAGGCCCCTTTAGACAAGCACGCTTTAATCCCGGCAAAATGAAAACAAATGTTATTAAATCAAATTTTATGAGTTAAAATAGTTAATTATGGGCTTTTGAACAAAATTATACAGATTAATCTCAAATTTGTAGCTTTTTACTCGGTTAAAATTCGAACGGATTCTCTATAAGGCCCATTTGGACAGACACGTTTTAATCCCAACAAAACGATAACCAAATGTTATTAAATCAAATTTTATGAGTTGAAATAGTTAATTATGGGATTTTGAACAAAATTATACAGATTAATCTCAAATTTGTAGCTTTTTACTCGGTTAAAATTCGAACGGATTCTCTGTAAGGCCCCTTTAAACAAGCACGTTTTAATCCCAATAAAACGACAACCATATGATATTAAATCAAATTTTATAAATTCAAATAGTTAATTATGGGGTTTTGAACAAAATTATCAAGATTAATCTCAAATTTTTAGCTTTTTACTCGGTTAAAATTCGAACGGATTCTCTGTAAGGCCCCTTTAGAGAAGCACGCTTTAATCCCGGCAAAATGATAACAAATGTTATTAAATCAAATTTTATGAGTTCAAATAGTTAATTATGGGCTTTTGAACAAAATTATACAGATTAATCTCAAATTTGTAACTTTTTGCTCGGTTAAAATTCGAACGGATTCTCTTTAAGTCCCATTTGGACAGGCACGTTTTAATCCCAAAAAAACGATAACCAAATGTTATTAAATCAAATTTTATGAGTTCAAAAAGTTAATTATGGGAGTTTGAACAAAATTATACAGATTAATCTCAATTTTTTAGCTTTTTACTCGATTAAAATTGAACGAATTCTCTATAAAGCCCATTTAGACAAACACATTTTAATTCCAATAAAACGACAACCATATGTTATTAAATCAAATTTTATGAGTTCAAATAGTTAATTATGGGCTTTTGAACAAAATTATACAAATTAATCTCAAATTTTTAGCTTTTTACTCGGTTAAAATTCGAACGGATTCTCTGTAAGGCCCTTTTAGACAAGCACGTTTTAATCCCGGTAAAATGACAAAAGATGTTATTAAATCAAATTTTATGAGTTCAAATAGTTAATTATGGGCTTTTGAACAAAATTATATAGATTAATCTCAAATTTGTAGCTTTTTACTCGGTTAAAATTCGAACGGATTCTCTGTAAGGCCCCTTTAGACAAGCACGTTTTAATCCCGATAGAATGACAAAAAATGTTATTAAATCAAATTTTATGAGTTCAAATAGTTAATTATGGGCTTTTGAACAAAATTATACAGATTAATCTCAAATTTGTAGTTTTTTTCTCGGTTAAAATTCGAACGGATTCTCTGTAAGGCCCCTTTAGACAAGCACGTTTTAATCCCGGAAAAATGACAAAAAATGTTATTAACTGAAATTTTATGAGTTCAAATATTTAAATATGGGCTTTTGAACAAAATTATACAGATTAATCTCAAGTTTGAAGCTTTTTACTCGGTTAAAATTCAAACGGATTCTCTGTAAGGCCCCTTTAGAGAAGCACGTTTTAATCCCAATAAAACGACAACCATATGATATTAAATCAAATTTTATGAGTTCAAATAGTTAATTATGGGCTTTTGAACAAAATTATCAAGATTAATATCAAATTTTTAGCTTTTTACTCGGTGAAAATTCGAACGGATTCTCTGTAAGGCCCCTTTAAACAAGCACGTTTTAATCCCGGCAAAATGACAACAAATGTTATTAAATCAAATTTTATGAGTTCAAATAGTTAATTATGGGCTTTTGAACAAAATTATATAGATTAATCTCAAATTTTTAGCTTTTTACTCGGTTAAAAGTCGAACGGATTCTCTGTAAGGCCCCTTTAGACAAGCACGCTTTAATCCCGGCAAAATGAAAACAAATGTTATTAAATCAAATTTTATGAGTTAAAATAGTTAATTATGGGCTTTTGAACAAAATTATACAGATTAATCTCAAATTTGTAGCTTTTTACTCGGTTAAAATTCGAACGGATTCTCTATAAGGCCCATTTGGACAGACACGTTTTAATCCCAACAAAACGATAACCAAATGTTATTAAATCAAATTTTATGAGTTGAAATAGTTAATTATGGGATTTTGAACAAAATTATACAGATTAATCTCAAATTTGTAGCTTTTTACTCGGTTAAAATTCGAACGGATTCTCTGTAAGGCCCCTTTAAACAAGCACGTTTTAATCCCAATAAAACGACAACCATATGATATTAAATCAAATTTTATGAATTCAAATAGTTAATTATGGGGTTTTGAACAAAATTATCAAGATTAATCTCAAATTTTTAGCTTTTTACTCGGTTAAAATTCGAACGGATTCTCTGTAAGGCCCCTTTAGAGAAGCACGCTTTAATCCCGGCAAAATGATAACAAATGTTATTAAATCAAATTTTATGAGTTCAAATAGTTAATTATGGGCTTTTGAACAAAATTATACAGATTAATCTCAAATTTGTAACTTTTTGCTCGGTTAAAATTCGAACGGATTCTCTTTAAGTCCCATTTGGACAGGCACGTTTTAATCCCAAAAAAACGATAACCAAATGTTATTAAATCAAATTTTATGAGTTCAAAAAGTTAATTATGGGAGTTTGAACAAAATTATACAGATTAATCTCAATTTTTTAGCTTTTTACTCGATTAAAATTGAACGAATTCTCTATAAAGCCCATTTAGACAAACACATTTTAATTCCAATAAAACGACAACCATATGTTATTAAATCAAATTTTATGAGTTCAAATAGTTAATTATGGGCTTTTGAACAAAATTATACAAATTAATCTCAAATTTTTAGCTTTTTACTCGGTTAAAATTCGAACGGATTCTCTGTAAGGCCCTTTTAGACAAGCACGTTTTAATCCCGGTAAAATGACAAAAGATGTTATTAAATCAAATTTTATGAGTTCAAATAGTTAATTATGGGCTTTTGAACAAAATTATATAGATTAATCTCAAATTTGTAGCTTTTTACTCGGTTAAAATTCGAACGGATTCTCTGTAAGGCCCCTTTAGACAAGCACGTTTTAATCCCGATAAAATGACAAAAAATGTTATTAAATCAAATTTTATGAGTTCAAATAGTTAATTATGGGCTTTTGAACAAAATTATACAGATTAATCTCAAATTTGTAGTTTTTTTCTCGGTTAAAATTCGAACGGATTCTCTGTAAGGCCCCTTTAGACAAGCACGTTTTAATCCCGGAAAAATGACAAAAAATGTTATTAACTGAAATTTTATGAGTTCAAATATTTAAATATGGGCTTTTGAACAAAATTATACAGATTAATCTCAAGTTTGAAGCTTTTTACTCGGTTAAAATTCAAATGGATTCTCTGTAAGGCCCCTTTAGAGAAGCACGTTTTAATCCCAATAAAACGACAACCATATGATATTAAATCAAATTTTATGAGTTCAAATAGTTAATTATGGGCTTTTGAACAAAATTATCAAGATTAATATCAAATTTTTAGCTTTTTACTCGGTGAAAATTCGAACGGATTCTCTGTAAGGCCCCTTTAGACAAGCACGTTTTAATCCCAATAAAACGACAACCATATGATATTAAATCAAATTTTATGAGTTCAAATAGTTAATTATGGGCTTTTGAACAAAATTATCAAGATTAATATCAAATTTTTAGCTTTTTACTCGGTTAAAATTCGAACGGATTCTCTGTAAGGCCCCTTTAGAGAAGCACGCTTTAATCCCGGCAAAATGATAACAAATGTTATTAAATCAAATTTTATGAGTTCAAATAGTTAATTATGGGCTTTTGAACAAAATTATACAGATTAATCTCAAATTTGTAACTTTTTGCTCGGTTAAGATTCGAACGGATTCTCTTTAAGTCCCATTTGGACAGGCACGTTTTAATCCCAAAAAAACGATAACCAAATGTTATTAAATCAAATTTTATGAGTTCAAAAAGTTAATTATGGGAGTTTGAACAAAATTATACAGATTAATCTCAATTTTTTAGCTTTTTACTCGGTTAAAATTGAACGAATTCTCTATAAAGCCCATTTAGACAAACACATTTTAATTCCAATAAAACGACAACCATATGTTATTAAATCAAATTTTATGAGTTCAAATAGTTAATTATGGGCTTTTGAACAAAATTATACAAATTAATCTCAAATTTTTAGCTTTTTACTCGGTTAAAATTCGAACGGATTCTCTGTAAGGCCCTTTTAGACAAGCACGTTTTAATCCCGGCAAAATGACAAAAGATGTTATTAAATCAAATTTTATGAGTTCAAATAGTTAATTATGGGCTTTTGAACAAAATTATATAGATTAATCTCAAATTTGTAGCTTTTTACTCGGTTAAAATTCAAACGGATTCTCTGTAAGGCCCTTTAGACAAACACGTTTTAATCCCGATAAAATGACAAAAAATGTTATTAAATCAAATTTTATGAGTTCAAATAGTTAATTATGGGCTTTTGAACAAAATTATACAGATTAATCTCAAATTTGTAGTTTTTTTCTCGGTTAAAATTCGAACGGATTCTCTGTAAGGCCCCTTTAGACAAGCACGTTTTAATCCCGGAAAAATGACAAAAAATGTTATTAACTGAAATTTTATGAGTTCAAATATTTAAATATGGGCTTTTGAACAAAATTATACAGATTAATCTCAAGTTTGAAGCTTTTTACTCGGTTAAAATTCAAACGGATTCTCTGTAAGGCCCCTTTAGAGAAGCACGTTTTAATCCCAATAAAACGACAACCATATGATATTAAATCAAATTTTATAAGTTCAAATAGTTAATTATGGGCTTTTGAACAAAATTATCAAGATTAATATCAAATTTTTAGCTTTTTACTCGGTGAAAATTCGAACGGATTCTCTGTAAGGCCCCTTTAGACAAGCACGTTTTAATCCCAATAAAACGACAACCATATGATATTAAATCAAATTTTATGAGTTCAAATAGTTAATTATGGGCTTTTGAACAAAATTATCAAGATTAATATCAAATTTTTAGCTTTTTACTCGGTTAAAAGTCGAACGGATTCTCTGTAAGGCCCCTTTAGACAAGCACGCTTTATTCCCGGCAAAATGAAAACAAATGTTATTAAATCAAATTTTATGAGTTCAAATAGTTAATTATGGGCTTTTGAACAAAATTATACAGATTAATCTCAAATTTGTAGCTTTTTACTCGGTTAAAATTCGAACGGATTCTCTATAAGGCCCATTTGGACAGACACGTTTTAATCCCAACAAAACGATAACCAAATGTTATTAAATCAAATTTTATGAGTTCAAATAGTTAATTATGGGATTTTGAACAAAATTATACAGATTAATCTCAAATTTGTAGCTTTTTACTCGGTTAAAATTCAAACGGATTCTCTGTAAGGCCCCTTTAGACAAGCACGTTTTAATCCCAATAAAACGACAATCATATGATATTAAATCAAATTTTATGAATTCAAATAGTTAATTATGGGCTTTTGAACAAAATTATCAAGATTAATATCAAATTTTTAGCTTTTTACTCGGTTAAAATTCGAACGGATTCTCTCTAAGGCCCCTTTAGACAAGCACGTTTTAATCCCGATAAAATGACAAAAAATGTTATTAAATCAAATTTTATGAGTTCAAATAGTTAATTATGGGCTTTTGAACAAAATTATACATATTAATCTCAAATTTGTAGTTTTTTTCTGGGTGAAAATTCGAACGGATTCTCTGTAAGGCCCCTTTAGACAAGCACGTTTTAATCCCAATAAAACGACAACCATATGATATTAAATCAAATTTTATGAGTTCAAATAGTTAATTATGGGCTTTTGAACAAATATATCAAGATTAATATCAAATTTTTATCTTTTTACTCGGTTAAAAGTCGAACGGATTCTCTGTAAGGCCCCTTTAGACAAGCACGCTTTAATCCCGGCAAAATGAAAACAAATGTTATTAAATCAAATTTTATGAGTTCAAATAGTTAATTATGGGCTTTTGAACAAAATTATACAGATTAATCTCAAATTTGTAGCTTTTTACTCGGTTAAAATTCGAACGGATTCTTTATAAGGCCCATTTGGACAGACACGTTTTAATCCCAACAAAACGATAACCAAATGTTATTAAATCAAATTTTATGAGTTCAAATAGTTAATTATGGGATTTTGAACAAAATTATACAGATTAATCTCAAATTTGTAGCTTTTTACTCGGTTAAAATTCGAACGGATTCTCTGTAAGGCCCCTTTAGACAAGCACGTTTTAATCCCAATAAAACGACAACCATATGATATTAAATCAAATTTTATGAATTCAAATAGTTAATTATGGGCTTTTGAACAAAATTATCAAGATTAATCTCAAATTTTTAGCTTTTTACTCGGTTAAAATTCGAACGGATTCTCTCTAAGGCCCCTTTAGACAAGCACGTTTTAATCCCGATAAAATGACAAAAAATGTTATTAAATCAAATTTTATGAGTTCAAATAGTTAATTATGGGCTTTTGAACAAAATTATACAGATTAATCTCAAATTTGTAGTTTTTTTCTGGGTGAAAATTCGAACGGATTCTCTGTAAGGCCCCTTTAGACAAGCACGTTTTAATCCCAATAAAACGACAACCATATGATATTAAATCAAATTTTATGAGTTCAAATAGTTAATTATGGGCTTTTGAACAAATATATCAAGATTAATATCAAATTTTTATCTTTTTACTCGGTTAAAAGTCGAACGGATTCTCTGTAAGGCCCCTTTAGACAAGCACGCTTTAATCCCGGCAAAATGAAAACAAATGTTATTAAATCAAATTTTATGAGTTCAAATAGTTAATTATGGGCTTTTGAACAAAATTATACAGATTAATCTCAAATTTGTAGCTTTTTACTCGGTTAAAATTCGAACGGATTCTTTATAAGGCCCATTTGGACAGACACGTTTTAATCCCAACAAAACGATAACCAAATGTTATTAAATCAAATTTTATGAGTTCAAATAGTTAATTATGGGATTTTGAACAAAATTATACAGATTAATCTCAAATTTGTAGCTTTTTACTCGGTTAAAATTCGAACGGATTCTCTGTAAGGCCCCTTTAGACAAGCACGTTTTAATCCCAATAAAACGACAACCATATGATATTAAATCAAATTTTATGAATTCAAATAGTTAATTATGGGCTTTTGAACAAAATTATCAAGATTAATCTCAAATTTTTAGCTTTTTACTCGGTTAAAATTCGAACGGATTCTCTGTAAGGCCCCTTTAGAGAAGCACGCTTTAATCCCGGCAAAATGATAACAAATGTTATTAAATCAAATTTTATGAGTTCAAATAGTTAATTATGGGCTTTTGAACAAAATTATACAGATTAATCTAAAATTTGTAACTTTTTGCTCGGTTAAAATTCGAACGGATTCACTATAAGTCCCATTTGGATAGGCACGTTTTAATCCCAAAAAAACGATAACCAAATGTTATTAAATCAAATTTTATGAGTTCAAAAAGTTAATTATGGGAGTTTGAACAAAATTATACAGATTAATCTCAATTTTTTAGCTTTTTACTCGGTTAAAATTGAACGAATTCTCTATAAAGCCCATTTAGACAAACACATTTTAATTCCAATAAAACGACAACCATATGTTATGAAATCAAATTTTATGAGTTCAAATAGTTAATTATGGGCTTTTGAACAAAATTATACAAATTAATCTCAAATTTTTAGCTTTTTACTCGGTTAAAATTCGAACGGATTCTCTGTAAGGCCCTTTTAGACAAGCACGTTTTAATCCCGGCAAAATGACAAAAGATGTTATTAAATCAAATTTTATGAGTTCAAATAGTTAATTATGGGCTTTTGAACAAAATTATATAGATTAATCTCAAATTTGTAGCTTTTTACTCGGTTAAAATTCGAACGGATTCTCTGTAAGGCCCCTTTAGACAAGCACGTTTTAATCCCGATAAAATGACAAAAAATGTTATTATATCAAATTTTATGAGTTCAAATAGTTAATTATTGGCTTTTGAACAAAATTATACAGATTAATCTCAAATTTGTAGTTTTTTTCTCGGTTAAAATTCGAACGGATTCTCTGTAAGGCCCCTTTAGACAAGCACGTTTTAATCCCGGCAAAATGACAAAAAATGTTATAAAATGAAATTTTATGAGTTCAAATATTTAAATATGGGCTTTTGAACAAAATTATACAGATTAATCTTAAGTTTGAAGCTTTTTACTCGGTTAAAATTCAAACGGATTCTCTGTAAGGCCCCTTTAGAGAAGCACGTTTTAATCCCAATAAAACGACAACCATATGATATTAAATCAAATTTTATGAGTTCAAATAGTTAATTATGGGCTTTTGAATAAAATTATCAAGATTAATATCAATTTTTTAGCTTTTTACTAGGTTAAAATTCGAACGGATTCTCTGTAAGGCCCCTATAGACAAGCACGTTTTAATCCCGGCAAAATAACAAAAAATGTTATTAAATGAAATTTTATGAGTTCAAATATTTAAATATGGGCTTTTGAAAAAAATTATACAGATTAATCTCAAGTTTGAAGCTTTTTACTCGGTTAAAATTCAAACGGATTCTGTGTAAGGCCCATTTAGAGAAGCACGTTTTAATCCCAATAAAACGACAACCATACGATATTAAATCGAATTTTATGAGTTCAAATAGTTAATTATGGGCTTTTGAACAAAATTATCAAGATTAATCTCAAATTTTTAGCTTTTTACTCGGTTAAAATTCGAACGGATTCTCTGTAAGGCCCCTTTAGAGAAGCACGCTTTAATCCCGGCAAAATGATAACAAATGTTATTAAATCAAATTTTATGAGTTCAAATAGTTAATTATGGGCTTTTGAATAAAATTATACAGATTAATCTCAAATTTGTAACTTTTTGCTCGGTTAAAATTCGAACGGATTCTCTATAAGTCCCATTTGGACAGACACGTTTTAATCCCAAAAAAACGATAACCAAATGTTATTAAATCAAATTTTATGAGTTCAAAAAGTTAATTATGGGAGTTTGAACAAAATTATACAGATTAATCTCAATTTTTTAGCTTTTTACTCGGTTAAAATTGAACGAATTCTCTATAAAGCCCATTTAGACAAACACATTTTAATTCCAATAAAACGACAACCATATGTTATGAAATCAAATTTTATGAGTTCAAATAGTTAATTATGGGCTTTTGAACAAAATTATACAAATTAATCTCAAATTTTTAGCTTTTTACTCGGTTAAAATTCGAACGGATTCTCTGTAAGGCCCTTTTAGACAAGCACGTTTTAATCCCGGCAAAATGACAAAAGATGTTATTAAATCAAATTTTATGAGTTCAAATAGTTAATTATGGGCTTTTGAACAAAATTATATAGATTAATCTCAAATTTGTAGCTTTTTACTCGGTTAAAATTCGAACGGATTCTCTGTAAGGCCCCTTTAGACAAGCACGTTTTAATCCCGATAAAATGACAAAAAATGTTATTATATCAAATTTTATGAGTTCAAATAGTTAATTATTGGCTTTTGAACAAAATTATACAGATTAATCTCAAATTTGTAGTTTTTTTCTCGGTTAAAATTCGAACGGATTCTCTGTAAGGCCCCTTTAGACAAGCACGTTTTAATCCCGGCAAAATGACAAAAAATGTTATAAAATGAAATTTTATGAGTTCAAATATTTAAATATGGGCTTTTGAACAAAATTATACAGATTAATCTTAAGTTTGAAGCTTTTTACTCGGTTAAAATTCAAACGGATTCTCTGTAAGGCCCCTTTAGAGAAGCACGTTTTAATCCCAATAAAACGACAACCATATAATATTAAATCAAATTTTATGAGTTCAAATAGTTAATTATGGGCTTTTGAATAAAATTATCAAGATTAATATCAAATTTTTAGCTTTTTACTCGGTTAAAATTCGAACGGATTCTCTGTAAGGCCCCTTTAGACAAGCACGTTTTAATCCCGGCAAAATGACAAAAAATGTTATTAAATGAAATTTTAAGAGTTTAAATATTTAAATATGGGCTTTTGAACAAAATTATACAGATTAATCTCAAGTTTGAAGCTTTTTACTCGGTTAAAATTCAAACGGATTCTCTGTAAGGCCCCTTTAGAGAAGCACGCTTTAATCCCGGCAAAATGATAGCAAATGTTATTAAATCAAATTTTATGAGTTCAAATAGTTAATTATGGGCTTTTGAATAAAATTATACAGATTAATCTCAAATTTGTAACTTTTTGCTCGGTTAAAATTCGAACGGATTCTCTATAAGTCCCATTTGGACAGACACGTTTTAATCCCAAAAAAACGATAACCAAATGTTATTAAATCAAATTTTATGAGTTCAAAAAGTTAATTATGGGAGTTTGAACAAAATTATACAGATTAATCTCAATTTTTTAGCTTTTTACTCGGTTAAAATTGAACGAATTCTCTATAAAGCCCATTTAGACAAACACATTTTAATTCCAATAAAACGACAACCATATGTTATGAAATCAAATTTTATGAGTTCAAATAGTTAATTATGGGCTTTTGAACAAAATTATACAAATTAATCTCAAATTTTTAGCTTTTTACTCGGTTAAAATTCGAACGGATTCTCTGTAAGGCCCTTTTAGACAAGCACGTTTTAATCCCGGCAAAATGACAAAAGATGTTATTAAATCAAATTTTATGAGTTCAAATAGTTAATTATGGGCTTTTGAACAAAATTATATAGATTAATCTCAAATTTGTAGCTTTTTACTCGGTTAAAATTCGAACGGATTCTCTGTAAGGCCCCTTTAGACAAGCACGTTTTAATCCCGATAAAATGACAAAAAATGTTATTATATCAAATTTTATGAGTTCAAATAGTTAATTATTGGCTTTTGAACAAAATTATACAGATTAATCTCAAATTTGTAGTTTTTTTCTCGGTTAAAATTCGAACGGATTCTCTGTAAGGCCCCTTTAGACAAGCACGTTTTAATCCCGGCAAAATGACAAAAAATGTTATAAAATGAAATTTTATGAGTTTAAATATTTAAATATGGGCTTTTGAACAAAATTATACAGATTAATCTCAAGTTTGAAGCTTTTTACTCGGTTAAAATTCAAACGGATTCTCTGTAAGGCCCCTTTAGAGAAGCACGTTTTAATCCCAATAAAACGACAACCATATGATATTAAATCAAATTTTATGAATTCAAATAGTTAATTATGGGCTTTTGAACAAAATTATCAAGATTAATCTCAAATTTTTAGCTTTTTACTCGGTTAAAATTCGAACGGATTCTCTGTTAGGCCCCTTTAGAGAAGCACGCTTTAATCCCGGCAAAATGATAACAAATGTTATTAAATCAAATTTTATGAGTTCAAATAGTTATTTATGGGCTTTTGAACAAAATTATACAGATTAATCTCAAATTTGTAACTTTTTTCTCGGTTAAAATTCGAACGGATTCTCTATAAGTCCCATTTGGACAGGCACGTTTTAATCCCAAAAAAACGATAACCAAATGTTATTAAATCAAATTTTATGAGTTCAAAAAGTTAATTATGGGAGTTTGAACAAAATTATACAGATTAATCTCAATTTTTTAGCTTTTTACTCGGTTAAAATTGAACGAATTCTCTATAAAGCCCATTTAGACAAACACATTTTAATTCCAATAAAACGATAACCATATGTTATTAAATCAAATTTTATGAGTTTAAATAGTTAATTATGGGCTTTTGATGTAATATCCTAATCATAGCCTAGAAGTTAAGGACTAAATAAATTAAATTAGAGTTTAATAAAATTTTAATTTTAGTGACTAAATTGAATAAATTTGAAAATTAGAGACCAATTTGAAAAAGGACCAAAAAGTGAAAATTCAAAATAGGGAAGATTGCATGTAAATTTTAAGAAGTTGGAGGCCTTGCACACTTGGCAAGACCTCTCTTGGCCGGCCACCACCTTGTTCCCCAACCAAAAATTTTGTTGAATTAAAAAAAATAAGAAAAGGGGAGAAAAATGATTATATGACATGTGGGAGAGAGAAAAGTCAAAATTGTCATCCTCTTCACCCCATTTTCTTCTCTTGGCCGGCCATGGGAGAAACTTAGAGAGAAAATCTTTGCTTGCCTTGCATGTGGTATTTTAAGGAAGATTTTAAGGGTTTGAAGCAAGATTTTTGATTAGGGAGGTCAAATAAGCAAGGTAAGATGTTTTTCTTCTTCTAAGCTTAATTAAAAATGTGTTTGAAGGTTGTTAGCTTGAAATCCATGGCTGGAAATTTAATATTATGTTCTTGGTTAACTTATTTTTAAGTTAGAAGTTAAATGCATGTTGCTGGAAATTCATGTTATTACAATTGTTGAGTTTTTGAGCTTAAGGACTAAGTTGCATGGCTTTGGAAAGTTATAGGGACTGTTTTGTGGATAAATGTATAAAGGATTTTGATGTTAGGATGCTGAAAATGGTCTTATATGGACTGATTTGAAGTAAAATGAAGCATGAGAAAGTTTGGTAGTGAATTAAGTGATAAATGTGATTTTTGGGACTGTTTTGTAAGAATTGAAAAATCAGTGGACTTAATTATTTTTGTTGAATCTGGAAATTCAGTATGTAATTCATAGGATAATGTTTTAAGAGTGTGGAAATTAAATTATAGGTGTTTTGGTTGAAAAGATGAAGGAAAGGAAGTGTTGGAATTGGTAAAGTGTTTTGGACTAGCTTATAGGTGATATTTTGGTAGCTTCATAAAATGAGCTGAAAACTCTTTTTAGATGCAAAATTAAAAATGGTTACATAGGTAAAATTTGCTTGAAATTGAGCCTACTAAAGTTTACAAGTATTGGATGAGTTAAATTGATGATAAGGTTGATGAATTTTGAGCTAGAAGTGATGTAGGTGAAATCTGTCCAGAATAGGCCCTGTTCTGGACAGTCACTTCAAAAAATTCCATAGAATAACGTACAAGGAATTTGGGGCTGGGATTGAACAGTCTATAACTTGGATGAGTCTACTTTAATTAGAAAAAAACCTCACCTCGTTTGCCCTTGTAAATTAGGAGATATAAGAGAAACAAAAAGATTGGTCCAGACTGTCCCGAAACAGCACTACTGTGTCCTTAAATTGAAAACTGGTATCGATTGGTTCGTAGGAAAAATGCAACCTTTATATGGTTCAAAAGATGGTTTCGTTAGCTTTCCAACGAGGTAAAGTGGGCAATTTTTGGACATGTGGATCAAGAGATAAAAATAGTTTAGTGAACATTGTACAATCTGTCCAGGAGTATAACGTTACTGTTTTGGTGGTTTTAGAGTTGTTAATTATGATATGTGTAGTTAGAATGTATTTTGATGATGTGTATATGCTTTTGTGTGTTTTAGAGGCTTCTAAAGAATTGGATAGTGAGGAAGAGCTGAGGCAAGAGCTTGCCAAAAGAAGGAGCAAGGGGCCAATCATCCATAATCCTTAGGAGTTTTGCTTGGATTGTTTGTGAGTGTGACCTTCCTTGGGGTTGGGACTAGGTCCTAACCCAATTCTGATTTTTGATTATTTATGATTAAACCGGTATGAAATATGACTTAATACCAACTTGGCTAATCTTTAAGGGGAGAGTGAAATGTTATGAGAACTTGTTTGTTGCCATGTTATTTGATAGCATGTTGATTGAATATGTATTGCTTATCGCGTAATTGTTTTGATTTGTTCATACCCATGCATTACATATGCCGAGGTATGAATGGCATGCTTAAGCTTGGGATGCAAGGTACGTGAACATGCATTTGTTCCATGAAATTAAGGTTCTGATTTTTAAATGTGCTTGGCATGTTTAATGCAATGTATATGAAATGACATGAAATGAATTCTTATGAGCCTAGGCACAATGGCCTAAGAGGCTTGGTCTATGAGGACCGTGTTATTGAAATGATATTGAATATTGGATTGATATGCTTAAATTGATAATCGACAACCTTGGTAGCTAGTTAGTCAGATAGGAGGGCATGCCTTAGAATCTAGAGCTCATTGTATCGGGTAGGACTTCGGTCCGGGGCAATTGGCCCTTATTGGCGACAGACGGAGGGTACGTTTTTGGTCATTGGCGACAGTAGGAGGGTTTGACCAGCACTATAGGTGCATATTATGGCGACAGTTGGTTGGAGATTCGATTATCTTCTAGCTAAATACCAAGGTGGTTGTAATGATTTAATTAACCTGAATTTTAAATTGCACTATAATTGATAGTTAAATGCAAGCATGATTACTTGTTATGAAAATGCAATTGTCATTGGCATTTTACTTATTGGATTGTCATATATTGAATCTTGAATTGTTATATGTAATTGGATTGGTATATATTGAATATTGGATTGTTACATGTATTTGGATTATTGTACATTGAATATTGGATTGTCTTGGATTGTTTTGATTCTTTGTTTTTGTTACCTCACTAAGTACCTTATGTACTTACCCCCGGTCCCTTCGCTCTTCCCAAACATTTCAGGTTGATCGATTTATAGCTCGGTCTCGGATCTCCATCGTTCGGATCAGCAGCAGCACAAGCCAAGTATGATCTTTTGTATCTCCTAGTGGTGGCTAGTCTTGTTTAGTTACACCATGCATTTTGATTACTTTAGACGGTTTGTATATAGTAAACCATTTCGGTAGCTTGGGGATTAGTTTTGTATAACTTAAGAATGATGTTACATCCGAAACGTTTAATATGTATGTATATTGGTAATGGATTGCATGTTATGGAATGGAATGGATAAATGAATTATCGAACTATTGAATGAACAATAGGCTTCGGAAATGTTTAGTAATGAATATAAGTTGCTAAGTGGTTTAAAGGCCTAGTAATAAGAAAAAGTTTTAAATTTCCCCTAAAATCGGTACTGTTAAGTTAAGTTAAGTTGGTAAAACGTTGCCCGGGCCGGGTTATCGGAGTGATCGTGGATCGGTGACGCCCCTTTCCTACCGGCTCGGGGTGGGGGTGTCACACTTGTTTGGTATCAGAGCGTTTAGGTTAAGATTCTAGGACTAAAACCGAGTCCGCATGCATCATATAGGATCGAACTATGCCACCTAGGAGTTATATACAATAATATGCTTGTGCTTGCTCGATCTAAACTCTTTCTTGTTTGTTTGTCAATTGTAGAATGTCCGATTCGAGGTTGGCGGTAGATGACCCGAATCCCGCAGCCTCTTCGACCGACGGAGATAGTGTGGAGATGGGTCAGAACCCTCCGCAACAAGCTCCACCTCCTCCGCCCCCTGTTGCTCCTCAACCGGGAATTCCGGTAGTTCAGAACGTTCAGCAGGAATGTCTCCTTAGCATGAAGGAGATGTTCGATCAGCTTCTAGTGAATCTGAAGCAGAATCAGCAAGATGCTCCTTCCCCTGATGCACCCGGTTGTGCTCCGATAGATAAGCTTGCCCGGTATCGAGCTTATACATTTGCGGGTGTTAGTGAGGAGAAACCAGAGGATGCAGAGTATTGGTTAGAACGTACTACTCAGATTCTGACCAAGCAGCTCCATTGTTCAGACGAGCACAAGCTAGAGTGTGCCATAGCCTTGTTGGCCGATGAAGCTCTGAGTTGGTGGGAAACCACTACATTGACTGCCCCGACGGGAGCTGTTACATGGAAATTCTTCGTCGAGGAATTTAAGAAGAAATATATCAGTGAACAATATCTAGCCGAGCGCCGGAAGAAGTTCTTGTATCTGAAACAAGCCAACCGGCCAATCGAGCAGTATATGGCCGATTTCTGCAAATATTGTAAGTATGGCTCCGAGTACATTAAGACCGAGGAAGAAAAATGCCGGAAATTCACTGATGGTCTTAACGATGAGTTGAGCCCAATGTTCACGGCCCTTGGGATTACCGACTTCCAGAACTTGGTGAATCGGGCCATTGCGACAGAGGCAAAGATGAAAGCTTCCGAGAACCGCAAGGGTGGTAGTTCTTGGAAGGACAAACGAACCAGAACCGATGATAGGCCTCAGTGGAAGAACAAGAAGTCAAAACAGACCAAGGAGTCTACTTCTGGCTATACACCTCTGTTCAGAGAGATGGATACATACCGAAGCCTCAGGCAGTATCTAGGCACACAGCCCCGGTCATTTCTGTGGATAGCACGGGGAATTCTAACAGAGGCACTCAGTATCCTGCCTGCAAGTTCTGCCAGAAACATCATCCGGGTCAGTGTAGGACTCAGCAGAATCTGTGCTACTTGTGCGGAGCTTCCGATCACTATATCAGGAACTGTCCTCAGAATCCCAACAAAATTCCTGCTAAAGCTTCTGCTATGGACAGTGCTTCTCCGTATACCAGAAACAAGGGTTCCAGACAGGCTCAATCTGGTAGTCAGGGAAAGAATAAGGGCCAGCCTTCTAGTGCTACACACCAGGAATCTCGGGCTCCTGCACGGATCTACCACATCAAAGGAAAGGACGATGAGGAATCTCCGGATGTAATCGCAGGTATGATCGAATTAAATTCGAGTCCTGCATATGCTTTGATTGATTCTGGGTCTACTCATTCTTTTATTTGCTCTGCTATGGTTGCAAAAGCAAGTCTGAAACCTGAGGTAGTCACTAGGGGTCTTGTAGTGTCAAACCCTATAGGAGGTTTATTGAATGTTAATCTTGTTTGTAAGAGCTCCCCTGTTATAATTCGAAATGTCCCTTTCCGGGTTAACTTGTTTGTGCTACCGACATGTGAGTTTGACTTGGTTCTGGGCTTAGACTGGTTGGTTAAGCATGAGGCTTGGATTGATTGCCAAAATCGGAGACTCTACCTTCGGGGTTTGGGTAAGGAGTCTATCTTACTCATTGATAAGAAACCGACATCAGTGTTTGCTGCCATGGTATTACAAGACGAGTATGACTTCGGGTTGCCTACTATTCCGGTTGTATCCGAGTTTATTGATGTTTTTCTCGAAGAACTCCCTGGTCTTCCTCCGAACAGAGAAGTAGAATTCGGAATTGAGGTCCAGCCTGGGACAAGTCCGGTGTCCATCACTCCCTATAGGATGGCACCGATAGAATTGAAAGAGCTAAAGAAGCAACTCCAGGAACTGCAAGATAAGGGTTTAATTAGACCTAGTTCATCTCCCTGGGGTGCTCCAGTCTTATTTGTGAAGAAGAAAGATGGCTCGATGAGACTTTGTGTTGATTATAGGCAGTTAAACAAAGTCACTATCAAGAATAAGTATCCTTTGCCTAGAATTGAAGACTTGTTTGATCAGCTTAAGGATGCTGCAGTGTTCTCAAAGATTGATTTGCGGTCAGGCTACTATCAGATGAAGATAAAGGATGAGGATGTGCCTAAGACAGCTTTCAGGACTCGATATGGTCATTTCGAGTTCCTTGTGATGCCATTCGGATTGACGAATGCTCCGGCTGCTTTCATGGATCTCATGAACCGTATGTTCAAGCCTTATTTAGACAAGTTTGTTGTGGTTTTCATTGATGATATACTTGTCTACTCCCGGAATAAGGAGGAACATTCTGTGCATCTCCGAATTGTCTTGCAAACTCTCCGAGAACGCCAGTTGTTTGCAAAGTTCTCAAAGTGTGAGTTCTGGCTATCGGAAGTTTCATTCCTTGGCCATGTCATTTCGGCAGAAGGAATCAAAGTGCATGCGAGAAAGGTACAAACCATTCTGGATTGGAGGCCTCCGAGGAATATCAGTGAGATCAGAAGTTTTCTCGGTTTGGCCGGATATTACAGGCGCTTCGTTAAGGGATTCTCCTCTATTGCGGCTCCCTTGACAAAGCTGCTCCGAAAGGATGAGCCATTCGTTTGGTCAGAGAAACAACAGAGAAGCTTTGATCAGCTCAAGCAAACTCTCACTCATGCCCCTATTCTTATTCAGCCAGAATCAGGGAAGGAGTACACCGTGTATAGTGATGCATCACAGTTGGGATTAGGATGTGTCTTAATGCAAGAGGGGAAAGTGGTGGCATATGCCTCACGACAGTTGAAACCCCATGAGCTTAATTATCCCACTCATGATCTTGAGCTAGCTGCAATTGTTTTTGCACTCAAAATCTGGAGGCATTATTTGTATGGTGAAAGGTGCTATTTGTTCACCGATCACAAAAGCCTCAAGTATCTTCTGACTCAGAAAGATCTTAACTTAAGACAAAGAAGATGGATGGAGCTATTAAAAGATTATGATCTTGTTATTGACTATCATCCCGGCAAGGCCAATGTGGTTGCGGATGCTCTTAGTCGTAAACCAACTCTCGCTCCTAATGCTATTAATGCTTATCTTCGAGTATATCGAAGGCAAGGATTCTTGTCAGAACTTCATGTTCAATCTACTTTGATTACTCGAATCAAAGACCTCCAGCAAACTGATTCTGAACTTCAGGCTATTATGTCAAAGCTTGATTCAAAGGCCAATCAGGACTTCTCTATTCGTGATAACGGTATTTTGTATTTCAAAGATAGGGTTTGTGTCCCTAATGACGAAGAATTGAAAAGGGAAATACTCCAAGAAGCCCACCAGAGTTCTTTATCGGTTCACCCTGGATCGGTAAAGATGTACAAAGATTTGAAACTATTGTATTGGTGGCCGGGCATGAAGTCAGCCATCACAGACTTCGTGTCTAAATGTTTGACATGTCAGAGAATCAAGGCTGAGCATCAAGTCCCTGCTGGGTTGCTTCAGCCAATCGAAATCCCTCAGTGGAAATGGGAAAAGATCACAATGGACTTTGTGACGGGTCTTCCGTTAACTCCGAGAAAGAATGATGCCATATGGGTGATTGTGGACAGATTCACTAAGTCAGCTCACTTTATCCCGATCAGAGTGAACATGAGTTCAGATATTTTGGCCGATTTGTATATTCGTGAAGTGGTACGTCTGCATGGAATTCCCACTTCTATCATCTCTGATCGAGACTCTAAGTTCACCTCTCGGTTCTGGAGATCATTACAGGAAGCTTTGGGAACTAGAGTACGTTTGAGTACAGCTTTTCATCCTCAGACTGATGGACAATCTGAGAGAGTTATTCAGGTCCTTGAGGATATGTTGCGAGCTTGTATTGTAGACTTCGGAAAGAACTGGGAGAAATCCCTACCTCTTGTGGAGTTCGCGTATAACAATAGCTATCAGGCTTCCATTCAGATGGCCCCGTTTGAAGCTTTATATGGTAGGAGGTGCAGAACTCCTTTATGTTGGTCCGAGTTGGGTGAAAGCAAAGTTTTAGGGCCTCAGTTGCTTCGGGAAACTGAAGAGCAAGTCAAGATTATTCATGCAAGATTGAAACAGGCCTTTGATAGGCAAAAATCTTATGCGGATCTCAAAAGGAGGGATGTTCAACATAGTGTGGGAGACAAAGTCTTTTTGAAAGTATCACCATGGAAGAAGATCTTTCGGTTCGGAAAGAGAGGCAAGCTTAGCCCTCGTTTTATCGGGCCTTTCGAGGTTATTGAGAGGATTGGTCCCGTGGCTTACCGATTAGCACTCCCTGCTGAATTTGGCAGGATTCACAATGTCTTCCATGTCTCAATGCTCAGAAAGTATAGATCGGATCCCTCACATGTTCTTGAACCTGAGGAAGTGGAATTGAATCCGGACTTATCTTACGTAGAGGAACCGGTTCAGATTCTTGATCGAGAAATCAGAAAGCTTCGAAACAAGTCTGTTCCTCTCGTGAAGGTTCTTTGGAGAAACCACAAGGTAGAGGAAGCTACGTGGGAACCGGAAGCGACTATGCGAGAGCAATACCCATACCTTTTTCCTCCAGGTATAAATTCGAGGACGAATTTTCCTTAAGGGGGGGAGAATTGTAATATCCTAATCATAGCCTAGAAGTTAAGGACTAAATAAATTAAATTAGAGTTTAATAAAATTTTAATTTTAGTGACTAAATTGAATAAATTTGAAAATTAGAGACCAATTTGAAAAAGGACCAAAAAGTGAAAATTCAAAATAGGGAAGATTGCATGTAAATTTTAAGAAGTTGGAGGCCTTGCACACTTGGCAAGACCTCTCTTGGCCGGCCACCACCTTGTTCCCCAACCAAAAATTTTGTTGAATTAAAAAAAATAAGAAAAGGGGAGAAAAATGATTATATGACATGTGGGAGAGAGAAAAGTCAAAATTGTCATCCTCTTCACCCCATTTTCTTCTCTTGGCCGGCCATGGGAGAAACTTAGAGAGAAAATCTTTGCTTGCCTTGCATGTGGTATTTTAAGGAAGATTTTAAGGGTTTGAAGCAAGATTTTTGATTAGGGAGGTCAAATAAGCAAGGTAAGATGTTTTTCTTCTTCTAAGCTTAATTAAAAATGTGTTTGAAGGTTGTTAGCTTGAAATCCATGGCTGGAAATTTAATATTATGTTCTTGGTTAACTTATTTTTAAGTTAGAAGTTAAATGCATGTTGCTGGAAATTCATGTTATTACAATTGTTGAGTTTTTGAGCTTAAGGACTAAGTTGCATGGATTTGGAAAGTTATAGGGACTGTTTTGTGGATAAATGTATAAAGGATTTTGATGTTAGGATGCTGAAAATGGTCTTATATGGACTGATTTGAAGTAAAATGAAGCATGAGAAAGTTTGGTAGTGAATTAAGTGATAAATGTGATTTTTGGGACTGTTTTGTAAGAATTGAAAAATCAGTGGACTTAATTATTTTTGTTGAATCTGGAAATTCAGTATGTAATTCATAGGATAATGTTTTAAGAGTGTGGAAATTAAATTATAGGTGTTTTGGTTGAAAAGATGAAGGAAAGGAAGTGTTGGAATTGGTAAAGTGTTTTGGACTAGCTTATAGGTGATATTTTGGTAGCTTCATAAAATGAGCTGAAAACTCTTTTTAGATGCAAAATTAAAAATGGTTACATAGGTAAAATGTGCTTGAAATTGAGCCTACTAAAGTTTACAAGTATTGGATGAGTTAAATTGATGATAAGGTTGATGAATTTTGAGCTAGAAGTGATGTAGGTGAAATCTGTCCAGAATAGGCCCTGTTCTGGACAGTCACTTCAAAAAATTCCATAGAATAACGTACAAGGAATTTGGGGCTGGGATTGAACAGTCTATAACTTGGATGAGTCTACTTTAATTAGAAAAAAACCTCACCTCGTTTGCCCTTGTAAATTAGGAGATATAAGAGAAACAAAAAGATTGGTCCAGACTGTCCCGAAACAGCACTACTGTGTCCTTAAATTGAAAACTGGTATCGATTGGTTCGTAGGAAAAATGCAACCTTTATATGGTTCAAAAGATGGTTTCGTTAGCTTTCCAACGAGGTAAAGTGGGCAATTTTTGGACATGTGGATCAAGAGATAAAAATAGTTTAGTGAACATTGTACAATCTGTCCAGGAGTATAACGTTACTGTTTTGGTGGTTTTAGAGTTGTTAATTATGATATGTGTAGTTAGAATGTATTTTGATGATGTGTATATGCTTTTGTGTGTTTTAGAGGCTTCTAAAGAATTGGATAGTGAGGAAGAGCTGAGGCAAGAGCTTGCCAAAAGAAGGAGCAAGGGGCCAATCATCCATAATCCTTAGGAGTTTTGCTTGGATTGTTTGTGAGTGTGACCTTCCTTGGGGTTGGGACTAGGTCCTAACCCAATTCTGATTTTTGATTATTTATGATTAAACCGGTATGAAATATGACTTAATACCAACTTGGCTAATCTTTAAGGGGAGAGTGAAATGTTATGAGAACTTGTTTGTTGCCATGTTATTTGATAGCATGTTGATTGAATATGTATTGCTTATCGCGTAATTGTTTTGATTTGTTCATACCCATGCATTACATATGCCGAGGTATGAATGACATGCTTAAGCTTGGGATGCAAGGTACGTGAACATGCATTTGTTCCATGAAATTAAGGTTCTGATTTTTAAATGTGCTTGGCATGTTTAATGCAATGTATATGAAATGACATGAAATGAATTCTTATGAGCCTAGGCACAATGGCCTAAGAGGCTTGGTCTATGAGGACCGTGTTATTGAAATGATATTGAATATTGGATTGATATGCTTAAATTGATAATCGACAACCTTGGTAGCTAGTTAGTCAGATAGGAGGGCATGCCTTAGAATCTAGAGCTCATTGTATCGGGTAGGACTTCGGTCCGGGGCAATTGGCCCTTATTGGCGACAGACGGAGGGTACGTTTTTGGTCATTGGCGACAGTAGGAGGGTTTGACCAGCACTATAGGTGCATATTATGGCGACAGTTGGTTGGAGATTCGATTATCTTCTAGCTAAATACCAAGGTGGTTGTAATGATTTAATTAACCTGAATTTTAAATTGCACTATAATTGATAGTTAAATGCAAGCATGATTACTTGTTATGAAAATGCAATTGTCATTGGCATTTTACTTATTGGATTGTCATATATTGAATCTTGAATTGTTATATGTAATTGGATTGGTATATATTGAATATTGGATTGTTACATGTATTTGGATTATTGTACATTGAATATTGGATTGTCTTGGATTGTTTTGATTCTTTGTTTTTGTTACCTCACTAAGTACCTTATGTACTTACCCCCGGTCCCTTCGCTCTTCCCAAACATTTCAGGTTGATCGATTTATAGCTCGGTCTCGGATCTCCATCGTTCGGATCAGCAGCAGCACAAGCCAAGTATGATCTTTTGTATCTCCTAGTGGTGGCTAGTCTTGTTTAGTTACACCATGCATTTTGATTACTTTAGACGGTTTGTATATAGTAAACCATTTCGGTAGCTTGGGGATTAGTTTTGTATAACTTAAGAATGATGTTACATCCGAAACGTTTAATATGTATGTATATTGGTAATGGATTGCATGTTATGGAATGGAATGGATAAATGAATTATCGAACTATTGAATGAACAATAGGCTTCGGAAATGTTTAGTAATGAATATAAGTTGCTAAGTGGTTTAAAGGCCTAGTAATAAGAAAAAGTTTTAAATTTCCCCTAAAATCGGTACTGTTAAGTTAAGTTAAGTTGGTAAAACGTTGCCCGGGCCGGGTTATCGGAGTGATCGTGGATCGGTGACGCCCCTTTCCTACCGGCTCGGGGTGGGGGTGTCACATTTGAACAAAATTATAAAAATTAATTTCAAATTTTTAGATTTTTACTCGGTTAAAATTCGAACGGATTCTCTGTAAGGCCCCTTTAGACAAGCACGTTTTAATCCCGGCAAAATGACAAAAGATGTTATTAAATCAAATTTTATGAGTTCAAATAGTTAATTATGGGCTTTTGAACAAAATAATATAGATTAATCTCAAATTTGTAGCTTTTTACTCGGTTAAAATTCGAACGGATTCTCTATAAGGCCCCTTTAGACAAGCACGTTTTAATCCCGATAAAATGACAAAAAATGTTACTAAATCAAATTTTATGAGTTCAAATAGTTAATTATGGGCTTTTGAACAAAATTATACAGATTAATCTGAAATTTGTAGTTTTTTTCTCGGTTAAAATTCGAACGGATTCTCTGTAAGGCCCCTTTAGACAAGCACGTTTTAATCCCAATAAAACGACAACCATATGATATTAAATCAAATTTTATGAGTTCAAATAGTTAATTATGGGCTTTTGAACAAAATTATCAAGATTAATCTCAAATTTTTAGCTTTTTACTCGGTTAAAATTAGAACGGATTCTCTGTAAGGCCCCTTTAGAGAAGCACGCTTTAATCCCGGCAAAATGATAACAAATGTTATTAAATCAAATTTTATGAGTTCAAATAGTTAATTATGGGCTTTTGAGCAAAATTATACAGATTAATCTCAAATTTGTAACTTTTTGCTCGGTTAAAATTTGAACGGATTCTCTATAAGTCCCATTTGGACAGGCACGTTTTAATCCCAAAAAAACGATAACCAAATGTTATTAAATCAAATTTTATGAGTTCAAAAAGTTAATTATGGGAGTTTGAACAAAATTATACAGATTAATCTCAATTTTTTAGCTTTTTACTCGGTTAAAATTGAACGAATTCTCTATAAAGCCCATTTAGACAAACACATTTTAATTCCAATAAAACGACAACCATATGTTATTAAATCAAATTTTATGAGTTCAAATAGTTAATTATGGGCTTTTGAACATAATTATACAAATTAATCTCAAATTTTTGGCTTTTTACTCGGTTAAAATTCGAACGGATTCTCTGTAAGGCCCTTTAGACAAGCACGTTTTAATCCCAATAAAACGACAACCATATGATATTAAATCAAATTTTATGAGTTCAAATAGTTAATTATGGGCTTTTGAACAAAATTATCAAGATTAATCTCAAATTTTTAGCTTTTTACTCGGTTAAAATTCGAACGGATTCTCTGTAAGGCCCCTTTAGAGAAGCACGCTTTAATCCCGGCAAAATGATAACAAATGTTATTAAATCAAATTTTATGAGTTCAAATAGTTAATTATGGGCTTTTGAACAAAATTATACAGATTAATCTCAAATTTGTAACTTTTTGCTCGGTTAAAATTCGAACGGATTCTCTTTAAGTCCCATTTGGACAGGCACGTTTTAATCCCAAAAAAACGATAACCAAATGTTATTAAATCAAATTTTATGAGTTCAAAAAGTTAATTATGGGAGTTTGAACAAAATTATACAGATTAATCTCAATTTTTTAGCTTTTTACTCGGTTAAAATTGAACGAATTCTCTATAAAGCCCATTTAGACAAACACATTTTAATTCCAATAAAACGACAACCATATGTTATGAAATCAAATTTTATGAGTTCAAATAGTTAATTATGGGCTTTTGAACAAAATTATACAAATTAATCTCAAATTTTTAGCTTTTTACTCGGTTAAAATTCGAACGGATTCTCTGTAAGGCCCTTTTAGACAAGCACGTTTTAATCCCGGCAAAATGACAAAAGATGTTATTAAATCAAATTTTATGAGTTCAAATAGTTAATTATGGGCTTTTGAACAAAATTATATAGATTAATCTAAAATTTGTAGCTTTTTACTCGGTTAAAATTCGAACGGATTCTCTGTAAGGCCCCTTTAGACAAGCACGTTTTAATCCCGATAAAATGACAAAAAATGTTATTAAATCAAATTTTATGAGTTCAAATAGTTAATTATGGGCTTTTGAACAAAATTATACAGATTAATCTCAAATTTGTAGTTTTTTTCTCGGTTAAAATTCGAACGGATTCTCTGTAAGGCCCCTTTAGACAAGCACGTTTTAATCCCGGAAAAATGACAAAAAATGTTATTAACTGAAATTTTATGAGTTCAAATATTTAAATATGGGCTTTTGAACAAAATTATACAGATTAATCTCAAGTTTGAAGCTTTTTACTCGGTTAAAATTCAAACGGATTCTCTGTAAGGCCCCTTTAGAGAAGCACGTTTTAATCCCAATAAAACGACAACCATATGATATTAAATCAAATTTTATGAGTTCAAATAGTTAATTATGGGCTTTTGAACAAAATTATCAAGATTAATATCAAATTTTTAGCTTTTTACTCGGTGAAAATTCGAACGGATTCTCTGTAAGGCCCCTTTAGACAAGCACGTTTTAATCCCAATAAAACGACAACCATATGATATTAAATCAAATTTTATGAGTTCAAATAGTTAATTATGGGCTTTTGAACAAAATTATCAAGATTAATATCAAATTTTTAGCTTTTTACTCGGTTAAAATTCGAACGGATTCTCTGTAAGGCCCCTTTAGAGAAGCACGCTTTAATCCCGGCAAAATGATAACAAATGTTATTAAATCAAATTTTATGAGTTCAAATAGTTAATTATGGGCTTTTGAACAAAATTATACAGATTAATCTAAAATTTGTAACTTTTTGCTCGGTTAAAATTCGAACGGATTCTCTATAAGTCCCATTTGGATAGGCACGTTTTAATCCCAAAAAAACGATAACCAAATGTTATTAAATCAAATTTTATGAATTCAAAAAGTTAATTATGGGCTTTTGAACAAAATTATACAGATTAATCTCAATTTTTTAGCTTTTTACTCGGTTAAAATTCAAACGGATTCTCTGTAAGGCCCCTTTAGACAAGCACGTTTTAATCCCGGCAAAATGACAAAAAATGTCATTAAATGAAATTTTAAGAGTTTAAATATTTAAATATGGGCTTTTGAACAAAATTATACAGATTAATCTCAAGTTTGAAGCTTTTTACTCGGTTAAAATTCAAACGGATTCTCTGTAAGGCCCCATTAGAGAAGCACGCTTTAATCCCGGCAAAATGATAACAAATGTTATTAAATCAAATTTTATGAGTTCAAATAGTTAATTATGGGCTTTTGAATAAAATTATACAGATTAATCTCAAATTTGTAACTTTTTGCTCGGTTAAAATTCGAACGGATTCTCTATAAGTCCCATTTGGACAGACACGTTTTAATCCCAAAAAAACGATAACCAAATGTTATTAAATCAAATTTTATGAGTTCAAAAAGTTAATTATGGGAGTTTGAACAAAATTATACAGATTAATCTCAATTTTTTAGCTTTTTACTCGGTTAAAATTGAACGAATTCTCTATAAAGCCCATTTAGACAAACACATTTTAATTCCAATAAAACGACAACCATATGTTATGAAATCAAATTTTATGAGTTCAAATAGTTAATTATGGGCTTTTGAACAAAATTATACTAATTAATCTCAAATTTTTAGCTTTTTACTCGGTTAAAATTCGAACGGATTCTCTGTAAGGCCCTTTTAGACAAGCACGTTTTAATCCCGGCAAAATGACAAAAGATGTTATTAAATCAAATTTTATGAGTTCAAATAGTTAATTATGGGCTTTTGAACAAAATTATATAGATTAATCTCAAATTTGTAGCTTTTTACTCGGTTAAAATTCGAACGGATTCTCTGTAAGGCCCCTTTAGACAAGCACGTTTTAATCCCGATAAAATGACAAAAAATGTTATTATATCAAATTTTATGAGTTCAAATAGTTAATTATTGGCTTTTGAACAAAATTATACAGATTAATCTCAAATTTGTAGTTTTTTTCTCGGTTAAAATTCGAACGGATTCTCTGTAAGGCCCCTTTAGACAAGCACGTTTTAATCCCGGCAAAATGACAAAAAATGTTATAAAATGAAATTTTATGAGTTCAATTATTTAAATATGGGCTTTTGAACAAAATTATACAGATTAATCTTAAGTTTGAAGCTTTTTACTCGGTTAAAATTCAAACGGATTCTCTGTAAGGCCCCTTTAGAGAAGCACGTTTTAATCCCAATAAAACGACAACCATATAATATTAAATCAAATTTTATGAGTTCAAATAGTTAATTATGGGCTTTTGAATAAAATTATCAAGATTAATATCAAATTTTTAGCTTTTTACTCGGTTAAAATTCGAACGGATTTTCTGTAAGGCCCCTTTAGACAAGCACGTTTTAATCCCGGCAAAATGACAAAAAATGTTATTAAATGAAATTTTAAGAGTTTAAATATTTAAATATGGGCTTTTGAACAAAATTATACAGATTAATCTCAAGTTTGAAGCTTTTTACTCGGTTAAAATTCCAACGGATTCTCTGTAAGGCCCCTTTAGAGAAGCACGTTTTAATCCCAATAAAACGACAACCATATGATATTAAATCAAATTTTATGAATTCAAATAGTTAATTATGGGCTTTTGAACAAAATTATCAAGATTAATCTCAAATTTTTAGCTTTTTACTCGGTTAAAATTCGAACGGATTCTCTGTTAGGCCCCTTTAGAGAAGCACGCTTTAATCCCGGCAAAATGATAACAAATGTTATTAAATCAAATTTTATGAGTTCAAATAGTTATTTATGGGCTTTTGAACAAAATTATATAGATTAATCTCAAATTTGTAACTTTTTTCTCGGTTAAAATTCGAACGGATTCTCTATAAGTCCCATTTGGACAGGCACGTTTTAATCCCAAAAAAACGATAACCAAATGTTATTAAATCAAATTTTATGAGTTCAAAAAGTTAATTATGGGAGTTTGAACAAAATTATACAGATTAATCTCAATTTTTTAGCTTTTTACTCGGTTAAAATTGAACGAATTCTCTATAAAGCCCATTTAGACAAACACATTTTAATTCCAATAAAACGATAACCATATGTTATTAAATCAAATTTTATGAGTTTAAATAGTTAATTATGGGCTTTTGAACAAAATTATAAAAATTAATTTCAAATTTTTAGCTTTTTACTCGGTTAAAATTCGAACGGATTCTCTGTAAGGCCCCTTTAGACAAGCACGTTTTAATCCCGGCAAAATGACAAAAGATGTTATTAAATCAAATTTTATGAGTTCAAATAGTTAATTATGGGCTTTTGAACAAAATTATATAGATTAATCTCAAATTTGTAGCTTTTTACTCGGTTAAAATTCGAACGGATTCTCTATAAGGCCCCTTTAGACAAGCACGTTTTAATCCCGATAAAATGACAAAAAATGTTACTAAATCAAATTTTATGAGTTCAAATAGTTAATTATGGGCTTTTGAACAAAATTATACAGATTAATCTCAAATTTGTAGTTTTTTTCTCGGTTAAAATTCGAACGGATTCTCTGTAAGGCCCCTTTAGACAAGCACGTTTTAATCCCAATAAAACGACAACCATATGATATTAAATCAAATTTTATGAGTTCAAATAGTTAATTATGGGCTTTTGAACAAAATTATCAAGATTAATCTCAAATTTTTAGCTTTTTACTCGGTTAAAATTAGAACGGATTCTCTGTAAGGCCCCTTTAGAGAAGCACGCTTTAATCCCGGCAAAATGATAACAAATGTTATTAAATCAAATTTTATGAGTTCAAAAAGTTAATTATGGGAGTTTGAACAAAATTATACAGATTAATCTCAATTTTTTAGCTTTTTACTCGGTTAAAATTGAACGAATTCTCTATAAAGCCCATTTAGACAAACACATTTTAATTCCAATAAAACGACAACCATATGTTATGAAATCAAATTTTATGAGTTCAAATAGTTAATTATGGGCTTTTGAACAAAATTATACAAATTAATCTCAAATTTTTAGCTTTTTACTCGGTTAAAATTCGAACGGATTCTCTGTAAGGCCCTTTTAGACAAGCACGTTTTAATCCCGGCAAAATGACAAAAGATGTTATTAAATCAAATTTTATGAGTTCAAATAGTTAATTATGGGCTTTTGAACAAAATTATATAGATTAATCTCAAATTTGTAGCTTTTTACTCGGTTAAAATTCGAACGGATTCTCTGTAAGGCCCCTTTAGACAAGCACGTTTTAATCCCGATAAAATGACAAAAAATGTTATTATATCAAATTTTATGAGTTCAAATAGTTAATTATTGGCTTTTGAACAAAATTATACAGATTAATCTCAAATTTGTAGTTTTTTTCTCGGTTAAAATTCGAACGGATTCTCTGTAAGGCCCCTTTAGACAAGCACGTTTTAATCCCGGCAAAATGACAAAAAATGTTATAAAATGAAATTTTATGAGTTCAATTATTTAAATATGGGCTTTTGAACAAAATTATACAGATTAATCTTAAGTTTGAAGCTTTTTACTCGGTTAAAATTCAAACGGATTCTCTGTAAGGCCCCTTTAGAGAAGCACGTTTTAATCCCAATAAAACGACAACCATATAATATTAAATCAAATTTTATGAGTTCAAATAGTTAATTATGGGCTTTTGAATAAAATTATCAAGATTAATATCAAATTTTTAGCTTTTTACTCGGTTAAAATTCGAACGGATTTTCTGTAAGGCCCCTTTAGACAAGCACGTTTTAATCCCGGCAAAATGACAAAAAATGTTATTAAATGAAATTTTAAGAGTTTAAATATTTAAATATGGGCTTTTGAACAAAATTATACAGATTAATCTCAAGTTTGAAGCTTTTTACTCGGTTAAAATTCCAACGGATTCTCTGTAAGGCCCCTTTAGAGAAGCACGTTTTAATCCCAATAAAACGACAACCATATGATATTAAATCAAATTTTATGAATTCAAATAGTTAATTATGGGCTTTTGAACAAAATTATCAAGATTAATCTCAAATTTTTAGCTTTTTACTCGGTTAAAATTCGAACGGATTCTCTGTTAGGCCCCTTTAGAGAAGCACGCTTTAATCCCGGCAAAATGATAACAAATGTTATTAAATCAAATTTTATGAGTTCAAATAGTTATTTATGGGCTTTTGAACAAAATTATATAGATTAATCTCAAATTTGTAACTTTTTTCTCGGTTAAAATTCGAACGGATTCTCTATAAGTCCCATTTGGACAGGTACGTTTTAATCCCAAAAAAACGATAACCAAATGTTATTAAATCAAATTTTATGAGTTCAAAAAGTTAATTATGGGAGTTTGAACAAAATTATACAGATTAATCTCAATTTTTTAGCTTTTTACTCGGTTAAAATTGAACGAATTCTCTATAAAGCCCATTTAGACAAACACATTTTAATTCCAATAAAACGATAACCATATGTTATTAAATCAAATTTTATGAGTTTAAATAGTTAATTATGGGCTTTTGAACAAAATTATAAAAATTAATTTCAAATTTTTAGCTTTTTACTCGGTTAAAATTCGAACGGATTCTCTGTAAGGCCCCTTTAGACAAGCACGTTTTAATCCCGGCAAAATGACAAAAGATGTTATTAAATCAAATTTTATGAGTTCAAATAGTTAATTATGGGCTTTTGAACAAAATTATATAGATTAATCTCAAATTTGTAGCTTTTTACTCGGTTAAAATTCGAACGGATTCTCTATAAGGCCCCTTTAGACAAGCACGTTTTAATCCCGATAAAATGACAAAAAATGTTACTAAATCAAATTTTATGAGTTCAAATAGTTAATTATGGGCTTTTGAACAAAATTATACAGATTAATCTCAAATTTGTAGTTTTTTTCTCGGTTAAAATTCGAACGGATTCTCTGTAAGGCCCCTTTAGACAAGCACGTTTTAATCCCAATAAAACGACAACCATATGATATTAAATCAAATTTTATGAGTTCAAATAGTTAATTATGGGCTTTTGAACAAAATTATCAAGATTAATCTCAAATTTTTAGCTTTTTACTCGGTTAAAATTAGAACGGATTCTCTGTAAGGCCCCTTTAGAGAAGCACGCTTTAATCCCGGCAAAATGATAACAAATGTTATTAAATCAAATTTTATGAGTTCAAAAAGTTAATTATGGGAGTTTGAACAAAATTATACAGATTAATCTCAATTTTTTAGCTTTTTACTCGGTTAAAATTGAACGAATTCTCTATAAAGCCCATTTAGACAAACACATTTTAATTCCAATAAAACGACAACCATATGTTATGAAATCAAATTTTATGAGTTCAAATAGTTAATTATGGGCTTTTGAACAAAATTATACAAATTAATCTCAAATTTTTAGCTTTTTACTCGGTTAAAATTCGAACGGATTCTCTGTAAGGCCCTTTTAGACAAGCACGTTTTAATCCCGGCAAAATGACAAAAGATGTTATTAAATCAAATTTTATGAGTTCAAATAGTTAATTATGGGCTTTTGAACAAAATTATATAGATTAATCTCAAATTTGTAGCTTTTTACTCGGTTAAAATTCGAACGGATTCTCTGTAAGGCCCCTTTAGACAAGCACGTTTTAATCCCGATAAAATGACAAAAAATGTTATTATATCAAATTTTATGAGTTCAAATAGTTAATTATTGGCTTTTGAACAAAATTATACAGATTAATCTCAAATTTGTAGTTTTTTTCTCGGTTAAAATTCGAACGGATTCTCTGTAAGGCCCCTTTAGACAAGCACGTTTTAATCCCGGCAAAATGACAAAAAATGTTATAAAATGAAATTTTATGAGTTCAATTATTTAAATATGGGCTTTTGAACAAAATTATACAGATTAATCTTAAGTTTGAAGCTTTTTACTCGGTTAAAATTCAAACGGATTCTCTGTAAGGCCCCTTTAGAGAAGCACGTTTTAATCCCAATAAAACGACAACCATATAATATTAAATCAAATTTTATGAGTTCAAATAGTTAATTATGGGCTTTTGAATAAAATTATCAAGATTAATATCAAATTTTTAGCTTTTTACTCGGTTAAAATTCGAACGGATTTTCTGTAAGGCCCCTTTAGACAAGCACGTTTTAATCCCGGAAAAATGACAAAAAATGTTATTAAATGAAATTTTAAGAGTTTAAATATTTAAATATGGGCTTTTGAACAAAATTATACAGATTAATCTCAAGTTTGAAGCTTTTTACTCGGTTAAAATTCCAACGGATTCTCTGTAAGGCCCCTTTAGAGAAGCACGTTTTAATCCCAATAAAACGACAACCATATGATATTAAATCAAATTTTATGAATTCAAATAGTTAATTATGGGCTTTTGAACAAAATTATCAAGATTAATCTCAAATTTTTAGCTTTTTACTCGGTTAAAATTCGAACGGATTCTCTGTTAGGCCCCTTTAGAGAAGCACGCTTTAATCCCGGCAAAATGATAACAAATGTTATTAAATCAAATTTTATGAGTTCAAATAGTTATTTATGGGCTTTTGAACAAAATTATATAGATTAATCTCAAATTTGTAACTTTTTTCTCGGTTAAAATTCGAACGGATTCTCTATAAGTCCCATTTGGACAGGCACGTTTTAATCCCAAAAAAACGATAACCAAATGTTATTAAATCAAATTTTATGAGTTCAAAAAGTTAATTATGGGAGTTTGAACAAAATTATACAGATTAATCTCAATTTTTTAGCTTTTTACTCGGTTAAAATTGAACGAATTCTCTATAAAGCCCATTTAGACAAACACATTTTAATTCCAATAAAACGATAACCATATGTTATTAAATCAAATTTTATTAGTTTAAATAGTTAATTATGGGCTTTTGAACAAAATTATAAAAATTAATTTCAAATTTTTAGCTTTTTACTCGGTTAAAATTCGAACGGATTCTCTGTAAGGCCCCTTTAGACAAGCACGTTTTAATCCCGGCAAAATGACAAAAGATGTTATTAAATCAAATTTTATGAGTTCAAATAGTTAATTATGGGCTTTTGAACAAAATTATATAGATTAATCTCAAATTTGTAGCTTTTTACTCGGTTAAAATTCGAACGGATTCTCTATAAGGCCCCTTTAGACAAGCACGTTTTAATCCCGATAAAATGACAAAAAATGTTACTAAATCAAATTTTATGAGTTCAAATAGTTAATTATGGGCTTTTGAACAAAATTATACAGATTAATCTCAAATTTGTAGTTTTTTTCTCGGTTAAAATTCGAACGGATTCTCTGTAAGGCCCCTTTAGACAAGCACGTTTTAATCCCAATAAAACGACAACCATATGATATTAAATCAAATTTTATGAGTTCAAATAGTTAATTATGGGCTTTTGAACAAAATTATCAAGATTAATCTCAAATTTTTAGCTTTTTACTCGGTTAAAATTAGAACGGATTCTCTGTAAGGCCCCTTTAGAGAAGCACGCTTTAATCCCGGCAAAATGATAACAAATGTTATTAAATCAAATTTTATGAGTTCAAATAGTTAATTATGGGCTTTTGAGCAAAATTATACAGATTAATCTCAAATTTGTAACTTTTTCTCGGTTAAAATTCGAACGGATTCTCTATAAGTCCCATTTGGACAGGCACGTTTTAATCCCAAAAAAACGATAACCAAATGTTATTAAATCAAATTTTATGAGTTCAAAAAGTTAATTATGGGAGTTTGAACAAAATTATACAGATTAATCTCAATTTTTTAGCTTTTTACTCGGTTAAAATTGAACGAATTCTCTATAAAGCCCATTTAGACAAACACATTTTAATTCCAATAAAACGACAACCATATGTTATTAAATCAAATTTTATGAGTTCAAATAGTTAATTATGGGCTTTTGAACAAAATTATACAAATTAATCTCAAATTTTTAGCTTTTTACTCGGTTAAAATTCGAACGGATTCTCTGTAAGGCCCTTTAGACAAGCACGTTTTAATCCCAATAAAACGACAACCATATGATATTAAATCAAATTTTATGAGTTCAAATAGTTAATTATGGGCTTTTGAACAAAATTATCAAGATTAATATCAAATTTTTAGCTTTTTACTCGGTTAAAATTCGAACGGATTCTCTTTAAGGCCCCTATAGACAAGCACGCTTTAATCCCGGCAAAATGAAAACAAATGTTATTAAATCAAATTTTATGAGTTCAAATAGTTAATTATGGGCTTTTGAACAAAATTATACAGATTAATCTCAAATTTGTAGCTTTTTACTCGGTTAAAATTCGAACGGATTCTCTATAAGGCCCATTTGGACAGACACGTTTTAATCCCAACAAAATGATAACCAAATGTTATTAAATCAAATTTTATGAGTTTAAATAGTTAATTATGGGATTTTGAACAAAATTATACAGATTAATCTCAAATTTATAGTTTTTTACTCGGTTAAAATTCGAACAGATTCTCTGTAAGGCCCCTTTAGACAAGCACGTTTTAATCCCAATAAAACGACAACCATATGATATTTAATCAAATTTTATGAATTCAAATAGTTAATTATGGGCTTTTGAACAAAATTATCAAGATTAATCTCAAATTTTTAGCTTTTTACTCGGTTAAAATTCGAACGGATTCTCTCTAAGGCCCCTTTAGAGAAGCACGCTTTAGTCCCGGCAAAATGATAACAAATGTTATTAAATCAAATTTTATGAGTTCAAATAGTTAATTATGGGCTTTTGAACAAAATTATACAGATTAATCTCAAATTTGTAACTTTTTGCTATGTTAAAATTCGAACGGATTCTCTATAAGTCCCATTTGGACAGGCACGTTTTAATCCCAAAAAAACGATAACGAAATGTTATTAAATCAAATTTTATGAGTTCAAAAAGTTAATTATGGGAGTTTGAACAAAATTATACAGATTAATCTCAATTTTTTAGCTTTTTACTCGGTTAAAATTCGAACGGATTCTCTGTAAGTCCCCTTTAGACAAGCACGTTTTAATCCCGATAAAATGACAAAAAATGTTATTAAATCAAATTTTATGAGTTCAAATAGTTAATTATGGGCTTTTGAACAAAATTATACAGATTAATCTCAAATTTGTAGTTTTTTTCTCGGTTAAAATTCGAACGGATTCTCTGTAAGGCCCCTTTAGACAAGCACGTTTTAATCCCGGAAAAATGACAAAAAATGTTATTAAATGAAATTTTATGAGTTCAAATATTTAAATATGGGCTTTTGAACAAAATTATACAGATTAATCTCAAGTTTGAAGCTTTTTACTCGGTTAAAATTCGAACGGATTCTCTATAAGTCCCATTTGGACAGGCACGTTTTAATCCCAAAAAAACGATAACCAAATGTTATCAAATCAAATTTTATGAGTTCAAAAAGTTAATTATGGGAGTTTGAACAAAATTATACAGATTAATCTCAATTTTTTAGCTTTTTACTCGGTTAAAATTGAACGAATTCTCTATAAAGCCCATTTAGACAAACACATTTTAATTCCAATAAAACGACAACCATATGTTATTAAATCAAATTTTATGAGTTCAAATAGTTAATTATGGGCTTTTGAACAAAATTATACAAATTAATCTCAAATTTTTAGCTTTTTACTCGGTTAAAATTCGAACGGATTCTCTGTAAGGCCCTTTAGACAAGCACGTTTTAATCCCAATAAAACGACAACCATATGATATTAAATCAAATTTTATGAGTTCAAATAGTTAATTATGGGCTTTTGAACAAAATTATCAAGATTAATAACAAATTTTTAGCTTTTTACTCGGTTAAAATTCGAACGGATTCTCTATAAGGCCCCTTTAGACAAGCACGCTTTAATCCCGACAAAATGAAAACAAATGTTATTAAATCAAATTTTATGAGTTCAAATAGTTAATTATGGGCTTTTGAACAAAATTATACAGATTAATCTCAAATTTGTAGCTTTTTACTCGGTTAAAATTCGAACGGATTCTCTATAAGGCCCATTTGGACAGACACGTTTTAATCCCAACAAAACGATAACCAAATGTTATTAAATCAAATTTTATGAGTTCAAAAAGTTAATTATGGGAGTTTGAACAAAATTATACAGATTAATCTCAATTTTTTAGCTTTTTACTCGGTTAAAATTCGAACGGATTCTCTGTAAGGCCACTTTAGACAAGCACGTTTTAATCCCGATAAAATGACAAAAAATGTTATTAAATCAAATTTTATGAGTTCAAATAGTTAATTATGGGCTTTTGAACAAAATTATACAGATTAATCTCAAATTTGTAGTTTTTTTCTCGGTTAAAATTCGAACGGATTCTCTGTAAGGCCCCTTTAGACAAGCACGTTTTAATCCCGGCAAAATGACAAAAAATGTTATTAAATCAAATTTTATGAGTTCAAATAGTTAATTATGGGCTTTTGAACAAAATTATACAGATTAATATCAAATTTGTAGCTTTTTACTCGGTTAAAATTCGAACGGATTCTCTATAAGGCCCATTTGGACAAGCACGTTTTAATCCCAACAAAACGATAACCAAATGTTATTAAATCAAATTTTATGAGTTCAAATAGTTAATTATGGGATTTTGAACAAAATTATACAGATTAATCTCAAATTTGTAGCTTTTTACTCGGTTAAAATTCGAACGGATTCTCTGTAAGGCCCCTTTAGACAAGCACGTTTTAATCCCAATAAAACGACAACCATATGATATTAAATCAAATTTTATGAGTTCAAATAGTTAATTATGGGCTTTTGAACAAAATTATCAAGATTAATCTCAAATTTTTAGCTTTTTACTCGGTTAAAATTAGAACGGATTCTCTGTAAGGCCCCTTTAGAGAAGCACGCTTTAATCCCGGCAAAATGATAACAAATGTTATTAAATCAAATTTTATGAGTTCAAATAGTTAATTATGGGCTTTTGAACAAAATTATACAGATTAATCTCAAATTTGTAGCTTTTTACTCGGTTAAAATTCGAACGGATTCTCTATAAGGCCCATTTGGACAGACACGTTTTAATCCCAACAAAACGATAACCAAATGTTATTAAATCAAATTTTATGAGTTCAAAAAGTTAATTATGGGAGTTTGAACAAAATTATACAGATTAATCTCAATTTTTTAGCTTTTTACTCGGTTAAAATTCGAACGGATTCTCTGTAAGGCCACTTTAGACAAGCACGTTTTAATCCCGATAAAATGACAAAAAATGTTATTAAATCAAATTTTATGAGTTCAAATAGTTAATTATGGGCTTTTGAACAAAATTATACAGATTAATCTCAAATTTGTAGTTTTTTTCTCGGTTAAAATTCGAACGGATTCTCTGTAAGGCCCCTTTAGACAAGCACGTTTTAATCCCGGCAAAATGACAAAAAATGTTATTAAATCAAATTTTATGAGTTCAAATAGTTAATTATGGGCTTTTGAACAAAATTATACAGATTAATATCAAATTTGTAGCTTTTTACTCGGTTAAAATTCGAACGGATTCTCTATAAGGCCCATTTGGACAAGCACGTTTTAATCCCAACAAAACGATAACCAAATGTTATTAAATCAAATTTTATGAGTTCAAATAGTTAATTATGGGATTTTGAACAAAATTATACAGATTAATCTCAAATTTGTAGCTTTTTACTCGGTTAAAATTCGAACGGATTCTCTGTAAGGCCCCTTTAGACAAGCACGTTTTAATCCCAATAAAACGACAACCATATGATATTAAATCAAATTTTATGAGTTCAAATAGTTAATTATGGGCTTTTGAACAAAATTATCAAGATTAATCTCAAATTTTTAGCTTTTTACTCGGTTAAAATTAGAACGGATTCTCTGTAAGGCCCCTTTAGAGAAGCACGCTTTAATCCCGGCAAAATGATAACAAATGTTATTAAATCAAATTTTATGAGTTCAAATAGTTAATTATGGGCTTTTGAGCAAAATTATACAGATTAATCTCAAATTTGTAACTTTTTGCTCGTTTAAATTCGAACGGATTCTCTATAAGTCCCATTTGGTCAGGCACGTTTTAATCCCAAAAAAACGATAACCAAATGTTATTAAATCAAATTTTATGAGTTCAAAAAGTTAATTATGGGAGTTTGAACAAAATTATACAGATTAATCTCAAATTTGTAGCTTTTTACTCGGTTAAAATTCGAACGGATTCTCTGTAAGGCCCCTTTAGACAAGCACGTTTTAATCCCAATAAAACGACAACCATATGATATTAAATCAAATTTTATGAGTTCAAATAGTTAATTATGGGCTTTTGAACAAAATTATCAAGATTAATCTCAAATTTTTAGCTTTTTACTCGGTTAAAATTAGAACGGATTCACTGTAAGGCCCCTTTAGAGAAGCACGCTTTAATCCCGGCAAAATGATAACAAATGTTATTAAATCAAATTTTATGAGTTCAAATAGTTAATTATGGGCTTTTCAGCAAAATTATTCAGATTAATCTCAAATTTGTAACTTTTTGCTCGGTTAAAATTCGAACGGATTCTCTATAAGTCCCATTTGGACAGGCACGTTTTAATCCCAAAAAAACGATAACCAAATGTTATTAAATCAAATTTTATGAGTTCAAAAAGTTAATTATGGGAGTTTGAACAAAATTATACAGATTAATCTCAATTTTTTAGCTTTTTACTCGATTAAAATTGAATGAATTCTCTATAAAGCCCATTTAGACAAACACATTTTAATTCCAATAAAAAGACAACCATATGTTATTAAATCAAATTTTATGAGTTCAAATAGTTAATTATGGGCTTTTGAACAAAATTATACAAATTAATCTCAAATTTTTAGCTTTTTACCTGGTTAAAATTCGAACGGATTCTCTGTAAGGCCCCTTTAGACAAGCACGTTTTAATCCCGGCAAAATGACAACAAATGTTATTAAATCAAATTTTATGAGTTCAAATAGTTAATTATGGGCTTTTGAGCAAAATTATACAGATTAATCTCAAATTTGTAACTTTTTGCTCGGTTAAAATTCGAACGGATTCTCTATAAGTCCCATTTGGACAGGCACGTTTTAATCCCAAAAAAACGATAACCAAATGTTATTAAATCAAATTTTATGAGTTCAAAAAGTTAATTATGGGAGTTTGAACAAAATTATACAGATTAATCTCAATTTTTTAGCTTTTTACTCGGTTAAAATTCGAACGGATTCTCTGTAAGGCCACTTTAGACAAGCACGTTTTAATCCCGATAAAATGACAAAAAATGTTATTAAATCAAATTTTATGAGTTCAAATAGTTAATTATGGGCTTTTGAACAAAATTATACAGATTAATCTCAAATTTGTAGTTTTTTTCTCGGTTAAAATTCGAACGGATTCTCTGTAAGGCCCCTTTAGACAAGCACGTTTTAATCCCGGCAAAATGACAAAAAATGTTATTAAATCAAATTTTATGAGTTCAAATAGTTAATTATGGGCTTTTGAACAAAATTATACAGATTAATATCAAATTTGTAGCTTTTTACTCGGTTAAAATTCGAACGGATTCTCTATAAGGCCCATTTGGACAAGCACGTTTTAATCCCAACAAAACGATAACCAAATGTTATTAAATCAAATTTTATGAGTTCAAATAGTTAATTATGGGATTTTGAACAAAATTATACAGATTAATCTCAAATTTGTAGCTTTTTACTCGGTTAAAATTCGAACGGATTCTCTGTAAGGCCCCTTTAGACAAGCACGTTTTAATCCCAATAAAACGACAACCATATGATATTAAATCAAATTTTATGAGTTCAAATAGTTAATTATGGGCTTTTGAACAAAATTATCAAGATTAATCTCAAATTTTTAGCTTTTTACTCGGTTAAAATTAGAACGGATTCTCTGTAAGGCCCCTTTAGAGAAGCACGCTTTAATCCCGGCAAAATGATAACAAATGTTATTAAATCAAATTTTATGAGTTCAAATAGTTAATTATGGGCTTTTGAACAAAATTATACAGATTAATCTCAAATTTGTAGCTTTTTACTCGGTTAAAATTCGAACGGATTCTCTATAAGGCCCATTTGGACAGACACGTTTTAATCCCAACAAAACGATAACCAAATGTTATTAAATCAAATTTTATGAGTTCAAAAAGTTAATTATGGGAGTTTGAACAAAATTATACAGATTAATCTCAATTTTTTAGCTTTTTACTCGGTTAAAATTCGAACGGATTCTCTGTAAGGCCACTTTAGACAAGCACGTTTTAATCCCGATAAAATGACAAAAAATGTTATTAAATCAAATTTTATGAGTTCAAATAGTTAATTATGGGCTTTTGAACAAAATTATACAGATTAATCTCAAATTTGTAGTTTTTTTCTCGGTTAAAATTCGAACGGATTCTCTGTAAGGCCCCTTTAGACAAGCACGTTTTAATCCCGGCAAAATGACAAAAAATGTTATTAAATCAAATTTTATGAGTTCAAATAGTTAATTATGGGCTTTTGAACAAAATTATACAGATTAATATCAAATTTGTAGCTTTTTACTCGGTTAAAATTCGAACGGATTCTCTATAAGGCCCATTTGGACAAGCACGTTTTAATCCCAACAAAACGATAACCAAATGTTATTAAATCAAATTTTATGAGTTCAAATAGTTAATTATGGGATTTTGAACAAAATTATACAGATTAATCTCAAATTTGTAGCTTTTTACTCGGTTAAAATTCGAACGGATTCTCTGTAAGGCCCCTTTAGACAAGCACGTTTTAATCCCAATAAAACGACAACCATATGATATTAAATCAAATTTTATGAGTTCAAATAGTTAATTATGGGCTTTTGAACAAAATTATCAAGATTAATCTCAAATTTTTAGCTTTTTACTCGGTTAAAATTAGAACGGATTCTCTGTAAGGCCCCTTTAGAGAAGCACGCTTTAATCCCGGCAAAATGATAACAAATGTTATTAAATCAAATTTTATGAGTTCAAATAGTTAATTATGGGCTTTTGAGCAAAATTATACAGATTAATCTCAAATTTGTAACTTTTTGCTCGTTTAAATTCGAACGGATTCTCTATAAGTCCCATTTGGTCAGGCACGTTTTAATCCCAAAAAAACGATAACCAAATGTTATTAAATCAAATTTTATGAGTTCAAAAAGTTAATTATGGGAGTTTGAACAAAATTATACAGATTAATCTCAAGTTTGTAGCTTTTTACTCGGTTAAAATTCGAACGAATTCTCTGTAAGGCCCCTTTAGACAAGCACGTTTTAATCCCAATAAAACGACAACCATATGATATTAAATCAAATTTTATGAGTTCAAATAGTTAATTATGGGCTATTGAACAAAATTATCAAGATTAATCTCAAATTTTTAGCTTTTTACTCGGTTAAAATTAGAACGGATTCACTGTAAGGCCCCTTTAGAGAAGCACGCTTTAATCCCGGCAAAATGATAACAAATGTTATTAAATCAAATTTTATGAGTTCAAATAGTTAATTATGGGCTTTTCAGCAAAATTATTCAGATTAATCTCAAATTTGTAACTTTTTGCTCGGTTAAAATTCGAACGGATTCTCTATAAGTCCCATTTGGACAGGCACGTTTTAATCCCAAAAAAACGATAACCAAATGTTATTAAATCAAATTTTATGAGTTCAAAAAGTTAATTATGGGAGTTTGAACAAAATTATACAGATTAATCTCAATTTTTTAGCTTTTTACTCGATTAAAATTGAATGAATTCTCTATAAAGCCCATTTAGACAAACACATTTTAATTCCAATAAAAAGACAACCATATGTTATTAAATCAAATTTTATGAGTTCAAATAGTTAATTATGGGCTTTTGAACAAAATTATACAAATTAATCTCAAATTTTTAGCTTTTTACCTGGTTAAAATTCGAACGGATTCTCTGTAAGGCCCCTTTAGACAAGCACGTTTTAATCCCGGCAAAATGACAACAAATGTTATTAAATCAAATTTTATGAGTTCAAATAGTTAATTATGGGCTTTTGAGCAAAATTATACAGATTAATCTCAAATTTGTAACTTTTTGCTCGGTTAAAATTCGAACGGATTCTCTATAAGTCCCATTTGGACAGGCACGTTTTAATCCCAAAAAAACGATAACCAAATGTTATTAAATCAAATTTTATGAGTTCAAAAAGTTAATTATGGGAGTTTGAACAAAATTATACAGATTAATCTCAATTTTTTAGCTTTTTACTCGGTTAAAATTGAATGAATTCTCTATAAAGCCCATTTAGACAAACACATTTTAATTCCAATAAAAAGACAACCATATGTTATTAAATCAAATTTTATGAGTTCAAATAGTTAATTATGGGCTTTTGAACAAAATTATACAAATTAATCTCAAATTTTTAGCTTTTTACTCGGTTAAAATTCGAACGGATTCTCTGTAAGGCCCCTTTAGACAAGCACGTTTTAATCCCGGCAAAATGACAACAAATGTTATTAAATCAAATTTTATGAGTTCAAATAGTTAATTATGGGCTTTTGAACAAAATTATATAGATTAATCTCAAATTTGTAGCTTTTTACTCGGTTAAAATTCGAACGGATTCTCTGTAAGGCCCCTTTAGACAAGCACGTTTTAATCCCGGCAAAATGACAACAAATGTTATTAAATCAAATTTTATGAGTTCAAATAGTTAATTATGGGCTTTTGAACAAAATTATATAGATTAATCTCAAATTTGTAGCTTTTTACTCGGTTAAAATTCGAACGGATTCTCTGTAAGGCCCCTTTAGACAAGCACGTTTTAATCCCGATAAAATGAAAAAAAAATGTTATTAAATCAAATTTTATGAGTTCAAATAGTTAATTATGGGATTTTGAACAAAATTATACAGATTAATCTCAAATTTGTAGCTTTTTACTCGGTTAAAATTGAATGAATTCTCTATAAAGCCCATTTAGACAAACACATTTTAATTCCAATAAAACGACAACCATATGTTATTAAATCAAATTTTATGAGTTCAAATAGTTAATTATGGGCTTTTGAACAAAATTATACAAATTAATCTCAAATTTTTAGCTTTTTACTCGGTTAAAATTCGAACGGATTCTCTGTAAGGCCCCTTTAGACAAGCACGTTTTAATCCCGGCAAAATGACAACAAATGTTATTAAATCAAATTTTATGAGTTCAAATAGTTAATTATGGGATTTTGAACAAAATTATATAGATTAATCTCAAATTTGTAGCTTTTTACTCGGTTAAAATTCGAACGGATTCTCTGTAAGGCCCCTTTAGACAAGCACGTTTTAATCACGATAAAATGAAAAAAAATGTTATTAAATCAAATTTTATGAGTTCAAATAGTTAATTATGGGCTTTTGAACAAAATTATACAGATTAATCTCAAATTTGTAGTTTTTTTCTCGGTTAAAATTCAAACGGATTCTCTGTAAGGCCCCTTTAGACAAGCACGTTTTAATCCCGGTAAAATGACAAAAGATGTTATTAAATCAAATTTTATGAGTTCAAATAGTTAAATATGGGCTTTTGAACAAAATTATACAGATTAATCTCAAGTTTGTAGCTTTTTACTCGGTTAAAATTCGAACGGATTCTCTGTAAGGCCCCTTAAGAGAAGCACGTTTTAATCCCAATAAAACGACAACCATATGATATTAAATCAAATTTTATGAGTTCAAATATTTAATTATGGGCTTTTGAACAAAATTATCAAGATTAATCTCAAATTTTTAGCTTTTTACTCGGTTAAAATTAGAACGGATTCTCTGTAAGGCCCCTTTAGAGAAGCACGCTTTAATCCCGGCAAAATGATAACAAATGTTATTAAATCAAATTTTATGAGTTCAAATAGTTAATTATGGGCTTTTGAGCAAAATTATACAGATTAATCTCAAATTTGTAACTTTTTGCTCGGTTAAAATTCGAACGGATTCTATATAAGTCCCATTTGGACAGGCACGTTTTAATCCCCAAAAAACGATAACCAAATGTTATTAAATCAAATTTTATGAGTTCAAAAAGTTAATTATGGGAGTTTGAACAAAATTATACAGATTAATCTCAATTTTTTAGCTTTTTACTCGGTTAAAATTGAATGAATTCTCTATAAAGCCCATTTAGACAAACACATTTTAATTCCAATAAAACGACAACCATATGTTATTAAATCAAATTTTATGAGTTCAAATAGTTAATTATGGGCTTTTGAACAAAATTATACAAATTAATCTCAAATTTGTAGCTTTTTACTCGGTTAAAATTGAATGAATTCTCTATAAAGCCCATTTAGACAAACACATTTTAATTCCAATAAAACGACAACCATATGTTATTAAATCAAATTTTATGAGTTCAAATAGTTAATTATGGGCTTTTGAACAAAATTATACAAATTAATCTCAAATTTTTAGCTTTTTACTCGGTTAAAATTCGAACGGATTCTCTGTAAGGCCCCTTTAGACAAGCACGTTTTAATCCCGGCAAAATGACAACAAATGTTATTAAATCAAATTTTATGAGTTCAAATAGTTAATTATGGGATTTTGAACAAAATTATATAGATTAATCTCAAATTTGTAGCTTTTTACTCGGTTAAAATTCGAACGGATTCTCTGTAAGGCCCCTTTAGACAAGCACGTTTTAATCACGATAAAATGAAAAAAAATGTTATTAAATCAAATTTTATGAGTTCAAATAGTTAATTATGGGCTTTTGAACAAAATTATACAGATTAATCTCAAATTTGTAGTTTTTTTCTCGGTTAAAATTCAAACGGATTCTCTGTAAGGCCCCTTTAGACAAGCACGTTTTAATCCCGGTAAAATGACAAAAGATGTTATTAAATCAAATTTTATGAGTTCAAATAGTTAAATATGGGCTTTTGAACAAAATTATACAGATTAATCTCAAGTTTGTAGCTTTTTACTCGGTTAAAATTCGAACGGATTCTCTGTAAGGCCCCTTAAGAGAAGCACGTTTTAATCCCAATAAAACGACAACCATATGATATTAAATCAAATTTTATGAGTTCAAATATTTAATTATGGGCTTTTGAACAAAATTATCAAGATTAATCTCAAATTTTTAGCTTTTTACTCGGTTAAAATTAGAACGGATTCTCTGTAAGGCCCCTTTAGAGAAGCACGCTTTAATCCCGGCAAAATGATAACAAATGTTATTAAATCAAATTTTATGAGTTCAAATAGTTAATTATGGGCTTTTGAGCAAAATTATACAGATTAATCTCAAATTTGTAACTTTTTGCTCGGTTAAAATTCGAACGGATTCTATATAAGTCCCATTTGGACAGGCACGTTTTAATCCCCAAAAAACGATAACCAAATGTTATTAAATCAAATTTTATGAGTTCAAAAAGTTAATTATGGGAGTTTGAACAAAATTATACAGATTAATCTCAATTTTTTAGCTTTTTACTCGGTTAAAATTGAATGAATTCTCTATAAAGCCCATTTAGACAAACACATTTTAATTCCAATAAAACGACAACCATATGTTATTAAATCAAATTTTATGAGTTCAAATAGTTAATTATGGGCTTTTGAACAAAATTATACAAATTAATCTCAAATTTGTAGCTTTTTACTCGGTTAAAATTGAATGAATTCTCTATAAAGCCCATTTAGACAAACACATTTTAATTCCAATAAAACGACAACCATATGTTATTAAATCAAATTTTATGAGTTCAAATAGTTAATTATGGGCTTTTGAACAAAATTATACAAATTAATCTCAAATTTTTAGCTTTTTACTCGGTTAAAATTCGAACGGATTCTCTGTAAGGCCCCTTTAGACAAGCACGTTTTAATCCCGGCAAAATGACAACAAATGTTATTAAATCAAATTTTATGAGTTCAAATAGTTAATTATGGGATTTTGAACAAAATTATATAGATTAATCTCAAATTTGTAGCTTTTTACTCGGTTAAAATTCGAACGGATTCTCTGTAAGGCCCCTTTAGACAAGCACGTTTTAATCACGATAAAATGAAAAAAAATGTTATTAAATCAAATTTTATGAGTTCAAATAGTTAATTATGGGCTTTTGAACAAAATTATACAGATTAATCTCAAATTTGTAGTTTTTTTCTCGGTTAAAATTCAAACGGATTCTCTGTAAGGCCCCTTTAGACAAGCACGTTTTAATCCCGGTAAAATGACAAAAGATGTTATTAAATCAAATTTTATGAGTTCAAATAGTTAAATATGGGCTTTTGAACAAAATTATACAGATTAATCTCAAGTTTGTAGCTTTTTACTCGGTTAAAATTCGAACGGATTCTCTGTAAGGCCCCTTAAGAGAAGCACGTTTTAATCCCAATAAAACGACAACCATATGATATTAAATCAAATTTTATGAGTTCAAATATTTAATTATGGGCTTTTGAACAAAATTATCAAGATTAATCTCAAATTTTTAGCTTTTTACTCGGTTAAAATTAGAACGGATTCTCTGTAAGGCCCCTTTAGAGAAGCACGCTTTAATCCCGGCAAAATGATAACAAATGTTATTAAATCAAATTTTATGAGTTCAAATAGTTAATTATGGGCTTTTGAGCAAAATTATACAGATTAATCTCAAATTTGTAACTTTTTGCTCGGTTAAAATTCGAACGGATTCTATATAAGTCCCATTTGGACAGGCACGTTTTAATCCCCAAAAAACGATAACCAAATGTTATTAAATCAAATTTTATGAGTTCAAAAAGTTAATTATGGGAGTTTGAACAAAATTATACAGATTAATCTCAATTTTTTAGCTTTTTACTCGGTTAAAATTGAATGAATTCTCTATAAAGCCCATTTAGACAAACACATTTTAATTCCAATAAAACGACAACCATATGTTATTAAATCAAATTTTATGAGTTCAAATAGTTAATTATGGGCTTTTGAACAAAATTATACAAATTAATCTCAAATTTGTAGCTTTTTACTCGGTTAAAATTGAATGAATTCTCTATAAAGCCCATTTAGACAAACACATTTTAATTCCAATAAAACGACAACCATATGTTATTAAATCAAATTTTATGAGTTCAAATAGTTAATTATGGGCTTTTGAACAAAATTATACAAATTAATCTCAAATTTTTAGCTTTTTACTCGGTTAAAATTCGAACGGATTCTCTGTAAGGCCCCTTTAGACAAGCACGTTTTAATCCCGGCAAAATGACAACAAATGTTATTAAATCAAATTTTATGAGTTCAAATAGTTAATTATGGGATTTTGAACAAAATTATATAGATTAATCTCAAATTTGTAGCTTTTTACTCGGTTAAAATTCGAACGGATTCTCTGTAAGGCCCCTTTAGACAAGCACGTTTTAATCACGATAAAATGAAAAAAAATGTTATTAAATCAAATTTTATGAGTTCAAATAGTTAATTATGGGCTTTTGAACAAAATTATACAGATTAATCTCAAATTTGTAGTTTTTTTCTCGGTTAAAATTCAAACGGATTCTCTGTAAGGCCCCTTTAGACAAGCACGTTTTAATCCCGGTAAAATGACAAAAGATGTTATTAAATCAAATTTTATGAGTTCAAATAGTTAAATATGGGCTTTTGAACAAAATTATACAGATTAATCTCAAGTTTGTAGCTTTTTACTCGGTTAAAATTCGAACGGATTCTCTGTAAGGCCCCTTAAGAGAAGCACGTTTTAATCCCAATAAAACGACAACCATATGATATTAAATCAAATTTTATGAGTTCAAATATTTAATTATGGGCTTTTGAACAAAATTATCAAGATTAATCTCAAATTTTTAGCTTTTTACTCGGTTAAAATTAGAACGGATTCTCTGTAAGGCCCCTTTAGAGAAGCACGCTTTAATCCCGGCAAAATGATAACAAATGTTATTAAATCAAATTTTATGAGTTCAAATAGTTAATTATGGGCTTTTGAGCAAAATTATACAGATTAATCTCAAATTTGTAACTTTTTGCTCGGTTAAAATTCGAACGGATTCTATATAAGTCCCATTTGGACAGGCACGTTTTAATCCCCAAAAAACGATAACCAAATGTTATTAAATCAAATTTTATGAGTTCAAAAAGTTAATTATGGGAGTTTGAACAAAATTATACAGATTAATCTCAATTTTTTAGCTTTTTACTCGGTTAAAATTGAATGAATTCTCTATAAAGCCCATTTAGACAAACACATTTTAATTCCAATAAAACGACAACCATATGTTATTAAATCAAATTTTATGAGTTCAAATAGTTAATTATGGGCTTTTGAACAAAATTATACAAATTAATCTCAAATTTTTAGCTTTTTACTCGGTTAAAATTCGAACGGATTCTCTGTAAGGCCCCTTTAGACAAGCACGTTTTAATCCCGGCAAAATGACAACAAATGTTATTAAATCAAATTTTATGAGTTCAAATAGTTAATTATGGGCTTTTGAACAAAATTATATAGATTAATCTCAAATTTGTAGCTTTTTACTCGGTTAAAATTCGAACGGATTCTCTGTAAGGCCCCTTTAGACAAGCACGTTTTAATCACGATAAAATGAAAAAAAATGTTATTAAATCAAATTTTATGAGTTCAAATAGTTAATTATGGGCTTTTGAACAAAATTATACAGATTAATCTCAAATTTGTAGTTTTTTTCTCGGTTAAAATTCAAACGGATTCTCTGTAAGGCCCCTTTAGACAAGCACGTTTTAATCCCGGTAAAATGACAAAAGATGTTATTAAATCAAATTTTATGAGTTCAAATAGTTAAATATGGGCTTTTGAACAAAATTATACAGATTAATCTCAAGTTTGTAGCTTTTTACTCGGTTAAAATTCGAACGGATTCTCTGTAAGGCCCCTTAAGAGAAGCACGTTTTAATCCCAATAAAACGACAACCATATGATATTAAATCAAATTTTATGAGTTCAAATATTTAATTATGGGCTTTTGAACAAAATTATCAAGATTAATCTCAAATTTTTAGCTTTTTACTCGGTTAAAATTAGAACGGATTCTCTGTAAGGCCCCTTTAGAGAAGCACGCTTTAATCCCGGCAAAATGATAACAAATGTTATTAAATCAAATTTTATGAGTTCAAATAGTTAATTATGGGCTTTTGAGCAAAATTATACAGATTAATCTCAAATTTGTAACTTTTTGCTCGGTTAAAATTCGAACGGATTCTATATAAGTCCCATTTGGACAGGCACGTTTTAATCCCCAAAAAACGATAACCAAATGTTATTAAATCAAATTTTATGAGTTCAAAAAGTTAATTATGGGAGTTTGAACAAAATTATACAGATTAATCTCAATTTTTTAGCTTTTTACTCGGTTAAAATTGAATGAATTCTCTATAAAGCCCATTTAGACAAACACATTTTAATTCCAATAAAACGACAACCATATGTTATTAAATCAAATTTTATGAGTTCAAATAGTTAATTATGGGCTTTTGAACAAAATTATACAAATTAATCTCAAATTTGTAGCTTTTTACTCGGTTAAAATTGAATGAATTCTCTATAAAGCCCATTTAGACAAACACATTTTAATTCCAATAAAACGACAACCATATGTTATTAAATCAAATTTTATGAGTTCAAATAGTTAATTATGGGCTTTTGAACAAAATTATACAAATTAATCTCAAATTTTTAGCTTTTTACTCGGTTAAAATTCGAACGGATTCTCTGTAAGGCCCCTTTAGACAAGCACGTTTTAATCCCGGCAAAATGACAACAAATGTTATTAAATCAAATTTTATGAGTTCAAATAGTTAATTATGGGATTTTGAACAAAATTATATAGATTAATCTCAAATTTGTAGCTTTTTACTCGGTTAAAATTCGAACGGATTCTCTGTAAGGCCCCTTTAGACAAGCACGTTTTAATCACGATAAAATGAAAAAAAATGTTATTAAATCAAATTTTATGAGTTCAAATAGTTAATTATGGGCTTTTGAACAAAATTATACAGATTAATCTCAAATTTGTAGTTTTTTTCTCGGTTAAAATTCAAACGGATTCTCTGTAAGGCCCCTTTAGACAAGCACGTTTTAATCCCGGTAAAATGACAAAAGATGTTATTAAATCAAATTTTATGAGTTCAAATAGTTAAATATGGGCTTTTGAACAAAATTATACAGATTAATCTCAAGTTTGTAGCTTTTTACTCGGTTAAAATTCGAACGGATTCTCTGTAAGGCCCCTTAAGAGAAGCACGTTTTAATCCCAATAAAACGACAACCATATGATATTAAATCAAATTTTATGAGTTCAAATATTTAATTATGGGCTTTTGAACAAAATTATCAAGATTAATCTCAAATTTTTAGCTTTTTACTCGGTTAAAATTAGAACGGATTCTCTGTAAGGCCCCTTTAGAGAAGCACGCTTTAATCCCGGCAAAATGATAACAAATGTTATTAAATCAAATTTTATGAGTTCAAATAGTTAATTATGGGCTTTTGAGCAAAATTATACAGATTAATCTCAAATTTGTAACTTTTTGCTCGGTTAAAATTCGAACGGATTCTATATAAGTCCCATTTGGACAGGCACGTTTTAATCCCCAAAAAACGATAACCAAATGTTATTAAATCAAATTTTATGAGTTCAAAAAGTTAATTATGGGAGTTTGAACAAAATTATACAGATTAATCTCAATTTTTTAGCTTTTTACTCGGTTAAAATTGAATGAATTCTCTATAAAGCCCATTTAGACAAACACATTTTAATTCCAATAAAACGACAACCATATGTTATTAAATCAAATTTTATGAGTTCAAATAGTTAATTATGGGCTTTTGAACAAAATTATACAAATTAATCTCAAATTTTTAGCTTTTTACTCGGTTAAAATTCGAACGGATTCTCTGTAAGGCCCCTTTAGACAAGCACGTTTTAATCCCGGCAAAATGACAACAAATGTTATTAAATCAAATTTTATGAGTTCAAATAGTTAATTATGGGCTTTTGAACAAAATTATATAGATTAATCTCAAATTTGTAGCTTTTTACTCGGTTAAAATTCGAACGGATTCTCTGTAAGGCCCCTTTAGACAAGCACGTTTTAATCACGATAAAATGAAAAAAAATGTTATTAAATCAAATTTTATGAGTTCAAATAGTTAATTATGGGTTTTTGAACAAAATTATACAGATTAATCTCAAATTTGTAGTTTTTTTCTCGGTTAAAATTCAAACGGATTCTCTGTAAGGCCCCTTTAGACAAGCACGTTTTAATCCCGGTAAAATGACAAAAGATGTTATTAAATCAAATTTTATGAGTTCAAATAGTTAAATATGGGCTTTTGAACAAAATTATACAGATTAATCTCAAGTTTGTAGCTTTTTACTCGGTTAAAATTCGAACGGATTCTCTGTAAGGCCCCTTAAGAGAAGCACGTTTTAATCCCAATAAAACGACAACCATATGATATTAAATCAAATTTTATGAGTTCAAATATTTAATTATGGGCTTTTGAACAAAATTATCAAGATTAATCTCAAATTTTTAGCATTTTACTCGGTTAAAATTCGAACGGATTCTCTGTAAGGCCCCTTTAGACAAGCACGCTTTAATCCCGGCAAAATGATAACAAATGTTATTAAATCAAATTTTATGAGTTCAAATAGTTAATTATGGGCTTTTGAACAAAATTAAACAGATTAATCTCAATTTTTTAACTTTTTGCTCGGTTAAAATTCAAACGGATTCTCTATAAGTTCCATTTGGACAGGCACGTTTTAATCCCAACAAAACGACAACCAAATGTTATTAAATCAAATTTTATGAGTTCAAAAAGTTAATTATGGGAGTTTGAACAAAATTATACAGATTAATCTTAATTGTTTATCTTTTTACTCGGTTAAAATTGAATGAATTCTCTATAAAGCCCATTTAGACAAACACATTTTAATTCCAATAAAACGACAACCATATGTTATTAAATCAAATTTTATGAGTTCAAATAGTTAATTATGGGCTTTTGAACAAAATTATATAGATTAATCTCAAATTTGTAGCTTTTTACTCGGTTAAAATTCGAACGGATTCTCTGTAAGGCCCTTTAGACAAGCACGTTTTAATCCCAATAAAACGACAACCATATGATATGAAATCAAATTTTATGAGTTCAAATAGTTAATTATGGGCTTTTGAACAAAATTATCAAGATTAATCTCAAATTTTTAGCTTTTTACTCGGTTAAAATTCAAACGGATTCTCTGTAAGGCCCCTTTAGACAAGCACGTTTTAATCCTGGCAAAATGACAAAAAATGTTATTAAATGAAATTTTATGAGTTCAAATATTTAAATATGGGCTTTTGAACAAAATTATACAGATTAATCTCAAGTTTGAAGCTTTTTACTCGGTTAAAATTCAAACGGATTCTCTGTCAGGCCCCTTTAGAGAAGCACGTTTTAATCCCAATAAAACGAGAACCATATGATATTAAATCAAATTTTATGAGTTCAAATAGTTAATTATGGGCTTTTGAACAAAATTATCAAGATTAATCTCAAATTTTTAGCTTTTTACTAGGTTAAAATTCGAACGGATTCTTTGTAAGGCCCCTTTAGACAAGCACGCTTTAATCCCGGCAAAATGACAAAAAATGTTATTAAATCAAATTTTATGAGTTCAAATAGTTAATTATGGGCTTTTGAACAAAATTATACAGATTAATCTCAAATTTGTAGTTTTTTTCTCGGTTAAAATTCGAACAGATTCTCTGTAAGGCCACTTTAGACAAGCACGTTTTAATTCCAATAAAACGAGAACCATATGATATTAAATCAAATTTTATGAGTTCAAATAGTTAATTATGGGCTTTTGAACAAAATTATCAAGATTAATCTCAAATTTTTAGCTTTTTACTCGGTTAAAATTCGAACGGATTCTCTGTAAGGCCCCTTTAGACAAGCACGCTTTAATCCCGGCAAAATGAAAACAAATGTTATTAAATCAAATTTTATGAGTTCAAATAGTTAATTATGGGCTTTTGAACAAAATTATACAGATTAATCTCAAATTTGTAGCTTTTTACTCGGTTAAAATTCGAACGGATTCTCTATAAGGCCCATTTGGACAGACACGTTTTAATCCCAACAAAACGATAACCAAATGTTATTAAATCAAATTTTATGAGTTCAAATAGTTAATTATGTGATTTTGAACAAAATTATACAGATTAATCTCAAATTTGTAGCTTTTTACTCGGTTAAAATTCGAACGGATTCTCTATAAGGCCCCTTTAGACAAGCACGTTTTAATCCCAATAAAACGACAACCATATGATATTAAATCAAATTTTATGAGTTCAAATAGTTAATTATGGGCTTTTGAACAAAATTATCAAGATTAATCTCAAATTTTTAGCTTTTTACTCGGTTAAAATTAGAACGGATTCTCTGTAAGGCCCCTTTAGAGAAGCACGCTTTAATCCCGGCAAAATGATAACAAATGTTATTAAATCAAATTTTATGAGTTCAAATAGTTAATTATGGGCTTTTGAGCAAAATTATACAGATTAATCTCAAATTTGTAACTTTTTGCTCGGATAAAATTCGAACGGATTTTATATAAGTCCCATTTGGACAGGCACGTTTTAATCCCAAAAAAACGATAACCAAATGTTATTAAATCAAATTTTATGAGTTCAAAAAGTTAATTATGGGAGTTTGAACAAAATTATACAGATTAATCTCAATTTTTTAGCTTTTTACTCGGTTAAAATTGAATGAATTCTCTATAAAGCCCATTTAGACAAACACATTTTAATTCCAATAAAACGACAACCATATGATATTAAATCAAATTTTATGAGTTCAAATAGTTAATTATGGGCTTTTGAACAAAATTATACAAATTAATCTCAAATTTTTAGCTTTTTACTCGGTTAAAATTCGAACGGATTCTCTGTAAGGCCCCTTTAGACAAGCACGTTTTAATCCCGGCAAAATGACAACAAATGTTATTAAATCAAATTTTATGAGTTCAAATAGTTAATTATGGGCTTTTGAACAAAATTATATAGATTAATCTCAAATTTGTAGCTTTTTACTCGGTTAAAATTCGAACGGATTCTCTGTAAGGCCCCTTTAGACAAGCACGTTTTAATCACGATAAAATGAAAAAAAATGTTATTAAATCAAATTTTATGAGTTCAAATAGTTAATTATGGGCTTTTGAAAAAAATTATACAGATTAATCTCAAATTTGTAGTTTTTTACTCGGTTAAAATTCAAACGGATTCTCTGTAAGGCCCCTTTAGACAAGCACGTTTTAATCCCGGTAAAATGACAAAAGATGTTATTAAATCAAATTTTATGAGTTCAAATAGTTAAATATGGGCTTTTGAACAAAATTATACAGATTAATCTCAAGTTTGTAGCTTTTTACTCGGTTAAAATTCGAACGGATTCTCTGTAAGGCCCCTTAAGAGAAGCACGTTTTAATCCCAATAAAACGACAACCATATGATATTAAATCAAATTTTATGAGTTCAAATATTTAATTATGGGCTTTTGAACAAAATTATCAAGATTAATCTCAAATTTTTAGCATTTTACTCGGTTAAAATTCGAACGGATTCTCTGTAAGGCCCCTTTAGACAAGCACGCTTTAATCCCGGCAAAATGATAACAAATGTTATTAAATCAATTTTTATGAGTTCAAACAGTTAATTATGGGCTTTTGAACAAAATTAAACAGATTAATCTCAATTTTTTAACTTTTTGCTCGGTTAAAATTCAAACGGATTCTCTATAAGTTCCATTTGGACAGGCACGTTTTAATCCCAACAAAACGACAACCAAATGTTATTAAATCAAATTTTATGAGTTCAAAAAGTTAATTATGGGAGTTTGAACAAAATTATACAGATTAATCTCAATTTTTTATCTTTTTACTCGGTTAAAATTGAATGAATTCTCTATAAAGCCCATTTAGACAAACACATTTTAATTCCAATAAAACGACAACCATATGTTATTAAATCAAATTTTATGAGTTCAAATAGTTAATTATGGGCTTTTGAACAAAATTATATAGATTAATCTCAAATTTGTAGCTTTTTACTCGGTTAAAATTCGAACGGATTCTCTGTAAGGCCCCTTTAGACAAGCACGTTTTAATCACGATAAAATGAAAAAAAATGTTATTAAATCAAATTTTATGAGTTCAAATAGTTAATTATGGGCTTTTGAAAAAAATTATACAGATTAATCTCAAATTTGTAGTTTTTTTCTCGGTTAAAATTCAAACGGATTCTCTGTAAGGCCCCTTTAGACAAGCACGTTTTAATCCCGGTAAAATGACAAAAGATGTTATTAAATCAAATTTTATGAGTTCAAATAGTTAAATATGGGCTTTTGAACAAAATTATACAGATTAATCTCAAGTTTGTAGCTTTTTACTCGGTTAAAATTCGAACGGATTCTCTGTAAGGCCCCTTAAGAGAAGCACGTTTTAATCCCAATAAAACGACAACCATATGATATTAAATCAAATTTTATGAGTTCAAATATTTAATTATGGGCTTTTGAACAAAATTATCAAGATTAATCTCAAATTTTTAGCATTTTACTCGGTTAAAATTCGAACGGATTCTCTGTAAGGCCCCTTTAGACAAGCACGCTTTAATCCCGGCAAAATGATAACAAATGTTATTAAATCAAATTTTATGAGTTCAAATAGTTAATTATGGGCTTTTGAACAAAATTAAACAGATTAATCTCAATTTTTTAACTTTTTGCTCGGTTAAAATTCAAACGGATTCTCTATAAGTTCCATTTGGACAGGCACGTTTTAATCCCAACAAAACGACAACCAAATGTTATTAAATCAAATTTTATGAGTTCAAAAAGTTAATTATGGGAGTTTGAACAAAATTATACAGATTAATCTTAATTTTTTATCTTTTTACTCGGTTAAAATTGAATGAATTCTCTATAAAGCCCATTTAGACAAACACATTTTAATTCCAATAAAACGACAACCATATGTTATTAAATCAAATTTTATGAGTTCAAATAGTTAATTATGGGCTTTTGAACAAAATTATATAGATTAATCTCAAATTTGTAGCTTTTTACTCGGTTAAAATTCGAACGGATTCTCTGTAAGGCCCTTTAGACAAGCACGTTTTAATCCCAATAAAACGACAACCATATGATATGAAATCAAATTTTATGAGTTCAAATAGTTAATTATGGGCTTTTGAACAAAATTATCAAGATTAATCTCAAATTTTTAGCTTTTTACTCGGTTAAAATTCAAACGGATTCTCTGTAAGGCCCCTTTAGACAAGCACGTTTTAATCCTGGCAAAATGACAAAAAATGTTATTAAATGAAATTTTATGAGTTCAAATATTTAAATATGGGCTTTTGAACAAAATTATACAGATTAATCTCAAGTTTGAAGCTTTTTACTCGGTTAAAATTCAAACGGATTCTCTGTCAGGCCCCTTTAGAGAAGCACGTTTTAATCCCAATAAAACGACAACCATATGATATTAAATCAAATTTTATGAGTTCAAATAGTTAATTATGGGCTTTTGAACAAAATTATCAAGATTAATCTCAAATTTTTAGCTTTTTACTAGGTTAAAATTCGAACGGATTCTTTGTAAGGCCCCTTTAGACAAGCACGCTTTAATCCCGGCAAAATGACAAAAAATGTTATTAAATCAAATTTTATGAGTTCAAATAGTTAATTATGGGCTTTTGAACAAAATTATACAGATTAATCTCAAATTTGTAGTTTTTTTCTCGGTTAAAATTCGAACAGATTCTCTGTAAGGCCACTTTAGACAAGCACGTTTTAATTCCAATAAAACGAGAACCATATGATATTAAATCAAATTTTATGAGTTCAAATAGTTAATTATGGGCTTTTGAACAAAATTATCAAGATTAATCTCAAATTTTTAGCTTTTTACTCGGTTAAAATTCGAACGGATTCTCTGTAAGGCCCCTTTAGACAAGCACGCTTTAATCCCGGCAAAATGAAAACAAATGTTATTAAATCAAATTTTATGAGTTCAAATAGTTAATTATGGGCTTTTGAACAAAATTATACAGATTAATCTCAAATTTGTAGCTTTTTACTCGGTTAAAATTCGAACGGATTCTCTATAAGGCCCATTTGGACAGACACGTTTTAATCCCAACAAAACGATAACCAAATGTTATTAAATCAAATTTTATGAGTTCAAATAGTTAATTATGTGATTTTGAACAAAATTATACAGATTAATCTCAAATTTGTAGCTTTTTACTCGGTTAAAATTCGAACGGATTCTCTATAAGGCCCCTTTAGACAAGCACGTTTTAATCCCAATAAAACGACAACCATATGATATTAAATCAAATTTTATGAGTTCAAATAGTTAATTATGGGCTTTTGAACAAAATTATCAAGATTAATCTCAAATTTTTAGCTTTTTACTCGGTTAAAATTAGAACGGATTCTCTGTAAGGCCCCTTTAGAGAAGCACGCTTTAATCCCGGCAAAATGATAACAAATGTTATTAAATCAAATTTTATGAGTTCAAATAGTTAATTATGGGCTTTTGAGCAAAATTATACAGATTAATCTCAAATTTGTAACTTTTTGCTCGGATAAAATTCGAACGGATTTTATATAAGTCCCATTTGGACAGGCACGTTTTAATCCCAAAAAAACGATAACCAAATGTTATTAAATCAAATTTTATGAGTTCAAAAAGTTAATTATGGGAGTTTGAACAAAATTATACAGATTAATCTCAATTTTTTAGCTTTTTACTCGGTTAAAATTGAATGAATTCTCTATAAAGCCCATTTAGACAAACACATTTTAATTCCAATCAAACGACAACCATATGATATTAAATCAAATTTTATGAGTTCAAATAGTTAATTATGGGCTTTTGAACAAAATTATACAAATTAATCTCAAATTTTTAGCTTTTTACTCGGTTAAAATTCGAACGGATTCTCTGTAAGGCCCCTTTAGACAAGCACGTTTTAATCCCGGCAAAATGACAACAAATGTTATTAAATCAAATTTTATGAGTTCAAATAGTTAATTATGGGCTTTTGAACAAAATTATATAGATTAATCTCAAATTTGTAGCTTTTTACTCGGTTAAAATTCGAACGGATTCTCTGTAAGGCCCCTTTAGACAAGCACGTTTTAATCACGATAAAATGAAAAAAAATGTTATTAAATCAAATTTTATGAGTTCAAATAGTTAATTATGGGCTTTTGAAAAAAATTATACAGATTAATCTCAAATTTGTAGTTTTTTTCTCGGTTAAAATTCAAACGGATTCTCTGTAAGGCCCCTTTAGACAAGCACGTTTTAATCCCGGTAAAATGATAAAAGATGTTATTAAATCAAATTTTATGAGTTCAAATAGTTAAATATGGGCTTTTGAACAAAATTATACAGATTAATCTCAAGTTTGTAGCTTTTTACTCGGTTAAAATTCGAACGGATTCTCTGTAAGGCCCCTTAAGAGAAGCACGTTTTAATCCCAATAAAACGACAACCATATGATATTAAATCAAATTTTATGAGTTCAAATATTTAATTATGGGCTTTTGAACAAAATTATCAAGATTAATCTCAAATTTTTAGCATTTTACTCGGTTAAAATTCGAACGGATTCTCTGTAAGGCCCCTTTAGACAAGCACGCTTTAATCCCGGCAAAATGATAACAAATGTTATTAAATCAAATTTTATGAGTTCAAACAGTTAATTATGGGCTTTTGAACAAAATTAAACAGATTAATCTCAATTTTTTAACTTTTTGCTCGGTTAAAATTCAAACGGATTCTCTATAAGTTCCATTTGGACAGGCACGTTTTAATCCCAACAAAACGACAACCAAATGTTATTAAATCAAATTTTATGAGTTCAAAAAGTTAATTATGGGAGTTTGAACAAAATTATACAGATTAATCTCAATTTTTTATCTTTTTACTCGGTTAAAATTGAATGAATTCTCTATAAAGCCCATTTAGACAAACACATTTTAATTCCAATAAAACGACAACCATATGTTATTAAATCAAATTTTATGAGTTCAAATAGTTAATTATGGGCTTTTGAACAAAATTATATAGATTAATCTCAAATTTGTAGCTTTTTACTCGGTTAAAATTCGAACGGATTCTCTGTAAGGCCCCTTTAGACAAGCACGTTTTAATCACGATAAAATGAAAAAAAATGTTATTAAATCAAATTTTATGAGTTCAAATAGTTAATTATGGGCTTTTGAAAAAAATTATACAGATTAATCTCAAATTTGTAGTTTTTTTCTCGGTTAAAATTCAAACGGATTCTCTGTAAGGCCCCTTTAGACAAGCACGTTTTAATCCCGGTAAAATGACAAAAGATGTTATTAAATCAAATTTTATGAGTTCAAATAGTTAAATATGGGCTTTTGAACAAAATTATACAGATTAATCTCAAGTTTGTAGCTTTTTACTCGGTTAAAATTCGAACGGATTCTCTGTAAGGCCCCTTAAGAGAAGCACGTTTTAATCCCAATAAAACGACAACCATATGATATTAAATCAAATTTTATGAGTTCAAATATTTAATTATGGGCTTTTGAACAAAATTATCAAGATTAATCTCAAATTTTTAGCATTTTACTCGGTTAAAATTCGAACGGATTCTCTGTAAGGCCCCTTTAGACAAGCACGCTTTAATCCCGGCAAAATGATAACAAATGTTATTAAATCAAATTTTATGAGTTCAAATAGTTAATTATGGGCTTTTGAACAAAATTAAACAGATTAATCTCAATTTTTTAACTTTTTGCTCGGTTAAAATTCAAACGGATTCTCTATAAGTTCCATTTGGACAGGCACGTTTTAATCCCAACAAAACGACAACCAAATGTTATTAAATCAAATTTTATGAGTTCAAAAAGTTAATTATGGGAGTTTGAACAAAATTATACAGATTAATCTCAATTTTTTATCTTTTTACTCGGTTAAAATTGAATGAATTCTCTATAAAGCCCATTTAGACAAACACATTTTAATTCCAATAAAACGACAACCATATGTTATTAAATCAAATTTTATGAGTTCAAATAGTTAATTATGGGCTTTTGAACAAAATTATATAGATTAATCTCAAATTTGTAGCTTTTTACTCGGTTAAAATTCGAACGGATTCTCTGTAAGGCCCCTTTAGACAAGCACGTTTTAATCACGATAAAATGAAAAAAAATGTTATTAAATCAAATTTTATGAGTTCAAATAGTTAATTATGGGCTTTTGAACAAAATTATACAGATTAATCTCAAATTTGTAGTTTTTTTCTCGGTTAAAATTCAAACAGATTCTCTACAAGGCCCCTTTAGACAAGCACGTTTTAATCCCGGTAAAATGACAAAAGATGTTATTAAATCAAATTTTATGAGTTCAAATAGTTAAATATGGGCTTTTGAACAAAATTATACAGATTAATCTCAAGTTTGTAGCTTTTTACTCGGTTAAAATTCGAACGGATTCTCTGTAAGGCCCCTTAAGAGAAGCACGTTTTAATCCCAATAAAACGACAACCATATGATATTAAATCAAATTTTATGAGTTCAAATATTTAATTATGGGCTTTTGAACAAAATTATCAAGATTAATCTCAAATTTTTAGCATTTTACTCGGTTAAAATTCGAACGGATTCTCTGTAAGGCCCCTTTAGACAAGCACGCTTTAATCCCGGCAAAATGATAACAAATGTTATTAAATCAAATTTTATGAGTTCAAATAGTTAATTATGGGCTTTTGAACAAAATTAAACAGATTAATCTCAATTTTTTAACTTTTTGCTCGGTTAAAATTCAAACGGATTCTCTATAAGTTCCATTTGGACAGGCACGTTTTAATCCCAACAAAACGACAACCAAATGTTATTAAATCAAATTTTATGAGTTCAAAAAGTTAATTATGGGAGTTTGAACAAAATTATACAGATTAATCTCAATTTTTTATCTTTTTACTCGGTTAAAATTGAATGAATTCTCTATAAAGCCCATTTAGACAAACACATTTTAATTCCAATAAAACGACAACCATATGTTATTAAATCAAATTTTATGAGTTCAAATAGTTAATTATGGGCTTTTGAACAAAATTATATAGATTAATCTCAAATTTGTAGCTTTTTACTCGGTTAAAATTCGAACGGATTCTCTGTAAGGCCCCTTTAGACAAGCACGTTTTAATCACGATAAAATGAAAAAAAATGTTATTAAATCAAATTTTATGAGTTCAAATAGTTAATTATGGGCTTTTGAACAAAATTATACAGATTAATCTCAAATTTGTAGTTTTTTTCTCGGTTAAAATTCAAACGGATTCTCTATAAGGCCCCTTTAGACAAGCACGTTTTAATCCCGGTAAAATGACAAAAGATGTTATTAAATCAAATTTTATGAGTTCAAATAGTTAAATATGGGCTTTTGAACAAAATTATACAGATTAATCTCAAGTTTGTAGCTTTTTACTCGGTTAAAATTCGAACGGATTCTCTGTAAGGCCCCTTAAGAGAAGCACGTTTTAATCCCAATAAAACGACAACCATATGATATTAAATCAAATTTTATGAGTTCAAATATTTAATTATGGGCTTTTGAACAAAATTATCAAGATTAATCTCAAATTTTTAGCATTTTACTCGGTTAAAATTCGAACGGATTCTCTGTAAGGCCCCTTTAGACAAGCACGCTTTAATCCCGGCAAAATGATAACAAATGTTATTAAATCAAATTTTATGAGTTCAAATAGTTAATTATGGGCTTTTGAACAAAATTAAACAGATTAATCTCAATTTTTTAACTTTTTGCTCGGTTAAAATTCAAACGGATTCTCTATAAGTTCCATTTGGACAGGCACGTTTTAATCCCAACAAAACGACAACCAAATGTTATTAAATCAAATTTTATGAGTTCAAAAAGTTAATTATGGGAGTTTGAACAAAATTATACAGATTAATCTCAATTTTTTATCTTTTTACTCGGTTAAAATTGAATGAATTCTCTATAAAGCCCATTTAGACAAACACATTTTAATTCCAATAAAACGACAACCATATGTTATTAAATCAAATTTTATGAGTTCAAATAGTTAATTATGGGCTTTTGAACAAAATTATATAGATTAATCTCAAATTTGTAGCTTTTTACTCGGTTAAAATTCGAACGGATTCTCTGTAAGGCCCCTTTAGACAAGCACGTTTTAATCACGATAAAATGAAAAAAAATGTTATTAAATCAAATTTTATGAGTTCAAATAGTTAATTATGGGCTTTTGAACAAAATTATACAGATTAATCTCAAATTTGTAGTTTTTTTCTCGGTTAAAATTCAAACGGATTCTCTACAAGGCCCCTTTAGACAAGCACGTTTTAATCCCGGTAAAATGACAAAAGATGTTATTAAATCAAATTTTATGAGTTCAAATAGTTAAATATGGGCTTTTGAACAAAATTATACAGATTAATCTCAAGTTTGTAGCTTTTTACTCGGTTAAAATTCGAACGGATTCTCTGTAAGGCCCCTTAAGAGAAGCACGTTTTAATCCCAATAAAACGACAACCATATGATATTAAATCAAATTTTATGAGTTCAAATATTTAATTATGGGCTTTTGAACAAAATTATCAAGATTAATCTCAAATTTTTAGCATTTTACTCGGTTAAAATTCGAACGGATTCTCTGTAAGGCCCCTTTAGACAAGCACGCTTTAATCCCGGCAAAATGATAACAAATGTTATTAAATCAAATTTTATGAGTTCAAATAGTTAATTATGGGCTTTTGAACAAAATTAAACAGATTAATCTCAATTTTTTAACTTTTTGCTCGGTTAAAATTCAAACGGATTCTCTATAAGTTCCATTTGGACAGGCACGTTTTAATCCCAACAAAACGACAACCAAATGTTATTAAATCAAATTTTATGAGCTCAAAAAGTTAATTATGGGAGTTTGAACAAAATTATCCAGATTAATCTCAATTTTTTATCTTTTTACTCGGTTAAAATTGAATGAATTCTCTATAAAGCCCATTTAGACAAACACATTTTAATTCCAATAAAACGACAACCATATGTTATTAAATCAAATTTTATGAGTTCAAATAGTTAATTATGGGCTTTTGAACAAAATTATATAGATTAATCTCAAATTTGTAGCTTTTTACTCGGTTAAAATTCGAACGGATTCTCTGTAAGGCCCCTTTAGACAAGCACGTTTTAATCCCGATAAAATGAAAAAAAATGTTATTAAATCAAATTTTATGAGTTCAAATAGTTAATTATGGGATTTTGAACAAAATTATACAGATTAATCTCAAATTTGTAGCTTTTTACTCGGTTAAAATTCGAACGGATTCTCTGTAAGGCCCCTTTAGACAAGCACGTTTTAATCCCAATAAAACGACAACCATATGATATTAAATCAAATTTTATGAGTTCAAATAGTTAATTATGGGCTTTTGAACAAAATTATCAAGATTAATCTCAAATTTTTAGCTTTTTACTCGGTTAAAATTAGAACGGATTCTCTGTAAGGCCCCTTTAGAGAAGCACGCTTTAATCCCGGCAAAATGATAACAAATGTTATTAAATTAAATTTTATGAGTTCAAATAGTTAATTATGGGCTTTTGATCAAAATTATACAGATTAATCTCAAATTTTTAACTTTTTGCTCGGTTAAAATTCGAACGGATTCTATATAAGTCCCATTTGGACAGGCACGCTTTAATCCCAAAAAAAACGATAACCAAATGTTATTAAATCAAATTTTATGAGTTCAAAAAGTTAATTATGGGAGTTTGAACAAAATTATACAGATTAATCTCAATTTTTTATCTTTTTACTCGGTTAAAATTGAATGAATTCTCTATAAAGCCCATTTAGACAAACACATTTTAATTCCAATAAAACGACAACCATATGTTATTAAATCAAATTTTATGAGTTCAAATAGTTAATTATGGGCTTTTGAACAAAATTATATAGATTAATCTCAAATTTGTAGCTTTTTACTCGGTTAAAATTCGAACGGATTCTCTGTAAGGCCCCTTTAGACAAGCACGTTTTAATCACGATAAAATGAAAAAAAATGTTATTAAATCAAATTTTATGAGTTCAAATAGTTAATTATGGGCTTTTGAAAAAAATTATACAGATTAATCTCAAATTTGTAGTTTTTTTCTCGGTTAAAATTCAAACGGATTCTCTGTAAGGCCCCTTTAGACAAGCACGTTTTAATCCCGGTAAAATGACAAAAGATGTTATTAAATCAAATTTTATGAGTTCAAATAGTTAAATATGGGCTTTTGAACAAAATTATACAGATTAATCTCAAGTTTGTAGCTTTTTACTCGGTTAAAATTCGAACGGATTCTCTGTAAGGCCCCTTAAGAGAAGCACGTTTTAATCCCAATAAAACGACAACCATATGATATTAAATCAAATTTTATGAGTTCAAATATTTAATTATGGGCTTTTGAACAAAATTATCAAGATTAATCTCAAATTTTTAGCATTTTACTCGGTTAAAATTCGAACGGATTCTCTGTAAGGCCCCTTTAGACAAGCACGCTTTAATCCCGGCAAAATGATAACAAATGTTATTAAATCAAATTTTATGAGTTCAAATAGTTAATTATGGGCTTTTGAACAAAATTAAACAGATTAATCTCAATTTTTTAACTTTTTGCTCGGTTAAAATTCAAACGGATTCTCTATAAGTTCCATTTGGACAGGCACGTTTTAATCCCAACAAAACGACAACCAAATGTTATTAAATCAAATTTTATGAGTTCAAAAAGTTAATTATGGGAGTTTGAACAAAATTATACAGATTAATCTCAATTTTTTATCTTTTTACTCGGTTAAAATTGAATGAATTCTCTATAAAGCCCATTTAGACAAACACATTTTAATTCCAATAAAACGACAACCATATGTTATTAAATCAAATTTTATGAGTTCAAATAGTTAATTATGGGCTTTTGAACAAAATTATATAGATTAATCTCAAATTTGTAGCTTTTTACTCGGTTAAAATTCGAACGGATTCTCTGTAAGGCCCTTTAGACAAGCACGTTTTAATCCCAATAAAACGACAACCATATGATATGAAATCAAATTTTATGAGTTCAAATAGTTAATTATGGGCTTTTGAACAAAATTATCAAGATTAATCTCAAATTTTTAGCTTTTTACTCGGTTAAAATTCAAACGGATTCTCTGTAAGGCCCCTTTAGACAAGCACGTTTTAATCCTGGCAAAATGACAAAAAATGTTATTAAATGAAATTTTATGAGTTCAAATATTTAAATATGGGCTTTTGAACAAAATTATACAGATTAATCTCAAGTTTGAAGCTTTTTACTCGGTTAAAATTCAAACGGATTCTCTGTCAGGCCCCTTTAGAGAAGCACGTTTTAATCCCAATAAAACGACAACCATATGATATTAAATCAAATTTTATGAGTTCAAATAGTTAATTATGGGCTTTTGAACAAAATTATCAAGATTAATCTCAAATTTTTTGTGACACCCCCACCCCGGGCCGGTAGGAAAGGGGCGTCACCGATCCTCGAGCACTCCGATAACCCGGCCCGGGCAAAGGTTTACCAACTTAACTTAACTTAACAGTACCGATTTTAGGGGTAATTTAAAACTTTTTCCTATTATTAGGGGTAATTATCAAGATCAATCAACATGCTATCAAATAACATGGCAACAAACAAGTTCTCATAACATTTCACTCTCCCCTTAAAGATTAGCCAAGTTGGTATTAAGTCATATTTCATACCGGTTTAATCATAAATAATCAAAAATCAGAATTGGGTTAGGACCTAGTCCCAACCCCAAGGAAGGTCACACTCACAAACAATCCAAGCAAAACTCCTAAGGATTATGGATGATTGGCCCCTTGCTCCTTCTTTTGGCAAGCTCTTGCCTCAGCTCTTCCTCACTATCCAATTCTTTAGAAGCCTCTAAAACACACAAAAGCATATACATATCATCAAAATACATTCGAACTACACATATCATAATTAACAACTCTAAAACCACCAAAACAGTAACGTTATACTCCTGGACAGATTGTACAATGTTCACTAAACTATTTTTATCTCTTGATCCACATGTCCAAAAATTGCCCACTTTACCTCGTTGGAAAGCTAACGAAATCATCTTTTGAACCATATAAAGCTTGAATTTTTCCTACGAACCAATCGATACCAGTTTTCAATTTAAGGACACAGTAGTGCTGTTTCGGGACAGTCTGGACCAATCTTTTTGTTTCTCTTATATCTCCTAATTTACAAGGGCAAACGAGGTGAGGTTTTTTTCTAATTAAAGTAGACTCATCCAAGTTATATACTGTTCAATCCCAGCCCCAAATTCCTTGTACATTATTCTATGGAATTTTTTGAAGTGACTGTCCAGAACAGGGCCTATTCTTGACAGATTTCACCTACATCACTTTCAACTCAAAATTCATCAACCTTATCACCAATTTAACTCATCCAATACTTGTAAACTTTAGTAAGCTCAATTTCAAGCACATTTTACCTATACCAACATTTTTAATTTTGCATTTAAATAGAGTTTTCAGCTCAATCCATGAAGCTACTAAAATATCACTTAGAAGCTAGTCCAAAAAAACTTTACCAATTCTAACACTTCCTTTTCTTCATCTTTTTAACCAAAGCACCTATAATTTAATTTCCACACTCTTAAAACATCATCTTATGAATTCAATATTGAATTTCCAGATTCAACAAAAATAATTAAGTCCACTAATTTCTCAATTCTTACAAAACAGTCCCAAAAATCACATTTATCACTTAATTCACTACCAAACTTTCTCACGCTTCATTTTACTTCAAATCAGTCCACATAAGACCATTTTAATCATCCTAACATCAAAATCCTTCATAAATTTAACCATAATACAGTCCCTATAACTTTCCAAATCCATGCAACTTAGTCCTTAAGCTCAAAAACTCAACAATTGTAATAACATGAATTTCCAGCAACATGCATTTAACTTCTAACTTAAAAATAAGTTAACCAAGAACATAATATTGAATTTCCAGCCATGGATTTCAAGTTAACAACCTTCAACTTCATTTTTAATTGAGCTTAGAAGAAGAAAAACATCTTACCTTGCTTATTTGACCTCCCTAATCAAAAATCTTGCTTCAAACCTTCAAAATCTTCCTTAAAACATCACATGCAAGCAAGCAAACTTTTTTTTTCTCTTTAAGAGCTTCCATGGCCGGCCAAGAGAAGAGAGAATGGGGGAGGAGGATGACAAATTTGACTTTTCTCTCTCCCACATGTCATATAATCATTTTTTTCCCCATTTTCTCATTTTCTTTAATTCAACTAAATTTTTGGTTGGGGGACAAGGAGGTGGCCGGCCAAGAGGGGTCTTGCCATGTGTGCAAGGCCTCCAATTCCTTAAAATTTACATGCAATCTCCCCTATTTTGAATTTTCACTTTTTGGTCCTTTTTCAATTTGGTCCCCAAATTTTCAAATTTATTCAATTTAGTCACTAAAATTAAAATTTTATTAAACTCTAATTTAATTTATTTAGTCCTTAACTTCTAGGCTATGTTTAGGATATTACATTTTTAGCTTTTTACTAGGTTAAAATTCGAACGGATTCTTTGTAAGGCCCCTTTAGACAAGCACGCTTTAATCCCGGCAAAATGACAAAAAATGTTATTAAATCAAATTTTATGAGTTCAAATAGTTAATTATGGGCTTTTGAACAAAATTATACAGATTAATCTCAAATTTGTAGTTTTTTTCTCGGTTAAAATTCGAACAGATTCTCTGTAAGGCCACTTTAGACAAGCACGTTTTAATTCCAATAAAACGAGAACCATATGATATTAAATCAAATTTTATGAGTTCAAATAGTTAATTATGGGCTTTTGAACAAAATTATCAAGATTAATCTCAAATTTTTAGCTTTTTACTCGGTTAAAATTCGAACGGATTCTCTGTAAGGCCCCTTTAGACAAGCACGCTTTAATCCCGGCAAAATGAAAACAAATGTTATTAAATCAAATTTTATGAGTTCAAATAGTTAATTATGGGCTTTTGAACAAAATTATACAGATTAATCTCAAATTTGTAGCTTTTTACTCGGTTAAAATTCGAACGGATTCTCTATAAGGCCCATTTGGACAGACACGTTTTAATCCCAACAAAACGATAACCAAATGTTATTAAATCAAATTTTATGAGTTCAAATAGTTAATTATGGGATTTTGAACAAAATTATACAGATTAATCTCAAATTTGTAGCTTTTTACTCGGTTAAAATTCGAACGGATTCTCTGTAAGGCCCCTTTAGACAAGCACGTTTTAATCCCAATAAAACGACAACCATATGATATTAAATCAAATTTTATGAGTTCAAATAGTTAATTATGGGCTTTTGAACAAAATTATCAAGATTAATCTCAAATTTTTAGCTTTTTACTCGGTTAAAATTAGAACGGATTCTCTGTAAGGCCCCTTTAGAGAAGCACGCTTTAATCCCGGCAAAATGATAACAAATGTTATTAAATCAAATTTTATGAGTTCAAATAGTTAATTATGGGCTTTTGAGCAAAATTATACAGATTAATCTCAAATTTGTAACTTTTTGCTCGGATAAAATTCGAACGGATTCTATATAAGTCCCATTTGGACAGGCACGTTTTAATCCCAAAAAAACGATAACCAAATGTTATTAAATCAAATTTTATGAGTTCAAAAAGTTAATTATGGGAGTTTGAACAAAATTATACAGATTAATCTCAATTTTTTAGCTTTTTACTCGGTTAAAATTGAATGAATTCTCTATAAAGCCCATTTAGACAAACACATTTTAATTCCAATAAAACGACAACCATATGTTATTAAATCAAATTTTATGAGTTCAAATAGTTAATTATGGGCTTTTGAACAAAATTATACAAATTAATCTCAAATTTTTAGCTTTTTACTCGGTTAAAATTCGAACGGATTCTCTGTAAGGCCCCTTTAGACAAGCACGTTTTAATCCCGGCAAAATGACAACAAATGTTATTAAATCAAATTTTATGAGTTCAAATAGTTAATTATGGGCTTTTGAACAAAATTATATAGATTAATCTCAAATTTGTAGCTTTTTACTCGGTTAAAATTCGAACGGATTCTCTGTAAGGCCCCTTTAGACAAGCACGTTTTAATCACGATAAAATGAAAAAAAATGTTATTAAATCAAATTTTATGAGTTCAAATAGTTAATTATGGGCTTTTGAACAAAAAAATACAGATTAATCTCAAATTTGTAGTTTTTTTCTCGGTTAAAATTCAAACGGATTCTCTGTAAGGCCCCTTTAGACAAGCACGTTTTAATCCCGGTAAAATGACAAAAGATGTTATTAAATCAAATTTTATGAGTTCAAATAGTTAAATATGGGCTTTTGAACAAAATTATACAGATTAATCTCAAGTTTGTAGCTTTTTACTCGGTTAAAATTCGAACGGATTCTCTGTAAGGCCCCTTAAGAGAAGCACGTTTTAATCCCAATAAAACGACAACCATATGATATTAAATCAAATTTTATGAGTTCAAATATTTAATTATGGGCTTTTGAACAAAATTATCAAGATTAATCTCAAATTTTTAGCATTTTACTCGGTTAAAATTCGAACGGATTCTCTGTAAGGCCCCTTTAGACAAGCACGCTTTAATCCCGGCAAAATGATAACAAATGTTATTAAATCAAATTTTATGAGTTCAAATAGTTAATTATGGGCTTTTGAACAAAATTAAACAAATTAATCTCAATTTTTTAACTTTTTGCTCGGTTAAAATTCAAACGGATTCTCTATAAGTTCCATTTGGACAGGCACGTTTTAATCCCAACAAAACGACAACCAAATGTTATTAAATCAAATTTTATGAGTTCAAAAAGTTAATTATGGGAGTTTGAACAAAATTATACAGATTAATCTCAATTTTTTATCTTTTTACTCGGTTAAAATTGAATGAATTCTCTATAAAGCCCATTTAGACAAACACATTTTAATTCCAATAAAACGACAACCATATGTTATTAAATCAAATTTTATGAGTTCAAATAGTTAATTATGGGCTTTTGAACAAAATTATATAGATTAATCTCAAATTTGTAGCTTTTTACTCGGTTAAAATTCGAACGGATTCTCTGTAAGGCCCTTTAGACAAGCACGTTTTAATCCCAATAAAACGACAACCATATGATATGAAATCAAATTTTATGAGTTCAAATAGTTAATTATGGGCTTTTGAACAAAATTATCAAGATTAATCTCAAATTTTTAGCTTTTTACTCGGTTAAAATTCAAACGGATTCTCTGTAAGGCCCCTTTAGACAAGCACGTTTTAATCCCGGTAAAATGACAAAAGATGTTATTAAATCAAATTTTATGAGTTCAAATAGTTAAATATGGGCTTTTGAACAAAATTATACAGATTAATCTCAAGTTTGTAGCTTTTTACTCGGTTAAAATTCGAACGGATTCTCTGTAAGGCCCCTTAAGAGAAGCACGTTTTAATCCCAATAAAACGACAACCATATGATATTAAATCAAATTTTATGAGTTCAAATATTTAATTATGGGCTTTTGAACAAAATTATCAAGATTAATCTCAAATTTTTAGCATTTTACTCGGTTAAAATTCGAACGGATTCTCTGTAAGGCCCCTTTAGACAAGCACGCTTTAATCCCGGCAAAATGATAACAAATGTTATTAAATCAAATTTTATGAGTTCAAATAGTTAATTATGGGCTTTTGAACAAAATTAAACAGATTAATCTCAATTTTTTAACTTTTTGCTCGGTTAAAATTCAAACGGATTCTCTATAAGTTCCATTTGGACAGGCACGTTTTAATCCCAACAAAACGACAACCAAATGTTATTAAATCAAATTTTATGAGTTCAAAAAGTTAATTATGGGAGTTTGAACAAAATTATACAGATTAATCTCAATTTTTTAGCTTTTTACTCGGTTAAAATTGAATGAATTCTCTATAAAGCCCATTTAGACAAACACATTTTAATTCCAATAAAACGACAACCATATGTTATTAAATCAAATTTTATGAGTTCAAATAGTTAATTATGGGCTTTTGAACAAAATTATATAGATTAATCTCAAATTTGTAGCTTTTTACTCGGTTAAAATTCGAACGGATTCTCTGTAAGGCCCTTTAGACAAGCACGTTTTAATCCCAATAAAACGACAACCATATGATATGAAATCAAATTTTATGAGTTCAAATAGTTAATTATGGGCTTTTGAACAAAATTATCAAGATTAATCTCAAATTTTTAGCTTTTTACTCGGTTAAAATTCAAACGGATTCTCTGTAAGGCCCCTTTAGACAACCACGTTTTAATCCCGGTAAAATGACAAAAGATGTTATTAAATCAAATTTTATGAGTTCAAATAGTTAAATATGGGCTTTTGAACAAAATTATACAGATTAATCTCAAGTTTGTAGCTTTTTACTCGGTTAAAATTCGAACGGATTCTCTGTAAGGCCCCTTAAGAGAAGCACGTTTTAATCCCAATAAAACGACAACCATATGATATTAAATCAAATTTTATGAGTTCAAATATTTAATTATGGGCTTTTGAACAAAATTATCAAGATTAATCTCAAATTTTTAGCATTTTACTCGGTTAAAATTCGAACGGATTCTCTGTAAGGCCCCTTTAGACAAGCACGCTTTAATCCCGGCAAAATGATAACAAATGTTATTAAATCAAATTTTATGAGTTCAAATAGTTAATTATGGGCTTTTGAACAAAATTAAACAGATTAATCTCAATTTTTTAACTTTTTGCTCGGTTAAAATTCAAACGGATTCTCTATAAGTTCCATTTGGACAGGCACGTTTTAATCCCAACAAAACGACAACCAAATGTTATTAAATCAAATTTTATGAGTTCAAAAAGTTAATTATGGGAGTTTGAACAAAATTATACAGATTAATCTCAATTTTTTATCTTTTTACTCGGTTAAAATTGAATGAATTCTCTATAAAGCCCATTTAGACAAACACATTTTAATTCCAATAAAACGACAACCATATGTTATTAAATCAAATTTTATGAGTTCAAATAGTTAATTATGGGCTTTTGAACAAAATTATATAGATTAATCTCAAATTTGTAGCTTTTTACTCGGTTAAAATTCGAACGGATTCTCTGTAAGGCCCCTTTAGACAAGCACGTTTTAATCACGATAAAATGAAAAAAAATGTTATTAAATCAAATTTTATGAGTTCAAATAGTTAATTATGGGCTTTTGAACAAAATTATACAGATTAATCTCAAATTTGTAGTTTTTTTCTCGGTTAAAATTCAAACGGATTCTCTACAAGGCCCCTTTAGACAAGCACGTTTTAATCCCGGTAAAATGACAAAAGATGTTATTAAATCAAATTTTATGAGTTCAAATAGTTAAATATGGGCTTTTGAACAAAATTATACAGATTAATCTCAAGTTTGTAGCTTTTTACTCGGTTAAAATTCGAACGGATTCTCTGTAAGGCCCCTTAAGAGAAGCACGTTTTAATCCCAATAAAACGACAACCATATGATATTATGTGACACCCCCACCCCGGGCCGGTAGGAAAGGGGCGTCACCGATCCACGAGCACTCTGATAACCCGGCCCGGGCAGGCGTTTTACCAACTTAACTTAACTTAACAATACCGATTTTAGGGGTAATTTAAAACTTTTTCCTATTACTAGGTCTTTAAACTACTTAGCAACTTATATTCGTTACTAAACATTCCCGAAGCCTATTGTTCATTCAATAGTTCGATAATTCATTTATCCATTCCATATAACAATATTAATAGTTCGTTCCTTTCCATTCCATAACATGCAATCCATTACAAATATACACACATATTAAACGTATCAAATGTAACATCATTCTTAAGTTATACAAGTTTAAGCCCGAAGCTACCAAAATGATTTACTATATACAAACCGTCTAAGTAATCAAAATGCATGGTCTAACTAAACAAGACTAGCCACCCCTAGGAGATACAAAAAGATCATACTTGGCTTGTGCTGCTGCTGATCCGAACGATGGAAATCCGAGACCGAGCTATAAATCGATCAACCTGAAATGTTTGGGAAGAGCGAAGGGACCGGGGGTAAGTACATAAGGTACTTAGTGAGGTAACAAAAACAAAGAATCAAAACAATCCAAGACAATCCAATATTTAATGTACAATAATCTAAATACATGTAACAATCCAATATTCAATATATACCAATCCAAATACATATAACAATCCAAGGTTCAATATATGACAATCCAATAAGTAAAATGCCAATAACAATTGCATTTTCATAACCAGTAATCATGCTTGTATTTAACTAACAATTGTAGTGCAATTTAAATTCAAGTTAATTAAATCATTACAACCACCTTGGTATTTAGCTAGAAGATAATCGAATCTCCAACCAACTGTCGCCATAATATGCACCTATAGTGCTGGTCAAACCCTCCTACTGTCGCCAATGACCAAAAACGTACCCTCCGTCTGTCGCCAATAAGGGCCAATTGCCCCGGACCGAAGTCCTACCCGATACAATGAGCTCTAGATTCTAAGGCATGCCCTCCTATCTGACTAACTAGCTACCAAGGTTGTCGATTATCAATTTAAGCATATCAATCCAATATTCAATATCATTTCAATAACACGGTCCTTATAGACCAAGCCTCTTAGGCCATTGTGCCTAGGCTCATAAGAATTCATTTCATGTCATTTCACATACATTACATTAAACATGCCAAGCACATTTAAAATCAGACTTTAATTGCATGGAACAAATGCATGTACACGTACCTTGCATCCCAAGCTTAAGCATGCCATTCATACCTCGGCATATGCAATGCATGGGTATGAACAAACCAAAACAATTACTTAATAAGCAATACATATATTCAATCAACATGCTAACAAATAACATGGCAACAAACAAGTTTTCATAGCATTTCACTCTCCCCTTAGAGATTAGCCAAGTTGGTATTAAGTCATATTTCATACCGGTTTAATCATAAATAATCAAAAATCAGAATTGGGTTAGGACCTAGTCCCAACCCCAAGGAAGGTCACACTCACAAACAATCCAAGCAAACTCCTAAGGATTGTGGATGATTGGCCCCTTGCTCCTTCTTTTGGCAAGCTCTTGCCTCAGCTCTTCCTCACTATCCAATTCTTTAGAAGCCTCTAAAACACACAAAAGCATATACACATCATCAAAATACATTCGAACTACCCATATCATAATTAACCACTCTAAAACCACCAAAACAGTAACGTTATACTCCTGGACAGATTGTACAATGTTCACTAAACTATTTTTATCTCTTGATCCACATGTCCAAAAATTGCCCACTTTACCTCGTTGGAAAGCTAACGAAACCATCTTTTGAACCATATAAAGCTTGCATTTTTCCTACGAACCAATCGATACCAGTTTTCAATTTAAGGACACAGCAGTGCTGTTTCGGAACAGTCTGGACCAATCTTTTTGTTTCTCTTATATCTCCTAATTTACAAGGGCAAACGAGGTGAGGTTTTTTTCTAATTAAAGTAGACTCATACAAGTTATAGACTGTTCAATCCCAACCCCAAATTCCTTGTACATTATTCTAGGGAATTTTTCAAAGTGACTGTCCAGAACAGGCCTATACTGGACAGATTTCACCTACATCACTTCTAGCTCAAAATTCATCAACCTTATCACCAATTCAACTCATCCACTACTTGTAAACTTTAGTAGACTCAATTTCAAGCATATTTTACCTATACCAACATTTTTAATTTTGCATCTAAAAAGAGTTTTCAGCTCAATCCATGAAGCTACTAAAATCTCACTTAGAAGTTAGTCCAAAACACTTGACCAATTCTAACACTTCCTTTTTTTCATCTTTTCAACCAAATCACCTATAATTTAATTTCCACATTCTTAAAACATTATCCTATGAATTACATACTGAATTTCCAGATTCAACAAAAATAATTAAGTCCACTGATTTTTCAATTCTTACAAAACAGTCCCAAAAATCACATTTATCACTTAATTCACTACCAAACTTTCTCATGCTTCATTTTACTTCAAATCAGTCCATATAAGACCATTTTCAGCATCCTAACATCAAAATCCTTTATACATTTATCCACAAAACAGTCCCTACAACTTTCCAAATCCATGCAACTTAGTCCTTAAGCTCAAAAATTCAACAAATGTAACAACATGAATTTCCAGCAGCATGCATTTAACTTCTAACTTAAAAACAAGCTAACTAAGAACATTATATTGAATTTCCAGCCATGGATTTCAAGCTAACAACCTTCAAACACATTTTTAATTGAGCTTAGAAGAAGAAAAACATCTTACCTTGCTTATTTGGCCTCCCTAATCAAAAATCTTGCTTCAAACCTTCAAAATCTCCCTTAAAATACCACATGCAAGGCAAGCAAAGATTTTCTCTCTAAGTTCTCTCCCATGGCCGGCCAAGAGGTGAAGGATGAGTGAAGAAGATGACAAATACCATCTTCTCTCTCCCACTATGACACATATCATCATTTCCCCCATTTTCTCATTTTCTTTAATTCAACAAAATTTTCTATTGGGGAGACAAGAGGTGGCCGGCCAAGGGGGCTCTTGCCAAGTGTGCAAGGCCTCCAACTTCTTAAAATTTACATGCAAACTCTCCCCTTTTGAATTTTCACTTTTTGGTCCTTTTTCAATTTGGTCCCTAATTTTCAAATTTATTCAATTTAGTCACTAAATTTTGAATTTTATTAAACTCTAATTTAATTTATTTAGTCCTTAACTTTTAGGCTATGTTTAGGATATTACAATTCTCCCCCCCTTAAGGAAAATTCGTCCTCGAATTTATACCTGAAGGAAAAAGGTGTGGGTATTGCTCTCGCATAGTCGCTTCCGGTTCCCACGTAGCTTCCTCTACCTTGTGGTTTCTCCAAAGAACCTTCACGAGAGGAACAGACTTGTTTCGAAGCTTTCTGATTTCTCGGTCAAGAATCTGAACTGGTTCCTCTACGTAAGATAAGTCCGGATTCAATTCCACTTCCTCAGGTTCAAGAACATGTGAGGGATCCGATCTATACTTTCTGAGCATTGAGACATGGAAGACATTGTGAATCCTGTCAAATTCAGCAGGGAGTGCTAATTGGTAAGCCACGGGACCAATCCTCTCAATAACCTCGAAAGGCCCAATAAAACGAGGGCTAAGCTTGCCTCTCTTTCCGAACCGAAAGATCTTCTTCCATGGTGATACCTTCAAAAAGACTTTGTCTCCCACACTATGCTGAACATCCCTCCTTTTGAGATCCGCATAAGATTTTTGCCTATCAAAGGCCTGTTTCAATCTTGCATGAATAATCTTGACTTGCTCTTCAGTTTCCCGAAGCAACTGAGGCCCTAAAACTTTTCTTTCACCCAACTCGGACCAGCATAAAGGAGTTCTGCACCTCCTACCATATAAAGCTTCAAACGGGGCCATCTGAATGGAAGCCTGATAGCTATTGTTATACGCGAACTCCACAAGAGGTAGGGATTTCTCCCAGTTCTTTCCGAAGTCTACAATACAAGCTCGCAACATATCCTCAAGGACCTGAATAACTCTCTCAGATTGTCCATCAGTCTGAGGATGGAAAGCTGTACTCAAACGTACTCTAGTTCCCAAAGCTTCCTGTAATGATCTCCAGAACCGAGAGGTGAACTTAGAGTCTCGATCAGAGATGATAGAAGTGGGAATTCCATGCAGACGTACCACTTCACGAATATACAAATCTGCCAAGATATCTGAACTCATGTTCACTCTGATCGGGATGAAGTGAGCTGACTTAGTGAATCTGTCCACAATTACCCATATGGCATCATTCTTTCTCGGAGTTAACGGAAGACCCGTCACAAAGTCCATTGTGATCTTTTCCCATTTCCACTGAGGGATTTCGATTGGCTGAAGCAACCCAGCAGGGACTTGATGCTCAGCCTTGATTCTCTGACATGTCAAACATTTAGACACGAAGTCTGTGATGGCTGACTTCATGCCCGGCCACCAATACAATGGTTTCAAATCTTTGTACATCTTTACCGATCCAGGGTGAACCGATAAAGAACTCTGGTGGGCTTCTTGGAGTATTTCCCTTTTCAATTCTTCGTCATTAGGGACACAAACCCTATCTTTGAAGTACAGAATACCATTATCACGAATAGAGAAGTCCTGATTGGCCTTTGAATCAAGCTTTGACATGATAGCCTGAAGTTCAGAATCAGTTTGCTGGAGGTCTTTGATCCGAGCAATCAAAGTAGATTGAACATGAAGTTCTGACAAGAATCCTCGCCTTCGATACAATCGAAGATGAGCATTAATAGCATTAGGAGCTACAAAAGAAATTCATGGAATTAGACATTTACTTATGAGGGAAGTTTTCAATTTACTAAGGGATTCAATTTCTTACCCAGAGTTGGTTTACGACTAAGAGCATCCGCAACCACATTGGCCTTGCCGGGATGATAGTCAATAACAAGATCATAATCTTTTAATAGCTCCATCCATCTTCTTTGTCTTAAGTTAAGATCTTTCTGAGTCAGAAGATACTTGAGGCTTTTGTGATCGGTGAACAAATAGCACCTTTCACCATACAAATAATGCCTCCAGATTTTGAGTGCAAAAACAATTGCAGCTAGCTCAAGATCATGAGTGGGATAATTAAGCTCATGGGGTTTCAACTGTCGTGAGGCATATGCCACCACTTTCCCCTCTTGCATTAAGACACATCCTAATCCCAACTGTGATGCATCACTATACACGGTGTACTCCTTCCCTGATTCTGGCTGAATAAGAATAGGGGCATGAGTAAGAGTTTGCTTGAGCTGATCAAAGCTTCTCTGTTGTTTCTCTGACCAAACGAATGGCTCATCCTTTCGGAGTAGCTTTGTCAAGGGAGCAGCAATGGACGAGAATCCCTTAACGAAGCGCCTGTAATATCCGGCCAAACCGAGAAAACTTCTGATCTCACTGATATTCCTCGGAGGCCTCCAATCCAGAATGGTTTGTATCTTTCTCGCATCCACTTTGATTCCCTCTGCCGAAATGACATGGCCAAGGAATGAAACTTCCGATAGCCAGAACTCACACTTTGAGAACTTTGCAAACAACTGGCGTTCTCGGAGAGTTTGCAAGACAATTCGGAGATGCTCAGAATGTTCCTCCTTATTCCGGGAGTAGACAAGTATATCATCAATGAAAACCACAACAAACTTGTCCAAATAAGGCTTGAACATGCGGTTCATGAGATCCATGAAAGCAGCCGGAGCATTCGTCAATCCGAATGGCATCACAAGGAACTCGAAATGACCATATCGAGTCCTGAAAGCTGTCTTAGGCACATCCTCATCCTTTATCTTCATCTGATAGTAGCCTGACCGCAAATCAATCTTTGAGAACACTGCAGCATCCTTAAGCTGATCAAACAAGTCTTCAATTCTAGGCAAAGGATACTTATTCTTGATAGTGACTTTGTTCAACTGCCTATAATTAACACAAAGTCTCATTGAGCCATCTTTCTTCTTCACAAATAAGACTGGAGAACCCCAGGGAGATGAGCTAGGTCTAATTAAACCCTTATCTTGCAGTTCCTGGAGTTGCTTCTTTAGCTCTTTCAACTCTATCGGTGCCATTCTATAGGGAGTCATGGACACCGGACTTGTCCCAGGCTGGACCTCAATTCCGAATTCCACTTCCCTGTTCGGAGGAAGACCAGGGAGTTCTTCGGGAAAAACATCAATAAACTCGGATACAACCGGAATAGTAGGCAATCCGAAGTCATACTCATCTCGTAATACCATGGCAGCAAACACTGACGTCGGTTTCTTGTCAATGAGTAAGATAGACTCCTTACCCAAACCCCGAAGGTAGAGTCTCCGATTTTGGCAATCAATCCAAGCCTCATGCTTAACCAACCAGTCTAAGCCCAGTACTAAGTCAAACTCACATGTCGGTAGCACAAACAAGTTAACCCGAAAAGGGACATTTCGAATTATAACAGGGGAGCTCTTACAAACAAGATTAATATTCAATAAACCTCCTATAGGGTTTGACACTACAAGACCCCTAGTGACTACCTCAGGTTTCAGACTTGCTTTTGCAACCATAGCAGAGCAAATAAAAGAATGAGTAGACCCAGAATCAATCAAAGCATATGCAGGACTCGAATTTAATTCGATCATACCTGCGATTACATCCGGAGATTCCTCATCGTCCTTTCCCTTGATGTGGTAGATCCGTGCAGGAGCCCGAGATTCCTGGTGTGTGGCACTGGAAGGCTGGCCCTTATTCTTTCCTTGACTACCAGATTGAGCCTGTCTGGAACCTTTGTTTCTGGCATACGGAGAAGCACTGTCCATAGCAGAAGCTTTAGCAGGAACTTTGTTGGGATTCTGAGGACAGTTCCTGATATAGTGATCGGAAGCTCCGCACAAGTAGCACAGATTCTGCTGAGTCCTACACTGACCCGGATGATGTTTCTGGCAGAACTTGTAGGCAGGATACTGAGTGCCTCTGTTAGAATTCCCCGTGCTATCCACAGAAATGACCGGGGCTGTGTGCCTAGATACTGCCTGAGGCTTCGGTATGTATCCATCTCTCTGAACAGAGGTATAGCCAGAAGTAGACTCCTTGGTCTGTTTTGACTTCTTGTTCTTCCACTGAGGCCTATCATCGGTTCTGGCTCGTTTGTCTTTCCAAGAACTACCACCCTTGCGGTTCTCGGAAGCTTTCATTTTTGCCTCTGTCGCAATGGCCCGATTCACCAAGTTCTGGAAGTCGGTAATTCCAAGGGCCGTGAACATTGGGCTCAACTCATCGTTAAGACCATCAGTGAATTTCCGACATTTTTCTTCCTCGGTCTTAATGTACTCGGAGCCATACTTACAATATTTGCAGAAATCGGCCACATACTGCTCGATTGGCCGGTTGGCTTGTTTCAGATACAAGAACTTCTTTCGGCGCTCGGCTAGATATTGTTCACTGATATATTTCTTCTTAAATTCCTCGACGAAGAACTTCCATGTAACAGTTCCCGTCGGGGCAGTCAATGTAGTGGTTTCCCACCAACTCAGAGCTTCATCGGCCAATAGGGCTATGGCACACTCTAACTTGTGCTCGTCGGAACAGTGGAGCTGCTTGGTCAGAATCTGAGTAGTACGTTCTAACCAATACTCTGCATCCTCTGGTTTCTCCTCACTAACACCCGCAAATGTATAAGCTCGATACCGGGCAAGCTTATCTATCGGAGCACAACCGGGTGCATCAGGGGCAGGAGCATCTTGCTGATTCTGCTTCAGATTCACTAGAAGCTGATCGAACATCTCCTTCATGCTAAGGAGACATTCCTGCTGAACGTTCTGAACTGCCGGAATTCCCGGTTGAGGAGCAACAGGGGGCGGAGGAGGTGGACCTTGTTGCGGAGGGTTCTGACCCATCTCCACACTATCTCCGTCGGTCGAAGAGGCTGCGGGATTCGGGTCATCTACCGCCAACCTCGAATCGGACATTCTACAATTGACAAACAAACAAGAAAGAGTTTAGATCGAGCAAGCACAAGCATATTATTGTATATAACTCCTAGGTGGCATAGTTCGGTCCTATATGATGCATGCGGACTCGGTTTTAGTCCTAGAATCCTAACCTGAACGCTCTGATACCAAACAAGTGTGACACCCCCACCCCGGGCCGGTAGGAAAGGGGCGTCACCGATCCACGAGCACTCTGATAACCCGGCCCGGGCAGGCGTTTTACCAACTTAACTTAACTTAACAATACCGATTTTAGGGGTAATTTAAAACTTTTTCCTATTACTAGGTCTTTAAACTACTTAGCAACTTATATTCGTTACTAAACATTCCCGAAGCCTATTGTTCATTCAATAGTTCGATAATTCATTTATCCATTCCATATAACAATATTAATAGTTCGTTCCTTTCCATTCCATAACATGCAATCCATTACAAATATACACACATATTAAACGTATCAAATGTAACATCATTCTTAAGTTATACAAGTTTAAGCCCGAAGCTACCAAAATGATTTACTATATACAAACCGTCTAAGTAATCAAAATGCATGGTCTAACTAAACAAGACTAGCCACCCCTAGGAGATACAAAAAGATCATACTTGGCTTGTGCTGCTGCTGATCCGAACGATGGAAATCCGAGACCGAGCTATAAATCGATCAACCTGAAATGTTTGGGAAGAGCGAAGGGACCGGGGGTAAGTACATAAGGTACTTAGTGAGGTAACAAAAACAAAGAATCAAAACAATCCAAGACAATCCAATATTTAATGTACAATAATCTAAATACATGTAACAATCCAATATTCAATATATACCAATCCAAATACATATAACAATCCAAGGTTCAATATATGACAATCCAATAAGTAAAATGCCAATAACAATTGCATTTTCATAACCAGTAATCATGCTTGTATTTAACTAACAATTGTAGTGCAATTTAAATTCAAGTTAATTAAATCATTACAACCACCTTGGTATTTAGCTAGAAGATAATCGAATCTCCAACCAACTGTCGCCATAATATGCACCTATAGTGCTGGTCAAACCCTCCTACTGTCGCCAATGACCAAAAACGTACCCTCCGTCTGTCGCCAATAAGGGCCAATTGCCCCGGACCGAAGTCCTACCCGATACAATGAGCTCTAGATTCTAAGGCATGCCCTCCTATCTGACTAACTAGCTACCAAGGTTGTCGATTATCAATTTAAGCATATCAATCCAATATTCAATATCATTTCAATAACACGGTCCTTATAGACCAAGCCTCTTAGGCCATTGTGCCTAGGCTCATAAGAATTCATTTCATGTCATTTCACATACATTACATTAAACATGCCAAGCACATTTAAAATCAGACTTTAATTGCATGGAACAAATGCATGTACACGTACCTTGCATCCCAAGCTTAAGCATGCCATTCATACCTCGGCATATGCAATGCATGGGTATGAACAAACCAAAACAATTACTTAATAAGCAATACATATATTCAATCAACATGCTAACAAATAACATGGCAACAAACAAGTTTTCATAGCATTTCACTCTCCCCTTAGAGATTAGCCAAGTTGGTATTAAGTCATATTTCATACCGGTTTAATCATAAATAATCAAAAATCAGAATTGGGTTAGGACCTAGTCCCAACCCCAAGGAAGGTCACACTCACAAACAATCCAAGCAAACTCCTAAGGATTGTGGATGATTGGCCCCTTGCTCCTTCTTTTGGCAAGCTCTTGCCTCAGCTCTTCCTCACTATCCAATTCTTTAGAAGCCTCTAAAACACACAAAAGCATATACACATCATCAAAATACATTCGAACTACCCATATCATAATTAACCACTCTAAAACCACCAAAACAGTAACGTTATACTCCTGGACAGATTGTACAATGTTCACTAAACTATTTTTATCTCTTGATCCACATGTCCAAAAATTGCCCACTTTACCTCGTTGGAAAGCTAACGAAACCATCTTTTGAACCATATAAAGCTTGCATTTTTCCTACGAACCAATCGATACCAGTTTTCAATTTAAGGACACAGCAGTGCTGTTTCGGAACAGTCTGGACCAATCTTTTTGTTTCTCTTATATCTCCTAATTTACAAGGGCAAACGAGGTGAGGTTTTTTTCTAATTAAAGTAGACTCATCCAAGTTATAGACTGTTCAATCCCAACCCCAAATTCCTTGTACATTATTCTAGGGAATTTTTCAAAGTGACTGTCCAGAACAGGCCTATACTGGACAGATTTCACCTACATCACTTCTAGCTCAAAATTCATCAACCTTATCACCAATTCAACTCATCCACTACTTGTAAACTTTAGTAGACTCAATTTCAAGCATATTTTACCTATACCAACATTTTTAATTTTGCATCTAAAAAGAGTTTTCAGCTCAATCCATGAAGCTACTAAAATCTCACTTAGAAGTTAGTCCAAAACACTTGACCAATTCTAACACTTCCTTTTTTTCATCTTTTCAACCAAATCACCTATAATTTAATTTCCACATTCTTAAAACATTATCCTATGAATTACATACTGAATTTCCAGATTCAACAAAAATAATTAAGTCCACTGATTTTTCAATTCTTACAAAACAGTCCCAAAAATCACATTTATCACTTAATTCACTACCAAACTTTCTCATGCTTCATTTTACTTCAAATCAGTCCATATAAGACCATTTTCAGCATCCTAACATCAAAATCCTTTATACATTTATCCACAAAACAGTCCCTACAACTTTCCAAATCCATGCAACTTAGTCCTTAAGCTCAAAAATTCAACAAATGTAACAACATGAATTTCCAGCAGCATGCATTTAACTTCTAACTTAAAAACAAGCTAACTAAGAACATTATATTGAATTTCCAGCCATGGATTTCAAGCTAACAACCTTCAAACACATTTTTAATTGAGCTTAGAAGAAGAAAAACATCTTACCTTGCTTATTTGGCCTCCCTAATCAAAAATCTTGCTTCAAACCTTCAAAATCTCCCTTAAAATACCACATGCAAGGCAAGCAAAGATTTTCTCTCTAAGTTCTCTCCCATGGCCGGCCAAGAGGTGAAGGATGAGTGAAGAAGATGACAAATACCATCTTCTCTCTCCCACTATGACACATATCATCATTTCCCCCATTTTCTCATTTTCTTTAATTCAACAAAATTTTCTATTGGGGAGACAAGAGGTGGCCGGCCAAGGGGGCTCTTGCCAAGTGTGCAAGGCCTCCAACTTCTTAAAATTTACATGCAAACTCTCCCCTTTTGAATTTTCACTTTTTGGTCCTTTTTCAATTTGGTCCCTAATTTTCAAATTTATTCAATTTAGTCACTAAATTTTGAATTTTATTAAACTCTAATTTAATTTATTTAGTCCTTAACTTTTAGGCTATGTTTAGGATATTACATATTAAATCAAATTTTATGAGTTCAAATATTTAATTATGGGCTTTTGAACAAAATTATCAAGATTAATCTCAAATTTTTAGCATTTTACTCGGTTAAAATTCGAACGGATTCTCTGTAAGGCCCCTTTAGACAAGCACGCTTTAATCCCGGCAAAATGATAACAAATGTTATTAAATCAAATTTTATGAGTTCAAATAGTTAATTATGGGCTTTTGAACAAAATTAAACAGATTAATCTCAATTTTTTAACTTTTTGCTCGGTTAAAATTCAAACGGATTCTCTATAAGTTCCATTTGGACAGGCACGTTTTAATCCCAACAAAACGACAACCAAATGTTATTAAATCAAATTTTATGAGCTCAAAAAGTTAATTATGGGAGTTTGAACAAAATTATACAGATTAATCTCAATTTTTTATCTTTTTACTCGGTTAAAATTGAATGAATTCTCTATAAAGCCCATTTAGACAAACACATTTTAATTCCAATAAAACGACAACCATATGTTATTAAATCAAATTTTATGAGTTCAAATAGTTAATTATGGGCTTTTGAACAAAATTATATAGATTAATCTCAAATTTGTAGCTTTTTACTCGGTTAAAATTCGAACGGATTCTCTGTAAGGCCCCTTTAGACAAGCACGTTTTAATCCCGATAAAATGAAAAAAAATGTTATTAAATCAAATTTTATGAGTTCAAATAGTTAATTATGGGATTTTGAACAAAATTATACAGATTAATCTCAAATTTGTAGCTTTTTACTCGGTTAAAATTCGAACGGATTCTCTGTAAGGCCCCTTTAGACAAGCACGTTTTAATCCCAATAAAACGACAACCATATGATATTAAATCAAATTTTATGAGTTCAAATAGTTAATTATGGGCTTTTGAACAAAATTATCAAGATTAATCTCAAATTTTTAGCTTTTTACTCGGTTAAAATTAGAACGGATTCTCTGTAAGGCCCCTTTAGAGAAGCACGCTTTAATCCCGGCAAAATGATAACAAATGTTATTAAATCAAATTTTATGAGTTCAAATAGTTAATTATGGGCTTTTGAGCAAAATTATACAGATTAATCTCAAATTTTTAACTTTTTGCTCGGTTAAAATTCGAACGGATTCTATATAAGTCCCATTTGGACAGGCACGTTTTAATCCCAAAAAAACGATAACCAAATGTTATTAAATCAAATTTTATGAGTTCAAAAAGTTAATTATGGGAGTTTGAACAAAATTATACAGATTAATCTCAATTTTTTATCTTTTTACTCGGTTAAAATTGAATGAATTCTCTATAAAGCCCATTTAGACAAACACATTTTAATTCCAATAAAACGACAACCATATGTTATTAAATCAAATTTTATGAGTTCAAATAGTTAATTATGGGCTTTTGAACAAAATTATATAGATTAATCTCAAATTTGTAGCTTTTTACTCGGTTAAAATTCGAACGGATTCTCTGTAAGGCCCCTTTAGACAAGCACGTTTTAATCCCGATAAAATGAAAAAAAATGTTATTAAATCAAATTTTATGAGTTCAAATAGTTAATTATGGGCTTTTGAACAAAATTATACAGATTAATCTCAAATTTGTAGTTTTTTTCTCGGTTAAAATTCAAACGGATTCTCTGTAAGGCCCCTTTAGACAAGCACGTTTTAATCCCGGTAAAATGACAAAAGATGTTATTAAATCAAATTTTATGAGTTCAAATAGTTAAATATGGGCTTTTGAACAAAATTATACAGATTAATCTCAAGTTTGTAGCTTTTTACTCGGTTAAAATTCGAACGGATTCTCTGTAAGGCCCCTTAAGAGAAGCACGTTTTAATCCCAATAAAACGACAACCATATGATATTAAATCAAATTTTATGAGTTCAAATATTTAATTATGGGCTTTTGAACAAAATTATCAAGATTAATCTCAAATTTTTAGCATTTTACTCGGTTAAAATTCGAACGGATTCTCTGTAAGGCCCCTTTAGACAAGCACGCTTTAATCCCGGCAAAATGATAACAAATGTTATTAAATCAAATTTTATGAGTTCAAATAGTTAATTATGGGCTTTTGAACAAAATTAAACAGATTAATCTCAATTTTTTAACTTTTTGCTCGGTTAAAATTCAAACGGATTCTCTATAAGTTCCATTTGGACAGGCACGTTTTAATCCCAACAAAACGACAACCAAATGTTATTAAATCAAATTTTATGAGTTCAAAAAGTTAATTATGGGAGTTTGAACAAAATTATACAGATTAATCTCAATTTTTTATCTTTTTACTCGGTTAAAATTGAATGAATTCTCTATAAAGCCCATTTAGACAAACACATTTTAATTCCAATAAAACGACAACCATATGTTATTAAATCAAATTTTATGAGTTCAAATAGTTAATTATGGGCTTTTGAACAAAATTATATAGATTAATCTCAAATTTGTAGCTTTTTACTCGGTTAAAATTCGAACGGATTCTCTGTAAGGCCCTTTAGACAAGCACGTTTTAATCCCAATAAAACGACAACCATATGATATGAAATCAAATTTTATGAGTTCAAATAGTTAATTATGGGCTTTTGAACAAAATTATCAAGATTAATCTCAAATTTTTAGCTTTTTACTCGGTTAAAATTCAAACGGATTCTCTGTAAGGCCCCTTTAGACAAGCACGTTTTAATCCTGGCAAAATGACAAAAAATGTTATTAAATGAAATTTTATGAGTTCAAATATTTAAATATGGGCTTTTGAACAAAATTATACAGATTAATCTCAAGTTTGAAGCTTTTTACTCGGTTAAAATTCAAACGGATTCTCTGTCAGGCCCCTTTAGAGAAGCACGTTTTAATCCCAATAAAACGACAACCATATGATATTAAATCAAATTTTATGAGTTCAAATAGTTAATTATGGGCTTTTGAACAAAATTATCAAGATTAATCTCAAATTTTTTGTGACACCCCCACCCCGGGCCGGTAGGAAAGGGGCGTCACCGATCCTCGAGCACTCCGATAACCCGGCCCGGGCAAAGGTTTACCAACTTAACTTAACTTAACAGTACCGATTTTAGGGGTAATTTAAAACTTTTTCCTATTATTAGGGGTAATTATCAAGATCAATCAACATGCTATCAAATAACATGGCAACAAACAAGTTCTCATAACATTTCACTCTCCCCTTAAAGATTAGCCAAGTTGGTATTAAGTCATATTTCATACCGGTTTAATCATAAATAATCAAAAATCAGAATTGGGTTAGGACCTAGTCCCAACCCCAAGGAAGGTCACACTCACAAACAATCCAAGCAAAACTCCTAAGGATTATGGATGATTGGCCCCTTGCTCCTTCTTTTGGCAAGCTCTTGCCTCAGCTCTTCCTCACTATCCAATTCTTTAGAAGCCTCTAAAACACACAAAAGCATATACATATCATCAAAATACATTCGAACTACACATATCATAATTAACAACTCTAAAACCACCAAAACAGTAACGTTATACTCCTGGACAGATTGTACAATGTTCACTAAACTATTTTTATCTCTTGATCCACATGTCCAAAAATTGCCCACTTTACCTCGTTGGAAAGCTAACGAAATCATCTTTTGAACCATATAAAGCTTGAATTTTTCCTACGAACCAATCGATACCAGTTTTCAATTTAAGGACACAGTAGTGCTGTTTCGGGACAGTCTGGACCAATCTTTTTGTTTCTCTTATATCTCCTAATTTACAAGGGCAAACGAGGTGAGGTTTTTTTCTAATTAAAGTAGACTCATCCAAGTTATATACTGTTCAATCCCAGCCCCAAATTCCTTGTACATTATTCTATGGAATTTTTTGAAGTGACTGTCCAGAACAGGGCCTATTCTTGACAGATTTCACCTACATCACTTTCAACTCAAAATTCATCAACCTTATCACCAATTTAACTCATCCAATACTTGTAAACTTTAGTAAGCTCAATTTCAAGCACATTTTACCTATACCAACATTTTTAATTTTGCATTTAAATAGAGTTTTCAGCTCAATCCATGAAGCTACTAAAATATCACTTAGAAGCTAGTCCAAAAAAACTTTACCAATTCTAACACTTCCTTTTCTTCATCTTTTTAACCAAAGCACCTATAATTTAATTTCCACACTCTTAAAACATCATCTTATGAATTCAATATTGAATTTCCAGATTCAACAAAAATAATTAAGTCCACTAATTTCTCAATTCTTACAAAACAGTCCCAAAAATCACATTTATCACTTAATTCACTACCAAACTTTCTCATGCTTCATTTTACTTCAAATCAGTCCACATAAGACCATTTTAATCATCCTAACATCAAAATCCTTCATAAATTTAACCATAATACAGTCCCTATAACTTTCCAAATCCATGCAACTTAGTCCTTAAGCTCAAAAACTCAACAATTGTAATAACATGAATTTCCAGCAACATGCATTTAACTTCTAACTTAAAAATAAGTTAACCAAGAACATAATATTGAATTTCCAGCCATGGATTTCAAGTTAACAACCTTCAACTTCATTTTTAATTGAGCTTAGAAGAAGAAAAACATCTTACCTTGCTTATTTGACCTCCCTAATCAAAAATCTTGCTTCAAACCTTCAAAATCTTCCTTAAAACATCACATGCAAGCAAGCAAACTTTTTTTTTCTCTTTAAGAGCTTCCATGGCCGGCCAAGAGAAGAGAGAATGGGGGAGGAGGATGACAAATTTGACTTTTCTCTCTCCCACATGTCATATAATCATTTTTTTCCCCATTTTCTCATTTTCTTTAATTCAACTAAATTTTTGGTTGGGGGACAAGGAGGTGGCCGGCCAAGAGGGGTCTTGCCATGTGTGCAAGGCCTCCAATTCCTTAAAATTTACATGCAATCTCCCCTATTTTGAATTTTCACTTTTTGGTCCTTTTTCAATTTGGTCCCCAAATTTTCAAATTTACTCAATTTAGTCACTAAAATTAAAATTTTATTAAACTCTAATTTAATTTATTTAGTCCTTAACTTCTAGGCTATGTTTAGGATATTACAATTCTCCCCCCCTTAAGGAAAATTCGTCCTCGAATTTATACCTGGAGGAAAAAGGTGTGGGTATTGCTCTCGCATAGTTGCTTCCGGTTCCCACGTGGCTTCCTCTACCTTGTGGTTTCTCCAAAGAATCTTCACGAGAGGAACAGACTTGTTTCGAAGCTTTCTGATTTCTCGGTCAAGAATCTGAACTGGTTCCTCTACGTAAGATAAGTCCGGATTCAATTCCACATCCTCAGGTTCAAGAACATGTGAGGGATCCGATCTATACTTTCTGAGCATTGAGACATGGAAGACATTGTGAATCCTGTCAAATTCAGTAGGGAGCGCTAATCAGTAAGCCACGGGACCAATCCTCTCAATAACCTCGAAAGGCCCGATGAAACGAGGGCTAAGCTTGCCTCTCTTCCCGAACCGAAAGATCTTCTTCCATGGTGATACTTTCAAAAAGACTTTGTCTCCCACACTATGCTGAACATCCCTCCTTTTGAGATCCGCATAAGATTTTTGCCTATCAAAGGCCTGTTTCAATCTTGCATGAATAATCTTGACTTGCTCTTCAGTTTCCCGAAGCAACTGAGGCCCTAAAACCTTGCTTTCACCCAACTCGGACCAACATAGAGGAGTTCTGCACCTCCTACCATATAAAGCTTCGAACGGGGCCATTTGAATGGAAGCCTGATAGCTATTGTTATACGCGAACTCCACAAGAGGTAGGGATTTCTCCCAGTTCTTTCCGAAGTCTATAATACAAGATCGCAACATATCCTCAAGGACCTGAATAACTCTCTCAGATTGTCCATCAGTCTGAGGATGGAACGCTGTACTCAAACGTACTCTAGTTCCCAAAGCTTCCTGTAATGATCTCCAGAACCGAGAGGTGAACTTAGAGTCTCGATCAGAGATGATAGAAGTGGGAATTCCATGCAGATGTACCACTTCACGAATATACAAATCGGCCAAAATATCTGAACTCATGTTCACTCTGATCGGGATGAAGTGAGCTGACTTAGTGAATCTGTCCACAATCACCCATATGGCATCATTCTTTCTCGGAGTTAACGGAAGACCCATCACAAAGTCCATTGTGATCTTTTCCCATTTCCACTGAGGAATTTCGATTGGCTGCAGCAACCCAGCCGGAACTTGATGCTCAGCCTTGATTCTCTGACATGTCAAACATTTAGACACGAAGTCTGTGATGGCTGACTTCATGCCCGACCACCAATACAATGGTTTCAAATCTTTGTACATCTTTACCGATCCAGGGTGAACCGATAAAGAACTCTGGTGGGCTTCTTGGAGTATTTCCCTTTTTAATTCTTCGTCATTAGGGACACAAACCCTATCTTTGAAATACAGAATACCATTATCATGAATAGAGAAGTCCTGATTGGCCTTTGAATCAAGCTTTGACATGATAGCCTGAAGTTCAGAATCAGTTTGCTGGAGGTCTTTGATCCGAGCAATCAAAGTAGATTGAACATGAAGTTCTGACAAGAATCCTCGCCTTCGATACAATCGAAGATGAGCATTAATAGCATTAGGAGCTACAAAAGAAATTCATGGAATTAGGCATTTACTTATGAGAGAAGTTTTCAATTTACTAAGGGATTCAATTTCTTACCCAGAGTTGGTTTACGACTAAGAGCATCCGCAACCACATTGGCCTTGCCGGGATGATAGTCAATAACAAGATCATAATCTTTTAATAGCTCCATCCATCTTCTTTGTCTTAAGTTAAGATCTTTCTGAGTCAGAAGATACTTGAGGCTTTTGTGATCGGTGAACAAATAGCACCTTTCACCATACAAATAATGCCTCCAGATTTTGAGTGCAAAAACAATCGCAGCTAGCTCAAGATCATGAGTGGGGTAATTAAGTTCATGGGGTTTCAACTGTCGTGAGGCATATGCCACCACTTTCCCCTCTTGCATTAAGACACATCCTAATCCCAACTGCGATGCATCACTATACACGGTGTACTCCTTCCCTGATTCTGGCTGAATAAGAATAGGGGCATGAGTAAGAGTTTGCTTGAGCTGATCAAAGCTTCTCTGTTGTTTCTCTGACCAAACGAATGGCTCATCCTTTCGGAGCAGCTTTGTCAAGGGAGAAGCAATGGACGAGAATCCCTTAACGAAGCGCCTGTAATATCCGGCCAAACCGAGAAAACTTCTGATCTCACTGATATTCCTCGGAGGCCTCCAATCCAGAATGGTTTGTACCTTTCTCGCATCCACTTTGATTCCTTCTGCCGAAATGACATGGCCAAGGAATGAAACTTCCGATAGCCAGAACTCACACTTTGAGAACTTTGCAAACAACTGGCGTTCTCGGAGAGTTTGCAAGACAATTCGGAGATGCTCAGAATGTTCTTCCTTATTCCGGGAGTAGACAAGTATATCATCAATGAAAACCACAACAAACTTGTCTATATAAGGCTTGAACATACGGTTCATGAGATCCATGAAAGCAGCCGGAGCATTCGTCAATCCGAATGGCATCACAAGGAACTCGAAATGACCATATCGAGTCCTAAAAGCTGTCTTAGGCACATCCTCGTCCTTTATCTTCATCTGATAGTAGCCTGACCGCAAATCAATCTTTGAGAACACTGCAGCATCCTTAAGCTGATCAAACAAGTCTTCAATTCTGGGCAAAGGATACTTATTCTTGATAGTGACTTTGTTCAACTGCCTATAATCAACACAAAGTCTCATTGAGCCATCTTTCTTCTTCACAAATAAGACTGGAGCACCCCAGGGAGATGAACTAGGTCTAATTAAACCCTTATCTTGCAGTTCCTGGAGTTGCTTCCTTAGCTCTTTCAACTCTATCGGTGCCATTCTATAGGGAGTGATGGACACCGGACTTGTCCCAGGCTGGACCTCAATTCCGAATTCCACTTCCCTGTTCGGAGGAAGACCAGGGAGTTCTTCGGGAAAAACATCAATAAACTCGGATACAACTGGAATAGTAGGTAACCCGAAGTCATACTCGTCTTGTAATACCATGGCAGCAAACACTGATGTCGGTTTCTTATCAATGAGTAAGATAGACTCCTTACCCAAACCCCGAAGGTAGAGTCTCCGATTTTGGCAATCGATCCAAGCCTCATGCTTAACCAACCAGTCTAAGCCCAGAACCAAGTCAAACTCACATGTCGGTAGCACAAACAAGTTAACCCGGAAAGGGACATTTTGAATTATAACAGGGGAGCTCTTACAAACAAGATTAATATTCAATAAACCTCCTATAGGGTTTGACACTACAAGACCCCTAGTGACTACCTCAGGTTTCAGACTTGCTTTTGCAACCATAGCAGAGCAAATAAAAGAATGAGTAGACCCAGAATCAATCAAAGCATATGCAGGACTCGAATTTAATTCGATCATACCTGCGATTACATCCGGAGATTCCTCATCGTCCTTTCCCTTGATGTGGTAGATCCGTGCAGGAGCCCGAGATTCCTGGTGTGTAGCACTAGAAGGCTGGCCCTTATTCTTTCCCTGATTACCAGATTGAGCCTGTCTGGAACCCTTGTTTCTGGCATACGGAGAAGCACTGTCCATAGCAGAAGCTTTAGCAGGAACTTTGTTGGGATTCTGAGGACAGTTCCTGATATAGTGATCGGAAGCTCCGCACAAGTAGCACAGATTCTGCTGAGTCCTACACTGACCCGGATGATGTTTCTGGCAGAACTTGCAGGCAGGATACTGAGTGCCTCTGTTAGAATTCCCCGTGCTATCCACAGAAATGACCGGGGCTGTGTGCCTAGATACTGCCTGAGGCTTCGGTATGTATCCATCTCTCTGAACAGAGGTATAGCCAGAAGTAGACTCCTTGGTCTGTTTTGACTTCTTGTTCTTCCACTGAGGCCTATCATCGGTTCTGGCTCGTTTGTCCTTCCAAGAACTACCACCCTTGCGGTTCTCGGAAGCTTTCATCTTTGCCTCTGTCGCAATGGCCCGATTCACCAAGTTCTGGAAGTCGGTAATCCCAAGGGCCGTAAACATTGGGCTCAACTCATCGTTAAGACCATCAGTGAATTTCCGGCATTTTTCTTCCTCGGTCTTAATGTACTCGGAGCCATACTTACAATATTTGCAGAAATCGGCCACATACTGCTCGATCGGCCGGTTGGCTTGTTTCAGATACAGGAATTTCTTTCGGCGCTCGGCTAGATATTGTTCACTGATGTATTTCTTCTTAAATTCCTCGACGAAGAATTTCCATGTAACAGATCCCATCGGGGCAGTCAATGTAGTGGTTTCCCACCAACTCAGAGCTTCATCGGCCAATAGGGCTATGGCACACTCTAACTTGTGCTCGTCAGAACAATGGAGCTGCTTGGTCAGAATCTGAGTAGTACGTTCTAACCAATACTCTGCATCCTCTGGTTTCTCCTCACTAACACCCGCAAATGTATAAGCTCGATACCGGGCAAGCTTATCTATCGGAGCACAACCGGGTGCATCAGGGGCAGGGGCATCTTGCTGATTCTGCTTCAGATTCACTAGAAGCTGATCGAACATCTCCTTCATGCTAAGAAGACATTCCTGCTGAACGTTCTGAACTGCCGGAATTGCCGGTTGAGGAGCAACAGGGGGCGGAGGAGGTGGAGCTTGTTGCGGAGGGTTCTGACCCATCTCCACACTATCTCCGTCGGTCGAAGAGGCTGCGGGATTCGGGTCATCTACCGCCAACCTCGAATCGGACATTCTACAATTGACAAACAAACAAGAAAGAATTAGATCGAGCAAGCACAAGCACATTATTGTATATAACTCCTAGGTGGCATAGTTCGATCCTATATGATGCATGCGGACTCGGTTTTAGTCCTAGAATCTTAACCTAAACGCTCTGATACCAACCAAGTGTGACACCCCCACCCCGGGCCGGTAGGAAAGGGGCGTCACCGATCCTCGAGCACTCCGATAACCCGGCCTGGGCAAAGGTTTACCAACTTAACTTAACTTAACAGTACCGATTTTAGGGGTAATTTAAAACTTTTTTCTATTATTAGGCCTTTAAACTACTTAGCAACTTATATTCATTACTAAACATTCCCGAAGCCTATTGTTCATTCAATAGTTCTATAATTCATTTATCCATTCCATATGACATTATCAATAATTCATACATTTCATTCCATGGCATGTAATCCATTACGAATATACATACATATTAACGTTTCGAATATGTCAACGTTCTTAAGTTATACAAGTTTAAGCCCGAAGCTACCAAAATGTGGTTCACTATATACAAACCGTCTAAAGTAATCAAAATGCATGGTCTAACTAAACAAGACTAGCCACCACTAGGAGATACAAAAAGATCATACTTGGCTTGTGCTGCTGCTGATCCGAACGACGGAAATCCGAGACCGAGCTATAAATCGATCAACCTGAAATGTTTGGGAAGAGCGAAGGGACCGGGGGTAAGTACATAAGGTACTTAGTGAGGTAACAAAAACAAAGAATCGAAACAATCCAAGACAATCCAAACATGTATCGAAACAATCCAAATTCAAGTACACATATCAATTCAATGTATAACAATTCAATTCAAGGTTCAACATGTGACAATCCGATTACACGTATCAATTTAATGTTCACTATATGACAATCCAAATACATGTAACAATCCAATGTTCAATATATGACAATCCGATAAGTAATATGCCAATGACAAGTGCACTTTCATAACAAGTAATCATGCTTGCATTTAACTAACAATTATAGTGCATTTAAATTCAAGTTAATTAAATCATTACAACCACCTTGGTATTTAGCTAGAAGATAATCGAATCTCCAACCAACTGTCGCCATAATATGCACCTATAGTGCTGGTCAAACCCTCCTACTGTCGCCAATGACCAAAAACGTACCCTCCGTCTGTCGCCAATAAGGGCCAATTGCCCCGGACCGAAGTCCTACCCGATACAATGAGCTCTAGATTCTAAGGCATGCCCTCCTATCTGACTAACTAGCTACCAAGGTTGTCGATTATCAATTTAAGCATATCAATCCAATATTCAATATCATTTCAATAACACGGTCCTCATAGACCAAGCCTCTTAGGCCATTGTGCCTAGGCTCATAAGAATTCATTTCATGTCATTTCATATACATTGCATTAAACATGCCAAGCACATTTAAAAATCAGAACCTTAATTTCATGGAACGAATGCATGTACACGTACCTTGCATCCCAAGCTTAAGCATGCCATTCATACCTCGGCATATGTAATGCATGGGTATGAACAAATCAAAACAATTACGTGATAAGCAATACATATTCAATCAACATGCTATCAAATAACATGGCAACAAACAAGTTCTCATAACATTTCACTCTCCCCTTAAAGATTAGCCAAGTTGGTATTAAGTCATATTTCATACCGGTTTAATCATAAATAATCAAAAATCAGAATTGGGTTAGGACCTAGTCCCAACCCCAAGGAAGGTCACACTCACAAACAATCCAAGCAAAACTCCTAAGGATTATGGATGATTGGCCCCTTGCTCCTTCTTTTGGCAAGCTCTTGCCTCAGCTCTTCCTCACTATCCAATTCTTTAGAAGCCTCTAAAACACACAAAAGCATATACATATCATCAAAATACATTCGAACTACACATATCATAATTAACAACTCTAAAACCACCAAAACAGTAACGTTATACTCCTGGACAGATTGTACAATGTTCACTAAACTATTTTTATCTCTTGATCCACATGTCCAAAAATTGCCCACTTTACCTCGTTGGAAAGCTAACGAAATCATCTTTTGAACCATATAAAGCTTGAATTTTTCCTACGAACCAATCGATACCAGTTTTCAATTTAAGGACACAGTAGTGCTGTTTCGGGACAGTCTGGACCAATCTTTTTGTTTCTCTTATATCTCCTAATTTACAAGGGCAAACGAGGTGAGGTTTTTTTCTAATTAAAGTAGACTCATCCAAGTTATATACTGTTCAATCCCAGCCCCAAATTCCTTGTACATTATTCTATGGAATTTTTTGAAGTGACTGTCCAGAACAGGGCCTATTCTGGACAGATTTCACCTACATCACTTTCAACTCAAAATTCATCAACCTTATCACCAATTTAACTCATCCAATACTTGTAAACTTTAGTAAGCTCAATTTCAAGCACATTTTACCTATACCAACATTTTTAATTTTGCATTTAAATAGAGTTTTCAGCTCAATCCATGAAGCTACTAAAATATCACTTAGAAGCTAGTCCAAAAAAACTTTACCAATTCTAACACTTCCTTTTCTTCATCTTTTTAACCAAAGCACCTATAATTTAATTTCCACACTCTTAAAACATCATCTTATGAATTCAATATTGAATTTCCAGATTCAACAAAAATAATTAAGTCCACTAATTTCTCAATTCTTACAAAACAGTCCCAAAAATCACATTTATCACTTAATTCACTACCAAACTTTCTCACGCTTCATTTTACTTCAAATCAGTCCACATAAGACCATTTTAATCATCCTAACATCAAAATCCTTCATAAATTTAACCATAATACAGTCCCTATAACTTTCCAAATCCATGCAACTTAGTCCTTAAGCTCAAAAACTCAACAATTGTAATAACATGAATTTCCAGCAACATGCATTTAACTTCTAACTTAAAAATAAGTTAACCAAGAACATAATATTGAATTTCCAGCCATGGATTTCAAGTTAACAACCTTCAACTTCATTTTTAATTGAGCTTAGAAGAAGAAAAACATCTTACCTTGCTTATTTGACCTCCCTAATCAAAAATCTTGCTTCAAACCTTCAAAATCTTCCTTAAAACATCACATGCAAGCAAGCAAACTTTTTTTTTCTCTTTAAGAGCTTCCATGGCCGGCCAAGAGAAGAGAGAATGGGGGAGGAGGATGACAAATTTGACTTTTCTCTCTCCCACATGTCATATAATCATTTTTTTCCCCATTTTCTCATTTTCTTTAATTCAACTAAATTTTTGGTTGGGGGACAAGGAGGTGGCCGGCCAAGAGGGGTCTTGCCATGTGTGCAAGGCCTCCAATTCCTTAAAATTTACATGCAATCTCCCCTATTTTGAATTTTCACTTTTTGGTCCTTTTTCAATTTGGTCCCCAAATTTTCAAATTTATTCAATTTAGTCACTAAAATTAAAATTTTATTAAACTCTAATTTAATTTATTTAGTCCTTAACTTCTAGGCTATGTTTAGGATATTACATTTTTAGCTTTTTACTAGGTTAAAATTCGAACGGATTCTTTGTAAGGCCCCTTTAGACAAGCACGCTTTAATCCCGGCAAAATGACAAAAAATGTTATTAAATCAAATTTTATGAGTTCAAATAGTTAATTATGGGCTTTTGAACAAAATTATACAGATTAATCTCAAATTTGTAGTTTTTTTCTCGGTTAAAATTCGAACAGATTCTCTGTAAGGCCACTTTAGACAAGCACGTTTTAATTCCAATAAAACGAGAACCATATGATATTAAATCAAATTTTATGAGTTCAAATAGTTAATTATGGGCTTTTGAACAAAATTATCAAGATTAATCTCAAATTTTTAGCTTTTTACTCGGTTAAAATTCGAACGGATTCTCTGTAAGGCCCCTTTAGACAAGCACGCTTTAATCCCGGCAAAATGAAAACAAATGTTATTAAATCAAATTTTATGAGTTCAAATAGTTAATTATGGGCTTTTGAACAAAATTATACAGATTAATCTCAAATTTGTAGCTTTTTACTCGGTTAAAATTCGAACGGATTCTCTATAAGGCCCATTTGGACAGACACGTTTTAATCCCAACAAAACGATAACCAAATGTTATTAAATCAAATTTTATGAGTTCAAATAGTTAATTATGGGATTTTGAACAAAATTATACAGATTAATCTCAAATTTGTAGCTTTTTACTCGGTTAAAATTCGAACGGATTCTCTGTAAGGCCCCTTTAGACAAGCACGTTTTAATCCCAATAAAACGACAACCATATGATATTAAATCAAATTTTATGAGTTCAAATAGTTAATTATGGGCTTTTGAACAAAATTATCAAGATTAATCTCAAATTTTTAGCTTTTTACTCGGTTAAAATTAGAACGGATTCTCTGTAAGGCCCCTTTAGAGAAGCACGCTTTAATCCCGGCAAAATGATAACAAATGTTATTAAATCAAATTTTATGAGTTCAAATAGTTAATTATGGGCTTTTGAGCAAAATTATACAGATTAATCTCAAATTTGTAACTTTTTGCTCGGATAAAATTCGAACGGATTCTATATAAGTCCCATTTGGACAGGCACGTTTTAATCCCAAAAAAACGATAACCAAATGTTATTAAATCAAATTTTATGAGTTCAAAAAGTTAATTATGGGAGTTTGAACAAAATTATACAGATTAATCTCAATTTTTTAGCTTTTTACTCGGTTAAAATTGAATGAATTCTCTATAAAGCCCATTTAGACAAACACATTTTAATTCCAATAAAACGACAACCATATGTTATTAAATCAAATTTTATGAGTTCAAATAGTTAATTATGGGCTTTTGAACAAAATTATACAAATTAATCTCAAATTTTTAGCTTTTTACTCGGTTAAAATTCGAACGGATTCTCTGTAAGGCCCCTTTAGACAAGCACGTTTTAATCCCGGCAAAATGACAACAAATGTTATTAAATCAAATTTTATGAGTTCAAATAGTTAATTATGGGCTTTTGAACAAAATTATATAGATTAATCTCAAATTTGTAGCTTTTTACTCGGTTAAAATTCGAACGGATTCTCTGTAAGGCCCCTTTAGACAAGCACGTTTTAATCACGATAAAATGAAAAAAAATGTTATTAAATCAAATTTTATGAGTTCAAATAGTTAATTATGGGCTTTTGAACAAAAAAATACAGATTAATCTCAAATTTGTAGTTTTTTTCTCGGTTAAAATTCAAACGGATTCTCTGTAAGGCCCCTTTAGACAAGCACGTTTTAATCCCGGTAAAATGACAAAAGATGTTATTAAATCAAATTTTATGAGTTCAAATAGTTAAATATGGGCTTTTGAACAAAATTATACAGATTAATCTCAAGTTTGTAGCTTTTTACTCGGTTAAAATTCGAACGGATTCTCTGTAAGGCCCCTTAAGAGAAGCACGTTTTAATCCCAATAAAACGACAACCATATGATATTAAATCAAATTTTATGAGTTCAAATATTTAATTATGGGCTTTTGAACAAAATTATCAAGATTAATCTCAAATTTTTAGCATTTTACTCGGTTAAAATTCGAACGGATTCTCTGTAAGGCCCCTTTAGACAAGCACGCTTTAATCCCGGCAAAATGATAACAAATGTTATTAAATCAAATTTTATGAGTTCAAATAGTTAATTATGGGCTTTTGAACAAAATTAAACAAATTAATCTCAATTTTTTAACTTTTTGCTCGGTTAAAATTCAAACGGATTCTCTATAAGTTCCATTTGGACAGGCACGTTTTAATCCCAACAAAACGACAACCAAATGTTATTAAATCAAATTTTATGAGTTCAAAAAGTTAATTATGGGAGTTTGAACAAAATTATACAGATTAATCTCAATTTTTTATCTTTTTACTCGGTTAAAATTGAATGAATTCTCTATAAAGCCCATTTAGACAAACACATTTTAATTCCAATAAAACGACAACCATATGTTATTAAATCAAATTTTATGAGTTCAAATAGTTAATTATGGGCTTTTGAACAAAATTATATAGATTAATCTCAAATTTGTAGCTTTTTACTCGGTTAAAATTCGAACGGATTCTCTGTAAGGCCCTTTAGACAAGCACGTTTTAATCCCAATAAAACGACAACCATATGATATGAAATCAAATTTTATGAGTTCAAATAGTTAATTATGGGCTTTTGAACAAAATTATCAAGATTAATCTCAAATTTTTAGCTTTTTACTCGGTTAAAATTCAAACGGATTCTCTGTAAGGCCCCTTTAGACAACCACGTTTTAATCCCGGCAAAATGACAAAAAATGTTATTAAATGAAATTTTATGAGTTCAAATATTTAAATATGGGCTTTTGAACAAAATTATACAGATTAATCTCAAGTTTGAAGCTTTTTACTCGGTTAAAATTCAAACGGATTCTCTGTCAGGCCCCTTTAGAGAAGCACGTTTTAATCCCAATAAAACGACAACCATATGATATTAAATCAAATTTTATGAGTTCAAATAGTTAATTATGGGCTTTTGAACAAAATTATCAAGATTAATCTCAAATTTTTAGCTTTTTACTCGGTTAAAATTCGAACGGATTCTTTGTAAGGCCCCTTTAGACAAGCACGCTTTAATCCCAGCAAAATGACAAAAAATGTTATTAAATCAAATTTTATGAGTTCAAATAGTTAATTATGGGCTTTTGAACAAAATTATACAGAATAATCTCAAATTTGTAGTTTTTTTCTCGGTTAAAATTCGAACAGATTCTCTGTAAGGCCACTTTAGACAAGCACGTTTTAATTCCAATAAAACGAGAACCATATGATATTAAATCAAATTTTATGAGTTCAAATAGTTAATTATGGGCTTTTGAACAAAATTATCAAGATTAATCTCAAATTTTTAGCTTTTTACTCTGTTAAAATTCGAACGGATTCTCTGTAAGGCCCCTTTTGACAAGCACGCTTTAATCCCGGCAAAATGAAAACAAATGTTATTAAATCAAATTTTATGAGTTCAAATAGTTAATTATGGGCTTTTGAACAAAATTATACAGATTAATCTCAAATTTGTAGCTTTTTACTCGGTTAAAATTCGAACGGATTCTCTATAAGGCCCATTTGGACAGACACGTTTTAATCCCAACAAAACGATAACCAAATGTTATTAAATCAAATTTTATGAGTTCAAATAGTTAATTATGGGATTTTGAACAAAATTATACAGATTAATCTCAAATTTGTAGCTTTTTACTCGGTTAAAATTCGAACGGATTCTCTGTAAGGCCCCTTTAGACAAGCACGTTTTAATCCCAATAAAACGACAACCATATGATATTAAATCAAATTTTATGAGTTCAAATAGTTAATTATGGGCTTTTGAACAAAATTATCAAGATTAATCTCAAATTTTTAGCTTTTTACTCGGTTAAAATTAGAACGGATTCTCTGTAAGGCCCCTTTAGAGAAGCACGCTTTAATCCCGGCAAAATGATAACAAATGTTATTAAATCAAATTTTATGAGTTCAAATAGTTAATTATGGGCTTTTGAGCAAAATTATACAGATTAATCTCAAATTTGTAACTTTTTGCTCGGTTAAAATTCGAACGGATTCTATATAAGTCCCATTTGGACAGGCACGTTTTAATCCCAAAAAAACGATAACCAAATGTTATTAAATCAAATTTTATGAGTTCAAAAAGTTAATTATGGGAGTTTGAACAAAATTATACAGATTAATCTCAATTTTTTAGCTTTTTACTCGGTTAAAATTGAATGAATTCTCTATAAAGCCCATTTAGACAAACACATTTTAATTCCAATAAAACGACAACCATATGTTATTAAATCAAATTTTATGAGTTCAAATATTTAAATATGGGCTTTTGAACAAAATTATACAGATTAATCTCAAGTTTGAAGCTTTTTACTCGATTAAAATTCAAACGGATTCTCTGTAAGGCCCCTTTAGAGAAGCACGTTTTAATCCCAATAAAACGACAACCATATGATATTAAATCAAATTTTATGAGTTCAAATAGTTAATTATGGGCTTTTGAACAAAATTATCACGATTAATATCAAATTTTTAGCTTTTTACTCGGTTAAAATTCGAACGGATTCTCTGTAAGGCCCCTTTAGACAAGCACGTTTTAATCCCGATAAAATGACAAAAAATGTTATTAAATTAAATTTTATGAGTTCAAATAGTTAATTATGGGCTTTTGAACAAAATTATACCGATTAATCTCAAATTTGTAGTTTTTTTCTCGGTTAAAATTCGAACGGATTCTCTGTAAGGCCCCTTTAGACAAGCACGTTTTAATCCCAATAAAACGACAACCATATGATATTAAATCAAATTTTATGAGTTCAAATAGTTAATTATGGGCTTTTGAACAAAATTATCAAGATTAATCTCAAATTTTTAGCTTTTTACTCGGTTAAAAGTCGAACGGATTCTCTGTAAGGCCCCTTTAGACAAGCACGCTTTAATCCCGGCAAAATGAAAACAAATGTTATTAAATCAAATTTTATGAGTTCAAATAGTTAATTATGGGCTTTTGAACAAAATTATACAGATTAATCTCAAATTTGTAGCTTTTTACTCGGTTAAAATTCGAACGGATTCTCTATAAGGCCCATTTGGACAGACACGTTTTAATCCCAACAAAACGATAACCAAATGTTATTAAATCAAATTTTATGAGTTCAAAAAGTTAATTATGGGAGTTTGAACAAAATTATACAGATTAATCTCAATTTTTTAGCTTTTTACTCGGTTAAAATTGAATGAATTCTCTATAAAGCCCATTTAGACAAACACATTTTAATTCCAATAAAACGACAACCATATGTTATTAAATCAAATTTTATGAGTTCAAATAGTTAATTATGGGCTTTTGAACAAAATTATACAAATTAATCTCAAATTTTTAGCTTTTTACTCGGTTAAAATTCGAACGGATTCTCTGTAAGGCCCTTTAGACAAGCACGTTTTAATCCCAATAAAACGACAACCATATGATATTAAATCAAATTTTATGAGTTCAAATAGTTAATTATGGGCTTTTGAACAAAATTATCAAGATTAATCTCAAATTTTTAGCTTTTTACTCGGTTAAAATTCGAACGGATTCTCTGTAAGGCCCCTTTAGACAAGCACGTTTTAATCCCGGCAAAATTACAAAAAATGTTATTAAATGAAATTTTATGAGTTCAAATATTTAAATATGGGCTTTTGAACAAAATTATACAGATTAATCTCAAGTTTGAAGCTTTTTACTCGATTAAAATTCAAACGGATTCTCTGTAAGGCCCCTTTAGAGAAGCACGTTTTAATCCCAATAAAACGACAACCATATGATATTAAATCAAATTTTATGAGTTCAAATAGTTAATTATGGGCTTTTGAACAAAATTATCACGATTAATATCAAATTTTTAGCTTTTTACTCGGTTAAAATTCGAACGGATTCTCTGTAAGGCCCCTTTAGACAAGCACGTTTTAATCCCGATAAAATGACAAAAAATGTTATTAAATTAAATTTTATGAGTTCAAATAGTTAATTATGGGCTTTTGAACAAAATTATACCGATTAATCTCAAATTTGTAGTTTTTTTCTCGGTTAAAATTCGAACGGATTCTCTGTAAGGCCCCTTTAGACAAGCACGTTTTAATCCCAATAAAACGACAACCATATGATATTAAATCAAATTTTATGAGTTCAAATAGTTAATTATGGGCTTTTGAACAAAATTATCAAGATTAATCTCAAATTTTTAGCTTTTTACTCGGTTAAAAGTCGAACGGATTCTCTGTAAGGCCCCTTTAGACAAGCACGCTTTAATCCCGGCAAAATGAAAACAAATGTTATTAAATCAAATTTTATGAGTTCAAATAGTTAATTATGGGCTTTTGAACAAAATTATACAGATTAATCTCAAATTTGTAGCTTTTTACTCGGTTAAAATTCGAACGGATTCTCTATAAGGCCCATTTGGACAGACACGTTTTAATCCCAACAAAACGATAACCAAATGTTATTAAATCAAATTTTATGAGTTCAAATAGTTAATTATGGGCTTTTGAACAAAATTATACAGATTAATCTTAAATTTGTAGCTTTTTACTCGGTTAAAATTCGAACGGATTCTCTGTAAGGCCCCTTTAGACAAGCACGTTTTAATCCCAATAAAACGACAACCATATGATATTAAATCAAATTTTATGAGTTCAAATAGTTAATTATGGGCTTTTGAACAAAATTATCAAGATTAATCTCAAATTTTTAGCTTTTTACTCGGTTAAAATTAGAACGGATTCTCTGTAAGGCCCCTTTAGAGAAGCACGCTTTAATCCCGGAAAAATGATAACAAATGTTATTAAATCAAATTTTATGAGTTCAAATAGTTAATTATAGGCTTTTGAGCAAAATTATACAGATTAATCTCAAATTTGTAACTTTTTGCTCGGTTAAAATTCGAACGGATTCTCTATAAGTCCCATTTGGACAGGCACGTTTTAATCCCAAAAAAACGATAACCAAATGTTATTAAATCAAATTTTATGAGTTCAAAAAGTTAATTATGGGAGTTTGAATAAAATTATACAGATTAATCTCAATTTTTTAGCTTTTTACTCGGTTAAAATTGAACGAATTCTCTATAAAGCCCATTTAGACAAACACATTTTAATTCCAATAAAACGACAACCATATGTTATTCAATCAAATTTTATGAGTTCAAATAGTTAATTATGGGCTTTTGAACAAAATTATATAGATTAATCTCAAATTTTTAGCTTTTTACTCGGTTAAAATTCGAACGGATTCTCTGTAAGGCTCCTTTAGACAAGCACGTTTTAATCCCGATAAAATGACAAAAAATGTTATTAAATCAAATTTTATGAGTTCAAATAGTTAATTATGGGCTTTTGAACAAAATTATACAGATTAATCTCAAATTTGTAGTTTTTTTCTCGGTTAAAATTCGAACGGATTCTCTGTAAGGCCCCTTTAGACAAGCACATTTTAATCCCAATAAAACAAACAACCATATGATATTAAATCAAATTTTATGAGTTCAAATAGTTAATTATGGGCTTTTGAACAAAATTATCAAGATTAATCTCAAATTTTTAGCTTTTTACTCGGTTAAAATTAGAACGGATTCTCTGTAAGGCCCCTTTAGAGAAGCACGCTTTAATCCCGGCAAAATGATAACAAATGTTATTAAATCAAATTTTATGAGTTCAAATATTTAATTATGGGCTTTTGAGCAAAATTATACAGATTAATCTCAAATTTGTAACTTTTTGCTCGGTTAAAATTCGAACGGATTCTCTATAAGTCCCATTTGGACAGGCACGTTTTAATCCCAAAAAAACGATAACCAAATGTTATTAAATCAAATTTTATGAGTTCAAAAAGTTAATTATGGGAGTTTGAACAAAATTATACAGATTAATCTCAATTTTTTAGCTTTTTACTCGGTTAAAATTGAACGAATTCTCTATAAAGCCCATTTAGACAAACACATTTTAATTCCAATAAAACGACAACCATATGTTATTAAATCAAATTTTATGAGTTCAAATAGTTAATTATGGGCTTTTGAACAAAATTATATAGATTAATCTCAAATTTTTAGCTTTTTACTCGGTTAAAATTCGAACGGATTCTCTGTAAGGCTCCTTTAGACAAGCACGTTTTAATCCCGATAAAATGACAAAAAATGTTATTAAATCAAATTTTATGAGTTCAAATAGTTAATTATGGGCTTTTGAACAAAATTATACAGATTAATCTCAAATTTGTAGTTTTTTTCTCGGTTAAAATTCGAACGGATTCTCTGTAAGGCCCCTTTAGACAAGCACGTTTTAATCCCAATAAAACGACAACCATATGATATTAAATCAAATTTTATGAGTTCAAATAGTTAATTATGGGCTTTTGAACAAAATTATCAAGATTAATCTCAAATTTTTAGCTTTTTACTCGGTTAAAATTAGAACGGATTCTCTGTAAGGCCCCTTTAGAGAAGCACGCTTTAATCCCGGCAAAATGATAACAAATGTTATTAAATCAAATTTTATGAGTTCAAATAGTTAATTATGGGCTTTTGAGCAAATTTATACAGATTAATCTCAAATTTGTAACTTTTTGCTCGGTTAAAATTCGAACGGATTCTCTATAAGTCCCATTTGGACAGGCACGTTTTAATCCCAAAAAAACGATAACCAAATGTTATTAAATCAAATTTTATGAGTTCAAAAAGTTAATTATGGGAGTTTGAACAAAATTATACAGATTAATCTCAATTTTTTAGCTTTTTACTCGGTTAAAATTGAACGAATTCTCTATAAAGCCCATTTAGACAAACACATTTTAATTCCAATAAAACGACAACCATATGTTATTAAATCAAATTTTATGAGTTCAAATAGTTAATTATGGGCTTTTGAACAAAATTATATAGATTAATCTCAAATTTTTAGCTTTTTACTCGGTTAAAATTCGAACGGATTCTCTGTAAGGCTCCTTTAGACAAGCACGTTTTAATCCCGATAAAATGACAAAAAATGTTATTAAATCAAATTTTATGAGTTCAAATAGTTAATTATGGGCTTTTGAACAAAATTATACAGATTAATCTCAAATTTGTAGTTTTTTTCTTGGTTAAAATTCGAACGGATTCTCTGTAAGGCCCCTTTAGACAAGCACGTTTTAATCCCAATAAAACGACAACCATATGATATTAAATCAAATTTTATGAGTTCAAATAGTTAATTATGGGCTTTTGAACAAAATTATCAAGATTAATCTCAAATTTTTAGCTTTTAACTCGGTTAAAATTAGAACGGATTCTCTGTAAGGCCCCTTTAGAGAAGCACGCTTTAATCCCGGAAAAATGATAACAAATGTTATTAAATCAAATTTTATGAGTTCAAATAGTTAATTATGGGCTTTTGAGCAAAATTATACAGATTAATCTCAAATTTGTAACTTTTTGCTCGGTTATAATTCGAACGGATTCTCTATAAGTCCCATTTGGACAGGCACGTTTTAATCCCAAAAAAACGATAACCAAATGTTATTAAATCAAATTTTATGAGTTCAAAAAGTTAATTATGGGAGTTTGAACAAAATTATACAGATTAATCTCAATTTTTTAGCTTTTTACTCGGTTAAAATTGAACGAATTCTCTATAAAGCCCATTTAGACAAACACATTTTAATTCCAATAAAACGACAACCATATGTTATTAAATCAAATTTTTTGAGTTCAAATAGTTAATTATGGGCTTTTGAACAAAATTATATAGATTAATCTCAAAATTTTAGCTTTTTACTCGGTTAAAATTCGAACGGATTCTCTATAAGGCTCCTTTAGACAATCACGTTTTAATCCCGATAAAATGACAAAAAATGTTATTAAATCAAATTTTATGAGTTCAAATAGTTAATTATGGGCTTTTGAACAAAATTATACAGATTAATCTCAAATTTGTAGTTTTTTTCTCGGTTAAAATTCGAACGGATTCTCTGTAAGGCCCCTTTAGACAAGCACGTTTTAATCCCAATAAAACGACAACCATATGATATTAAATCAAATTTTATGAGTTCAAATAGTTAATTATGGGCTTTTGAACAAAATTATCAAGATTAATCTCAAATTTTTAGCTTTTTACTCGGTTAAAATTAGAACGGATTCTCTGTAAGGCCCCTTTAGAGAAGCACGCTTTAATCCCGGCAAAATGATAACAAATGTTATTAAATCAAATTTTATGAGTTCAAATAGTTAATTATGGGCTTTTGAGCAAAATTATACAGATTAATCTCAAATTTGTAACTTTTTGCTCGGTTAAAATTCGAACGGATTCTCTATAAGTCCCATTTGGACAGGCACGTTTTAATCCCAAAAAAACGATAACCAAATGTTATTAAATCAAATTTTATGAGTTCAAAAAGTTAATTATGGGAGTTTGAACAAAATTATACAGATTAATCTCAATTTTTTAGCTTTTTACTCGGTTAAAATTGAATGAATTCTCTATAAAGCCCATTTAGACAAACACATTTTAATTCTAATAAAACGACAACCATATGTTATTAAATCAAATTTTATGAGTTCAAATAGTTAATTATGGGCTTTTGAACAAAATTATACAAATTAATCTCAAATTTTTAGCTTTTTACTCGGTTAAAATTCGAACGGATTCTCTGTAAGGCCCCTTTAGACAAGCACGTTTTCATCCTGGCAAAATGACAACAAATGTTATTAAATCAAATTTTATGAGTTCAAATAGTTAATTATGGGCTTTTGAACAAAATTATATAGATTAATCTCAAATTTGTAGCTTTTTACTCGGTTAAAATTCGAACGGATTCTTTGTAAGGCCCCTTTAGACAAGCACGTTTTAATCCCAATAAAAATACAACAATATGATATTAAATCAAATTTTATGAGTTGAAATAGTTAATTATGGGCTTTTGAACAAAATTATCAAGATTAATCTCAAATTTTTAGCTTTTTACTCGGTTAAAATTAGAACGGATTCTCTGTAAATCCCCTTTAGAGAAGCACGCTTTAATCCCGGCAAAATGATAACAAATGTTATTAAATCAAATTTTATGAGTTCAAATAGTTAATTATGGGCTTTTGAGCAAAATTATACAGATTAATCTCAAATTTGTAACTTTTTGCTCGGTTAAAATTCGAACGGATTCTCTATAAGTCCCATTTGGACAGGCACGTTTTAATCCCAAAAAAACGATAACCAAATGTTATTAAATCAAATTTTATGAGTTCAAAAAGTTAATTATGGGAGTTTGAACAAAATTATACAGATTAATCTCAATTTTTTAGCTTTTTACTCGGTTAAAATTGAATGAATTCTCTATAAAGCCCATTTAGACAAACACATTTTAATTCCAATAAAACGACAACCATATGTTATTAAATCAAATTTTATGAGTTCAAATAGTTAATTATGGGCTTTTGAACAAAATTATACAAATTAATCTCAAATTTTTAGCTTTTTACTCGGTTAAAATTCGAACGGATTCTCTGTAAGGCCCCTTTAGACAAGCACGTTTTCATCCCGGCAAAATGACAACAAATGTTATTAAATCAAATTTTATGAGTTCAAATAGTTAATTATGGGCTTTTGAACAAAATTATATAGATTAATCTCAAATTTGTAGCTTTTTACTCGGTTAAAATTCGAACGGATTCTTTGTAAGGCCCCTTTAGACAAGCACGTTTTAATCCCAATAAAACGACAACCATATGATATTAAATCAAATTTTATGAGTTGAAATAGTTAATTATGGGCTTTTGAACAAAATTATCAAGATTAATCTCAAATTTTTAGCTTTTTACTCGGTTAAAATTAGAACGGATTCTCTGTAAATCCCCTTTAGAGAAGCACGCTTTAATCCCGGCAAAATGATAACAAATGTTATTAAATCAAATTTTATGAGTTCAAATAGTTAATTATGGGCTTTTGAGCAAAATTATACAGATTAATCTTAAATTTGTAACTTTTTTCTCGGTTAAAATTCGAACGGATTCTCTATAAGTCCCATTTGGACAGGCACGTTTTAATCCCATAAAAACGATAACCAAATGTTATTAAATCAAATTTTATGAGTTCAAAAAGTTAATTATGGGAGTTTGAACAAAATTATACAGATTAATCTCAATTTTTTAGCTTTTTATTCGGTTAAAATTGAATGAATTCTCTATAAAGCCCATTTAGACAAACACATTTTAATTCCAATAAAACGACAACCATATGTTATTAAATCAAATTTTATGAGTTCAAATAGTTAATTATGGGCTTTTGAACAAAATTATACAAATTAATCTCAAATTTTTAGCTTTTTACTCGGTTAAAATTCGAACGGATTCTCTGTAAGGCCCCTTTAGACAAGCACATTTTAATCCCGGCAAAATGACAACAAATGTTATTAAATCAAATTTTATGAGTTCAAATAGTTAATTATGGGCTTTTTAACAAAATTATATAGATTAATCTCAAATTTGTAGCATTTTACTCGATTAAAATTCGAACGGATTCTCTATAAGGCCCCTTTAGACAAGCACGTTTTAATCCCGATAAAATGAATAAAAATGTTATTAAATCAAATTTTATGAGTTCAAATAGTTAATTATGGGCTTTTGAACAAAATTATACAGATTAATCTCAAATTTGTAGTTTTTTTCTCGGTTAAAATTCAAACGGATTCTCTGTAAGGCCCCTTTAGACAAGCACGTTTTAATCCCGGTAAAATGACAAAAGATGTTATTAAATCAAATTTTATGAGTTCAAATAGTTAAATATGGGCTTTTGAACAAAATTATACAGATTAATCTCAAGTTTGTAGCTTTTTACTCGGTTAAAATTCGAACGGATTCTCTATAAGGCCCCTTAAGAGAAGCACGTTTTAATCCCAATAAAACGACAACCATATGATATTAAATCAAATTTTATGAGTTCAAATAGTTAATTATGGGCTTTTGAACAAAATTATACAAATTAATCTCAAATTTTTAGCTTTTTACTCGGTTAAAATTCGAACGGATTCTCTGTAAGGCTCCTTTAGACAAGCACGTTTTAATCCCGATAAAATGACAAAAAATGTTATTAAATCAAATTTTATGAGTTCAAATAGTTAATTATGGGCTTTTGAACAAAATTATACAGATTAATCTCAAATTTGTAGTTTTTTTCTTGGTTAAAATTCGAACGGATTCTCTGTAAGGCCCCTTTAGACAAGCACGTTTTAATCCCAATAAAACGACAACCATTTGATATTAAATCAAATTTTATGAGTTCAAATAGTTAATTATGGGCTTTTGAACAAAATTATCAAGATTAATCTCAAATTTTTAGCTTTTAACTCGGTTAAAATTAGAACGGATTCTCTGTAAGGCCCCTTTAGAGAAGCACGCTTTAATCCCGGAAAAATGATAACAAATGTTATTAAATCAAATTTTATGAGTTCAAATAGTTAATTATGGGCTTTTGAGCAAAATTATACAGATTAATCTCAAATTTGTAACTTTTTGCTCGGTTAAAATTCGAACGGATTCTCTATAAGTCCCATTTGGACAGGCACGTTTTAATCCCAAAAAAACGATAACCAAATGTTATTAAATCAAATTTTATGAGTTCAAAAAGTTAATTATGGGAGTTTGAACAAAATTATACAGATTAATCTCAATTTTTTAGCTTTTTACTCGGTTAAAATTGAACGAATTCTCTATAAAGCCCATTTAGACAAACACATTTTAATTCCAATAAAACGACAACCATATGTTATTAAATCAAATTTTTTGAGTTCAAATAGTTAATTATGGGCTTTTGAACAAAATTATATAGATTAATCTCAAAATTTTAGCTTTTTACTCGGTTAAAATTCGAACGGATTCTCTATAAGGCTCCTTTAGACAAGCACGTTTTAATCCCGATAAAATGACAAAAAATGTTATTAAATCAAATTTTATGAGTTCAAATAGTTAATTATGGGCTTTTGAACAAAATTATACAGATTAATCTCAAATTTGTAGTTTTTTTCTCGGTTAAAATTCGAACGGATTCTCTGTAAGGCCCCTTTAGACAAGCACGTTTTAATCCCAATAAAACGACAACCATATGATATTAAATCAAATTTTATGAGTTCAAATAGTTAATTATGGGCTTTTGAACAAAATTATCAAGATTAATCTCAAATTTTTAGCTTTTTACTCGGTTAAAATTAGAACGGATTCTCTGTAAGGCCCCTTTAGAGAAGCACGCTTTAATCCCGGCAAAATGATAACAAATGTTATTAAATCAAATTTTATGAGTTCAAATAGTTAATTATGGGCTTTTGAGCAAAATTATACAGATTAATCTCAAATTTGTAACTTTTTGCTCGGTTAAAATTCGAACGGATTCTCTATAAGTCCCATTTGGACAGGCACGTTTTAATCCCAAAAAAACGATAACCAAATGTTATTAAATCAAATTTTATGAGTTCAAAAAGTTAATTATGGGAGTTTGAACAAAATTATACAGATTAATCTCAATTTTTTAGCTTTTTACTCGGTTAAAATTGAATGAATTCTCTATAAAGCCCATTTAGACAAACACATTTTAATTCCAATAAAACGACAACCATATGTTATTAAATCAAATTTTATGAGTTCAAATAGTTAATTATGGGCTTTTGAACAAAATTATACAAATTAATCTCAAATTTTTAGCTTTTTACTCGGTTAAAATTCGAACGGATTCTCTGTAAGGCCCCTTTAGACAAGCACGTTTTCATCCTGGCAAAATGACAACAAATGTTATTAAATCAAATTTTATGAGTTCAAATAGTTAATTATGGGCTTTTGAACAAAATTATATAGATTAATCTCAAATTTGTAGCTTTTTACTCGGTTAAAATTCGAACGGATTCTTTGTAAGGCCCCTTTAGACAAGCACGTTTTAATCCCAATAAAACGACAACCATATGATATTAAATCAAATTTTATGAGTTGAAATAGTTAATTATGGGCTTTTGAACAAAATTATCAAGATTAATCTCAAATTTTTAGCTTTTTACTCGGTTAAAATTAGAACGGATTCTCTGTAAATCCCCTTTAGAGAAGCACGCTTTAATCCCGGCAAAATGATAACAAATGTTATTAAATCAAATTTTATGAGTTCAAATAGTTAATTATGGGCTTTTGAGCAAAATTATACAGATTAATCTTAAATTTGTAACTTTTTTCTCGGTTAAAATTCGAACAGATTCTCTATAAGTCCCATTTGGACAGGCACGTTTTAATCCCATAAAAACGATAACCAAATGTTATTAAATCAAATTTTATGAGTTCAAAAAGTTAATTATGGGAGTTTGAACAAAATTATACAGATTAATCTCAATTTTTTAGCTTTTTACTCGGTTAAAATTGAATGAATTCTCTATAAAGCCCATTTAGACAAACACATTTTAATTCCAATAAAACGACAACCATATGTTATTAAATCAAATTTTATGAGTTCAAATAGTTAATTATGGGCTTTTGAACAAAATTATACAAATTAATCTCAAATTTTTAGCTTTTTACTCGGTTAAAATTCGAACGGATTCTCTGTAAGGCCCCTTTAGACAAGCACGTTTTCATCCCGGCAAAATGACAACAAATGTTATTAAATCAAATTTTATGAGTTCAAATAGTTAATTATGGGCTTTTTAACAAAATTATATAGATTAATCTCAAATTTGTAGCTTTTTACTCGGTTAAAATTCGAACGGATTCTTTGTAAGGCCCCTTTAGACAAGCACGTTTTAATCCCAATAAAACGACAACCATATGATATTAAATCAAATTTTATGAGTTGAAATAGTTAATTATGGGCTTTTGAACAAAATTATCAAGATTAATCTCAAATTTTTAGCTTTTTACTCGGTTAAAATTAGAACGGATTCTCTGTAAATCCCCTTTAGAGAAGCACGCTTTAATCCCGGCAAAATGATAACAAATGTTATTAAATCAAATTTTATGAGTTCAAATAGTTAATTATGGGCTTTTGAGCAAAATTATACAGATTAATCTCAAATTTGTAACTTTTTGCTCGGTTAAAATTCGAACGGATTCTCTATAAGTCCCATTTGGACAGGCACGTTTTAATCCCAAAAAAACGATAACCAAATGTTATTAAATCAAATTTTATGAGTTCAAAAAGTTAATTATGGGAGTTTGAACAAAATTATACAGATTAATCTCAATTTTTTAGCTTTTTACTCGGTTAAAATTGAACGAATTCTCTATAAAGCCCATTTAGACAAACACATTTTAATTCCAATAAAACGACAACCATATGTTATTAAATCAAATTTTATGAGTTCAAATAGTTAATTATGGGCTTTTGAACAAAATTATACAAATTAATCTCAAATTTTTAGCTTTTTACTCGGTTAAAATTCGAACGGATTCTCTGTAAGGCCCCTTTAGACAAGCACGTTTTCATCCTGGCAAAATGACAACAAATGTTATTAAATCAAATTTTATGAGTTCAAATAGTTAATTATGGGCTTTTGAACAAAATTATATAGATTAATCTCAAATTTGTAGCTTTTTACTCGGTTAAAATTCGAACGGATTCTTTGTAAGGCACCTTTAGACAAGCACGTTTTAATCCCAATAAAAATACAACAATATGATATTAAATCAAATTTTATGAGTTGAAATAGTTAATTATGGGCTTTTGAACAAAATTATCAAGATTAATCTCAAATTTTTAGCTTTTTACTCGGTTAAAATTAGAACGGATTCTCTGTAAATCCCCTTTAGAGAAGCACGCTTTAATCCCGGCAAAATGATAACAAATGTTATTAAATCAAATTTTATGAGTTCAAATAGTTAATTATGGGCTTTTGAGCAAAATTATACAGATTAATCTCAAATTTGTAACTTTTTGCTCGGTTAAAATTCGAACGGATTCTCTATAAGTCCCATTTGGACAGGCACGTTTTAATCCCAAAAAAACGATAACCAAATGTTATTAAATCAAATTTTATGAGTTCAAAAAGTTAATTATGGGAGTTTGAACAAAATTATACAGATTAATCTCAATTTTTTAGCTTTTTACTCGGTTAAAATTGAATGAATTCTCTATAAAGCCCATTTAGACAAACACATTTTAATTCCAATAAAACGACAACCATATGTTATTAAATCAAATTTAATGAGTTCAAATAGTTAATTATGGGCTTTTGAACAAAATTATACAAATTAATCTCAAATTTTTAGCTTTTTACTCGGTTAAAATTCGAACGGATTCTCTGTAAGGCCCCTTTAGACAAGCACGTTTTCATCCCGGAAAAATGACAACAAATGTTATTAAATCAAATTTTATGAGTTCAAATAGTTAATTATGGGCTTTTGAACAAAATTATATAGATTAATCTCAAATTTGTAGCTTTTTACTCGGTTAAAATTCGAACGGATTCTTTGTAAGGCCCCTTTAGACAAGCACGTTTTAATCCCAATAAAACGACAACCATATGATATTAAATCAAATTTTATGAGTTGAAATAGTTAATTATGGGCTTTTGAACAAAATTATCAAGATTAATCTCAAATTTTTAGCTTTTTACTCGGTTAAAATTAGAACGGATTCTCTGTAAATCCCCTTTAGAGAAGCACGCTTTAATCCCGGCAAAATGATAACAAATGTTATTAAATCAAATTTTATGAGTTCAAATAGTTAATTATGGGCTTTTGAGCAAAATTATACAGATTAATCTTAAATTTGTAACTTTTTTCTCGGTTAAAATTCGAACGGATTCTCTATAAGTCCCATTTGGACAGGCACGTTTTAATCCCATAAAAACGATAACCAAATGTTATTAAATCAAATTTTATGAGTTCAAAAAGTTAATTATGGGAGTTTGAACAAAATTATACAGATTAATCTCAATTTTTTAGCTTTTTACTCGGTTAAAATTGAATGAATTCTCTATAAAGCCCATTTAGACAAACACATTTTAATTCCAATAAAACGACAACCATATGTTATTAAATCAAATTTTATGAGTTCAAATAGTTAATTATGGGCTTTTGAACAAAATTATACAAATTAATCTCAAATTTTTAGCTTTTTACTCGGTTAAAATTCGAACGGATTCTCTGTAAGGCCCCTTTAGACAAGCACGTTTTCATCCCGGCAAAATGACAACAAATGTTATTAAATCAAATTTTATGAGTTCAAATAGTTAATTATGGGCTTTTTAACAAAATTATATAGATTAATCTCAAATTTGAAGCTTTTTACTCGGTTAAAATTCGAACGGATTCTTTGTAAGGCCCCTTTAGACAAGCACGTTTTAATCCCAATAAAACGACAACCATATGATATTAAATCAAATTTTATGAGTTGAAATAGTTAATTATGGGCTTTTGAACAAAATTATCAAGATTAATCTCAAATTTTTAGCTTTTTACTCGGTTAAAATTAGAACGGATTCTCTGTAAATCCCCTTTAGAGAAGCACGCTTTAATCCCGGCAAAATGATAACAAATGTTATTAAATCAAATTTTATGAGTTCAAATAGTTAATTATGGGCTTTTGAGCAAAATTATACAGATTAATCTCAAATTTGTAACTTTTTGCTCGGTTAAAATTCGAACGGATTCTCTATAAGTCCCATTTGGACAGGCACGTTTTAATCCCAAAAAAACGATAACCAAATGTTATTAAATCAAATTTTATGAGTTCAAAAAGTTAATTATGGGAGTTTGAACAAAATTATACAGATTAATCTCAATTTTTTAGCTTTTTACTCGGTTAAAATTGAACGAATTCTCTATAAAGCCCATTTAGACAAACACATTTTAATTCCAATAAAACGACAACCATATGTTATTAAATCAAATTTTTTGAGTTCAAATAGTTAATTATGGGCTTTTGAACAAAATTATATAGATTAATCTCAAAATTTTAGCTTTTTACTCGGTTAAAATTCGAACGGATTCTCTATAAGGCTCCTTTAGACAAGCACGTTTTAATCCCGATAAAATGACAAAAAATGTTATTAAATCAAATTTTATGAGTTCAAATAGTTAATTATGGGCTTTTGAACAAAATTATACAGATTAATCTCAAATTTGTAGTTTTTTTCTCGGTTAAAATTCGAACGGATTCTCTGTAAGGCCCCTTTAGACAAGCACGTTTTAATCCCAATAAAACGACAACCATATGATATTAAATCAAATTTTATGAGTTCAAATAGTTAATTATGGGCTTTTGAACAAAATTATCAAGATTAATCTCAAATTTTTAGCTTTTTACTCGGTTAAAATTAGAACGGATTCTCTGTAAGGCCCCTTTAGAGAAGCACGCTTTAATCCCGGCAAAATGATAACAAATGTTATTAAATCAAATTTTATGAGTTCAAATAGTTAATTATGGGCTTTTGAGCAAAATTATACAGATTAATCTCAAATTTGTAACTTTTTGCTCGGTTAAAATTCGAACGGATTCTCTATAAGTCCCATTTGGACAGGCACGTTTTAATCCCAAAAAAACGATAACCAAATGTTATTAAATCAAATTTTATGAGTTCAAAAAGTTAATTATGGGAGTTTGAACAAAATTATACAGATTAATCTCAATTTTTTAGCTTTTTACTCGGTTAAAATTGAACGAATTCTCTATAAAGCCCATTTAGACAAACACATTTTAATTCCAATAAAACGACAACCATATGTTATTAAATCAAATTTTTTGAGTTCAAATAGTTAATTATGGGCTTTTGAACAAAATTATATAGATTAATCTCAAAATTTTAGCTTTTTACTCGGTTAAAATTCGAACGGATTCTCTATAAGGCTCCTTTAGACAAGCACGTTTTAATCCCGATAAAATGACAAAAAATGTTATTAAATCAAATTTTATGAGTTCAAATAGTTAATTATGGGCTTTTGAACAAAATTATACAGATTAATCTCAAATTTGTAGTTTTTTTCTCGGTTAAAATTCGAACGGATTCTCTGTAAGGCCCCTTTAGACAAGCACGTTTTAATCCCAATAAAACGACAACCATATGATATTAAATCAAATTTTATGAGTTCAAATAGTTAATTATGGGCTTTTGAACAAAATTATCAAGATTAATCTCAAATTTTTAGCTTTTTACTCGGTTAAAATTAGAACGGATTCTCTGTAAGGCCCCTTTAGAGAAGCACGCTTTAATCCCGGCAAAATGATAACAAATGTTATTAAATCAAATTTTATGAGTTCAAATAGTTAATTATGGGCTTTTGAGCAAAATTATACAGATTAATCTCAAATTTGTAACTTTTTGCTCGGTTAAAATTCGAACGGATTCTCTATAAGTCCCATTTGGACAGGCACGTTTTAATCCCAAAAAAACGATAACCAAATGTTATTAAATCAAATTTTATGAGTTCAAAAAGTTAATTATGGGAGTTTGAACAAAATTATACAGATTAATCTCAATTTTTTAGCTTTTTACTCGGTTAAAATTGAATGAATTCTCTATAAAGCCCATTTAGACAAACACATTTTAATTCCAATAAAACGACAACCATATGTTATTAAATCAAATTTTATGAGTTCAAATAGTTAATTATGGGCTTTTGAACAAAATTATACAAATTAATCTCAAATTTTTAGCTTTTTACTCGGTTAAAATTCGAACGGATTCTCTGTAAGGCCCCTTTAGACAAGCACGTTTTCATCCTGGCAAAATGACAACAAATGTTATTAAATCAAATTTTATGAGTTCAAATAGTTAATTATGGGCTTTTGAACAAAATTATATAGATTAATCTCAAATTTGTAGCTTTTTACTCGGTTAAAATTCGAACGGATTCTTTGTAAGGCACCTTTAGACAAGCACGTTTTAATCCCAATAAAAATACAACAATATGATATTAAATCAAATTTTATGAGTTGAAATAGTTAATTATGGGCTTTTGAACAAAATTATCAAGATTAATCTCAAATTTTTAGCTTTTTACTCGGTTAAAATTAGAACGGATTCTCTGTAAATCCCCTTTAGAGAAGCACGCTTTAATCCCGGCAAAATGATAACAAATGTTATTAAATCAAATTTTATGAGTTCAAATAGTTAATTATGGGCTTTTGAGCAAAATTATACAGATTAATCTCAAATTTGTAACTTTTTGCTCGGTTAAAATTCGAACGGATTCTCTATAAGTCCCATTTGGACAGGCACGTTTTAATCCCAAAAAAACGATAACCAAATGTTATTAAATCAAATTTTATGAGTTCAAAAAGTTAATTATGGGAGTTTGAACAAAATTATACAGATTAATCTCAATTTTTTAGCTTTTTACTCGGTTAAAATTGAATGAATTCTCTATAAAGCCCATTTAGACAAACACATTTTAATTCCAATAAAACGACAACCATATGTTATTAAATCAAATTTTATGAGTTAAATAGTTAATTATGGGCTTTTGAACAAAATTATACAAATTAATCTCAAATTTTTAGCTTTTTACTCGGTTAAAATTCGAACGGATTCTCTGTAAGGCCCCTTTAGACAAGCACGTTTTCATCCCGGCAAAATGACAACAAATGTTATTAAATCAAATTTTATGAGTTCAAATAGTTAATTATGGGCTTTTGAACAAAATTATATAGATTAATCTCAAATTTGTAGCTTTTTACTCGGTTAAAATTCGAACGGATTCTTTGTAAGGCCCCTTTAGACAAGCACGTTTTAATCCCAATAAAACGACAACCATATGATATTAAATCAAATTTTATGAGTTGAAATAGTTAATTATGGGCTTTTGAACAAAATTATCAAGATTAATCTCAAATTTTTAGCTTTTTACTCGGTTAAAATTAGAACGGATTCTCTGTAAATCCCCTTTAGAGAAGCACGCTTTAATCCCGGCAAAATGATAACAAATGTTATTAAATCAAATTTTATGAGTTCAAATAGTTAATTATGGGCTTTTGAGCAAAATTATACAGATTAATCTTAAATTTGTAACTTTTTTCTCGGTTAAAATTCGAACGGATTCTCTATAAGTCCCATTTGGACAGGCACGTTTTAATCCCATAAAAACGATAACCAAATGTTATTAAATCAAATTTTATGAGTTCAAAAAGTTAATTATGGGAGTTTGAACAAAATTATACAGATTAATCTCAATTTTTTAGCTTTTTACTCGGTTAAAATTGAATGAATTCTCTATAAAGCCCATTTAGACAAACACATTTTAATTCCAATAAAACGACAACCATATGTTATTAAATCAAATTTTATGAGTTCAAATAGTTAATTATGGGCTTTTGAACAAAATTATACAAATTAATCTCAAATTTTTAGCTTTTTACTCGGTTAAAATTCGAACGGATTCTCTGTAAGGCCCCTTTAGACAAGCACATTTTAATCCCGGCAAAATGACAACAAATTTTATTAAATCAAATTTTATGAGTTCAAATAGTTAATTATGGGCTTTTTAACAAAATTATATAGATTAATCTCAAATTTGTAGCATTTTACTCGATTAAAATTCGAACGGATTCTCTATAAGGCCCCTTTAGACAAGCACGTTTTAATCCCGATAAAATGAAAAAAAATGTTATTAAATCAAATTTTATGAGTTCAAATAGTTAATTATGGGCTTTTGAACAAAATTATACAGATTAATCTCAAATTTGTAGTTTTTTTCTCGGTTAAAATTCAAACGGATTCTCTGTAAGGCCCCTTTAGACAAGCACGTTTTAATCCCGGTAAAATGACAAAAGATGTTATTAAATCAAATTTTATGAGTTCAAATAGTTAAATATGGGCTTTTGAACAAAATTATACAGATTAATCTCAAGTTTGTAGCTTTTTACTCGGTTAAAATTCGAACGGATTCTCTATAAGGCCCCTTAAGAGAAGCACGTTTTAATCCCAATAAAACGACAACCATATGATATTAAATCAAATTTTATGAGTTCAAATAGTTAATTATGGGCTTTTGAACAAAATTATACAAATTAATCTCAAATTTTTAGCTTTTTACTCGGTTAAAATTCGAACGGATTCTCTGTAAGGCCCCTTTAGACAAGCACGCTTTAATCCCGACAAAATGATAACAAATGTTATTAAATCAAATTTTATGAGTTCAAATAGTTAATTATGGGCTTTTGAACAAAATTATACAGATTAATCTCAAATTTGTAACTTTTTGCTCGGTTAAAATTCAAACGGATTCTCTATAAGTTCCATTTGGACAGGCACGTTTTAATCCCAACAAAACGACAACCAAATGTTATTAAATCAAATTTTATGATTTCAAAAGGTTAATTATGGGAGTTTGAACAAAATTATACAGATTAATCTCAATTTTTTAGCTTTTTACTCGGTTAAAATTGAATGAATTCTCTATAAAGCCCATTTAGACAAACACATTTTAATTCCAATAAAACGACAACCATATGTTATTAAATCAAATTTTATGAGTTCAAATAGTTAATTATGGGCTTTTGAACAAAATTATACAAATTAATCTCAAATTTTTAGCTTTTTACTCGGTTAAAATTCGAACGGATTCTCTGTAAGGCCCCTTTAGACAAGCACGTTTTCATCCTGGCAAAATGACAAAAAATGTTATTAAATCAAATTTTATGAGTTCAAATAGTTAATTATGGGCTTTTGAACAAAATTATATAGATTAATCTCAAATTTGTAGCTTTTTACTCGGTTAAAATTCGAACGGATTCTTTGTAAGGCACCTTTAGACAAGCACGTTTTAATCCCAATAAAAATACAACAATATGATATTAAATCAAATTTTATGAGTTGAAATAGTTAATTATGGGCTTTTGAACAAAATTATCAAGATTAATCTCAAATTTTTAGCTTTTTACTCGGTTAAAATTAGAACGGATTCTCTGTAAATCCCCTTTAGAGAAGCACGCTTTAATCCCGGCAAAATGATAACAAATGTTATTAAATCAAATTTTATGAGTTCAAATAGTTAATTATGGGCTTTTGAGCAAAATTATACAGATTAATCTCAAATTTGTAACTTTTTGCTCGGTTAAAATTCGAACGGATTCTCTATAAGTCCCATTTGGACAGGCACGTTTTAATCCCAAAAAAACGATAACCAAATGTTATTAAATCAAATTTTATGAGTTCAAAAAGTTAATTATGGGAGTTTGAACAAAATTATACAGATTAATCTCAATTTTTTAGCTTTTTACTCGGTTAAAATTGAATGAATTCTCTATAAAGCCCATTTAGACAAACACATTTTAATTCCAATAAAACGACAACCATATGTTATTAAATCAAATTTTATGAGTTAAATAGTTAATTATGGGCTTTTGAACAAAATTATACAAATTAATCTCAAATTTTTAGCTTTTTACTCGGTTAAAATTCGAACGGATTCTCTGTAAGGCCCCTTTAGACAAGCACGTTTTCATCCCGGCAAAATGACAACAAATGTTATTAAATCAAATTTTATGAGTTCAAATAGTTAATTATGGGCTTTTGAACAAAATTATATAGATTAATCTCAAATTTGTAGCTTTTTACTCGGTTAAAATTCGAACGGATTCTTTGTAAGGCCCCTTTAGACAAGCACGTTTTAATCCCAATAAAACGACAACCATATGATATTAAATCAAATTTTATGAGTTGAAATAGTTAATTATGGGCTTTTGAACAAAATTATCAAGATTAATCTCAAATTTTTAGCTTTTTACTCGGTTAAAATTAGAACGGATTCTCTGTAAATCCCCTTTAGAGAAGCACGCTTTAATCCCGGCAAAATGATAACAAATGTTATTAAATCAAATTTTATGAGTTCAAATAGTTAATTATGGGCTTTTGAGCAAAATTATACAGATTAATCTTAAATTTGTAACTTTTTTCTCGGTTAAAATTCGAACGGATTCTCTATAAGTCCCATTTGGACAGGCACGTTTTAATCCCATAAAAACGATAACCAAATGTTATTAAATCAAATTTTATGAGTTCAAAAAGTTAATTATGGGAGTTTGAACAAAATTATACAGATTAATCTCAATTTTTTAGCTTTTTACTCGGTTAAAATTGAATGAATTCTCTATAAAGCCCATTTAGACAAACACATTTTAATTCCAATAAAACGACAACCATATGTTATTAAATCAAATTTTATGAGTTCAAATAGTTAATTATGGGCTTTTGAACAAAATTATACAAATTAATCTCAAATTTTTAGCTTTTTACTCGGTTAAAATTCGAACGGATTCTCTGTAAGGCCCCTTTAGACAAGCACATTTTAATCCCGGCAAAATGACAACAAATTTTATTAAATCAAATTTTATGAGTTCAAATAGTTAATTATGGGCTTTTTAACAAAATTATATAGATTAATCTCAAATTTGTAGCATTTTACTCGATTAAAATTCGAACGGATTCTCTATAAGGCCCCTTTAGACAAGCACGTTTTAATCCCGATAAAATGAAAAAAAATGTTATTAAATCAAATTTTATGAGTTCAAATAGTTAATTATGGGCTTTTGAACAAAATTATACAGATTAATCTCAAATTTGTAGTTTTTTTCTCGGTTAAAATTCAAACGGATTCTCTGTAAGGCCCCTTTAGACAAGCACGTTTTAATCCCGGTAAAATGACAAAAGATGTTATTAAATCAAATTTTATGAGTTCAAATAGTTAAATATGGGCTTTTGAACAAAATTATACAGATTAATCTCAAGTTTGTAGCTTTTTACTCGGTTAAAATTCGAACGGATTCTCTATAAGGCCCCTTAAGAGAAGCACGTTTTAATCCCAATAAAACGACAACCATATGATATTAAATCAAATTTTATGAGTTCAAATAGTTAATTATGGGCTTTTGAACAAAATTATACAAATTAATCTCAAATTTTTAGCTTTTTACTCGGTTAAAATTCGAACGGATTCTCTGTAAGGCCCCTTTAGACAAGCACGCTTTAATCCCGACAAAATGATAACAAATGTTATTAAATCAAATTTTATGAGTTCAAATAGTTAATTATGGGCTTTTGAACAAAATTATACAGATTAATCTCAAATTTGTAACTTTTTGCTCGGTTAAAATTCAAACGGATTCTCTATAAGTTCCATTTGGACAGGCACGTTTTAATCCCAACAAAACGACAACCAAATGTTATTAAATCAAATTTTATGATTTCAAAAGGTTAATTATGGGAGTTTGAACAAAATTATACAGATTAATCTCAATTTTTTAGCTTTTTACTCGGTTAAAATTGAATGAATTCTCTATAAAGCCCATTTAGACAAACACATTTTAATTCCAATAAAACGACAACCATATGTTATTAAATCAAATTTTATGAGTTCAAATAGTTAATTATGGGCTTTTGAACAAAATTATACAAATTAATCTCAAATTTTTAGCTTTTTACTCGGTTAAAATTCGAACGGATTCTCTGTAAGGCCCCTTTAGACAAGCACGTTTTCATCCTGGCAAAATGACAAAAAATGTTATTAAATCAAATTTTATGAGTTCAAATAGTTAATTATGGGCTTTTGAACAAAATTATATAGATTAATCTCAAATTTGTAGCTTTTTACTCGGTTAAAATTCGAACGGATTCTTTGTAAGGCACCTTTAGACAAGCACGTTTTAATCCCAATAAAAATACAACAATATGATATTAAATCAAATTTTATGAGTTGAAATAGTTAATTATGGGCTTTTGAACAAAATTATCAAGATTAATCTCAAATTTTTAGCTTTTTACTCGGTTAAAATTAGAACGGATTCTCTGTAAATCCCCTTTAGAGAAGCACGCTTTAATCCCGGCAAAATGATAACAAATGTTATTAAATCAAATTTTATGAGTTCAAATAGTTAATTATGGGCTTTTGAGCAAAATTATACAGATTAATCTCAAATTTGTAACTTTTTGCTCGGTTAAAATTCGAACGGATTCTCTATAAGTCCCATTTGGACAGGCACGTTTTAATCCCAAAAAAACGATAACCAAATGTTATTAAATCAAATTTTATGAGTTCAAAAAGTTAATTATGGGAGTTTGAACAAAATTATACAGATTAATCTCAATTTTTTAGCTTTTTACTCGGTTAAAATTGAATGAATTCTCTATAAAGCCCATTTAGACAAACACATTTTAATTCCAATAAAACGACAACCATATGTTATTAAATCAAATTTTATGAGTTAAATAGTTAATTATGGGCTTTTGAACAAAATTATACAAATTAATCTCAAATTTTTAGCTTTTTACTCGGTTAAAATTCGAACGGATTCTCTGTAAGGCCCCTTTAGACAAGCACGTTTTCATCCCGGCAAAATGACAACAAATGTTATTAAATCAAATTTTATGAGTTCAAATAGTTAATTATGGGCTTTTGAACAAAATTATATAGATTAATCTCAAATTTGTAGCTTTTTACTCGGTTAAAATTCGAACGGATTCTTTGTAAGGCCCCTTTAGACAAGCACGTTTTAATCCCAATAAAACGACAACCATCTGATATTAAATCAAATTTTATGAGTTGAAATAGTTAATTATGGGCTTTTGAACAAAATTATCAAGATTAATCTCAAATTTTTAGCTTTTTACTCGGTTAAAATTAGAACGGATTCTCTGTAAATCCCCTTTAGAGAAGCACGCTTTAATCCCGGCAAAATGATAACAAATGTTATTAAATCAAATTTTATGAGTTCAAATAGTTAATTATGGGCTTTTGAGCAAAATTATACAGATTAATCTTAAATTTGTAACTTTTTTCTCGGTTAAAATTCGAACGGATTCTCTATAAGTCCCATTTGGACAGGCACGTTTTAATCCCATAAAAACGATAACCAAATGTTATTAAATCAAATTTTATGAGTTCAAAAAGTTAATTATGGGAGTTTGAACAAAATTATACAGATTAATCTCAATTTTTTAGCTTTTTACTCGGTTAAAATTGAATGAATTCTCTATAAAGCCCATTTAGACAAACACATTTTAATTCCAATAAAACGACAACCATATGTTATTAAATCAAATTTTATGAGTTCAAATAGTTAATTATGGGCTTTTGAACAAAATTATACAAATTAATCTCAAATTTTTAGCTTTTTACTCGGTTAAAATTCGAACGGATTCTCTGTAAGGCCCCTTTAGACAAGCACATTTTAATCCCGGCAAAATGACAACAAATTTTATTAAATCAAATTTTATGAGTTCAAATAGTTAATTATGGGCTTTTTAACAAAATTATATAGATTAATCTCAAATTTGTAGCATTTTACTCGATTAAAATTCGAACGGATTCTCTATAAGGCCCCTTTAGACAAGCACGTTTTAATCCCGATAAAATGAAAAAAAATGTTATTAAATCAAATTTTATGAGTTCAAATAGTTAATTATGGGCTTTTGAACAAAATTATACAGATTAATCTCAAATTTGTAGTTTTTTTCTCGGTTAAAATTCAAACGGATTCTCTGTAAGGCCCCTTTAGACAAGCACGTTTTAATCCCGGTAAAATGACAAAAGATGTTATTAAATCAAATTTTATGAGTTCAAATAGTTAAATATGGGCTTTTGAACAAAATTATACAGATTAATCTCAAGTTTGTAGCTTTTTACTCGGTTAAAATTCGAACGGATTCTCTATAAGGCCCCTTAAGAGAAGCACGTTTTAATCCCAATAAAACGACAACCATATGATATTAAATCAAATTTTATGAGTTCAAATAGTTAATTATGGGCTTTTGAACAAAATTATACAAATTAATCTCAAATTTTTAGCTTTTTACTCGGTTAAAATTCGAACGGATTCTCTGTAAGGCCCCTTTAGACAAGCACGCTTTAATCCCGACAAAATGATAACAAATGTTATTAAATCAAATTTTATGAGTTCAAATAGTTAATTATGGGCTTTTGAACAAAATTATACAGATTAATCTCAAATTTGTAACTTTTTGCTCGGTTAAAATTCAAACGGATTCTCTATAAGTTCCATTTGGACAGGCACGTTTTAATCCCAACAAAACGACAACCAAATGTTATTAAATCAAATTTTATGATTTCAAAAGGTTAATTATGGGAGTTTGAACAAAATTATACAGATTAATCTCAATTTTTTAGCTTTTTACTCGGTTAAAATTGAATGAATTCTCTATAAAGCCCATTTAGACAAACACATTTTAATTCCAATAAAACGACAACCATATGTTATTAAATCAAATTTTATGAGTTCAAATAGTTAATTATGGGCTTTTGAACAAAATTATACAAATTAATCTCAAATTTTTAGCTTTTTACTCGGTTAAAATTCGAACGGATTCTCTATAAGGCTCCTTTAGACAAGCATGTTTTAATCCCGATAAAATGACAAAAAATGTTATTAAATCAAATTTTATGAGTTCAAATAGTTAATTATGGGCTTTTGAACAAAATTATACAGATTAATCTCAAATTTGTAGTTTTTTTCTCGGTTAAAATTCGAACGGATTCTCTGTAAGGCCCCTTTAGACAAGCACGTTTTAATCCCAATAAAACGACAACCATATGATATTAAATCAAATTTTATGAGTTGAAATAGTTAATTATGGGCTTTTGAACAAAATTATCAAGATTAATCTCAAATTTTTAGCTTTTTACTCGGTTAAAATTAGAACGGATTCTCTGTAAGGCCCCTTTAGAGAAGCACGCTTTAATCCCGGCAAAATGATAACAAATGTTATTAAATCAAATTTTATGAGTTCAAATAGTTAATTATGGGCTTTTGAGCAAAATTATACAGATTATTCTCAAATTTGTAACTTTTTGCTCGGTTAAAATTCGAACGGATTCTCTATAAGTCCCATTTGGACAGGCACGTTTTAATCCCAAAAAAACGATAACCAAATGTTATTAAATCAAATTTTATGAGTTCAAAAAGTTAATTATGGGAGTTTGAACAAAATTATACAGATTAATCTCAATTTTTTAGCTTTTTACTCGGTTAAAATTGAATGAATTCTCTATAAAGCCCATTTAGACAAACACATTTTAATTCCAATAAAACGACAACCATATGTTATTAAATCAAATTTTATGAGTTCAAATAGTTAATTATGGGCTTTTGAACAAAATTATACAAATTAATCTCAAATTTTTAGCTTTTTACTCGGTTAAAATTCGAACGGATTCTCTGTAAGGCCCCTTTAGACAAGCACGTTTTAATCCCGGCAAAATGACAACAAATGTTATTAAATCAAATTTTATGAGTTCAAATAGTTAATTTTGGGCTTTTGAACAAAATTATATAGATTAATCTCAAATTTGTAGCTTTTTACTCGGTTAAAATTCGAACGGATTCTTTGTAAGGCCCCTTTAGACAAGCACGTTTTAATCCCAATAAAACGACAACCATATGATATTAAATCAAATTTTATGAGTTGAAATAGTTAATTATGGGCTTTTGAACAAAATTATCAAGATTAATCTCAAATTTTTAGCTTTTTACTCGGTTAAAATTAGAACGGATTCTCTGTAAATCCCCTTTAGAGAAGCACGCTTTAATCCCGGCAAAATTCGAACGGATTCTCTGTAAGGCCCCTTTAGACAAGCACGTTTTAATCCCGGCAAAATGACAACAAATGTTATTAAATCAAATTTTATGAGTTCAAATAGTTAATTATGGGCTTTTGAACAAAATTATATAGAAATCTCAAATTTGTAGCATTTTACTCGGTTAAAATTCGAACGGATTCTCTATAAGGCCCCTTTAGACAAGCCCGTTTTAATCCCGATAAAATGAAAAAAAATGTTATTAAATCAAATTTTATGAGTTCAAATAGTTAATTATGGGCTTTTGAACAAAATTATACAGATTAATCTCAAATTTGTAGTTTTTTTCTCGGTTAAAATTCAAACGGATTCTTTGTAAGGCCCCTTTAGACAAGCACGTTTTAATCCCGATAAAATGACAAAAGATGTTATTAAATCAAATTTTATGAGTTCAAATAGTTAAATATGGGCTTTTGAACAAAATTATACAGATTAATCTCAAGTTTGTAGGTTTTTACTCGGTTAAAATTCGAACGGATTCTCTGTAAGGCCCCTTAAGAGAAGCACGTTTTAATCCCAATAAAACGACAACCATATGATATTAAATCAAATTTTATGAGTTCAAATAGTTAATTATGGTCTTTTGAACAAAATTATCAAGATTAATCTCAAATTTGTAGCTTTTTACTCGGTTAAAAGTCGAACGGATTCTCTGTAAGGCCCCTTTAGACAAGCACGCTTTAATCCCGGCAAAATGAAAACAAATGTTATTAAATCAAATTTTATGAGTTCAAATAGTTAATTATGGGCTTTTGAACAAAATTATACAGATTAATCTCAAATTTGTAGCTTTTTACTCGGTTAAAATTCGAACGGATTCTCTATAAGGCCGATTTGGACAGACACATTTTAATCCCAACAAAACGATAACCAAATGTTATTAAATCAAATTTTATGAGTTCAAAAAGTTAATTATGGGAGTTTGAACAAAATTATACAGATTAATCTCAATTTTTTAGCTTTTTACTCGGTTAAAATTGAATGAATTCTCTATAAAGCCCATTTAGACAAACACGTTTTAATTCCAATAAAACGACAACCATATGTTATTAAATCAAATTTTATGAGTTCAAATAGTTAATTATGGGCTTTTGAACAAAATTATACAGATTAATCTCAAATTTGTAGTTTTTTTCTCGGTTAAAATTCAAACGGATTCTCTGTAAGGCCCCTTTAGACAAGCACGTTTTAATCCCGATAAAATGACAAAAAATGTTATTAAATCAAATTTTATGAATTCAAATAGTTAATTATGGGCTTTTGAACAAAATTATACAGATTAATCTCAAATTTGTAGTTTTTTTCTCGGCTAAAATTCGAATGGATTCTCTGTAAGGCCCCTTTAGACAAGCACGTTTTAATCCCGGCAAAATGACAAAAAATGTTATTAAATGAAAGTTTATGAGTTCAAATATTTAAATATGGGCTTTTGAACAAAATTATACAGATTAATCTCAAGTTTGAAACTTTTTACTCGGTTAAAATTCAAACGGATTCTCTGTAAGGCCCCTTTAGAGAAGCACGTTTTAATACCAATAAAACGACAACCATATGATATTAAATCAAATTTTATGAGTTCAAATAGTTAATTATGGGCTTTTGAACAAAATTATCAAGATTAATATCAAATTTTTAGCTTTTTACTCGGTTAAAATTCAAACGGATTCTTTGTAAGGCCCATTTAGACAAGCACGTTTTAATCCCGATAAAATGACAAAAAATGTTATTAAATCAAATTTTATGAGTTCAAATAGTTAATTATGGGCTTTTGAACAAAATTATACAGATTAATCTCAAATTTGTAGTTTTTTTCTCGGTTAAAATTCGAACGGATTCTCTGTAAGACCCCTTTAGATAAGCACGTTTTAATCCCAATAAAACGACAACCATATGATATTAAATCAAATTTTATGAGTTCAAATAGTTAATTATGGGCTTTTGAACAAAATTATCAAGATTAATCTCAAATTTTTAGCTTTTTACTCGGTTAAAAGTCGAACGGATTCTCTGTAAGGCCCCTTTAGACAAGCACGCTTTAATCCCGGCAAAATGAAAACAAATGTTATTAAATCAAATTTTATGAGTTCAAATAGTTAATTATGGGCTTTTGAACAAAATTATCAAGATTAATATCAAATTTGTAGCTTTTTACTCGGTTAAAATTCGAACGGATTCTCTATAAGGCCGATTTGGACAGACACATTTTAATCCCAACAAAACGATAACCAAATGTTATTAAATCAAATTTTATGAGTTCAAAAAGTTAATTATGGGAGTTTGAACAAAATTATACAGATTAATCTCAATTTTTTAGCTTTTTACTCGGTTAAAATTGAATGAATTCTCTATAAAGCCCGTTTAGACAAACACGTTTTAATTCCAATAAAACGACAACCATATGTTATTAAATCAAATTTTATGAGTTCAAATAGTTAATTATGGGCTTTTGAACAAAATTATACAGATTAATCTCAAATTTGTAGTTTTTTTCTCGGTTAAAATTCAAACGGATTCTCTGTAAGGCCCCTTTAGACAAGCACGTTTTAATCCCGATAAAATGACAAAAAATGTTATTAAATCAAATTTTATGAATTCAAATAGTTAATTATGGGCTTTTGAACAAAATTATACAGATTAATCTCAAATTTGTAGTTTTTTTCTCGGCTAAAATTCGAATGGATTCTCTGTAAGGCCCCTTTAGACAAGCACGTTTTAATCCCGGCAAAATGACAAAAAATGTTATTAAATGAAATTTTATGAGTTCAAATATTTAAATATGGGCTTTTGAACAAAATTATACAGATTAATCTCAAGTTTGAAACTTTTTACTCGGTTAAAATTCAAACGGATTCTCTGTAAGGCCCCTTTAGAGAAGCACGTTTTAATACCAATAAAACGACAACCATATGATATTAAATCAAATTTTATGAGTTCAAATAGTTAATTATGGGCTTTTGAACAAAATTATCAAGATTAATATCAAATTTTTAGCTTTTTACTCGGTTAAAATTCAAACGGATTCTTTGTAAGGCCCCTTTAGACAAGCACGTTTTAATCCCGATAAAATGACAAAAAATGTTATTAAATCAAATTTTATGAGTTCAAATAGTTAATTATGGGCTTTTGAACAAAATTATACAGATTAATCTCAAATTTGTAGTTTTTTTCTCGGTTAAAATTCGAACGGATTCTCTGTAAGACCCCTTTAGATAAGCACGTTTTAATCCCAATAAAACGACAACCATATGATATTAAATCAAATTTTATGAGTTCAAATAGTTAATTATGGGCTTTTGAACAAAATTATCAAGATTAATATCAAATTTTTAGCTTTTTACTCGGTTAAAATTCAAACGGATTCTTTGTAAGGCCCATTTAGACAAGCACGTTTTAATCCCGATAAAATGACAAAAAATGTTATTAAATCAAATTTTATGAGTTCAAATAGTTAATTATGGGCTTTTGAACAAAATTATACAGATTAATCTCAAATTTGTAGTTTTTTTCTCGGTTAAAATTCGAACGAATTCTCTGTAAGACCCCTTTAGATAAGCACGTTTTAATCCCAATAAAACGACAACCATATGATATTAAATCAAATTTTATGAGTTCAAATAGTTAATTATGGGCTTTTGAACAAAATTATCAAGATTAATCTCAAATTTTTAGCTTTTTACTCGGTTAAAAGTCGAACGGATTCTCTGTAAGGCCCCTTTAGACAAGCACGCTTTAATCCCGGCAAAATGAAAACAAATGTTATTAAATCAAATTTTATGAGTTCAAATAGTTAATTATGGGCTTTTGAACAAAATTATCAAGATTAATATCAAATTTGTAGCTTTTTACTCGGTTAAAATTCGAACGGATTCTCTATAAGGCCGATTTGGACAGACACATTTTAATCCCAACAAAACGATAACCAAATGTTATTAAATCAAATTTTATGAGTTCAAAAAGTTAATTATGGGAGTTTGAACAAAATTATACAGATTAATCTCAATTTTTTAGCTTTTTACTCGGTTAAAATTGAATGAATTCTCTATAAAGCCCGTTTAGACAAACACGTTTTAATTCCAATAAAACGACAACCATATGTTATTAAATCAAATTTTATGAGTTCAAATAGTTAATTATGGGCTTTTGAACAAAATTATACAGATTAATCTCAAATTTGTAGTTTTTTTCTCGGTTAAAATTCAAACAGATTCTCTGTAAGGCCCCTTTAGACAAGCACGTTTTAATCCCGATAAAATGACAAAAAATGTTATTAAATCAAATTTTATGAATTCAAATAGTTAATTATGGGCTTTTGAACAAAATTATACAGATTAATCTCAAATTTGTAGTTTTTTTCTCGGCTAAAATTCGAATGGATTCTGTGTAAGGCCCCTTTAGACAAGCACGTTTTAATCCCGGCAAAATGACAAAAAATGTTATTAAATGAAATTTTATGAGTTCAAATATTTAAATATGGGCTTTTGAACAAAATTATACAGATTAATCTCAAGTTTGAAACTTTTTACTCGGTTAAAATTCAAACGGATTCTCTGTAAGGCCCCTTTAGAGAAGCACGTTTTAATACCAATAAAACGACAACCATATGATATTAAATCAAATTTTATGAGTTCAAATAGTTAATTATGGGCTTTTGAACAAAATTATCAAGATTAATATCAAATTTTTAGCTTTTTACTCGGTTAAAATTCAAACGGATTCTTTGTAAGGCCCCTTTAGACAAGCACGTTTTAATCCCGATAAAATGACAAAAAATGTTATTAAATCAAATTTTATGAGTTCAAATAGTTAATTATGGGCTTTTGAACAAAATTATACAGATTAATCTCAAATTTGTAGTTTTTTTCTCGGTTAAAATTCGAACGGATTCTCTGTAAGACCCCTTTAGATAAGCACGTTTTAATCCCAATAAAACGACAACCATATGATATTAAATCAAATTTTATGAGTTCAAATAGTTAATTATGGGCTTTTGAACAAAATTATCAAGATTAATCTCAAATTTTTAGCTTTTTACTCGGTTAAAAGTCGAACGGATTCTCTGTAAGGCCCCTTTAGACAAGCACGCTTTAATCCCGGCAAAATGAAAACAAATGTTATTAAATCAAATTTTATGAGTTCGAATAGTTAATTATGGGCTTTTGAACAAAATTATACAGATTAATCTCAAATTTGTAGCTTTTTACTCGGTTAAAATTCAAACGGATTCTCTGTAAGGCCCCTTTAGACAAGCACGTTTTAATCCCGATAAAATGACAAAAAATGTTATTAAATCAAATTTTATGAATTCAAATAGTTAATTATGGGCTTTTGAACAAAATTATACAGATTAATCTCAAATTTGTAGTTTTTTTCTCGGTTAAAATTCAAACGGATTCTCTGTAAGGCCCCTTTAGACAAGCACGTTTTAATCCCGATAAAATGACAAAAAATGTTATTAAATCAAATTTTATGAATTCAAATAGTTAATTATGGGCTTTTGAACAAAATTATACAGATTAATCTCAAATTTGTAGTTTTTTTCTCGGCTAAAATTCGAATGGATTCTCTGTAAGGCCCCTTTAGACAAGCACGTTTTAATCCCGGCAAAATGACAAAAAATGTTATTAAATGAAATTTTATGAGTTCAAATATTTAAATATGGGCTTTTGAACAAAATTATACAGATTAATCTCAAGTTTGAAACTTTTTACTCGGTTAAAATTTAAATGGATTCTCTGTAAGGCCCCTTTAGAGAAGCACGTTTTAATTCCAATAAAACGACAACCATATGTTATTAAATCAAATTTTATGAGTTCAAATAGTTAATTATGGGCTTTTGAACAAAATTATACAGATTAATCTCAAATTTGTAGTTTTTTTCTCGGTTAAAATTCAAACGGATTCTCTGTAAGGCCCCTTTAGACAAGCACGTTTTAATCCCGATAAAATGACAAAAAATGTTATTAAATCAAATTTTATGAATTCAAATAGTTAATTATGGGCTTTTGAACAAAATTATACAGATTAATCTCAAATTTGTAGTTTTTTTCTCGGCTAAAATTCGAATGGATTCTCTGTAAGGCCCCTTTAGACAAGCACGTTTTAATCCCGGCAAAATGACAAAAAATGTTATTAAATGAAATTTTATGAGTTCAAATATTTAAATATGGGCTTTTGAACAAAATTATACAGATTAATCTCAAGTTTGAAACTTTTTACTCGGTTAAAATTCAAATGGATTCTCTGTAAGGCCCCTTTAGAGAAGCACGTTTTAATACCAATAAAACGACAACCATATGATATTAAATCAAATTTTATGAGTTCAAATAGTTAATTATGGGCTTTTGAACAAAATTATCAAGATTAATATCAAATTTTTAGCTTTTTACTCGGTTAAAATTCAAACGGATTCTTTGTAAGGCCCCTTTAGACAAGCACGTTTTAATCCCGATAAAATGACAAAAAATGTTATTAAATCAAATTTTATGAGTTCAAATAGTTAATTATGGGCTTTTGAACAAAATTATACAGATTAATCTCAAATTTGTAGTTTTTTTCTCGGTTAAAATTCGAACGGATTCTCTGTAAGACCCCTTTAGATAAGCACGTTTTAATCCCAATAAAACGACAACCATATGATATTAAATCAAATTTTATGAGTTCAAATAGTTAATTATGGGCTTTTGGACAAAATTATCAAGATTAATCTCAAATTTTTAGCTTTTTACTCGGTTAAAAGTCGAACGGATTCTCTGTAAGGCCCCTTTAGACAAGCACGCTTTAATCCCGGCAAAATGAAAACAAATGTTATTAAATCAAATTTTATGAGTTCAAATAGTTAATTATGGGCTTTTGAACAAAATTATCAAGATTAATATCAAATTTGTAGCTTTTTACTCAGTTAAAATTCGAACGGATTCTCTGTAAGGCCCCTTTAGACAAGCACGTTTTAATCCCGATAAAATGACAAAAAATGTTATTAAATCAAATTTTATGAGTTCAAATAGTTAATTATGGGCTTTTGAACAAAATTATACAGATTAATCTCAAATTTGTAGTTTTTTTCTCGGTTAAAATTCGATCGGATTCTCTATAAGGCCCCTTTAGACAAGCACGTTTTAATCCCAATAAAACGACAACCATATGATATTAAATCAAATTTTATGAGTTCAAATAGTTAATTATGGGCTTTTGAACAAAATTATCAAGATTAATCTCAAATTTGTAGCTTTTTACTCGGTTAAAAGTCGAACGGATTCTCTGTAAGGCCCTTTAGACAAGCACGTTTTAATCCCAATAAAACGACAACCATATGATATTAAATCAAATTTTATGAGTTCAAATAGTTAATTATGGGCTTTTGAACAAAATTATCAAGATTAATCTCAAATTTTTAGCTTTTTACTCGGTTAAAATTCGAACGGATTCTCTGTAAGGCCCCTTTAGACAAGCACGTTTTAATCCCGGCAAAATGACAAAAAATGTTATTAAATGAAATTTTATGAGTTCAAATATTTAAATATGGGCTTTTGAATAAAATTATACAGATTAATCTCAAGTTTGAAGCTTTTTACTCGGTTAAAATTCAAACGGATTCTCTGTAAGGCCCCTTTAGAGAAGCACGTTTTAATCCCAATAAAACGACAACCATATGATATTAAATCAAATTTTATGAGTTCAAATATTTAATTATGGGCTTTTGAACAAAATTATCAAGATTAATATCAAATTTTTAGCTTTTTACTCGGTTAAAATTCGAACGGATTCTCTGTAAGGCCCCTTTAGAGAAGCACGCTTTAATCCCGGCAAAATGATAACAAATGTTATTAAATCAAATTTTATGAGTTCAAATAGTTAATTATGGGCTTTTGAACAAAATTATACAGATTAATCTCAAATTTGTAACTTTTTGCTCAGTTAAAATTCAAACGGATTCTCTATAAGTTCCATTTGGACAGGCACGTTTTAATCCCAACAAAACGACAACCAAATGTTATTAAATCAAATTTTATGAGTTCAAAAGGTTAATTATGGGAGTTTGATCAAAATTATACAGATTAATCTCAATTTTTTAGCTTTTTACTCGATTAAAATTGAACGAATTCTCTATAAAGCCCATTTAGACAAACACATTTTAATTCCAATAAAACGACAACCATATGTTAGTAAATCAAATTTTATGAGTTCAAATAGTTAATTATGGGCTTTTGAACAAAATTATACAAATTAATCTAAAATTTTTAGCTTTTTACTCGGTTAAAATTCGAACAGATTCTCTGTAAGGCCCCTTTAGACAAGCACGTTTTAATCCCGTTAAAATGACAACAAATTTTATTAAATCAAATTTTATGAGTTCAAATAGTTAATTATGGGCTTTTGAACAAAATTATATAGATTAATCTCAAATTTGTAGCTTTTTACTCGGTTAAAATTCGAACGGATTCTCTGTAAGGCCCCTTTAGACAAGCACGTTTTAATCCCGATAAAATGACAAAAAATGTTATTAAATCAAATTTTATGTGTTCAAATAGTTAATTATGGTCTTTTGAACAAAATTATACAGATTAATCTCAAATTTGTAGTTTTTTTCTCGGTTAAAATTCGAACGGATTCTCTGTAAGGCCCCTTTAGACAAGCACGTTTTAATCCCGGCAAAATGACAAAAAATGTTATTAAATGAAATTTTATAAGTTCAAATAGTTAATTATGGGCTTTTGAACAAAATTATACAAATTAATCTCAAATTTGTAGTTTTTTTCTCGGTTAAAATTCGAACGGATTCTTTGTAAGGCCCCTTTAGACAAGCACGTTTTAATCCCGGTAAAATGACAAAAGATGTTATTAAATCAAATTTTATGAGTTCAAATAGTTAAATATGGGCTTTTGAACAAAATTATACAGATTAATCTCAAGTTTGTAGGTTTTTACTCGGTTAAAATTCGAACGGATTCTCTGTAAGGCCCCTTAAGAGAAGCACGTTTTAATCCCAATAAAACGACAAACATATGATATTAAATCAAATTTTATGAGTTCAAATAGTTAATTATGGTCTTTTGAACAAAATTATCAAGATTAATCTCAAATTTGTAGCTTTTTACTCGGTTAAAAGTCGAACGGATTCTCTGTAAGGCCCCTTTAGACAAGCACGCTTTAATCCCGGCAAAATGAAAACAAATGTTATTAAATCAAATTTTATGAGTTCAAATAGTTAATTATGGGCTTTTGAACAAAATTATACAGATTAATCTCAAATTTGTAGCTTTTTACTCGGTTAAAATTCGAACGGATTCTCTATAAGGCCGATTTGGACAGACACATTTTAATCCCAACAAAACGATAACCAAATGTTATTAAATCAAATTTTATGAGTTCAAAAAGTTAATTATGGGAGTTTGAACAAAATTATACAGATTAATCTCAATTTTTTAGCTTTTTACTCGGTTAAAATTGAATGAATTCTCTATAAAGCCCATTTAGACAAACACGTTTTAATTCCAATAAAACGACAACCATATGTTATTAAATCAAATTTTATGAGTTCAAATAGTTAATTATGGGCTTTTGAACAAAATTATACAGATTAATCTCAAATTTGTAGTTTTTTTCTCGGTTAAAATTCAAACGGATTCTCTATAAGGCCCCTTTAGACAAGCACGTTTTAATCCCGATAAAATGACAAAAAATGTTATTAAATCAAATTTTATGAATTCAAATAGTTAATTATGGGCTTTTGTACAAAATTATACAGATTAATCTCAAATTTGTAGTTTTTTTCTCGGCTAAAATTCGAACGGATAAAATTTGAACGGATTCTCTATAAGTCCCATTTGGACAGGCACGTTTTAATCCCAAAAAAACGATAACCAAATGTTATTAAATCAAATTTTATGAGTTCAAAAAGTTAATTATGGGCTTTTGAACAAAATTATATAGATTAATCTCAAATTTGTAGCTTTTTACTCGGTTAAAATTCGAACGGATTCTCTGTAAGGCCCCTTTAGACAAGCACGTTTTAATCCCGATAAAATGACAAAAAATGTTATTAAATCAAATTTTATGAGTTCAAATAGTTAATTATATATAGATTAATCTCAAATTTGTAGCTTTTTACTCGGTAAAAATTCGAACCGATTCTCTGTAAGGCCCCTTTAGACAAGCACGTTTTAATCCCGGCAAAATGAAAACAAATGTTATTAAATCAAATTTTATGAGTTCAAATAGTTAATTATGGGCTTTTGAGCAAAATTATACAGATTAATCTCAAATTTGTAACTTTTTGCTCGGTTAAAATTCGAACGGATTCTCTATAAGTCCCATTTGGACAGGCACGTTTTAATCCCAAAAAAACGATAACCAAATGTTATTAAATCAAATTTTATGAGTTCAAAAAGTTAATTATGGGCTTTTGAACAAAATTATATAGATTAATCTCAAATTTGTAGCTTTTTACTCGGTTAAAATTCGAACGGATTCTCTGTAAGGCCTCTTTAGACAAGCACGTTTTAATCCCGATAAAATGACAAAAAATGTTATGAAATCAAATTTTATGAGTTCAAATAGTTAATTATATATAGATTAATCTCAAATTTGTAGCTTTTTACTCAGTAAAAATTCGAACCGATTCTCTGTAAGGCCACTTTAGACAAGCACGTTTTAATCCCGGCAAAATGAAAACAAATGTTATTAAATCAAATTTTATGAGTTCAAATAGTTAATTATGGGCTTTTGAACAAAATTATACAGATTAATCTCAAATTTGTAGCTTTTTACTCGGTTAAAATTCAAACGGATTCTCTATAAGGCCCATTTGGACAGACACGTTTTAATCCCAACAAAACGATAACCAAATGTTATTAAATCAAATCTTATGAGTTCAAATTGTTAATTATGGGATTTTGAACAAAATTATACAGATTAATCTCAAATTTTTAGCTTTTTACTCGGTTAAAATTCGAACGGATTCTCTGTAAGGCCCCTTTAGACAAGCACGTTTTAATCCCGGCAAAATGACAAAAGATGTTATTAAATCAAATTTTATGAGTTCAAATAGTTAATTATGGGCTTTTGAACAAAATTATATAGATTAATCTCAAATTTGTAGCTTTTTACTCGGTTAAAATTCGAACGGATTCTCTGTAAGGCCCCTTTAGAGAAGCACTCTTTAATCCCGGCAAAATGATAACAAATGTTATTAAATCAAATTTTATGAGTTCAAATAGTTAATTATGGGCTTTTGAACAAAATTATACAGATTAATCTCAAATTTGTAACTTTTTGCTCGGTTAAAATTCGAACGGATTCTCTATAAGTCCCATTTGGACAGGCACGTTTTAATCCCAAAAAAACGATAACCAAATGTTATTAAATCAAATTTTATGAGTTCAAAAAGTTAATTATGGGAGTTTGAACAAAATTATACAGATTAATCTCAATTTTTTAGCTTTTTACTCGGTTAAAATTGAACGAATTCTCTATAAAGCCCATTTAGACAAACACATTTTAATTCCAATAAAACGACAACCATATGTTATTAAATCAAATTTTATGAGTTCAAATAGTTAATTATGGGCTTTTGAACAAAATTATACAAATTAATCTCAAATTTTTAGCTTTTTACTCGGTTAAAATTCGAACGGATTCTCGGTAAGGCCCCTTTAGACAAGCACGTTTTAATCCCGGCAAAGTGACAACAAATGTTATTAAATCAAATTTTATGAGTTCAAATAGTTAATTATGGGCTTTTGAACAAAATTATATAGATTAATCTCAAATTTTTAGCTTTTTACTCGGTTAAAATTCGAACGGATTCTCTGTAAGGCCCCTTTAGACAAGCACGTTTTAATCCCGATAAAATGACAAAAAATGTTATTAAATCAAATTTTATGAGTTCAAATAGTTAATTATGGGCTTTTGCACAAAATTATACAGATTAATTTCAAATTTGTAGTTTTTTTCTCGGTTAAAATTCGAACGGATTCTCTGTAAGGCCCCTTTAGACAAGCACGTTTTAATCCCGGTAAAATGAAAAACGATGTTATTAAATCAAATTTTATGAGTTCAAATAGTTAAATATGGGCTTTTGAACAAAATTATACAGATTAATCTCAAGTTTGTAGCTTTTTACTCGGTTAAAATTCGAACAGATTCTCTGTAAGGCCCCTTTAGAGAAGCACGTTTTAATCCCAATAAAATGACAACCATATGATATTAAATCAAATTTTATGAGTTCAAATAGTTAATTATGGGCTTTTGAACAAAATTATCAAGATTAATCTCAAAGTTTTAGCTTTTTACTCGGTTAAAATTCGAACGGATTCTCTGTAAGGCCCCTTTAGACAAGCACGCTTTAATCCCGGCAAAATGATAACAAATGTTATTAAATCAAATTTTATGAGTTCAAATAGTTAATTATGGGCTTTTGAACAAAATTATACAGATTAATCTCAAATTTGTAACTTTTTGCTCGGTTAAAATTCAAACGGATTCTCTATAAGTTCCATTTGGACAGGCACGTTTTAATCCCAACAAAACGACAACCAAATGTTATTAAATCAAATTTTATGAGTTCAAAAAGTTAATTATGGGAGTTTGATCAAAATTATACAGATTAATCTCAATTTTTTAGCTTTTTACTCGGTTAAAACTGAACGAATTCTCTATAAAGCCCATGTAGACAAACACATTTTAATTCCAATAAAACGACAACCATATGTTAGTAAATCAAATTTTATGAGTTCAAATAGTTAATTATGGGCTTTTGAACAAAATTATACAAATTAATCTAAAATTTTTAGCTTTTTACTCGGTTAAAATTCGAACGGATTCTCTATAAGGCCCCTTTAGACAAGCACGTTTTAATCCCGGCAAAATGACAACAAATGTTATTAAATCAAATTTTATGAGTTCAAATAGTTAATTATGGGCTTTTGAACAAAATTATATAGATTAATCTCAAATTTGTAGCTTTTTACTCGGTTAAAATTCGAACGGATTCTTTGTAAGGCCCCTTTAGACAAGCACGTTTTAATCCCAATAAAACGACAACCATATGATATTAAATCAAATTTTATGAGTTCAAATAGTTAATTATGGGCTTTTGAACAAAATTATCAAGATTAATCTCAAATTTTTAGCTTTTTACTCGGTTAAAATTAGAACGGATTCTCTGTAAGGCCCCTTTAGAGAAGCACGCTTTAATCCCGGCAAAATGATAACAAATGGTATTAAATCAAATTTTATGAGTTCAAATAGTTAATTATGGGCTTTTGAGCAAAATTATACAGATTAATCTCAAATTTGTAACTTTTTGCTCGGTTAAAATTCGAACGGATTCTCTATAAGTCCCATTTGGACAGGCACGTTTTAATCCCAAAAAAACGATAACCAAATGTTATTAAATCAAATTTTATGAGTTCAAAAAGTTAATTATGGGCTTTTGAACAAAATTATATAGATTAATCTCAAATTTGTAGCTTTTTACTCGGTTAAAATTCGAACGGATTCTCTGTAAGGCCCCTTTAGACAAGCACGTTTTAATCCCGATAAAATGACAAAAAATGTTATTAAATCAAATTTTATGAGTTCAAATAGTTAATTATATATAGATTAATCTCAAATTTGTAGCTTTTTACTCGGTAAAAATTCGAACCGATTCTCTGTAAGGCCCCTTTAGACAAGCACGTTTTAATCCCGGCAAAATGAAAACAAATGTTATTAAATCAAATTTTATGAGTTCAAATAGTTAATTATGGGCTTTTGAGCAAAATTATACAGATTAATCTCAAATTTGTAACTTTTTGCTCGGTTAAAATTCGAACGGATTCTCTATAAGTCCCATTTGGACAGGCACGTTTTAATCCCAAAAAAACGATAACCAAATGTTATTAAATCAAATTTTATGAGTTCAAAAAGTTAATTATGGGCTTTTGAACAAAATTATATAGATTAATCTCAAATTTGTAGCTTTTTACTCGGTTAAAATTCGAACGGATTCTCTGTAAGGCCTCTTTAGACAAGCACGTTTTAATCCCGATAAAATGACAAAAAATGTTATTAAATCAAATTTTATGAGTTCAAATAGTTAATTATATATAGATTAATCTCAAATTTGTAGCTTTTTACTCAGTAAAAATTCGAACCGATTCTCTGTAAGGCCACTTTAGACAAGCACGTTTTAATCCCGGCAAAATGAAAACAAATGTTATTAAATCAAATTTTATGAGTTCAAATAGTTAATTATGGGATTTTGAACAAAATTATACAGATTAATCTCAAATTTGTAGCTTTTTACTCGGTTAAAATTCAAACGGATTCTCTATAAGGCCCATTTGGACAGACACGTTTTAATCCCAACAAAACGATAACCAAATGTTATTAAATCAAATCTTATGAGTTCAAATAGTTAATTATGGGATTTTGAACAAAATTATACAGATTAATCTCAAATTTTTAGCTTTTTACTCGGTTAAAATTCGAACGGATTCTCTGTAAGGCCCCTTTAGACAAGCACGTTTTAATCCCGGCAAAATGACAAAAGATGTTATTAAATCAAATTTTATGAGTTCAAATAGTTAATTATGGGCTTTTGAACAAAATTATATAGATTAATCTCAAATTTGTAGCTTTTTACTCGGTTAAAATTCGAACGGATTCTCTGTAAGGCCCCTTTAGAGAAGCACTCTTTAATCCCGGCAAAATGATAACAAATGTTATTAAATCAAATTTTATGAGTTCAAATAGTTAATTATGGGCTTTTGAACAAAATTATACAGATTAATCTCAAATTTGTAACTTTTTGCTCGGTTAAAATTCGAACGGATTCTCTATAAGTCCCATTTGGACAGGCACGTTTTAATCCCAAAAAAACGATAACCAAATGTTATTAAATCAAATTTTATGAGTTCAAAAAGTTAATTATGGGAGTTTGAACAAAATTATACAGATTAATCTCAATTTTTTAGCTTTTTACTCGGTTAAAATTGAACGAATTCTCTATAAAGCCCATTTAGACAAACACATTTTAATTCCAATAAAACGACAACCATATGTTATTAAATCAAATTTTATGAGTTCAAATAGTTAATTATGGGCTTTTGAACAAAATTATACAAATTAATCTCAAATTTTTATCTTTTTACTCGGTTAAAATTCGAACGGATTCTCGGTAAGGCCCCTTTAGACAAGCACGTTTTAATCCCGGCAAAGTGACAACAAATGTTATTAAATCAAATTTTATGAGTTCAAATAGTTAATTATGGGCTTTTGAACAAAATTATATAGATTAATCTCAAATTTTTAGCTTTTTACTCGGTTAAAATTCGAACGGATTCTCTGTAAGGCCCCTTTAGACAAGCACGTTTTAATCCCGATAAAATGACAAAAAATGTTATTAAATCAAATTTTATGAGTTCAAATAGTTAATTATGGGCTTTTGCACAAAATTATACAGATTAATTTCAAATTTGTAGTTTTTTTCTCGGTTAAAATTCGAACGGATTCTCTGTAAGGCCCCTTTAGACAAGCACGTTTTAATCCCGGTAAAATGAAAAACGATGTTATTAAATCAAATTTTATGAGTTCAAATAGTTAAATATGGGCTTTTGAACAAAATTATACAGATTAATCTCAAGTTTGTAGCTTTTTACTCGGTTAAAATTCGAACAGATTCTCTGTAAGGCCCCTTTAGAGAAGCACGTTTTAATCCCAATAAAATGACAACCATATGATATTAAATCAAATTTTATGAGTTCAAATAGTTAATTATGGGCTTTTGAACAAAATTATCAAGATTAATCTCAAAGTTTTAGCTTTTTACTCGGTTAAAATTCGAACGGATTCTCTGTAAGGCCCCTTTAGACAAGCACGCTTTAATCCCGGCAAAATGATAACAAATGTTATTAAATCAAATTTTATGAGTTCAAATAGTTAATTATGGGCTTTTGAACAAAATTATACAGATTAATCTCAAATTTGTAACTTTTTGCTCGGTTAAAATTCAAACGGATTCTCTATAAGTTCCATTTGGACAGGCACGTTTTAATCCCAACAAAACGACAACCAAATGTTATTAAATCAAATTTTATGAGTTCAAAAAGTTAATTATGGGAGTTTGATCAAAATTATACAGATTAATCTCAATTTTTTAGCTTTTTAATCTGTTAAAATTGAACGAATTCTCTATAAAGCCCATTTAGACAAACACATTTTAATTCCAATAAAACGACAACCATATGTTATTAAATCAAATTTTATGAGTTCAAATAGTTAATTATGGGCTTTTGAACAAAATTATACAAATTAATCTCAAATTTTTAGCTTTTTACTCGGTTAAAATTCGAACGGATTCTTTGTAAGGCCCCTTTGGACAAGCACGTTTTAATCCCAGCAAAATGACAAAAGATGTTATTAAATCAAATTTTATGAGTTCCAATAGTTAATTATGGGCTTTTGAACAAAATTATATAGATTAATCTCAAATTTGTAGCTTTTTACTCGGTTAAAATTCGAACGGATTCTCTGTAAGGCCCCTTTAGACAAGCATGTTTTAATCCCGATAAAATGACAAAAAATGTTATTAAATCAAATTTTATGAGTTCAAATAGTTAATTAAGGGCTTTTGAACAAAATTATACAGATTAATCTCAAATTTGTAGTTTTTTTCTCGGTTAAAATTCGAACGGATTCTCTGTAAGGCCCCTTTAGATAAGCACGTTTTAATCCCGGCAAAATGATAAAAAATGTTATTAAATGAAATTTTATGAGTTCAAATATTTAAATATGGGCTTTTGAACAAAATTATACAGATTAATCTCAAGTTTGAAGTTTTTTACTCGGTTAAAATTCAAACGGATTCTCTGTAAGGCCCCTTTAGAGAAGCACGTTTTAATCCCAATAAAACGACAACCATATGATATTAAATCAAATTTTATGAGTTCAAATAGTTAATTATGGGCTTTTGAACAAAATTATCAAGATTAATATAAAATTTTTAGCTTTTTACTCGGTTAAAATTCGAACGGATTCTCTGTAAGGCCCCTTTAGACAAGCACATTTTAATCCCGATAAAATTACAAAAAATGTTATTAAATCAAATTTTATGAGTTCAAATAGTTAATTATGGGCTTTTGAACAAAATTATACAGATTAATCTCAAATTTGTAACTTTTTGCTCGGTTAAAATTCAAACGGATTCTCTGTAAGGCCCCTTTAGAGAAGCACGTTTTAATTCCAATAAAACGACAACCATATGTTATTAAATCAAATTTTATGAGTTCAAATAGTTAATTATGGGCTTTTGAACAAAATTATACAAATTAATCTCAAATTTTTAGCTTTTTACTCGGTTAAAATTCGAACGGATTCTCTATAAAGCCCATTTAGACAAACACATTTTAATTCCAATAAAACGACAACCATATGTTATTAAATCAAATTTTAAGAGTTCAAATAGTTAATTATGGGCTTTTGAACAAAATTATACAAATTAATCTCAAATTTTTAGCTTTTTACTCGGTTAAAATTCGAACGGATTCTCGGTAAGGCCCCTTTAGACAAGCACGTTTTAATCCCGGCAAAGTGACAACAAATGTTATTAAATCAAATTTTATGAGTTCAAATAGTTAATTATGGGCTTTTGAACAAAATTATATAGATTAATCTCAAATTTTTAGCTTTTTACTCGGTTAAAATTCGAACGGATTCTCTGTAAGGCCCCTTTAGACAAGCACGTTTTAATCCCGATAAAATGACAAAAAATGTTATTAAATCAAATTTTATGAGTTCAAATAGTTAATTATGGGCTTTTGCACAAAATTATAAAGATTAATTTCAAATTTGTAGTTTTTTTCTCGGTTAAAATTCGAACGGATTCTCTGTAAGGCCCCTTTAGACAAGCACGTTTTAATCCCGGTAAAATGAAAAACGATGTTATTAAATCAAATTTTATGAGTTCAAATAGTTAAATATGGGCTTTTGAACAAAATTATACAGATTAATCTCAAGTTTGTAGCTTTTTACTCGGTTAAAATTCGAACAGATTCTCTGTAAGGCCCCTTTAGAGAAGCACGTTTTAATCCCAATAAAATGACAACCATATGATATTAAATCAAATTTTATGAGTTCAAATAGTTAATTATGGGCTTTTGAACAAAATTATCAAGATTAATCTCAAAGTTTTAGCTTTTTACTCGGTTAAAATTCGAACGGATTCTCTGTAAGGCCCCTTTAGACAAGCACGCTTTAATCCCGGCAAAATGATAACAAATGTTATTAAATCAAATTTTATGAGTTCAAATAGTTAATTATGGGCTTTTGAACAAAATTATACAGATTAATCTCAAATTTGTAACTTTTTGCTCGGTTAAAATTCAAACGGATTCTCTATAAGTTCCATTTGGACAGGCACGTTTTAATCCCAACAAAACGACAACCAAATGTTATTAAATCAAATTTTATGAGTTCAAAAAGTTAATTATGGGAGTTTGATCAAAATTATACAGATTAATCTCAATTTTTTAGCTTTTTAATCTGTTAAAATTGAACGAATTCTCTATAAAGCCCATTTAGACAAACACATTTTAATTCCAATAAAACGACAACCATATGTTATTAAATCAAATTTTATGAGTTCAAATAGTTAATTATGGGCTTTTGAACAAAATTATACAAATTAATCTCAAATTTTTAGCTTTTTACTCGGTTAAAATTCGAACGGATTCTTTGTAAGGCCCCTTTGGACAAGCACGTTTTAATCCCGACAAAATGACAAAAGATGTTATTAAATCAAATTTTATGAGTTCCAATAGTTAATTATGGGCTTTTGAACAAAATTATATAGATTAATCTCAAATTTGTAGCTTTTTACTCGGTTAAAATTCGAACGGATTCTCTGTAAGGCCCCTTTAGACAAGCATGTTTTAATCCCGATAAAATGACAAAAAATGTTATTAAATCAAATTTTATGAGTTCAAATAGTTAATTAAGGGCTTTTGAACAAAATTATACAGATTAATCTCAAATTTGTAGTTTTTTTCTCGGTTAAAATTCGAACGGATTCTCTGTAAGGCCCCTTTAGATAAGCACGTTTTAATCCCGGCAAAATGATAAAAAATGTTATTAAATGAAATTTTATGAGTTCAAATATTTAAATATGGGCTTTTGAACAAAATTATATAGATTAATCTCAAATTTGTTGCTCTTTACTCGGTTAAAATTCGAACGGATTCTCTCTAAGGCCCCTTTAGACAAGCACGTTTTAATCCCGATAAAATGACAAAAAATGTTATTAAATCAAATTTTATGAGTTCAAATAGTTATTTATGGGCTTTTGAACAAAATTATCAAGATTAATCTCAAATTTTTAGCTTTTTACTCGGTTAAAATTCGAACGGATTCTCTATAAGGCCCCTTTAGACAAGCACGTTTTAATCCCGGCAAAATGAAAACAAATGTTATTAAATCAAATTTTATGAGTTCAAATAGTTAATTATGGGCTTTTGAACAAAATTATCAAGATTAATATCAAATTTGTAGCTTTTTACTCGGTTAAAATTCGAACGGATTCTCTATAAGGCCGATTTGGACAGACACATTTTAATCCCAACAAAACGATAACCAAATGTTATTAAATCAAATTTTATGAGTTCAAAAAGTTAATATGGGAGTTTGAACAAAATTATACAGATTAATCTCAATTTTTTAGCTTTTTACTCGGTTAAAATTGAATGAATTCTCTATAAAGCCCGTTTAGACAAACACGTTTTAATTCCAATAAAACGACAACCATATGTTATTAAATGAAATTTTATGAGTTCAAATTTTAAATATGGGCTTTTGAACAAAATTATACAGATTAATCTCAAGTTTGAAACTTTTTACTCGGTTAAAATTCAAACGGATTCTTTGTAAGGCCCCTTTGGAGAAGCACGTTTTAATCCCAATAAAACGACAACCATATGATATTAAATCAAATTTTATGAGTTCAAATAGTTAATTATGGGCTTTTGAACAAAATTATCAAGATTAATATCAAATTTTTAGCTTTTTACTCGGTTAAAATTCGAACGGATTCTCTGTAAGGCCCCTTTAGACAAGCACGTTTTAATACCGATAAAATGAAAAAAAATGTTATTAAATCAAATTTTATGAGTTCAAATAGTTAATTATGGGCTTTTGAACAAAATTATATAGATTAATCTCAAATTTGTAGTTTTTTTCTCGGTTAAAATTCGAACGGATTCTCTGTAAGACCCCTTTAGACAAGCACGTTTTAATCCCAATAAAACGACAACCATATGATAATAAATCAAATTTTATGAGTTCAAATAGTTAATTATGGGCTTTTGAACAAAATTATCAAGATTAATCTCAAATTTTTAGCTTTTTACTCGGTTAAAATTCGAACGGATTCTCTGGAAGGCCCCTTTAGACAAGCACGTTTTAATCCCGGCAAAATGACAAAAAATGTTATTAAATGAAATTTTATGAGTTCAAATATTTAAATATGGGCTTTTGAACAAAATTATACAGATTAATCTCAAGTTTGAAGCTTTTTACTCGGTTAAAATTCAAACGGATTCTCTATAAGGCCCCTTTAGAGAAGCACGTTTTAATCCCAATAAAACGACAACCATATGATATTAAATCAAATTTTACGAGTTCAAATAGTTAATTATGGGCTTTTGAACAAAATTATCAAGATTAATATCAAATTTGTTGCTTTTTACTCGGTTAAAATTCGAACGGATTCTCTGTAAGGCCCCTTTAGACAAGCACGTTTTAATCCCGATAAAATGACAAAAAATGTTATTAAATCAAATTTTATGAGTTCAAATAGTTAATTATGGGCTTTTGAACAAAATTATACAGATTAATCTCAAATTTGTAGTTTTTTTCTCGGTTAAAATTCGAACGGATTCTCTGTAAGGCCCCTTTAGACAAGCACGTTTTAATCCCCATAAAACGACAACCATATGATATTAAATCAAATTTTATGAGTTCAAATAGTTAATTATGGGCTTTTGAACAAAATTATCAAGATTAATCTCAAATTTTTAGCTTTTTACTCGGTTAAAATTCGAACGGATTCTCTGTAAGGCCCCTTTAGACAAGCACGCTTTAATCCCGGCAAAATGAAAACAAATGTTATTAAATCAAATTTTAGGAGTTCAAATAGTTAATTATGGGCTTTTAAACAAAATTATACAGATTAATCTCAAATTTGTAGCTTTTTACTCGGTTAAAATTCGAACGGATTCTCTAGAAGGCCCATTTGGACAGACACGTTTTAATCCCAACAAAACGATAACCAAATGTTATTAAATCAAATTTTATGAGTTCAAATAGTTAATTATGGGATTTTGAACAAAATTATACAGATTAATCTCAAATTTGTAGCTTTTTACTCGAGGAAAATTCGAACGGATTCTCTGTAAGGCCCTTTAGACAAGCATGTTTTAATCCCAATAAAATGACAACCATATGATATTAAATCAAATTTTAAGAGTTCAAATAGTTATTTATGGGCTTTTGAACAAAATTATCAAGATTAATTTCAAATTTTTAGCTTTTTACTCGGTTAAAATTCGAACGGATTCTCTATAAGGCCCCTTTAGACAAGCACGTTTTAATCCCGGCAAAATGACAAAAAATGTTATTAAATGAAATTTTATGAGTTCAAATATTTAAATATGGGCTTTTGAACAAAATTATACAGATTAATCTCAAGTTTGAAACTTTTTACTCGGTTAAAATTCAAACGGATTCTTTGTAAGGCCCCTTTAGAGAAGCACGTTTTAATCCCAATAAAACGACAACCATATGATATTAAATCAAATTTTATGAGTTCAAATAGTTAATTATGGGCTTTTGAACAAAATTATCAAGATTAATATCAAATTTTTAGCTTTTTACTCGGTTAAAATTCGAACGGATTCTCTGTAAGGCCCCTTTAGACAAGCACGTTTTAATACCGATAAAATGAAAAAAAATGTTATTAAATCAAATTTTATGAGTTCAAATAGTTAATTATGGGCTTTTGAACAAAATTATATAGATTAATCTCAAATTTGTAGTTTTTTTCTCGGTTAAAATTCGAACGGATTCTCTGTAAGACCCCTTTAGACAAGCACGTTTTAATCCCAATAAAACGACAACCATATGATATTAAATCAAATTTTATGAGTTCAAATAGTTAATTATGGGCTTTTGAACAAAATTATCAAGATTAATCTCAAATTTTTAGCTTTTTACTCGGTTAAAATTTGAACGGATTCTCTGGAAGGCCCCTTTAGACAAGCACGTTTTAATCCCGGCAAAATGACAAAAAATGTTATTAAATGAAATTTTATGAGTTCAAATATTTAAATATGGGATTTTGAACAAAATTATACAGATTAATCTCAAGTTTGAAGCTTTTTACTCGGTTAAAATTCAAACGGATTCTCTATAAGGCCCCTTTAGAGAAGCACGTTTTAATCCCAATAAAACGACAACCATATGATATTAAATCAAATTTTACGAGTTCAAATAGTTAATTATGGGCTTTTGAACAAAATTATCAAGATTAATATCAAATTTGTTGCTTTTTACTCGGTTAAAATTCGAACGGATTCTCTGTAAGGCCCCTTTAGACAAGCACGTTTTAATCCCGATAAAATGACAAAAAATGTTATTAAATCAAATTTTATGAGTTCAAATAGTTAATTATGGGCTTTTGAACAAAATTATACAGATTAATCTCAAATTTGTAGTTTTTTTCTTGGTTAAAATTCGAACGGATTCTCTGTAAGGCCCCTTTAGACAAGCACGTTTTAATCCCCATAAAACGACAACCATATGATATTAAATCAAATTTTATGAGTTCAAATAGTTAATTATGGGCTTTTGAACAAAATTATCAAGATTAATCTCAAATTTTTAGCTTTTTACTCGGTTAAAATTCGAACGGATTCTCTGTAAGGCCCCTTTAGACAAGCACGCTTTAATCCCGGCAAAATGAAAACAAATGTTATTAAATCAAATTTTAGGAGTTCAAATAGTTAATTATGGGCTTTTAAACAAAATTATACAGATTAATCTCAAATTTGTAGCTTTTTACTCGGTTAAAATTCGAACGGATTCTCTAGAAGGCCCATTTGGACAGACACGTTTTAATCCCAACAAAACGATAACCAAATGTTATTAAATCAAATTTTATGAGTTCAAATAGTTAATTATGGGATTTTGAACAAAATTATACAGATTAATCTCAAATTTGTAGCTTTTTACTCGGTTAAAATTCGAACGGATTCTCTGTAAGGCCCTTTAGACAAGCATGTTTTAATCCCAATAAAACGACAACCATATGATATTAAATCAAATTTTAAGAGTTCAAATAGTTATTTATGGGCTTTTGAACAAAATTATCAAGATTAATTTCAAATTTTTAGCTTTTTACTCGGTTAAAATTCGAACGGATTCTCTATAAGGCCCCTTTAGACAAGCACGTTTTAATCCCGGCAAAATGACAAAAAATGTTATTAAATGAAATTTTATGAGTTCAAATATTTAAATATGGGCTTTTGAACAAAATTATACAGATTAATCTCAAGTTTGAAACTTTTTACTCGGTTAAAATTCAAACGGATTCTTTGTAAGGCCCCTTTAGAGAAGCACGTTTTAATCCCAATAAAACGACAACCATATGATATTAAATCAAATTTTATGAGTTCAAATAGTTAATTATGGGCTTTTGAACAAAATTATCAAGATTAATATCAAATTTTTAGCTTTTTACTCGGTTAAAATTCGAACGGATTCTCTGTAAGGCCCCTTTAGACAAGCACGTTTTAATACCGATAAAATGAAAAAAAATGTTATTAAATCAAATTTTATGAGTTCAAATAGTTAATTATGGGCTTTTGAACAAAATTATATAGATTAATCTCAAATTTGTAGTTTTTTTCTCGGTTAAAATTCGAACGGATTCTCTGTAAGACCCCTTTAGACAAGCACGTTTTAATCCCAATAAAACGACAACCATATGATATTAAATCAAATTTTATGAGTTCAAATAGTTAATTATGGGCTTTTGAACAAAATTATCAAGATTAATCTCAAATTTTTAGCTTTTTACTCGGTTAAAATTTGAACGGATTCTCTGGAAGGCCCCTTTAGACAAGCACGTTTTAATCCCGGCAAAATGACAAAAAATGTTATTAAATGAAATTTTATGAGTTCAAATATTTAAATATGGGCTTTTGAACAAAATTATACAGATTAATCTCAAGTTTGAAGCTTTTTACTCGGTTAAAATTCAAACGGCTTCTCTATAAGGCCCCTTTAGAGAAGCACGTTTTAATCCCAATAAAACGACAACCATATGATATTAAATCAAATTTTACGAGTTCAAATAGTTAATTATGGGCTTTTGAACAAAATTATCAAGATTAATATCAAATTTGTTGCTTTTTACTCGGTTAAAATTCGAACGGATTCTCTGTAAGGCCCCTTTAGACAAGCACGTTTTAATCCCGATAAAATGACAAAAAATGTTATTAAATCAAATTTTATGAGTTCAAATAGTTAATTATGGGCTTTTGAACAAAATTATACAGATTAATCTCAAATTTGTAGTTTTTTTCTCGGTTAAAATTCGAACGGATTCTCTGTAAGGCCCCTTTAGACAAGCACGTTTTAATCCCCATAAAACGACAACCATATGATATTAAATCAAATTTTATGAGTTCAAATAGTTAATTATGGGCTTTTGAACAAAATTATCAAGATTAATCCTAAATTTTTAGCTTTTTACTCGGTTAAAATTCGAACGGATTCTCTGTAAGGCCCCTTTAGACAAGCACGCTTTAATCCCGGCAAAATGAAAACAAATGTTATTAAATCAAATTTTAGGAGTTCAAATAGTTAATTATGGGCTTTTAAACAAAATTATACAGATTAATCTCAAATTTGTAGCTTTTTACTCGGTTAAAATTCGAACGGATTCTCTAGAAGGCCCATTTGGACAGACACGTTTTAATCCCAACAAAACGATAACCAAATGTTATTAAATCAAATTTTATGAGTTCAAATAGTTAATTATGGGATTTTGAACAAAATTATACAGATTAATCTCAAATTTGTAGCTTTTTACTCGGTTAAAATTCGAACGGATTCTCTGTAAGGCCCTTTAGACAAGCATGTTTTAATCCCAATAAAACGACAACCATATGATATTAAATCAAATTTTATGAGTTCAAATAGTTATTTATGGGCTTTTGAACAAAATTATCAAGATTAATTTCAAATTTTTAGCTTTTTACTCGGTTAAAATTCGAACGGATTCTCTATAAGGCCCCTTTAGACAAGCACGTTTTAATCCCGGCAAAATGACAAAAAATGTTATTAAATGAAATTTTATGAGTTCAAATATTTAAATATGGGCTTTTGAACAAAATTATACAGATTAATCTCAAGTTTGAAGCTTTTTACTCGGTTAAAATTCAAACGGATTCTCTATAAGGCCCCTTTAGAGAAGCACGTTTTAATCCCAATAAAACGACAACCATATGATATTAAATCAAATTTTACGAGTTCAAATAGTTAATTATGGGCTTTTGAACAAAATTATCAAGATTAATATCAAATTTGTTGCTTTTTACTCGGTTAAAATTCGAACGGATTCTCTGTAAGGCCCCTTTAGACAAGCACGTTTTAATCCCGATAAAATGACAAAAAATGTTATTAAATCAAATTTTATGAGTTCAAATAGTTAATTATGGGCTTTTGAACAAAATTATACAGATTAATCTCAAATTTGTAGTTTTTTTCTCGGTTAAAATTCGAACGGATTCTCTGTAAGGCCCCTTTAGACAAGCACGTTTTAATCCCCATAAAACGACAACCATATGATATTAAATCAAATTTTATGAGTTCAAATAGTTAATTATGGGCTTTTGAACAAAATTATCAAGATTAATCTCAAATTTTTAGCTTTTTACTCGGTTAAAATTCGAACGGATTCTCTGTAAGGCCCCTTTAGACAAGCACGCTTTAATCCCGGCAAAATGAAAACAAATGTTATTAAATCAAATTTTAGGAGTTCAAATAGTTAATTATGGGCTTTTAAACAAAATTATACAGATTAATCTCAAATTTGTAGCTTTTTACTCGGTTAAAATTCGAACGGATTCTCTAGAAGGCCCATTTGGACAGACACGTTTTAATCCCAACAAAACGATAACCAAATGTTATTAAATCAAATTTTATGAGTTCAAATAGTTAATTATGGGATTTTGAACAAAATTATACAGATTAATCTCAAATTTGTAGCTTTTTACTCGGTTAAAATTCGAACGGATTCTCTGTAAGGCCCTTTAGACAAGCATGTTTTAATCCCAATAAAACGACAACCATATGATATTAAATCAAATTTTATGAGTTCAAATAGTTATTTATGGGCTTTTGAACAAAATTATCAAGATTAATTTCAAATTTTTAGCTTTTTACTCGGTTAAAATTCGAACGGATTCTCTATAAGGCCCCTTTAGACAAGCACGTTTTAATCCCGGCAAAATGACAAAAAATGTTATTAAATGAAATTTTATGAGTTCAAATATTTAAATATGGGCTTTTGAACAAAATTATACAGATTAATCTCAAGTTTGAAACTTTTTACTCGGTTAAAATTCAAACGGATTCTTTGTAAGGCCCCTTTAGAGAAGCACGTTTTAATCCCAATAAAACGACAACCATATGATATTAAATCAAATTTTATGAGTTCAAATAGTTAATTATGGGCTTTTGAACAAAATTATCAAGATTAATATCAAATTTTTAGCTTTTTACTCGGTTAAAATTCGAACGGATTCTCTGTAAGGCCCCTTTAGACAAGCACGTTTTAATACCGATAAAATGAAAAAAAATGTTATTAAATCAAATTTTATGAGTTCAAATAGTTAATTATGGGCTTTTGAACAAAATTATATAGATTAATCTCAAATTTGTAGTTTTTTTCTCGGTTAAAATTCGAACGGATTCTCTGTAAGACCCCTTTAGACAAGCACGTTTTAATCCCAATAAAACGACAACCATATGATATTAAATAAAATTTTATGAGTTCAAATAGTTAATTATGGGCTTTTGAACAAAATTATCAAGATTAATCTCAAATTTTTAGCTTTTTACTCGGTTAAAATTCGAACGGATTCTCTGGAAGGCCCCTTTAGACAAGCACGTTTTAATCCCGGCAAAATGACAAAAAATGTTATTAAATGAAATTTTATGAGTTCAAATATTTAAATATGGGATTTTGAACAAAATTATACAGATTAATCTCAAGTTTGAAGCTTTTTACTCGGTTAAAATTCAAACGGATTCTCTATAAGGCCCCTTTAGAGAAGCACGTTTTAATCCCAATAAAACGACAACCATATGATATTAAATCAAATTTTACGAGTTCAAATAGTTAATTATGGGCTTTTGAACAAAATTATCAAGATTAATATCAAATTTGTTGCTTTTTACTCGGTTAAAATTCGAACGGATTCTCTGTAAGGCCCCTTTAGACAAGCACGTTTTAATCCCGATAAAATGACAAAAAATGTTATTAAATCAAATTTTATGAGTTCAAATAGTTAATTATGGGCTTTTGAACAAAATTATACAGATTAATCTCAAATTTGTAGTTTTTTTCTCGGTTAAAATTCGAACGGATTCTCTGTAAGGCCCCTTTAGACAAGCACGTTTTAATCCCCATAAAACGACAACCATATGATATTAAATCAAATTTTATGAGTTCAAATAGTTAATTATGGGCTTTTGAACAAAATTATCAAGATTAATCTCAAATTTTTACCTTTTTACTCGGTTAAAATTCGAACGGATTCTCTGTAAGGCCCCTTTAGATAAGCACGCTTTAATCCCGGCAAAATGAAAACAAATGTTATTAAATCAAATTTTAGGAGTTCAAATAGTTAATTATGGGCTTTTAAACAAAATTATACAGATTAATCTCAAATTTGTAGCTTTTTACTCGGTTAAAATTCGAACGGATTCTCTAGAAGGCCCATTTGGACAGACACGTTTTAATCCCAACAAAACGATAACCAAATGTTATTAAATCAAATTTTATGAGTTCAAATAGTTAATTATGGGATTTTGAACAAAATTATACAGATTAATCTCAAATTTGTAGCTTTTTACTCGGTTAAAATTCGAACGGATTCTCTGTAAGGCCCTTTAGACAAGCATGTTTTAATCCCAATAAAACGACAACCATATGATATTAAATCAAATTTTATGAGTTCAAATAGTTATTTATGGGCTTTTGAACAAAATTATCAAGATTAATTTCAAATTTTTAGCTTTTTACTCGGTTAAAATTCGAACGGATTCTCTATAAGGCCCCTTTAGACAAGCACGTTTTAATCCCGGCAAAATGACAAAAAATGTTATTAAATGAAATTTTATGAGTTCAAATATTTAAATATGGGCTTTTGAACAAAATTATACAGATTAATCTCAAGTTTGAAACTTTTTACTCGGTTAAAATTCAAACGGATTCTTTGTAAGGCCCCTTTAGAGAAGCACGTTTTAATCCCAATAAAACGACAACCATATGATATTAAATCAAATTTTATGAGTTCAAATAGTTAATTATGGGCTTTTGAACAAAATTATCAAGATTAATATCAAATTTTTAGCTTTTTACTCGGTTAAAATTCGAACGGATTCTCTGTAAGGCCCCTTTAGACAAGCACGTTTTAATACCGATAAAATGAAAAAAAATGTTATTAAATCAAATTTTATGAGTTCAAATAGTTAATTATGGGCTTTTGAACAAAATTATATAGATTAATCTCAAATTTGTAGTTTTTTTCTCGGTTAAAATTCGAACGGATTCTCTGTAAGACCCCTTTAGACAAGCACGTTTTAATCCCAATAAAACGACAACCATATGATATTAAATAAAATTTTATGAGTTCAAATAGTTAATTATGGGCTTTTGAACAAAATTATCAAGATTAATCTCAAATTTTTAGCTTTTTACTCGGTTAAAATTCGAACGGATTCTCTGGAAGGCCCCTTTAGACAAGCACGTTTTAATCCCGGCAAAATGACAAAAAATGTTATTAAATGAAATTTTATGAGTTCAAATATTTAAATATGGGATTTTGAACAAAATTATACAGATTAATCTCAAGTTTGAAGCTTTTTACTCGGTTAAAATTCAAACGGATTCTCTATAAGGCCCCTTTAGAGAAGCACGTTTTAATCCCAATAAAACGACAACCATATGATATTAAATCAAATTTTACGAGTTCAAATAGTTAATTATGGGCTTTTGAACAAAATTATCAAGATTAATATCAAATTTGTTGCTTTTTACTCGGTTAAAATTCGAACGGATTCTCTGTAAGGCCCCTTTAGACAAGCACGTTTTAATCCCGATAAAATGACAAAAAATGTTATTAAATCAAATTTTATGAGTTCAAATAGTTAATTATGGGCTTTTGAACAAAATTATACAGATTAATCTCAAATTTGTAGTTTTTTTCTCGGTTAAAATTCGAACGGATTCTCTGTAAGGCCCCTTTAGACAAGCACGTTTTAATCCCCATAAAACGACAACCATATGATATTAAATCAAATTTTATGAGTTCAAATAGTTAATTATGGGCTTTTGAACAAAATTATCAAGATTAATCTCAAATTTTTACCTTTTTACTCGGTTAAAATTCGAACGGATTCTCTGTAAGGCCCCTTTAGATAAGCACGCTTTAATCCCGGCAAAATGAAAACAAATGTTATTAAATCAAATTTTAGGAGTTCAAATAGTTAATTATGGGCTTTTAAACAAAATTATACAGATTAATCTCAAATTTGTAGCTTTTTACTCGGTTAAAATTCGAACGGATTCTCTAGAAGGCCCATTTGGACAGACACGTTTTAATCCCAACAAAACGATAACCAAATGTTATTAAATCAAATTTTATGAGTTCAAATAGTTAATTATAGGATTTTGAACAAAATTATACAGATTAATCTCAAATTTGTAGCTTTTTACTCGGTTAAAATTCGAACGGATTCTCTGTAAGGCCCTTTAGACAAGCATGTTTTAATCCCAATAAAACGACAACCATATGATATTAAATCAAATTTTATGAGTTCAAATAGTTATTTATGGGCTTTTGAACAAAATTATCAAGATTAATCTCAAATTTTTAGCTTTTTACTCGGTTAAAATTCGAACGGATTCTCTATAAGGCCCCTTTAGACAAGCACGTTTTAATCCCGGCAAAATGACAAAAAATGTTATTAAATGAAATTTTATGAGTTCAAATATTTAAATATGGGCTTTTGAACAAAATTATACAGATTAATCTCAAGTTTGAAACTTTTTACTCGGTTAAAATTCAAACGGATTCTTTGTAAGGCCCCTTTAGAGAAGCACGTTTTAATCCCAATAAAACGACAACCATATGATATTAAATCAAATTTTATGAGTTCAAATAGTTAATTATGGGCTTTTGAACAAAATTATCAAGATTAATATCAAATTTTTAGCTTTTTACTCGGTTAAAATTCGAACGGATTCTCTGTAAGGCCCCTTTAGACAAGCACGTTTTAATACCGATAAAATGAAAAAAAATGTTATTAAATCAAATTTTATGAGTTCAAATAGTTAATTATGGGCTTTTGAACAAAATTATATAGATTAATCTCAAATTTGTAGTTTTTTTCTCGGTTAAAATTCGAACGGATTCTCTGTAAGACCCCTTTAGACAAGCACGTTTTAATCCCAATAAAACGACAACCATATGATATTAAATCAAATTTTATGAGTTCAAATAGTTAATTATGAGCTTTTGAACAAAATTATCAAGATTAATCTCAAATTTTTAGCTTTTTACTCGGTTAAAATTCGAACGGATTCTCTAGAAGGCCCCTTTAGACAAGCACGTTTTAATCCCGATAAAATGACAAAAAATGTTATTAAATCAAATTTTATGAGTTCAAATAGTTAATTATGGGCTTTTGAACAAAATTATACAGATTAATCTCAAATTTGTAGTTTTTTTCTCGGTTAAAATTCGAACGGATTCTCTGTAAGGCCCCTTTAGACAAGCACGTTTTAATCCCCATAAAACGACAACCATATGATATTAAATCAAATTTTATGAGTTCAAATAGTTAATTATGGGCTTTTGAACAAAATTATCAAGATTAATCTCAAATTTTTACCTTTTTACTCGGTTAAAATTCGAACGGATTCTCTGTAAGGCCCCTTTAGATAAGCACGCTTTAATCCCGGCAAAATGAAAACAAATGTTATTAAATCAAATTTTAGGAGTTCAAATAGTTAATTATGGGCTTTTAAACAAAATTATACAGATTAATCTCAAATTTGTAGCTTTTTACTCGGTTAAAATTCGAACGGATTCTCTAGAAGGCCCATTTGGACAGACACGTTTTAATCCCAACAAAACGATAACCAAATGTTATTAAATCAAATTTTATGAGTTCAAATAGTTAATTATAGGATTTTGAACAAAATTATACAGATTAATCTCAAATTTGTAGCTTTTTACTCGGTTAAAATTCGAACGGATTCTCTGTAAGGCCCTTTAGACAAGCATGTTTTAATCCCAATAAAACGACAACCATATGATATTAAATCAAATTTTATGAGTTCAAATAGTTATTTATGGGCTTTTGAACAAAATTATCAAGATTAATCTCAAATTTTTAGCTTTTTACTCGGTTAAAATTCGAACGGATTCTCTATAAGGCCCCTTTAGACAAGCACGTTTTAATCCCGGCAAAATGACAAAAAATGTTATTAAATGAAATTTTATGAGTTCAAATATTTAAATATGGGCTTTTGAACAAAATTATACAGATTAATCTCAAGTTTGAAACTTTTTACTCGGTTAAAATTCAAACGGATTCTTTGTAAGGCCCCTTTAGAGAAGCACGTTTTAATCCCAATAAAACGACAACCATATGATATTAAATCAAATTTTATGAGTTCAAATAGTTAATTATGGGCTTTTGAACAAAATTATCAAGATTAATATCAAATTTTTAGCTTTTTACTCGGTTAAAATTCGAACGGATTCTCTGTAAGGCCCCTTTAGACAAGCACGTTTTAATACCGATAAAATGAAAAAAAATGTTATTAAATCAAATTTTATGAGTTCAAATAGTTAATTATGGGCTTTTGAACAAAATTATATAGATTAATCTCAAATTTGTAGTTTTTTTCTCGGTTAAAATTCGAACGGATTCTCTGTAAGACCCCTTTAGACAAGCACGTTTTAATCCCAATAAAACGACAACCATATGATATTAAATCAAATTTTATGAGTTCAAATAGTTAATTATGAGCTTTTGAACAAAATTATCAAGATTAATCTCAAATTTTTAGCTTTTTACTCGGTTAAAATTCGAACGGATTCTCTGGAAGGCCCCTTTAGACAAGCACGTTTTAATCCCGGCAAAATGACAAAAAATGTTATTAAATGAAATTTTATGAGTTCAAATATTTAAATATGGGATTTTGAACAAAATTATACAGATTAATCTCAAGTTTGAAGCTTTTTACTCGGTTAAAATTCAAACGGATTCTCTATAAGGCCCCTTTAGAGAAGCACGTTTTAATCCCAATAAAACGACAACCATATGATATTAAATCAAATTTTACGAGTTCAAATAGTTAATTATGGGCTTTTGAACAAAATTATCAAGATTAATATCAAATTTGTTGCTTTTTACTCGGTTAAAATTCGAACGGATTCTCTGTAAGGCCCCTTTAGACAAGCACGTTTTAATCCCGATAAAATGACAAAAAATGTTATTAAATCAAATTTTATGAGTTCAAATAGTTAATTATGGGCTTTTGAACAAAATTATCAAGATTAATATCAAATTTTTAGCTTTTTACTCGGTTAAAATTCGAACGGATTCTCTGTAAGGCCCCTTTAGACAAGCACGTTTTAATACCGATAAAATGAAAAAAAATGTTATTAAATCAAATTTTATGAGTTCAAATAGTTAATTATGGGCTTTTGAACAAAATTATATAGATTAATCTCAAATTTGTAGTTTTTTTCTCGGTTAAAATTCGAACGGATTCTCTGTAAGACCCCTTTAGACAAGCACGTTTTAATCCCAATAAAACGACAACCATATGATATTAAATAAAATTTTATGAGTTCAAATAGTTAATTATGGGCTTTTGAACAAAATTATCAAGATTAATCTCAAATTTTTAGCTTTTTACTCGGTTAAAATTCGAACGGATTCTCTGGAAGGCCCCTTTAGACAAGCACGTTTTAATCCCGGCAAAATGACAAAAAATGTTATTAAATGAAATTTTATGAGTTCAAATATTTAAATATGGGATTTTGAACAAAATTATACAGATTAATCTCAAGTTTGAAGCTTTTTACTCGGTTAAAATTCAAACGGATTCTCTATAAGGCCCCTTTAGAGAAGCACGTTTTAATCCCAATAAAACGACAACCATATGATATTAAATCAAATTTTACGAGTTCAAATAGTTAATTATGGGCTTTTGAACAAAATTATCAAGATTAATATCAAATTTGTTGCTTTTTACTCGGTTAAAATTCGAACGGATTCTCTGTAAGGCCCCTTTAGACAAGCACGTTTTAATCCCGATAAAATGACAAAAAATGTTATTAAATCAAATTTTATGAGTTCAAATAGTTAATTATGGGCTTTTGAACAAAATTATACAGATTAATCTCAAATTTGTAGTTTTTTTCTCGGTTAAAATTCGAACGGATTCTCTGTAAGGCCCCTTTAGACAAGCACGTTTTAATCCCCATAAAACGACAACCATATGATATTAAATCAAATTTTATGAGTTCAAATAGTTAATTATGGGCTTTTGAACAAAATTATCAAGATTAATCTCAAATTTTTACCTTTTTACTCGGTTAAAATTCGAACGGATTCTCTGTAAGGCCCCTTTAGATAAGCACGCTTTAATCCCGGCAAAATGAAAACAAATGTTATTAAATCAAATTTTAGGAGTTCAAATAGTTAATTATGGGCTTTTAAACAAAATTATACAGATTAATCTCAAATTTGTAGCTTTTTACTCGGTTAAAATTCGAACGGATTCTCTAGAAGGCCCATTTGGACAGACACGTTTTAATCCCAACAAAACGATAACCAAATGTTATTAAATCAAATTTTATGAGTTCAAATAGTTAATTATAGGATTTTGAACAAAATTATACAGATTAATCTCAAATTTGTAGCTTTTTACTCGGTTAAAATTCGAACGGATTCTCTGTAAGGCCCTTTAGACAAGCATGTTTTAATCCCAATAAAACGACAACCATATGATATTAAATCAAATTTTATGAGTTCAAATAGTTATTTATGGGCTTTTGAACAAAATTATCAAGATTAATCTCAAATTTTTAGCTTTTTACTCGGTTAAAATTCGAACGGATTCTCTATAAGGCCCCTTTAGACAAGCACGTTTTAATCCCGGCAAAATGACAAAAAATGTTATTAAATGAAATTTTATGAGTTCAAATATTTAAATATGGGCTTTTGAACAAAATTATACAGATTAATCTCAAGTTTGAAACTTTTTACTCGGTTAAAATTCAAACGGATTCTTTGTAAGGCCCCTTTAGAGAAGCACGTTTTAATCCCAATAAAACGACAACCATATGATATTAAATCAAATTTTATGAGTTCAAATAGTTAATTATGGGCTTTTGAACAAAATTATCAAGATTAATATCAAATTTTTAGCTTTTTACTCGGTTAAAATTCGAACGGATTCTCTGTAAGGCCCCTTTAGACAAGCACGTTTTAATACCGATAAAATGAAAAAAAATGTTATTAAATCAAATTTTATGAGTTCAAATAGTTAATTATGGGCTTTTGAACAAAATTATATAGATTAATCTCAAATTTGTAGTTTTTTTCTCGGTTAAAATTCGAACGGATTCTCTGTAAGACCCCTTTAGACAAGCACGTTTTAATCCCAATAAAACGACAACCATATGATATTAAATCAAATTTTATGAGTTCAAATAGTTAATTATGAGCTTTTGAACAAAATTATCAAGATTAATCTCAAATTTTTAGCTTTTTACTCGGTTAAAATTCGAACGGATTCTCTGGAAGGCCCCTTTAGACAAGCACGTTTTAATCCCGGCAAAATGACAAAAAATGTTATTAAATGAAATTTTATGAGTTCAAATATTTAAATATGGGCTTTTGAACAAAATTATACAGATTAATCTCAAGTTTGAAGCTTTTTACTCGGTTAAAATTCAAACGGATTCTCTATAAGGCCCCTTTAGAGAAGCACGTTTTAATCCCAATAAAACGACAACCATATGATATTAAATCAAATTTTACGAGTTCAAATAGTTAATTATGGGCTTTTGAACAAAATTATCAAGATTAATATCAAATTTGTTGCTTTTTACTCGGTTAAAATTCGAACGGATTCTCTGTAAGGCCCCTTTAGACAAGCACGTTTTAATCCCGATAAAATGACAAAAAATGTTATTAAATCAAATTTTATGAGTTCAAATAGTTAATTATGGGCTTTTGAACAAAATTATACAGATTAATCTCAAATTTGTAGTTTTTTTCTCGGTTAAAATTCGAACGGATTCTTTGTAAGGCCCCTTTAGACAAGCACGTTTTAATCCCCATAAAACGACAACCATATGATATTAAATCAAATTTTATGAGTTCAAATAGTTAATTATGGGCTTTTGAACAAAATTATCAAGATTAATCTCAAATTTTTACCTTTTTACTCGGTTAAAATTCGAACGGATTCTCTGTAAGGCCCCTTTAGATAAGCACGCTTTAATCCCGGCAAAATGAAAACAAATGTTATTAAATCAAATTTTAGGAGTTCAAATAGTTAATTATGGGCTTTTAAACAAAATTATACAGATTAATCTCAAATTTGTAGCTTTTTACTCGGTTAAAATTCGAACGGATTCTCTAGAAGGCCCATTTGGACAGACACGTTTTAATCCCAACAAAACGATAACCAAATGTTATTAAATCAAATTTTATGAGTTCAAATAGTTAATTATAGGATTTTGAACAAAATTATACAGATTAATCTCAAATTTGTAGCTTTTTACTCGGTTAAAATTCGAACGGATTCTCTGTAAGGCCCTTTAGACAAGCATGTTTTAATCCCAATAAAACGACAACCATATGATATTAAATCAAATTTTATGAGTTCAAATAGTTATTTATGGGCTTTTGAACAAAATTATCAAGATTAATCTCAAATTTTTAGCTTTTTACTCGGTTAAAATTCGAACGGATTCTCTATAAGGCCCCTTTAGACAAGCACGTTTTAATCCCGGCAAAATGACAAAAAATGTTATTAAATGAAATTTTATGAGTTCAAATATTTAAATATGGGCTTTTGAACAAAATTATACAGATTAATCTCAAGTTTGAAACTTTTTACTCGGTTAAAATTCAAACGGATTCTTTGTAAGGCCCCTTTAGAGAAGCACGTTTTAATCCCAATAAAACGACAACCATATGATATTAAATCAAATTTTATGAGTTCAAATAGTTAATTATGGGCTTTTGAACAAAATTATCAAGATTAATATCAAATTTTTAGCTTTTTACTCGGTTAAAATTCGAACGGATTCTCTGTAAGGCCCCCTTAGACAAGCACGTTTTAATACCGATAAAATGAAAAAAAATGTTATTAAATCAAATTTTATGAGTTCAAATAGTTAATTATGGGCTTTTGAACAAAATTATATAGATTAATCTCAAATTTGTAGTTTTTTTCTCGGTTAAAATTCGAACGGATTCTCTGTAAGACCCCTTTAGACAAGCACGTTTTAATCCCAATAAAACGACAACCATATGATATTAAATCAAATTTTATGAGTTCAAATAGTTAATTATGAGCTTTTGAACAAAATTATCAAGATTAATCTCAAATTTTTAGCTTTTTACTCGGTTAAAATTCGAACGGATTCTCTGGAAGGCCCCTTTAGACAAGCACGTTTTAATCCCGGCAAAATGACAAAAAATGTTATTAAATGAAATTTTATGAGTTCAAATATTTAAATATGGGATTTTGAACAAAATTATACAGATTAATCTCAAGTTTGAAGCTTTTTACTCGGTTAAAATTCAAACGGATTCTCTATAAGGCCCCTTTAGAGAAGCACGTTTTAATCCCAATAAAACGACAACCATATGATATTAAATCAAATTTTACGAGTTCAAATAGTTAATTATGGGCTTTTGAACAAAATTATCAAGATTAATATCAAATTTGTTGCTTTTTACTCGGTTAAAATTCGAACGGATTCTCTGTAAGGCCCCTTTAGACAAGCACGTTTTAATCCCGATAAAATGACAAAAAATGTTATTAAATCAAATTTTATGAGTTCAAATAGTTAATTATGGGCTTTTAAACAAAATTATACAGATTAATCTCAAATTTGTAGCTTTTTACTCGGTTAAAATTCGAACGGATTCTCTATAAGGCCCATTTGGACAGACACGTTTTAATCCCAACAAAACGATAACCAAATGTTATTAAATCAAATTTTATGAGTTCAAATAGTTAATTATGGGATTTTGAACAAAATTATACAGATTAATCTCAAATTTGTAGCTTTTTACTCGGTTAAAATTCGAACGGATTCTCTGTAAGGCCCTTTAGACAAGCATGTTTTAATCCCAATAAAACGACAACCATATGATATTAAATCAAATTTTATGAGTTCAAATAGTTATTTATGGGCTTTTGAACAAAATTATCAAGATTAATTTCAAATTTTTAGCTTTTTACTCGGTTAAAATTCGAACGGATTCTCTATAAGGCCCCTTTAGACAAGCACGTTTTAATCCCGGCAAAATGACAAAAAATGTTATTAAATGAAATTTTATGAGTTCAAATATTTAAATATGGGCTTTTGAACAAAATTATACAGATTAATCTCAAGTTTGAAACTTTTTACTCGGTTAAAATTCAAACGGATTCTTTGTAAGGCCCCTTTAGAGAAGCACGTTTTAATCCCAATAAAACGACAACCATATGATATTAAATCAAATTTTATGAGTTCAAATAGTTAATTATGGGCTTTTGAACAAAATTATCAAGATTAATATCAAATTTTTAGCTTTTTACTCGGTTAAAATTCGAACGGATTCTCTGTAAGGCCCCTTTAGACAAGCACGTTTTAATACCGATAAAATGACAAAAAATGTTATTAAATCAAATTTTATGAGTTCAAATAGTTAATTATGGGCTTTTGAACAAAATTATATAGATTAATCTCAAATTTGTAGTTTTTTTCTCGGTTAAAATTCGAACGGATTCTCTGTAAGACCCCTTTAGACAAGCACGTTTTAATCCCATAAAACGACAATCATATGATATTAAATCAAATTTTATGAGTTCAAATAGTTAATTATGGGCTTTTGAACAAAATTATCAAGATTAATCTCAAATTTTTAGCTTTTTACTCGGTTAAAATTCGAACGGATTCTCTGGAAGGCCCCTTTAGACAAGCACGTTTTAATCCCGGCAAAATGACAAAAAATGTTATTAAATGAAATTTTATGAGTTCAAATATTTAAATATGGGATTTTGAACAAAATTATACAGATTAATCTCAAGTTTGAAGCTTTTTACTCGGTTAAAATTCAAACGGATTCTCTATAAGGCCCCTTTAGAGAAGCACGTTTTAATCCCAATAAAACGACAACCATATGATATTAAATCAAATTTTACGAGTTCAAATAGTTAATTATGGGCTTTTGAACAAAATTATCAAGATTAATATCAAATTTGTTGCTTTTTACTCGGTTAAAATTCGAACGGATTCTCTGTAAGGCCCCTTTAGACAAGCACGTTTTAATCCCGATAAAATGACAAAAAATGTTATTAAATCAAATTTTATGAGTTCAAATAGTTAATTATGGGCTTTTGAACAAAATTATACAGATTAATCTCAAATTTGTAGTTTTTTTCTCGGTTAAAATTCGAACGGATTCTCTGTAAGGCCCCTTTAGACAAGCACGTTTTAATCCCCATAAAACGACAACCATATGATATTAAATCAAATTTTATGAGTTCAAATAGTTAATTATGGGCTTTTGAACAAAATTATCAAGATTAATCTCAAATTTTTAGCTTTTTACTCGGTTAAAATTCGAACGGATTCTCTGTAAGGCCCCTTTAGACAAGCACGCTTTAATCCCGGCAAAATGAAAACAAATGTTATTAAATCAAATTTTAGGAGTTCAAATAGTTAATTATGGGCTTTTAAACAAAATTATACAGATTAATCTCAAATTTGTAGCTTTTTACTCGGTTAAAATTCGAACGGATTCTCTAGAAGGCCCATTTGGACAGACACGTTTTAATCCCAACAAAACGATAACCAAATGTTATTAAATCAAATTTTATGAGTTCAAATAGTTAATTATGGGATTTTGAACAAAATTATACAGATTAATCTCAAATTTGTAGCTTTTTACTCGGTTAAAATTCGAACGGATTCTCTGTAATGCCCTTTAGACAAGCATGTTTTAATCCCAATAAAACGACAACCATATGATATTAAATCAAATTTTATGAGTTCAAATAGTTATTTATGGGCTTTTGAACAAAATTATCAAGATTAATCTCAAATTTTTAGCTTTTTACTCGGTTAAAATTCGAACGGAATCTCTATAAGGCCCCTTTAGACAAGCACGTTTTAATCCCGGCAAAATGACAAAAAATGTTATTAAATGAAATTTTATGAGTTCAAATATTTAAATATGGGCTTTTGAACAAAATTATACAGATTAATCTCAAGTTTGAAACTTTTTACTCGGTTAAAATTCAAACGGATTCTTTGTAAGGCCCCTTTAGAGAAGCACGTTTTAATCCCAATAAAACGACAACCATATGATATTAAATCAAATTTTATGAGTTCAAATAGTTAATTATGGGCTTTTGAACAAAATTATCAAGATTAATATCAAATTTTTAGCTTTTTACTCGGTTAAAATTCGAACGGATTCTCTGTAAGGCCCCTTTAGACAAGCACGTTTTAATACCGATAAAATAAAAAAAAATGTTATTAAATCAAATTTTATGAGTTCAAATAGTTAATTATGGGCTTTTGAACAAAATTATATAGATTAATCTCAAATTTGTAGTTTTTTTCTCGGTTAAAATTCGAACGGATTCTCTGTAAGACCCCTTTAGACAAGCACGTTTTAATCCCAATAAAACGACAACCATATGATATTAAATCAAATTTTATGAGTTCAAATAGTTATTTATGGGCTTTTGAACAAAATTATCAAGATTAATTTCAAATTTTTAGCTTTTTACTCGGTTAAAATTCGAACGGATTCTCTGTAAGGCCCCTTTAGATAAGCACGCTTTAATCCCGGCAAAATGAAAACAAATGTTATTAAATCAAATTTTAGGAGTTCAAATAGTTAATTATGGGCTTTTAAACAAAATTATACAGATTAATCTCAAATTTGTAGCTTTTTACTCGGTTAAAATTCGAACGGATTCTCTATAAGGCCCATTTGGACAGACACGTTTTAATCCCAACAAAACGATAACCAAATGTTATTAAATCAAATTTTATGAGTTCAAATAGTTAATTATGGGATTTTGAACAAAATTATACAGATTAATCTCAAATTTGTAGCTTTTTACTCGGTTAAAATTCGAACGGATTCTCTGTAAGGCCCTTTAGACAAGCATGTTTTAATCCCAATAAAACGACAACCATATGATATTAAATCAAATTTTATGAGTTCAAATAGTTATTTATGGGCTTTTGAACAAAATTATCAAGATTAATTTCAAATTTTTAGCTTTTTACTCGGTTAAAATTCGAACGGATTCTCTATAAGGCCCCTTTAGACAAGCACGTTTTAATCCCGGCAAAATGACAAAAAATGTTATTAAATGAAACTTTATGAGTTCAAATATTTAAATATGGGCTTTTGAACAAAATTATACAGATTAATCTCAAGTTTGAAACTTTTTACTCGGTTAAAATTCAAACGGATTCTTTGTAAGGCCCCTTTAGAGAAGCACGTTTTAATCCCAATAAAACGACAACCATATGATATTAAATCAAATTTTATGAGTTCAAATAGTTAATTATGGGCTTTTGAACAAAATTATCAAGATTAATATCAAATTTTTAGCTTTTTACTCGGTTAAAATTCGAACGGATTCTCTGTAAGGCCCCTTTAGACAAGCACGTTTTAATACCGATAAAATGACAAAAAATGTTATTAAATCAAATTTTATGAGTTCAAATAGTTAATTATGGGCTTTTGAACAAAATTATATAGATTAATCTCAAATTTGTAGTTTTTTTCTCGGTTAAAATTCGAACGGATTCTCTGTAAGACCCCTTTAGACAAGCACGTTTTAATCCCATAAAACGACAATCATATGATATTAAATCAAATTTTATGAGTTCAAATAGTTAATTATGGGCTTTTGAACAAAATTATCAAGATTAATCTCAAATTTTTAGCTTTTTACTCGGTTAAAATTCGAACGGATTCTCTGGAAGGCCCCTTTAGACAAGCACGTTTTAATCCCGGCAAAATGACAAAAAATGTTATTAAATGAAATTTTATGAGTTCAAATATTTAAATATGGGATTTTGAACAAAATTATACAGATTAATCTCAAGTTTGAAGCTTTTTACTCGGTTAAAATTCAAACGGATTCTCTATAAGGCCCCTTTAGAGAAGCACGTTTTAATCCCAATAAAACGACAACCATATGATATTAAATCAAATTTTACGAGTTCAAATAGTTAATTATGGGCTTTTGAACAAAATTATCAAGATTAATATCAAATTTGTTGCTTTTTACTCGGTTAAAATTCGAACGGATTCTCTGTAAGGCCCCTTTAGACAAGCACGTTTTAATCCCGATAAAATGACAAAAAATGTTATTAAATCAAATTTTATGAGTTCAAATAGTTAATTATGGGCTTTTGAACAAAATTATACAGATTAATCTCAAATTTGTAGTTTTTTTCTCGGTTAAAATTCGAACGGATTCTCTGTAAGGCCCCTTTAGACAAGCACGTTTTAATCCCCATAAAACGACAACCATATGATATTAAATCAAATTTTACGAGTTCAAATAGTTAATTATGGGCTTTTGAACAAAATTATCAAGATTAATATCAAATTTTTAGCTTTTTACTCGGTTAAAATTCGAACGGATTCTCTGTAAGGCCCCTTTAGACAAGCACGTTTTAATACCGATAAAATGACAAAAAATGTTATTAAATCAAATTTTATGAGTTCAAATAGTTAATTATGGGCTTTTGAACAAAATTATATAGATTAATCTCAAATTTGTAGTTTTTTTCTCGGTTAAAATTCGAACGGATTCTCTGTAAGACCCCTTTAGACAAGCACGTTTTAATCCCATAAAACGACAATCATATGATATTAAATCAAATTTTATGAGTTCAAATAGTTAATTATGGGCTTTTGAACAAAATTATCAAGATTAATCTCAAATTTTTAGCTTTTTACTCGGTTAAAATTCGAACGGATTCTCTGGAAGGCCCCTTTAGACAAGCACGTTTTAATCCCGGCAAAATGACAAAAAATGTTATTAAATGAAATTTTATGAGTTCAAATATTTAAATATGGGATTTTGAACAAAATTATACAGATTAATCTCAAGTTTGAAGCTTTTTACTCGGTTAAAATTCAAACGGATTCTCTATAAGGCCCCTTTAGAGAAGCACGTTTTAATCCCAATAAAACGACAACCATATGATATTAAATCAAATTTTACGAGTTCAAATAGTTAATTATGGGCTTTTGAACAAAATTATCAAGATTAATATCAAATTTGTTGCTTTTTACTCGGTTAAAATTCGAACGGATTCTCTGTAAGGCCCCTTTAGACAAGCACGTTTTAATCCCGATAAAATGACAAAAAATGTTATTAAATCAAATTTTATGAGTTCAAATAGTTAATTATGGGCTTTTGAACAAAATTATACAGATTAATCTCAAATTTGTAGTTTTTTTCTCGGTTAAAATTCGAACGGATTCTCTGTAAGGCCCCTTTAGACAAGCACGTTTTAATCCCCATAAAACGACAACCATATGATATTAAATCAAATTTTATGAGTTCAAATAGTTAATTATGGGCTTTTGAACAAAATTATCAAGATTAATCTCAAATTTTTAGCTTTTTACTCGGTTAAAATTCGAACGGATTCTCTGTAAGGCCCCTTTAGACAAGCACGCTTTAATCCCGGCAAAATGAAAACAAATGTTATTAAATCAAATTTTAGGAGTTCAAATAGTTAATTATGGGCTTTTAAACAAAATTATACAGATTAATCTCAAATTTGTAGCTTTTTACTCGGTTAAAATTCGAACGGATTCTCTAGAAGGCCCATTTGGACAGACACGTTTTAATCCCAACAAAACGATAACCAAATGTTATTAAATCAAATTTTATGAGTTCAAATAGTTAATTATGGGATTTTGAACAAAATTATACAGATTAATCTCAAATTTGTAGCTTTTTACTCGGTTAAAATTCGAACGGATTCTCTGTAATGCCCTTTAGACAAGCATGTTTTAATCCCAATAAAACGACAACCATATGATATTAAATCAAATTTTATGAGTTCAAATAGTTATTTATGGGCTTTTGAACAAAATTATCAAGATTAATCTCAAATTTTTAGCTTTTTACTCGGTTAAAATTCGAACGGATTCTCTATAAGGCCCCTTTAGACAAGCACGTTTTAATCCCGGCAAAATGACAAAAAATGTTATTAAATGAAATTTTATGAGTTCAAATATTTAAATATGGGCTTTTGAACAAAATTATACAGATTAATCTCAAGTTTGAAACTTTTTACTCGGTTAAAATTCAAACGGATTCTTTGTAAGGCCCCTTTAGAGAAGCACGTTTTAATCCCAATAAAACGACAACCATATGATATTAAATCAAATTTTATGAGTTCAAATAGTTAATTATGGGCTTTTGAACAAAATTATCAAGATTAATATCAAATTTTTAGCTTTTTACTCGGTTAAAATTCGAACGGATTCTCTGTAAGGCCCCTTTAGACAAGCACGTTTTAATACCGATAAAATAAAAAAAAATGTTATTAAATCAAATTTTATGAGTTCAAATAGTTAATTATGGGCTTTTGAACAAAATTATATAGATTAATCTCAAATTTGTAGTTTTTTTCTCGGTTAAAATTCGAACGGATTCTCTGTAAGACCCCTTTAGACAAGCACGTTTTAATCCCAATAAAACGACAACCATATGATATTAAATCAAATTTTATGAGTTCAAATAGTTAATTATGGGCTTTTGAACAAAATTATCAAGATTAATCTCAAATTTTTAGCTTTTTACTCGGTTAAAATTCGAACGGATTCTCTGGAAGGCCCCTTTAGACAAGCACGTTTTAATCCCGGCAAAATGACAAAAAATGTTATTAAATGAAATTTTATGAGTTCAAATATTTAAATATGGGATTTTGAACAAAATTATACAGATTAATCTCAAGTTTGAAGCTTTTTACTCGGTTAAAATTCAAACGGATTCTCTATAAGGCCCCTTTAGAGAAGCACGTTTTAATCCCAATAAAACGACAACCATATGATATTAAATCAAATTTTACGAGTTCAAATAGTTAATTATGGGCTTTTGAACAAAATTATCAAGATTAATATCAAATTTGTTGCTTTTTACTCGGTTAAAATTCGAACGGATTCTCTGTAAGGCCCCTTTAGACAAGCACGTTTTAATCCCGATAAAATGACAAAAAATGTTATTAAATCAAATTTTATGAGTTCAAATAGTTAATTATGGGCTTTTGAACAAAATTATACAGATTAATCTCAAATTTGTAGTTTTTTTCTCGGTTAAAATTCGAACGGATTCTCTGTAAGGCCCCTTTAGACAAGCACGTTTTAATCCCCATAAAACGACAACCATATGATATTAAATCAAATTTTATGAGTTCAAATAGTTAATTATGGGCTTTTGAACAAAATTATCAAGATTAATCTCAAATTTTTACCTTTTTACTCGGTTAAAATTCGAACGGATTCTCTGTAAGGCCCCTTTAGATAAGCACGCTTTAATCCCGGCAAAATGAAAACAAATGTTATTAAATCAAATTTTAGGAGTTCAAATAGTTAATTATGGGCTTTTAAACAAAATTATACAGATTAATCTCAAATTTGTAGCTTTTTACTCGGTTAAAATTCGAACGGATTCTCTATAAGGCCCATTTGGACAGACACGTTTTAATCCCAACAAAACGACAACCATATGATATTAAATCAAATTTTATGAGTTCAAATAGTTAATTATGGGCTTTTGAACAAAATTATCAAGATTAATCTCAAATTTTTAGCTTTTTACTCGGTTAAAATTCGAACGGATTCTCTGTAAGGCCCCTTTAGACAAGCACGCTTTAATCCCGGCAAAATGAAAACAAATGTTATTAAATCAAATTTTAGGAGTTCAAATAGTTAATTATGGGCTTTTAAACAAAATTATACAGATTAATCTCAAATTTGTAGCTTTTTACTCGGTTAAAATTCGAACGGATTCTCTAGAAGGCCCATTTGGACAGACACGTTTTAATCCCAACAAAACGATAACCAAATGTTATTAAATCAAATTTTATGAGTTCAAATAGTTAATTATGGGATTTTGAACAAAATTATACAGATTAATCTCAAATTTGTAGCTTTTTACTCGGTTAAAATTCGAACGGATTCTCTGTAAGGCCCTTTAGACAAGCATGTTTTAATCCCAATAAAACGACAACCATATGATATTAAATCAAATTTTATGAGTTCAAATAGTTATTTATGGGCTTTTGAACAAAATTATCAAGATTAATCTCAAATTTTTAGCTTTTTACTCGGTTAAAATTCGAACGGATTCTCTATAAGGCCCCTTTAGACAAGCACGTTTTAATCCCGACAAAATGACAAAAAATGTTATTAAATGAAATTTTATGAGTTCAAATATTTAAATATGGGCTTTTGAACAAAATTATACAGATTAATCTCAAGTTTGAAACTTTTTACTCGGTTAAAATTCAAACGGATTCTTTGTAAGGCCCCTTTAGAGAAGCACGTTTTAATCCCAATAAAACGACAACCATATGATATTAAATCAAATTTTATGAGTTCAAATAGTTAATTATGGGCTTTTGAACAAAATTATCAAGATTAATATCAAATTTTTAGCTTTTTACTCGGTTAAAATTCGAACGGATTCTCTGTAAGGCCCCTTTAGACAAGCACGTTTTAATACCGATAAAATGAAAAAAAATGTTATTAAATCAAATTTTATGAGTTCAAATAGTTAATTATGGGCTTTTGAACAAAATTATATAGATTAATCTCAAATTTGTAGTTTTTTTCTCGGTTAAAATTCGAACGGATTCTCTGTAAGACCCCTTTAGACAAGCACGTTTTAATCCCAATAAAACGACAACCATATGATATTAAATCAAATTTTATGAGTTCAAATAGTTAATTATGGGCTTTTGAACAAAATTGTCAAGATTAATCTCAAATTTTTAGCTTTTTACTTGGTTAAAATTCGAACGGATTCTCTTTAAGGCCCCTTTAGACAAGCACGCTTTAATCCCGGCAAAATGAAAACAAATGTTATTAAATCAAATTTTAGGAGTTCAAATAGTTAATTATGGGCTTTTAAACAAAATTATACAGATTAATCTCAAATTTGTAGCTTTTTACTCGGTTAAAATTCGAACGGATTCTCTATAAGGCCCATTTGGACAGACACGTTTTAATCCCAACAAAACGACAACCATATGATATTAAATCAAATTTTATGAGTTCAAATAGTTAATTATGGGCTTTTGAACAAAATTATCAAGATTAATCTCAAATTTTTAGCTTTTTACTCGGTTAAAATTCGAACGGATTCTCTGTAAGGCCCCTTTAGACAAGCACGCTTTAATCCCGGCAAAATGAAAACAAATGTTATTAAATCAAATTTTAGGAGTTCAAATAGTTAATTATGGGCTTTTAAACAAAATTATACAGATTAATCTCAAATTTGTAGCTTTTTACTCGGTTAAAATTCGAACGGATTCTCTACAAGGCCCATTTGGACAGACACGTTTTAATCCCAACAAAACGACAACCATATGATATTAAATCAAATTTTATGAGTTCAAATAGTTAATTATGGGCTTTTGAACAAAATTATCAAGATTAATCTCAAATTTTTAGCTTTTTACTCGGTTAAAATTCGAACGGATTCTCTGTAAGGCCCCTTTAGACAAGCACGCTTTAATCCCGGCAAAATGAAAACAAATGTTATTAAATCAAATTTTAGGAGTTCAAATAGTTAATTATGGGCTTTTAAACAAAATTATACAGATTAATCTCAAATTTGTAGCTTTTTACTCGGTTAAAATTCGAACGGATTCTCTATAAGGCCTATTTGGACAGACACGTTTTAATCCCAACAAAACGACAACCATATGATATTAAATCAAATTTTATGAGTTCAAATAGTTAATTATGGGCTTTTGAACAAAATTATCAAGATTAATCTCAAATTTTTAGCTTTTTACTCGGTTAAAATTCGAACGGATTCTCTGTAAGGCCCCTTTAGACAAGCACGCTTTAATCCCGGCAAAATGAAAACAAATGTTATTAAATCAAATTTTAGGAGTTCAAATAGTTAATTATGGGCTTTTAAACAAAATTATACAGATTAATCTCAAATTTGTAGCTTTTTACTCGGTTAAAATTCGAACGGATTCTCTAGAAGGCCCATTTGGACAGACACGTTTTAATCCCAACAAAACGATAACCAAATGTTATTAAATCAAATTTTATGAGTTCAAATAGTTAATTATGGGATTTTGAACAAAATTATACAGATTAATCTCAAATTTGTAGCTTTTTACTCGGTTAAAATTCGAACGGATTCTCTGTAAGGCCCTTTAGACAAGCATGTTTTAATCCCAATAAAACGACAACCATATGATATTAAATCAAATTTTATGAGTTCAAATAGTTATTTATGGGCTTTTGAACAAAATTATCAAGATTAATCTCAAATTTTTAGCTTTTTACTCGGTTAAAATTCGAACGGATTCTCTATAAGGCCCCTTTAGACAAGCACGTTTTAATCCCGACAAAATGACAAAAAATGTTATTAAATGAAATTTTATGAGTTCAAATATTTAAATATGGGCTTTTGAACAAAATTATACAGATTAATCTCAAGTTTGAAACTTTTTACTCGGTTAAAATTCAAACGGATTCTTTGTAAGGCCCCTTTAGAGAAGCACGTTTTAATCCCAATAAAACGACAACCATATGATATTAAATCAAATTTTATGAGTTCAAATAGTTAATTATGGGCTTTTGAACAAAATTATCAAGATTAATATCAAATTTTTAGCTTTTTACTCGGTTAAAATTCGAACGGATTCTCTGTAAGGCCCCTTTAGACAAGCACGTTTTAATACCGATAAAATGAAAAAAAATGTTATTAAATCAAATTTTATGAGTTCAAATAGTTAATTATGGGATTTTGAACAAAATTATATAGATTAATCTCAAATTTGTAGTTTTTTTCTCGGTTAAAATTCGAACGGATTCTCTGTAAGACCCCTTTAGACAAGCACGTTTTAATCCCAATAAAACGACAACCATATGATATTAAATCAAATTTTATGAGTTCAAATAGTTAATTATGGGCTTTTGAACAAAATTATCAAGATTAATCTCAAATTTTTAGCTTTTTACTCGGTTAAAATTCGAACGGATTCTCTTTAAGGCCCCTTTAGACAAGCACGCTTTAATCCCGGCAAAATGAAAACAAATGTTATTAAATCAAATTTTAGGAGTTCAAATAGTTAATTATGGGCTTTTAAACAAAATTATACAGATTAATCTCAAATTTGTAGCTTTTTACTCGGTTAAAATTCGAACGGATTCTCTATAAGGCCCATTTGGACAGACACGTTTTAATCCCAACAAAACGACAACCATATGATATTAAATCAAATTTTATGAGTTCAAATAGTTAATTATGGGCTTTTGAACAAAATTATCAAGATTAATCTCAAATTTTTAGCTTTTTACTCGGTTAAAATTCGAACGGATTCTCTGTAAGGCCCCTTTAGACAAGCACGCTTTAATCCCGGCAAAATGAAAACAAATGTTATTAAATCAAATTTTAGGAGTTCAAATAGTTAATTATGGGCTTTTAAACAAAATTATACAGATTAATCTCAAATTTGTAGCTTTTTACTCGGTTAAAATTCGAACGGATTCTCTAGAAGGCCCATTTGGACAGACACGTTTTAATCCCAACAAAACGATAACCAAATGTTATTAAATCAAATTTTATGAGTTCAAATAGTTAATTATGGGATTTTGAACAAAATTATACAGATTAATCTCAAATTTGTAGCTTTTTACTCGGTTAAAATTCGAACGGATTCTCTGTAAGGCCCTTTAGACAAGCATGTTTTAATCCCAATAAAACGACAACCATATGATATTAAATCAAATTTTATGAGTTCAAATAGTTATTTTTGGGCTTTTGAACAAAATTATCAAGATTAATCTCAAATTTTTAGCTTTTTACTCGGTTAAAATTCGAACGGATTCTCTATAAGGCCCCTTTAGACAAGCACGTTTTAATCCCGGCAAAATGACAAAAAATGTTATTAAATGAAATTTTATGAGTTCAAATATTTAA